>OY728150.1:1821572535-1826572535 GCA_963277665.1 Viscum album | reverse complement strand
CAATTATGTGAAATTTACCCTATATAAGTTAATTTTTTAGCCTCTGGATATTTAATATTGTTACCATAATTAAAATAAAAATGGAATGATTATGGATAAATAGAAAATATATGATTTTAAATAAAATCAAAACATGTAAAAAAATATTTGTTGATACGATATAGTAATATAATAATAATCTTATATTATAAATATCTCTTGTATGAGTAATTTCGATTAAAAAATAATTTTTATTAATTTAATATTTTAAGAGTTTCTAAGGGTACACCTCCCCTCACCTATAAAAATGTATCCACTATTATTTAATACTCAAACTACATTAACCATTTATTTTTTCCATGATCTACCAAAACCACTTCCTAGAATCCCTACCCACATTCTTGAGGCCTTTTTTAGCATAAAACCCTTATTATATGTGTTTAAGTGTTCTTCAAATTGGATCAACTAAAGAAGAGATATCATTTATTTATGTGTTTCTATTTTATTTATTCATAACATGAATTATATATTTTTTCCATCAGGAACTAATAACTCCATTTAACTTAATATACTGATATGATATTATGATAATATCATCACCTAGCTCGATCTAAAAATTAATCAAATGGGAAATGAACATTTCATTCATGTGTACAGTGGACAACCACCTCGTGAACTGATATAGTTCGTTTCTCATTATCCTATATAAAAGCTGGATATAATAATGAATGAAATGCATATTTGTGATATTTATGAAGAATGTATCACTATAAAATAAAAATATTTCAATTATTTTCGTACCTTCCATTCAGATAAAAATTATAACAATGTTCAACTGTACATGTGAACTGTCACCTCATGGAAGAAATGTGAATAATTATTATCCACCACATTATTTCATAATATATATATAAGTATATTTAAATTTTTTTTATAAATTTATTATCATTATTTAATGATAAAATAATAATTACCTTAATCCAACAATTATCAATGAATAATTGAACATGTTACTCATGTGTATGCACGACATACTATTTTCATGTTAAAAAACATGTATAATTTTCATAACCATAATTAATGGTTATATTTAAAATTAATGATTCAGTTATTAATGTAATTAATATGCCATTAATACATGTATTGATATTATTTTCTTATGACCACATGGAGAATTTACATCATAAAAAGTTCATTTTCGACACAAGTACTGAATATTGATTAAATGTATGATATGAACTTAAATAATTATGAATGATATATAACAAGGTAATAAGTAAAAATAGATTAAAAATATGAAAAATTTCCTTAATAAATTATAAATTAATCAATGTTTAATATTTAGGAATATAACTACTTTACGTGATGATTCAGACGCATGGAAAGGGACATTGTCTCAATCTAATTTCATTGAAGAATTTCTTGAAAATATGCACATTTATTCTTCTTTATGGCGTATATAAAGAAATTATACCCATTCATATCCATATTTTCTCAATACTAATGTTATTTAATGTTTTTTATATGTATTAATTCATGGAGATTAATATTTAAATGTTCAAAGTGGTATGGGACACCTTGAATGTTTAAAGATTTAAATATAAAATATTTTTCCTCATGATTTATATTTTCTTAATTATTTATATGGTTATAAAAGTATTATACATGAAATATTATATTTATATTTAATTTCCTTCAAATTTTTCAAAATAAATCTTTTTATTTGAGGTTATTTACTTTCTTTACAAAATAAAAAAAAGGAATGTTTTTTAAAATATGCGGTAACAACAACTTATCTCCCACTATAACCTTTATTTCATATTTTTCATCCTCTATAAATCATAATTATTTTTAAAAGGAAAAAGAAATACCATTTTCCATATTTCAGTGTTTTCATATTGATTTTTTTTTTAAAAGTCGATTGACTAATTCAATATCTTGAAATGAATTACTGTTATTACAAATGAAATTATATGATTGAAATGTAGTTAATGGAAATCATTTATCAGTTATGATTATATAATGGTATTTGGATGCTGGATAGGTGGTTCTGTTGTGAATAAAAGATGGGTGGCTACACGAAAAATAAAATATAGGTGTTTTTATGTCAAACCATGGATGTGAGGTTACATTATAACCTCCAATGCAGTGGGTTTAAAAGTCGTTCATATGGAAATTCTGTTTGTAATAGTGATATGTGTGGAAGTTGACTATATGGTTTTTTATTTAAATATGATTATTTCAAAAGATACCATTATATGTTATATATTCTTTCTGTCGGTTTAGAGGTAAAAAGTTCATTACAAAGTGACTAAGTAATGATCTTATATTCAGTGAAGTTTATTCACTACTTCTTAATGGTGAAAAGAATTACATTATGATAAAGTATTCATGGGTCACAGGTTTTTTGAAGACTAATATGTTTCCTTTTTGTGTATGACTTACTAATCCATTTATTCTCATGACATGTTTTTAAATTTTGTTCACAGGATTTACGGAATAATAATGTCGATGATGAGATCCTAGAATAGTTATGATGTTTAAAATATTAATCAAAACCATGATTCATTTTAAAAATTTTAGTTTTAGGAAAAAATGGACACTGAGTAGGAGTGTCTATATTGCAATATTGAAATTTTTATGTATGAGTTATGGCCTAATTATTTAATGGTCTAAACATGAAAATATCATCAATGTAAAATAAATCCAAATTCTTGACATAACTCAGGATTGTAAAATTTTTATGGATTGGGCCATATATAGATGGCTCAATGTGTTGGTATTAAATGAGGTTAGAGATTTACAATTATAATTGAGGTGAGACGGACTTTCCGAAACTCCCAAAATAAAAAAATATAATAAGTCCATTATAATTCAAAAGACAATAAAATGTACTATAAATGAATAGTGTGTGACATTCTAGAAAATAAATTATCCCTTTTTTATCTAATGTTTTTGTGTTTTTAATTAGTTTTATTAAATTTTAATTCCATATAATATTAATATGGAAAATTTGATAATTTTAATCTCATTGATATTATGAATACCAATGTAAAAAAGTAATATTTGAAAAAATACTTATTATAAATCCCAAATATTTAATATTAAAATATTAAATTAATTTATATCCATATATATCTCAAATAATATATATTATAATATTTTGAAGGCGATTTATTTTATTTTTCAATTAATTAAAAAAAATTCATCATCAATATATTAGAATTTATGGTAATTATTTTTCATTTGATATTACTAATAAATTACTATAGTGTATATAAATATATTAATGTCCAGAAAATGTTTTTATAATATAATTTTGGATAAAACCATCTTAAAAATATTTTAATTATTAAAAACAGAATTATGAGTTGTTTGACATTTATATAAATAATATGTTATTTGTGTCATAACCAAATTATAATGAAAAATAGTTCTAAATATTAAAATTTAATGATAATGGAAACAAATTACACATAAAATAATATTTATCAAGTTGTTTGTATAATTTAATGTTTCTTATCATTTAAATTAAAATCGTATTGTTGATATTTTCCCTTAATTAAATAATTAATGTATCATTTTTTGTGAAATCCATTAAGGTAAATATTTAATTAATAAAAAAAGAAAATAAATTATATTTCTGAACATAAATAGTGTATCTATGTAAACTCAATTTATGGTAATAAAAATCTAATAGATGGCAATATATTAAAAAATTCATTAATGAAAAACAATAGCGCAAAATGGTTAGATTTTCTTAAAATAAGGCATAAAAGGGACATAATTTCATACAAGTTGATACAAAGGGTCCTAAATTATACCTATTGATTACTTTGTATGATAATACTCATACAATAAAATTATGTCAGGTTTTAGGGTATTTTTATAATCTTTTTCATATTATTTCTACCCTTAATTACCTGATTAACACTAATCATGGTAAAAAAAATTAATCAATTTAATAATAAATTTTTCCAAAAAAATTTGAGTATTTAATAATCATGTACATTCTAATTAAAAATTTTAAATTAATTTATTAAAAAAATAAAATAAGTGGATAGTTTTAATTTCAATGTTTTATTGCAAAACACAATAATTTTTAAAAAAAAATTATTTTGAATCTCTAAAATATTTTTATATCAAATTTAACTATGAAACTGATTCCAATAATATTTATTGGACTATTAATAATGTAATTTATTTTAATTTAATTTTAATTCAAAAAATATATATCTTATCAATGGTTGAAATTAACATACAATTTTGTATAAAAACAAGTTCTTTTCATTATCCAATGGTAAAAAAATATTTTTTATAAAATATCAAAATTTCACCCTATGATAATTAGAAAACTCCTATTTCAATTTTTTTATTTTATAAAATATTGTATATAAATTTGTATAAATTTTGTTCTAAAACAAGTGTACCATGAAATTGAATCAAAAAAGCCTTTAAAAAATACAACCTTTAAACAAAAAAATCTATTTGTTCTTATATTTTTCATATATAATATAATAGATTAATATAAAAAAATATATTAATATAAAAAAATCATTCTGATCATCTATAAATAGTATATAATTTAATCTGTTAATAAAAAAATCCTGTTTTTTCATAAAAAGATCATTCATTAAAATAATTTCTATTATATTCAATTTGTTTTACAATTAATTTTTAGTTTATTGGTGACCAATTAATTCATTAAATATCTGTAAAAAACATATATTTACTTAAATTATACAATCATTCTAATAACCACTAATTTAATTTCTAGGTTATAAAGGTCACATTTAAATAATAATAATTAGTTGTTTGCTAAACCTAGATGCGGCATATCTTGTACTCAATTGAACATAGTGATTATTTTTACAAAGTAAGGATTTCAAATCAATGGAGGTGACCAATTTATCTCCAAATAATTAAGGGTATTATGTGATTAGGTAAAATCAAACATACTTCAGTAATGGTTTCTGCACCACCAATGATGAGCTCAGGTAGGTGGGACTAGGAACATCAGAATACCCACAACATATGATATTCAATGCATCTAAAACTCCTATATAACATGAATTGTATATATCATTACTAAGGTGATAAAGGGATATATTTTATTAGAATTTCATATATATTCCATGGTTATATCCCTATGTTTTTATTTAAAATATTATTTAATTATACAACCATAGTTGTTATAAATATGCAGCAGACATAATACATATAAATACATTAATAGTAGAAGCCTTGAGTTTGTTTTGACTATATTAAATTGTAATATGATACTAGGAATCACATAATAAATGACTTAATAGTTTATTAGTCTTCCAAACAATTAAATGTACATGAATTACACATTACAACTACAAACATTAAATACATCATATTATTTTATTTAATTATAAAATTAATCCCTTTTGTATATCCCAACATATGTATCCTAAATTACATCCTAGAATATTAGGAAACAGAATCATAATAATCGGTTGAGCTCAAATTATCAGTAAGGGAATGTGTACGATAAACATAGTAAGGAAATATTAGGTCATAATTAATATGAAAGGTTAAAAAACTAAAACCAATTCATTTTAATAAATTACATGATGAATAATTTGGATGTAAAAAATGATGATCAAATTAATTCCTTATAAATAATCACAAGAGAATGAAACCTAACATTGGGCATAATATCTATTCTAATAATCACATAGATTTTAAATAACTACTATTAATGTTAAGAAATGCATAATCCAGGCATCGTAACAATATTGTTAAGACCACTTGTGAGAAAATATTAGATTAATTGGTTTGTCCTTGGCCAAATACCCAAGATAGTTGGCCTCATGATACTAATGGACGTATGAAGTTGATATATAGGATTCACCGCATCACATTTTAGGGGCAATTAATTCCTAATATGAATATGGGGAATGAAAATCATTGTAAACATTAATATCTAAAATCAAGAATACTCAATGTTAATGCATTCCATAATCAATAATCATAATCCTAAACCATTATATATATTTTGGAGAATAGTTTCAAAATATTACATATATAAAAAAAATGGATCATAAAACAGTGAGATAAATAATATATATGGTACCATTATAACATATTCCCAATGTGGAATATATGGGATAAGGGTTTTTGTCATAAATGAATACAAATATCTAAAAAATCAATTAATATCATTCTTGATGATAAATTATTGTTCACATTGAGATTAAATTTTGTATATTAGAAATTTAAAAAATATTAAGAAAGTGATTTTCACTAAATACATCCTTGTAAGTTTGTAAATAAATCTTCAATTTAATCCATTATCACGATAGAGGGTAATTCTGTAAAAGCAGTATAAGTTAATATAACATTTGATTCATATGGTTTTAATGGGATAAAAATTTATTTTATGGGAAAAAAATATGATTACATTAAACATATTTCTTAAAAAGTAATTAATGTGTAAAAATGTCTTTAATAAATTATTTTGACACTTTTTTGACATTCAAGAAATTATTTCTATGAAACATAAATGTGCTTGAAAATTTTATTTCTACCAAATAATTAAATGGTGTATGTTTTCTTTAAAAACAATATATTGTTCATTTTAGTTATTAAGAGAGGAAAATGATATTAAAACATTAATTTTATATATATAACCATAGTTTAAGAAACTTTTTGAGTTTATTGAAATATTGACAAATTGTTTTCTTTATCAGAAACATAGTCATGGGCATTCATGATTTATGAAGTGATTATAACATTACAATTTACAACATTGGTAAATTTTTAATCCTAATACCCATGAATGTTGTAACTTCAAATGGAAATTTATATACCATTAGTAAAATTGGATTACTGATATATCATATTATAGGGGTATCATATACAATATAAAAACCTCTGTGGTGAATATTTCATACGTATAATGGAAGTGAATGTAAGGTGCACAAACCTTACCCACATAATGATTTCTTCTATATGTGTTCGAAACATCTATATAAACAACATATATTTATTAATAAAATATAATATAAACTTATTATATAATTTATACTTTATGTTCTTTTGTTATATTCTCTTGTCAACTGAATATTAATAATCTTTGTTAAAATCACTCGTTTGGTTGACAATTGTTCTATTTTTTAGGAATGTTCGGGATCAATAGTTTATTCATTCAACATTTTTCATTGTTAAAACATATCCAAAATGTTCTTAATTATTATAAAATCATATATAATCATTATATAGTTGTTAATACTAGTCCAAAAAGTTTAGGGATGAGAAAATTATTTACATTAATCGAGGAGATTGTAAGCCATATATACACATGGACATTGTATCTATGTTTCCAGAAGATATATCATAAAATTTTTATTAAAATTTCCCCTAAATAATACATTTTTATATTATTTATATTACATATATTCAACAAATATGAAATTATTAACATCCATTTCAATATAAATTAAAAAACATATCACATCACTATGTGGCGGTGGTAGTCCACACATACGCACGAATGACATTATCATATTCCAATTGATTTGATGGAGATTAAATATATATGATATTAAAATTATTCAAGTATATTAACATCATATATTTTAAATAAATATATAAAATCTTTCATTTTATCCATTCGTGAGAGGATTTGATGGATAAGAAATTACCTCAGTTCGTGAGGCTGTAGATCTCTATACACTAGATCAGTTGTTTTGTTTCCCATTTGAAGGAATAAGAGATGGAATTAGGTTTCTAAATAAACATAATATCATATATTTTGATATTATATAATGGAATTATTATTTTATAATATTTCTATATGATTTTTTAGAGTTATATGATGATGTAAAATGAAAATGCATGGCCATAAACATTACCAATTCTTTAGACAACCTATTTAGGTTCACGCGTAATGAATTCCAATAATAGATACATGATAAAAATAATGACCCTGTGATGTGGTTAGGTATTAAAATAAGTTATATTTTTTGGTATTTTATATTGCAAGAATATTAATAG
The DNA here is from genome assembly GCA_963277665.1 of Viscum album. Classification (NCBI taxonomy): domain Eukaryota; kingdom Viridiplantae; phylum Streptophyta; class Magnoliopsida; order Santalales; family Viscaceae; genus Viscum; species Viscum album. Next base: position 1,826,564,531 of record OY728150.1, on the reverse strand, counting down.
TGTTATATGGAGAGGATAGTAGGTGCCATTTTATAAGTGGGAGTGAGGACAAATTTAAAATGTTATAAAATAAAAAAGAGTTACCCATGTAATTCAAAACAAAAAAGGCTAAAAAAATGGATCATTATAGAACCACTGATGTGATAAGGTATAAATATGTCTATAAAATTGAAATTATACAATTTTATGGGTTATTTTATTCCTTATCTCTTTAGTTTATCCCCCAAAGAACCTGGTTTAACCACAAAAGAGGTAAATAATTTGTTCTATTTAATATTAATTATGAATAGAAATTAAGTTTATCATAATAAATAATATTAATTATTATTATTCAAAATATTCAATCAATTATTCTATATTTCAATCATAGTGGTGGAAAATTTTAATTTAATATTAAACATGTAGTCCCAAAAATGCAGTCTACCAATTAGAAAATTATCATATGTATGTAATGATTAATATGAAAAATAAAAATAAATTGTATTCCAAAGAACTAAATTTTATTTAATATATTATAATTATTTTAATGATACTTTTAAAACTATTTTCTATCATAATTGAACTTTTAAATGCTTTAAATGAAAATATAGTTATTAATGTGACCATTAAGTTCATGTATTCCATGAAAAATTTTCCATTTCTGAAAATGAAAAAAATATGTAATAATTTATTGATTATTATTTTAATAAATAATTTAATTATTAAAAATAAAATATCTAAATGTGGAAAATTTTAATTTTAATGTGTCTGTATAGAGATCGTCGAGACACACATTTTCATAAAAAAATAATTTTTTCTAAAAACATTTCTCTTTCATTCAAGAAATTATCAGTTTATTTATAATAAATATATAATCATTGAATTTAACTTATACATATATAAAAAATAATTTTTTGAATATCTATTTTTTCCTATTAATTCCATCAAATTTATTTTCTATGTTATTACTACATACTAAATTATAACTCATTTATAATCACTGTTGTGTGTACTACAAACTATCAAGAGAGATATCATTTATTTAAGAACTATTGTATCACAATGTCTCAAGGTGTTACATTAATACCACCTAGAAAAAAAATAATTATTTAAAATTTTAAAATATCATCTCATATATATTTTTATGTCTTCATCATAATCTCCTCAGGTTCCCAAAGTACCTTAACTAGAAGAGTCAGCTAATTCATTAGTAGTTATTCCATAGTGTACCAAATATAGATTGGATATTCATAGTAATATAAATCAGGTTCCAATTATATATATTTATAGGTAATAAAATTATGGTGTTTTGAATATAATTTTTAGCAAAGATATATGGAACTCATCATGTACATTTTGGAGACATTGTGGAATTGAAAAAGGGTAGGCCAAAACGCAAATTCTATCCATGGTCTGAAAATAAATTAGGTACATAGGGATCACTTACTATTTGTTAGAGACTCTTACAACATCGTTCCATGGAGAATCATTAAAAAACATGATATCACAATTGACATTCTATATTATTCCACTGGTAGTCAACAAAGCCATTTTCCTACTTTGAGCCACATTGATATGTGTTTCAATAATCTTCATCATTGTTTTTGTATCATCTATAAATTTGGAACCTACAAGTATCCTTCCAATAATGTCAACACAATATGTTGTAGTATGACATATCTTGATATATATTTCTTCATAAGGTTCCATTTTAATATCTAAATGGAAGATATTTTTATAGGTGGACTCTACTAAAAGATAATATTAATCATATATAACATAAAAGTCAAGAGAGTATGCACTATACATGTATTATATAATTTTAATAGTCCACTTATATTGTCATTTAGTTTATTGGAGATGTTTTGTGGTCAAATAAAGATAAGTATTAAGATACTTTAGAAGAATTATCTAGAACATCAATGTCAAGAGTGTATCGTGATCAGACATAATAAACTGAGGTTTTCAATGATGGGTTACAACTTTAATAATATAAATTACAGAAAGGATCTCAATAGGAAAATTTTATTTTATATTAAGTAAATGATCATAATTTTTAATCATATTAAAAATAATCCATAATATATCAATCCATCTAATATTATTTTTCTATCCTAGGACATAATCCATGGTAAAATCACCCCATTTCTATATAGATATAGGTAGAAGCTGCATGACTCTTTAAGTGTTTTGTTTTAAGATCTACATATTATCAAACCACACATATTTACTCATAACTAGTAATTTATTACTTCATATAATCCTTAAAAAATATTCTTTCAAATATCTATACATTATATAGCTACAACAATGTATAGTGAAAATATATCTATGAGTATCATCCAAAAATTCTCCCTTTAGCTTAGTTATATATGGGACATATGTTTTATTTCCAAATGTTAAAACAAAATATTCAAAAATTATTCATAACAATTTTCCCTTATTCTTGATTTTTTTCTTCATTAGCAAATATTCATCATCTAGAAGATAAATTTTAATATATTCCAACTATGATAGATTATAAATAATTTGAAAAATTAACGTTGTTTTCCCTTGATTAATGGTCCTACAATCCATGCATACAAAATCCATGAACTTATGATCTATGTTTAGCCTAATTTTGACATGGAATACATTTTCGTTTTGATCAATGCATTAGATACATTATTCTATATCATTGGGTGGCTGTGTATTGAGAATTCATAGTCCATGAATATTTTCTGACATCACCTTAGTATCATAGTAGAGAATTTATATAAAATTATTTAATTCATGATCTTAATATCTATAAAAATCACACTCTTTACCCATTGTGACATTGTCTCCATATAATCAATGTAAATATTATATCTTCCAACTAAATATCATGGGTTGGTTTGATATGTTCATGAATAATTCACTTCCACTATGCATAGGTAATGATATTATTAGTCTACATTAAAATAAAACCAAGTCCACTATCTAATGAATAATTATATATTACAAAATCATAATTTTTTGATGTTATAGTCCAAATTTTTGAATTCACCAATCTCATCTTCAATAATTCAAAAAAATTGGCCACAATATTTTTTCTATTGGAATATATAATTTTTTCAAGTATACTAGTAAATGGGTAAGATAAATGATATTTAAAAAAATTAATTGACAGTAAAATGTAATTCCCATGAGCCTATAAACATCATTTTGGTTTTTGGTGTATCCCATTCTGGGATAACCTTATTACTTGTAGGAGAAACTGATATTCTATCCATGGTGTAAATTTGACCATGAAAAGAGACATTTTTAATCAATAATTAAAAAAATTAAATATTCAATTGTAAAGACCCAGAATTTCTATGGAATGTTTTTTTCTTAAATACATGGACATTTTACGAGTCTGGAGATTCTAACAGCGGTTGATTTTGAGGCCCGGTGTGCCCGGAATCATTTTCTGAAGTTTTTTTCATGTTAGTTTAGTAAACGTACATACATGATTTTATAACATTTGAACCGATGCTAGAAATTGAAATATGATGGCACCGTTGAACTCATATTGTCAGTGATTGCTTAGTGAGACCTGCACCACAGTTGCGTTCTAATGAGAGTGGAAGTTAGATTTTGGGGGTTTTTAATTAAGTTAAAGAAAAAATAAGAGGTAAACTATTTTTATTTCTTGGTAGTTAAAACCTCCATGGGGAGGTTAGTGGTGGGTCCCACCCACACATAACCTCCATTAGGAGGATATAATGAGGTGGGGCCCACACAAGCTTCAAACCCCCCTTTTATGTGGGATGAAACCCCTTAAACATCCCTTGGGTAAGGAAGCCAACCCTCTCTTCTTTTAATTGAATCTTCCCACCTTCCATCATAAGTGTGCCCAAAAAAAATTAATTAATCGCATTAATTAATTAATTTGAAATCATTTGAATTATTTTGGCCAACAAATAAATAATAGGTTAGCGTAACCCATTATTTTTGTTGGCACTTTCTTTTTGGTGGAGCTTTAGAGAACCCTTGGAGAAATTTATTCCCCCAACGAAGAACACCCCTCTCCAATGAAGAAAGACTGACATCTCTCCCCATATTCAATCAGGAAAAAAAGATGGAACGCCGCCGTTCTTGAAGAACGTTGATGACGTCAACTTGTTCTTCATCATCCGACTTCAACGGAATGACGTCTGCCTTTCCGTGACTTCATCAACGATTGTCGCAACCGAGCTAGGGGAATTTGAGTTATTTTATATATGAGTATAAACCTCTATTCTTTGTTGTTAAAATTTTTGGATTATGGTATACTTAATGTTATCGCCATGACGAGGTGTGCTCAGACTGCACGAACATGGCCCAACCATCCCCCTTTAGTTGTTCTTTTTTGTTGACGATGGAGGTAGTACACGCGGCGTCCGACAACAAGACGGCCATGAAGAAGCCAGCTTCACAAGGACATCGGGTCGCCACAAGGGCGTGGCACCACCGTGCCACACGGAGAACCGATCCGCAGCCAGGTGGGCTGCGGTAGTTCAGGAGGGGCAATGTGTCGTCGCACCGCTCTGGAAGAAGGGGGCAGCAGCCAGGAGGGCTGCAACGGTCAGACAAGGGGCGAGGTTCCATCACTCCACGTGGAGAATCTGGAGACCGTGGTCATGGTAGAGGCGGCACAACACCGTCACACCACGGTGGAGGATCCAGGGGCAGCCGGCTGAGCCAGATTCCGGTGTGAGCTACAAGGGAGAACCCTCGGGTCTCTCAGGTCACCTGAACTGGCGAATAATGCCGGTTCAGTTCGATAATAGGGGGCGTGACACCCCCTCCCACACATGGCCTGTTAGGACACACTATCTGGGCCGACCCTTTAGGTCATGCCGCCTTTGGGCTGGGTCAGACCCAGGTCCTGACCAAGTCGGTCCGACTAGGTCGGACCAGACCCTGACCTATTTGGCCAATTTACACATTTTCGCCCATATCTTGGGCTACAGGATTCCGATTGACAAACCGCCTTTGGTGATGAATGGATTGGAGTGAGATGGTTCTTTTGGAATATACCTCTTGAGGTTTGGACAATGTCGGAGTATGGTCGGGTTGGTTTGAACCCAAAAACCAACCGAACCCCGGGAACGGAAATGACAATAACTCACAAACAGGGCATTTGATTGACACACAGTCTGTCGCGTTGGAACCCTTACGACATGGTGGTTCTTTAGGTTACACCTTTATGGAGATTAATGGAAGTCATGTTATGAATGATATCTTGAGGGTAGATTATATGGAACTCAAATGCACCAGGTGCGAGGAATCCAATGGCCGATAGTGAGGCAGCGGTTGGAGACAGATCATACAGAGGTCAGTGCTCAGTGATCCTATGTGTGTTAGCGCATATCGATCCTGTGTGGGTAAAAGCTCATAGATCCTATGTGGGTTAGCTCATACCAATCTTGTGTGTGTCCTATCCTATGTGGGTCATTGCAGAGGTCTTTTCCTATTGATCCTGTGCGGGTGAGACTCTGTATGGTCAGAAGAAGTGCCTCTTGTTAGAATAAGATGATCTAGCATTGTGACTAATCATATGAAACTCTATGCTACACTAAAAATCCTTGTTCGAGCTAATTCAATGACTTTCATGTTTTCCTCATAATTGATATGGGTTACTAAATAACATAGGTATATGTATTTTCATATACCTAAGTATAGGTTATAAATTAAATTTGTTCTTTTTGGTTATCCTTGATGAGTTTTGTGAGACCCTGAGGGTCTTAGGGTCCCTACTGACTATCGTTATACTAACCCCTTCATGAGATATGCCCGCACCTATTTGTGATGGTAGCAGACAACAGATAGTGCTGATTGGGGTAGAGAGTAGCAGAACTAGATAGTACCAGGAGGTGGACCACTCAGCGAGATATACACGGAGTGGATGGACGAACATGGGGTGCTGAAGAGGCCATATGTACCCACCATTCACGTGGTAATTCAGGAGGATGACCTAGTTGCTTCTTTACTTACTTTCTTCAGTTTTAATAGCATATCAGTTGTTTTGTGCTTTACTGTTGGGCTTGTATTTCCAGCCCATTTTACTTTCAACACACTCTTTTGTATATAGTTTTAAATAGAATTTTACTTTCAATTGCAGACTCTATTGTGTTTTTTTATGTTATACTGGAAATCCCTTCCCAGTTTGGGGATTTTCTCCTTTGTAGCTAGTCGCCAACCCCTGGACATTGGAAGTTGGGCTTGGGGTAGTCACAATTCGGGTCCCAGGGGACGGGTTGTGAAAAATTGGTATCATAAGAGTCTGTTCTACCATAGAACTCGGGACTCTGATCATTATTTCATATGAAAAATAGTGTTAAGTGTACCGTGTGTGGTTTTCAAAACATGAAGTCCAGTGTTGGTACAGCGGTTGACATATCCATAAACCAGGACCTTGACTAGTAATTTCTGAATTAGTGCATGAAAACATTGATTGTGTGCATGCCTTTAAAAGTTTTCTTTAGTCGTCCCAGCTAAGTCAGCTCATGAGGTATAATCTTTGACCATGTAACATCTGTTTCTTTTAGGATTCCCCCCACGGAAGATCTGTTAGAGCCCCGAGAGTCATACGCTCTGATAGCCCACCATGTGACAAGCCCTCAATGCAGGGCCCTTTACCAGCAGAGGCACCAGTGATACCACATCTTGTTGGGCCACCGATTCCACCACCCCCAACAGAAGATGAATCTTGCCACTCAAGCAATTTTTGTGACTTCCAACACCATTATCCATCTAGGTTTAGGGGAGATACGGACCCACGGGTGGGTGAGGATTGGCGGGAAGTTGTGGTGAGAGTCTTCAGGCTAGTAGGGACAACAACAGACTTTATGGTGATCCTTGATGCCATCATCTTTTAGGTAGCAGTAGGTAGATGGTGGAGCCTGATGATTCAGGTGCATGATGAGGTGAAACTTCTATGGACAGACTTTGAGAGACTATTCCTGGTGGACTATGTTCCATCCAACCTTCATGCGGTGCGGATACAAGAGCTACTACATCTATAGAAAGGTAGCATGACAATAGCACAGTACTCTGCGACATACACCGACCTCTCACGCTACTACATTGATATGGTATGACACCCATTCTTTAGGGCTTGAACATTCGAGCAGTGGATCAGGCGAGATATTAGAGCCTCGATGATCTCCATCATCATTCGGACACATGAATGAGTGTTGGATAGAGCCCTGCAAGTGGATAGTTTCCTTGATGAGAAGTCTCCAGTAGTGAGACCCACTACTAGTCAGCTTGCAGCAGAGTCTTATATAGCTGACAGTTGAAAGATGACACAGAGGTCCAAGAGGACTCGACCAATAGGTGGTCCACCGCACGACTGAGGATCAGTTTTTTGGGGAAGTAACTACGCCAGGAGCAGAAAGTGTTACTCATGCGGCGGGCAGGGCCACATGGCATGTGACTATCCGAACTTCCATACAAACTATCAGAGGTCAGTTGAGGGGCCACCTAGGCAGAGGTATAATTTCGATCGAGGTGGTCCGCAGTGCGCAGGTGGATGTGGTAGAGGAGCTGGTCAAGCAGCTGGTGGTGGACGATGTTTAGAGGTGTTCCCACCACCACTACTAGTAGGTCCACCCCGACCACAGCAAGTGGGTGGATAGGTGAGATCTCAGCTTTAGGAAGCTGAGTCATACGACCATGGTGCTCCGGAGTTGATTCGAGGTACGATTTGTGTCTACTCCACCTTAGATGTAGTTCTTATAGACACAGGTTCAATTCAGTCTTTCACAGCCACTGCCCTCTTTTGGAGCTCAGAGATTCTAACGGATCAGTTGGCTCGATCCTTATGGCAAGATACTTCTACAGGACTAGACTCAATGATTACTGACTGGTGTCGGTAGTGTGAGAAAACTCTAGGAGGCGAGAGCTTCGGCTGGGATCTCCTCGTACCAGCGTCAAGACCTTATAACTTCATCTTGGGTATGGACTGGTTATCTACAGTCCATGCTCATATTGAATGTATTAGGTGAAAATTCTGGTGTGTCCGCACAGATGGGACCAGGTTCACATTCACCATAGAGAAGGGAACATTTGTAGCACAGGACAGAATTACTCGGATGAGGGTGCAGCCGATCACTCATTAGTTGGCATGCCTTACCATCAGAGCAGTTGATGTGGAGAGTCCGACTTATCCTATAGTGGTGGATCAGTACGTGGATTTTTTCCCTGATGATGTTCTAGGACTACCTCCACATATAGAGGTGGACTTCTACGTTGACCTATACCCCGAGACGACACCAATATCTACTCCAACATATCATATGGATCCTGCCGAGCTTCTTGAGGTGTGGGTATAGTTGTAAGAATTGTAGGGGAAGTGATTCATCCAGCCCAGTGTTTCTCCCTGGGCAACCCCGATTATGTTTGCCAAGAGAGAGAATGGGAGCTTGAGGCTCTGTGTTGACTATCATCACCTGAACTAGGAGACCGTGAAGAACAAGTACCCACTCCCGAGGATTGATGATATCTTTGATCATCTCAAAGGAGCACGGTGGTTCTCGAAGATAGACCTCAGATCGGGATATCACCAGCTTAGAGTTCGAGACGAGGATGTGCAGAAGATGGAATTCATATGTCATTACGACCACAATGTGTTCATAGTTATTCCCTTCCATTTAACCAATGCTCTAGTAGTGTTCATGAGTCTCATAAATGGGATCTTCCAGCCTTACCTCGATTGATTTGTCATAGTCTTCATAGTTGACATTCTGATCTACTTGACTATTGAGGAGGAGCATGCCTACACTTTAAAGGTAGTACTGGACACACTCCAAGAGCATCATCTTTATAGTAATCTCCCAATGTGCCAGTTTTTGATTCAAGAGGTTCACTTCTTGGGACACATCATCTCAGAGGCTGGAGTTGCAGTAGATCCAGAAAATATTAAGGTAGCACTATCAGATGGGCGAACATTTTACTATGTACTCTAATCACAAGATTCTCTAGTATATCTTCTCTCAGAAGGACCTAAACCAGAGACAGCAGCATTGGCTTGAGTTCTTCTTGGACTATGACTTCGAGATAACCTATACTATTGTGAAGGGGAATGTTGTTGCATATGCGCTCAGCAAAAGGACTGGTATTCAGTTGCTAGGAGAGGCGACAAAGTAGTTGGCTACCTTACAGATATCCTTTGTGGATAGGGATGGAGAAGCCTATCTATAGTCTCTTACATTCACTCCAACACTTTATTAGAAAGTCAGAGAGGTGCAATGTGGGGACGCTGACTGCGAGACATGATGTGCTCAGATATCCACAGGGCAGGCACCTAATGGATTTTTTGAAGATGGAGAGCATGTCATCCTCTTCAGAGGACGTACCATGGTACCAGTTGAACATCAAAAGAAAGTGTTGATGGAGTTACACACTTCCCCTCTAGCGGTACATCCATGAGTGGTAAAGATATAATAGGACCTTTGACGACTGCACTCGTGGCCAGCTATGAAGAAGGCGGTAGCAGAGCTTGTCTCACGATGCCTCACTTGTCAGCAAGTGAAGGCGCAACACTAGGTACCAGTAGGCTTCGTACATACCTTAGAAGTCCCAGAGTGGAAATAGGTTGGGATATCCATTTACTTTGTGATGGGTCTTCCACGTACATCCAAGAGTCATGACTCGATTTGGGTGATTGTTGACTGAATCACCAAGTCGGCCCACTTCCTAAAAATCAGAGAGCAGGGAACAGTTGAGAGCTTGGGACGCCTCTATTTGTAAGAGATAGGGAATTTACATGAATTACCTTATTCTATTGTCTCTGAACGTAACACATGCTTTACTTCCTAGCTAGGGAAGGGGTTGTAGGAAGATTTTGGGACACAAATTCAGTTGAGCACTGCCTTCCATCCTCAGAAGGATGGCCAGACTGAGCAGACCATCCAGTCTCTCGAGGACATACTCTATGCTTATGTACTCAACATTGGTCGTAGAATGGAGGACTACTTACATTTTTTGGAGTTATCCTAAAACAACAGCTATCACTCCACCATCGGTATGGCACATTTTTAGTCCTTGTATGGTCGACTTTGCAGATTGCCACTGTGTTGGAATGACCCAGGGGAGTCAGCACTAGTGGGACGAGAAATGGTATGCACTACCCTGGAAAAGGTGCAGATCATCTAGGTGAGGATAAAGAATGCACAGAGTAGGCAGAATTCGTATGTTGACAGGAGACAGAGACCTCTATAATTTGATGATGGAGACCATGTCTTTTTACAGGTCTCACCTCGATGAGGTCTACGTATATTTGGCTGAGGCAGGAAGTTATCTTCGAGGTTCATCAAACCATTCCTGGTCCTCAGCAGATTAGGTGAGGTGGCATACCACTTGGCTCTTCCACCTCAGTTGCACTAGGTGCATGACTTCTTCCACGTATCTCAACTGATGAGATACATGCACAACCCTTACCACATCATCGACCATGGAGAGATAGACATCTATAATAGGGAGACATTCACGGAGGATCTAGTGGATATTCAGTATCAATAGGAGTGGGTCCTGTGTGGACAGTCGATACCTCTTGTTCATGTTAGTTGGCAGCATGTGAACCTCCTAGAGAGAACTTGGGAGTGGGAGGCTTAGATGCATGCTCCGTACCCCCCTTTTGTTCCCTTATTTCGAGTTGTAGTTTATGGGGATGTGAAGCCCTGGTGGGGATAATGTAAAGACTCAGAATTTCCATGGAATTTATTTTCATAAACACACAGGAATTTTACGAATCTGCAGTTTCTGACGGCGCTTGATTCCAGGGCCTGGTGTGCCAAAAATAAATTTTTGATATTTTGTTCTGGGACATTCAGTAAATGTACGTGCGGGATTTTATAACCTTTGAATTGGTGCTCAGAATTGAAATTTGACGGCACCATTGAACTCACAGGGTCATTGATAGCTTATTGAGACCGTCACCACAGTTTCATTCTAATGAGAGTGGAAGTTATATTTTTTGGATTTTAATTAAGTTAAATAAAAATAAGAGATAACATATTTTTATTTCATGGTAGTTAAAACCTAAAAAGGGAGGTTAGTGGTAGGTCCCACCCGCACATAACTTCCATTGGGAGGATATTATGAGGTGGGGGCCACACAAGCTTCAAACCACCTAAACCCCACATTTATGTGGGATGAAACCAATTATACTTATCTTGAGTTAATGAATCCAACCCTCTCTGCTTTTAATTGTAACATTCCAAATTCCCTCATAAGTGTGCCAAAACACAAATTAATTAATGGAATTAATTAATTAATTTCAAATCATTTGAATTATTCAGGACAACAATTTAATAATGGCTTAGCTTAACCCAATTTTTTGGTTGGCACTTTTTCAAGTGGAGCTTTGGAGAACCCATGGAGAACTTCATTCTCCCAATGAAGAACGCCCCACACCAATGAATAATGACAGTAATCTCTCTTCCCCTCTTCAACTGGGGAAGGAAAAGGAAACACTTCTATCCTTGAAGAACATCGATGACGTTAACTTCTTCGTCTTCTTCCGACGTCAACATAACATCATCGGCCTTTTCGTGACTTTGTCAATGATCATCGCAATTGAGGTAGGTGAATTTGAATTACATTATATATGAGTATAAACCTCCATTCTTTGTTGTTCATATTTTTGGATTATGGTATGCTGAATGTTATCGCCATGATGAGGATGGATCAGTCCACACGAACATGGACCAACCCTCCCCCTTTAGTTGTTCTGGTTTGTGGATGACGGAGGTGGTACAAGTGGTGAATGACATTGAGCTTCCTGTGAAGAAGTCGGTGGTGAAAGGTCGTAGGGTTGCCACATGGGTGCGACACCACCATGCCATGAAGAGAACCGAGCCTTAGCCAGGAGGTCTGCGGCAGTCAGACGATGAGAACGGTGCTGTCGCGTCGCACAAAGGAGATGGAGGTCGTGGCCAGGCCAGGCCGCAGCGGAGGTGGCACTGGGCCGTCGCGCCCTAGTGGAAGAACCAAGGGCGGCCGACGGAGTCGGATGCTAGTGCGGGCTATATGCGGGACCCCTTAGGCCCCGTGGGTCACCTAAACCAGTGCGTAGTTCCGGTTCTATTTGAGAACAGGGGTGTGGCACCCCCCCTCCCATGCGTGGCCAGCCCGGCCATGCAAGCCGGCCTGCTATGTTACGCGGGCCAGCCTGTCAGGCCACGCGGGCCGCAAGGACGGGCCACCCCCTAGAGCCCGGAAGCCTTCGGTTTGGGCCAAACACTCAGTCCGAACCGCCTCCTTGGACTGCATCCGACCCTGGTCGGAACCAGGTTGGGATGGGTCGGTCCGACTGGGTCAGACTGGACCTCGACCCATTTGACCAATTTACACTTTTTCACCCCTATCATGGGCCACATGTCTCCTATCGAAAATCTAATTGTGGTGATGGAAGGATTGGAGTGAGATGGTTATTTTGGAATATCACATTTGAGGTTTGGACACAGGTGGAGTATGGTCTGGTTGGTTTGAACCTAAAAACCAACCGTGCCCCTGGAACGGATATGCAAATAACTCACAGATCGGGCCTCTGATTGACACACTGTCTGTCGCGTTGGAACCCTTACGACATTTCAGTCTTTTGGGTTAAACTTTTGTGGACTTTAGTGGTAGTTAAGGTATGACCGATATCTCCAGGGCAGATTCTACAGAACATGAGCACACTGGGTGCAAGGAATCCAGGGGATGATAGTGAGGCCGAGGTTGGTGACAGATCCTACGGAGGTCAGCGCTCAGTGATCCTGTGTGGGTCAGAGCATAATGATCCTGAGTGGGTCAGATTTTATGTGGTTCAGTGCTCAGTGATCCTATGTGGTTCAGTGCACACTGATCCTATATGGGTCATTGCGGGGGCTAGTTCCTATCGATCCTATGTGGGTTAGACTTTGAATGGTCAGAAGCAGTGCCTCTTGTGAGAATAAGTTGATCTAGCTTCACAACTAATCATTTTCACTTCTATAATACACTAAAAATCCTGGACTGAGCTGATTCATTGATTTTCACGTTTTCCTAATGAGTGAGAAGGGTTACTAAATAACTTAGGTATATGTATGGTAGTATATTTAAGTATGGGTTATAAGTTAACTCTATAATTTGTGGTTATCCATGATGAATTTTTTGATTCCATGAGGGTCTCAGGATCCCTACTGAGTATCGTTATAATCAACCCTATATGGGCTATGCCCACACCTAGTTTTGTTGGTTGCAGACGACGAACAACGCTAATCGAGGCAGAGAGTAGATGAATTGGACGGTACCCAGAGGTGGACCACTCGGGGAGAAGTACACGGAGTGGATGGACAGACTTGCGGTGTTATGGAGGATATCTATACCCACCATTCATGTGGGAATGCTGGAGGATGACCCAGTAGTTTCTTTACTTCCTTTATTAAGTTTTAATAGCATATCAGTTGTTTTGTACTTTACTGTTGGTCTTGTATTTCCATCCCCTATTTCTTTCATCACACTCTATTGTATATAGTTTTACTTAGTGTTTTACTTCTAGTTCTGTATTCTTTTGTGTTTGTTTACTATTATAAAGGCAATTCCTTCCCAGTTTGGTGATTTTTGCCTTAGGTGCTACTCGCCAGCCCCTAGCCTATGGAAGTCGGGCTTGGGGTAGTCATGATTCGGGGCCTAGGGGATGGATCGTGACATCAATAAAATAATTTTTTAATAATGTCAATGATATTCATAATGTGACCCTCGTGGTCCATGAATATCTTATATTATATTAACATATCTTCAATAAGAACCTAAACATTTATATCAATATATTCATTGACTACACAATTCATTAGATACGTAAATAATAAGTGTGAGTTATTCAGTACAAATGGAATTTTTGTGGACATGTAATGTCTATACCTCATATGAAATACTAGCTTAAAAATATATTCCCTCTTTATTTGTAAATTATGTGACCCATAAAAAAGGTTATCCATTGAAAATTATTAATCACTATGAGGTTGATCAAATAACCTATTAATGTGAGTTAGGGGATGATTTTTCATTATCCTAATATCATTTATTCCCTAATAATCAGTTAAAACCACATATGTACATCAATATTTTTAACGAAGTAAACTGGGGATATAATAGGTTGTATAAATCTCTAACCAAATTACTCATCTTGTTCTCTTGTTAAATATACTAACCACATAGTGGTCAATATACAGGGATTCATTGATAATAGTATTGCATCAATTATTAAATTAATGGAGAAATAAACCTCATTTTCTAGTGGGTGTTCTTATAATTTCTCTTGAAATACATCAATATAATCCTATAAAATAACTACTTATCCAATTTTATTATTAAATTATTATGTATTATCAAAATACCTCTTATAATATTTTCTTTATTCGAATCCATAATAAATGGTTCATTCTTTCACTATCATAGTAGAAAATGATACCATGATATCATATGATAATTATTTTGAGAGACATGTTACCTTAAATGTAGAACATTAATCCCATTAAAAATAATCAATTATGCTCCTTGGAATGCATCCTATATTTCCTTCCTAACCTTGATTTTTTGGATTCATACATAATATAATTTTAATATTCCTTTTTCCAGAGACTTAATAATTTCATCTTCATACCCACTCATTTCTCATGAGGAAAATATTTTTTTCAAGAATTCTACATTAATTTTTATCCACACCATGCTCTATATTTCCTCCTCAAAATTAATTTTTTCAATTAATGACTAATATTATTATGTGTACCCTAATAGACAACCATCATCCATGATTAAATTCTCTATTTCCTTACTTCCCATATGAGAAAATATATTTTATATTGAAAAAATACATTTCATAGATACAAATAGATTTTTGAACCCATTAAATGATGGAGGTTACTAATATTTGAATTAGTATAACTATGATACTCCAAATGGTGGATCATTAGGCTGATGCTTATAGGTATGGTTATCACACATAATAGAAGTTATCCATCCCAATATGGTTATAATTTAATAATTCCTAGCTACATCCCTTCCCTATGTTCATTGTATTACCTTGTCAAGAAACCCATATATGGAGTATGTACATTTATAAGGTCTAATTCCTTCTTATAGACACTATTTAAAAAAAATCAGTATACTAGATTTGATCATAAAAAAATAATTCATAACTTATAATAAAAAACTAGTGAAATACATAGCATAAATTGAAAAATTATTAATATATAATATCATGACCATAAACATGGTCTCATTAGTAATATTTTCAAATCACAAAAACACATTCAAATCATTCATAATGGTTAATAAAGAAAATGTAAATTATCCTAGAATTTTATTTGGGAGTTTTAAACCATGTATATTGTAAGGCATGTTGGTTTTTAGAAGGCGATGATTGTGTCAAAGTCCCATGTGTCCTAATCAGCATTACTACCTCTATGAAAATAGTTCAAATCACACAGAATTGTAGTATCTAAATATGGATTTATTATAAGAAAAAACCCCATGTAATGTGTTCCTTATGAATGATATAGAATGTTTTTATTGTCATCGTTAAAATATATTATAGTGTTATGTCACCTGATCTATATTTTAAAAAATCTTGGTCTGAAGGTTTCTAATAAACATTTTTCGATACCAACTATAAACAAAGAAACCAAATTATCCCAGAGTTAGTTGTGGTGTTCTAATATTTTCTTAAATTACATGGAACTACCTATATAATAATGGAATAATTTAGTTGCCTTGGTAAACTAGATAGATAATTTAATCTCACATTATAATTGAAAAAATAAAATTACACATTTTATTCAGTTTGTAGTACACCATTATTCTATTGAACATATCCATGTGTATCAATAATAAAAAACTTCATGGATTATTGTGTAAAGGAAACATAACAAAAGTTTGAAATCTAATACTACAAGGGGGTTGGGTAAAAAAGAGGATATCATAACAAAATAAGGTATAATAAATATAGAAAGAAATAACTAAAATATATTATTTTAATCAGTAACATTAACATGAAATATAATAGTGAATGAATAATTTATGAATAATATAATCCCATATAAATAATCCCATGATCTTGAAAAATAAAAAAGATATTATAAATGATTGAATAATAACAAAGAATATTATTAAATAATATCTTACTGAGGAAATGGATAATTATATACATGATCAAAACAACTTCAAGAAATGTTTCCATGAAGTCATACAAAAATTGAATGGACTTGGTGAAATAAAAAATTATGTTTGTATAATGAGACCTATCGATTCATCATGTAACCACTCAAACTTTTTAATAATATTCATTTCCTTAATTTGTGTAATATTTTATTTTATACTCCACAAAACTATATCCATTAATTGAGGAAGTGATACCGTTGGTTTTCGACTGTTATATAACCGTTGGTCAACATGACCATTGGAAAATAAAATTGTACCATTATAACTATTGTTTTTAAATACCTGTGATCATGGTTAATTAATACAGAAAGAAGATTAGAGGGCCATATTCAGTAGACTCAGGCCATATGGGGCGCATCTGCCAGAGCTTATGTAGGGGGTATCATCTCTAGGATTTGCTCTCGACCATGCCCAAGATGGGCATAAACATCTAAAGCTTGTACAGAATCGCTTAAGGGAGAAGTTCAAGCTGATAAAAACCACCACTTAGTAAATGTTCTGTAAGCCTCCCCATGTTTCTATCACCATAGCACATCTTACACGTAGATATTATGCAGGTGTTATAGGGGGCTATGTAACGATGCCTTAGATACTTTTTGTAATCTCTTGGTATAAATAAAATTGTTATTACATTTTATGGTAAATTTTTTGAATTTCAAATGTCCAGATAAATGTAGAATGAATTTATAGAAGTTCTATATTATTTTTGAAATTTGGAAAAAGGGTATTTTAAATTATGTTTTTATACTTTAAATCATTAATAATGTGAAATGATTTTCAAAAAATGGTCTTCAAAAGTTGTGATCAGTAAGAAATTTTGAGTCTGATAAGATCAACTTTATTTTTAATGAATAGTAATGTATGAATAATAACCCACCATTATGAATTGTAATTAATAGTAATTTTGGAAAAAAATAAAAACTTCAACCATGAATGAATAAATATAATGTGGGAATCATAAATGTAAAAAAAACTATCATAGTATATGTATTTTTATTGGTCATAGATAATTTACTTAAAATTTATTAATTTATTTAATTATTAAAAATGGAAATTTATTTTCATAAAATGTAATCACAATTTGTTACTTTATTGTCATATGGGTATATGATAATTTTATGGGCCCTTGATTTCTTTTTCAATGTGTTACAAAACCAGTTATCTTTTTAATGTTGTTTTATTTAGAAAAAATAATTATTTTTAAAAAAAATTAAAATAAAGATATAGAGAAAATTATTTTCATAAAATGGAGTTCATTTTTGAATTCAGAATATCAATATTTGGTTATGGTAAATTTATGGGATTTTTTTGAAACAATTGAATTTTTGATGAATAGTAAAAAAATACATTTTTTGTTTCAGGTGATTAATGATATCATTGTTGTTTTAATATTGATGTAATAAATATGGTTGACATGTGTATAGAATGATATGTAATTATGTGTCCCAATTGGGTGATACCAAGGGGAAAATACCATGAGAAAGTCCATGGATTTGCAAATACCACCGATGAGGTGTCCCTTGAAAAATAATTAAAAATTCCCTCACTTTTCCTATTAATACCATTCCATTCACTCATTAATTTAATTTAAAATTACACTTCAACAAAGATTTGGTCATTCCACCTCCCATTTAGTCCAGCCATGGTTCCCTCAAGCCCCCAAAGGTCCCAAATATTGAGCATTCGAAGATACTCTTCAAGGTAAGGGACCCTTTCACCCTCCTCTTTTAAGTCATGATTTATTTTATGTTACATCTTCTAGTTTCCATATTATTATGTGGGGGTATGTTCATATATATTCTTATTAATTTCCATTTCCAGTACAAACTTTGGGAGACCCTTTCTGCTCTCATCAATTAATTTTCTGAAAATTTTAAGCGACGTTGTTAGGCTACCGAATTTTTCATAAAAGAAATATCATCATATCATTTCATTGTTGTTTTCTTTTCAGGTGGTATGTCAACAAAATATCCAAAATGTGAACATATTATGTACCGATATTATTTTATAAATTATTTATGAGTGGTTGAACCTTTCCCCCACTCTTTTTAATGTTTTCTAAAATGATTTTTTGTAGCCGTTATGCTGTAGAATTATCATCTCAAAAAATCTCTTTTTATCTTCAGAAACTATCTTGTATTATTTATGTGGATACCAAAATCTATTTTTAATTCAAGGGGTATTAATAAATACAATAAATTGATCTATTTTATTCTGGAATTGACATACATATAATCCTCACACCCTATCCTTGGGTAATAAATGACATAATTATCATATTTTTAAGTACTTTTTAAACGTCATGAATTGGAAGTGAAACCCATCAATTTTATGCTCTATAGGTTATTTATGAAATGTTTGAATATGATCTATGTGTATCACAAGAATATAAAAACATATTAAGTGTTCTCCATGATATCTATCTATTGTATTAGGTAAAAAAATTATTATCTAGAGTTGACATGTTGGACTATACCTTGGTGAATAACCATAGAAATGTTTTTATGACACATTGGGAATGAACCTTCGTGATATGTTTGTAAATTTATAAATTAAATGTTGCAGATATATATTAAAGTTGTGATTCATGTTATTTTATTAAAATATTCCTCTTTTTCTGTTAATCTTGTCTTGTGGTTTTTATCATCTTCTTATGGATATCACAAGTAAACTGATTCTCGTGATTTCATTATGGGGCATTCTGCTCACCCATTCCTTTTATGTACGTATCTAGGATATGAGATGAATTATCTATATATAAGATGAACTTATTATGAATTCTAAAAAGTGTATTATAGTAATTTTTTATGTTGTTTTCATGTTTTATGTTCCTGATTTACATGACACTATACTTTAAAGATCCTCTTTTTGTTAAATGTAATGACAAGTTTTGTAATAAAAAGGAATGATGCCATATGTCGAGGCCTATAGAGGGGTCCACCTATAACATATTAAGTCCAATTTATTATACATATGAAATAGGGAAAAATTATTTATATAAACATTCATATATAAATTATATAATATAAAATATTTATAAATTCCCTGACTATAAATCATAATCCAAAACTAATCAGAGTAACATGTCAAATTGTATCAAAATAGTACTTCCCTAGTCAAAATAATTTTAAAAAATATACAGAAATAATAAGGATGGAATCATTAAAACATATATTCAATAGTTATTATGTTAAATTAGTTTTCTTATAAATATAAATACCTAATATTTACAATAAAAAAATCCTGATTTAATATATATTTTTCTATTTGAAAATATCATTCAAAATTAAAAAATTTAAAAAAATTATGAAAAAATTTCTTTCAAATTATCCTCGTAATATTATAAATATTAATCAAATTAATCAGTGGTCATGGCTATGGAATATTATATAGAAATTATATATGTTAAAAATATTGAATTCACCCAGTCTTTAAAATGGTAAAACTATCCTTGTTCTGAAAAAAACCAGTGTATTCATTTCAAAAAAAAAATTAGGAAGGAAAAAATTGATAAAAATTAGTCTAATAATTCATCTGTTTAATTTTATTAAATTATTTAAAATATTTATTAAAAACATGGACATGGAAGAAAAAGGTTTTTTTGCTGAAGAGATAATTAATGTCATGTTTCTTTTGGAAAACTCTATTGGACTATTTTTTCATAATGAGGGGAAAATTGAAAGAAAAAAAGTATTATCATGGAAAAAAATAGATTCTAAAATTCATTTTTTTCATGAAATATATATATCATTTTATTTATTTACAGTAAACTCACTAATGATCAACTCTGATTAATAATTAGACTCTAACATAAACCTATATCACTTTTGTAACTGAAGAATCATATACCACATAGAATAAATAATATAAAATAAAACATTAACATTCCATAAAGGTAAAGGGAATAAATATATAATTTATAATAGTGTCAGTAATCAGACAATAGAAAAAATCAATGTGGTGAATATTGAATATGTCTAAGAGATGTAAAAGTGAGATAAGAAACCCTTACCTAAGGTTTGATTTTTGTTGTAAATATTTGATCATCATGAATGATAAATATAGATTAATTATACATCAATCTGAGAACCATAATTTTATATTTCAAACCATATATGATTTAAAAAATTCCTTTTTTACAGTTTTTTAAAAATTCATTGTATTAATAACTAATTCGGGTGATAATTGCACTATTTTTTATGAATGATTTGGTCCAATATTTTCCATCATTTTATAATGATCTTAATTATACCATCTCTAGAATGTTAAGAATTATTTTAATATATTATATTTTATATTTATTTTTATATTTACTAATGCTTAAAATATTAAAAATGGAAAATTTTTGCTAAACTCTAAATGAAGATGATAGGTTATTTGTATGCATTAAAGTTGATTCTATTTTTCCAACAAATGGAAGCTAAAAATTGAAAAATATGCTTCAATATTTAAAACCCATTATTATAAAAAATATTATATATATATATTAATTAAATATATCATTATTACCCTCAATGACAATATAATTTGAAATATATTTCATATTGATACATAGAGATTATAGTCAATAATTACACACAAGTGACATTATTTGTTCCTAATAGATTTGATGGAAAAAAGGTGTGTTAGAAATTATAATTCAATAAGTATATAAATTTCATAAAAATTATATAACTACTTTAAATATATCATTATATCTACTTATGAATGGTGGTGATGGAAAACAAATAACATCGGTTCGGGATATATTAGTATTATTAACACACTATTGAGTGTTTTGTATTGTATGTGATTGAAGATGAAATAGATATAGATTATTAGATTAACATAGTAACTTATTAGTATATATTATAGGTTTTTGAAAATAATTTTTCATTATTTAAAAATATTTTATGGAGTTAGATGATTATGTAATACAAAAATTTCATGGTTAGGAACATTACATCATTTTTTAAAAACAACTTTAGGTTTATAGCAAAATAAATTTTAGATTTATATTCTAATAAAAAAATTCCTATGGAAATATGGGGAGATTTATTTAGGATATTTGGTAATTTTTGGGATAAAACAATTTTTTGGGAGTTTTGGATAGGATAAGAAAGGGGGTGGAAAATTATAATTAGGAGAGGACACACTTCGATATTTTTAAAGATATTTTGATACCTGAATTTTGCACCATGAAAAAGGATAAAACACAGATTATTATGAAACAACATATGGTATAACAGAAATATATTATATATAAATATAAATTGGAAAATATTATAGGTCAATTTAATACTAATCAATTTCGTTTATTTGTTAGTAAACTTATTTTAACTATAATTGTGATAACTAATATTTACTATCATTACTATTAATTATGAAAAACTTTTTATTAAAATTATTAAATAATATTAATTATTCTGTTTCCAAATATTAAATCAGTTTTTACAACTTTTTTTAATATAATTAAAAAAATTAACTTATAATTATGCATATATAAGCACTGAAAAAGTGGGCTTTGAAAAGGAATATTCTGATAAGAATATTATTTTCTCACATGTAAATATGAAATAATTTTATTTCAATTACCTAAATTGTGTTTTTAATAATTTTTTTTAATAAATTTAATTTTAAATATGAATCTAATTTATCAATTATTTAAACAAAAATTAAATTGTTAATAAAAACTAGTAAATTTCAGTATTCTTCCAAAAAATAAATATATTTGAAAAATCTCAATAGTTTATTCTAAGATAAAAATGCCAAGATGATTATTAAAAATATTTTAATTTTTTTAACGTATATTTTCTAAAAGTGGTTAAAATTGATTTTAGTAAATGTGTAAAAAGTGATATTAGATCTCATTTTAAAAAAATAATGTTTCTCAAAAAACATATAATTGTCCATAAAATAGTTCTTATTTTATTTTTAACAACAATATAAACATTTAATTTAATTAATATAAGTATGAACCATATATGTTTCATTATTTAGTTAGCCATATTCTTCCACACCAATTTAGTCACTAATTTATAATAGTATACTATTTTTTTGCTAATTTAGAATCATTTTGGCATTCACCACAATATATTGATGATATTAATTATATTTAAAATGAAATAGATCATTAAATCTTCGAGAGTTAAAAATAAATTGACTTATGTTGATAATATATGAAAATATGATTTAAAAAATAACATTTTCACCTTCATTAAAGGGTTTAAATAACCAATGATTCTTTCCAATAATTTTACCATCAGAAAAGAGAGGGAAAGTATAACATTCATTGATATCATGGATTTTAGCTACCACTATTCAAAGAGTGTTTATGGGGTTTTATAAGGGAAAATAAATATAAGAAGCTTAAGAGAAGTCATTGCCTCAAATCGGGTAACTCATTTTGATTTAAGCTAGGAGGCCCTGTGGAATTTCCTTCATCCCAAGGAATGTCTTCTAGAAAGAAATGTGGAATTTTGGAAACTTATTTGAGTGGCTTTTGGACGATCTAAGGGGCATTAGAGGTGTTATTTAATGGTAAGAGTTGATTCCCTTTTAAAAAAATAAGGATGAATAGTTTAGGAACGTTTTGAAATATTATTTTATTATAAAATGGTTTTCAATTTAAAATGGTCTTGAAGTTATTTATATAAAATATAACATTATTTTTGGTAGAAATACTCTCTACCAATAGGTTTTATAAATTTTTGGGTCACAAATTTAACCTTATCTTTTAGCTTTATCCCTTTGTAAACTAATTTAACCCTTACCATGTCTTCTTGTATATTCATACTATATGGTTAATATAATTACAATAAAATTATGATAGAACCTCAAGTGGTTCATTAATGACATTTTAAACTTTATTTTAGTCTTTTGGCAGAAGCTTATATTTTTAGTGCTATTATATCATTGAATAAAATAGTATTTGTTTTAAAAACATATTTTTATCAATTTTTATACTTTTCATATCATTGTTTTTTAAAAAAGCATAAAAACATTATTCATCAAAAAACATTGTTAAATAAAATATAACAAGGCCTAATAATTTATAATATTTTTGTATGGAATAAAAAGTTTTAAAGTAAATTTATTATAATATTTAATAATCTTCTTTATTTAAATTATTCATTAATAAGGGAATCACAACATCAACATTGTGTCATAAATATATTTATTTATATAATGTATAAAAATTATTAATAAAACAACATGATGTATGAAATCTTATTGTATTGAAAATGACTTTTTATTGAAGAAATTATCACTTATATAACCCCATATAAAAAATATTTTACTGAAATATACATGTTTTTGTTACATTTTTCATTAGTTTAAATTAATTATTATAAAATGTCATTTTCACATCGATGTAGATCCATGGGGTCCCAAAATTGACTTAATGATGCCCATTTTTTAAAATAACTCTTTCAATTGGATTAGGAAACATGTTATAGTTGTTTTATATTATTATAATATTATTTTTTACACTTATTTACCAAAATTTACCTTTTTCCATCGTAAATAAAATAATTACTAAAGTTACTATTCATACTGTCTCAATATAAAGGGTACATATTTACACAATTTGGACCCCCTTATTCTAAATATGGAATCCATTTTTAAAAATAAAAAACATTTAAGTTGCAGTAATTAATTGAAAATTAATCCCCACTGTCAAAACCAAAACTCGTGTTTTTAAGAAATAAAAACTACCAAAAAGATGACATGTTTTTGTGTCCAATATCAATGTGAAATTACTTTCAATGACCAAAATTGGATTAAATTATAATAATCTAATCTAATTAATCTTTAAATCCAATTAAATGAAAAATATAACTATATAAATAAATTAGATGAAATGTCAATTTTTACATAAAATTCGGTATATTTCAATATTTTTTAAAAAATGAAAATCATCAAAAAAAATTAAACAAATTATCCAAAGTAAATCATGATGTCCCAATTCTATAAGAAATGTTTATTTTTTGATATATAACATATAAAAGTGAAAAAAACTATAATTAAAAATGGGATTCCATCAAAAGGTTGTAAAACGATCTTTTATAAATATTAGATTATTTCATGCGGGAATCAGTTTCATTCTTATTTTAAGACGTTAAAATTAATTGGATAAATGTAAATATATTTAAAAAACATGTTTAACCATTTTTTAGTTAGTTATATTAATTCTCACTAATACAAGTACTTGGTACTAACTACCATTTAAAATAATAATATTAATATATTATTTATCGGTATAACTCAATGTTTTGTGCAATGTATAATTTCAAAGAAATATGTTAATACATGTTGAGTATTTTATTGGTCAAAGCATTCCATTTAAAGGAAAGTTATTATTTAATTCATAAATATTAATAAATATAAAACTGTTATATTATTTTTTTCATGAGATGCTACATCCTTCCCCCCTTTTATAAATTACATCCTCATAGTTTTATTCCATTATCAAATAAGTGGGGGTATTTATATCTCATAGATTTTTCAGATTCCCATGTTTCCTCCTTAACCATATTAATTTTTCACAAAACCATTAACCAATGGATTAACTTATTTCACAACACTTTATCTATTCAGTCAAGAATATAAATTTGTTAGTCCTTATAAGAATGATTTTCTTACTACCAAACTACCTATAGACTCAAAAGATGAGATAGATCTGGCATATAGTTTCTCCGCATTTAAACTTTAAAGACATTGTGCACCAAGGATAAAATTGGTCATAAATACACTATATAGGAAATAAATCCCACTTTCTATTGGATTTCATAGGGTCCAATGTACCTCGGACCCATCATTCCATTCTTAAAAAATGCATCACTCTTTTCCTGGGAGAATCTTTGAGAATGAAATGATCACCTACCTTGAAAGAATGATCCTTCCTCTAGTAATCCACATAAAATTAAATTCTACTTCGAGATATTCTCATGTACTTCTAAATCACCTGAACTTTTTTGGCCGTCTCTTCTACCAATTTTATACCCATCAACAACCTTTCATCAACTTTATCCACGAAATATAGAGCTTGACACCACTTCTAATATAATCGATAAAATGGTTCCATCTGTTTACTCAAATGAAAACTATTTTTTATGAAAACTCAACTAAAGAAAGATGTTGGTCCCAAAAAAACCATTAATCCTCTAAAGAATCACATAGAATATATTCCAATATTTTACATATTCGTTCCGTCTATCCATGGGATTGAGGATGAAAAGTAGTTTTGAAATTTAATTCAGTTTCCAATGACTTTTGAAGGCACATCCAAAAGATAGAAGTGATCCTAGGATCGTTATTATATTTAATGGAGAGGGTAAATCCATGTTACATAACTATCTCTTTAATATACAATTGATATATGTATATCTAGAATGATTATCTCGATTTGGAATCAAATGAGAATATTTAGTCAATTGATTAACAATAACCAAGATTTCATTGTAACCTCAAGTGGTCTTTGATAATCCCACTAAAAAAATCCATGGATATATTTTCCAATTTCCACTCTAGCATTGGAAAAGGTGGAATCATCCATTTAAGTAACATTTGTTCTTCATTGACCAATTAAAAAGTTAAAAACTTCACAATAACGTCAAAAATATCACTTTTTATTCCATCCCACCAGTAATACTCTCGATGATCAATGTACATCTTAGTACATCCAGGATGAACTGTAAACGGAAAACTATGATCTTTACATAACAACTCATTCTTAAATTGTGAATCAGAAGGCTTGCATAACCTCCTTCCAAACCTCAAAACATAGTTCTTATCATTGTTAAATACATGAAACATACCATTATGATCCAATTCTACCATTTCCTGCAACTCACTATCTTCTTTATATGCTTTCTTAATTCATTATGACAGTGTTGATTTCAATTCCACCTAAATCAAAATGTAGGAATTCTCTATACAAACAACATACAATAAAAAATTAATCAAATCATAAACCAAAGGATGTCTTTATAAACATATCATGGTAAATGTAGCATTACTCTTTTGACTCAATGAATTAACAACTTTATTTTCCTTTCCTAGATGGTAATGGATCATGAAATCATAATCTTTGATTAAGTATAGACATGTCCAATTCGTAATTTTTTAATATTTCTTGAGTGAATATATTCTTAAATAATTTATGATCAATATATATTTCACACTTTATGCCATATGAATCATTCATCAATATTTTTTAAGCGAAAAAAACAATAGAAAATTCCAAATTATGTGTAGGGTAATTTAACTCATGAGGTTTCAACTAACGTGAAGAATAAGAAATTTCCGAATCATTATACATATCGAAACAATGATGTATATTTAATGAAGTACCACTATAGAAAACAAATTTACCATTTCTAAAAAGTACTTCCAAAACTATAGGATTCACAAATCTTCGTTTCAATTCCAAAAAACATTCATAACATTCTTTTGTCCAAAAGAACATAACATCTTTTAAAGATAATACAGCTAGTGGGATAGATAACTGTGAATCATTTTCAATAAACATCTAGTAATACCCTACTAAACCAAGAAAAATATGAATTCCATTTATATTTTTGGGTTTTGGACATTTATTAACAATGGAATTTAGTAGTACCAACATTTATTCCATCTTTAAAACAGTGTGATGAAGCAATGAAATATATTGTAACCAAAACTCACACTTGCTGAATTTCACATATAGTTTTTTTTCTTTTAAGGCTTTCAATGCATCCCATATATTACTTTCTTTCTCCTCGTTACTATTATGATATATCAAAATATAATCTATAAACACAACCATAAACTTATCCATGAACACTGGAAAATTATATTCATAGGATCCATGAATAGAGAAGGTGTGTTAGTTTACCCAAAAGGTCAAAACTACAAATTCAAAATGGCCATATATAGTATGAAATGTGGTCTTCAGAATATCTACATCCTTTAAATTATTCTAATGGTACCTCAACCACAAATCAATCATTGAAAAATACTGATCTCCCTGTAGCTGATCTAACAAATCATCGATATGAGGTAGAGGATACTTGTTCTTAGAAGATAAGTTATTCAAGGCTCCATAATCAATGAAAATTCTCATTTAAAAATATCTATTTTCAACAAAAATGACCATAGAACCCTATAGGAATATGATAGGAATAAAGAAACCATTATCTAATAACTCTTGAAATTTATTATTTAACTCTAAAAGTTCAATTTGAGACATTTGATAAGGGGGTTATGAAATTGTCTTAGTATCATAAACTAAGAAAATAGTAAATTAAAATTCCAGATCAGGTATTATACTAGGAAACTCATCAAAAACGAAATCAACATACTCATTTACCCTGGGTACAAAACTAATCTGAACAATTCCTTGGTTTTAAACAATATGTGCAAGGTAACATCAATTTCTATCTTTTACATGTTTCTCAACTTGCTGATATTTTTTCAAAAGTAGGTGATAATTCTGGTATAGAAACTGAAATTAATTATGATAAGAAACCTCTTTAGATCTTCAGTCAATCATAGAATAATAAATGGAAAGCCAATACATTACCAAAATAACATCAAACTCTACTAGAGAAAAAATAATAATGGTTTATAGTAGGTTCCTTCCATGCATAAATATAAGAAGGATCATTAATTTTTTTTATCTCAACATTTCCTCTAGGTGTTTTTACTACAATTTTAAGATTCATATCCTAAGATCGAATTACTAATTTACTAAAAAATTTCACAGAAATGAATGAATGTGTGGACCCTAAATAAAAAAACACATTTGAATAATCTATATAAACAAAAAATGTACATGATACTACTTCATTTGATATCCCAACATATTCAGAAGTAGTTTTATTGGATTTCACCACCCCTTTCTGCTTGTTTGTTGGCTACTTTCGTTCAATTGAGTTCTTTGATGGACACTCATTTACATAGTGACCCATTTCATTGCACTTAAAACATTTTACTAATAACAAATCATGTTTTTTTTCTTACTATTACCATGATCTCTTTTAGTGCAATTATGAGCCTAATGTCCCATTTTACAACAATAAAATCACATAATATAAATCAAAAGGAATTCCCTAGTGTGATTTTTACCCCAATACTCAAAAATTGTAAACCTAAGTTTCTATCCATATGACTTTTTTGAAGAGTTATTCCCTTTCATCTACCACATATACCTCTTATTATGTTGTTTTTCAACAAACCCCATTTCCACCTTCTCTAAACATTGAATTTTTTTCATGACTTTAGAACATATAAGAAGCTAAATCCATTTAATACATTAGCTTTAATCTTGAGTAAAAAATTGATTTTACTATCAATATCCCATATGAAATTTGGAGCATTCCTTTTTATTTGAGTGAATTTCTTTCATAAGCAGCCACTGTGTTATCCTCATTCTTTAATTCCAATAATTTTCTTCCATCCTAAGTCAAACGGCCTTTGAAAAATATTTCTCAAAAAAATACCTTTGAATTAATCCCAATCAAGATCATTCATCTGACCACTATCCTTGATATTTGTATCCATCGACTATGACTGATCGGAATCACTTTAAAAATGGTTAACAACAAGACAAACCTATTTATTTTCTAAACACCCCATGTAATCGAAAATCTTTTCTAATGTGTTAATCCATCCTTCAACTAGCACAGGGTCAGATGATATTCTAAATGATGGGGGATCTTGCCTCATGAAATTCTACACTACTAACATATTCCTCTATGGATGATCTTGCAGATCTAGTGCATGGATTCAACCACCATTTATAGGCAGAGTGAAATATTCCATCACTGTAACAAGATGTTCAGTTCTGATTCTAACCATCTCTGGTTTTAGATTTGGAAATTTGTTTTCCACTTTATAGTGTTCCATTATATCTTCCTTGTTTCCTCCATTGAAAACCATTTTTAACATAGAAATATTAATGTAAAAAAACATGGTAATCATCAAGTGATATATCCTTTCAATGTTACCATAAATTAATTTATTGATATATGTTTAACAATATCCTATCTCCTAAATTTGTTTAAACTGACCTATGATACCAACTATAAGGTCCCAACCATAAAACATCATTATATATTGAGTTAAATCAAGAATTCACATTGAGGATCTTTTCAGGTTTAGAGTTTTTGAGAATCTTGTCATAAATATTACAAAAAATCTGAAATATTACAAATTAGGCACTTTTAATCACTATAATTCTATTCACAACAACAAAAACCCTTAAATAAAACAAGAATTCATTTCATGAAATAAATATTTATGAATTCAACCTTTATCATACCATTCCTTAAACCATGTGAAAATAATTTCCAAAACATGTGGTGATAATAAAAATATCATAAGGGGTTATAAAATATAGAAAGAAAAAATTAGTCCATTAACTCATTAAAATCAATAAAATCATACTTTTCAATGATAATATATAAGATATTTAATATACCTCATGAAATTATAATATTTTGGAATAGAAAATATAAATCATAAATAAAATAGGTAACATGTGGCATCCATATCATACTTATATTATAACCTTCACAACAAATAGGGATTTACGTATGGGATACCAATCATAGTATATTATATAAATATCTTAGGAGAAACATTATTGTTTTCCTCCATCATTTTACCCAATTCATTGTAGAGATATCTGGGTCTCACCCTCCCTATTATTATCACTGAACCACCTATATACATAAACAATTCCCAAGAACCACAACACATAAAATAATCATAAAAGAAAGATGTAATTTCCACATTGCAATCACAATATATCATTTCAAGATATTTAAATAATCAAGTATTTCACAAAACAATCAATGAAAAAATACATAAATATATGATATGGTATTTATTTTCATTTTAAAAATAGTACAACTTGTTTAGGAATCCTAATATAAAATAATACTCATAGCGACAGAAAGGTCATTGTCACCACATATGTTAAAAAACTTTCTTTTTTCTGTTTAGTAAAGTGATTTGAAGAGAAAATATTCCCTTTGAAATAAATAAAAATTCAATGGGATTTATATACTGTATAAAAGAATGTTGTGTGTAAATAAAAATATGCCTCAATGAAAGGGGTTTGAGATGAAGTCCCTTACCTTGTGTCTGATTCATCACGTATGTTCCTTGTTATTCTAGAATAATAAATTTAAGTTAATTTCTACTTGATTCAGAACATTTTTCAGGTGTATTCTTCCTTTTATATAATTTATTACCCCATTATAAACATCGCATAATTATTTATGTTATTATTGGTTGTTTTTCTAATATTGTGTACTTGAGTCAAAAATAAACCTGTTATAATTACAAATTGTCCATGTGGTAAAAATTTGATTATCTCCTGAATGATATTCTTGATTTACATATAATATATATAATATATATCCATTATATAAATTTACTTATAACAATACATACATTTTTAGATATGAAACCCAAAAAAAATTTCAAAAAAGAAATGAAATGCACCGTTCAAGGAGACGGTAAACCGTACGTACGCATGAATGCTACATTCATTTCATTTCAATATTTAAAGGATTGAAAACTATATGATAAATAGGTATATTATAATTAATTTATACTATAATTTTTTTATATGTTATATAAGTACATTAACACAATCCTTTATACATTACATGTATGTCATGAATGAGTCATATCACTTTGAGGGGGTGGTTGTCCGCACATCCTCAAATTTAAATTATCGTATTTAAATATAATAGAAATCATAAAGGAATGATTTAAATAAATAAAAAAATCATAGGTAAATTATAAATATATATATAAAATATATAAATATAGTTCCATATTAATGGCCACAATGAGATTCAGTATGATATAACTGAATAATCATTGTTTTGTGAGACAGTAGTTCACCGTCCACAGAAACAATATGTTCTAAATCAATTCGATGGAGGTGTGTGTAAGTTTGTATATAATAAAATGAATAAAAATATCGAAGTATATTGAAGAATTTTTTTTATAAAATAATTTAATTAATAGTGTTTGTGGGGTTGGATAAGTGAAAATTAATGAAATATTTTTGAGGGAAGACACTACTTCAAATTGGGTAAATCCTTTTGATTTAAGTTAAGAGGCATTATTGAATTGACTTTTGTCCAAGTTAAGGATTATAGAAGGAAGAGTTGTATATTGGGATATTATTTGAGAGGATTTTGGGCATTCCAATGGGCTTTAGAGGTGTGATTTAATGGGATGAGTTGGTGCCCTTTTATAAGGGGGAGGAAGGACACTTTCAGAATACTTTGAAATATAATCTTACTATAAAATGATTTTCTTTTTCAAATGGCCCCAAAGTAATTTACATAATGTATAATATTATTTTGGGTTGAATATATCTAATCCAATAGGTTTTATACAAGTATAGGTAACAAATTTAAACATATATTTTAGCTTTGACACTAAGTTAACTAATTAAACTCTTACCATATCTTCTTGTATTTTCATACTATATGGTTAATATAATTACAATAAAATGAAAATAGATCCTCAAGTGGTGAAATAATGACATTTTAAAAAT
Organism: Viscum album; assembly: GCA_963277665.1. Taxonomy (NCBI): domain Eukaryota; kingdom Viridiplantae; phylum Streptophyta; class Magnoliopsida; order Santalales; family Viscaceae; genus Viscum; species Viscum album. Next base: position 1,826,532,829 of record OY728150.1, on the reverse strand, counting down.
TATTTAATTCATTTTGACTAATGTTATATTTTTAGGACTATTATATCATTTAATAAAATTGTATTTGTTTAAAAAAACATTTATATCAATTTTTATACTATTCATGTCATGATATTTTAAAAAACTATAAAAGCATTATTCATTTAAAAATTCTTAATTATATAAAATAAAACAAGTGATAATAATTCATAAATATTTTGTATGGCATAAAAATTTTAAAAAAAAATTATTTTTATATTTATAATCTCATTTATTTAAATCATTTATTAATAAGGTAATCACAACATTATAATTGTTTCATAAATATATTTACTTATATAATGTAAAAAAATTATAAATAAACTACCATGATATAGGAAATATTTTTATATTTCTAATGAATATTTATAGTTGAAAAAACTAAATTATATAACTCCATATAAAAATTGTTTTACTAAATGACACATGTTTATGTAACATTTTTCCTTACATTAAATAAATTATTATAAAATGTCATTTTCACATCCAAGGGGCACCATGGGGTCCCAAAATCGACCCAAGGATGACCACGGTCGGACATATCTCTTAAAATAGTATTAGGACACATTTTAGAGTAATTTGTTATTATTATAATATAATTTTTTACCCTTATTTACCGAATTTACCCTTTGACCATGGAAAATAAAATAAATAATGAATTTTCTATTCATAATGTATAAAAATGAAAGGTAACTATTCACACAATTTGAACCTCTGAATTCCAAATATGGAATTCATTTTTTCCAAATTCAAAACAAAAAAGTTTCATTATTAATTTAAAATTAATTCCTCTTCTCAAAACCAAAATGTGTGTTTTTAAGAAATAAAACTACCAAAAGATTGACATCTGTTTATATCCAATTTCAAAGTAAAAATACATTAAATAACCAATATTGGATTAATTGATAAAAATATAATCTAATTAAACTTTAAAACTAATTAAAAGTAAAATATGTTCATATAAATAAATTAGATGAAATGGCAGTTTTGACAAAAAATGCGGTATTTTGACTATTCATTAAAATAAGATCATAATTAGAAAATTGTGAAAAATTTACCAAATGTAAATCATGAGGACCTCATTCTATAGAAAAATTTTATTTTTACAAATATAAAAAATAAAAGTGAAAAAAATATATTTAAAAAGGTTTCTCCATCAATAGATGAAAAAAAACCTTTTAAAAATATTAAAGTATTCCATGCTTGATGTTGGATTTCATCTTATTTTATGCCTAAAAAATTAATCAAGTAAATATAAAGACATTTAAAAAACATGAATAATTATATTTTAGTTCGTTCTATCCATTCCCCCCAAATACAACAGCTCTATGCTAACTACCATTTAAAATAATAATAATAATATAATGTTATTTTTCGGTATTACTCAATGTTGTGTTAAACGTACTATTTCAAAGAAACTCTTTGTTTAATGTTGAGTATACTATCGTAAAAAATACACATTAAAGTAAAATTAATATTTAATTCTAAAATATTAATTAATATGAAAGTTTCATATTCTTTATTTAATTGGGATGTTACAATAAGAATCAATCCAAATAAAAAAAGAAATGTTTTTTGAAAAACAATAATTGTCTAAAAGAGAGTTTAGTCACTCAATGTTCACATAATATGAAATTAATTTTAAGAAATTAATTTTATTAAATTTACATAATTTTTGAAATAATAATATAAAAATTTTCATTGGATAAATTTGTGAAAGTCTCCTGAAAATTTATATTTTTTTACGAATAGTGAAAAATAAATAATTTTAATTAAACAATACTGTTACATTTAAATTATTTATCATGTAAAATAATGTTTAAAAATTATTTTATATTTTTAATTATTTCAATTATACATAAATTAAATCATGTTTTTCAAGTAGGTCATATTCCAAATGGATTTTGATAAAAATGTACAATAAAATATTAAATATTTTCTCTTTAATAAAAAAGTTGTCATTATCCGAATATAATGAATTTAAAATAATTTTTTCAAATTATAAAAATTTATTTTATAAAAATGGACTAATTATTTTTGGATAATCATTATTTATTATTATTAAAATCATCAGATTAATTTTTTTCTAATATGAAAATTGAAAACTATTATAATTAAATAATGTGATAAAGGAAAAAGCTGATATACCTAGGGTTAAACAAAGAAGATAATTGTTTAAAATGACCTATAAACTTTTATAATAATAATTATAGGTAAAGTTATCCACTATATGACTTATAGGTTATACTATGGTCAATTTTTTATCCTTGTTTTCTAATAAAAATGTTTGTCTAATTTATGGTTTTCAAAATTTTACAAGTTTTCAACTCACCTCAAATATTAAAGGCCACCCCTCCCCTATCCCCATTACACCTAAACAAAATGTTTTCCATCATTAACAAACACAATCACAACCCAAATTACATAAACCTACCATATAAGAATAATTATGTGAATAAATACAACATAAGAATTATTTTCATGCAATCATATGGAGGATACCTAAAGAATATGTAATGTTCTTCATGTTGTATTTTTATATAATTTCTCCCTCCAACCCATATATATTTTTTAAACTGTGATGGTATAATAAAATTATTTTACATTATATTAGATAATTTTTTTGTTCATGAGGTTACATACACCACCTCTATAAATATCAAATTAATTATGAAATCATCATATGAGTGTATGGATGATTTTCACGTCACGAACCAATGCCATTAATTTTTCAATTACCATAACTAATGGTAGTTTATAGAGATTTATATAAATAATATATATTATATTTATAGTGTAATATTATCTATAGAGTCATTATTTCTATTATTTTTCTTACCATTTTACAGTGGATACGACAATGTCACTCGTGTTTACGGAAAACATTGTATTTTCTAAGAGATGTGATTAGTTATTCACTAATTCATTACATGGAAGGTGATAAAGATAAATGTAATTAATATAAGTGATATAATTTTGATAATTATGATATTAATGGAATATATATTATTTTATAAAAACAATATATCTATTTATTTGTTACTCATAAATATAAAAATAGCATTCATGTATGTGTGGACTACCGCCTTCATGAAACTATGTGATTCTCCTTTCATCACCATAAGTATTAAATGATATCTATTTGTATATTGAAGGAAATAATTTAATACTTATGATATTATTATAATTATAAATGTTTAAAATATTTCATTCATCCTTTCAATAATTATTATTGATAAATGGAAACATTACTCATGTGTACGTACGACCTAGCTTCTCCATTATTGCAATAAAGTAATTATTTCATTACCATATTATGTGATTGTTTATAATAGTATAATTTATGTAAAATATGATATTTATGTCATTACTATTATTCTGGTTATTATATAACTATATAAAATTTAAATGAACAAGATCTTCTATGATGAACTAGACGTGAGAAAACAACGCAATTAACAAGTGAAGCAAGGAAAATAAAGAATTATTATTAACTAATGGTTGATAAGATGTTAAAAAATGATAATATATAATATTATTAATGTTATTAAAATTATTTTATATGTTAAAATCCTTTTTATAACCACTACCGATGAGGATAACACATATTCAATCAAAATTAAGCATGAGGTAAGTGATTTCAACACTGTTTAATTAATTTAGGCACAACATAATGTAATTCACTTAATTTATTTTATATTTTCAGGTACTACCACAATTACATGTATTATCAATAATAATTAATTATTTATAGTATTTTATGTTTTATTTATATTTATTTAATCAATTATAATTTGATTTAAATTTTACCACGTGGTAATGAATTTCATAACTCGATTAATTTTGACTGGATTAAATTACTCATTTGTTGTCATTAACATCCTAATATTATGTGTGTAATTATTGTTGAATATATAATATTGTATTTAATCATTTTTATTTAAATATACATTATATACACATTATTTTTTTATTTTTTATTTCCAAATTTAATGTTATGATCTTTTCAAGGTTTTATTTCACAATCTTATTTTGACTATGATTATTTATACTTTAAATTACATTGAAGGAATTTTTTGAAAATCATTTAATAAACCATTCCATTTAATTATCCAACGGTTATTAATGATATATTTTCAAAAATATTACTATTTATCACTTTTTAGTACATAATATGAGTTCAAATTGTTTAAAATAAATTCAGACACCATTTCTCTCCTGAGATGCTATTTCCTTTTCTTCGTAGATAATGATTTGAAATGTTTTTTTTGTAAATGATTTTAATAATTAAAAATCTATTTTTAATTAATTTTGTACATAATTTAACATTTTAAATATTTCGTGAAAAGAATCATTATTTCATATTTTGAAACATTTAATGTTTGGATTCTACTAAAAATATTAAAGGAATATTCTTAATGTTTTCAAAAAAATGACTTTTATAACCTTTTAATAGGGAAAAAAGAATTATATTTTTAACTTCATATAAATGTCTTTGATTAACCACCATCATGACATTAATTTCATTTATTATTAAATTGTAGGTGCACAATGATATTTTTAATGAATTTTCTCCCTAAAATTATGGAAATTATATTTTTTGTGGATTTTAAAAAATGGAATTTAAAAATGATGTATGTTTTTAAAAGATATTTTAAAAATGAAAATTAAATTTTACTCAAGAAGTTTTTAAAAAATATATTTTCTTTGTATTCCAATTCATCAATGAAAGAAACCATCCATTTTACATATACATCCCTATGGATTTTTTGTTGATAAAATCCTTATTACCAGTCATAATCATTTAAAATTATTTTGAAAAACAATAGTATTTAAATTCGCTTATTAGATTGAATTTTTATTTAATAACATTCCCACAAAATTTTAACGTTCTTATGACCATTATATATTATAATTCCCAAAAATATCCAAATTATTTATCATGGATATGATTAATTTTTAAACAATATATCATTTCAAAATATGATGATCGACATAGGAATTTTTTTATCAATAGAAATATAGGTAAATATGTTTTATTTTATCCATATGGATATCTAATGATAAGGAACATTTTTTTTGAATCGAAGAAACTAGTCAATATATTTGGAGGTCATTTAACATGAAATACATGGTTGGGGACCTGTTATTGATATCCCCTTGATGCATCAATAGTATCTTGAGACAAATATATTGGATAAACATAGTTAAATGGGTTTCTATCCATTAGTTATAACCTGGGATGATGATATATATTTATGGTATAAATATAATTTTCTTGATCCATGATATCCTATAACAATGCATTTCATTCATTAAGAATTCTATTATTACAATTATCAAGGATATTTATCCTATAATATTATATATTGTTGTATCTTATTTTTAATTTATTGATAAAATGGAATGTGCTTTTAGTTATTTACCATTCCATATTGATTCATCCCTATCTTACCAAGATAGTCATGTTACTAATTAAATTAATTTGTTTTTAGTAATTTACCATTCCAGATTGATTACAATAGTGAAATTATTTAGATGGATTTCGTGTCCATCTATTCACCTTTCAATTTTTATTATGCTCATTGATTCGTGATATAATCAACTATAATTAACCCTAACTGTGAATTATTGGTCACCCTTAATCTATTTATATTCCCTGAGATCCTATGATGTGTACAATGAATTATATTAATGTATTGTCTTTGTCAATTCCCATCTATTACTTGATTTGAATCTAGTTTTTTAGGTGTTATGGGGGATCAAATTGACTCTTTTCAACACCTTTCTGGTTTCCATGTTTTCTATGTTTCCCAATGGTGCCTCACCAATGTTATCACCCTAGTGGTGTCCCCTCTATTAGTGTCACCCTATCTGTTTCTCTCTCTCCCATGGTAGCACACCTTGTTGGTGTCTCACTAGTAGTATCTCACCCTGGCGGGATCTCGCTGATGGTAGCTCACCCAGGCAGTGTCTTGCTGGTGATAACTAACCCCAGTATTGTCTCACCCTAGCAGTCACTCATTCAAAATTTCCTCATCTGGTAGTTTCTTTCTAGACGTGACTCACCCTATGACATTTCATATCTTGGTGCCTCATCTAGTAGCATCTCACTAGTAGTTTATTTACTAATTTTTTTCTCATCCTACGCTGCCTCACCCAATGGTTTGTTGTGAGTAGTGTTTCTAGTTACAATTTTCCTCATTTTGACGTATCCTTTGACATAAAATGATTTTTATTACCGATTTGAAAGTATTTGAGTCTAATTCAAATCACATAAATCATATAATAAATTGATATGTTTTCAGGGTATTTTACTCAATCAAATTGAATAATCTTAACCATATCCAATTTTAATTAAAAATAATAAAACATGTAAACTGATTCTTCTTTCTTATCTTTCCCATTATGATATAACCTTCTCACTTATACTTCAGTATTGTTTTTCCTTATAATGGGATGCCCGATGTTATTCTTCCCATAGGAGTATTGTGATCTCGTTGTGGATTCTAGATCATGATCTCCTTGTGTTTTCTAACAATATATGCATGCCCTAGTCTTGGGTATGTCAGGAATTGTAGATCACCTCTTCTTCCAAGTAGGTCATTCTTCATTTATCTCAATGTTGTAACATGATGGGTGGGTTTATGAACATTTTCCCACTGAAATTTTTTTTTAATAACAACTAATAAGGATAATTGAATCCTATTTGGATTAATATATTTGGGGATGGGGAAATGTGGTGTGTATACATTCATTTTGTTGTTCCATTTTGATATTTTGATCTGTATGGCCTAACTACCCACTAAAAATCATGGTATTGTGGGTTAGTTTTTCACCTCTGATGGATTTTGAATATATTTTATTTTTATTATGTTGAACAAAATTTTATAGTAAATCGATTAAACAAGTATAATCAGATTACTTAATGGATTTCCTGTGAACTTAATGATTTTGTAATCACACCCTCAATTTAAGAATTGGAATTTCAATAATATCCCCTTTTATAAAATAAATTTTTTTGGGGTTGTGATGTGTGGTTTTACATGAATTTTATGTTTTCTGAAGTGGATAGATGTTGTCATATGGTGGGGTTGTGATGAGTTTGGTGTGGTTTTGAAGCAAGGCTGCTGAAAATGGATGTTATGAGATGTGTTTCAGGGTTAGAATGTGAGTTTGGTGTATACTCTATTTAGAGGAAGTATTGGAAAATATTAATTTTTATAATGATTAAGGTAGTGGTTTGTATGTGTTCTTCTCCTTTAATAACATCCACAAGGCATTATGGTTGGGTTTTATATGGAGTGGTTGTGGCATTATGTTTTCATTGGATTGTGTTGTACTTAGTAGTTTCCATAGTAGTGATGCAACAAAAGAAAGATTAATATTGTTGAGATGAAATTATTTGGTTTTGTTAATATGATGTATTTTGTTAAAGAAATTTAAAATAGTGGGTTACATGGAAAACATTAGTTTAGGATAATTAATGAAATGAATGGGTTAAAGGGAATAATATTTTGGATGCAACTTAAATTTATCGACATTTTAAGTGATTGTTTCTGATTTTAATAATGGTATGATGAGGTAGTAGACTTTTTTTTTGATTTTTATAGTTCATGGTGTGAATCCCATAAGTTGGGATTGAGTTATTTATACCATATATACATACATTGTATGTTTTTATGATTTCTATATGCACACACCCTTGTTGATCACTATGTTCTATCCACCCCTATTGTCATGAGGAAGAGTGTTACTACCTAACATTCATATGGGAGGATTGATGGATGGCCACCCTATCATCCCTTATAACTATTCTAGGAGGTGGAATCCTAACATTCTTTAGACATATTGTGGTTTCTTATGACTATGTATCTATGGGTGATTTATTTTTTACCAAGAGTCTTCCAAGATGAGGCGAGTTGTTCTTTCCTAGAATAATTCAGGATGAGATGAGTTGTTATTTCCAAGGTGCCATAATGAAGGTATTTAGGTGGTTTGTGTCCCAGTTTTCTATGTGTGGAATATGATGTGGTATGTGGAATAAGGGTTTGTGGGGTAGATTTGATGTGGTATGTGGCCCCTGTGTCTATGGGATGGATGTGTTTTTGAGTCCTAGGGGTGTGTGGGTGGATTGTGATGTGGTGTGTTAGGAAGAGGTTGGAGAATAAAGGATTTATTTTAGGGTTTCATAGCTTCTAATTATTGAGAAAGTAGTGTGGGGAACCCTATCGTCAAAATGATTTATATTATACTACATGAATTACCATATTTGGTGTGTGTTCCTTGGAGATATTGGGATCGTTAGTAAACAATTTTAGGTGTTTTTTAGTTTTGTTATTTTCTCACAGGTTTATTAGTAAGCCTCCTTCATGTGTGCACATGAGAATTTTGTTTCCCGACTAACTATAATTGAATGCACAAAAAATGTATATATATTATTTTTACGTTTATAGGAGGCTTACGCAGACCACGATGGACCATACTAGAACATATATTGAAAGCTGATGTGACACTTATGGCCTATAATTTTGGCACTTTACATTGGATACATTTGGTATTTATATCATTTTTATTTTTAATATTGTGTGTGGGATTGATTTTTATTTCATTAAATATAAATATTTTAATTGTTTTGTGGATTTTACATTATATCTACCAATCATGTTTTCACAAAAATGGTAATTCCTCCTATATTTTGAGATTTGTATACCCTTAGTTCTAGTTACCAACTCTGGGCCTACTAGAGGATGGACTCAGGGTTCATTATCTCTCTTTCTTTATTGGCTTCCCACGATCGGTATCTTTGGACGGATGGGTTCATGATAGAGTGATATCAAAAGTGATGGGTTCGATATAGGATGGAGTGTGGGATTAAGAATACAAAAGCATGAATGGGTTGGTTTGGAAATAGTTTTAGGTGACCATTGTTTATGAAGTAGGCCATAGAAGTCCATTTTGAACCCAATATTTTTGGTCCCACCAAGATCTGACACAGGGACTCTAAGCCTACCAAATGACCATGTGATGAGACACCATTTTTAGATTAAGGACCTAAGAGTGGAAATTTCATCATAATGACTTGTTTTATTATTTCAATTTGTTTATTTTTGCAATGTTGTAATGAATAAAAAAAGGAATTAATTGAGATAAAAATTAATCATAAGTAAAATTACTTACTATTCGGGATTAGGAACTTTTTGATTAAATTTCACCTAAGAATAGTAGACTTCTTCCATTTGTGGATCAAGATATGGAGGTTAAGAATAATGATTTGGGTATTCTCTATAGGGTTAGTCGAGTTGAAGAGGAATACCTGTATCAGAAGACATTGGAATCTTTACAGCGGTATCCTTTAGTAATGTACGTGGAAAATTTTTTTGTTCGAAGAGTTGTAATGCTGGATTGCAGAGCTTGAGATCACTATTAGTTTGATCTAGGCCCTAAATGAGTACCAGGTTCCCTTGGAGTCCATCCATATGTGGGTTGTTGTGTTTCATTGGTGGATGATTTATTTGGGGGAGAGGACAGGTGTAGAAGTTTTTCACGAGAAGGTGAGAAGAGGCATGAATAACTCTCCCTCCCATGGGGATATATATCAGCATAGGGGGATCATGATCGAGTTCAAGGGAATCCTTCATTTTTTACCAGATCTCATTTTAGATTAGGTGTCTCGTGCAAGGTGTCTTTAGTATGAACTTCATCCTTCAATTAATTATTCCGTTACTCCATTTGTGTTGCCAACATATCTGGAGGATCATAAGAAGGTAGAGGTTAATGATTGGATGCACTTGTAAGGAGGTCTATAATGAGAGGGGAGCTAAAAAGAGTTCTTTGAGAGGAAGGGATTTTATCAGTAGTCTTTATGAACTAGGTCCATTGGGGTTCGATTGGTAGGGAGATGACCTCAGTAGTATCATTTCCAGACTTCGGTTGTTGGTGGTCCTCGTTCAATTACCGTGCACTTGGGGATGCTATGTTTCTTCTCTGTTATTCATGGAAACCTTCAATTCTAGTGTGAAAAGTATGAATGAGTCTAGTTTGGTGGACACAGAAAGGCTCAATGTCATTATTAGCACCAATTACCGGAGAGCCATTTTCCCCAGCGGTGACATTAGGATTTTTCTCTATAATGGGGAGATGTATCCTATAGAGTTTGACCACAAGATGTCCCTTATGATCAGTGACCATTACCCAAGTGAGGTTGTGGAGGTATAAATAATTAGAGAGGTTGGGGATCTGGTTGTTTTCAATTGCAAACCTCAATATCATCATTTCTAGTAGGGTTATAGATCGTTAAAGTAATGATCAATTAATTTTGTACCCTTGCTTAAGCCATTTTTGATTCAGGAGCTTCACACTCCTATGTAAACTCACTCTAGAATATGTTCTAGGTCTAGAAATTGGGAGACTCTACAAGGACATGTTGATTAGTAATACATTTATAGGCTAATCCATATTTTTGGATGTCCACTGGTTGTGTTGACTGATGATGCGACCACATCAGTGCCTAGGTGATCTCTTCTTATTATTAATGAATCCATATGATGTTCACCTCAATATCAACTGGTTGTATTATGTATATTCGATTATCATATTCTTCTATACTAGAGTCATGTTTTCCTATGTGTATAGACAACGTGTAGTTTTCATTGGGGAGTGGGGGTTTTAGGTGGGTAGTTTGCTTGTGGAGACCCTTCCTTCGTTATTGACTGAGCTTTTAGTAGAATCGGTGGATGCAATGATGGAAGTGGTTACCAGAGTCATTGGTGAGTTCTTAGTTATATTCTAATAAGATGTTTTGATTCAACCTCCCCCACATGATGTTGATTTCAATATAAACATTCATCCCGGATCTTATATAATATCAATTCATCCTCATCAGATGACACCCTTAAATATACAGAAGTTTAGGAATTAGATTGACGATCTGATTCAAAAGGGTTCTAACCAGCCCGACATGTTATTGTGGGGTTCATTAAAATGTTATGATATTAAGAGGTTGTTCATAGAATATCAGAGGATGAATCAGGTGATGATCAAGAATTATTAACCACTTTCAAGGTTAGACGGTCTTCTCTACCATCTTTTAGTAGAATTTTGGGTTTTCTGCTTGAAATGTGGTCTAGATATCAGTAGTTTATGTTAAGTGGGGGAGATATACCAAAGTCTATTTTTCAATAAATGTATGGTATCTTCATGTTTGTGGTTATTACCTTCAGTGTTATGAATGCACCGACCCTGTTCTAAGGACATATTAAATCTTTTTCCCACTAGTTTCTATATTTTATCTTTTTTATATCCATCGATAATATATTGATCTATCTAAATTCATATGTGGAGCATACCGAGTATCTCAAGATTATCCTATAAATTTTATTACAACATCAGGTCATTGAAAAGTTGTTCATGTGAAATTTATGGACATGAGAGGTTCATTTCCTAGGGATTTTGGAGTATTAGTAGGGTATAAAAGTAGACCTTTTAAATGTTTATGTAGTTGTTTAATGGGAATCACAAATGAATGTAGCGTAGGATCACAGTTTGCATGACCTTGTCGATAATTATTGCATGTTTGTTCCATATTTCTCTCTAGTTCCCACTCTATTAATAGATTTTACATGGAAGGACCTCGATTTTTTCTCGAGTGAATTGTGCTAGAGAGAATTTGGTTACCCAATAGAGAAGTTGTTCTGTACTAAAGTGCTCTAGTTTCTATTTGAAGGGGTTATTTTTGACGTATTTTGTGAAACTTATTATCTATGTTTGGGATGTGTGAAATTGAAATAGAGAGTAGTGATCTCTTATTATGATATAAAGTCATGTTTCAACTAGAATAACTACACCACCCTTGATCTATAGTGGGATGTAGTAGTGTTTTACTGATGTTTTGGTGCCGTTAACTTAATAGGGAATGCTTTGTGGTCTTCATAGATTAGAATATATTAAGATATATCTTTTACCAGTGATATCTAAATCTTGGAAAATGAATGATCTGAGAGTTTCTTTAAAGAAATGACTTCTAATTCTCCTACACCATAGGAAAGGGAAACTTAGTTGTTAATTCCTCGAGTGAGAAGTCATAGAGGGAGGGTTTTTAGTAGTCTATGGATTCATAGAGAGCAATGGAGGTGGTGGAATCTCTTCACTTAGATTTGAGGGTTGATGGTGTTAGAGGATGTTGGTTTCAAATGAAGGTGTGGTCTTCAATATTATATAAGGTGTCTAATTTACTATGGGAAAACTCAGAGGTAGTGGTGATTCATGATCATGTTGTCTATAGTGATGCTCCAAAGGGGTGGACAAAGGATTATTCGTACCAAATGTACTTTCTAAGGATGTCATTTTTTCTAGTAGCAATAAATAGTGGATTCCATATTGATTTTCATAGTTCATCCTTTGTGGTACATTAATGAATTTCTATGATATATCATGGCTTTAATATGTATTTTTTGTGTCTCTAGATGAAACATGATGTGGAAAAGTTTGTTGCGAAGTGATTGTTTTTCCAATAGGAAAAGGTCAAACATTGTATCCCTGGTGGATTGTAACGGCCTTTGGATGTTACTAAGTGAAAATGGGATTTTTTCTAAATAGATATTTTTCATAGGGTTACCTAGGGTTCAGGGAATCTATGATTCTAACCGGTTGCTAGTGGATCAGTTAAAAAAATCAGCATCCTATATAGAGATCGTGTAGTCGGGTGCAGAGGATGCCTTATCCAAATTGTATGTTGATGAGGTTATGAAGCTACATGGGTTTATGAGGAGAATATTCTCAGATGAGGATGTGTTTTTTTACCTCACATGTTGGCAGGGATTGAATAATTCATTTGGGACAAAATTACTCCTCATCATTTCCATCCACCATCAAATAGATGGGAAGATAGAGTAGACTATCCAGACATTGGAAGATATGTTGTGGGTGTGCATCTTAGACATTGGCCATTCTTGGTTATGAAACCTACCATTGGTGGAGATCACTTATAATAAAATATATCAATATTTCATTAGAATGACATTTTTGAGGCATTGTATAGAAGTTTGTTTCATTCTACATTGTACTGGACCAATTTTGGGGGACAATTGTTCTTGGTCTAGATGTGGTGCAGGGAATGATCGGAAATATTCAACTTGTTATAAAAAGGATGGAAGATTTCCAGGACCATATGATGTATTATATTGACTGTAAGAGGAGGTCCTTAGTTTTTGATGTTGGGTACTATCTATTCATGAATGTCTCCCCTTGATATGGCCAGCGATGTTTTGTATGATGGTGTAAGCTTCCACCCATGTTTGTTGGGATCATTGATGTTTTTGAAAGAGTTGGTGAGGTGGAATACAATTTGGTGATTCTATCATAGTTATAAATGATCTCTGATGTCTTACACATCTCTCATATTCCAAATTATCTACCTGATAACTCCAATTTAATTAACTGGGGGGAGTTGGAAATCGAGGATGGAATTACATTTATGGAGCAGCCAGTGGAGGTCTAGGATCATCAAGAGAACACGCTACGTGGAAGATGAATTCATTAGGTTTTTGTGTTTTGGAGGAACGACATCCAAGGGGAGAGTAATTGGTCATAAAAAACATATATATTTTCTTATTACCCTAGGGTTTTCTGAATTTTGGATTGTTCAATTTATATATAAACATAGTGATTGAACCTTTTTTTATACGAGATGAGATATTCTCCCTTGGTAGAGTTATGTGGGGGAACTTTGTGATAAATTCATTATGTGTGGAAATGGTAGGACCTGATTCATAATCATGATTCATTAATTCGGATGTGGTAAAATCCATGAGGGTGAGTCAATACTGCCCATATCAGGTAAAGTCTTGACATGGAGGATTGAATTCCATGGTCAGGTTTTTCAGAATGTGTTGTTATTGTGATTTTGTGTTGTGTTGTTTGGATGTTTGGTTTAGTAGATGTTGCGGGTGGTGTTCTTGGATGTGGAGAACTCCACTTCATCTTTAGAACAACACAAGTTGGTTTATCATTGGACGTTGATGTTTTGGGTTATCAGTGGTGTTTCAAGTGTAGTGAGACCCTTGAATGGCATCTGGATGGGTGGTTGTTCGTAGCCCTCTTTCTTCTTAAAATGGTTGTGAATTATTGAGGGAGAGAATAGTATGAGAGGTATATGATGTAAAGTCTATGACCTCTCCAGTATATTCCATTGAGATAATTTGGTGGTTGTGGTGTTCTGGGAGATCCAAATGACACTTCTCAACACTTTTCATGTTTCCCAGTTTTTGAAAATCTCTAATGGTACTTCACCAATTGTGTAACCCAGGCAGTATCCAAACTAGTGGTGGCACCTTAGAATTCGGTCACTGGCGGTAGGTCACCTTATCTATGTCTCTCGATTGGTCAGTCACCCTTGTGGTAGATCACCCTGGAAGTGTCTCATTGGTTGTAGCTCCCCTAAGCAGTTTTTCTCCGGCTGTAACTCACCCTAGAGGTGGTTTGCTGGTGGTGTCTCACCCTATTAGTCAGTCGTCTGATGGTTCCTCATCCAACTATGTCTCACTAGTGATTAATCTCCCAATGTCATCTCCTCCAATGGTGCCACTACTATTGGTTTGTAAGAATTAGTGTTTCTTGTTCAATTTATTCTTATTTTGACGTCTCGTTTGATGTAAAATGATATTAATTCCATATTTGAACAGATTTGATGCCTATTCCAATCCCATAAATCAAATCTTAAATTCTGGAGTGTTTGGGGGGGGTTTTAATCTCTCAAAACCAGTTATCTTGAATAAATGTTCCTTTAATGGAAAATCAAGAACTTATATACACCGATGATCTGTTTAGATCATTACTAGCATGAGATACCCTTCACCAATGTACATATTTCGAGTATTCCAATGTAATGGGATACCCAGAGTTCTTCTCTTAGGAGTCATTCGATCGGGCTGTGGATTTTTTATCGTGATCCCCTAGTGTTTTCATAATGCATATATAAGCCCCTATCATGGTACAATTGGGAATTATAGATCACTTCTTCTTCCAAGTAGGTTTTCCTTCATCTCTCAAAATTTTGTATCAAGCTGGGCGGGTGTATGAATTTTATTCCCTTGGAATGATGGTTTAATTCCATTTAATAAATATAATTGAATCTTCTTAAGATTAATATATGAGGGGTTAGAGAAAAGTGAAGCAAGTTATTATTGTTCATCATTCCTTTTCATATTTTAATATGTATTGGAAAATAGCCCACTAAAAAACATGGTTTTTGGGGTTCATTGCATGTCAACCTGTGATAGAATATGAATTTGTATCTTGTGTTTTCTATTGATTGATTATTTATAAGAAATTTATTAACCACATATATTTGGTTAGTTAAATAGATTTCCTAGTATCATATGGATTATGTGGTCCCACCCTCAAATTAAGAAGAGGAATTTGAATAATAGACAAATTGTTAAAATTAAATAAGGTGTGTTATGGTTGTAAAGTAGTTTTTTCATGGGGTTAGTGTGCGGGGAAGTGGTTGGTTGTGGATTTACAGTGGGTATGTGACGTGTGTGGTGTGGTGGTGTAGCTGGGATTTTGGAAATGGTTGTAATGAGATGTATTTCTAGGTGAGGCTTTTAGTTGGGGGTTTCCACTATTGAGAGGAAGTACTGGGCATGATGAATTTGAAGAATGATGATGGTATTGTTTATTATGGGTGCTGGTCAATTAATAACATTCAAAAGGATTCCTGAATGTGTGTTAATGGTAGAGGTTATTGTATGATGGGTACTTTTTTATATTTCAAGTTTCTTGGGTAGTGATTGAATATATGAATTCTTAATAATTTTTATATTAAATGAGTTAGTTTAGTTAATGCGATATATTTTGGTAATGAAAAGTTACAATAATGGTTTCATGGTTTACTATGGTTAAAGATAAAAATAAAATGAATTGGTGTTAAGTAAACAAGATTTGTGAATCCTCTTATATTTATCAACATCAGAAGAAACTATTGTTGATACTAATAAATGCATATTGTTGTAGTATCAAAGTTGGGTTTGGTTTTGGAGTCAGCATGTAATTGTTGTGAATCTAATAGGTCGGGCTTTTATTCTTGATACTATATATACATACACATTATGCCTTTGTAATTTTTATAAGATCCTCATCCTATTTGTGCACTATGTCCTGAACACCCCCATTGTCATGGGGGATGGTGTCATTCTCAAACATCATGTGGTTGGTTGGGTGGTTTTCCACCCACTCTTCCCTAATCCATCATCCAGGTAGTGATAGACCATGATTCATTAGGTAGGTTGTGGTTTGTAAGGACTATGTGTGTATGGGAGAGTTATTTCTTCCTAGGTGTCCTCTGGATGAGAAGAGTTATGAATTCCCAAGTGTCTTAGGGATGAGATGAGTTGTGATTTCCCAGGATTCATCAAGACATGCTGTTATTTGGTTTGTGTCCTAAGGGCCCTATGAGTGAAATGTGATGTGGTATGTGTCCCAATATTCCATGGGAAGGATGTGATGTGGTATGTCGCTGAGGTGTTTGTGGGTAGGATGTGGCTATGAGGCCTAGGGGTGTGTTTGAGGGTTATGGTGCAGAATGTTCGTAAGATTTGGGAGGACTATGATGTTTTTGGTTAGTGTGTGAGAGTAGCTCATCAGTTGTAAAGTGGTGTGGGGTAACTTATCATCAATGATATTTATATTATACTATGTGACATTCATTATTTGGTGACCATGCGTAGGTGTGGTTGGGATTGTCAGTATACCTACATAGGTATTGTTTGGTTCTGTTGTTTTAGCACGAGAGCATTAGTTTCCCACCTTAACATGTGCACAAGAGAATTTTCTTTGACTACTGATTATACATGTATTACAACCCTATATATATATATAACTTTTTTCATGTTTGCAAGAGGTTTATATAGACCGTGTTACATCCTACTAGCTCAGATCATGACAGTTTCTATGTATTTTCTTATCTTTACTTTAGGTACATTACATTTGAGACTATTGCTATTTTTATCAGTTATTTTTTAAAACAAGAATGTGTTATAGTTTTTTCATTATATATATATGTCATGTTGTGGTTTTTTTATGATCCATCATATCTCCAGATTATGTCTAAAAATAGCATAATGTGTCTCATATTGTGAGATTTGTATTCCATTGGTACTAGTCACTATCCCAAGGCCTACTGGAAGTGGGAATCAGGTGTTATTATCTCTTTTTCATCATTCCTAGTCTAGATGGTGTGTCATTAGAGAGAGGGGGATGTGATAATGAATGAATATTCTAGAGGGAATAATAGTAATTCTAGAAATAAATTATTATATAATTTTTTAATTAAAATATAATATGTGAATCAAATATGTTTCTAGTTTAAGATAAATAATTAATTATTAATTTTTCATGGATGTGATTTAGAGAATCTTATTCCCATATAATAATTCTTAAATATTCTACAATATACAGAGTTAAGGATCACTACAACCTATTTAATAATAATATATTCAAAATAACTTTTCTATATAAATTATTTTTTAACTAACAACCCATGTAAGAATCATTATCCAAAAAATTATATTAAATTAACTATCAGGTGAGATTGAAAATGAGGTAAAATAATCTATATAAGAATTTATCAATTTAATGTTATATACACTTTTATCAATGTTAATAAAGTTGGATACCAAAATTTTATGGGGGTTATAACCACTGATGAAGAGGGTACCAGAGAATGAAAAAAATCATTATTGGAATTACATGATCAAATTCAATTCAAGGAATCTAGTTCAAAATTCACTATGAACCAAGTGAATACTATTATGAGCAATTTCTAATTACATTTTTATATAAGAGTGTGAATCTAATTGAAGTGAATATGGTTTATTATTTGTAACTGATGATGGTATTTTTCCTTACCATTTTTCATCATTCACTATATAAGATTGTGAAATACATTTTCATGCATTATTCTCATTTAATCCATTCGATAGTGCTTAATAATTACATTATTGGATATATCAGTCTAATTAAGCTCTTTAAAAAAGGATTGTAATATATTATGAATAATAGTTGTATTGTGTGGAAAATTTGGTTAATGTGTAGCTCACCGTGTTAGTATGATTTGTGGAAAAAATAATATATTGATGAAAAATTGAATGGAGTCTTGGTAAATATAAATTTATTAAGGATAAAAAGAATGTTTATTTCACTATCCAAATACGTGTATACTATCTATCTAATATTTATAATAATAATAAACATGTGAACTTATTCATTAATATAGAAAGTAATTCAATTTGAATGATGAGAAAATTTGTGCATTAATATCCATACAAAGTATAGAAGTCATACGGCATCCCATCTTCTATAAGATTCCAATGTATTTAAATTAAATCATTATGGGACTAACATTTCATTATTTTTAAATAATGACCTGCAAAATGAGACTATAAGACTAGATAATATCTATATAATATGTTTTAGTATGGTCATATTTTTTTTTACATTATCTATTATTTTACTAGGTTTTCTATTAGTTCATATAGATATAATACACTAAAATGATTATTTTTTATCAGGGGTTACTACATAATTCTGAGGGAATGGATGATACATCAAGAAGAGTTATCTTTCATCTTAAATAGGGGAATGGATATATATTTAAAACCATAACAATATGTTTCTCAATAATTATTTTGCTAGAAGAATTATCATTTTCAGTCGTAAATTGGGTTTTTGATGAATATGATGGTAAAATTAAATTAAATACGGTGATTGAAATGATGTAGTTTTGTTTTGTCAATTTGATTACCCTTTTTCATTTTTACCTTGTAATGATGTTGTATTTATAGGGGTCTCTCTATAATTGTTTTTCCTCATAGAATAACCAATGTACTATTTGGTGAAGTTTATGACTAGATTTCAAAAAAAAATAGAACTAATAAATCATTGAAATAAAATTAAATCATTCATTAATTTATCAAAATTGGATAAAAAATAAATATTTTGAATATGTACATTATTATTCACTTATCAATTTCTTCATTGAATTTCTTTTTTCTTCTACTCTAAGAACTATAAAGTAGTAGGAAATTATCTCAATATACACATGAAGAGTTTAAATGATATAATGATAGTTGAAGGCCTATATTTATTAATTTTACATTAGGAAACATCCTTCATTTTATATGGTTAGAAAAAGATCATTATTCAATTTATGAAAAAGTTTATTTAGTTTTTTGTTTAAAAATGAGACTATTTAAATTTTACTAATAACCAACAACATATCTGATTAAATGTTTCATGACCAGAGCTTCATTAATCAAAATTTTCAATATTCGTACCATAAATTATTTTTTTGTACATTCAAATATTTCATTTTGTGTTTTAAAAAAAAAATCATTTTCATTCTTCATTTTCCATATCATTCCCTTTAATATTTCCAAATTGTTAATAACAATTATATTTTATAATTCGTGTTATTTTTTCACCTAACATTTTACTGCATCCTGAATTACCTCTAATCATACAAAATCAAAATTTCATGAATTTCCAAAAAAAATGTTTTAATAATATATAATGACATAGAAATCACCTCTCATCACTATAGGCATGCCTCTTCTCACCATTATACATGTTTGAATTCAAGGTCATGTGAAAATATTTTTTTTACTTGGAACCAATAATTGGTGAAAATATCATATCTCCTCTAATTTTGGGAAATACTCTTTTTATTTTAATTATCTTTTCAAAAGAACATAAAACTATTGTGAGTGAAAAATCTACACAAAAAATATATATATAAGAGAAACTCAAAATGAAATTTTCCCCAACAAGTTTTTTCATGATATTTCCATTGATGTATATTAAATGTTAAAGATTTAAATATATTATGTATATTTAAATACAATATTTATGGAGAAAGTCATCCAAAGTCCTAAAATAAAGTTGTATATATGGTTATTTCAATGTGACTAGCTAGTTGGTTTTTTAAAAATTTGTTCAATGATACCTATTGATATTTCATATTCCCGTAGAGGATGTATTAATAAAATTTTTATAAATACTATGATGTTATGAAGTTGTGAAATATAAACTATATTAATTCAAATTAGGGGAAATTGCATTACACTTATGATAAATCTAAAAAACCCCATGGGATAACATATAGTTTAAAATGATCAATAGCTACTACTAATTCACAATGAAAATATTTTTTTGCTATGGATATGAATGTTTCATCCACACATAATTTTTTGTAATACCAATTATAATAATTATACAATAATTTAGAGTAGTTATGAGTTGTAATAATCATATACATCATCATAATCATCCTTTAATTAATATCTTAATGAGGGCACATTATTCTTTATTAGGGACTTTTATACCTTTTTCATCAGTGTGCTATTAAAGGATGATGTTAATATGAGTTGAGGAAGAGTATCCATCCATATTGTAACAATTAAATTCTATTCCATGGTTCCATGAATGGAATGAAAAAAATTAGCAAGCACTTATACTATTTCATTTATTACCATAATGTATGTGAAGATTGTAAAAGCCTTTTGATGGATATAAAATCCCTCCAGAATAATATTTATGTTTAATGGATCATCCATGGAGACTTTAACTCAATTATATATCCTAATAAAAAATGGGTTTGTCGAGTATCCCAATTTAATCTATGGATTTCAAAGGATATATTGAGTTACATTTATTGAATTTTTATCCAACTTTTTGTTGAAATGTACACTTTGTACATAATACATCTCAGTGCCTCAGTTTCTAGAAAACCTAAAATGGCCTATTTTAGTGATCCCATATTAAATACTTTGGAATAAATCTCTTACATGACCATATCAATGATAAACACTGACAACACTCAAAACATGGTTGAACTTGTTTGAAAAGACTCTATGTATCCCTTTCCTATCATATTATACAAAGACTAGGTGACACACCTAAAATGTGGGAATATTGTTTGATATGTTTTGGTCCTGGTGGATTTTAGGAATAATTTATTATATTATATTCTCAAAATAAATATTATCAAAGGTAATATAAATATTTGGATAAAAGATTGATTCTATAATCATGATCATGAAATCTCTACTCTTGAGTCCTCCCTTCAGGGCATTCAATAGCATTTCACTTATAAGGATATTGATGAAAGAATTTTGAAGGATGGTGAGTTGAATATTAAACTCAATAGTATTATCCGTTTATAAGATGTTATTCTAAATGGTAACATCAAATCCAATTAGTTCAATGATATAAATATGAAAACCATGTTATATTTTTATCATTATAGAGTTATAAAAATGTCCTACCCATTTATTTAATAAAAAATGGGGATGAAATCTAGTATTATTGATCAGATCTCTTAGAGAAAATTATTTCACACTACATGGATATATTTAATGGGTCATCCTCCAATATTGATCATATTGAGTGTACTCATTTAAATAATTCTCATATAGATGATAAATTAAGAATTATCTCTAGCCTTTTGGAGCCATCGATAATGTTAGATATCTTTATTCTCAAGGACGATTGTTTCCCTAGTCATTATGTATTTATCAACATTTTCTTTCAAACTTATTGGGATATCATTCAAGATGATTTTTGAAGGCTTATTATACAAATCTTTAAATTTGTCTCACTTCCTTAGGAATTGATTTTTAATTTATTTTTCTAGTTCGTAAGGTGGATATTTCAAAGGAGATTCACTTTTTCAGGCCTTTCACTTTTTCCAATACCATTTACAAGGCTATTATGGATATTATTGCTAATATATTGGCACACATTCCAGTTATAATCATTTCATAAAATCAATGTGTCTTATTTAAATGGTGTCATAGTAAATATTATATTAACACTTCATTAGATTATGAAATCTTTTTTAAAAATATTGTTAGATGAGGAAGAATTACAATAATTCCTGATATTAAAATGGAATTTGACATTATGGATTGAGATTTTACTTCTAAGATACTTATCTTGTTTTGTATTGATGATTGTTTTATTTTTGGAATCATGATATTTTTTGGCTATTCTCATTTATTTGTACTTGTTAAGGGATCTTTATAGGGGTTACATATATTATTCTTTTGGGGTCTGACTGGGTGATCCCCTATTTTCTATCATTTTCTGAATTTCTAAGCAATATCATAGAATATATTTTTTTCAATCATGGATGGTAATGGGTAGCTGAAAATCATAAGATCTATTAGAGGATCTTATAATCCTAATTAGATTATTTTTTGTGATTATATAATCTTCTATAAAAAAGGGGATAAAAAATCATCAGAAACATTAGGGACACATTTTTTCACTATGCCAAGGTCTCGTGTTAGCATGTTACTTGAAACAAATATATTATTTATTTGAGAAGAAATTTTGTAAAACAATTGACATTATAAGTGAATTGGGTTTTAGATAATGATGTTTCACTTTTATATATCTCAATTTTTAGATGTTTAAAGTGTCATACCTAATATTTCCACATCTTAAGAATCATCATTTAGATTACAGGTCAAGTATCCCCTTAAAAAAGAAAATCCCCCATCTTGGTTGGCCTTGTGTTCTTGGTCCAAGCTATTATCATTTACAAATTTGCATGTTCATTTATATAGTATAAATGGTGTGTTTACCGCCTAAAATTCATTTATGATTCTATCAATAATTTAATCTGGAGTTGAAAGATTTTAAAATTTTGATTGTCCATTGTTTAATGGAATACATATTTCAAAAACATTGAGGATAAAGGCCTTTAAATCAAATGTATCACATTATTTATTCTATCATTATAAGAATCTTTCGTAGGAAATATTGTTAATGGATGTTCAAAGACTCCATATTTTTTGAGTGATATATTCTTAAATAAAATCATGTCATAGAACATTTTCCACATTGAATAATAGGGGTGTACTTCATTAATGTCTACTTGATCTTATATTTATTCTCAAGAAAGGTGGTCAGTATCAACAGAATCCTCTATTATGTTATAGAAATATAACTGGAATGGTGATCCTTTTCATTATTATATCACCCATGATGATCATTACATGTTCATAGATATTTCATCAAAGGTTAAATTAAATGGCATTTATGTTGTACCAGATCATATCAGAAATATTGTTCAAGTATAGTGTCTCCCTATACATAGAGACATTTGGATTTTAGTGTATAATTCAAATAGAACATTAAGATCAAAATCTCTCTACCACCGTGCCTCTGTTTCTATTATTTGAATGGATTTTCCTGGGAAACTAGAAGACAATTTTATTTCATGCTCTCATTTCAGTCTATTTTAGAGGTTGTATCTTCACAAGATCCCCACTAATAATTATCTATAGGTGTGTGGAATCTCTTAAAGTTCAGTCTGTGTTATTTCATACCAATATCATGAGTATTGGGATCACCTGCATTGGAGTTGTGTAAAATTATTATCGATTTGTAAGGTTGTTTTTTATATATTTGATGTTTACATACCCTACATCTCTTCTATCAGAGACTTTATAGAAGAATGTTTGTGTATTTCAATCTCTTTACAACTTTTTTTGTATTAAATTCCGTAGTTAATGAACTGATCAACATCTATTGGAAGAATATTAACATGCATTTATATGATGGGGTTTTCTTCATATATTTGGAATATTTGGCTAGTATCCTTTCTATTATTAAACATTTTAATGGTTCATGAAAATCTTATTTTAATTATTTAGTTCATGAATAGATTATTCTCAAGAGAATTTGTACTAAAGGTATGTTTTATCCTCCTCTAGTAAGAGTAGACGTTTTTTTGAATCCCATGTTTTTTTGTTGGATTAAAATAAATATAGATAGATCATCAAGAGATAATCCAAGCCCCCAGTATATAGAGATATTTTCAGGAATAGTTATAGTGATGTTTTATGATGTTTATCTTGTATATTTGATATTTTCTCCTCGCATGATATTGATATTATTGGTGTTATCATTGCAACTGGGCAAGACAAATAGAGGGGTTATAATAATATTTTGTTGTAATGTGATTATACCACTTTTGTTCATGCAATAATAATAGGATATGATAATTTTATTTGATTTATTTGTAATAGAAAAATCAATCATTTGGGGTTTCTATCTATCATTAACTACATCATCACTCAAATTTTCCTTTAGACTTGTGTGGACCTAAGGGGTTTTTTTCTAATAAAGGGTCCCTGTATTCTATCATGTTGTCATATTACAAATGAAAATGTCACTAGTTTCACTCCATTTGTTGAAGCGTTATTTTAAATGGTTCGGGATAGATTCTATAAATTATTATGAAATTCCACTATCATCATATATATACCCATATAATGATGGATTACTTTTATTAGGGTCTTCATCATTCATTTCAAAACATGGTATAGAAATAATTATGGTCATATTACATTACAAATAGTGACAAAGACTAATTTTAATATAACATATGCTTAGTAAATTCTAATTTTATTTATAATAACAATAAAATTTTCATTATAAGGATGAAACTACTTTTTTATCTCATATATAAAAATAATATATTTTTTAAATATTTAAATAACATCCAAATTTATAATTCCAATGTGAATATTTTATTTAACATCAAAATCTAGATAGTCCAATTAGTGATGAATGATTATAATGTGTTATATTTAGATGTATGGTGGAAGATTTTCCAAATTTTTTATGCTAATTCATCCCTACAAAATTATAACTTTATAGAATATAGGGGTTGACTATAGGTTTACATTAAGACACATTCATGTGCATAGAACTGTAGTTTTATAAAACTAAAAAAAATGTCAATTAGATACCAAGATATCACCAAATAACCTCATGTATCATATCAATCCAAATATCCAAGGAATGAATTTCTGTATAGTCAGAGTATATCTAATTCTATGGGAAATATAGTGGTATAGGTGAATTTAATGTTGGTGTAAGAGGACTCCCAGATAGAAAAATGAGTTCAAAACTCAACAATTGACATTTCAATGTTAGCTATCTCATGAAATCGAACACGAAAATCACATCATAACCTAGTACAAAATATAATATGATAGCAAAGAAAACTAAAAGTAATTTAAAACAATTATATACACTGAATACATTTTATTTAAAAATGACTTTTATAATGTACTTATTGATTAGGTAGTAATTTTTTTTTCCAAATTATGAAATTTAGGATTCTTTTTTTATTATTAGAATTATTTTATATGTTACTACGAAAAATTAATCAAATTTTAATTATTTGATTTAAATCATGGATTGATAAAATCCTCAAAAGTACAAAGGACCATTTTATTATTTTATAATATTTTTCTTATATTTTTTACTTATATTTAATTTTTTTAATTTTATTTTCAATTTGACACAATTGAAATTGATTATTATCATATTATATCAACTACATCTATTGAAAAAAAAATTATTTTTTCCAAAATGATTGATTTTTTGGTGATTAGTGAAAAATAAGGATTTGAATACACAATTATCATATCATTTAATGTTTTTACAAAGTTCCATTATGTTTTAAATATGTTTTAAAAATATTTATTCCCATTTATTTAAGCATAAGAGAAATTGTTCAATGCGAATCATCATTAGATATCATTTTGTATAAAATACTATTTATTCTAATAAAAATTATTTTTCTAAATATAATTTTCCATTATCCATCACACAATTATATTAACAAATAGTTTTAACAAATAATATAAAATAAATTATTGAAAATGGATTCCATATTTGTAATCAACATATTCAAATTATATAATAGGGTTTATTTCATTTTTTCATATGGAATAGTAACCATTGTAAGGTTACTCACCCTTGAGAAGGATAAAATTGGTTAAATGACAATAGAATTGAGGGATAAGGTCTAAAATGAAACATATGATAAGAATTTATTTAATTTTTTGATTTCACTTTTTCAAAATCAACCAATAATATAATATATTGTATTTGGGACCATATTTTTTTGATTATTAACACTATATTATTTTATGTGAATTATTATTGTAAAACAATACACTCTCTCACTAAATATGTTTCCATGTTATGGACACTGAAAAAAATTATTTTTATATAAATATACACTTTAAATTTCATTATTACTAATCTATTTTTATTGTGTTAATTTATTTTTGTATTTTTTGTGATGGAATATATAATGACCTAAAAATTTATTAATGAAATTTATTCTTGGTATAATTAAATATATTATTATTTAAATTGGTTATATAACACATGAAATTCCTTGGTTTTATGTTTTTTTATTTTTAAAATACTGTTAGTAGTTGTTACCATGGCTAATATAGCTATTGAACAGTGATCACATGATTGGTATAAATATAGGGCTTTAATAAATCCAATTTACTCAAATAAAGGATGTGATGGACTCAGTAGGTAGAATTTCTCCATAAGAAACCCATTTTTTTGAGCTCTAAAAGGAGGCAGTGTAACTGGGCTTTTCTCTGGACCAAGAGCAAGCAGAGCTTATACATGTTAATTTTTAGAAGAACCACCTACATGAGAAGTTGAAGTCAGTAGATATTACCACCCGAGAAATTTTATCTGGGCTTCCCCAATATTCGGTCTTTGCATCACACCTTACCCTTATGTCTTATGTGGGTATTATAAGCAGTTATATAACAAGACCCTAGCACTTTGATTTTGTGAATTATTTATTTGTATAGAATAAATAATATAAATCCATTTTTTTATTTTTACATTGGGCACAAATAGTATCTTTTTTAAAATTATATTTAAATTCCATTAATAAATTAATTTTGATGAATTAATGGATTTTTGAATTAAATAATATTTTAATAAAGTATTATTACTAAATTAATTTTTATTAAATATAAATTATTGTATAATTATTATGAATACAATTGTAATTTTTATTATTTCATGAAACAAGTTTTTATCAAAACCCATGAAGTTTTTATAAATGTCGGCTTTTATTTAAAAATTAAAAGTTCACATATATAGAAATATATGTAGATAAAAGAAATATTACTTTTGAATTAAGGATTTATAAATTATATAATGGTGGAATTTTCTTAATTGTTTTGAGATAGTAGAATTTTTGTGTAAAAAGTTAATATATTTTAAATATATAATGTGTTTTAGGACATAATAATTACCCAATAGTATGGAAATAAAATACTATATAATTTTTTCATCCAATATATGTTTTACCTTTAAACTATTGTTATTTTATATTTTTTTGACTAATTTTATGCTGCCTTAGTGAACCCTACAAGACATATAAAATATTTTAACTTTTTAAAATTATTTCCTTGAGATTGTGAGTCACCTCCACATAAGAATGCCTAATATTTTAATAAGTTAGGAAATCTGCCTTTTTAAATAAATTTTTCCAATCCCCTTTGGGATAACCATGGGTAAAAACCGTGGGTCTCATTTTGGTTCTGATTATTTTAATATGTGGTGTCCAAAAACTAAATATTAATGAATTCCATCTTTTTTATTATATAAACCCACTCAATATCCCATTAATAATACCTCATACCATTTGTAGATAAAAAAACATATTCCATCATATCTATATAAACCACACAAGTTTCCCCAATCTCCCAATAATCATATCTCAAGCCTCTCATAAGGCTTTGGGATCACACTTCCAAGTAAGGGATTTCTTCCATTCTCTTTTATGTCACAATTTATTTATATTGTTATAACCATTTATTTTCAATTAGAAATTTTTGGGTATAATTTCTCACCTCCCTTATGCTTATTTTATTATTTTGAATGAATATATACCCCTTTATCCCCCATTAATTCCACCCGTGTACACTCGTTACAATACCAAAATTCCGTAAGGAATTTCTCACTCGTCATTTACATTCATGAAATCCTTTTATATTATGCTTCAAAATTCTGTTAAATATGCTGGGATATTATGTAACAAGTCCCAAATACTATACATTTCATGTATAAATGATGAAATACCTCTTTCTATCTCATGAACCCCTTTTACAATTTCTATTGGATGTCATTATGCTGCTGAAGTTACACCAAAATTTCCCATTGCAAAATCAACATGTAACTGAATACCATACCCATTCATCTATAATGGGTATTCAACATTTTATACATTTAAATTTTAATTTAGTAAATTCATTTATTTATTCCTCATCTCTTATTCATGGAAAAAATTGTGATGTTTAATGAATCCAAGATATATGATTAATGTGCCACACTTATGCATGAAATGAAAGGATTAAGAATGGTGCACCCTGATAGCACTCTGATGCATTAGGTATTGACTAGTATTATGATATGTGATGTGTAATTAGGGTTTAAAGATTATAATTCAATATAAATGAGGGTTTACTCATGATCCATGTGCAATGATCCTTGTATCATGCTAATATCATGTTTAATGTTGTAGCCACATTTCAATGTTTTGATAATCATGTTATATCATCCATTTATGTACATGTTTCTATTATGCTCCATTGATTTTCCTATTTCATTGAATGTATTTTATTCTTCATGTTAGGAATTATTTACCCCCTTAGTAGTCTTCATAGATCACTCTTTAATTGTACATATCCTGAGGTAATCCCATGCAATTTTAATTACGAAGGAATGTTGTGGTCATGTAAAAGAAGTTTTCAACAAAGATGTTTTGCTTTATGTTCAATGTTGTTATGTAATGTTCCTAATTTTCCAATGACACTATACCTATTTATCCATATAGTGGTCATAAGTGAAAGATTATGTAATAAATAATGATTATATTTGTAATAATGATAATGGTCTTTATAGTTGGTATTATAGGATATGTTTAGTTATATTAGGGATTATGATTAGAAAACCCTTGTGAAAGAAATAGGGATAAAACAACATATAATTAAAACATTCCTAAATTTTTATTGATTATATATAATGTTTCAAATCAGAAAAATACATAACTGTCCGGATAAAAACCAATAGAGGTGGCTAAGGAAAAGATGTATCTAGTGGTAAAACCCAAAAAACATTAATTTGATCAAGACTCGGAAGGGAACTAGTGCACGACAACAGGCCTTGATGCATTATTGGTTATGACACTCCCGAGGAAAATGCTTTGATAAATTAATAAGATTAGTATGAACCATTATAAAAGGAATAAATAAATTCATATAAGAATATATGTTGGGATATAGATCAGGGATAATATAGATTGAAGCTTATAAATTCATAAGTTAAAGAAATAAATTTAATTTATAAGGAATCCATTTTTGTCTTTGGGTTACCTTTTTTGTGTAACCCCTAAATTTAATTTTATTCTATAAAATGGAATATAATAGGAAGAATAGAGCTAAAAACCAATGAAAATATCAATTTGATGTCTATTATAATGAGATTTTCAATCCAATGGGAGTAGGAATTGCAAACATTTTCCTGACACTCTATCATTAAACTCACGTGTTGAATAAAAACATGGGTCAAGATGATTATCGAACCCCCATATGAAATAACAATACATAATTAAGATCTAATGAGACAAAGGCCTCTTACTTTTAATGGATCATCTTATCCCTCAATCACCAAACAACAGATTAACTCGATTGAAAATATCTTCTCCATCGTTCAATGTTCTGAATAAGGGAAGGGTCTTATGGCTTCTTATCATATGAAGGGTGAAACTGATAAATGGTGTAAATTGATCAAAAATACTAATCCTAAAGAATATATCGAGGCGTTGGAAGGAAAGGATTTCCATAAAATGTTTTTCAACAAATATTTTCCTCACACCCCCCAACTTAAGATGGAAAGAGTCTTCCTTTCCCTCAAGAAAAAAGACGACAAACCCATCTAAGTGTATGAGTCAAAATCATAAGTCTAGAATGATACAACTATGATGTTATCGATACCCCAAATGAAAGGTTGGCTGCCTCTTAGGTGTTCTAAAACCTTTCCTACAGAAGCTGTTAGAGATTGGTGACTTTGATAGCTATGTGTAAATTGTATGTTTTACCCTCAAAATGAAATGAGGATTGGAGAATACCAAAAGTATCATGGGGATAATAAGAAAAAAGTGTACTTTAATTCTGGTGGTATTATTTATAAATCTAATAGTTCTAAGAAAATACAACACAACACTTACCAAATGTGCGGAGAGAAGAACCCCCAAAATTTCTTGATGAGGATGAAGAAATTTTTTAGGTGTGGGAGAGAAGAGAACATGGCCATTAACTACCAGAAAGGAAACCCAACTACTGCGATAGAGGTGAAGAATGATTTGTTCTACCATAAACAAATTGTTCATTTCTTCAACTTCAAATAACGAAGGAACTTTTCTAACTAATTCCCAAAGCCATGGGTTTTCGGAGGCTCCAACAATCTCCAAGGAAGAAAGGGAGAGATTTTTCCATCAATACAACCAATGAAAACCCCAACCATGATGTGATGATAGGTATGATATTTATTCATTCCTGAATAGTGAACATACCTTTTTATTATGGTTTTATGAATTATACTACATAATGAATGTTTAGTAGAAAAATACCAACACCACAAAAAATAATGGATATAAAGATATCAGTGAGAATGAATAATGGGGAAATCATTGCATCCAATGAATATAACTCTTCCCATGTCATATTTTCTGGATTAATCTCCCCCCAAAAATCATCATACTCCCTATGTGGGAATTTGATGCAATTGTTTGCATGTTTTGGATATCCTTTTATAGAGCCTACATAAATTTCCTTGAGAGAGAAATCACTCTCTATTTGGTGAATCGACACTAGATTCTATACAAGTGCAAGTAGTAGGCTGAGTCTTCCTTAGCACTATCATCTCAAGCATGGATAATAATTCCCTATGAGCATGAATATCATTCTCTTATGATTGAGAGAGAGGAATCAACCATTTGTGATGAAATTACAATTGTGAGGGAATTCGTTGAAATGATTCATGAGGAATTTCATGGTCTTCCTCAAAGAAGATATATTGAATTATTGACAGATTTCATACTTGGGGAGTTTCCAATATCCTAGACTCCATGTTGAATGGCAGTTTTAGAGCTTCAGAAGAAGAAAAAACAACTATAGGAGAATATGGATAAAGGTTTTATACACCCAAGTGCTTCACCATGGGGTGCACCGGTCCTATTCACCAGTAAGACAAATGGGTCAATGCGAAATTGAATTGATTATAGTGAGCTAAACAAAATCATGATAAAGAACACGTATTCACTAGGATTAATTGATGACTTTTTTTATCATCTGTGTGGTGAACAATACATCCCAAAGGTGGATCTTTAGTCATGATATTACATTGTAAGGGTTAAAAGGAGGATATCCCCCAGAATACATTTCGTACTTCATACTATCACTATGAGTTCATAGTAAATATTTTCAAACTCACTAATTATCTAGATATATTCATGGACACGATGAATATATTCTTTAGATATTACCTCGAATAATTTTTGGTAGTCCATATGGAAGATAATCTAATATACTCCAAAACCATGGATGTGTATCTAAATAATGTTCTAGAAACCTTAAGAAAAGAAAATCTCAACAAAAAATATAACAAATATGATTTATGGTTGGAGTCAGTCTCATTATTGGGTCATATCATCACAATAAATTGGATATATGTGGATCCCTCAAAGATAGATACAATTGAGGGGTGGTTGAGGCCAACATTTGTGGCAGAAATCTGTAGTTTCCTGGGGTTAGCTGGATATTATCACTGATTTCTGAGAAATGTCTAATGATTTTCCAACCCTCTTACCATGTTAACTTGGAAGGGGGTAATGTTTTCATAGAGTGGTGAATGCGATGATAGCCTTATGGAGTTGAAAATGAGGCTTATTTCTGAGCATGTGCTCACACTACCCACAAGTGGATAAATTTTTGTGGTATTCAGTGATTCTTCGAAAAAGGGAATGGGATCTTTGTTGATGAAAAATTAAATTGTCATTTCCTATGAATCATGGGAATTTAATTTTCCTGAGAAAAACTATACAAAACATGATTTGGAGGTGGTATAAGTAATCTTCAATTTGGAAATTTGGAGGCATTCCCTATTTGGTGAGAAGTGTGAAATATATATTGATAAAAAGTCTTCAAGTATATATTTACACAGAAAGAGCTCAGTACGAACCAATGAATATAGTTAGAGAATATCAAATACTATGTCTTATCAATCCATTATAACCCTTGAAAATAAAATAAGGAGGAGTATGATCTAAGTATAAAGGACCTAGTAATTATATAATTGATCAGAATTTAAAAATATCCCATCTATGTATATTTCAATAAAATGGTCATGGGAATCATCAATAAGGGAAAATCATCAATCCATGCACAAATTATTGCTCAACCAACTCTTTTGTAAAGGATAAAGGATGCTCAGATGGATGATGGTGGAATTTAGAAGAAAGTGGAAACTATTAGAAAAGTGAAATCCTCGGATTTAAATGTTAATGAAGATGGAATTGTGAAATTTTGGACAATACTATGTGATCCATCATGTCCCAAGATAATGAATGAATTTTTGAATGACTCACAAAATTTGAAGTTCTCTATTCAACCAGAAAACATAAATATGTGTAAAGATCTCTGGGAAAATTATTTGTGGGAGAACTTGAAGAAGGATATCACTTTGTATACATCAATGTTCCCTGTATATAAGAAACTGAAGTTTGAGAGGCATAATTATAACGTGATGATACAACCATTACCTATACCAATATGGAAATAAGAAAACATCACCATGGACTTTGTTACTAGGCTTCCAAAGACATCCAAAGGAAACAATGTTATTTGGGCTATTGTGGATCATCTTTAAAAGATGGAAGACTTCCTTGCAATTCGATATGATTTCACAATGGATCAACTAGCATAGATATACATCAGATAAGTGGTAATGATGTATGGAGTACCTATATCAAATGTTTCAAATCGATATCCAAGATTAACCTCTAATTTTTAGAAGAGTCTCTGACACACTTAGAATACTAAGCTGTACTTCAGTATGACATATCATCATCAAAATGATGGATAATATATATAGACTATCCATACACATGAGGAAATTTTGAGAGCATGATCAATGGACATTAAAGGATGATTGAATCAACTTCTACCACTGGTTGATTTCTCTTACAATAATAGTTTCCTCTCAATCATCCAAATTGCTTTTTATGAATCCCTTTAGAGGAAGAGGTGAAAAAAAATGACATGTTGGTATGAATTTGGGACGAAAAAGCACCTAGGTCCAGAAATGGCCCATGAAATTGTGGAGTATGTTAAGGTCATCTTACAACACATTAAATCTACCCATAGTCCACAAAATAGTTATGCTGATAATCATCGACGAGAACAAGATTTTTATGTTGGAGACATTGTATTCCTATGAAAATCACCATTGAAGAGAGTAATTAGATTTATTACAATATAAATTGGAACAAGTGAGATCCAAAATCGTATTGGGTAGTGGAATATCAACTAGCACTCCCACTAAGACTATCTCAAGTACATGATGTATTCCTTGAATCACTCTTGAGGAAGTACATATCAGACCCATCGCATTTAATAAATATAGAGGTGGTACCATTGGAGAATGACCTATCCTATGAAGAAAATCCGGTGAAGAGCTTATATCATAGAAATAAGAAAATTACCCTAGTTAAGGTGATGTGGTGAGACCACAGGTTTGAAGAAGCAATGTGGGAATTTGAGGATGTGATGGTGCAGTCTTACCAACATGGATTTTAGTGTTGGAAAAGGAAATTTTGAAGGAGAAATTTCCTAAGGGGGGGATATTATAACAACCCAAACTTTTTTAATGAAAATTAATTTTGATCTAATTAAATGTTTTATTATGAAAAATTTTTATATAACATATTAATTTCCTTTATTTAATTTTTTTGGATTTTAAAATAATGTGAAGAATTGTTATTGTTTCAAATATATCCATTGAAAAGTGATATCCTGATAAGTATAAATATAGGTCTTTAACAAATCCAATTTACATAGAAAAAGGAAGTGATGAAAACATATGATATAATTTCTCCATACAAGCCAATATTTTGGATCTTAGAAATTCAGTAGTGTCACTGGGAATGGATAGTGACCATGCCCAAGCTAATCATCAACATGTTAAGCTTAAACATAACATCATACTAGAGAAGTGGATGTTTAAAGATATTATCACTTGAGCAATGTTATCCGAGCCTCCCCAAGAGTTTGTAACCATCGCACACCTTACTCATAGGTATTATTCTGTTTTTATAATGGGTTATATAACAATATCCTACCACTACTATTATGTGAATTATTTTTTAATAGAATAATGAATATACATTCATTTTATTATTTTTACATTGAGAAAAAATAGTATTTTTTAGATAATTTTTAAATTAAAATAAGAAATATATTTTTATGAATAATGGACTCTTGAATTAATAACATATTTTAACAAAATATTATTAATAAATTAATTATTATTCAATATTATTTGTGAGATAGTTTTTATGAATACAGTTGTAATTTTAATTAATGTTTGAATGTTGTTTTTGTCAAAACCCATAAATTTTCAATAAATGTTGGTTTTTATTTTTAAAAGTAAAATTTCATATATTTAATAAATTATTTAGATATAATGAATATTATTTACTATTTCAGGACATTAAATATATCTTACGGTGAATTTTTAATAATTTTCTTTGACAATCAAATTTTGGGGTAAAAATGTAATACCATTTAAATATATAATGTTTCTTATGACATTATAATGACCCAATATGGGTGTACTAAAGTACTATGAAATGTATTTTTGGCTAATATATTTTTTAACTTTAAAATAATATGACTTTATATTTGTTTAACTAAATTTATGGTGCCTTAGTGGACCCTCCAAGGCATATAAATCATTTTAACTTTTTAAACTGATTTCCTTGAAAGTGTGACACATCTCCACATAATCAAGCATAATATATTAATAAATCATTCCATTTTCATTAAAAAATAATGTTTTCCACTCCCTTTGGAAAAAGAAATGGGAAATAACCATTGGTTGGTCTGAAGTTTTGATGAGTTAATGTGTGGTGTCCAAAACCAAAATAATAAAGAATTCACTCTCCTTTCCTATATAAACCCACTCAATATACCATTCCTCTTCACTCATACAATTTGGGTCTTAACCAACCTACTCCCTTCTCTATCTAAAATCATTCCAAGATTAGAATGTTTCTTATTACCCTCTCTCAAGCTTCTCCCAAACAGTTGGGATCACACTTCCATGTAAAGGATTTCTTCTGTTCTGTTTTTGTCAAAAAAAATTATATTTTGATGCCATTTTATTTTCAATTAAAAATGTTGTGGTATGATTTCCAACCTCTCATATACATCCCTCCTTATGTTTAATGATTGGATACCCATTTATCACTCATTAATGCCTCCCATGTACACTTGTTACCATGCCGAAATTATATAAGGAATTTCTCTATCCTCATTTACATTCAAGTAATCCATTTATATAATGCATCTAAATTCCACTAAATGTGTTAGGGTATTAAGTTCCCTAACCCCATAATATCCATTACATTTATAAATGATTATAGACACATTTCTAAATCATCAAACCCTTTTACTAATTCTATTTGATGTCGTTATGTTGTTGAAGTTATACCAAAATTTCCCATGCCAAAATCATATAGTAAGTGAATACCATATCAATTTATCTTTCAACTTTATTCACCTTTATGAACATGTACTTACTGATTGAGTACTTAAATTTATTTATTACACGTCTCTTATTCTTGAAATAAATTATGATGTTTAATGAAACCATGTAGTATGATCCATTTGTCACACTTATGCATGAAATGAAATGATTAAGAAGGGTGCACCCTGATAGCACTACAAAACATTGGGTAATTATTAGTATCATGATACGTTAAGTGAAATGAGGTTTTATTCATGAAAATTCAAGTGCAATTAGGTTTTACATATTATCCATTTGTAATTATCCTTGGATCATAAAAGTATCCAGTTAAATGTTGTTTCAATATTTCCATGTTATGATTATCATGTTAAATCATGCCTTTAGGATCATGTTCTCTTATTCTCCATTGATATGGCTATTTCCTAGAATGTATTGTACTATTCATTTTATGCCTTATTCACTCCCTTATAGGGCTTTATATCTCACCCTTTTCATATGAATGTCCTCCAGCTGTCCCATGCATGGATTAATACAGTGGAATTGTGGGGTCATGTAGAAGAAGTATTCAATAAATATGTTATGTTTTATGTTCTAAGTTTTTAATTAATGTTACTAATTTTCCCAAGACACCTGACCTCTCAATCCTCATAGTTTTTTTAGGTGAATTTTTAGGTAATAAATCATGTTTATGATCGTAATAAAGACTAGGGTTGTTATAGTATAATTTCCCCAAACATACACACAATTCCAACACGACATTTGTAAAAGTAGAAGAAATATCCTCTAAATGATATGACAGAAATTAAATAAAAATTATTTTTGGGGATTATTTATTACATAAATTTTTTTATAATTAATATTTATTATTGATTAGATTTTCATTTATATTTAAATTTAAATAATATCGTGATTCCATTAAAGAAAAATTCATTGAATAGTCCCTAAAGGATACTAAATTGTTCCTAATGTTTAAAAATAATTTTTAATTATACAAAATAATGAAAATAATATATTTACTCTAGTTGATTTTGAGTTTCCTATGATATCACTAATTTTCCTTGTATTCTCAAATTATAATTTTCATTATTACATAAATGAACCTTACTGATTGAAAAGTTCATGATGACTATTATTTTTAAAATTGTTAATGAAGTGGTTAAACAAATAGATAATGATTTAAATTCTACCCAAACCAATATAAATAATATTATTTTAATTTATTTATCCTTTATTCTCAATATATCTTAACCAATGGATATTTGGATCCTTTTTCATGTGTTAAAAACACAATGTATTTTAATATTTTATTTCTTTTGAAGATTATCACCCACCTCACTTATAAAATGATCCATATATACTCTAATATGAACACATTTAAGAGTCAATTAAGTATATAATAACACATGGTGAACTCCTCTAAACATCTCAATTCACATTATATTGGTTTTTTTCTTATATAGTGACCTCTCTAAGGGTAATTGAAAATAGATACAATGGAGGCTTCCCATTGAAGATGTAACAGTCTTTACTGTATGAATTTTTATTTATTATTCTAACTAATACAAATATAACTTATGAATAATAACACTGTGACAAAATTAATGTTAGGCTAATAAAATATTAGTATTCTAATTTTAATAACCATAATTTTTTATCCATCATAATGGAAAATGAAAGTGTCATCGTGGGTATATTCAGAATACTGTCTCCATGAAAAACATATATTATTTTTCATCATTGTTTCTCATTTTTTTTTTATATACATATTTAATATATATTTAAAATTTCTATAAATTTTTTGTGATTCTATAAACGTAATAATATTTTCTATATTATGATCATTCAATCCATTATGAGATGATAATGTCACTCATGTATTCATGTATGCTACCATATCAATGAAGCGATATGAATCATTTTCAAAAAAAAATTTAAATAAGGTTATGAATGTAAATTTATTTAAAATATATTATATATATGATATAATAATTATTCTATACTGGTGAATTAAACATTAATTTAATTCATTCATTACATCAAAAATTGATAACATCACTAGTGTGTAAGTACAAACTACCAACTAAATAAAGTCATGCACTTTTATTTTTTTCATTACTATGTTCTGATCAATTAATTATGATGACTAAATCTACTAAATTTGGATATGGAAAATTACATTTCAACTCAATGAACTCTAAACTTGTTATGAACTCTTGATATGAAAGAAAATATTATATATAGGGGTTTTCGTCAGGGTATGCCCTCCAACACATGTGGTTGTTTGCTGATGGTGAATTAAACCATACATTACCACTTTCCCAATTTGTGAGATATTTTTTACTTCATTATATTTTCTTATTCCATGATTGAAATAAGATGTTGGGATATTTTTTCCTCCTTCAGTTGATTCCTCCCTGGAATTCATCATCATGTTTGGGCCTCCCTTAAACATTAATGCATCATTCATGAAGCTCGTTCCTAGTGCTATCTCATTGAGTTCACCAACTTATTATTCTTCTTCTTTCTTGAATATCCAAGATTTCATGTAAGATTTGAAATCTTCTATCAATTGATTATTCATGTTGGGAATCACTGAGAATGTATGCATGATGTAACATTGTTTTAACTATATTATTCCTCATAAGAGTGATTCATAAGACCATGAAAACCCAAGGCGTCATGTGTCGATCATGGATCATTTTATTCCATAGGCATGTCTTCATCGGATGTCCTCAGGCATCCCATGTTTTTAATGGGATACTCTATGATTTTTATGTCTATTGGATATGGAAGGTCATGATTGTAATTTCTTTTGAACATGGGTCAATGAGATATATCCCTAAGAGGGGGGACTCAAAAAGGTTTACTGTATGGATAGATCAGAATGCCCTATCAGGACATTCCCAAAAGTTTTGTGTCCAATATTGAAAAGATGTCACTTTATAGAATGGTATGTCCCTATGAGGTATCATGAAGGTTTAACATTGTATAGTATTTTACCTCGAAGTAGAATCATATGTACCATATTTATAAGACATGGAACAAAAACCACGTAGTTAAGTTGCCTTGAGTGGGGATTGTAGACTAATACTTCCCTTTATAATAATATTTCCCTTTGTTATATTGTATGGGTATTACACACTATGACTACCTAAATTATTATATGAGGGTGATTCTGTGGTGGTGGAGGCCGGATTCCACCGAGATGTTGATGTATGGGAAAAATCAAGATTGACTATGTATAGATTGGTTATAATGGATGGGTTGGTGGAAGTGTTGGGATTGAACCTCATGGAGGCTTCATGCATATCACAGTTGGTTGGGAATGAAATTCAACATAGTTCTAAATGGTGGATGGGGATTATGCATAAAATCTTCCTCGATGAAGACCCAAAGGAGATGTGACCACTGGGTTGGGGAATGACCTTCACGGGATGTGTCCTATATCATATTTGGATATATTGTGTAATATAGGCATGTACCATAGGGAGTCTTCCAATGAATCCCGGTTAGATTGGAATCTATGTTCATGTAGTTTCGATAGGGGAATTGGGACTTATACCTAAGGAGGAGTCCCATGAAAAGACTGATTAGGACACTAATGGGGGATAACTAATTAGGTGCTCCCCTATGATGCGGGCACCATGGAATTCTATTGGTTGGGAATGAACCTCGAACATGCATCCTAGGTACCATATTTAGATGAAATTTATAAAAATCTAGATAGTTATTTTGGGTTTCATGGTCAATAATACCCTCAAATCCCTTTTGACTAATTCTCATTGTCAGAATCAGGAGTATGTAGTGACCTATACAGTCAATTCATGAAATCTGTGTTAGTGAGAGATGGTTTGTGGCCTATTCATTAATTCATCCCAATGTGGATTTCATTCCATGTCTGGAATATATAATTCATTATGAGGAATATATCACTCCCACGGTGATGAGAGGGTTTGGAGAATTTCCATGGTGTAGATTGAGACAAAGCCAATTGAAAGAGAGAGGTGAGAGGGCCCCAATTCCCATCCACTCTCTAATTCAATCAGACATGACCCACATGTGGATATCATAGTTTAATGTCTTGTGTCAAGGATTTTGGGTATAGGAAGTTTAACACCCTTCATCTCTTATATGGCGTAATAACTCTTCACCACATCGAATTCAATAACTAATACCAACCCATACCAGGGGATGAGAAAGAAACAGAAATATCCATCAGGTGTGAGGTAGAGAAGTCGTCAATAGTGGGGTTCATGTTGTCATGTCTATTTAAAAAACAAAAATCAATTAACATACATATGCCAAGAAGAACGAGGTAGGTATACATAATAATGGACACCACATAAGGGACTAAGAAATCACGAAGCTCAATCCTGGGGTGCTACGTGAAGGAGGTGCCTGAAATACATGGGAGATTTGTTGAAGAGGAGATAAAACATGGAGATTTAGATTAGTAAAAACCCATGGAGCCAAAGGGAAGGGGTGCACAAAATAGTATAGGTTTTTTAGATAAAATAGAAGGTGTGAGCAGAAGATTAGGTGTTCAAGGGGTTGTGTTGCACACTCATTACTTAGGAAGAAAGGAAATGGTTGAGGGTCAAGTACTTATGGGACCACATGAATGGGGACACATAGGGAAAGAGTCGCACAAGATCATGTGCCTTCAGGGGTTCATTATTTGCATGCTATTAAAGAAGAGGAGGATATACGAGCACATGATGGATGGTTTAGCATATATACCATTACCCCGAAGAAAGGGGAAACACTACTATTTAATGGAAAAATCTTGGGTGGAGGTGTGTATTATGTTTGGTGTGGATGTGTGAATTTGACATCTATTTGGGAGTGTTAGATATGTATGCATGGGATGAAAATTTATGAGCTGACCTCTCCATATTTGTGCACATTCTATAGACGTTTGTTAAAGGCTAGAGAGAAAAATGTATATTTGACATCGCACTGTTCATGTAAAGGGCTTCTACATGGATTTCACTCTTTTATGCCGATCGTGAATATTGGATGAGACTTCCTCAGGATTCTTGGATTGTTCCACAATGTCATATTTTGACTTCGTTTTTCTTAAAGACGGCCATATGTAGTCTCATACATAATTTTGTGCCATTAAATTCTCCAAAAAAATATAAGGTCAAAGACTTCGAGATGGTCATTTTTTGAAGGAACCACCAAAAGAACGTTGCATTTGAGGAGGTGTGTGAAAATGATGATGAGTAGTAAAGAAAAATCATTGCACTCATGTGGAAGACCTGGTCTGCATATATAAATATGTTGGGGATGACTCTATAGAAAACCTTGAATTTCTATATGAAAAGATATTTTTCTCTCATTTTCATATGTTCTAGATTCATATAAAAAAATGTAAATTCAGTCACTACTTTATGGACAAAAGCTGAGCCTTTCACACTTCAGACATGGATGGATTTTCAACATCTTCCTTCCAACCATAGGTTTAGGAAATCATTATTAGACCAATCCGGTATCTTTTATTCATCAATGTTAGTTCCATAAAAACATGATTTAGATGGTCGACCAGTATATTATTGTTAAAAGGGACGTTTGCATTGCCACACATAGGATAGAGATGTTTGGGAATCCCAAAATACTTCAGGCTAGAATTGTTTTTTCTAACAATCTAATGTTGTTGGGCATCCAAAAATAAAGTTCGTAGGATTATATCCAAAGGGAAAACCTCCCACTATGGAATTTTGGTTTTTGGATGAAGTGGACATCCTAGGATTTGAAACTAAATCACCTTGTTTTTGGGTCACACACGATGATATCCTCTAATGGTTCAATATAACAATTAATGTATATGATTCATGGGAGAGTTGGGTGATGGATGAATATGTTCTAAACCTGATGGCTGGGAAGATCATGGGATATGAGACAATGAGTGATGAATCCAAAGCCCACTCTGTGATATCCATTCGAATTAGTATAACAGATCAAAGCGATGGATGAAATATGGAATGTGAAATGAGGCTTGAGGGTAATTTTAAAATAGAGTGTGCATATGAATACTAGTTACGTCACACATACATGATATCTTCAACATCGTTCTATTTAATTCCAAGTAGACATCATTATTCCACATATACCATTAGAATAATTTTTTGTTAGAGCACTTCAGTCGGTAGTACACTGACAGAAACACATTCCTCATCCCACATGGGGTTTTGAGACAACCAATGGGATATTAATGTTATTACAGTAATTCCTATGGAGGTTCTATTATATGAAGAGATCCTTCTAATAGAGAACCTATTGGTGGATAATTCAAGAACCATCATTTTATCATGGAATCATTTGTACAAGGTGAATTTGATGTTGGAGATAAATTATATCTTAAAATTCATCCCATACCTAGTGTGGTATGGTCTATTTCTAAGAGGGATAAGATGGTGAGAATCTTGGTTGAGGGAAGTAGTTCCCAAATGCATCATGAAGGGGCATGGCCAGATCATTTGGGGTGGTCATGGAGGTAGGAGAATATTGAACAAGGCGGTGAAGCATGGATGAGATCTAGGACCCACTTGTGAAATATGAGGCATGTATTGATTCCTTCATGAGTGGGTGGTTGTTTTTAGAGTTTTACATAAGGATGGAGGTCCATCATGGGATGTTGGTGATGGGTGAGATCATGGAATCTCATAACAAGGTCAACCATGGAATACATGTGATAGAGACACTTTGTAGAATTTGTGGGTGCATGTAATACGGAGGAATGACCTTTAGAATCGGTTCCCTAATATAGATCATGCATGGCTAGATTGTAGCTCATCATGGTTGATATTATTTTACAAAATGACATATTCCATCCATGAAATGTGATTCAAACATATATTTTTTATTGTTGTTGGGGTTCAGTTACTTACGCACAATGAGAAAGTGGTTAAGATATGGATTGGTAATCATGAAAATTTCAACATGAGACCCTTCCACACATCAGTCATCCCAAAAGTGGATGGGCTATGAGGCTTATTGTAGTAGAGATAATATCTGTACCGTATCATGGGCTGCATGATTGTGTCCTTAAATAATGAAAATATTGGTTTTGCCTCATTTGTTTCATCCATCATTCCTAGATAGTTTGTATTCCAGGATCAACTATCAGATTAATTGTATTTAGATTCCCTAAAAGAGTATAACCCATGTGTCATCCATCATCCTTGTTGTATGTTGATGAATGTTGGATTTTGAGAAACAATCATGTTGTCCTTATATATTTAGATGTCATCATAGAAAATGAATAGGCTTTGAATTGGGTGGAGGCATACCTAGAGATAATCATGCAAAGTCATATTGCGAAAATCTAGGAAATAAGTATCGGTTCATAACAGAATGGAGGAAGATAGACTAGCACCATAGAAGAAATTCCAAAATAACTAAAGGGAATTGGAGATCCATCATATGGTACTTTGGTGGTGAGGATTTCATTGGGTGTTGTCGCACCTCGAACTTCTGATGTCTAGTTGTCCCAAATTTGGCCTCGAGGACCATCTAAAGAAGCCCTTTGGTAAAAAAATAATTTTTCTTCTACATCCAATTTCTACTATCATTTTCATGACCCTATGGTCTTCATGGATAACATTGTTACAGTTACTATAAATTGAGGACTAGTGGTAATGACTGACATGCATTGGTCTTGAGCTATTGGATATTGGGTTCATTCGGCACTTATATATGGAGGATTTTCATCATAATCCTGAATGGTTAATGGGAAAGGAAGTATATGCATTCCAATGGTGTAAATACAATGAAATACATTTCAATGTGAATGTGATGCTCGGTAATGCTCTGGATCTAGAGGATATCACACCCTTGTAAGACATCGATGAGAAAGAAGAAGAAGATATTGAAGAGGAAGGAGAAGAGGAAGAAGTTGAAGAGGCAGAAGTAGATGATGAGGTTGTGAAATAATATTCTAGTGATAGGGATTCTTATGGAAAATTTTCTCGTCTAACGAGGCCTTCGGTGAGTAGTGAGATTCTTGGTTCTGAACAAGGTCTCATCTAGCATCTCAAAGTAATTCATAATTTAGATCATCTCAATCAATTATATTTCAAAACATGGTTCCATACAAAATAACTTGTCCTTTATAGTAGAACATCAATGTTGAACAAGGATC
This sequence comes from Viscum album, assembly GCA_963277665.1. NCBI lineage: Eukaryota > Viridiplantae > Streptophyta > Magnoliopsida > Santalales > Viscaceae > Viscum > Viscum album. Next base: position 1,826,488,953 of record OY728150.1, on the reverse strand, counting down.
CACCAATTCGGGGTTTAGATTATTCTAATGTAGATGGAGGGACATATTCTTGGGCCTACACCCAGGGCTGAGCCATGCGTCGACCCAAGGGTGATCGAGGAGGCTATTCATGGTCTACACGAGGGAGTCTATGTGATAATGTCAAAATCCTAGGATACCTATGGGGAGTCAGTTCCAATAATTGATGTAACCATAATTAAATATTATATTGTGGTGGATATCAATTCTACAACTAGAGAACTTGATCTCAAAGAACTCTACTCTTGTAATTCCCTATCTCCAAAACCCCATATCTATTAATCAAGGACCATGTTTACTGGGGTACCTTTTACATGACAAGATCAAGAGACTACAGACCTGAAACCTGAATATTCTATGACATATGTGGGTGAAATTTAGATGACTTCACCTATCTAGATGGAGCCAGTCATTCAAGTTGATCCGACAATGGAAACAGATGAATGATCAACCATGGATTCGGGTGATGGCACTACTGGGAATAAAACTCAAATATAGTGATTTTGAGGCTTCTATAGAAGAAATGAGTGATGATGGAAAACATCATGTCATAGAGAATTTTCCTCTATAGATGAGGCCAGCAAAGGATCCTACTACGGGACTTTTATCCCTCATTCCTAAATACATATCCACAAACCTTGAAGTGATGGATGGTTTTGACCCTGATACATCCTATGAGAGTTGCCTGACTAATCGTTGTGCGTGGAAATGCATAAAACATTCCTTCAAGGCCTCAAAGGCATAATGTCTGAGTAAAATGGTGCCAATCCACCTCTAGATATGATATCTATGCACCAGAGGGTATGACTCATGCAATCATTGTATGTTGATTCATTACTACCATGGTGAGAAGATGTGGGAAATCATTAAACACATTGATGATGATTATTCTCTGAAGATGTATGAAAACTTCTTGAATCACCCAAAGTATTAACAATATATCTAGAAACTATAGGAAGAGACAAAGAACTATTCATGAATCATCACAGGTCAAATGGAACTTGTCATATGACAAAATACCCAACTGGTGGATGCCCTAGAGTAGCTGAAACAGGTGATACGTCAATTGGATGGCCTACAAATAGAACATGACCGGGTGTAGATCATGGGTAATGAGATTCACTCTGTGGATTTTGATGAAGATAGGGTGATTAGGTATCCATAGTAAACTTCAATGGACAAGAATCATAGAGTGAAAAAGGTGAAGAATTACAGTGAAGGAGCTTATCCATATGAACTATGTTGTCAATACATAGGAATCATATTGTTATCTTACATGATGGTTTTGAACAATGTGAATGGACACATTATCAGTTTCTTTAATTTTTTCATTTCCATCATACATGTGAAACAAATAATTATTTATACATATGATCACATGTGTCTTGACTATCGTGAGAAATAATGGAAACCCACATAATTGATCACACTGCATGAGACTTTTGAATAATCATTGAACACTTAGGGTCTGAAGTTGAACAATGAAATAATTCATGCTAAGAAAATAATTGGTTGGAGAATAAGGCTCTTGGATTATCCAACATTTCTTTCCCAAGGTGATATATTTCATGATCAGGATAACTCTAGTAATGTTTGAATCTATCCTAAAAAAGGGAATGAAAAGTGTTACTCATGAAACTCTAAATTCTGATCACAAGTGGATAATCATCATGATATAATATAATTTTTGGCCATGTTTCACAATATATTATTTTTATTTCATATACTGAAATTAGGAAAAACAAATCATGGTCGACTGCTAGAAATGTTTGAAATGAGGGACCATTCTCAAAATTTCATCTGAAGACTCCTAGGGAATTGGCCCAGGAATGTAGGTGCGCCATGTGTCTAGACACCATATCATTAAAGGGCGCCTTTATATATAATAGAGGATGGGTATTAGAATAAGTGGGGAACACAAAGTGTGGGAATCAAGGGATGAAATGTTTGAATGAGTTTCAAAACACTTGAGGTTGTTCTAAAATGCCTTAGAACACATAAGTGTAAAAATATTGGTCTGAACAAATATCAAACATATCTTCCAAGGAAGCATCTTATCAGATGTAAGGACCCAACCCCAGTATCCCGGAGCTAGTTCCTTATATGATTAAATTGGAATATAAAAATGGAATAATCATCCTGAAGGATTTATTAGTTTAGTATTATTGTAAACAAGATACATGCATAAGTTCAACATTATAATGTGAAAATAAAAAAACATAGAAACTCCTTACACAACATCCCTAACTCATGGGTTATTTTTGAAAGTCATTAATAATAAAATTCATAATTTCCTGAGATAATGAATAATTAGAAAGTGGTGAGATAAAATAATCAGTAAGGGTAATAATTAAAGAGAAAAATATATAAACATTATGCAATTTGAAAAAAATAAAAATGTGATGCTTAAAAAAATGAACACATTATGGCAGGAATAAGAGATGAGTAAGTAATGACATAAGAAAACATAATCATGGGTATTATAATAGTTGAATAACCACCTAAACCATTAATACTATTATCGAAATGAGTGAATTCATAATGCAGGACATCATCTCCATACATTCAAGTCCTTGTACCGAGGCCATAAATAATCATTTTGTCAAGGCCTCGTGCCAAGACCATAGTTTGTCTCATGAGACCTACTGATGCACTGAGGGGATATATTGTTCCCCATTCAACACTTTCATTGTCCAATGCTTTCATGATATGAATAGGGATAAATATAAACAACATATACTTTAAAATTGAAACTAATATATGAATTGTAAATAAATTTCCCTGAACATTAATCATCAACACAAAATATACAAAGTAAATTAGTGAATGATTTAGGATAGCACCTCCAGATAAAAAATAACAATAATAAATTGAATTAAATATGAAATAATAATCCCATTAATACATAATGATCAAAAAGATTGTTTCTATAGATAAATATACTCTTATAAAATCTTCGAGAAATTCTTGAGATAAATACCCTTTAACTTTTAAAAGAAGAGTTCTTCTGAATTTTTTTTTATAAAACTAAAAGTGAAGTAAGGTATTATTTTAATAATAAAATGAATTAGTTTATAAAGGTAATTAATTCCAAATAACCGATTCTAGGGTTCCCTTGAAAGTGGGTTAGAATTTGAAAAATTTCCTTGAATCGGACATGTATTTTGGGAAGGATTTTTTGAATGATCCTTTTAAAACATATAACTCAAAATAACTGAGAGTAGAATTATGTTTGGAAAACATATATATATATATATATATATATAACCCAAATAGAGTTTATGAGGAGTAAACAATAATAAACAACAATTTCATTGAGGAAATTAGTCATTAAAAATAAAAAGAATGAAAAAGGAGGTTTGGGTAGAAAAACCCTTACGTTAAGTCTGGATGTGTTTTGCACTTGAAATTAAGGTCCTACATTATTAAATTAGACTTATTAATAAAACATTTAAGAACCTATTATACATGTATTTATTTTATCATAATTATTTTTAGTTCATTTATACCCTTATTGATAAGTTATTATATTGACTTATGTTGTTCAAGAGTGTTCGTTTACTTTATTTTCGTAATCAGTTCACTTTTTCTTAAGTAATTGAGTTCATGTAGAGTGGATATAAGTATCATAAATTAAAATTACCTATTATTTATGAACATAAATAGTTTTTAATGGTCATTTCTTTCATCTAGTTACGTGGAAAAAGGATGAATCATTCTATGAATTATTAATGACAAACACATATATTATTTTATATGTATTTTGATTATTCAGAACTAGGTTGGTCATATGATTTAATAATTTGTATTATACTACTTCATGAATATTAATTAGGATATAATAAATATATTATTGTCTGGGTAAACCATAAAATCGTTTTATGAAAAGAATTTAATGATGTGATATAAATTGAAACCCCATCATCCTTGAATGTGACAAATTAACCCATCTAAGATGGTGTTTTCATTTATAGTATAAAATAATTGGAAAAAAGAGATTAGGATGAATTATTCCATTATCACAACAAACAATTAGTACATGTATGGTTCTTTAGCTATCATAACATTTATAAGAAAAGAGTTTTGGAAATAAAGGATTGAAATGAACTTGAAAATAAAAGAAAAGTTGAGAGATCCCTTACTAAATTATTGTAGCACAACAGCTTTCCAACAACATTTTAGATAATATTAAAAAGAAGGGATAAATAGATCACCAATTAATTAATGACCAATAAAATATTATAGGGACATAATAATATGAAAATAAGAACATGATTTGAAAACATGAAATACATACCACAAAAGGTAACTTAATTGGAAAAGGGGAGTTGAGAATTCTCTTCACTTGTAGAGTAACTCCAAAGACATGAAGGTTGAGACCTTGGGGGATTGAGAGAAACATGGTAGGAATTCTATGGAGGTAAAACAATCAAATATTAGAGTATTGTGAGTTTTTAATAAAATAATTTTATTGAATTAGTTGGTATATATAGTAAATGAGAGAGTGTTTTTTATTAATTTAAAAGGACACCACAGTAATGGTTTTTATAAAACCATGGGCTTTACCCTCGTATTTTCCAATGGTATTAGCCAAATGGGACACCTATTATCATATATAAAGGTACATAAGTTGACAAGGATTATATTATAATTATTACAACATTATGATGTCAATAAACATATCAAAAACTCTAAATTGTATTTTTACTATTCAAGAAAAAATCCCGTACTTTAGAAAAATCCCAAAATTTCACCCTAACAATTTTTTGATGTGTATATTACAAAAATGAAATCTATTTTTCAAAAATAATTTTCTAAATATTATTAATTTATGTTTTAAATAAAATCATTGTTAATTCAAAAAATAACAATCATAAAGCAATAAATAGTTTTATATCACATTGAAAAAATAATTAAGATCTCATTATCTTATTACCATAATAAAATTAAATAATATCATTATTTACTATTAATAAGGTTCATATTACTATTCATATTTCTATTAATAAGGGTATGTTACTATTCACCAAAAAATCATAATTGTTCTATCAAACCCAAAATTACATACTGATCACAACTCTAGATGACCATTTTTCATAATTCAAAACATAATAGGGGAATATTTTTTTTAGTAACTGAATTATAAAATGTTTTTATTAGGTACATAGTGTTTCATGCATTCAATATTTATTTTCAAAAATTTAGGGTGTTACATTCTCACCTCCTTAGAAAAATTTCTTCCTCGAAATTCACAAAATGTTACCTAAAAATATTCGGGTATGTCTTAATCATATGCTCCTTAGGCTCCCATGTTGCTGGATCTATCTTATAGTTCCTCCAAATAGCCATTACCAGATGAGTCATCTAATTTTTCAATATTTATTCAATGGTATCAAGAATCTTGATAGGATCTTCACAAAAAGACAGATCGGTCTCAAAGTCTATTTCTTTGTAGGTGAGTGCATGTTCTGGGTCTCGCATGTATTTCCTAAACATTGATAAATGGAACAAATTGTGAACATTGTAGAGACTTGGTGGCATTAACCAGAGGTATGCTACAACTCCAATTCAATCTAGAATTTCAAATGGTCTAGTGAACATGGGACATAATTTTCCCTTATTAGTGAATTGTATAATACTCTTCCATGGAGATACCATTATGAAAACATGATCTCCTACATGAAATTCCAAATCCTTCCGTTGGTTATAAATATAGTTATTTTTTCCATTTTGAGCTGTTTTGATATGGGTTTGGATAATATTCACCTTTTCTATTGTTTCCTCAACATGTTTGGGGACTATGAGCTTTCTTTCACCAACATCACCACAGCATGTTGGTGTACAACATCTCTTTCCATATAACGCTTCATATGGTTCCATCTGAACACATGAATGGAAGATATTGTTATAGTAAAATTCAACGAGAGGTATATACTAATACCACATACTTTGAATGTCAGGTGAACAAGACCCCAACATGTTTTCCAATGTTTGAATAGTATATTCTAATTGTACTTTAGTTTTTTGGGGGGTAGGTTGTTCTTAAACAAAGATCAGTATCTAGGGCCTTATGATGACATTTCCTATATTTTTATGTTATATGGGGATCACATTTAGAAATAATTTATAAGGGTACACCATGAAGTCTTAATACTACATTAATATATAGCCTTGCTTAATGTTCAAGTGGTACATTTTCTCTTATAGCATCAAAATGTGACGATTTTCTTATATAATCAACAATGACCCATATTTCATCATTATTTCTTGGAGTCTTTGGTAACCCCATGACAAATTCCATCATAATATCATCCCATTTCCACATAGGAATAGGTAGGGGTTCCATGACTCCTCCCGGATGTTTTCTCCCAACCTTCACCTATTGAAAAAACAAACATCTCGACACCTAATCTGCAATCTCCACATCATGTTTTCCAAAAAAAATGTTATTATAGATATCTATACATCATTGTGCTAATAGGTTTCATTGAGAAATTAGAGCTATGAGCATCATCCAATAGTTCCCTCCTTAGCTCCAGAATAGAGAGAACACAAACCATCTTTCTGAATTTCAAAATTCCACCTACCTATGTGAATTCAATCAAGTTCTCATCATTTATAGGTTTAATATTATTTTGAAACTCCTCATCATCAAGATGAGAACTTTTTTTATTTTCTAGTAAAGAAGTATCTTAAAAAATTTGAAAAATTTGTGATGTGTTACCTTCCATGATAATTCCCATATACATCACTACTAGATCTATGAGCATAGGATCCCTTTCAACTCTTATCTTGTTCATAATACTGTGGTCCTTTGTACTCCAAGAATCTGCCACCTTATTTTCCCTCCCTAGGTGGTACAGTATTGTGCAACCATAATCCTTGAGTAGCTCAATCCATCTCCATTTTCTAATGTTTAGTTCCTTCTGTGAGAATATATATTTCAAAATTTTATGATATGTATATATGCTATATTTTTCACCATAGAGGTAATGTCTCCAAATTTTCAGAGAAAAGATTACGGCTGCTAATTCAAGATCATGAGTTGGATGCTTTTTTTCATAAATTTTTAGCTGCCTAGATACATAAGCAATCAATATATCACTATGCATAAGGACACAACCAAGTCATTTCTTTAATGAATCATTATAGATCACGAATCCATCATTCCTAGTAGAAGAGTCAAGATTAGAGAATTCACAAATCTTCTCCTAAATTATCTAAAACATTATTCACATTCCATTTTTCTATTAAAGATTGACCCATTTTCTTGTGATCTTGGTCATAGGGTTGGCTAAATGGGTGATGTTTGGAATGAAACATCAATAATAACCTGATAATTCTATGAAACTACATACCTCAGTTATGTTCATTGGAATAGGACATTCCTAAACTACCTATGTCTTCATAGGATAAACAGACATTCCATCATAGAGAAAATGTGGCCAAGGAAGGAAACATATTGAATCCAAAATTCACACATATTCAACTTCCAATATAAATCATTTCTTCAAAGAGTCTTCAGAATAGTGCACAATTTATTTTCATAATCTTCTTCGAATTTAGATTATACCTAGATATCATAAATAAACACCACCACAAATTCATCAAGATATTCATTGGAAATGCTATTTAATATATCCATGAAAGAAAATTGTGCATTAGTTAGTTCAAAAGGCATTACTGTAAACTCGTAATGCCCATACTAGGCTCCAAATATAGTTTTGGGAATGTCATTCTTCCTCAAAAACAACTGATGATATATAGATCAAAGATCAATCTGCAAAAAATATTGACCTTTATGAAGTTGATCAAATAATTTATCATTTTGGGGTAGGGGATATTTGTTATTTATTGTTATAGCATTGATCTCCCTATAGTCAATGTACAACCACATAGACCCATCTTTCTTTTTAACCAAAACAATAGTGGCTCCGCATGGAGAAAATATATGGAGAATAAATCATTTAACACTCAACTACTATAAATTTTTCTTAGTTCCACTACCTCGACAGTGGCCATTATATAAATGGACCATGATATGGGCCTTGAACCAGGAATTAAGTCAATGGAAAACTCCATTTCGCAATCTAGAGGATGTCCAGCTAAATCCATTGGAAATTCATCAACATATTCTTCCACATACGCATGTCCTCTATCTGTAAATTCATATCCCTACCCATAGTTATTTCACTCCCTTAGTCCCCAACAATTGAATATAGTTGAGCTACTGGGGGAGGATCTAGATGAGAATGAGACGATGATGTTTCAACCCTAAACAAAGGGGATTATACATCATCTTAAAAAATATCAACCTCATTACTCATATAATAAATCTTCATATAATGATTTGGAATCCAATCCATACCATGTATTATATAAATTTAAATTAGGGGTATGATAGAAAAAGAAGCAGATAATAAACATTTATATGCCATAATAGGGACTTCCTAACACATAATTTTTGCAATGATACATACCTTGTTAGTTTTGACTAACAACACTATTATTAAATCAAATTAGAAATGTCATATTTTCTTGGAAAACTGGGAAGATATGAAAGAATGTGATGATCCAAAATCAAATAAATCATTGGCTAAGGTTAATAAAACATTTAATGTAACTACCACCACTTCGTTTAGAACTTCATCCTCTACAGTTGTGACCACATAAGCTTTCCCTTTCTCCCTTTTCCTTCTTTGGGGAATGTTTCCCAGAAGCTTATGAAATTCATGTGCATATGGTCCCATCTGCCTCCAATTGTAGCATTGAACATTGTAATCTTCTTTCTTCCCCTTATAATCCAATGAAGGTGACCTTATTCTCGACACTTTTAATATAATCCCATTCTTTTCAGGCTAGTTATATGGTGTTTCTTCCCAAAATTACAGCATGATACTAGTTAAACACTTCCCTTAATCCCCATTTCCTTATTTCAATATCTAGAGTTTTCGACATCCCTCTTCTTCACTTGTTTTCCTTTAATGACATAATATATAGAAAAATATTTTTTTGTTGTGATAGCACTTGAGCCTATATCGTCATATGATGCGAAACTTTGAGAGACTAGAGCCCTTCAGAGGAATGGTTCTAAACCATCAATGAATCGATCAATATTTCTCCTTATATTACAAATGTAGTCAACAACATCCCTTTCCCACCATGTAATGTTTTCTTATTACATGACTATATTTTCCTCCTCCATTTTCCTCAAATTCAATAATTGCCTATCTATATCTACTTTTTGTTCACAAGGGAAATATTTTTCTAAGATTATTTCCTTAAAATCATTATATTCCTTCAATTCTATTTCATCCTCCTCAATTGTAATTTGGATTAATGATGACCACTGGTCTACATCTCCAGGTAGATGAGAAACGTCCATCACAAGATTCTCTCTTTAGTTACATCCCAATGATAGAAATATATTATCAAGGGAAAATATCCACTGCTCTGATAAAAAATGGTTTATAGTCTCATTGAATGATTGAGGTTGTTTTCACATAAAGTGATCTAACACAGCACTTCCATGGGGTGGATCTGGATGCTTTATATTCATATTTTTATTATTCATTACCTTAATAAGTTGTCCCTATATAGTTATAGGTTTCTCAACACCCATCACATCACTAGAGAAAACATCATTATATTACATCAATGGTAAATCTCTATATGACACACAAACTTTCCTGAGGTTTTCATTCCTCTCACTAGGCACCATTTTTAAATAATTCCATACACTGGATTAGGGTATAAATTATAATGTATAATCCCAATATATAAAAAATATACACTGCATAAATTGAAATTCTATTTATAACTAATATCTTAATCATAAACATTGTATCGTTGAGAAAAAATTTACATTTGAATACTTCATAATGGATTGAAATGAAATTTTGAATTATCCCCATAAAATCCCTCAGGAGTTTCAAAACCAAATGTGGAGTAATGCTCATTTTTGTGTATGAGGATATCTTTGGACAACCTCGAAACTCCTTGTCAAAGATTTCACTCCTAGGTAAATCTATTCAAGAGCCACCACTTCCTGTTTGTATCTAGACACATATTTATTTTCTAGAAATATCAACATAATCTATTCTTTACCAGTATTCCAGCACGTTCTTGTATATGTGTCCTCAAATAATACCTTATGTCTTTGTTTCCTAATCTAAATATTCTAATCTAGTTTCCATGTTTTCTACTAAACATCCATTGAAAGCAACTACAAGGGCCCGAGCCCAGTTGCCTGGATCTAATGCCTTATTTGATAACATTGCCATATAAATAAGGAATAATCCTACAGATAGACTGAGTATTTTAGTATTATTGGAAACTAGATACATGCATATGTTCTACATTAAAACACGAAAAGAATAATAACAAATAAACCCCATAGACAACATCCATTAACCCAATGTTATTTCAGCATGTCATTCATAATAAAATTATTCATGTCATGTGAAAATGAAACAAAAGAAAAGGGTGAGCTCAAACACTCATTAAGTGTAAGAAATTCAGGGGAAAATATATAAACATTAGGCAAAGTTTAATAACTAAAAACATGTTCCTTTAACAAAAATATGATCACATTATGCTCGGAATAAGAGATGAGTAAGTAATGCCATAATAACACATAATCAAGGGCATTCAACTAGTCAGATAACCACCTAAAACATCAATACTATTTTTAAAATTATGGAATGAGTAATGTGGTATATCATCATCATACCGTCAAGGCCTCGTACCATGACCATAAATGATCATTTTGTCAAGGCCTTGGGCCATGATCGTAGTTTGTATCATAAGGCCTACTAATGAATTGAGGGGCTATAGCGGACCCCACATAACACTTTCTATGTCCAATGCATTCCTCATATGAACAAGGATAAATATAATCAACATATATATTTATATTGATACTAATATACGAAATGTAAATAACTTTACCTGAACATTAAGCATAAAAAATAACCATTCAGAGTAAATTGGTTAATGGTATTAAGATAGAACATCCACATCCAAAATGAACATAAAACAGTAAATTAAATATGTTAGATGATAGCATGAAGTATTAATCCCAATAATACATAACAATCAACAAGATTATTAAAATAGATGAAGATACTATTATAATGTATGTGAGTAATTCTTGAGATAAATACCCTTTTACATTGAATGTAAGAGTTTTTTTTGAAAAATAATTTTATAAAACCAGAAGTGAAGAAAGGTATTATTTTCATAATACAATTAGTTATTTTATAAAGATAATTTCTTCCAATAAATAGATTATTGGTTTCCCTTGAAAATGGGTGAGAATTTGAGAAATTCCATTGAACTGGGCATGTATTTTTGGAAGGATTTTTTGAATGATACTTTTACAACATATAACTCCCGATTAATGAGAGTAAGATTATGGTTGGTAAAAAATATAAAATTCCCACTAATAATTTATGAGTAATAAATAATAATACATAATATTTTCAATGTGGTAATTAGAAAAAAAATAACTTGAATGAAAAAGGAGGTTCGGGTTGAAAACCCCTTACATTAAGTCTTAATGTGTTCCAATCTTGAACATAAGGTCTGAGAATATGACATTATACATATTAATAAATTATTTCAGAACCAATTATACATGTATTTAGTTTATAATAATTATTTTTTGGTAATTAATGCCCTTATTTATATGTTATTATATTGAATTTCATCGTTTTGTAGTGTTTGTTACATTTATTTTCTTAATCGGTTCACTTGTTCTTAAGAAATGAAGTTCATGTGGAATGGATGTAAATATCCCAAATTGAAAACAAATATTATTTACAAACATAAATATTTTTTAATGGTAATTTCTATCATTTGGTTACATTGAATAAGGATTAATGATTTGGTGAATTAATAATGACATACACTTAGATTATTTTAGCGGTTTTTTTATAATTTGGAACTACTTTGGTGATATCTTTTAATAATATGTATATACACTATTTCCTGATTATTAATGAGGATAGAATAGACATATTATTTTCTGGTTAACCATAAAAATGGTATCGTGACCCAAATTGAAGATGGTGATAGAAATTGAAAACATGTAATCATTGAATGTGCTAAATTATCACATCTCAGATGGTGTATTCATTTGTAGTATAAAATAATTTGAAAGAGAGATGTTGATGAATTATTAAATTATCAAGAAAACATTATAGAAAATTTAATGTAATGGATGTTTTATTAATTTTTGAGGAATGTAGGTGAGGAATGAAAGGAAACAAAGGAAATTAAAAATAAAAGAAATGTTTGGAGATCCCTTACAAAAAAATTTCATCATAATAACTATGATACATATTTATAGAAAACATTAAAAAGTGAAAGGGATAGGGGTCACCAATTAATAAAAGATCAATAAATTGTATAGGTATAGAATAAAATGGAAAAAAGAACATTGTGTGAAAACATGAAATACATTCCACAAAAAAAGAGAACTTGAATAGAAAATGGGAGTTGTGAATTCTCTTATCTTGTAGAGTAACTCCTAAGACATGATGGTTGGAATCCTGGGGGCTTGAAAACAACATAGTATGACTACTAGAGAGGTAAAAAAACCATAGATTATAGGATTATTAGTTTTAAATGAAGGAAAACAATGTAAATAATGGGTATTTATATTAAATAAGAGGGAAATTTCTGTTAATTTAAAAGGACACCCCATTAGTGGTTTTTGTAAAACCTTCTGCATACCCATGTCATTAGCCAGTTATGACACCTAATATATTATTATATTGTACACAATTCGACCAGAATTTTTTTAATTCTTACATCATTATGATGTCATTAAGTATACCAAAAACTCAAAAATGTATTTTTACTATTCACGTAAAATTAATGTATTTTAGAAAGAACCCAAACATTCACCGTAACCATTTTCTGACATGTAGATTTAAAAATTGAACTCTATTTTTCAAAAATGGTTTTCAATATATTTTTATTTTTATTTTTATGTAAAATCATATTTAATTTGAAATATAATAATTTTAAAGGTATAATTAGTTTTATATCACATTGAAAATTTAATTTAGATCTCATTATCTTATTACCATTAGAAAACAAAATAATATCATTATTTACTATTAATAAGGGCCAAATTATTACTGAAATTACTATTCATATGGTTATTAAAAAATTCATCAAAAAAAGATTGTTTTATCAGACTCCAAATGACATACTAATTACAACTCTAGATGACTGTTTTTTGTAATTAAAAATATAATAGGGAAAAAGTTCTATTTAATTGATATATTATTAAATGTTCTTTTAAAGGGACATGAGATTTCATGCATTAATTATTTATTTTCAAAACCTTCGGGTGTTACATCTGATGACGAGTTACAGTTGAAGATGTAAATAATACGAGAGATGTATTGAATCGAGGGAGGAGACCTCTTAAGAGAGACCTTGGATTCACTATAGTTTCAGGGCATTCTAGTAAGGATGATGAACATTTAGTTTAACAATGTATGGTATGGATTATACATTGTAAAATATAATTTTATGTGGTCAGGGCTTATCTCATATTTTGAAATCATATGATTGGAATGTTGTAAAAAATTTAACGATATATTTCATAGACCATATAAAATAGTTAAATTTATATGGAATAGACTATGAAGATGTACATTACAAAAGTATGTTTGTGAAATGAGGGAAAGAATCCTCACATGAATGAGCATAATGATAAATTATCTAAAAAATATTAAGAAATTGATACAAAAAATACTCTACAAATACCGGTATAGGTGGTGAGGTGAGGTGGTAAACCCAATTCAATAAAATCCACAAAATTCCACATGTCATGCCACACTTTCCCTTCCTGAATATTAGATGAAGGTTATAATTATTGGACCCAAAACCCCTCTTGTGACTCAACCATACAAGTATTCATCCCACCAAAACTCATAAGCATATATGATCTATGCTCATTTTTGTAAACATGGAATTTTATAGGGGGTTTACTTGAAACATGGGAGCACACATTGAGGGTGACACCAATAATGAAATCCCTCCATGTTATAAGAATCAAAATAGAGGTATCATTATGTAAAAAATTGTTATTTGTGACGAGATTTATTCCCTTAGAAAATAGTACATCGAATTGGTTATTTATGATGGGGTGGGCACCCTGTTGCAAATAACCAATTATTTGCAATGACAATAGCCACCCTGTATCAAAAACTTACGCGTGGTTTGGTGCGGTTTGTACACCAAACCGTGCAAAATTTTATTTGCGACAGGTTGGCACTTCCCATCACAAATGCAAGGAGATGGTTAGACGTAGTGGTGATGGGGGATCACTTGTCAAAACTAGTTCTACCCCCAGAGGTTATTTGCAACGGGTCCAGTCGTAAATAACCAGTTGTAGAAAAAAGAAATTTGTCACGGAATGTTGTCCCATTGCAAAGAGTGTGTTGTCGGGACCCTTTATGCGACGGGGCCCGTCGCAAATAACCTTTTAACTATCAACTGTAATTAATGTGGCCGAAGGTATTTGTGACAGGTCCTGTCGCAAAAATTACTATTATCGATGGGATTCCAGTCGCTAATACTCACATCGCAACTAATCAAACCTATATATACCCCCTCCATTTTTCTATTCTTCGCCTGAATTCCTTACTACTTTACCTCTGTAAACACTGATTTTAGAGTGAAATTATTCGAGACTTAGCATTTTTTTATGAAGAAGTTGTGAAGCCACCAACAATTATAAGAGATAAAGTTTATAGGTAATTATGTTTTATTTAATTAAACATTTATTTCTTTTCATTATATTAATTTTAATTATTATTGATTACTTATAATTAAGTTATATTTAAATTGTTATGTCATTATTATGTAATTGTAAAAATAAAATAACATTATTAGTATTAATTCTTAATAATTAGTAATAATTAATAATTATTAACGATAATTAGTAATGTATATAAATAATTAGAGTTAATTAGTAATAAGTCGCTATATTTTGTAGTAATTAATAATAATTATACTCAATTAGTTGTTATTAGAAAAAAATATTAATAATTAGAAACAAATAGTAATAAATATTAACAATTAGTAATAAATAGTATAAATTAGTAATAATTAGTAATAAATTCTAATAAATAGTAGTAAATACTAATAAATAGTAAAAAATACTAATAAATATTAATAAATATTAATAAATACAAGCAAATACTAATAAATAGTAATAAATGGTAACAAATACTAATAATTCGTAATAAAAACTAATAATTAGTAATAAATACTAATAATTAGTAATAAATACAAACAATTAGTAATAAATACTAATAAAAACTAATAAATACTATTAAATAGTAATAAATAGCAATAAATACAAATAAATACTAATAAGTATAATTAATAGTAATATATATAATAAATACTATTAAATACTAATAAATAGTTTTAAATACTAATAAAGAGTCATAAATATGAATACATAAAAATATATGTTAATAAATAGAAATTAATACTAATAAATAGAAATAAAAACTAATAAATAGTCATAAATACTATTAAATACTAATGAATAGTAATAAATAGTAATAAATAGTAATAAATATTAATAAATAGAAATAAATAGTAAAAAATTAGATATAAATAGTAATAAATATAAATGAATAATAATAAATAGAAATAAATACTGATAAATAGAAATAAATACTGATAAATAGTAATAAATAAAAATAAAAACTAATAAATAGTAATAAATAGTAATAGATAGTAATAAATAGCAGCAGCAAGATAAGGAGGAGGACATGCCTCGATGGCAGCACTAGCAACAACAATAGTAGCATCAAGATAAGGAAATGTGTCGATAGTTATAGTAGTAGCAACAGCAACACAAGAAGGACTTGTGTTGATAGTAGTCGCAACAATAAGATCAGATAGAGTACATGAGCTGTCTAACTCATAGTTTAGGGATGGATTTTCTTCCACAGTCTCCTCCAGCTCCTCTAGCTCCTCAAGAAGATAATCCCATTGGTGATTTTTTATTTTGTTAAAAACATTTGAATTGATCATTTTTTGTAATATGAAATATTTACTGTTTTTTTCTTTTATATTGGTGCGAATATTGAATAAAATTTTTCTTTTTTTAATATTTTATTATTTTATTATTTATTATTAGTATTATATTTTATTAATGTTTGTTTGTTTCTCAAATAATAATAATAATATTTTTTATGATTTTTTATTTTTTTTCTGAATATTGATAATTTTTTTATTTTTTAATATTTTAATAATATAAATAATATTTTTTTCATTAATCCTAATATTATTATTTTTTTATTTCATTATATATTTTCAAATATTGAGAATTTTAATATTTTTCCTTTATTATGTTAATAATATTAATATTATTTTATATTTTATTAAGTGTTTCGGATTGGGCCTTCGTTGAAAGGGGGCCCATCAAAAATAGATTATATATAGATATATATTTAAATGTTTTTTTGATGGGTTTCTTTATAGTCACAAAAATGTTTTTTTTTTTCAGCAGGACCATCGTTACAGGTTTATAACATTTAAGCTATTTACGATGGGTAGGTGTCCCGTCGCAAATACATTTTGTGTCAGGCCCGTCGCTTAATGTTCTTGTATATATAATGTATTTAATCGGACATCTATTTGTGATGAGCTCACTTCCCGTCGCAAGTAATTTTTTTGTGATGGGCCCATCGCAAAATATACTTATTCCAACGATGTTTTCTTCAACAGGTTATTTGTGACTGGACCCCATTGCAATAGGGTTTTTGCGATGCGATCCCATCACAAATAGCCTGTCGCAAAGCGTTGAAATTCCAGTAGTGTATGTCGAGAGTTCCACATTCAAGATAAAAGGCTTGGAAAGTAAGTATTGTACAATTAATGACCATGTTCGAAACATATAGACTATATATAAACAAGAATGAGTGTGGAACAAGAAATTGACATCAACTGTTGACCAAATTTGAAACATTGGATCCATCATTTTCTAATAAAGATCTATTAAGGCATCGGACCAGGATAGGAGAAGAGATGAAACAACATGGAACCATCACTATTAGGGGTACATCAAGATTATGAATATGATGAATCACAAACCAATTGGGAACTGATTTGCAGATTGAATATATTAAGGAGTGGGATTCATACCCCTATGTGTAGATAGTTAAAGTTTTTATTTCATAGACCTAGTAAAAAATCTAATGTCATTTTTCTCACACTAATGGAAAAAATTTCACTTCTGTGGAATGAAAAAAAGTATAAGCGAGTTAAAATATGGCTTGAATGAATCCATGGAGGTTGAAATATTCAATACACACCTTAGGAGGAATGAAAAAAAGATTAAGGTTGCAATGAATAGACCTTAACAGATCCCAAAGGGCCAAGAAGGTAAATGAACCTATTTCTTAGCACAAAAAAATGTCCATATGTCATTAGTATCTCATATGTATGGGAATAAAGATATCCATAGACCTAAAAAACAACGTGGTGTGAGAAAAATGATGGAGGGTGAAATCTTGTCTCATAAGGAAGCTGAAGCATACCATAATTATCATGAGGAATCATAAACTTGTTCAGGGTATGATTGCAAATTAATGTCTTGGATTGAGGATTCCATCTCTTATTTTGAGGTCCTATAAAAATATCAAAAATGTTTTTATCCCAGATAGGTATGTACAATATAGTGTTATGATAATCCCAACATGATTGAAGACATAGGATGTCGCAACACCACATGATAAATTTTTGTTAGAGGCCTGAATAAATTTTAGTAATGATATTCTTGGACATTAAGATCTCAGTTTAAGGACATTTATTTTTTCCCATAGGGGAATAATTCAGAAATAAATATGTTTACTGTGGTGGTATTATAAAACCTGATGTGGAAAAGTACTTATGAGGACCGCATACCCCACATCTTTACACTGGAGGAAGCTCGCATGCAGTTTAAAGTCATGTAACTAAGAATATAGTGTGGAAACATTCATTCTATTGGTAAAAATTTGACTCATAAGAGATAATCCCCAATTTTATAAATGGCCAATATATCAAACATATTACATATACACATTTTGATGAACATACCACAGTTTAAGGCCATATATATTAAACCATGATTGATGCCAAACAACAAATAGTTTGAAGGAATTTGGGGATATGAACCAATGAAAAAATGACCGGGAATCAGTATGTATCCCATAAATATGGTAATAAAGACCAATATAGTTCTAAAATTTTCTTCAATTTAATGTCACATAGTAAGGATGAAAATGTATTGACTTGAAGAAGGTTGAAGGATACTACTGGAATCGAAGACACAGTGCATTGGCATCAGATCATATCCTGCAGGTGCATGCATCAAGACACAATTAGTTCAGGAATTATGTGAAGTTTATCGTCAATTGGTATTTATGGGAATAAACTAAAGGTTGGTTTATGGCATGTAAAAAACCATATATTAATGGGGACCATATAGGCGGGCACCACACCACACAATCCTATGAAATTAATTGGGAAAGAGGGAAAAATTTCTCAATTACAGCTGGGATAAGAGGAGAAATGTCTGGGATCCCATACATATTATATAAGAATGGGAATCAAGACATAAATATATATTTAACATGAAATAGTTGATGACCAGTTATGGAAGTGATGTTCTCTAATTGAAAACATCACAATGGCATATTTTAGTTTAGAGTCATGTAGCTTAGACTATAACGTTCTCAGTTTAGGGATATATAATTTTAACTATAGGGTTGTGTGTATCCCATATATGAGTAAAAAACATTTTAAATATCATATTCGAATTTCATCCATGATCATTGTGGGAAATTAGGAGTTCCAATAAGGTTTTCCCAATCACATGTAAAAGTGTACGACAAAGGTGATGGAATGTCATGTTAATATTGTCATGACAATATTGAGAATCCTACTCAACGTCTCCATATGAATAGTGGAAAACAAAATGGGTGTTAAATATATATTAGAATCAATGATGGTGAGAAATATGTAAATCAAGACATAAAACATAAATATTTAGTATTGATCTACTGAGGAGAAGGATAAGTAGTGAACATATTCGAATCCCAGGATCCACATCTTCACCAGTCACGAGTATGACATGTTAATGAATAATTAGTTATTGACCAAGTTTAAAACATTGTATATATCATTTTCTACCAATGATATATTAGGTAATTTACCTAGGATGAGGTCTGATTTGAAGATACATGGGTCCATCACCACTATGGGTCAATTTAGATGTGAATAATTATAGGAATATGAACCCATAAAGGCACAATATATGGACCAAAATTGGGAAATCTATGAATATATCCCAACACCATAAGTTTTGTACCCTAGTTAATTAGATAATTCTAGTAGAAGAACCCACCAGAACTAAGATTAAAATATCATGGCATTGGGAATAGTCCAATGTAATTTTCCTTGGACCCAAGATGGGCATCCCAACTAAAAGGGACATGTGAATCACAATAGGATTAATCCAATGTGAATGAGGACAATAAAGGTCGATGCTTTATGACACACTCTCAAGAATAATTTCACATAGATTAAATTCATTATTTTTGGACTTACATGCCTAGTTTAACATCATATTCCAAGGATGAAAAATATTGTCGAGTTTATATTTATGAAACTAGGATGGTTCAACATAATTTAATATAAGTTTACAGGGGTGTAGGTAGTATAGAATGAAGTCATATTTCATGGACATTTGCATCATAGTTTATCGTCATGTTGTAGGGAGTCATATATGAATTTTAACTTCATGCGATAATGATGATAACTTTTACACAATTATTTTCATAAAAATCAAACATGGGTATCCTTGATGACATGTTCATTAAGGGGGAGTCAAACCCTAATGTTAATGGGCATCATGGAGGCATAATTCCACAGAACCCATTCTCAAATTAATAAATGAATGGATATTAGTTTATGATAATAGAATTTACACAAATTACATTTTTTATCCATTCCATGTGTGTAAAAACCTTATCAAAAAACTTAAACCTCGATGATCTATGATCGATGTGTCAAACAAAGAATGGGGAGGATTTTCAAGACTCAATAATGCACTTATATTTGGAAAGGAGAAGTCAGGTTAAGGATATACCAATGAAACTGACCACCTCAATCAACACATATTGGTGAACATAGTAGAAACACTAATGGTGTTGGAGTTACTCTATAACCTTAGGAGGTGGAAAAATTGAATCATTATTCTCGATATCTAGGAAAAAATGAGAGTTGTGTGATGTTGGAGGATAACTGAAATCCTTTTTCAAAAAAACATCCATATATTGTTACCTAGTATATGAAGGAATAAATGAGGGTTAACCACTAACCATGTTGGAAATGTTATACCCCTATCAAAATTCTATTGAGAGTATTCCTAGGTGATGGACTAAGGTAGTTGGTAGGCCATATATCCAAGATCCATGCTGGTATGGTGTCCTTTAATATATTGAATATGATGATGTCCTAAATAAAGGTACATGTGATGTATGGATATGGAATGAGAAAATATCCATGGATAAAACAACACCCTGGGTTATATTCCATAGATAATTTGAGCATGTCAATGTGGAATATCATATAGAGGTATTCAAACCAATTCTCAAGGGTAGATGTCATGAGTTTTCTCTTGTATGTGGAAAAGTAATGGACCTGTTCCAAATGAAATGGATGAGGATGAGGATTACATAGAGGTAAATGTGAATGACATGGTTGTTATGACTCAACATGAGTGAGGATTGAGGTGGACTATTGTCGTACAAATATGCTCCCAAGAAAAGATAGTGAATAGTTTAAAACCATGATAACTAGACTCTGGATTATATTTTAAGGTCATATATTATTGACCATATGGATCTTAGTTTATGGTAATAGAGTTTGGACTTTAATAGAGAGGGCCAAATGATCAAAAAGGATAATAAACTTGGGGTTTACCCTTAGAAACAATGTATGGGAGTCTCTACAAACCCCATAATGACTGAAATCAAGGTATACATAGTCCTTAAATTTTGTGTAGTTTAACATATTTTTGTATGGATTTTGGTTGCTACACATTTTTTCATCATGTGGCTAGGATGATGAGTGTAACACTGCTTATCATCATGGAGCTAGTATGTTGGGGGGGCCAACAAAGGGACTTCTACTATCCAGTTGGTTTATCCTGACGTCAGCGAGTCCAAAAATGGTCCATAAGACATAATATGCTCCAAAATAAGGTTTTAGGATAGACCCAAAGAAAAATTATTTACGAGTTGATATGTATCCCATAAGGATGGGAATAAACCCACATATTGTTCTAAGATACTATATAGTTTTATGTCATGGGGTAAAGATGATAGAGTTCTTAATTTAAGGTATTATAGTTAAATCCATAGGTGATCGATCTTGATGGATACGTGTGGTGCGGTGTCCTGATAAACTCGATGGGAATAAGGACCTAGGAGGTCTGACACAATATAATGCATTCCAGGGAATGCATATCAATGTAGTTTCACATTTTGTGATGAGGAAGACAATGTTCATATTTTAACATATTATATTTTGGACTAGTAATTCTTGGTTTAATTTCATATATGTTGGAAACATGTGGGATCTTTCACCAGAGGAGGAGGCCCATATTCATGAAATATACATCTTGAGGAACAAAGAATTGGTTAATAGAGTGACGAAATCTTCATCCATGTTTATCAAAGAGTATTGGGGAAGAACATGTGAATAATGTATGATTAATCACACATGGTATCATAATATAATGGATTCTTTCCCAGTATTATTCATGTTCTGATAGACAATATAATATCATCTTGGAGAAAGGATCATAGAATAACATTCATATTGAATGTTATAGATATCTTATTCTGGTGCCTCTCTAGATTGTGAATATTTAAATCCTATTCAAATTAAGTGATTACATTTCATCTAGATGGTATTATTGTACATTTTTGGAAATATTTTGATTATATGTAGAATCATTTAGTTTTAATAACATTATCTCTAGGGGAATTACTATGTTTGTTCCATACACCAAGTAATATAGAGTCACCTTTGTAGAATTGCAGGTTCTCATGTGATATGTCTAGAGGATGTTGGAGAGCTTGTCCATCAAACTCTACTTGTTTTGAGAAACCATATTATGTATAATTTTAGAGGGGTTATTGATGAATTCCTCAATCAATTAGTTTTATATTGAATATTTCCAAGAAGTATGGTCGGATAAGATGTTGTACTTGGATTACAATTTCATCAACTAATCTTCTCGGATGTGCATGACGTTATCAGTGATAATAGTGTGAGGAATTAAAATTTAAGGATGATATTTGATTTCATGAACTTAAAAATAGAACAATACTTGAATATCTTGAGTAAAATTACCTCTCCCCTCTTGAAAATAAATTAGTTGTAGTCATAATGAACCTGTTGTAGCGAGCTGTTGTTGGCTGATATGGTCAAACAACATAGGGTACCTTGAATTAAAATTTATAAGAGTACATTTTATTATGTAGGGTCATTGGTAGTCTATTACAAATATTGGAATGGATCAGACACCTGTGGTACCACTTAGTGAACTTGATATAATCTTGGGCCGTAGAATGCCAAAAGTAAACAGAACTATCAATCTAAAGGATAGATCCATCCCTACCTGATGAGAACCATAGTAACTTTGATGGAGATATTGGAAAAATTTAGTAATATCAAATACATGAATGATACATAGGACAATTAAATTAGGCTCTCATTTTTAGAGATTCTACTCAAGGTCATTCCACTCTGAATGGTGAACTGCATTGAATGATGAAATATTCAATCATGTTAGACTCTATCTAGTGATATAATGTATTTTCCGAGAAACTTTATGAAAGGGGTTTTCTAATCAATGGTTTCTTAAATTTTGGAGGATATGGATGTCCTGATGTAGAAGCACTATAAGTCAAATTGTCTACCTATTGGATAGCATAATTGTCTAGAGAAATGAGAGTGATGAACCATTGATGTGTCATAAGGATAAATTGATCGTCCTAGTCTGGATCAATAAGATATAGACCTAGACTAGTTAAGGCATCAGATAAACCCATATGTGACCAAGTATAATGAGGAACCACTGTCCGAGAAGGGAAATAGGCTACTAGAAGATGACTAATCTCAATAAAGGGCACAACCACTGGCTTCATGTCTATGTAATCATTATTGATCTTCTTGATGACTCACTTAGAGTCCCCTTTACATGATAGTGTGGAATGCCAATATAGATAGCAATCACAAGAATATTGGTGACGACCTAATACTATAACTTATTCATGGTACAACCTTATGATTGATGAAATGAATAAGATAAGATAGGTTGTGTTGTCTAGATGAAGGCAATCACAAGGCCTACTCAATTAATCCTGGGATTATTGTTCCCTCTAATAGTCAAACTTCAAGATGCACCATCAAAGTGAATATTCTAGAATGAAATACCATGATCCACTAGGACAAAGGACTCATCTGGAAAATCATGATCTAGGGATAGCTCTGTGTGGGAAGGATGGACAACCAGAAATTCTGCAAGCACCTGACCCCTGATAGACTTATGAAAGATGAACATGATTTGACACTACGGGTGGTTCATTTCCTAATGAGCTAGATGTATTTTCATCATGAGTGAGTTTAGTATATACATTAGTGGGTCCACATGGTACACCATCTGTAACTCATGATTCTATAGATAATCCGACAAATTCACCACTATGAAAACTAGTTCAAGACATCAATTCTTGATGGAAAAATATATGGTCTCTATTTCGAGGAGCATACGACATAAATAGTATAAAATATCCTATTTCCCTCTATGTTTCTTTAAGGTGAGTGGGGGTATCATTCTAGATAGGTCACAAAGAGGACCAAATTCATATTTTAAATGGGTGGAATCAAAAACTAGAGGATATAGCATATATTGATTTATTTCCTCAAATGTGGTATAGTAGTCTTTATAACATTAGTATACAGAACCATACTTCTTCTTCATGAAAAATATATTTCATTTTATGTCTATATTATTGATGAATCAGTGTATGTAGGTTATGTGTCCCTGAAATACTCAATGCACTTAGAGGTTTCTCGGAGTAGGAATCTATCTTATAGCCTTGATCGTAATCAGGTAGATCTCTATCCTATGAATTTGATGATGAATGTGATAAAATTCCCAGAGGTAACCCTATAGTGACACATCAAGGGGCTCATCATCAGATTATTGGAGTGTAGGAAGTATAATACTATCACATGATCTATGATAAGATTGTGATGTTTGCTGGATTTGAACACAAACTCATCAATATAGCATTCTAAATAAATCTCGAGGATTGGATTAATTTTGTGGTGCATGGAAATTGGATAGGTGGATCATTAATTATTCAAAATGATAAGAATTAACCGATAAAATATGGTACATTATGGAACCCTAAATTTGGTAGATTCCTCATTTTTAGGGTCCATCTAGTTTGGATTGTATCTATAACACCCATCCCTGAAATAGCGTGCATGGAATAAATCTATCACATCTACAAAAAATAATATCACTTGAAGGGGAAATTCATCCTTCAGAGAATGAAGGTTGATATCCTGAATGTTGATGTAGACTATTATTTTTCCATTCTTATCCTTGGTAGAAATGATGTTGGCCAACCATCTAGGGTGCTAGACTCCCTTGGAGAGGTTCTCATTCATAATCTCATCAACCAAAACCTCTACCTTGCCACCATGGGAGGGGTAGATATTCCTGGGTGGCCACTTGAACATAGGATAGATCCTTAAGAGACCTAGAATGTGGAAAATGAAATGGTGGTCTAGTCCTACAATTTTCTCACAGCTCTATGAAAATACATCGTGATGCTGCATTAAGAAATCTACATACTATGGTTGTTCCTATGTGGGCCTAGATGTACTGATCAGTGTAAACCTCATACCAGCGTTTATTCCAATATTCCCATGTACAAGCTCAGGTTTTGTGGTTTTGATCCCTCTTTGAATGTGGGAGGAGAATCCTAGAATCAATAATCATTATCTGGTTTAGGGGAATCACTGGGTGGAAGTGGTTCACAAAAAATTTATAATATTGGAGGAACACTATTTACCTCTAAGGTAGCTCAAAAATCCAAACTAGAAGATTTGTCCATTTTTTAATACATGAATAAAAAAATCTTTCAACCAAATTACATATGGAGTTCAACCTAGGGGTCCACTTTGGATGATTTCAATGTAGTTTAAGTGGGTTTTTTTGGGTCGATTCATCCTAGCTCAGCAGAATAGGAAAGTATGGCATACCATTATAGACTTGGGGATGACACATCGATACCTATTTGGGGTAGGGGGTTCTAGTATCAGCCATGCATGAACCATGTAGGAGTATGAGGTAATAACCAAACCTTCCTTTTTCTAGGTAAGGATTCTTCCACTATTCTCAAAAATAAAAAATAAATGTCCCTTGTCGATTAGTTTGGCCTTCAATTGATGAATCGATAGGAAGAAAGCATTTTGTATGTCTACCCATGGGGTGTCCATAGTGACAGTGTGCTCATCCTCATTAGTCTAAACCCACTAGCCTTTAATATTATAGTATGTAACATCTTGAATGTGGTATTCAAAATAGGTTTAGGGAGATTCATTACTCTAAAGGATTCCCACTCGATAGTTGAGGGTGTACTAGAGTTATTGCTGAAATGAAGAGGGAGAAAATTTTAATAGATGATGAAATGTTCTTCAAATTAGTGTAGTGTAGGTAGTATCCTGTGAGACAAAAAAGAATTTTTTTTGTTTTCAATAAATCCACAAAACATGGTATTTTTCCATGTTTTTTCACATGGACACTTTTCGGGCTTGTCATAACATAGAATATTTCGTTCAAAGGGTATCTAATATTCTTAATTTATTGTTATCTTACTAATAGTTTAGGTTAGGATGGGATTGATTATGTAAAATGTGTCAATGAGACATTGACATACATCCACACCACTGAATAGGTGAGTGATGTACAACTGATGGATGTGCCCATATATGGGGATGCCCGCATATTCTCCCCAGAGGGAGATGATGTCTCCAAATTCTTCTCACTCGACATACTTATAATAGAAGATGTATATGGCCACCACCTCTATATAAAATTATAGAAGGCTATTAAATCCCACTAAAATGGATTAACACATCTCTTCAAATTGGCAGAGGGCATCAAGAATTTATATCATTGAACGAATGATAGAATGTTTCTTCATAACATCGTACTTATATTATCGACACACAGGTCTTCTATGAATATGTTGTTCATTGGTATAAGGTACACAATGTTTTTCTAGTCGAACCGATGGATTCTACCTATTTCTGAGTATATATTGATGCTTACTAGATGAACCTTTCAAAATTAATACTAGTTTTCTATCAAATGACTAAATTCAACATAAAGATATGTGCATATAATCATGATATTGTAATTCCTATCCTTCCTTTTCAGGTATCATTATTGGTGATGGAAGTGAATCTAACAACATGGGCATAGAGTAATGTCTTTTCTGATCTCTACTATAATCCTATTTTTTTCATTGTAGCATACATGTCATGGGCGAAATCAATGGACTAATCATTCTGTGATTCACCTATCCATTCTCGCTTCGATGATGGAGTCATCTAGGTATATTTAGATGGCCTTCCTGATACTTCTAATCATCATGGACCATATATGGATCCACAAAATAGTGGGTATTCGTAATGGAATACTCCAGGTCATCATCAAATGAGTCATAAAATTATAGATGGAATCGTGGGTAAATTTCCAACACTGAAGGCATGAAATATCTGAGGTGATAGATAGCATCAACATTGGAGGGGGGTTATTTCCCTTATTCTTCCAGCATATTCTCTTATGAGATGAAGTAGGTTTTGATGTGGGCACAGAAGCAGTAGCTGGGGAAGGTTTAGTAACCTCATGAGACTCGGGCTAATTCAAATAGGCATGGATAACCACATGGGTTTTAGTGAGTTCTCTATGAGATAACAAATCATCATAATTATGAGACCCAGATGTAGATACTTATTATCTTCCACCATTTATGTCTTTATATTTCTTCTCAAAGATGAATGGTAACAGTTCTGAGGTGATTCCAAATAACACTACATTAATATCAACTGATTCCTTAATCCAGTCCCTTAATACATAGCATTGTTTGATGGTATTTTCATGGAATCTGTGATAAAGGTAGTAGTTAGGGAGATCAGTGTGCTCGGACTATTGAGTATTTATAAATTATGGAATATTTATATTTTATTAATCCAAGGAACTACAAAAATTTCTAGGAATCTGTGACACATTGAAGAATTAGGTCTTGTTTCTCCTTTACCTGAACATAACTCTGAGAGCATGACCCTAATAAGGCATTGCATCCTATTGATGTGGTAGAGCCTGATTTTATTTCATTGGATGTAGTGCCCGATGTGGATATGCCTACCCATTATAAAGTGGGAAATTCTATGCTTGAGGCTGAGCCGAATGTCATTTCCCATAGAAAGGGTGTGGGAGAGGCACTATTATTAACACCTCTAGTAACCTAGGGGCCCCTACATATGCGACACTAGTAGTGTCTTCCATGTAATCGATTCTTTCTGGTGATGGGGGAGGAAAAATTAATTCCAAAATATATTTTTGAAAGAATTCCCATCAGTTATGATCTTTTTCAGTGAAATCATAAATTCCTCCTGTGAAATTCTAATTGATGATGTAGGGAACTGATTCGGTCTAAACATTACCCATTCACATCATTAGTAGTTTTTCTTAAGTTAATGTCCTATAAATTTAATAGTTGAGGTCCTTAATCATAGAAAAAATGTATGTGACATGATCATCTGGTAGTTTTTGTCACATTAATTGGTCGTTGATACATTCCATTAGGGTAGTAGAGATAAACTGATAAAGAAACTGCATATGAGTATCCTCCCAACTAGTAATGGACAAAATGGGTAACTGGTAGAACAATAGGATTGCATGTCCTTCCAATTATTGTATGAAACAACAGAGATTAGTGGCTTTTAGCTGTGCTGGAGTTCCCAGCATGGGTCCACACCTTGAAAAAATGTGTTCCAAGTGCTGTATTAGATCACCCATCCCATTGGAGGGGTAAAAGATGGGATTCCCAAATTCTATTGGTTCATTCTTGTTTTCCACCAATTTTTGTTAAATCATATCATCAGGTGGGGTTCCCTCCAGTCATGTCTCAATTTCCTCGAGGTTGGTGATGATAATGATTATTAGAATTTCCTGGAATGGATTCCTTACCACCAATATTGGTAGGCTCTTCAATCTGATATACAAGATCATGGGATCATGGAGTGTCTACAGAAGCCTATGGATCCATAGGAGAAACTCCCTATGGTCCTACTAGATAAAAACTAATCTGGGTAATGTGGATGGTTCACACATATATTGTGTGGATTAATTGTTAGATACAATACTATGTTGTCATAGGATCTAGTCTCTATCCTACTAGGAGGCAATTGATTCTTAAGATCAGTGGGAGGAAACTATCCTAGGAGGAACTATGGATTTCCACAATACTCTAGAAGAGGAATTAAAGGATTGTATCAAGGATCACTATAGTACAGACATAACTCTACAAGGTTCTCCGTGAGGTGTTCATCAATGAAAATTTTATACACTGCATGTCGCTGGAGGAAATATGCATTTGAGGGATCAACCACATCTTCTTTGATGCACCGAATAGGTCAGATGGAATATATGCCCTACTGTATCATTTACCCTTGTTAGGGTCATTACCCCTATGGAATGACTTGGAGTCTTTATAAGGACAAGTAACTTTCATTCAGAGAATGTGATGAAGCATGTATGATTTTCCACATTATAATGTGCTACCACAGGAGGTGAGTCCTCATCATCAAGTCCTGCCTGAATTTCACTCTCCTTAATTGAATTATATTTATCCATATTTAGAATGACTAAACTCGATAAATATCCACAATATCATCATGAAATTATGGTCAGTGTAGTATGAGACTAATGTGATGAAATAACATACTTCCCCTATCCATGGATATGAACATTTGGGGTCTCCTATTCAATAAATATGGAAATATCAATGATGATATGAATGCATCATTTTTGAAGGGTTCAGTGATAGTTGTATAATTTTGGGTGTTGAGCCATAAGAATCACTAATAACTCAACCATTTGACACTACTAACAGATGTCGTCGGAATCCTCTTTTCAATTTGGATAGGCCAACTAAAATCCACTAATGTGTAAATGCTTTGTCTATATATTTTGATAGAAACACATTATCTCATCTTGGTTGAGTGACACATTAATGTATAAATCTATAATATAGATCAACTAGAACATCTCTGGCCATTGATCAGTAGTGAGATTTTTCCACAAGATTCATTTCTCATAATAAGTATCTAACTCTGGCTTGTCACATTCCTCGATAGGGGATGGATGGAGAACAGTAAATGGAATATATATGCATTGATGTGGTGGTGCACTGATAGGTGGAGAAACATATTGTGGGACAATTTGTTGCTACTTGATGGGTTGTCTCTCTAAGTAATTAAAACCACATCATCATGTTTATATAGGGTAGAGTGTTGAAAAACACCCATTGTGTGGGGGATGTGGCTGTTAGCGGTGGATCTAGAGGGTCATCATCATCTACCAGGTCCTATAATTAATATTTGTTTTCTCTAATCTATATTGATAATGAAAACTATTTAGGATAGAGAGTAATACACAACAAAACCCTAGAAGGGAGCTATATATTATTCTTCCTAGATGTACCTATAAAGGGATTCACAGATTTCGTGCATCTATCCTTCTGGGATGACAAAACTCACATGTTGGGATCCTCCCCAAGGATCGTATATAGAGGACCAGGGTGAAGGCTCCATTTTTTGAGTCGCATTCCAATTCATAATATGATAAACATACTAGATTTACAACTAAATGATGCATATCGGAGATCTTCCTTCAGTGAGGAAGGTTATCCCTTTTACCCTGTAGGAACCCGTTAGGGAATGATAAATTTTTAGAATGTGGAGGACCTCAATGTGGGTTGGTGATATGGTGGGGGGACCTATTCATGACCAAGCCTATATGTGGTGGGTACAACTATATTGGTTGTCATTGATGTGGGAAAAACACAACAATGGGTGCTGAGATAGTTGGGATGACCTCTACTTAAGTCATCGGGGTCATGTGAAGGACCTTTATGTCAACCATGGTGGTGGGGGGGGGGGTTCCAATTTTGTGATCATGGATTTGAGGAGAATTAGGAAAAAAATTGAATGGGACACGGTGAGGACCTCCAGGCTGGGTAGCTTGGTTTTGTTGATGTCTTTCGTACTGGTCACTGGATGTGCATAGAAGAACATCATGGTTGTGAATTCTACAAAGGGGATGACCGCCTTTATAGCATGAGAAAACATGGGGAATAGCTCCATGTTTTATTCATATGGAATGAAGAGGACCTATATAATAATCATCAGAGAATCTTGAGGGACCTCAACTTGAGATGGTGATCAAATAAGGTCGGGCCTCAGGGTGATGGTTTCTGTAATGTGGGAGGTCCTCTGTTTTAGGAACCATTTACATGAGGAAAACCTTTGTGTTGGTCTTCATCAATTGTGGAGGACCACTGATTGAATTAATACTAAGGACATGAGGATGACATCTATATTAGTTATGAATGTTGGGAGGACCTCTGCTCTGGTTGAAAATGGAATGGGGTGGGCTTCCAGACTACATCCCATCATCACAGGTTGGCCCATAATGACTGCTCGATGTGCCAGTGATAAAAAATTTCATCTTATCCTTCACGTTAGGTGGTTGAGGTCTCGATACCAATTGGGAATCAAAGTGACCCTATTCTATAATATAAAGGAACTGGTAGTATGATTTAGTTGTGGAATTGGAAATTGGAGTTTTGGAAGATGATTTCCCAAGAGAGGCATCTTTTGTGCTTCCATCTGATGTTGGGGATGGGTTATCTGGAATGGGATCAGTTAAGTAGGGGTGTATACCACATATTTTCGGACTGTAGGTCCGTTTTTTATTGTCATTGAAAATGAATGATGGGAGCCCTCCATGGGGAATTTATGGAGATGGCCATAGCTAGGATCTCCAGGGTGTCCCTTACCTTGTCGGTGTTAAGGAATGAGTCATAGGTAAATTCGTAGGAGAGGATCCTGAAGTGGTTGGATGTTTTAGTTGGGATAAGTGTATTCTAGTGCTTCCCTAGGGGCAGTGGTGATGGTATGGTGCAAAAGCCTATAGGTCTTGGAGGTCCGTTTTTATCATCAAAATGACCGAATCATGCTCATACTATCGTTCAAGGATGTCCTCCACTCTCTTTTAAACAATCTATGAAGGTGAGATGAGTAACGGGTACCTAGTATCCGTGTTCATGGATGAGGTCATTGTGGAAATGAAGTCATGCAGGATAGTCACATTGACATTCTTTCTATCCCTGTGCCTATATGTAATAGGTGGTTGTTTTCCTATAGCTTGAGTCATGAAATGCAAGAAGATTTTCGACATCCATATAGACACAAGGAAAGAAATTCTAACATTCCCAACAATGTCTATTAATCTATTGTAAGAGAGAAAGATCCATGATGACAATATCATAGACCAGAATGCATAATGATTAACATCCCCAATCTCTACCGATTTCGGAACTAGAACCAAAATTTTCATTTTGGGACATCGAACTCGATAGCATTATATGGTGATAAGATTTTTTAATTATGTCTTGAACACTACTAATCCACATATTGCAGAGAATATTTTCATGTTGGGATCACCATTTCTATTTCTAATGCTTTCAATGAGGGTGACCGACCTATGTGCATGGTCATTTTTTGATAGTCCATTGTTCCCCACATTCCTTCTATATAAAGATGAGCAGTATTCCACACATTATTAGAGATGTATTCTCTATAATTGAGTCATCATAATGGGATTTCGGTTCACCCGTCTAGGGATTCCTCTATGGAATTTATAACATAGACCGGGTCTCCCATAATTATTAATCTTTTTTACTGAAACTCATCCTGACTTCCATCTCATCGTGAGCATTGTATAATTATGAAACATTATTCAAGAAGATTTTTGGGGTCTTGTTAGGGAAAAAACCTCTTTCAAGAGATTTGTTACTTAGGGCATCACTCAAAATGTCTGGATGCTAGAACATTAGTTCACATATATTCTTCTTCATAAGATGGATTCTAAAGTGCATGAAAACTTGATGCATACCACATCAATCACGTGGTATTTTTTATAGGAATTTTTTTGTGGTTTTCCTCAGGCATACCACATTATACACGGTGTATTATGTGTAACACCCCGAGCTTCCACGATACTCCTCTCTTTCAATAATGCAATATCTTGCAT
Source organism: Viscum album (assembly GCA_963277665.1). NCBI lineage: Eukaryota > Viridiplantae > Streptophyta > Magnoliopsida > Santalales > Viscaceae > Viscum > Viscum album. Next base: position 1,826,456,435 of record OY728150.1, on the reverse strand, counting down.
TATACGCAAGTTCGAGTTCTAAAACACCGTGACTAATCAAAGTAGCCGTTATGAATAGTAATAACCACTTTTTAAAATTATAGAAATTTTATATTTCAAGATGGACTTCATTTTTGTATTTGTAATATCGAAATTAGCCTATGTTGAATTTTTGGTACTTTTCTGAGAACTTCTAATTTTTTATGAATAGTGAAAATTACTTAAAAACCACTTTTTAAATAAAAATAATTTATAGTGATAAATTATACTATTTAGTGGTTTTAAAGTATAAATAGAATATATTTTTAACATTTTATCCAAAGGTGGTCATTAGAATTAATTTTACATTGAAATTGGACATAAACAATTGCCAATCTTTTGATATAAATTATTTCTTAAAAACACGCTATTTGTTGTAACAGCGGGAATTAATTATAAAATCAATTAATGCAACTTATATGTTTGGAATTTTGTAAAGTAGGCATCATTTTTGAATTCGGAATATCAATTATAGCTTAGGGTGAAATTTTGGCATTGTTCTGAAAAACTTCAATTTTTGATGAATAGTGAAACCACTAAGTGGTAGTTAAATAACTGATTTTTTTTAAATGAAATATTACCACCTCTGTGATTTGATTTTCAAAAATCCGACATACATGGTTGTTATTAAGAAGTTAAATGTGGTTCAATGAGATTAAAATAATTTTTTGGTGAATAGTAACTTTTAAGTTCTTAATCGCGATTAGAGGTGATTAGTGTAGTTTCAGGTAAAAATAATGTTTTAATAATATGAGATGAGCTTGACACTTGTCCTACTCCTATTGGATGAGTCATGGCCGACCACGACAACCCATGGGTCAACTTGGGGACCCCATGGAGCCACTTTAGTTGGAAAATGACATTAATATATATTTATTTAATGTTAAAATTAAATTGACACTAACATGAGTTGTTTTACTAAAACAATTTTTAAGTGGGGTTAAACAAGTCCAAATTTTGATTATAAATATTCATTAGAAATATAAAAAGATTTCCTACATCATAGTATTTTTTTATAATTTTTAGACATTAAATAAATTAAATTATTTATGACATCATGATGATGCAGCGATGACCTCATTATTTAATGATTTAAATAAAATGGGAAGATAATGCAAAATCCAAGGCTTACACTTGTCCAAAGACAATTGTATGAGGAGATTTCGAACCCTTATCACCTTATCCTCGAATTATATAAGTGTGGGACCTCTAAAATTCGAAACTCATTTTATAATAAAGTGACTTTTCTTTACTTTCCAAGAGTGCCCCTCCTCTCCACTTATAAAAGGCCCCCACCTCTCCCACATCATTTACACTTTCAAGCCATTTGGCTCGGCCAACCTCTGCCCAAATACTCTCCCAACTTCCCCCTATTACTCCTAGAAGCCTCACTTGGGGAAGAACTCTTCCCAAGGAAGCCATTGGCTCAAATCAAAAAGAGTTACCCGATTTTGAGGTAATGTCTTCTCTAATGTTGTTTTGTTTTATTTTTCTTCTCCAACCCCCTAAACACTTTTTATTCATTTCTTTTATAACAACACCAGTATCCTCAATATACTAGGATGTTGTTATAAGAATTATTCTATCTACAGTTACACACACCTACATCTAATGGTTAAAGAACATACGGTTTCTGTGGATGGCGAATTTCTGCATCACGAAACGATGATTGTTCAACACTCATATAACACCATCAAAGGTGGCCATTAAGATGCAACTATTTTTATATATGATATATAATATGTTTATGTTTTACTTATGCTTCTTTATTTCTCATTTATGGAATACTTTATGATTTCCATTATGGGTAAAACGCGATAATTTCATTTTAGGAAGTGCGGACTACCGCCCCCTCAAAGTGATGTGAATCGTTAATGCCATATAGGGGATGTATAAAGGATGGAGTAAATGATATTATATATGATATTATACTGGAACTATATTATACCTTTGTATAATTATTATTTCATTACATTAAATACGAAATAGAAATGAAAGTAGCGTTCATGCGTACATACGGCTTACCGTCTCCATGAACGGTGCATTTCATTTCTTACCTCTAAATATTACGTAATATTATGAATGAATGTATATACTGGATATATATGATATATATGATATCTACATCATGAATATAATTCTGGAGATAATGGATATTCTACAACATAATCAACTTGTAATTATAAGAAGTTTATTGTTGACTCAAGTACCAAAGATCGACAAAACGACCGTTATTAACTTAAATAATTACATAATGTTCATAACATTTTAATAAGTGATATAAAAAGGATAATGAAATTGAAAATGGTTCTTAATAAGGTAGATATTAACTCTAGTTTATTATTCAGGAGGTTAAAGAACGGTTGAGTCAAGTCGGACACGAGGTAAGGGAACTTCTTAACCCAATTTATATTCATTGGGTTAATCTCCTACTTTCAAATTATGTCATGATATTATTATGTACTATCTTGTATGTGTACATTATTTATGTGTACTTATAGTGAATACACATAATATATATACTTTATTTTAAAAAAATTATCTTTGTAAGGGTCTTCGTCTCAATCACCTTTCATTGAGGCATATTTGGTTTTACACACAACTTTCTTTTATACGGTGTATAAACCCCTTTGACTTTTATGTTTATTCAAAAGGAATATTTTTTATACGAAGCATTTTACTAAACGACAAAAAGGGAATGTTTTTCTTTCCGTACTTATGCGGAGACAACGACTTCTCCGCCGCCGTGACCATTATTTGAGTTTCGGCTTCCTCTACAAGCCATCATTTTTTTAATGAAAAATAAATACCAAGTTTTAACTTTCTTTTATTTTGATATTGAAAATGGTTTTGAAAGTGTTTTTATTATATCAATGTGTTGTATTGATATCTTGTGATTGAAATGTGGAAATGTTATGTTTCCTTTATGCATGTTTTATGTGATACGATTATGTTATGGTTTATGATATGTTTAAACCTATTCATATGAGGAATGTATTGGACATAATAAGTGACGGGTGGAGCCCGCTATAGCTCCTCGATGCATCGGTAGGTCTCATGAGACAACTAGACGTTGAATTGGCCAAGGCCCTTCCCCAATTTGATTTATGGTTTTGGCTGAGGCCTTAATCATTTTAGACGTCTTGGCCGAGGCCTTGACAAAGTGTTTCAGAAGTTCTGGCATTATACATTCCCTCATTATGAAAGTGGTTATTGATATTTCATGTGATTATTCGTCTAGTAGAATATCCATGAGAGTAAGTAATGGCATTATTTTATTTTACTTTTTCCATATTATGCTGAAGTTCAAGTTCAATAAGGCTTTTGTTTTAGTTATACATTCCCTTAAATGCTTATGTGTTCTTATAAAAGCTTCCGCAATATTGTTATCTTTACTGAGCATCTGAGCTCACCCCTTTCAATGCTTTAATATTTTCCAGGATGTGAAGAAGTATTTTATGAATGACCTGCAGGGATAGTCAGAAGAGGATGTGAGTGTGGACTATGAAGACTTTGTTATTAGTTTTTCACTTTATGATGTAATGTAAGACTTATGAATGTATCTAGTGTTTCCAAGGCTACTAAACTAATCGGTCTTTCAAGACTTGATCTTTTGTGATCATGCCAATGTTACGAAGTAATGCACCGACTCTGGGTAGCTGGGGTCGGGGCGTTACAGTTGGTATCAGAGGCAGTTTAGTACTAACCTTAGAAGCTAGATTTAGACAAACTCTGATTAGAGCACGTAGACCTAAGATGAACTTTGAGGATTTGTATAGAAGAACTTCCTAAAAATTTTGGTATTGTAGAGATTTTTTGAGTTTTCCGAGCAATACATCCCTGTCTGGATACGAACAGGTAGAGGCGGCTCTGGCATAGATGTACCTAGGGGTAAAACCCGAAAAAACCGCTTTGAGCTAGACTCGAACGGGAACTGGTGCACGACAATGGGCCTTGCTGCACTCTTGGTTACGACACTCCAGGAGAATTTGCTTAGGATAATTCTCATTTTCTTTACAAACCATTATGTAGGGTTTATGAGTATATACTTCCTCAAAGAAAAAATTCTTATGATTATGGATTATATCTATAAACCTTTCAATTTACATTAAGTATTTTAAAAGTTTGAAATTATTCATTGTAATTCATAAACTAACCTAGTTTATGCCATTGTTTAGAAATGGCGCCTAGTGGAAGGAATGGAAACAGTATCAATGCACGAACTCCGTGTAGGGATTTCCCTCCTGCTCAAGATAATTATTGTGGTTCTGGAGATATAACTAGTGCTGATCAACTTATTACCATACTGGGACAACTCACGCAGGTTATGAATAATAACCTTACTTGTATGCAGCACCATGATCCGCAACGTGGAGGATCAATGTTAGGCCGCTTCATGAGGCAACAACCACCAACCTTCAATGGGAGTACAAATCCTATAGTAGCTGAGAAATGGATAAATTCCTTATAGAAAATATTCCATGCCTTGGGGAGTAGTGAAAGGGTGAAGGTTGTAATGGCAGTTTACCGCCTCATTGGAGATGCTGATCAGTGGTGGTCGCTAATTCAAAACACAAAGGAAGATGATGACGTATCGAATATGGAATGGAGGGAGTTCAAAGAGATTTTCTTAGAAAAATACTTTCCTCGTGACCATCGAGCAGATATGGAAAGGCAATTTCTGAGTCTGAGGCAGAAGGAGGATGAGAATGTCGCAAAGTATGAGGCCAACTTTACAAGGATAGCAAGGCATGCTGCAGATTATATACGTAACCCAAGGAGTAAGATTGATCGTTTCTTTGATGGGTTAAAACCATTTCTCCGTCGAGCTTTAGTATCACAATCCTTCTCATCATACGAAGATATTGTCTCCTGTGCTATCAAGACGGAAAAGGAATTCTCTAAGTCGTATGACAACAAAGTAAAGAAAGAGAAGAAGAGAACGGGGGAACAAGAGACAGATAAAGGGAAAAAGGGAAAGAAGGATTTTCCATTATGTGATAATTGTGGTAAGAATCACCCTGGTATGTGCCTAAAAGGAATGGGAGTTTGTTATAAATGTGGAGAAAAGGGTCACCAGGCTCGTGATTGCAAGGGAAAGAATGAGGCTGTCAAAGTTGAATGCTACAATTTTAGGGAAATGGGGCATTATGCAAATGAATGTCCTAAGTGTAAAGGAAACTTACCCTAGAAAAGGCCAAGGGATCAAGGACAATCTTATGCTGTTACTACAGTTGAAGCGGAATAATTAATGTATTGGTGCTTTTGGACTAATGGATTATATTCTGGTTATTAGAATAATGTGATATATATATATAAGGATTGAACTTTAGTACTTGTTGTTTCAGGATGGTTTTAATATGATAAAGCTAATTATATTTTTAGTATGTGACAATAAGAGAAACCTTACTTTGTTTGGGGAATCTGATAAATTGATTTTGGAATTAAGAGACCTTTTAGAGAAATTCTGGATAGAGGTATTTTGGATAACTATAATGGTTGGAGTGGATTAAGTTGATCTTTGGATAATATTGTTTATGGTTAAAACATTTATGAAGATTATTTTTGGAATATTATAGTACTATATTTTTAGGAAAAGGACAACCTGCAGGGTGGGGCATAACCCGTCGCGTCGGACAAAGCTGCAGGAATCGAACCCACAACCATAGTGCGACAAGCCTTTATTTCCTACCACTAGCCTACAGGAAGTCCCTGGTTATTACAAAATAATTTTACTAATCTAAATTGTATGTGTTAACATTTATAACCTTATACAATTAGGAAAAGTATAATATTTTTGGGTTCTATTATCTTTTTGAGTGAAAGGTGAGTTGAAGGTTGAAACTCTAATTGCCAGGCATAAATATATATATACCTATCTGTTATTCAATGAATAAATTAATTCTTAAACTTTAGTAAAGGGATATTAAAACAAAAAAATGCATTATCCTAATACCTTATGTCTTGTTGAACTGATGATATTTTAAATCAACATAGATTAAAGGCTTTGAGGCCCTCAATTTGACAGTTGATTGTGATTGATGACCTCAATCACTCCCTACGAATATTTACGTTTTTCCTCCAATTATATGTCTCTAATTGCCACCAATGTTCTTCTAATCAAGTTCATAATTGGGTGGTGACTTTTTCATTTCCCTTTCCCTCTTATTAAGGCTAAATTTTATTAACCTTATTACGGATGTGGGTTTTCCACAAAGGTATTTTCTATTTTCAACCTTTTATTTTCAAAGAAAAATATCAAATTGCGAGGACGCAATTTATTGAAGGAGGGGAGAATGTAACACCCCGAGCTTCCATGATACGCCTCTCTTTCAATAATGCAATAGCTTGCATTGTACGCAAGTTCGAGTTCTAAAACACCGTGACTAATCAAAGTAGCCGTTATGAATAGTAATAACCACTTTTTAAAATTATAGAAATTTTATATTTCAAAATGGACTTCATTTTTGTATTCGTAATATTGAAATTAGCCTATGTTGAATTTTTGGTATTTTTCTGAGAACTTCTAATTTTTTATGAATAGTGAAAATTACTTCAAAACAACTTTTTAAATCAAAATAATTCATAGTGATAAATTATACTATTTAGTGGTTTTAAAGTATAAATATAATATATTTTTACCATTTTATCCAAAGGTGGTCATTAGAATTAATTTAACATTGAAATTGGACATAAACAATTGCCAATCTTTTGATATAAATTATTTCTTAAAAACACGCTATTTGTTGTAACAGTAGGAATTAATTATAAAATTAATTAATGCAACTTATATGTTTGGAATTTTTTAAAATAGGCATCATTTTTGAATTCGGAATATCAATTATAGCTTAGGGTGAAATTTTGGCATTGTTCTGAAAAACTTCAATTTTTGATGAATAGTGAAACCACTAAGTGGTAGTTAAAGAACTGATTTTTTTTAAATGAAATATTACCACTTCTGTGATTTTATTTTCAAAAATCCGACATACATGGTTGTTATTAAGAAGTAAAATGTGGTTCAATGAGATTAAAATAATTTTTTGGCGAATAGTAACTTTTATGTTCTTAATCGCGATTAGAGGTGATTAGTGTAGTTTAAGGTAAAAATAATGTTTTAATAATATGAGATGAGCTTGAAACTTGTCCTACTCCTATTGGATGAGTCATGGCCGACCACGACAACCCATGGGTCAACTTGGGGACCCCATGGAGCCACTTTAGTTGGAAAATGACATTATATATATATTTATTTAATGTTAAAATTAAATTGACACAAACATGAGTTGTTTTACTAAAACAATTTTTAAGTGGGGTTACACAAGTCCAAATTTTGATTATAAATATTCATTAGAAATATAAAACGATTTTCTACATCATAGTAGTTTTTTATAATTTTTAGATATTAAATAAATTAAATTATTTATGACATCATGATGATGCAGCGATGACCTCATTATTTAATGATTTAAATAAAATGGGAAGATAATGCAAAATCCAAGGCTTACACTTGTCGAAAGACAATTGTATGAGGAGAGTTAGAACCCTTATCACCTTAGCCTCGAATTATATAAGTGTGGGACCTCTAAAATCCGAAACTCATTTTATAATAAAGTGACTTTTCTTTACTTTCCAAGAGTGCCCCTCCTCTCCACTTATAAAAGGCCCCCACCTCTCCCACCTCATTTACACATTCGACCCATTTGGCTGGGCCAACCTCTGCCCAAATACTCTCCCAACAGCCCCCTCTTACTCCTAGAAGCCTCACTTGGGGCAGAACTCTTCCCAAGGAAGCCTTTGACTCAAATCAAAAAGAGTTACCCGATTTTGAGGTAATGTCTTCTCTAATGTTGTTTTGTTTCATTTTTCTTCTCCAACCCCCTAAACTCTTTTTATTCATTTCTTTTGTAACAACACCAGTATCCTCAATATACTAGGATGTTTTTATAAGAAGGATTCTATCTACACTTACACACACCTACATCTAATGGTTAAAGAACATACGGTTTCTGTGGATGGCGAATTTCTGCCTCACGAAACGATGATTGTTCAACACTCATATAACACCATCAAATATGGCCATTAAGATGTAACTATTTTTATATATGATATATAATAAGTTTATGTTTTACTTATGCTTCTGTATTTCTCATTTATGGCATACTTTATGATTTCCATTATGGGTAAAACGTGATAATTTCATTTTAGGAAGTGCGGACTACCGCCCCCTCAAAGTGATGTGAATCGTTAATGCCATATGTGGGATGTATAAAGGATGGAGTAAATGATATTATATATGATATTATACTGGAACTATATTATACCTTTATATAATTATGATTTCATTACATTAAATACGAAATAGAAATGAAAGTAGCGTTCATGCGTACGTACGGCTTACCGTCTCCATGAACGGTGCATTTCATTTCTTACCTCTAAATATTACGTAATATTATGAATGAATGTATATACTTTATATATATGATATATATTATATATAAATCATGAATATAATTCTGGAGATAATGGATATTCTACCACATAATCAACTTGTAATTATAAGAAGTTTATTGTTGACTCAAGTACCAAAGATCGACAAAACGACCGTTATTATCTTAAATAATTACATAATGTTCATAACATTGTAATAAGTGATATAAAAAGGATAATTAAATTGAAAATGGTTCTTAATAAGGTAGATATTAACTCTAGTTTATTATTCATGAGGTTAAAGAACGGTTGAGTCAAGTCGGACACGATGTAAGGGAACTTCTTAACCCAATTTCTATTCTTTGGGTTAATCTCCTACTTTCAAATTATGTCATGATATTATTATGTACTTTCTTGTATGTGTACTTTATTTATGTGTACTTATAGTGAATAGACATAATATATATACTTTATTTTAAAAAAATTATCTTTGTAAGGGTCTTCGTCTCAATCTCCTTTCATTGAGGCATATTTGGTTTTATACACAACTTTCTTTTATACGGTGTACAAACCCCTTTGACTTTTACGTTTATTCAAAAGGAATATTTTTTATACGAAGCATTTTACTAAATGACAAAAAGGGAATGTTTTTCTTTCCGTACTTATGCGGCGACAACGACTTCTCCACCGCTGTGACCATTATTTGAGTTTCGGCTTCCTCTACAAGCCATCATTTTTTTTAATGAAAAATAAATACAAAGTTTTAACTTTCTTTTATTTTGGTATTGAAAATGGTTTTGAAAGTGTTTTTATTATATCAATGTGTTGTATTGATATCTTGTGATTGAAATGTGGAAATTTTATGTTTCCTTTATGCATGTTTTATGTGATACAATTATGTTATGGTTTATGATATGTTTAAACCTATTCATATGAGGAATGTATTGGACATAATAAGTGACGGGTGGAGCCCGCTATAGCTCCTCGATGCATCGGTAGGTCTCATGAGACAACTAGACGTGGAATTGGCCGAGGCCCTTTCCCAATTTGATTTATGGTTTTGGCTGAGGCCTTAATCATTTTAGACGTCTTGGCCGAGGCCTTGACAAAGTGTTTCAGAATGTCTGGCATTATACATTCCCTCATTATGAAAGTGGTTATTGATATTTCATGTGATTATTCGTCTAGTAGAATATCCATGAGAGTAAGTAATGGCATTATTTTATTTTACTTTTTCCATATTATGCTGAAGTTCAAGTTCAATAAGGCTTTTGTTTTAGTTATACATTTCCTTAAATGCTTATGGTTTCTTATAAAAGCTTCTGCAATATTGTTATCCTTACTGAGCATCTGAGCTCACCCCTTTCAATGTTTTAATATTTTCCAGGATGTGAAGAATTATTTTATGAATGACCTGCAGGGATAGTCATAAGAGGATATGAGTGTGGACTATGAAGACTTTGTTATTAGTTTTTCACTTTATGATGTAATGTAAGACTTATGAATGTATCTAGTGTTTCCAAGGCTACTAAACTAATCGGTCTTTCAAGACTTGATCTTTTGTGATCATGCCAATGTTATGAAGTAATGCACCGACTCTGGGTAGCTGGGGTCGGGGCGTTACATTATGTGTGTTTAATATCTTGTAGAGATGGAGGATCGTGATTTTAACAACTTGTAGAGATGGATAAATGGGATAAATCTCTAAGAGGGATCACATTAGTTAGTATACTAGTTATATGGATTAGAATTACCAATGAGGAAGAACCAGAGAGTGGTTTGTCACATAATGGGATGATTTCAGACCATGAAGGACTGCATCCCTAGGTGGGAGAACCAAGGTTTACCATTGGATGGAATTGAACCTTAAGGAGGTGTCCAAAAAACACTATTTATAAGACTTTGATAAAAACCCAAATTGTTTGGTTCGGTAGATTTGGGATTGAATATTATGGCTCCCCTAAAAATATGTATTTCACCTGGTTAGATTGTGTGGGACCAAGGCACTAAGACTCCTTGAATACAGTTGGGAGTGGTGATGATGTTGATGTAGTGGTATGATTCTACTAGAATGTGGTAAACCTGGTAAAATCAATATGTACTATGGAAGGATTTTATAGAATTGATGTGTTGGGGGTCATGCAGGGGATGAACCTCAAGGATGATTCCAACATAAAAATGTTTTTTGGGAGACAAATTCCATGTAGTTATGAACGGGTTATATAGATTAATAAAAAAATAACCAAATGAAGACCCAAACGATAAGTGATATCAAGGTAGGGGCATGGACATACCAGTATGTGTCCTATATAAGATCATGTTGGATTGAGGAAGATGGTTATGGACCTTGGGGAGGATTTTTATGTATACCAAATAGTTAGGAATCAATTTCCACATAGTTCATAAGGAGCATTGGGGAATACACCTAAGGTGGAGGCCCTTTTGAAGACTGATATGGACACCACTATTAGAGGATCAGGGAGATGTTACCCTAGGAGGGGGAACCATGGAATACCATTTATGGGGATTGATCCTCAAATAGGGGTCATACCTACCATATTTAAAATCCTAGTATGAAAACATAGGTTGTTCAGTCGGGTGTCATGATCAATAATATCCTCTAATCCCACATCAGTCATGCTCTGTGTGATGAACTAGAGTAATCAATGGAACAAATGGTCACATCATGAATGGTTCATCATCACGATATTTCATGGGGATTTTGTGTTAATGTTGAACAAGAATAAATTGATACCATGTATGGAAGATATAATTACTTTTGAGTAGTAACTCACACCCATGGAGACGAGTGGGCATGGATAATACCCAAGGAACACATTTAGGCAATGCCTAATGAAAGGAGGATATGAGTGGGCTTCAAATCCAATCCCCTATCTAATTCATCTGAACATGAAAAACATGAAATGGTTACAATTTAACATTGTTTGTTGAGGAATTTGGGGCTAGACAGTTTAATGTCCTGTAGCTCATACATGTGAGACTAACTCCTCACCCCTTATAATTACATAACTGATACCCACCAAAACTTGGGGAAGGTAAGGCATCCACAATTCCATATGGGATTGAGGTAGATGAGTGGTCAATATAGGGGTCCTTGTTATCATGTCTATTGAAATATGAAAAATAAATTAGAATAACTATTCCAAAAAGAAGTAGTTAGGGAAATACAATAAGGGAAACCACACGACGGACCAAAAAACCAATGTGTGCAAGTAAGGAGGGATGTACAATGGAGGATTGAACAAGACATTGGAGTTAAACACAAGTGGAGATCAAACATGTTGATTTAGAATAATGGTAATCCATGTATCCTAATGGAATGGGTGTACACAAGATTTGAGGATTGTAAGAAAAAGAGAAAGTGATGATTAGAAGATGAGGACTTATAGGGAATGGTTTTCCCACAAGGGGTTATTTTTCACACAGTTTCCTTATGAAAAAAAATGAAATGAGTGATTTTCAAGAAATTTTGATCCCCCATAAAAGGGGACATATTGGGGAAATTTCATGTAAGATCCTATAACATGAGGGGTTCATGGTTCCCATACTATCACAGAAGAGGTGGTCCTATACTCGTAGGAGTGAAGGTTTGGAATCTATATTGTTACCTTGATGAAATTGTTAACCCATATTTTTATATGAAAAATCATGGAAAATAATATATAATATGTTTAGTATGAATGTTTGAGTTTGATGTCACATGAGGAATGTAACATACATAGATTTGGGCCAGACATTTATCCACCGACCTCCCCACTCTCACGAAACTTAATTAGCTAGTTTGGGGACGCTGATGTGGAAAATGGATCATTGAAGTCTAATTGGATCTGTAATGGTATTTTGTGTGTATTTTGTGTTTCATTAATTGCTCAAATATTGAGCATGACTCCCTTTGTAATATCATATTTTATAGTTGAGTCAGTTATTATATTCATTTTTCTTAAATATGGCCATCTACAGCTACAAATGGAATTTAGTTCTAACAAATATCATTTAGGGGTTTCAATTATTCGTCCCTAAACATAGATAATATTGTTTGTGGAACTATTAAGAACATTATCAAGAATAAACATGCAATAATTATAAGTTGAGACCATGGAAAATAAAAAATTGATTTCAGACGAAGGGATTTTGAGGCTACCACTAAGGTAGATAAGGACTATGATGTTCTATCTCTGGCTATATCAGAATATGAATCTGATGTATTTGTGGATGAATTTTGTCATTCATAATAAGGTGAATTTTAAGGAAATTATTATTTTTGAAATTAACAAGTCAAAAATGAAAGGAAAACCAAGTGGTTGAAGGACTGTTCAATACATATGTTACATATGGGGACTCACTAACCAAGTAATAATCCAAGGACAAAGGATTGTGTGAATTTTTTTCTGGGGGCCTACGAAATCATAAATTTGTGAACCTTGTTACAATGGAGTTCTTGATAAGCTAACCATAGAGTGTAATAAGTGACCTCATATTAAATATGATTCACATAAGTACAACCTTCAAGGAATATAGTATAATGTAATTATTGGAATATTTTTTCATATGAATTAAATGAGATAATTAAAAAAACTTTGAAAAATTAGGAAATAATTCTGTAGAAGAATACAAAGATGTTAATAACTTTAATAAATATTTTACACCAGACTACACTGAATAAATAAATAATATAGGGGTACCCTGGGTGACAATGTAGAACCAATAAGACGGTACATCAAGGAAATTTATGTCATATTTCAATAATTTTACCCTCAACCTTTCTTTGTTGATGAATAGATAGAGGTATTATGCTTTATATGAAATATTTACATTGATACTAGGTCAAACATTTACAATATTAATATCATGAATCTATATTGGATTTTTCGGCACACCTCTATCATGAATATTTAGTTATATTTTTTGCTTAAATATATATCTTTTGTCTTGTTATATGATTTTGGTTGTTGTAGAACCATCATCCCATAAATGGGTTTTTTAGATGTCAAAAAATTGGTATTTTCATCATTATTATATAATTTACAAATATTATACATATAAAATTGTTAAAATTTTATAGAATATAAAACCATGGAGAAATTGTGTGGACCATATCATCCAAAAAAACGTGTAATAATAAGTGAATTGTGGGAACCCATAATGATGATTTTTGTGTGTTATTATTTACAATGGAGAGTTTTGAAATTATATAAAAGCCATATTTTGTTATAAAAGTGTGGATATATTTCTATTGAAAAATAATTTATTTATGTAAATTAATAATATATGAGGTTAATATTATGTATGATGAATTTTTAGGTCATGAGGTCAGGGTTTCCCCTCTCACTTTTATTTTACTGCTAAAAATAATAGATTAACCTTTTTTTAATTTATATGGTGTATATACTACAAATAATGGAATATTGGATGATTTTGATGAATATAATATAGATTTATAATTCATTAAGAGAATACCTTTTATAAAGTTTGGATGTAGATATTAGTAATTATTTAAGGGTTATTCAAACCAATATTATTTCACTAATACATGTTTCATGTTCGGAACATAGTTGTGTTTATAAAGTGAATATACAACCCCATATAAATGTAATTTAATTTATTCATTTATGGTTATTTTAATTTTATATTTCATTTTGAAAAAAGTTATTTCTCGGGTTTTATGATTCAAAAGTTACAAATGTGAAAATTATTTCTATTATAATATAATCTATTTTCTATATTATCTTTCCTAAATTTTATTTGATGGAAATTGTTTTAACATTATCTTTCACATATAATAAATTTTCTCATAATCCATTTATATATATATATTTTAAGTATTAGTACAAATTTTTATTCATTAGTTTATAAAATGATAATGATGTTACTAATAAAAACAAAACTTATTTCCTCACTCATCGATGAAATTTTTCTTCTATGTCCATATTAAGTAAAATGTTATCAAGAATATTTTTTATATGATACAAATATTAATTAAAATTATTTTCATATATATTATAAAATCATTTAAAAATATTCAAATCTAATTTTAACAATGTTTTTTGATGAAGTTATCACTGTTTTTAAACAAATAATGAATAAAATCATTGTTTTATAATTTAGCACTAGAAATGATATTCTCTTTATCATGGATAATATATTTTTAAATTATTCCATTACATGTTTTTCATGTTATATTGATAAAAAATATTTTTCAATTTTTTAGAATATTGTGTTTTTAATTATAAAAAAAATTCTATTATACTAATTTTAGAAAAATAATCAAATATTAATCTAAATATAATTTTTAAATATTTTATCATACATTAATAGTTTTGAAAATTCATTGGGGATATAATTTTATGATACTATCATCTTTTTTTCTCCAGATAGGTTATGATGACGATAAATTTAGGATAATTATTTGAAACCCAATTATTACCCCCCGTATTAATGATGTTATGATTAAATAATTAAAAACATTTATTTCACAATAATTATGCTATGATTATTTTATAAAATGATTATGATACTAGTTTCCTTCATAGATAAGGATATGATTTAAATGTGAATGTTATTTTATCTGGTGGAATATATATGTATGAATTTCATTATATGATAGAGGGTCATGTAATAATATTTCCCTTTAATGCATTGTTATGTGAGTGATATTTCATGATATGATATAGACTATAATGGGGAGTGAACCCAGTTAAATAATGGTCTCTTTCCAAAATAATATTATTCTGAGGGAACCTTAACTAACAAAATGATGGAATGTTGACTGAACAAAATGCACTATGTTATTTGATCAATAATGGTAGTATTGGAAGTGATAGTTGAATAATTAAATTATTTCCATCTTAATTTGGATTCCATAAAAACAATCATTATGGTTAAATTATATTCTTATTTCTTATGAATTATAATTTTGTAATCTCCAATTTTACAAAGAATAGATTTTTCTATGACAAATATTTATGTCCTGACTCATGTTTGATTATCTCTAACATGTGGGGTTAGAAATTAATATCTTATGAAGAAGCTTTCATACCATTATTCTTGTGTTTTGATTTCATGTGATCATTGATATAGATATCGCATGATTACCTTTACAGAGTATATGAGCTCCCACATTCTTATGTTGCATTTTACCTCACATATGAAGTATTTTATGTTAATAATCTTATATATGTATTGCATGTGTGGTTAATACTTTAGGAGATATTTATGACATAGTTTAGAAAAAGTTATTATGTTTATAATGAAAAATTGTCTATATTAGGGAGAATGTAATGGGTTTTATTATGTAATTTTTTTACATAATTCAATAAAAAATTATACCTAAATGGCCTTTGGTTTTTAGGTGAATTACTGTTAGATTTTAGCATTATAATCGGGAATAGTAAATATTGTGTCATCTTATTTTGTATAAATTGTATTATTTAATGGAAATTATTTTAGAAACAGATAAACATATATAGTTATTATGCTATCTCAATAGGTATTAGATTATGTTTAATATAATAGTGTGGGTTATGTAGTTATTAGATGATGATAATTTAAGAGCAATGTATACTATTTTGTATTTATATGTTTACATATTATAATTTATATAATATTATGGACACACTTTTTAGGGTTTATATTGTTTGATGTTAATGTGACTAAACATATTTTGGACAATTTTTATTGAATTTTAATGGATATTTTAGGTATATTTATCCATTTGGTTTAACAATCGATTTTGGGTCAAGTTATATGAGTTGAACATTATTTTGGAAAACTATTAAAGGATCACATAACATGTGTGATTAAATTTTTTTTATGATGAAGTAATTATTGTTATTGGAAATAATGGATTTACCCAATTTTGGGAATATATGATATTGAAATGTGATTTGGTGACTAAGTAAATATATTTATTTTTGGATATGTTTAAAAATTATAAATTTAATACTATTCACCATGATGATTTTTTTGAGGTACATTGTTAGTGTTATCCATTGGAATCATATACGATGTAATTGAGTTCTCATGGAGATTAAAGTTACTTTTGTAAATGGTAGGAATATTTTAGAGATTGTTTGATTAAATAATATACATGTTTGTAATGTGATATTATACGTGATAGATGATAATTAGTGATAAATTATATGTTTATATTTGAAAAAAACTCAATAAAAATATATCTTATTTTTTGGGATTTTAATTTAGTGAGGTTTATTTATACATGGTTTATGTTTTTAATTTTTATTCAAATTTAAATGTTAAACATTGGGTGATAATGTTTAAGATTTAGATATTAATATATTATTCATTCATAATAAGGATTATTCATTTTTTTAATATATTATATTGTTCTAACAATTCATGATTTTCATCATATCATATAAAAAAATTGAAATAAGTTTTAATCTTTTATGGATTTATAGATACATATAAACATAATTTTTTTCCCTCATGCATGAAAAATTAATCATTTAAAAATGTGATGATGTAGAAGGGAAAAATATCCAAAGACACAACTGAAGGTTGGATAAAAAATTATGGTATTTAATGATGTAAATTTATTATATTATTTCATATTCTTTATCATTGTAGTAAAAGTAATTCCAAAGCATAAAAAGAGTGATTTCAATCTATTTACTTTCATATTGAATATATAATTTATCTATGAATGAAATCATTATTATACTCTTTTACATGAATAAGTATCTCTATGGTAAATTAATATTTTAAGAAATACATAGGAAATGATATGTTTCAATTTTAAAAACATTGAATTAATGCCCCTTTCAAAATAAAATGTTATATATGATATTTAAATGTTATTTCTTACCCCTATTGTGTATTTATTTTTCAATCCATGAAATGTTTTCAGAATTGTTATTAATATTTTTTCAAAAATGAGATAAAATTGAGTGAGAAGGATTTTATTGAAAGGTGTAGAATATTGAAAGACCAGATTTTAGTTTATTTTCCTTTAATTTTTTTTTGATTTCTCAATACATTGTTACATATTCAATACTTAGATGAAGTTAATCATCATATACTATAAAAATATTATTATCAAAATATGAATGTAATATCATATACATTGGGTGAGATAGTATGGATATGAGTAACTAAATTATGAAATAAATTTTAAAAATTATTACATAATAAAATTTCTTGATTAGTTCCTCGGAAATAATTACCCAATTATATATAATAATATTTAAATTAAAATTATTATTAAATCACACAAAAGTGTATTATAGTCATTTAGTATTTAATTATCTATTCCTTCAAGTCTGTATTATCAGATGAATGTTAATTTATTTTAAAATTATAAATTAAATTTTATAAATGAATATAATTTTTTGTAAAATACACTAAAATATATCTTAGGCTTAGTTTTTAGAGTTTTTTATATAAAGATTGATTTTTCGATGAACAAAAAAAATATTTTCATAAATAACGTCCATTTAATTAAAAATAATAATATACCATTTCATTTTTGATGATTTTTAATGTAACATTATCCAGTATATTTAATCAAAATAAAATTAATTAACTAGGGATTATTATTGTATATTTCTTCCATATAAAATTATTCATATGAATAAAATGGTTCTTTTTCTAAAGATAGAATTTTGTTCCATTATAAACCCCTATAATTTAATTATTTTTTATAACATGAATAAATACAATCATATAAAATTGTCTTCATATTTTTTAATTTTAATACTAAAATAATGCAATAAGGTTCATTTAATTTTTAATCATAAAGAATATAAACTATGTTAAAAATCTACCACCATTATAAAGGATAAAATGAGACAAATGAGATTTATACTATGTGATACAATATAAAAATTAATCCAAAACATTATTTAATATCTTCATATGATTTTATTTGGACCAAAATATTCCTAGATTATGTAATATTGAATTTTGGTTTGACATTCCATTGATCCTGTCATATATATTATTTCATATAAAAGATAATTACCAAATGTCACTATCTATCACTTATTATGATGTCATGATATGGGTATAGATTAAAATTATATATTAATGAAAATTTATCATTTAAATATCTAATTAAAATCTATTTTAATGTTCAAAATTATTTATAATAATTTGTTAGGGTGTAATTATATGGAAAATTTACACATTGCAGACCATGTGCTTGGAAAATAAGTAGGAAAATCCCGTAAATTAATTCAAAAAAATTAAATGTAATGTAATTTGAATTTATACTATAATTTCCTTACATTAAGGGCTAATTATAAATTTATTTAACATATTAATTATTTATATCGATATTCAATTATTATTGTGATTCCTTTCATGTTTAATTTTTCGACCTGTTCTGATAAAAACATTATGTAGTATTTAATTTCTAAATATTATTTTAGAATAATTATATAATAAAAAAATTAAATAAAGTAGATAAGAAATTATACTCGAATAAAATAATTGGTTCAATAATATTATTTGTCTAATTTTTCAAATTAATTTCCCGACACATATAGATTGAAAAAAATAAGATGGTTATGTATAAAATTGTTAATGATGGGGCCAAACAAAGAGATAATGATCAAAATTAAATTGTATACTATATAAATATTTTGGTAGAAATTATTAAAAATTTACTATATTTATATATAATTATATGTCACATTGGAAAAATTTTACAGGATGTATACCCCAATTACATATAATTGTTTTCTATCATTACAATATTTTAACCAACATATCTTTTGAAAATAAATATCCGTTCATATATTATAAAACCCCTTAATATTCTTCATATCTCAAACAAACCATTTATAAAACACTTATGAACATTAATATACATGTTATAGACGTTTTGGGTTTTTTAAATAACAAACCATGCGTGATTAAGTAGAGGCAAGATGTAGGGTTCTCAAAGTAGTTGAAATCATCTTCAATGTACCCTTTTAAATTTATTTTTTATATTACATCCTCAAAACATATTTTATCATATTAAAAAAGAGTATATAGTACCATTATACTATATAAATTTAAATATGTTGATATAATAACCATTATTTATTTATCATCCACCTCAATGTAAAATTAAAATAACACGATTTGAACGTACTGACTACCATCTCCATAAACAACATATTTTATTTTTCATCAACATCTCTGATGGTTGGTAATATAGATAGATAGAATGTTTATATATATTTTTTATAAAATAATAATTATTGATTATTTCAATATTATAACTACCTTATAACCTTCCAATCCATTTTAATATTATAGTGTAACTCATGTGTATGTGTGGACTAGCACCTCTATTAAGATATTTTATTCATTGTTTATTTCTACATTATATGAATGGTCATATAGATTGATTTACTGAATATATGATAATTATATATATATAATAATTAAGATATTTATTGTTTAATAACTATTTATATATCCCCCATTTCATTAACAAAAAAGTAAATGCATCACCTGTGTAAATGTATAATACACAATCTTTATGAGTTATATAATTAATTTCACATCAACACCATATATGAATTCTTGTAAAAGATTACATAATTTGTATAATTTTTAAATTTAAAATGATTATAATTATATATATGATGAAACGTTGTCCAAGGTTCATATTCCGAAACACCCAAACAAGAAGATGTATGAAAATATAAATAGTAAGAACCATACTAATGTTTGTAAAGATTAATTATTAATGATGTTGCAATTAAAAAATATAAACGAATCCAATATGTAAGAGATGGATGAATATTATTATGGTATATATTTAGAATAACTATTAATTCATTATATATGTAGATAATATCTCGTATGAAGAATATATGGACCAGTGGTCAGATATTCTCACCTAACTTTTATTTTTGCAAGGAATATTCCTTATTCAGAACATATTTATTTTACATTGTATATATTCTATAAATAAATTTATTTTATTATATTTAAAAAAAAATACATGAGGTTTTACAAATACATCAATGTTTATCTCTTTGAAGTGGTTTTGATTCAATAATTAGTAAATTTGTATGGGTAATTCTCCCTATACAGTTTCATTGAAACACAATTCATGTTTTGAACCTATATTTATATGGTATTTATTATACCACATTTATATGAAATTTTAGGAATATATTTAAATTCATGGTACAATATGAATCATTTGAACTTATTTCCTTTAAGGGGTTTAGGATTCACTATATACCATTACAACAAGATTTTATATCACAAACTCATTTAATCCAGGATTGTATATAGTATAATTATAATGAGATAATGTTTTTTATTCCTATAATTTAAAAAAAATATATTATTATATTATCTATTTAGTAATAGAATTGGAAATTATTTCTTCAATTTTACCCTATTTTAAATTAAATAGTTATAGAAAAAATTATAAAAATAAGTATTTCCTCTTGTTCGATGAAAATTTTATTAATTAAAAAAGTTAAATATTTTGTTTTAAATAATTTTAATTTAAAAAAATAAATTATTATATAATTTTTTCATCAACCATATTTTACATGATGTTAAAAACCATTAAATGGATTTTTTTATATTTTTTTCAAATACATTATTTAAAACTATTTACAAAAAAAATATGAAATGAATCATTGTGTTTTCATTTACCACACGAATGAATATTCTCTTAGTCATTTATTTTTTTGACGTTTAATAATCCACTACATCACTTGATTATAATTTTTAATGAAAATAATTTTCACCAGATTTTTTTACTTTAATATTTTAATGATATAAAAATAAAAGTGTGTTTTCATAGTATTAATATAATGGTCAAATGATACTCTAATAAAAAATTTCTATTATGAAAAAATATTTTGTGGATTTTTAGTATTATATTATAATATGATATTATGATACAATCCACATCCATTATATTAATGGATTATGATGAATATATATTAAGGATGAAAATATGAAAAAACAATATTTCAAACTGTTAATTATGTTATAAAATAATCTTTATGAAACCCATTTTTTCATCCGGTCCCACAATGATGAATTGATGAAATGTTTGTGAATCCATTTTCTTTATATGGGTGATTATACAATGAAATGATTATTTTTTATGATATTTTTTATGATGCTTTTCAAATGCGGTATGTCTCACCGTTCTGTGTGCGTGGGATGCTTCGGTCAGATGATTCATATCATTGCCCCGCATTCCTGCATTCTAATGTCTGGAGAAATATGATTTATCTTGATGGATGTTTTCTCATTTATCATAAAGGGATTATGGGATGTCAGTCTCTCCATCTATTGATTTCTCCTCAGAATTTTTCACTTTTTCTTAGTGTCCCATAAATATTAAGACATATTTCACGATAGTCTTCCTAATGACCTATATTTTTGGATGCATTTTAATTATACTACATCTTTCATGACATTCCAAGGGGTTCAAGTTATTTAAAAGACCTTTGGTCTAGAGTGTAGTCTCATTGGGAATATTTAGAAAGTATGGATGCTAATACATTAGTATACCTGGATTCTCCTTTATTAAAGGGAAATTTTAGGGTATGGAATCTTTAGGAATTCCACATCAAATTAGGGGAATTATATTCTAGAGGCATGTTCTTGAGCTTTTCCCTAGCATCCCATGTTTAATATGGGGTATTCAATGAGTTTATTATCTTGCAGAGATAGATCAAACTAATTTGAACACCTATGAATGTTTATCATATGGGTACATCCCTATGAGGGTGCACCTAATTTGTTTATTTTATGGATGGGTTAGAAAACCAAATAATGATGGACATAGGATGGTTTGTCCCAAAAAGGGGAAGATTCCACGCCATTAAGGATTATTCAAACACCCTAATTGGCAGAATAGAGGTTGTTTGGTCCTAAAAAAGTGCACACCAATATTTAACATTGTCTAGGATTGAACCTCAAGGAGGCTTCCTATATAACCTATTTAGAAGACAGATATAAAAACCTATATAGTTTGAGATCATACTTTTTAATGTCATGTGGGATATATGGGGAATATAGTTTAATGTCATGTGAGATGAGTTTTAACCGATGTGAAGTGGTCTAGACTGATGGGTGATGGGCTTGATCCTCAGGGATGATTCATACATATCCATGTTGAATATAATCAGCTTCTGTAAAGTATGGTGATGAGGCGGATTGGGAATACATGCTATGGTGTCTAACAAAGGATTCCATGGTCGATGCTTACTCTAATCCCATGTTGGTCATGGTTGGTGTGAGAAATGAGAGGCATTAGTGGACCTGATGGTTATGTCACAAATGATGAATTAGCCAGGATTGGAGTGGGAATTATACATTTTTAGCATCACAAAGAATAAAATAGGGGATTGCACGTGATTGGCGGCCTATGGAAAGGAAGATTGGGACATACTCCAAGAAGGACTATATAATAGGATATCCATATGTACAATGAGGATATGGACATCATACAAGGATCACACTGTCATGTTGGGTTGGGGATTATGTGGGGATGACCTGAGGTGTGCATGGAGATAAAACATAGTGGGAAATACAGAGTACGAGGGACCCTGTTCCCATATCCTCTCTGATTCTCTTGGACCTACCACACATGAAAAAATCATATTCTAAGATTGTGTGATGAGGATTTCATGGGATTTTTACATCCTGCAACATGAATAATGAGAACTCTCTCCTCACCCTTAACACATATATAACTTGTCCCAACCTTTATTTGGGATTAAAAGGCACTAGCGGCGAAGGATATTGGGGGTTGTGGATTGATCAATTGATGGGTCCATGTTGGCATGGCTTTGTGAAGAAGCAATATTTATTATCATTCTTATACAAAAAACGCAAAGTAGGGAAACTTAACATGAAGCACCAATAGGGGGACCATGAAATCACATCATACAAGCCTGGAGGGAGTCATGGGAGAGGGGTTAAAAAATAATATGACATTGCAAATATGGCCTTCATGAATCATTGGTGCATCTCGAATAAGATGATCTTCACAATGATCGTGTGCTTCGTTAAGAAATGATGCTTTGCAAAGGGGGGATGTCAATGGAGCATATATTATCCATAGTAAATGACTCTTTATTCAGGGATTGATTTATTAAGGAATTATTCTTCATGAAGCCTCGAGTTCCCAAAAGGGGATCCCTCCTTTCTATAGCTAATAGACCATCGCACAGTTCCATCAACACCAAAGGTGGTAGGCTATAAAGAACACAATAAGGAATGGTTTTTAGAGGTCATGCACCTTTGCGTGGTCAATTTTTTTATATTGGGAAGGTCTTTGAGAAATGAGAGCTTGGAAGGTGAAAGGGAGGAGTAAAAGTGGTTTGAATGGTTGATCCTTCAATTTATATGTAAAAATGATTTTGGGGTCATGAAGCCTTCCTAAGAGAAAATATGTATTCCTCAAAGAGGAGGTGACACTATGATGCCAAAGGGGAAGCCTTTGAATCGGTCGACCTTGAAGACGGTCCACCAATGTGACAATCGCAAATCTATCCATTTAAAAAAGGTACTCCCTATATATTTAGGGCTTTGTTATAATTCATCGAACTTGATGAGGGTTATTCATTTCGTGTAGGGGATCCCTATAGTGGCCATCACAGAGCAGGACATGGATAGAATGTGATTCCATGAAGGCCTTAGGATTTATCAAACTCAGAGAGGGTCCATCATGTATTCTTCTGAACATAGAGGCTAGATGGACTAGTGAATATCACCACAAACATGGCCCTTTGTGATAGTTTTGACGGATTTTAAGACAATGTTGTGTCTCAATTTTCATTGAATTCGCCGTGAATTTTTTCATACCACAAGTGGTAAAAATTTCCGCCAAAAAAATCACCCCCACCCTTCTATGAATGGGTCCTAAAGGAAAATGGGTTAGATTATAAGGGAAATTCACCAGAAAAAGGTGTATCACAAAAAGGCGGTTCAGTAAACTAGATATGGAAGTTGGATCACAAATCGAAATCACAGAGCTGCACCACGAAGCATGGACAAGGGTCACCACGAACCCCAGGCACAGGTCGTTGTGAAACCCTTGCTAAGAATGCTAATATATATATATTAACATGGGGTTTTTTTCTGTACTTGGAAGTCCAAGAAAGTCTTCACCATTCCTCTATCTTCTCAATGTAATCCTCCCAATGAATGAGACAATGAGAAGCATGTTCTTTGATTTAGTGCTTTCTGAGCACATTATTAGAGAACAGGTGCATCGTGATCTACTACTTCCTTTGAGACGTATGTAATGATCAAGGATGCTTCACATATATCTATATATTTTTAAACCATCTTTGAAAAGGGTCACAAAAAAATTTAGGAGAACGACCTTCATGACCAACCCAATATATTTTCTAAGACATGGGCCAATGGCTTCTTAAGAGCATTCTTGAGATGGTATGCTATGATGTTTCCCAGAGGGAGGTCATAGTGAGAAACATTCATATAGGGGAACATATCTAGAGTATTTTTTATCATCAATTTCTGATGAATATTCTGATCAAGTCTTTGAGGGAATATTTTCTACTCATGCAATTTTTACTACATGGATTTGGCATGTAAGATGACATATTCATCCCATAGGTGACCAAATATGAACCAGATTACTGGTTCTTAAGCACACTAGAACAATATTTATGGTATACGGTTGTAGATGACCAAGATGGAAGGGATCGTACACCTATCACAGTGTAATTCCTTCACAACCATATTAAAAACATCGATGATAATTCCATGGAGAAGGATACATCTCCATATTTTTATTGGACCATTATTAGATAGTGCGTGGAAATCTAGATAATGGCTAGATCAAAGTCTATGATCTACACCATGGTGGAAAATTCCATGATGATTGGGCTAAGGCTTATAGGGCATGAACATCCTATGAATATTTTGAGACTGTTCAGAGGTGTATAAACATATATGAAGAATCCTAGGATTCCCAATTTGGTGTTTCAAAAACAAACAAATTCATACCGGAACCGCTAACCCGATGGTGGCTGGATACCAACATATTTCACAAGAACCACTTAGTGGTTGGTATCCACCTCTAAGACTTTCATTTAATTTCTGGCATCCCAATAATGGGCGGTATATATATTGAGATCATTCCTAACATGAATGTCTGGGAGGATGCATAACAGATTTCACCTCTGGTGAAGGCATTGATGAATTTAGTACCATGTATGAATTATGATAAGAAAAACACTTGAGATGTCCTATTTAAAAAGTGTTTAAGTTACATTCTAAATATCCCACCAGAAGAAGAGACACTATAAATAATTCCCCCAATATGAAATTGGGAAGATCAGTGGTGAAAAGAGGGTTTATACTGGTGGGTCTCAGAGGATAAAAAGTGGAAGAGATGGGGTTACAATGTCCAAACATAGGAGTTTCCAATAGTTAGGTTGGCCGCATTTATCTTATCGTCGATCTATGGGTGGATGGTACTAGTTAGAGATGATCACATGGGAGTATTCCCAAGCACATTATTGTGGTGGTGTGACTAGCTGGTGGAGAACGGGTAAACCTAGGCACACCAATGATGGAAAATTCACAACATTTACATTGGATCATTAGTGAGGTAAATATGTTGTTGAGGGCATGTAGGCTATTCCATTTCCTGTATATCTGGATCACATCACTTATCATACCTATTTTCATTTCATCAAGGTGTGATAATAGAGTAGGTATATTGTGAACCCTTATGCGAGCCATACACTCAAAAATAGTTTCTGACACAATTCTGATGCATGAAGAGGATATCCTCAAAGTTATATCTAGGGGTGTGCCATGAGAATCACTCAAGAATAATGTGGTAGTTTTGGATGATGTTTATGTGGGAGGATGAGAAGATGTGGAATGAGTTTCCACTGACAACTGCCACATTAAGATTAGTTCATAGATATTCATTATGTTTGGCACTGGGCTAACCGGGGTGAGACAATGAAGCAACCAACCATCCGGGAAAGAAAATAAGTAGTCCCCACACCTCGACGCTGGAGATTAATGATGAGGTTACATCACGAGGGTGGGGAAAAGTTCCATCATGGAGATGAGTTTGTGGTTGCAGGGTCAGTGGGGCATGAACCTGCTCATATGGAAGGTGAAAAAAGGGAAGTGCCAAAGCTAAGCCCAACAGCCATAGCTAGAGGAACCCAAGAGAGAGGGGAATCGTCATGGTTATTCTAGGGGTTGTAACCTCAGGCCCAATGGAATAAGTTTTTCCAATAAATGATTCTTTTTTATGCTATTTATCTAGAGGGCTGGAATGACTGGGAATTATGCAAGCGTTACCTAATTACTGACGACCAATGGGGGAACATAAAAAATAATGGAATGATGCTGGAATAAATTGGATTTTTTAATGATGAATTCAATGCAGCCACACCTTGGGAAAATATTTTATATGGGAACTATATAGATTGGTTCCCTCTAGAGGTACTCTATGTCTATCGATAGAGCGGGTGAGGGTATTGTTAAACAAGACCATCCCCCAATGGAATCATTCACTCAACTGGCATAACAATTTCCACTTCTTGATAACCTAGATATCTCTTGGGTAGAAGTGGTTGGTTAGGAAGACCTCTAGAAGATAAATGAGTATGTGGATTCAAAGGGAGACTCTCTAGAAGAAGGTGAAATAGTGGCCTTGGATAGGGATTCTCTGAGAAAGTCCATCGCAACCCTTGAAGTAAGCTCTAGCTCATCGTTGTTTTCTCATTACCCTTATTACTTAATTTTGGTATCTCAAATGACTTCAATATGTGTATGAGGATCTTGAACCACACACTCTTACTGATGGAAATGAATCCATAAGGACAGGTGTAGGAGAATATCCACTAGGACCCACGACCCTTGAGAAGATAGTTTCACAGTTTACCATTATTATGGATGTGAGGGTGGTCTCCAGGGTACCTTCGGAGTCCATGAACATTTAAAGAGGACCATGCCCTAACATCCCTAAAATTACAAACCTAAGTTGGGATCGGGTGGTTGACCAATGTATGATGCCCACTTTTAGGACCACATATGTTTTATTCCTAATAAAACACCCTAACTTGAACCATATCTGAAAATTTATCAATACAGAATACATTTTACTAGTGAAAATGGTTGTAGTACTTGAGGAAACCCTATAAAAAGGGATTCCTGTCCATATAGAACCCAGTTATCTATGCTGACTAGGCCATAGCCACTTATGGGAGACATATGGTGATTAGAAATACTACTAACAGGACAGAGTCTATAGTTGTCTGGGTGGACATCATTTAACTATAATCATGTAATAAATACCATCTCAAAGAAGATCATGTTGATGAGATCCGTGATAAATTGCCCAAATATAATCCTAAATACATAGAGGATCAAGATGAGACCGCTTCTGATTGAGAGGATATCTAGGTTTTCCGCTATCAGTTGTGGATACTGATGAAATTCTTTGTTGATAACACCCTACAATCATAGATGACAAGATATATTAGAAAACAACATCCCCGGTAACAATAACTATGAACTATAGTATTGGATGCCGGATGCCATCATATGCTAGTTCAATATTACTATGCTGGGAAGGTGTGGGAGGACGAGCATGGCCTTAGTGCTAGGTAGAATAAGAGGAAGGAAATCAACTCCTAGAAGCTCTAGTAGACCAAACCAGAGATCCAGTGCTTAATAATATAGAAATATGATTGATCTTCCTTCATTAACAAACAAGAAGATCTCAAATCATAATTTTAGTCTCAAATGGAATAATTTTAGGATCAAATAATGAAATCATCCCATGAAATGGCCAATGTCTGAGATGATATGGATTTGGAACTAACTGGGGATAACAAACTACCCTCACAATTAGTGAAGAAGAAAAGGCTCTTGGTAGGGGACAAAAAATCTTAGAGGCTACACACCAATGAGTATTAGAGCTGATAATTACCATTGAAGAGGTCAATAATTCTATTAAAGGGGCCAATCCATAGGGGTTGCTATTTGTATAGACTCACAAACATACATTCATGCCCAATTCCATATTTTCAAAGTGTACATGCATTTTTTATGTTATTTCATTAATATATCTCAATCGTATCTTTGAAACAACCACTGATTAATTTCTAAACTCATGTGGGTCACACCCAGTGGGACAAACAAGTGATGACCATGTAATCCTTCACCTTGAACACGATAATGTCATACAATTACTAGATACTTGGGGTTCATAATGACCACATAGTGTATTCATAAGAAGATAGGGGGTCATGACTAGATAATTGAGTTCTCAAAACATATCAAATTTCCCTTTACCAACATGCTCTAGTACATGATCATGATAACATTCGTGGTTTTTGAATCTATCCCAACCGAAGGGAATGGGAAGTTTGAATTACAATACCCAAAATTTGTAACTCAATAATGGTGGCTAGATTATGGAGGATAATTGTTGACCGATGATTGAAAAACGGTATCCATAACATGTTAGACTGAAATAAAGACATTCAAATGAAGGTCGAACACTGAACAAATTTGAGTGATGGGGAAAAACTAATGTTTCATCAATATCGTTCAGAACATTGGCCCAGAATAGTAAGAGATCCTTGTGACTGACCATCCATCTGTTTGGGGTCCC
The DNA here is from genome assembly GCA_963277665.1 of Viscum album. NCBI lineage: Eukaryota > Viridiplantae > Streptophyta > Magnoliopsida > Santalales > Viscaceae > Viscum > Viscum album. The sequence continues at coordinate 1,826,427,352 of OY728150.1, read as the reverse complement.
TTTAAATGATAAAGAGGATGAGCATCAAAATAAGGAGCATGAAAACCATGGGAATAGAGTTATGTGATGTTTCAATACAGTTCAACACTCTATAAATTATTCCACAATGAAGAAATCACACTAATCAAACATATCAATATGAATGGAGATAACATGTATTCCCAAACAAGACACCTTTAGCGGGGAAATTGTATTCTTTTCATTTTTACACCATGAAAATGAGTATGATAGAAATGTTGTTTAGCATCATATACTACGGAAGTTATACATAGTTTAAGGTCATGATTCTTGGACCCTGATTAATAGTTAAAAGCCATGTTACATGGTTTGGAGACTCAAATTATATGGTTATATAGTTTGAACCATAATTAGAGGTAGGTATATAGGATGGTTAACAAACCTGGGGTTGGTCTCGAGTCGAAATGATCGGGTATCACTATGCATCCTGGGGGCATGAATCAAGCCGTACATAGTTCTTGAATTTGGTTACTTTTAACATCATATGGTAAGGATGTGGAAACCCTAAAAGAGAATTGTGCATCCTAATACATAACCAAATAATAACAAGGAATAAATAATAACACACTAAAACAAACCATTACAAAGAGGAAAACCCTATCCAAGAAGTGATGAAAAGGTTCAAGACTCTATGGCTTGACCTATAGGTAATGTACCAGAGTGACACAATGTAACTCATAAGGGTGAGAATCAAGAAATACGTAGTTATGGAATGTGGTATGGCAGAAGACCAATGCCACAAGGAAATTTATTCTTGACCAATGAAGTTATATAGATGGGTGGTTTATGGGTACACAGCTTGGATGTAAAAGTAGAATATTAACACCATTCGACAAGGAAATGAGAGATCCTAGTTTACGGTCATAGATCTTGGACCATAGGTATGTGTGGTACTTTCATGCAGGATCAAACCATACACAGATCTTTAATCCCATGTTATCCTTGATCGGTATGGGAAACAAGGGTGGATAAGATCATTAGAACACATGGAAGCATACAGTAGGGATCGATGGTGAGGAGTCAAGGATGACTAACCGACGTTGGTTCATTCTCTCAACATGAATAGGTGTATAGTGAAATATCACCAAGGGTGTATAGGTTCCATATGATCATGATGAAATGAAAAGGAATATGAATCATAAAACCAATATTTAGAGTACAATGGGGTTGGAGTAACAAAGGAGGATTACTATTTACTATATTCAAAAAAATAACAATCATATCATGTGACCTGGGATGGGAAAAACATGTGAGGGTAAGCAACTAACCATATTCGTGAAGCAGGGCCTATCTCATATGTCGTTCGATCAATTCCAGGACATTGGCCCAAAATTGTAGGTGAGATATAAGGCCGAGCATCCATACAACTTAGGGGGTCCTTTCAGATATGAGAGATGATAGAGACAAAAACAATGTGATGAATGAAGCATAGAAATGGAATTAGATAATTTCCATAAAGAATTCAAAATTCTATATCCTAAACCTTTGTGCATGTGATCTTGTTCATGAAGCATAACATATCTTGGGGTCTAGTTAAGAGTGGACGACATGAAGAGATGAGTTACAAAAAATGTAAAATATGTCGATAAACCTGGGGCTGGACATAAAGGAAACATGTTTGTGCATTCTTGTGTATCTCATTAGGATGGGAATCAAACAACATGTAGTTCTAAAATTACATGCAGTTTAACATCAAGAAATTTGTATGGAGATGAAAATGGAAATACCATAGGGGGGAGTACATGTTGTGGGTGTTTTATACCCAATTTGAATGAGGAAAAAATAGTTCCACATGCCACACCACGTATTCCTAAAAGAGATAATTGGTGAACTCTTGGATGAACTCAGGGACCAAATGCCCATGTGTTCCAACATATCCTATGAGGGATGAAATCATACCACACATAGTTCTAGATATACTATGCAGTATTATGTCATACATTAAGTATTTAGATGAAAGAGATGTATTCTAATGGTATGAATATGGTGAAGATATTTTATGCCTAAAAAGAATGTAGACTAAAAACTGTCTACATCATGATGTATGCATAAAAAAGTAATTTCAAGCCATAAAACTGCAAATAGGGATTCTTGGGGCCAAAACCAATGGTAAAATGTATGGGAGTTACTACATGTCACATATAGATGGATATCAAGCCATATGTAGATCTTGAATTCCATAAATTTTTCCATCATGCGGCAAGGATACGTGAATTGGGATGATGATCTAAAGGAAAGTGCATGTCAGGACAAATCATACCCAACGTGAATGAGGATAGGAGGCTTCCACACCATAGCATGTGCAATATCTTGGGAGAACATGTGGCCAAGGGGTGGAATATATCAAGGGACCTGATGATGGATCCAAAGAAGAAATGTATGTATGTTCATATGTATCCATTATGGATGAAAATCATGCCACACATAGTAATTGAAATGTTGTGGTGTTTAGCATCATTCAACAAAAAAGTATGGTAAAAAGGGATGTTCTGGAGGGATGGGAACGTGGTGAGACCATTGAAAACCTGATGTGAATGATGGAAAAACAATTCCACATCATAAAATATGTTTCCATCCAAGGAAACTAATCCCATAGGGGGAATAGAATATAAGGAAAGAATTTCATGGTTAGACCCAAAGACAAAATGTCTCGGTGTTTCAACATATCCTGTGAGGGAAAATATCATGCCATACATAGATCAAGAATGCATTGAAATTTAAAATAATGTAGTAAGCATTTAGGTTAAAAGGGGAGATCATTGAATGGGATACATGATATTGTAGTTGAGTGCTTGAAGTGAATGGGGACTAATAAGGGTCCCCTCAGGCCACATTCTCCCAGGATACTTTTATTAAGAATTTTGAAGGAAAACATAATATATTGTACCAGGTGCTGGACCCAAAGAAGAATTTTCCAGGAAGTCCTTCATATCTCATAATGATGGGAATCAATCCATACATAGTTCTAGGAATTTCTTGAAGTTTCATATCATGTGGTAAGGATGTATAGATCTTAGTTTTAGGTCATAGATCTTAGACCCTTAGGTATTTTTACCCCTTATAGTTTATCATCATGTAGGATAAAATAGATCATATTTTATGGTCATAGATCTTGGACCATTTGTATTTTATCTTCATGCGGGGTGAAAGGGACCACTCATTCAAATTTTTTCTTGAGGAATTTTTCATTGGTGGGAGGATTGAAATGATCAACATCCATGCTGAATAGGGATTATGCACCATTAGGGCAACCCCTGTGAATCATATAGGGTCCCTCCCATTTGGGTTCCAACATTGGTGGAATTCTACCAGGAATCATTTGAAATTTCTGGGCCAATACCGTGTCACCTTGAAAGAATGGATGGAGTAGAAAACTCTTATTGATAGCACTAGATAACATGTTATGATGCCTCCCCATATATTGTAAGTCAATAATCATATTCTCATGGAGGGATTACAGTTCAACCAGATGATCATGTTCTACCTTGTCTATGGTCTACTGATAGTATACGGCTTTGCAGAGTTATAGAAACTAAATCTTGATGAGGAAAACCACCAATATTTTGTACATTGGGGAGTATGGGATCACCTGAGTATAATTATGTGTTGTCATTTGGAAATCCTAAAGAGCATTGGGAATCTTGTCCATCCCAATCTTCTTGTTCTAACGAACCATCTTTTACAAGATATCAGAGGGTATTTTGTTGAATGTCTCTGAAACGCACGGCCGATTGTCGCCTATCGACCGGTCAAAGTTCTGGTGCTCTGCTAATGTGTATAGCAGCACTCGGGTCGAATCCTCGGTGATGGTACTTCGTAATAGTCGATTGTTTTTAGTTGATTGTATTTTGATTAGGGGGGTTTGTTTGCAGAGCTTAATTGAAATGATTTATGGATGATGTTTGATTTACCAAATTGATAAATATTGGGGTGAGTTCATCATTGGGGAGTTAAGCATGTGATATCCTTGAGCCTTACTTTGTATTGCATTAAATTAACACCCATGTCATAAGTTGACGTTGATTGGAATTCCTAAGTGTGAAGGCTTTAATCCAAGCCTTAACTTAACTTAGGGTTCTAATCTCAATCAAAACTTATTTATGGTAGTGTATTTATGGTTCCAATAATCCATGGAAACCACTTGTTAAACAAAACATATCATTAATCCATGACATATTAAGTTTAACATACACAATATTAATTTAAAGAATACTCATCGAGCAAAACTCTCAATCAATTAACATCCCCAAATTATAACTCACCCCAATGAGAGATTTACTCAGCCATTTGGATGTTTAATAATCTGGTAATATATGTTTATGGTGATGAATTATAAAGAGAAGAAAAAGAAAGGGACAAGATAAGAGTAGTGTGCCGAACACACACACGAAATAATTTAAGAATCAAAAATGGAATTTCGATTGAATGAGGAAGCTTAAGAAGGGAAGGGGATTGAACTGAATTTAAACTATTTTAAGAACATTAATATTAAAATACAGAAGGTGGAAGAGAATAAGAGATATTGAAGAAGTAACTTGCATTAAAACAGAATTACAAAGAAAGGGAATTACAAGATTACAAAAATGAAGAACACAAAAGTAAGTGAAAAGAAAGAGAGGAGGAAAGGTCTCTAAAGTGAAAACTTGAGTTTGGCAGGTCCTCCCAAGCCTTTGGCAAAGCTTTGGTCGTGCCAATATGATCTCCTCTCTCCTGAAATGCCAACCCCTCTCAAGGAGAGAAGGGGAGAGTATTTATAGCCCAAGGAGTGGACTGTTTGCATTCCCAATCTGTCCCTCCACTTTCTTCGCCAATTGAGCTATACAGACAGCCGAATCTTCAAATAAATCCTTCTTCAAAGTTGTAGACACTAATGTTGGCCGACAACTCTCAAAATATGGTGGCATTTGGACAATTGGAGCCAAAGTTATGGCCGGTTGATTAAACAAAGGTAAACTGTCCATTTCTATCCATTCTTTTTCGATGGCCAAAATGTGAATGGATTTTTGAACAGGAAGATGCCTTCAAATTTGAATGACTTCTTCAACAAAGTCGGCCGCCTATATCCCCTCTTTCACACTGAAAAATCTCAGCTCGATTGGATGCTTACATCAGGAGATATGTCATGCATACTATACTGATGTTAATTCTCGGCCAGAATGGTGGGCTGGACTTCAAAGGTTTATTTGGGCCCCTTGTACTTGGATTTGGGCCATGAAATTTTTATCCAAGATGAAATGTAGTGTCCCCCGAATTATGGTGGAGATTGAAGGTCTTTGGACTTCTCGATTGAACCCAGTAAATCAAACTTCAAGGATGGTCCAGTTTGTTCACAGATTCTTTGGTCTTGTTTGTGAGGACCATATGACCCTTCAAATGGAAGAATTGGATCATGGTTTCTTCTAATGAAATGTTGTATATTGAACGTAGAATCCTAAAAAACAAGAACCACACAATTTGGATCAGTATAGTGATAGTTATAATTAAAACATTAAACTGACTCAATTTGACTACTTCTAAAAATGCTCAAATATTATACTTAATATTAAAACATTAATATTTCACACAAATTATGCACATTTCATATAAAATAAGTAAAGCGGGAATATAATAAGTTGTGAAAATATTAATAACATCAACTCCCCCACACTTAGATTTGCGCGTGTCCTCATGTGCAACAAATATAAAAACATGACAAAATCATTTTCACTCACCAACAAATATTAAAATTTTGTTTTCTCCAATCAGGGGAGGTTTAGACTATTTCACTCATCCATATTGAATTACATCACAAATTTGGTTCACAATAATGCATCATAAACAATTCATTTTTTCATGTTCAAGGTTTGAATTGGAAAATGTAGGCACTCCAAACTTACTCCTCTCAAGATGATAAAAATGTATTTTAGGAGGTTCACTCATTCACCAACAAAAAGTGAAAATCAAGAGTTTGTAAGAGCTCTCAGCTTCCATTCCCAAATCTAATGTGTACAATAATCAAGAGGTCTTTTAAGGGGTTTTTCAGTGGCTATGGGACAGTAGGTATATAATGTCCAAAGGAAAAGAGGGGTTAAAAACACCAACATGGAAAAATCAATGCACATTTTTTTTTGAAATTTGATTTGAAAGGAAATAGAAAGACATATTTACAAGGGAATGAATGTGTGATGAATGAAAAGTGAGGGAGATATAAAATGGAATAGGTTGAGATGATGGAATATGTACAACATGGAAGACTTCCAATAATGACACAATACAAGATGAGTCAAGTGTTCTTTTTTTTCTTTTTTTTTTGCTCTTTTTTTTTCTTTCGAAAGTTGTGCTTGAAACAAGTCTCACAGTCATCTCCCAAACCATGCTTGATCTCCTCATGGAACTAATTTTAGTAGTTATAACATGATCAAAGGTTGATGATGAATGATTTTTGACCCACCCAAGACACAACCCATTTCTTTTTTTTATATTTTTTCATTTTTTTTTATAATTTTTTTTCTTTTTTTTTTTTGAACACTTTTCAATGACTTTTGTACAAATGACAATTACACATATACAACCCAAAGCTCACAGAATTACAACCTCTCCCCCACACTTGAATGGAAGCTTGCCCTCAATCATATGATGACACATTGGAAATCAATGAAAGTACGCCCAAAAATGAAGTCCATTCCCCACACACTTAAATTTCAATAAATTGTACAATGAAAATCCATGAAGATGTTGGGTGGGACAAGGTATTAGGCTTGTAATGTGGCTATCAAAAGAAAGGGTTTCATAGGCTCAAAGGGGCTTTCAAAAGTAGGATCAATGTAAGGGTAACGGGAGGCTATTTGGCTATTCTGATTCTCATGTGGCTTAGAAAATGCCTCTATCATATTAATGCACACAAAAGATGGAAATTCAGCTCGAAGGTCCACAAACGCAAGACTCACAATCAGTGGTGAAGACACACAATGAAAAAGATGGCCATAGATGACCTTGGCATGAAGGCTAATGTTATTCCTCACGGTAGGGGAGAATCATTTTCCACCAAAAATTGTTCATTCAAAATGTTTGTTATTGACACAAAATTGTTTACCCAAGTTTGAGATAAAAATTCAATATATTTGAGTTTAAAACAAGACTTTTGACTCCCCAAAATGGTTGGACAAAATTTCAAAACTAGATGGTGAGTAAGCATGACTCTTTTTTTGTAATTTTTTTAAGTAATTGTGTTTTTTGTTTTTTTTAGTTTTTAAGGTTTTTTTTTAAAATACACACCCACACAAGAAAGATAAAAAGAAAGGATTTGATGAATAAAGTGGTAACAAAATGAAAGAGAGAGGAAGAAGAAGAAAGAGGTAGAGATAGAGATAGAGAGAGAGTTAAAGGGAAAGAGGTGCCCCCTGGTTTGGATTTGGTGGGTCGCCATTTCCATCTAGTGGTGGGTCAATGGAAGTCGATGTGGAACCTGAAGTGAATGGCCTCTCATGGTGATGCTTTAACCGGTGTCCATTTACCGTGAATGTTCTTTTTGAAGAAGGGTCTTCGACTTGCACGGCACCAAATGGGTAAACATTAGTAATAATAAAAGGTCCATCCCAACGAGAATTGAGCTTACCTGGGTGAAGTCGAATTCGAGAATTGAAGAGCATTACCTTTTCACCTTCATGAAATACCTTTCGAAGAATGTACTTGTCATGGAGTGACTTTGCCTTTTCTTTGTAGAGAATGGAGTTCTCATACGAATCGAGTCGAAGCTCCTCCAATTCAGTCAACTGCAACAATCTTTCTTCACCAGATTTTTCACAATCAAAATTACATGTTTTGACAGCCCAAAATGACTTATGTTGGATTTCAACTGGTAAATGACAGGCTTTACCAAAGACTAGCCTAAATGGAGACATCCCAATGGGTGTCTTATAGGCTGTTCGATAGGCCCAAAGTGCTTCACCAAGTCTATCGGGCCAGTCTTTTCTTGTGGGCTTAACAATTCTTTCAAGCACTCTTTTCACTTCTCTATTAGAAAGTTCAGCCATTCCATTTGTTTGAGGGTGATATGCAGTGGATGTTTTATGTACAACCCCATTCTTTTTCAAAAGTGACTCCATGGTTCTATTACAGAAATGAGTTCCTAAGTCACTTATCAAAGCACGTGGTGTTCCGAATCGATGGAAGATATGGGTTTTGAGGAACTCAATCACAGTTTGAGCATCATCTTTCCTAGTGGGTTTGGCCTCGACCCACCTAGAAACATAGTCAACAGCAAGGAGAATGTAGGATAATCCATTGGAAGGGGGAAAAGGTCCCATGAAATCGATGCCCCAAACATCGAAAAGCTCACAGAAGATTAATGGCTTTTGAGGCATTTCGTTTCTTTTGGAAATTGTGCCAAACTTTTGGCAAGTGGGACATGATTGACAAAACTCGTGTGAGTCCTTGAAGAGTGAAGGCCAAAAGAATCCAGAATCTAGGACCTTTCGAGAAGTCCTTTGTGGTCCAAAGTGGCCACCTCCAGGCATTGAGTGGCAGAATTCCAAGATGGAGGATTGTTCAGTTTCATCAACACATCTCCTAATTACCATGTCAGCCCCAGTTTTCCAAAGTTTATTATCTTCCCAAAAATAATGCTTTGAATCACTTTTCATCTTTTCTTTTTGTTCTTATGAAAAATATTCAGGGAAAACACCAGAAACCAAGTAATTGACAATTGGGGCATACCATGGTAACTTTGGAGTGAGAGATGAGAGGTGTTCAGTTGGAAATTCAGGATCAATTATTTCAGAATGAGAAGAATTAGAAATTCTACTCAGGTGATCAGCCACAGGGTTTTCTTTTCCAGGTTTATCTTTTATCACAAGGTCAAACTCTTGGAGCATTAAAATCCATCTTATTAGCCTTGGTTTGGAATCACTTTTCTTAAGTAAGAACTTTAATGCTGAGTGGTCCGTGAAGATGATGATTTTGGCACCTAAGAGATAGGGCCGGAATTTATCCAAGGCAAAAACCACAGCTAAAAGTTCTTTTTCAGTCACAGTGTAGTGTGATTGAGTTTCATCCAATGTTTTTGAGGCATAAAAGATGACATGAGGAATGTTTTCTCTTCTTTGACCAAGAACAGCCCCAATGGCCCTATCAGAAGCATCACACATCAATTCAAATGGTAAGGACCAATCTGGGGGTTGGATTATTGGAGCAGATGTGAGAGCAGATTTGAGTTCAATGAAGGCTCTCTTGCAAGCCTCATCAAAATTGAATGTGACATCATTTTGAAGTAAACGAGTGAGTGGGAGGGAAATCTTGCTGAAGTTCTGAATGAATCGCCGATAGAAACCGGCATGACCAAGGAAGGACCGAATGTCTCGAACTGATTTGGGTTCTGGAAGTAATTGGATCACCTCAATTTTGGCTGGATCAACTTGGATACCCTCTTGAGAAATTATGTGCCCTAGAACAATCCCATTTGAAACCATGAAGTGACATTTTTCAAAATTCAGCACAAGGTTGCACTTGACACACTTTTGAAGGACCAAAGAGAGTGAATGTAAGCAAGATTCAAATGACTCGCCATAAATGGTAAAGTCATCCATGAAGACCTCCATGCAATTCTCAATGAATTCAGAAAAAATACTCATCATACACCGCTGGAATGTTGCAGGAGCATTACAAAGGCCAAAAGGCATTCGCCTATAGGCATAGGTTCCAAAGGGGCAAGTGAATGTGGTCTTTTCTTGGTCTTGAGGTGCGATTGGAATTTGGAAGTAGCCGGTGTAACCATCAAGAAAGCAATAGTGTGACTTTCCGGCCAATCTCTCAAGCATTTGGTCAAGGAAAGGAAGTGGGTAGTGATCTTTTCGTGTTTCAGCATTCAATTTGCGATAATCGATGCACACACGCCATTTGTTTTTCACCCGAGTTGTGACCACTTCTCCATGTTCATTTGTGACAACTGTTATCCCGCCCTTCTTAGGAACGACTTGAATTGGACTAACCCATTCACTATCAGAAATTGGGTAGATAATACCAGCTTTAAGAAGCTTGGTAATCTCTTCCCTAACTACCTCAAGTATGAGTGGATTGAGTCTTCTTTGAGGTTGCCTAATTGGTTTGGATGATTCCTCTAGATGGATGTGATGCATGCAAAGGGCAGGGTTGATTCCTGGAATATCATCTAGGGTCCAACCTAAGGCATTTTTGTTTTCCTCTAACACTTGAACAAGTTGGGACTCCTCAGTTTCAGAAAGTGCAGCAGAGATAATGACAGGGTAGGAGGGATCATGGAAAAGGAATGCATACTTGAGGTGTGAAGGAAGTGGTTTTAGATCAGTTTCAGCCTTGATTGGAGAGCTAGACAAGTTAGGAGTAGGAGAAGGGATTCTAGATGGGTTTGGATCATTTTCCTTAACACTGTCCAAGGTGGAGCAGTAGAGATCAGAGTTGATGTGGGATTCAAGAGAGTTTTCAAGTTCCTCTAGATTGATGGAGTCTATGAATGAGAGGTCCACATCAACTTCACCATTTATGACTTTGTTAATAATGGTGCAGATTTCACAAGATCCTTTATCATTAGAACATGAAGAACATGGTGGATTGGGGTTCGATTGAATCTTAGAAGTGTCCTCAAAAGCATGGATTGAGAATGCAGAGTGATCCTCAGATGGATATCGCATGGCTTGGAAAATGTTGAACTTGACCAGTTGGTCACCGAATTCCATGGATAAGATGCCTGAGTGGACATCAATCTTGGTTCTCGCAGTCATGAGGAATGGTCTTCCTAGAATTAGGGGAGATCGAGAAGAGGTCGTCTCACCTTCCATGTCAAGGACATAGAAATCAGCTGGGAAGATAAGATCATTGACCCGAACAAGAACATCCTCAATTATCCCCTCAGGACTGGCAGTGCTTCGATTGGCTAATTGAATGACAATACCTGTTGGGTGCAAGGGACCTAGACCAAGGTTGGAGAAAATGGATTTGGGCATGACATTTATTGAGGCTCCAAGGTCTATGAGTGCATCATCAAAGTTGGAACTCCCTATTTGACATGGAACCGTGAAGGTCCCTGGATCTTTGCACTTCATGGGAATGGACTGTTGAGTTGAAACATTTTCAATGTTCCTAAGTTGCCTCTTATGGGTGCACAATTCCTTAAGAAACTTGGCATACTTAGGGATTTGTTTGATGGCATCTAAGAGGGGGATGTTCACTTCAACACGTCTAAAAATGTCAAGCATTTCCGGATCAGGTTCAAAGGACTTCTTAGGCTTGGAGATGGCTTGAGGAAAAGGAATTGGGTTCCTAAGTGGAATGGAAGAAGGTGAAGGAGTGGATTCAAGTTCCTTTTCCAGCTTTTTGTTCTTTTCATTTTCTAGATCAACATCGAAAGGGGGGTTTGAGGATTTATCTTGAGGCATAGCAAGTTGCTTTCCTGATCTAAGTGCAATTGCACTTACATTACCCTTGGGGTTGGGTAATGGTTGAGCTGGGAGTTGGGATGAATTGGATGGTTGTTGCTGGCTAAGGTGGGATGCAAGTTGACCTATTTGGGTTTCAATGTTCTTTAGGCTAGAACGGGTGAAGGAAGCAAGATCCTCTACAGCACTTTCCCATGGTTGTTTAGAAGAAGAGGCATGTCCCAAATTGGGTTGGCCTTGATTTTGGTTCTTGGGAAAGCGATTGTATTGGGTGGGGAATTGGGAAGGCTCGTTAGGATAGTGGAATCCAGGAGGAGGATTGTTCCTTTGGGGTTGAGGAACAAAAGGATAAGGTTGTTGGAAGTTACCAACACCTTGACTGTATTGAAACTCGTTTGGGTTTTGAGGAGGGAACTACGGAGGATGAGAAATGGGATTACCATACCTCAGAGGGGGGTTAAAGGTAGAAGAGAAGGGCTCAGAGTGGGGTTGGTTGAAGTTTCTAATAAACTGACCTGATTGTTGAGGGTTGAAGTTTCGCTGAGCATATGCCGCATTGAGCTCCATTGGACTAGATGAATCAGATGGATCATCTTGAAGTTGTGGACATGTGTCAGTCGGATGAGATGGAGAGTTGCAGATTCCACAATTCTTGATAGGTCCAGGGAATAGTGACTGTGGAGAAGATGAGGTTGGGGCTTTGGTAGCCACCGCTAGTTGACGCACAAGACCTGTAAGTTCACTCATCCACTCAGTCATCTTGTTGGGCTCTATGGATTGATTATCTTGGGCTTGTTTCACTTGAGCATGTGCTCGAGTATGGAATTGCTGCGTGTTTGCAGCCATGTTACTTATGAGATCTCTTGCAGCTGCAGGAGTTTTGTCAACAAGAGCACCGCCACTTGCGGCATCAATGAGAGTTCGCTCCATAGCCAATAACCCCTCATAGAAGTATTGGATCAGGAGTTGGTCAGGGATTTGATGGTGTGGACAAGTTGCCACAAGCTTTTTGAACCTCTCCCAATACTCGTGGAGTGATTCATTAGGGAATTGACGGATGCCGCTTATTTCCTTTCGGATAGAAGCTGTTCGGGAAGCGGGAAAGAACTTCTCAAGGAAAAGTCTCTTCATGTCAACCCATGAGTTTATGGAACCAGGTGGGAGGTAGTAGAGCCAAGACTTGGCAGAATCCGCTAGGGAAAAGGGGAAAGCTCTAAGCTTGATTTGTTCTTCAGAAACCCCTTGAGGTTTCATGGTTGAGCAGACCACTTGGAACTCTTTGAGGTGGAGATGAGGATCCTCACCGGCTAGCCCGTGAAAATGAGGTAGAAGATGAATCAAACCCGATTTGAGTTCGAAGTCAGCTTCAATGTTTGGATATTGAATACCAAGAGGTTGGTAATTCATATCAGGGGCAGCAAGTTCTTTCAATGTTTGTTCCCTAGGATTGGCCATATCTAATTCAATTGGTAGGGCAATGATTGGTTCTTGAATTATTTGAGTATCTCTTATGTTCCTCCTAAGTTGGCGAAGTGTTTGCTCAATTTCAGGGTCAAACAAATCCGAGGGATTGTTTGGAAGGCTGCGGGGCATTCAGAGAGATTTTGGAAGAAAGAGGAAGACGGGTTTTTCTTTGTATTTTTTCAGTTTATGATTTTTATGAGAAGACGGGTTTTTCTTTGTGTTTTTTTTTCAATTTTTTTTTTAAAAATTTGTTTTTTTTTGTGTTTTCTTGACAATAACCAGAAACTAATGACTACTTAAAGCACCATCCCCGGCAACGTCGCCATTTGAAACGCACGGCCTATTGTCGCCTATCGACCGGTCAAAGTTCTGGTGCTCTGCTAATGTGTATAGCAGCACTCGGGTCGAATCCTCGGTGATGGTACTTCGTAATAGTCGATTGTTTTTAGTTGATTGTATTTTGATTAGGGGGGTTTGTTTGCAGAGCTTAATTGAAATGATTTATGGATGATGTTTGATTTACCAAATTGATAAATATTGGGGTGAGTTCATCATTGGGGAGTTAAGCATGTGATATCCTTGAGCCTTACTTTGTATTGCATTAAATTAACACCCATGTCATAAGTTGACGTTGATTGGAATTCCTAAGTGTGAAGGCTTTAATCCAAGCCTTAACTTAACTTAGGGTTCTAATCTCAATCAAAACTTATTTATGGTAGTGTATTTATGGTTCCAATAATCCATGGAAACCACTTGTTAAACAAAACATATCATTAATCCATGACATATTAAGTTTAACATACACAATATTAATTTAAAGAATACTCATCGAGCAAAACTCTCAATCAATTAACATCCCCAAATTATAACTCACCCCAATGAGAGATTTACTCAGCCATTTGGATGTTTAATAATCTGGTAATATATGTTTATGGTGATGAATTATAAAGAGAAGAAAAAGAAAGGGACAAGATAAGAGTAGTGTGCCGAACACACACACGAAATAATTTAAGAATCAAAAATGGAATTTCGATTGAATGAGGAAGCTTAAGAAGGGAAGGGGATTGAACTTAATTTAAACTATTTTAAGAACATTAATATTAAAATACAGAAGGTGGAAGAGAATAAGAGATATTGAAGAAGTAACTTGCATTAAAACAGAATTACAAAGAAAGGGAATTACAAGATTACAAAAATGAAGAACACAAAAGTAAGTGAAAAGAAAGAGAGGAGGAAAGGTCTCTCAAGTGAAAACTTGAGTTTGGAAGGTCCTCCCAAGCCTTTGGCAACGCTTTGGTCGTGCCAATATGATCTCCTCTCTCCTGAAATGCCAACCCCTCTCAAGGAGAGAAGGGGAGAGTATTTATAGCCCAAGGAGTGGACTGTTTGCATTCCCAATCTGTCCCTCCACTTTCTTCGCCAATTGAGCTATACAGACAGCCGAATCTTCAAATAAATCCTTCTTCAAAGTTGTATACAATAATGTTGGCCGACTACTCTCAAAATTTGGAGGCCTTTGGACAATTGGAGCCAAATTTATGGCCGGTTGATTAAACAAAGGTAAACTGTCCATTTCTATCCATTCTTTTTCGATGGCCAAAATGTGAATGGATTGTTGAACAGGAGGATGCCTTCAAATTTGAATGACTTCTTCAACAAAGTCGGCCGCCTATATCTCCTCTTTCACACTGAAAAATCTCAGCTCGATTGGATGCTTACATCAGGAGATATGTCATGCATACTATACTGATTTTAATTCTCGGCCAGAATGGTGGGCTGGACTTCAAAGGTTTATTTGGGCCCCTTGTACTTGGATTTGGGCCATGAAATTTTTATCCAAGATGAAATGTAGTGTCCCCCGAATTATGGTGGAGATTGAAGGTCTTTGGACTTCTCGATTGAACCCAGTAAATCAAACTTCAAGGATGGTCCAGTTTGTTCACAGATTCTTTGGTCTTGTTTGTGAGGACCATATGACCCTTCAAATGGAAGAATTGGATCATGGTTCCTTCTAATGAAATGTTGTATATTGAACGTAGAATCCTACAAAACAAGAACCACACAATTTGGATCAGTATAGTGATAGGTATAATTAAAACATTAAACTGACTCAATTTGACTACTTCTAAAAATGCTCAAATATTATACTTAATATTAAAACATTAATATTTCACACAAATTATGCACATTTCATATAAAATAAGTAAAGGGGGAATATAATAAGTTGTGAAAATATTAATAACATCAGTCTCAGTCATACCATTTTCTTTTGTGTTATAGTGAAGGGTATGATTAGAATGGATGAAGTACATGGAATAACATTTCATCATCTTGACTACATGGATGTTGGTGAAATTATCAATAAAAATTGGGTGAGGGACCTTAAAATAGTAGTTGATAATGGATCCCAAGGAATAAACTATATAAGAGGTCTTGACTTCCTTGAGTATAATTTCCTCTTTCCACTTGGAAGAAAATCAATATCATTCTAGATAAACCTACGTTGGCGAGCAAATGCTGGTGGATATGGTCCCAAAACATTGAGCCATCGAACTGCTAAGGGCCAAGAGTACCTGGTGGTATAGAGAGGCTCAATCATCCTATTCCCAAATTTAGTACAAACCTTGAAGGTGTGAAATATATTTGGGAACCTGATACAGTCATTGATCATGGTGGGCCATAAGTAGCCCGACCATCAGATCTAATGAGAGATTTTGAACCCTTAATAATGAGCTGCACAAGAACCAGTATGAACATCCTGCATAACCTCAGGAATATTGTCTCTAAAAATGAAATAGAGGGCAATCCCATAAGGCCCTCTTCTGTAGAGTATGTTCTCAAGAATAGGACCACATTTAAGTATGAAATTCATAGTGTATTGATATATTCTCTAATTTTTATCTCTTTATCTCATGATATTTTTGTGTTGGTGATATTTGATAAAGGGGATTTCCCAACCAGGGGTCCATTCTCGTGTTATGGAAGAGGGATATGGAGGTCTCTATTTGGATGCATTGGCAGTAATATGGCCAAACTACTAGCTATCACCATTTCCTGAAGTGATTGGATAAATTACCTTTTGATGTTCCACATAGATGATAAAATTTTCATGGTCTTTCCCTAAAATAGATGCGGAAAGGCAAGCCAATGCATCAGCATGACCATTTTACAATAGAGGAACATGAATGACCTCAGTCCACAAGGGAACTATGATATTATCTAGAATATGAACTCTAACATGGGTAGAATATCCATCTTCATGAAGACGTAGTCACCATTGATCCGCATAATGACCAGATCAGTGTCCCTTTTCACATGTTGGTGGGGAACATCAATATTGTGGGACAGTTCCAAACCAGTTATGAGGGCCTGAGACTCCTCCTACTTTTTTTGCAGCCTTATATACAAAATAATTTATAGGGAAGGATATCATGTGCAGGAACAGTGAAGATGATACCAAAATCCACTTTGTTAAAACTATGATCATTGAGTCTCCTACTGGTATGGCTTGGTGAGGCACCGTCGAAGTGCATCTTCCAACATGGAAAGAACTGATCCACTGAGAGGATTTTCTCATCTAGGAAATCATGATCTGGCAACTACTATACATTTGAATGATTGGTGGAAAGAATTTTTCTAGTGCCTGTCCCATAATATATTTTAGTGGAATGAACCAGATGTCAAACTACAGAAGAATCACTATCCACTAGGGTAGAGGGGATATCAACATGGGGAAGTTAAAAATTTATTTCAGTGGGTATAAAAAATTCACCAACTATATCTCATCATTCTATAGGTAATTCGATATTTTTTGCACCATGAATACAAGCTATAAATAGTTCTTCTCGATAGAGGAGTATCGGGTCTCTATATACAGGATGATACGGATGATATAGAATAAAATATTTTATGTTCCGTCTTTGTTCTTATGAGGGATAAGGGCATTGAGGGACCAATCTAGAGCAGTCACATAAATGACTATTGGCTTTCTAGAGATGGGTGGAATTAGAACCGGAGGTTGTAGCAGGTTGTTCTTGATCTAATTTAATGCGGCATGACATTCTCCATCCCACTAGTAGTTGACATGTTTTTCTGTAGCCGATAAAAGGGATTACACTTATTGGCCATATTCACAATGAATTTGTGTATGTAGGCTAAGTTTCCTTGAAATCCTTAGAGATCCCAACTATTTTTTAAAGGATGAATCTGACTAATGGACCGAATCTTCTCTAGATCGATCTCAATGCCTCTATATCTGACGACAAAGAGAATAAAATATCTATTGGTAAACCCAAAGGAACTCTTCAAGGTGTTAATATTTTTTTTGTGTGAGTGGAGGAATACAAACACATTCTTATGATCTCTGATATTGTCTTAACATTTGTGGAATTTGAACACCACATCATCCACATATATTTGACCAATTTCCCCTAGGATCATCTTGATTGTGTAGTGCATGGAACACTAGTAGGTTGCCCATATATTCTTTAGAGTGAAAGGTGTTACTTGATAACAAAAATCACCGTGTGGTACTCTGGTGGTGTGGGACTCTTCGTCCTCTATAGAAATTAAGATATTATTATATCTAAAAAACCCATCCATTAAGGAGAGATCATGGAATTAGGCGGTAGCATTGATTAACAGATTTTTATCATTAAAGGGAAATAATCATTTAGATATTGATGGTTTAGATCTAATATGTCGATGTTGACATTGATCTATCTATTCGTATCTCAAACAGTAATGATGTTGGCTATCCATTTTAGGTACTGGACTTCCTTAACAAAGTTGGATTTAATGAGTTTCTCAACATCGGCATAGAAAATGGCACTATTGGAAGGGTGACTCTATTTGGGAGGTTATTTTAACCCATGATGGTTGATCGGGAGACCAAGGTAGTGGATGTTTACATGTGTATACAATACTGACATCTCATCTTAGCTCCTGGAGAATACATATCAATGATACTCCAAGAAACCCACATACTATAGTTGCACCTCTGTAGAAATGGCTTCACTTACTAGTGTTGGTGTCAGATTTTTCATGGTTCCATAGTTCACCTATACCAAATCATCAATGGTGGTGGGGAATCCTTCATCAAATTCCTAGGTGCATCCTCCACATCCTCTTAATTGTACAGGGTAGGATGATCATCGTCAGGGGGAAAGTCTTCTTTACTTGGATGTTTCCAACAGACTTCTTATGTCATCCTAACCTGTAGTGGAATCATCATTGGGTGACTCTTGTTCTACTGAAATCTTGGAGATGAATGATGTCAATATGATTCCATTTGGCCTTCAACCTAATGGGATGCACTTGATAATATCAAAGTAGTAGTGTCATTACTTCTTGAGTCGTTTCACCCCTAGCCCGACATAATAAGAATGTATGGCATATTGTTGTTTCTGTGGGGTGAATACCTTGATACCTTAAATGGGTAAGGGGTTCTGGTATCACTCAATCCTAATTCATGTAGGAGTACAAATTGATCTCAATTCATTCCTTACACCTCAGAAAACACATTCCTCTTGTCCCTAAGAGGAAAAAGATGTTTCCCATGTATGGGGTTGTGGCACTTAATCAGTGAATTGGGTGAATTTAAGTACCATCTAGGTCTTCCCATGTGTTTGCCACAATGGTAATATGCTCAACCTCATTATCTGGAAAATGCATGTGCTTTGTCCTCTAGTAGTCGGCATCCATGTAGTGGGATTCACAAGAGTCTAAGGTAAACACGTCACCTTGGAGCACCACCACTCAACCATTAAGAGAGTACATGATGCATTGGTGATTTGAGGATGAGACTACTATGTGTAGATGGAGTAAGGGTCTACCCATCAATGCATTTTAGGTGATTTCCTTCTTGATAACTATGAACTCAGAACTAGAAATCAGGCCACCTAATTTGGTCTTTAAGGGGATTTCTCCAACGTGTAACTACTCTATTTTATCCTAACATTAAATCTTCATGTCAGAGGGATTCAGATCTCTTTCATAAATCCCTAGATTGTGTTGTTTCTGGCTCATGATGAGATTGATCCCATAACACATGTTGATGAGAGAATGACATACATCCATGCCATTGAACTGAACAATGATGTACGTTGGGTGGTTGTTCCCTTCTATATATAAGAACCTTAATCTTATCCTCAAAATGATAGGATGGAAGATATTTTGCAAGTTCGACCTCCTAAGCACATAATGCCTCTACAACCACTACCTCTATTTTTAATTGGATGGGGATCGTCAAATACACTATAAGGATTTAAAAAATATCTTCGAATAAGCATAGAGAATTGGGAATCGAGAGTTATCAGGAATGATGGAAAGGATCTTGAGTACATCATACTTCTGTGTCAGGTGCACATTTATACTGATAGAAGGTTTCCCTATGGTATGAAGTATGGTTGACACTGTAGGTCGGACCAGAATATTTTTGATGGTGTAGGGGGTATCCCTCTTATCACTAGATGAATCTCATATGATAACTAAAAGATTATTTTCTATTCACAGTTGTACATGGTTGATCATAGCATGGTCATGACGTCTATTCCTAATAAATTAGCACAAATTCCAAGTGACATGGATCTGATGAAATAGGGAGAGAGTACTGTGCATAAAAAATTATGTACTAAGCCTGTTGTCTGGTCCTAGTAGTGTGAACAGCTCAATCAGAATCATTGAATAAAACACATTATGGTTTTTATATCCATGGGTTTTGTCAACACTGACTTTGGTTTGGGACATTATGAGGGTCTTCCAGACATTGTTCATCTTCCGCAACCACATATGGGTTCACTAGCTTGACAATATTCACCGATGTGTACTCTTGATCCTCACCAAAGGAATCCTCCATTACATGGAATATTATGGGGGAAATTACCATCCTTGAGGTCATAAAATCATCAATAATATGGGATAGATTTGGAAAAGGGGGAGGAATTTTCTACTCTATGTGTTTCCATCTCCACCTCTCAAGAGATGGAGAAAGCTGATATTTCGATCTAGAAGTAGTAGCTATGGGTGGAACAGTGACATCAGAAGGCTTCGGTTGATTAAAATACGAATGCATAATTCCATGGGTGTGGGAAATATTCATGTGTGCTATGCGATCATCATTCTTCTGAAACCTACGACCAGAGACCACATGCCATTCACCGACACTATCGCTATCAAGCTTCACCAACACACATGCCACTAATGTCAAGGAATGACCCAATTTTACTAAGTTTTCTTTAACATGGTCTTGGAGTTAGTCATTGAACTCGTAACACTTCTTGATATTGTTTCCATGCAACTGGTGATAGGGAATATAATTGGGATGATCAGTGAGATTTTCCTTTTCTAGCCTCTTGTATTCTAGTAACCACATGATTCTCTAATCCAGGGCACTCTTTAAATAGCTGGGGACCTGAGAATTGTGGAATGAGGTGTATTCATTTATCTAATTTGGGAATGGTACGTTGTAATTCACGACCTAATTAAGGGCTGGGCCTGTCAAGTATGTGTAACCTGGTTTTCTCGCTTAGGAGGAGGTGGTGTGTAACATGGTGGTGCCTAACAATTTTGAGGTGGGCAATTTTGAGCTGGAGGTTGAGCCTGAGGCGGTGTCCTTCAACACAGATGTGGTAGTGGATCTTTAGAAATAATTACAACTATCTAGGGGTCTCAATCTATGTAACAACAGTGGTATTGATCCTAGTGGATCTTATTGAAGGAGCAGTGAGGGCCAATGGTCAGTCTTGGTTTGCTTGCTATAAGGATTCATCAAGAAATCGAGCCTTGTTAGAGAAATCATAGAATCCATTTGGGATGTTTTGAGTGATGAGAAAATAAACTAGTTCAGTCTTCACATTCCATACACTCATTTTTAGCTCTTATTCATTATTTAGTGGCTTATAATGTGAGTATTTGGGGCCTTTCCACCAATTGATATGGTCTGTGACTCCCTCATCTGGACTTTTCTTTCACTTGAAGTGGTCAAAAATACTAGTTTTTTGGGTGGTGGAACTGAACTAATACTATTACATCCTCTGGATATCTTCCCAACCACCTATGGACCAAATGGGTGAGTGGTTGTACAGGATATATATGGGTCTTTCTGATGTTTATATGAAATGCCAAAGCTTAATGGCTTCCTACTGCGTTGGAGTTCCCATCATGGGTCCAAACCTTGAAATAAAACGGTCTAGATGTTTTACCAGTTTGCATGTCCCATTAAAAGGGGATAAGGAAGGAATCATGAAGCCCAAGGGTTCTATAATATCATACACACATGCTGGATATGGTTTTCTATTATGTGAAATCACCACATATCATGTTTCTAGAGACTCTAGGCAGGCAGTGAGTGCAGCCAGTGGATTATCTTGATGAGGATTTCTATATTTATGAGGATTCTTAACCGCTAGGGAATTTTTATGCTCTTCAACATGGTATGTTGGTTGAGAGGATCATCGAGCAGATGATGGAATGAATTGAGGGTCCACTAGAGGAACCTGATTTGCGGCCGATGCAGCATGAGGTTTCATCCTGAGGAATTTTTTCACGTATCTTGTGTTGATTTGTTGATGAAAATAGGGGTACTTTTCCATAAACACTAGCATCCTCCCTATTTTGATGGGAATGGTTATCAAGATCACATGGGGAAATTCAATGAGGGGGTTGGATTTTACCTACCCCTAATACCCCTATGGAGGATGGTTTGGATCAAACTGGGCCCTCCATATTTAGGCCACCATTATATGACACCCTCAGTGAGGAGCTTGTCAATGATATTTCTCTATTTCACGTGCTAATGGCATAGTACGGCCTTTTCGGGATCCACATTTGACTTCTACAATGAATTAGATATGTTGGATGACTTGACTATCCTAGTATGTGCTTTTCCATTTCCAGGATCACAATCGAGAGGTATTGAATTATAAGGTTCGATAAGGCAAATTGTATGTCATTGTCTATGACTGTGGACACATGTTGGGTCTGTTGGGTGTTGTGGAACCCTAGTGGGGTGTTCCACTACTATCAAAACTATGTTGATTCACCCTTCTGGGAATATCTATGAACAACAATTTTTATTGTGACGATGCTTGAAGGTATATTATAGATGCCACATGGTGAAATAGGATGGCACATGATAGGACAAAAATGCAGTGCAGTATACTACCCCAAGAAATAGATATAGGAATGTGGGGAACCCTCATTATTAACTCTACAAAGCATATTTTATCTCAAGATGAAATATTTCTATAGAGTACAGTGACAACCTGCAGATTCTAGGTGCTGAGCAACAGGGAGTGCGGTTAACTCTACCAGGTGGACCTGCTAGCCAATGTCATAAATGTGTTCCCATCACATGGGGAAAGCTAACCATTGATGAAAGAGATGAAAATGTTTCATCCCTAAGGTTAGGAAGAAGTAAAAAATCTCATATTTTATGGGGGACTCTTGAATGTTGATGAAAAAAATTGGGATGGTCCAAGACATATCAGGAAGAGGGTCCACTGTGACAATGTCCCATATACTCCATGACTCAAACATTGGATCCGGATCTTGGTTTTCCTGATTCATTGGTTGGAGGGAAGTTGAGGGATTGATAATTGGACTAACATGGAAAATTTCAATGGAATATTGGTCAGGGGAGACTATGGTGTCAAAGTCAAAAAACCGCTACAACATGGGATGTCCTCTTGAGAATGAATTGACTATATCAGTACATTCCTATTGGGTGGGATACCGACCACTGCTTCCCATGCTGGGGTGGCTATCATTGGCAGTTGATCAGGATGGTTTTTGTCATAGACTATTCCCCAGAACAATTCTCCATGATCTCATATCATAGTTGAGAATGATCTTGTTGACGAAAGAGAGAATTTCACATCAAGAACTTGGAAAGGATTCAAATCATTCTCCTCCTATATGTATCCATATAGGGATTCATGGATCTAGTGAATCTTGATTTCCAGGGGAAAAAAAGAAAAATCAATATCTTTCTCAAGTACTAGATACAAAGGATGAAGGCGAGGATTCTATCATCGAGTCTTACACTACATGAGAGTCTAATAATTGGAAGGGTTTGAAAACTATTTGAGGCTTATCAATATGCTTCAATTGGCCGTGGCAACCCACCTTTAATCCTTGGTATGGTTGTTCATTGAAGGGTAGACATTCAACATTGGGAGGACCTCCATGGGGGATGGTGTTGGAGAGGGGATGACTCTTTCTTAGATGAGATGGGGTGTGGGGTGCACCTAGAAAAATATCAAACGGAACATGGGGAGGACCTCCATGATGATGGTTGAGTAGGAGAGGATGACCATTAGGTTAATGGCCAAAAATATTTGGAAAACCTGTTTACCTGGGTCCTTGGGTATTGAGATGACTTTTTTGAAGAGGTTCAATAAGGTGGGGAGGAAATCTATTATGGATATAAATGGTATAGGATGGACCTCCATATGGAATCTCATCATCAAGGGTTGACCAATGATGACTAATATATGCCCTGACAACTATAGAAGTCCACAAATCCTACCCATGGGGTGGTTGAGGCCTCTATACAGATATATTATAGAGGTTACCCGATTTCATTGTAATAGGGTGGTGATTGTACGTGTCAGTGGTTGCTCAGGTGACTGATGACGTAGAAGTTGATTCCCAGTGGTGGTAATCCTCATTACCAAGTACTCGACATTGGCGTCGGCTTATCAAAGATATGGATGGATGTGCAGGGGTATGGATCACATATTCATCGGTGTACTAGACTGACTTGGGCATTGTTGTGGCCTCGTGGGATCCCTCTTCGGTGGCTTTATTGAAAGATGTTTTAGCCGGAATGACTCAATCAACCCTTACATCATCGATTTAAGGGAGTCCATAATAAGATCATTCAGAGGAGTGGCTTCAGAAATGACTGAAAATTGCAGTGGTGAGTAGTGGCTCCATGTGCAGCACATGTGGATTGTGGTGATGGCAAGGCACTAAGGCCTCCATAACTTGATGGGACATATCCTTTGTCAGGATGACCCCATCATATTCTTATTGATATACAAGAATTTCCATTACCCTTTTTTGGATATTTTTGAATGATCAGACGGGGCATGGGAACCCGATAGTTTTTGGTAGTGGAAGATGTCATGGAAGTGGTGGAGTTTGGTGGGATTTCCACATCAATATTTCCCCTTCCCCTACACCTGCATCTGAAGGCGAGTGGTGATTGGTTCATACAGTTTTATCTTGGGTCCTGCAATGTAGGAAAATTCATTAACTGTTCAGAGAGTGGGAAATCAATGCCTTCTTTGGGGGATGATTTTTCTGGATAGGTGATGTCGTTGCCCCACATTCCTACTTTCCAAAGGGAGGCACCATCCATCACCTCATGAGGGAAATTTCCTCCCGGATCAAATGCAATTATGTGAGGTCATTCCATTATTTGGTGGATTACTCATTGAAATTCCTTGCCTAGTTTGTGTATCCCTTAAATATAAATTTGTTTTCGGTGAAAATCTTCTTAGTTCCATATCACTGTGGATTTAAGATAATTACGCTAATATTTTCATGTAATTTTAAAGGGGATAAGGTAGGGAAGTGAACATATATCTCGAGAGTAGTCATGTTGGTTATCACTATTATGTCTAGACACTGAAACAATGGTATAACTAGATTTTCCCTTATCAAATATATTATTGAGGGCATGTAATCCCAAGGTATCCAATGTAAAATATAGGGAATTGTATGTCAGATTCATGTATCCATAGATTTACTTAGATTCCCATGGTTAACAGGGGTATTCGATGATTTTAGCATCTTGGAGAAGAATTATCATAATAATCATAAGACATGTGAAAGTGGATCAAATGGGTACATCGCTAGGAGTGGTCACCTATATATTTTACCAGATGAATGTGTCAGAACACCCAATAAAGAAATACCCATGTTGGTGTGTCCCTCAAAGGGGATGATTTCATATCATATAGGCTGATCGAGGCACCAAAAAGGGAGAATCAAAGGATGGTGTGTCCCAAAAAATGTGACACTAAGGAATACCATTGGTTGGGATTTATCCATATGAAGGATTCCTACATACCCTGTTTAGAAGATACATACCAAACCCATGTAGTTCAAGAGCATATCGTTTAATGTTAGTGAGAAAAAAGGGGAATACAGTTTAACAGGATACGGGATGAGGGTGAGCCGATGTGAAGTGGTCCAGACCAATGGGTGATGGGATTGAACCTTAGAGAGCATTTCTACATATCACTGAGGTAAGAAATCAAATTCCATGTAGTTTTTTGGATAGGGGGATGAGGCTTACATGTTAAGGCCGCCCATAGAGGATGCCATGGATGATTCTTAATAAAATGCCAATTGTGTCATGATCAGTGTGAGAAATAAGACGCAGTAACAAACCCGATGATCATGTCATGAATGATGCATCAGTAAGGAGTGGAGTGGGGCATAAGTATGGTTAAGATCCCAATTAGGAAATTGGGTCTTAAACGTGACTGACAGCCCAGGGAATGGAATAATGGGACTTACTCTAGGAAGGAAGCCTAAGGAGGACGTTCAAATGTATGAGGAGCATATGGTCATCATATAGGGAGCACCATATCATGTTGGGTTGGGTATTATATAGGGATGACCCGAGGTGTGCATGGAAATATAGAACGGTCAGATAGAAGGAGTGGGAGGTCACCAGTCCCCATCCCCTCTCTTATAATCGTGGACCCACCACAAATGAAAAATCATAATTTAATGTCATGTGTTGAGGATGTTGGGTGACTTTAAAGGTTATCATCTTGTATCTCATACAATGAGGAAACGCTCCTCACCATTAGGACTTACATAACATGTACCAACGTGAACATGGAGAAGTGAAGGCACAAGTGACGCTTGATATTGGGGAAGTTTTAGTGATCCATTTCAAGGACCAAATTATCATAGATATGTGAAGAAGACAAATATTCCTGCGTACCTATGTGAAGAAGCGCAAGGATGTTCAACACAACATGATGAAACACTTGGGAGGTATCTTGAAATCACTTAGTACAAGCTAATAGGGATTCACTGGAGAGGGGTTGGTAAAAATGGAGGCCATGAAAATAGGTTTTTCACGATGCTTTTCATCTTTGCGAAGAGGATGGCCTTCCCGAAGTAATGGTGCCTCATGAAGTTGATGGTGTTTATGATGGAAAGGGTCTTCATGAAGGATTGATGCATTGTGAAATGTGGTTTTCAATGGAGCAGCACTTCACCAAATAAAAAGAATACATATTTGGAAATTTCTTCATTAAGGCTTAAAGGATCAAGATGCATTTATCACCACAAAGGAGCCCCATCCTTTGTGAAGGGAATAGACATATACAAAGGGATTCCCACCCACTAATGGGGGCCATGAAGAATTTAACGTCCCAAATATTTTCAATGGAAATTACCTTCATAAAATTATGTCATAAAATCACATGAAAACACAACATAATGAATTAATAAGTCCTACGTGACCATTAAACATAAGTTTGTCACTTCTATGTTTTGAATTTTGAAAATTAGACGTTCACAGTTGTTTTCATGAAATTTTTTAGAGTCTAATAAAACAAAAATAATTTTTGGTGAATAGTAACATAAACATAGGAATAGTAACATACCCTTATGAATAGTAAATCAACAAACATAAGAGTAACCTTACTCAACATTAATTAAATAAAACTTAGAAATCTTAAAAAGTGACAAATTGACCTTAGTAAATGTTTTGGTGTTTTTTATGTCATAAACAAATTATTATAATTAATTTATTAATTTAAAAGATAATTTATTTCCATAAAATGTGTTTATAAATTAAAAAAACAATGTCTTATAGTTTTTAGATAATTTTATAGGACCCTACGTATCTTTTTAAAGCACTATAAAATCAGTTTTAATTTTAAAACCCGTTTTTTAAGTAAATTATGATTTTAATTAAATATTAAATAAATAATATTTATAATATAATTTTTGAAAAGTGGACCTCATTTTTGAATTCTACATGCCAAAAATGTTTGGGGTAAATTTTTGGGATTTTTCTGAGATACTTGAATTTTTTATGAATAGTGAAAAACCATAATTTAGTAAATAAGCAAAATAAGCTAAGTATAAAGTCATGTGTGATGTTCTGCTAATGTAAGCCCACTTGGTTCAGGATCACATGATAAAAATACTATTTATGGTCATTGAAGACTTACTTTTCCTATCTTAGGGGAAATTAATAAAATAATGAATTTTATATTAAGGAAACCCCTCTCCCCTCCACTATAAATAGCACTCTTCAAACCCTCATTTCCTCACCCCTATCAAGCTCCAAGACTTCTAAAAACACTTACCAATCATCCTCCGTAGTCCCTATCCCACTTTCAATAGCTTCTGGTCTCATCGAAAGACTAATCCTATCTTCCTTAAAAAGGATCTCAAGGGGAATATTTAAGAGGTAATTTCTCTCCCACATCTCCTTCAATTTCCTTTCAAGTTAATGTTCATTTGCTGATCTCTCCACATATATCATTATAAAAATAGTATTGTAACTATAGTATTATACATTTAATAGAATTTTATGATGCTAATGGGATATTATATCATCCAACCCCATTTCCCTCTTCATTATATTTTATTAAGGATAATGTAGTTTGTGAGGTATTAATTTATCAGCTTCAAGAATGAAAAGTTTTCTTCTTCAATTTCTACCATAATTTCCAGACATGAAACCATTTTTATGGTTGAAAGAGAAAATTTTAAATGTAGTATCTCCTATTTGATGTTATAGAACTAACTTATGACCTTATTTATTGTTATAAAATAAAACATGTTCATTATGATTAAAAAATCACTCAAATTAACCAAAACAACCATCATTTAATTCTTATCTAATGATACATCCACATGGATCTAATATAAATGATTATAATATAAATAATAATTCAATAATTTCATTAATAAAATGAAATATAAGTTATTTATGTTTACCCATGTTCTACTTGAACTTCAATTTAAGAATACAAGTGAACTAATCAAGAAAACCATAAAAACAAACATTCCCGAACAATGTTTTTTAATCTCTATAACTCATCAAAAGGGACATATAATCTCATAATAAAACAATAATTAACCATATTATCGTATAAAGGTTTCTTTATTTCTAATTAATTAATATAATGTCATTATATAGGACATTAAAGGGATGTAAGCATTCAGATACAAGGTAAGGGGAAATTCTGGAACCCAACATTCATCCTTTAGGTTCTCCCTCTTTCTCTCCATTTTTTTTTGATATGGTTACTCCATAAAGATCATTCTTTTATCATTTAATTTTCTTTTTCATGGATATATATTTTTTTTACTAGTATTTATGTAAAAAAAATGTATTCCAAAAGAACCTTTCTTTTAATGACACACCTTTTACATCTCTCTCAAAGTTGACGGTTCCTGTAACGTGTCTACTATTCCTTCATTATTTTGGGAACCCAATGTTTATGGATGTGTTATTATGTGATTTAACCCATTTCCATCCATGGGTTATTTATGTTCCCTTTTTAAATATGTTCAATGTGGAAATCATGATAATGGTATTGTTATGATGTGACGGGTGTGCCCGGAATTATATAGTGAAATATGAATGTCTGAATGTGACAGGTGCGCCAAGAATTATACCTCTCTCCAATGCATTGGTTAAGTGATTAATCTCATGAGTAAATGTGAAATAATGTGTAATCATGTTTCTAGATTTGTTCACAAGTATGTTTGGTAGTTGAGCACTAAGTCATGATATTTCATTTTTACTCTTTTCCACATCTCTAGTCTTATATTTATGCTTCCTCTCATGTTCTTGATCTTTTTCTCATGTTATTATAATACTCCCACATGATATATTGTTCTTATCTATCACCTCACTGGGCTTTTATCTCACCCCTTTTGATGTATATCCTCAGGTGGATACATGTACTAACAAGAGGACAAGTTCCAACAAGAAGCTAGAGAATATGAAATTAAAAACAAATCATGCTTGATCTTGTAATTGTTATGTATGGTCCTAGTTTTCCCAATACACTAAAACATTGGATCCTTTATGTGTAATAATATTATGATGTTTATCATTAAAATGATGTAATAGTAATGTAAGAAGAGGTAGGGTCACTATTGTCAGTATCAGAGGAAAGGTTTAGATATTTTTAGAATTAGGATTAGTGAACCCTATATAAAACCTCTAGCAAGAGTATGTAAAACCTCTAGCAAGAGACTAAGTACAAGTATGCACACAAGAGTATATACATAAGGATCCCATATGTTTTTATTTTAGTGTAAATTTTGAAAATAAATAAGTTATTTATTTATGAAATACTGACTCATGTTTTATTCTAACCTAATCTTTTTTAGAAAATGGTGAGAACCCGGAGAAATCAGGCCAACAACTCGTGTGATAGCCAATACAACGATTCTCCGAATGATATCACCAATGATTTGGGTGGTGGAGTTCAGAACATCCTATAAATGCATACCCAATTATTTCAGGTTATGAACAATAACCATAATAATGGATAACATCCCCTTTCACCAAAGAGGGAGCAGCTGGCTATCGAATGTTTTATGCAGCAATGACCATCGACGTTCAATGGATCTTTTGATCCACTAGCTACAGAACAATGGGTCAACTCCATGGATAAGATCTTTTAAGTTATTCACTGTTCTTAGATGGAGAATTTGACCTTAGCCTTTTATCATCTAGATGGATAAGCTAATCAATGGTGGGATTTGATTAAGAACACCAGACCAAGGGAGAAAATTGATGAGATGGAATGTGAAGACATTAAGATAATGTTTCATAACACGTATTTCCCAAGAACTCTTTGCATGAAGATGGAGAGAGAATTCATAGATATCATGAAAAAAGTAGGAGAATCTGTCACAACCTACAAAGAGAATTTCACAAGGCTTGCAAGGTATGATTCGGGTTTTATTATCAACAATGTTAGCAAAATTTATAGATTCTTTAGAAGATTAAAACCACACCATCAAAAGGCAATTCAAATTATAGACTTTGGGAGTTATGAATAAGTTGTTCAGTGTGCTCCCAATGTGGATATGGAGTTTGGAGAATGGTCCCACAGATATGGTGATAAGAAATGAAAGATGAATTTTCAAGCTGGTGGATCTATTGATAAGGGTGGGAAGAAAACTCAATAACCCACATGCAAAAAATGTGGAAATTTTCACAATGGGAACTTCCTCAAAGGGATGGGGAAATGCTTCAAGTATGGTAAAGAAGGTAATCATGCTCAAGACTGTCGAAAAGACATGAAAAGTAAAGAGAATGTAGCTGGTGAAATGGGATAACAACTCATGGTTAATTGCTACAACTGTAAGGAGCTAAGGCATTATGAAAACTAGTTCCCTAAACATTGAGTTCTCGAGGGTAATCTGCGTCAGAAGCCACCGAATCCAAAGGAACAAGTGAAGGATTATGCCATCACTACTGTGGAATTGGAGAAAGATAATGAATTTTTACAATGTACACTTACTATTCACTCAAGAATGGAAAAAGACTTATTTGATTCTGGTTCTATGCATTACTTTATATCTTTCAAGTTTACTAGAACTATTGAATCGATTCCCAAAAATCTTGAATTAGAGATATATATAAAAATATAAAGTTGTGCAATCATTTTAACCCATGTTTTTGACTCATATCCTATTGGTGTATGTGGGAACATTCTTCCCGAAAATCTCATAATACTTCCCTTGGTGGAATTTGATGCTATAATGGGAATGGATTGGATCTCATTATATAGATCTCATATCAACTGTCATGAAAAGGAAATATCTTTTCATATTCCAAACCATCCCATGATCCTCTAAAATTTCTACTAATATAATTAATCTCCTTTGAAAAATCATTCAATTCTTTGGGTGTTGATTCCCTATGAAGAAGCCTACCTCGCCCAAATGGTTGAGTCGAAGGAAAGTTCCAACCATGAGGAAATTCCCATCATGAGGGAATACAATGATGTATTTCCTGAAGAGTTACCCAAAATTCCCCCGAATCGTGAGGTAGAGTTCTCAATTAAACTCATACCCAGAGCCACTCTTATCTTAAACTGTCCCTATAGGATGGCTCCTATCGAACTGGAGGTGTTAAAGAAGCAGCTGCAAGAGAATCTGTAAAAAGGATTTATATGCCCTAGTATATCACTATGGGGTGCACCAATACTCTTTGTGAAAAATAAAGATGGAACAATGTGGCTGTGTAAAGATTATCGGGAACTCAACAAGATCACCATAAGGAAAAAGTATCCTCTACCTAGGATTGATGACTTGTTTGACCAGTTTAGAGGAGATCAATACTTCTCAATGGTGGATCTTCGTTTTGGATATCATCAGGTAAAAATAAATAAGGAAGATATTTAAAAGATTTTATTTCATACAATGTATGGGAACTATGAGTTTTTTGTTATTACTTTCAGACTTACTAATTCCCCTACAATATTCATGGATTTTATGAATAGAGTATTTAGACATTACCTCAACAAATTTGTGGTAGTGTTTATTAATGATATTCTCACCTACTCCACGATCAAGGAGGTACATATAGAACATCTAAGACTTGGGTTGGTGATATTAATAAAGGTGAATTTGTACACCATATTCTGAAAGTGTGACTTTTAGATGGAACAAGTCATGTTCTTGGGACATGTGATCAAAAGTGAAGGAATTTCTGTGGAACCTTTAAAAAAAGGTGATTGAGGAATGGCCCAGGACCTATAGTTTCACGGAAATCTATAGTTTTCTTGCATTAGTTGTGTACTACCGACATTTTTTGAGAAAAGTATCATGATTACAAAGCCCGCTAACTATGTTAACAAGGAAAGGGGTAAAGTATGTCTAGACGAAAGAATATGAGGGAAGCATCAAAGAGCTAAAGAGAAAGTTGATCACTGCACCTGTAATCACACTACCGAAAAGTGGAGAGTGTTTTGTGATATATTGTGGTGCATCAACTAAAGGTTTGGGTTGTGTACTTATGAAAAATGATAATGTGATAGCTTATGCCTCATGTTAGTTGAAGATCATTGAGAAGAACTACACGACACATGATCTAGAGTTGGAATCCATGTTTTTTCCTTGAAAATAAAACGGAACTACCATTATCGTTAGAAGTGTGACATATACACAAACCACAAGATCCTAATGTATATATTCACACAAAAGGAGCTCAACATGTGTCAAATAAGATGTTTAGAGAAAATCAAGGATTACAATTGCTCTATTCACTACCATCCTGGAAAGGCGAACAAGGTAGGCAAGGAACTATGAAGAAAATAATCTGCTACTCTATCCATTCTGTTGATTGAAAAAGAACTTATCTTTGTGGATATGCAAAGAATGGATTTGGAAATCCTTAGGGAATGGGATACATCCTACCTCTCCCAAATGACTGCACAACTATCCATCCATGAGAATATTAAGTAAGCATAAAGGGATGATGTGGAGATACAAAAGAGGGTGAATGTAGTAATGGAAGGGATACTGTTGGAGTTCCATATTGATGATGATGATGTGATTTGATTTGTAATGCAGCTTTCTGTGCCTTTATCACTCGGGATAAATAATGAGCTATTGGACAATGCACATAGCTAAACATTATCTATCCATCATGGGAGTACCAAGATGTACTGTGATCTTTGAGAATACTTCTGGTGGGATAACATGAAGAAAGAGATTGCTAAATATATATCAAGGTGCTTGTATGTTAGGAATTTAAAGCTGAGAGACAAAAGTTAAAAGGTATGATGAAGCCATTTCCTATACCCATGTGGAAATGGGAAAATGATACTATGCACTTTGTCATGGGTCTCCTGAAGATGTTAATGGGAAATAATGCGATATGGGTTTTGTTTGATCGACTCACCAAAACTACCCATTTTATCTCTATTCATGAAGATATATCTCTTGAACAACTCGCAAGGATATATGTGAAGGAAGTGGTGAGACTGTATAGTGTTCCACTCTCAATTGTCTTTGACCATGATCCATGGTTCACATCTAAATTTTGGAGGAGCCTTCAAATTTTTATGAGTACTGAATTAAATTTCAGCACGACCTATCACCCCAAAACTAATGGCCAGTCTAAAAAGACTATTCAGAAGATTGAAGATATGCTAAGAGCCTACTATCTAGAATTAAAAGGTGGATCGGATCAGCATATCCCATTGGTTGATTTCTCATAGAATAATATCTTCCACTCGAGTATTTAGATGGCTCCATATAAAGCTCTGTATGGAAAGCAATGTAGAACTACAACATATTGGAATGAAGTTGGAGAATGAAATCTGCATGGACCTAATCTTGTGCAAGAGAAGACAGAGAAGATTCAAGTCATCCATAAACAGATCAAATCTCTTCAGATTCAGACAAAGAGGTATGTTGACAACCGTTGAACGGACTTGGAGTTCGACGTTGGAGATAAAGTCTTCCTACGAATATCTCAATGGAAGAGACTCATGTGATTTGGGAATAAAGGGATGTTAAGACCAAGGTACATTGGCCCATTTTAGATCCTTGACCTCATAGGATTTGTGGCCTATCGACATGAACTTCCACCGAATATAGCTCAAGTTCATGATGTGTTTCAGGTGTCACTCCTAAAGAAGTACATACAGGACCCCTCACATGTACTAAACTCAAGGGTTTTATAGCTGGAAGATGATATCTCTTATGAGGGTAAGCCATTAGAGATTTTGGATCGGTGAGATATGGTTATACGCAATAAGGAAACTCATCTAGTTAAAGTGTTGTGGAGGAACCATAAGTTTGATGAAGCAGTGTGGGAACCGGAAGAGGCAATGAAGAAGAAGTACCCTCACTTGTTTGTGTAAAGTGAAATTTTGGGGGAAAAATTTATTAAGGGGGGAAGAATGTAACGACCTAATGTTTTTCAATGTAAATTCCCTTCTTAAAATTATGTTATAAAATCACATGAAAACACATAATAATGTACTAATACGTTCTAAGTGACCTTTAAACACAAGTTTGTCACATCTATGCTTTGAATTTCAAAAATATGACGTACACAGTTGTGTTCAAGATGTTTTTTGGATTCTAATAAAACAAGAATAATTTTTAGTGAATAGTAACCTACCCTTATGATTAGTAATATATCCTTATGAATAGTAAATCATCCAAAATAAGAGTAACCTTAACAATGAATAATTAAATAAAATTTAGACATCTTAGAAAGTGCTAATTTGACAATAGTAAATATTTTGGTATTTTGTATGTCATAAAGAAATAATTATAATGAATTAAATAATTTAAAAGAAAATTTATTTTCCCAAATTGTGTTCATAAATTAACAAATCATTATCTTAGAGTTTTTAGATAATTTCATAAGACCCTATGTAAATTTTGATAGCATTATAAAATCAGTTTTATTTATAAAAACTATTTGTTTAAGTAAATTATGATTTGAATTAAATATTTAATTAATAATATTTAGATATTTTTTTTGAAAAATGGACTTCATTTTTGGATTCTACATGATGAAAAATTGTTGGGGTAAATTTTTTGGATTTTTCTGAGATACTTGAATTTTTATGAATAGTGAAATACCATAATTTACAAAATAAGCTAAAGATGCTAATTATAGAGTCATGTGTGATGTTTTTCCGATGTAAGATGACATGGTTTGGGATCACATGGTAAAAATACTATTCTTTGTCATTAAATATTAACTATTCATTTTCATAGGGGATACTAATAAACTAATGAATTTTATATTAAAGAAACCCCTCTCCCCTCCTCTATAAATACCACTCATCACACCACCATTTCATCACACCACTCAAGCACCAATACCTCTATAAACTAAGGCCAAAAATCATCCCTAGACCCTCACCAACGTTCAAGAGCTGATAGTCTCATCAAAAGACCTCGCATAGCTTCCTTAAAAAGGATCTAAAGATAATGATTTAAGAGGTAATTTATCTCCCTCTTCTCCTTTAATTTCCTTTAAAGTTCAAGTTAATTTCTTGATCTCTCCCTATCTATCATAATCCAAATGGTATTTTAACTGCATTATTATACATTTAATGGAATTTTATGATGCTAATAGGATATTAAATCATCCAACCTCCTTTACCTATTTCTTTTCTTTTATTAAGGAGAATTTTGTTCATGAGGTGTTAATTAATCACCTTCAAGGCCGACAAGTTTTTTTATTCCATTTCTACCTTCCGATATTGTCATTAACCCATTATTATGGTTGAACCAGAACATGTTATTTGAATTATCTCCTATTTAACGTTCTGGAACTAACTTATGTCCATATTTCTAGTGATAAAATAAATCAAGTTCATTATGATCGAAAAATCGCTCAAATTAACCCAAACAATCATCATTTAATTCTTATCGAATAATGCATCCACATGCATCCAATATAATTCATTAAAAGATCATTGAAACCTATTTAAAATAATTAATAAAATGAAATATCATTTCTTGATGTTTACCCATGTTCTACCCACACATCAATTTAAAAATACAAGTGAACCACTCAAGAAAACCATAAAAACAAACATTCCCGAAAAATGTTTTTTAACCTCTATAACTCATAAAAAGGCACATAAAATAACTTAATAAACCATAATGAACCATATTAGTGCATAAAAGGTTATGGATTTCTAATTAATGAATATAATGTCATTATATTGCTCATTAAATTGAAGGAAGCATTCAGATACAAGGTAAGGGGAAATTATCGAACCCAGCTTTCATCCTTCGGGTTCTCCCTATTTCACTCCATTTTTATATATGGTTACTCATTAAATATCATTTTTCTACCATTTTATTTTATTTTCTAGGATATACATGTCTTTCACTAGTTTTTATATCAAACAGAATGTTTTCCAAAAGAACACTTCTTTTAAGAACACACCTTTGACTTCTCTCTCAAAGTTGACGGCTCCTATAACATGTATGTTATTCCCTCTAACTTTTGGGAACCCAATGTTTATGAATGTTTTCTTATGATATGTAACCCATTACTTTCCAGGGGTTAGTTATGTACACTTTTGATATATGTTCCATGTGGAAAGCATGATAATGATAATGTTATGATGTGACCGGTGCACCTAGAATTAAATAGTACAATATGAATGTTTGAATGTGACAGGTGTGCCCGAAATTATATAGTGCTCCAATGCATTGGGTAAAGTGATAAATCTCAGGAGTAAATGTGAAATGATTTTTGAATAGGATGCTATGTTGGCTCAAGACACTAAACCATTGGATCCTCTATTTGTATCAATATTATGTTTTTTATCTTTAATATTATGTAATAGTAATGTAAGAAAAGTCAGGGTCGCTATAAAGACCACATGGAAGAACAACTCGTAGAGTCTATGTACCTTTTTCAATCCATTTTTTTACTTTTTGAAGGTGTTTGAGAAATAGGATCTTGCAAGGAGAAAGGTTTGAATGATAGAGGTTTGAAGGTGTTCAACCATTTAATTATAGTAAATGATGGTAAGTGGGGTTGTAGAGCCAACCATGGAGAAAATTTGGGAATCATGAAGAGGAGGTGATGCTATGAATCCAAAGGGGTATCCATGGACACAGTTGGACTTTCCAATGGTCCAAAAAAGATATGATAGTGGATATGGACTCAAATAAAAAGTGACACAACATAGAGGAAGGTCTATGTAGTAGCTCATCAGAATCACTGTGGGTTTGTCAAGTTGCACAAGGGATCTGTGAGGTGGCCATCTGGGATAGGTTCATGGAAATAATTTACACTGTGAAGGTGTTGGGATTCATTGGACCCACATAGGGTCTATCATGGATTCTTTTCTAACATTTTTAACATACTTCGACATTGTTAGTAACTAGAGTGGCACAAATTTCAGCGAAAACTATATTATAATGAACATATGTATAATTATATTTATGTTACATGAGGTCCCAAAATTATATATATGTTCATTACATGGGGTAAATATTAATTTCACATGAGATAATATATATTTTCATAGGGATTATACATTCTATAATAAGGGACATTGTATAATAAACAATATTGCGATTGAACATTTATTATGGAGCCGATGGATTAGAGAATGAACCAAAACCACTATCATACTTTTCCATAATTAATTTCCTTCGGATTGAACATTGACTAATGTAATTATTCTCTATAATTTTCTGTATTACAAAAAATATTTTCTAATAGTTATGATATTTTGTCATTGATCATGTAAAATTTATGTTTATTTCCCCTTCTATGAATTATGTATTTCAATATTAAAAAGAATTATGTAATGACTTCATAAATATGTTTTATGATAGGATCGGTATGAAAATTGTAAGTTTTAATCACATTATAAAATATTTATTCATATATTATACTTTTATATGATAATCGAATGATATCTCCCATGATTACAACTACATAGTTACTCAACCCTCTAATTATAATACTTTATTTTTCCATGGTATAGAAGAATGATATTATATAAAACTTTTCTAGATGGGAATAAAGTGCATATAATTTTCTTAGAGATGTTGAATACTTATTTCTGGTACATGAATATATTAGTATAAATGGAAAATTTTCCAATTTAGTATTATGACATTGGTTTTATTATGTAAAAGGTATTTTTGATATATCTAAAACGAAAACCTAAAATTTATCAAGTATATAAGCTATGAAATGGTGGATATCTATATTTAAAATATGGATAGTAAATATTATATACATTGATTTAGTATTTAATCTTGTATGTAAAATACTTTTTTAGCACCAGTACTTGTTCAATGGGTCATTAGCATACTAATAAATTTTCTTTGTGGTTTGGGTGGTATAATAATTCTCTTAAACATATCACATTCAATATAATTAATATTAGGGTAATCCAAACCCTGATTTTTTTCACTGAAACTAAATAATAAATTGATACAAAATACTTCAGTATAATAAATTAATTATTAGGTGAAGAGGGAAAGTTATTTTTTCTACTGATATTTTAAATTATGGATTTATAATGTAAATTTTTAATATATTAATTATTGGTTGACACTTTTTTTCCACCAAATGGGATCATATAGTTATTAGAATGTGATACATGAGTATTACATTAGTGAGGAGTAGGGGAAATTCATATTTACTAATTCTGCTATAAAATAAACATATTAAAAATAATATTTGATAAAAGAATTTCCTAAATAATAGTTTTCATATTAATTTGTGTAAAATACATTTTTTTTATTTTGATGTAGTTTCCAATAATTATGTTTAATAGTTCACTAGAATATATTTTTATAAAAACAATTCCAAATTATAATTGGATGATGTTGGAGTCTTTTATGATGGGAATCACTATAGGGTTAATGAAAATCATAGAGTTTTTCAATAATAGAAACATTACATCATTAAATTTGACTATTCAAATATGATTAAGGACATTGAACCATTTTTTAAATATTTACCTATTTTAGTAAAGTTAGAAGTAAAATTAATACATCACATGGTAAAAAGTGGAATACTATAAGTGGGAGATAACATCCCTTGCAGATAATAGGAAATTATTAATGTCATATTATGTAAAAGGTGACCTGGTTAAGCTTGTTTAGTACCCGATTTTATGTGTTTCTAGGAGACTATTATTGTGTACATATTTCAAAATCCTATAACCTCCATAGTTTACATCTATATGTTTTTATTTATTCTTATTTGATGATTTTTTATTTGGTAATAGATATTAGGTTAGGTAGTATGGTAATACAAGCTATCATAGGATATTTCTATAATTAACTCTTTGATGTTAAAGCATGGGTATATTGTGAAACATTTTGTGATTACCAATTTCTAGTTTTCACAGATATATTTTATCTATCATTTCTTACTATAAATTCCACATCCAATGTATCATGCCAGTCAATAAAAAATTTCTTTATTTATTCATTTTTATTTTCAATTTAAATTAATAAAAAAGAACAAATTCTCATAAATTTTTTTCTTGGTAACTAATGATTTTATAATATCTTTTTACAATCCCAATTGGATCTTATGAGTGTTTCCAATTACTAAGAGGTTTCTCATTGATCCAGTTTGAGATATTATTATGAATTGTGTCCTTGAATCACTAATTAGTGTTATTTTGGATGATTTTTAAATTATTCATAATTGATTATTAATTCCTTCGATGGTTTTTAATGGAAGATAAATAGTTAACACATGGAAATAAGAAATTGTTACATGGTTGTAAATTAAGTAAAAATTGTATCATACGTGTTATTTTTTTATTCTTGTTAAAAAAACTATTTCACATTTATACTATTAGAGAAAAAGTTATCCCAATTATATGAGAACTAAATTAATGAAAAATTTGAGGTATTAGGTGTTTATATGTGCATTGTATCTTATTATTTTCTAAATTATAAGAATGGATTCAAATTTTCCTATATGAGAATTATTTTTTTATTTCATTTATTTTTAATTATGTTGATTGAGATTCATTGAATTGATTTCCTAACTAATTATAAAATGTGGATGTGTTAACAAAGACTATTTCCAATTCATTTTATAATTTTTTCCCAAATATTTATTTCGTATTAAATTTATAAATTGTATAATGATGTTATTTTGAAAGGACCCATGAATTCCTCCCTATGTATACTGATTATGGATATTGATACGTTTTATATATGGGGTGGTTTTTTTGGATATTTTTGAAAATCCTATACATAATTTTTTATGTTAAAACAAATCAAATTTTCAAAAAAAATAAAACATTCTGATTTTTAATTCATTCTATTTTAGTGTAGGAAGGGGTAATTTTTTCGTAAAATTAATGTACAAGGTTTCTATTTAGGTGGTGGTTTACATGTTAATAGATTTATTATGGAATACCCCTGAAAAGAAGATTATATTATACACTTAAGAGTTATTTTGGTTGGTTGTTTATGAGAAATCTCTTTTTTAAATGAATTTGTGGTTTTTTTACAAGAGTTTTCCCATAGTGAATGAAACTCAAATAGAAAAATATATATGAAATTATAAATGATGTCGTAGATTATTTCTAGTTATATCTAGATCACATAATCAAAAAATCTTAATATGAGGATCATATAGAGTTAAAAAAATTATATTCCAATTTTTTACTGAATAAAGAATCCGAAATATTATTATCATCCCAATATTCTAATGATATGAACCAATTTACACTACTATGAGAAATTAGTCATTCCTTGATCTGTATTGTGAGGCTACAAGATATAACTGGTCTTCTAACTCTAATATAAAAATATATGAATAATTATTCAACCTCGATCTAATGGTCTCTCCATCCATACCTCTTGGTCAATAGGACACAAGAAGGAATCATTCATGAATTTATCCTTAATCTACTACTCGTACAAAATCTTATTAAAATTATTTCAAAATAGTTCTAATTCCACTATAGAAGAAATATATAAAACTAGAAGGTCTAGGGAATCCATTAACATCAAAATATAAATTTATCATCTGATAAACTATAGGGGGACTATTCCATGATACAAAAAACATTCTTATATACCAAAAAAATATATAGATTACATGATTCCATGTAATCGATAAGTTATGGAATGATTTTAAAAAAATTATATTTTTCTACTGATAAACCCCTTCCCTATTTCATTAATTTGTGACATAGAAATATATAGATGTATCCCATAGAATTGATGAATGTGAAGGTTTCAATGACACATAATAATATTTTGAACATAAATGAGAGAAAAAATTGTTAAATTACATAGCATGGGTGATTGATAGGAATAACCTATGGTAATACATGTTCATGTGAACTTTGAGGAGGGAATTTGAATATGTGGTTGATTGATGTGATGTATTAAATATAAACTTTTGAGTGAATACATTAATTAATGAATAAACACATTTTATATGACCTATGTTATTTATTGTTGTTCAGGGGAGAAAATTAATTTCATGAATGTATTAGAGAAATAAATTTTAATCCAAAAATAAAAATAGTTTTTCTATAAATCGATATATATATAGGTGGATGAAGTGACAAGTTATATAGATTCAAATATGTATTCGGGATAATTAGTTATATTGATTATTTAAAACCTTATATAATTGGTGGAATTTGTAAAAATAAACATTAACTTGGGAAATACCAATCCTCTCCTTCTTATGAACGCTCAAGTGGTGATAATGGGATATTATGTGTGGGAATTTCAAAAATTGTTGACTAATGGTTTTAGTCCTTCAATAAGTACATTAGTCACTAATATTAGTTGTCAATAGTTCAGTTTGTGTGTGTCCCTGATAATTGAAAATGATGGGACATGAGGGTTCAATTTATCAAATAAAAG
Organism: Viscum album; assembly: GCA_963277665.1. Lineage (NCBI taxonomy): Eukaryota > Viridiplantae > Streptophyta > Magnoliopsida > Santalales > Viscaceae > Viscum > Viscum album. The sequence goes on along the minus strand of OY728150.1, from coordinate 1,826,386,097 downwards.
GAGGATCCTAATCATTCTTTGAACATTTATAATATAATCGTCTAAAAATAATAGTTAAATGAAACACATTATATCATATTGATAGAATAATAACTTCATTTTCATTATTTATTCCATTAAATTTGAATTAGCTTTCACTACCCTTTAAATTAATTCAATAATTTCTTGATATTGGAACTAATACCCAGTTGATAATGTGGAATGATATCTTAAGGAAAATAAATTAATGAGTTGGGGAAGTTTTAATTGGAAATATTTCTATTCATTTTCAATAGTATATTATTTCACAAATATAATGATTAAAAAAAATATATAGTTCCTATAGACTAAAATAATATTTACCTTTTTTTCAAAATACTTTATTCTTTACAAATGTGTTGGGAAATATTGATTTTAGGTGCTTAATTTTCAATGATATCAGGTTCTTAAATTACATATATCTTTTTGAAAAAAAATTCTTAACACATGGGTTAATTAATGTTTAATGTTCTCCATATTAACATATATTTTTAATTAATTTTTTGTCAAATTATGTAAATAATATTTAGGTATTGAAAACAATGTGTGTTTGTTGAGAAATTTTATTATTTATTTGAAAAAAAAAATTAACCTGTTTGTTCATTAGTTTTTGTGAGAATTTCTATTTAATGAAAAAATATTACTAACACTTGGATGTGAAAAATATGTAATTTTTTTTCATTTTTTTATTTTTTAAAATGATATTTTGTGAAAAACAATTTTTCCTTTTTATTGGTGAATAATGTTTATCAAGGGGGCCTATGATTTTTTATAGTTTGGTGTTGATGTTATATTTTAAATAATGTTACAGATCTATTGAAATTAAATATGTTCAATTCTTACATTATAAGAATAAATAAATCCCTACGAGGTTTTCTAGTGAGATTTTTCACTGGAAATGTCCTCCGTGTCGGATATAAATTTCCATGTCTTAACATATTAATGATTGATTTTCCCTATGCATGAGAGTAACATATGAAAAATTTAAAATTTTGTATGAATAACACATTAAAAACAATACTTGTGTATGATTAATATGATCAATATCCCACTCATGTAAGAAACAATGGACTTGATAGTAGTTTATGTAAGAACAATCTTTCATCATATAATGTTAAATTTATTCCGAATGAAATTAAAAATGGGGAAGGTCATTTGTGTTAGAATTTTTTAAATAAACTACACCAATGTTTTAAAAGGAGATATCATCTGTAAAAATACAATCAAAAGGTAGTTAATCCTCAAGAAAATTATTATTTGTAATAGTGAGTAAATTATTAATATAACATAATGAAGAGGCTAAAATTCATTTAGTCTAGTTAGAAAATCCTTGTAAAATTATTGAATAATATCGTGAGATATAATGAATAAAATTATAATAGATTCATGTGAATCTATTCAATGTGAATCTATGTATTTATTTTTACATGATTAAGAGTAGCTTTACCTGTGTGTATCATGTTTTTAGATTCAATATTTTGAAATTTATTTGGAAGGGGAAGCATGTCAATAAAGCCATTTGATTAGTCTAAGAATAAATTTTTTGCATTACTCGGTAGAAATTATTTCATTAAAGAGGTACAGTTGATATGTTATTTGTTTGGACATTATTTTTTATGGGGAATAAATTTACATTTTATTTTTTGATTTTGGTCTTATATATGGTAGTGGGTGATATATTGATCAATAATTTTGTGTATTCATTGTCAATCATTCTGCATTATGGATTACTAAATGATTTATTCTACCATCTCGTGACCTATTAGGGAATAATTTATACCATTCCACCCCAAATTTGGTTGAATGTATGCCTTGATAAATGAAATAAATATAATGAAAAAAGGAATATTGGTAATTTAGAATCATTGAAATATATTTAATTTATTATACCTATATTATACAATAACTTCCTCATGTGATTACCTATATTCATAATTAAGCATTCAAGTGATGATTTTTTGTATATTACCCATACAAGGAGATTTTGGTGTTGAAGAAGGTCTATAATATTTTAATTATTATAAGTGATTTCCAATTCCATTAAGGGGATTTTCTAATTAATAATTAATATTGTTCATATGAGTGAATATATTCTATGGTGGGGGGACTAAAATATTATTCTAAGGGAAATAATCAATATAATTATGAATAATCTAGGACTAGTTGTAATTGATTCACTTCCTATTTGTTCATTAATATTCCACCTGTAAAATTTTTTATCAATGAATTCTCATTCCATGTCTCATAATGAGTACTATTGAATATAAAATATTTCTTGACATATCTATATGTATTGGATTTTTTTGTTTTATTTATATCATACTCTACAATAGTTAATTTTTTAAAAAAAATTAGGTTTTCTCCACAATGGGACTATCTTAATTACACCCACTATCTTGGAAAAAATTTGAAACAATTACCAATGGTTATTAAAATGTTCTTAAAATCAATGAAAACAATTAATTTATTGAAAATAAATAAATTGGGTGATTAATTATTTAGTAGTGGATAAATAATAATTTCTATTAATACTTGAAATTATATTCGCAATTAAATTACTTTCTGATATTCATGTTACACTACATTATAAACCGATACGATATTTATTTCAAGCACTTTTACCACTTAATGGGTTTATCAGATGCATTGATTGGTGAATTCCAATCCTTGTCAATTTTATATTATGTAATTATGATTAATTTATGATGTTATAATATAGGATATAATTTATTATTAAATATAAAATAAAAAGTAATTTGGTTAAGAAATGTTGATTTCATTTGAACACATTTTTTTCTTAATAAATATTTATCAATGATGATCCTTTTTAAGAGGGTTTCACCATGAATCAACAATTTCAACCAAGAAATATTAAATACAACATTAAAAATTAAATATTATATTAACTATATAAAAAAATTCACTTTTTGAGATTCTAAAATCTATTTTAGTTTTATTTTTTTTATTTTTTTTGGACATTAATATTACATAACAAACAATATTTTACAAAGTAGACTCTTCATATCTGTATTTATTTTCCCAAATTATAAATCCCTAAAAATAAATTAACATTTATTTTCATGACAATGAATCATGACTCAAACTTAAATTATTCCTCTTATTTATCCATTCGTAAATCACAATGAATTTTTTTTTAAAAAAATGTAGTGATCAAGAAATTGATTTGTAAGGGATATAAGAGAAAAAAAGTTGTAAGTGCAGTAAAAAAAGGCAACCATTAAAAATCCCTAGTTTTTTTATATAAATAGAAAATATTTTTGTATTTAAAAATATCACTATACTTCTTAAAAAATCTATTTCCCTGAAAACTCATTATTGTGAATAGATAATTCATGTAATTACCTTGGGAGATCATCATCATAAAACCCTTAAAAACCAATAAAATTAGAATTATCATATGTATAACTTTCAAAATATTTCACATGAGAAAATAGTAATTAACTAATTCAATAAAAAATTTAGAGGTTCACCCATAATATGAGCTATAAGGTGATCTAATTAAGTTATCATAGTGTACCCCTAGAATAAGTTATATCTGGCTCACCCCAGGGCTAAAATTTGGAGAGAAACTTTATAAATAATTTCCACCAACCATATCCTAAATAAAAAAATTGGAAAAAACTTTCAAGACCATTTGAAAAACATTTTGGATATTGAAATACCCATTCTTTTTAAAAAAACCATTTTCAATAACCCAATACCCTAATAAAGGTATAGTGGATATTTCATTGATTATGGAATTAATTATTATAGAGGAATACAAACATGAAAAAACTACTATTTTGTTGGGAAAATATTTCTTTCTTTATAATTTAATATTAAATATTTATTTATTTAAAAATAAAGTGCGACATTCTATAAAAAAATTTATTTTGAAGACAATTGAAATGATGTTAAAGAAAATCATTTATTAAAATCAATAATAGTGAACGTAAGGAAGAAATAATCGTATTTTAAATTAACTAAATAAAAATATAAATAAAGATCAATGTATTTAGGTGGCATGTAGGTGGAAAATTACATTCAAATTTTATATGTAAAAATAAACATTTCTTAAGACCTTTTTAAAATGTGTTGAAAGTGGATAATTAAAATCTAATTTTTAAAATAATGTCTCATACCTAGAGTAATAATTGAAATTTAATTTATTTATATTTCAAAATAACAAACTTATGTTAATTTTATACATTTTAATAGTGTTATTTTGTTATTCATTTATTTTATTAAATAGAATTTTATATACACTTACTTAATCAGGTAACATAATATCAATCATTTTGATGATATTCAACTCATATGTCAGAAATGAATTTTTGAGGGTAACTATGTTAAAAGATATAATTATGCCACCATATCTAGAATAATAAAAATTAAATATTTATTTTTAAAAAATTAATTATTCATTTAATTCTTACCATTCAATATGGTCATAAAAATGAACTATATTTTAGTAATAAAAAATGCGAGCCATATGTAGGCATGTGTAACATTTCTATTTTTTACCAATCATTATGGGAAAGCATCAGAATTATTTTTATATTTGAATAATTAAGATAGTACCATAAATATCATATTATTATTTTAAATAAAATTATATATATCATTAATGTAAATTGTGTGATGGAAAATGATCCACTTCGCTCCATGGAGATGTGTAGTACCCCTAGATTCTGGTATGTAACCCTTACATTATGCTTTTCATGGTTTTAAAAGTTTAGGGTGACGTATGGGAGAGTCGGGAGATCCTGGATTGAAGTTTGAAGCAAAGGGGAAGGTGCACAGGCGGTGTAGGGTTTTTCTAAACAGTGCGGCCAAACCGTGTGTGGCTGACTGAGGAGGCACTGGATTCGGAATGGTCAGCACAAGGTTAAGGGAAACCATGCGATGAGGTCGTGCGAGAAGGGTGGACGAGGTAATTGAAAATGCATGGTTAGAGCACGATTTGTTAAACCGTGCGGACTAACCAAGCAGTGACTTAAAATTAGATTCTTAAATTGTGGATCCAACTCGTTTTGCCTCTAATTTCCTCATTAAAGTTCCTAAGCATCCCTAACTTGGGATTTTAGTTCTCCTAAGGTCAAAGATAATTCTCCCATCATTGCGAAGGTGATCTGAATTCTTTTCTGGGTGAATCGAAGCCGGATTCTTGAGGCATGTGATCGTTCTCCTTTATTTTTGAATGATTTCCTAGATCTACTTAGATCTACTTCACCCTTTCTCTCAGTTTCTTAGATCTATGCTTGTTAGGTGTAGATCTAAGTGTGTGGAAGCCAAATATGATGATATTTGGTCTTGGTTTTGTTAGGAGAAGAGATCTAAGGTGGGTTTTTGGAAATTTGACCCGGTGCCCTTGAGAATTCTTTGTCTGTTGCTTTGTTTCTCCTTTTTGTTGAGGTAGGTAGCTTCACTCATGACTCCTCCTGTTAGAATTTTTTAGCATAGTTTCAAATTGGTTATTTGAATGGAATTATTTTTGGAAATCATAGAATAAATATTATTTAGTTATGATTTATGGATTTGATGAAATTTTGGAATCTTGGTGAATTTTGTGCAAAGTGACATGGCTATTTGAATTTAAAATGATTGATTTTAAATTATGAAATTTATGAAATTGTAAATGGTTTGATGAGAAATGGGTTTTCAATAAAAAGGGTGTTTTATTGAAATGGTTTTAATGGATTTGGTTTTTAATAAAAAGTAAGCTTTATTGAAATGGTTTGAATTGTTTGAACACACTTGGTGTGGATGGAAAATGGTTTTCAATAAAATGTGTTTTATTGAATGGATGGTTTGTCATTGTTGTTGCGAATGAGTGGTGTGTGTTCATATTTCATTTACGGGGCTTGATTGAAATATGACCTTGTGTTCGGTGCCAAACGTTTAACGGAACATGGTAACTATATGTACGAGGCTTGGTTGAAATATGACCTTGTGCTTGGTTCCAAAGGAGTAATGTCACATGGGAAGTAATTACCTTTTGACGACTTGTTAGATTGACGAGAAACCGCTCATGAGTATGGAACTTTCATAACAATGCATGCATGGTTGATTTCACGGGTTTGTGAAATGGTTGGTAATGCTAAAATGGGATGTTTGTGAAATGGTTTGGAAATTTGTTTGGTTATTTTTCTGGAAAAATAACGAGTTGGAAAATATGGTTTATATTGCACTTTGATGCTTTTGAGCATGGATGGTTTGGGAAAACTTGTTTATATTTAGTTATATATATCTTTGGTAAAAATGTATTCTATAAAATATTTTTATATAAATGTGGCTAACTCTTCTATCGTAGTGGCGTGAGTAGGGAATTCATTTGGGAAAAACTAATAAGTTTTATACTCACCCCTTCTTTGTCACTTTGGTTATTTTGTAGATGTTGTATTCCGAGACACAGGTAATGGTAAATCATTTCATTACTAGTGGATCGTGGGGATGTTTGGAAGATGCTGTGGAGCTTGGAGATTGTGGACCATGGAGTTGTGGTGTCGTTTGAGAATCTCTTGTTGTTCTTACACTGTGTACCTTGATGTTTGGTTTGGTCTTCCGCTGTTGTGTACTCTGATGTGGTTTAATATAAATGAAGTTTTTGGTTGGTATTTCATTTTTCATGCATCATATTGTGAATGGTTAATGGATGAGTTTATTTCTTAAAGGGTAAATAATCCCCCACTTATATTTGAGAATCTTCGGCATTTACTTCCAGCCATTAGCGTCATGGGGATATCTCTTAAGGCATAGTAATGAATCATTTCACTATCAATCCAATGAGAACTGGCAGGTCATTACAAATGGTATCAGCTTGTTCTGTCCTTTCCTAACAATTAGTCATCAGTGTTCTTGGTCTTGGAGTTGAAATTCATTCTTGATTATTCGTTGGGTCGAAATCATAGACAGGAGTAGGATTGTAAGAACATGAAATGTATATCATAAAAGGACGTAGCTAACTCATTTATGCTGAACTTCATGTTACCAGGGTGTTGGGTACATAAGTATTTTTGATACAATTCTAGAATGTGGGAAATATCGTTGTCATGGGTTTAGACAATGAAAGGAGAATGATATGAATTATAGAGGAATTACTTCCCACTAGGAATGAATATATTATTATTAGGAATGAGTAAGGATTTTTTGCATGGTGCCAATTTTGAAGAATACAGAAATTGTTTTCAAGTGAAAACATTTGAAAACAGGGTATTTGGTGTATTTTGAAAATGGATTGATTTTCAAAAAGTATTATGAATGTTTTATAAAATGGTTGAAAATGGATAAAGGTTATTTTGAGAACAATGTTGTGATATTTGATGTGGTAAAATTGGAAATTCTAAGCTAACCGTTGATAGAGAGTGAGATTGATGGAGTTTGTTGTTGGTTTAGAAAATGGCACCCAGTTGGTGTCGATGAAACCTACCAAAAGAAGCTACAGAGAATGTTGTTTCACCTGAACCACATGTGAACCAAGAGATGGTTCAGAGTGTTGTCTAAGATTTTCAAGATGTGGATACGGGGAACTGGAGGAATGATCCATGACATGTGGATCATACCATCCAGTTCATGAGGCAGAATCCACCAAAATTTAGGGGTGATGATGAACCCAAGAAGGCGGAGGTGTGGCTAAGCAGGATGAATCATATATTCGATTTTATCGGTACACTAGTGGAGCTGAAAGTAAAGTTAGAGACATATATTCTAGAGGATCTTGCACAATAGTGGTGGGAGATAGTGGTGCAGGATTGGGTAGATCAAGGCCTGGGATTGGAGGATTTTAAGTAATTGTTTAACAAACAATTCTATCTTCACATTTTCAAGATCCAGAAAACGACGGACTTCTTTAGCATGAAATATGGGACCCTCTCTGTCAAAGAGTATGTGGCTATGTTCATGAATTTAGTCTATTTTTTACCAGAGGATGAGGCAAGTGCTTCTTTGAAGGCACACATCTTCGAATCTGGGCTACGGTAGGAGATTTGATCGAAGATCGCGGTGCTCTGTATTGCGGATTATACAAGGATGGTGAATAGAGAAATTGTTATTGAATGTGATATCTCGAGATTGATATGAGGAGGCATGATGATACCCATGGGAACGGGTGGGAACTCCAATTCTAGGAACAAGAGGAAGAGAGACACCTACTTACATGGTGGGAGTGCGATTCAGAACCAGACGGCAGGATCAGTCAACCTTCCTCCATGACCCCAGAGCAAAGCAGGTTTCTTTCAATGTGGTATGGCTGATCACATGAAACGAGAATGTACAGAACCACCGAGAGCATGACACAATTTCAATAAGATGGGGTGTCTTCAGCGATATTGTGCCATTGCTCCATGATCGGGTGTTCGGGACACTTATCAGGCATCGTAAGCATCACATTCTTCGACAGGGTGAGGACAGATAAATCAGTCTCGCCAACAGAATAGAGATAGTTATGGTGATTCTTGGAATACCATGACTCCTCAGGCAAGGCAATCTCAACAATGAAATAAAAATCAATGTGCAGCAATAAAGCAATTGTATGAAGCCGAAGAGATGATGGTCAATCATCAAGCTGGACCATCTACAGTGAGAGGTACAATTATTTTGAATTCTACCCTCATGCAAATGTTGTTCAATACTGGTGAATCACATTCCTTTCTTGCTTCTCATATTTCTGATTTGATGATCTTAAAACTGGAAATGATTCCTTCTGTATTGAAACTGCAAACTCTTCTTGGAGAAAGAGAATGGAAATCCTTAATGTGTAGAGCATGTGCTATAACTGTTGATGGAGATGAGCGGAATTGGGACTTATCTATGTTGGATATAGATGTCTATGTTGTAATCCTAGGTATAGATTGGTTGACAACATTTTAGTCTTAAATCAATTGTTATGGGAGAACAGTTAGTTTCACGACTGAGGATGGCTTTGAGAATCTCTTTAAGGGGGAAGGGATAGTAATGAAAGGCACAAAGATATTTTTTTCACCAATGGTGGGAACGATCTCTTGCCAATTGGCAGTGTTGACTTTGGCATCATTGGAAGAGAGTGAAGAAAATAGTTTTCCAACTGTGGTGGATCAATTTATTGATGTTTTTCCTAAAAAATTCTCAGGATTACCACCTCTAAGAGAAGTGGAGTTTACGATTGATCTCCTTCCTGGGACCATTACTACCTCAATTCCATATTATAGTATGGCACAAATAGAGTTAAAAGAATTCAAAGTGCAGTTAGAAGAGCTAGAAAGCAAGGGTTTCATTTGGCCAAGCATGACTCTGTGGGCAGCATCAGTTTTGTTTGTAAAGAATGTAGATGGATCTCTTCGGTTGTGTGTTGATTATCATAAACTTAACAATGTTACGATAAATAATAGATATCCACTTCCATGCATTGATGATCTGTTCGATCAATTAAGGGAATCTCAGTGGTTCTCCAAGATTGACTTGCGATCACGATATCACCAATTGCGAGTTCAGAAGGAGGATATTCTGAAGACAGCTTTCTGAAGTAGATATGGCCACTATGAATATGTAGTCATGCCTTTTGGTCTAATGAATGCACCAACAACCTTCATGGATTTGATGAATATGATATTTCCGAAATATCTGGATTCTTTTTTGTGGTGTTTGTGGATGATATATTGGTGTATTCAAGAACAAGGGATGATCATGAGCAACAATTGGCAGTAGTGTTGGAAATTTTGTGAGACCATAAGTTGTATGCCTAATTATCAAAGTGTGATTTTTGGATATGAGAAGTTAATTTTTTGGGCCATGTTGTTTCTGAGAAAGGTGTTTTAGTGGATCCAGAAAAGATAGAAGCTGTTCTTTCTTGGAAACTGCTGGAGAATGTCTTTGAAATATGAAGTTTTCTTGGTCAAGCTAGTTATTACCGACACTTTGTACATGACTTCTCATGACTACCTTCGCCTATGATAGCATTGAAAAAGAAGAAAAGTGAATTTAAATGGACTGAGGAATTTCAGAGATATTTTAAATAGTTGAAAGTTCACCTTACATCGTCACCAATATTAATCTTTCCAGAATTAGGGAAAGGATACATGGGGTATTGTGATGCTTTGGGAACATGTTTGGGTTGTTTTATCATGCAAGGAGACCTTGTGGTTGCTTATGGCTCAAGGTAGTTGATAGAGCATGAGAAAAACTACCCAACACATGATTTGGTGTTAGCTACAGTCATCCATGCTTTGAAAACATGGAGACACTATCTCTTTGGTGAGAAATTTACTGTGTTTTCAGATCAAAAAATCTTGAAACACAATTTTCTCATAGAGAGAATTGAATTTTAGGTATAGGAGATAGATTAAGTATCTTCAAATTTTCGACTTTGACTTGATGTATACACCGGGTAAGGGTAATTAGATGGCTGATGTATTAAGTAGAAGTCCTATACTCAATTGGAGAAAGAAGCTTCATACAAATGATAGTTGATGTCGGTCATAGCCGACACACATGTGGAATGTGAAGACCAAGGTGATGATATTGTTTTTGTTTTTAGCTTCACTTGTTCTGGATTTGGTTGAGATAGTAAAGGAGGCACAAACATCTGATTTAGACTGTATTGCAATGAGTTAAAAAATCAATGATGGGGCGACCATTGAGGAAAAGAAGCTGGATGGGAGTTTAGTTTTGTGTTTCATAGATCAGATGGTTGTACCTATAGTTTTTCAAGAACAACACCTTAATGCTTACCACCATTCAAGATGGGTTGTACATCCGGGTACATAGAAGATGTATAAGGCGCTATAGGCGCAGTTTTTGTGGAGCGTCATGAAAAAGAAGGTGGTCGAGTTCATCTCACGATGCTTAACTTGTCAGCAGGATAAAGCAGAGCATCAGAGACCAACTGGTATGTTACATTATTTACTTATGCTAGTGTGTAAATCGGAGCATATAGCAATGTATTTTGTTACAGGTCTTCCTAGAATGGTCCGGGAACACGATGCCATTTGGTTGATAGTGGATCGTCTAACCAAGTCGGCCCATTTCATCCCGATTCGTGAAACTCATACGGATGAAGATATTTCAAAAATCTATATCCGAGAAGTGGTAAAGAGGAATGGTGTACCAGTGTCTATATTCTTAGACATAGATTCAAGGTTCACATCTCATTTCCAGAAATCATTATAGCAAGCCCTGGGGACTCAGTTGACGAAGAGTACGGCGTATTATCCTCATATTGATGGGCAATCGGAGCGAACAATAAAAATGTTGGAAGACATGTTGTGGTATTTTGTAATGGAATTTAGTGGCTAATTGGAGGAGAATATAACCTTAGTGGTGTTCTCATACAATAACAGCAATCAAGCCTCGATACGCATGGCTCCGTTTGAAGCATTGTATGGGCGTCCTAGTCGTTCTCAACTATGCTCGGTGGAAACTGGTGAAACATCAATAGTCGGGCTCAGCCTTGTCCATGAAACAATGGAGAAGATTCATTTTATTAGAAAGAGGATGGAGACGGCTCAATGTCATTAAGACTCTTATGCAGATCACCGTCGCAGACCATTGGCATTCGTTGTGGGTGATCGTGTCTTCTTGAAGATCTCTCCAAGACATGGACATCGTCATTTTGGGAAACGGGGAAAATTATCTCCTTGTTCTATAGACCCTTTTGAGATACTGGAATGGGCTGGTGAGGTGCTATATCTGTTGGCATTACCACCATGGTTCACTTTGGTGCACAATGTGTTCCATGTATCTCAGTTAAAGAAGTATCAACCCGATCCTCACCATGTGATCAGATGGGATCACTATAACCTAGAGCTGGATGCTTCATTGGTACATATCCCAGTGTGGATTGTGGATAGGAAGGATAACATATTGAATGGGAATAGCATCAGTCTAGTGTGGGTTTTGTGGATACAAGGTTATCTTTAGGAAGAGACTTGGGAACGTGATAAAGAAATGAGAGAGTAGTGGCCAATACTCTTTCAGACAAGCATTGGTTTTATACTTTCCAGGGACGGAATGTCCAATGGTGGGGAGAATCTAGTACCCACAATTACTGGTATGTAACCCTTACATGATGCTTTTCATGGTTTTAAATGTTAAGGGTGACATATGGTAGATTCGGGAGATCCTGGATTGAAGTTTGGAGCAAAGGGGAAGGTGCACGGGCGGCGCACGATTTGTCTAAACCGTGAGGAAAAACCGTGGGTGGATGACTGAGGAGGCAGTGGAATCCGCACGGTAAGCACATGGTTAACAGAAACCCTGCGATGATTCCATGCGAGAAGGGTGGCCGAGGAAATTGCTAACTCTTGGTTAGCGCACAGTTTTTCAAACCGTGCAGACTAAATGTGCGGTCACTTAAAATTAGATCCTTAAATTGTGGATCTAACTCGTTTTGCCTCTAATTGCCTAATTAAAGCTCATAAATGGCCCTCACTAGGGATTTTGGTTCTCCTAAGGTAAAATAGGGTTCTCCCATCATTCCAGAGGCGATCTGAAGGCTTATCTTGGAAAATCAAAGCTGGATTCTTGAGGTATGTGGTCGTTATCCTTCGCTCTTGAATGGTTTCATAGATCTACTTAGATCTACTTCTCCTTTTTTCTCAGTTTCTTGATCTATGCCAGTTTAGGGTAGATCTAAGTTTGTGGATGCGAAATATGAAGATATTTGGTCTTGGTTGTGTTAGGATAAGAGATCTATGGTGGGTTTTTGGAAATTTGACCCGGTGTTCTTGAGCGTTCTTCGTCCGTTGCTTGGTTTGTCCTTTTTGTTGAGGTAGGTGGCTTCATTCTCGACTCCTCTTGTTAGAATTGGTTTTATTAGTATAAAATTTGTTATTTGAATGGTATTAATTGTGAAAATCATGAAATAAATCTTATTTAGTGATGATTTATGGTTTTGATGAAATTGTGGAATCTTGGTGCATTGTGTGCAATGTGACTTGGATATTTAAATTTAAAATTATTGATTTCAAATTATGAAATTGATGAAATTGTAAATGGTTTGATGAGAAATGGGTTTTGAATAAAAAGGGTGTTTTATTGAAATGGTTTTGATTGATTTGGTTTTCAATAAAAAGGTAGATTTATTGAAATGGTTTTAATTGTTTGAACACACTTTGTTTGGATGGAAAATGGTTTTCAATAAAATGTGTTTTTTAAAGGATGGTTTGGCATGGTATTTCGGAATGTGTGGTGTGTGTTCATATTTCATGTACGTGGCTTGGTTGAAATTGGACCTTGTGCTTGATGCCAAATGTTTACTGGCACGTGGTAACGATATATACAGGGCTTGGTTGAAATATGACCATGTTCTCAGTGCCAAAGGTGTAATGGAACATGGGATGTAATTACCCTATGATGACTTGGTAGATTGATGAGCAACCGCTCATGAGTATGGAACTGTCATAACGATGCATGCATGGTTGATTTCACAGGTTTGTGAAATGGTTTGGAATGCCAAAATGGGATGTTTGTGAAATGGTTTGGAAATTTGTTTGGTTATTTTTTTGAAAAAATAACCTGTTGGAGAAGCTGGATTAAATTTCAATTTTATGGTTTTGAGCATGGATGGTTTTGGAGAACATGTTTATATTTAGTTATATATTTCTTTGGTGAAAATGTTTAATATAAACTGTTATTATATAAATGTGGCTAACTCTTCTATCCTAGGGGAGTGAGTAGGGAAGTCATTTGGGAAAACCTACTGAGTTTTATACTCACCCCTGCATTGGCACTTTGGTGCTTTTTCAGATGTTGTATTCCAAGACACAGGTAAAGGTAATGAATCTCATTTCTAATGAATTGTGGTGATGTTTGGGAGATGTTGTGGAGCTTGGAGATTGTAGACCACAGAGTTGTGGTGTCTTTCGAGAATATCTTACTGTTATTTTATTGTATACCTTGATGTTTGGTTTGGTCTTCCACTGTTGTGTACTCTGATGTGGTTTAATATATATTAAGTTGTTGGTTGGTCTTTCTTTGTTCATGCGTAATATAGTGAATGGTTAATGGATGGGTTTATTTATTGAAGGGTAAATCATCCCAAACTTATACTTGAGACCCTTCAGCATTTATTACCAGCCTTTGGTGTCTTGGGGATGTCACTTAAGGCCTAGTAATGACTCGTTGTACTCTCAAGACAATGAGAATTGGCGGGTCATTACAAGGTGGTAGTCCACACGTACGCACAAAAACCATAATCATTTTATAGTGAATGTAATGTAAAGATTTTAAATGATATATTATCTATAAATAAATATAAATAAATCAAAAATATAAAATATAAACATAAATCCCATCATTATAATCCATCCATTACAGATGGATATAAAAATGTAAAAATATTATTTCATGCGGTGGTGGTCAATTGTACAAAATAAAGAAGGTGGTGTTTCCCATTTTATAGAAGAGGGGATGGATATAAGATTTGATATAAGCATAAAAATATAATTATATGGAATATAATAGTATAATTAATTTATAATGGTTTTATGAAACATTAATGAGGAATAAAAAGAAATATAATAGAAACACTTGATTAAGAAAATACAAATTTTTCAAATAACCTCCATTTACTAACACCTTAAGACCACTATGGATGGGTTTTTACTTAAAATGATACATCTATAATGAGGGTATTGACAAAGATCATTTTTTATGCAGGTATATTCTGTGTAAAATGGGTTTTTAAATGTGATTAAATGAGAATAAAATATTTACGTTTAAAATATAGGGGAGGGGAACTCTTTGAATTTATCAAAATAATAAATTAATATAAAGTAATTTTCATATCCAAATCACTAAAAACAAGATTATATAAATTATAGTATGTAAATTGTTCTAAATAATCATATAAAATAATTTTTGGACTTGTTATGTAACATTTTTACCCTTATAATTTTATTATAATCTCTCTTCTACACCTTTCACACTTACTGAGAAAATAAATAATTTTCACTCAATAAGGGTTTATATTGTTACTATAAATGGATTAATGGACCAAAAATGGGCCATTATGTATATAATAAACCATATAGTAATAATGATTTTTAAAATTTGATTTTTATGAGTTTTATATTGTCTAATAAAATATTATTTTGTAGAACATATTATAAGATTCAATTTTTAGAACTTTTTATTATAATTATTTTAATAAAATCAAGACAAAAGGTAAAATTAAATAATTTTTTAGAACATTCCAAACATGTAAATTTAATCATATTCGTTTCATATAACATGGTTATTATAGAAAATTATATTATTTTTAGCATCATTTATTTTATTTCTTACATTAATTGAATAATTAACACACCAACATTGGGAAAATATTCTAGGTAATTATTTATTTACTAAAAAGTTAAAATAAATTACCAAGGAGATAAAAATATTTTATACTTAAAACTAATGTATTTTAATTATTATTTCATTCTAAATTCCATATTCCAAATATATTTTAAATATTAAAAAAGTGTGTTTTTTTAAATTTTAAATAAATAAAACATTACAATAGATATAATCACCCCCAAATTGAAAAAAGGGGAATATAATAGAATCATTTATTAATATAGTTTAAATGGACTCAATAAGTAAACATAGGTCAATATTTTGGGTAATTTTAATATTCATATCAAAACATCATTAAAATTAATAACAAAATGTACTCTTTCCTAAAGTTAAAAAAACTAATATGGTTATAATTCACATTGACCAAAAATAAATTGTTCTTATTTCACAAATTTGTGGCTATTTATTACATTAATTGAATACATTTCTAAAAATTCCAAATGTATAAATGTTTTAAATTATTTTTAAATTAAATTCACAAAATAATAAGGAAAACATCGTTTCTTAAATATTACCATTTAAATTATTAAATGGTTTTATTCTGAATTAAACAATAAAATACATTTCAAAAACCATATTTATATTATAAAAAGTAACTAATTAAATTTTATAAATAATCCGAAATATAATTTTACTATTTGAATACTTTAATAAAAAATAATATTTTAGTTAGAAATAAATATTTTAGTATTTATTTAGAAATCAAAGTTTTCTTAGAATTCATAAAAATTCATCTGGTGATAATTTTTACATTTTAAATTGAGAAGTACAATTCATTATGTTAAATAAATTTTACAAATTAAAAAAAACTAATTATAATATTCACTCATATTACATAAGAAAACCCATTTTTGATGAAAATGCATTTCTCAGGAATAAAATGACTTTACTAGAAATTGAGAGAATAATTACAATGAATTGACTATTATTTTATAAATGAGTATGTAAATTATATATTTTAATAATGTAGTTAATACAATTAATTCTCACCAATCAAACTCCTATTTTATATTATCCACATTGAAATAATAATAATTCATTGTCCATTTATGCTTAGTGTTTTATATCATGTACGATATAAAAAATAATATTACTTTAAAAAAACATATGATATTATAGTCTCCTTGTTTATGAAATTATGTCTTCATAATTTTAATTAATGATCAGAAACTACTGCATGGCTTCTCAAAAATTATTTGTTGAAACCCAACATTATAGTATTGGTTAATAAAACTAATTCTTGAATAACGAGAATGAATATATTGATGGTCATATTGAATAATTGATTATAGGTTTCAAAGTAGTAGAACATAATTGGGATGTGAAAACATATATATTGATGAAAAATTTTCTTCTAAATACTATCAGAGAATGATAGAGAACCCAATCATGATAATTTTGACCATCACAAAACTGAAAATTTAGGATGGGTTATAAGGCCCTTGATTTATCATTTAAAAAAATTATTTGATAATATTTGTCTTTTAAATATAATTTTCATAATTTTTTTGAAATATTTTAATTCCTATAAAAAAATTATAGCCAAATATACATTCATGACCAGTTGAATTTAATCCATTAAAGAATTCCAAAAAATCATATTTTACTCCAAACCATAAGTATTCATGATGAATTTTTAATGCTATAATCAGTGGAATCAATTTATATAGATCAAAAGATCCATAAATGAATAACCAATTATTCTTCATGTCATTAGTCATTAACCAAATAAAAAATTGATGGAACAAGGTTAGATAATTCCCAAAATGAAGAAACAAACATATGATGAAAAACTAATTTAATATAAAAAAATTTAACTATAAAAAAATGTTTATAAAAGATCATTGAAAATTATGACTATCAATAAAATTTATATATCATAATCCAAACTAATTTTGAAACAAAAAAATTATAAGTATTTTATCACATAGTGTTTTATGATAAATTTAATATTTTTCATTAAAAATAATAACAATTACTCTTAATTTCTCATAAGTAAAATTTAATTTCCCCAATATATAATCTCCAAGATGTAAAATTTATTTATATAAATAACCAGAATCTATATTACACACAATTAAATAATATATACTTCTAAAATATAACACAAACTTTTTTTCAAAAATAAAATATCACAGTATTATGTTTACATTAATCTTATAATTCACCCCAAAATTATTGTGAACATATTTTGAAATTAATTTCATCAAATAATATCAAAAAAATTGTAATACGATTATAATCAATAAGACCAAAAAAATTTTCCAAAATTAATATTAATATATTTTTTTAAATAATTTTAATATAAATAATAATGTAATACTAACAAGGACATCATGCCATCCAGTTGTATGTGATGCACCATTTTCACCCTTTGATTATATGTTCTAGTCGGATGTCCTTCCAAAATGTTATGGGTTGTCACAAGACCCTTGGTTTTTCCTTTTTCTAAAATATAATCCTTATAATATTTTCAAAAAAATATGAAATAATTGATCAGAAATTATATCAATGTATTCTATATAAAATAATTTTTTTGACCATGAATGTTATCTCAAACATTTTATTTTTCATAAAAAACCAATAATTAACCCAAAATCTAATATCATATAAACCCTGATGTTTATCCATTCCATTAAAAAATATTCCACAAAGTTAACATATTATTATTATTCAAATATATTCTTCTCTTGATAATTTTAGTGGTGACATATATCTCCCACATCTATCAAAACTCAATAAAATATTATAGATTCTATATCAGTATCTCAAGAATACTAATTTATTTAAACTTGTTATTACCTTTATATATACCAATACATAATAAAAATAAAATTTAGAAACAATAGTTTTTAAATTTTTATCATAATCCATTAATAAAGATTTTACATCTTATTCCTTAAAACTAATGTCCTACAGAAAAATATGAATCATGTCCTAAGAATCAATAATTTAAAATCACAAGACAAGAAATAATAAAATCCCTTCTTTTGACATTGTCATTTTCATCATCAAAAAATATATTTTAATTAGATATTTTATAATGATAATATATATGGAATTGTTGATCTCATTTAGTGACATTCCCATTAGGACATCAATTTTCACTATTAAAATTCTCCCTATATTGAAAACATTCAATTAATATCTTGAAAATAACATATCTCCATATAATCATGTTTAATGATATATTAATTTTTTTATATAGATTATTATTATTTTATGAAATCATTTACATAATATAATAATCATCCAATTATTTTAATAATTTTTTGGGAATTTATTTCTATATTCCTGACATATATGTAATTAAATATATTTATATTTTTTGATCATTATCTCTTAACACTACATAAGGATTCCTTTCTATTTTATTTGACACATTAAAAAATTAAATAGGTTCAAAGTATTTATCATTGATCCTGATAGATGGAGAAGAATAACTATAAGTGTTAACCCTATAAATACCATTCAGTTGGGATTCATACTTAGAATACCACTACATCTTCCTCTATATCATTTGTTACTTTGGTTTTTTGTTGTATCCATTGATTTACTAAAACCAAAACTAATAGTGTGTGAATATCAAAAATAAATAAAAATAATACAACTTATAAGTATGATATGAACATATATATCATTATTTATGTTATCCCAAACACTTTCTATTTATCTAACTAAACTATGATTCAATGAATCTTATAAATTAGGATAAAAAAAAATCTTAACAATCAATATTATTTAAACCCTATTTTGATACCAACTATAAGAACCCATAATTAATCATTAAATAGTCATGTTACTTTATAATATAATTAATAATCATAAAATCCTACATATATTTTAGTTTGATAGATTTTTACATTCTCTGAACCTAAAATCCTTAAGAAGGTTCCTTTCTTTATTATATTGGATGTATTACAAGGAATAAAATCCAAAAGTAATGGTTAGTTAAGAATTTCATAGAAATATATTAGAGACATGATTCCAATATTAAGTCCAAAAAGAGGAAATAAAACATAATAAAAGAAATTTAATAATAAGAATCATACTCAAAACTTATTCCACAAATTCTTCTTCATATACTGGGGAAAAGAAAAAAAAATTGGGTGAGATCGAATTCTCAATAAGGGTAAAAATAAAACAGAAGTAATCAAGAATCAATATAAACAAATTATATGAAACGTTAAATAACTAAATACAATTCAATTTAAAAAACGATATAATACATAAACAATATAGGAAGATAAATAACTGATGAAGAAATCCATTTAAACAAATGGATAATAATGAAATTCTTCCACACAATTTCATATAAAAAATATCATGGATAATAAAAATAATAATTTAAATTTAAAAAATTCTTAATTATTTGATTCAATGGTTCCTAGGAACATGGCACCTTTACCTTCAAGACACGTTACAAGAAAATTTATCATATTAGGTAAAAACCCATCTGATTTGGCCAATTAATTCATCTCGTGATATTACTGATATATTAAGGGGCATACATTAAGATGTCCTTAACCCATGTCATACCATTCCAAAGTTTTTTTTATATATATAATAATAAGTTTAACTAAAATTATTTTTATTATCTTCAAATATATATACTTATTTAAAGAAATTGATTTATCAAAATTTATGTAATTAATCAAATAATACTATAATTAAACATCATATTTAAAAATGGAATATAGTGTAGGAAATAATAATATCCATTACTATATAATTTTAAAATCTGACATAGATATAATATAAAATATGAAAAATTATCATAAGTAAATTATTATTTGAAGATAAATTTAAAAAATGCCAAGAAAGTGAGATTTCAAATATAAATTTTACATCTTTGTAATTATCAATTCAAAACCCTTAGATGAGATAAATCAAACTTAATATCAAAATATAAGTAATTATAATTCAATAATGATATTATATGATAAAAGGGATATTTATACAGAAAAAAATTATTATTTGGAGAGTATGATATTTATCTCAAAAATGTAAAAATGTGATGTAATTCAATTACATTACACTTCCTTTTTGTTGAATTATCTTTAAAGTACTCTTATTTGGGAAACCCCTTTTGGTATTTTTTAAAATACTTCCATGATTGGATTTATACCAAAATAAAGGATTATACAACGAGGGTATGAATGTTTGGAGAATATTTAGGTGGGGTTCAGATGATTGAAATGGCATGAGATGTGTGAATAAATGTGAGTGGCGAGTGCCTATTTATAGAGGAGGGAGAGTTGAATTCTTGTAAATATAAAAATGTAAACACTATTGAATGGTGTCCCTTAAATCATGTTCCTAAAATAATGAACCAAATTCGATCAATGATATTATATTATCAATATATAGATAGCCAATAGGGCTTGTACAAGTTCCTATGTCATTCTGGGTCTTAAGTTTAAAGTTCAGTCCCTTGTTAAGATCACTCTTCTCTTAAATACTGCCATTAATTTTAATTAATTTTAAAACTATTTCTTTGTGGAAAAAAATTTTGACATTACTATAAATTATAATTTATGATGAATAAATGTCTAGAATCCATTTTTATAAAGTAAAATCACAGATAGGGTAGAAAATATTTTAAATTTAAACTCGTAGTTAGGATGTCAAAGTGGGGTTTTAAAAAAATGTACTAAATATTGAATTGATTTTATCTGTAATATCCATGTGGTATGTATTCCAATGACCTAAATTGGACTAGTATATTTATTTTTTATCCACTATTTCTTTAAAATTATGTTATAATATTGTGACATCCTGGACCTGGATTCCACTTAAAGGGTTCCCCAAGCATGGTGTTCTATCTGGCCTCAATCGCATCTCCGTGAACGCCAATGGTTTCCGACTCATAGTGAGGTCCTAGGGTTTGTCTGTAGGTAGACTATGGCCACATTAGTCGAGTGTATTAGAATGAAGGATATATACATTAGTAAATAATGGAATAAATATAAATAAATAGAAGAAGAAAACATATGGAATAGATAAAAAACAATTAGAATAACTCTATCAACTAGAATAATGATGATGTAATGTCGTGTATCTAGAAAAACTAGAAAACATAGATACAAGATTGGAAGATCAATATTATTCACAATAGTATAAAGTAAATCACAAACTATCCAATGAAACCAGAGATATGGCTCAGTCATCTACTATAAATCATCTTCATAAATAGCCAGAAATCATGTGTTTGAAGATGTATGCTACCATTTTTAATACCTTCAACCATGTAATCTACTCCAGGTACCAAACTATGCTTAGAAAGGGTGTGAGATAAATATCAGTGGACCACCACCAATGGAGTCCATAACATATGGCCCATGTAATGGATTATAGTAGTGTGTAGTCATGAATATATAAAGTAAAACAAGCAGTACAATATAACTGAATACCCAAATACTTGCTTCATCCCTCATCTTGTGTCATAACATGTAACCATTTCATTAATTTAGTAATCACCATTTATTTTCAATATGTAATTTCATGCATAACCAACACTGACATTACCTCATGATTGTATAAGTAGTAATGGTCCCCATACATAATAAGGTAACATGAAAATGACATGTAGTTAGGTTGTTACAAGGTAACAAGAACTGTAATGCAGATCTCAAAGAACACTAAATCGGTAGTATTTGAGTCTATTTAAGGGGTAAGAGTGTAATCCAAGGAGTATAATCCATTTCATTTCACAATGAGGTTCCTACTGAGTCCAAGGTGATCGAATTATGTAAAATAAATAAAATCAAGGACACAGTCTTATGGGATATAAACATAGAACCAAGTAGTCGATAATATAACCAAGTAGTCGATAATATAACCAAGGAGTGATTATGAGGTATCCTATAATATGGTAAAGTACCCTACGGTAGTATATGGGAATCTAAATAATATAAAAGACTCATATGTTAGGTGGGTATCAACGTAAGCAAACCACATTCTTGAATCAGAATGGGTTCTAAAGTGCTAAGGAATTCTCCTATCTAAATCGAAGGTTAAATCGAGTCTGTTAATTCCTATATGTTATTGTAATCATGTAATGATTCATTAGGATCATTCCTCATATTCCATTAGTTTTGATAGACCAAGTACCATTGAATCCATTTAATCCAGTCTTAGGTAACCATTAAGGCATATTATATTATTGAGTTTCACTCTGGTACCTTCCATATACATGGAAAGGGATTCTAAAGAAATGTATACATATTCAATCTCATTTGATAAGGCCATGTTATATACTTATGATACTAAAGATCTCACAATTCACATTTAATAATCAATTTCTAGAACTTTAGGTAGGTCAAGTGTTGAGAATACGTGGAACATTCCATTGTGAAATTCACATCAACAAATAGTCATTTACTATAGTATGGATCGAATTTATGAAGGTAATGAAAAGTCACACCATAAAGGTTGCTCAAAAATGCAAAAATAATAATAATAAAACCCAAATATGGTAGGAACATTAACATGGGGAGGATTTAGTTGTGGACGTAACTACTAACAACTAATAACATATTTGGAAAGTGCATAACTATAAGATTATAACAAGTATAATGATGGAATGCAAATTTATAGAAACAACTCCCAATGAAATCGGTAGGCCCACACAGATATTAAGAAACCATCAAACATTAGGGACATGTTCTAGGCCACCAACCTTAGGGTTGTATGTCTCTCCTCCTCCAGTATCAGCCCTTGGTTTGTCTCGTATTGGAGTAGATCTACGAAAATTTAAAAACACTCATACACTAATACCTCAGTAGAGAGATAAAGAGAATGAGAATGACTCAAGAGGACTTGGAAACATATTATTATGCTTGTAATGTGATGAATAGAATCTCAATTAGTTTCTGATGATAAGAATATCTTAATTCCATGATTAGATCTTCGAAAATCCCCAAATTGAGGGTGAAAGAGGTCAATGCCGCATAAAAATGGGTTTAGGATGAAGGGGGTATCTTAATTATATAATTAAGGGAAAAATTAGAATTTTACCAAAACTAAAGCCTATGCACAATTTGTCTGCACAGTTTGACAAACCATGCACAAACCTTTCATGATTACGTGGGAAAAGGGGGAAATTAGATGGTTAGGACACATGGATTTGCACCAACCGTGCGAGGTGGTTCTATCCAAACAAACAAAATCTGCACAGTTTGCAAAACCATGTGTAATTCTCCCATGGTTTACTCTAAACCATGCACCAAGTTTGTGTTTTTCAAAAAGATGGGTTCCTAGATCTAACAATCCTCGGACACCCTTAGAACCTTTACTAACACATTAGGAATCCATATTAACTCCAACGTGAATATATTGAAAAAAATTAAATGATCTATACATGTATGAAAACAATGTTATTACAGTCTTCCACCCTTAAAAGAAATTTCCCCACCCCCCACCATCCGAGTTCTCCATCCATGCATAAAGTAACACTATCTCATACTGGCCACTGAGTAGATAAGTCGACTTCTGTCTCTCGTGTCCTTTCCTGTACATGATGGTGCTACCACAATACCCGTACTAGAGGGTTAAACTGGACTCAAGGTGCCTTTGTGCCTAGGTCAACAATGTGTTTTAGATTCTCCACAAATGTATAATCGACATCTAACCCAACTTAATTGGGATAGAAAGTATGTGATGGGTTGGAATGGTATTGGTGAAGTTGTGAGACATGAATAACTTTGTGCATGAAAGGATACTTTTAAGGTAGTAGCAGTTGATAGGTTACCGGCCGAACTCCCTCTAGGATATCGAACAGCCCTACCAAATGGGTCGATATCTTTCCCTGCTTCTGTAACCATATATACACTATCCTGGGAGATACCTTATGAAAAACATGATCCAAAAACTCAAACTCAAGAGGTTGTTGATGGAAATCATAATAAAATTATTTCCAAGACTGAGTCGTAGTCACATGCTTCCTAACCTAATGAACTTACTCTGATGAAATCGGAATGAGATGACCACCTAGTAGGGATACATCACCTCCTTCCAGCCAGCATAGGGGTGATCAAAAAGTCCGACCATACAAGGCTTAAGAAGGTTCCATCTAAATCGTCCTGTGAAATTTTTTATTATAAGTGGACTCGATCAGGGGGATATGATTCTTCCAAAAACCTCCAAAATCAAGGATACATGCTCGGAGCATATCCTCTAAAACCTATATTGTCTATTCTGATTTTCCATCAATCTAAGGGTGGAAATGTGTTCTTTGAATAAACTATGATCCCATATCTTTCTACAACCCATTCCAGAATAATGAAGGGAAATGATAATTTCTGTATGAAATTATACTACGTGGAACCCCATGTAATTTTATGATCTCATTGATATACAGTCTTTTAAAAAACATCATCTGAGAAATTCTCCCAAATATAAATGATGTGTGATGATTTTGTTGGTCAATAAATAACTAACTGGATAGCATCACTACCCCTTGACAACCTACATAAGATGACTACGAGATCCATAAAAACATCATCATATTTCCATTACGTTAAAAAAAGTAGTTGTTACAATTTCTATAGGCATGTAGTGATTTTCCTTCACCTACAAACAGATTGAACACCTAGTGATAGATCATGATGTTTGTAATTTAATACCAAGACAGAAATACTAGAATCAGATATCTCCAAATAACATTGAGATGCCTAGATGAACTACCGACTGAGAATCATGGAAATATTTTATAAACTCCTCTGTTATATATGTGGGAACTTAGACATGTCCACGTACACACAGTATGACATCTCTTTCCATAGACCAGCCCAAATGTGGTTTATCTCTTGATGTACTTTCAAGGAGAACCAAACCTTATGAATTTGAAAATTTCCAACTCTTCACCATCTCAAAGAGGGAACAGGTAACTTTTAAGGCTGAAAGGTAAGACTACTCATGACTATCATGAAACCATAGACAAAGATCATAGAATAGGGCCATTAACTTCCATTCATACTATATGGCTTGTGTTTGAGTTTTCCAACCCAGTGAATCAGCGAGCACATTTCCCTATACAAGAGTATATGCACGATCAAAATAAAAGTATTGATGATATTTAACCAATGTCTGCTATTTTAGGATCAAGTCATGTTGACAAAAGATACATTTGACAATCTTGTGACCCATGTACACCCAAAAGAACTCACCCGAAAGATTGTGTCTCCCAAAACCTAAGGCATATATGACTAATGATTAATCAAGGTCTTACATTGGGTAATTTATCTCTTGATACCTCAAATACTGAGAACCATATGAAATGACTCTGTCTTCCTACATCACTAATACTCCTAGGATAATGC
Organism: Viscum album; assembly: GCA_963277665.1. Lineage (NCBI taxonomy): Eukaryota > Viridiplantae > Streptophyta > Magnoliopsida > Santalales > Viscaceae > Viscum > Viscum album. The sequence goes on along the minus strand of OY728150.1, from coordinate 1,826,360,445 downwards.
ATGATGCATCATATAATATATATATCCCATACCTAGAATGGGAATAATTATAATAGGTATCGATACAATCCTCCCCTTCAACTCCTAAAATGATTTATCACATGCTTCTAACCATGTGATCATGATGCCCTTCATTGTAAGACTTGTAATTGGTGAAAAAAGACGTGCGTATTCTTGTATGAAATTACTATAATATCCATCCAAACCCAATAAAATCTATATATCAAACACATTGTTGGACTATTCCCATGAAACTACATCACTATCCATTTCAGGATCAACAAATACTTCTTATTATATGATAATATGACACAATAATTGGACCTTTTTGATCCATAATTGGAACTTATCCATCATGGTATAATGTTGATGCTCTCTTACTATACATAGAATGATCTGAATCTGTTTTTCATGGTCACTATGAGTATGATAATACACCAACATTTCATCCACAAAGACCACGACAAAAGAGTCCAAATAGGGGTGAAAACCCATATTAATCCATGAAATGAAAAAAATATGAGAATAAGTATGACTGAAAAACAGAGAAAGATACTCATACATACAATACCTAAATAAAAAATAAATACGAGGTACATCTGATGGTATGACTCACACCTAATGACAACCCATTATTTGGTTGATATTTTCGAAGACCTTAAATCCTCAGAACTGGTTGAAGAGATCATCTATTTGAGGATTTGAATAATGATTCTTGACTATACACTGGTTCACAAATATATAATATTTAATTAAAGGAAATTTTATTTCATCCTTCTTAAAGAAAATCATGGGTGAAACACAAGAGTATGTACTAGGCTATATAAAAACAATGGTCTCTAGATCCTATAACATTCTATTGAGTTCCTTGAGTTTAATAGGTGCAATCCTATAAGGAGAAATGGACACTGGAGCTACTCTTTGAACAAGATACGTTGTAAAGTATTCCACTCTCTTAAAAATTAATCCAAAAAAGTCCTTAGGAATGACTTTCCTAAAATGATCAACTACCAAATGGAAATCAGTTTGATGAAAATCTTGATCCTATATTAAAGGATTTTTAATTTGGGTGTCACTCCACCTAACCCATGATGCTTTTATATATATTTCTCTCAGCCTGGACATCCCATACTACTTTTAAAATATTAATACTTCATTTTGGTGATCTAAAAGAGACCATGGGGCGATAACAGTCTAAAAAGGTGTGATAATGGACTAAATAGTCCATCTAGAGAATGAAATTGAATCTCATAATCTATAGAACATAGAGATTCCATAAGCATGGGTAATTGCATACTTCAAAGGGACGTTCCTAGAACTGGAGTATGGACTCTATATTTATTCCCAATAGTGTATAGACTATCCTTACACCATAATGATATTGTATATCTAGTTCGAGAATTTCCATTATATATACAGAAATAAAATAGTTTAAAGCACATGTATGATTAAAACAAGAGAAAATAGTGGAGGCTACAAGAATAATACCTTTACTGTAGATAGTCCCCAACCAAATCCTCAGGTATTGACTATAAATAATGCAATTGTCCTGATCCATGACCTTATGGAATAGATGGACTACCAATATCATTAATTCTATGCAAGTATAAGTACCCATCCTTAAAACGCTACTTAATCTTGAATTTTAGTCAAGAATATACATTATTACATATTTTGAATCCTTTTGAGTTTACAATTTTTAGAGAATCGGGATACCTTATATTCATAACATACCACAATCATACAAGAGTATACAACTAGAAATAGTTTCCATTTTTTTCAAAATATAAAACATTAAAATATAAATCATGATTCATTGACAACACTACATATAAAACAACATGAATCCATTCTTTCACTTACCCATCCTTATATCCTGTGAAAAACATTTAAAAAACATGGGATGAGAATAAAATTCAATAACGTATATAAATATAGAAACCGTTATTCAATTCATAACATAAAAAACTAAATAACATGTACTAAGGAAAACTCATATGAATAAGAAAAACATATAGTTTCCTTGGGAAATATTTACCATAACACTATTAAATTCACCATTAGACAAGGAATAACCTTTTGGCCAACTTCCATCTCTAGAGTATGAAATGAATTGGAGAGCTATAATGGGGCTCACCGATCATATCTTGAGCGATAATGGGATAAATCCAACATATCTTGATCAATAATGGGCACAACACCAAATATAGTTAGCTATAATGGGATCAAACTAATAAAAATAATTTCCAAGGAACATATCATGGTAATAAATTATCTTTAAATTATTAGAAACTACTCAATCCATACACATAGAAATACTATCCTTTTTAAATTTATTAAAGTATGTTTTAAATGTATTTTAAAAGGAAAGTCCATTAAAATATGATTAGAGTGACAATTAATAGAATTGAATGGATTTGTGTATACAAAATAAATACACATATTGCAACATAATATATAAAAAAATTCCTGAAAACAATAATCTTAAAACAATATAATGAATGGAGAATAATGTTTACACAAAGAATGGAAATTGGGTTAAGAATTCCTATACCTCGGGATTGTATTACATAAAACTTTTTTAAAACGCTTATATAATTTATAAAAATGTGTTATTAATATCATAAAAAATATCCATCTTTATAATATCTCATATTATCATTTCATTACATAATTTCACCCTTTAATTTTTTGTTTTTTGTTCCTTGCATTGTTTTGGGTGCGTTTCATTACATGATTTCCAAGATTGGTACATGATGTATATTCTTATCAATTGAAAGTGAAACTCCAAAATTGGAATGGAAATATATTTAAATATTTCCAATACAATAATTTATATCATCTACCATATTGATGTTTTATATGAGGATGATTCATAAGTTAAAACAATAATGATGTTCATTTAGATCATATTAGTGGTTCTTTGATAATAATGAACTCATATTGTTTTATAAATTAAAAACCTTTGTAAAAAATATTTCCCGAACCAAAGATGAGACACAATTCATATATTATAAACTGGTTCAACAATAAAAATGGTTTCTTTTCCAGACATGAAATAATTAATGTAAATATAAATCGCATCTTCCATGATGTCAGTAATTTGACACATCACGAACAATTGGTTTATTACTAGAATATGTGGGAGAGGAGAAGAATAATGATGATAAATTTTCAATTAACATGAAAAAATCTAGAATACAAGTTATTTCTAGAGAGTTCCTATCTCTTGGGTAGTAGTATTTGAGGAAATAATAAGAAAATAATGGAACTCAACATAAAATAATAGTTGAGAAATCCCTTACAAAAATTTAGCACTCTAAGGCTATACATCATAGTTTTAGAAAACATTGAAAAAAATAGGGGACAAGGGTAACCATTCTAGAAATGAATCATAATATAGAATAGATCAAGAATAAGATGAAAATAATAACATGTCAAGGATTCTTGAATTCTATACCACATAAAAGAGAACATGAATGGAAAAGGAATGAAGTTGAGAAATTTCATACCTTATTAAGTAACTCCTAGAACATGATGGTTGGGACCATGGGGCCTTTATAAAACCATGGGAGGAATACTTGAGAGGTAATGAGTCCATAGCATCATTTATGAAGAATTTGTAATGAATCTAATGATGGAATGGGTTGATATTTATAGAAATAGTGAGGGAATATTTTAATAATTTTTCCTGGAAACCTCATTAGTGGTATTTCCAAAACCATAGGCATACACTTATTATTTGACCAATGTATTAGACAATTGGTACACCTCAAATATTATTTTACTATACATAAGTTGACCAAAATTATTACATAAATATTATATCATTAATGATGTCATTAACAAACCAAAACTCTAAACTGTATTTTTTTATTATTCATTGAAAAATCAACTGTTTCAAAAATATCAGAAAAAAACACGAAATACATTTTTAAATGTGTAAAATTAAAAATGAACTCTAATTTTTGAAAATTATTTTCTAAAGATTACTAATTTTATTTTTAAATAAAATAAAACTTAATTCAAAAATTAACAATTTTAAAACTATAACATCTTTTATATCACATTGAAAAAGTAACCAAGATGTTATTATCTTAAATCCTTAAGAAAATAAAATAATAATAAAATTTAAAATTCATTAGGAACAAATTATTATTCATATGTGTAAGTTAATATTCACTAAAAAATAATGTTGGTTCCATCAAACTCTAAATTACTTACCGAACACAATTGTAGATGATTGTTTTTTCGAAATTCAAAACATTAAAGCAGCAAAATTAGGTTTAATGACTAGTTATAAATATCCTCAAAAACAATGTTTTATAAATTTCCATTATTTTTTTAAATCATTTGGGTGTTACATTATACTCACTATCTGGAAATTTGATCCTTGTAATTTTATTTACTCGTTAAACAAGTGAGGGTAACATTCCCTAATAGCATTTTCATGTTTCCATGATTCTTCTTCAACAATGTGGTTTCTCCCCAAATCATTTACCAGATGGATTACCTTAATCCGAAAAACATATTCCCTTCGATCAAGTGTCTGAACTAGTTTCTCTTAATAAGAATGGTTTTTTTTACAAAATGGGTTCTAGACTCAAGACATGTTGTAAATCTGGCACATGCTTTGTCAACATCAAAACATGAAAAACATTATATACCTGAGATAAACTCAGAGGAAAAGCTACTCAATATACAAATGGTCCATCTTTATCCATGATATTAAAAGGATCGATGAATCGTGAACAAATATTTCCTTTTTACCAAAACAAATCACACTTTTCCAATTAATGATTTTAAGGAAAACATAGTCACTTACCTCAAATGAGTATTCATTCCTTCTATTATATGCATAAATTTTCAATGTAATCCAAGCAATCCTCATGTGCTACTAGATCATATACACTTTCCCTACCACTTCCCCTTTTAATTAGGGTCCCATCAACTACATTTCCCTGACTTCATCCCAAAAATCTAGGGTCTGACACCGCTTCCCATACAATGCATCAAAATGTGTCATCTGTATACTAGAATGAAAAGTGTTATTATAAGAAAACACAACTGAATAAATATGATGATCCCAACCTCATTGGTAGTCCATTGAACAAGATCGAATCATATCCTCCAATGTTTGAATCATTCATTTTGATTCCCCATCTGATTGATTATGAATAGATGAATTGAAATTTAATTCTGTTCCCACTGACTTCTGAAGACACTTTCTAAATTTATAAGTGAACATGGGATCCTGATCTAATATAATGGAATGAGGAAATCCATGTATCCTAAAAATCAATATGAGTTACAGTCAAGAATGCTAATTCAGTGACATTGTATATGAAGTATATAAGAAATGAACATATTTTTTCAACTGATCAATAATAAACCAAATCACATTGTTACCCTGAGAAGTCTTAAGTAGTACCACCATGAATTCCATGTACATATTCTCACATTTCCACACTGGCTCAGGAAAAGGCTAAATCCCCCCCCCCCCCTTCGGTAACTACTGCTCTTCTTTAACCTGTTGACATGTCAAACATTTCGTAGTAAATTCTGCAATATCCCTTTTAATTCCATCCTATTAGTAATACTCTCGAAGTTCTATTTACATCTTAGGACATCAAGGATGAACTAAAAATAGAGAAATATGAGTTTCACACAAAAAAATATTTTTTTAACAATGAATCATAAGTAACAAACAACATTTTTCCTAATCATAAAATAAAATCTTTATCAAGGTTAAATTCTGGGAACTTACCTATTTTATCCAATTCTACCATTTTATGTAGCTCAATGTATTCCTTCTGTGCTTTCTTAATCCTTTCGGATATCGATTACTGTATTCAAACATAAAACAAAATAGACGTATTCCCTACACTAATATCTTCGACAACAGAATTAATAAAATCATTAATCATGGGATAATTTTCTAAATGTAACGTAGTTAATGATGAATGATGTTTTCAATTCAAGGAATCCACTAAAATGTTTTATTTTCCTTGATGATAATTTATAAAAAATCATAATCCTTTATCAGTTCAATCCATCTCCTCTATGTCATGTTTAATTCCTTCTGAGTTAAAATATACTTAAAACTTTTATGGTTAGTATATATGTGACATTTGACTCAGTATAAATGGTGCCTCCAAATTATCAATGAAAAAACAAAAGTTTCCAATTCCAAATCATGTGTGGGATAATTTACCTCATTTGGTTTTAGTTATCTTGAAGAATATTAAATTACCTGATCATTATTAATTAAAACACAACTAAGTCCCATCAATGATGCATTATTGTATATGAAAAACTAACAATTTTTTTAAGGCAAGAAAAGAACTTGGGCATTCCCAAATCTCTTCATTAGTTCTTGAAAGAAAACATTATATTATTCTATAAAAACAAATTTACCCCATTTTCCTGTTAACTTAGTTAATGGGAATGATAATTGTGTAATGTTTTTAACAAAATGTCGGTAATAACCTAATAATGCAAGAAAACTACGAATCCCTGTAATTTTTTTTGGCCTTTTCCATTCACCAACAACTTTTGTTTTGGTAGGATCAATTGGTATTCAATAGTTATTTACAATGTTCCGAAGAAAAGAAATCTATTGAAACCAAACATCAAACATTTAGAATATAAAATACATTTTATTTTCATTTATGGTTTCCAAAACAACCCTTAGATGTTTTTCATTACACTCTTTACATCTAAGATATACCATAATGTTTCCAATAAATACAACCACAAAAATATCCATGAACTCATGAAATAGTTTGTTTATTAGATCCATCAATACAACTGCCGCATTATTTAACACACAATTCATAATTACAAATTCATAACAACCATATATAGTACAACATGTAGTCTTTGGGATGTCATTATCATTTACATTCAAATGATTGTGTCCAAACCTCATGTCAACCTTCAGGAAATACCACACTCCCTGGATATGATCAAACAAATCTTCATTATGTGGAAAAAGATACTTTTGATAACAGTAATTTTAATCAAGGCTCTATAATAGATGTAAAGTCTTATTAAACCATCTCTTTTTGTAAAAAAACAAGACATGAGTGCCCCATGGTGAAGTGTTGGGTCTAATGAAGCCTTTATCTAATAATTAATTATACTGTTTTTTTAATTTTAGAAGATCTATATTGGCCATTCGATAAAATGGTTTAGATATTGGTTTAGCATCAGGAACTAAGTCAATAGTAAACATAACCTCTCGATTAGGAATTACACCAGAAAAATCTTCAAAAAAAGCATCTAGGTATTCATTTACAACTGGTACATCATTAATTTTAATAGTTCATTTATCTTAAATAATATGAGCAAGATATCATTCATTTCCATCCTTTATAATTTTCTTAGCTTCACGATATGTTATTAATGATATGGGTTCATTCTTGTACAGAAACTGAAATTCATTCTGAAAAACAACTTTTTTTCTCTATAATCTATCTTAGTATGATAAAAATTATCGAATCAATACCTATAATAACATTAAACACTACTAGAGGAAAAACCACAAGGATTGTAAGTAATTCCATTCTAGAGACATGAGTAAGTATATTCATATAGTTTCTTTCTGCAATAATATTTCTTCCAGGTGTTTCTACCATGAGATATGGTTTTATTTCTTGAAGTTGAATTCCGAAATTTTTTCAGAAAATTTCTCAGAAATAAAGGAATTTGTAGACCTTGAATCAAACAAAAAATTTTATAAATTTGAAAAAACAAGAAATGCACCTAAGAAAACATCATTTGATGGCTCAGCATCAACTAAAGTAGTTTAAAATTACAAACCCTTATGTTACCTATCATACAAATTCCCAGCTTGAGTAACTAGCTTCGAACATACTTTAGAAAAATGAACAAATTTCATATAGGAAAACCATCTCACCATCAGTTTCTCATTAATTTACTGATCATTTCCCTTCCACTCACGTTACATATGTCCAAAGTTTCCACATCAGTAGAATTTCCCATAATTTACTAGACATTCACCAAGATTACTTTTATCACACTTTTCACAAGAAGGGAAATTCATTTTATTACCTCTGAACATATTTGAGGAGTTCTTCCCTATTTCATACCAACTAAACCAATTTTTATTCTTTTCATCACAAGAAACATATCATCATGTAAACTCTATCTCAACTTTTTCCGCACAACAAACCAGTTTCTCATTGTTTTTAAACTCTCATGAGGCTGAATATCTTCTCAAAAATGGTTTCAAAACATTGTAAAATATATTAATTTAACATTCAAATTCCCCAGTTAAATATGGTACATATCTGACTAGTCTTGTAAAATTGGCTTCAAATGATTTCAAATAATCATCATCATTATTATTTAGTTCCACAATTTTCTCAGAATTCTAATTTGAATAGTTTTGGGAAATTAATTTTCCAAAAATGACTCTTATAATCATCCATTACAAACAATCAATATCACTTGTTTCTCTAATATTCTTAACTAGAGACCACCAATGATCATCTTCATATTAAAAATGATAAATAGATAGTGTTACATTGTGACATTCCTATCATCCCATGACAACAATTATCGTTTAATGAGTATCGATCCATCCTTCAGCTATCACTCGTTCTGCAGTACCACTGAATACTGGAGGATGTTTCCTTATAAAATGATCCACAAAATACATGCTTCTTCTAAGAAGAAAATCTTCCTCTCTTTTTTGGACACCACCCCCATTTATTTCTTCATTCACCTAGACCATTTATATCACAAACTACTCAGTTCCAATTCCCAGCATTTTAGGCTGCAGATTCAGATATACATCTACCTCTTGGTGACGTACTACTTCAACTTCGATATTTATTCTACAGAAAACCATTCAGTAAAATCATAACCTAGTTGAAGAAATATAGTAACCTTTAAATTCTATAACATTTCAAATTACCACTAATGTAAAAATCAGTTATGTTATTATTTAAATATCATCCCAACCCCTAAAGTTATCTATACAATCACTTGATATGAACAATAAGGTCCCAGACTTAAAACATTACTTAATCTTAAATTTTAGTCGAGATATAAATTATTAAATATTTTTTATCTTCTTGAGTTTAGATTATTTAGATAATTAGGATTAATTACATACATAACAAACCAAAATCATTCAAGAGGATACAAATAAAAATAGTTTCATTTTTTAAAAATATAAAACATTAAAACATAAAGCATGATTTCATTGACAACACTCAAAATCAAACATCATGAATCCGTTTTTTCTCTTACCCATCCATATATCATATAAAATTCATTTTTAAAACATGGGATTAGTATAATACTCAGTATGGGATATAAATATAGAAATAGTTAGTCAAGTGATATCCTAAAAACTAATAAAACTCATAATCATAAAAACTCACATGCAAAAAACGTCATGAAGTTGCATTGGGACATATTTACAATATCACTCTTACATTCAACCATACATATGGAATAAATTTTTGGTCAACTTCCCCTTCTGAAGTACCCAATGCATTGGAGGGCTATAATGGTGCTCACCCATCATATCATGAGCTATAATGGGCTCAACCCGATATATCTTGAGATATAATGGGATCAACCCCTCATATCATTATCTATAATGGGATAAACACATCATAAATAATTTCAAAAGAACATATCATGGTAATAAATTATCATTAAATTAGGAGAAACTAATAATTTCATACACATAAAAAAATCGTTTTCAAATTTTGTTAAAGAGAGTTTTAAAAGGATTAGAAAAGGAATGTCCATTAAAATGTAATGGGGGTCAGAATTAATAGAATTGAATGGGAATAAAAATAGTGAATCATAATATATACAAAAATTCATTGCACCAAAAATGTTAACACCGTGTAATGAATAAAGAAGAAGGTTAACCCAAAGAATGGATATTGGGTTAGGAATTCCCTTACCTTGGGTTTGTTTTACTTATAAATTGTTTAAAACTTCTGTATCATGGTTAAAAGAGAGTTATTAATATTTTTCAAAGACATATAAATATTTATAATTTCTTATATGATAATTTCATTAAATCATTTCAACCTTTAATTTTTAGTATGTTATTCCTTGCATTGTTTTGGGTGTGTTTCTTTAAATGATTTCCATGATTGGTTCATGATGGATATTGTTGTCGATTGGATGTAAAAATCTAGAAATGGAATGGATAGGTGTTTACACATTTAAAGTGCCATAATTCATACCACTTATCATTTTCCTTTTTTATATGGGGATGATTAATAAGTTAAAACATTAATTATGTTCGTTTTGATTATTTTAGTGGTTTTTTGATAATTACTACCTCAATTTGTTTTATAAATTAAAAATATGTTTACAAAATAATTATAGAACCAATTATGAGAAAAAATTAATATATAATAACCTAGTTATACAATAAAATGGTTTCATGACAATACATGAAATAATTAATGTAAATTGATATCACATCATCCACGATGTCGGTAATTCGACATCACACAGAAAATGTTTTTATTCCCCGAATAAGTGGGAGGGGAGAAAAAGATTGATGATAAATTTTTCATGAACATCATTTAATCCAGAATGTACAATATATCAAGAGAATTAATTCCTCTTGGTTATGAGTGTATTTTGAAATAATAATAAAACAAATGAACTCTATATAAAACAATAGTTGAGTAATCCCGTACAAAAATTTGGCAACCTAATGACTATGCAACTTAGTTTTAGAAAGAATTAAAAAAATATGGGATAGAGGTCACCCATCAAAAAATGAATAATAATCAATAATATAACAAAAATAATATAAAAAATGAACATGGTATGGATTCCTGAATTCTATACCACATAAAAGAGAACTTGAATGGAAAAATAAAGTAGTTGATAATTTTCATACCATGTAGAGTAACTCCTAAAACATGAAGGTTGGGACCTTGAGGGGGATTGAGGAAACCATAGAAGGACTAATAGGAATGAAAGGAGGCTATAAATTCATTGAGGAGGAATTTCGAATCAATTTAATAATGGAATGGGTTGGTATTTATAGCAAAAGTGAGGGAATATTGTAATAATTTCCAAGGGATGCCTCATTAGTGGCATTTGAAAAACGATGGGCTTTCCTATGGTATAAGCCAAAGGTATTAGCCACTTCAGACACCTCACCTATTATTTTACTATACACAAGTTGACCAGAATTAGTACATAATTATTACATCATTAATGATTTCATTAACACCCCGAAACTCAAAATTTTACTTTTTTACTATTCACAAAAAATGAACTATTTCAGAAAAATCCCAAAAATTCTACAATTTTTCAATGTCCAGTATCCAAAAATGAACTCAATTAATCAAAAAAAATTCAAAATATATTAATTTAAATTTTAAATAAAATCATACATAATTAAAAAATTAACAATTTAAAAACTATCATTGCTTTTATATAACATTTAAAAATTAACCAAGATGTCATTATCATAAAGCCATAATAATATAAAATAATAAGAAAATTTACTATTCATTAGGGTCATATTAATATTCATATTACTATTCATAAGGGTATGTTATGTTTCACCAAAAAAACATGTTGGTTCCATCATACTCCAAATATCTTACTGAACACAATTGTAGAATACTTCTTTATGAAATTCAAAACATAGAAGCTAAAAAATTATGTTTGAAGGCTAGTTATAAATATCTACTAAAAATGTTTCATGCATTTCTATTATTATTTTAAAACATTTGGGTGTTACAGCTGGAACTACAAGTGATTAGGAGTCGGACTACAACCACCATGACCTCCTCTTCATCCAGACATGCTGGTGATATTCCAACTGCCCTCCTGATTCGGCACAAACAAACTTACTCCTAAAGGTGGATCTGATGAGGATCCTTTTCCAATAAATACTGGTTTAATGGTCTGACAAAAATTCCAATAATGTTTCATATGGTAGTATTCCTGACACTCAATAAATTCTCTATCACAATAGTGCACACTTATGTACCGATAATCCACACTGATGACACACCATAGAGCTATCAAACTAGATACTCATGATGCCACTATTGCGATGAGAAACTTCAAGGAAAAGTTACCTGTCACAATAAGAACTAATTTCCTAACGTAGCACAGATCTTTTAAATTGGTATTCATGCAGTTTATCAGGTTATTCTTAGTGATAAGGGTCTGATGAACTATTGTAGAAACATTAGGCAGGTGAAATACATTCACCTGAGTTCATATGGTATACTAGAGCCCATCTTCAAAACCTATATAATTTGAAAGCCCATCACTGTTTAGAATAAGTGAAAAAAACTATAAATCAGTGAAATGTGATGAATATTCCCCAAAATACATAGAATACTTCTCGAGATTCTGGAAATCTCCAGCTCTATCAGCTCTTAGTGCCTTAGGAAATAACTGATCATAGGAGGCTATCACAACTAGAATTTGAGGTATTTGCGATGGGATAATAATAACAGGAACTCGTTGCAAATAAGCTTTAGCAACATGGTCTCGTCACAAATAGCCTATTGTAGAAAACGACATCAAAAATACTATTTTTTTCAATGGGTCCATCGCAATAAATAGTATTTGCGACCGGAAACTTCACTGTCACAAGTAAGTCTCTAATTATATACATTATATATAAATAAAACTTTCTCAATTAGACTAATGGTCCATCAAAATAACTTATTTAAAAATTTTTATTTAATCTATTTGTGATGGGATCCCATCATAATAGGTCCTGTCACAAATACTAAACCTAGAAAAAAAATTAATAAAATTATGATTAATGAAAAAAAATAATATTATGATTAAAATAATAATAAAATAAAAAATAACAAAATTCTCAATATTCTTAAAAAAATATAAAAAACATCAATTATTATTATTTTTTATTTATTAAAATAAATAAACATTAAAAAAATACAAAAAAAATTATTTAATAAATTTATGATTAATGATGCAATAATGATAATATTATTAAAATAAAAAAAATATTAGAATTCACAATATTTACAAAAAAATATAAAAAAATCATAAAATATTATTATTATTATTATTATAATTAAAATAAATAAACATTAAAAAATAGAATAGTAATAATAAATATTAAAATATTAAAACTAAAAAAATTAAATTATGAAATATTCGCACCAATATAAAAGACAGAAACTGTAAATTGTTCATATTACAACAAATTATGAATTCAAACGTTTTTAACATAAAAAATCCCTAGGGGTCATCTTATCAGGAGGTGGGGGAGTTGTAGGAGTTTTTGGATGAAAATCCATTCCTAAACTACGAGTCAAACATTGCATGTACTCTATCTGCTAGTAATTCTATAGCTTCCATCGATACATCTCCTCTTCGGGCTGCTACTACGGTTGCTGCAACCATCGATGCATATCCTCCTCGTACGTCTGCTGTTGCTGATTCATCTCTTCATGATGCTTCTGCAAATTCTCTATAAGCTCAGTCTGAGTTTGTAACTACTCATGATAATTTGAGGGAGAATTTGATACATCTCCATTAGCTCCTCTCAATCTAGACGTCGACATCGCAGCAGAGTCATAATATATTTATTATTATTTATTAATAATTATTACGATTTATTACTTTTTATTACTAATTATTATAAATTATTTATAATTTTTACTTATTATTACTAATTATTACAAATTGTTAACATTTATTACTAATTATTACTATTAATTACTAATTATTACTAATTATTACTATTTGTTAATAATTATTACTAATTATTACAAATTATTACTAATTATTTCTATTTAGTACTAATTACTACTTATTACTACCAATTAATACTATTTATTACTAATTATTACTAATTATAACTTATTATTTCTAATTAATACTAATTATTACTATTTGTTAATTATTATTTCTAATTACCACTAATTATTTCTAATTATTACTAATTATTCCTAATTGTTACTGATTATTCCTATTTATTACAAATTATTCCTATTTATTACTAATTATTAATATTTATTTCTAATTATTCCTATTTATTACTAATTATTCTTATTTATTATTAATTATTTATATTTATTCATATTTATTCATATTTATTCATATTTAATTCTAATTATTCCTATTTATTACTAATTATTTATATTTATTACTAATTAATCATCTTTATTACTAATTATTCCAATTTGTTATTAAATATTACTAAATATTCTTATTTATTCCTAATTATTCCTAATTATTCCTATTTATTCCTATTTATTAATAATTATTCCTAATTATTCCTATTTATTCTTATTTATTGCTATTTATTCCTATTTACTCTTATTTATTACTAAATATTCTTATTTATTCTTATTTATTAATAATTATTCCTATTTATTCCTATTTATTACTATTTATTCCTATTTATACACATGTATTCTTATTTATTAGTAATTATTACTATTTATTACTAATTATTACAATTTATTACAATTTATTATAATTTATTCCTATTTGTTCTTATTTATTATTATCTATTACAATTTATTCCTATTTATTCCTATTTATTACTATGTATTACTATTTAATATGATTTATTACTATTTGTAACTATTTATTAATAATTATTCCTATTTATTCGTATTTATTTTTTATTATTCTAATTTATTCGTATTTATTACTATTTATTACTAATTATTACTAATTATTAGTATTTATTACATATTACTACGATTTAAAACTAATTATTACTAATTAGCCCTAATTATCACTAATTACCCATAGTTATTACTAATTACCTTTAATTATTACTAATTACCCTGAATTATTACTAATTAGCATTAATTACTATTAAAAACTACAAATTACAGCTACTAATTACTAATTACTGCTAGTTATTTATATACAATACAAATTATAGTTAATAATAATTAATTATTAATTTTTATTAAGAATTAGTAAAAATAATTGAAATTTATTATTAGAAATAAATATTGATAACAAAACATTTTAAATCAAATTTAATTACAACTAGTCAACAATAATTAAAATTAACATAAAAAATGAAATAAATACCAAATTAAATAATATATAAATACCATTAAACATGATCTCCTATTGATGTAGTCGACTTCACAACTTCTTCATAAAAAAATAAATCAGAGAAATTTACACTCTAAAAATAGAGTTTAGAGAGAGAGAGGAAGTGAGAATTTGGGGGTAGAGTAGGAAAAGTGGATGGAGGGTATATATAGCATAGATTAGTTGCGACGGTACTATTTGTGACGGGATACCAGTTGCATATACCTTTTCCCGCATTAATTACTATCAGTGGTTAAAAGGGTATTTGTGATGAGTCCCATGGCAAATAGTTGCATGCCGACACACTTTTTGCAACATAACCACATCCCGTCGCAAAAACCTATTTACCACTGCCAGAATTTGCGACGTGTCCCGTCACAAATACCCTCAGACTAAGGCACTATTTGGGACATGGGAATCCCCCCATCGCAAATAATCATCTCGCTATTTGGCGCGCCGAATGCTCCAAATCGCGCCTTACTTTTTGCGACTGGACCCCAAATCTCGTCGCAAATATCCTCTCAGATGAACTATTTTCTACAGGAATTAATCTCGTTGAATATAGACAGTCGCAAGAACTATTTTTCCTATAGTGTATCCAAAAATCATCCCAAAACATGAATTGATTACGACTACCCTAGGTATCCAAATCCCACCAAATCATGGCTAAATCAAGAATCATGTATATAAAAAGCATGAATCTCTTCCATGGACGCATTTCTTGATGATTAGAGATAGGAAACATGGCCTCAAGCTGCGACTCCACAACCTAAAAACTACCATCCCCTAAAAAATAGAAGTATTCTACTACTATAACTCATAAGATAGATCAACCATCATAGGTGCAACTCATGGAGCACCATGCATGTACTATGTTGGACATAATAGATTATCATGGATTTGGGCATCAATGCTTGAATCAGGTACAATAGGTGGTGCCTCATATAAAACACTTAGATGTAAGACTGGCCGCTCAGGGACCACCGTATCTAGAGCATGGTTGTCACCACATTCTTAGTATACAACAAGAGGACACCGTGGCCGCATTGGTCTTAAAATTCCATGAACAGGACTCCGAATTGGTTTAGAAGCATAAGATAGAATCACTAGTGGAATTTTAATGTTGGAAAACTCATTACCAAAAGTATACTACCCAAACTACCCACATTGATGGCCAGGTGTCAGTAAGTTATCAGGTATAAGTTTCATGTAATTTAGCAGTTAATTTCTAGGTTCACACTTTTACCTTGCTTAAATAGTCAAGGAGGGATAAGGAGGTGTAAGAAATTCATTTTAGATTTCAGGATTCACTTTGTATTGGATGGCCATTTCCAATGAATCAGTTCCCATACACCTATCACAAAAAATGACACCCATTTATTTATAGTATAATGGATCAACTTGGTAAATTACTCATCCCATCCCATGACAGTCCAAACACCTCATGAATTGAGATAGGAATTAACACAATCACAACCAAGAGTAATACATTTCCGAGGAACTTTCACAACATCACTCAACAATCACAAGAATATCAAGTAATGAAAATCTTTTGAATTAAACTATTTGGGATGGAGACATGAATGTCATGTCAATTCTAGGAGCACATGTTAATGAATTTAACAATGCTCCTACCCTCCTATCATTAGGCGAATGATGAAATAAATAATCAATCAGAGTAATAATCACTAACACCACACATCATGTGCGTCACCCAATGGTAAAATAAAATCAACTATAATAGGAAAAAGCTGAGCAATAGTTATAATTTAGGAAACATGGTTTTTAAGCCGAATATGGGTTCGGGACTCCAAAGAATGACTTATTACCTCGTTGTTAGCCTTCATAATAATTAATCTATAGTCTACAAATAATAATCCATGAAAATAAACAATTTTTTATACCAATTTGTGTTCTCCCTGACCCGGATGCCACTTAACGGGTGCCCTGAGCCTAGTGGGCCTCGTGGCCTCAAGTGTATCTCCCCAAATGATAGAGGCTTTCGACTAGCAACTAGGTCCTAGGTTGTGTCCGTGGGGCGTTTATTCCTTAATTAGTATATTGTAGAACACTGTAAAGATATATACAACAGTATAGAGTGGAAGCAATATAAATAAATAAGAGATTAGAAATCACAAAATAGATAAATGAGAATAACTATAATTATATCAACTGAAGCAATGATGATGTAATATCACTTGACCTTAAATATTGGAAAACATAGAAACAATACTATAGGAAAAATATATTCCACAACACTATAAATGATATAAAAATCTATCCCATGAATCCTGATCTCTAGCTCGATCATCTATTATCAAGATCCATCATAAATAACAAGAAATCAAGTGTTTGAAGCCGTATGCTTGCCTTTGTCAATACTCTCACCATGTAATTTACTTCATGTACAAAATGGAACCTGGAGAGGGTGTGAGATAAATATTATTGGGAACCACTAATAGTGTCTATAACAACTAAACTATATAATGGAATATAACAATTTGTAGTCATTCATATATAAAGTAAAGCAAGTAGTACAATATTACTCAATAACCAAATATTTTCTTCAGCCCTTGGTTTGTATTTAAACATGTAACCAGTTAATTAATAAAGTAATTACCATTTAATGTTAATAGGTCATCTGAGGAATAGCCAACATTGACATTACCTCATGATAATATAAGTAGTAACATTCCCAAGACATAACAAGGAATCTTGAAAATGATATCCACTGAGGGAATTCCAGGGTAACAAAAATGGTAACATAGATCTCACAAAATATTTAATCAATAGTATTTGGTTCTAGCTAATGGGTAAGAGTGTAATCCAAGGAGCGTGATCCAAGGAATTTTTCAATAAGGCACATACAGAGTCCAAGTTGATCGACCAATGTAAAATGGTAATACACAATGATAAGGCCCTATGGAATTTTACCATGGAACCTAGTAGTCAATGCTAGAACCAAAGAGTGGTTCTGAGGTATCATGTAATAAGGTAAAGAACACAAGGATAGTTTATTGTGAATCCAAGGAATATAGAAGAACATGAGTATAGTTGGGTGTTAACCTAATCTAATGACATCCTTGAATTGGATTGAGGATCTCAAGTCCTAAGGCATTCTTCTCTCAGAATCGAAGGAGAGATTGAGTCAGTCCATTATTATTTGATATTGTTATCATGTAATCATGCACTCAGTTCAATACTTGTTTTCCATTACTGTGGACATGCCAAGTATTATTGAAACCATTTAATCATGTTTTAGTTAACCATTAAGGCATATTCATTTATTGATGTTCAATCCCCTACTTTTAATCATTATAGAAAGGGGTGCTACATAATTGTATCCTTATTTAATATCAATTGTCAAGTTCAAGGAATATATTTAGTATAGTTTCCATTCCACATTTCACAGGTAATGATCAATTTGAAGAACATACCTTAGGTGTGTCATGTTGTGTGCATATATGGTATATACCATTATAAAATTCTCATAAATAAGAATCCATTTACTATAGTAAGGCTCACATTTATGAAGTTCAAGAGAAATCACACCATAACGAAGGCTCAAATGCACCAAAATAATAAAAACCAAATATTGAATATCCTTTCACACATGCCGGATTGAGTTGTGGGTGTATCCGCTAACAACTAATCACATATTTAGAAAGAGTATAACCATACAATTTAATAATTTATAATAATGTAATGTTAATTTATAAAAAAGATCCAGATGAAATTTGTAGGTCCAACATGAATATTCCCAAATCAATAAACTTTCTTGATGAGTTAGACACCACCCACCTTTGTGTTGTACGAATCTCCTCCTACAGTATCTTCCCTTGATTTGACTTGAACATATGTAGATCTATGAAAAGGAGAAAAATTTTCATTCCACAATATTTCAATCGAGAGAAAATGAGAAGGAGAACGAATCAATAAGACTATAGTATTTACCCATGTACATACAAGGTGAGTAACAGAAGCTCGACAGGTTACCGGGTGATGGAGATATCTTGATTCCCATTTTAGATCTAAAAAAATCACCAAATAGAGAGAAAAATAAGTCAATCCCACATAAAAACAGTTTAGGAAAGAATGAGGTAGCTTAATTAGATCATTAATGGAAAACTATAATTTTACCCAAACATTATCATGTACATAGTTTGTCACCACGGTTTGACAAACTGTGTGCAAACCATGTATGAGTACTTGGGAAAAAGGTGAACACACATAGTTTGACTGCATGGGCATCCACCAACCATGAAAGGTCGCTCTGTTTGAAAAACCACAATCCACACTGTTTCCCAAAATACGAATAATTCTTATATGGTTCACTTTGAACTGCGTGCAAGCAAGATTTTCCCAAAAATATGGGTTTCAAGCTCCAAACTAGCCCCAAAAAACTTCGGAACAATAACTAACTCACTTGGCCCCAATATTAGGTCCAAAGTAAATAGTCAGACTGGAATTTAAAGGATCCATACCTTAGTGAATAACCGAGTTCTTACAAATATAATATAAATATATAAATAAATTATATAAAAAGGATGATTTAAATTAATGTTCATTATTTTTCACTGTTTATCTAAAAATTAAACAACATATAAAGATACAAAAAATTCACACTATATTAATTATAATGTTTCTATTTCAAAAATTATATGTATCTATTCAAATATTTTATTAATGTTTCAAAATTTATATCTATAATTGATGCACCATTAAAAGGGGGAAAAATTACCTTTTTAGAAAAATATTATTTTTATGTGTAAAACTATATTTATTTTTATATTCTAACTATCACATATTTCGGAAGAATAAAATAAATATTATATTTAATATAATATATAAATATATATAAATATATTTAATTAATACCATTCAATAATATTAATTAATTAAAATTACTAAGACAAAATTCCATTTGATCATAAAAATACCTTTTTTATAAAACCATTCCCTTTATATTCATTTAATTTTTATATTCATTTTTAATTAGTTGATTTCTAATGAATTAATCTATATATTTTCATAGTATAGTTAATAAAATTCATAAAAATCAATTTAATTACTATTAATTATATAAATATATTAAATAATTATATTTTTCAGATTATATTATTGTTTGGTATTAGTCGTTCTTGCATGTTACGCAAGAAATCAAAGAAATTAATTATTTCATGTCATGCAAGATAACTCTGTGTTTATTTTATTACAATCTATAAAATTAATTTATATATAATATTAATTATATCATAAATTATTATGATGTTATATTATATTCTATGCTTTATGTTCCATGTCACATATTGTACTAAATACAATGTTCTTATTTTCTGGTTTATGGGAGTTACATTCTCCCCAAATTAATTTTTTCCCTCAAAATTTAAAAATCATCTCAGTAATCGAGGGTTGGATATTTTAAAATACGATTTTTGAAAAACCCGCATTTTTTAAAGGGACACTAACACATCTTCTTAATAATATTAAAATTGAAATGGTAATGTTTCCCCAAAACTGTGCATACAAATAAGAGATCATTATAGAAAACATGGATTTAGAATGGGAATCTAACTATCATCTTTTTATGGAGAATGATACAGAAAATGATTATGAGAAATTTTTTTTACCCCTAATAAAAACACTAGTGGTGTGAAAAATTACATTGATATCATCCGAAATAATAATAATATGGCATAATTTTTTTTAAGAAAATTTTACTAATGTTGAGGAAATATATTACACTATACAAATGTAAGGAAATATAATTAATTGATATGTCAAAATTTCCTAAGGAAAATATTATACTTTGGTTGTCACGAAAAATAAATCTCCTTCATATCTTATTACATGTTGCATCATTGGTTGAATTACTACATCAATATCTAGAACCACATCCAAATGTATTAATAATCCATTCATAAAATGTTTTACATTTCCAAAAGATTATGACCCATCATTGTATAATCTTTTCCATGGTAGTTTTTATTATCCAATTTACATTCTCCCTATCAATATTATCTTTATCCAATATCATTATCCAAACATTAGGAACACATTAAAGCTAATATTTTCTCAACCATGTATTTTTTTAAAAGTTTTACTTGAAACAAAATTTCTTTTCTTGGTACCATTCAACATATGATCTCAAATCCTTAATGAAATAAAACTACATACAGTATATAAAAATTCCATAAATCATAATATGAGAACATCATCAGTAAAATAAATTTAAAAAATATTTATTAGATCCAAATACAGAACCCCATTAATCATCCCACATTAGTTTTTTCCACAATATATTTTTGACCATTATCCCATTGCATTTTCTTAGGTATATTCTATTGACTATAGTCTTATTCATTGGCATAATTCCCCATATCCTTAAAGTTATAACACAGAATATAACTATTTTCCTTCATAACATTCCATTCATTTTCATAGTGAACCTTCTCTAGAAATATAAGAAACACAAAATACTTTCATGAATTTCTTATGGTTATTATTTCCATGGTTATCAAATGTTGGAAAATAATTCATTACCTTTTTGGATTTATCTATTAATTACTATTACAATGTATTCTTCTATTTTATCACTTGGAATCCATTTGAAATGTAAAATTATTTATTTGTCTTAATATGTAATAAAACATTTTCTTCATATGATGAAAATGTCTGAGAATCTAGCGCCCTTGTTAGATTTGGATTAAGACCTTCAAAGAAGTGATCAGTCATGAACTCAGTGTTTCATATGTAATATAAAGAATACATGTGTAATTTTTTAATGTTAGCTTCACAATATGTAAGACTATCTTCTTTATTTTCCATAAGTTAACAAAATTTATTGCCACATCCCATCCCCCGAGGCTCACGCAGTGACTACCCTAATCCCACCTACAATCGGCTAGAGGTTGGAGACTAGCACCGAAAAGGTGTATCCCTAAAATGGGAAGGAATTTCTTTTAACCCTACAAAAAAACGATCCAAGAACTCAACAAGATGCAACGACGATGTAAATCTGTAGTTGTAAATGTATTTACAGAAACTAAAGGGTCTAAAATACAGGCCCAACTAAAAGGTTCAACTACAAATGAAAATAGAAAAAATCTCCTCCGATCGTCCACTAGGTATCCAGCCTAAAGGGTGGGTACAGATCATCTCCCCTACTCTCCACATCGACCAGTCACATCTATGAACTACCTAGTCCTAGCTCTTACAGACTCATCTGATCTGCTCTTCATCTGCACAAGACACATTAAGGTGCGGGAAAAGGCCTTGTAGGGGTGAGTATGGAAATACCTCGTAAGGACCCTATGACCACCAAAGGTCTCTCAAAATTTCACAAAGGAAAAACCATAAAGCATAATCTCAATCACAAAGAACAAAGAAAAATACTTAGATCAAACTAGGTATAATTAAAGAAAATAATTAAAGATTATTAGTAGAGAAGCTGGATCATCTTATTGTATCGAGAGGAACTGCTGCTAACCATATGGAGCCTGTAACACAAAAGATATATAATTAATAAAACCTAAAAGACCCATACAGGATATGACCCACCCATAGTCTATAGGTACAATCCACCGTAAGACCCAAACAGGATCTAACCCACATAGAGTCGATATGCGCTGACGCACAAAAGATCGTTGAGCGCTGACCCACATATGATATAACACATACATGATCAGTATGAAATGACCCACATAAGATCACTATGCGCTGACCCACAAAATATCTAAACCATACAAGATCAGTAAGTGTGGACCCACATAGGATCACTCAGTACTAACCTTCGTTTTATCTATTTCCAACCTCCGCATCACTGCCAGCCATTGGATTCCCTCTCATAGTACACTTTATTCTAGGAGACCCAATCCTCAAGCAATCAATCATACTTCAACCATCACAAAGATCTACGAAAAAGTATTATGATGATCTGTCACATCATAAGGGTCCACATGCAACAGATGGTGCATCAACTGGACGCCCGGTCTGTAAGTTATTCGCATTTTTGTACCAATGGCCCGATTGGATTTCGAGTCAACCCAACTCATTTGTACTCCAAAAATATCCAAAAATCTTGTGGTGTAACTAAAAAGTACTTCGTTTCTCCAAGGATCCTTGAGCCACAAACGGTTCATCAAACAAATGTCCTTTTTGCAAGTTACCTTCATATAAGCATATCTGGGCCCGAGAGGGCTTCGGGTCCTGTTAGACCAACCATGTTGTGTCACTCCAAAGACTGGCCTTGACTGTCGGCCAGGCATGGCCCACACAGGGGTTATGTAGTCATCCTCTGGAATGGATCAATGAGTCGTTCGGTTTATTTAAAGGCATCGTTAGTTAGAGCTACCTTGTCATCTGCGGGTGCCATAGGAGGTGTGTCCCTTGCCAACTCGTTGAGGCTTTTAAGCCACAACTTTATTAATCACAGTGTGGGAAGGCGCACCACCTCTACCTCCAATGCTGGCTACATTTTCGACCACCATGGCATTGAGCAGCGCCGAACTTCCACAGTGGTCGACAGTTGTCGGTCGCCTCTCTCATCCACCGGTGTCATGCCGAAGCTTCTTCTACAGTGCTGCAGTGATGCTCCAGAGATAAGTTTTCACTTCTTCCCTTGTCTACGGGCTCCCCAAGATTACTATTTTGCTATGAGGCTCCTGAATTATAGATTCTAATGAGTTGAAAAATTTTCCCCTAAAAATGTAGCGACCTAGGGTTTGGGCCTTGTTCATTTTGCCCGCGCCCTCCATATTAGCATTATAATAAGTAGGAGATTATTCAATTCATCTTTAACAAATAAACCCAATTCAAATCACCTGCAAAAACCTCCCAAAATTTTTTTAATGAGGAATATATTTAATAGATTTTATTAAAATAATAAACATCCCCTTTCTCAATAATTGTTGGAGTCATCGCGGTTGTAGAATTTGAATCCACGCTTGGATGATGTCGCCGACGTTCATCTCTCCCAGTTCGTTACTACCTGATCTATTGTCTCTGTTGGGGGATGGTGTCGCATTATGTGGACATATTTTCTTCTCTTAAAGGAGATGTTCAAAAAACTATAACCCATGACCCATTTAAATAGAGTGTAAAGAGTGGGTAATGCATTTTGGAATTAATGAGATTCATTAATTTTTGTAATTAAAGTGTCGCATTAATTACGAGAGCGGTGGTTACACAACCAAAGAGTAACTGGTCATTTAGAATCCCATATTTAATTGTATGACTACCTTTCTGGCCCTCACCACTTCTTCTCAAGATGTGATAGTATAAAAAGAAATAAATTAACAATCTCTATGTTATTTTATTATTTCATTAAATGATGAAAAAAATTAAATTTTTGTCCTAAACTGCTTTGGTCGATGTGATGTTTCCCATAAGAGAATCCCAGTGCTGAAGATTCAACATTTTCCTCAGATTTTTAATCCAAGCACCAGTTCAAAAAATATAAAATGCCACCCGTGCGTTTACTGAACCAACCTTAAACAATGCTCATAAATTCACTATGGGAAAACCAGGCCACATGTCACAAACCAGGTCGGGTTTCCATCCAACCCGGCACCCGACCCGGTCCACGGAATGACCTGAAGGGCATTCCCGATCCCCACGGGCTGGCACAAGTGCCCTGGTATCGTAAGTAACAAGTGGGAATGGTATACCAGAAATTTAAGATAAAAAAAAACCAGTAGGATAAATAAACTGAAACTGGAAGTAGACAACCAAACACGCCTTTAAACTATAAATAGGTTCAAAGTCTACAACCCGAACCAAAAATATAATAAAATAAAATAAAAGATGACAGGGGAAACTAAAATTCTTACTCAAACCTCCAAGCAACAGGAGTGGTGTGACATCTACATGTCACAAATGTTAGCCTGCATGAGATAACAATCAACAACCAACCACTGTCGCTGAGCACGAAGTCACAACCTGTAGTGAAAAAGAAACAGAATCTACATACACCCAAGGGTGTGTGTAGGTTGTGAGTTAAAAGCCCAGTAGGTTGCCACCGAGAAAAGGTTCCATGCATAATTATTAAAAGAAAAATAAATTTTCAATTTAAAAGAATAAAAATAAATAAGTGTCGAAAGAATTTTAATAAAAATGGTTTTTAAGGGGAAACTTCTCTAAAAGGAAACTACTTAAATTACCTTACACACACACACACACCCACACACGCACTCACACACACAGACGCATGCGCATACGTACACATGCACAAACACACATAAACACGCACATACACTTTTCATGGTAACCCCAACATCACACTGTGTGCCGACGGTGACCAGAAAGAAGTGGAAGAGCACAACACATGGGAGGCCCTAAAGATACTAGCGAGAAGTGGGACCCTAGAACCTCACATCTCGGTGAACCATATCACACATTCCCGTGCACGATCCAATGGTAGGGAAACACCTCCTACCATAGTGGTCACCAGTCATCATCCAATGTTTAGTGTGTGTTGTAAGTGTCAGTCTCGCTAAGTGAAACTGGGTCAAGGCCACTCTCGTATCACTTGAACGCTAGTCTAGTCCGCCCACCTAGTACGCAGGCTTCCCGTTTGTGCTCAAGTAATTCAATGTTCATGCCACATGTCATAATCATACACTCAAACCAAGAACAACATCACGCAAACCAAAAACCCCCATTCGCACACATAGAATCCATTTGAAATATTACGCACACTAAAATGTTCCAAAAATAAATCTTCATTTCTTACAAAACCCATTTAAAACAACTTGAATCCTTAATAACTATTTAATAAAACATTTATGATTTTTAATAAAAAAATTTTTGAAGAGGAGAGCATGAATTTACACACAAAACCAACCAAAACTTCTTTCATAACCAAAAACACACAACGCCACATCAGGACTTCAATCCACATGACATAAAATAATTAAAAAGAGGTCATTTGAGTAGTTTAACACAAGTGCTAACAAACGATGCACAGGGCAGGGAGGGAGGGGCCCGACTACCGGGGCGTCAAAAGCATGACCCAAGACAAACTAGCATTTCCACATTCCTGGATGAGCATTATTCAAGTTTGAGACAAATTTACCCAATAGACTCCCATAAGGACCACTAAAGCGATTGTATCCAGTGGGATGATACCTCGAAATCTTTAAGGTAACGAGACAACCACACCTCCTCATAGCCACGAGGAACCTCACGCACCTAGGCGGGTCGTCAGAAAGGAACAACCACTGAAGACAATTTAATCCTCCTTCACCTTCAGTACTTATGACAGAAATGAGGTTGGGGTTCCATACTCTCTTGGGTTTCCTGACCACGTGCCATCTTCACTCTGAGGCATGTGGATGGAGCCCTAATGTTTGTAGCATCTTCTGCCTCGTATTCAGGCATTGAAGACTCCCGAACGGAGCTTCTCTTTTTGTTGTCACATGCAACCGCACCACAACTGAGGCAACACTAGCAAACATAACACACTACGACATCCAACTGATCATACATAGAACATTCACCAACACAAGAGCTAAAATGGTTCATGCACATCACACTTTTTTACACTGAATGAGAACACGACACCACCAATTGTCACCTGAACATGACCGTTTCTATTGAGAGGAACATTACGCTGAGAAATACTTTAAACCACGTCTTGAATAACACGTGATTCCTAAACACTACCATAGCAGCCTCATACGATTGGGTTTGCCAAACTAGTATCCTAACACGAACCTTACCTTAAACAAACAAACCAAAGACCAGAGGTCATCTAGAACGATAGACCACACCAACAACTTAGGGTTGCTTCCACCTTTTTTCCACTGGAATCACCTTTACCGTTTCCAAACAGAACTATCAAATTAATGATGTCAAACTTCACCTTTGACAATCAAAGAAAACTTACACTGCAAGACGTCATAGAACAATGACCCATACAACTGATGAAATTTCCACATAGCCCTTCAAGACACTGGTCAACACAGATAATTCTGAACCACCTTCAACTTTCCCCACTAGAATTTCATTCACCGCTTCCATGGTGACCTTTAGACACAACGATGTCAACTTCATACCCGACGAGTCAGACAACTCAAAAAGACCAAAACTCCCTACAGATCCCCTTCCATCTGTCATTCCATTTTTAGAGGATCCGCTTAACTGAAGGAAAAGGGAATAGAGTTAGCGTTGTGACTAAAAAGGAAGAATCCTTACTTTAGTCAACTGGAGGGTCGGCCAATGACAAACCATCTGTGGTCGCACGTCATTCACACATTAACTCTTTATTGGGGTCATACACTAGCCAAGAATGAATACAATATACCCAACCGAACTGGTCCAATGGTCAGGACATTCCACAAGTGAACACCAAACATGCAGGGGAAACAATTGCAGGAGCTCCCTGATGTACTTTTCAAAATAATTAACTTGCTACACGCTTGCATACCAACTTACAAATAAGAATTCAAACTCAAGACACAAACCATTCATAAAGAATACTCGGCTCAAAACGCCACACATCCAACATCTCAAAAACAGAAGGACACCCCACGCAATCGCCGGTTACTAAAACACCAAATTTTCATTTAACAAAACATTTTGAAAATAAGCAAACCAGTGGGTTTCACATTCACCAATGGTGTCCCATGGGCCTCGCACATGCATGTTCTTGTGCGACACCAGCACCCACCTCATATCCATCCAAACACTCATCCGCTTGTTCCATTAACCCTTTCTATTTCTATATACACTCATGCATGTGGTTTCCCATGAGAACACCAAGGATCAAAATCAAACCTTTCCATTTTTCAAAACCAAAACATCTAACCCACACTTTTCAAACCTCATACCTCATTTTCTTTCTAAATTTCTTTATTTCAAAACATTTTCCAAAACATTTTACAAGACCAAATCATTTGTACTTAAAAACCAAATTCTCACAATTATAAAACAATGAGACGAGAAGTAAAGCAGAAGGAAACTAGGGTCAGTGGGTTATTGGAACATATGGTTGGCGACCATATGCCGATCACAACACTAGCCACGGAGAGTATTTTAGGACAGTGTCCCCGACTCTACAAGGCTTTCCAGGACCTGCGAGCCCACTAAGACCACTGACCCTACTACATTTTCATTTCCCCAAGACAATATTAACCGCAAAAACCAAAGACTCAGACAAACCTCAACTTACGTTGGTAACTCGATTTCTGCCACAAGGTGTGCTGGCCAGGAACCTCACACGTAGCCAGGACATCGAGTCCTGATAACCTTATCTTTTCTCTACACTAACTCTATCTCAAAAGACCACGTCCTAAGAGAGAAAACATCACCCTCTGATACCATTTTGTCACGAACAAGATCGGGTCTCCATCCAACCCGCAGCCCGACCCGGCCCATGACAAGACCCGAAGGGCATTCCCGATCCCCACGGGCTGGAACAAGTGCCCGGGTATCGTAAGTAACAAGTGGGAATGGTTTACCCGAAATAGAAGATAAAAAACAACCAGCAAGATAAATAAACTGAAACCGGATGTAGACAACCAAACACGCCTTTAAACTATAAACAGGTTCAATGTCTACAACCCAAACCAAAAATAAAAAAAAGGATGACAGGGGAATCTAAAACTCTTACTCAAACCTCCAAGCAACAGGAGAGGTGTGACATCCACACGTCACAAATGTTAACATGCATGAGATAACCATCAACGACCAACCACCGTCGTTGAGCACAAAGTCACAACATGGAGTGAAAAAGGAGCAGAATCTACATACACCCAAGGGTGTATGTAGGGTGTGAGCTAAAACCCTAGTAGGATGTCACCGAGAAAAGTTTCCACACATAATTATTAAAATACAAATACATTTTCAATTTAACAGAATAAAAAAAGTGTTGAATGAATTTTAATAAAAATGGTTTTAAGGGGAAACATCTCTAGAAGAAAACTAATTAAATTAACTTACACACACACGCACACCCACACACGCACGCACACACACAGACGCACGCGCACACGTACACATGCACACACACACATGTAAACACGCACACACACTTTTCTTGGAAACCCCAACGATACACCGTGTGCCGACGGAGAGCAGAAAGTAGTGGAAGAGCACAATACATGGGAGGCCCTAAAGATACTAGCGAGAAGTGGGACCCTAGAACCTCACGTCTCAATGAACCATATCACACATTCCCGTGCACGAGCCACTGGTAGGGAAACACCTTCTACCATAGTGGTCTCCAGTCATCATCCAATGTTTAGTTAGTGTTTTAAGCGTCAATCCCGCTAAGTGAAACTGGGACGAGGACACTCCTGTATCACTAGCACGCTATTCTAGTCTGCCACCTAGTACCCAGACTTCCCGTTTGTGCTCAAGTAGTTCAAACTTCATGCCACATGTCATAATCATACACTCAAACCAAGCACTACATCACACCCACCAAAAACCACCATTCGCACACATAGAAGTCATTTAAAATATTACGCACACTAAAATGTTCCAAAAATCAATCATTATTTCTTACACAACACATTTAAAACAACTTTCATCCTTAATAACTATTTAATAAAACATTTATGATTTTTAATAAACAAATTTTTGAAGAGAAAAGCATGAATTTACACACAAAACCAACCAAACCTTCTTTCGTAACCAAACACACACAACACCGTATGAAGAGTTCAATCCACATCACTTACAATAATTAAAAAGAGATCATTTGAGTAGATTAACAAAAGTGGTAACAAATGATGCAATAACATTTTCACTAACGGAAAATTTAGTTTTTATTTAAAATCCTCTTTAGAACCAAACACATGACACAATATTATCGAAACAAGATTTGTACCACAAATTTCATTTAATTAAAAAAATAAAAAATTTATAAACACTAAACCAGCTTGACATGGGTTTCCAAAAAAACACTAACATCACAAGAACACATTAATAATAAATCAATGCATATGAGATTTTCAGAGAATAAAATAAGACCAATTCACACCCTGCAAACTAACTAAATAATATTCTGAATTAATTAAACAAGAAAATAAATTCATCAAGCAATAATTATGAGTAGAACCACCTACCTCGAGATAGTAGCGGACTGGACCAAGGTGAAACAAAACATTGCGAGCTTGGCGCGAAACACCCGCCACATGACCATCTCACCTCAAAGGACCTCACCCAAACCCAGAACAGAAATTCAAAAAAAATTAATGTGAGAAACTTAAAACAACATATTGACAAAAGCATTAAAATAAAACCAAATTCAGCACAATTTGGACCCAAATGACATTGGAATCTTACCTGCAACTCTACCAAAAAGAAAGAACAACTAATCGAAATACAACGCACCTATGGAAGAGATGAGGGGGGGATAGCAGGAGCTTAAAGGGGGTCGCCGGAGGTGAGCTGTGCTAGGAAAGAGTTCTAGCCAAGGGGACTAGGGGGCTGGATATTGTGCCAATAGGAGAGACAGGTGCGATGGGGGTTGCAGAGTAGCGGGTCGGCTGGACTGGCGAGGGTTATGGAGCTGGGAGGTCATCGGAGATGTCCAGAGGGAAGCATGGGGCATGGCGTAGCGGGTATGAGGGGGGAACAGGGTCATGACGGGGAGGATAAGCGCCAATAGGGGAGAGGTCGGCCAATGGTGAGTGGGCTGGTCAGGGAGAGTTGTCTAAGGAGGCTGTCCATCGGCTCTAAGGTGTGCGGGGCGGAAAGTCGGCGAGATTGCCGGAAAAGAAGGAGGAGGTGTCGATAAGGGTGCGGGGTGGCTAGACCAGGGGGGTTCACCAGAGTGGGAATCCAATGATGGCAGTGTCGGCTGGTAAGGAGGCCGGCGGTGAGGAGAATCGCCAAACGGAGCAGGGGTAGTGGTCCGGCGCTTCGCCAGACAGAGAAGGCGGTGGGGTGGTACGTTGCCTGATGGAGCGGGTTGAAGAGGCGCGTTTTTGAGAAGGAGGCATGAGGGTGGCGCGACATGAGCAGCTCGTAGGGAAGGTCGTGGAAGCAGAACCGGAAGGGGGATGGGGTGCGACTGGACGGGACTGGCCAGGAGGGTAAGGCGGGCGCCTGACATGTGAGACATAGGGAAGGAGAGGCGCACCGGATTTGGGGAAACGCCAGAGAGATGGACAGCCTTTAGCGCGCAGGTGTGGGAGCCCACAAGTGCGGCGCAAAGGACAGTTAGGGTTTGGGGTTGGGGCGCGACTGGATGATAGAAAGTGGGGGAGAGATGGAATAAAAATAAAAATAAAAGAAAAGTAAAGGAAAAAAATAGGGGGAAATGGATTAAAACCCTAAAAAACATAACCTATCATAATTTTATTAAAAAAATAATAATAATAACCTACTTAAAATATTAATAATGAAAACATAATAATGTTTTAATTCAATATTAAAAACTAAATTAACGTAATAATAATAAAATAAATAAATTTCTTTCCAATATAACTAATAATAATAATAATAAAACTAAAGAAATAATAATAATAATAATAATAATAATAGTAATAATGATAATGATAATAACGTCCTTAAATTTTAAAAAAAACCATTAAATTTTTATCATGCTTCATGATGTGTTTTCTCTTAATTTTTTTTATCCCTCTTTAAATTTTTATTTATTTATTAATAACTTCTTTATTTAATCGGTTTCAAATCAAGCAGGCATGTAGAGATCCGAGCGAGGTCGCGCGGAGACCCAAGTGAGGTCACTCGGTTTCAACAGCGGTGCGCTGAATGCCGAAGAGGTCCAAAAAGTGTGTTTCAAAAAAAAACTCAGAAATTTAAGTTTGACCTTGACCTGAACCACCTGATTCCAAATAAAAACAATAAAATAAGTAATATAAAACGGATGGGTGTGACACCATAAAATCATGCACCATCAATTTTTGCTAAATCATAATAATCTAAAATAATTTTAAAAAATTACCTGGAATTTTAGGGTCTTTATATTCCATACACCTTTGAGATTTTCGTCCCAAAATGTTACAACCAAAATAATGGAATAAATGGGGATTCGTGGCATGTATATGAGCTTCTCGCTCTCTTGTGGTCTCATTGAGACTCCTATGCTACCAATGAACTCGCACCAGAGGTATCTACTGCCAATAAAGGACCCGCTCCTATCAAACCTCTATCTTTACTAGGAACTCCGCAAGCGTCACCCCATCATCGATGTCTAGCTCGACCCTGTCGATAACGTGCAATGGATAATGCACATATCTCCTCAACTATGACTCGTATAAAGCATTATGAAACTAGTGCAACTATGGGGGGAATAGCTAGATAATATGCCACCTCACCAACATGGCGGAGGATCTAGAAAGGTCTGATGATCCTCCAAGATAGCTTGTCACCCTGGCCAAAACCTTTGTAATTCTTATCAGGGTGAGACCTCTAGGAAGACATGGTCTCCCTCCTCAAAATCCAAGGGTCTCTTTTTCCTGCCAGCATAAGACTTATATAGACTCTGTGTAGTCTTCATCCTCTCTTGGTTGACCTACACGTTCTCTGTGGTAGCATGTACCATCTATGGACCCATATATGTTGACTCCCCTAGGTCGATCCGGAAAAGAGGTGTTCTGTATGGTCACCCATACAAGGCCTCAAATGGTTCCATGATGATGGTGGAGTAATAAATATTTTTGTATTAAAACTCCACCTATGGTAGGTGGTCCTCCCAACCGTGGCCAAAATTGAGGACAAAGTATGAAACATGTCCTCGAGTTACTATATGGTCCTCCGTATCTGACCATCTATTTGAGGGTGAAGGGTAGTTCCCAGGCATAGCTGAGTCCTGAACACCTCCTGAATTCCCTTCCACAAGCGGGATATAAAATTTGTCTCACTATCGGAGAAGATCGTTTATGGCACTTCTTCAAGTCACACAATCTCTTGTATGTGGAGATGTTCCAAGCTATCTACTAATTCCTTCTCTCTGATGGGTATGAAGTGAGTCGACATGGGGAGTCAGACATTGATCACCTAGATAGAATCATATCCCATGGACATACATGGTATCCCTGTCACAGTTTCCACAAAGATCCCACCACACTTTCTCTCTGGTACCACGGGTGGATGAGCTACGCTCGTTGGTACATAATGCTCCGTCATCAATTGTTGAAAAGTGAGGATTCAGGATAATAACTTCGACATTGCTTTCTTCATTCCTGGCTACTAGTACTGATGTTGAATGTCCTGGTACATCTTCACTACTCCTAGATGTAACTCTAAAAGGGATGTGCGGAAATCCATCAACACCTCCTCTCAAATCATTACTAGTACTATAGTGCATCCTATAAATAGGAATACATGATTCCA
Source organism: Viscum album (assembly GCA_963277665.1). Taxonomy (NCBI): domain Eukaryota; kingdom Viridiplantae; phylum Streptophyta; class Magnoliopsida; order Santalales; family Viscaceae; genus Viscum; species Viscum album. The sequence goes on along the minus strand of OY728150.1, from coordinate 1,826,327,058 downwards.
TCCTTCATAAATTCTAGCATGATCTTATCCTGAGGATATCTGTGAATGTCGGGTATCGCAGTCTACATCCCCATGTTGCACCTCTCAAGCTCGTTGAAGAATTAGGGGAGTGATAGTCATAGACTGGAGGTAAGATGCTACATCTCTATCCACAAATGATATATGAAATGCATCTTTCTGCTCTATTTCCTCACTCAATAACTATTGGATAGACCTCATGCTGAGTGTGTCTGCGGCTACGTTACCCTTCCCATGAGTATAGACTATCTCAGTGTCAGTGTCCTGGAGGAACTCTATCCATCATCATTATCTCAGTTTCGTGTCCTTTTGTGAAAATATATACCTAATACTCTTGTGATAATGGTAAACAGTAAACTATTCACCCAAAAACTAGTGTTACCTGATCATCAGTGAAAATACCACTACAGTTAACTCCATGTCATGGGTAGTGTAGTTCTGCTTGTATTGCCTCAACTACCATGACCTGAAAGCAATCACTACTCAATTTTACATTAGGACCCAACCATGTATGGTGCTTGATGTGTCGTAGTAGTCTACATACCCAACTCCCTTTTCTAGTATATTCATGATGGGATCACTCATAAATCTCTACCTTAGCTCATGGAAACTCTACAGGAACTTCTCTATCAACAAGAAAGGTTGCCCCTTCTTTTTCAAAGATGAAAAGGGTGACCCTACATAGGAGATGTTAGGTAAAAATCTCCAGTAGTACCCATCCAATCCTAGGAATCTCCACACCTATGTCACACTTCTGAGTGGCTCTCGATCAAGAATGGTCTTTATCTTCTCTGGATCCACAGAAACTATAGCCTTCAAGATAACATACCCCAGGAAGTGGACATCCCGTATCCAGAACAAGAACATTGAGAGTTTTCTATAAATATGGTTCTCTCAAAGTGTATCCAGAACTATCTACAGTTTCATGGAGTTCTCCCCCTCTGATGTTGAGTATATTAAGATTTTTTCGATGAAGACCACCCCAAAGAGATCGAGTTATAGCTTAAATATCCTGTTCATGATCCCCATGAACACTTCCATAGCATTGGTTACACTAAAAGGCATCACCAAGAACTCGTAATGGCCATACCGACATCTGAAGGTTGTCTTCAGTATGTTCTCCTCCCATACTCTATCCTGATGATAGCCTTATATGAGGTATATCTTTGAAAACCATTGAACTCCCCTTAGTTGGACAAAGATATCAACGATCCCTGAGAGTGGATACTTGTTTTTCATGAACACCTGGTTCAGGTGCCGATAGTCCATACAAAGATTCTAACTCCCACCCACCTTAATGGAAAACAAGATCAACGATGCCATGGAGAAACAGTGGGACATATGAACCCCTTTCAATGAATGTCCTCTAGGTGTATCTGAAACTCTTGAAGCTCTATGGGAGCAATACCATATGTGGGTATTGATATTGTGCTGTATCAGGGTATATGATGACCTAAAAGTTCAGATATTTTCTTGCAGATAGTCTCGGAACATCATTAGGAGAGACAAAAACATACTGATCAACCACTACATGATAACTCGGACTCCACACACCAACTGCTCTGAGGGTGAGGCTTTCCAATTGGTGTTTAATTGGTAGAACCTCCATCCGAGATAGTCCATATTATGATGAAAAGATTCCTTCTCACTGGTGAAAGTAAAACCGATCCAATATGCGTAGAAACACCACACCTTATGCCTAAAACAGATAATCTGAGCATGGACTGTGAATAGCTCTTCCATCCCCAAGATGACGTTGTAAGGACTTGACACTGCTACTAGGAGATCCAAGCCAATGCTCTCACCTCCTAGAGTGATCTCACACTACCAGAACTAGTGTGTAATCATCTAATCTTCTACTGTAAGAGTCTCAAATCGTAAGGAATGAGCCAATGATTCCATCAGAATCTCTGAGATCCATACAATTTTGTGGAAATGAAATAGTGACTGGATCCTATGTCTATAAGTTCTGCAACTAGAGTGGAATAAACAAAGATTGTGCCTTTAATCATTTCTAGAGTTCCATGGGCATAAGACTCAACTTCTTGAAATTTCTCTCTCCCATGTCTACATGCTCTCTATTGTTGGGGTGGAACTCCTGGTGGTGGTGTTGGTAGAACTGCAAATTATCGCAAACCACCCACCGTATGACCTAAGCCTCTTCCTTATCCGCCTTCTTGCAGACCTCCCCAATAAAATCATTACCACTTCCTCAGAGGTCCCTCAACTATCTAATAATTGTCGGTATAGTGGGTCGAGTAGTCACAATCCATGTGGACATGCCCTCCGCAAGTGAAGAACCAAATGGACCCATCTAAACTTCTCTTCCTCGCGAGCTCCACAACACTGACCCTGCGTCCTGGGGTCGTCCACTAGTGGGTCTGGCTCGCATGGACCTCTGCATCATCTGTTTACTACCTCTCACAGATAAATTTACAATATTTCATCTAATGGGGGCTCTCACTGTCGGTACATACTCATCCATGAATCTCTACACAAACAATTCTCGGTCCAGCGCTCTAGACTATGTCAGGATATTCATCAATATCATCGAAGATATAATCTCCCATTGGAGACCATAATCAAAGGTTTGGTCCTTAAATAATGGGTCTCGTACCGTGTAGGTGGAGTAGTGTGAGAGGTTAATGAATCTCACTAAGAACTGGGCTACTGTCAAGCTACCATGTTGTAAGTGCAGTAGCTCCTGAATATGCACAAGGCGTAGTGTCACTGGCATGAACTTCACCCTGAGGAGTCTCTCAATACCCATCTAGGTGAGGGTCTCCACATCATGTGTCTCGAGCATCAGAATACTCTATGTCCATGTTGTGCCCTAGAAAATGCTACCAACTAGGATAACCATCTGCTTTGCTATTGTCTCAACTAAGAGAAAAACACTAGCCAAGGCTTCCAACAAGTCCTCAAATACCTGTGGATCTGTCTTTCCTCGAAACCTCAGAGAACTATTTCCCTAGAACTCTAAAAATGCGCTCAGTCAGCATACACAATTGGCTAGTGGGGATGGTGGCATCTGTTTCCCAACAGGTGGTGGGGCTGCTGGTGCACCACCCGAAGGTGCTACAACACTAATAATGCCGCCCACTAAATCCTCATTGCTCGGTGGGCTGTCATTGTATACTCTCTCATGAATCCTAGCTGGATGTCTCTACAATGGCATCCTGAAAAGAAATAGGTGCACCACAGTCAATAAGTTATACCTGGTGAGCTACCTAAAATACATCAAAGTAAAAACATTTCCAAAACACATCCAATCAGTTTTTTTGTACACCGAGTCAGAAATCAGAATTCATCGTCCTAGGGAATGGATAATTCAGATGCCAAACCCAAAATGGAATCCCCAAACTAAAAACTATACTCAAAAAACATAAAAATAATACACTATCAAAATGATAAGATTCCTAGTTCTTCAGCATAAACCACTCCTCTGATACCACTTTACCATAACCCATCCCCCAGGGCATGCACCATGACACTACCCAAAGTCCTCCTTCCATGGGCTAGGGGTTTGAAACTAGCTCCCGAAAGGCATATCCCTAAAATGGGAAGGCATTGTCTTTAAACCTGTACAAACACACATCAAGGTGCTGGCCAGGCCTGTGCATGGATGAGTATAAAAATACCCAGTAGGGACCCAGAGACTCATAAAGGTCTGTATGAATTTCAAAAAGGGAAAAGCACAAAGTGTAATCTCAATCCCAAAGAACAAAATAAAAGACTCAACTCAAACTACGTATTAGTAAAGCATATATCTATAGATGATTAGTTGGGAAGCTAGATCATCTTATTCTATCGAGAGGCACTTCTGTAGACCATTAAAAGTGTGACCCACACAAGATTGATAGGTACTAACCCCCGCAAGACCCACACAGGTTCCGACCCACCCAGATTCGAATGGTACTAAGCCCAAAAACACCCACATAGGATCTAAACCACCCAGGATTGGTATATATTGACACACATAGGATCCGTGAGAGTTATCCCACATAGGATCTAACCCACATAGGATCGATATTCCTTCACCCACACAGAACTGTTGAGTGATGACCAACACAAGATCTAACCCACACAGGATCGATAAATGATGACCCACACATGATCGCTCAGTACTTATCTCCGTATGGTCTTTCTCAAGCCCCCGCCACACGACCAACCACTAGATCCCCAATCATAGTTCACTTGATGAATGGAGAACCTCTCCTCAAGCCATAAGTAGTATTTTAACCCGCAATAAGCCTCATGAAGAAGTTACCCGATGATTCTTCATGTCATAAGGGCCCCAAATCAACATTTTTCACATCAACCAGACTCCCGGTCTATAATTTATAAGAATTTTAGTGTCAAGGGCCCGGTTGGATTCAGATTCAAGCCAACCCATCCATACTCCAATGTTCACTAAAAATCTCATGGCATAACTCAAAATGACTATCTTTATCTATGGATCCTAGTTCTATAGACATTTTATCGAACATATGTCTCTTTTTGAAGTTACAGTCATTTCAGTGTATCTGCACCTGAGAGGGTTCTAGGTCCAGTCCGACCCAGTCTAGACATACCCAACATGGTTCGCTCCACCCCAACCCTATCTAGTTCTGACCAAGCTTGGCATGAACCATCCTAGGATGGCCAGGTGTGAACCACGTAGAGGTCACATAGTCCGCCTCTCGAAGGGTTCGAAGATATATTCGGTTTGTTTAAGGGTGGCATGAGGTGGAGCCACCTGGTCTCCCATAGGACTCGAAGGAGGAGAGTCCCTTACTAGATCCTCGCGAATTCCATCAGCACAGTGAACGATGGTGCGTTGTCTCCACCTTCTAGGATGTCCATAACCAACTTTCTGTCTGACCACTGTGGTGTCGAGCGGTGCCGCTCTTCCACCACGACCGGAGGTTTTCGAATGCTTCTCTCATCTACCAGTGCTGGTCACCAGCAATTTCGCACCATATCTTCTTCCACGGGGATCTGGAAATGCTCTAGATCTCTATTTTAAAATATCCTAGTGTCCATGGGCTCCTCAGGATTCCGCCTTCACTAAAAGGCTATCAGAATCTATATTCTGATGATTTGGTGAATTTTCCCTCAAACAGTGGAACATGAACGAAGATGATGGGGGTCTAGGCCTTGTTCCTTTGGCTCATTCCCTCTACGTTAGCATTATAATAAGTGGGAGATTATTTAATTCATATTTAATATATTAACCCCATTCAAATACCCTGCAAAAACCTCGAGAAAATTCAAAAATGAGGAACTGAGTTGAGGGAATTTTTAATATTAATAAACATCCCCAACCTTTGAAATTATTGGAGTCATTGCGGTGGTGGAATGAAAATCGATTCATTGATGAAGCTGCCAGTGTTCACCACTCCTGGTTTGTTGCCGCCTGAGCTTCCATCTTTGTTAGTGGAAGGTATTGTGTCATGTCTCTAGAGGTTCCTTGGATGATGAAGTTGTACCAAAAAGACTACCCCAAGACCCATTTAAAAAGGGGAGGAAGGGGTGAGTAACACACTGAGGAATTAATGAGATTCATTATTTGACATAATTAATGTGCTACATTAATTACACGAGGGGTGATAATGCAACCAAAGAGTAATTGGGTATTTAATACCCCATATTTAAAGGTTTAACCACCTTAGTGGTCCCTGTCACTACCTCTCAAGTAATCGTAGGATGAAATGAAATAAAATAAAAATTTATATGTTAATTTATTATTTCTTTAAAATCCCAAAAATATATCTTTTTTCTAAGCTTCCCTTAAGTGAATCTCAGTTCTTTGGATTCAAAATTGATCTCTGATTTTTAATCCCAGAACTAGTTCAATTGATAAAAAATCCCACCCACACATTTACTGAACATACCTTAAAAAATTTAGAAATTCATTCCGGGCACATCAACCCTAAAAATTAGGTGTTGTTAATTTTTTTTGACTCGTAATAATCTGAAATAATTTAAAAAAAAATTACATATAATTTATGGGTCTTTACATTTATATTTACCTGAATTTATTGATTATGAAATATGTATTTTTGAATAATGGATACTTAACAACTCTATATTCCATGAGTTATATTTTATCTCCCATTCAAGTATAATAGATCAAATAACGCTATTTATAAGTATTACCATTGATACAACACACTTAATGTGTACCATTTTCCATTTCACCACATCTAAATTCCATGAATAACTTCTCTATATACATAATATATTACTCAACCTCCATTGGATCAGTAATACAACTAATTGATGGGGGAATTTACTACATAAAGTTGTCATACATCATAGAAACATGTTGTGGAACTAGATGCTCCATTTATAAATGGTTTTATGACATAAAATGAAAATTATTTGACAATATATCCATAATTTTCCTAATTATAGAACCTGTTTTATTATTTTTCTAAACAGGGAAATATTTACAATTTCTATGAGTATTAATACCATTCATTACTTCAGGTACCATTTCTTAATATTGCAATATACATGATTAGATCATTAAATTATGAATATTTTATAATTATAAATATGGAATAACACTTAACATAATTTTTGAAAATTCATCAAAAAATGATTAAATATGCATAATACTAGTTTCATTGGGGATATCATGATATTCAAATCCTTCATTCTAATTTGTAATGAAAACATGAACTATCCTAAGAAAATCCCCAGGGATTACCAAACTAGTTGTGTAGTAAGAAACATTTTTGTTTACCAATTTACAATACATTCAATCAGGAAACACCGTTCTGGACTAATTTACCGTTGTTCCATATGTTCCATAAGTAAATCCAATTGTAGTAACTAGATATGGATGTATTTCTAGAGAGACCCAAACGATATCTGCCTCAAAAAAATTCTATGATGTTCATAAATAATTATCCTTTATGTCTGGAATAGGATTATGATCTCTAAAAAAATTTTCCTTAAATCGATACCATCTATAACTCTCCGACTGTAGAATACTATAGCAGGTTCCTATCTTAATTACATTGACATGATTTCAAGGAATCAAATCTAGAGGAACTGATAATTTTATATTTTTGTAATACTAGATTACATACATGAAAACAATATTACATTAGGAAATAAGAAATAAAACATAATACATCACAAAGAGTAATATACATTATCATTGAAACTCATTCCAAGAATTAATCTTCATATCATGGAAAAAATAAAAAAAATAAGTTCCACCTCAAATGCTTTATAATGGTAAGCATACTATGGATGTAATCCCAAATCAACATGAATAAATAAATTGGAAAAGAAAATAACTGAATAAATTTTCTAATAAAATAAACTTGAAAAGGCATAATCAATATGGAATACTAAATAACTGAAGACACGTACCATTTAATCAAATAAACAAGAATGAAATGCGTCCATAGATAATGTCAAATACAAAATAACATGGTTAATACTACTAATAGCTGATTTATCAACAATGGTAATTCTTAATTATTAGAATCTATGTTTTATAGGTATATGGTAACTTTACCATCCTGACATGTCACTAGATAGTTTTTTATTTTGGGAAGAAACCCATTTTATGTTGCCTACTAAATCGTCTCATGAGGCTACGTATGCATTAAGGGAAATATTTTAAATGGTTCCCAAACCATTTCATACCAATCCATATCATTCCTTATATATATTGAATAATCTATTTAATTAAAAAATGTTTCATGTCATTATATATTTATACTATATACATTGTACTGATTAATTAAAATATCCCAATTTAATCAAATACATATTATTGTGAACCACACGTGTAAAAATTGAATACATTTTATAAAATATCAAGATTTAACAAAAAAGAATTTGAATATCATATATAAATTTAATTTATAATAATAAAAATGGTCATAAGGATGTGATGGTTTCCAGAGATAGTTATCAATCAAAAATTAATGTGAGATTGAAAATATAACTCATTCCACTTGGTAATTTCAATGATAAAAACCCATGGATGATATTATTCAAAGTGAAAAATAAAATACAATTATAAATGAGTTAATCGTGATATTAAATGAAAATTGGGAATTAAATACACCTCAAAAAATAAGTACGAGGTGAATATGACATTTATCTCCCAAATTTGAAAAAATGAGATAAAAAAACCGACATTACACTTCCTTTCTATTGAACGATCATTGACCTCCTCTTATTTAGGTAAATATTTCTGGTTAGTAACATAAATAACAATTGGTTAAATTTATTAAAAAATTGTGGATTATAAGAGGAGGGGAAGTAAATTTGGAGATTATTTTCGTATGTGTTAGAGGATAAATAGTGCTTGAGAGGTGTGAATAAATGGGAGGGGTGAGTGCCTTTTTATTGTGGAGCAGGAGTTTAATTGTTATATTCCTAAAAAGGGAAAAAAATATTGAGAGAACTCCCTTATATGATGTGAATAAATAACAAAAAAATACAATATGATGTAGGATATGGTAGAAATATTTCAGTAAAATAGTGTTTGGTTGTCTGCCAAATTCATTTTGGACCATATGTTTATGGTTTAGTTTCTTGTTAATAAAAGGATTATCTTAATTATTTTAAGTAATATTAGTTACAATCAGAAATTTCTTTGGTAAAAAAATATGTAATAAATATTATACATTATAAATTATTCTATTTATAAATATGGATTTTTTTTATTATAATAAGAGATTTATTTGAAATTAAATTTAAATTAACCATACTGATGGGATGGGAAAGTAGGTTTGTAAAGAAAAAATGTTCAAAAGATTGAAATGTTTTTCTTCCAATTTCTATTTGAAATTTATTTAATTGACCTACATTTGGATTAATTTAATTATTTTAACAGAATTTAAAAATAAAAAATTATAAAATATAATTTAAATATATAAATAAATTAGGCAAAAAATCATTATTTAATTAAAATTATACCATTTTCACTATTCATCAGAAAATGAGACATCACATATAATACCAAAAAAATACCCTATCATATTTTTTATGTTTCAATTTCAAAAACACATTTTATTTTTTGAAATAAAATATTTTAATGTTTTAAAATTAATATCTAAAATTGGTGTGATAATAAAAGGATTTAAAATTTCTATTTCAAAAAAATAATAATTTTAAACATACAACTGAATTTTTTCTCAACTTATACCTATCAAATATATTGGATGAATATAAAAAAAATTATTAAATATAATATACATATATTTCATTTATATCATTCATTAATTTTAGTTATCTTAATTTATTATAAAAAACGCCTTTGGAGCATAATAATTGTATATTTAATAATTCTATTTATATTAATTATGTTTTTATATTCATTTTTAATTAATTGGGATCCAATTAATTAAAGTAAGTATTTATAGAAGTTAATTAATACTATTCATAACCATCAATTTAATGTCTATGAAAACTCTTAATATGTTCAAGAATATTATTTTAATAATATTTAATGTTTCGGTAAAAATTAGTTTTGCATGTTACTAAAGATATCGAAGAAAGTAATTTTTTTGTGTAACATAAGATAAATCAGTGTTCTTTGAATTATAATCAATATAATAGTTATATTTAAAATATTAAATATATCATAATATATCGAGATGTTATATTGCTTTCTATTAATGGTGTTGTGTATCATATATGTTATCAAATAAAATTTTAATACTTTTGATTTTTGTTGTGTTTATGTTCGAGAGAATAATTTCATAAAGATTATAAAACAATCAATATATTAAAATTATGAATCTTATGAATAGTATCCAATTTCTCTATAATTTAAAATCATTAAAATATAATGTTATTTATTTTCATAAAAAATCACCACATTCTAGGAATGTCTGTCAGAGGTAGGTTGCTGACTATTTATTAAACAAAAGAAAAAGTACCTCCAACACATACCGCAATTCAGAAGCCAATTACATGTCATAATCATCGAACCCATCACAACCCGTATTAGAGACTCCTTCCGCAGTGGTCATCTCTCATTCTGAGCATTCATAATGTCTTAGGATCTTGGCATACTTCTTAATGAGGTTTAATTTCTCCAATGAGATCAAATCTTGCTGAGAGTTTTTGAAAGAGGATCTAGTGGACATCAACTTCGGCAACTCAGAGTAGTCCTTGTTCGTCCTTCGGCTTATTGTGGTGGACACCTCTTTTCCAGATTTCCTCCTCCCATCATAGTGAACATCACAATATAAAGGTTTCACTGTCACATTTTCTTTTCCATTGTCCAAAACATCCCCCCACTTTCCCGTAACCAGAACATCATAGAAACCATCATCCACCCCTCTGATCTGCTTATTACACTCGTTACAGTCATGCTGTGCCAAACATGGTGGCTTCCCTACAAACTCCTGGCTAGAATCCACCTCTATCAGTGCATCCGTCAAGACAAGCTTCATATTGTTACTTTCCTTCATTGAATCACCCACCTCCACTTGATAAGCTTCTGTAGGTTTCCCCATTTTACCAATCACTTTATCCTCATTCTGAATCTGTGTGCTGGGTTCCACACTCTCAATCTCCAATCCTTGAAAGCGGTTTCCCGTGGACATCAAGGGCATCACCTCAATAGCCCGTCCACAGACTCCTGACTCCCCCACTGCTAGATGAACATCACAATCAAGGGCTACAACACAAGTCTCACCGTCTTCAGCTTCCATCAAGGACCCCTACCTTCCATTTCTCATCTTGCTACTACTACACTCCCTCACCACAATAGCAGCTCCAACAAACAATCGACCTTCACGACCACGATCAAGAGGAGCACGACCAGCATCAATGACCCCTGGATCCTTCTGTCTCTCCCCTACAGCCATCGGTATTCTTGATGCCATTCCAGTATCAGTAACACTTCTGTCCGCAGCGTCCTAGACACCACTCCCCCGTTGCAGGTCCAGTTTTAGCCGCTTTAACACCACAGACACCAAAGGGTTTGTAGGAATTTCACCTGGCTTAGCAGATGCAGTTTGGGGGCCAAGTCCTGCATTTCCTACCCGATCATCTATAGAAGACATCCCCCTCCGATCACTGGGTTTTCCTAGCCTTTTCTCCATGCCTGGCGGCCTCCTGCTAATGCCTCCACCATGGCACCTATCATCTAAATTCCCCAACCTATTACAGGTAGTGCAGTAGTCAATCCATGACTCATATACCACTGCCTGCTTCCATCTGAATTCTTGGCCCACCGAAATCCATACCCAATCAACTGGTGGTATCGAGATATCCACCTCAACACACAATCAATGATTTATTGGATGAGTCACCATCGATTTTCGAACATCAAAGCACAAGAATTGCCCAACAAGGTTTGCAAGCATGCGTATAATTGTGGGGTTTTGGAAAGTTAAAGGCAAGTGAGGGAGACATACCCAAATCAGGATAGTGGTCGGATCGCGATTCAAACAGAGGTCAAACATCCATCGCAGGAAAATAAACATATAACAGTTACATCACATGGGAGCACCGGACCACACACGAATCAAATCTTCCTCCGAGGCGAAACGAATCATTAAATGCCGACTGTCCAGGAGACCAAAGACCACATGATCTCGCTAGTCCCATTTTCCAAAAACGAACCGATAAAAATCATCTACTGACGATCTGCAAAAATTGAATCTAGCCACCAGAGTCAGGTCTAGATAGCTCGTTGCCTCAGAGAATTCTGACACCGAAATCGGCAGTTGAGGGTTCCAAAGATGGATATTTGGCACCTTCAGACTCACCACTATCACTGGGAACTTTGGGAGATACATAGGATTGGAAAACGGAACAAAGGAGGTTTGCGACCTCTACGGCAAGCCATCCCCCCTATCACCTCCAGAAGGGGGGGGGGAATTCATCTTCTTGCATCGACTAGCGTTTCATCCTGAGTCGAGCCGAGATCCTGAGTTCCAAACATGTTAAATGTGTTATCGTTTTAGATGGTATTGCGGCGGCCTTACCCCACCCCCTGTCGCACGTCCCCAGCTAGGCCGAAGGTGGCCAACCTGGGGCTTTGGCCAGTTCCCATGAAGTCGAGGAGATGAGAGGATCACTGGCATATGGTGCATGTTGCCTTTGCGAGGACTCGAACCTGGAACCTGAATGACGGGACGCCACCACCTTGAACCAACTCACCCAAAAATCACCACATATTCAACAAAAAATATTTATTTTCTTTACCTATTCATAAAATCCAAGGGAAAACATTCTAATAATATGGATGAGAAGATAAATCTCAGTGTGGAAAAGAAGGGAAAATCATTTATTCTAGTGATAAAAATGGAATCTTATAAAAACCATTTTCAATATAATCCATTTTTATCTAAAAATAGAATCATTTTTTAATTAAAAAGATAATTATCATACCTTCCTAAATTAAATAATTACTATTAAAACTAATTAACATTCATAGAAATGTCATATTGTTCCTCTGGGACAACATCATCTTAGAACCCTTATAAAGCCCTTGAATTTGGAATAAATATTTTTAAAAATTACAATATATTTATATGGGTGCCAAAATAATTACCCACTACGTTGGAGTGTTTTATGGGTCCACCAGTTGTCTATTCTATAATGGTATCACCTGGAACTACATGGGTGATGTAATTATATAATTTATAACAGGTTCACATCTGAGATATAATGAGGCACAACCCTTCAAAATCAACGTCCGAGGAACATATATTAAATAAATCCATTTCTAAACACTTTTTATCCAATGTTAAAATTATTTATAATACCAAAATAATCTTTTGTCTTAATGACCCATTATTAATAAAAAGCAAAAAAAAAATTGGAATGAGTGTATTTTCATTGATGAAAATAGGAATAATTATAGATGGAGAAAACATGAAATATGTTTTTAATTGGTAGTAAAATTCATTTATTAAATATACATATAAATATATCAAAAATATTTCAATTTTTTAATGAACTCCTATCATACAATAAAATATTTTTTTTAATACCTATAAATAAAAGGTAAATAAAATCATGTATTAAAATTAATGAAATTCCAATATAATGATGAAACAGTTTTAATTAAAAACAATAATGGAAACATATAAAGGAAACATGAATGTATTCAGGTCTAATATTAGCATGAAATTCCATTTACAATGTATATTTAATTATTTTTATTCATTTTTACTATTTAAAAAAAAATTATAGATGAACATTAAACAATGTTTTTTAAAAGAAAGACCCTTACATTAGGTATAAGTCATCACGTTAATTATTTATCTTCCTGAAAAAAAAAACATATTTTAATAATTGAATTTCATAAGTACAATCCTAATTTCAATTATTCAATTATTTAATTTAATAAAATGTCATAAAAAAATTAATTAATAAAATAAATTCCTATTAGGTGTTTTGATGATATTCGACTCATATATTAAGCATATCTTAAGTAGTTTGACAACTGTAAAATAGGTCATTATTAATTTATATAAAAATATAATCATTAAAATATTTTTATTCATACATATAAATTTAACATTTAAATATTACAATTAAATACAATTATGAAAATTAAATTAAGTTATAATCTTGGGGATTATATGCCACTTGTACACATGAGTACCATTTTCATTTTTCATTGATCATTATAGAAAGGGAGTGAGGATTATTTTATGTTCCCAAAAGTATCATTTTATCATATATATAATATTATGTTTTTAAATATATTTATATACATCATTAATTTGATGTTGGGGTGAAAGACATATTATATCACTTCATGGTGGTGGTAGTCCATACGAATGCTTGAACGACGTTATCATTTTTCAGTGAATGTAAATGTAATAAGGTAAATGATATATTATATTATAATAATTATAAATATGTTATCAATATAATATATAAACAACAACTCCATTATTAAAATAAAACCCTGAGAGATGATAATGGAAAATTAATTATATATCTTTGTGAGATGGTAGTCGGACATATAAACAAATGGTGTTTTTGTTTCCCATTGGATGGAAGATGGTATAAATATAGATTATTATATTAACATAATAGTATCTAACTGTATATAAGAGACTATTTATATTATTGTATCATGGATTATGATTATTTTATGGATTTTGAATAAGAAATAAAAAATGCTTGATTAAAAATGACACATCCCCTTCATACATCTTCCTTTTACTAACAGCTTAAGTCCACTAAGGATATTATTATTACTATAAAAAATTATAAAATGAGAGGATATATTTTATAATTGGATTTGGGTAATTTTTATTTTAAAATAATTGTTATTTATGTGTCATTAAATGAGAAGAAGTTGTTTCCTTTTGTATAGAAGGGAGGGGAACCCTCTGAATTCATCAAAATATTAAATTAATATAAAATAATGTTCCAATCCAAATGGATAAAAAATATTTTATATATAATATATATTGATTAGGAGTCAAAATAAAAATATAAAATTTATTTTGTACATATTTAAATCATATTTTTACAATTATAATTTTCTTCAAACCAAATGTTAAATCCTTTCACTGTTAGTGTGAAAACAATTATTTTGACTCTATATGGTTAATATAATAACTATAAATGAAAAAATACACCATAAATGATAAATGTTTGATATTTTAAACCACATAAGAATTGATTATGAATTAAATATTTTAAATAATTTTATATAATATAAAAAAATATTATTTATTATAATATATAATTAATGTCAATTTTAGAACTATTCAATAAATTGATTTTAACTACATCAAGACAACATGTAAAATAATATAAAAATATTTTAAACCATCCCTATGATTTAATTTTGAAATATAAACATAATGGATCACATTAATATTTGAACAATATATTATAGTTAAAAACATATATTTGTTATTCCATTAAATGAATAAATACAGTGTCAGAATTTGAAAAAATTTAGAGTAATTAATAAATCACCTGAAAATAAAAAAATAATAAAAAAACAATATTATCTTTATAATGAATTAATCTAACAAAAAATATCACATAGTTTTCTATATTTAAAAAATATTAAAATTTTTAAAAACAAGATTGTGGCATTTTTTACATTTCATTAACTATAATATTATAATGGTTATAATCACAAAACAAATTTGAACAAAAGGATATAAAACCAAATAATAAATAATAATGGATTAAATTTACTCCTATAATAAAATTTTGTAATGTTATAATGTAATTTTATAATCCCTGTTATTATATTTTCCTCATTATTTACGTGATTTGACATCTACTGTGGTAACACAAATAAATATGGTTACTATTCATATTGATGAAAAATAAAATGGACCTATTAGAAAACGTTGGAAAAACTTACTAAAAACATGTAATCCATATTTCTAAGCTAAAAATATATAAATTGAATAATTTAGTTTAAAATCAAACCAGAAATTATATGATGAAAATCATTTTTTTCTAAAAAAATACCTCATAAAATATAAAATTATTTTATACTAAATTGAATCATAAAAAACATTTCAAAGATAAAAATTTAATTATAAAATAGAAGTCATTATATTTTTAAACTAATAAAAAATATAATTTTTCATTGTTATTACTTCAATGGAAATTATGATTTTTTATAATAATAATTATTTTGTTATTATTCACTGAGAAATATATATTTTTATAAAATTCTCAAAAAATTATTCTATCAAATATTTTAAACTATATATTCAATAAATAATGTAATTTTTTCATATAAATTATTTATAATTTCTGAAAACTAATTACAATATTAACTTATAAAAGTTAACAAAACCAATTTTTGAAGAAAATGTATTTTTGGAAAATAAAATGACATTACTAAAAAACACAAGGATATGTAAAAATAATTAATTAATATATTAGAAATGAGTCAGAAAATTTTATATATTTCATTATGTGTTTAATAATATTTAGTACATTTTAATTAATTACAAGTTTATCATGATATCATTTATATAATAATTATTCATTGTTTTGTTTCCTCTGTGTTTTGTATCATGTAGTCTACCAAATAAAAAATTTCCTTTATAAAAATTCTAAAATATTTCAAAATCATCCACAATCTCATTTTTTATTAATAAAATTCCTAGATTTTTTTTTCAAACATAATTTTACTTCCCTGATCCTAGTTACCTAGAGTCGGTGCATTATTAAATAACATTGACATGATACAAACAATCATGTCCTGAAAGACCGATCAGTTTAGTAGCGTTAGAAGTACTAGATACATTCATAAGTTTTACATTACATCATGAAATAAAATCATCATCTACATATTGTCCCTGTTTTAACACACTTATATCCATATCCTATCCTATTAGGTCAACCATTATATATTTCTTCACATCCATGGAAAAATAAATCATAGAAAGGGGTGAGCTCAGATGCTTAGTAAGGATAACAATATAGCGGAAACATTAATAAATAAGCATAAGAATTTTAGGCAATGTATTAGACTAAAACAAATGCCTTTTAACCTCATACTTCGGTATAATATGGTAAATATAAAATCAAATATTTTCATTTACTTATTCACAAGGATATTCTACTAGTTGAATAATCACATGAAATATCCATAGCCACTCTCATAATGATGGAATAAATAATTCCAGACATCATACCCACATAGTCAATGCCTTGTTCCAGGAATACACATAATATTTTTTCAAAGCCTTGTGCCAAGACACTTGTTTGTTTCATGAGACCTACCGATCAATTGAGGATCTATAGTTGTATCCACCCATCACTTACTAATTCCAATGCATTTCTCATATGAAAATGATTAAACATGACATAAGTATTCTTATTAAAAATATCATACAAAATTTCAATACTTTATACATAACCCATGAGTTGTATACGAATAACACATCCAAAGTCAAACATATCACAAAACCTTCAATATAATTTGGAATATTTTTATCATATTAAATCAACTTCAGTCAACCTTAAAATCCCTCAAGAGGATGTAGACATAGATGAAATCAAAACATTTTTTTTATAGAAATGTATCGTTCTATTTTGAAATCATTTAAAAGTCATATAATTATAAAATAAAACGTTTATTTTTTAAAAAATTATTATAATCTTTTAAGGGATTTTTTAACGATGTTATAACGGCAGAAAATAGCTGCACTCATTGTATAAGTTAAAAATCATTTTTACTTTAATATTATCGAAATGGTCATAATGTAATTTGTTTGAAAAAAGACAAAAAAAATTATTTTTAAAACATATAAGGTCAAATAAGGGTATAAAAGACTTTAACCCATTGTCTAGTAAAATTTAAAAATATTTTGAAATACAATTTTAAGAAAACATGGATGTGTATGGTAAAGAAGTCCCAGTAGATATTTACATAAAAACAACCATGGATAATATAGAGATTGTGGAATTAACCCTTAACTTCTACTTTCCCTTCATCGAGGTTATGTTAATCTCCTTTTTAATAGTTAAATGATTGTTATTAAATTATAAAATAACAATATTCCAAAATATTATATCATATATGATCCTCTAATATTGTTTGGATAATAATATTTTAGTAGTATCATCATTTCAGGTGTTAACTGATATATTTTCCTTTATATGATCAGTTATATAAGCCATGTTTGTTAGGGATAGTATGTATTTTATTTATATATTGATTTATATTAAGTTCTTAGACATTATTTTTAATCATAAAATGAAATTTATTCTTGAATTATTATGAGGGGGAATGAATTTCATCGCGTTTATAGAGACAATAATCCAAACTTACGCATGAGTGACAATATCATTATATTGATGACAAAATCATTATTAATTATATGGTATATCATACATAAAAAATCATTAACATTATATATTTATTATTTACATCAGTTATACTCATTATTATACCCATCCAAATAATGAAGTGTTTGAATAACAAACAACACCACGATGTGGAGACAGTAAGCCGTATATACACATGTATGGTGGCTTTGCCATTCATATGATGGATATAATAATGAATATGGTTGTACCATTTTAATAAATTCACAATATATAGAAGATATTTTAGTAATTATTTTATAATAGAAACAATAATGGAATAGGATGTTGAAGAAGAAAATAACTTGAAAGATGTGATGTAATATTTATCTCTTCACTGGGTTCTTCATTTTGATTTGATCAAAAGGGATCCTTAAGTTGGCTTTCTGATCAAAGTAATTCCTCTAAGTAGAAGGGAGGATAGTTTAGAGGATATTTGGGTAGGGTTTGGCCAAGTCAAAAGGCCTTGGAGGTGTGAAATTAAGAGACCAGGAAGTGGCCTTTTATAAGTGAGGTGATTCTCACTTTAGGAAAACCTTGAAATATTATTTTATAAGAAAAACAATTTCAGTTTTAAAGGATAAAAAATGATTTATTTCAATGATAAGGTGGGTATATGTCAAAAACATTTCAACCAATAGGTTTTAGATAGGTTTAGGACATTATATTAACCATGTCTTTTAAATTTAATTCCTTGTTAAATTGTTTGACATTGACCATGTCTCTTTGTATTTTTATATTATATGGTTAATAAACAAACTATTACAAGGAAATAGAACCCGATGTGGTTAATTATAAATATATATAATATTATTTAAGATCTTTGGATTAACCGTATATTTTTATGAATATTATTTCATTTAATAATATAATATTAGTTTTAAAAACTCATTTATGTCAATTTTGACATTATTTTGAATTTTATTTTTTTGAATCATTAAAAACAATATAACATATAAAAATATTTATTTAACCAATAATAAAATGTCATATTAACCTATAAATTTAGTTTAATTCATCATAAGTCTCAAATTACAATAATTTGGATATTTATAATAACAATTATTTTAATATTTCATTAATAAGGTAATTATTGCATCATCATTGTGTCATAATTAAATAAAAATTTTTAATGTATAAAAATTACAAATAAAATTCCATTATATAGGAAATATTTTTATATTTATAATTAATATTTATAATTGAATTTATATTGTCTGTGACCTGTATTAAAAATGGTGTATTTATTAAAATTTGAATTTAACTCTTTACTCTACTTTAAATAAAATAATAATATATGTCCTAATCTAATCCAAGTGGACTACATAGGATCATATTTTATTACTATCTTTGTTTTCGATCGAATTATACTTATCCAATAGAATTAGGTTATGTGTTAGGGTAATTATAATATCATTTTTACCCTTAATTACCCTATTTACTTTTAACCATGGTAAATAAAAGTCAAATGTTAGTATTCACAAAAAATTATTTTCATCTTATTAAACCACATTTTACTTACTGATATTAATAATGTCTCTCAATTTTTTAAATTTAACTCACAGAAGTGGTAAAATTATGTTTTATTAAAATTAGTAAATGCTCCATGGAGGTGGGTAAAAGATGGTAAAAATTTCGATAAACATTTTATATATCTAAAATTATTATAAAATGACTCCAATGAATTACATTGAACTTATATAGGTATTATTTATATATTTTGACATAAAATAAATTTAAATAAAATAAATAATTTTTATATAAAAAGTTAGTTTTAACCAATAACGCAGTGTTTTTCAGTATTCATAAAAAGTTGAAAGTTTTCAAAACAATAAATAAATTAACTATAATATAATTATGATATTTTTATTTCAAAAATAATGCCGATTTTGAAAAATAAAATATATAAAATTTCAAAAATTGGATATTACTATTCATAATGGCTTGTTTGATTGGTCGTAGTGTGCTAGAATCTTGAAGTTGCATACAATGCTATCTACTGCATTATTAAAAGAGAAACATACTATGGAATCTTGAGGTGTTACATTATTACCTACTTCAAATAATTTCATCCTTGAAATATCTATAATACTACCGCACAAAAATCTTTGAGTGGTTCTTCGTCATATGTTCTTATGGTTCCCACGTTGCCACTTCTATCTTATGGTTTCTCTGTAGCACTTTTACCAGATGAGTCGTTTGGTTTCTAAAAACTTGTTCTCTTATATAATGAATTTTTACAGGCTCTTCACAATAAGACATATCAGGTTCTAGTTCAGTTTACTCATAGGTGAGTACATGCATTGGTTCAGCCATATATTTTCTCAATTGTGATTCATTGAACACATCATGACCTTTGGAGAGACTTAGAGGCACTGCCAAATGATAAGCTACAACTCCAATTCGTTTTATAATTTCCAAAGGTTTGACATACCTGGGACTCAATTTACCCTTCTTAACGAATCATCTAACACCCTTCCATAGAGATACCTTCAAGAAAACATGATCTCCTACCTAAAATTCCAAACCATTCCTTCAGTTATCATTATAACCCTTTTGCCAACTTTGAGCTGCTATGATGTGGGTTTCGATAACCTTCACCTTTTCCATCATTTCCTCAAAAAGTTTTGGGCCCATGAGTCTTCATTCGCCAACATCATCCCAATACGTTGGTGTGAAACATATCTTTCTATATAACGCTTCATATGGTGCCATCTGAATACTTGAATGGAAGCTATTGTTATTGAAAAATTTAACCAGAGGTAAATATTGATCCCACGTACCTTGAAAGTCAAGTGGTAAATATCACAACATGTCTTCTATGGTTTGAATACTCCATTCTGATTATCCACCAATTTGTGGGTGATAGGTAGTGTTCAAACAATGTTTAGTATTCAAGGACTTCTGAAGACTTTTCTAGAATCTTGATGTAAAACAGAGATCACAGTCATAAACAATCGATAGGGGTACACCATAGAGTCTTACAACTTTATTAATATATAGTCCTTCCAGATGTTCAAGTGGTAAATATTCTCTTATATCATGAAAATGTGCTAACATGGAAAGCCGATCAACAATGACCCGTATTGCATCATTCATTCTATGAGACTTTGGTAGCCCCATGACAAAGTCCATCCTAATATTTTCCCATTTCCACTCAGGTATGGGAGAAGGATGCATAGATCCTCCAGGATATTGCCTTCCATCATTCACATATTAAAAAACCAAATATATTGACACAATAACAGAAATATCCCTCTTTATGTTGTCCCCGAAAAAATGTTCTTTCAAAAATCTATACATTGTAGTGTTTCCAGGGTGTATTGAGAAATTGGAGCTATGAGAATCATCTAATGATTCACTTTTTAGATCAGTTATAGTGGGAACACAATGTCTCTTCCAAAATTTCAAAATTTCATCTTTATATATGAAGTCGAGTAGTCTCCCCTTGTTCACAGCTTTAATTTTATTTTGAAATTCATCATCATCAGTCTGAGAACATTTTATCCTTTATAGTAAAGATGGTTTTGCAACCATTTGAAAAAGTATTTATGTTTCACATTCAATGCTTATTCCCGTATCTATCTTTTCTAGATCCACAAAAATATGATCCCTTTCTACTCTCATCTTGTTCAAAACTCCATGATCCTTTCTACTCCAATCATCATGTACCTTATTTTCCTTCCCTAGGTGGTAGTGTATTGTGCAATCATAATTTTTGAGTATTTAAAGACATCTACATTGCCTCATGTTTAGTTCATTTTTTGAGAAAATATACTTTTAAATCTTTTGATCAATATAAATCTCACATTTTTCATCATAGAGATAGTATCTCTATATTTTCAGTGAAAATATTACAGCTGCTAACTCAAGATAATGACTGTGATTGTTTTTCTCATGAATTTTGAACTGCTGTGACGCATAAGAAATAACTCTAACATTCTGTATGAGGACACAACCAATTCCTTTCTTGGATGCATCACTATGAATAACAAACCCCTAATTCCACAATGGTAGAGTCCTGATAAGATAATTAAGTAAAATTCTGTTTAGTTCATCAAACAATTCTTCACACTCTTTGGATGAAACATATTTAACCACTTTATGAGGGATCATGGTTAATGGGTTAACCAATCATGAAACATTTCGGACAAAATGTCGATAATAACCTGTTAAACCAATAAAACTATGTACCTCTATTATACACTTCGGTGTTTCACATTATTGGATTTTCGTGGTGATTGGATGATCAATATAGATTCTATCCATAGAGAAAATATGGTGAAGAAAAAAGAAATTTTCTAAATCTAGATTTCACTCATGATAAATTTATAATACAATTCATTTCTTCTAAGTGCCTTTTGAATAATGCGCTAGTGATTTTTGTAATCTTCATAGGTTTTAGAGTATACCAATATATCATCAATAAATACCACTAAAAATTCATCAAGATATTCCTTAAAAACTCTATTAATTAGATCCATGAAGACTAAGGGTACATTAGTCAATCCAAAAGGCATTACTTTAAACTCGTAATGCACGTACCTAGTTTGAAATGCTATTTTTGGAATGTATTCCTTCTTCACAAACAGCTGATGATATCCATATCAAAGGTTAAATTGTGAAAAATATTAAGCTCCATGAAGTTGGTCGAATAAATCCTCAATGCTAGGTAGGGGATACTTGTTCATTATTGTTATAGCATTGATCTCCCTGTATTCAATGCACAACCTCATAGATCCTTCTTTCTTCTTAAAAAAAGGACATGGGATCCCCATAGAGAATAATTATGGAGAATAAATCATGTATTACTCAGTTCCTTTAGTTGTTTCTTTAGTTCCACTAATTTCATAGTGTCTATTCTATAAGGGCTCATTGATATGGGCCTTGATCTAGGAATTAAATAAATGGAAAACTAAATTTCTCACTCTGGAGGATGTCCAGGTAAATCCACTGGAAACACATCAACATATTCTATCACAATAGTTATGTCATATATTCAAACATTCTTTTCATCACCCATATTTTTTTCATTATTATCCTCCCCAATAATTGAATTTAGTAGAGCTACTAGGGGTGGATCTAGATAAGATTCAGATGGTGAAATTTCTTCTATAAAGATAATGTACTCCTTATCATCATCGAGAATTGTAACCTCCTTCTTCTTACATTAATTTTTCACATCATGGTCTGAAATGAAATCCATACCAAAGATTATATCCAATTAAATAATTGGTATGGCGATGATATTAGCATATAAAGAACATTTATATTCTATAATGGGAACAGATTCACAATACATTATTGCAATTCTACTTCCTTTTAGATTTTTGAATGAAAACCCCTTTATTAAATCAAATTGGAAATATCTAATTTTCATTTAAAACTAGGAAGATATGAAATAATGAGATGATCCAAAATCAAATAAATCATTCAATAAACTTGAGGAAACCATTAAATTACCTTCCACCATGACTTTTAGTGCTTTAACCATAGTAGAAGTGATCGAATAATCTTGTCCTTTCTCCCTTTGGCTTTTATGAGGTATGTTCCATTGTTGCTTAGGAAATAAATTTTCATAATGCTCCTTTTCTCTACAATTGTAGCATTCAACGTTGATAGACTCTTTCTTTCCCTTGAAATCACGAGTTTAGTGGCCTTTTTTCACAACACTTGTAACAGAATCCCTTTCCCATCAGGCGAGTACTGGGATGTTTATTCCCACATTTACCACATGATGGATATTCAACTTTTTCCTTCTTCCCCTTATTTCCATTTCTAAAGTGTTCAACAAATCTCTTCTTCTCATGTTTTCATTTAAACTCTTAATACATAGAGAATTCATTTTATGTCTTGATAGCACATGAGAAAATATCTTTGTTTGATAAGAAGTATTTTAGCACTAACTCTCACCAGAGAAATGATTTTAACCCATTAATGAATCGATCAATCATACTCTTTGTGTTATGTATATAATCTTTAACATGCCTTGCTAACCTTGTAAATTTAGCCTCATACATTGAGACATTCTCATACTCATATTGCCTCAGACTCAAAAATTGTCTTTCCATATACACTAGATGGTCATGAATAAATTATTTTTCTAATAAAATCTATTTAAACTCCCTCCATTCCATGTTTGATACTTCTTTATCTTCCTTTGTGTTTTGAATCAATGATCACCATTGATCTGCATCTCCTGTGAGATGATAAACTGTCATGAAAACTTTTTCCCTTTCACCACTCCCCATGGCATGAAATACATTCTCTACGAAACTTATCCATCTATCAGCTACTAATGGATTTTTACTCCCATTTAATGTTGGTGGTTGTTTCCTCATGAAGCTGTCTAACATTGATCCTCAGTGTCGTGGATCAGGGTGCTCCATATTGGTAATGTTATTATTTATAAACTGAGTGAGTTGTCCCAGTATGCTGATAAGCTGATCTGCACCTATTGCATCACCAGATCTCCTATAATTATCTTCAGTAGGAGGGAAATACCTATATTGACCTTGTGTGTTGATGCCACTACTGGAATTAGAGGTATTTTTGGTGGCCTATTTGCGATGGGATCCCATCGCAAATAGGCTTTAGCGAAGGGGCCCGTCACAAATAGCATGTTGCAGAAAATCGTGTTGTAAATATTATTTTATGTGACCGGCCCGGCATAAATATGGCTCTGATTATATACATTACATGGAAATAAACCTTTTGTAATGGGCTCATCGCAAATAAGATTCTGATTATATACATTATATATAAAAATCTTTTACAAAGTGCTCGTCTCAAATACAATTATTAAATATTTATATTAAAATTAATTGTTATGGGATCCCATCACAAAAGGTCCCATCACAAATACTAAACATAATAAAAAATATATATTTAATAAAATTATGATTAATGAAAAAGTTATATTAATATTATTAAAAAAATACAAAAATAAAAATTATTATAATTAGTAAAACAAACAAACATTAAAAGTTATAATACTAAAAAATATATTTACTAAAAATTTGATTAATGAAAAATTAATATTAATATTATTAAAAAAATAAAAAAATAAAAAATTATTAAAATTTTCAATATTTCAAAAAAATATAAAAAAGCCTAAAATATTTTTATTTTTATTTTTCTTAGAAAAATAAACAAATATTAAAAAATAAAAGACAAAAAATAAATAATTAAATATTAAAAATAAAACAATTAAATTATTCAACATTTTCACCAATATAAAAGATAGAAACATTAAATATTTCATATTACAAGAAATTTTAAATTCAAATGTTTTTAACATAAAAAATCATTGGGGGTCATCTTCTAGAGGTGGTGGGGGAGCTGTAGGAGATGGTGGAGGAAAATCCATCCCTATACTACGAGTCAGATGGAGAATGTACTACATCTACTCATGATGCTATTGTTTCTTCCACTATTTCCATCGACCCATATCCTCCTCGTGCTACTGCTACTAATGCTGATGCATCTCTTCATGGTGCTTTTGGAAACTCTCTATAATCTTAGTCTGAGTTCGTAACTGCTCCGGATACTGTGAGGTAGAAAATTATTCCACTTGATGAGCTCCTATCGAGTTGGAATCCGACATCACTACAGTACCATAATAAGTACCAGGAGTCAAATGAGAGCTGATACCAACTACTCTTCCATTCTCAAAGCCATACTGAGCCACCTGCATCTATGGGACCTCAATGAAATGGTGGGCACTTGTCTGATCAGTCATCTCGTCCTAACTCTCATCCTATGTCTAAGAGGTTGAAACCTCATAAGACTCCTTCAATTCCAATTTGAAATTAAAATTGTGAAAATATTATAAGCAGCTATTTTTCAAACTGAAAAAAATAATACTAACCACAATCTAACACTTGCGATCACCTCTAATCTCTCTAGTGGCTGGATCATTGTATGTCCTCCGATAAAAATCGTACTCCATAATATCAGGATGCTCAACTTCATATAGAAATATAAAATAAACTTTTTACATTTAATGTTAAATAAAATATTTAAAAAAGATACTTACCAGATGCTCTATATGCTTACTGAATGTACAACTACCAACTCAATGTGTCACCTCCTATCTTCCTCGGTTCTATCGTCCCACTAAAGCTCTCCTTTTAAATCCACCACCAAACTAATGAAACCATAATCCAACTCAAACGTGAGATGAAATATACTCTGGTCAGTGGGCTCTACAAGACTCATCAAATTCTGTAACTCCTACATTATTGATGGATGTTCTTCTCAAATTGTGAAAAAACTGACAGAAACGGTCATGCATAGACACTTTCCATTCCATGTGGATAGACTCACACATTCTATCATCGATGGGAAGCCATAAACCCTACAAATAATTTATTATATCAAGTTATTAATAACATAAATTTCAAAATAAATATTATTTATTTACATACCATATAATGATTGAACATGTAGAGCCACACATCAATGAGAGACTATTCCCATGTGATCCATGACTGAGAAATATAATTTCTCAAGATAGCGCTCCCCTGTCCAATAACTACATGTTCAAAACTATGAAAAAGGAATAAATACTAAAACAATTAGTAAATGTATAAATAAATTAATGAAATCTAATTAAAATATATTGGTTATCATACCTCTGTGTGCGTAGATCGAAGCCAAGACGTGGACGTCACTCAGGGATAGGGTCAGGAATCATATGTCATACAAAACCACACCCCCTCCATGTATCCCCTAAACCACCAGTAGGATGAGGGTCAGATGATCCAAAATCCCCCTTATCCAAAAATAACTAATCCTCTTGAAACTCACAAAATATATCAGGATCCATCTGAAACAAAAAATAATTGTTGTTAGCAGATATTTGAAAATAACTATTATATATAGATATATATTAGTTACGATTATAACTAATATTTAACTATGTCAATGTCCATCTTCATCCTCATCTCTGTAGCTGTCAATGTCAATTTCTTCATCTTCCTCATCAGCATCATCAATATTCATATGAGTTTCATTTTCATCATCTCTTGTAATTTCAAATTCATTTGCAATGTCATTAACATTTTCATCATCATTGATCCTTAATTGTGGGGTGTCATCATTGATATTCGTGTCTCTTTGGAAAAAAGATGGATTTTGAGTAGTCTCTTGAAGAATATAAATTACTTCCACTTCAGTGGAACCACATTCAGTTAGAGTAAACTGGTTTTCCTAGGATTTATTTTTTATTATGCTCGACCAATCACTCAAGTCTCTTAAAGTAACACAATACATTGTGAAAAAAATTGATTTTCCTATTGTTCTAGTAAAGATGGTTCATTTAATGCAAAGAGACATTAAAATTTAATATCAATAATTTCATGAGTCGAATGAACCCGTAAGCCTATCTGACTATCCAGCCACCAACAATTAAACATCATTATGTAATTCTTTGTTAGATAGCAAAGCATAATAATTTCAACCATAATGCCATAAAAGTCAACATTAGTTTCTCTATGATGCGATCCACTAATGAAAACTCCAATGTTCATTTTTTCTATTCCCCATATGAATGTGTATAAAATTGAAAACCATTCACCACATATGCATTATAATATATAAGCATTTTGGATAGTGGGTTACTCAATATAGATAGTCACTTATAAATTTTATCATCATGTTGAGACACCTGAAAATTGGTAAAAAAATTATCAATATAATAAATAATAAATAGAATTGATATTAAGCGATCAATAATTTATGTTACCAGTGTTTGAAACTATTGAGAAATGTTTTCTATCTTCGAACTTCAAGAGTATCTGTTGTAATTTGTGGAAGTTGTTTCTTGATATGATAATCATATAACCTACAAATAAAATAAGTTGATATACAGTAACATAAATTATAGAATAAGTGATAGAAGCACTCATAGTAAAAATGAAATCATTTCTTCACAGTTGAGCAGAACATATGTATGAGCTCTGTGATGTTCATTATTTTAAAGTCATAGTTCATGAACTCCAATGAGGAAAAGATTTGGCTGATTAAAAAATTATAATTTATTGTCTATTCCGTCATTAACATTCTCATTTTTTCCCATGCGATTGTGTTTTGAGGGATATTCAGATTAAAAATAATGAGAGTAGAAAAAAGAAATTTCCTCTGGAAAATAAGCTTCAGCAATTGAGCCTTTAACTAATGATTTGTTACATACTTTTTTCTTCAATTTCTCCATAAATCTCCTGAATGGGTATATCCATCAAAACTATACTGGATTTACACATTTAGCATCATGTGTCAAAGGTTATATCAGATGTTCCATTGAGTCAATGAAAGCCAGCGAAAAGATTTTTTCCAGTTTACAAATAATTACAACAACATATTCTTCCGGTTTTCATAGCACATCATAGCTAGTTGTCACTAAACAAATGTCTAGAAATAAAAATTATATATCTATTATTGAATCACAAATCATAGAATACAATAAACCTCTAAATCCAATCATCATAAGTCTCTCCATTATAACAATAAAATCATGAATTTTAAATTCCGTAATATAACAATTCTTAACACATCTGCCCAAATTGGAAGCATAGCCATCTGGAAGTCTCAAATCAACAATCCACTAACAAAATATTAAGAGACTCTCTTTGGATAGTGTATAAGCTGCTTTTAGCTTCATTAACCTCTTTGATATGACATATTATTATAGTTCATGTTTTGGTCACCTACAACTTTTGGCAAGATCAAATTGTGCCTTAATAGTATCTTTGGTCATACCTAGTGTATCCCAAACTGTATGAAATAAATTATCAAAACATTTCCTCTCAATATGAATGACTTCCAACATGTGGAGGACCGAAAAATTAGACTAATATGGAATATCCCAAAAAAATGTTTCGTTTTATCAAAATATGTTCTTTCCCAAAGCCATGAATTTTCTATAGGTTTACTATTGGACCAAATGTGATGGGAGGAAATGAAAATACAACTGATTTTAACTCTACACCTGAGATAATTTTTGGAGTTTCATGCCTTTCAATTGTACCTTTTCTGAAATGAGAATTCTTCCCCCAAGAAGGATGATCAATCGAAGAAATTTGCAGTGGCAGTGAAAATAGAAATGTTTTTTTTTCTATTGATCAACATAAAGGCTTTGTGGTCTTTCATAAAATAAGGAAATGATTTTGGACCATATTTACTCCATCTAGATAACATTCCATATGCCAAAAAGTCACTAATAATCCTCATTAATGAAGATTCTAATATGAATTTTTGTTTTGTAGGAACATCATATGTACTAACACCATCACTCCCCAATTAATTTCACTCATCAATCAAAGGTTTCAAATAAAAATCAATATTCCTTTTCGGTTGCCCTATGATTAATAAGGTTAAAAAGATATAGGGCTCCTTCATGTAGTAAAATTGTATGAAGTTATAATGAAAAACCAATATGAATACTGACTACCATAAGAACCAAACAGACAGAAACCATCAGAAGAAAGACCCAATTGCACATTTCAAGATTCTAAATATAATGAAGGATATAGACAGTCAAAATGTTTCCATGAATCACCATAAGATGGATGATTCAAGCTTTTATCAGTTAAAATCTTGATTTTTTGCCATGACATCATTGACGTTGTGTTCTGAGACATAAATAAATGCTCCAACCTGTGGGTAAGGGGATATATCTCAACTGTTTTTCTAGATTCAATCTAGACATCCCCGGTTGAGCTTCTTTATACCTCGATTGTCTACATGTGGGACAACTATCCAAAGAATAATTTTCAACAGAATATAAGTTGCAATCATTTGGACATGCATGCATCTTCTGATAACTAAGGTCTAGATTATGAATCTAATAGTAATTTTAGGCAACACATTTCCTTCAGGTAATACTGTTTTAACCAAAAAAAATATCAAATCAAATTAGTTGTTTGACATTGCATTATTTGTTTTAATAGCCATAAATTTTGCAATCGCTTCTAATTTTATTATCATGAAACCATGATATAATGCATCCTCAATAGACCTCAACAACTCATAGAATTCTGATGGTACCAACTCAGAAGTTAAATCAATATTATCTTGAGTTTCATTTTTTGAACAGATGGACCTGCAACATCATGTACTAAATTTTGAAACCAAGATAGATCCGGAATCAAGTTATTATTATCTTCTCTAGAACTACGTTCACCGTGTTGATACCAAAAAACATAATCTGGTTGAAAACCAAACTGCCATAGATGTCCCCTTACCTTGTAAAATGTGTCAAACATTCTCAGAGAACATTTTTTACAAGGACAAGTTATTATGCCTTCTGAAAAATATTCTAGATTTGATGATGAATATGATAAGAAAGATTAAACATCCTCAATATATAAAGGATTTAAACCAGAAATTTTTGGATTTCTATAGTGATTTATCCCAGCGCGGTCATCTAATAATGACTATTGTTGACTTCCTTATTCCATATTTTTATACAAAATATTAAGTCATTACTGATTTCGAATAATTTGAAATTATAAAAATACTATTTAAAAAAAGATAAATAATTAAAATTATTTCTTAATAATTACCTTTACATACGGGTAACACAATTTCTAGTGGGTTGACAGCTACTCTTTTGTCTGTAGGATCATTAGCTTCCCACTTCCCCATACAAAAATCACAATGACAAATCTGCTCGGAGGTACACATATTCATTCTCATATATATGAGAATGAATATGCATACCTCCGAGAAAATTCCTTATTGTGATTTCTGTGTGCGAAAGTTTCTAGTAAATGAGCCATCAGACAAAAGATCCCCCTTTTCATTGATGAATAATCTTCTTTGCAACTATCACCTCCTAAACACATTATGACAAATGTGGTCCTACGAATGCATATATAAATTCGTGCATAAGAGATTTGATATGCATACGTAGAAGCATAGTTTTTATAATGTTTTTAGATGGTGAAAGTTGAAAGGAGAAGATTCATCAAGTTAAAGGGGTTCCGTCAATCCCCTAGAAATTTTACCATGTTATTAAAAGTTATTACAATTTATTTTAGTTCATTCTCTTTTTAACTGTTCCTATTTCTTAGTAATTATTACTAATTGTTACAATTTATTACTTATTATTACAATATATTATTAATTATTTTAATTTATTACTAATTGTTACAATTTATTATTAATTGTTACTAATTGTTTCAATTTAGTACTAATTGTTACAATTTATTACAAATTTTTTCAATTTATTAAAAATTGTTAGATTTTTTAAAAATTTATTACAATTTTTACAAATTGTTACAAATTTGTAACAAATTTATAACTTGTCACAATTTATTATAATTTGTTACAATTTTACAATTTTTGTTTAAATTCATAAGTATTTTTAATTATTACTAAATTTTTTATTATTCTGAATTATTACTATTTATTTATAATTATTATAATTATTACTAAGTATTACTAAGTATTACTAAGTATTACTAATTATTTTTAATTATTCTTAATTATTCTTAATTATTCATAATTGTTCTTAATTATTACTAATTATTCGTAATTATTCTTATTACTAATTATTACTAATTATTACTAATTACTATTTATTATTACTAATTACTACTAACTATTACTATTTTTTACTATTTTTTACTATTTTTTAAAAAATTATTTAAAATTATTACTATTTATTACTATTTACTAATATTTATTACCATTTATTAATATATATGACGATTTATTAATATTTATTACATATTATTAATAATTATTACTAATTATTACGAATTATTACTACTTATTACTAATTATTACTATTTATTACTATTTATTACTAATTATTACTAATTATTACTAATTATTACTAATTATTATTAATTATTACTAATTATTAATAATTATTACTATTTATTATTATTTATTACTATTTATTACTAATTATTACTATTTATCCCTATTTATTGCTATTTATTTCTATTTAATACTATTTATTACTAATTATTAATATTTATTAATATTTATTACCATTTATTAATATTTATTACTATTTATTACTATTTATTACAAATTATTACTATTTATTACAAATTATTTCTATTTATTACCAATTATTACATATTATTACTAATTATTACTAATCATTACAAATTATTTCTAATTATTACTCAATATTACTAATTATTACAAATTATTTCTAATTATTGCTAATTATTACTAATTATTACTAATAATTACTAATTATTCCTAATTATTCTTAATTATTCTAAATTATTCCTAATTATTCCTAATTATTTTTAATAATTCATAATTATTACAAATTATTACAAATTATTCCTAATTATTACTATGCATTTTCATTATTCCTAATTCCTTCTAATTATTCATAATTATTCCTATTTATTCCTAGTTATTGCAAATTATTCCTAATTATTACTAATTATTCTTACTTGTTCCAAATTATTCTTATTTATTATTAATTATTCCTATTTAATACTTATTATTCTTATTTATTACTAATTATTTTTAGTTATTCCTAATTATTCCTAATTATTACTATGTATTACTATTTATTACTAATTATTCCTATTTATTATTAATTATTCATCTTTATTACTAATTATTCATATTTATTACTATTTACTCCTATTTATTAGTAATTATTCCTATTTATTAGTAATTATTCTATTTATTACTAATTACCTGAAATTATTACTAATTAAACATAACGATTACTAATTAGCATTAATTGATATTAATAACTACAAATTACGACTACTAATTACTAATTACATGTAATTATTAATATAAAATAATAATTTTCTTTAATAATTATTAATTATTACTAATTATTAAGAATTATTACTAATAATTTCAATTTATTATCGCAAAAAATACTAATAACAAAACAATTTAAATCTAATTTAGGTGAAACTAATCAACAATAATTAAAAATTACATTAAAAAATTGAAATAAATACTAAATTAAATAAAATATAAATACCTTTAAACTTGATCTCGTATTGATGTAAGCGACTTCACAACTTCTCGGTAAAAAAACCAACTCAAAGAAATATTCTCTCTAATAATAGAGTTTAGTGAAAGAGAGGAAATAAGAATTGAGGGGAAGGGAATGAAAAACGGGGGGGGGGGTTATATGTTAGAATAGTTGCGACGGTACGTTTTGTGATGGGAACACTATCGCAAAAGGTTCTTTTTGCGATGGGGCCCTTCACAAATACCTTTGCCCACATTAATTTTTGGCGGTCGGTAAAAGGGTATTTGTGACGACGCCCGTCGCGACAACTGACATGCCGACACACTTTTTGTGACATGACAACATCCCGTCAGAAAACCCAATTTACCACCGTCCGTATTTTCGACGGGTCCCATCGCAAATACCCTCTGGCCGACAAACTATTTGCGACGAGGGAATCCCCCTATAAAAAATACTCTTCCCGCACTTTATCATGCATCCCTGGCCAAACCACACATTACATTTTGCGAAGGGACCCCAATTACCGTCGCAAATAACAAGTTCTTTTGCGACGAGTCTAACCCCACATCGCAAATATCCTCTAGGATGGGCTATTTGCGACGAGAATTAATCCTATCACAAATACCCCATCGCAAAACCCTGTTTTCCCGTAGTGTATGGTTTCTATTCCTTCCACTTGGTGCCATTTCTAAATAATGGCATACAGTATATTAGTTTATGAATCACAATACGTAATTCCGAACTTGCAAAAACATAACATAAATTGAACAGTTTATGTATATAATCTATAATCATAAAAATATTTTCTTTGAGGAGGTATATACTCATAAACACATCATAATGGTTAGTAACAAAATTGAGAATTTTCCTAAGCATATCCCCCGGAAGTGTCATTATCTAAAATGCAGTAAGGCCCATTGTCGTGCACCAGTTCTCGTTCGAGTCTAGATCAAAATGGTGTTTTGGGATTTACTCCTAGGTACATCAGTGCCAGAGCCGCCTCTACCTACTCGTATCCAAACATTGATTTTTTCCCAAGAAAACTCACAAAATCACTACAGTACAAAATTTTAGGATGTTATTCTATACTAATCCCCGAAGTCTATCTTAGGGTAGTGTTCTCTAACCAGAGTTTTTCTAAATCTAGTTTCCAATGTCTGTACTAAACTTTCTCTCATACCAACTGTAATGCACTAACCTAAGTTACTTATAGTTGGTTCAATATTACATAATAGTTTCATGATATAAGGAATCATGCCTTGAAAGAAAGATCAATTTTGTATCCTTGGATGTACTTGATACATTCATATGTTTTATATTACTTCATGAAATAAAAACATCAAAAATATTTTTGTCCCCGTTTGAACACACTTATATCCTTTTATAATCCCTACAGGTCAACCATAAAATATTTCTTCACATCCGGGGAAAAATAAAACATAGAAAGGGGTGAGATCAGATGCTCAGTAATGATGACAATATAGCAGAAACTTTTATAAATAAACATAAATATTTAAGGAAATGTATTATAATAAAACAAAAGCCTTTTAAACATAAACTTCAACATAATATGGCAAAGATATAATCAAATAATACCTTTTACTTATTCACAAGGATAGTTTATTTGTCAAATAGTCACATGCAATATCGATGGACACTTTCATAATTATGGAATGCATAATTCCTGACTTCATAACCACATAGTCAAGACCTTGTTCCAAGACTACAAATTACATTTTTTCAAGGCCTTGTTTCAAGAAACTAGTTTGTCTCATGAGACCTACCGATGCATCAAGGATCTATAGCAGGCTCTACCCTTCAGATACTAAGTCAAATGCATTCCTCATATGAAAAGGATTAAACATAACATAATCATTCATATTAAAACTAGCATACAATATTTCAATACCTTATCCCTAAACCATTAATGGTATAATAATAACGCATCCACATTCAAACATATCACAAAAACATCAATACAATATGGAAGATTTGTATCATAACCAATCAACTTCAAACAATCTTAAAATCCTCAAAAATAATGTTGACATAGTTGAAATGATTTTTTAGAGAATCATCTCTTTCTATTTTGATATCATTTAAAAGTCATATAATTATAAAATAAAACATTTATTTTAAGAATATTATTATAATACTTTAAGGGACGATTCGAAGATGTTATAACGGTGGAAAATACCCGCACTCACCGTATAAGTTAAAAAAACAATCTTACATTAATTTTGTTGTAATGGTCATAAAGTACCTTGTTTGGAAAACGACAGAAATATTCATTTCAAAAAATATAAGGTCAAATAAGGGTATAAATAACTTTAACCCATTGTCTAGTAAATATGAAAAATGTTTTGAAAAACGTTTTTGAGAAAACACGGGCGTGGATGATAAAGAGGTCCTAGTAGATACATACATAAAAACAACATTGGATAATAAAGAGATTGTGGAATTAACCCTTACCATGTACTTTTCCTTGTTTTAGGGTATGTAAACCTCTTTTATAATAGTTAAATCATTGTTAATAAATTATAGAGGAACTATATACATAAATATGATATCATATATGATCCTCTAATATTTTATTGTTAATAATATTTTAGTAGTATCATCGTTTTTTGTGTTAACTGGTCTATTTTCCATTATATGATGGGTTACGTAAGCCATTTTCATTATGGATAGGATGTATTTTATTCATATATATAATGATATTTAGTTCATAGAAATAATTTTTAATCATAAAATGAAAATTATTTTTGAATGATTACGATGCGGAATGAATATCATCGCGTTCGTGGAGGCGGTAATCCGTAGGTACACACGAGAAACAATATCAATATATTGATGGTGAAATCATATGTAATTAGATGGTATATCATATATACAGAATCATTAAAATAATATTTTTATTATCTACATCAGTTATACTCATTATTTTACCCATCCAAATAATGAAGTGTTTGAAAAAAACTACACCACGATGTGGAGACGGTAAGCCCTACGTAAGCACGTATGCTGACTTTTTCATTCAATTGATGGATAATATAATGAATATTATTGTACCAATTTAATAACATAAAAATATATTGAATATACTGGAATTATTATTTTATAATGGAAACAACAAAGAAAGAGGAAGTGGATGAAGAAAAGAACTTGAAAGAGGTGATGAAATATTTATCTCTTCTTTGGGTTCTTCCATTTGATTTGATCAAAAGGGCTCATTATGTTAGATTTCTGATCAAAAAAGGCCACTAGGTTGAAGGTATTGTAGATGAAAGGATATTTGTGTAGAGTTTTTCTGATCCAAAAGGCTTTTGGTGGTGTGAAATTAAGTGAAGGGGAAGTGGCTTTTTATAAGAGAGTTGAAGGTCACTTTATGAAAAGCTTGAAATATTATTTCATAAGAAATTATTTTTCAGTATCTAATGGCTCCAAAATGAATTATTTCAAGGCTAATGTTGGGATGGGTCTAAAAACTCTCATCCAATAGGTTTTAGACAGGTTTAGTTCATCATATTAACCTTAACTTTTATATTTAACTCTTAGTTAAATAGTTAGACATTTACAATGTCTCTTTGTATTTTTATATTATATGGTTCATAAACATAAAATAACAAGCCAAGATAACCTCATTGGGTTCATTATTAATATATATAACCTTATCTAAGTCCTTGGGAAGAACCATAGATTTTTAGGAAAATTATATCAATTAATTATATATTATTTTTTTGAAATACAAAATTATGTTAATTTTGAGAAGATTTAGAATTTGAATTTATTGAAAGCCAAAAAAACATTATCACCTAGAATAAAATATATTTAACAAATAATAACATGTAATATTAACATATAACATTATTTTAAATCGTCATAAGTCTCAATTTACATTTATTGGATATTTATAATATCAATTATTTTAATATTTCATTAATACGGTAATTACTGAATTATCATTGTGTCATAAATAAATTAAATTTTATAATGTCTAAAAATTATAAATAAAATAAAATTATGTATAAATTTTTATATATTTATAATGAATATTTATAATTGAATTTAAATTGTGTGAAACCTTATATTAAAACTGGTTTAGTTATTTAACATTGAATTTAACTCTTTTAACTCTTATTTAAATAATATAATAATAAATGTCCTAATCTAATCCAAGCGGACCAAATAGGATCATATTCTATTCCTAAGGTTATTTGTAGTCGAATTATACTTATCCAGTTGAATTATGACATGTGTTAGGATAATTATGAAATCATTTTTACCTCTAATTAACCAATTTACTTAAAACCGTGGTAAATAAATGTCAAAAGATACCATTCCCCAAAAATATTTTTCATCTTATTCAACTACATTTTACTCATTGATATTAACCATGTGTCTTAGATTTTTTAATTTCAACTCACAAAAGCGGTACAATTTTGTTTTATGAAAATTTGAAAATGCTCATAGGAGGTGGGTAAAAGAGAGTAAAAAGTTCAATAAACATTTAACATATCTAAACATGTTATAAAATGTCTCCAATTAATTAAATTGAATATATATTGGTATTATGTATCTATTTTTACATAAATTAAATTTAAATAAAATAAGTAAGTATTTAAATAAAAATTTCGGTTTATCCAATAATGCTCTATTTTCATTATTCATAAAAACATTGAATGTTTTCCAGAAAATACAAAAAAAATCAACCGAAACTAACTTCGATATTTTGAATCAAAAAATATAGTCTATTTTGAAAAATAAAATTTATAAAATTTTAAAAATTGGGTATTAAAATTCCTAAGAGCTAGTCTAATTGGTTGTGGTGTGTTAGAATCTCAAAGTTTCATATAATGCAAGCTATTGCATTATTCAAAGGGAAACGTACTGTTGAAGCGTGGGGTGTTACAATAAATACTATATTTTTCATTACATTACACCATTCCACATTAATCATTTCAAATTTAGTTAAATTTTTATGTTTTAATACTCAATATATCACCTCCTTCAATATTTCGTCATCCTCATTAAGACATTTTCATATAAAATATTTCCCTCACGCAAAAATATAAATTTTAGATAAAAATTTAGAAAATATAAAATCATTACAATCATTACCCATTGATATGGATTAGACTGTCTAGAGATTTATTCTTTTATCATTTTTAGTATTTTTTTAAATAATATATCATATGATTTTACACATGACTCAAATACTGGTAGCGTCAATGACTTCTTGAGTTGATATAATTAAAAAATATTTGGTCATCTATTTTTTATGGTATAATTAAAAAAACGGGTGGTCATCATTGTAGATACTCGAAGCTTGACGTACATGGAAAATACATTACTTTTGCAGAATACTTAATACATAAAAAAAACAGACACACAAGGACCGTAATAGTTTAGTGTCTTTGGAAACTCGGAATAAAATATTCTAATCATCGTGAAAGATCTTCAACAACTCCCATAACGATATTCCCCTTTTTTCCTTACCTAAAACCCTTCTTTACATCCTGGGGAAAATAAAACATAAAAAGGGTGAGCTCAAATTCTCAGTAAGAGCAAACGTAGATAACATAAAACAATCCATAAACATTTGGACGCAAAAACATGAACATGAAATTTAAACATCAAAATCTTAAGTAAACACATAAATCATGGAAGTACGCAAGGAATATATCATAATAGAATATAAACCATGATAAAATGGGAAAAAAATATGTAATTGTGGCAACCATTCCGAACATGTCATGATTTCCATAGTAGCTAAGGCATTGCTGCCAAGGCCATCTTAGTGGACAAAGTCCCTTTCTGAATCAAGTTCACTCATCGTTTCAGTCCGGTAACAATAAACCAGATTAACTTACTGTTCCATCCATGTATATCTCATGAGATATAAATAATTACCAAATGCATTGGAGGGAGATATAGGTCCCACCCATCTCATAATTAAATCAATCTTTCGTATGCCACAAAATCATAAATCATACATCATAGCATAACCCATGTAATAAAATGAGATTCTTAAACATCATTCCATCATAACATAATCCATAAAAGTTTGATATAATTTCATCATAAGAAAATTAAAACCATTTAAATCATAGATACATATTAATTGAAACATACACATATGAATAATGTCAATTTAGATGGAAAATAGTTTTGGCAAAACACTTGAAATGAATTCTTGAGGAAAATATCCTTTCTTCTTTAAAATCATTTTATTTTCACAAAATTCTATGAAATTTTAAAAGAAAAGGGTTTTGTTAAAAATAATCATGCAATCTTGTAGAGGAAGCTTCTCGAAAATGAGTCGTTATGAAACAGTAAAAATCAGTTCATGCCGTATAAGTTAAAAATAACATTCTCCTCGTACTTTTGTTGGAATAGTCAAAAAGTACCTTATATGGTAACCAAAAGAAAGATTCCATTCATACAGTGCAGTAAAAAGCCAATAATTGGTAAAAATGACATTAAAAATTCATGGAAGAATAGTAAACATTTTAGGAAATCATTTTTAGGAAACATGGTCATGGATTATAAACATAACCCTAGTAAATACTTACGTATAAGTAATCTCAGATAAAAATGAGATTGAAATTTTATCCCTTACCTTATGTCCGATATGCTTTGTATGTATCCGAACCTCCTGTATAATAATTTAAATAATGTCATTGACTTATTAAAGAATAATATTCATTGTTATGATATCATATATGGTTCACTTATGACTTTATATTACCCGTTCTTTTGTAAATTCCATGTTAAAGAGCGTTTTGGGTAAAATCGTTTCATTTATTGTATGTGTTTCGACTCGTCGTTCTTGATATTATTAGTTATATCCTGATTTAAAAAATTCCAGAATGTAAAACATGATTTATATGTAATATATATTCATTATATACATATATATTATAGATTGATTAATGAAATTAAATACATCGTTCATGGAGACGGTAAGTCGTACGTACGCATGAACACTGTTTTCATTTCCTTATTTAATTGAATGGAATTGAGTATATGACATACATATATATATATACATAAATCCAGTAGCATTATTATGTCATATATTTCATTATTATTCATTATATATACTTTATAATCATTCTTGAATGGTCAATCATGGAAAATGAATCTCATCGCGTTCGTGGAGACGGTAGTCCGTACGAACGCATGAGCGATGATATCATTCCCAAGATTGTGGAATTTTATTGGAGTGTATGTATAAAATTTCAGAATAAATATTACTTTACAATAATAATTTATTTACACCATTATACCCATCCATGTAAGGTGGTGGTCGAAAAATAGATTACACCACGGCGTAGAGACAGTATTCCGTACGTACGCACGCATGGTGATTTCGTTTTCCGTAGGACAGATAGATGGTGAAATAGGGTTGTTTCATAATTATAATAACATATCAGTATATGAGTGAAACTAATTTTATTACTTCATAATGAAACAACTAAAGAAGAATAATTGGAAGAAGAAATAAAGTTGAGAGAATCGGTAACGGGCATTACCTCTTCTTTGAAGCGCCTTTTTGAAACCTCCTCTTAGGTCACTAATAATGGTCTTTGAAGAAGACCAGAACCTCTAGCATGTTTCTAGGGAAGTGGAGAAGAGAAATTTTTAGGGGTTGGCCGAGCTTTAAGGCTCAATGTGGGGTGAGTAAGAAAGGTAGGAGGTGCCCTTTTATAAGGGAGGAGAGGGGAACCTTTGGAATAACGAAAAATATTATTTTATTATAAAGTCATATTCGGTTTTTAATAGCTCCAAATTGAGTTATTTCTAAGCTAAGGTGGGGACAGGTTGAAAGCCTCTCATCCAATAGATTTTATACAAGTTTAGGTTTCTATTTTAACCTTATCATTTAGATTTAACTTTAAGTTAGATAATTTTACTTTTACCGTGTCTTTTTGTGTTCTTAGACTATAAGGTTAAGAAACTTACTATAACATGCCAAAATAACCCCAAGTTTTTTATTGTTAATATATAAAACCTTATCTAGGTCATTTGGACGAACCGTAGATTTTTAGGAATATAATAACAATTAATAATATAATATTTGTTTTAAAAACTATTTTATGTCAATTTTGATACTATTCGGTAATTGATTTTTGTGAAAATTATAAGAGAATGATTAGTTCGAAAACATTTAATTAAAAAAACACTAACATGTCATATTAACATAGATAATTATTGTAATTCATAAAAAGTATCAAATTACATTTATTTGGGTATTTATAAGATCAATTATGTCAATATTTCATTAAAGAGATAATTACTACATCATCATTGTGTCATAACTAAATTAAATTATATAAAGTCTAAAAATTACAAATAAAATATAATTATGTAGGAAATCTTTTTATATTTCTTATGAATATTTATAGTCTAATTTATGTTATGTATAACCCTATATTAAAAATGATTTACTTATTAGACTTTGATTTTAACTATTTTAACCCTTCTTTAAATAAATTAATAATAAATGTCCTAATCTAATCCAAGTAGGCCTAAATGGTAATATTTTATTCCTACCGTTGTTTTTGGACGAATTTGTAACACCCCAAGATTTCATAGTGTGTTATTTCTTCAAAATAATTCAATAACTTGCACTACACGCAACACCGAGTTCAATCACACCATGACTTACAAAAAAAACCCATTGAAAAGAGGTTATGAATAGTATTATCTAAATTTTAAACTTTATATAATCCTTATAATTTTAGAATCCATATTATGAGTTTCTTAGATATAATGCAAGAACAAATTCATTTTCAGTTTTGCACATTTGTCAACTTTTAATAGTGAACCCTTTTTAAATACAATATTTTAAACTTTTTGACTAAATGGGGACATCAAAAAATTTAAAATGAAACATCCCAAGCTTCCACGGTACGCCTTATTTGAATAATACAGTAGCGTGTGTTGTACGCATCCTTGAGTTTTAACACACACCACAACCAATCAAACTAGCCGTTATGAATAGTAATACCTACTTTTTGAAATCATATATATTTTATATTTCAAAATGGACTTCATTTTTGGATTCGTAATATCTAATTTAGCCTAAGGT
Organism: Viscum album; assembly: GCA_963277665.1. Lineage (NCBI taxonomy): Eukaryota > Viridiplantae > Streptophyta > Magnoliopsida > Santalales > Viscaceae > Viscum > Viscum album. The sequence goes on along the minus strand of OY728150.1, from coordinate 1,826,285,179 downwards.
GAAATTTTGGTACTTTTCGGATAACTTTCATATTTTGATAAATAGTGAAAATTACTAAATTTTAATTAAAAACAATTTTTTTAATCAAAATAATTAATAGTGATAAATTATGAATTTTAGTAGTTTTAAAGTATATTTAGAATATATTTTTACCATTTAATATAATTTTGGTCATTGGAAATAATTTTACAATTAAACCGAACATAAACAAGTGTCAATCTTTTGATAGTTATTATCTCTTAAAAACACGCTTTTTGTTTTGACAGCGGGAATTAATTTTAAATTAATTTCTGCCACTTCTGTGTTTTGAATTTAGGAAAATGGATTCCATATTTGGAATCAGGATGTTCAAATTGTGTAAATAGGTAACTTTTATTTTTAGACATTTTGAATAATTACTGCGGTAAATATTTTATTTACCATGGTTAAGGGTAAATCCGGTAAATAAGGGTTAAAAAAATAATATTATAATAATACTAAATTACCGTAAAACGTGTCTTAACCCTATTTTTTGATACATGGTCGACCATGGGAATCTTTGGGTCTATTTTGGGACCCCATGGATCCACTTGTAAGTGATAATGACACTTTATTTTAATTATGTTAAAATGAATACAAAAATGACACAAGCATATATCTTTTAGCAAAACAATTGTTACATAGGGTTATATATGTTGGATTTTAGATTATAAATATTCATTAGAAAGATAAAAAGATTTACTACATAATTATATTTTATTTATAATTTTTAGACATTAAATAATTTATTTTATTTATGACACAATGATGATGCAGTAATTACTATAATAGTGAAAAATTAAAATAATTGATATTATAAATACCAAAATAAATATAATATGAAACTTTTAATGAATTAAACTAATTTTCTAGGATAATATGATATATTAGGATTGAGGTAATTAACATTTTTCGAAGTAATCAATCTTTTATGAGTTTCAAAAAAATCAACTATTGAATAGTGTCAAAATTGACATAAAAGAGTTCTTAAAACAAATATTATATTATTAATTGATATTAAATTCCTAAAAATCTAAGGTTCTTCCAAGAGACTTATTTCATGATAGTTTCATCATTAGTGGACCACTTGGGGGTCTCTTGGATGTATTTAGTAAGTTTATTAACCATATTATATAAAAATACAAAGAGACATTGTAAAAGTGAAACTAATTAACTTAGAGTTAATACTTAAAGATAAGGTTAATATAAGTACCCAAACCTGTCTAAATTATATTGGTTGAGTGGTTTTAAACCTATCCCCACCGTAAACTTTGAATAATCAACTTTGGAGCTATTAGAAACCGAATATAAATTTATTATAAATTAATATTTCTAGCTTTTCCAAAGGTGCCCCTCACCCCTCTTATAAAAGGGAACTCCTCCTTCTAATTTATTCACACCTTCCAAGCCTTTTGGTTCGTCCAAACTCTGCCCAAATACTCTCCCAACATCCCTCACTACAACCTAGAGGCCTTAGTTTTATCAGAAAGCCATCCTAAGGAGCCCTTTTGATCAAATCAAAAGGAAGAACCCGAAGAAGAGGTAATGATTTCACCACCCTTCTCCAAGTTCATTTCTTCTTCCACTTCTTCTTCCTTTGTTCTTACCATTCTAAAATAATAACTCCAGTATCTCACATATACTGTGATGTTATTATAAATATGGTACAACCATATTCAGTATTCTATCCACCCTTTGAATAACATGTCACCATACGTGCGTACGTACGGCTTACCGTCTCCACGTCGTGGTGTAATTGTTATTCAATATATTATTATTTGGATGGGTATAATAATGATGTGTAACTCATGTAAATAATAAATATAACATGTTAATGATTCTGTATATATGATATACCATCCATTTATATATTATTTTAATATCAAAAGAATGATATTGTCGCTCGTGCGTACGTACGGACTACCGTCTCCACGAACGCGATGAGATTCATTCTCCATCGTATCCATTCAAGTATAATTATCATTTGATGATTTAAAAATGATGTTTAAGGACTTGATATAATTCTGGATATGAATAATATACAACAAACATGGCTTATGTAACAAAACATATAAAAGAAAATGAGTAAGTTAACACCCGAAACGACGATAATTCTAAGATATTATTAACAAATCAATGTTAAAAGATCATATATGATATCATATTAATATATATTATTCTTGTATAGTTTAATAACAATTATTTCACCATTATACAGGAGGTTAACCTACCCCAACCAAGGTAAAGTACAAGGTAAGGGTTATTTCACAATCTCTTCATTATCCGAGGTTGTTTATATGTAATAATCTACTGGGATCGCTTTATCATCCACATCCATGTTTCTTAAAAATGTATTTCAAAAAAATTTTACTATTTACTAGAATATGAGTTAAAGTCATTCATACCCTTTTTGACTTTTATAAGTGGTTTATAAAGGTATATTTCCATTGTTTTCAAAACAAGGTCCCTTTTAACCTTTTCGATAGAATTAAGGTAAGAATGTTTTTTTAACTTATACGGCGGGTGCGGCTATTTTCCGCCGTTATAAAATCTTCAAAGCTTCCCTTAAAAGCTTATAAGATTATTTTCAAAGAAAATGTTTTATATGGATCTTAAATGATTTCAAAATAAAAGGAGATATTTCCTTAAAAAGAATTTTGATTTCATCTATGTCAACATCCATTGATGGATTTTAAGATTATTTGAAGTTGATTTATTATGATACAAAACATCTATATTGTATTGAATGTTTTGTGATATGTTTGACTGTGGATGTGCTATTTTTATACCATTCATAGTTTATGGTGATAGTATTGACATTTCGTATGCTAGTTTTAATACGAATGTTTATGTTATATTTAAACCTTTTCATATGGGAATGCATTGGACTTAATATGTGACGGGTGGAGCCCGCTATAGATCCCCGATGCATCGGTAAGTCTCATGAGACAAACTAGTGTCTTGGCACAAGGCCTTGACAAAATCTTATTTGTAGTCTTGGCACGAGGCCTTGACTATGTGGTTATGATAGTCTGGCATTATGCATTCCAACATTATGAAAGTGGTTATTGATTTTTGCATGTGATTATTCGATTAGTAGAATATCCATGTGAATAAGTAAATGGCATTATTTCATTTTATTTATGCTATACCATGTTGAAAGTTCATGTTTGAAAGGCTTTTGTTTTAGTTATACATTGCCTTAAAAGTTTATTCTTATTTATGAAGGTTTCCGCTATATTTTTATCCTTACTGGGCATTTGAGCTCACCCCTTTTCTATGTTTTATTTTTCCCAGGATGTGAAGAAGTAAGTTATGAATGACCTGTAGGGATATTATGTGGGGATATGAGTGTGGATTATGGAGACAATATGTTGTTGTAGTAGTTTTTCATTTAATGATGTAATGTAAAACTTATGAATATATCTAGTGTTTCCAAGGCTACTAAACCAATCGGTCTTTCGAGATTTGATCTTTCTTGTGATCATGCCAATGTTATGTAATAATGCACCAAATCTGGGTAACTAGGGTCGGGGCGTTACAGTTGGTATCAGAGGAAGTTTAGTACAAACCTTGGAAGCTAGATTTAGATAAACTCTAATTAGAGCACGTAGACCTAAGATGAACTTTGAGGATTAGTATAGAAGAAATTCCTATAATTTTGGAATTGTAGAGATTTTGTGAGTTTTCTGAGCAATACATCCCTGTCTGGATACGAGCAGGTAGAGGCGGCTCTGGAACAGATGTACCTAGGGGTAAAACCCGAAAACACTGCTTTGAGCTAGACTCGAACGGGAACTGGTGCACGACAACGGGCCTTGTTTCACTCTTGGTTACGACACTCCCGGGGGATATGCTTAGGATAACTCTCAATTTTCGTTACAAATAATTTTGAAGGGATTATGAGTATATACTTCCTCAAAGAAAACATTTTTATGATTATGGATTATAACCATAAATAGTTCAATTTATGTAAAGTGTTTTATAATTATGAGATTATGTATTTTGATTCATAAACTGATCTAGTGTATGCCATTGTTTAGAAATGGCGCCCAGTAGAAGGAATGAGAACTCCAGAAATGCACATGATCCAAAGAGAAGGAAGGATCATATCTTTCATGGTCTTAAGCTAGAATTTATAAGAGAAATAGTCTCCCATTTATTATCATCATATGAAGAAATAATATCATGTGTTGATAAGATAAGTAAAGAGTTTACTGAGTCCTATGGCTTTGAAGAGAAGCAAGAGAGGAAAAGGATGGAAGAGAGAAAGATGGATAAAGGGAAGAGGGAAAAGAAGAATTTTCCCATATGTGGTAACTGTGGAAAGAAACACCCTAGAACTTGCCTGAAAGGAATGGGAGTTTGCTATAAGTGTAGAGGAAAAGGGCACAAAGTACGTGATTGCAAGGGTAAGAAAATGGTTTCAAATGTACAATGCTTCATTTGCAAGGAGTTTGGACACTACGCGAACCTATGTCCTAGTCATCAGACTATGCCGCAAATGATGCTATTGGATAATAATCAAGTTATGATACTACCACAGATGAAGAGGAATGATTAGAGTTCTTATGTTGATTATGTCATTTGAGTATTGTATCAACAATGTACTTGTTATAATAATTATGGAGTACATAAGGATTGTACTGCAGTACTATTTCATTAAGGACTTGAGATTGTGTGGAACAAAGAAAAGTGACTCAATAGCAGGATAAATTTTTGGAAAATATATGGTTGAGATAATGATAAATCATAATATAGTTCTAATACTGAGGTAGTGATTTTGGAATAATATGTGATTGTTTTGGATAAATTATATTGGATATTCTTGACTACCTTGGAACTGATTAATGATTTGTATATTCCATCATTGTTGGGGTTTAAAACATTTTTGGATTGATGAAGTATATCCAGCATTCTATATGGAATAAGGGAGAATGGATGTAATCAATAAGGAATATGGTAATTCAGGATGTTTCAGTGTATTAAAAGAATACATGATGAAGGTATTCATATGCTATTACGGGTTAAAAAGGATCTACATTATGTTTACCTTCCTTATAAATGTTGGACTGTGAGTTTGGACATAAGTATTTTGGATAGTTCTAGTTTGGATTATTTTGGATTGCCATAAAAGGACAACCCGGAGGTCGGGAGACAACCCGTCGCGTCCGGCAAGGCTGCGAGACTTGAACCCGCAACCGAAGGGCGACAAGGGTGTATCACCTACCTCTGGCCCACGAGATGTCCTGGATTAAATAATGTATTTTTTTTAAAGATCTGGTAGATGAATTATAAATTCATTTATTTTGGAACCCTGTACGAATAGTATAAATAGAAAAAAAATACATTTTATTATCTTTTAGAGTTTGTGGTAGAAATTTATTAATGGATAAAACTCTAATTATAAAGTAAGTATATCTCCTTATGATCTTATCCAATCTCATAAATAAATTCCCCAACATTAATAAAAGAAACATAGAACAAAAATGTTGTCCTAGATGGTACCTTAAATCATCACAAATTTATGGCTTTGGGATTTTTGGCCTTTTCATAGCCATGTTCTCTACCACTCTCCATCAGATAATTGATGGTTAGATTTCTCTTCCATATCCATATTTTCCTACATGGAACCCTAGTATGTGTTATTTTCAGTAATCTTCATACCTTCCAATCTTTATATTAAATAGAGGCCTCATTAATTCATTTTTCGATGTGGGATTTCAACTAAGATATTTTGAAACGTCAAAAATGTGTTATCCCAATACACTATATTTTGTTGAACCGATGGTACTTCAAATCATCATAGATTTATGAGTTTAAGGACCTCAATTTTATACTTGTTTGTGATTGATGACCTCAATCACTACCTATAAATATTTACGTTTTTCCTCCAATTATATGTCTCTAATTGCCACCAATGTTCTCCTAATCGAGATCATAATTTGGTGGTGACCCTTTGATTTCTCTTTTCCTCATATTAAGACTAAATTTTAGTAACCCAATTTCCAATGTGGGTTTTCCAACAAATATATTTTCTATTTTCAACCTTTTATTTTCGAAGAACAATTTCAAATTGCGAGGACGCAATTTATTGAAGGAGGAGAGAATGTAACACCCCAAGATTTCATAGTGTGTTATTTCTTCAAAATAATTCAATAACTTGCACTACACGCAACACCGAGTTCAATCACACCATGACTTACAAAAAAAAGCCATTGAAAATAGGTTATGAATTGTATTATCTAAATTTTAAACTTTATATAATCCTTATAATTTTAGAATCCATATTATGAGTTTCTTAGATATAATGCAAGAACAAATTCATTTTCAGTTTTGCACTTTTATCAACTTTTAATAGTGAACCCTTTTTAAATACAATATTTTAAACTTTTTGACTAAATGGGGACATCAAAAAATTTAAAATGAAACATCCCAAGCTTCCACGGTACGCTTTCTTTGAATAATACAGTAGCGTGTGTTGTACGCATCCTTGAGTTTTAACACACACCACAACCAATCAAACTAGCCATTATGAATAGTAATACCTACTTTTTCAAATCATATATATTTTATATTTAAAAATGGACTTCATTTTTGGATTCGTAATATCTAATTTAGCCTAAGGTGAAATTTTGGTACTTTTCGGATAACTTTCATATTTTGATAAATAGTGAAAATTACTAAATTTTAATTAAAAACAATTTTTTTAATCAAAATAATTAATAGTGATAAATTATGAATTTTAGTAGTTTTAAAGTATATTTAGAATAAATTTTTACCATTTAATATTATTTTGGTCATTGGACATAATTTTACAATTAAACCGAACATAAACAAGTGTCAATCTTTTGATAGTTATTATCTCTTAAAAAACGCTTTTTGTTTTGACAGCGGGAATTAATTTTAAATTAATTTCTGCCACTTCTGTGTTTTGAATTTAGGAAAATGGATTCAATATTTGGAATCTGGATGTTCAAATTGTGTAAATAGGTAACTTTTATTTTTAGACATTTTGAATAATTACTGCGGTAAATATTTTATTTACCATGGTTAAGGGTAAATCCGGTAAATAAGGGTTAAAAAAATAATATTATAATAGTACTAAATTACCGTAAAACGTGTCTTAACCCTATTGTTTGATACATGGTCGACCATGGGAATCTTTGGGTCTATTTTGGGACCCCATGGATCCACTTGTAAGTGATAATGACACTTTATTTTAATTAAGTTAAAATGAATACAAAAATGACACAAGCATATATCTTTTAGCAAAACAATTGTTACATAGTGTTATATATGTTGGATTTTAGATTATAAATATTCATTAGAAAGATAAAAAGATTTCATACATAATTATATTTTATTTTTAATTTTTATACATTAAATAATTTATTTTATTTATGACACAATGATGATGCAGTAATTACTATAATAGTGAAAAATTAAAATAATTGATATTATAAATACCAAAATAAATATAATATGAAACTTTTAATGAATTAAACTAATTTTCTAGGATAATATGATATATTAGGATTGATTTAATGGACTTTTTTCGAAGTAATCAATCTGTTATGAGTTTCAAAAAAATCAACTATTGAATAGTGTCAAAATTGACATAAAAGAGTTCTTAAAACAAATATTATATTATTAATTGATATTAAATTCCTTAAAATCTACGGTTCGGCCAAGAGACTTATTTCATGATAGGTCCATCATTAATGGACCACTTGGGGGTCGCTTGTATGTATGTAGTAAGTTTATTAACCATATTATATAAAAATACAAAGAGACATTGTAAAAGTGAAACTAATTAACTTAGAGTTAATACTTAAAGAATAGGTTAATATAAGTACCCAAACCTGTCTAAATTCTATTGGTTGAGTGGTTTTCAACCTATCCCCACCTTAAACTTTGAATAATCAACTTTGGAGCCATTAGAAACCGAATATAAATTTATTATAAATTAATATTTCTAGCTTTTCCAAAGGTGCCCCTCACCCCTCTTATAAAAGGGAACTCCTCCTTCTCATTTCTTCACACCTTCCAAGCCTTTTGGTTCATCCAAACTCTGCCCAAATACTCTCCTAACATCCCTCACTACAACCTAGAGGCCTTAGTTTTATCAGAAAGCCAACCTAAGGAGGCCTTTTGATCAAATCAAAAGGAAGAACCCGAAGAAGAGGTAATGATTTCACCACCCTTCTCCAAGTTCATTTCTTCTTCCACTTCTTCTTCCTTTGTTCTTACCATTCTAAAATAATAACTCCAGTATCTCACATATACTGTGATGTTATTATAAATATGGTACAACCATATTCAGTATTCTATCCACCCTTTGAATAACATGTCACCATACGTGCGTACGTACGGCTTACCGTCTCCACGTCGTGGTGTAATTGTTATTCAATATATTATTATTTGGATGGGTATAATAATGATGTGTAACTCATGTAAATAATAAATATAACATGTTAATGATTCTGTATATATGATATACCATCCATTTATATATTATTTTAATATCAAAAGAATGATATTGTCGCTCGTGCGTACGTACGGACTACCGTCTCCACGAACGCGATGAGATTCATTCTCCATCGTATCCATTCAAGTATAATTATCATTTGATGATTTAAAAATGATGTTTAAGGACTTGATATCATTCTGGATATTAATAATATACAACAAACATGGCTTATGTAACAAAACATATAAAAGAAAATGAGTAAGTTAACACCCGAAACGACGATAATTCTAAGATATTATTAACAAATGAAGGTTAAAAGATCATATATGATATCATATTAATATATATGATACTTGTATAATTTAATAACAATTATTTCACCATTATATAGGAGGTTAACCTACCCCAACCAAGGAAAAGTACAAGGTAACGGTTATTTCACAATCTCTTCATTATCCGAGGTTGTTTATATGTAATAATCTACTGGGATCTCTTTATCATCCACATCCATCTTTCTTAAAAATGTATTTCAAAACATTTTTACTATTTACTAGAATATGAGTTAAAGTCATTCATACCCTTTTTGACTTTTATAAGTGGTTTATAAAGGAATATTTCCGTTGTTTTCAAAACAAGGTCCCTTTTAACCTTTTCGATAGAATTAAGGTAAGAATGTTTTTTTTAACTTATACGGCGGGTGCGGCTATTTTCCGCCGTTATAAAATCTTCAAAGCTTCCCTTACAAGCTTATAAGATTATTTTCAAAGAAAATGTTTTATATGGATCTTAAATGATTTCAAAATAAAAGTAGATATTTCTTTAAAAAGAATTTTGATTTCATCTATGTCAATATCCTTTGATGGATTTTAAGATTATTTGAAGTTGATTTATTATGATACAAAACATCTATATTGTATTGAATGTTTTGTGATATGTTTGACTATTGATGTGATATTTTTATACCATTCATTGTTTATGGTGATAGTATTGACATTTCGTATGCTAGTTTTAATACGAATGTTTATGTTATATTTAAACCTTTTCATATGGGAATGCATTGGACTTAATATGTGACGGGTGGAGCCCGCTATAGATCCTCGATGCATCGGTAGGTCTCATGAGACAAACTAGTGTCTTGGCACAAGGCCTTGACAAAATCTTATTTGTAGTCTTGGCACGAGGACTTGACTATGTGGTTATGATAGTCTGGCATTATGCATTCCAACATTATGAAAGTGGTTATTGATTTTTGCATGTGATTATTCGATTAGTAGAATATCCATGTGAATAAGTAAATGGCATTATTTCATTTTATTTATGCCATACCATGTTGAATGTTCATGTTTGAAAGGCTTTTGTTTTAGTTATACATTTCCTTAAAAGTTTATTCTTATTTATGAAGGTTTCCGCTATATTGTTATCCTTACTAGGCATTTGAGCTCACCCCTTTTCTATGTTTTATTTTTCCCAGGAAGTGAAGAAGTAAGTTATGAATGACCTGAAGGGATATTATGTGGGGATATGAGTGTGGATTATGGAGACAATATGTTGTTGTAGTAGTTTTTCATTTAATGATGTAATGTAAAACTTATGAATATATCTAGTGTTTCCAAGGCTACTAAACCAATCGGTCTTTCGAGATTTGATATTTCTTGTGATCATGCCAATGTTATGTAATAATGCACCGACTCTGGGTAACTAGGGTCGGGGTGTTACAGAATTACACTTTTCCAATAGAATTAGGACATGTGTTCGAGTAGTAATAATATCATTTTTACCCTTAATTACCCTATTTACTTTTAACCGTGGTAAATAAAAGTAAAAAGTTACTATTCACCAAAAAAAATTCATCTCATTGAACCACATTTTACTTACTGAGATCAAACATGTTTTTTAGATTTTGGAAATTCCATTCAAAAAAGCAGTAAAATTATTTTTTATGTAAATTTTCAAATTCTCCTAGGAGGTGGGTAAAAGACAGTCAAAAGTTCAATAAAATTTTTATATATCTAAAATTATTAAAAAAATGACTCCAATGAATTACATTGAACTTATATAAGTATTATGAATCAATTTTGACCTAAAATAAATTTAAATAAAATAAATAATTATTTAAATAAAAAGTCGGTTTTTAAATAGTAACCCAGTGTTTTCACTATTAATCAAAAATTTAAAGTTTTCAGAAAAATACCAAAATTTCACCCTAGGATAATTTCGATATTCCGAATCCAAAAATGAAGTCCATTTTAAAAGATTAAATTTCAAAAATTTCAAAAAGTGGTTATTACTATTCATAACAGCTAGTTTTAATAATATTTTAATAGCATATCGTTGTTTAGTGAAACTCGGTATTGCGTACAACACACGCTATCGAGGAAGGTCGTGATTGCGAGTAATGCAGCCAAGTTAGGGTTTCTTGTTGTACAAGACTCCTTTGTTGTAGCGTACAACACAAGACATCAATAAAATTAAAAATAATATTTTTCATAAAATTTCGGGGTGTTACATTCTACCCCCCTTAAAATGAATTTCTCCCTCAAAATTCGTCGGGGTTATAAATGGTTTACTACTCGAAGGATTATTTAATAGAAACCCACATCATAAAAAGGAATACCAAAACCAATATTTAAAAACTAATATATGAAACATAACGGTTACCCAAATTAACTAATCACTAGGATTCCACATAGGAGAACATAGGTGAAAATATGGATATGGAAGAGAAACCTAACCATCATGTTCTGATGGATAGTGGTAGAGAACATGGCTATGAAAAAGCCAACAATCACAAATCCATAGATTTGTGATGATCTAAGGTACCATCTGATTCATCAGATATAAGGGAACTAGGACAACATTTTTGGTTTTCAAGATCATTTCCCTAAAATTGAAGAATTAGAATTAGAATAAATACTTACTTAATTTTGTTACAATCTCACGATTGTTCGTGCTTTGAACAATTTCCACTTCATATCTTAAAGAAATGAAGTTGAATTTGTTATTCATGAAGTGTTAATATATCATTTGACAGAATGATGGGTCATTCCATCTGTTTCAAACAAAAGGTTTGAAAAAGTTATCAAATATACATAAGTCCATCTATCGTGAGGTTAATCATATATGATTCCAAAAATGAACTTATAATTCATATATCATACCGCGTAATAAAATAAAACTAGTTTCTACTAACTAGGGACTTCCTGTATGCCAGTGGTAGGCGATAAAGGCTAGTCGCACTTCGGTTGTGGGTTCGATTCCCACAGCCTTGTCCGATGCGAAGGGATGTCGCCCGTACCGCATGTTTTCCTTTTTCTAAAACTATATTACTATAACATCCCATCAATAATATCAAAAAACTTTCAATCAATAACCAATAATAACTTATGTCTAACATAATTCATTCCAATCTTTAGGATTATCTAAAATACTTCGGTCCAAGATCATAGTATAAATAAAATGGTTACTTGAAATGTCACATAACAATCACGTGAATGCCATTATTTATCCCCCATATATCATAAGATATATCTTGTTGGTAAAATTACAAACATGTGAATACCTTAATCAAGTATTCTTTTGAAGAATGAATACCCATTGAACCTTAGTGAAAACATGAATGCAGTTAAAAGTTAACACTTTACACATACCGAAATCCTCAAAATTCTTTATACTAAAACCATGATACCACATAGTCCTTATATCAATCATGAGATCATGAATACAATCAAACATATCATTATCTTTTTATCCCTTCATTATGCGCATATCATCTGCTTACCAAAATTTCTCAATCACTTTCCATGGTTACCGACACCATAAAATTATTGAAAACCACAATTGACCAATACATAAATATTCCAATATTCTATGATACAATATACAACATTATTTTGGAATCCCATTACATAACCACTTAATCATTCCACCACATCGTTTTCATATTCAACATCACCAATAGTGATCGAATGTAACTTCCCTTTGTCCTTTTCCTTAAGTGGTTGCTCATGTTGATCATCATTAACCCTTGGATTAGGGAATTGATTAACATAATGCCCCATTTCATTTCACTTGAAGCATTGAAGTGTTTTTGGTGTGTTCTCTGTAGTATTTTCTTTATTCACACCATTAGAAACCCTTTTTACATTACTTCAACACTCAGCTACTCGGTGACCTTATTTTCCACACTTAAAACATTTTTTAGTCCCTTTAAGACAATCTCCACCATGCTTCTTTCCACACATTGAGCATAAGGAAACATTCATCTTTTTTTCACCATTATTCTGAGATTTCTCCTTGAACTCCATCTTTCGTTTCTTGTCAAAACCATGAGATGGATACGTAACACCAAATTCCATTTCTACCTTGTTATCACAACGCACAATTTATTTATAGATACTGAAGGCTCTTATAGCTAATGCCCTTCGAAGATTTGGTTTTAAGCCACTGAAGAATCGATCAATTTTACTTTCAGGTTGGATGATAAATCCAGATGCATAACTTTCAAGCCTGGTAAAATTCTCTTCGTATATTCCAAAAGATTCATCATCCTTTTTATTTAATTCAAGAAACTCCTTCTCCATCTTTTTTCGAAGAATACGGGGGAAGTACTTATTGAAAAATATTTTCTTGAACTCGTCCCATTCCATAGACTCAATTTCATCTCTTGGCCTCGTATTCTTGATAAGATTCCACCATTGATCAGCTTCAACTTCCAAACGATATACTGCTAAGATGACTTTATCATGTTTAGAACATTGATGAACTGAAAATATCTTTTCAGTGGTACTGATCCATTGTTCAGCAACATGTAGATCAGAAGACCCACTGAAAGAAGGTGGACGTTCCCTCATAAAGGACTCAATAGAATATTGTTCCCTTCTCTACTCATTTAGAAGTCCAGAATGATTCATAGCTTATGTAAGTATAGCAATAATATTTTTCACTCCATCTCCCATAACATTTGTTTGTTCAAGAGAACAATCATTGCATTTTCCATAACATTGATCAACACACTTCCTTCGGGTTCCAGCCATCGTCTAAACCCCAAAATGAATAGTGTGAGAGGCAAAAATAATGCTAGGGAAAACAACACAATAAAGGGGGAGTACCTTCAATATCTAACATCTTAAGTTAAATTCTAAGATCGTTTCCGTAGTTCTAGGACTTTATCCTATACGTGTACTTATCCTTAGTGACATCCCTAGACATAACTTAGAAATATCTCTACGGATCTCACTAACGTTTTCGCATCCTATTTTGAAAAGGTTGACTAAACCTCCCTCTGATACCAACTGTAGAGACCCGAAGCTTGACATACAAGGACAATACATTACTTTTTCGGAATACATAATACATAACAAAAACAGACACACAAGGACCGTAATAGTTTAGTGTCTTTGGAAACTCAGAATAAAATCATCTAATCATGGTGAAAGATCTTCAACAACTCCCATAACGATCTTCTCCTTTTTATTTCCTTACCTAAAACCATTCTTTACTTCCTAGGGCAAATAAAACATAAAAAGGGTGAGCTCAAATGCTCAGTAAGGGCAAAAATAGATAACATAAAACAATCCATAAACATTTGGAAGCAAAAACTTGAACATGAAATTTAAACATCAAAATCTTGAGCAAAGACATAAATCGTGGAAGTACGTAAAGAATATATCATAATAGAACATAAACCATGATAAAATGGGAATAAAACTTGTAATTGTGGCAACCATTCCTCACATGTCATGATTTCCCTAGTATCCAAGGCGTTGCTTCCAAGACCATCTTAGTGGACAAAGTCCCTTTCTGAATCGAGTTCACTCATCGTTTCAGTCCTGTAACACTGAACCAGATTAACTTTCCATTCCAGCCATGTATATCTCATGAGATATATATCTTTCGGAAATGCATTGGAGGGATATATAGGTCCCACCCATCTCATAATGAAATCATTCTTTTGTGTGCCACAAAATCATAAGTCATACATCATAGCAGAACCGATGTAATAAAATGGGATTCTTAAACATCATGCCATCATAACATAATCCATAAATGTTTGATATCATTTCATCATAAGAAAATTGAAACCATTTAAATCATAGAGACATATTACATGAAACATACACATATGAATAATGTCATCTTAGATGGAAAATAGTTTTGGCAAAACTCATGAAATGAATTCTTGAGGAAAATATCCTTTCTTCTTTAAAATCATTTTCTTTTCACAAAATTCCATGCAATTTTAAAAGAAATAAGTTTTGTTGAAAATAATCATGAAATCTTATAGAGGAAGCTTCTTGAAAATGAGGCATTATGAAACCATAAAAATCCGTTCACGCCGTATAAGTTAAAAATAACATTCTCCTCGTACTTTTGTCAGAAAAGTAAAAAAGTACCTTATATGGTAACCAAAAGAAATATTCCATTCATACAGTGCGGTAAAAAGTCAATAAATGGTAAAAATGACTTTAAACATTCATGGAATAATAGTAAACATTTTATGAAATAATTTTTAGAAAACATTGTCATGGATGATAAACATAACCCTAGTAAATACGTACGTATAAGCAATCTCAGATAGAAATGAGATTGAAAATTTATCCCTTACCTTATGTCCGATATGCTTTGTATGTATCCAAACATCCTGTATAATGATTTAAATAATGTCATTGACTTATTAAAGAATTATATTAATTGTTTTTATATCAAATATGGTTCACTTATGACTTTATATTACCCGTTCTTTTGTAAATTCCATGTTAAAGAGCGTTTTGGGTAAATTCGTTTCATTTATTGTATGTGTTTCGACTCGTCGTTCATGATATTATTACTTATATCCTGATTTAAATAATTACAGAATGTAAAACATGATTTATATATAATATATATTTATTATATACATATATATTATAGATCGATAAAAGGAGTGAAATACATCGTTCATGGAGACGGTAGGTCGTACGTACGCATGAATGCTGTTTTTGTTTCCTCATTGAATTGAATGGAATTGAGTATATGACATACATATATATATATGAATAAATAAAGTAGCATTATTATGTCATATATTTCATTATTATTCATTATATATACTTTATAATCATTCTTGAATGGTCAATCATGGAAAATGAATCTCATCGCGTTCGTGGAGACGGTAGTCCGTACGTACGCACGAGCGATGATATCATTCCCATGATTGTGGAATTGTATTGGAGTGCATGTATACAATTTCAGAATAAATATCACTTTACAATAATCATTTATTTACACCATTATACCCATCCATGTAAGGTGGTGGTGGAAAAAAATATTACACCACGGCGTAGAGACGGTATTCCGTACGTACGCACGCGTTGTGATTCCGTTTTCCATAGGTTGGATAGATGGTGAAATAGGGATGTTTCATAATTATAATAACATATCATTATATTAGTGATACTGATGTTATTACTTCATAATGAAACAACTAAAGAAGAAGAAGTTCAAGAATAAATAAAGTTGAAAGAATCGGTAACATGCATTACCTCTTCTTCAACGCGCCTTTTTGTAACCTCCTCTTAGGGCACTAATATTGGTCTTTGAAGAAGACCGGAACCTCTAGGATGTTTCTAGGGAAGTGGAAAATATAAATGTTCAGTGGTTGGCCGAGATTTAAGGCTCAAAGTGGTGTGAGGAAGAGAGGGAGGAGGTGTCCTTTCATAATGGAGGAGAGGGGCACCTTTGGAATAACAAAACATATTATTTTATTATAAAGTCATATTCGATTTTTAATAGCTCCAAATTGAGTTATTTAGAAGCTAAGGTGGGGATGGGTCGAAATCCTCTCATCCAATAGAATTTATACAAGTTTAGGTTCCTATTTTAACCTTATCATTTCGATTTAACATTAAGTTAGATAATTTTAGTTTTACCGTATCTTTTTGCGTTCTTACACTATAAGGTTAATAAACTTACTATAAAAAGCCAAAAGAACCACAAGTTGTTTATTATTAATATATATAACCATATATATGTCATTTGGCAGAACCTTATATTTTTAGGAATATAATAACAATTAATAATATAATATTTGTTTTAAAACAATTTTCTGTCAATTTTGATACTATTTGGTAATTGATTTTTGTGAAAATCATTACAGAATTCTTAGTTCGAAAAAAGTTATTTAAATCAACACTAACATGTCATATTAACATTTAAAATTATTTTAATTCATGAAAAGTATCAAATTACATTTATTTGGGTATTTATAACATCAATTATGTCAATATTTCATTAATAAGATAATTACTGCATCATCATTGTGTCATAACTAAATTAAATTATTTAAAGTTTAAAAATTACAAATAAAATATCATTATGTAGGAAATCTTTTTTAGATTTCTAATATATATTTATAGTCTAATTTATCTTATGTATAACCCTGTATTAAAAATGATTTACTTATTAAACATTGATTTTAACTATTTTAACCCTTCTTTAAATAAATTAATAATAAATGTCCTAATCTAATCCAAGTGGGCCTAAATTGTAATATTTTATTCCTAAGGTTGTTTTTGGACGAATTACACTTTTCCAATAGAATTAGTACATGTGTTAGGGTAATAATAATATCATTTTTACCCTTAATTAGCCTATTTACTTTAAACTATGATAAATAAAAGTAAAAATATACTATTCACCAAAAACATTTCATCTCATTGAACCACCTTTTACATAATGACATCAACCATGTCTCTCGGATTTTTTAAATTCCATTCACAAAAGTGGTAAAATTATGTTTTATATAAATTTTCAAATTCTCCTAGGAGGTGGGTAAAAGACAGTCAAAAGTTCAATAAAATTTTTATATATATAAAATTATTAAAAAATGACTCCAATGAATTACATTGAACTTATATAGGTATTATGTATAAATTTTGACATAAAATAAATTTAAATAAAATAAATAATTATTTAAATAAAATCGGTTTTTAAATAGTAACCCAGTGTTTTCACTATTCATAAAAAATTGAAAGTTTTCAGAAAAATACCAAAATTTCACCCTAGGCTAATTTCGATATTCTGAATCCAAAAATGAAGTCCATTTTAAAAGATGAATTTTCCAAAATTTCAAAAAGTGGTCATTACTATTCATAACGGAAAGTTTTAATAATATTTTAATAGCATATCTTTTTTTAGTGAATCTCGGTATTGCGTACAACACACGCTATCGAGGAAGGTCGTGATTGTGTGTAATGCAGCCATGTTAGGGTTGTGTGTTGTCTAAGACTCCTTTTTCGTAGCGTACAGCACAAGACATCAATAAAATTAAAAAGAATATTTTTCATAAAATATCGGGGAGTTACATTCTACCCCCCTTAAAATGAATTTCGCCCTCGAAATTCGTCAGGGTTATAAATGGTTTCCTACTCAAAGGTTTATTTAATAGAAACCCACATCGTAAAAAGGAATACCAAAACAAATATTTAAAAACTAAAGTATGAAACATAACGGTTACCCAAATTAACTAATCATTGGGTTTCCACATAGGAGAACATAGGTGAAAATATGGATATGGAAGAGAAACCTAACCATCATGTTCTAATGGAGAGTGGTAGAGAACATGGCTATGAAAAATCCAACAATCACAAAGCCATAGATTTGTGATAATCTAAGGTACCATCTGATTCATCGGATATAGGGGAACCAGGACAACATTTTTGGTTTTCAAGATTAATTCCATAAAGTTGAAGAATTTGAATTAGCATAAATACTTACTTTATTTTGGTACAATCTCACTATTGTTCGTGCTTTGAACAATTTCCACTTCATCTCTTAAAGAAATAAAGTTGAATTTGTTATTCGTGAAGTGTTAACAGATCATGTGATAGAATGATGGGTCATTCCATCTGTTTCAAACAAAATGTTACCAAAAGTTATCAAATATACAGAAGTCCATCTATGGTGAGGTTAATCGTATACGATTCCAAAAATGAACTTATAATACATATATCATATCGTGTAATAAAATAAAAGTAGTTTCTACTAATAGGGAATTCCTGTAGGCCAGTGGTAGGCGATAAAGGCCAGTTGCACTTCGGTTGTGGGTTCGATTCCCACAGCCTTGTCCAACGAGATGGGAAATCGCCCATCCTGCAGGTTGTCCTTTTACTAAAACTATATTACTATAACATCCCATCAATAATATCGAAAAAAGTTTAATCCTTAACCAATAATAACTTTTGTCTAAGATAATTCATTCCAATCTTTGGGTTTATCTAAAATACTTCGGTCCAAGTTCATAGTATAAAGAAAATGATTACTTGAAATGTCACATAACAATCACATGAATGCCATCATTTATCCCCCATATATCATAAGATATATCTTATCGGTCAAATTACAAACATGTGAATACCTTAATCATTTATTCTTTGAAGAATGAATACCCATTTAACCTTAGTGAAAACATGAATGCAGTTAAAAGTTAACACTTTCCACATACCAAAATCATCAAAATTCTTTATACTCAAACCATGATATCACTTAGTCCTTATATCAATCCTGAGCTCATGAATACAATCAATCATCTCATTATCTTCTTATCCCTTCATTATGCTCATATCATCTGGTTACCAAAATTTCTCAATCACTTTCCATGGTTACCGGCACCATAAAATTATTGAAAACCACAATTGACCAATACATAAATATTCCAATATTCCACGATACTATATACAACATTATTTTGGAATCCCATTACATAAACACTTAATCATTTCACCACATCGTTTTCATATTCAACATCGCCAATAGTGATCGCATGTGACTTCCCATTGTCCTTTTCCTTAAGTGGTTGCTCATGTTGATCATCATTAACCCTCGGATTAGGGCATTGATTAGCATAATGCCCCATTTCATTTCACTTGAATCATTTAAGTGTTGTTGGTGCGTTCTCTGCAGTCTTTTATTTATTCACATCATTAGCAACCCTTTTTCCATTACTTCGACACTCAGTTGCTCGATGACCTTCTTTTCCACACTTAAAACATTTTCTAGTCCCTTTAAGACAATCTCAACCACGCTTCATTCCACACTTTGGGCATAAGGAAACATTCATCTTCTTTTCACCATTCTTCTGAGATTTCTCCTTGAACTCCATCTTTAATTTCTTGTCAAAACCATGAGATGGATACGTAACACCAACTTCCATTTCTAACTTGATATCACAACGCACAATTTCTTCATAGCTACTGAAGGCTCTTATAGCTAATGCCCTTCGAAGATTTGATTTTAAGCCACTGAAGAATCAATCAATTTTACATTCAGGTTGAATGATAAAGCCAGATGCATACCTTGCTTGCCTTGTAAAATTCGCTTCGTATATACCAACAGATTCATCATCCTTTTGCGTTAGTTCAAGAAACTCCTTCTCCATAATTGTTCGAATAATACGAGGGATGTACTTATTGAAAAATATTTTCTTGAACTCGTCCCATTCCATAGACTCAATTTTATCTCTTGGCCTCGTATTCTTGATAAGATTCCACCATTTATCAGCTTCAACTTCCAAACGATATACTACTATGATGAATTTATCATGTTCAGAACATTGAAGAACTGAAAATATCTTTTCAGTGGTACTGATCCATTTTTCAGCAACAAGTGGATCAGAAGACCCACTAAAAGAAGGTGGGCGTTGCCTCATGAAGGACTCAATAGAATATTGTTCCCTTCTCTGCTCATTTAGAAGTCCAGAATGATTCATAGCTTGTGTAAGTATAGCAATAAGATTTTTCACTCCATCTCCCAAAACATTTGTTTGTTCAGGAGGAAAATCATTGCATTTCCCATAACATTTATCAACACGGTTCCTTCGGGTTCCAACCATCATCTAAAACCCAAAAATAATAGTGTGAGAGGAAAAAATCTTGCTAGGGAAAACAAAAAAATAAAGGGGGAGTACCTTCAATATCTAACATCTTAGGTTAAATTCTATGATCGTTACCGTAGTTCTAGGACTATATCCTATATCTATACTTATCCTTAGGGCATCCCTAGACATAACTTATAAATATCTCTAGGGATCTCACTAACATTTTCGAATCCTAGTTTCCAAAGGTTGACTAAACCTCCCTCTGATACCAACAGTAGAGACCCGAAGCTTGACGTACATGGACAATACATTACTTTTGCGGAATACTTAATACATAACAAAAACAGACACACAAGGACCATAATAGTTTTGTGTCTTTGGAAACTCAGAATAAAATCTTCTAATCGTGGTGAAAGATCTTCAACAACTCCCATAACGATCATCCCCTTTTTGTTTCCTTACCTAAAAACATTCTTTAATTCCTGGGGAAAATAAAACATATAAAGGGTGAGCTAAAATGCTCAGTAAGGGAAAATATAGATAACATAAAACAATCCATAAACATTTGGAAGCAAAAACTTGAACATGAAATTTAAACATAAAAATATTAAGCAAAGACATAAATCGTGGAAGTACGTAAAGAATATATCATAATAGAACATCAACCAAGATAAAATGGGAATAAAACATGTAATTGTGGCAACCATTCTGCACATGTCGTGATTTCCATAGTAGCCAAGGCATTGCTTCCAAGAACACCTTAGTGGACAAAGTCCCTTTCTGAATCGAGTTCACTCATCGTTTCAGTCCTGTAACACTGAACCAGATTAACATACCATTCCAGCCATGTATATCTCATGAGATATATATCTTTCAGAAATGCATTGGAGGGATATATAGGTCCCACCCATCTCATAATGAAATCATTCTTTCGTGTGCCACAAAATCATAAGTCATACATCATAGCATAACCCATGTAATAAAATGGGATTCTTAAACATCATGACATCATAACATAATCCATAAAAGTTTGATATCATTTCATCATAAGAAAATTGAAACCATTTAAATCATAGAGACATATTACATGAAACATACACATATGAATAATTCCATCTTATATGGAAAATAGTTTTGGCAAAACACATGAAATGAATTCTTGGGGAAAATATCCTTTCTTCTTTAAAATCATTTTCTTTTCACAAAATTCCATGCAATTTTAAAAGAAATAAGTTTTGTTGAAAATAATCATGAAATATTGTAGAGGAATATTCTTGAAAATGAGGCATTATGAAACCATAAAAATCTGTTCACACCGTATAAGTTAAAAATAACATTCTCCTCATACTTTTGTCAGAAAAGTCAAAAAGTACCTTATATGGTAACTAAAGGAAATATTCCATTCATACAGTGTGGTAAAAAGTCAATAAATGGAATAAATGACTTTAAACATTCATGGAAGAATAGTAAACATTTTATGAAATCATTTTTAGAAAACATGGTCATAGATGATAAACATAACCCCAGTAAATACTTAAGTATAAGCAATCTCAGATAAAAATGAGATTGAAAATTTATCCCTTGCCTTATGTCCGATATGCTTTGTATGTATCTGAACCTCCTGTATAATGATTAAAATAATGTCATTGACTTATTATAGAATCATATTCATTGTTATGATATCATATATGGATCACTTATGACTTTATATTACCCGTTCATTTGTAAATTCCATGTTAAAGAGCGTTTTGGGTAAAATCGTTTCATTTATCATACGTGTTTCGACTCGTTGTTCTTGATATTATTACTTATATCCTGATTTAAATAATTCCATAATGTAAAAAATGATTTATATATAATATATATTCATTATATACATATACATTATAGATCGATAAAAGGAATTAAATACATCATTAATGGACACGTTAGGTCGTACGTACGCATGAACGCTGTTTTCATTTCCTTATTGAATTCAATGGAATTGAGTATATGACATATATATATATATATATATATATATATACATAAATCTAGTTGCATTATTATGTCATATATTTCATTATTATTCATTTTATATACATTATAATCATTCTTGATTGGTCAATCATGGAAAATGAATCTCATCGCGTTCGTGGAGACGGTAGTCCGTACGTACGCACGAGCGATGATATCATTCCCATGATTGTGGAATTGTATTGGAGTGTATGTATACAATTTTAGAATAAATATCACTTTAAAATAGTCATTTATTTACACCATTTTACCCATCCATGTAAGGTGGTGGTGAAAAAAAACAAATTACACCGCGGCGTGGAGACGGTATTCCGTACGTACGCACGCGTGGTGATTTTGTTTTCCGTAGGATGGATAGATGGTGAAATAGGGTTGTTTCATAATTATAATAACATATCAGTATATGAGTGATACTTATGTCATTTCTTCATAATGAAACAACTAAATAAGAAGAAGTGGAAGAAGAAATAATGTTGAAAGAATCGGTAACGGGCATTACCTCTTCTTTGAAGGGATTTTTTAAAACCTCCTCTTAGGGCACTAATATTGGTCTTTGAAGAAGACCAGAACCTCTAGTATGTTTCTAGGGAAGTGTAGAAGATAAATTGTCAGGGGTTTTCCGAGGTTTAAGGCTCAAAGTGGTGTATGGAAGAGATGGATGAGGTGCCCTTTTATAAGGGAGGAGAGGGGCACCTTTGAAATAACTAAAAATATTATTTTATTATAAAATAATATTCAGTTTTTAATAGGTCAAAATTGAGTTATTTAGAAGATAAGGTAGGTATGGGTTGAAATAATCTCATCCAATATAATTTATACAAGTTTAGGTTCCTATTTTAACCTTATCATTTAGATTTAACTTTAAGTTAGATAATTTTACTTTTACCGTGTCTTTTTGTGTTCTTACACTATAAGGTTAATAAACATACTATAACAAGCCAAACGAACCCAAAGTTGTTTATTATTAATATATATATATCCTTATCTAAGTCATTTTTCCGAACCTTATATTTTTAGGAATATAATAACAATTAATAATATAATATTTGTTTTAAAAACTATTTTCTGTCAATTTTGATTCTATTTGGTAATTGATTTTTGTGAAAATCATAACAGAATGATTAGTTCAAAATAATTTAATTAAATAAACAATAAAATGTCATATTAACATAGAAAATTATTGGAATTCATAAAAAGTATCAAATTACATTTATTTGGGTATTTATAACATCAATTATGTCAATATTTCATTAATAAGATAATTGATCCATCATCATTGTGTCATAACTAAATTAAATTATTTAAAGTCTAAAAATTAAAAATAAAATATCATTATGTAGGAAATATTTTAATATTTCTAATTAATATTTATAGTCGAATTTATCTTATTTATATCCCTATATTAAAAATGATTTACTTATTAAACTTTGATTTTAACTATTTTAACCCTTCTTTAAATAAATTAATAATAAATGTACAAATCTAATCCAAGTGGGCCTAAATGGTAATATTTTATTCATAAGGTTGTTTTTGGACGAATTAAACTTTTCCAATAGAATTAGGACATCTGTTAGTGTAATAATAATATCATTTTTACCCTTAATTACCCTATTTACTTTTAACCATGGTAAATAAAAGTAAAACATTACTATTCACCAAAAAAAATTCATCCCATTGAACCACATTTTACTTACTGACATCAACCATGTCTCTTGGATTTTTGAAATTCAATTCACAAAAGCGGTAAAATTAAGTTTTATGTAAATTTGCAAATTCTCCTGGGAGGTGGGTAAAAGACAGTCAAAAGTTCAATAAAATTTTTATATATATAAAATTATTAAAAAATGACTCCAATGAATTACATTGAACTTATATAGGTATTATGTATCAATTTTGACCTAAAATAAATTTAAATAAAATAAATAATTATTTAAATAAAAAGTCAGTTTTTAAATAGTAACCCAGTGTTTTCACTATTCATCAAAAATTGAATGTTTTCAGAAAAATACTAAAATTTCACCCTAGGCTAATTTAGATATTCCGAATCCAAAAATGAAGTCCATTTTAAAAGTTGAAATTTTCAAAATTTCAAAAGTGGTTATTACTATTCATAACGGCTAGTTTTAATAATATGTTAATAGCATATCGTTGTTTAGTGAAACTCGGTATTGCGTACAACACTTGCTATCGAGGAAGGTCGTGATTGTATGTAATGCAGCCAAGTTAGGGTTGTGTGTTGTGCAAGACTCCTTTGTTGTAGCATACAACACAAGACATCAATAAAATTAAAAAGAATATTTTTCATAAAATCTCATGGTGTTACAATCTTATCATAATTTGAAATTGTCTTTGCAGTACTGTAGATGATAAAGGGATAAAGACCATCCTATTTTATAATTATACACCCTACAATCATTAAATTAATATTTAATGACAATATTCATGTTATAGTTCCTCCTTATCCCAGAATCATTCCAAAAGTATCAAATTATTGTCAATGGAGGTTCTCAATGTTCAACTTAGAGAAGGATTGAAGATCCAAGAAAAGAACGAGATGGATTTTGGATTTTATTTTTTCCCAAAAACAGGTGGTTCAATAATATTATTTAATATTATTAAAAAGTTTTTTGAAATAACAATGTAAAATATATTCTCCTTTCACAGGCTTGGGTCCATCACTATAAATACGGATTACTCAATAAAACATTAATTGTTATTTACAACTAGGTACTAGAGAATCCAACTAGTAATATGAAATTATAAATAATATAATAACAACTCTTCTAGATTATGTTTTTATGATTTTGTCACAATTTAAAAATGAGGAATTGTTTCTTTTATTCCATGCATGCACAATTATCATGATTATGCATTATAAAGTGTATTTATTTACTTTATAAAATTAGACTAGTATGAAATAATGATTCCTATTGGACATCATAGTGAGATCATTCCATTTATCTACCAAACATAAAGGAAATAAATGAGTTCCATACCCCTTATAATATTGGAGAAAACCCCCCAAATTAACAGATTCATTACATGGTCTGAGTTATAAATCAATGAAGTGTTATAAAAATGGGGACCTTCAAAAGGATTTATATTTGAAGGAACATATTTATTTTTTTCTCTCAATTTTAGTATTTGTTACTAATAAAAGTTGGTAAAATTTCGGATAAATATGTGGATTTTATGGGGTCCTCTTTAGGTTCATTTACATATGAGTAAATCAATAAATGTTTCATGATTCCTTTGTCAGTAAATGTGGTTCTCTCCAAAAAAGGGACAAATCATCCATAAAACTAGGATACATATGTACTACTAACCATAAATTATGCAATATTACATAGAAATATTAAAGTATATCCATTCATTCAAGACATATGAAAATTTTATTCACTAAATATTTATTTATTTCACATGGAAAAATAAGTATCTACATTATCCATTTAAGGAATTTATTTCATGGGTCAAACCTCTATAATAATAGTATGATAATGTTTGTTCATCTTTATGGATTCTATGTTATTCTCAAAATGGTTCAATGTTTCACCAATAAATGAAGATGGTATAAAGGACATAATTGACACAACATAATATTATATTATTAAAATATATTGAATCTAAAATAAAATTTTGATGGAAAATTTCACTAATTCTAGGATTCTGAGTCAAGAAATCTATTCATGGAGTTAAAATTGTTGCCCAATCAACCATCTGTCTATCATTGATTGGTTAAACAATTTATAAAATCCTCCAACAAGAATCTATTAAATATCCATTATACGGTGTTTGGTAATGTTTATAAGATTAAGATCGATAATTTCCTTCATTATTTCAGTTCATATGTAACCATAATCTATACTGATATGTAATAGATCATATATTCAACAGTTTAAAAGAGATATATAGTCTTCCACACATATGTTTTACTTTAAAAAAAATATCCAATAATAATGAATTACATAATTGTAATGCCCTGACCCCAGTTACCCTGAGTTGGTGCATTATATTAATACATTGACATGATATAAGGAAATCATGTCCTGAAAGACCGATCAGTTTAGCAGTCTTGAAAATCAATTACATAAATCAACTTCACATTAAAATTTCAAACATAAAATACAACATAGATAGTTCTTTGAGAATGACATTATTCCCTTTTATCTTAACTCAACATATCAATCATAATACACTTCTTGAAAATCCTGGGAAAATAAAGCATAGTAAAAGTGAAACCTCAGATGGTCAATAAGGGTAAACAGTTTAGCAGAAGATAACATAAACAATAGGCAAGATAAATAATTGAAAACACATGCCTTTAAAAATAATAAAAATTAACACTTTATGGCAGAAATATGATCTTAGTAAATAATTCCAAAATAAAAGATTGTCATGGGTATTCTACTAGATTAATAACCACATAAACCATCAATATTATTTCCATAACGAGGGAATGTATAATTCCAGACATTCTGAAACATTTTATCAAGGCCTCATCCAAGACATCTAAAAATGATTAAGGCCTCAGCCAAAACAATATATCAAATAGGGAAAGTCCTTTACCAATTGCATGTCTAATTATATCATGAGACCTACTGTTGCATCAAAGATTTATAGCGGGCTCTACCCATCACATAATATGTTAAATACATTCCTCATATTAAAAGGTTGAAACATAACATAAACATTTTTATTACAACCAGCATAAGAAATTTCAATACATTATCTATAAACCATTAATGGTATTAAAATAACAAATCCACAGTCAAACACATCAAAAAACCATCAATACAATATGGATGATTTGAATTATGATAAATCAACTTCAAACAAGTTTAAAATCCATCAATGGATGTTGACATAGATGAAAATGATTTGTATAACTCTTTGGGAGAAATAACCATTTTTAATGAAAACATTTAAAAGTCACACAATTTAGAAAGGGTTATATTTAAAGACATTTTTTAATAAAAGTATTGGAGACCACTTTGAAACTTTTTAATTGAATTAACAGTTTAAAAACATATATGTCTATATAAATACATAGTTAAAAACCATTTTGAAAACATGGTCATTAATGAGAATGGTTTAGAACAACAAATATTTACCGAATTTAAAATGATGTTTTAAAATTAAAGTCCCTTAAAAATAATCCCATTAAAAACTATTTTATGAAACATGGACATGGGTAATAAATATGTCCTAGTAAAAACATACCCATAGACAATCTTGAATAATAATGAGATTGAGGAATTAACCCTTACCATGCACTTTCCTTGGGTGGAGGGTATATTTAAACCTTTGTATAATGACCATAGAATGTTATTAAATTATACAAGAACCATATTCATATTTATCATATCATTATTTATTCATTTATGACTTTATAATACACATTTTATAATGATTTCTATGTTAAATTAACATTTTGGTTAATAATCGCTTTTATTATCATGTATAATTCAGCTTGTTATTCTGAATCATATCATTTTGACCATGATTTAAATACTTCCATAATATAAACCTTGATTTATATATCATATAAATTTATAATTTAAATATTTATAATAGATAGATATATGAAATGGAAGACACCATTTATGGAGACAGTAGGTCGTACGTACTCATAAATGTTGTTTCCGTTTTCATATCGTATTGAAAGGAAGTAAGTGGATAAGATATATGTGTGTACATATATACATATATATATATCCCCAGTATAATTATTATTTCATATGTTAAATACTTATTAATAATATACATTTTTATAATCGTCGTTGAATGGTTGATGTGGGAATGAATCTAATCACATCATGGAGACGGTAATCTGTACAATTGCACGAGCGAAAATATCATTATATTGTTGGTGAAATCGTATTTAATTGGATGGTATATTATATATAAAAGATAATTAACATGTTATATTTATTATTTAATTAGTTATACTCATTATTATACCCATCCAAAAAATGAAGTATATTAATAAAAAAACTACACCACGACATGGAGACTGTAAGCCATACGTATGCATGTATGGTGAAATTTTCATTTATAGGATGGATAGAATAACGAACATGGTTTTAACATATTTATAGTAAATCATAGTATGTAAGAGGTACTGGAGTTGTTATTTTTGTGTTGAAGCAACAAATAATGAAGAAGTGGAAGAATATAAAAACATGAAAGAGGGTGGTGAAATTATTACCTCTTATTCAGGTGTTTCCTTTCGAGTTGATCAAAAGGGCTCCATAAGATGGATTTATGATCAATGTAAGTACTCTAGGTTTATTTTAGTGAAAATGGGAGGACATTATGGCCTGGTTTGTTAGATCCCATGGGATTTGGAGTTTTTATTTTGAGAGAAGGGGAAGTTCCATTTTAAAAGAGGGGTGAGGGTCAATTTTGGAAAAGATAAAAAAATAATTTATTATACAATAATTTTCGATTTATAATGGCTCAAAATGAATTTATTTATAGCCTTAGGTGGTTATGGGACTAAATACTCTCAACTAATTGGTTTTAGACAAGTTTTGGTTAACATTTTAGCCTTATCTTTATGATTTAACTCATAGTTAAATAGTTTAACTTATACCATGTCTTCTTGTATTATTAAACTATATGGTCAATAAACGTATTCTAAATATCCAGGATAACCTGAAGTGGTCGATTAATGACATATATAATATAATTTAATCCATTTGTCTAATCCTTTTTTTTAATATTATATCAAATAATTATATAGTATTTGTTTTAAAAATTAATTTATTTAAATTTTGACACTATTTGGTATTTTGTATTTGTGAAAGTCATAACAACCATATAACTTAAAAAAATATATCACCCCTATCATGTCAATTTACCCTATAAAGTTAGTGTAATTCATCAGAAGTCTCAATTTACATTTACATGGTTATTTATAATATCAGTTATTTTAATATTTTATTAATAAGGTAATTAATACATCATCATTGTCTCATAAATAAATTTTATTATTTAATGTATAAAAATTACAAATAAAATACAGTTATGTACGAAATATTTTTAGCTATCTAATGAATATTTATAGTTGAATTTATCCTATTTATATCTCTATACTAAAAATGGTTGAGTTAATAAACATTGAATTTAAAACTTTTAGCTCTTCTTTAAATAAAATAATAATAAATTTCCTAATCTAATCCAAGTGATGAAAATTGGATTATATTTTATTCCTAATGTAGTTTTTGTTTGAATTAAAAATATAAAATAGAATTACGACATGTATTAAGGTAATTATAATATCATTTTTACCCTTAATTGCCCGATTTACTTTTAACCATAGAAAATAAATGTCAAAAGTTACTATTAATAAAAAATTATTTTCATCTTATTGAACCAAATTTTACATACTAATTTTAGACTTGTGTTTCAGATTTTTGATATTTAACTCAGAGAAGCAGTATAATTTAGTTTTATGCAAATTTGTAAATGCTCTTAGAAGGTGGGTAAAAGACGGTAAAAAGTTCAATTAAATTTTATAGATATAAAATTATTATAAAATTACATGAATGAATTACATTGAACACATATAGGTATTATTTATCTATTAAATTATGTTAAAATAACTAATTATTTAAATAAAAAGTGAGTTTTAAACAATAACACAGTATTTTTCACAATTCATAAAAAATTGAACGTTTTCAGAAAAATACCAAAAAATCACTCTAAGTTAATTTTGATATTCCAAATTCAAAAATGATTTATATTTTACCAGATTAAAAGTATGGAAGATTTATTAATTTAGTTAAAATAAATTCCAATTATCAAAACCAAAAAGCGGGGTTTGAAAAAAGAAATACTATAAAAAGATTGACAAGTGTTTATGTCAAATTTAAATTTTAAATTACATATAATGAAATAAATTGTATTAAATTATAAAAATATAATCTAATTATACTTCTAAACCATTCAAAAGCATAATTTATCACTATAAATAATTTATATCAAAAAAGTTGTTTTCAATATAAAATTTGGTATTTTTAACTATTCATCAAAATATGAAAGTTATCAGAAATGTGCAATTTTTTTCCAAACTAAGTTTTTATCTCCCGATTCCAAAGAAGAATTTAATTTCATTAAATTTAATATATAAAAGCTTAAAATATTGGTTTTAGAAATTTTTCTCCATTTAAAAGCTGCAAAATTTCATTTTTTGATAAATACTTCATTTATCTGAAAAAATGAATTTGTACTTATGTTATGTCTAAGAAAAAAATAATATGGATGTTAAAATTATATAGAGTATATAAGATTTCAAAATTTAATTAATATTATTCATAACTGCTTTTTAAACGGCTAGTTTGGTAAGTTGTGGTGCGCTCAAACTCGGTGTTACTTGTAGCACAAAATATTGAATTACATTAATGAGATAATGTATTAGGAAATCTTGGGGTGTCACATTTTCCCCTCCTTCAATAAATTGTGTCCTTGAAATATGAAATTTTTCTTTGAATATAAAAGGTTAAAAATAGATAAACATTTTTGTGGAAAACCCATATTAGAAATTTGGTTAATAAAATTTAGTCATAAAAAGAGGGAATGAGAAATGAAATAGTCACCACAAAATTTACATCTCCATTATAAGAACATTGGTGGAAATTAGAGACACATATTTTTAGAAAAAAATGTAAGTATATATGGCGAGTGATTGAGGTCATCAATCACAAACAAGTGTAAAATTCATTGCCTCAATGCCATAAATCTAAGATGATTTAAAATATTATCAGTTCTAAAAAACATAATGTATTAGGACAACACATTTTGGGTTTTAAGATCCCATACCTAATGTTTGATAATTAATTTACTCATAGAATAAGAGAGAAGAAATATAGTTGACAATTCGAGTTCCATCCTGTAACTAATTTCTACCACAAACTCATCTTTCACTCGAAAAGATAATAGATCATAAAAATATTTTATTGATCCTAATCATATAGAGTACCTAAAAACTGAATTTATGATTAATCTATCAGACCTTAAAAACTACATTATACAATCCAGGACATCATGTGGGTTAGTGGTAGGTTATTCACCCTTGTCTCCCTTCGGTTGTGGGTTCATGTCTCGTGGCCATGCCGGACGCGATGGGTTGTCGCCCGACCACTGGGTTGTCATTTTTATTACAATCCAAAAATAATCTCAAGAAATGAGTTAACCAAAATAATATTATCCAATGTCAAACTTAATTAATTCCAACCTTTAGAATTATCCCTAATACTTTTTTCCAAACTCACAGTCAAAAATTTATAAGGAAAACACAATGAAGATCCCTTTTCCCACATAATAAAATGTGAAAACCTTGATCATGTTTTATTTTAAAACACTGTACCACCCTAAATTACCATAAATACATATCAATTACATTCATGCTCCCTTTTTCCTTATAGAATACTAGATATACTTCTACTGACCAAAAATGTGGTAAACTCCAACAATGAGGGAATATATAAATCATTAATTAGTTTCAAGGTATTCAAGAATATCAAATATATTTTATCCAAATTAATTATATATTATTCCAAAATCAATACCTTAGTAAGATAAACATATTATGGTTTATCTTTCTCTCAACCATATATCTTCCAAAAAAAGTTTATCCCACCATTAAGACACTTTTCAAGGTTCTCCACGATCTCATGTCCTTAATGAGATAATATTGTAGTGAAATCCTTGTACACTCTATAATTTTTATTATATGTACATAATTAATACGATACTCAAATGTCACAATATTTTAAAAACAACATAGGAAATCTATTCATTCTTCTTCATCTCTCATATTTTCATAACTTGATTATTATTCAATAACATCATTTGGGGTATAATCTGATGATTTGGATGTTGATTCACGTACTGTCCCAACTCCTTATAGTTGATGCATTTTACAATTGAAACATTTTTTTATATTTGTAATCACGTACTTTGTGTCCTTTTTTACACACATATAACAAACTCTCATTCACATCATGAATTTACTAAGGATATTCATTCCACAGTTATCACATGTGAGAAAATCCCTATTTCCCCTCTTCACATTATCCATCTTTATTTATACCATATTTTTCTTCTATTTATTCCCTACAAATCCATAGGACTTAGAGAATTCTTCACTTATCTTATTAACACAAGATACTATTTCTTCATAATATGATAATATATGGGAGACTATTTCCCTTCTAAATGATGGATTAAGACTATGAATGATAAGATCATTCATACCCTTTGGATCATTCATAGTGCTGGAGTTCTCATTCCTTCTACTATGTGCCAGTTCTTAATGACGACATGCACTAGGTTAGATCATATCATACTGTATAATCCAAATACTCGAAAAATTCTCAACAATAATAGAATATTTCCAAACATCTAGTCTCATAATTATAAAAATGGTTTATTTGCTGGAATATTTACTCATATATCCTTCATAATGGTTTTTAAATAAATTGTGAATTAAACTATGGATATCCCCCAGGAATTTCGTAACCAAGAGTGCATCAAGGCCCATAGTCATGTACCAGGATACCCCAAGTCAAGCCCAAAACTCCTTGTCGGATTTTTCAATCCTAGGTACATCTTTTCTAGAGCCGCCTCTACCTACTCGTATCCAGACAGAGATGTATTAGATAGAAAACCCACATAATATCTTAATTCCCAAAACTTTGGGATTTTTTTTCAATACTAATCCTCGAAGTATATCTTAGGTTAATGTTTCCTAATCAGAGTTTATCTAAATCTAGTTTCCATGGTTATTGCTGAACTTCTTCTGAGACCAACTGTAATGCCCCGACTCCAGTTACCTAGAGTCTGTGGATTATTTTAATACATTGGCATGATACATGGAAATCATGTCCCGAAAGTCCAATCAGTTTAGAATTCTTGAAAATAGATAACATTCCTCAACATCACATTATAATTTCAATCATATAATACAACATAGATAGTTCTTTCAGAATTCCATTATTCTATTTTAGCTTAACCTTGCATATCAATCATAATACACTACTTGGAAATATTGGGAATATTAAACATAAGAAATGGGTGATATTAGATGGTTAGTAACGGTAAATAATTTAGTGGAAGATAACATTAATAATAGGAATGGTGAATAATTGAAAACACATGACTTTTCAAATAATAAACATGAACACTCTATTGTAGAAATATGAGTTGAGGAAATAATTCCAAAATAAAACATAGTCATGGGTATTCTACTAGTCAAATAACCACATGATCCACCAATATTATTTTCATAGTGGGGGAATGTATAATTTCAGGCATTATAAAAATTTTTGTCAAGGCCTCAGCCAAGAAATCTAGTAATGATTAAGGCCTCAGCCAAAACCATATATCAAATTTGGAAAGTCCTCGGTAAAGTCCATGTCTAATATTATCATTAGATCTACAAATGCATCGAGGAGATATAAAAGGATCCAACTATAACTTACTATGTCCAATACATTCCTAATATGAAAATGATGAAACATAACATAAACATTATTATTAAAACTAGAATATGAAATGTCAGTACGTTAACCATAAAACTTGAATGGTATAAAAATAACACATCTATAGTCAAACAAATCACAAAACCTTTAATAAAATATGGAAGAATTGTATCATAATAAATCAACTTAAAACAAAATTAAAATCCCTCAAAGGATTTTTTTGTAGATGAAAATGATTAGTAAAACTCTTTGAGAGAAATATACCTTTTTCATGAGACCATTTAAAAGTCACACAATTTAGAAAGAAATATATTTAAAGAAATTTTTGAATCAAAGTGTCCCATACCACTTTGATGTTTTTTAATGGGATTAACATTTTAAAAAAATTCATGTACATATAAATAAATCCTTAAAATCAATTTAAAAACCTGGATATTAATGAGAATGATTTAGAAGTATAAATATTTATGAAAATCTAAAATGATAATTTAATAAAAGAGTCCCTTACTTTGAACTTTCCTTTGGTCGAGGGTTCATTTAACCTCCTTTATAATGACCATAGTAAGTTATTAAATTATACCAAAACCATATTCATATTTATTATATCATACATGATTCATTTATGAATATATACTACCAATTTAATAATGATTACAATGTTATACTATCATTTTGGGTAATAATCGATTTATTTATTGTACATGTTTTAACTTCTTATTCTTGATCATATTGTTTAGATCATGATTTAAATACTTATAGAATATAATACTTGATTTATATATAATATATATTTATAATATAAATATTTATAATAGATATATATATGAAATGGAAGACACCATTTATGAAGATGGTAGGTCCTACGTACAAATAAATGCTTTTCCGTTTTCATATCATATTGAACGGTAGTAAGTGAATAAGATATATGTAAGTACATATATATATCCCTAGTATCATGATTATTTCATATATTACATACTTAGTAATTATATATATTTTTATAATCATCATAGAATGGTGGACGTGAGAATGAATATCATCGCACCATGGAGATGGTAATCCGTACGTATGCACGAGTGACAGTATCATTATATTGATGGTGAAATATTATGTAATTGGATGGTATATCATATATAAAGAATAATTTATATATTATATTTATTTATTTCATCAGTTATACTCATTATTTTACCCATTAAAATAATTAAGTGTTTGAAAAACAAACAACACCACGACGTGGAGACTGTAAGCCGTACGTACACATGTATGGTGACTTTTTCATTTATAGGACAGATAGAATAACGAACAAGGTTGTACCATATTTATAGTAACATCACAGTATGTAGGAGGTATTGGGGTTATTATTTTGGTCTGTAAAGAACAAATAAATAGGAAGTGAAAGAATAAAAGAACAAGAAAGAGGGTGGTGAAATTATTATCTCATCGTCGGGTGTTTCCTTTTGTGTTGATCAAAAGGGATACATATGATAGTTTTCTGATCATATAATGGACTCTAGGTTGATGTAGGGGAATATGGGAGGATATGTTGGCAGGTTTTGGATGATTCAAACGGCTTTGGAGGAGTGATTTTTTGAAAGTGGTAAGTTCTCTTTTATAAAATGGGTGAGGTTCACTTTAGGAAAAGATTAAAATAAAAAAAATTTACAGTCATTTTCATTTTATAGTTACTATAAAAGAATTTATTTTGATCCTTAGGTGGTTTTGGGTCGAAATAATCTCAACCAATTGTTTTTAGTCATGTTTAGGTTAACATTTTAACCTTATATTTTAGATTTAACTCTTAGTTAAATAGTTTAACTTTTACACTGTCTTCTTATATTCCTACACTATATGATTAATAAACATACCCTAAACATCAAATAGAACCCGAAGTGGTTCATTAATGACATATAAAATATTATTATGCCCTTTTTCCAAACATTTTAATTTTGGGAATATTTTATCAAACAAAAATATAGTATTTGTTTTAAAAAATATTTTACATCTATTTAAGCACTATTTGGTATTTTGTTTTTGTGAAAGTCATAACAACCATATCACTTAAAAAAATCTAATTAACCCTATCATGTAATATTATCCTAGAAAGTTAGTGGAATTAATCAGATGTCTCAATTTATATTTACTTGGATAATTATAATATCAATTATTTTAAAATTTCATTAATAAGGTAATTACTGCATCATGATTGTGTCATAAATAAATTCAATTATATAATGTCTAAAAATTATAAATAAAATACCATTATGTAGGAAATGTTTTTTTATTTATAATTAATATTTATAGTCTAATGTATCTTATGTATAACCGTATATTAAAGTGATTTAGTTAATAAACATCGAATTTAACACTTTTAACTCTTATTTAAATAAAATAAAAATAAATTTCCTAATATAGTCCATGTGGACCAAATAGTATCATATTTTATTAATAAGGTTGTTTTTGGTCTAATTAAACTTTTCCAATAGAATTAAGATAAGTGTTAGGGTAATTATAATATCATTTTTACCCATAATTACCCAATTTACTTTTAAGTGTCATAAATAAAAGTCAAAAGATGCTATTCACAAAAACAAATTCATCTTACTAAACCAAATTTTACATACTGATGTTAACTATTTCTCTTAGATTTTTTAGATTTAACTCACAAAATCGGTAAAATTATGTTTTATGCAAATTTACAAATTCTCCATGAAAGTGGGTAAAAGAAGGTAAAAAGATCCTTATAATTTTCTATATCTAAAATTCTTATAAAAT
The DNA here is from genome assembly GCA_963277665.1 of Viscum album. NCBI lineage: Eukaryota > Viridiplantae > Streptophyta > Magnoliopsida > Santalales > Viscaceae > Viscum > Viscum album. The sequence goes on along the minus strand of OY728150.1, from coordinate 1,826,248,560 downwards.
GAATCCAATGAATTAAATTGAACATATATAGGTATTATGTACCTATTATATTATAATAAAATAACTAATTATTAAAATAAAAAGTCGGTTTTAAACAATAACTCAATGTTTTCACTATTTATAAAAAACTGAATGTTTTCAAAAAAAGACCAAAAATCCACCCTAAGATAATTATGATATTATGAAATAAAAAATGGATTCTATTTTACAAAATTCAAAAAATATAAGTTTCATCAATTTATTTAAAATTAATTCCAATTGTCAAAACCAAAAAGCATGTTTTTAAAAAGTACAAACTATAAAAATATTGACATGTGTTTTTGTAACATTTAATTGTGAAACTACATACAATGACCAAAATTGTATTATGTGATAAACTTATAACATAATTACACTTCTATACCATTCAAATTCATAATTTAACACTATAAATTATTTCAATAAAAATAGTAGTTTTCAATTAAAATTTAGTATTTTTAACTATTCATCACAATATGAAAGTTATCAGAAAAGTACCAAAAAATTATCCACATTAAATTTTTTGTCCCGATTCTATAGATGAATTTAATTTCATTAAATTGAATATATAAAAGTGTGAAATATTGGTTTTAAAAAGGGTTCTCTATTAAATGGCCATAAAATTGAATTTTTAGAAAAATAATTATTTTATCTTAAGAAAATGAGTTTGTTCTTATATTATGTCTATGAAACACATAATATGGATGTTAAAAATATATAGAGTATATAATATTTCGAAATTCATTTAATACTTTTCATAATAATTTTTTGAATGGCTAGTTTGGTAAGTTGTGGTGCTCTCAAACTCGATGTTTCGTGTAGCGCAAGCTATTGAATTTTTTTAATGAGATAACATACTATAAAATCATGGGATGTTAAATTATCCCTTCATTAAATAAATTTCATCCTTGAAATTTGAATTTTTTCTTTGAAAATAAAAGGTTAAAAATAGAAAAATAACTTTGTGGAAAACCAACATCTGAAATTGGGTTAATAAAATTTAGTCTTAATAAGGAGGAAATAAAATAAAAAAGTCACCCCCAAATTATGATCTTGATTAAGAAGAACATTTGGGGAAATTAGAGACACATAATTAGAGGAGAAATGTAACTATTTATAGGGAGTGAATGATTTCATCAATCACAAACAAGTGTAAAATTGAGGGCCTCAAAGCCATCAATCATGATGCTTTAAAATATAACTGGTTCAAAAAAACATAAGGTATTATGAAAACACACTTTTGGTTTTATTATACCTTACCTAACGTTTAAGAATTAATTTCCTCATAGAATAATAGAGAGAAAATATATTTAACTAATAAGGTTCTATCCTTTAACAAATTTCTACCACAAACTCATCATTCACTCTAAAAGATAATGGAACATAAAATATTTCTATTTTTCATAATCATATATAATTCCAAAAAATGAATTTAGGATTCATCTATAACAGATTTAAAAAAACTACACTATACAATCTTGGAAATCATGTTGGAAAGTGGTAGGTGATGCACCCTTTTCACCCTTCATTTGCGGGTTCATGTATTGTTGGCTTGTTGGAAATGACAGGTTATTGCCCGACCACCTGGTTTTCCTTTTTTTGACAATCCAAAAATAATCTCAAGTAATTATTTAACGATAAAAATAATATCCAAAATCAAACTTAATCGACTCCAAACATTATAATTATCCAAAATTCTTTTTTCAAAACTCACAGTCCAAAATTTATAAGGAAGCTAAACAAAATGAAGATCCTTTTTACCACGTAATAACTTGTGAAAACGTTCATCATGTATTATTTTAAAACATTGTAACACCATAAAATACCATAAAACCTTATTGATACATTCATGATCTTTTATTCCTTACTGAATACAGGATATACTCCTTCTGTCCAAAAATTTTGTAGACTCAAACAATGATCAAATATACAAATCATTAATCAGTTTCAATCTAGTCAATAATACAAAATATGATTTATCCAAATAAATCATACATTATTCCAAAATCACTAACTAAGTATCAGAAACATATTTTGGTTTATCTTTCTCTCAACCATATATTTTCAAATATAATTTAACCTACTACTGTGTCATTTTTCTTGGTTCCACACAATATCAAGTCATTAATGAAACAGTAGTGCAGTAATATCCTTATATACTATATAATAATTATAAAATGTAAATAATTAATACAACACTAAAATGAATTAATACATTAATAAAAACTTAAGAAATAAAATCATTCCTCTTCATCTCTGGTATTATCATAAATTGATTATTATCCAATAGAATCATTTGGGGTATACTCTCATCATTTGGACACTGATTCGTGTAGTTTCCCAAATCCTTGTAGATGAAGAATTGTACATTTGAATATTTTCTTATCCTTTCAATCGTGTAATTGGTGTCCTTTTTCCCCGCACATATAACAAACTCTCATTCCCTTCTTTCATTTATCAAGGTGATTCTTTCTACAATTATCACATATAGGAAAATCCTTCTTTCCCCCACTTCACATTATCCATCATTCTCTATACCATTTTTTTCTTATCTGGATTTCCTTTAATTCCATAAAACATAGAAAATTATTCACTTATCTTATTAACACATGATATTATTTCTTCATATAACGAGAATAAGGGGGGACTATTTCCCTTCTAAATGATGGCTTAAGACTATGAAAGATCAGATATTTCTTACCCTTTGGATCATCCATATTGCGGGAGTTTCCATTCCTTCTACTGGGCACCATTTGTAAATGATGACACACTCTAGGTTAGATCATATCATACTTTATAATCCAAAAACTAAAAAAATTATCAACATTCATTGAATATATTCAAACACCTTGTCTCATAATAATAAAAAAGGTTTCATTGCTGGAATATTTACACATATATCTTTCATAATGGTTTGTAAATAAATTATGAATTATCCGATGAATATCCCTTAAGAGTGTTGTAACCAAGAGTGCAGCTAGGCTCGTTGTCGTGTACCAGGATACCCCAAGTCAAGATCGAAACACCTTATCACGGTTTTCACTCCTAGGTATATCTGTTCCAGAGCCACCTCTACCTGCTCATATCCAGACAGGGATTTATTTCATGGAAAACCCACATAATATCAAAATTAAAAATTTTTGGATGTTCTTATATACTAATCCTCAAAATCTATATTAGGTTAATGTTTCCTAATAAGATTTTATCGAAATATACTTTACAATGTTATTTCTAAACTTTTTCTAATACCAACTGTAACACCCCAACCCTAGTTACCTAGAGTAGGTTTATTATTTTAATACATTGGAATTATACAAGGAAATCATGTCCTGACAGAACGATCAGTTTAGCAGTCTTGGAAATTGATTACATACACCAACATCACATTACAAGTTCAAACATAATATACAACATAAATAGTTCTCTGATAATTCCATTATTCCCTTTTAGGTTAACCATGCATATCAATCATAATAAACTTCTTAGAAATCCTAGGAAAATATATCATAAGAAAGGGGTGAGATCATTTGCTTAGTAATGGTAAACAAGTTAGCAGATGATAACATATACAATAGGTATGGTGAATAATAGAAAACACATGCCTTTACAAATAATGAACATGAACACTTCATGGAAGAAATATGATCTGAGTAAATAATTCCATAATAAAACGTAGTCATGGGTTTTCTACAGTCGAATAACCACATGATCCATCAATATTATTTTCCTAGTGAGGGAATGTATAATTTGAGAAATTTTGAAACATTTCATCAAGGCCTCAGCCAAGTCGTCTAAAAATGATTAAGGCCTCATCTGAAACCATATATCAAATAAGGAATGTCCTTGGTCAATTCCTTTTCTAATTCTCTCATGAGTTCTACCAATGCATCATGGAGTTGTAGCTGGCTCCACCCATCTCTTACAATGTCCAATACATTCCTCATATGAAAAGGTTGAAACATAACATAAATATTCGTATTATAACTATCATAAAAAAATTTAGAACTTAATCCATAAACCACAAATGGTATAAAAATAACACATCCATAATCACACACATCACAAAACCTTCAATACAATATGAAAGATTTTTATCACAATAAATCAACATCAAACATGTTTAAAATCTATCAATGGATGTTGACATAGATGAAAATGATTTGTAAAACTCTTTGAGATAAATATCCATTTTTCATGAATACAATATAAATCACATAATTTAGAGAGTAAGACATTTAAAGACATTTTTGATTCATAGTGTCCCATACAAAGTTGAAACTTTTTAATGGAATTATAATTTTAAAAACATTCATGTCCATATAAATAAATCCTTAAGAAACCATTTTGAAAAAATTGGAATTAATGAGAATGATTTTGAAGAATCAAAATTTAAAACATTTAAAATTATGTTTAAAAAAAATATTCCCTTTAATAGAATCCCATTGAAAACTATTTTATGAAACATGGAAATGAATTATAAATATGTCCTAGTAAAAACTTACCTATAAACAATCTCAAATAAAAATGAGATTAAGGAATTAACAATTACTTTGCACTTTCCTTTCATCGAAGGTATGTTTGACCTTACATATAAGAACCATAGTATGTTATAAAATGATACGAGAACCATATTCATATTTATATATATCATACATGATTCATTTATGACTTTATACTACCCATTTAAAAATGATTTCCATGTAAAATAAACATTTTGGGTAACAATCACTATCTTTATTGTACGTGTTTTAACTTGTTATTCTCAATCAAATAATTTAGATAATGATTTAAATAATTCTATAATATGACCCTTTATTTATATATCTTGTATATTTATAATATAAATAATAATAATAGATAGATATAAGAAGTGGAAGGTACCATTTATGGAGATGGTAGCCCATACGTACGCAAAAATCGTGTTTCCGTTTTCATGTTGTTTTGAACAGAAGTAAGTGAATATGATATATGTAAGTATATATATATATATATCTCCATTAGAATTATTATTTCATATATTACATAATTATTAATAATGTATATTTTTATAATCACCGTTCAATAGTGGATGTGGGAATGAATCTCATCGCGTCGTGGAGATGGAAATCTGTGCGTACACACAAGCGACAATATCATTATTTAATGGTGAAATCGTATGTAATTGGATGTTATATCACATATAAATAATAAATAACATGTTATATTTATTATTTAAATCAATTATGATCTTTATTATACCCATCCAAATAATGAAGTGTTTGAATAACAAACTACACCATGACAGGGAGACGGTAAGCCGTATGTACGCAAGTATGGTTACTTTGTCATTTATAGGATGGATAGAATAATTAACATGGTTGTACCATAATTATAGTAACATCAAAGTATGTAGGATTTACTAGAGTTATTATTTTGGCATGGAAACAACAAATAAATATGAAGTAGAAGAAGAAAAGAACTTGAAAGAGGGGGTGAAATTATTACCACTTCGTCGGGTGTTTCTTTTTGAGTTGATCAAAATGGATCCATAGGTTGGATTTTTGTTCAATTTAAGGACTATAGGATTATTTGAGGGAATATGGGAGGATATTTGGGTAGGTTTTGGCCAATCCAAATGGCTTTGGAGGTGTGATTTTGAGAGAACGGGAAGTGCCTTTTATAAGAGGGGTGAGGGTTACTTTAGGAAAAGATTAAAATATTAATTTATTATACAATCATATTCAATTTATAATGGATCCAAATGAATTAATTTATAGCCTTGGTTGGTTATTGGTCTACATTATCTCACCCAATAGGTTTTAGGAAAATTTAGGTTAACAATTTAACCTTATATTTTAGATATAACACTTAGTTAAATAGTCTTACTTTTATTGTGTCTTTGTGTATTCTTACATTATATGGTTAGTATGAATACTCTAAAAATCCAAGAGAATATCAAGTTACTAAATAATGACATATATAATATTATTTAATCCCTTTTACCGAACCTTATATTTTTTGGAATAATATATCAACTAGTAATATAGTATTTTTTAAATATTAATTTATGTTTATTTTTATATTTTTTGGTATTTTGTTTTTTTGAAAGTCATAAAAATCTTATCACTACGGAAAAATTTATCTAATAAACTCTATCATGTCATATTAATCGTGGAATTCATCAGAAGTCTCAATTTACATTTATTTGGATAATTATAATATCAATTATTTTAATATTTCATTAATAAGAAAAAAACTGCATCATCATTGTGTCACAAATATATTAAATTTTTTAATGTCTAAAAATTATAAATAAAATATCATTATGTAGGAAATATTTTTATCTTTCTAATGAATATTTATAGTCGAATTTATCTTATGTATAACCCTATATTAAAAATATATTATTTATTAAACATTGAATTTAACACTTTTAACTCTTCTTTAAATCAAATAATATTACATGTTCTAATCAAATCCAAGTGGAACAAATAGGTTAATATTTTATTCCATCAGTTTTTTTTGGTCTAATTACACTTATCCAATAAAATTACGACATTTTTTAGTGTAATTATAATATCATTTTTACCCTTCATTACCCTATTTACTTTTAATTATGGTAAATAAAAGTCAACTTTTACTATTCACCATAAAATATTTTCATCTTATTGAACCACATTTTACTTACTGATGTTAACCGTGACTCTTGGTTTTTTGAAATTCAACTCATAGAAGTGATAAAATTTATTTTTATGAAAATTTGCAAATGCTCCTAGAAGGTGTGTAAAAGACGATAAAAAGTTCATCAAAATTATATATATCTAGGCTTATTATAAAATGACTCCAATGAATTAAATTGAACATATATAGGTATTATATATCAATTTATACCTAAAATAATTTAAAATAAAATAACTAATTATTTATATAGAAATTCTATTTTAAATAATAAAGTAGTGTTTTCACTGTTGATAAAAAATTGAATGTTTTCAGAAAAATTCCAGAAATTCAACCTAAGTTAATTTCGAAATTCTGAATTTAAAAACAAATTATATTTTACCAAATTAAAAACATATAAGTTGAATTAATTATTTTAAAATTAATTCCTGTTGTGAAAACCAAAAAGTGGTTATTTAATAAATAAAAACTATCAAAACATTGACATGTGTTTATGTCAAATTTAAATGTGAAATTACATATAATTATCTAATTTGTATTAAATTAGAAAAAAAATAATCTAATTATATTTCCAAACCATTTAAATGCATAATTTACACTATAAATTATTTCGATCAAAAAAGTTGTTTTCAATTAAACTTTTGTATTTAACCTATTCATAAAAATAGAAATGTTATCAAAAAAGTACCACAAAATTTAACCAAACTAAATTTTTATGTACCGCTTATAAAAAAGAATTTAATTTCATTAGATTGAATATATAAAATTTTCAAATATTGGTTTTAGATAGGGTTCTCCATTAAAAGGTTGTAAAAATTCATTTTTTTGAAAAATACTTATTTTATCTAAAAAATGAAAATTTTCTTATATTATGTCTAATAAACACATAATATGGATGTTAAAATGATTTAGAGTATATAATATTTCAAAATGAAGTTAATATTATTCATAAACGTTTTTTAAACAGTTAGTTTGGTAAGTTGTGGTGTACTCGAAATTGGTGTTGTGTGTAGCGCAACCTATTGAATTACTTTAATGAGATAACGTAATATTAAATCTTGGTGTGTTAAAATATTTATAAAAAGTTAAATATTTTTGTTGAGGAGTTAGATATATGTAGTGTGAAGAGGTTTCAAAAAATTACATTACCTCAAAGTGTGTGAAAACTATTTCACATGAGAGATCGACAAGAAGTTATTTCATCATTCATTCAACTAAAAGAAACTATTATTACCATTTGAAATATCAATGATATATATAGATAAGGGAAAAAAGTTTAAATACAATTTGGATGGCCATTAAATAATAAATTTTTTTACTCAAGTGAATCATATTCCTTCAACACCATTGATGTGAACTGTATTACCACATTCACCAATTTAAGGTTACATATATATTACTTATCATGAGTTAAAATTCAACTTATTATGTCCATCAAATATAATACAATTATGATATTAAATGATCCTTATTTTAAAAATGGTTATATATATACATTTATGTCCAATTTTCAAGGCTCTAAAATCCATGAAATATCATCATAATTATCCCGCCAAATAAAATAAAAATTTGTTGATTTATTCATGTTTTTTTTGGATTCCAAATGTTGTACCATTATCCTATTCCATTCTAGAATAAAATATCATTCAATCTATTCTCACATTCTATCCTATTTTTTTTGTATTTATTATTAATGTTTGGTAATCTATCACTATGACACACTATAATGGAACTATTTATTCCCACCTTAGTTTTTCGACCTCTCCATTTCACATTGTGATACATTTATCTTACTATTTATAGTCCAAAAATCCCTGTCAAGAACATTCACTAATATTTAAACCATATCTATGAAAAGGACATTTTTAAAACAATATAATCATTATTTTCTATCAGTACATTATATATATTAACATTCATGATGAATATCCTAGTTTAATAAAAAAATATTCATCAAACCCACTACCATCATATAGATTCTTTATTTTTAGTATAACCTTATAAACTCTTCTATATTATAGGGTGTTATGTTTTCCAATTAATATACAGTGTTTCTAGATTCATATAGGTGTATGATATGTGTCAATTTCAAAACCATCATTCCTAAAATTAGATTAACATCATAATCTATATTCAATAGTCTATATCATTTCATAACAACCTGAACATGGACGACATTAAAATCAAATTTTACAATTATGTTTTGATCATTAATCTCACATAAACCATTCATTATACTTTTTATATATGATCACCACCGAAATTATATGGATACATGTAATGGGGTATCATATTCTAATATAAAATTTTTATTTGTAATGAAATGTATGCTAGAATTACAGAAAACATATCACCTACTAGGGGAATATAACTTCTATAAACATAATATTTAGTATATCAACCTTCCCAAAAAACATTCCAGTGTAGACCAAAATTCAAATTCATTCAATAGTCATATTCAGTATAATTTTTACTGAAATAATAATAGGAACATCATTAAAACATGTTTTTCAAATCTTATTGATAGTAATTTTAAAATTTTAGGATCCTAACTACCCATAATAAAATTTATATCATACTCATTTTTTTCATAAGGGTTTTATAAATTCATCTATCATTGAAACATATAATTTTGTTGTTACATTACATCTTGTAGTCTGTGAAATAAATCCTTAAATTTGATAAAAGATTCTCTAAATTTCTTGTCTAGTATTCAACATATCTATGAAAATAATTTTCCACCCCCTAATTATTTTATGGGACACTATATATTTTCTCAAAAATTTAAGCACCTTAAATAGAAACAATATGTTAGTCAATTTTGTTCTATATTAAAAATATCTCCCAATTTTTTAAACTTTTACGAACTCAAACCCTCAATGGTATGTGAAATAGAACAAAATATGATTGAAATTCCACAAATTGTGATATTGTAAAGAGTATAATCTCTTCATTAAAACGTTATTATTTTCTTGTATTAGTAAAAAAACTGTGTTGTTAAAAATAAAATAGGAAAATGATAAAATATGACTAGTTTGAAAACCCATAATGTATGGCTAGAGAAAAATCCTTGATTTGGATGAATATGAAATCCAATTTTCTAGATTTTGGAAGAGGTAGTTAAGTGTAAGAATATAAAAAACAATTATGGTGTTCATTATCTAACCTTATCAAAACTCTAGAAACAATCAATAGTTTTATAATATTTTGAAAATGATAGAGTTTGTATTTTCCCTCACATTTGTATTTGTTCAAATAATATTCACAAGGTTTAATATGTTTTAATTATTGATCAGTTGGACTCCCTTGATCAATGATTCTTTTATGATATCCTCATTGATAATTTTAATGAATCAAATACATTAACATCATCTCGCCATAAAGGGATAAACATATATATTCTAGATGGTTAATGTAATGCATATTCATACAACATATTCCTATCAATGATTTAATATAAAGCAGGAAATCATAAATTGAAATATTTTATCAAATAGTTTTACATCATCTTATAGTGATGGTATACATATAATTCATTTCCTTCTTGCCTATACTAATCAATGATTACATTCCTTAATGATGATGGATTAATTCCATTTTAATATTTTTACTAATGTACATTGATATTATTATTTACTATGAAAACATTCAGTTAATATTAATGTGGGTTCCATTGTTATGATAGTTATTCATTTCATGTTCAGTGTGTTATAATGGTTTGATATGTGATGAAACAAAAAAACCGAGGAATGATTACAGTAATGAAATGTAAATATTTTACAGTCATTAAGATTAAGGGTGTAAAGAAACACCATTATAGAATCTACCATATCTATCTATAAACTATTTCAAATATATGTAATAATACTCTATGTGGGGAAATATAGAAATATCATATTTGATTTATAGATCACCGATATTCATTAATATTGTTTTTTTTCAACTGGATCACATATTATAGCTTCCTCAGAAGAGTGAAAATAGTCAACCTATAGAATGACTTCTTCTTTAAAAATGCATACCTATATAGAGAGACTTCAATAACCCATTATTCATACATAAATAGTTTATAAACCTTTTCTAATGTTATTTAATGATATAATATCTTCATCATGTAGTTATTGTTTATCCACTACCACATCCCAATAAATTAATATCTCTTGAACTTATAAACCCTGTCTTCGAAAATGATAGATATAGAATTAATCAAAGAGTGATGCAACTAAAATTCATTCTTGTTCTAAACAATTAATGATTCCCTTCATTGTAACATGAGTGCTATGATAATAAAATCCTCAATTTTCAATGAAAAAAATTTATGGAATAGCATTTGATATTTTGTGAATGAAATTTTCATAAATATTTTGTAGATTATTTTATATATTCCTTTCCGTACGTGATAAAAAAAAATTACGTGAATGGACATAGACTCAGGATCATAATTAGAAACTATTTTTAAAACCAATGTAATAATGGGGATGATATTTCTAATTTACTATTTATTGAATTCATCTTGATCATATGAAATATTAGATGACCCAAATTTATTCAATTTAGGATCATTGATGTGACATTGTGGTTGTACTATCAACTCACTTTTCCATTGTCTGTGGTGGGATTACCAAAATTATCCTTATAGTTATATATTATTTATGGATATAATAATCATAAGAGGATAATATTTTTTCTTACATAAAATATCTAGGGAACACATTTTTTCAAAAATTACTTCTTCACTCCTTTTTAAAAGGTTTCATAAATAAATGGCATCTCTCAATTAACTATAATAGTGAAAATTCCATAGTCCTTTTCAACAGACTGGTTAGATGATGATTCCCAACATTCACTCTTTATTGTTGGTTCTATTATATGTAGGTTTTATATATCTATATTAGGTGAACCATTTTCAATTATTTTAATGTTCACAACTCAATATTCATGTGGATCTACTTTGATAAACTATTTAGATATTGAATATTCCACTGAAATATTTTCTATGAGTATAATTGATTTTTGAGGGATTAGATAATTAAAATTATATATATATAGACATAACCATTTATTGGTTAAAAATCATGGTTATCATGAAATGTAGAATGGAATCAATGACGATATAGGTATATAAGACATTAATCCATCCAAATCAATTTGAAATTATTTAATTGTTATAATGATGATGGGATTACTACAATAAATTTATTTATAATGTAAATGAATATAATTTAATACTAGGAATGTTGTATAATTCCTATAATAAGAGGAAATAGTTAATATGATCCTAAAATGAGGTCATTGTCTTCAGTATTAAAACAAGTGTGATCCACTCAATCATCATTCAGTTTAGTAAAATTAGGAACAATTAATTCCCCTTAAAATGATTATAAAATTCCTTATTGAGTTTCTACGATATTTTATCATACATTGGAATGAAATTTGTGTTAATAATATATTTTACACTCTTATATTATGATTCCTTATCAATAATTTTGTCATTCACGTGGGATATTCATATTTCACCTATAATTGTAAATTATTTTTCTTCGGGTGAGGAAAAATTCTTTATAGATATGAAAACACATACACTTGAATAATTCAACAGTTAATATTCAAGAACCACCTATTAATTATCCAACTATGGATTGAAGGTTTATATATTGGAAATATATATAAAATAAAACTATGTTAATATAGAAGATCGATGTCTAATTAAAAATATAAGAAGTCAAGACAAAAACTAACCATGATTTCCTAATAGAATTTATATACAATGTTTTTTTGAACACTATCACATTATGGGAACGTGTGGTATAGTATCTTATTTTTTTTGACATGGAATTACCCAATTTTTTGATTAATACTTTGTTTATTCTTTCATTCTATATCTAGAGGAACTGGGTTGTCATGCGACGACTCCTCTTCCACTGAGGTTGAAACCCATCAATATTTCCAATTAGTGTTCCATCGATAACTTACTTATGGGAAAGAATGAATAACATCATGAACAATATCTTCAAAAAGAATATTTGAACTATTATGGGCTATTCAGAGAAACATGAATTATTTTTTTTTTGTAACTATTATTCTGAAATAAATAGAATAAAATTCATGAAAACATTACTCATTGATCAATTGGTTGATCTACCCATATGTGGTGCCTTGGTACAACATTTCCTTCACTAATCTCATGATATGAACCAGGTTATATTTATAATTTTCTACCATATCCACCACAATATGATTTTTACCAATCATGTCAAGGACTCTTATATTAACAAAATATTCATATGAATTTTTTATTTAAATTTAAGGATTTATTTTCCACCATCAAGGGTAGAATATTGAAATAAAACATCATTATATACTGGCATTGTGAAGAATTCTTTTCAGGAATTAATATATAAATAATATAAGGTGGAATCATCTTGTTCCCCTCCAGAACTAGAAGTGGTTTTATTCTCCATATTTAGTTATTTTCCCTACCATTAATCAACTACCAGAACAATTCTCTACTTCCACTAAGTGGTTCATCAATAACAGAAACACAGAAAAAGTACAATTAAATTGTTAATAGTAGATATTATTGTAATCTTTGAAGGTCTAGATAATTAGATGTCTTAGATGTGATGGTCTTATTTATGGTTTTATATTTCCCTTCCATTTATCTATGATTAATGAATTCTTGATTCTATGACCATTATTTATAAGCATATTATATGTGTATAAGGACATCAAGGATTGATAATTACTACCTTCTAACCTAATTAATTAATTATTAGAAGGACACGTTATTATATATAGAGCATTGTTTCGGATAATTGGATACAATAGTCTTCACAGCACAATTGGATATCATTCCATCCTAACATCTATAGACGAAATAAATATATGTAATGTTATTAATAGGAATTGACCCATTAACCTATATGGAATGAATTTTTTCATGAATAATGTTTCAAATTTTTTGATACAAAAAATAACAATCACATAAAAATTTATTATTCAATCATTCTTCATTTATCCATTACTTTCATACAACATTATTCTAGTTGGAACCTTCACACATGAGATAGAGTTGAAATATAAATCAATTATTCAGGTATGGTGGGATGTATCACCCTTCATTAATAAATTCTAAATACCCAAGAAAGAATTACAGAATGGATTGAATATACACATCATAATATAGATATCAATATATGATTGGTATCTAATGAAAATTATAATTACAGATTCCTACGAATATTAAATTCTTTGTGATTTATTATTTATATTTTTCGTTATATAATCATTGAAATAACTAATTATTTTTTTACAACCAAAATTTCTATTTTGATAGTTCTTTCCTTAGACAAACTTTCTACCATAATAAAAGTAGATAAACACATGGATTTATTTGAATCATATCCATGAAAATGATATATAATGTGTTAGATTTGATGAACAATAACAAGTCCATGATCATTATATATGTTATGATTGAAATAATAGCCCCATATAATATACTATAACCACTCCAATTAAATAATATTGGAACCTATATTGAACCTTAATTTCATAGTATTATAATAATTTTTTTTAATTTGGACCACCACTTCATGGGGTCAAGTGAATCTTATTGAAATTATTTGAATTAAAAAACGTTTATAGTCATGGTTCATTCCCAAGGGATATTTCCACCTCTATAATAAATATAGGTGATTATTTTTGAATTCATGCTATATTTTTACAAATCAATTTGTGTGGAAACTTTTCATTAGACAAGGATCTTAATAATTGTCTATTCTAGTTATTTGGGACATCCCACTAATAAAAACTCACTTCTCCTTTAATTATGTGTAATGTGTTTATTTAGGGACCCTATGACATAAATTTCTAAGACATAAATAGGATATCATATATAAAAATATAATTTTGGGATAAACTACTTCCAATATCAATGAAATAATGAGTTGGTATTAAATAATGTTGACTCTCTATTGGTCCTTTCATGCCTATATATCTTCATTAATTAATATCACTATTGGACACATATCCCAATATATGATCTATCAATTGAGATTATATTAAGTCGACCAACATAATATTGAGGATTATTAATGAATTTGAGGCTCTGATTCATATGACTAGTTTTAAGGGGATATTTTTCATACCATAATGTATATTTTCGGTTTTTTATACCATAATTGTTGTAGGTGTCTATTGATGAAATTTTTTCTATTCCTAAGGTTTTATATCCTATAAACCTAGTGTTTTGAATATTTATATTAGGCCATGGTTAGTCAACATCAATCATGTTCCCTAATTATATAATGGTATTAAAAATTATATTGTAATTATTTTTTATTGTCTCTTCATAATCTATTCATGCTTCAATAATTTTATCATACATTGTTAGACATTACCTACATCTAAACTCTCTATTAGTAGGTAAATACAAGAATATGCTTCTTTTTTATGTTCATTATTTGAATATCATTCTATTTATTCTAGAAATTTAATAAAAATATCAAGGAATTTCCATACATATATTGAAGAAAATAAATATGGGACTAAATAAATGAAATAATATAATTTAATGAGTTATAAAAATAATAAGGGGAATTTTTAAAAAAAATCATACCATAGTATTAATGACCAACAATCGGTGAACAAAATCATTTCACTTAGCATCTTATTTCTATGTATGTAATTCCTATATGATAACAACCACGCATGTCCAAAAACATGGTTCCATAAATCTGTTATGAATAAGGGCTTCTAATATATATTGATATTGATTCACTTATATGAGTCATTTATGAACCAATAGAGAGTTCAATGTGTACTTGACATACCCATGTGGGAATATGTGTTTCTTAATTTTGGATGTCTTAATACATATAAATGGGGTGTTATATAGATCAAATCATCCATTGTAAATGGAATTACATTTAATAACATGACACACTCTCCTAGAACTATAATAGTAAACCAACACATATCCTTAGCAAAGTGTGAAACCTCATCTAAACCGTTATACACACCCAAACTCTTTAACCAATGCTTCTGTGACCTTATAAAACCCAGTTGTATTCATGAGTCCACTTTTCCCTAGAATAATATGTAATGAACCTATTTATTCGTGATGATGGAAAGGGGTAATATTTTTGATATTTTTGTTTCTTTTTGATGATAAATAAGTAATGACCCTTGATTCATGCCTTATGTAGGCCTCAGGGTTGTGACCATCTCTAATGGTATTGAAAACTCAAAAAAATGGGAGGAAATACTCAGGTGATAAGATGTATGCACATCAAAAAAACTTCAAGAAATATACATAAAATAATCCCAAATTCATCGCAAATTCTTATTTAAATTAAATCATCTAGAACACAATGAAAAAATCCCAATTAAATACCAAAAAAATAAATATAAGAAGTGACACAACAACTATCCCAATGCCTGAGCTAGTAAGGGCCAGAATGGTCTACACAATCTCCCTTGAAACCAGAAAATATTTATATATATGTAGGGTGAGAAATCAAGTTTAATAAGTAGAAAAAACAAAAGTATCTTATGAGAAAGTGAGAGAAGCATACTAATTTTCAGTAAAAAATAGCTGAAACTCAAAATAACCTGTCAAGGTATACTATCAACCATATCCTCACCAAGACATGGCCACCAAATAACGTAATTTTAGTAAATTAAATTAGAAGTAACATCAATTTTATGGTTCCTTATACAACTTCCCCCTGGATAAATTCTCATTCATGATAATGAACATTTAGGCCCAGCCACACACTTCCACAAGCCCCACTATCACAACCCACCCTCATAGTCATAGGACCATTATAACATCCCAACTGCAATTGTCTGGGCCCCAAAACCACCACCACATCGAAAAGAGACATGGTAATGTACAACATATCTCATCCCAAATACATATAGGAAGCACACCTCAACCACAGACACCTGGGCCTCACCACTGTACCACAACATCCTCGAAGATTATTGGGATAAAAATGCCTAGAAGGGGGATTATAGAAGATCCAATAACCATCCAACCATTCTCCCACTGAGATGTTGGGAAAGGACACCCTCTCCCATAAAAATGGGGGGGGGGATTCAACATGTAGTTCTCAACATGGGTAGGGTGCTTATAAAAATCACAAAAAAAATTATCATGTATATATGTAAGTTCAAATCACTCATCACAACAAATGGGTTTTCAAAACTAACTACATGGCCACCCAAATCATTCATTGCAACCACCTCTACTGCATAACCACACACCCAACACTAAAAATTATTCATTCAACTAATCCTGAATCTGTATTATACAATTAAATTAATTATTTATTACATCCAGATTCTATAAACTACTAAATACATTACACCAAAAGTAACATCATAACCCAATAACACTTCACAAAAGTCATTGGAAACTCTGTAAAAAAGTCTCACACATGGTAACAACATCATTCTTGAAAAATAGTCATCCCTAAATCATCAGCGGATTCTCTACTACACAGAAAAAACCACATCCATCAAAATAAAAAAAAATCAACTGAGTTGTATCCTCACTACATGAACATTCCATTCCTATCAACCATTAAGAAATACAGATGCAGACCCATAGTTCAAAAATGTAATCCAATCCACAATCAATTAAACTCTCCATATTGGATTCCATTACGTAGCCTTCATAACCTCATTCACATAGCCACACTCCCACTTGACCAGAACTCCATCCCTGATGCACCAACATGCCATAGCGCACCCACAAAACCAACCTCCTTGTCTATCCCTATAGCCAAAATCATGCTACCAACCTCATCACCACACAATGAGTACAAATCACATGAAAAAAAGATCCAAATTTCACAAAAATACCCACCATATAGAGAAAATGGTATTTATATTTAACACACAATTATTCTATTTTAATTTTACAAATAAGTGGATATCATATAATATTACTGATCCTCGGGAATCTATTTAAATAATCAGATATATGTGATTAATCATGTTTTCATGTTCACAGTCATTCAAAATAAGATTGAAAACAGGAAATCATTAATCTGGAGTGTAAAAATTGGCCACCAACAACCATTATTTTTATAAGGACACAACCCATGTGATTCATAATAGGGATCAATGATAAAAGATAAAACAAACAATCAACATCAAAATCATCTTCCCCTCCCATTATTTATTACTATGGTATCCAACCCCATTATTCTAGCAGGACCATTCATATAAAAAATCATTAATTTAGATTTGGATATGATCAAATTATAAAATATACTTGAGTTTAACCACCATACATGATACAAAATTAAATGAGGGATGAATAATTCCTACTTCCAAAGAAATGATCAGAAACTCTTCCATGCGCCAAAAAATGGAAAATGAGAAACTAGCGGGAGACACTAATGGAATATTAATACAAGTACACGACATAAAACAGGACTTTTTGGGGAATAAAGGACATGGTTACAGCAATTGAATTAGAAACACATTTTGATGAGGATATCCTTTCAAGAGATCCAAATACGATATCAATGGAAGAAAATAGTTTCAAGGGCTACTAATGTCGGATCATGACCATGTTTATGTGGTTTGACTATTTCAATGTCCTGGGAGGGTTTTGATATTAATTATATAATAAATATCATTTTAAATAAAATTATAAATGGTCAAACAAGTTTATAAACATAGTTTATATCAAATTAAATGTAATTAGAAAGATACCAGATAATCTCGATAAAGATAGAAATGACTCACCAATGAGTGAGTCGCTGACAGAAGTCACCAACATTGAGTCACTGATGTCCGAATCACCGATGTGTGTCACCAGCATTAATCACTGATAGGAGTCACTGATGTGACCCACCGAAAGTGAGTCACAATTGAGACTCACCAACGTCCAATCTACTGACGCCTTGATTTACTAATGCCCAGTCCTATAATCACCATCTCTTATCGGTTCCATGTCTTACCGAAACCCATTCCTATCGATTCCCATACCTACCGACACCCTAACCTACTAACATACAAATATTATGTCACCATGTCCTACTGAATCCCTAACCTACTGACACTTTATAATACTGATTCCCTGACCTATTGACTCCCTAACCTACTAATGGAAAAACATGAATTCTGGAAAACACATGAAATTAGCTACCATTCCTTCCTATAACACCTCAAATACTAGTTTTTAATTTAATGGTCCAGGGTGGTTCATGAAATTAAATCACGTATATCTCAAACTATACCCTCCTTTGAGAATTCAAAACCAAACCCAGAAGAATGTAGGGTCCCAATAACGACACTGTAAGTTACCTCTCAATGATAAACCACCTTATGTTGTCCTAAAGTTGGAGGGAACCCTCAATATCTAAGGAAACCTCCTCCCATGTTTTCTAAATCAACCATCAAAAATATCCCTCACGCAAGAACCAACTATTCAAACACATGAATTAGGGCATTCCTTCCACCATGTAAAGATATTATCCACTATGGGAAACACTGACTCGCCTGAATGAGTTTAATAGAACCTCAATTAATTCATATTGATTAGTAATACGGTGTACAACATTTCACATGATAGGAATTTAGTATGCTTTATAGAACAAGGAAAAAACTCTATTTATAAACAATTTTCAAACATTAAATTATAAGTTAACCAATAATGAAAAACACAATACAGATCCAGGTACTGGGCACACATATGTTCTTCTCACTCAAAAGTACTCTACTCTAGAAAATAATGCTTCCACAACATGAGAACCATTAGAATGGACTATCCATGTAGAACCTTCTCTCAATGAACCTGGATCTCCACATACTGCTCCACAAATGTTGGATCATCCTCGATATCCAAATATCTATAGTCAATGGTATGGGAGTCATCGTGATGATTCTAAAGAATCTAGGAGACATAAAATATGTCATGGATTCTATATGACTTTTATGAAAATTTCATCTTTTATTAAACCTCTCTAACTCACCCAAACACCTCAGAGGGTCCAATGAACCTTAGAAAAAGTTTTATCCCCCAACCAAATCTATATTGACCATGTTGATTGGAGACCCTAAAAAAACGTGGTCCCCAACCTCAAATTATAAGGGAGTTATTTTGATAATTACATATGAATTTTTCAGGTAATGTGCTTCCTTTATCCTCACATGGACAAGCTTCACCTTCTCGGTCCTGCTCAGGAAATGGTCTAGACTAAAATAGCTACCTCCATAAATTATATCCATTATAATGGTGAATGACATAGATTTATATATAAAGCATCAAAGAAGCCATGCTAACTATTGAGTGATATATATTGTTGTAATAAAACTCTACTAATGGATGAATTTTCAGCTAAGTGCCACCAAAATCAAAGATGCATGCTCACAACATATCCTCCATCATCTGGATGGTCCTCTATGTCTACCCATCTATCTGAGGGTTTAAAGTAGTGCTAAGGTATAACAAAGTTCCAAAAGATTGATTAAATCACCTCTAGAATCATGAGTAAAAATATATATCCTTATCCGAGACAATGGATCTAGGAACCCCATGATACACCACCACCACATTCACAAACCTCTTGGTAAAGGTATCCACTACACTTGATTATTTAATTAGTAAGTAGTGAGATGATTTCATCATTTGGTTCACCACAACCTAGATAGCCTCACAACCACCCAGAGTTTTACATAATCCTGTGTTGAAATCCTTCGAGATGTCATCCAACATTCACATGAGGAATTCAAGGGGCTATGACAAACCATTGATAACACAGTGCTCAGCCTTCACATGTTGGCACACTATGATCTTTTCTGTAAACTCGGCCACTTCCCACCTCATCCCAAGCCACCAAAACTGTTCCCTCAACCCATTGTACATCTTCAAAACACCTAGGTGAACCTCAATAGGTGGGAAATAAAACTCACAGAGAACTCCCTCACACATCCCCACTAGAAAAAATAGCTTTCCACGGAACAATATTGTATTATATCCATCCTCCGACCACCCCTTTGGAGCATCTCCCCAATCAATGTGATTACACATCATCTCTTCCTTTGAGTCTCCCCATTGTGTCTCTTACTCTAGTTTCCTCATAGATGACCACACTTCCATTTAAAGAAATCAACCATTAAATCCATCCCATACTTCATTTAAGTGAAAGGTGGCTAATTCCTCTATCTCCTTCCAAGCGTCCACAGATTTTCAAACATCCATATTCTGCGACTTATAGAATAAGGAATCAAAAAAACATTACCCTTCATACAGGTGTATGATATATTGACATCATAATACTAGAGAAACTCCATCCTCTTTCACAATGTTATGTTCAGGTGTCACTAGGAAAATATATACCTAATGCTCTTGTGATCAGTGAAGACCAAAAGGCACTCTCTAATGAGGTAATGACTCCACATATTCATTTAAAACATTACTAACACTGGCTCCAAATCATGGGTTCAATAATTACGTTCATGGGGATGTAACTACCTAGTCCCATTGAAGATAAATCCCCATTACTGCACCAGCACACACCCGAATCCTATACATTAAGCACCACAAAACTCTTCAAACATCACCCCTTCCTCTAGAAACCCTAGAACATGAGCACTGACTATCTTCCCCCATTATATAGTTAAAATCTTCTTGACATATCCTACTCCACACAATGTCCTATTATTTTCTAGTTAGATCCATCAATGGAGCTACTAATTGAGAGAAATTGTGTACCAATCTATGTTAATATCCTAACAGAACGAGAAAATTGAGAACCTCCACCACATTCTTGGGTGATTCTCAAGAAAACACATCCTTGAATTTTAACATCCCCCTATAACACCCTTATAAGACACCACATGTCCATGTAAGTGGACCTATCTTGTCCAAAATGATCACTTAAACAACTTTCCATAGATCTTGTGGTGTTGATAGTCATCCAATATTGTCATGAGGTGCTAGGAATGATCCTCCTTTGACCGTTTGTAGGTCACTTTTTTTTGGATAAATATGATGATGAACTGATCAGGAACTCATGAAATCTAGATTACACAATTCCCATGACTATTATAGTTATGTTCGTAACACCGAACGACATAACCACAGACATGAAGCTCCAATACCTACCCCTGAATTCTATCTTCCGGATATCATCCTCCTTCATCGAAATCTTGTGATACCCAGACTGCATATTGATATTAGAAAACAAAGTATCTCCCCTCACCTAGTTAAAAAGATTGTCTATCCTCAGTTGAGGGCAACGACTCATTAATGTCATTTGATTGATCCTACAGTAGTCTATACACACCCTTAAACCATCATCTAAATTCTTTGAAGATATTACCAGAGCACTAGAAGGTGTCACACAAGTCTAGATAAAGACGTTATTCATTAGATCTTCAATATGACTCCTTTTTATCCCATCATATAATGTTCCATCTTATAAGGATCCATCGAACTTTTACAAGCATCAAGCTGAAAATCTTTCTCAAACTCAGCATCACATCAAAGGGGTAGATTTACAAACTCTTTAGTAAAATCATCTAAAAAACTCCCCAACAGCACTGGGAACCCCCACCATATAATCATACACTAATTCCACTAACATATTGATCAAAAATGAAAGAAGAGGTTCTGCACACTGACTTCTCATCAGTCAACATCACTCACGAAAAAAGCCACATGTTGGCCATCCACATCAAAAAAATACTCTCTTACAAATTTACTAAAAAATATAATACACAAAGAACAAACAGTGGATGATAATGATAACATCATAAGGTTTTATCTGCATTAGAAAAAAATCCCCAAGGAATGTATTTGGTCCCATCATCAGTCTATATAATCTTAAGACATCAAACAAGTTGTTCTAACCTCTTACCAGTGTACCCAACATTAGGGACATGGAATTTCACTCTATGTATAGTCCCAGAGCATAGTCGTGGCCGATTAAATCAAAGGAGTGTAAATCTCCTAAATCAAATAGTGTGATAACATGACTACTAACAAATAACATCATACATTAAATGATATCGATTCTTACTCTAAATTGTCCTATGTGTTGGGAAATTGACCACATAGAGCACCTATACACCTCTACTATATACCGTCTCCCCGACCACTCCCGGGTTGGGGTCCATGGGGAACACCCTAAGGTTGGCCTCCACTTACTCCATCTCCCCTTAGTGGAGCAGGATCCTACTATCCCTAGAATTGAAATGGCCAATCCAGAAACTAAAAATGAAGTTGGTGATGAACATTTCCATCTCCAATTCACTGATCTAAAACATGGAATTGACTTGAAGGTTCATAAAACCTCTACAAGTGAAACACCTCAGTCCCATGCCTTTGGAAAAAACACAAAGACCAGAATTTCAAAACTAAAAGTGGTGAGGTTGATTCCCTACTAGCCGAAATAGTGAAGGCCATGGTGTTTGAGACCTACTACTGGAATACTTTACCTTCATAAGACATTGTTGGGCCCTCTCTTGTGGTAGACCACCTTGTGCGTTCTTTCTATAAACCACTTCTTTATTATTCTATACCTCGAGGTATATCAGTTAGGGCAAGGGAGTAATTGTGTAATGTAATGAAGGAAGCAGAGCCTTCTCTAAGATTCTCAATCGAGCCACCACATCCGAAATGATATTTGGAGAAATGAAAATACGATCCATGAACAAGATCCCCAACAATCATAATGAAATACTCCACTACTAAAGGGATAATAAGCCTCAATTGTTCTTATCCTTCATGGTAAAAGAAATTAATTTTTTAGGAATCGATTTTTGATATCAACAATTATATCATCAAAATCATTCTTCTCTCATATGTAAGGAATCCACTACTGATGTGTAACACCAAGCATTTGAAAATCCTCTAAACAAACATTGTACTCCGTTGGAGCCTGGATAAGACTGAAGAATATATCATTCTCCTTGATCCAACTCTTTGTCTCCATGGTCAAGACACTTCCCTTGTACATTACTATGATCTGCCATTAAAAGGAACATAACGTTTTCTACCACTGCTTTTCCTACTCCTCTTGATCAAACCTCCATCTATTAGCTAAATTGTACTACAAAGACTCTACTGTCTAAGCCACCCTGGGATGACGATTGAGAGCCACAATTTAAAGGTAAATAGGGAAATCCAAATCCTAAGTAATATGTAATTTATTTAGGATTTATATTAACTAAATTTTTATATTAATATCCCAAAAATGCCAAAAAAAACAAGTAAACATGTCATCATGATGTATACACTATTACTAGGGTATCTACCCTACAAATGTGTAGTTTCATTTGGTCTTTAGGTTGACATTAATTCATTCAATCAGATCACTGGGGGTGGGGTGAAAAAACACCATGTACTATCAACTATTACCTATCATGTGTCAAGCACCGGGATTTACTGACACTGTTTCCCTACCATTAATGAAATAATCACAATTCCTAACCCCAAATTCCATCATACCTCTCAAAAATCATCTCTAAAGCAATTCATTGAGGAACCTATTTATTATTGATGAGGGAAGGGATCGGAAAAATTCCATGACCATACTTATTCATGATGAAAAAGTTATAATGTCCCATAAATCCCTACTGACAACAGGCCCTGGGTTGTTGAATAGAACCAAGGGTATTCAAATTTCACAGAATATGGAGGCATTAACCTATTTGTAGTAACCATAGTGGATAATATATATCACCATCAAACAACACAGAGAAATATAAAAAAAGTATCCAAAATACATCCCACATGCATGTTTAGAGTAAAACTACTAGAAAACAATGAAAAACTCTTGAGTAATTACTAAAATGATAATGATAAGCAGAGATGTAAAATTCTTCTTGATGCCCGAGATGGTAAGGTACACGACATTCAGCATTATCTCCCTGGAAACCTGAACTTTTTTTAAATATATAGGTTGAATATACATGTATACTGAGTAGGAAAAACCAACGCATCTCGTGAACATGTTGTAGAAGCATTCTAATTACCCAATGAAAAAAATATGAGAACCTCCAAAGCACTAAATAAGGTATACTATCCACCCCAACCTCATCAAAGAACACTCACCACATAATGAATGTAATTTAATGTAAAGTAGTAATCACATCAGTGTAAGTGTTCCTCACAACACATCCCACTGGTTAACTACTTATTACTAACGGTGAACGTCCTGACTATACCACACTCTTCCATAAGACCCAATATCACAACCATCCCACACAAACCTATGCCACAGACCACATCCTGACCGCAAACAACTATTCCGGAAAACCACAACCACATCCCAAAGTCTCCATGGAAAGTAAAAAATATCACTCTCCAAAGACACCTTGGAAGCACACACACCCACATAAACCTGGTCCTCACAACAATACCACAAACTCCACAAAGAGTCATTGGATTACAATACCTAATAGAGGGATTAGGGAATTGAAAATAACTAGTATTACTTCCTCCCATTGGGTTATTGGGAAAGGACAACCCTCCCCATTAAAATACGGGTGTTTGAAACAAACTACTCAACATGGGTAGGGTGCATTTAGAAATCACATGGAAATACATGTATATATATAGGTACCAAACACTCAACCCACACAAAACATCCCTTACTACAACCTCTAATGCATAACCACACACAAATACATGGAGCTAATATATTCATGAAATTATCACATTTCATTAGAAATTTTTTTAATCATTTATTCCATCCCTAAATAATAATCTACCAAACACATCACACCCAAAGCCACAAAAAACCAAACATCACATATGTATCTGGAAAATCTATATAAATGGCCCAAAAAATGTGAACCCTTACTTTGTAAAAACTATCCCTACCAAACCATCCACAGTATCCCCGTTGCATTAAAATCACCACATCTATCAAAAAAACTCAACCAGATTGCAGTCCCACTACATGAATAGACCATTACCAACAACCATAACACAACCCATATTTAGAGCCACTATTCTACAAGTTCATCAGATCCCTTGTGAATAAAAAACTCTATATGAGATTCCATTACAAAACCTAGAGAACCTCATACGCACAACCTCACTCCGACTACACCAAATTGCAGCAAAATGTACAAATATTCTACACCACACCCAAAAACCCACCCCCATGTCCCCCCCTGCACCCACGGCCATACATCCAACCACAACACCACAAATCCCATACAAAGTACAACATATAAAGGATCCACGCAAAACACACAACCACACCAAAAAAGGTAATGGTTATTATGATTTAAGACACTATTATTTGATTCCAAATTGATATATCAGGGTTTATAACTTCTGTGGTTTGATCTAGGGGAATCAATTTTTTTAATTGGATATATGCGATTAATCAAAATTTTATGTTCACATTTGTTGAAGACATTATTAATAACAAGTATTCATGAGTATGGGGCACTAAAAAAACCACCAACATGCATTATTTTCAATAGGACACAATCCATATGTTTCATAATAGGGAGCAGAGATAATAGATAAAACAAAAGATCAACATCAACATCATCTTTCACATTTATTTATTTCTAAGGTAGCCAAAACAATTATTATAACTGGACAATTCACCTTCACAAAATCCGTAATTTATATTTGTATTCAAACATATTCACAAAGACAAATGAGTTTACTCACTCTATATGATAAAAAATCAAAATAGTAATGAAGTAATTACTTCCTCAAAAAATAGTCTATCAGCAACTCCCCCTTTTTCCAAAAAGGGGGTCATGTAGGTAGCCTTATATAGCAATGAAAACTAAATTTAAAGGCCATATAAAAACACACAAATCCACTTGGAAGAAATTATTTAGAAACACCAAGTGAAAAATAAAATCACACTGAGAAGAAGATATCTATTTAGAATATCTTAATCCTATATCAATGGAATGAAATAGTTTCAAGGGACATTAATGTTAGATCATGATCATGTTTATAGAGTTTGACTATTTCAAAGTCCCACGAGGGTAATGATATTGATGATATAGTTAATATTCTTTTTAATTCCATTATAAATTCACTAAAAATGTTATAAACTCTATTTACATCTCATAAGATGTAAAAGGGGTGAAAATGGAAAAACTAGAAACAAATGGAAATGTCTCACTGATGGGTGAGTCACCAAAATGATTTATCTGTATTGAGTCACTAATGCATGAGCCACCGATGTGTGTCACCAACATGACTCACAGACATGAGTCACTGATGTTACCCACTGATAGTGATCCACTTATGAGACACACCAACACCCTACCAATCGATGCCCTGACAAACTAACACCCTGACCTAATGAAATCCGAAAAAACCAAAACCATATCCTCTACATTCCCTAACCCACTGACACCCCAACCTACTAATGACCTATCCTATAGATTCATTATCCTACTGATCCCCTAACCTACCAACGGCTTGAACTATAGATTCCATGTCCTACCAATTCCCTGACCTACCGACACCCTGACTTATCGATGAAAAAACTGGAATTTTGGAAAACTCTTGAAATGAGCTACAATTTCTTCCCAGAACTCCCCAAACACTATATTTTGAAAATTTAATGGACTTTGGTGGTCATATCAAGTAAATATTATATCCATGTTCTTAAAAAAATTTATGGGGTGTTTTGGTGCTAAAATATTTTCAATAATAATGATTATAAGGGGATTATAGATTTTTTGAATGGTAAAAAAACATAACAATATTTATTTTCAATCACCCTACTTATTAAATTTCCACTTCATGTTGGTATTCCCATATATTCATCACTCCCTTTCTAGAACATTCCTATACTATATATTTCATGAAATACCTTTTACCTACCCAACCTCACACCAAGAAATTCATTCAATAAGGCCACCCAAACATTCCATATATAAATATTACATAATTTATATAGAAATTAAATGAATATAATTAAAATAAATCCCTTAAAAATGATGTTTTTCTTTCATTATAGACTAGATAGATAATAATCTTCTTTCATGAAAGATCTTCAGCATTTCTAACAATGTTATTATCATAGAGAATACGTCATAGTGATAACCCACTTAAAACAATTATTTAAAAACTATGTAAAGTAAAACTATAAAATGATGGGATTGGATTATTAATAATGATAAAAGGAGTATAAATCAAAAAATGATCATAAATTTTAATAAGATAATCATACGGATATTATAACATGATCTTAGCTTTCAAATGTCTTTCCAAATACATAAAGGGTATTTCTTCATAAATTCTAGAATAAAGTAATTTCATAATGAATGATATATGTTATAATATTTTCATTTCATCAATAATATTTCATATTACTTGGGAATATAAAATAAGTATTGGATATAATTTTTTTACATGCACACTTTTACAGAAATCTGTCTCCTTAGTAAAGGATCTATACCAAGACAATTACTGTATAAATTTTCCAATAGTGGATTAGGATTTCATCCAAAAATATTTTTATTATTTTATTATGTTAACTTCATGTTATGTATTAATTAATTTAATGAAATCAATCCCAAGACTATATTCATTGATATAGTTGGTTAACTCACCATTACATTATTTCCTTGGTCAATGTTGACCACAAATACAATTATAGTAGACAATTCTCATTATTGGTCATTTTTAATCCCTATTATAGTTTAAAAAATCTAAATAGAGATAAATTATTAAATAATGAATTCGTAGGATATATAATTTTAGAACCACCCATCTCAGGATGAAAACCATACATATGTGTCCCACAGGATCATAAAACATTAAAAAATTAATCTTATCAACCCATGTAAATGACATTATATTCATAAACATGATTTAATTTAAACACAGAATAACCTATGTAAATGAATATAAGTTTAAAAATAATTCATTATAAATTAATTATCCCATGTGAATGAAACAGGTTTCAAAGAATCATCACTAAATCGTCGTCATTAAAATATACCCATTGATTTTAAGTGTATTATATTATATTATCATATCCCGTGTGAAGCATAATATCAATAAATAACATTAAACTAGATAAAGTATACCTTAAGTTGACAATTTGACAATTTCATTGAAAACTTGAAAAATATCCATTTTTGTCAGTATCATTAAAAAATACTTATAAAACAATTTACAAAAAAAATCATTGAAATTGTATTTATAATATTATATATAATTATTGAAATCAATAAAAATTAATGACTATGGTAAATTTCATTCATTTTGTAAACATAAAAACAAATATTCTATTCATGAATTAAAAAATAAAAAATAAAAAAAATTGTTCATAAAAATTTGTAAAGATTTTTTTCCAAAAAAAATATAAATGAAATAAAAATATTTCGGAAAATATATTTCAATTATAATTTTATTGAATAAAATATAATTCATAAAAATAATTTAGTTAACATGATATATAAGAAAATTTCCATTTCCAAAAGATGAAATAAATTTGTTTTTCATCAAAAAAATAATGCTCATTTATTGTACCATAGAGAGGAAAAATTGTACTATTAAATGAAAATTTATGAAACATATAAAGGGTCATAAAATATATTGTGTTTAATTGATATAATCTATATTATTTACAACAAAAAATATATAGTATACATAATCCAGAAAAAAGTTATATTATAAGATAAGCCCTTAACTCAAACCTCATATAGCTCCACACTCATTAAAATATCATAAAAAGTAAAAATATATTATCTATAAATAAATTATATAATGATATTAGTATATAAATCACAATGTACCATTACATTAAAAATTCCAAATAGCATATCAATAATAACTTCATTATTTAAATAAGTATTTGGGTGAGAACTGGTCCATTTTCCATGGACATTTTTGATCGATTGTTCAAGTATTTTCACCTTGGTCATGGTTTCATTATATCTAGAATCATAATAATGAAATAAATATTATATTCATTAATTATATTAATTTTTTTTACCATTAATATAAATTTATAATGAAGAATATAATATATCACTTCAGGTAGGGGGTTTTCCACACATACAAATTGCAACGCCCCGACCCCAGTTACCCTGAGTCGGTGCATTATTGCGTAACATTGGCATGATCACAAAAGAGCAAGTCTCGAAAGACTGATTAGTTTAGTAGCCTTGGAAACACTAGATACATTCATAAATGTTACATTACATCATAAAGTGAAAAACTACAATAACAAAGTCTCCATTGTCCACACTCATATCCTCTTCTGACTATCCCTGCAGGTCATTCATAAAATACTTTTTCACATCCTAGAAAATATTAAAACATTGAAAGGTGTGAGCTCAGATGCTTAGTAAGGATAATAATATTGTGGAAGCTTTCATAAATTAAAATTAACATTTAAGGCAATGTATAACTAAATAAAAAGCTTTTTCAAACCTAAAAATCAGTATAATATAACAAAAATAAAATTAAATAAATCCATTTACTTACACACATTGATATTCTACTATCGAATAATGACATGCAATATCAATAACCACTTTCATAATGATGGAATGCATAATGCTAGACTAAGTACCTTAATATGCCTCAATGAATGGAGATTGAGACAAAGTACCTTAAAAAGATCATTTTTTAAATAAAATAGATCTATTATGTGTATTCACTATAAGTACACATAATGAAATTACAAATACAAGATAGGATATAATAATATCATGACATAATTGAAAGTAGGAAATTAACCCAATGAACGGAAATTAGGTTAAGAACTTCCCTTACCTCGTCTCCGACTTGACTCGACCTCTCTTTAACCTTCTGAATAATAAACTAGAGTTAATTTATACTTGCTTAAGAACCCTTTTCAAGTTCATTATTCCGTTCATATAACTTATTACCATGTTATGAACATTATGTAATTCTTTAAGTTAATAATGGTCATTTTGTCGATCTTTGGTACTTGAGCAAAAAATAAACTTCTTATAATTATAAGTTGCTCATGTGGTAAAATATCCATTATATCCAGAATTATATTCATGATGTTGATATCATATATATATCATATATATCCAGTATAAACATTTATTTTTAATATTACATAACATTTAGAGGTATGAAATGAAATGCACCGTTCGTGGAGACGGTAATCCATACGTACGCATGAACACTACTTTCAATTCTATTTCGTATTTAATGGAATGAAATTATAATTATATAAAGGTATAATATAATAACAGTATAATATAATATATATAATACCATTTACTACATTCTTTATACATCACACATATTGCATTAACGATTCAAATCACTTTGAGGGTGCGGTAGTCCGCACTTCCTAAAATGAAATTATCGCGTTTACCCATAGTAGAAATCATAAAGGTATTGCATAAATGAAAAAAAACAGAAGTATAAGGATAACATAAACATAATATATATCATATATAGAAATAGTTTCATCATAATGGCCACCATTAGAGGATTTAAAAGAATATTGAACAATCATCGTTTCGTGAGGCAGCAATTCACCACCCACAGAAACAGTATGTTCTTTAACCATTAGACGAAGTTGTGTGTAAGTGTAGCTCGAATACTTATCATAAAAACATCCTAGTATATTTAAAATACTAGGTCTGTTACAAAATAAAGTAATAAAAAGTGTTTAGGAGGTTGGAGAAGAAAAATAAAACAAAAGAACATAAAAGAAGACATTACCTTTAAATCGGGTAACTCTTTTTGATTTGAGCCAAAGGCTTCATTGGGAAGACTTCTGCCCAAATTGAGGCATCTAGGAGAAAGAGAGGGAAGTTGAGAAAGTATTTGGGAAGAGGTTGGCCGAGCCAAATGGCTTGGAAGAAGTGAATAAGGTGGTAGTGGTGGGAGCCTTTTATAAGAGGAGAGGAGGGGCACTCTTGGAAAGTCATGAAATATTACTATATTATATAATGAGTTTTGTATTTTAAAGGTCCCAAACTTATATATTTCAAGGATAAGGTGATAAGGGTTCGAAATATACCCATAAAATAGGCTTTTTACAAGTGTAAGTCTTAGATTTTACATTATCTTTTCATTTTATTTAAATCGTTAATTATTGAGGTAATCGCTGCACCATCATGGTGTCATAAATAATTTAATTTATTTAACGTTTAAAAATTATAAAAAAAATTATCATGATTTATGAAATCTATTTATATTTCTAATTAATATTTAGAGTCATAAATATTACATGTATAACCCCATTTAATTTTTTTTTAGTAAAACAACTCATGTTTGTGACATTTTTATTTTAACATTAAATAAAAGGTTTTTAATGTCATTTTCCTACCAAAGTGGCTCCATGGGGTCCCCAAGTTGACCCATGGATTTTCTTGGTCGGCAATGACTCATCCAATAGAGGTAGGACAAGTGTAAAGGTATTTTTCATATTTTTATAATATCATTTTCACATTAAATTTCACTAATTACCTTTAATCGCGATTAATAAAACATAATAGTTACTATTCACCAAAAATTTATTTTAATCCCATTGAACCACATTTTACATCCTAATGACAACCATGTATGTCGGATTTTTTAAATTCAATTTATAGAAGCGGTAATGTTTTATTTAAACGAAAAATAATTTTTTTAACTACAACTTAGTGGTTTCACTATTCAGAAAAAATTGATGTTTTTCAGAACAATGCCAAAATTTCACCCTTAGCTATAACTGATATTCTGAATTCCAAAATGATGTCTATTTTACAAAATTCCAAACATATAAGTTGTATTAATTATGTTTATAATTAATTCCTATTGTCACAACAAATAGCATGTTTTTAAGAAACAATATATATAAAAAGATTGGAAATTGTTCATGCGAATTTCAATGTTATAATTATTTCTAATGAACACAATTGGATAAAAAGGTAAAAATATATTCTAATTATACTTTAAAACCACTAAATAGTATAATTTATCAATATAAATTATTTTGATTAAAAAAGATGTTTTAAGTATTTTTCACTATTCATAAAAAATGGAAGTTCTCATAAAATTACAAATAATTCAAATTAGGATAATTTCGATATTAAGAATACAAAAATGAAGTCCATTTTGAAATATAAACATTATATAATTTTAAAAAGTGGGTATTAATATTCATAACGACTACTTTGATTAGTCATGGTGTGTTAGAACTCGAACTTGCGTACAATTCAAGCTATTGCATTATTGAAAGAGAGGCGTATCGTGAAAGCTTGGGGTGTTACACAAATGGCTGTTGTTTTTACACTCTAAATAGGTTTTCAAAAATGTGAAATAGAGTTGAAATCACTAGAACATGTTCATATATTTCATTAGACAAGTTTAATTCAAAATATTGTATAATAAGTACTTTATTGGTCTATTTATTTCTTAAATATCATTAAATTAATATATATAAATGAAATTTACAAAATTTATTTTTTAATATATATAATATTTTTTTGACATTGAAAAAAATTATTCATTATTTTTATTTTTTATTTCAACCCTGAAAATTTTTAATTTTTATTTTTATTTTTATTTTTATTTTTAGTGTCTACATAATAACCCTTAATTCATAAAAAATGATAAAATATTGGTTATTTAATAATTGATAAATAATTTTGATGATTTTTTAAAAAAATTCAAACTAATATTTTAATCATTAATTAATAGTGTTTTAAGAAATTTTAAGAAAATATAGCATATTATTTAATTTATAAGATTTTATTTTAAAAATAATTACTATCATGATATTCATAAAATTAAATTATGTGAATAGACTAGAAGGTGACATTAACAGTATTTTTTGAAGACATTATAAAATATTTTAAAATTCATAAAAATAGTATATTTTGAAATGTGAATTTGTTTTTTCCAATAAATCTTCATCCTTCCAAATATGGGTCACTTGGTCTTTTATTGTATATTTTCGGACCCCAAAATAGTAAAAAACCCATTTTTTTAATTGTAACCATTAAAAGGGATAACGAGTAGTTAAAAATGAGAGAGAATGATTAAAACATAACATACTATGTAAAATATTTATTAGATGAGGGTATTTAAACTTATCATTGCCTTATCGTATAAATATATCAATTTTACAAGGTATGAAAAAGAAAATTAGTTTTTACTAATTTAATTACTTAATAAAATATAAAGGTGACCTTATACTCTCTTATAAAAGAACACTTCCCCTTATCGAGTCTAAATAATTCATGAGCCAAGATGATCATTAATAACTTCCTAAATAACATCCCAAAATTATTTCCAAATTATAATTGATTCTGGTCACACAAAACAAATTTCTAAATTTTTTTAGGTGTTATTGGAATGTGGTTATTTAAAGAGTAAGAATTAAAGAATATATGTCGAATGATGGGACAAGAGGTAAGAAATATTCATTAATAAAAATTGGTTTTAAAATATTTTTAATAAATATTTTATAATCATTTTATATTTTTTCTCATAATGTTGGATGGATGTGTAAACATTGAAATAAATGAAATAGAATATTCAATTTATCCCTCCTTTGATTTTATTTCAACTGTATTTAAAAGGTTATTATCATTGAAATTTCATTTAGAATGTTTTAATTTTATTAGAAATTAAAAAATAATTTTTTTCTAATTTTTATGATTTGATAGTAATATCCTAATGGAATAACAGTTATTTAAGGTTTTTATTCCAATATAATATTCCATTTTTCTTTAATGAAAACACATCATTCCATTGTTCTGGATTTTTTAGTTATTATAATGCATTTTAATGTATGATGATATATAAATTTCAAAAAAATGTGTTTTATTATGTATTAAATGTATATTTTTATGTTTTTTATGATTTTATTTAAAATATTTTTTTTGGTTCATGTATGTTATGTTCATTTTATAACACCTTAGTATTTTAGGATATATATATATCTTCAAATAATATTTTTTGATAGCGTGCGATACATGAAACCCAGACTCTAAAAGAATGTTAATAATGTATATCGATATAACATAGATTATAAATTTAAATAATTAATATTAATAAGAACATTTTGGAACTTCTATATAATGTTATTCTTAGAATAAATTGTATTTTTTTAAATGTAATTATATGCTTTAAAAGTGTAATTTTTCTCAAAAACAATTTTATCAGTTTTTATAGAAATTCATGAAATTATTTTTCTGAAATATTAGTAAATTGTTTGAAAAAATTGAACCCAATATTGAATACATAATGTAAAAATTATTTTACATTTAATTATTTATAATTTTCATGATAGACTGATCATTTGATGAATAGCGATTTCTTATTTTTGTTGAAAACTCTATTTTTCTTAAAATAATTGTAATAGACATATTTTTTAACGTAAATTTAGAGTAATATTATTTATTTGATATTATAAATATTCCAATTATGGTTATTATAAATAAATTTATGTTTTATTTTTGTATAAATAAATTATAAATAAATAAAAAAGGTTACTAAAAGCCTACTTCTCATCACTTTATTAGGATTAACATGTTATTAAATTCATCCAAAGTCAAGATTTTTATTTTCAAAAATTTATTCAATATTATTAATATGGAGCTTAAAATTTCATAAATACTTCATCCTTAATTTTGGTTATTATTTCTAGAAACCATTCTAAATATTGGTGACATTAGAATGGGTAAAATGGTTCAAACTATGCTAAACCCATGAGGGAAGGTCTCAAAATAATTGCAACCCATGTATTTATATCATTATATGGAGGGAATTATACTATATTCTTATAACATCATAATATATAGAATTTTTGTTCCTTTTTCCCATAGGTAATTACAATTATATTATCTTAATGTAATCAAAATTCTAAAATGTCACACTAATGACTTTATTTACACTTAAATTTAAACATAATTATAAAAATATGTCATTTGGGTTTAGTGTTTTTGAAATAAAATTTTATATATTTTA
The DNA here is from genome assembly GCA_963277665.1 of Viscum album. Classification (NCBI taxonomy): domain Eukaryota; kingdom Viridiplantae; phylum Streptophyta; class Magnoliopsida; order Santalales; family Viscaceae; genus Viscum; species Viscum album. The sequence goes on along the minus strand of OY728150.1, from coordinate 1,826,212,964 downwards.
TAATATTAATATATCATTATTTTTATTGATTTAAAGATTGAATTAAATGCATACACAATGCTGATACAATATTAAATAAATTAATTAAATAAAAGAAAATATTTTTTTATTTCATACAATGTTGATGAATTGTCATCTAATAAAACTTTTTAAGATAAATATTAAATATTTTATAGTTCTAAATGGTTTATGTGGAATTTTATTACTAACTTGTTGACATAAAATTCAATTTAAATGAATAGTTATCAAAATTTTATTATTGAGATTTTAAAAAATAGCATTTTTATTAGATTTAAATTTAATTTAATTAAAATAATGATAAAAATGAAATAAATATTGTTGAAAATATGGTCCATTTTCAGTTTATGTGTCGCTTTTCTCTGTATGGTGACATTCAAGACCCTTAAATGTTGATAACATTGATAATACAATGATTTTAAATATGGTTAATAGGGGATTTAAACTATGAGTAAGGATTTAAAAATTTCTAATTCTTGTGAAAACATTATTATACGAGAGGGTATAGACTAATATCATTCTATCTTTCAACTATGTATATACTTCATGAAATTTTTCTCAGAAAAGTTATTTAATTGTGTAAGAAATAACACATGTGTCCTCCCCACCCCCACACCTTCTAAAAGGACACCACTACTCTAATTTCATTACAAAAATTTGATTCATGTTGATTTACCAGCCGCTGAAAAATTATTTTCCTAAAATCCATAGAAATTATGATTATGTTTTTTTATTCTTAAAAGACTATTCTAATGGTCCTTAATAAGCTATCTAAAGGAGGCCTACCAATGTAGACGTAATCATCATATTCAACATCATTAAAATTTAATTATTTTTTTCTACATCCTATAAATAAATTATAAACAATATAATTTAATTACATTTGATTAATAAATATATTTAATTGTTATTATTTTTATGTGATAATCCTATTATAATTACTTCTCATTCAGTATAAAAGGAAAACATCATTCATGCACACATGTGGTCATACACCACTATAGAGGATGTGATTTTTTTCATTTCTTATTTAAATTTATTTTAATATGGATATATTTACGGAATATATAAGCTATTTGTGATATACAATTTTTCCTATAATAGTCAATTATAATTTAAAATTCCTTCTTTCCATCCTTTAAAAAATTATACAATCATAAAAATGTACCTCCGACCAATGTCTCAATGAATAGTATAATTAATTTATATATATATATATATTATGGTTAAATATAAGTATATATATAATTAATATGTAATATATTTATATCACGGACAAAATTTTGGCCTTAGTGGAATAATAATCCAAATACAAGGGAAAGATCTACAGAATCAAAACATTGATGAAAAAATAGTACACACTTGAAAATGATGATTTTAATAAATACATATTAATAAAAGAGTGTTTTAATTTCATATAGGGAAAATATATGGTATTATAAAAAAATTTATGATTCAATATGTGATTTATAGTAATTTTTCTCTTTTTTTAATGATATTATATGGATTTATAACCATGATGAAATTGATATAACTGATTTTTTATAGTATCAAAGTTTTTAGGGATTATCTATGAATATGATTTTTATGATAAAATTTATTATATAAATATAATTAATCCCATGAAATTATTTCTTTACATATTTCATGATATTACATATTTGTCATTAATTTTTTCCAATCTATGATATCAGTATATTAGAAGTTAGTTTTTATAAAAAAATGAAATTTTTTCTCTCTTCTATTGTAAATCCCTTTTCATCCATATCTATTTTTTCAAACATTTTTATAATTAATTTTATTAATAATCAATTTTTATTTTTAAATTCATTTTTACCCATGATTAAAATATAATATTATGTATAATAGTGTTATTTTAACCATTTTCCAAAATATGTTCTTTATCATTTCTCTAAAATATGTGACTATAGTCATTGTTTTAATTTAAATGGAATTAATGTAATTTACCATTTTAATAACACCTTAATGATTCAAAAAAATCTCCTGGATATTATTTAATAATTTTTTCCTTTATTATTTTGAAAAGTTTTACATTCTAAGGTAGTTATTTCAATGTGTAAATGTAGTTTTTATCATTTTATGATTGTGTGAATAAGTGATTTTTTAATGGGCTATGATAATGATTATTTATGGAAAATTCAATAAAATATGTTTGTATCCCATAGGTTAATTATACAATGAAATACATTTATATTCCATGGGTTTTGCAATGATGAAATGAAGAAATGTTTCCAAAGGAATTTGTTAAAAATTGTCCATGATTGATGGAAATTTTATAATGCTATAGAACACATATGATTGATTTTAATTTTATGAATAATTTTACTTGATTTAGTTAATCCAAAAATGCATTGGGTAAATATTGGTATTTGATTAGATATTTACTATGATAATATGAAGTGACCCTAAACTAGTAATGAACTCTATCCAACATAAATGGCTTAGGATTGAACCTCGACTTGAGATACTATGTTTTGGAGAGTAAACCCAATCCAGTATGATATTCTTTCCAGTGAGACTCTACTACTGAGTAAATAGGTTTCTATGATAATCTGGATTCCACAAACAAATGTATTGTTCCATATTATACCCTCACTGATCATGTTCATTTAATCCTTTATGATTCATGTCTTTTGAATTGTAACACTTTACTTCATGATAAAAGTGTTTGGAAAAATTTATATTAGGTATTGTTATAAATTTTAATGATTTGTTCTCATATACTTATGCTCATGTTTTTCTTTTTATATCATTAATATATTCCTTGATTACCATTATAGAGCATATAATACTAACCATTCCATTTTTTATTTCCTTAATTTAAGAAAAAAAAATTAGTTAGGGGATTTATAGGATGTGTACTTAGTTGGAATATCATTGTATTAGTTTTTTGAAGTTCTATCATTGAATAAGAATATTTGGAATATAGTCTCAAAATAAAATAAAAAGTTATATTCATCATGCATTTATTTATAAAATAAATTTGTTATTCAAATGGTAAGAATTAATATCTTTATATGAAATTACATGATCTCTATAGTTGGGGCTTAAATTTTATGGGACTCGATCCTAAGGGAACCATGTTAATAATCAATGTGAGGGAAAATGAAATGGTTATCCTTATGAGAAACCTAATTTTATGGGATTTAGAATGAAAAATATAGTTTATTATATTTATGAAACACTCAAAATATTTGAATATCATTTAGAATTCAAATCATTAAAGGAAGGATCATTGTTATTTTTAATCCTTCATGGGGAAACATACAACATATTTTAGTAGGTATGTTGATATACTAGTTAAGGAGGAATGTATTAGTTCCACCCAAAAAATATTTTCCATCATCAAATGTACAGAACATGAGAAATTTATTTTATATAATTAGAATTTGGAAAGTGAAAAAAGAACAATGGTGGAATATTATAAAAAAGTAAACATGAATAAATTAACTCAATGTTGTCGAATGAGTTTATAATATCCTTTTTCAGTAAACACATTCCTTTTATTCTTCATAAAAAATGGATAAGGAATTATTTGAGTTTAAATATAATGATTATGAATCTATTTTTACCTACATGTTAAAATTTACAAGACTAGAAATGTGATATCCAAAAATTTTAATGAGAATAGAATCATTCTTATTTAATAAATTATGAGTAATTTTACTTTAAAATGTAATTTTTTAAAAATAAATTACTCTATAAATGATATAAAACATTATTTAAGGGTAATATCTATGTTATCAACTTATAATATTATATGGAATATTTTTAGAGTTAGGCACTGAGTGGAAGTGAGATATCAAGGCCCTTAATTCGAAGATTTTTATTAAATAAAAATTTTAATTATAATACATGACAATTTGGATTTTCATAAAAAAATTAGAATATATCTCTAATATTGTCTCAATTCAAAAAAATGAATCATCTAATAAATCTAAAAAACTATATTTACCTTAAGGGGGGAATTAAAATTTTGTGTGTATGGTGTTTGGTAACATTACATGAAATGGTAATTTATTTAATAACTTTTCTATAAATTTTAAAGGGGAAAAATTAATTGTATCATGAATGGTGTCACATATGATATATATGTGACTTTTATTACACATATAATGTGAAAGATTCTCTGTAAGTGGAAAAATCATTATGCACATCAAGTGTTTTCATACATCACATGTATGGATTATAATAATTATATTATAATTTTTACTTGCATCCAAATAATGGAAAAAGCATGTTTAATTACATTTTATTAATTAATGAGAAACATTTCTCCAAGAGACAATATGTTTTACTAGGAGGTTATAAAATAATTGTGATATTATTACCTTATTATAAAAAAATTTAAATGTGTGGTTTATATTAATTTATTAACTATTATATTAATTTAATGGATGTCTTTTGTAAAATATTAATGGTAGAAATGATATGAGTGTCAATTATAATAATTAATATATATGTTATTATTATTGTTATTATTATTATTTTGAAAAATAATATTCATGTATGGAAAATGAAATATATATATATATATATATATATATACACATACTATTTTTGTGATTATATATAGATGTGTGTGTCTATATAAAGTGTATATGATGGACAAATATATTTATATTTAAATATCTATGTATTTATATATAAATATATATAAAGGTATATATATGTTTGTCATTGTGGGTGTTTATATATATACACATTTGTGGCTATATATACACATGTGTATATATTGGTTACCTATATATGTATGAGTTTTTATATATATGAGTTGTATATGTATACATACAAATTTGATTTAATGTTGATATTTATTTAGTGCCTATTATAAGTGTTTTAAAGAAGTTCAAAAAGTTATATAGATTTTAGGGGTGGTGCATTATTAAAAATGATAGTGTAATGAAATAATATAAGTGATATATGAATGATTAAATCGATTAAAGGAAATGAGAAAAAAATCTTTTGAATGTGAAATGGTGTGCGCCAAGGGACTCTCATGGGAGGAAATCATTCTCGCACACCACTTCCTTTCTTCTCTATTTCTCATGACTCTCTTCTCTCTTTCTATCAATATTATTTTTATTTTTTTATATAATTCTTTGAAAATACATATAATGAACCGACCCCAATCATTACATAAAATTGATTTTGAGTTTATAATTTAATTTCGATCCCTTGGAGGATCTTTTCTTGATTGGAGATTTATTGAATTAGGAAAAGCTCACACACAGACAATTCCCATGTCAGTAATTGAGAATTTATCTTACACTACCCATATTTCCTTATTTCAAATAAAGTAATCATTTTTATCAATTTTAAACCATTATTTTAATAATTTATTCAATATTATTCCTAAATAACTTTGGAAAAGAAAATATAAGATGGTTGAAATAAAATTTTAGAATGTTTAAACATAGAAAATAATAATTCAATGACATTATTGAGAATACGATGTTCCTAAGTGTATTATGTTGGATTGTAATATTGATGTGTATATATATTATATGGAACAAAACTAGTGGGATGATGAATTATAGATTTTAAAGCATTTTATTTAAACTAAAAAACATGGTTTAATAGGTCTTAAACTAATACAGTTCAAAACCAATACATATGACCATTATGGTCTTGGATCAGATGGATATGAAATATAGTAATACCACAAGTAATGAAAAATAGTCGTATTAGAATTAAATACAATAATCAGTATAATAAAAAGTTAGATGATTCTACCGTAAAACATATAGAATTTATTAATACAATATGTAATAAATAAATTGTAATTGAAAATAATTAAAAAAGAAAATAATATGGTTATAAATAAGAAACAAAATGATTACCTTTATATTACAAATAACATCCGAAATGTAAAGGTATTATAATAATTTCACCCCAAAGAGTAGGGTATTCTTTCACATAGGATAAAAGGTATATCTTACCAGCACCTTTGTAATCATTTGATATGATGTTCAACATAACTATCTTCCCACACTCTGAAGACCTCTATTAAGAATGTAATATATACCTCAGTCTTTTAAACACTTCAAATCCCTCGATATGGTGATCAGAAGCATGCCATCCAATCCCTAGAATCCCTCGATTGTTATCACAATGATCGGACACCCAATGAAAAACAAAGAAATTATAGAAATATAGGGACATTGAATAAGTTGTTCAAATATTTTATCTTCAAAGATTTCGCACAATGTAATATAAAAGACCCTCTATATTTCTCTAGAACATTATAGAAGAAAATATGTATATTTTGGTTGAATGGAACTCTTATTTATAGGCCTCAGGTTTCAACTATCATATTTCCTCCAACATCCATATTTCTCCAAAAAAAAATCGGAGGAACATGGACACCTACACTTAGATTGGTGAAAATAAACAGAATACCTGACATTGTTTTGATTTGTATATAACCAAATCAATGACATCATTTTTGGTTAAAAAATAGTAATTGTAGTGGTATGAAACAATGAGTATGATAATAATTTATTTAGTATTGGATTATGATATGATTTTGATGCATTTAACGAGAACGGTAAATAACTTGGTCACAATTCATATCAGGATTTCAATGCATATCATGGTTACGATTCAGTTACAAAGCTCAACATGAATTTGATGCACATAGTGGTTAAGATTCATATCGTCATTGTGATTCATATCATGGTTATGAAATATAACATGGTTACAAATCATAATGGTATTATGATGTATATTATGGTAATGATTCTTAATATGAATTTGATATATAACCTGGTTAGGATGCTTGGTTAAAATGAATAGCAAGAATACGATACATGACATAGTTATGAAGTATGTGGTTACAATGCATGAATATGATAAAATACTTAACCTGGTTATAATAAAAATGGTTATGATACAATACATGACCAAGTTACGATGAAATTTGTTACGGTACGATACATGATTATGATCCATGACCCAATTATGATACATGTAATTATGATGAGAATACAACATATAAAACGATATAAACAACATACATGATTATGATTAGAGTATAACATATATATATAATATATATGTGATTATGATTTTATAACAACATACACGATAAAAAATATGTAATTTGTGATTCCAAAAACAAAATGATCAATGGGAAAGTCGAAACACATTTTGAAGTAATAATATCCCCCTTTTTGGAATGAAAAAAACAATACCATCAATAAGGACATATCCCCCTCATAGTTTAGTAACTATTCTAAATCTAACCGTGAATATGTCTAATTCTACTATAGATTTAAACAAATCACTAGGGATCATAATATATATAATTTTACTTCTGAATTTCCCCACATAAAAAGGTATTCATCAAATTAATTTTTTTTAAACCATTCTACACATATGCGATTTTCAAAAAGAATAGGGGAAAAAATTAATTTCCTTTAAAGGGTTAGAGAAACAGTGTACGAAAAAAAATTCATTACTTTGAATGAAACAAGATTTTATATTACATAAATGGTTTAAGAAATCATTTTCTCCCTTTTTTCCCAAAATATGGAACATATGAATCATCATCATAATGAAATTTTTTTATCCTTCATCAATTTATCAATGGATTCTTTCTAAGCCTTCAATTTCACATCATGTTAAGAAATAACCATTACTTTTTTCTACAGTCATTGTTCTATAAGCCGGTTGAATTCTTCTTGAGCATTAAGCCTTGTTTTATTTTAATTTAAATCATCAAATCATAGTCGTTAGGCCTTCTCTTGTATTTCAACTCTATTTGTTAGCAAAATAACCTCATTACATTAATTATACAATTTATCCTTCAGAATAACTATCCCATTAGATTATATTCATTTTGATGTATAAAGTCTATTAAAGACATCAAGTTTTTCATTCAAATTATCAATAAAATTTTGATAGAGAGAATTGAGTACATTTACCAAATATACCAATTAATTCTACTTGTCCATATTATTCTTGAGACTATCATCAACAATGTATGACAACATCACAACCTTATTACAAGCCTTACCATTCTCACTATAAAGTTACTTGAATATCTTGAAATCAACATCAAAAATTAAAAACATTTCCATCATGTCCTTGATTGTTTCCATACTATCATTATGTGAATTTGAAAGGATTTTTATCCAAGATTCAATATTTGGAATGAATGGTGTCATCTTCTCCAATCTATTCAAAACATGTTTGTTGTACATGATTCCTTTCAAAGTGTTTTTCCATTCAAATCCCGTATCATCAATGTATTCTAGGAGATCATTGAAATTAATTTATGTACAGATCAATTGAGATAGATAATTCTGATTCTCTTCATATTCTTCATCCTCTTCTTCTTTATCTGAAATATTAATAACTTTATTGGTGGAAACCATGTGATAAAATTACTTAGAACAATTAGGATCAGGAGATGGAAAATTTAATTATAGAACTTCTGATTAATATATAGTATGACATATCTTGTTTTTACCATCTTTCTCATCCACTTATATTTTTTTATAACCCTATTATTCTTCCCCTTGATATTTTTATTCTTCTTCATATTCATGAATAAGATATTGTGTGGAAGTTCATTCAGAATATTGTTTTTTTCTATTCTACGCATGCTCTGATGGAGTCTAAATATGTGGCTCCCTTATTAAAATACTAGTTTTTTCCTGATATACTTTATTGATAATACTATGAATGTTAACCGCTTGAGACTTTCTCTTCTTCATTCTCCTCTTCTATTATTCTTTTTTCAAATATTCTTATGATATTATTTTCTAGGTGAGTTCTTCAGCTAGATCCAAACCAAATTGTGGATCCCCTTAATTCCTTTCTTCCATATTCTTTTTTCCCCTCAGTTTCATCCTCATTAGATACATCCTTTTATTTCTATGATGCCTTTGGAGTTTTAGTATTAACTACCTTTATTTCTCATGATGTTTTAATTGATGGAATAGAAGGGTTCTCACTCCTTTCAACTACTCAATTTTCTTTCTTAGAATCTTGAACATTCTCAAAAAAAATTGATTTAGTATTGAATTGTAACTTGAGCCTAATTATAATATCCTTACTGATTAGGGGCTCTTTTGAAGAAGACAGATATGACTTGATTAATATATTACAAAATATCATACATTCTTTCAGAAACATTCTGATAATAGTGGGAAACATGATCAGATATGAATTTTTACCACTGGATTTGAGCTTCATAATATTCAAGAAAATGAATACCATTAGATTGAATTTCCTCATATTCACCAAATATTGAATCAAAAACACATCTGATTCTATCAAATTTTCCTTGACCCCATTTCTCAATACAAAAAACTATTTCATCTAGAGGGATATGATTCTATTATATCCAGATAAATGACTTACCTTTCTCTTGTCCTCATGAATCTCCAAAAGTAATTCTTCAGCTTTACTCTTATCAAAAACCCCATTAGATTCCAGTAATTTATGAGAATGTCATAGGGAATCACTCTCAGATAGTACTCGCAGAAGTGTACCTGCTAGATTTATAAGGGTTTTATACTTCTTATCATGCATTAGAAAAGATATCTTAAGACCATTGACTATATCCATTGATTTATAAAATTTTAACACCATGTTATGATACAAAAAATTCATGTTCTGAATCTATTCCATCAACCCAAATAGATTCCCAGCATTAGAAAATTATTACCCCTATAAATTATGAATCAAAAGTATCTTAAAATTCTTTGGAAACTAACCTTTCAACTTGAACTGTCATGGAAGAGAAATCCTTTGGATACATTTTCTATGGATAAGAGGTAGTTGCCTCATACATAAAAAAATAACTCCAACCCTGAAGATTTTTCTAGGTATGAAGGCTGGGTAGATCTATGATTGCAGAAACTATGGATATCTCTGATTACGAACCTAGTTTTACTTATATAGAAATGGTACATGCGGGAAAAAAGAGGAGTTTGATGTGAGAATTCTTCTTTTAAAAGGAATCGGACAACAGGGATTATATCTAAAGATGCAATGGTCGATAATGATTTTGATCTCCTGAGTTTTTCCTTAGAATAGAATTGTATTTAGACTAAAACCAACGTTACATTAAAATAATGAACTAAGAAACATCTATTTGAACATTTTTTTTGAAATTGTACCATGATAGATATATTGGTTTGAATATATTGTTCTCTAAATAGTATTAAAAACATAATGTAAAACCAATAAACACATGAGACTGAAAAAATTTATGAAACCTCTTAAATCAAATAAGTAGGTACTGATAATCTAATAATGATAAAATATTTCAATACCAATAATATAGTACCGATGAAATATATTAATACTGATAATCTGGTACTGATGAAATAGTTTATTACAGATAATCTAGTTTTGATGAAAATGAAATTGAAAAAATGTAATAATGATAAAAGTAAAACCAATAAGATTAAAACCAATAAATGAAATCTATAAAATATAAAAACAATAAGTGAAACTGTGAAAATGTAAACCTCATAAGTCAACTCCCAAATTTGGATTAGATGGAGGAACCACGTCACAGTTGAGATTCTGACTCTTTCATCACAATGCATCGACACAAATATCTCCACAGTAAGACACGATATGGTGTTCTCCTTTGATTATGTGTGTACTGAGGTTTCCAAGAGGAGGGATCTTTGGCATCATCTAGAAATCCTGCAAACAGGGCCCCTTCCTTGTTTCGTGGGAGGCGATTTCAACTCCATCACAGATGTCTCTGAGAAAAAGGGGGGTAATGGTTACAACCTTGGTGGCATGTCTGATTTCAAAGAGTCCATGAGGAGTACTGGGCTTTTAGATCTTAGGTTCTCTGGCCCTAAGTTCACTTGGTGCAACAACCGCAAGGGTCTAGACCATATTTGGTACCAGTTGGATCGTTGCCTTTCTAATCTTCAAGGGTTAGACATCTCCTCAAAGATGTCAGTCACTCACCTCCAGTGGGTGCTCTCTGACCACAATCCGCTGCTGATTGAAATTAGGAGGGAGGAGGTCACGGGATCTCATTTTTACTACTCGTATGCATGGCATGGGGACGACTCCTTTTTAAATGTTATCAGAACATCTTGTATCAAATATGTCAGTGCTAGATTGTGGGGTGGCCTGGTGAATCGCCTCTGACTCCTTAAACTAGATTGCATAACTGGGTGAGAACAAAACCTGATGTCGTGCATGGTGTCAACAGTCTCAGGTTGGAAGTCGACAGATTGGAGGATTCACTTCATAATGCTTGGTATGAGAACTTGTCTTTGGCTCTGTGTGACAAGAAGAACATAATGGCCAAGAGACTTCTACCTATTTAGAGAGATTACAAACATAGGTCGCGGGTTAGATGACTAAAGGAAGGAGATAGAAACAGTTCCTTTTTTCATGCTTGCATTAGAGATAGGAAAAGTTCAAGGATGAATATAAGAATGGAGAACGGGGACTATACCTCAGATGTGAACACTGCGGGGATGATAGCTCTGAACTATTTCGAAAAGATCCTTGCAGGGGAGAACATTTCATCCTTCGTGAAGGGGAATAAAATTAATGAGGACTTCTTGAGTCGACTCACTTCAATGGTGAATCAGATGGACAATAGAGATCTTTCCTCCATTCCCATAGTTGAGGAGATCCATGTTACAGTCAGAAACATGCCACAGGAAAATGTGTCTGGACCTGATGGCTTTCCAGCCAGCTTTTATAACTTTGTATGGGAAATCGCTGGCCAACATGTAGTGGAGTCGATCCAGGACTTCTTTATCGGAGGCCCTCTCATCAGGAGCATTTCGGCCTCCAGAATGGTCCTCATTCTGAAGATCAGAAATCCCACCTTCGTTAGCTAGTATATACCAATCTTCCTTTGCAATGTAGCATATAAAATTTTGGCCTCCGTTCTTGTCAGAAGGATCGACAAGATCATTCCTCGTCTAGTTTCCATGGAGCAGCATGGTTTCATCAAGGGAAGGAGTATTCAAGGGGCGGTGGGCATCCCCAATGAAATGGTTCAGGAAATTAATATAAAATCTGTTGGATCCAATGTCATCTTCCAAATCGGCATGATCAAAGCTTACGACATAATTGAATGGAGCTTCATTATTCAGGTCATGAGTAAATTTGGGTTCAGTGGGGAGTTTTGTGATATCTGCTTCCAGTTCTATTCCTCACCTTGGCTTTCCATTGCCTTGATGGGAAAAGGTTTTGGTTTCTTCAAAACTGTTCGTGGTGTTCGTCAAGGGGACCCCTGTCTCTATATCTTTTTGTTCTTGCTCAGGATGCACTCTCAAGGAACTTGAAACATGGGATGGATTCAGGCCACATCCTTCCTTTCCATGGACTAATGAGTAGTGTTAACATTTCCCATCTCATGTTTGGATGACATTATGATCTTTCTCAATGGTAGGAAAAGTTTGTTGAAGGCCCTCATGGATTCATTATCCACCTACGGCAGAATGAGCGGGCAGAGTATTAACTCATCTCAAATCCATTTCTTCATTTCCGACAAATGTTCAGTCCCATAGAGAAAGGAGATTCAAAGGATACTGGGTTGATGTAAGCTACCGATTCCCATTTCTTATCTCGGAGTGCCGATATCCTGTGGTCACATTAAGAAGGTGAAATTCACTTAGATTCTTGACCACATTCTAGGTAGAATCTATAACTCCAAGAATAGGCTGCACTCCTTCGGATGCTGCATAATGTTAATCAGCAGTGTCCTCACTTCCATTCCCATGCACATTTTCTCGGTGATTCATCCCCCAAAGGGGATTGTGGAAAGAATGGAAATCATTATTAACTCTTTTCTCTGGGATTCCAAAGAGGATGGAAGATTCCACTGGGCCTCCTAGAAACGTCTGGCCAGATCAGTGGAGGCAGGAGGAGTTGGTCTTTGTGATATCCAGGGTACCATTCAAAGCCTTCAGGCCTGACTCGCTTGGGAAATTATTGTCAGGGAATCGTTGTGGGCGAAGTTTTTCAATGCGCATTACTAGGGAAATGAAACAAGGGGTCTCTATAGTTCCATGAGGTGGGAAAGGCACTTGTTCTCTCTTGTTGAGATGTTGTCAGGCCATGTAAGATGGATCATCAGTGATGGGAAGGTTAGTTTTTGGGATACCAACTAGTCTGGGGAATCCATTGGGCACTGTGATTGCCCTTTTCCAGACATCACCTTCAGTAGTGCATGCGAGGTGTTTTACTTGATCAATACTTATTTGAATGCTAATCAGATGTCTGTGTTTGAGAACATTTTCATGAGTGAGGATCCTGATAGGTTTTGTTGCACAGCTACTAGTTTGGGTAGGTTTAGCTCGCAAGGCTTCAAGAGTATCATTCAGTCCGGAGGCACAACAATTTTTTGGGCCCTGGCCTCCTGGTGCAATTAAATTCCTATTAGAATGAATTTCTTACATTGGAGAATCAGGAACAGAGCATTACCTACGGAGGATAATATCCAGCGTCGGGGCATTGCTTTAGTCTCTAGATGCATTTGTTGTATTAACTACACGTCAGAGTTGGCGAAGCACCTATTCTTCTAAAGCCATTAGGCCCTCCAACTTTGGTCCCTGTTCACGCATAATCCATTCAGAAATTAAAGAGAGTATTCTTTACAAGAATACATGGAGAACTGGTTTTCTGTCTTGGGGTCTTCTTGCCAGGAGATGACGGTTAGAACGATCATTATTGTGGCTATTTGTTGGGTGATTTGGGAGGCCTGTAATCATGTTCATATGGGAGCCAATCGTTCATCTTTTTTCCTCCAGGATAACCTCAAATCTCTCTTTTTCGAACATGATTCTCTGGTCAAAGGAGGATCGACGTCAACTGCGGTTGGGAATCTACTCAATCACCCCTGTAATTTGAGAAAGGGGAATGTTCAGTGGGTAAAATGGTGCCCTCCGATTACGGGTTTCAAGCACAATATTGATGGACCCTGCACGGGGGGAGGAGTGATGCACGATTATTCTAGCTCGGTCTTCACCGCGTTTAGTGATTTTTATGGGATGGGAAACTCTTTGAGTGCGGAGGTCCATACACTTGCTTCTGGTCTTATGGTGTGTAGACGGGGTAAGTTGATGTGTCTGAGATTGTGACGGACTTGTAACTCCTTGCGAAGGCCTTAAAAGGGACCAGTGGGGTTCCCTGGGAGCTCACATACCTCATCAGGAGATGCAGGATTGGAACCTCAAAAAGGAAAGATTATCCACCACAGTTGGAGGGAGATGAACTTTGCGGCGGGTTCCCTTGCTCGCTTGGGTAGGCAGGATGATTCTCTTATCATTTACGATTCAATTCACTCTCTTCCTCTGAAATGTGCATCTACAATGTTGTGGGATGATCTTGGGCACCACAACTTCTGACCCCCCTGATGGGATGTTCCCTTTCCTTGTCCTTTCTTTTTTGAATAAAAAAATAAACTACCAACATTGTCAAAAAAATGAATCTCTTATGAAATGAAATGTTCTAGCTGTAGTTTTTATATCCATTATACAATATCCAAAGTCAGTATTTGAAAATGTTTTTGAAACAAAATAATTTGTAGAAGAATAGAACAGTCCTAAATCCATATTTCCATTTAGTAGCGAAAAATATTTTTCATTTCTTTAAAATGAGATTATTTTGGATTATATGGATATCTTGAAAATAAGCATACAGAAATCATTAAGTCTGGATGACAAGCTGTTATGTATAACAAACTTTCTATAATACCTATGAAATATGTTTGACCTATAGGTTTCCCAACTTAATCAAGATCATATGTATTTTATGTATCGATTAGAGTTCTTATAATTTAAGTGTTTTTATATCCATACTTTTAACGAAAATATTGCATATACCTATGTTTCAATAATTAGTTTCCTTCTAGTTTTTGAGATATTTGAAAACCTAAAAATAATGCTAACTCTCCCATAATACTCATATTTCATTATATTCGCAAATTCATCAGTTAGATATTTTGTGTTGACCCATTTATTATGTCATTAACATAGATTTGAACAATAAAAATGTTGTTGTTTTCCATTTTTTATGAAAATAGTTGGATTTGAAGTACCTTTCATACAATTTTTAGTAAAATAAATCCTTTTAGTGTGTCATACCATGCTCTAGGGGCCTGTTTAAGGCCATATAAATATTTTTTATGTTTAAAAACACGATCATGATGTTTTGAATCTACAAATCTTAGAGGTTGTTCAATAAAAAATTCTTCTTGTACAATTCCATTATGAAAATAACATTTTAAATCCATTTAAAAAAGATTGAAGTTAATGAATTGTACAAAGGCTAGTACAATTAGAATATATTCCTTCCTATATACTAGTGTATAGGTATTTTCATTCTCTATTTCCATTTTTTGATTAAAGACTCTAGCAATAATTATTTCTTTATTTCCTACAGTGACTCTGTTTTCATCACATTTGTTACTAAAAATCCATTTTACACCAATTAAAGTTGTTTCATTAAGTCTTTCAACTATGATCTAGACAAGATTCTTTTCAAATTCATTTAGTTTATTTTTCATTTATTTCATAAAATCTTCATAACCTAATTCCTCTGTTGAAGTATTATGTTCAATTTGAGATAGAAGATAAAGATGTTTTATTTCATTTATCAATGAATTTGTAGACCATATGGGTTGATCTACATCCCTAATGATATTATCTATAGGATTATTTTTATGTGACAATTGATATGGGTTTTTTAAAACTGTTTCATCAACATAAGTTAAAATTTATTTCTTGGTAAATATTTTAGAATCATTTTCTTGAGTATTCCGCTTTCTAGAATTCTTTCCAATCAATAGTTGATAATTTGTTTGTGAAAACACATATGTTGTTTTTGGTAAGAATTGTTTAAAAAATGGGAACCATTACATCAATTATACAAGCACTATTTTCACAACAATACAAGAGTTTTTGAAAAAACTCTTATAAACGTTTTTGATAGTAGAACAACCTAAAAAAGACTCTTTTATTAGATTTGGGTGTGAATTTATGTAGATTATCTTTAGTATTCAATATGAATACTTTGAATCCAAATACTCTAAAGTAATAAACACTAGGTTTTTATATCATATTCAATTTATAAGTTATTATATTAAGGAAAATTTTAGTTAAAACACGATTTATAGTATATCATTCATTACTAACAGCTTCCACCCAGAAAGGCTTTTCAATTAAATATTTGATTAACATGGTTCTTCTCTTTTCCTGAGGAATATGATTTATTCATTAAACAATAAATTTTTTCTGAGTGGACCTTGGAGCTAAGAATATGTGAGTAATACCTTTATTACTACTAAATGTTTCAAAATATGAATTTTTAAATTCTCTCCATAATCACTATGAATAGTAATCAGTTGTAGGTTTTTCTCTTTTTTAACTAGGGTTCTGAATGTTTTGAAATAGAAAAAGGCATTAGATTTCATTACTATAAAATAGACCTTAGTAAATATAGTATAATAATCAATTAAAACAAATACATGGTACCTGCCTCCAATTATTCCAGTTTATGGAGGAATAAAAAGATCCATTTGCACTAATTGTAATGAATTAGTAGTTGAGACAACATTGATTGATATAAATCTAGTTTTATGTATAATGAAATAATAGAAAGGGTAAAAAACTCTTGAATAATCGCAACTTAGATCTGGTATATCCTTAAAAAGAATTTTCATTGAATGTTTACAAAGGTTCCTAAGGTTACAGTGTCCTAACCTTCTATTCCATATCCAGCACTGCTCTTCCATTGAACTTAATCAAGGTTTGTCTTTGATCCTAAGGTCGTCTAAGTTATGTGTGTATACATTATCATGCCTATGGGTAGAGATAGGGAATTTATTTCTTGAATTGTGAACTAAACATTTATCATTCTTTAAATTCACAAGTTAACCTTCATCACATAATTGCATTGTGTTTATTAGGTTGTGCTTAAGTCATTTAATAAACAAATTTTTCGAAATTAAAACATTTCCTAAATAAAATATATTAAATATACCAATAATCATCCACTTGTTGTTGTCTTTGATGGTAACTATTCCACCTTTCATTTCAATTATCTTTTTAGGGATATATTTGTTTCTTGTCATATGTCAAGAACAACCACTATACATGTAAAAAATATTATTGTTTTTGGTACGATTATTTTTTTTCTTCAAATGGAATCAATTAGTTTTTTGAAACCCAATCATGTTTGGATTTGGAATTGTTAGATAATAGAATTTTAGGAATCCACATTTTTTTCAAAATGAGATTTATAAAATCCTAAATTTTGGGTTTTATAAAGAGAAAAATTTATTTCACAGTGTTGACCTCATTGACATTCAGTGTAGAATGAATCATTTTGGAGAAAAAAATAGTTATGACTAAAAATTGGTTGTGAATATGTATATCCAATCCTATAACTATTTCATAGATGAAAAATTTGAGATAACAATTTGTCAAATTGTTTCCTTCCAACAGTGAAATTTAGTAAAAACTTCTTAAGTGGAAAAAAATTCATATTTTAGTCTAATTACTAAATTATTACTCTCATAATAAATTGTTTTGATTTTTTTTTCAAAAACATTATTATTTAAAACATTTTGTTCAATGTTAATGGAACGTTAATTATTCTCATAATTTACTTCTATAATTTTTTTTTAAATATATTAAAAATCAAGTGTTTTATTATATATATTTCTAAAGATCTGATACTTCTTTGATAATAATAGATAATATATAATTTTCCTTCAAAATCTTCTTCTTGAATTTTGAATTATCACTCACATGTAATCTAGAAAATATAGATACTTTTAAAAAAGAAAGTAAACAGGCCTCTGTTGTGGAAGATTCTTTATCTGAAGTGTCATAATATTTCTCAACAAGGTAATTGGAATTTAAGGATATATATTGAAGAGATTCATCATTATTTACCTTTCCATGTGACAATGATTTTAAATAGGTAGTCTAGATATGAGTCTTATATTCTTCTAACCATAAGATTCATATTCTAAAGATTCGTATAATGAATCACTACCACTATAAGTAAAATTATTATTTTATTTAAATAAATTCTTAGTCATTTACTTGTAATACTTTTAATTTTTTTTAAAAGATGTTTCTCCTTCTAGTACTTTCTTTAAATAAATGAAAAATATGGTCTAATATGACATTCTCTTTTACATTCATAACAGGTTACTTATGTGTCTTTCTTGTCCTTATTATCATTCTTTTTGAATTTTAACTAAAATTATTTTTTTATAACAATAATTTTCATCAATCAAGAAAGGTTGGATAACTCATTCATTGAATGATAACTTTCACTATATTCTTATATAGCAACATATTTATTATCTTTGGATATTGTCACCATTTTTGTTGTCATGGAATTTGATGTTGTAGTGAAGGCATCACTTCCATTATCATTCTTCTTCTTATTAATCTCTATATCTCTTATCATTATTTTCTTATGCTATAAGATAGTACCAAATAATTTTACAATAGTGATTTGAGTAAATTTCTTATTCTCTTTAACTACAATCCTTTTTGATTCCCACTAATTTGGTTTTATATTAGTTTTCTTGTCCACAACCACTTCATCATCAAGAAATTTGTCTCCCATTGATTAAAGACAATTGACAATAGCCCTAAATTATTGTTTAATCATGAATACGGGTTCACCATAATAAAAAAACCATGATATTCTGCTCGAAGCATTTCTCATCTTGTTTCTATATCTTTAGATGTACGAAAATGGGTGACTTCTAATTTTGTCCATATACAATTGGGTTCTTCAAATGATGATATCTATCTATATATATTCCGAGTCAAATAACACTAAAAATTATTGTGTACATTGTAATGCAGTTGATATTCATGTTTCTCTGGGTTGGTGAAGGTTCTGACATCCTTGTATGGTATTTTGTAATGTCTAGTAAGCATGAAATTGTTTTACACATCTGTATTAATGAAAAAAGTCTTCATTCGATCTCTCCAGAACACATAATCATTCCCATAAAAAATATGGGGTTTAGTTGGGTTTAGATTGTCAATTTATCCAATATTCAGTCCTTCCATCTTATAAAGCAATACTTTTCCACATCACACATTAGTTTATTAATTTTTTATAAACAACATATTTGTAATAAAATATTTGTTATATAAATAAATAAATCAATTAAAACAATCTAGTGGAAACATGAACTGATACCATCTTTTGGATCATAATATCGAGGAATATGAATATAAGATGGCACAAAACTAGAGGGGGTGAATTGTAGATTTAAAAAATTTTACTTAAACTCTTAAGAAAGAACTTTGTTTAAGAGGTCATAAAATAATATAATTCGCAACAAAAAAATGACCATACAGGTGTAGGATCCGATAGATAAGTTATATTATAATACCACAAGTAATAAAAAAATTATATTCTAATTGAATATAATGATTACAATAATAAAAATGTAAATGATTCTACCATACAATGTATATAATCTATTAATAAAATATGTACGGAGTGAATTGTAATTGAAACAGTTAAAAAAAAGTAATATGAATAAATAGATGAAACAAAATGATTCCCTTTATATTACAAAAATCAGAAGAAATGTAAAGGTAATACAATTCATTGATCCTAGAGAGTAGAGAATCCATTCACATAGTATAAAAGGTCTATTTTACCTCCACCTTGGAAATCCCTCGATACGATTATCAACATTAGTATCTTCCTATCCCTAGATTCCCTCGATTAAGAAGGTAATCAGCACCTCCAACATTCAAACACTTGAAATACCTCGATATGATAATCAGAAACATGTATTCATATCCTTGGAATCCCTCAGTCATTATCACAATGATCATACACAAAAATAAAAATAGTTTTCTTATTGAAATATAAGAACTTTTAAAAATATGTTCACATCTTGTATCTTTAAGGTTTTCACAGGAATCAAGAGATAAGTCAAACTATCTCTCTTTAGAACTTGATAAAGGAAAAGTTTGTATATTCTGGTTTGAATGACCTTCTATTTATAGGCCTTGGTTTACACTAACCATATTTCATAAAATGACCATATTTATTTGAAAAATTTTAATGCACTTAGACACCTTCCATTACAACGGTAAAATCCAATAGAATACATCACAACGTTTTGATTGGTATATAACCAAGTCAACGACATTGTTTTAGGTTAGAAAATTGTAATAACCTTTGTATTTATAGAACAATACCTTTTTATTTTTATTAATATTAAAGAATATATTATTAATTTTATATTAGAGAGATGAATTTTTTGATAACGTACTCAACATGCAACAACGGGTTTCATTGAAATCATACATTTCACACAACATTTTGTTATAATAAAATATAATACTATAATATTGTTATTATTTTAAATGGTAGTTAACACTTAGACATTATATTGATGGTATTGAAAAAATAACTAAAATATGATTATAAATGTTTTTTAAATTTCTTTACATTTATCTAAAAAAAATAGAGGCTTAAAAGATGAATGAGTGAAATTTTATGAATGAAATGTTATTATATTTTTAAAAGGTCATTTTACTTCCTTTTGATGGTGATCACTTTTTAATTATAGTTTTAAAAACATTAAATGTTATATTTTATAAAATTAACCTCCTATTTAGAATCAGAACCTCAATATTTTCATCGGATAAATTTTTGGTAATTTTCTAAAAATGTTCATTTTTAATTGAATATTGAAAAATAGAGTAATTTTATTCCAAACTGCCATTTCATCTCATTTATGTATATAGTTAGATTGTACATTTAGTAGGTTTTAAAGTTTAATTTTTTTATAGGTTTATAATTTAATCGAATTTATGTTATTTTATGTAATTTTACTTTGAAATTGGACATAAAAACATTTCAATCATTTGGTTGTTTTTATTTTTTAAAAACAGGCTTTTTGGTTTTGACAATGGTAATTAATTTTAAATCAATTTATGAAGCTTTTTTGTTTTGAATTTGGAGAAATAGATTCCATAAGTGGAATTAGGAGGTCTATATTGTGTAAATATATACCTTTTATTTTTAGACATTATGAAAAGTAATATCATTAATTAATTTTATTACCCAGGTGAAAGGGTAAATATAATAATAAGGATAAAAAATAATATTATAATAATATTATACTAGAATAAAACATGTCTTAATCATATTGGATGATATATTTCATACCATTGGAATCCTTGGGTTGATTTTGGGACCTCATGGAGCCACATGGATGTGAAAGTGACATTTTATAAGAATTAATTTAAGGTAAAGAAAAATGTATCATAAACATGTATCTTTTTGTAAAACTATTTTTTATGGGGTAATATAAAAGATGTCATAGACTGTAAATATTAATTAGAAATATAAAAATATTTCCAACATAATGGTTTTTTAATTTATAATTTTAATACCTCAAATTAATAATTATATTTATGACACAATGATGATGTAGTGATTACCTTAATAATGAATGATTTATATAAATGGGATTACAAAAGATAAAAAAGTTTATTTTAAAACTTTTTATTCCATAAAAAAATATTATTGATGATTATTACATTTTATATTATAATAAATAATGTTTGTTTTATGTAATGGTGTTTTATGGTATTTTAGAAATTCATGATATGAATAGTATAAAAATTGACTTCAATGAGTTTTTAAAACTAATACAATTTTATTAAATGATATAATTGTTCTAAAAATATAATATTCCACCAAACGAGTTATATAATGTTGAATATGTCATTAAAGAACTAATTTAGGATCTATTTAAATTCTATAATCACTATTTTAACCGTATAGTGTGAATATACAAGAAGGCATGGTAAATGTTAAATTAGTTAACTAAGGGATAATGCTAAAATATAAGGTTAAATTTGTGAACTTTAAATTTCTAAAACAAATTCATTTTAATTTTTTAGTCCCAATAACATCTTATATTTTAAACAAATTATATTTTACCTTTTGAAATCAAAAAACATTTTATAATAAAATAATACTTTCAAATGTTCTTATATAGCCCATCCTGTTTATTATAAAAGGGCATCAACCCAACCCATTTCATCAAACCTTTATAGCCCTGTGGATCATCAATCCTCTAAAAACATAATCTCCCAACATCCATATCATTCTCTTATAATCATTACCATAGGTAGAAGGATATTCAAGAAATCCTTTTGTCTTAAATCAAAGGGAGTTACACATTTTAAGAGGTAACATCTTCTCTATAGTTCCGTTAAATTATTTTTCTTTTTCACTCACTATTCTATTATTATTATTTTATTCCTTCACAAAATCAGTATCCTCAATATAATATATTGTTTTTATGAGAAATATTCAAACTACACTTACACACACCACCATCGAATGGATACGAACATACTATTTCTATTTACGGTGAACTACTGCCTCACTAAACGATAATTGTTCCATTTTCCCCTATCACCTAGAAAGGTGAACGTTTTTATGGAACTTTATTTATATTATATATATATATTTTATTTAGTATTGTTTCTATGCTTCTTTATTTTTATTTTACATCATACTTTTCTTCTTTTCATAATCTGTAAATATGATAATTTTATTTGAGAAGTGTGGACTACCACCTTCTCATAGTGATATGACTCGTTCATTCCCTATATTGAACATATAAAGGATGATGTTAATTAAATTTTTTAATATATATAAAATATTATATGATAATTTTATTATAATATATTTATGTATCATTTAGTTTTCATTACTTGAAATATGAAAAATAAATGAAAGTAGTGTTCATGCGTACGTGCTGTTTACCGTCTCCATGAATGGTGAATTTAATTTCTTATCTACAAATGTTATGTGATATTATAAATAAATAAATATTCTGGAAATATATGTTATATAAATCCTTAACATAATTCTAGAGAAATGGATTTTTGACCACATGGAAAATTTGTAATTATAACAAGTTTAGTTTTGACTCAAGTACCAAATATTGACAAATCAACATATATTAACTTAAAAAAATTATGTAATGATTATAACATGATAATAAGTGATATAAAACAGATAATAAAATTTAAAAAGGTTATTAATCAAGTATAAATTAACTTATGTATACTATTCAGGAAGAAAATGGAACATACATGGCGAGTCAGACTCAAGGTAAGGGAACTTCTGAACCTAATTTACATTATTTGGGTTGACTATAGAATTATTGACTATGTCATCCTATGATTATTTGAGAAGTAAATTTTGATTAATATCTTGATATTATACTTTCTTTATGTGTATTTATAGTTAAATCACATAATTTATCTATTTTATAAACAAAATGATCTCTGTAAGGGAACATTTCACACTCTTTTTTTAATCAAAGACTTGTTTTTTGTTAAGTCTTTTAAATGAAATTTTCCTATGATGGGATATGTTCTCAAATATTATTATTATTGTGAATTTCATTTCCAATTTATGAGATACCCTTTTCTTTGTCATCAGCTCCATTTATGAATTTTTAACGATGTCATTAACTGCCTAATTTTCATAGGATAATTTCTAAATTCAATTTCCACTCATTGAGTTTTACGTATAATTCACCATGATTATGTGTTGAATCAATGTTAATATATTTATGTTTTAATTTACACATAATTTTTTTTGGATATACTTTTTCAACAGATAATCACTCTTTTGATAAATTCTTACATCATTTATATGAACTTTTTAAGTTAAATCTTATCTTAATCTTCATTCATTTAGTTATATATACATATCATTGGTTTTTTTTTCAATAATATGTGTGAATGATATCCAATTGTTTTACACTTAATATCCACTTATATTGGGTGTATTTATATTTTTCATGCATAATCATTTCATTCATTTATCCTTAATCGATGGATACAATCATTGTATGGGGATACATCTCAATTTCATTTCACTGAGGCTTATCTCGATATTGTGCAACTTAAATATCCTATAAGGTGTATATAAAATAATTTTTACATTTTATATCATCAATTTTTATATTATAATGATATTAAAATATTATATTGATGTTATTCATTAATTATTATAATTCAAGTGTTTCTCATGTGTTACGAGATTCATTAACAGAAAAATTGTTTTAATTTTTTTAAAGATTTATTCTTATAAATAAATATCATTAATATCCATGTTTTCAAAATGGTTTAAATGAATATTTTATATGTAAATTAATTTTTTAAATTTCTAATTTATTTAAAAGTTTCAATGTGGTATGATGATCATTTATTCACAAATATCTATATTAAATGTTTTATATAGATTTGGAAAGGGATTTCACATTTCATCATTGTGAATTGATTAATTATGGTTAATGGGTGAGATGATGATAATTTTAATAATTCATGTGTTAAGATTTTTTAATGGTATTGAAAATTTTATGGGTGGTTACGTGATAATCCAAATATGGGTGGTACTGTGATAAACCTAGGGTGGGTGATCCTTAGATTACTCTCCAATGCATTGAGTAATGTGAATGATGTAAATGATAATGTTTATCTTAATAGATTTAGAGAATATATTATGATGGGTATTCCAAATGCAAGTCTGTATGTAGTTGTGAATGATAAAATGTAATTATGTTTTGGATTCCCCAAGTTACCTTTATGATTTATGATTTTTGATTTCAATGTGTTATCCATAAATATTATGATTCCATGAGTTGATTTAAATAGAATATGTTTTTTGATTAAAAAGTATGATTTCTTTGATTTGTTTGTATTCTTAGAATAATACTTTATTTCCTTATTTTATATCCTTTATAGAGCTTTTTATGTTCATCCTGTGTTTTTTAAATGTTTTTCAAAGAGTATAAGGAAGAATAAGAGAAAGGAAGAATTCAAGTAGATTTTAATCAAAAAAAATAATTATTTTTTTATATAAGAAGTTTTATTATTTTAAAAAATATAGGATAGAGTACAAGTGTCTACTTTGTAATTTTTGAGATGTACGATAAGAGTTATTGCCTAATTATCAAATACTCTAAAACTGAAAATATCCAAAATGTTGAAATCTTGACTTAACTCAAGATTATGTAATATTTAATGATGAGTCCCAATAGTTGGTATCAGATGTTAGTTTAGATAACATTAGAGGTTAGGGTGTTATTTAAATATAAGTGACATAAAAATAATGGATAGTATAATAGAAAGAGCTACAGTCATTTTTGATAAATTGAATGAGTTCAAGATAACATGAATAAGTATATCTTTTTTGTTACCCTCCTCATAAGATAGTATGTGGTGATTTTACTGATATACTCACACTAAAAGTTTTGGTTTTAGTAAATGGTTGGGTTTAGCACCCACCAAAGTAAAAATATATGTAATGGAAATTGTCGTGGTTTTTTGAATATGCAACCGAATGAAATGGTAGCTACAATCAGAACACTTGTGGTTATTCTCAACCAACTATATAGATTCATGATAGAAAACTTGTACCTTTATCATTTTTATAAGGCATCATGTTTGTGAGAAATGAATCCCAATGAAAAATCAGGTAATAATCATAAAGGTATGTTTATTCAAAAATGTATGTGTCAAGGATGTGGAAAGAAACACCTAGGTAAATTCTTCAAAGGGACGGGAAGATGTTATAAATGTGGTAATGAAGGTCATAAAGCAATAACCATCAATGGAAATTTGAACCATCCAGTTGACTCCAAGAAAGGGAATAAAGACATTTTTGAGGGATAAAGTGAATGTTTTAAAAGTGTGGTGGATGGTCATTACACAAATAGATGTCCTATGAAGAAGGTTTAGGAATTGGATCAGCAGGACCATACATATATATGTTTAACAATATGTAATTCCATTCCCATTAAAGATATGGAAACTAAAAATCACCTATGAAATGTATGGATTATTTTTTAGCTCATGATTTTAAATTATTGAATCTTTGGAAATTAGGCATTATTTTGTTTTGGGAAACAAGTATTAAAGAGTATGATATAAAAAAATGGATAAGGATTATGAATAATGTTATATGATTAAGATGTCTATATTTTAGAATTAAAGAGTTGTGGTGTATCTATGGATGATGATTTGTTTAAAATGTATTACTGATAGGAATACATTGGAATAATTCTAGTATTTTTAACCCATAGGTTTTTTATATAAAAATATTAATTGGGGAAGGAATTATCTTTTATTTTTTGGATATAGTTATAAAGAACCATTAGGGTTTATATACTCTATAAATTTTAGGAAATTACATGTTATTATGTTTTGGGATGCAAATGTGAGGTATGAGATAACATTTTGGGATAAAATCTATATTGTTTATATTTGATAAATTTATCTCATTTTTTTGGGGATGTAATAAAATTATATATTTTTTTTAAAGGATAACATGAAGACTTTGTGACAACATATCTTGTTTGAAAAATCTACACGAATCGAACCCACAACTAAAGTGCGACATAGATTTATCACATACCATTGGCCTATGTGAAGTCCCTAGTTAGTATGACATATTGGTTTTAGTTAAATGATTTTATAGACTAATAATCAGTTAATTTAGAATAATTATGTTTTATCAAATGTATATCATATTATAGGAAAATTACATGGTGGTTATGTTATAAATTTTATTTTGGAAGACATTCACTTTTTTGGGAACATTGTATGCCCAAAGAAAATATAATACTTTTAGATTTAATTTGATGAGTAATGGTGGAATTTAATTTTGGAATAATCTGTTATTTTATTGTGGACATATAGTTATTTGGATTATTTATGTAAATGATTAACCTATCAAAGATAATATGCTATTAGATTAATTAATTTTTTGTATGAGACTTCGAGAGTATCTGATGTTATTAAGAGATAAATGTTTTGAGTTTTGTAGAAGACTATGTGAACAAATCCTTATGAATTATGGGAATAAAACTTATTTTGGATTATTTTGAATAATATTAAAGACAATTATTTATTGAATGGTCTTTGTTGACCATTGGTTTTTTTGTTAAATGTTGGAAATTAATAGTATTATTTCTTTCTATAAAGGATTATCATTCTTGGGGATCAACTAATCTTGTAAAAACATTTTTAGTTTTGGTTAATGTCTAAATATAAGGGAAATTTAAAGTTCTTCATTTTGGATTCTGTGAATCTATAGAATTTGATTCAAGAACTTCATATGTGACCTAATCACCTTGAATTTTTATTTTTTGGAGAAAATGTCACGACCCCCTCCCCAAAAAGTGTACTCCTCCTAGGCCGACAATGTGGAAAAGGAGATAATGACCCTCGAGTCCCGCATCCAGTAGGCCCCGGGTTGGTGACTAGAACTGAGGGTATAATAAACACACAAATATGAGGAATTAACCTTTAACACAACACATGCAGAAGAGAGAGAAAAGATAGACACCAACCAACTCCAACATAGAACGGAAATAAAAAAGAACCCAAGTACATATACGAAATTCCATGAAAAAGAACTACAACTGAAGGGGAAAACTACAATTACCCACAGGAAAGTAAAAACAACAGCGACCAAAATCCCAAACAGCTCCTGCAACCACAATCTAGTAGTAACTAGACTGATCTCCAACCTACTCCAACTGACCTGAAAAATAGTTTATATATATATGGGTTGAGTATAACAGTATACTCAGTATGATCCTCCTCGAAGCCTCTCGTGGAAATGTAATGAAATCATGCTAAAGCACAGTTAACAACAAGTGAAACTAACTCGTCACCTAAACAGGTATACTAGGCTCCCAACCTCACCATGTCTACTCTCACCAAGTAACACATAGAAGAATATATCATATAATAAAGGATATCAAGGGTACCCCACTTCTACTTCCCCTCTAGTTTTCTGCTTTTCCCAAACGACATATGTCAGGTGCATCTATTTCCGAAGGCTTTCCCGTATAAACATAGGCTAAGCTCCAAAATTTGCACCATGTGCACCACAATGGCTTTCCCGCAGACTCCTATTCGATGCACCACACTATCCTCACAACCACAAGTAACCAGGTAGTTTCCAGGAGCCACCACAGCTCGCATAATATGTATCATACGTTGGGTATTATACCTCAATCCATTACAACCCATACGCCGAGTAAGGATCCTCTAGTCATCACAGCCTATACATGTTACACCTATAATAGTCCATATGATACTATATCAGGAATATATGTGTGTGAAAAATCCACAAGCCATTACAGC
The DNA here is from genome assembly GCA_963277665.1 of Viscum album. Lineage (NCBI taxonomy): Eukaryota > Viridiplantae > Streptophyta > Magnoliopsida > Santalales > Viscaceae > Viscum > Viscum album. Next base: position 1,826,184,729 of record OY728150.1, on the reverse strand, counting down.
CCTCTACACACATATATGGGGAAAACTAACTATTGTGCCTCATGGAACTAGTATCTACCATGAGAAGAGAGCAGGGTCAGAGGGGGTAGTTATCCCTTCATCCTCCCACCGGAATGTTGGGGAAAACACCCCCAGGGCTCAGAATCCCCGGGGTGTCAGTTTCCCTTACTGAAAGGGTGGAGTGGTGTATAGAAACACAAAAGTACAGAATATATTATAACTCACAACCACACTATGGGCATAACCTAGTCTTAGACACCACTACAGATAACGTCTCTCAAACTCTGGGCTTCCACTTCTAAGACTAGGTATCCTATAAGAACACAACCAATTAAAGGGATTCATTAGATTAATTCCTTCCATTTTTATCAATTCTATTGTACGTTAATTAATTATTTATACATTAATTAACCATGAAAATTTTTTCACATTAAATCCCATTTACATCACATCCAAAAACCACTGTCCCTTCAAAAGTTCTCAACCTCATCACTATATTCCTATAAAATCCAACCACATGGGTTAACATCATTTATTAAAACATTCATTACAGAATTACATTCCCATATTCCCAGGAAATCTAGAAAAGAAACCTATGATACTAAACAAAAGGGGGCTCAACACGGTGAGTAGATGTACTACCCATCCAGTCTTTGCCGCCTATAACAAGAGCGTAGACCCATTCTCCCTTGAGAGGATAAACATGGAAAGCAAGTGGCATACCCCTCATTTCTTCACCTCCTTTGGAAGAAGGGTAAGAAAGACCAGCTTCCATGAGCATTAGGGAAATGTAAAACAGATAAAAAACTAAGAATAAACAAACATCCAACAATCACATCCATCCCATTCCATCATCCCCAGTGTCCTCCCTGACACCCACATGCACAAATCGATGAATCTCGCCACTCTATGGGTCATCCGCTTACACAACTACAAGGCCTCCTTGAATCTACATATCACAAGACCCCTCTAGGGTCACATCACAACACAAGATGTCACAACAACCCTCCAGGGTCACAGTACAACATAAGGAGCAAGAAAACTAACATGACAAAAATGTGGGCTCTTGGACCTAATTGACAACGAGAGGGTAACTCCGAATCCTTAATGAAACTCAATCATGTAATTTAATCCATCTTAAATTAACAAATTAAATTCATTGGTCCCAAAATCATGAATCAATTTAATAAGCTATCACCAAAGGTTAAACATGCTTACTATGCCAAATTTGATCGATATCAAGTCACAACAAAAACCAGGTCTGCTTTCATGCCTCTTTATATTTAGCCAACCAATTATCAATTAATTCCAGCTTTATGTTATTTATCAATTTAATCAAGAACCCCATGCTAACCAGAAACGCATAGATACCACACTTATCTAGAAAATCAAGAGGAAAAATGTTATCGTGGTATAAAGCAATAACATGCGATCAAACCAATTATTTTAATTTGTTTCAATTATTTAATTAGGTCAATTCCATTTTCATCCAAAGGGCTAAATCATGCTAACTCTACGATTTCACATAAACAATTAGAGAATCCATGAATCCCCTACCTCAAAGGTTTTCAAGGAAAACCACAATGGTCAATGAACGCCCAAGAAACTCGGTCGATTATCCAGGAATCCTCCTTATATCTCCTCTCCTAACACAACCAAGACCAAATCTCACCACACTTGAAATCCACACACCTAGATCTACCCATTATATGTGTAGATCTAAGATCCTGAGAGAAGAGGGGGAATAGATCTAGGTAGATCTAAGAAACCAAACTAAAGGATCACATACCTCGAGAAGACGGCTTTGATTCGCAAAGATAAGCCTCCAGATCGCCTCCAAAACGCTTGGGAGAGGTTCTTCCACCACTAAGGAAAGGTAATCCCGAGTTATGGCTGATTAGGGGCTTAAATGAGGTGATTAAAGGAAAAATGAGTTAGATACACAATTTTAGGATCTAACTTTAAGTGCATGCATGGGTAGTCCGCACTGTTTAACAAATTGTGCGCTAACCGCGCGTTAGCTTCTACTTCGACAATCACTCCTTGCATGGTTAGTCTGCATGGTTCGACAAACCATGCGCTAACCGTGCATTAGCCACTACCTCCAAGACCTTCCTTGCATGTTTTGGCTGCACGGTTTAGGTAAACGGTGCGCCTCCCATGTGAAGGCCATAACCCTTTAGATTTCTATAAAAGTCCACCCAAATGCACCCCAAGACACCTTGACCATCTAGAACACCTATAACACCATATTTTCACAATGGAATGGACCGGAGAGGTCCGAGCCATTAAATTATATACCTCTCAAAACATTATCGTCCTTGAGAATCCAAAACATAGCTAAAGAGAAAACGAAATAGGGTCTGATCAACCACCCACCGAGATACATCTCAAAAGAGAGCAATCCACCAAAGAAACAAAGGGAGCCATCTCATAAACATGAAGGTTTCAAACCCACATTAGCTACAACGATACAAGAAAAGAGTTAAACATCAAACCACTCTTGGTTCTAACCACGTATTTGTGACTCATGTTCCCAAGTACTCTCCTCCATGCCACTGTGTCGCCACAAGACACAAACTAAGGGGATGGAATGCCCACACACCACCTTCTCCTTGTGTTCTTAGATCTGCACAGGTCGCTCCTCAATGGTTGCATCATCATCAACATCGATCTCTCCCCAATCGATATTGTTAGAGTCGTCATGAAGATAATGAAGGAGCTACAATACATGGAAACATCATGTATCCAACTCATCTGTGGGGGAAGTTCCACTTGATACACCATAACTCCAACACGAGATAACACCTCAAAAGGCCCAACAAAACGGGACGAATGCTTACGTCCACGACCAATTCTTCACTACCAACGACGGGGAGTCACCTTCAGAAAGACATGATCCCCAATATAAAACTCTAAGGGTCTACTTCTTGGATCAACATATGATTTCTGATGATCTTGTGCTGCATTCATCCTCTCACGAATCACCTGAACCATCTCTGTTGTATTCTGTACTAGTTCCGGTCCGAGAATTGCTAACTCTTAGACCCCAGTCCATCAAAATGGAGAACGGTAAGACCGACCATACAAGGATTCAAACGGCACCATACCAATGGTGGAGTGGAAACTATTATTGTAGGAAATCTCCACCAAGGGTATGTGCCTCCTCCATGAACCTCCATAATCAAGAATACAAGAGTGCAACATTTCTTCAAGAGTTTGGATGGTTCGCTCTGTCTGACCATCCGTTTGAGGATGAAAAGAAGTGATAAGGCATATCTAAGAACTAAAAGCATATTGGAGACCTCTCCACACCCTGGAAGTAAAATGAGGATCTTGATCATAAATGATCGTCCTAGGGTCTCCATGAAGTCTCACTACCTCCTCCAGATACTTCCTTGACAAAACATCCACTGAGCTTGACTCCTTGATTGCTATAAATTGGGATGATTTCGTTAAATGATCCACTACCACCCAAATATCATCATATCCTCCCGGAGCTTGAGGTAATCCAGTAATGATGTCCATAGAGATGTCCTCCCACTTCCAGTGAGGAATCTCTAATGGATGGAGAAGACCACCAGGAACATGGTGTTCAGACTTCACCCTCTGGCAGACTAAACATCAATACACAAACTCCGCAACTGCACGCTTCAACCCAAGCCACCAAAACTGGATCCTCAAGGATCATAACATCTTTGTCACACCAGGATGCACCGCTAAAGGAGAACCATGGAACTCTCTAAGGACCATCTCATGCATCGCCAAGGGAACAAAAATTCTTCCATGATATAACACTCGGTGTTGTTCATCCTCAGAACAACCATCAGGGTCCTCACCACAAAAAAACACGGTCTCTCCAGTCCTCCACTTCAAGATCCCCCAACTGGGACTCTTCCACCTTCTACATCCAGGATGACTGCACCATCATCAGAAAAATACAGCCTTTACCCCCAACTTCTCCCATATCAAGATGTAACACTGACAATTCTTCTATTACTCTCCAAGAATCACTAGATTCACAGTCTCTATATACTTCAAACATGTCAGCTTGACCTCCAAATGGTGTAGTCAACACCTAGGGAACTGGGAGCCTCCCTACCTCAATTCCCAAAGCATGGATTAGTCTAGGTGATATAAAGGAGTGTGTCGCTCCTGAATAAAACAAGGAATACACCAAGGTAGAAAACAAGAAAAGGGTACCCCAAACGACGTCTGGCTCGTCTGGAGCTGGCATCGCTAAGGCATGAAGCTGACCATGACTTCCTCCAAGGCCTCTCTGACCCTGATGAAAACCACCACCATGACCATGATCTTCTCTCTGAAGACGAGGAGCGTCATGGGGATGTCCTCTTCCTTCCCCATCTACTCTCTTCTGATCTGAAGCTGGTGCAACTGGTTGCTGCTTCCATGGCAAGAACTTCCTCAACAGAAGAACCTGGAGCATAGTGCTTGATGCACGATGACTTCTCTTAAAGTTTGGGCACTCCCGATGCTGATGTGCAAGACCACCACAAGAAAAAAAATCACATGATCCCTTGGCATATGCCTGAGAGTTTCCGCTTCCAAATAAACCAGATGTGAAGGGATGGGATCTACCCCTAGCTGAACAGAAACTCTTATGCCCTGAAAATTGGGAACCCTGGACCACAGCCTTACTTCGTGAAAAGTAATGATGATTCCCCTCTCTTGATGATCCGGTCCTGGCCAAAGTCCTCTCAACAACCTCCACCCTCACCAGCACCTCGAGATATGTCTTCAGCATAAATGGGTTGACTTGGCGCTAGATCTATGGACGCAAAGCCTCCTCGAAATTCCTCGTCGTGGCCTCCTCATCTGGTAATAGGTCCTAAGCATATCATAAAAGGATCCTGAAATGGATTCCAAACTTCCAAACAGTGGAGCTCTCCTGTCTAAGGGTAAGAAGCTCATAGTGACAGGACGCCTTTGTAGTCGAGGAAAGTAACTCGACTCTGAACATATCTCGGAACTCCTCCCATGAGATCGCTCAATCCTCGTGATCCCTGAGGAACAAGAACCACTACTACCTTGCTGCTCTACATAGCATCATCATAGCTAAGGACACCCGGTTCTCCTTTCGAGCACGGATCAAACTAAAGCCTATCTCAACCTCCTCCAACTAGTCTTCCGTGACTGCATCAGAAACAGAGCCCCCGTACTTTTTTAGACTTAGTAACTGAAACTCTTGGAGTGCCTTCCTCCAAGTTTCATTGTCGTCATCCTCTACCCAATGACGACCTGCTAAAACATCTTTCCATACATCTTTTGTGCAAACCTGATGAGGACGTCGACCTGGAGCCATACCTGCAAAATAAAAAACACTTGGAGCTCCTAAAACTGGAATATGGAAGATCCAAAATTAATTAATTAATTGTTTTCATTTATTCGTTTTAGGTTAACCTATCCCAGGGCCTATCCATTCTAACACAGGAACAAAGAATAATGATGCATGATCCATTCCTAGGTCTCTACCCTGAAACTAGTATAACCATGTTTAGTAGCCATTGTAAACTTAAATGTCTGTGCATCAGATCATAGGGGGCCATAAACGCCTATGTCTCATCCGGTCTCTAGTGTTTACCTCACTTTACAAACATGAATGAAACGGTTTCCCTACCAACCCATGAAGCTTCACTTGTGCCAAACTCCAAACTTCATCTTATCCCTCAACCAGACCTCTGATACCACTCTGTCACGACCCCTCCCCACAAATTGTACCCCTCCTGGACTGGCAATGTGGAAAGGGAGATAATGACCCCCTGAGTCCCGCCTCTAGTAGGCCCTGAGTTTGCGCCTATCACCGAGGCTATAATAAACACACAAATGGGAGGAATTAACCTCTAAGAGAACACATGTAGAAGAGAGTGACAAGATAGATACCAACCAACTCCATCTCCAGAACTGAAATATAAAATAACCCAAGTACATATAAGAAATTCCATTAAAAAGTACTACAACTAAAGGGAAAAACTAAAAGTACCCTAAGGAAAGTAAAAAACAACAGCGAACACAATCCCAAACAGCTCCTACAACCACAAGCGAGTAGTAACCAACCTGACCTTCAAACTGCTCCAAGTAACCTAAAAAACTGTTTATATATACGTGGGGTGAGGATAACAGTGTACTCAGTAGGATCTTCCCCGAATCCTCTCGTGAAAAGGTAATGAAAGAATGCTAAAGCATAGTGAACATCAATTGAAACTAACTCATCACCTAAATAGGTATACTAAGTTCGCAAACTCACCATGGATACTCTCACCAAGTAACTCATACAATAATATATCATATAATAAAGGATATCAAGGGTACCCCACTACTAATTCCACACTAGTTTTCCACTTTTCCAAAATGAAATATGTATTGTGCATCTCTTTCCAAAGGTGTGCCTGTATAAACATGGGCTATGCTCCACAATCTGCACCACGTGCACCACAAAGGCTTACCCTCAGACTCCTGGGCTAAGCACCACACCATCCTCAAAACAAAAATTAACCATGTAGTTTCTGGGAGCCACCACAGCTCGCATAACGTGTATCATACATCTGGTATTATACCTCAAGCAATTACAGCCCACACATCGAGTAAGGATCCTCAAGACATCACAGCATATACACATTACAACTATAGTATTCTATAGGATACTATATCCAGAATATATGTGTGTGAAAAATCCACAAGCCATTAAAACCCTCTACACACTTATATGGGGAAAACTAACCATTGTGCCTCATGGCACTAGTATCTACCAAGAGAAAAGAGCGGGGTCAAAGGGGGTAGTCATCCATTAATCCTCCCCCTGTAATGTGAGGAAAAACACCCCCCAGGGCTCAGAGTCCTCGGGGTGTCAGTTGACCTTACTGAGATGGTGGAGTAGCATATAGAAACTCAAAAATTACAGAATATATTATAACTCACAACCACACTATGGTCATAATCTAGTCTTAGACACAACTTCAGCTAACGTCTCTCGGACTCCGGGCTACCACTTCTAAGACTAGGTATCTTATAAGCACAAAACCAATTAAAGGGACTCATTATATTACTTCCTTCCCTTTTTATCAATTCCAATGTTCATTAATTAATTCATTATACATTAATTAACCATGAACAATTTTTCACATTAAATCCTATTAACATCATATCCAAAAACCATTGTCCCTTCAAAAGTTCTCAACCTCATCATTAAGTTCAAACAAACTCGAACCCCATGGGTTAACATCATTTATTCAAACATTCATTATAGAATTACATTCCAATATTCCCAGGAATTCTAGAAAAGAAACCTATGCTACAAAACACAAGGGGGATCAACACGGTGAGTAGATGTACTACTCGTCGAGTCTTTTCTACCTATATCAAAAGCGTATACAATTTCTCCATTGAGAGGCTAAACACAGAAAGCATATGGCATACCTCGCTTGTCATCGCCTCCTTCAGAAGAAGGATAAGAAAGACCAACTCCCTTGAGCTGTGGGGAAATGTAAAGCAGAAAAACAACCCGGAATCAACAAACATCAAACAATCACATCAATCACATTCCATCATCCCTCGTGTCCTCCCTGACACCCACATGAATAAACCGATGCACATCGCCACTCTAGGAATTATCCGCTGCCAAAAACATATGGCCTACCTACCTCCACATATCACAAGACCCCTCCAGGGTCACATCACAACACAAGATATCACAACACCCCTCTAGGGTCATAGCACAGCACAAGCAGCAGGAAAACAAACATTACAACAATTTGGGCTATTGGCCCTAATTCACAACAAGAGGGTAACTCCAAACCCTTCATGGAACTCAATCAAGTTATTTCATACATCTTAAATTACCAAATTCAAGTCGTTGGTTCCAACATCATGAACCAATTCAGTAATCTATCACCGAAGATTAAACATGCTTACTATGCCAAATTTGTTCAATATCAAGTCACAACAAAAACCAGGTAAGCTTTCATGCCTCTTTATATATAGCCAACCAATTATCAATATTTATGGATTTACTTTCCTTATCAATTTCATCAATAACCCCATGCTAACAAGAAATGAATAGATATCACACTTATCTAGGAAATCAAGAGGAAAACTTTTATCATGGTATAAAGCAACAACATGCGATCAAACCAATTATTTTAATCTGGTTCAAGTATTTAATTAGGTCAATTCCATTATTCTCCAAAGGGATAAATATATATAACTCTACGATTGAACATAAACAATTAGAGAAGCCACAAATACCCTACCTCAATGGTTTTTGAGGAAAACCACAACGGTCGATGAACACCCAAGAAACCGGGTCGATTCTCAACGAATCCTCCTTAGATCTCATCTCATAACACAACCAAGACCAAAGCTCATCAAAATCGACATCCACACATCTAGATCTACCCATAACATATGTAGATCTAAGATCCTGAGAGAAGAGGGGGAGAAGATCTAGGTAGATCTATGAAACCAAACAATAGGATCACATACGTCGAGAAACCGGCTTCGATTTGCGAAGAGAAGCCTCCAGATCGCCTCCAAAACGCTTGGGAGAGGATCTTCCACCTATAAGGAAGGGTAATCCCGAGTTATAGCTGATGAGGGGCTTATATGAGGTGATTAATGGAAAAATTAGTTAGATCCACAATTTTAGGATCTAACTTTACGTGCATGCACGGTTAGTCCGTACGGTTTAACAAACCATGCACTAACCGTGCGTTAGCATCTACCTCAACAACCACTCCTCGCACATTTAGTCTGTAACACCCCGAGCTTCCATGATACGCTTCTCATTCAATAATGCAATAGCTTGCATTGTACGCAACTTCGAGTTCTAAAACACCGCGACTAATCAAAGTAGCCGTTATGAATAGTAATAACCACTTTTTAAAATTATAGAAATTTTATATTTCAAAATGGACTTCAGTTTTGTATTCGAAATATCGAAATTATCCTATGTTGAATTTTTGGTATTTTTCTGAGAACTTCTAATTTTTTATTAATAGTGAAAAATACTTAAAACAACTTTTTAATCAAAATAATTTATTGTGATAAATTATACTATTTAGTGGTTTTAAGGTATAATTAGAATATATTTTTACCATTTTATCCAATGGTGGTCATTAGAATTAATTTATCATTGAAATTGGACATAAACAATTGCCAGTCTTTTGATATAAATTGTTTCTTAAAAACACGCTATTTGTCGTAACAGCGGGAATTAATTATAAAATTAATTAATGCAACTTATATGTTTGTAATTTTGTAAAATATACATCATTTTTGAATTCGTAATATCAATTATAGCTTAGGGTGAAATTTTGGCCTTTTTCTGAAAAACTTCAATTTTTGATGAATAGTGAAACCACTAAGTGGTAGTTAAATAACTGATTTTTCGTTTAAATGAAATATTACCACTTCTGTGATTTGATTTTCAAAAATCCGACATACATGGTTGTCATTAAGAAGTAAAATGTGGTTCAATTAGATTAAAATAATTTTTTGGTGAATAGTAACTTTTAAGTTCATAATCGCGATTAGAGGTAATTAGTGTAGTTTAAGGTACAAATAATGTTTTAATAATATGAGATGAGCATGACACTTGTCCTACTCCTATTGGATGAGTCATGGCCGACCACGAAAACCCATGGGTCAACTTGGGGACCCCATGGAGCCACTTTAGTTGGAAAATTACATTAATATATATTTATTTACTGTTAAAATTAAATTGACACAAACATGAGTTATTTTACTAAAATAGTTTTTAAGTGGGGTTACACAAGTCCAAATTTTTACTATAATTATTAATTAGAAAGCTAAAAAGATTTACTACATAATAGTATTTTTTTTATAATTTTTATACATTAAATAAATTAAATTATTTATGACATCATTATGATGCAGCGATGACCTCATTATTTAACGATTATAATAAAATGAAAAGATAATGTAAAATACAAGGCTTAAACTTGTCCAAAGACTATTGGATGGGTCTATTTCGAACCCCTATCACCTTAGCCACGAATTATATAAGTGTGGGACCTTTAGAATCCTAAAATCATTGTGTAATAATGTAACATTTCAATCTTTCCAAAAGAGCCCCTCCTCTCCAATTATAAAAGGCCCCCACCTCTCCCACCTTATTCACACCTTCAAGCCATTTGGCTCGGCCAAACTCTAACCAAATACTCTCCCCACTTCCCCCTATTACTCCTAGAAGCCTCAATTTGGGCATAACGCTTCCCAAGGAAGCCTTTGGCTCAAATCAAAAAGAGTTACCCGATTTTGAGGTAATGTCTTCTCTAATGTTGTTCTGTTTTATTTTTCTTCTCCAACCCCATAAACTCTTTTTACTCATTTCTTTTGTAACAAATAAATTATCCTCAATATACTAGGATGTTGTTATAATAAGTATTCGAGCTACAATTACACACACCTACATCTAATGGTTAAACAACATACGGTTTCTGTGGATGGCGAATTTCTGCCTCACGAAACGATGATTGTTCAACACTCATATAACACCTTCAAAGGTGGCCATTAAGATGTAACTATATTTATATATTATATATAATATGTTTATGTCTTACTTTTGCTTCTGTATTTCTCATTTATGGCATAATTTATGATTTCCATTATGGGTAAAACGCGATAATTTCATTTTAGGAAGTGCGGACTACCGCCCCCTCAAAGTGATTTGAATCGTTAATGCCATATGTGGGATGTATAAAGGATGGATTAAATGGTATTATACACTATATTATACTGTAATTATATTATAAATTTATATCATTATGGTTTCATTCCATTAAATACGAAATAGAAATGAAAGTAGCCTTCATTCGTACGTACGGCTTACCGTCTCCATGAACGGTGCATTTCATTTCTTACCTCTAAATGTTACGTGACATTATTAATGAATGTATATACTGGATATATATCATATATATGATATATACATCATGAATATAATTCTGGATATAATGGATATTTCACCACATGAACAACTTGAAATTATATGAAGTTTATTTTTGACTCAACTACCGAAGATCGACAAAACGACCGTTATTAACTTAAATAATTATATAATGTTCATAACATGGTAATAAGGTATATAAAAGGAATAATGAACATGAAAAAGGTTCTTAAGTAAATAGAAATTAACTCTAGTTTATTATTCAGGAGGTTAAAGAACGGTCGAGTCAGGACAAGACGCAAGGTAAGGGAACTTCTTAACCTAATTTCCATTCTTTGGGTTAATCTCCTACTTTCAAATTATGTCATGATATTATTATGTCCTATATTGTATTTGTAATTTATTATGTGTACTTATAGTGAATACACATAATAGATCTATTTTATTTTAAAAATGATCTTTTGAAGGACTTTGTCTCAATCTCCTTTCATTGAGGCATATTTGGTTTTATACACAACTTTCTTTTATACGGTGTATAAACCCCTTTGACTTTTACATTTATTCAAAAGTAATATTTTTTATTCAAATCATTTTACTAAATGAAAAAAAGGGAATGTTTTCCTTTCCATACTTATGGGGCGACAACGACTTCTCCGCCGCCGTGACCATTATTTGTGTTTCGCCTTCCTCTACAAGCCATCATTTTTTTAATGAAAAATAAATACAAAGTTTTAACTTTCTTTTATTTTGGTATTGAAAATGGTTTTGAAAGAATTTTTATTATATCAATGTGTTGTATTGATATCTTGTGATTGAAATGTGGAAATGTTATGTTTCCTTTATGCATGTTTTATGTGATATGATTATGTTATGGTTTATGATATGTTTAAACCTATTCATATGAGGAATGTATTGGACTTAATAAGTGACGGGTGGAGCCCGCTATAGCTCCTCGATGCATCGGTAGGTCTCATGAGACAACTAGACGTGGAATTGGCCGAGGCCCTTTCCCAATTTGATTTATGGTTTTGGCCGAGGCCTTAATCATTTTAGACGTCTTGGCCGAGGCCTTGACAAAATGTTTCAGAATGTCCGGCATTATACATTCCGTCGTTATGAAAGTGGTTATTGATATTTCATGTGATTATTCGACCAGTAGAATATCCATGTGAAGAAGTGAATGGCATTATCTCATTTTACTTTTTCCATATTATGTTGATGTTCATGTTTAAAAGGATTTTGTTTTAGTTATACATTGCTTTAAATTTTTATGTTTATTTATGAAAGCTTCCGCAATATTGTTATCCTTACTGAGCATCTGAGCTCACCCCTTTCAATGCTTTAATATTTTCCAGGATGTGAAGAAGTATTTTATGAATGACCTGCAGGGATAGTTAGAAGAGGATATGAGTGTAGACTATGAAGAATTTGTTTTTAGTTTTTCACTTTATGATGTAATGTAAGACTTATGAATGTATCTAGTGTTTCCAAGGCTGCTAAACTAATCGGTCTTTCAAGACTTGATCTTTTTTGATCATGCCAATGTTACGAAGTAATGCACCGACTCTGGGTAGCTGGGGTCGGGGCGTTACAGTTGGTATCAGAGACAGTTTAGTACTAACCTTGGAAGCTAGATTTTGATAAACTCTGATTAGAGCACATAGCCCGAAGATAGACTTTGAGGATTAGTATAGAAAAACATCCTAGAATTTTGGTATTATAGGGATTTTGTGAGTTTTCCGAGCAATACATCCCTGTCTGGATACGAGCAGGTAGAGGCGGCTCTGGCACAGATTTACCTAGGGGTAAAACCCGAAAACACCGCTTTGAGATAGACTCGAACGGGAACTGGTGCACGACAACGGGCCTTGCTGCACTCTTGGTTACGACACTCCCGGGGGATATGATTAGGATAATTCTCATTTTCTTTACAAACCACTATGAACGGTTATGAGTATATACTTCCTCAAATAAAACATTTTTATGATTATGGATTATACCCATAAATAGTTCAATTTATGTTAAGTATTTTACAAGTATGGAATTATGTATTCTGATTCATAAACTAATCTAGTTAATGCCATTGTTTAGAAATGGCGCCTAGTGGAAGGAATGGAAACCGTATCAATGCACGAACTCCATGCAGGGATTGCCCTCCTGCTCAAGATAATTATTGTGGACCTGGAAATACAACTGGTGCTGATCAACTTATTACCATACTGGGACAACTCACTCAGGTTATGAATAATAACCTTACTCGTATGGAGCACCCTGATCCGCAACGTGGAGGATCAATGTTAGACCGCTTCATGAGGCAACAACCGCCAACATTTAATGGGGGTACAAATCCATTAGTAGCTGAGCAATGGATAAACTCCTTAGAGAAAATATTCCATGCCTTGGGGAGTAGCGAAAGGGAGAAGGTTGTCATGGCAGTTTACCGCCTCACTGGAGATGCCGATCAGTGGTGGTCGCTGATTCAAAACACAAAGGAAGATGATGACTTATCGAATATGGAATGGAGGGAGTTCAAAGATCTTTTCTTAGAAAAATACTTTCCTCATGACCATCGAGCAGATATGGAAAGGGAATTTCTGAGTCTGAGGCAGAAGGAGGATGAGAATGTCGCAAAGTATGAGGCTAACTTTACAAGGTTAGCGAGGCATGCTGCCGATTATATACGTAACCCAAGGAGTAAGATTGATCGTTTCTTTGATGGGTTAAAACCATTTCTCTGTCGAGCTTTAGTATCACAATCCTTCTCATCATACGAAGATATTGTCTCATGTGCTATCAAGACAGAAAAGGAATTCTCTAAGTCTTATGAAAACAAAGTAAAGCAAGAGAAGAAGATAACGGTGGAACAAGAGACAGATAAAGGGAAAAAGGGAAAGAAGGATTTTCCATTATGTGATAATTGTGGGAAGAATCACCCTGGTACTTGCCTAAAAGGAATGGGAGTTTGTTATAAATGTGGAGAAAAGGGTCACCAGGCTCGTGATTGCAAGGGAACGAAAGAGGCTATCAAAGTTGAATACTACGATTGTATAGAAATGGGTCATTATGCAAATGAATTCCCTAAGCGTCAGGGAAATTTACCTCAGAAAAGGCCAAGGGATCAAGGACAATCTTATGCTGTTACTACAGTTGAAGCAAAATAATTAATGTATTGGTGCCTTTGGACTCATGGATTATATTATGGTTATTATAATAATGTGATATATATATAAGGATTGTACTGCAGTACTTGTTGATTTTAGTAAGGTTTTAATATGATGAAGGTAATTATATTTTTAGTATGTGACAATAAGAGAAACTTTACTTTGTTTGGGGAATCTGATAAATTGATTTTGGAATTAAGAGACCTTTTAGAGAAAGTCTGGACAGAGGTATTTTAGATAACTATAAAGGTTGGAGTGGATTAAGTTGATCTTTGGATAGTATTGTTTAAGGTTAAAAAAATTATGAAGATTATTTTTGAATATTATAATACTATAGTTTTAGGAAAAGGACAACCTGCAGGGTGGGGCATAACCCGTCGCGTCGGACAAAGCTGCAGGAATCGAACCCACAATCATAGTGCGACATGCCTTTATTTCCTACCACTAGCCTACAGGAAGTCCCTGGTTAATACAAAATAATTTTACTAATCTAAATGGTATGTGTTAACATTTGGAACCTTATACAATTAGTTTAAGTATAATATTTTTGAGTTCTATTATCCTTTTGAGTGAAAGATGAGTGGAAGGTTGAAACTCTAATGGTCAAGCATAAATATATATATACCTATCTCTTATTCAATGAATAAATTAATTCTTAAACTTTAGTAAAGGGATATTAAAACAAAAAAATGTGTTATCCTAATACCTTATGTCTTGTTGAACTGATGATATTTTAAATCAACATAGATTGAAGGCTTTGAGGCCCTCAATTTGACAGTTGATTGTGATTGATGACCTCAATCACTCCCTACAAATATTTACGTTTTTCCTCCAATTATATGTCGTTAATTTCCACCAATGTTCTCCTAATCGAGATCATAATTGGGTGGTGACTTTTTCATTTCCCCTTCCCTCTTATTAAGGCTAAATTTTACTAACCTTATTTCCGATGTGGGTTTTCCACAATGGTATTTTCTATTTTCAACCTTTTATTTTCCAAGAAAAATTTCAAATTGCGAGGACGCAATTTATTGAAGGAGGGGAGAATGTAACACCCCGAGCTTCCATGATACGCTTCTCATTCAATAATGCAATAGCTTGCATTGTACGCAACTTCGAGTTCTAAAACATCGCGACTAATCAAAGTAGCCGTTATGAATAGTAATAACCACTTTTTAAAATTATAGAAATTTTATATTTCAAAATGGACTTCATTTTTGTATTCAAAATATCGAAATTATCCTATGTTGAATTTTTGGTATTTTTCTGAGAACTTCTAATTTTTTATGAATAGTGAAAAATACATAAAACAACTTTTTAATCAAAATAATTTATTGTGATAAATTATACTATTTTGTGGTTTTAAGGTATAATTAGAATATATTTTTACCATTTTATCCAATGGTGGTCATTAGAATTAATTTAACATTGAAATTGGACATAAACAATTGCCCATCTTTTGATATAAATTGTTTCTTAAAAACACGCTATTTGTCGTAACAGCGGGAATTAATTATAAAATTAATTAATGCAACTTATATGTTTGGAATTTTGTAAAATAGACATCATTTTTGAATTCGGAATATCAATTATATCTTAGGGTGAAATTTTGGCCTTGTTCTGAAAAACTTCAATTTTTGATGAATAGTGAAACCACTAAGTGGTAGTTAAGTAACTGATTTTTCGTTTAAATGAAATATTACCACTTCTATGATTTGATTTTCAAAAATCCGACATACATGGTTTTCATTAAGAAGTAAAATGTGGTTCAATTAGATTAAAATAATTCATTGGTGAATAGTAACTTTTAAGTTCTTAATCGCGATTAGAGGTAATTAGTGTAGATTAAGGTACAAATAATGTTCTAATAATATGAGATGAGCATGACACTTGTCCTACTCCTATTGGATGAGTCATGGAAGACCAAGACAACCCATGGGTCAACTTGGGGACCCCATGGAGCCACTTTAGTTGGAAAATGACATTAATATATATTTATTTACTGTTAAAATTAAATTGACACAAACATGAGTTATTTTACTAAAATAGTTTTTAAGTGGGGTTACACAAGTCCAAATTTTGACTATAAATATTAATTAGAAATATAAAAAGATTTCCTACATCATAGTATTTTTTTATAATTTTTAGACATTAAATAAATTAAATTATTTATGACATCATTATGATGCAGCGATGACCTCATTATTTAACGATTTTAATAAAATGAAAAGATAATGTAAAATACAAGGCTTACACTTGTCCAAAGACTATTGGATGGGTAGATTTAGAACCCTTATCAGCATAGACAGGAAATATATATGTTTGGGACCTTTAGAATCCTAAAATCATTGTGTAATAATGTAACATTTCAATCTTTCCAAAAGAGCCCCTCCTCTCCACTTATAAAAGGCCCCAACCTCTCCCACCTTATTCACACCTTCAAGCCATTTGGCTCGGCCAACCTCTGCCCAAATACTCTCCCAACTTCCCCCTCTTACTCCTAGAAGCCTCACTTTGGGAATAACTCTTCCCAAGGAAGCCTTTGGCTCAAATCAAAAAGAGTTACCCGATTTTGAGGTAATGTCTTCTCTAATGTTGTTTTGTTTTATTTTTCTTCTCCAACCCAATAAACTCTTTTTACTCGTTTCTTTTGTAACAACAAAAGTATCCTCAATATACTAGGATGTTGTTATAAGAAGGATTCGAGCTACAATTACACACACCTACATCTAATGGTTAAATAACATACGGTTTCTGTGGATGGCGAATTTCTGCCTCACGAAACGATGATTGTTCAACACTCATATAACACCTTCAAAGGTGGCCATTAAGATGTCACTATATTTATATATTATATATAATATGTTTATGTCTTACTTATTCTTCTTTATTTCTCATTTATGGCATACTTTATGATTTCCATTATGGGTAAAACGCGATAATTTCATTTTAGGAAGTGCGGACTACCGCCCCCTCAAAGTGATTTGAATCGTTAATGTCATATGTGGGATGTATAAAGGATGGATAAAATGGTATTATACACTATATTATACTGTAATTAAATTATAAATTTATATCATTATGATTTCATTCCATTAAATACGAAATAGAAATGAAAGTAGCGTTCATGCGTACGTACGGCTTACCGTCTCCATGAACGGTGCATTTCATTTCTTACCTCTAAATGTTATGTGACATTATTAATGAATGTATATACTGGATATATATCATATATATGATATATACATCATGAATATAATTCTGGATATAATGGATATTTCACCACATGAACAACTTGAAATTATAGGAAGTTTATTTTTGACTCAAGTACCAAAGATCGACAAAACGACCGTTATTAACTTAAATAATTAAATAATGTTCATAACATGATAATAAGGGATATAAAAGGAATAATGAACATGAAAAAGGTTCTTAAGTAAATATAAATTAACTCTAGTTTATTATTCAGGAGGTTAAAGAACGGTCGAGTCAGGACAAGACGCAAGGTAAGGGAACTTCTTAACCCAATTTCCATTCTTTGGGTTAATCTCCTACTTTCAAATTATGTCATGATATTATTATGTCCTATATTGTATTTGTACTTTCTTATGTGTAATTATAGTGAATACACATAATAGATCTATTTTATTTTAAAAATGATCTTTTGAAGGACTTTGTCTCAATCTCCTTTCATTGAGGCATATTTGGTTTTATACACAACTTTCTTTTATACGGTGTATAAACCCCTTTGACTTTTACGTTTATTCAAAAGGAATATTTTTTATTCAAATCGTTTTACTAAACGACAAAAAGGGAATGTTTTCCTTTCCGTACTTATGGGGCGACAACGACTTCTCCGCTGCCGTGACCATTATTTGAGTTTCGCCTTCCTCTACAAGCCATCATTTTTTTAATGAAAAATAGATACAATGTTTTAACTTTCTTTTATTTTGGTATTGAAAATGGTTTTGAAATAATTTTTATTATATCAATGTGTTGTATTGATATCTTGTGATTGAAATGTAGAAATGTTATGTTGCCTTTATGCATGTTTTATGTGATATGATTATGTTATGGTTTATGATATGTTTAAACCTATTCATATGAGGAATGTATTGGACTTAATAAGTGACGGGTGGAGCCCTCTATAGCTCCTCGATGCATCGGTAGGTCTCATGAGACAACTAGACGTGGAATTGGCCGAGGCCCTTTCCCAATTTGATTTATGGTTTTGGCCGAGGCCTTAATCATTTTAGACGTCATGGCCAAAGCCTTGACAAAATGTTTCAGAATGTACGGCATTATACATTCCCTCGTTATGAAAGTGGTTATTGATATTTCATGTGATTATTCGACCAGTAGAATATCCATGTGAAGAAGTGAATGGCATTATCTCATTTTACTTTTTCCATATTATGTTGATGTTCAAGTTTAAAAGGATTTTGTTTTAGTTATACATTTCCTTAAATTTTTATGTTTATTTATGAAAGCTTCCGCAATATTGTTATCCTTACTGAGCATCTGAGCTCACCCCTTTCAATGTTTTAATATTTTCCAGGATGTGAAGAAGTATTTTATGAATGACCTGCAGGGATAATCAGAAGAGGATATGAGTGTGGACTATGAAGACTTTGTTTTTAGTTTTTCACTTTATGATGTAATGTAAGACTTATGAATGTATCTAGTGATTCCAAGGCTACTGAACTAATCGGTCTTTCAAGACTTGATCTTTTGTGATCATGCCAATGTTACGAAGTAATGCACCGACTCTGGGTAGCTGGGGTCGGGGCGTTACATAGTCTGCACAGTTAGACATACCATGCACTAACCGTGTGTTAGGCACTGCCTCCAAGAACATCCTTGCATGGTTTGGACACACGGTTTAGGAAAACTGTGCACCTCCCGTGCGAAGGCCATAACCCTTTAGATTTGCTTAAAAGTCCACCCAAATGCACCCAAAGCCATTTGACCTTCCAAAACACCTCTAACACTATATTTTCACAAAGAAATGGACTTGAGAGGTCTGTTAGATTACATAAAAGATGATTTTGTGGTAGAAATTTATTAAAGAATGAAACTCTACTAGAAAAGTAAGTATATTTACTAATGTTCTTTATCAATATCAAAAATCAATTCCTCTTCATTTTGAAAAGGAACATAAAACAAAAACATTTTCCACTAACTTTTCCTACTAGTAAATCAAAGAACATTTAACCTATCACATTTTTATGGTTTTCTAGTTGTCAACTTTCTCTTGATCATGTTTTCTATCACAATCCATCGAAACCTGACACTTAGTTTCTCTTTAATATCTTTGTTTTCATTCATGGAATCTTAGTATCTGTTTTTTGGGGTTACCTATGTATATAAACTTCTTTTAAAAGTTATATTTTTATTGGCTCCTTTCTGATGTGGGACTTTAAATAATGTTTCCAAGCCCAATTTTCAAATTTTTAGGACACTATTACTAAAAGGGGTGAAGGAAGTAACGATAAAAGCATTTAAATAATAATTATTTTTTCATTTCTATTAATATTTACGAGTATGTTTTTAATTTTATGTTAAAGAGAATAATTTTTCCTAAAATTTATACAATATGCAACAATGGGTTTTTTTAAATCACACCTTCACAAAACATTTATAAACATATTTTCGTTAGTTCTATTCATTCCCTCCAATATAACACCTTCACAATTATCTAATAATTTTATGTTAAAGAGAATAATTTTTCCTAACGAAAATATGTTTATAAATGTTTTTTAAACACCTTCACAATTATCTAATAATGTTTAGAGTCTAAAAAGAAGAACGAATTCAGTTTTAAGCATGAAATACTGTAATTTTTTTAGAAGTTATTTTTACTACCGCTTGATGGAGAACCAATTTTATATCTTGTTTTTGGAATATTTACTTGTTTTATTTTAAAAAACAAACTTCTTCATTATAATAAGAATATAAAATTTTACATTTGAAAAATTTATAGAAATTTTCTGATAAAGTTCATTATTTAATGAATAGTGAAAAATACGTCTTTTAAATTCAAAACTACCATTCCATTTAATTTATTTATATAGATGTATTATAATTTTAAAATTATTTAATGTTTAATAAGATTATATTTTTATCATTTAATCCACTATTGGACATTGGATGTAATTTCACTTTAAAATTTTACATAAACACAAGTCAATCTTTTGGTAGTTTTTACATCTTAAAAACATTATTTTTGGTTTGGACAACGATAATTAAATTTAATGTAATTTCTGAAAATTGTGTGTTATGAATTTTGAGAAATGGATTACATATTTGGAATCAGGAGGTCAAAATTATGTAAATAGTTATCTTTTTTTAGATAATTTAAAGAGTGTCTTTAGAAATTATTTAAATTACCTTGGTTAAAGGGTAAATCGGTTAAATAAGGGTAAAAAATAATATAATAATATTGCAATCCTTGAAACATGTCCTAATACTGTTGGAAAATATATTTCCAAACATGGAAATTCTTGAGTTGAATTTGGAACCCCATGGAGCCACATGGATGTGAAAATGAAATTTTATAAGAATTAATTTAATGTAAAGAAAAATGTAAAATAAACTTGTTTGTTTTATTAAAACAATTTTTACATGGAGTTATATAAGTGATATCATATATTATAAATAGTATTTATAAATAAAAAATTATTTCCTATATCATGGTGTTTTATATATTATTTTTACACATCAAATGAATAATTATTTTTATGACACAATGATGATGTAGTTATTACCATATTAATGAATGATTTAAATAAATGATATTATAAATATTAAAATTAATTCATATTAAAAATTATTTTTCATCCATGAATTTTATGGATGCGTATGAGTTTTTATATTTTAATTCATTATATTTTTATAAATAATAATATATTTTGTAATTTTTAATAATTCTTGATATGAATATTAAAAAAATGGATGTAAATGAGTTTTTAAACAAATACTATTTTATTAAATGATATTATAATCCTAAAAAAATATTTTTTCCAAAAATGACATTGATAATGTTGAATATTCTATTAATGAACCACTTGAGCTTCTATTGGTATGTTACAGTAACTATATTAACCATATAGTATGAATATAAAAGAAGACATGATAATAGTTAAATTAGTTACCTAAGGGTTAAATATAAAAGATAAGGATAAATTTGTTTCCCCAAATTGTCTAAAACCTATTCATGGAGAATATGATTTCCCAAAATAAGTTTATATTTTAAATAAATTTCTTTTGGACTATTTTGAAACGAAAAATATTTTATAATATAATAATATTTTTTAACATTCTCAAAGAGCCCCTCCTCCCTCTTATAAAAGGGCCTCACCCCTAACCATTTAATAACAATATTAAAGCCCTTTTTCTCATCCAAAATCATACTATATAATATCCCAACATCAATATCTTCCTCTTATAATACTTACCTTAGGAATATGGAAATTCAAGAAATCCTTTTGGCTCAAACCAAGGGAGTTACACATTTTAAGAGGTATCTTCTTCTCTAAAGTTCCTTTCTATTATTTTACTTCTCGAACCCCAATTATATTATTATTATTATTTTATTACATAAAAAAAATTATCCTCAATATTATATGATTTTTTATGATATTTATTTTAACTACTATTACACACACCTCCTTATAATGGTTAAAAACATACTGTTTTTTTGTACGATGAACTATTGCCTCATGAAACGATGATTGTTCGATAATCACCTACCTCCTCTCATGATGGCCAATATGATGGAACTTTATTTATATGTGATATATATTATATTTATATTTTCTCAATTACTAATTATTTTTTATTTAAATCCTACATTTTTTCTTTCCATAATGTTTAAATATGATAATTTCATTTGAGGAAGTGCAGACTACCACCCCTTCAAAGTGATATAACTCATTCATTCCATACATGGAACAGTTGGAGTACGAAGTCAATTAATTATGTAATTTTTATTAAATATGAAATTATACGTAAATTATTATATAATTATGTACCATTTTGTTTTCATTCCTTTAAATATGCAACATAAATTAAAGTATCCTTAATGTGTACACACGGATTACCATCTCTATGAATGGTGCATTTCATTTCTTATCACCAAATGTTATGTACTAATATAAATAAATATTAATAATAAATGTATATTATATTTAAATCATGAATATCATTCTATAGATAATGGACTTTTGAACCCATGGACTATTTGTAATTATGATAAGTTCATTTTTTACTCAAGTGCAGAATATCGACAAAATGACAGATATTAACTTAAAAAAAATTATGTAATTTTTATAACATGGTTATAAGTTTTATAAAAGGAATAATAAACATGAAAAACGTTATTAATCATGTAGAAATTAAATTATGTTTTTTATTTTCGGAGAATAAGGAACATACGTGACCATTCAAACTCAAAATAAGGGAATTTCATAACCCAATTGCCATTCATGGGGTTGATGTTATACATATTCATTATATCATTCTATGATTATGTGAGAGATAAAATTAGATATAATATCTTGTTTTTATAATTTCATTACATGTATTTATAGTTAATTCACATAATAGATCTATTTTATTAACAAAATGATATTTGAAAGGGAACCATTCTGCCGCTTCTTCTAGTCAAAGAATTATTTTATGTGATGTATTTTAATTTAAATTTTATTATATTTGGATATGTTTTTATATATCCTTATTGTTGTAAATTTCATTTCCAAGTGATGAGAGACCCTTTTATCTCAACTCAACTCATTTTTTAAATTTTTCTGTAATGCCATTAGGCTGCTGAATTAACCTAATGAAATTTCTAAACACAATTTCCACTCATTAGGTTTTACGCATATTTCACCAATATTATGTGTGGAATCACTATTTATTTACTTATGTTGTAATTTTTATTTGACTTTGTGTGGATATAATTTTTCAAACCATAATCACTCCATTGATAAAATCTTATGTCATTTTTATGAAGTTTGTAAGGGGAATCATAGCTAAATATCCATTAATTGAGTTTAATATCCATGTCAGTGGTTTTGTTTTTTCAAGAATCTGTTTGAATTATTTATCATTATTTTACATATAATATCCACTTGTATTGGGTGTATTTATATTTTTAACACATGATAATGGAATTGATTTTTCGTTAATATATGGATACGATCTTTCTAAGGGAATGTGTTTCAATATCCTTTGATTGAGGTATATCTCAATAATGTTCACCTTTAATATCCTAAAATGTGTTTTTATAACCCTTTTAAAATTTTATATCATGATTTCTTATATTATTTTGTTCATTAATTTCTATAATTAGGTTAATATTTAATTATTCTTATAAAAGTGTTTCTTAAGTGTTATGATATTCTTTAACTAAAATATCATTCTAAATGTTTTAAAAATTTATTCTTCTAAATATTTATCATTAATTTCCATGTTCTCAAAAAGGTTTTAAGGATTTATATATATGGAAATTAATTTTTTAAATTATTAATTTCTATAAATTTTTTAATGCGATATGGAACACATTACTTCATAAATATCATTATTAATTGTTTTAAATAGATTTGTAAAAGGATTTAGTGTTTCCATATCTTGAATTCATTCATTGTTCATGAAGAGTGAAATGTTGACAATTTCAATCCCTTATGTGTTTTGATATTTTAATGGTACTTGGACATTTGACAGTAGGATACATGTTAATCCACATATGTGTGGTTCTGTGATGAAACTAGAGAGGGTGATCCCAATATAGCTCTCCATTTCATTGGGTAATGCGAGAGAGGTAAACATTAATGATCCTCTTAAGAGATTTAGGGAATATACTATGATGGGTATTCTAAACATAACTCTCTATGTAGTTGTAAAATATATAATGTTATAATTTTATGGATTCCACATGTTACCTTTATGATTTATGATTTCTATATGTTGTACATAAATATTATGATTTCATGATGTATGTTGATGATATTATGTTTTATGATTCAAAATTATGATTTATTTTATTTGTTTATATTCACGGACTATTGTTTTCTTTCCTTATTCTATATCACTTCTGACCTTATTATGCTCATCCCATGTTTTTGAATTTTTTTTCACAGGGTATAAGGAAGGATAAAAGAAATGAAGAATTCCGGAATATTTTTATCAAGAAAATAATTCTTATTTTATTAATGGGGTTTTATTATTGTAAAAAAATTGGATAGAGTAGAAGTGACTACTTTGTAATTTCTGAGATATAATTTAAGATTTATAGCATGGTTCTCTCAAACTCTAAACCTGAAAATATCCTTAATGTCGAATTCTTTACATATCTCAATATTATGTAATTTATAAGGCCCAAGAAAAATAAAAATTGTAAGTTAAAAGGTATGAAATAATTAGTATGAGAAACTTATATTCTATATTTTAAGAAGACATGAGTTTAATTTATTTCATGAGTATGATTAATTACATGGTTATGATGCTTATTATGATTTCAACTCATATCATGGTTATGGTTCAGTTACAATGATCAATAGGATTATGATGCACATAGTGGTTACGATTCATATTGTGGTTACGATTCATATCATGGATACGATACATAACAAGGTTACAATGCACAATGTGATTATGATGTAAAACCTAGTTACAATTCATAATATGAATATGATACATTAACTAGTTTTGATTCCTTGTAACGATGCACAGACAGAACACGATACATGACATTGTTACGATGCATGTGGTTAGGATGCATGATTGTGATAAAATAATCAACCAGGTTATGGTACTCATAATTATGATAAAATACAAAACCTAATTAATATACACATGGTCATGATACAATATATGATTATGATCAATGATCGGGTTATGATACATGTAATTACCCTGAGAATAAAACATATAAAATGATGTAAATAACATACATGATTATGATAACAATAAAAAATATATGAAAAACAATATATGTGATTATGAATGTAAAACAACATACAAGATAGAAAAGAATGAATTTTTTATTTCCAAAACATAAATATAAATGGGAATTTTGAAACATGTTTTGAATAAATATATTACAACATAATCATAGTGTATTAGTGAATCTTAAAAAACTCATATCCATCTACACAAGGATCCTTAATTATGAAAAGAAGAATACGTTTTAACAAAGGAAAGGCTCATAATATTCCACGAACATGATCCAATTAATGTTAATAATGATAATAATAAA
This sequence comes from Viscum album, assembly GCA_963277665.1. Taxonomy (NCBI): domain Eukaryota; kingdom Viridiplantae; phylum Streptophyta; class Magnoliopsida; order Santalales; family Viscaceae; genus Viscum; species Viscum album. The sequence goes on along the minus strand of OY728150.1, from coordinate 1,826,159,387 downwards.
TATTATAGAACTATATAATTAAATTCAAAACACATATTGGAAACATGTTTCATTTTAATAAAAACTCATTTTAAACTAATGTACGAATTAATTGGTGGAATGTTAAATCCAAAATTGAAACACTTTGGTAAATCTTTCATTTTTCCTTTTAATACATGTAACATTAACTAATTTATTTCTTATATATATAGGATCACACATTATTAAAGCTTTTATTGGATCATCTGAAGCTATCTAGGTTTCCTAATTGTATTAGATATAATGGGATCACACAGAGCTATTAGGTCTACCCCAGTGTATAGGCTATAACATGATCAATCGATGCTATTTGTGAAAACTAATTTCTTATATATAATTTCCATGTAACATATCAAGAATAATAAATTTTTTGCCTTCAATTTTTCATCATAAAAATATTAAAAAAACTCTTTTATACTAATCAAAAAAAACCTTTTATCTCCAAATATCATTTTTAATCCTTATTTTCAATACAAAGAAAAAAATATTTTTTCTACAAAAATAAAATTAAAATAAAAAAATACCTTGTAAAAGAGAATTTTTTTTATTTATTAAAACATGAATTCTTGTAATGTAATAAAAAAATTCATATAATTTTTACAGTGGTTGAAAAGTCATTGTCTCCATATACAACATTCCTTTTAATTTTTTTTTCAAATATTTGGTATAAAACACAAAGAAGTATTACTTTATAAAAAACAATGAAATAATATTAAAGAGACGTAAAATTTGAACTATGAAATATAATTATTTAAATATTAACATTTTCAAACAAATTATTCTTAAAATAAGTACATTGAACCTTCTATATTGGAAGAATAAATATAAAAGTGGATTTTTTTAACGATATATTCCCTATCAACATGGAAATATTTTAATCATAATACCCATTAAAGAATATAATTGAAAAAAAAATTAAATACCAAGAGAATAGTAAAATTAATTATATAAAATTTCAAAGGTTCTGTATATATACTTTATAATGGAATAGAGGTGCATAACCTCAAAAAATGCCTCAGTGAAAAGAAATTGATATGAACTACCGTACCATGTGTATGAAATACCATGTGAATATTTATATTAATAAATAATTAAAATAAGTTAATATTTTACGTTATATATAACCCTTTTTGTGTTCATAATTAATTTATTTTCACTTATTTCAATATTATATACAAGTACTTAATTTTTTAAGTTTATATCTGATGTTTTGACAACATTCGGATTATGGGTCAAAAATGATTTTGGTTAGTTGAATATGGTCAAAGATGTCACTAATTAATCATATCTCAAATAATAATCCTGAAATATTATCATATTTACTTTTCAATTATAATTTTATGACTTTTCAATATGATTTTTTAAAACATGAACTATGTTACGATCATACAGAAAGTAGGTCATACACAAAAATGAGTATCCTTTTCATTTTTCAACAATCATTATCATAATAAGGTAAGTATTATATTATCTTAAAGGAATGGAAATAGTATAATATATACCATATTATTTCTTGAAATATAACTGTAACATCCCAGGTAAATAAAGAAAAAAAAATTTCATATTTATTAATATTTACGAATTAAATATTAATTTTATTTTAAAGGGGTTTCTATGTTCGATATCGTACCCGATACACAACGATGAGTTTCTTTGAAACTTACGTAGCACACTAGTAATAAAATAATATTATTTTAAATGTTAGTTAACAAGTAGACGTTGTACTGGCGGGAATGGATAGAAATAACTAAAATATGATTAGATGTGTTTTTAAATGTTTTTACATTTACCCAATAAAAGATAAAGGCTTAAAATACGGAAAGAGTTCAATTTTAGGGCATATATACTCTAATTTTCACTAAAGGTTCACTTATCACCTTTTAATGGTGAACCGTCCTTAAATATAGTTTTGATCACTCTTATACTTTATTTTGGACCAAATATAACTCTTCTTTAGAATCGGGACATCAAAATTTACTTTGTGTAAATTTTTGGTACCTTTCTGATAAAGTTCATTTTTTTAATGAATAGTGTAAAGTGTTGTATTTTAATTCAATACCTCCTTTTAATCTAATTTTTAATGTGATTAGATAATCTTTTTAATTGGTTTTAAAGTGAAATTAGAAAATATTTTTACCATTAAATACAATAGTGGTCGTTGGAATCAATTTCACTTTGAAAACGGACTTAAACTAGTGTCAATCTTTTGATACTTATTGTTTCACAAAAACACGCTATTTGTCATGACAGCGGGAATTAATTATTAAATTAATTAATTTGACTTATATGTTTTGAATTTTGTAAAATGTACTTCATTTTTGAATTCGGAATATCAAATATAGCTTAGGGTGAATTTTTGGTAATTTTCTGAAAAACTTCAATTTTTGATGAATAGTGAAACCACTAAGTGGTAATCAAGCAAACTAATTTTTCAGTTAAATGAAAGTTTACCACTAATGTGTATTGAATTTTGAAAATCCGACATACTTGGTTGTCATTAAGAAGTAAAATGTGGTTCAATGAGATTAAAATAATTTTTTGGTGAATAGTAACTTTTTTTCATTAATCGCGATTAGAGGTAATTAGTGTAATTTAATATAAAAATGATATTATAAAAATGTGAAAACACAATGACACTTGTCCTACACCTATTGGGTGAGTCATGGCCGACCAATACAAGTCATGGGCCAACTTGGGGACCCCATGGAGCCACTTTAGTTGGAAAATGACATTAATATATTTTTATTTAATGTTAAAGTGAAAATGACACTAACATAAATTTTTTTACTAAAATAATTTTTTAGTGGGGTTATACAAGTCCAAATTTTGATTATAAATAGTCATTGGAAATATAAAAAGATTTCCTACATCATAGTAGTTTTTTTATAATTTTTAGACATTAGATAAATTAAATTATATATGACATAATAATGATGTAGTGATGACATCATTATTTGACGATTTAAATAAAATGGAAAGATAATGAAAAATATAAAACCTCCACATGGCCAAAACCAATTGGATGAGTTTATTTCGAAGCCTTATCACCTTATCCACGAATTATATCAATGTGGGACCTTTTAAAACCGAAACACATTTTCAAATAAAGTAATATTTCTTTACTTTTCAAAAGTGCCCCTCCTCTCCTCTTATAAAAGGCCCCCACCTCTACCTCATTTCACACACTTCTCAAGCCTTTGGCTCGGCCAACCCCTGCCCAATTACTCTCTCCACATACCTCTCCTCATCCTATAGGATTCCCTTTGGGCATAATACTTTCAAAGTAAGCCTTTAGGCTCAAATCAAAAAAGAGTTACACTTTTAAAGGTAATTCATTCTCTCTTGTTCATTTGTTTTATTTTGCTTCTCCAACCCTCTAAACTCTTTTTATCTACTTCTTTTGTAACAACACCAGTATCTTAAATATACTAAGATGTTGTTATAATATTTATTTGAGCTACACTCTCACACAACTACATCAAATGGTTAAAGAACATACGGTTTCCGTGGATGGAGAAATTATGCCTCCCGAAATGATGATTGTTCAATACTCATTTGACACCTTAAAGGGTGGCCATTATGATGTCACTATTTTTATATATGATATATAATATGTTTATTTTTTCTTTAAGCCTCTGTATTTTTCATTTTTGGCATACCTTTATGGTTTCCATTATGGGTAAACACAATATCTTCATTTAAGGAAGTGCGGACTACCGCCCCCTAAAAGTGATGTGATTCGGTAATGCCATATGTGGGATGTGTAACGGATAGATTTAAAGTTATTATATATGATGTTATACTGGAATTATAATATACCTCTATATCATTATTATTTATTTCCATTAAAGTATGACATAGAAATGAAAGTAGCGTTCATGCGTACGTACGGCTTACCATCTCCATGAACGGTGCATTTCATTTCTTATCCCCAAATGTAATGTACTATTAAAATTAAATGTATATAATGTATATATATAATTAATGATATATCTAAATGATGAATATAATTCTGGAATTAAAATATACATACCTATCATTTAGTTTTAATTCCACTAATATGACAAAGAAATGAAAGTAGCGTTCATGCGTACGTACGGCTTACCGTCTCCATGAACGGTGCATTTCATTTCTTACCTATAAATGATTATGTAATATTATAAATACATGTACATGCTGGATATATATGATATATATGATATCCAAATCATGAATTTCATTCTGGATATAAAGAACCTTTGACCACACGAACAACATGTAATTGTAAGAAGTCCACTTTCGACTTAAGAACCAAATATTGACAAAACAAACATTATTAACTTAAATGGTTACATAATGTTAATAACATGGAAGTAAGTGATATAAAAGGAATAATAAACTTTAAAAAGGTTCTTAATCAATTATAAATTAACTCAAGTTTATTATTCAGGACGTTAAAGAACGATCGAGTCAAGTCGGACCCGAGGTAAGGGACTTCGTCTCAATCTCCTTTCATTGAGGCATATTTCGTTTTATACACAACTTTATTTTATACGGTGTATAAACTCCTTTGACTTTTACTTTTATACAAAAGGAATCTTTTTCTATGAAGCATTTTACTAAATGACAAAAAGGAATGTTTTTTTTAACGTACGCGGTGACAACAACTTTTTCTGCCGCCGCGAGTATTATTTGGTCTTTGGCTTCCTCAACAAGCCGTAATGTTTTTAAAATAAAATAAATACCATATACTCTTTTATGCATTTTAGTATTGAAAATGGTTTTGATAAAGGATTCTATTATGTCAATATATTTATGATATATTGTGATTGAAATGTGGAAATGTTATCATTCCTTTATATTGGTTTTATGTTTTATGATTTTATACTGGTACTTGGACATTTTAACAGGTGGTTACATTATAAACCATATGACGGGTGGTGCCGTGAATACCAGGACGGGTGGTTACATTATAACCTCTAATGCATTGGGTATGGAAGTCGGCCGTATGTCTATTCCATTAAGTATGTATGGAAATTGGCCGTATGGCTATTCCATTAAGTTATATGTGTGGAAGTCGACCGTATGGTTATTCCACTTAAGTATGTTTATGTCCCAAGTTACCTTTATATATGTTATGTGGTCTTTATATGGGTTTTATGGTAATCCTTTGGTTACAAAAATGTAAGTAATGATACTTTATTCAGAGAAGATTTTTTTTACTACTTCATGAAGGTGAAGGTATTACTTTGATATAGTATACATGGTTTACTTGATGTTTGAAAAACTAACAGTTTTCATTCTTTTTGTATCCCTTACTGAGCTTTTTATGCTCACCCCAAGTTTTTCGAAATGTTTTTCACAGGACTTAAAGTGGAATAAGGTCAAGGACGGGATCAAGGGAATTTCATGCTATCTAAAACATGGAATCTAGACATCTTTCTTTTTAAGAGTTTTTATTTTATGGAAACATAGTAGTAGTGTATACTTTCTAATCTTTTAAGATGTAATAGTTATGTTCTAATTCTCTAAAACTCTAAACCTGAAAAGATCCTCATTGTGAATTACTCATTTAATTCAATATTAAGTAAGGTTTAAGGTTGGGGCCTTATAGTTGGTATCAAAGGACGGTTTAGACAACTTTAGGAGTTAGAAAAGTGTTAAATTATAATATGATTGAAATGATATAGCATTTACGGATTACCATGTTGATTCGCCTAAGATATTTCTGTGTTCAGAATGGTTTTCCGTAGAGGAAACAAAGCAGCTATGTTGGGATGACATCAGGAGGAAGATAACCTTCCAAATCAGCATCATGAGATGGTCAGAATCGGAACTGAACAGTTTGTTGCAGTGATGGCATAGCTGACTCAGGCTATAAATGGTGGTGGTATCCATGCACGAGATCAGCCAGATCAACCGCAGAGGAACATGTCAGTGGTGGAACATTTCATGAGGCAACATCCCCCATCATTCAGAGGATCATCTGACCCTGTGTAAGCTGAAGGGTGGATTAAAGCACTGGAGAAGATTTTTGATGTCATGGGGTGTTCAGAACATCAAAAGGTTAGTCTTGTTGTTTACCGTTTTGAAAGTGAAGCTAATCAGTGGTGGTCGATGGTGAAAAATATAAGGGATAGCGATGCGATTGAGGATCTTCACTGGGACGAATTCAAAGGTATGTTTCTTGAGAAATATTTTTGTAAGGTGGTTCGTCTAAGGATGGAAAAACAGTTCCTAGAATTGAGTCAGGAGGATGATTCAGTGTCTTCTTATGAAGAAAAGTTCACTCGATTGGCAAGGTATGCTCCAAACATCATACGAGATCTTGATAGTAAAATAAACCGTTTTTACTCAGGGTTAAAGCCAAAGTATCGAAGGGCTGTAGCTTCTCGTGAGTTCAAAAGTTATGAAAAACTTGTTCGATGTGCGGAGAAGGTGGAAATGGAGTTTGCCGATGAACAAGTGTTCTATGACAAACAACAGAATAAGAGGTCTAGTTGGCAGGCAAAGGGGAAGAATTCATCAAAGAAGCAAGGAGGTAAGAAAAACCAAATATCCATCCTGTGAGAAGTGTGGTAAAATGCATCCTCGAGAATGTTTATCCAAGTCTGGTAAGTGCTTTCGGTGTGGTAAGTCTGGTCATATTGCTCGTAACTGTAAGGAAGATGATCAAGCAGGAAATGAAAATCCAACGGTAAGATGTTTTAAGTGTAATGAAATGGGTCATTATGCAAACGAGTGTCCAACGAAGAACTCAACTGGGGGAATGCAGCCAGAATACAAGCCGAAAGGGGTGGTGAAATCCTTTGCAACAACATCAGCAGATGTTGGGCCATTGAATGAAGTGGTATCAGCTCCAGGGAGCTCAGTATTTTTCGAAGATTGACTTGAGGTCGGGGTACCATCAGTTGAAAGTAAAAGAAGCAGACGTTACGAAGACTGCGTTCCGTACTAGATATGGCCATTATGAATTTTTAGTTATGCCTTTTGGGTTAACCAATGCACCTGCTGTATTCATGGACCTTATGAATAAAAATTTCCATGAGTTCTTGGATAAGTTTGTTTTTGTGTTTTGAGGTTTGTGAAGAGGTTATGTGTGCCTTGTGATTCACAGTTGAAGAATGAGTTGTTTTTTCATCCTGGCAGTACTAAGATGTACAGAGGTCTGCGGGTGTATTACTGGTGGGATGGAATGAAAAGAGACATTGCTGATTTTACTGTGAAGTGTTTGACATGTCAAAAGGTTAAAGCAGAGCAGAAGTTACTGAAAGGGATGCTTCAGCCTTTACCAGTGCCAGAGTGGAAATGGGAAAACATATCCATGGACTTTATTGTGATATTACCGAGGGCATCTCGAGGTAATAATGCAATCTGGGTTATTGGTGATCGCTTGACCAAATCTGCTCATTTCCTTTCTATACGAGATACTTTCTCTCTTGATCAACTTTCCCGTTTGTATCTTAAAGAGATATTCAGGTTACATGGAGTTCCTCTCTCCATTGTATCGGATTGTGATCCCAGGTTTACTTCTAACTTTTGGAAAGGCCTTCAGAAGTCGTTGGGTACTGAATTAAATTTTAGTACAGCTTTTCATCCTCAATCAGATGGGCAGTCAGAACGAACAATCCAGACATTGGAGGATATGCTACGAGCTTGTTCTATGGATTATCAGGGAAGTTGGGACCAACATCTTTCTTTGGTTGAATTTTCATATAGTAACAGTTTGCATTCCAGTATACAGATGGAACCATTTGAGGCATTATATGGGAAGTGGTGTCGAACTCCAGCATTTTGGAATGAAGTGGGTGAAAGGAAGCTGATGGGACCCGAATTGGTAGAAGAGATGGCATAAAAAGTTCAGTTGATTCAGAAGCACATGAGAACAGCTCAGAGCAGGAAGAAGATTTATGCAGATAACCGGAGGAAGGATCTATCTTTTGAGGTAGGTGATCATGTTTTTCTCAAGGTTTCTCCTTGGAAAGTTGTGATGAGATTTGGTAAAAAAGGAAAGCTAAGTCCAAGGTTTATTGGACCATATGAAATTCTGGAAAGAGTTGGATCAGTTGCTTACCGAGTGGCTTTACCTCCGAGTTTATCTCAGGTACACAATGTTTTTCACGTTTCGATGTTGAGAAAGTATATGCCAGATCCATCTCATGTTTTGAGTCCAGAGGTAGTTTAGCTGGATGAGAACCTATCTTATGAGGAACAACTGGTACAGATTCTTGACCACAGGGAGCAAGTGTTACGGAATAAGGTGATTCATCAGGTAAAGTTTTTGTGGAAAAACCATGTAATTGAAGAGGCAACGTGGGAATCTGAAAATGCTATGAGGGATAAATACCCCCACTTATTTTGATAAGTGAATAAAATTGCGAGGACGCAATTCCCAAAAGGGGGGAAGGACGTAACATCCTAGGTAAATAAAGAATAAAGAATTTTCATATTTATTAATATTTACGAATTAAATATTAATTTTATTTTAAAGGTGTTGCTATGTTCGATAGCGTACCCGATACGCAACGATGAGTTTCTTTGAAACTTACGTAGCACACTAGTAATAAAATAATATTATTTTAAATGTTAGTTAACAAGTAGCCGTTGTACTGGCGGGAATGGATATAAATAACTAAAATATGATTAGATGTGTTTTTAATTGTTTTTACATTTACCCAATAAAAGATAAAGGCTTAAAATACGGAAAGAGTTCAATTTTAGGGCATATATACTCTAATTTTCACTAAAGGTTCACTTATCACCTTTTAATGGTGAACCGTACTTAAATATAGTTTTGATCACTCTTATACTTTATTTTGGACCAAATATAACTCTTCTTTAGAATCGGGACATCAAAATTTACTTTGTGTAAATTTTTGGTACCTTTCTGATAAAGTTCATTTTTTTAATGAATAGTGTAAAGTGTTGTATTTTAATTCAAAACCTCTTTTTAATCTAATTTTTAATGTGATTAGATTATCATTTGAATTGGTTTTAAAGTGAAATTAGAAAATATTTTTACCATTAAATCCAATAGTGGTCGTTGGAATCAATTTCACTTTGAAAACGGAATTAAACTAGTGTCAATCTTTTGATACTTATTGTTTCACAAAAACACGCTATTTGTCATGACAGTGGGAATTAATTATTAAATTAATTAATTTGACTTATATGTTTTTAATTTTGTAAAATGGACTTCATTTTTGAATTCGGAATATCAAATATAGCTTAGGGTAAATTTTTGGTAATTTTCTGAAAAACTTCAATTTTTGATGAATAGTGAAACCACTAAGTGGTAATCAAGCAAACTGATTTTTCAGTTAAATGAAAGTTTACCACTAATGTGTATTGAATTTTGAAAATCCGACATACATGGTTGTCATTAAGAAGTAAAATGTGGTTCAATGAGATTAAAATAATTTTTTGGTGAATAGTAACTTTTTTTCATTAATCGCGATTAGAGGTAATTAGTGTAATTTAATGTAAAAATGATATTATAAAAATGTAAAAACACCATGACACTTGTCCTACACCTATTGGGTGAGTCATGGCCGACCAATACAAGTCATGGGCCAACTTGGTGACCCCATGGAGCCACTTTAGTTGGAAAATGACATTAATATATTTTTATTTAATGTTAAAGTGAAAATGACACTAACATAAATTGTTTTACTAAAATAATTTTTGAGTGGGGTTATACAAGTCCAAATTTTTATTATAAATAGTCATTGGAAAGATAAAACGATTTCCTACATCATAGTAGTTTTTTTATAATTTTTAGACATTAAATAAATTAAATTATATATGACATAATAATGATGCAGCGATGACATCATTATTTGACGATTTAAATAAAATGGAAAGATAATGAAAAATCTAAAACCTACACATGGCCAAAACCAATTGGATGAGTGGATTTAGAAGCCTTATCACCTTATCCACGAATTATATCAATGTGGGACCTTTTAAAACCGAAAAACATTTTCAAATAAAGTAATATTTCTTTACTTTCCAAAAGTGCCCCTCCTCCCCTCTTATAAAAGGCCCCCACCTCTACCTCATTTCACACACTTCTCAAGCCTTTGGCTCGGCCAACCCCTGCCCAATTACTCTCTCCACATCCCTCTCCTCATCCTAGATGATTCCCTTTGGGCATAATCCTTTCAAAGGAAGCCTTTAAGCTCAAATCAAAAAGGAGTTACACTTTTAAAGGTAATTCATTCTCTCTTGTTCATTTGTTTTATTTTGCTTCTCCAACCCTCTAAACTCTTTTTATCTACTTCTTTTGTAACAACACCAGTATCTTAAATATACTAGGATGTTGTTATAATATTTATTTGAGCTACACTCTCACACAACTACATCAAATGGTTATAGAACATACGGTTTCCGTGGATGGCGAAATTCTGCCTCCCGAAACGATGATTGTTCAATACTCATTTAACACCTTCAAGGGTGGCCATTATGATGTCACTATTTTTATATATGATATATAATATGTTTATGTTTTCTTTAAGCTTCTTTATTTTTCATTTTTGGCATACCTTTATGGTTTCCATTATGGGTAAACACGATATCTTCATTTAAGGAAGTGGGGACTACCGCCCCCTAAAAGTGATGTGATTCGTTAATGCCATATGTGGGACGTGTAAAGGATGGATTTAAAGTTATTATATATGATTTTATACTGGAATTATAATATACCTCTATATAATTATTATTTATTTCCATTAAAGTATGACATAGAAATGAAAGTAGCGTTCATGCGTACGTACGGCTTACCGTCTCCATGAACGGTGCATTTCATTTCTTATCCCCAAATATAATGTACAATTAAAATTACATGTATATAATGTATATATATAATTAATGATATATATAAATGATGAATATAATTCTGGAATTAAAATATACATACCTCTCATTTAGTTTTAATTCCACTAATATGACAAAGAAATGAAAGTAGCGTTCATGCGTACGTACGACTTACCGTCTCCATGAACGGTGCATTTCATTTCTTACCTCTAAATGATTATGTAATATTATAAATACATGTACATTCTGGATATATATGATAAATATGATATCCAAATCATGAATTTCATTCTGGATATAAAGAACCTTTGACCACACGAACAACATGTAATTGTAAGAAGTCCACTTTCGACTTAAGAACCAAATATTGACAAAACAAACATTATTAACTTAAATGGTTACATAATGTTAATAACATGGAAGTAAGTGATATAAAAGGAATAATAAACTTTAAAAAGGTTCTTAATCAATTATAAATTAACTCAAGTTTATTATTCAGGACGTTAAAGAACGATCGAGTCAAGTCGGACCCGAGGTAAGGTACTTCGTCTCAATCTCCTTTCATTGAGGCATATTTCGTTTTATACACAACTTTATTTTATACGGTGTATAAACTCCTTTGACTTTTACTTTTATATAAAAGGAATCTTTTTCTATGAAGAGTTTTACTAAACGAAAAAAAGGAATGTTTTTTTTAACGTACGTGGTGACAACGAATTTTTCCGCCGCCGCGAGTATTATTTGGTCTTTGGCTTCCTCAACAAGCCGTAATGTTTTTAAAATAAAATAAATACCATATACTCTTTTATGTATTTTAGTACTGAAAATGGTTTTGATAAAGGATTCTATTATGTCAATATATTTATGATATATTGTGATTGAAATGTGGAAATGTTATCATTCCATTATATTGGTTTTATGTTTTATGATTTTATACTGGTACTTGGACATTTTAATGGGTGGTTACATTATAAACCATATGACGGGTGGTGCCGTGAATACCAGGACGGGTGGTTACGTTATAACATCCAATGCATTGGGTATGGAAGTCGGCCGTATGGCTATTCCATTAAGTATGTATGGAAATTGGCCGTATGGCTATTCCATTAAGTGATATGTGTGGAAGTCGACCGTATGGTTATTCCACTTAAGTATGTTTATGTCCCAAGTTACCTTTATATATGTTATGTGTTCTTTATATGGGTTTTATGGTAATCCTTTGGTTACAAAAAGGTAAGTAATGATACATTATTTAGAGAAGATTTTTTTTACTACTTCATGAAGGTGAAGGTATTACTTTGATATAGTATACATGGTTTACTTGATGTTTGAAAAACTAACAGTTTTCATTCTTTTTGTATCCCTTACTGAGCTTTTTATGCTCACCCCAAGTTTTTCGAAATGTATTTCACAGGACTTAAAGTGGAATAAGGTCAAGGATGGGATCAAGGGAATTTCATTCTATCTAAAACATGGAATCTAGACATCTTTCTTTTTAAGAGTTTTTATTTTATGGAAACATAGTAGTAGTGTTTACTTTGTAATCTTTTAAGATGTAATAGTTATGTTCTAATTCTCTAAAACTCTAAACCAGAAAATATCCTCAATGTGAATTACTCATTTAATTCAATATTAAGTAAGGTTTAAGGCTGGGGACTTATAATAACTATATATAATCCATATAGTGTGGTGATGAAAAAACAGTCACATATCTTTATGAAGGTGATATTCCACTCCTACACGAACGACATTGTCACTTTTTCAATGGGGGAAATGTTATGAAATAATATGATGAAATATATATCAATAATGAAATACATTTAAGGAATATGATAATTATATCATCTATATAACAAATATTCATTATCATTAACCTTATTACCCTACATGTAATTATTTAGGGAAAAACATATCAAATCACTTCAGGAGGGAGTTGTCCATCTTACACACAAGCGATTTTATGGTATCTCATATAGAAAAATGAAAAAAAGTAAGTATGGTTTAATAATTCCAAGAGGTATAACTATTTTACTAATACAATCTACATTCATTATATACCTCAATATACCCAACCAAGATAGATTGAAGTGGAAAAACACATGACATTAGTTTATGAGGTGGTATTCCACCACACACACAAATGATGATTTCATAACCCTTTTGATTAAAGTGGAAATGGTTTCAGTTATAGAAACAATATAATAATATATTATTATATTAAATATATCATTCTTATTATATAATAACTATTTAAAAATTATTTATGGAGTTTTATACAGAAATAATATAAAATCATTCATAAAGGAAGAATACTAATTAGTTTAGAATCCACCTTAGGTCTCCAAAAAAGGCCTTCCATGAATGGAATTATGCAAAAAAAAAAATGGATTCTAGGATGAGATAACTAATGTTGGGATGTGGATTGTGAAGAGTGAAGATGAACCAAAATGGTTTTAAGGTATACAAAATATAAGATAAGGGTGACTTTTATAAGTGATTGAGTGTCCCACATGAAATATTTTAAAATGGTTCCATAATACTAATATTTTTATCTTGAAAAATTCTAAGAAATGTCCCATGATAAATTTAAGAATAAAGGATGTAAAAATAATGCTAGAAAATGAGTTTCCATATGTTTTAGGCCATTTTAACACTTATCTTTTTATGTTAACCCTTTATAAAAAAAATTTATCTTAACCATGGTAAACAATTTTTTTCTATTCTTTCATTGTTCATTTTTTTAAACATTTATGTTTCAAAATTTATAGAATATATATTTTTAAAATTAAAAACATTTAATCCTTTTTTAAAATTTAAATTCACATAAGTTGGAAGATTTATTTTAAAAATAATCCCATATATGTGAAAATAAATCATGTTTTTAGAGATAAAATTTCATAATGTTTATAATGTTTTTGTATCCAAATTCAATATGAAATTGATTTCAATGATTTAAATTTTGATAATATAATTATAATTGAACGAATTTTACCTTAAAAATAATTTAAATTATAATTTTATATTATAATTACTTTTTATGAAAAGGAAATTTGATATTAAAAATCATTATATTTCACAATTCATTAAAAAATTCATTAAATTATCAAAAAAAATATAAAAATTAAATTTTTATATTATTGTTATTCAAAATATGAAAATAATTTTTTCAAGTAAAATTTCACAATGTTAAAATAATTTATTATAATAATATTGTCACTTAAATGAATAAAAATGATCATTTTAAGGAAACATATTTTTGAAGAATAAAATCCTTGCACTAAAATTTAACTAATTGTTTACAATAATCATATCAATAAAATACATTGAATCGATAATGTATATAAATATATATATATTTAATATTACTATTCATACTGTTTAATCTAACAAATTTAGGTACCCAGTTATAATATTTTTATATATATTTGGTGGTTTAATATTAGTATTGAGTGTTGAATATGCTATCAAACATAAAAATATCTATGATATGTGTACTACAAGATAGAGAACTGATTAAAATTATTTAATATATAATATAATATAATTTCAATGAGTTTCACATTATGATTATGCTTATTGTTTCATGTATTTTATTCCTTCAAACATAATTTTCCTCTTGGAAAATATGTATGTGATACATGCTTCCCCTTTAATAAATTACATACACTCAATATGATCATTATCTCGACATTAGAGTATAGACACTTGAAAATACTAATTTTTTAGCACCACATCATAAAATGGTTACTAAATAATTAGTATAATAAAAGTAAACTGTCTGTACGAGGATCATCAAGAATAACATATACCATATTTCCAAATAGACTAACATTAGTGGGATGTGATGATTTAGACATGGAAGAAATTAATAAATAATTATGGAGACTAATTGAGGTCATTGATCACAATAATTTGAATTATCAATTGAAATTTAGTTCCCTCAAAATGATAAATCATTTATTTTATAAAATAAAATATTATTCCTTATATATAAATTTAATAGGATAAATTTCACATTTCATTATACACATTTTCACGGATAAGAATTATTTCACCATTAGACTAAAAATTAGTGAATTATACTTACATGATAAGTTTTATTTTATCCTCTATTATATTTCTAACAAATTTCCAATATTTGATCCCAACGATGAGTATTCAAGATCAGTTTTTCATTCCCAATATAGTATAAATAATCATTTATATATTTCCCTAAAAATTATAATAATATATTCCAGATTTCATTACACACTAAACAATGCCAAAATTATTATTACATGTTATCATTATTCTAAATATGAATAAAACATCATATGATACACTAATCATTATAATTTGATTGTGTTACCTAATGATCAAAATGAATCATTACTATATAACCTTTAAATTTATGACTATATTATCCTTAAATATTTCTTCATACACTATATAATTCAATTAAAATAAATTGGGTGAAATATTCTTAAAAAATATCAATAATCACATATTAGCATAATAACTTTTCAATATAGTAGTTTTCTATAAGATAAAACATGTGTACCCATAAATAAAACAATATTAATGATCAAATAAAACCTAAAGGTTATAAATACCATAGAACATATGTCCTTAATATTCAATGGAACACTTCATATTAAACTTAGGATTTACCTAAACTTCATCCTAATATGACATCTCCTGATGATTAATTAATTACTTTAAGATCTCATCAGTTAAAGCATCAAGTTTGTGTCTAGGAATTTGAACATATATTAAAACATAATCTTACATACCTAATACTTTATCCATAACTCTTAGGAAAACTTCACTTGAATAGTTCATAATATCTAAGCTTATCTGAAACTCTCCTCTAATACCATCTATATGGACCAAGCCATAAATACTATGTAATCTTGAGTTATTGTCAATAAATTACATTCATACACATTTATGATCTTTTTAGGCATATTGTTTTATAGAATTTGGAAACACTCAAAAAAATACCCACATCACTAAATGTCTATTTCCCCCCACACTACCCAGCTTTCCATTATTCAAATTATTTCATCACATTTATCTCTATGGAAGCCTTATAGACTTAACTCATTTCATATAACACCTATTAACCAGGAGAAAATGAAACATAGTAATAGAGAGCTTAAATAATCATTAAGGGTAAAAATAAAAAATAAAAAATTATTGTCATTAATTAGAATATGTAGTTTATAAGGGTATGAAGATAAAATCAGAGTAAATGATAGAATCATTAAAGAACACATTTTTGTCAATATCTGGACCATCAATTATGAAAATGAGACATATGGGTAAATATTTAATAAATAAAAATAGTAAATTATATTGATCTTTGAGCTATGAATATTGATCATAAGAATAATTATAAAACAAAAAAAAAGGGAATTAAAAACTATTTTTGTTACTTAGAGAATCAGAATCCTAATTTAGTTTATACATGTTCCTGAATTTACTAGACATTGTTAAATCCATAGGATAAACCCTCTGTAACTTCCTCCTCCATACTATTTATACAATAATCATTAACTATGGAGTTAATGAGATATCTAGGTACACACATCATATTATCTATAATGGGATCACCTGATTCTATTTAGGCTGCCTCATTATATATACTATAATGGGTCCCCTCAACACTATCTAGGCTCCCAATCGTATTTATTGTATGGGTCACACTTGGTGATGTATGGGTGCACCTATTTTTCATTTATATTGGTCAATTAATATATCATGAATAAAATATATTTTTTTCATTCACTTTATCTTCATGAAAATTTTGACAAAGAAACACTTTTAAACTCATGTGAAAATAATTTTTAAATATCAAAATACCCTATCCTTTTAAAAATCCATTTTCAATACCAAAAACCTTTTTTAAAAACCAAAAATAAATAACAAAAGAAATAATAAAACTGTATTAGGATTTTATTTTACAAAATCATGAATTATTTAAAAGAATGTTATAATCAAATTATGTTCACCGAATAATAAAGGTCGTTATCGTTGTATAGGATATTCGTTTTTTCATTTGCTAAAATGATCATTATAAAATACGTAAAAAAATCCCTTTTGATAACCTAGAAATAAATTATAGAATCCTAAAATTTAAGATTAAAAATATTTTATTTCCATTTACAAACATTCTTAAAATCATTAAATAAACATAGACACATGAAAATATGATTTGGAATGATAACATTAAAAGATGAATTTTCTTAAATTAATGTCACTTATCACCGTGGAAATTTTGGAATCATAATCTCCATTAAATAATAAAATTTATAAAAACATAAAATAAAATTATGATATTAAAATTCATGATATTAAATGTAATTAAGGATTTATATACACTTTAGAAAGAACAATGGTTCATAATAGCAAAATATTCCTCAATAACAAAAATAGAGACAATGTGCCCTTCATTAAGTCTAACATTACTCAAGTGTCATTATGTTCTTGAATAATATAATTATTTTAATTATTTAACTTCATGAGAACCATTTTTATTTATTTTTTTTAATTTAATTTATTAATTACAATTTTATATAAAATTATTTATCAATTAATTACATGTCCGAATGTTTGACCATATTTGTATTATTTCTCAAAAACAACTTTGGTTAGATTTTTATGGATAGGTGTTCATTATTGAAACATCTCTTGAATTATTATCTCGAAATATCAATAAAATTTATAAATAAATTATGATTTAATGAGAAATAATTAAATATGGATATGAAAAATTAAGTGACCTATGATATTGGATACGGTAGGTCGTACAAACACGTGACTATCATTCTCATTTTTCAGAAATTACTATGGAAAGAAGGTATATAATATTTTAATTTTATATAATAGTCATTATATCAAAATTATCCTATTATTTAGTCAAACATACATTTATATATATCGTCCATGTGGTGTGGTGATGAAGGTGGAGTCACATCACTTAGTGAAGGAGGTAGTCCCCATGCACATGAACAATGTAGTCACTTTTTTAATGAGTGAAAAGGTAAGAAATAATGATATATTATATTCAAGTAATGAGAAATATTTAATTTATATCACATATATTCATTTTGTTAACCTTTATAACCTTTCATGTAATGTGTTATTGAAAAATAAATCAAATCTCATCATTATGTTTTATCCCTCTGTACACATGAGAGATGCTGTTATACCCCCTACATAATAAAAATTTAAAAGGGTATATATTATATAATTACTCTATAGGTATTATTATTTTATAATTTTCATATTTATATAATTTATACATGTCATCGTACCCAATCGTGAGAGGCGGTAAGGATGAAATGAATGACATCATTTTGCAAGGCGATATTCCACCATACAAACAAATGATGATTTCGTAAGACATTTGATGGGTGGTGAAAATGTTTTCCAAAATTATATTATGTTACTAAAGTATATTTTTATTTAATATATTTTTTTATTAAATAATAAATTTTTAATAAAAATTGATTGATTTGGGGGAACAAAAAAACTTGTTTAAAAATATTTACTCTTCTTCAGGTATCCTTTATAGGTTTACACAAAATCTATTCCTAGGATGATTTTTTCTAAGAAAATGACTCTAAAATGATATGAGAGATATTTTGAAGTGATTTTTTTATGTATTTTATTCTTAAACTTTTTACTGTATTGTGAATAATAGATGATGGATGGTTCACTTTAATAATATATTTGAGTGGGACACTTGTATTTTTTTTAAATAATCTATAATAACAAAATTTTTATCTTTAACAAATCATAAAGAGCAGACATTATCAAACCTGGAAAATAAAATATTAAAACATAGAAAAATATTGGTTTGATTTGACATGGTGGTGGTTTAGATATCAGATCTTCCATTCTTGGATGGTGGTGGGATGGTAACCATTTTTAGCTTCAGCTACACTACATGGGGTGCTATAGCAGACCTATGAGGTAATTATGGTTTATGTGCATTCTATCTTTAATAGTGATGGCCCAGTAAGGCATGGTGGCTTGAATGGGTGGTGGGATTGGAGGCGGGTATGGATCATTAGTTCTAGTCCTCGGTGGATGGATCAGAGGTCGAATGATAGCTCACGGTGGATGGTTCATAGCAGTATTGCTGGAGGAAGAATGCAGAATACAGATGATGGGTGCTTTTCCCTTCCTTTTCTATATGGTGTTGCTCTAGATATGTATTTTTTAGGACCTTACTATCGTAGTGATCAAATGTGATTCTTTTGGAAGTGGATATGGATTTTGGTAGATAACGGTGTCTAGTTGTGGTCACATTTTTGTTCTGGGTGGTTGTGGGTTCAGATCTGGTGACTAGTGATGGTGGGAGACATAGGTCTGGTCGTGGCTGTGTCTTTTAAATTGTGTGGTTGGGGGTAGAATCAGGTTCATTTTCTATTCCTTGGGATGCTATTTTTCCTTGTTCATGGGTTGGTTTGTTAATTAATAATGGTTTTATGCCATTGGGTTTTCAGGACATTGTATCCTAAGTCTAATGTTCCTACGGGTTTGTATTTCTATTGGGTTCACCATTTTCAAATAAAAGGGGTTTCTTTGTTTTTATTTTTAAATAAAGGTGTTCACCCCCAACTTTCTTAGTAAGTTATTATATTAAGATTCAAAAAAGGTGGTTAATTTATGAAATTAATATTCCAGATGTTCAAAAAAATTATTATAGTGTTTTTTTGAAAATAAATAATTTTTGGATGAATCCATATATTTAAATAATAAAATCACATTACTAAATATCAATTTAATATTTTATAATAAATAATGTAATATTTATATTGAATTGTCAATATATATACATATATCATAATTTAGTAAATACTATTCAAAACAACAAATTTAACATAGAGGTTATAAGAGTTATATATATCATGGTTCATTTAAGTTAGGTGTTATAAAATGTGTATGTTATTGAACATCAATATCTTGGGGTTTCTGGAACAAATATATATCTAAGTGATTAAAATATTTAAATTGATAAATATCATATATTCTTAGGTTATAAAATTCTTATTTAAGCTCTGTGTTGTGTTTCATTAATCTATCAAACTATATTTTCTTCTTTTAATATTTCACGGTATTACATTTCCTATTTCATATATTCCCTAATAATGATTGGATCGATTCATCGTTAGTGTTATTGGGTTAATCTCAATGAATGGAGATAAATCATAATTTTTTTGAAGTAAGTGAGGTATTTTAATCATGTTTTTATAAATATAAAAGATAAAATTGATAATGAATTATCAAAATGTAATTATAAAATAGATAATTTATAAGAAATCAATAGAATAGATTTGTAAAATTATAATTTCAAATAAATTAACAACATATAATTTTTCATGAGAGAAAAATTTCTAGCACATGAGATGGTCGAGAATGATAATTCAGATATTATCTGGGAGGGAGAAATTATTATCAAATGTAGTATTTTATTAATTCTTGAAATAAAATATATGGTTTTTTATGAATCCATATCATACGGTTATATATATGGATGGAGTATAAACATTGTTTCGGTGACAAAACCATCAGTGGATCTACCAATGATCTTTTCAATTCTAATGTTGGTGTATCCTTACTATTATGGGTTATGTGTATATGATGTTATCATCATCTGATGTTTATTTTGGTCTAAAAATTGATTATTCTACGATGAATATATGGGTCTGATCTGTAATAGGAAATCCAAAATATGGCATGTGATTATGTTTGACTACTGACTATAATCATAGTGTTCTTTATCTTTACAATATATGACATGTATTGTTTGTGTGTCAGATAGATTGTGTAATTACTCTTTAGAGACATATATATTTAGGTGGGGTATAGATCTTGGGAGTTATGAGGTTATAACGTCTATACAGGATGGTATGGCTAACCATATTGATGGGAAATCATCAGAATCCAGTTACAAAACTGATGTAGTCCAAAAATATATAATTATGTATGTGGATACCCTCATTGAGGTTAATTCATAGTTTATATATGGATTATTGAGATCATGTCTTCCTAGTAACATTGTTCATGGGTGATTAACCAGATATGTTTATTGGGGATCAACATGAAGGAACATATCAATTTTTGGTGACAAACACAAACTATGTGGGGTGATGAGATGACATAGTGAAGTTTATGGATCTCCTAAAACAACCACCTACTATGTGGGGTGAGATATGTTTTTTTTAGGTAAGAATATTCTATGAAATCTATTCTATTAATAATAGATAACATTGGGGGTCGGGTTTCGTGGCAGCTTGGTCAGCTCATGATGAATCGACATATGTTGTCTGATTATCGATAAATTACATATATCATGATATACACTGCTTGGTATATTATTTACTTATGGTAAGGATTCACTGGTTGTGTCCTACTGAGTCATGTAACCATACCCTACAAAGTCATTTTGATGTTGTTATAGATTTTTTGACCAGAGATTCGGTGATGGGAAAGGGTCCAGTGATGGATGGTTGATTAGTAAAAAACATGTTGGATTAGACCATATCATACTCTTGAAGATTTAAAATGTATATTAATTTTATTTTCATTTATTATCTATAGCGTGTACTTTATTTTGTATCTTGACATTGGGAGCAATTTATTTTCATTTAATGTTTAGTTAAATTTATGGAAGTAATATTATTTCATTATATTTTATATTGTTATAATTTGGTTATTTATATATCCTATGTGTAATTCGCTGACCCCAGTTACCTAGAGTCGGTGCATTATATTAAAACATTGGTATGATACAAGGAAATCATGTCCCAAAATAATGATCAATTTAGTAGTCGGGGAAATAGATTGAATGCATCAACTTCACATTAAAATTTGAAACATAAAATATAGAATAGATAGTTTTTTGGGAAATCCATTATTCCTTTTTAGCATTTCCCTTCATATCTATCATATTACACTTCTTGGAAATCCAGGGAAAATAAAAAATAATAAAGGGGTGAGCTCAGATGCTTGGTAAGGGTAAAATATTTCACGAAAGATTACATAAATAATATGCATGGTGAATAATTGAAAATACATGACTTTAAAAATAAGAAACACGAACACTTTATTGAAGAAATATGAGCTGAGTAAAAAAATTCCATAATAAAACATATTCAGGAGTATTATAACAGTCGAATAACCACGTGAAACATCAATATTATTTTCATAATGAGGGAATGTATAATGCTAGACATTCTAAAAAAAATTCAATGACTCAGCCAAGACATATAAAAATTATTAAGGCCTCGCATAAAACCATATATCGAATTGGGAAAGGCCTCATCCAATTCAACATTTAATTTTATCAAGAGACCTACTAATGCATTAAGAAGCTATAGTGAGCTCCAACCGTCACTTACTATGTCCAATACATTCCTCATATGAAAAGGATGGAACATAACATAAACATTTCTATTAGAACTAGCATACGGAATGTCAATAATTTAACCATAAACAACTAATTTTATAACAATAACCCTTCCATAGTTAAACAAATCACAAAACCTTCAATAAAATATTGGATACTTGTATCATAATAAATCAACTCAAAAAATTTAAAATCCAACAAAGGATGTTGAAACAGATGAAAATGATTTGTAAAACTCTTTGGGAGAAGTATCACCTTTTGATGAAAAATTTTAATGGTAGCACAATTTAGAAAGGAAGACATTTAAATATATTTTTGAATCAAATATTCTGATAATAATTTGAAAATTTTGAATCGAATTAACATTTTAAAAACATTCATGTCCATATAAATAAATTCTTAAAAACCTATTTTGAAAACATGGTCATTAATGAGAATGATTTAGAAGAATAAAAATTTAAAAAATTTAAAATGATGTTCTAATAATAGTGTCCCTTAAAAATAATCTCATTGATAACAATTTTATGAAATATGGACATTGATAATAAATATGTCCCAGTAAAAACATACCCCTAAACAATCTCGATTAATAATGAGATTGGGGAATTAACCCTTACCATGCACCTTAATTTGGTTGAGGGTACATTTAACCTCCTGTATAATGACCATTGAATGTTATTAAATTATACAAGAATAATATTCATATTTATTATATCATACATTATTCATTTTTGAAATTATACTAACCATTTAATAATGATTTCCATGTTAAATTTAAATTTTGAGTATTAATCGTTTTCTTTATCGTACGTGTTTTAAATTGTAATTCTTGATCGTATCATTTAGATCATGATTTAAATATATACAGAATACAATCCCTGAATTATATATCATATATATTTAGAATATAAATATTTATAATAGATTGATATATGAAATTGAAGACACCGTTTATGGAGACGGTAGGTCATACATACACATAAATGTTGTTTCTGTTTTTATATCGTATTGAACCGAAGTAAGTGAATAAGATATATGTATATAGATACATATACATATACATATACATATACATATACATATATATATATCTCCATTAGAACAATTATTTAATATATTACAAACTTATAAATAATATATATTTTTATAATCATCACTGAATGGTGGACGTGGGAATGGTTCCCATCGCGTCGTGGATATTGTAATATACACATACGCACGAGCGACAGTATCATTATATTTATGGTGAAATAATATTTAATAAGATGGTATATGATATATTAAATATCATTAACAATTCATATTTATTATTTACATCAGTTATACACATTATTATACCAATCCAAATAATGAAGTGTATGAATAACAACTACACCATGCCGTGGAGACAGTAAGTCATACGTACGCACGAATGGTGACATTGTCATTTATAGGATGGGTAGAATAATAAATATGGTTGTACCATATTTATAATAACATCACATTATGTATGAGGTAATTTATTTATTATTTGGTATGGAAACAACAATGAAATAGGAAGTGGAAGAAGAAAAGAACTTGAAAGAGGTGATGAAATATTTACCTCTTCTTCAAATTCATCATTTTGGTTTGACAAAAAGGGTTCCATAGGATATATTTATGACCAAAGGAAGGAAAATAGGATAAAAGGAGGAAATTTTTAAGGATATTTGGGTAGGGGTTGGTAATGACTAATAGTTTGGAGGTGTGAGATTAAGATAAGGGGAAGTGCCCTTTTATAAGAGAGGTGAGAGTCACTTTAGGAAAATTTTGTAATATTATTTTATAATAAAATAATTTTCTTTTTCTAGTAGTTCCAAAATAAATTATTTCGTGGCTAAAGTGGGTATGGGTCAAAACCTCTCAACCAATAGGTTTTAGATAGGTTTAGTCCATTATATTAACCTTATATTATAGATTTAACTTTTTGTTAAATAGTTTGACATTTACTATGTCTCTTTGTATTTTTATATTATATGGTCAATAAACTTACTATAAACTACTAAGTGAACAAAAAGTGGTTCATTATTAATAAATATAACCTTATATAATTCCTTCCGATGAACCTTATATTTTTAAACATATTATATCAATTAATAATATAGTATTTGTTTTAGAAAACTCAATTATGTCAATTTTTAGACTATTTAGTATTTGGTTTTTGGGAAAATCATAACAGAATGATTACTTAAAATAAAAATTATTTAATCAACCATAACATGTCATATTAACCTAAAAAATTATTGTAATTCATCAAAAGTCTCAAATTACATTTATTTGGAAATTTATCGTATCAATTATTTTAAACTTTGATTAATAAGTTAATTACAGCATAAACATTGTGTCATAAGTAAATAAAATTATTTAAAGTATAAAAATTATAAATAAAATACCATTATGTATGAAATATGTTTTTCTTTATAATTAATATTTATAGTCGAATTTATCTTATGTATTACCAAATATTAAAAATTATTTAGTTATTAAACATTAAATTTAACTCTTTTAACTCTATTATACATAAATTAATTATAAGTGTACTAATCAAACCCAAGTGGACCAAAGGGGATAATATTTTATTACTAAGGTTTTTTGGCTGAATTATATGTATCCAATAGAATTAAGACATGTGTTAGGGTAATTATGATATCATTTTTACCCTTAATTACCCTATTTAATTTTAATCATGGTAAAAAAAGTCAATAGATACTATTCACCAAAAAATATTTTCATCTTGTTGAACCAAAATTTACATACTGATATTAACTATGTCTCTCAGATTTTTGAAATACAACTCATAGAAGCAGTAAAATTATGTTTTATGCACATTTTCAAATGCTCGTAGGTGTTGGGTAAAAGATGATAAAAATTTCAATAACATTTTTATATATCTAAACTTATTATAAAATGACTCCAATGAATTTAATTGAAAATATATAGGTATTAAGTATCTATATTGACTGAAAATAAATTTAAATAAAATAAAAAATTATTTAAATAAAAAGTTTATTTTAACTAATAACACAGTGTTTGTCACTATTAATCAAAAATTGAATGTTTTCAGAAAAACACCAAAAATTCACGCTAAGATAATTTCAATAATTCTAATTATAAAATGAAGTCAATTTTGAAAAATAATATATATAAAATTTTAAAAAGTTAGTATTACTATTCATAACAGCAGGTTTGATTGGTCGTAGTGTGTTAAAATCTCAATGTTATGTACAATGAAAGCTATTTCATTATTCAAATGGAAATGTATCTTGAAATATTGGGGTGTTATATTCTTCCCACATTCAAATAATTTCAACAAAAAAATTTCTAGAATACTACAACCCAAAAAGATTCAATTTGTTCTTCATTAGAACATCCTCTGGTTCACATGTTGCCTCTTCCATCTTATGGTTTCTCCATCAAACATTTACATGACGAGTCATTTGGTTACTGAACACTTGTTCTCTAGTATAAAAAATATTGACAGGATCAACAAAATAATTCAAATCAAGTTCCAGTTCAATTTCATTATTGGTGAGTACGTGCATTGGGTTGGGCATGTATTTTCTTAATAGTGAAATGTGGAACACATCATGATCTTTGGAGAGACTTGGTGGCATTTCCAAATGGTAAGATACAACCCCAATTTGTTCTAGAATTTCGAAGGGTTCAATGTACCTGAGAATTAATTTTCCCTTATTTATGAATCGTATAACTCTCTTTCATAGAGATGCCTTCATGAAAACATGATTTTATAACTGAAATTCCAAATCCTTCCTTCTATTATCGGCATACATCTTCTGCCAACTTTGAGCTGCTTTGATGTGGGTTTGGATAATCTTAACCTTTTCCATCATTTCCCAAACAAGTTTTGGGCCTACGAGTATTCTTTCACCAATATCATCCCAACAAGTTGGTGTGCGACATCTCTTTCTATATAACGCTTCATATGGTGTCATCTGATTAGATGAATGGAAGCTATTGTTATAAAAAAATTATACCAGAGGTAAATATTGATCCAACATACCATAAAAGTAATGTGAGTAAGATCTCAACATGTCTTATAAGGTTTGAATAGTCCATTCTGATTGTCCATTAGTTTGAGGGTGGTAGCCAGTGCTCAAATAATGTTTAATATCTAGGTATTTCTGAAGACTTTTCCTGAATCTGGATGTAAAATGGGGATAATGATCAGAAACAATCGATAGGGGTACTCTATAAAGTCTTAAAACTTCATTAACATACAAACATTCTAAATATTCAAGTGGTGAATCTTCTCTTATAACAATAAAATGTGTTGACTTTGTAAGACGATCAACAATGATCCAAATTAAATCATTCCTTCTAAGAGTCTTTGGTATCCCCATGGCATGTTCCATCATAATATCATCCCATTTACACTTAGGTATGGGAAGAGGTTGCATGACTCTCTAAGATGTTGTCTTCCAGCATTCACTTGTTGGATAACCATACACCTTGACAAAAAAATCACCAATCTCCCTTTTCTTGTTGTCCCAAAAAAAATGTCCCTTCACATCTCTATAAATCATATTGCTCCTAAGGTGTATAGTGAAATGGGAGCTTTGAGCATCATCCAACAATTCCATTTTTAGATATGGTATATCAGGAACACAATGTTTCTTCCCAAATTTCTATATTCCATCTTCATATACAATGTCACTTAATCTCCCACCATTTACAGCTTTAATCCTCATTCGAAACTCTTCATCATTAGTCTGAGAATTATTATTCCTTTCTTTTAAAGATGTTTTGGCGAACATTTTAAAATGTATTGATATTTCACCTTCCATGGTTATTTTTATATCCATATTTACTATATCCATGAACATTGGATCACATTCAACTCTCATCTTGTTTATAACTCCATGATCCTTTCTGCTCAAAGCATCTTCGACATTATTTTCCTTCCCAAGGTGGTAGTGTGTTGTGAAATCATAATCCTTGAGTAGTTCACACCATCTTTTTTCCTTCTTCTTTAGTTATTTTTTTGAGAAACTATACTTCAAACTCTTGTGATCAGTATAAATGTCACACTTTTCACCATAGCGATAGTGTCTTCATATCTTCAAAGTGAAAATTAGAGATTCTAACTCAAGATCATGAGTAGGATACTTTTTATAATGAATTTTTAGCATTTGTGATGCATAAACAATAACTCTATCATTCTACATAAGGACACAACCAATCCCTTTCTTTTAAGAATCACTATAAATAACAAACCCATCATACCCCGATGGTAGAGTCAAGATAAGGGAATTAACTAATCATCTATTCAGTTCTTCAAAACATTCTTTACACTCTATTATCCAAAAAAATTAACCCCTTTACATGTGAGCTTGGTTAATAGGTTAGCCAACCTGGAAAAATTCTGAACGAAACGTCGATAATAACCTCCAAAACCAATAAAACTGCATACCTCAGTTATACTCGTCAGAGATGTCCATTATTTGATTGCATTTGTATTTGAAGGATCAACATAGATGCCATCCATAGAGACAATATAGAGAAGATAAGAAATCTCATGAATCCATAATTCACACTTTCTAAACTTCCCATATAATTCTTTTCTCCTAAGAGTATTTAGAATAATGTGAAAGAGATTTTCATGATCTTCATAGATTTTGGAGTATACCAAGATATCATCAATAAATACCACTAAAAAGTCATCATGATATTCCTTTAAAACTCATTTCAATATATTCATGTAGAAAAATGGTGAATTAATCAATCTAAAGTCATTACTATAAACTCGTAATGCTCATGCCTAGTTTAATATGTTGGTTTCGGAATGTCTTCCATCTTCACACACAACTGATGATATCCAGATCAAAGGTCAATCTTTGAAAAATATTGAGCTCCATGAATTTGGTCGAATAAATCATCAATGCGAGGTAGGGGTACTCGTTCTATATTGTTATAGCAATGATATACTTGTAATCAATGAACAACCTCATAGATCCATCTTTCTTCTTTACAAAAAGGACAAGGCTCTCCATGGATAAACACTAGGTAGAATAAATACCTTATTACTAAATTACTCTAGTTGTTTCTTCAATTACACTATTTCTATAGTGGAAATTATATATAGTGTCTTCGATATGAACCTTGTACCAGGAATTAAGTCAATGGAAAACTCAATTTCTCATTTTGAAATATTTCTAGGTAAATCCTCTAGAAACACATCAGCATATTCATGAAAAATAGGTACTTACTCTATTAAAAAAAATTTCCTCACCCATTATTATTTCATTTTCATTCTCCCAATTAATTAAATTTAGTAGATCTACTGGGGGTGATCTATATAAAAGCTTGATGGTGGTGTTTCTGCTCTAATGTTAAGGTACTCCTTTTCATCATTGAGAATTTTAACTTCCTTATTCTTATATTAAACTTTCATATCATGGTCTGGAAGTCAATCCCTATTGAGAATTATATCAAATTCAATCATGGGTATGATGATCTAATCAATAGATCAATATATATTATATTCCTTAATGGGGATTGATTAACAAAACTTTGTGGAAATGATACTTCCCTTAAGAGTTTTGACTAACAACTCCCTTGTTAAATCAAATTGTAAATATCTAGTTTTCCTAGAAATCTGGGAAGATATGAAATAATAAGATAATCTAGAATCAAATAAAGCATTGGATAACTTGATAAAACTATTAAATTACCTACCATCTCATCATTCTGAGCTTCGACCTCAGAAGTAGTGATCACTTAATCTTGGCCTGCATCCCATGTAATTTTTTGAGCTAATTTTCACTGACGCTTAGGACATTCATTTGAATAATGAACCATCTCCCAGAATTTATAGCATTGAACATTGATAACTTCTTTATTCCCCAAATAATCACTAGCAAGATGGAGTTTCTGTCCATATTTGAAGCATACTTATTTTCCTTTTAGATAGGCAGCATGGTGCTTCCTTCCTCAATTATCACAGGTTGTAAATTCAACTCTTCCCTTCTTCCATGTTTCCTTTTTTCTATTCCCAGAGTGTTCAGTAGATCTCTTCTTCTCTTTCTTTGATTTAAAGCCGTAATACATAGAGAATTCATTTTCTCTCTTGATAGAACATGAGACAATATCTATATACGATGATAATTATTGTGAGAGAAATTCACGATGGGTAAATGGTTTTAACCCATCAAAAAAATTCTTAGTTCTTGGGTTAAATATATAATTTTCGTCATTCCTTTCTATCCTTGTAAAGTTATCCTCATCCTTTGCGACATTCTCATCCTCATTTTACCTTAGACTGAAAAATATTTTTCTCATATCGTTTCGATGGTCATAAGGAAAATATTTTTCTAAAAAAATACCTTTAAACTACCTCCATTCCATGTTCAGTACTTCTTCTTATTACTTTTTGTTTTTTATTAATATCCACCATTGAACTACATCTCTCATGAGGTGATAAACTGCCATGACAACATTTTTTATTTTTCTACTCCCCAAAGCATTAAATAATATCTATAAGGAATTTATCCATTGCTCAGCAAATAATGGATTTGTATTCCCATTGAATGTTGGTGATTTTTTCCTCATGAAGTAGTCTAACATTGATCCTTCACATTGTGGATAAGGGTGCTCCATGGAGGTAAGAATATTATTCATAACCTAAGTGATTTGTCCCATTATGGTGATAAGATGATCAGCACCAGCTGCATCATCAGCTCCACTATAATTATCTTGAGTTGGAGTGAAATCCCTACATAGATTACGTGAATTGATACAGTTTACATTCCTTCCACTATGAGGCATTTCTATACAATGTACTACACTAGATTAGTTTATGAATCACAATACATAATTCCAAACTTGTAAAACACTTAACATAAATTGAACAATTTATGGATATAATCTATAATCATAATAATGATATACTTGAGGAAGTACATACTCATCAACCCTTCATAATGGTGTGTAAATAAAATGAGAATTGTCCTAAGCATATCTCACAAGAGTGTCGTAACCAAGAGTGCAGCGAGGCCCATTGTCAAACACTAGTTCTTGTTCGATTCTAGCTCAAATCAGTGTTTTTGGGTTTTACCCCTAGGTACATTTGTGCCATATCCACCTCTACCTGTTCATATCTAAATAGGGATGTATTTCTTGGAAAATCATAAAATCTCTATTGTGCAAAAGTTTTTCATACGTTCTTCATTAATAATCCTCAAAGTAAATCTTAGGATGGTGTTCTCTAATTAGAGTTTTTCTAAATCTAGTCTCTAATGTTTGTATTAAACATTCCCTGATACAAACTGTAACGCCCCAACCCTAGTTACACAGAGTCTGTGCATTATTTTAATACATGGCCATGATATAAGGAAATCATTTCACGAAAAACCGATCAATTTAGTAGTCCTGGAAATAGATCACATACATCAACTTCACATTACAATTTTAAACATAAAATACAGCATAGATAGATCATTGGGAACACCATTATTCCCTATTATTATAACCCTACATATCAACCATAATACACATCTTGGAAATCCTAGGAAAATAAAACATTAGAAAGGTGTGATCTCAGAAGCTCAATAAGTGTAAAAAATTTAGCAGAAGATAACATAAACAATGGGCATGGTGAATAATTGAAAACTCATTCCTTTATAAATAATAAACATGAACAATTTATGGTAGAAATATAAGATGATTAAATAATTCCAAAATAAAACATAGTCATGTGTATTATAATAGTCAAATAACCACATGAACCATCAATAATATTTTCATAATGAGGGAATGTATAATGCCCGACATTTAGAAACATTTTTTTATGGCCTTGTCGAAGATGTCTAAAATTGATTAAGGCAACAAATAAAACCATATATAAAATTTGGAATGTCCTCATCCAATTAAATCTCTAATTGTCTCATTAGACCTACCAATGCATCGAGGATCTATAACATGCTCTACCAGTCACTTACTGTGTCCAATACATTCCTCATATGAAAAGGATGAAACATAACATAAACGTTCATATTAGAACTAGCATATGAAATGTCAATTCCTTAAACATAAACCATGAATGGTATAAAAAAATCAAATCCACAGTCAAAAACATCTCAAA
This sequence comes from Viscum album, assembly GCA_963277665.1. Lineage (NCBI taxonomy): Eukaryota > Viridiplantae > Streptophyta > Magnoliopsida > Santalales > Viscaceae > Viscum > Viscum album. The sequence goes on along the minus strand of OY728150.1, from coordinate 1,826,128,056 downwards.
ACCCTCAATACAATATGGATGATTTTTATCATAATAAATCAACTTCAAACATGTTTGAAATACATCAAAAGATGTTGACATAGATGAAAATGATTTGTAAACATCTTTGAGAGAAATATCCCATTTTCATGAAAACAATTAAAATCCACAAAATTTAGAAAGGAAAACATTTAATGACCTTTTTGAATCAAATTTTCCCATAACACTTTGAAAAATTTGAATGGAATTAACATTTTAAAAACATTCATGTCCATTTAAATAAATCCTTAAAAACATTTTGAAAAGTTAGACATTAATGAGAATTATTTAGAAAAATAAATATTTAAAAATTTTAAAATGATGTTTTAGTAAAAGAGTATCTTAAATATAATCATGTTGGAATATATCTTATGAAACATGGACATGGATAATAAATATGTACCAGTAAAAACATACCCATAAACAATCCCGAATAATAATGAGATTGAGGAATTAAACCTTACCATACACTTTCCTTTGGTCGAGGGTACGTTTATCCTCCAGTATAATTACCATAGAATGTTATTAAATTTTTAAATAACCATATTCTTCTTTATTATAACATTCATGATTCATTTAGGACTTTATACAACCCATTTAATAATTATTTCTATGTTAAATTATCATTTTGGTTAATAATCGCTTTGTTTATGGTATATGTTTTAACTTGTTATTCATAACCATATCATTTAGACTATTATTTAAATACTTCTATAAAATAAAACATGATTTATATATCACATATATATATAATAAAAATATCTATAACATATAGATAAATGAAATGGAATACACCGTTTATGGAGACTGTAGGTTTTACGTATGCATAAACGTTGTTTCTGTTTTCGTAACGTATTGAACATAAGCAAGTGAATATGATATATGTAATACATAAATAAATATATATATATATATATAACTGTTATAATTATTATGTCATATGTTATATACTTATTAAAAATATATATTTTTATAATCATCGTTGAATGGTGGACGTGGGAATGAATCTCATCGCTCCCTGGAAATGGTAATCCGTACGTATGAATGAGCAACAATATCATTATATTGATGATAAAATAATATGTAATCAGATATTATATCATATATAACAAATAATTAATATGATATATTTATTTTTTACATCAGTTATTCTCATTATTATACGCATCCAAATAATGAAGTGTTTGAATAACTACTACACCATGATGTGGAGACGGTAAGCCGTACGTACATACATATGGTGACATTGTCATTAATAGGATGGATTGATTAATTAATATGGTTATATAATATTTATAATAACACCAAATTATATAGAAGGTACTGGATTTATTATTTTGGTATGCATACAACAAAGAAATATAAAGTGGATGTTGAAAAGAACTTGAAATAGATGACAAAATATTTACCTTTTCTTCTAGTTCTTCCTTTTGATTTGATAAACAGGGCTCCATAGGTTGGATTTATAACTAATTGAAGGCCTCTATAATAATGGGAGGAATGATTGGAGGACATTTAGGAAGGGTTTGGCCGATCTAAATGGATTTGGAGGTGTAAAATTATGAGAAGGGGAAGTTCCTTTTTATAAGAGATGTGATGGTCACTTTAGGAAAAGCTTGAAATAGTATTTTATAAAAAATTCCATTTAACATTATAATGGATGAAAAAAGTAATTATTTCGATGATAAGGTGGGTATGGGTCTAAAAACTCTCTACCAATTGGTTTTAGACTAGTTTAGGTCATCATATTAGCCTTATCATTTATATTTAGCTTTTAGTTAAATAGTTTGACATTTACCATATCTCTTTTTATTTTAATATTATTTGGTTTATAAACAAACTATAAACTTACAAGAGAACCCCAAGTGGTTCATTATTAACATATATAACCTTATCTATGTCATTTGGTCGAAAAATATATTTTTAGTAATATTATATCAATTAATAATATAGTATTTGTTTTAAAAAACTCAATTATGTCAATTTTGACACCACTTAGTATTTAGTTTTTTTGAGATCCTAACAGCTATATTACTTTGAAAAAAAATTATTTCATAAACCCTTACATGTCATATTTACCTATAAAACTAGTGTAATTTCTCAAAAGGCTCAAATTACATTTATTTGGATATTTATAATATCAGTTATTTTAAACATTCATTAATAAGGTAATTACTGCATCATCATTGTGTCATAAATAAATTAAATTATATAATGAATAAAATTTATAAATAAAATAAAATTATGTAGGAAATATTTTTATATTTTCAATGAATATTTATAGTAGAATTTATATTATGTATAACCCTATATTAAAAATTGGTTAGTTAATAAACATTGAATTTTACTCTTTTAACACTTCTCTAAATAAAATAATAATAAATGTCCTAATTTAATCTAAGTGAACCAAATATGATCATATTTTATTATTAAGGATTTTTTTGGTCGAATTATACTTATCCAATTGAAATAGGACATTTTTTAGGGTTATTATGATATCAATTTTACCCTCAATTACCCAATTAACTTTTAACCGTGGTAAATAAAAGTCAAAACATACTATTCACCAAAAATTATTTTCATCTTATTGGACCACATTTTACATACTTATATTAACCATGTATCTGATATTTTTAAATTCAACTCACAAAAGTGGTGAAATTATATTTATGCAAATTTTTAAATGCTCCATGTAGGTGGAAGATGACGGTAAAAAATTCAGTAAAATTATATATATATATAAACTTATTATAAAATGACTCCAATTAATTACAATGATCATATATAGTTATTATGTATCTATTTTGACCTAAAATAAATTTATATAATATAAATAATTATTTAATTAAAAAGTTGGTTTTAACTAATAACACTCTGTTTTTCACTATTCATAAAAATTGAATTTTTTTCGAAAAATATTAAAAATTCACCCTAATATAATTTAAATATTCCAAATTAAAAAATGTAGTCCATTTTGAATAATAAAATTTCTTAAATTTTAAAAATTGGGTATTATTATTCGTAACAACTAGTTTTATTGATAGTGGTGAGTTGGAATCTCAATGTTGCGTACAATGCAAGATATTGCAATATTAAAAGGGAAACATACCATGGAATCATGGGGTGTTAAACTATGAATTGTGATTGAGGGTATATTCTCCCCATTGTTCCACTTAAATCCTTTAATTTTAGTTAAAAATAATTTCTTATATATGGATGCAAAAATTATTTCGTGTTGCCTTCTGGTTTGGACCCAATAGGTTAGTTCTGGATGTTACAGAATGGAATCCTAGGATCATGAATCACTAACTTGTTTATTATCCATGCATTGATTTGAGATAGTGTTAAATGAGATATTATAACTGATTATTGGTTTAAGGAACTATGTTAGTGGCTAGCAAGAAAAATAAATTGGACCTTTGAGTTCATATAAATGTGGATATTGGCTGAAAAATTGATTCTGATATGTGATAAATGAAATATAATGTGAATTATGTCTTCAAAGAAAGGAATGTATGTTTTAATTCCATATAAATCATCATTATTATTATTCCGATTAGATATTTAATTAAATTCATTGAATTGTGTTACCTAATTTTGGTTTATTGTTTTTGTATGACATATCTGTGTATTCAGGCTTTTGTGATATATCATTTCATAAATTAATTGATTTAACTAATCAATTTTTTGTTTTTTTATATATGATGACTGGAAATAATGTCCAAGGATGGGGAGAATAATTATTACATGTAGGGTTATAACTTTGGTTAAGGGTAAACACCTAGGACAACCATTTGTGATACCTTATAATGAATATGACCTGGATATGTTCGTAATGATCCTTTTATCATGGAGACATGAGTGAAAATATATGATATTCTATAATAGTGGCCTGATTTCTCGGATAAATTCATCCAGCATTACTAATTGAGGAAAACATGTCGATGGAGGGGGATAATTTTAATATCATTAGTTTCTAATGATGATAAAAACTCGAGATTAAACTGATTTATTAGTTTTTTATGTGAAAATTTCAATTTCAATAAATATCTAATTATAAAAGATTTAATGGATCCCAATAAGTGTAAAATCAATGTTAATACCTTGGAATATTATTTGGAATATATATAGATAAAGACACTAAGTCAGTGCGAGAATTCAAAACCCATAGAGCCTTAAGGTTGATAAAATATAAATATTAAATATATTTTATTACTCTTTTAATGTTTTTCCAAAACAATCTAATATATCACAAATTGTGTCTATGATGGGAAATATGGGGATCCCATTAAATAGAGAACACATGATTTACCTTAAGTGTGAAATAAAATACGTGAGTGTCTGGTGCTTCGATACAACACGCGTGAGTGTAATTTAAGTAATATTTTAATTAATATTTTTAAATGGAATAAATTATGTATATTGCAAATAGTATCTCATATGAGAAATTTGAAACATCCATTTAGTTCATAATACATGTTTTTCCATAGCTGGGACATAATGTTTTTGTCAATCTTCAATTTTCTTAAATCTAAGGTAAGTGTAATAATAATTATATTGTTATTGTTATTGTTAGTGTTAAAAATTGAAATTACACATGTAATTATACTTTATTACTTCATTAGCTATGTTTTTTAATTGGTAATTTTTTTATTGGGAGTTTATATAATCATAGTGATATTTTTCTCTTTATGCTAAATAAATTCAAATGCGCGGTTAATATTAAATTATTATTATTTATGATAATTTAATAGAAATCAAGTTTTTCGTGTTAAATTGTAAATTATTTTATCTTTTAATACTTATAATTATTATTATTTTATTGTTACTATTTCAATTCTTGGAAAATAATATTTCTTATTGAAAATAACATTGTATAAACATATACTTATGAGGGTGTATATATAGATGCGTGTATAAATATATAACGAATATATATTCGTTATATATATATATATATATCTGGTTGTGGGTGTTTATACAAATATAAAAATGTGTGGGTGTATATATCAATGTGTGTATGTATATAATACATATATATTTGACATATATACATATAAGGTTGTATATATAAATGAGGTGTATATGTAGAAATATAACTGAATTTTAATATTCATATTTAATAATTGTGTATTAAATGTGATTGATAGAGGTTAACAACAAGGATGAGATTTCAGGGGTACCACTTTGTTAAATATGAGAGAGAATAATTATATAAATTAATTGATAAATGAATGAAATAATCTATTGAATGATATGAAAAAATAACTTTAAAGGGTGAATGGGTGGACTTAAGTAATCTCATTATATGAAATACTGCACTCACACAACTCCCTATCTTCCCCTTCTCTCTGGACTCTCTCCTCACTTTCTCTCCATTCTCTTTATCTTTTATTTTATTACTCATTAAATTTATTTTTTCCATAAATTCTCCCATACTGACCATATTGATACATATCTAGTGTAATTGGGTTCCCCATGATGAGAAAAAATTATATCCATTTCTTTATGGATGGGACTTATTTTTAATAATATTATTCATTTTTATAAAATGATAATTTAAAAAAATTTAATAAAAAATAATTAGAAAAAACATATTTATAACAAATTATAAAAATTTAATTATAAAATATAAATTTATAAGACAATATCACAATATAATTATTCTTATGTGGGCCGTAATTTCTAATGTTTGTATTGGATAAAAATGAAAATTTACAAAATTATCTTGGATATGGAATGTGATATTATATGAAATATTGTCGATCTTCTAAAAATAAAAGAGTTGGTAATAGTTTTAGGATATCTTGGGGTGATATCCTATTTCAAGATGAGGATGAACACTTTTTGGGTGACTAAACCTCCAATAGATCTTTTGATAATGTCAAAGACATAAAGGTGTGAGTTTCCTAACTATTATGGTCTAATTTTATATGATTTTTTCATGATTTTATGTCCATATTAGACTAACCTGTGATATTTTTGAGATGCATATGAATGTGTGAATGTTCATTAGAATTCATTTTTATGATATGTTATTATGTTTGATTCTTAAATTTTATCTTATTTGTGTCGATCCATTCGTTTTTGTGTAATTTATTAAATTTTAGATACTTATGTTGTGGAATTATTCCTATGAGAAAACATATTTTATTGGAGCCTTTTGTTTTGGAGTTACATTTATGTAAAATCCATAAAGGAGGGTGTGGCTACTATATATATGGGAATGAATTATCATCCAATTAACCAAACCGATGTAGTTATAATTTCCTTAAAAGATGGTGTGGATACCCATATAAATGGTAATGCATTGTTTTCATCTGGTAGATACATGTCATGGATTCCTATGGAAACAGTTCATCATTGATTAATTTGATAACTAGTTAGAGGATCTACTTGACAAAACATGAGAGCTTCTGGGGAGAACCGCCGGTTGGGTGAGGTGAGCTGATGAAATATTAGAGCATGTGGTAATCCTACTAAAATCAATGATTGGGAGGGTTATGTATGTAACATAAGTTAAGGTACATGACAATTTTGGAGTCCTTTCTATTAATTAGGCAAAATAGTTGGGCCATTGTTCATGGTGGCTCAATTAGTGAATGAAAACTCAGAATATGATCTATTTTTATTTATAATTTACATACATTAAGATATAAAATTATATATATATATAGTTTACTTAGGTTAAAGAAAAATTGGTTGCAACCTACCGAGTCTTGTACTCAAACAGTACATGGGAATTTTTATGTGCTTGTAGATTTTATGACCAGAGATCTTGAAAAGGTGAACAGCATAACGGTGGATTGTTGAGAAGTTGAGTTTTGAGATAGAGTGGACCCAAGAATACACTAGATAACCAAAAATGTTATTGATTTACTTATCATTTGTTATTTTTCTATGTACCGTAGAAATACCTTCCAATTTAGGATAGTTTTATTTTAATCACATGTTTCATTAACATTCATTAAATACTCTCATCTGTTTTATTATATTTTTTTATCATTATATCATGGTTATTTAGTTCTCTTGTGCACTTGGAAAGAGTGCATAGTCTCCCCATGGATCAAATTGAGACACTCCATACTCATTAGTAATTTCTTGCAAACAGGGAGTCATGCAAGAGGTTATGTAGCATAATGACATGGACACAGTGGTTCAGTTCAGGGTGTTATATACCGTGAACACATCTAGTATTTTCATCCAACCTAACATTAAGGATGGTTATAAAAGTGAGTGATGTTGAACAACCTTGAAATCTACGTTTTTATTACTATAAAATGTTTAAAGTCAATAATGTGTGATATTCACATCCCATTATAGTATATATAATTCTACATCAACTATTTAAATCGAAATTTCCATTTATTATTTATTGCATCAAGAGGATATAGTAGTTCCCATTATATAATGAAACCCTCAAGATACATTGAAATTTATTTTAAACATATTCTATATGGTATAGATACATCATACTATCTAGATAACGAAAATTTATAACTATCATCTACTCAGTGATCATAATAATTGAGACTTTTTCTCAGGATATTCACCCATAATGATTTTTAGTGGGTGAGATCATGATTACAGAACCAGAAAAAGGAAAACCACATGTCTTTGGTGTTATGGGTTGTTTCTATGTACATAAATGTATACTGATATACTGAAATGAGATAAATATCAATGTTTTCCATTTTATTGGGTAAATTAATTCAAGCTACGAACCATGATAATGATGTCATGGAGATCTTTCTTGTGATGGGTATGTCATTGGGTGTATGGCATTGGATGAACGATCAAGATGGAATTCATCGCTTTCAAATTGACGATGTAATATCGTGGACCTAGTTTATTAAGATGGTACATACATTATAAATACATTTCCATGATATTCATAGGTAACTTCATCTAATTATATCTAAAAAAAATATAGAAATGAAGGACAATGACATAGTGATGCTTCCTTATGTATGGTATTTCATATGCAAAATAGATTATATTACACCATGACTTTTGGTATGATGGTTTTAATTTATATGACTATTCATTATCTCATTATGGGCCTCAATAGTTTTCTAGACACCACACATGGTCTTTGGATTCAATTCACTACTTTCAATACTATGTCCTCCAGGGTCACAAATAGTATCATATTAAAAAATATTCCATATTTTTATGAATATGTATATTGGAGTTGGTGGATCCTCTATGTTGTCTGAGATTTATCCAAGAATTATTGATCATCAACAAATAAATAAAATAATTATTATTCAAGTAATAATTAATTTAGTTGAATTTTTTTACTAAAACCACTTACAAGTGATTATGTAAATAAAAGGAATAATATTATATGAAAAATAATACTTTAATACTAAAGGATCCATTAATATTAGGAGTAATTATCAGGTGATTTTCTGAGATAGGTTTATCATGTAACATATTTAATAAATATAACATGAACATGGTAAAATGTAAATATTATTTTTTACATATTTATTTAGTAATAAATATTTAATTATTTCTTATTTAGTGAATGATAAATATATTGAGGCTGGGAAACCCAAACCAAGAATTTAAAAAACCATATATTGGTCTATGTGAAGATTAATTCATTGAATTATTCATTAAATTAGAATTTATAGAATCTCTCTACTCCCAAATCATAGATAGGGATTCAATTAACCATGAAAATGATCCAAGAATGGCTTCCTTGATTAATGGAATGAGATTTTGGTGATTTTTGTGACACCAAAGGGTTCATAGGAGTTTCGTCATTACACTTACAGTTTGATTAAAATTGTTCACATTGATTCTATAATCATGTGTTTTCAATATTGAGGGTTTGGATTCATATATCATGAGAAATGATCACCAAAAAAGGGTAGAAATAAAATTTTCATCATTTAATTTTTTTTATTTTTTTAGGTTTAATTTGATTTATTGGAATAATTCATGTTAGCTCCTCAGACCTTACTAGGGATTAGATCAACGTATAATTTAATGCTTCTCCACTCTAGTGATGATTATTATTAAATCCCCACCACACCATCTTTTGATGAGTACTCTGAGACCAATATTTTAAATGAGAATGATCGCAAGGATTTTATGAGTTTATAAACATTATTTTGTATTACATTTAAATTGAAAGCTCAAAACATTTCCCAATGGAACAAGCTGCATGTGGGTCCTATTTCATACAACCAAGTTATATTGTTCTGAAAAAATAATGTATTAAAAGTGGTGAGATTTTGAGTGTTAAAATTTAATAAAGCATATCTAATATATATGCTTTTTTCAGAATGGTGTAGTGATGAATTAGAAGAAAAATAATTCCGGAAAACTGGATATATTCTGTCCAGGAATCAGCTAAATATAGGAATGAACCTAGTAGCACGAGATCCTTTGGCAAATTATCTGTAATTCCACTAGAAATATAATTTCATTAACATTTTTTATATAGCATATTTATTGGCTACAAAAAGAACTATTAGAAATTATAGATTTTAAATAAAAAACAATATTTGATTTATTTTTAAAAATATGGGGGTTGTTTGTCTAAAAGAAAGAAAAAATTGAAGGACTTATTTGATGAAATGTATGACCCCCCCCCACCCCAACCTATCCTACCCATTCAGGTGCCTCATGGACACTCAATATGACATCAACGTCTCCCTACCTTATCTCCACATCCATCACTGCATGATCCTAAAATCTCTAGACCACATTATCCTTCATACTTCTACCCTCTAACTACTACCACCTCCAAATCACATAGCATTTTTAGAAATCATCCACTATTGACTCCTCACTAATGCATATATGAGGCCATTTACATTACTAATTCATCCATTATTTCCACTGCTAATTCCATGGTTGACCCCCTCCCCCATAAATCCTCCTTTAGTGATCCACCTTACTTACACCAGCTACGACCATGCCACCCGAAAATGTCCTCGGCACATGAGCCACTACCTGGTGCCCCAATCCAGGATTCCACATGTCCTCATGTTCTTCTCCCAATAAACCATAGTTTTTTACTAGAAGCGAGGGTATAAAAGGGACATGGGGAGACTGTACCCTATTTACTAGTATATGAAAAATAGAAATTAAATAAAAAATTTAAACAAAGTGGAATAATCAAAAAGCATGCAGAAACAACCATTTTGAAAAACATTTCACAAACCAGAACCAATAGTAAGTCTTGTCATGATATAGTATTAGGTGAGAAAAACAAAAAAATAAAAACAGTAGTAGAATATCAAAAATGGTCTTAAAACCGCGTTCGAAACCTCATCAAGACATCTAAAATCTGACTCAACTCTTAAGAAGAGACCATTACCATTTACTGAACCTAGAACCAAGAAATCTTCCTAGGTACCCAACTATAGCCCATGTAGGGTGTGTGTACAACCTAGTAGGCTACAACCAACAATTTCAACAAAATATATAGTCTAAATATAAAGTGAATGCAAGTGATAAATAATTAAATGTAAAAAATAAATACATGTAACAATTATTAGTAAATTTTCCCTTATGTTATTTCATTATCAAGACCAAATTTGATACTTATGACTTCTAAGTGATAAATAAACCTTTTTCATGTGCCTAATTTATTATGAATTTTCAACAATATCCAGGCATTTGGGAATAAATCATGTCCTATCTCACTAGTGAAATATTTCACAAGAACCACATCATCTTCACCTCAAAGCCTCAGTCTAGGTGGAATGAAACCATTAAAAAAATACAAATCCTCCCCTTCCATAATCCGTACATTGGGGGTGGAGTTTATAACCTTCACACATCTTGACCGTGGGAATATAACCTCATGTATATACACCACTCTACCAAGCCATGTGCCAATGTTTATTTATTTGTTCACCACAGATAACCACATTACAACCATGCATAACTAATATCATTTGTAATATCAAAAAAATAACAACTGAAATGAGAATCTATATCATGACACAACACATTAACAGATATATAATTTATATCACCTACCCATTTAGCCCAATCTAAATTTTCCATGCCTTACTCACTATGCATATTCACATACAAAACAAGATTTATTGACAAGTTCCCATTAATCCCATTTAACCAATTCACATGTCAAACCAAAAAATAAATTATAAATTATCCACCACTAGAAAAAAATTCACAATCTTTTATTAATCATTACATTAACCCATTTACTTTTTCACCATGGTTTATATTTAAGAACAAGTAAATTTCACTCTGTACATTTCCGTTTAGCACATTCAAGAGGGCTGAAACACATCATGGCGGGATTTAATCAGTCATGTTATCCTCGCTACACCCATGGAGATCATGAGGGGTGGTTCAATTGGTTATTTAGAAACTCTTTATATTAAATATTTCAAATGTCACCAATAAACAAATATAGAATGAACAAGAACATAACCCCAAATGATAAAATCTATGTAAAAACTGGGGATATAACATGTAGATGACATACCTCAAAACTATTGATGAACACAATCCTAATTGAGTCCTTAAATCCTGAATAAACCACCCTTTAAAGTAACTATTGATATATCATAAAAAATAAAGGGTTTGTAGCTTTTGATGGAAATATGGGGAAGCAAAACCCTGGAATAGAATGAGAAATAAGTGAGGTACTATACATAATCGGATCTTTGATCAGTAATTAATGACACCTCAAATGACATAGGATCAAAGGAGAATAAAAGTTGGGAAGTATGGGTTAACCATGGTCGAATCTAAGGTTGAATGAGGGGGAGGGGAGGAATATACCGAGTTAGAATTAAAAATCCTAAAATGGTAATTGGTTATTTTTTTCTAGCATTACAAAGCTACATGGTTTACCCACATGGATTTCAAAACCATGTGCAAGAACCTGTCCAAGTGGAGCTGGGACACACGGTATCCTAGGTAGGTCACATGGTTTGATAGAACATGCGCTGACCTTGCATTAAGACACATTCCAATGCTACACAGTTATATAAAAATTTCACACACTTTTCTCAAATGTGCACCAACCGGGCACCTTGAAATTATTGGCTCAATTCCCTACTTTATCATGTCTTGATCCTTTAGAACACACCCAAGACCTAAAATACTCCATAAAAACACTTAATTATACTAAATCAAAATATTTAAAACAAAATTTAAGTAGTAACATACTAGCTTGATGTTCGGGATTTTACAACCTCCAGACCTTATGATAAACCATCCTCAAGTCTCTCCTCTAGAGAAATACTATATTTCCAGTGAAAAGATATGTGGATACATAGATCTTATATATGAATAATTATCCCATGTTTCTTTCTAAATATTTACATGTTTCTATAATACTCGAACTAAGGGAATAGTATTTCCACCCATGAAATTATTACTATAGTCCACAATACAAACTAGCTGGTCCTAAAAGGATTCATCTGCTTCCTTCTCTACATCCTCAATTTTTAACACGTGAGATGGGCTAGGGTGATACTTACAGAGCAACGGGACATGAGAAAAATCACTCTTTACACCATACCTCTAAGAGAGAGTCAATTGGCAAGCCACAGGTTTGGTCCTCTCCCTGATCTCAAACAGTTCTACATACCACGGTGCCAACATGATTCATTTTATAATTCATCAGTGACCCAACCTTGGAGATACCCAAATAAACACACTATTACCCACAAAAAACTAAAGGGTTCTACGATGATGATCTTCATATGACTATACCTTTCTCTAAGACATTTCTACATGTTTTATAATCAAATGACCCTTTTCTCAAATATCATGAATGAGACTTAGTCCTAACATCTAAGATTAACCTTCTTCTAACCATCACAACAGTGATCTATATAGTCTCTTATAGATTACCACAACGGGCACCATTTAATTCGAAGCTTAAAAAATATTATTATATGAAAACTAAATAAGTAATAAGTAGTTTTATCATATATAACTGAAATCCAGAACATAAAATCTCAACCTAATTTCTAATACCCGGATCGTACACTCTGATAGCATGTACATCTCTGGGTGACAATTCATACTCAAAAACACATGGGTACCAAGAAACTTCAATAATTCATTCCAAAAGCATGATATAAAACATGGATCACAATCTAAAACTATAGTTCTCATTACACTATGAAACTACACTATCTATTGAACATATTACTCTCCTGACAGGTCAATAATAGAGGTTTCACAGATCGGTAAGAAATGGTCCGTCTTATTCAATAAATTCAAAACTAACCAAATTGCACCATTCTTCTAAATAATCCTTAAAATACCCACTATAAATTCCACCATTAAATCATTCCACTTAAACTCTAGAATGAAATGATTGTAATAAACCACCTCGGAACTGATGTCAGGATTTTACCTTTAGGAAGGTAAGGCAGCAGGCTAGAAAACACACAACCTCTTTCTATATTCATGACAACCAATACTTCCTATGTAGATAACAATTTGTCTTAGTGAGAAATGGATGAATGCCCCACTATGATGTATATAACTCACACATCAAATCTTCATGCATACACACTAGTAAAACCACACGACCTAGAACATTAACAATGCAATCATCACTAATTCCACGACATGAATATGACTAACCACTTTTAATAATTTACTTCATCTCTAACCACTTCAAATCCTCTAGATAGTTTTCATTTACCTAGTTCAAAAGCGTAAAAACTATTTATATAGACTCTAGAGTCATTTTCACAAACCATTCCAACATATCAAAGTGAATCACAGCAAATAATGCCATAATTTTTCACTCAATGATGGATTCCAGAATCACATGATTTTGAGTCTTCATGGTTAGATAATCTAAAATACTATTCCATTTTCCTAGTGTGTATACCATCTAAAAATATAAAGATCTTAGGTACTTTATCCACCTTTATTGGTGGAAATTTAAATCAAGCTGAGATAAAAAACTACTTAAGAATTTTATTTTGGGTAAAAACCCGTAATTTCTCTCCCAACTAGTAATTACTCAAATACATTATGTCATAAAACGCAATATCTATCTCAACGCCATGAGTTGGATAATTTTATTCATGAAGACTAAACTTTCTAGACCCATAAGTTACAACTTGATCATCACCCATCAACACCACCCCATGTCCAACACCAGACTCATCTCAAAATAAGGTATACCACTTACCTAGTTTGGATAAGATCAGAATCAATGCTATATTTAACCACTTATTAATCTCTTGAAATTAATTATCACATGGATCTGACCACTCAAAAATATTTCCCTTATAGGTTAAGACTGATATTGGTTCTTATAAATGAGTGAAATATTTAATTATCCAATGGTAATAACCATCCCAACCCAAAAAACTACAACAATCAGAAATTTTATTAGGAAATATTCAAAGACACCATAGACTAGACCTCATCAGGATCAACCATAACCCTTGACTCAGAAATGATGTTCATAATGAAATTCACTTTATCAATCTAGATGTAATATTTTGATTGCATGGTGTAAATATTATTTACTATTAATGTACTCAGGATGATTTCAAGATTCTTGGCCTGATCATAAGTGTTCTGGAGTACACCATGATGTTATCAATGAAGGTGACTACTAACTAATGCTGATATGGGTGGAATATCTGGTTCATCAAGACCCTAAAAATAGCTGTTGAATTGGTCATCCAGAACAGAATCCCCACAAATTAATTTAACTTGTACCTACTTTGGAATGATTTCCTTGGTATATCTACAGGTATCACCATCAACTACTGTCATCCTTGTCATAAATTGATATTATATAACCCCATGGAACCCCCTAGTTGATGAAACATGTCAACAATTTTGGGTAATAGTTATCGGGTGTTAATCATCATGTAATTGAACTTCATGTTATCAAAACATAGCCTTAACGATCTGTATGCCTACATGGAAAATAGAACCATAAATCCCCAAGGTGATATAATAGGATAGATAAACCCATTATGTTCCATATCCCCCATCTAAACATTAATTTCATGAAGCTCTTCCAGTGCCATTCAATATGGTGCAATAGAAATTGGATCTTCTCCCAGTAGAAATTCAGTCATAAACTTAACATCTCTCTCAGTTGTTATCTATGAGAAATTCTCAATAAACACATCCCAGAATCAATCCACAATGTATTGAAATACTGGTTGTTCCCCTCCCCCTTTATATTGAAAAAAGAGAGATACATGGGATGTAATTTATCCCAACTACTATAAATTTGGCCCTACAATACCAACATGAAAATCGCACCCACCACGAAGGACATAAATGTATCTCTAAAATGATGTGAGCATTACCCTGTGAAGATTACAATTGATATGGGCAATATACAACACCAACCAATCTGTTCCAAAAATTATTTCAAAATCTAAAATCTATAGGAAAAACATGTTCCCTAGAAAATGATATCCACCATCCTCTAAGGAATAATCCTTACCTCGTTCGATATCCTCAACCCATACCCCTAAAAGAGTATCATATTAAATCACTCCTTAGGCACTTTCCATGGTTAATCCTAACACAACAATGAACTGAAAAAATAGTGAGTAGAAAATGTATCATAAAATGCACTAGAATGAATGGAATCTATAAGAAAAGAACCTAGAACTGTATAAAATATTCCCGAGACACCTTCAGGTGTAGACTCAACAACATGAAGATGACATATCCCAATACCTTGGGTTGCAACCTGAGTGACTAGCATTACACTACCTTTCTGGTGTGGATTATTTCAACCTAATGTTCCACATCCACCACCTCGACATGTACTACCAATGATGCACCAACTAACTACTGGATATAAAGTCAAAAACCATCATCCTTTACATAACATATGCCTCTAATATCTATTGTTTCCCAAATTCCATGGGTTCTTATGGAACCTCTAGATATTCCCCAGCCTTCGGCATACTTGACACTCAACTGGTGGTCAAGGACACCCACCATGCATTTTCCCCTACCTACCACACTAGTAACAGAACACCTGTTCTCCACCCTGAGAGGCTTGAAAAATCTTCTTGTTATTCTATGAACTTCTAATATATCACTCCCAATATCCAATGTACATTTCTCTATAAAAAATATAATATCATTCAATGTACGCAACATCGAGTTCAAACACACCTCCACCAATCAAACAAATGATTTATAAATAAGTTATGAATAGTAATCCCTACATTTTTGATATTTTATAAACATTATTTCCCAAATTAGAGATCATTTTTTAATTCATAAAATCATAATTAGTATAAGGTGAATTTTAGGTATTTCTTTGAAAACATTCAATTTTTGATGAATAGTGAAAAAACTATTATTGTTTAAAAACAAATTTTTATTTAATTTTTTTATAAATTAAAATTTATTTTAAGGTCAAAATACATAGATAATACATATATTGTTCTAATGTAATGCACTGATTTGATTTTATATTATTATTAGATATATAAAATTTTGTTGAACTTTTTAACGTCTATTAGCCACCTTCTAGGCACATTTGTAAATTTGAAAAAACCGTAAATTTTACACTTCTGTGAATTTACATTCAAAAATATGATAGATATGGTTTTCATCAATTAGTAACATGTGATTCAATAGGATGAAAATAATTTTTGGTAAATAATAACTTTGGAATATTATTTACCACAGCTAAAATTAAATAGGGTAATTAAAGGTAAAAATAATAATATAATAATATAAAATTACCCCAAAACATTTCCTAATTCAATTGGATAAGTGTATTTCAACCAAAATAGTCCTTATGAAAAAATAATTATCCTTTTTTATCCACATAAATTAGCTTAGGACATTAATTATATTTCATTTAAAATAGTGTTAAAAGTGTTAATTTCAAATTTTAATAACTAATTCATTTTTAATATAGGATTATGAATAATTTAAATTATAATATAAATATTCATTAGAAATATAAAACTATTTACTACATCATAGTATTTTATTTATAATTTTTTAGACATTAATAATTAAATTTATTTATGACACAATGATGATGCAGTGGTTACCTTATTAACGAATGGTTCAAATAATTGATATTATAAATATTTAAATAAATGTAAATTGAAACTTATGATGCAATCCACGTATTTTATAGGTTAATATGACTTTTTAAATTTTAATTAATGTATTTTTTTGATTTAATCCATTTCGGTGGGCTTTAAAAAAACCAAATACTAAGTAGTGTCAAAATTGACATAAATGATTTTTTAAAACAAATACTATTTTATTAAATTATATAATATTTCTAAAAATATAAGTATTATCCTAGATACATAGATAATTATACATAAGTAATTAATGAACCATTTTTGGTTCTCATGGCATTTAATAGAAAATATATTAACCATGTAGTACAAAAATACAAGAAGGCTTGGTAAAAGTTAAACTATTTAACTACAAGTTAAATATAAAATATAAGGTTAATATGGTGAAATAAGCTGGTCTAAAACCTATTGGTTTAGAGTATTTCTACAAAAATCCATATTATACTTTAAATAAATCAATTTGGAGATATTATAAACTGAAAATAATTTTATAATAAATAATATTTCAAGCTTTTCCAAAAGATCCCACACCTCTCTTATAAAAGGGTACATCCCATTCTATTAAAATCACAACTCCAAAGCCATTTGGATCGGAAAAATCCTGATAAAATGTCTTCCCAACTACACTACCTTTAACCTAGATGATGTACTTGGATCCGAAAGCAACCTGATGGAGCCATTTTGTTCAAATCGTAAGGAAGCACTTGAAGAATTGGTAATTATTTTATCACCTCTTTCAAAGTTCATTTCTTCTTCTACTTCCTATTTCATTATTGTTTCCATGCTAAAATAATAAATCCAATACCTTATACATAATTATATGCTATTATAAAAATGTTACAACCATATTCATTATTTTATCCATCCTATAAATGAAAAAGTCGCTATACCGGCGTAGGTACGGCTTACCCTCTCCACTTCGTGGTGTAGTTTTTTATTCAACACTTCATTATTTGGATGGGTATAATAATAAGTTTAATTGTTGCAAATAATAAATATAAAATTTTTATGATTCTATATATATAATGTAGCATCTATTTAAATATGATTACACCATTAATAGAATGATATTTTTGCTCGTGTGTACGGACGGCTCAACATCTCCCCGATGCGATGAGATTTTGTTCCCCACCGTAACCATTATAGAGTAATTTTGATTTTATGATTAAAAAATAAATTTTATTAAAATTATATTATTCTCTATATGAATCATATACATTTTATGCAGAGACCTGAAGCTTAACGTACATGAATATTACATTTCTTTTGCGGAATACATAATACATAAGAAAAACACACACACAAGGACTGTAATAGTTTAGTGTCTTTGGAAACTCGGAATATAATCTTCTAATCGTGGTGAAAGATCTTCAACATCTCCCATAAAGATCATCTTTTTAAAAAAAAAACCTAAATCCTTTCTTTATGACCTGGGGAAAAACATAAAAGTGTGAGCTCAAATTCTCAGTAAGGGTAAACAAAAGAAATATCAATCACGTCATATTCATAAGAACATATCTTTTGGAAATCTTAACCCGCAAAAGAGATCATAATTTCATAACATGGGATAAATCATAGTAGTGAAATGTAATCCCAATAATCATAAATTTAAACATGAAACTTTGTGGAATACACACATAATCATAGAGAATCATTTCATATTAGTCAAGACTCATTGCCAAGACGATCTTAGTGGACAAAGTCCCTTTCTGAACTGAGTTCACTCCTCGTTTCAGTCCGGTTTCACTGAACTGGTATAACCTACCATTCCAGCCATGTCTATCTCATGAGATATAAAATATTTACCCAATGCATTGGAGGGAGATATAGGTCCCACCCATCTCATAATGATACCATTCTTATGTGTTCCACAAAATCATAAACCATATATCATAGCATAACCCATGTAATAAAAATGGGAATCTTAAACATCGTGACATCATAAAACAATTCATATAAGGTAAATGAATTCATAAAAATATTTCCATCACAAAATAATCAAATCCATGTAATAATAGAGATAGAAACAGAACCCTTTATTATCTTAGATGGAAAATAATTTTGATAAAACACTTGAACTCCATTCTTGAGGAAAATATCCTTTCTACTTTAAAACCCTTTTTCCTTTCATAACATGTCATACAATTATAAACTAAAATAAGTTGATTAAAAATAAACATGAAAACTTGTAAAGGAAGCTTCTTGGAAATAATTTTTTAAAAATCCATTCATACTGTATAATTTTAAAAAAAACATTCTTCTCGTACTTTTCTCGGAAAAGTCAAAAAATACCTCGTAGGAAAAACGACAAAAGATTCCTTTCATATCCTTTATTAAAACTCAACGAAACGTCAAATTGGATTTAAACAATTGTAGGTGGATGGAAATAATATTACATATCGAGAAAACATGGATTTGGATGATAAAATACACCCCAGTAAATACTAAAGTACAAACAATCTCGGATAAAAATGAGATTGTGATATTTCCCTTACCTTAGGTCCGATTTGCTTCGTAAGTGTCCAAAAATCCTGTATAATGATTTAAATAATTTCATTGACCTATTCCAGAATCATACTTATTTTTATGATATCATTTATGGTCATATTCTTAGCTTCATATTAGTAATATTTCATTATTACTTGTTATTCGGGTGTTTATTACTTTTTGTTCTTATGCGTGTTTTGTCGAATAAATTATTATTCTTCTCTTTAGGTTATAGATACCTCATTTAAAGAATGTTATTAGTGTAATATATATCATATTAATTCATTTAATTCATTTATATAACCATTATGAAATGAAGATCATGTAGAACGAGTCGCATCACATCGTGGAGACGGTATTCCGTACGTACGCACGAGTGATGATATCGTTCCTATGACTGTGGAATTGTATTCGAGTGTATGTATACTATTTCAGAATCAGTATCACTTTATAATAGTCATATATAGTCATTATTGACACCATTATACCCATCCAATTAAGGTGGTGGTGGAAAATTGATTACACCACGGCGTGGAGATGGTATTCCGTAGGTACGCACGTGCGGTGATTTCTTTTTCCGTAGGATGGATAGATGGTGAAATATGGTCGTTTCATACTTATAATAACATATCAGTATATGATTGATACTGATGTTATTACTTCATAATGAAACAACTAAATAAGAAGAAGTGGAATTAGAAATAAAGATGAAAGAATCAGTAACGGAAATTACCTCTTCTTTGAAGTGCTTCTTTGAGACATTATTTTAGGGCACTAAAATTGGTCTTTTAGGAAGAACAGAACCTCTAGTATGTTTCTAGGGAAGTGGAGAAGAGAATTTGGTAGGGTTTTGCCGAGCATGAAGGCTCAATGTTGTGTGAGGAAGAGAGGGAGGAGGTGCCCTTTTATAAGGGAGGAGAGGTGTACCTTTAGAATAACTAAAACTATTATTTTATTATAAAGTCAAATTAGGTTTTAAATTGCTCCAAGTTGAATTATTTAAAAGCTAAGGTGGGTATGGGTAGAAATAATTTCATCCAATATAATTTAGACAAGTTTAGGTTCCTATTTTAACATTATCATTTAGATTTAACATTAAGTTAAATAATTTTAATTTTACCGTGTCTTCTTGTGTTCTTATACTATAAGGTTAATAAACATACTATAACAATCCAAACGAACCCCAAGTTGTTTATTATTAATATATATAACCTTATCTAAGTCATTTTGCCCAACCATAGATTTTTATGAATAAAATAACAATTTATAATGTAATATGTTTTTAAAAAACTATTTTATGTCAATTTTGACACTATTTAGTAATTGATTTTTGTGAAACTCATAACAGAATGATTAGTTCAAACCAAGTTACTTAAATCAATACTAACATGTCATATTAACCTATAATATTAGTTTAATTAATAAAAAGTCTCAAATTAAATTTATTTGGGTATTTATAACATCAAGTATGTAAATATTTCATTAATATGATAATTACTGCATCATCGTTGTGTCATAAATAAATTAAATTATTTAATGTCTAAAAATTACAAATAAAATACCATTATGTAGGAAATATTTTTAGCTTTCTAATGAATATTTATAGATGAATTTATCTTATGTATAACCCCATATTAAAAATTATTTACTTATTAAACATTGATTTTAACTATTTTAACCCTTCTTTAAACAAATTAATAATAAATGTCCTAATATAATCCAAGTGGGCCTAAATGGTCATATTTTATTCCTAAGGTTGTTTTGGGTAGAATTAAACTTGTCCAATAGAATTAGGACATGTGTTAGGGTAATAATAATATCATTTTTACCCTTAATTACCCTATTTACTTTTAACCGTGGTAAAAAAAGTAAAAAGTTACTATTCACCAAAAAATTATTTTCATCTCATTGAACCACATTTTACTTACTAACATCAACTGTGTCTCTCGGATTTTCGAAATTCCATTCACCGAAGCGGTAAATTTATGTTTTATGAAAAAATCATTTTTTTAACTACCACTTAGTGGTTTCACTATTCATCAAAAAATGAAAGTTTCCAGAAAAATACCAAAAATTAGGCCTAAGCTATATTTGATATTATGAATTCAAAAATGAATTCTATTTTACCAAATTCAAAACATATCAGTTTCATTAATTAATTTAAAAAATTAATTCCCATCGTCAAAACAAATATCGTGTTCTTAAGAGATAATAACTATCAAAAGATTGACACTTGTTTATGTCTAGTTTAAATGTGAAATTATATTCAATGAACAACATTGTATTAAATTATAAAAATATATTCTAAATATTCTTTAAAACCACTCAAATTAATAATTTATCACTATTGATTATTTCGATTGAAAAAGTTGTTTTTTAATTAAAATATAGTGTGTTTTTACTATTCATCAAAATATGAAAGTTACCCGAATGATATGAAAATTTATCCAAAGTAAATTTTTATTTCATGATTCCAAAGAAGAATTTTATTTTGTCAATTTTAACTTATAAACATGTCAAAAACTATATTTAAAGTGGGTGCGCCATCAAAAGGCGGCAAAACTGCATTTTTTGAAAAATACTTATTTTACCCGAGAAATTTATTTTCTTCTTATACCATGTTTTAGAAAATATGCAAGAAGAATAATAATGTTATAAGATTCAAAATTTAGTTAATACTATTCATAACGGCTAGTTCCTAAATAATATTATAATAATATATCATTGTTTAGTAAAACCTGATATTGCGTACAACACATGCTATCGAGGAAGGTCAAGATTGCGTGTAATGCAAGCCAAGTCAGGGTTGCGTGTTGTGCAAGAATCCTTCGTTGTTTCGTATAATATAATCCAACCATATTTCATTTATACGTTGAATATATATATATATATATATATATATACTCAATGTTGCGTAGAATAACTATTATCAAAATTGTGTGTAATACGATCCAAGAATAGTGTTGCGTATACTGAAAGCTAATACGGTGTTGCGTATAGCGCAAGGTAATCTTGGTGTAGCATACAACACAAGACATTACTGAAATTAAAAGAATATTTTTCATAAAATCTCGTGGTGTTACATTTTACCCCTCTTAAAATGAATTTCGCCCTCCAAATTTGTCGGGGTTATAAATGGTTTACTATTCGAAAGTTTATATAATAGAAACCCACATCGTAAAAAGGAATACCAAAACCAATATTTAAGAACAAAAGTATGAAACATAACGGTTACCCAAATAAACTAATCAATGGGTTTCCACATTGGTGAAAATATGGATATGGAAGAGAAATCTAACCATCATGTTCTGATGGAGAGTGGTAGAGAACATGGCTATGGAAAAGCCAGTAATCACAAAGCCATAAATTTGTGACGATCTAAGGTACCATCTGATTCATCAGATATAAGAGCACTAGGACAACATTTTTGGTTTTCAAGATCATTTCCCTAAAGTTGATGAAATTGGAATTAGAAGAAATAATTTCGTGATTTTGGTATAGTCTCACCATTTGTCATTCTTTGGAAAATTTCCACTTCATCTCATAAAGAAATGAAGTTGAATTTGTCATTCGTGATGTGTTAGAAGATCATGTGATAGAATGATGGGTCATTCCATCTGTCTCAAACAACAGGTTAGTAAAGTTATCAACAAATACATAAGTCCAACTATAGTGAGATTAATCATATATGGTTCCTAAAATGGACTTATACTTTATATATCATACTGCTTAATATAATAAAACTAGTTTCTACTAAATAGGGACTTCCTGTAGGCCAGTGGTAGATGATAAAGGCTAGTCACACTTCGGTTGTGGGTTCGATTCCCATATCCTTTTCTGACGCGATGGGCTGTTGCCCGTCCTACAGGTTGTCCTTTTTTCTAAAACTACATTACTATAACATCCCATCAACAATATCAAAAAAGTTTTATCCTTAGACAATACTAACTTATGTCTAATTTAATCAATTCCAATCTTTAGGCTTATCTAAAATACTTCGGTCCGATATCATAGTGTAAAGAAAATGATCACGTGAATGCCATCATTTATCCCCCATATATCATAAGATATATCTTGTTGGTCAAATTACAAATATTTGTATACCTTAATCATGTATTCTCTTGAAGAATGAATACACATTGAACCTTAGTGAAAACATGAATGCAGTCAAATGTTAACTCTTTCCACATACCAAAATTCAAAAATTCTATATACTCAAACCATGATATAACCTTCTCCTTATATCAGTCATGAGCTCTTGAATACTATCAAACATTTAATTTTCTCCTAATCCCTTCATTATGCGCATATCATCTACATTATAAAAATATCTGAATAACCTTTCATGGATACTAGTACCATTAATCATACACTTTCAAAGCTCAAGGAAAGACAACAGTGTAACAATCCTTAAATGTCTCTTTATTCCATAGTACCATGAGATTACTTGTACAATATTACACATGATAAACATGTAATCATTCCACTACATTCATAAACCACTGACTGAGCGTCAACAATTCTTTCATCTCACATATCATGTGTAGTCTCTTCATCGTCATCATCAACAGAAATACTACCCATACGACCATACTGATTCTCTTCATGAGACATTTCCTTAGGGCATTGGTTTGCATAATGCCCATACATTCCACATTTAAAACATTTAACCATTGTTGATGTCGTTGAAATACCATTATCCTCATCCCTGGTGTTAACTGAACCTTTTCCTTTACACTTACTGGCTTTGTGTCCTTCTTTTCCTCACCCAAAGCATCTTCCAGTTCATTTGAAACATTCTCCTTGATGCCACTTCCCACATGATTTACATAGGGGAAATTGAACTTTCTTTCCTCTATGATCATCATGAAACTCCATCTTTCTATTATTAGCCGAGTCAGGAATCTTAACGAATTTTACTTTATTGATCATATTATGAGATTGCTGATTCGGCATAATAATGATGTTTGGACTTCCACATCCCTTTTCATTTGGTTGCTCATGAAGAATATCATTCCATTGTCCATAATATCCTCTATTATCGTGAATCATCTTGTTTCCAGCCATTTTCTAAAACCCAAAAAGAATAGTGTGAGAGGAAAAAATCATAATAAAGGGGGAGTAACTTCAATATCTTACATATTTGGTTTAATATAATATCATTACCAGAGTTCTAGGACTATATCCTATACGTATACTTATCCCTAGGGACATCCCTAGACATACCATAGAAATATCTCTAGGGATCTTACTAACGTTTTCGCATCCAAGTTTCCAAAGGTTGACTAAACTTTTCCTCTGATACCAACTGTAGAGACCCGAAGCTTGACGTACATGAATATTACATTACTTTTGCGGAATACTTAATACATAATAAAAACACACACACAAGGACTGTAATAGTTTAGTGTCTTTGGAAACTCGGAATATAATATTCTAATCGTGGTGAAAGATCTTCAACATCTCCCATAAAGGTCTTCTTTTTTTAAACCTAAATCCTTTCTTTATGTCTTGGGGAAAAAACATAAACGGGTGAGCTCAAATGCTCAGTAAGGGTAAACAAAAGAAATATCAATCACGTCATATTCATAAGAACATATCTTTTGGAAATCTTAACCTGCAAAAGATATCATAATTTCATAACATGGGATAAATCATAGTAGTGAAATGTAATCACAATAATCATAACATAAAACATGAAATTTTGTGGAATACACACATAATCATAGAGAATCATTTCTTATTAGTCAAGACTCATTGCCAAAACTATCTTAGTGGACTAAGTCCCTTTCTGAACCGAGTTCACTCCTCATTTCACTCCTGTTTCACTAAACCTGTATAACATACCATTCCAACCATGTCTATCTCATGATATATAAAATCTTTACCCAACGCATTGGAGGGAGATATAGGTCCCACCCATCTCATAATGATACCATTCTTATGTGTTCCAAAAAATCATAAACCATACATTATAGCATAACCCATGTAATAAAAATGGGAATATTTAACATCGTGACATCATAAAACAATTCATATAAGGTAAATGAATTCATAAAAATATTTCCATCACAAAATAATAAAAGCCATGTAATAATAGAGATAGAAACAGAACACTTTATTATCTTAAATGGAAAATAATTTTGATAAAACACTTGAACTCCATTCTTGAGGAAAATATCCTTTCTACTTTAAAACCCTTTTTCCTTTCTTAACATGTCATACAATTTTAAACTAAAAGAAGTTGATTAAAAATAAACATGAAAAATTGTAAAGGAATCTTCTTGGAAATAATGTTTTAAAAATCCAGTCATGTCGTATAAGTTAAAAAAACATTCTTCTCGTACTTTTGTTGGAAAAGTCAAAAAGTACTTCGTATGCAAAACGACAAAATATTCCTTTCATATCCTTTAATAAAAACACACAGATAAGTAAAATTGGATTTAAACAATTTTAGGTGGATGGAAATAATATTACATATTGAGGAAACATGGATTCGGATGACAAAATACACCCCAGTAAATACTAAAGTACAAACATTCTCGGATAAAAATGAGATTGTGATATTTCCCTTACCTTAGGTCCGATTTGCTTCGTAAGTGTCCAAACCTCCTGTATAATGATTTAAATAATGTTATTGACTAATTACAGAATCATACTTATTGTTATGATATCATATATGGTCATATTATTATCATCTTATTAGTAATATTTCATTATTACTTGTTATTCGGGTGTTTAATACTTTTTGTTCTTATGCGTGTTTTGTCGAATAAATTATTATTCTTCTCTTCAGGTTATAGATACCTCATTTCCAGAATGGTATTAGTGTAATATATATCATATTCATTCATTCAATTCATTTATATAATCATTATTAAATGAAGATCATGTAGAACGAGTCGCATCACATCGTGGAGACGGTATTCTGAACGTACGCACGAGTGATGATATCGTTCCTATGATCAAGGAAATGTATTGGAGTGTATGTATACTATTTCAGAATTAGTATCACTTTATAATATTAATATATAGTCATTATTTACACCATTATACCAATCCAAGTAAGGTGGTGGTGGAAAATAGATTACACCACGGCGTAGAGACGGTATTCCGTACGTACGCACGCGCGGTGATTTATTTTTCCGTAGGATGGATAGATGGTGAAATAGGGTTGTTTCATACTTATAATAACATATCAGTATATGAGTGATACTGATGTTATTACTTCATAATGAAACAACTAAATAAGAATAAGTGGAAGAAGAAATAAAGATGAAATAATCGGTAACGGACATTACCTCTTCTTTGAAGTGCTTCTTTGAGACCTTCATTTAGGGCACTAAAATTGGTCTTTGAGGAATACCAGAACCTCTAGGATGTTTCTAGGGAAGTTTAGAAGATAATTTTGCAGGGTTTGGCCG
Organism: Viscum album; assembly: GCA_963277665.1. Taxonomy (NCBI): domain Eukaryota; kingdom Viridiplantae; phylum Streptophyta; class Magnoliopsida; order Santalales; family Viscaceae; genus Viscum; species Viscum album. The sequence continues at coordinate 1,826,101,058 of OY728150.1, read as the reverse complement.
AGCATGAAGGCTCAAAGTTGTGTGAGGAAGAGAGGGAGGAGATTCCCTTTTATAAGGGAGGAGAGGGGTACCTTTGGAATAACAAAAACTATTATTTTATTATAAAGTAAAATTCAGTTTTAAATAGATCCAAATTGATTTCTTTCTATGATAAGGTGGGGATGGGTTGAAATACTCTCATCCAATAGTATTTAGACAATTTTAGGTAACTATTTAAAACTTATCATTTAGATTTAACATTAAGTTAAATAATTTTACTTTTACCGTGTCTTCTTGTTTTCTTATACTATAAGGTTATTAATCTTACTATAACAATCCAAACGAACCCCAAGTATTTTATTATTAATATATATAACCTTATCTAAGTCATTTTTCCAAACCTTATATTTTTAGGAATAAAATAACAATTAATAATATAATATTTGTTTTAAAAACTATTTTATGTCAATTTTGACACTATTTAGTAATTGGTTTTTGTGAAAAACATAACAGAATGATTAGTTCGAACCAAGTTACTAAAATCAATACTAACATGTAATATTAACCTATAAAATTAGTGTAATTAATAAAAAGTCTCAAATTACATTTATTTGGGTATTTATAACATCAATTATTTAAATATTTCATTAATAAGATAATTACTGCATCATCGTTGTGTCATAAATAAATTAAATTATTTAATGTATAAAAATTAAAAATAAAATACCATTATATATGAAATATTTTTATCTTTCTAATGAATATTTATAGTAGAATTTATCTTAGGTGTAACCCCATATTAAAAATGATTTACTTATTAAACATTGATTTTAACTATATTAACCCTTCTTTAAATAAATTAATAATAAATGTCCTAATCTAATCCAAGTGGGCCTAAATGGTCCTATTTTATTCCTAGGTTTTTTTTTGTCGAATTACACTTGTCCAATAGAATTAGGACATGTGTTAGGGTAATAATAATATCATTTTTACCCTTAATTACCCTTTTTACTTTTAACCGTGGTAAAAAAAGTAAAAAGTTACTATTCACCAAAAATTATTTTCATCTCATTGAACCACATTTTTCTTACTGACATCAAACGTGTCTCTCGGATTTTCTAAATTCCATTCACAGAAGCGGTAAAATTAAGTTTTATGAAAAATTCATTTTTTTTAACTACCACTTAGTGGTTTCACTATTCATCAAAAAATGAAAGTTTCCAGAAAAATACCAAAAATTAGGCCTAAGCTATATTTGATATTATGAACTCAAAAATGATGTCTATTTTACCAATTTCAAAACATATCAGTTACATTAATTAATTTAAAAAATTAATTCTCGTCGTCAAAACAAATAGCGTGTTCTTAAGAGATAATAACTATCAAAAGATTGACACTTGTTTATGTCTGGTTTAAATGTGAAATTATATTCAATGACCAACATTGTATTAAATTGTAAGAATATATTCTAAATATACTTTAAAACCACTCAAAATAATAATTTATCACTATTAATTATTTCGATTGAAAAAGTTGTTTTTTAATTAAAATATAGCATGTTTTTACTATTCATCAAAATATGAAAGTTACCAGAATGATATGAAAATTTATCCAAAGTAAATTTTTATTTCATGATTCAAAAGAAGAATTTTATTTTGTCAATTATAACTTATAAACATGTCAAAATTATATTTAATGCGGGTGCTCCATCAAAAGGCGGCAAAACTGCATTTTTTTAAAAATACTTATTTTACCCGAAAAATTTATTTTGTTCCTATACCATGTTTTAGAAAATGTGCAAGACGAATAATAATGTTATAAGATTCAAAATTTATTAAATACTATTCATAACGGCTAGTTTATAATAATATTATAATAATATATCGTTGTTTAGTAAAACCCGGTATTGCGTACAACACATGCTATTGAGGAAGGTCGTAATTGCGTGTAATGCAAGCCAATTCAGGGTTGCGTGTTGTGCAAGAATCCTTCGTTGTTTCATATATCATAATCCAGCCATATTTCATTTATATATTGAGTACATATATATATATATATACTCAATGTTGCATAGAATAACTATTATCAAAATTGTGTGTAACACGATCCAAGAATAGTGTTGCATATACTGCAAGCTAATACAGTGTTGCGTATAGCGCAAGGTAATCTTGGTGTAGCATACAACACAAGACATTAATGAAATTAAAAGAACATTTTTCATAAAATCACGGGGTGTTACATTTTATCGATAAAAAACATGGCTTATGTAAGAAAACATATAAAGGAAAATGAATTAGTTAACACCCAAAACATTGATTATACTAAAATATTATTAACAAATATATATTAGAGGATCATATATTATATCATATTAATGCGTGTGATTCTTGTATAATTTAATAACAATTATATAACAATTAAAAATTAGGTTAACATACCCTCGGCTAAGTTAAAGTACAAGGTAAGGTTTAATTTTAAAATATCTTCCTTATCTGAGGTTGTTTATATGTAAGTATATACTGGGACTTCATCGTTATCCCGATCCATGTTTTGTAAAAATATATTTCAAAAAAATTTACTCTTTCCTAGACTATTAGTTATATTAATTTATACCCTTGTTTTACTATTTATAAATTTTCTTAAAGGAATCGTTCCATCATTTTCCAAACATGGTACTTTATGACCTTTTGGACAAATTATGGAAAGAATGTTTTTTATCTTATACAGCGGGTGCTACTATTTTTCTCCATTATAACACTTTTGAAGCATTCCTTAAAAGATTATATTAATATTTTCCGGTTAAATGTTATATTTTATAATTATGTGACTATTAAATGATTTCAAAGTCGAAAGAGATATTTCTCTCAAATTGTTTTTGTATTGATTTCATCTATGCAATCATCTATTGTCCGATTTTATGTTTAATTGAAGCTAATTTATTATGATACAATATTCCATATTGTATTTATAGTTTTCTGATATGTTTGACTATATATGTGATATTTTTCTGTCATTCGTTGTTTATGGTTAATGTATTACAATTTCACATGTTATTTTAATGTGAATGATTATGTTATATTTCACCCTTTTCATATGAGGAATGCATTGGAAATAGTATGTGATGGGAGGGGCCTGCTATATGCCCTTGATGCATCGGTAGGTCTCATTAGTCAAATAAGGGACTTGGGACAAGGCCTTGGCAATATTTTTATTTATAGTCTTGGCCTGAGACCTTGACTATGTGGTTACAATGTTGGAAATTATGCCTTCAATCACTGTGATATTAAATATTGATATTACATGTGATTATTAATCTTGTATAATATCCATTTGAATAATTATGTGGAATTATTTTATTTACCTTTACTATATTATGTTGAATTTTATGCTAAAAAGGTTTGTGTTTTTGTCTTATACATTTGCTTAAATGTTTTTTCTTATTTTTGTTTTCTCACCTATATTGTTATCCATACTTTATGTTTAATTTTTCCCAGTATGAAAAAAAATATATTATGACTGATCTATAGGGATATGTTAAAGGATATGAGTGTGTTTAAAAAAGTCACAGTGGTTTTTTATTTCATAATGTAATATAAAACTTATGTATGTATCTTATACTTTAAGGCTAATAAACTGATCGGTCTTTTGGGATGTAACCTCTTCTAATCATGCCAATGTTATGTAATAATGCACTGACTATGGGTAACTTGGGTTAGGGCATTACAGTTGGTATCAAAAAAGTTTAGTACAAACCTTCGAAACTAGATCTAGAAAAACTCTGATTAGATAACATAATGAAAAGATACCCATTGAGGATTATTATAGATAAAAAATCCAATTTTTTTGGTAATATAAATATTATGTGGGTTTTCCATGAAATACATCCATGCATAGATACTACGACTGAACGTGGTTCTGGCACAAATTTACCTAGGAGTGAAAACCCTAAAAAAGAGTTTTGGGCTTGACCTGGGGAATCATAGTACACAACATTGGGCCTTACTACACACAGAATTTGACACTCTTGATGGATATGCATAGGATAATTCATATTTTATTTACAACCAATTATGATGTATTTCTGAGTTAATACACCCCCAACGAAAACATTTTTTATGATTGTGGATTATATTCATAAACCATTCAATTTGTGTAATGTATTATACATGTTTGGAATTATATGTTGTGATTCATAATCTAATATTGTGTATGCCATTTTATAGAAATGGAATCTTTTAGAAGGAATGAAAATTGTATCAAATAATGTAATATATGTAGGGATTTCCCTCATATTCAAGATAATTATAGTAGAGCAGGGGATGCAACTAGTGCTGAATATCTTATATCCATAATCAGACAAATCAATCAGGTTATGAATAATAATCTTACCTATATAGAGCACCCCGTTCTACAACATGGAGGATCAATGTTTGATAGATTCATCAGGAAACAACCACCAATATTCAATAGGATTACAAATCCATTAGTTTCTGAGCAATGGATAAGTTCCTTATAGAAAATATTTCATGCTTTGGTGAGTAGTGAAAGGAAAAAAATCATCATGGTAGTTTTTCGCCTCTCAAAAGATGTAGATCAATGGTGGTCATTTTTTCAAAACATAAAAGATTAATAATAAGTATCAAATATGGAATTCAGGGAGTTTAAATAAATTATCATAGAAAAATACTTTTGTTGTGAACATCTAAAAGATATTGAAAGGCAATTTCTAAGTGCAAGGTAGATGGAGGAAGAGAATGTCACATATTATGAGGATAACATTTCGAGGTTAGCAAGGAATGATACATATTATATATAAATCCTAATAAGTATGATTTATCGATTAATTTATTGGTTAAAACCATTTCTACAATCACATTAGTCTAAAAATCCTACTCAAAAAATGATGATATAGTCGCGTGTTCTATCAAGATAGAAAATTAATTCTCTATGTTTTAAGACATTAAAGTGAAGCACGATAAGAATAGACTTTATAGAAACTAAGGAAAAGAAAATAAGGGGATGAAGAGAAAAGTTGACATTTCATCATGTTGTAATTGGAAGAAGAAACACCCTGATATATGCCTAGAGGGAATGTGAGTTTATTACAAGTATAGAGAAAAAGGCCACCAAGATCATGATTACAAGGGGAAGAAAGTGGTTTTTGATGTTCAATGATACAATTGTAAAGAAATGGGGAATTATAAAAATGAATGTCCTATGCGTCAAGGAAACATACCTCAGAAAATGCTAAGGGAGCATGACCAAGCATATGTAATAACAACTGTTGAGGTTGATGTTCCGAATGACATGGTTTATGGTACTTTATTTGTTTCCTCCAATTTATGCAATGCTTTATATGATTTTGGACCATCGCATTATGCTATATCATCCTAGTTTTCAAAGAAAAATAGATATTTTCAATTTTATATATTATGGAATTTTTGAAAAAAAAAATCATAAAGGAAGTATCATAACAATAAAGTTTTATCAATTAGTTATCATTATAGAATATAAATGTTCTTTATCTACTAATCTTATTTTCACACCCATGATTGAATTTGATATAATCCTCCTTATGGATTGTATTTACGACCTTGATTCCAATGATTATTTTATGAAGAAGGAGGATACAATTTTTGATGATGATATTTCATCCCTTATATTTAGATAATAAACATCACTATCTAATTCTAATCTGGATCCACCCCTATATTTCTACTAAATTCAGTTATTGGAGAGGAATGGAGTGAAATAACTATGGGTGTGGAAGGGAATGTGCAAATAGAGGTTGTACCTGTTGTGTAAGAATATGTTGATTTGTTTCTAACCTATACATCCTACAGAATGAGATATTCAGTTTCCCATTGACATAATTCATTGTTCAAGGACCATATCGAAGACCCCTTGTAGAATGGTCGCTGTAGAATTAGTGGAAGTAAAGAATCATTGATAGTAATTTAGTAATAAATGATTTATTCGTCCTAGTGTTTCCCTATGGAGATCCCATGTTCTATTTGTTAGGAAAAATAATGGATCTATGAGGTTGTACATTGACTACAATGAGAACAATTCTATAACAATAAAGAAAAAGTATACCCTACCTTGAATTGATGATTTCTTCCATCAACTTCATGGAGCTCAATATTTTTCAATGATTTATCTTCTATCTGGATATCATTAGTTCTGCGTGATATATAAAGACATTCCAATGACAACATTTTGAACCAGGTATGTGCATTGAGTGTTTATAGTAATGCATTCTAGGCTGACTAACACACCCTCTTTTATCATGGATCTAATGAATAGAGTTTTCAAGTATTATATTGATTACTTTGAAGTGGTATTAATTGATGATATATTGTTATAATCCAAAAGCAATGGAGATCCTGAAAATCACTTGCACACTATTCAGATAACTCTCAGATGAAATGAATTATATGGGATGTTTAGCAACTGTGAATTCTGGCTTCATGAAATTTATTTTCATGGCCACATTGTCTCTAAGGATATAACACATATTGATCCTTCAATGAAAAGATAAATCCAATAATGTCCAGCCCCGATGAGCATAATTGAGGTACTCAGTTTTATTTGTTTAGCTGGTTACTATTGACATTTTGTTCAGAATTTCATTCGATGGGCTAACCCATTAACCAATATCACACGTAAAGGAGTTAATTTTTTTTGGAAAAAAGAGTGTGAAGGATGTTTTTGAATAATTGAAGAGAATATCAGCCAATGATCATATCTCGAATCTACCATTAGGGAATGATGGTTTTTCTATTTATAGTGATGATTTAAATAAATGACTTTCTTTTGTCCTTATGCTAAATGAAAGAGTTATTGCATATGCATCATGGATTCTAAAATTCCTGAAAAAACTATCCCATTAATTTTCTTGAATTAGAAGATGTAATATTTTCTCTGTAGATATGTAGACACAATCTCTATGGTGAAAATGCGACATATATACTGATCATAAGAGATTGAGGTATATTTTCTCATAGAAAGAACTCAACAAGAGGAAATGGCGATTGATTGAACTACTCAAGGATTATTATTTCACAATACACTACCACCCAGAGAAGGCAAATAAGGTGTCAGATTCTTTTATTTGAAAGGATCATGGTGTTATGAATAAGATGAGAGTTTAAAGGGATAAAATGTTCATGGATCTAGTAATTAATGATATGGGATTAATCATGGAAGGTGAAAAATCAATTGTTTTTCAAATGTTTACCAAACTATCATTACTAGAAATGATAAAAAGTTCTCAGATCGAAGATGAGGAGTCTCAAAAGAAAATTAAAGCTGTGAATGATGGGATATTTTTTGACATTGTATATGAAGATGAAATTCTGAAATTTGGGAGAGGCATTATGTTCCCGATATACCTGATATAAAAAAGGGAATTGTTAGATGATGCTCATAGTTCCAATTTCCCTATACATCCTGGTAACACTAAGATGTTTATTGATTTTAATGAACATTTTTGGTGGGGAAACATAAAGATGGAGATTGCAGATTATGTGCCAAGATGTATGGTCTGTCAATAGGTTAAGGATGGATGATAACCTCCTAGAGAATTCATATAACCTCTTCCCATATGTGAGTGGAAATGGGATGATATTACAACAGACTTTTTCTTGGGGATACTAAAGAATCCTATAAGTAATGATGCAATGTGGGTCATTGTTCATCATCTTACCAAGTCAACACATTTTATTTCTATAAGAAAATATTTATCACTTGAACATTTAGAATGACTATATTTTAATGATCTTGTAAGAAATCATGGTGTACCACTATATATTGTTTCTAATCATGATCCCAATTTTATAGAAACATTCTGAAAAGGTGTTTTGAAAGCCAAAAATACTGAACTTCATTTGAGCACTTCCTACCACCCTCAAACTGATGGAAAGTCATAATAGACGATTCAAACCATAAAAGACATGTTGATATATTTTTCACAAGACCTTCAAGGTATGTGGGATCATTATTTAGCTATTGGAGAATTTTCATATACAATCGCTTCCATTCATGTATTCATAAGGCACTATATGAAGGGTTATATAGAAAGAGATGTTGCACACCAACTTATTGGGAGGATGTTGGTGAAAGAAAACAAGTAGTGCCAGAACATGTTAAGGAAATAATGGAAATGGTGATGATTATCCAAACCCACATGAAAGCCACTAAAATTACGAAAAAGATCTATGCAGATAACTGAAGTAGGGATTTGTAATATCAAGTAGGATGTCATGATTTCCTGAAGGTATCTCTATGGAAGTGTGTTATACGATTCAATAAAAAGGGTAAATTAAGTCCAAGGTACATTAGACAATTCTAAATTCTAGAATTAATGATAGTTATAGATTACCATTTGGAAATGCTGCAATATCTCTCCAATGTTTATGATGTGTTCCACATATCACTGTTGATAAATTACATGCCATACTGAACACATGTACACACCTATGAAGAAATATAACTGGAACCTAATCTTACTTATTATGAAGAGACTATCAAGATTATTAATACCAGAAAGGTCCAGATCAGGCAAAAGTCTGATCTCCCAAATTATTATTAGAAAAAAAGTAAAGTGCAAAAGAAAAAACAAGGCAAAGTCACTACATCACGTCAAAGCCATCCCCATCCCCATATCCAAACGCAGTTACCTCATCATCTTCTTGCGTGGCTGATTCCCATTTAGAGGACTCATATCTCTTGAAAAGTTCGAGGTATTGATTAGTCTTCAACGCCTCGAGCCGTGACCCACCTCGGGTTTCGGAACATCACATAGACACCTCGGTCCGCACAACACTCTCGAACCACTCACACTCGCTGGATCACCACGCACCCAGGTGGGGAACCATCGTCGGAGCCACTCAACACTTCACCTCGACGTTGCCGGAATCGCAACATCGAACAGGGACGATCCTCACTTCACCTCTGCATCGTCGTTCGCCTTGCAAGGTTCAAGCCATCACGAGTCCCAAAGTCGACTCAGTCCAGGCCGCTGGGAAAACACACAAGACTACCACTGTATTCACGGATCCTAGCATCCAACGATCTTGAGGGAAAAGCCCAAACGGCGCAAGCCCAAACATCACCACTGTCGCAAACCATCCACTCAAACGAAAACAACATCCACAAAGCAACTTCAACCCATACTCGCGAAGACGCATGAATATAAACCACAGCAGATCGAAACCCCGCAAGATAATAAGAACAGAAGAAAAAAACCCCAAAAACACGCCAAAAAGGAAAGCAGGAGATCCCGCCGCCGCCGATCAGATCAGCCGCAAAAAGCACAAAAACCCTAACTCACCAGAGGAGAGGCGGACCACCAAACCACCGACGCTTGAGCACACCTTCAGACGGTAGGGAAACTCACCATAGGTCGTCAACAAACTGCCAAACCGAATCAGAAGCGCTCCGTAGAGTATACCGATGACGATCCGGTCTTACACCCCCAGATCCGAAGCAACAGCTGAAAAGCCTATGACGCATCACAAACCGCGAAGCCGCCTAACGCCACTGCAGCGGTGCCTCCACCAAAACCTGCTGATCTCGAAGAGAAAAGACACGCCCTTCGCAGCGATGAGGAACGCGGCGGCGAGAGGAGAAAACCCTAAGAGGAGAGCCCCTTACGGGTGCATCTCATTCCCTTTGATTCACAACACGTGAACCATTCAAGATTATTAATACTATAGAACAAGTGTTGTGAAACAGGATGACTTGTCCAGTAAAACATATTTGGAGAAACCATAAAATGGAAGAGGCAACATTATAACATGAGGAACTAATGATAAAGAACCACCAGAATCATTTTATAAAATTGTATTCTAGAAATTATGAGGAAAAAATTAGTTGAAGGAGGGAAGAATGTAACACCCAATCTTCCATGGTACTTTTCTCTTTGAATAATACAATAGCTGGAATTGTACGCAACTTCGACTTCTAGCACACCACGACCAACCAAACTAGCCATTTAAAAATTAGTTATGAATAGTAATATCTACTTTTTAATATTTTATAAATTTTATGTTTCAAATTGGACTTCATTTTTGGATTCAAAATATTACAATTAGCTTACAGTGAATGTTTGGTATTTTCTAAAAACATTCACTTTTTTATGAAAAGTGAAAACATTATGTTAATACTTAAAAGTGAATTTTAATTTAAATTAATATTTTTAAATATTAATATATTTTAATGTAAAATTATATACATAATACCTATAGTAATTTAATGTAATTCATTGGAGTCATTTTATAGTAATATTAGATATATAAAATTTTATTGAACTTTTTAACGTATTTTACACACCTTCTAGGCACATTGGAAAATTTCCATAAAATGAAATTTTACCACTTCCCTAAATTGAATTTCAAAAATATGATGGAAATGGATGTCATGAGAACATAAAATGTGATTAAATTGCAGGAAAATAATTTTTAGTGAATAGTTTCATTTTAATTTTATTTACCATGGTTAAAAGTAAACAATGTATTTAAAGTTAAAAATAATGTTATAATAATATAAAATTACCCCAACCATTTCGTAATTCTAATGGATAAGTTTATTTTTACCAAAACTAAAATTATTAAAAAATGATACTTTTTGATCCACTTGAAATAGATTAGGACATTTATTATATTTTCTTTAAAGAAGAGTTAAAAGTGTTAAATTCAAATTTTAATATCTAAACCATTTTTAAAATAGGGTTATACCTAAGATAATTTTGAAAATAAATATTCATTATATATCAAAAAATATTTCCTTAATAATAGTATTTTATTTATAATTGTTTATTCATTAAATAATTAAACATATTTTTGACACAATGATGATGCATTAATTAACTTTTTATTTTAAGATTAAAATAATTGATATTATAAATGTTAAATAAAGTTAAATTGAATATTTTGACATCATCCATGAATTTTCTAGGAGAATATAAAATTTTAGGGTTGAATAAATGTATTTTTTTTAAGTAATGAAATAGTGACGACTTTAACAAAAACCAAATAAAAAATAGTGTAAAAATTGACGTAAAAGTTTTTTAAAACAAATACTATTTTACTAAATTATATACTGTTTATAAAAATATAATGTTCCGGAAAATGACTTAGATAATGTAACATATTTAATTAATGAACAAATTGAGGTTCTCTTTTAATTTTATAGTAAAAATTTTAACCATTTAGTATAAAAATAACGGAAGACATGGTAAAAGTTAAACTATTTAACTAAGAGATAAATCTAAAAGATAGGTTAATATAGTGACCTAAACGAGTCTAAAACCTATTGGTATAGATTATTAAGACCCATCCTCACCTCAGACACAAAATAAATCAATTTGAGGCATTTAAAAACTGAAAATAATTTTATAATAATTAATATTTCAAGCATTTCCTAAAGTGATCATCACCTATTTTATAAAGGGTACTTCTTATTTTGTTATATTCATACCTCCAATGCAATATGGCTCGGCCAAAACCTACTCAAATATCATCCCAACTACCCCAATTATTCCTAGAGGCATTAAATTCATTATAAGGCCAACTTATGGATACCTTTTGTTAAAATCAAAATAAAGTTCCCAAAGAAGAGGTAATTATATTATAAAACTCTTTCAAAGTTATTTTCTTCTTCTACATCCTCTATCTTTGTTGTTTTCATACTAAAATAATAAATCCAATACATTATAATTACTGATATGTTTTTAAAAACATGGTACAACCATATTTAATATTCAATCCATCCTATTAATGACAAATTCACCATCCGTGCGTATGTACGGCTTATTGTCTCCATGTTGTGGTGTAGTTTGTTATTAAAAACATATTTATTTTTATGGGTTTAATATTGAGTATAATTGATGTATATAATCAATATAACATGGTAATGATTATTTATATATAATATTCCATCAAATTACATTCTATTTCACCATCAATAGAATGATACTGACGCTTATGCGTACATATGATTTACTGTCTCCACGACGCGATGAGATTTTGTTCCCCATTTTAACCATTCAAGAATAATATTCATTTGACGATTGAAAAATAATGTTTAAGAACATAATATAATTATTTATATTAATCAAATATATCATATCCAAAATAACATGACTTACTTAACAAAACATATAAATGAAAATGAATTAGTTAACACCCGAAACAATTATAATACTTAAATATTATTAACAATGAAATACTAGTGGATCATATATGATATAATATTTATTTAGGTGGTTGTTTAATAATTTAAAAAAATTATTTTTTCCATTATACAAGAGGTTAATATACCATTTACTAAGGAAAAGTACAAGGTAGGGGTTAATTTCACAATCTCTTCATTATTGGAGGATGTTTATATGTAAGTATCTACTAGGACATATTTATCGTCCACAATTGTTTTTCATAAAAATTTATTTAAAAACATTATTACTATTTCTTGGACAATGGGTTAATGTCAATTATACCAATTTTTTACTTTTTAAATTTTTATTGAAAGGAATCCTTCCGTCGTTTTCCAAACAAGGTACTTTATCACCATTTTGAAAAATTAAGGAAATATAGTTTTTTAACTTATAAAGAGGGTGAGGCTATTTTCCACCATTATAAAAACTTAAAGTATTATTTTACAAGCTTATATGTATATTTTAAAAATAAATATTTTATTTTCTAATTATGATGCTTTTAAATGATTTCAAAGTAAAACAAGATATTTCTCTCAAATAGTTTTTGTATTGATTTCATCTATGTCAACATATATTGTTGGAATTTATGTTTAAATTAAGTTGATTTATTAAGATGAAAAATTCCATATTGTAATTATAGTCTTATGATATGTATGATTGTGGATGTTCTATTTTAATTTCATTCATGGTTTATGGTTAAAGTATTAACATTTCATATGTTAGCATAATATGAATTTTTTATGTTATATTTATAACTTTTTTATATGAGGAATTAATTGAAGATAATACATGATGGTAGGGTTTAGATATAGCTCCTCGATGCATCTGTTGGTCTCATGAGACAATATAGTGTCTTGGAACAAGGTCTTGAAAATATTTTTCTTTATATTCTTGAAATAAGGCCCTGACTATGTGGTTAGAATGTATGTCATTATTCATTCCACCATTATGAGATTAGTTAATGATATTACATGTGATTATTCATCATGTATAATATACATGAGAATAAGTAAATGGAATTATGTGAATTATTTTAGTAATATGATGCTGAAGTTTATGTTTAAAAGGTTTGAGTTTTTGTCTTATACATTGGCTTTAATTTTTATACAAATTTATGCTAGTTTTCGCTATGTTGTTATCCTTACTGAGCATCTGAGCTCACCCAGTTCTTATATTTTTTTTCTAGGATGCAAAGATGTATATTCTGACTAATCTACATAGATATGTTAATGGATATTAATTTGTTTAAATGGGACACAATTTTGTTTTTTATTTCATAATGTAACATAAAACATATGTATGTATATAGTACTTCCAAGGCTACTAAATAGATTGGTATTTAGGGACTTTATATCTTGTAGTCATGCAAATGTTACAGAATAATGAACCGACTATGAGTAACTGGGGTTAGGGCATTGCATCCCCCTTGATGGAGATTCCCAAAATGGTTCTTCTTGCTCTTAGAATTTGCACCACTTGCCTGCCCATATGAGACCACAAGTATACTAACTGATGCTTTATTTATGATACCTTCTGAGATAGGGGATTCATACACTTCCTAGAAAATATTATTCAAATTTAATATGTTCACTTTAGACCTGATCGCATGTCTCTAACCATCTTTAAATTATTACTCCATAGTTTCCTAATCTCAGGCCTATGTCTAAAGAAATCATAAAAAATCTGTTAAATGACAATAATAATCCATCACCAACATTATCCCATAGAAAAAAATCATAAAATATATAGCCTTATCCTTCCTAATGTTTTCTGAACAAAAATGATCAAGGAACCTTGTTTTGAAATAATTGCACATCTTTCCATCAGCTGTCTCCATTTGAACCATGATGTCCCACCAGACACATTGCATGGACTCAAAACAAATAGGCTTCCAACATGAATATATTCTCAATAAAATTATCCATATGTTCAAGAATAGTTTTTATAGACTCTTTCCATATCTCTACTACTTATGGCCCACCCTCTCTGGTAACGGTTGGAGGGTGCTACAACTGAAACTCCCAAGTCAACTCGAACATACTCAGTGCTACCCAACCGAGGTCCCATTAAATTATCTGCATGAAATGAAAAAAGTTATCATGGAACGTATCTTATCTATTTTCTATATCACTATGTTCATCTCTACACAATAAGATGAGTGTTCTCAGATATATCCTCTTATAGCCCGACCGACACATGACTTTGTGGTGGCATTTCTCTGCAATTCAAAACATGAGATTTAGAACACAAACCTTAAAGATTTAACAATATATAAGGAATGTATTATCACTATCCATAAAAAATCATTTCACATACACAACCCGATCAGGTGTGAGCATACCCAAAACACTACCCGTAACCATCACACCAAGGTCATGTCTAACCCAAGGTTACCAAATAACAAGGTTACATGACTTAAATTTTACTCATTTTATGATGGTTTCAATTTCAAATCCTCCCCTGAAAATATTTTGAATGAATTACTCACCCATATCAAGATCACTTATTTAATCGTTAATTACCATTTTACCTCCCAATTTTAGCCATTTTTATTATATCATTAGAGAAATATTTTATGAATTTTATGTAAATCAAATGCTTCCTTCCATTTATACACCAAAAACTTATCCCATATGTGCCTACCATGATGCATGTCTACTATATACCTAGTTTCCTATAATGATTCACGAATTACCAATCCCATACCACTATGGGGACAAGCTACATATTATAAAATATTAACATGAAACCACATGTGTATCACCCAATGGTGAAATATCATTAACTATGAAAATGGAGAACAAGATCAACAATTCCCACCCTAAGTGACTTTGGTTTTCCCTCATACTTGGGATACCTACTCGCAAGCTCGAGCTCATTTACATGGCCTAACAACTTCCTAACCTCCTTTCTAATATTACCAAATAGTTTGTCCTAGAATATACATCCTCCGATCCCACTATGTAACATATATGACATGGGATCCACTAACTGGTTTCCCAAGACGAGTCTCCACATGACCTCAAGCTCACCTCCCCATATGCTAGAGGTTGCCGACTAGACCTGTGGTCATAGAACCTCATGTCTACACCACACTATAGAAATCCATGTTCACATGCATATTTATTTTTTCAACACACATAACCTCATTACAACCTAGAATAACCATTATCTTTTGTAATATCACAATAATAAGAACAAAAATGGGAATCAATATCATGAGACAACACATTAAATCATCTATAATTTATATGACATTACCATTTATCCCAATCTACATTCCAGATTACTAATTCACTATGAAATTTTAAATAAAATACAATCTTTCATGACACATTCACATTAATCCTATTAAACATATTAACATGTCGAAGCACAAAATCCATTAGCCACTATAAACAACTGCCCACATATATGAACAATCATTTATTAATCATTACATTAAACCATTTACATGTTCGCCAATGGATCAACATAATCAGAAGTCAATTTCACATTTTATATTTCTTATAATAATATTTGGGAGGGTTGTAACACCCAATAGATTCCTCTAATCGACGATGTTATCCTCTATGAATCTTATAGAGGTCACGATGGGGGGTGGTAAATTGATAATTTAGTCAATAATTATATCAAATCTTGTAAATGAAACCAACAAAAAATTATGGAAAGAACAATAACGTAACGCTATTTTCACAAATCAATGTATAAAATATGTGATAAAACATGTATCCCACGTACCTAAATTCCATTGATGAACACACTCCTAATATAAGCTTTATATCCTGATTCAAACACCCTTTAAAGGACCGACATAGAACTAACAAGAAAATATGGGTTTTAGAGTATTTGATATATATAATCGAAATATGAAATCCATAGAACAAAAAGGGGAAAATAAATGGATTAGACATACCATAATCTTCAATTAGTAACCAATAACACACTAAATGAACTACGATCAAAGGAAAATCTCAATTGGAATGTTTGGGTCTCCCAAGATAACAATTATGTTTATAGGTGGAGGAGGGGTGGAATATCATTAGTTGGACATAAAAATCCAGATGTGGATTTTTTTTTAATTTTTCCCAACATCACTAGGCCACACGGTTGACCTACACAGTTTGAAAAACCACGCACAAACCATGAAGAATACACTATCCAAGGGGAATGAGGTCACACAATCACCTCTATAGGACACACAGTTTTACAGACCATATGCTGACCATGCGTTAAGCCTCTGTCCAAGGCTATAGGGTTACCTGGGATTTATGCATGATTTGTTTAACTATGCTCCAACTATTCGTGTTGAACAAATTTGTCCAGTTCTCAAATTTCACATGTCTTAAACCTATAGAACACCCCAATAATTGACACACTCCATGCAAACATTTCATTGATAAGAAAATAGCTATTAAACCCAAAATTTTAACCAAAACATTCCTCCTCGATGTCCAGAATCATACAACCTACCTCCCTTATGATGTCTTATCCTCAACCCGCTATTACCAAGAATTACTATGTTTCTAGAGAAAATATATTAGGACAATAGGCCTACATATCTGAATCATACTGTCAGATATTTTCAAGAATGTTTCCATGTTTCTATAAAACTCGAACTAAGGGAATAGTCTTTCCCTGCATGAATTTATCACTATATTCGGTGATAAATACTAGGTGATCCTAGAAGGACACATCAATCTCTAGATCAAAATCCCCTATTTTTAATACATGAGATGGTTGAGGGTGATAATTATAGAGATAGTAGACATGAAAATTCTCATAAAATCTACCATACTGCAATGGAAAAGTCAATTGATAAGCCATTGGTCTGATCTACTCAATGATCTCAAACTATCCCATTTACCTGGGTGCTAAATTGCTCTGTTTCCAAATACACTGGTGACCCAAACATAGTGAATCCCCAAATAAAGACAATATCACCCACCATAAACGCATGGTGTCAATGACGCCGATGTTAATATGTCTTCTATATGCACTGAGTTACTACAATACATTTATAATTCAAATAAAATATTTAAGATATCTTATAAATTAAACATGGTCCCAAAATCACATATTCCCTAGATTCTATTAATCTTAACAGAGATCTACACAAAATTCCATATAGTTACTCACAGGGTTTCTTTTAAATTGTATCCTGATAAATTTCATTGTAGGAAAACAAAAAAATGTTAAATTTTTTTCCCATGAACCACCAAAATCCCAAACACTATCCCTCAACATATCTTCTAATACATGGATCATACAGTTTGATTTCCCATCAATATATGGTTGATACACCATTTAAAAAAAACACATGGGTAATAAGCCCCTTCTCTAATCCTTATTAGACACATGATGTAAAAATTGGCTCACGATTCAAAATTATGGTTTTTGGCACAACGTATAACCGAACTATCTTTCGACCATATTACTCAACCAACTAATCTACTGTGTTGGTCCACTAGATCGGTAATAAATGGGGCATCTTTGTTAGTCGATCAACAACTTCTCAAATATAATCATTATTCTAATCCATCCTGGAATGTACCACTATAATTTCCAATGGTACACCAATCCTGTTCCACTCTGGAACTGGAAATGATTTCAATAAACCACCTAGGTGTGGATGCTAAGCCATTGCCTGTTGGTAGGTAAGGCACCAAGGTATAGAATCCAAAACTTTTTCTTCATCCATATCCACCAATAAAGCCTTGGAAGATCACAATACATTCTATTCTGATAAGGATGAACTACACACTTTGATTCAAAGAACACTTTCATCATCTTTTCCTACATACACACTGGTACTACCACATGACAATGAACACTGAAAATCACATAGCCACCAATTTACCAACTAGGAGGTGACTCCCCACCATTAATACTTTCATTCATCTCCAAAAACAACAAATCCTCTTGCTAGATTTCTTAGACCAGGTTCAAAAGGCCAGACTAAATTTAACATATGCAAGAGTAATTTTCCCATGCCCATCCATCACGTATTGGTTAATCTCAGTAAATAAGTCCATTATTTTCAACTCAATGTTAGATACCTAAACCACATGATTATAAGTCTTCAGAATGAGAGATTCATTAACACTAATACAATTTCCTTGTGTGTATACCCTCTCAAAATCATAGGACTAGAGATGCTCGGTCCACCTTCGCTATTAGAGATTCAAATCATGCTGATAGAAATGTAAATAGGACTTATATGGTTAGTAAAATCTATGAATTTCTCACCCAACAAGTAATTCCTCATAAAAACATTAACGTATAAACTAAATTAGCTCGATCAAGGTCATGAGTAGGAAATTATTTTCATGAGGCTTCATCTATCATGACCCATAAGCTACAACCATATCATCCTACATTAACACTTTCCATGTACAACACTAAATGCATCAATGAACAATGTGTAATGACCTGTAAATTTTAAGGAAATTTTTTTCATAAATTATTTGGGATTTTATGAGTATGCAGTTTCTGACGGAACCTGATTCTCAGGTCCATTGTGCTCGGAATCTATTTGCAAAGTTTATCTTGGGTACGTTCAGTGAACGAACAAGAGGGTTTTCCTATCTTTTTAACTAGTGCTCGGAATTGATATCTGAGGGCACCAATGAAACCGCAGCGTCGGTAATTTCTTAAGAGGACCCTTACCGAAGATTTGTCTGCTCAGGAGGAGTTTTTAAAAAAAATGTGTATTAAATGAAAAGTAAAATAAAATTGTGTTACAATTTTATTTCTTTTTCTAAAGTAGTTTTAATCTACATGGGGGAGTTGGGGTGGGACCCACAAGTTTCTAACAACTCATGTTAGGATATTTTTGAGGTGGGGCCCACACGAGCCCCAACCATTCACATTCCCTAACTCCTTAACTCTCCCCCTTTAAACTTGTTAAACCCCCTTATAATTTAGTGGGTGACTCCTCCTCTCCCCACCTTCCCAAAATTAATTCATTCCAACAAAATTAATCAATTAAGAGAGTTATGTGTTTGAATTTTAAAATTTAAATGCATGACCTGAATTTATAAAATAAGATGAGAATTATTTTATTTTGGTGTTAGTTTGTTGTGTGAAGACTTTTGAAGATAGATCTATTCTCTATTGGAAGAACTTCACCAAATTGGTTGAAGAACGCCAAGACTCCAATGAAGATCATTGACTCAGCGACCCCAGATTCTTCTTCCTTTTCCTCCTCCATGGCAAGGAAGGAGACAACGACATGGGAATTATCCAACAATGTCACGGTTCATTCTCTCTGTGATAAAAGGAGGAGACACTACTTCCTCCTCGGATGCCATTCATCGACACCTACGAAACCACACCACATAACTCCTTCAATGGAAACACCTACATTCGTCATCGTTTGTTGAGGTAGGGGTTGAGTTCATTTTTAATGAATTAAAATTGCGCTTTGTTATGTCGTTAATGTATCTTGTATATTTCATCCAATTGTTATCGACATAACGGGAGGAGATTAGACCGCACAAACACGACTGATTTCTCCTCCCCTTTCCTTGATGGATCTTCGTTGATCTTTGTGGTGATGGAGGTGCGGTGCAATAGGGCACAATGGAATCGTGCAGGAATGAAGAGGCCCGTTGACAGAGTGGGTTGCAGTGATAGTGCGTGGCGCCATCGCGCAATGCCTGTGAGGCCAAAGGAGGCCACTGTGAGAAGCGGGCCGAGGCGGAGGGGCGTGCCGCTATCGTGCCACGCCAGTTGGATAGGATTTGCGGCCTATGGTCGTGACGGTCTTCAAAGGGGAGGCCGGCAGAGCCAGCCCCCAGCACCACCTGAAGGCAGGACCCACAGGGGTCCCGTAGTTACACCCAAGGCCGGCCATTTCAGAAAAACCGGGGGGTGGGGGGTGTAACCCCTCCTCCCCCCCGACAGAACCCTAGGGTGGACCCCATGGGTCTGCCGTTTCAGAGAAAAGGGGGCGGCACCCCACTTCGCACCCCGCTCGACCGTGAACTTGGCCTCACCCAATCGGGTCGGACCTGGACCTGGGTCGGGTCGCCCAGGTTCGGGCCATCCCAGGGGGTATTGGGCTGGGTCGGACTGGGCCCAAACCCCCTATTTTCATACCAGGTTCGTTCAAACACCTATATATTGGGCTACAGACCTCCAATCGATGCACTTTTAGTTGCGTTGGGACCATTGGATCGAGACTGTCATTTCGTAAAATTAAACTAGAGGTTTTGGAGAATTTGGGTACGACCGGGTTGGTTCGAACCCCAACTAACTGGGCCCTTAGAGCGGAAACTCCTATAACTTAACGATCGGACGTCCGAATTGCGTGCCGTCAGTTACGTTGAATTCCTATTAGTGATACTGTTCATTTGGATTACTCCACATGAGGTTTGGATGCAGCTGGATTAGGTCGGGTTGGTTTTAGCTTAAAAACCAATCGGGCCCCTCGGACGGAAAATCCAATATCTCTTAGACCGATCATCCGATTGACACGCTGTCTATCGTTTTGAGTTCCTATTGATGAGACATAACTGTGTGATATATCATCTCTATAATTTTTGACAGTTTATGTATCACCCCCTTGGCTCATGGGGCAGACCCTCCCGGAATCGAGCGTGCTGTGTGCAGGAACCCAAGAGCTGGCTGCGACTGCAACGACGATGGCGACAGTACGTGGATCCTACGTGGGTTCGGCGGCAAGGATGACTGTACATGGATCCTCTGTGGTTTTGGCAGTGAGGACGACTGTACTAGGATCCTACGTGGGTTCGGCAGCGATGGTTACTGTACTTAGATCCTATGTGGGTTCAGCAACGATGACTTCTGTACATGGATCCTACGTGGGTTTTGTAGAGGAGATGATTCAGAGGATACATCTAATCATCTCAACCCCTCTTCGTGAGTAGTATACCTGTATGAGCTGAGTCTTGACTTTCAATCATTATCATCGATGTGATTTTCATGCTTTCCTGTGTATATTGGGTTGTGCTTTCTTGTGTGGATTGGGTTGTGCTTTCGTGTGTGGATTGGGTTGTGTTTTCCTATGTGGGTGGTGCTTTTCATTCCTATGTGGATTAGGTTGTACTTGGGATCATGTATTGGAGTCGAGCTAGAATTGATGACTTAGGTATATGTATGGGAATATACCTAAGTCGAGTTGGTTGATACTCCATGTTTGTATCTTACCTTTATGGATTATCCATTGTGGATTTTGGTAGGCCTTCGGGGGTCTCGGGGTCCCTACTGAGTGTCGTATACTCACAACTGCATGGGCTATGCCAGCACTATGTTTTTTTTGGTTGCAGACGATGGAAAACACTGATCGTGGTTGAGGCTTGTGGAGAGGGACGGTACCTAGAGGGGGAAAATCGGGTGGGACGTACAAGGAGTAGACAGATGGACTTGAGGAACCGACGAGACTATCTGTACCCACCCTTCAGGTGGGAATTCCGGAGGATGACTTGGTGGTTGCTGCTTTACTTTTCAGCTATTTTACTTTATTTTCTCAGTTGTTCTATACTTTCATTGGGGTTTGTATACTGGCCCATTTACTTTCCAGCACTTACTTTTGTACTCAGTTTACATAGTGTTTACTTTAGCTTCCATACTCTGTGGTGTTTGTTTCTTATATAAAGGCAATGCCTTCCCTTTTGTCGGGATATACACATTTGGTGATAGTCGTCAGCCCCTGTCCAGTGGAATGCGATCATGGGGTAGTCACAGAAAGGGCCCCGAGGACGGGTTGTGACAAATTGGTATTAGAGGAGTCGGTTCTACCGCAGAACATAGGACTCTGATAATTTCTTCTCTGTGAAGCAATAATTTTTAGAGTATTGAGTGTGGTTATCAGTCCCGGGAGTCCAATGTTGGTACGACAGTTGATGTATCCATACACCAGGACCCTAAATTCTTATTTCTGACTCAGTGCACGAAAACATTGATTGCATGTGTGTTTTAAAAGTTTTCTTTGTGATTACTTTGTGTCAGCTCACCAGGTATATTATATTAACCATGGTGCACCTGTTTCTTTTTAGGATGGACCCATGATGGCAGCCAGCTAGGGTTCCGAGCTTTGTGCGAGATGGCAGCCCACTGAGCGACGTGGCCTCTGTGTAGGGCCCCATTACAGCAGAGGCACCGGCGGTACATCTACCCACCGAGCTAATGATGCCACCAGCCCTAGCAGCTGAGAGTGCATGTCGCCTGAGTGCACTGCACAAGTTTCAGTGTCAGAGGCAACCCAGGTTCCACAGGGAGACAGACCCTTAGGCAGCCGAGGATAGGCTGGAGGGTGTTGTTCGAGTCTTCAGATTGGTAGGGACAATAGGAGACCTCATGGTGATCTTTGCGGCAAGTCTCCTGCATGCGGCAGCAGGTAGATGGTGGAGCCTGATTCTCCTGATGCATGGAGAGGCATCTCTTCTTTTTACGGACATTGAGAGCCTCTTATGCTCACAGTTCGTTCCAACCACCCTCTGTGCAGTGCGCATTCAAGAGTTACTACAGCTGCGGCAAGGCAGCATGATAGTATCCCAGTACTCGGCGAGATTTACTACCCTCTCATTCTACTCCATGGATATGGTACAGGACCCATTCTTCCAGGCCTGGACCTTCGAGAAGGGACTGAGGCATGATATTAGGGCTTTGATTATCTCCATTAGTATTCTGACGTAGGCAGGAGTACAGAAGAGAGCCCTTCTTGTGGAGACCTTTCTTGCTGAGCCTACACCAGCAGCGAGACCTACCGCAGGGCAACACGTAGCGAATTCTTCTACGGCCGGTAGTAGACAGATGTCACAGAGGTCCAAGCGGACCAGACCATAAGGTGGGAGACCTCAAGATACAGGTTCGGAGGTTCGGGGTACACACAACATAGCTATTCATACAAGAGGCAGATAGTTCTATGCATGCGGCGGGTAGGGCCAGATAACTCGTGACTGCGCGACCCGCCATGCAGAGGAGCAGCAGACGGTTGAGGGACCACCCAGGCAGAGGCAGTGGTTCGACCGTGGTGGTCCGCAGGGAGCAGGTGGATGAGGTAGAGGAGCTGGCCGAGTAGCAGGTGGTGGACGACACTTCAGGGCTCTACCACCACCACTACCAAGAGGTCCACCCCGACCACAGGGAGCTGGAAGATAGAGACAGGCTCAGCTTCAGGTAGTGGAGGCCTACGACCACAGCACACCTAAGATGATTCGAGTTAATATCTATGTCTACTCCACACTTTCTGTAGTTCTTATAGACACAGGAATGAGTCATTCATTCATTACCACTACCATTGTTCGATGCTCAGATATTCCGACAGAGCCGTTGGCTCGATCCTTACAGCTAGAGGCTCCTACGGGACCACGCTCGATGATTACGCACTAGTGTCGGTAGTGTGAGCTTACTCTAGGAGGTGAGAGCTTTGGGTTGGATCTTTTTGTAGCAGCGTAGAGGCCTTACGACGTCATCTTGGGTATGGATTGGTTATCTACGATCCATGCTTAGATCTAATGTATTAGGGGCAAGTTGCAGTGTGTCTGCACAGATGAGAGGAGGTTCACCTTCACCGGCGAGAAGGGAGCCTTTGCAGTGCAGGATGGGCTCACACAGAGGAGAGGACAGCCGATCACTAATCAGTTGGGTAGTCTCTTCCTAGGAGCAGTTGATTTGAGGATTCCAAGTTTTCCTGTTGTGGTGGATTAGTATGCTGATGTTTTTCCTGATGATGTTTTAGGACTGCCTCCTCATATAGAGGTAGACTTATATATTGACATGTACTGCGGTACAACCCCTATATCTACCTTAGCATATCGGATGGCTCCCACTGAGCATTGTGAGCTATGGGAACAGCTGGAGGACTTGCAGGTCAAGGGATTCATTCGACTCAGTGTTTCACTATGGGATTCCCCAATTTTATTTACCAAGAAGGCAGATGAGAGCTTGATACTATGTGTTGACTACCGTCTCCTGAATCTGGTGACTGTGAAGAACAAGTATCCACTTCCGAGGATTGATGACCTCTCTGATCAGCTCAAGGGAGCTGGATGGATCTCAAAGATAGACCTCAGGTTGGGCTATCATTAGATCATAGTTCGAGAAGAGGATTTGTAGAAGACGGCCTTCAGGTGTCGATATAGCCACTATGAGTTCTTGGTTATGTCTTTCGGCTTAACCAATACTCTAGTAGTGTTCATGAGTCTCATAAACAGGATATTTCAGCCTTACCTTGATCGATTTTTCGTAGTCTTCATCTACGACATACTAATTTACTCGACTATTGAGGAGGAGAATTCCTACCACTTTCGGGTTGTACTGGACACACTCAGAGAGAACCCGCTTTATGGTAACCTCTTGAAGTTTCAGTTCGGGATTTCATAGGTCCACTTCTTGGGACACATCATCTCTGAGGCAGGAGTTGCAGTGGATCCTACAAAGATTGAGGCAGTGCTACATTGGAAGCCTCCCAGGAGCGTGATAGAGGTGCAGAGATTCCTAATTCTAGCTAGGTATTATCTAAGATTAGTGCCAGACTTCTCTGGAGTTTCAGCACCACATTCAGCTTTGACGAAGAAAGGGAAACCCTTCGTGTGATCCGACAGATGTCAGGAGAGTTTCTAAGATCTGAGATAGAAATTGACTAGTGCACCCATCTTGAGGCTATCAGAGGATGGAGTAGGGTACGTATTTTACTGTGATGCATCTGGGACTGGACTCATGTGTGTCATGATGCAGGAGTGGGTAGTGATCGCATATGGTTCACGACAGTTGAGGCAGTATGAGTAGAACAACACTACCCATGACCTAGACCTAGCAGCAGTGGTCTTCACCTTGATGATGTGGCGGCATTATCTGATGTGCGGGCGCTTTACGGTCTACTATGACCACACGAGTATCAGGTAAATCTTCTTGCAGAAGGACCTGAACCTAAGACAGCGGCGTTGGATCAAGTTTGTCCAGGACTATGACTTTGTGATAGTCCATACTCCTGGGAAGGGGAACGTAGTAGCTGATTCTCTTAGCCGGAGGTCGAGCATTCAGCTACATGGAGAGGCGACTATGTAGCTAGTAGATTTGTAGATATACATCATGGATAGAGATGGGGAAGCCTTTCTATAGTCTCTAACTGTCACTCCTACACTACTTCAGCAGTTCAGGGAGGCACAGTGTGGGGATGATGACTGTGAGGCGCGACGTACTCAGATATCATTAGGGATGGCACCTGATGGATTTTCTATAGGAGGAGAGTATGACAGCCTTTCTAGAGGACGTACCATGGTACCAGTTTCATTACAGGAGGAGGTTCTGAGAGAGTTTAACACTTCCCCATTGGTGGTACATCTGGGAGTAGCAAAGATGTACCAGGTTCTCAGATGATAGCACTGGTGGCCAGGTATGAATAAGGTTGTGGTAGAGTTCATTTCTCGATGCCTCACCTGCCAGCAGGTGACGGCGAAGCACCAGGTACCAGAAGGCTTGGTACAACCTTTAGAGGTCCCGGAGTATAAGTGGGACGTCATATCTATGGATTTCATGATTGGAATTCCACATACTTCCAAAGGACACAACTCTATTTGGGTGATTGTCGACCAACTCACCAAGTCGGCCCACATCTTACCTATCAGAGAGCAGGTCTCAATGGAGAGCTTGGGACGCATCTATGTTCAAGATATTGTATGGCTTCATGATGCACCATCATCTATAGTCTCCGATCTAGATGGTTGCTTTACTTCCCAGCTTTGGAAGTGGTTTCAAGAGCCATTTGGGACGCTGATATGCATGAGCACCACCTTTCACCCTCAGGCGAATGGCCAGATGGAGAGGACCATTCAGAATCTCGAGGACATGCTCCGTGCATGCATCCTCAACTTTGGTCGCAGCTGGGAGGATCTCCTACCTTTGGCGGAGTTTGCGTAAACCAACATATACCACTCCACCAACGGGATGGCACCATATGAGGCATTGTATGGCCGACCTTGCAGATCAACTCTGTGCTGGAAAGACCCTAGGGAGTCAGCACTTGTCGGACCAGAGATGGTCCAGCCCATGAAGGAGATGGTGCAGATCATCCAGGAGTGGATGAGGACTGCCCAGAGCTGATAGAAGTCCTATGCAGATAGGAGGCGGAGACCACTAGGGTTTTAGGATGGCGACCATGTTTTCATACAGGTCTCACCTCAATGTGGATTACAGAGATTTTTCCAGGGTGGCAAGTTATCTCTGCGCTTCATCGGACCATTACAGGTTCTTAGCAGGATAGGTGAGGTGGCTTATATCCTGGCTCTTCCACCTCAGTTACCCCGGGTGCACTACATCTTCCACGTATCTCACCTGAGGAGATACGTGCATGACCCGATGCATATCATTGATCATGGGGAGCTGGACATCGATGACGGGGTGACCTTTCTGGAGGTCCCAGTGGAGATCAAGGATCGACAGGAGCGGGCCCTACATGGACGGTCAATTTCTCTGGTTCGCATCCGGTGGCATCACAGGAACCACCAAGAGAGCACATGGGAGCAGGAGGCTCAGATGCGTGCATAGTACCCTCATTTGTTTCCCTGGTTTTTGATATAGCTTTATGGGGATGTAAATCCCTGAGGCGGGAGTAAGGTAAAGACCCTTAAAATTCATGGAAAACTTTTTCATAAATTCTTTGGGATTTTATGAGTACACAGTTTCTAACGGCACCTAATTCTGAGGCCCTCTATACCCAGAATAAATTTCTGAAGTTTGTCTCAGGTATGTTCAGTGAACGAACAAGCAGATTTTTATATCATTTAAACTGGTGCTTTGAATTAAAATTCGAGGGAACCGATGGAACCGCAACGCCGGTAATTGCTTAAGAGGACTTTTACCAAAGATGCGTCTTCTCGGGAGGAGTTGTTAAAACAATGAGGATTAAATGAAAAGTAAAATAAAATTGTGTTACAATTTTATTTCTTTTTCTAATGTAGTTTTAATCTACATGGGGTAGTTGGGGTGGGACCCGCTTTTTTCTAACTACTCATGTTAGGATATTTTTGAGGTGGGGCCCACACTAGCCCCAACCATTCACATTCGCTAACTCCTTAACTCTCCCCCTTTCAACTTGTTAAACCCCCTTGTAATTAAGTAGGTGACTTCACCTCTCCCCACCTTCCCCACATTAATTCATGCCAACACACTTAATCAATTAAGAGTGTTTTGTGATTGAATTTTAAAATTTAATGGTATGGAATGAATTAATAAAATAAAATGAGACTTATTTTATTTTGGGGATAGATTTTTGTGTGAAGACTTTGGAAGAGAGCTCTATTCTATCTTGGAAGAACATCGTCTCCTTCATTGAAGAATGCCAAGACTTTGACGAAGAACATCGACTCGCCGACCACCGATTCTTCTTCCTTTTCCTCCTCCACATAAAGGAAGGAAACAACAATGTAGGAATTTTCCAATGATATCACGCTTCATTCTATCCATGATAAAAAGAGGAGACGCCCTTTCTTCCTCGGAAGCACTTTGTCGACGTCTACGAAACCCCACTACGTGACGCTGTCAACCGCAACACCGACATTCATCATCATGTGTTGAGGTAGGGGTTAAGTTCAATTTTAATGAATTAAAATTTTGAATTGTTATGTCATTAAAGAATCTCATTTATTTCATCCAATTGTTCTGAAAATAACAGGAGGAGATCAGACTGCACAAACATGGCCGATTTCTCCTCCCCTTTCCTTGACTGATCTTCGTTGATCATTGTGGCGAAGGCGGCCCGATGCAATGGGGTGCAACGACACCGCACAAGAACAAAGAGGACCGCGGCCGGAGCGGGCCGTGGAGATAGTGTGCGGCGCCTTCACACCACACCGGTGAGGCGAATGGAGGTCGTGGCCAGGAGTAGGCAGTGGTAGGGGCGGGCCGTGGGGGAGGGGCGCGGCGCCGTCGTGCGGCGCCGGTCGGATAGGAGCGGCGGCCTAAGGTCATGGCGGTCTTTAAATGGGAGGCCGGATGCCGGTGCCACCTGAAGGCGGGACCTGCTGGGGTCCCGCGGTTACACCCAAGGCCAGCCATTATGGCCTTCCATTTCAGAAAAACCGGGGGGTGTATCCCCCCTGACAGAACCCTAGGGCAGACCCCACGGGTTCGCCTTTTTGGAGACAAGGGGGTGGCACCCCTTCATACCCCGCTCGGCCACGAGCCGAGCCGCTGCCGGCTTTCGAGCCTGGCCGTAGGCCATGCCCAGCCGGGTCGTGCCACACCTACCGCGGGCCGAACCCGGTTTGGGCCGACCCAGGGGGTATTGGGCCGGGTCTGACCGGGCCCAACCCCCTATTTTCGGACCATGTTCGTTCAAACTCCCATATCTTGGGCTACAGACCTCCAATCTATGCATCGTCAGTTGCATTGGGATTCTTGGATCGACATGGTCGTTTCTATATGTTACACTAAAGGTTTTGGCGAAGTTTCGGTATGGCAGGGTTGCTTCGAACCCGAAACCAACCGGGCCCTTGGAGCGGAAACACCTTTAACTTAACGACCAGACGTCCGAATGACGTGACATCTGTTACATTGAATTCCTCTTAGTGAGACGGTTCTTTTGTCTTACTCCACTTGAGGTTTGGAAGTGGTTGGAGTATGTTTAGGTAGGTATTTTCTTAAAACCCAACCGGGCCCCTGTGACGGAAAAGCCAATATCTCTGAGACTGGGCGTCCGATTGTCGCAACGTCTGTCTCGTTGAGTTCCTATTGACGAGACGGAACTTTGTGATACATCAACTCTGGACTTCATGATAGTTGATGTAACGACCCCCTTGGCTCGTGGAGTGGACCTTCCCGGAATCGAGCGTGCTGTGTGAGGGAACCTTATAGCACACTGTGAATGTGACGAGGATGGCGACTGTACTTGGATCCTACAAGGGTTCGGCAGTGAGGACGACTGTACTTGGATCCTTCGTGGGTTCGACAGCGATGGATACTGTACTTGGATCCTACGTGGGTTCAGCAGCGACGACTTCTGTACTTGGATCCTATGTGGGTTTGGCAGAGGAGATGATTCAGAGGCTACATCTAATCATCTCCACCCCTCTTCATGAGTAGTATACCTGTGTGAGGGAAGTACTGACTTTAAATCATTATCATCGATGAGATTGTCATGCTTTAGTGTGTGGATTGGTTTGTGGTTTTTTGTGTGGATTGGTTTGTGCTTTCCTGTGTGGATTGGGTTGTGTTTTCCTATGTAGATTGTGATTAGCTTTCCTATGTGTACTGGGTTGTACATGGGCTCGTGTGTTGGAGCCAATCTAGAATTGATGACTTAGGTATATGTATGGGCGTATACCAAAGTAGATTTTGTTGATACTTCGTGTTTGTATCTTTCCTTTTTGGATTATCCTTTGTGGATTTTGGGAGGCCTTCGGGGGTCTCGGGGTCCCTACTGAGTATCATATACTCACTCCTGCACAGGCTATGCCCACACTACGTTTTTTTTGGTTGCAGACGATGGACAATGCTGATCATGGTTGATGCATGTGGAGCGGAATGATACCGGGAGGTGGACTATCAGGTGGGATGTACACGGAGCGGACGGATGGACCCGAGGAGCCGACAAGACTATATGTACCCACCCTTTAGGTGGGAATTCCAGAGGATGGCTTGGTGGTTTCTTCTTTACTTTTCAGCTGTTGTACTTTCTTTTCTCAGTTGCACTATACTTTCAGTTGGGTTTGAAAACTAGCCCATTTACTTTCCATCACATACTTTTGTAATCAGTTTACTTAGTGTTTACTTCAGCTTCCATACTCTGTGGTGTTTGTTTTCGTATATAAAGTAAATGACTTCCCTTTTGTCAGGATTTTCGCCTTTGGTGCTAGTCGACAGCCCCTGGCCTATGGAAGTTGGGCTAGAGGAAGTCACGGCCCAGGCCCCGAGGACGGGTCGTGACACAATGTACACCTCTTACCTGGTTTCGGTATGATCATAATAAGTGTGGTTGTCAAACATTTATTAAAATATTGGAAATAAATATCACATGCCTCTAACAACTCAACAATAAACCCCTTTATAGTTAAAGCCTAAAAGAAGCACTGTCAAATAATTGAAATATTTAATAAACCTTCGGTGATAACATGACTATTCTTGAAATCTATGAATATCAGAAATTTTCATGGTCTTCTACCAAGACACCACAGTTTAAAATTTCTCTGGATCCACCAACACCCCTAACTCAAAAAATATGTGCCCTATGAAATTCCCATTATCAATCCTTAAATGGGATTTTTTTTATTGTTTGGAAAATCCATTGTTCTGTTAATGCAATCAGAAGATGTCATGATGTTTGGCATGATCATAAAGTGTTCTTAACTACACCATGATGTTCTCAATGAGGATGACTACATATTTTTCTAGATATGGTTGGAATATCCTCATAATCAAATCCATGAACCCATCAAGTTCATTTTCAGCCCAAAAAACATCACCACAAATTCATATAACCCATACCAAATCCAGAAAGAAGGCCACAATACTCAATAAGGTATCAACCTCAACATATTGTTTTCTGATCTTGAAGTTATCTTGGATAAAACTAAGGCAACCCTTTGTTGATCAAGAAAGATATCAATTCTTGGGATCAGGTAATGGTTGTTAAACATCATCTTATTGAACTTCAAATAATACACATATATCCTTAATGACCCATTATCCTTCTTGGAAACCATGGTAACATACAATGATGGATAAACCCTTTACGATTCAAATCCTCGAACTATACATTATGTTCCTGAACCTCCACTAACACTATTCAATATAGAAGAATAGAATTTGTCTTCACCCCGAGTAGTAATTGAATCATAAACACAAAATCACTCATTGGCGGTAGACCATAGAAATCCTTAGGAATCACATCCTAGAATTGATCCACAACAGAATGGAAGATTTTATGTTCCCATCCAATCATCATCTACCTCATGTCATGATACCAGGGTTGTATGTTCTCCCAACTACTGGAAAATTATACAAGTGAAAAAAATTTAATATCCCAATCACCATGATGGACATATGTGTTTCCATCGAGAGATGTTAATGATCCTAAAAAAATATACCAATTGATATGTTTCTAATACAAAACAAGCCAATCAATACACAAAATTAGGTAAACACCCACATCTCTTGGACACTCAGGTTCTATACAAAATGATATCCACCAATATCCAATAAAAACTCTTATGTTGTCTAATATCCTCAATATGTACCCCTAACAGAGTATCATGTGACATAACTTGACAACTAAATTCCACGTTTAAGCCCAACACAACTAAAAAAAGGTTGAAATAAATGAATTCATATAACATATATCAAATAATGCACTAGTGGGCATGGAAGCTAAAATAACAGTACATCAAATGGAAGATAGTTCGACCTAGCCACCTTCTAGTGGAGACTGAATATTATGTATATGACTTGTCCTTCTACCATGGCCGCTAACCTGAGTCCCCTTTACATCAATGTCATGATCATATGGATGATCTCTCCCCAAAGTTCCATGTACACCACCTCTAATGGTATGACATGTAGAGGTCCAATTGATTGTTTGCTATTGAGTCAATTCCCTTCTTTGTACATTCATCATCTTCCCCTAACCACCATCATTTATCGACTTCCATGGGTTCCTGAAGAACCTCTACACATGGCCCACTTGACCACACGATGAACACTCAACGCATGGTCGAGGACACTTACCTCACATATCTAACAACCTTCCACACTGGTGAAAAAACACATGGTCACCACCCGGATAGGTTGGCACCCACATTTGGCTACTATGTTCACTTCCACCCAAATGGAGATTCCAAAAGTGATGCTTCCTACTCTCCGAAGCTACACTAGTTTTCTTACATGGCTTTCACTGCATGTTCTCTATCTAAATATCCCTTCTGGTTCACTTAAGAGATGAGGGATTGATCAACTACTTCTGCAATCTTATTCAAACAATATATGTTCTCTTGGGTCTAGATCATGTGTCTTATACAATCTTGAAATCATTTCTCTACAACATCCTTGTATCCTACTAGTTTGATATCAAAATGTCAGGAATTAGTGAAATGGATAGAATAATCC
Source organism: Viscum album (assembly GCA_963277665.1). Lineage (NCBI taxonomy): Eukaryota > Viridiplantae > Streptophyta > Magnoliopsida > Santalales > Viscaceae > Viscum > Viscum album. The sequence goes on along the minus strand of OY728150.1, from coordinate 1,826,068,795 downwards.
ATCATCATCATTGTCCACTTGTACAAACTCATAAAATATACAGATTTCCCCTACCTCAATGTTTATGGATATAAATGTTTGAGGAACATATTCTAGAAAAAATTTCACATCATTCCACTAGAATGATCCATTTGAAACATGATGTCCCACCAATGAATTGCATGGCCTCACAACATATAATGCACTAACTTGACTCAATTCTCGAGAAGAGTATTCAGAAGACAAATAATAGTCACGATATACTCTATTGAGAACTCTGCAACTTCTTGGATATCCTTTATTGTAGAGTATGGAGGGTGTTATAGGCAAAAATCCCTAGGGAAGTAAAACAAACACATAGCAACCCACCCTTCTTCTCATTACATCATCTTCATGAAATATGAAAAGTTTTCATGATACCACCCTTCTCAAATTTTTTGGATCAATACATTCTCTTTCTCCACTATGGGAGGAGTCTTCTCTACAACATCTCCATGTCACCCGACCAACACATGCTTTCATGGTGGAATTTATCTATAGATCCAAAACTGAGATTTAGAACACATACCATAATGATTTCAATTATTTAAGGAATCATTTATCAAAAGAAAAAACAAATCATTTCTCATAAACTATCTAAACATGCCCGTGCATACCAAAAAAATTACCATCAACCATCTCCACCAAGTTCATGACTAATCCAAGATAACCAAATAACATGGTTATGAACCTCACATTTTACTCAATTAAAAATGGTTTCTATTTCATAACCTAACCCATCAACAGTTTGATTCACATATATCCCTTTATCAAGAACACTTCATTAATTGTTATTTAACACAATAACTCTTCTTTTTACCCATTTTAATTATCTCATTGGATCCCATTTTCATTAATTTCAAGAAAATTAAATTAATCCTACACTTTATGATCCACATACTTGTCTCGGGTGTGGCTACCATATTGTGTGTCTTTGATATACCTTGTTGCCTATAATGATTCATGAATGGAAAATCACATGCAGTTGTGTCCAGAAGATAAATATGATAAATTAGTCACATTAAAGCACATGTGAATCACCCAATGGTGAAATATCATCAACTATAACAATTCATAACATGAAAAAACCCCACCCTTGGTGACATGGGGTTTACCTCATACTTGGGTTTGATACTACTAATATCAAGCTCTTTTCCAAGGCCCAAAACCTTCTAAAACTCCTATATACCATTCTGTAATAGTAAGTCATAGAAAATTTGTAGTACCCCTGGTTTCTCATCTGTAACCCTTAATTGATGATTTATTGTTATAATTTTTTTGGGTGATTTATGAGAGAGTTGGGAGAAATTTGGAAGTGGGTTTGATGGGAAAATGGAAGTCGCAGGAGTGGCACACAGTTAGCCTAACTGTATGACCAAACCATGCACAGTGGTCCTCTTAATGTAATAGCTCTAGCATTTTTGGAGCATGGTTAGGGAGACCATCCAAAGAAGCCATGTGAGGGTCTTCCTAGGTAGTAGCTAACACATTATAACACACAGTTTGTCTAACCATGTGAACTCACTATGCATATGTTTTAAGTGATATCGTAAAAAAATGGATCTCACATAGTTTTTCCTCTAAGTGGATCATTTCTTTATCCTAAGGGGACATAACTATGTATTTATCTTCCTCGAAGGTAGGAAAATCTCTCAAAGGTGGTTTGGAGTCAATATAAAGGTTGTCCTTCGAGAATTGAAGCCAGATTCATGTGGCATGTCATTGTTCTTCTTCGTTATTGATCAATTTCTTATATCTACATAAATATACTTCTCATCTTCTATTGTATTCTCAGATATACACTCGCTATCGGTAGATCTAAGTGTGTTGATGTAATATATTATGAGTTTTGGTCCTTATTATGCTTAGATAAGAGTTCTATTTAGGGTTCCTAGAGAAATGGCCTGGTTGTCTTGTGCGTTTTTCATTTGTTGGAAATTTTCTCAAAACCTTCATGGGAGGAGGCTTGATTCTTGAGTTTAGTCTGTATAAAATATTTTCATGCTTTAAAAATTGACTTTTTGGTGTTTAATTGATTCAGATTTAGTTTTTTAACTATTTTTAGAAACATTCTTGAGTGATGGTTGTGAAATCTGGAAAACTGGGGATGTTAAATGGGTTCTTTAGTTCTTGGTTTTAAAACATGGGTTTTAGAAAGGGTTATTTTCTATATTGATGGAACATAAATGTGATTGGATGAATTTAATAAAAGGGGATGTTTTATTGAAATAATATATTTCGTTGAAATAGGTTGTTCTTTGGTTTTAAATAAAATTTTAGTTTTATTGAAATGGTTTATTTTGTTAATCAAAATATTTGGAACAAAGGGTGTTGGGGTTGGTTCATGATTAATGGGTGATTAATTATGGATGAGTACCATTGGAGTACTTGAAGCATGACCCTAGAGAAAGTTATTGTGTCCTTGGGACACAAGGTAACTGGAAGAGAGGCCGCTCAGGATTATGAAACTGTCAAACGAACCATGCATGTGTGGGTGTTTTGTTAACAAATTTATCAGAATGCCTAATGATAAGAAGAATTGGTTTTGAGCATTATTTAGTTATTTTCTGGATAATATCTTGATTGAAATTGGTTTTATCTCGTTTTTTTTCACCTAGTTACAAATAGTTTTTGAACTTGTTTATATTTGGTTATAAATAATATTGGTACGGTTTTTTAAATATAATGTTTTATATAAATGTGGATAACATTTCTATCCATGTGGAGTGAGTAGGGAAGTAAATGGGGAAAAATACGGAGTTTTATACTACTTACCCATGCTTTGGCACATTAGTTCATTTTCAGATGCTATCTTCTTGGATATGGGAAAAGGTAACATTTCCCACGTTTTTATTACTACATAATGATGTTTCTATTGTTCAGGGATTATGGAGAATTGATCTTGTGGAGCTTGGATTCTTATATCCTCATGAGGGTCTTGATTCAATAATCTAATGAATATTTTGATACTGGTTTGGTCTTCTATTGTTTCACACGTTGATATGGTTGTACATACCGGATGTTGTTCAGTTGTCTATATTTTCATCATGAATCATTTAGTAAATGGTTTAGTTATGGTTTGATACTTTATTGGTTTATTCCTAAAATGATTATATCAACCCCTACATGTATGTGAAACCCTTATTCATGTATTTCCATCCTTTGGGGTCTTGCGGATGTCGCTTTAGACTAAGTATTGACTCTTTGTGATCTCAATCTAATTTTAATCAGAGGGTCATTACAAATGGTATCATTGTAATCATTCCTTTGAGGTACACATGTTATCAACTTATTCAGTCCCTTAATAACATGTGGTCACCTGTTTTCCTGGTCTTGGTGTTGAAATTCTTTCTTGTCTATGATTTGGGATGAAATGTAAGAAAGGTGTAGTATTTTTGAAACATGAAATGTATAGAATAAAAGGATTTAGCTAACCCTTTTATGATGAACATCATGTAATGAGGGAATTGGGAACAAAATTTTTCGAGACACTTCCTAGGATTTACGAATCTCATTGTCATGGGTTTACCCAATGAGACGAACATGACATGAATTATAGTGGAATGGATTCCATCTAAGAGTGTATATATCTTTTCATGAAATGATTCATGTTGTGAAAAACTGTTGATTTTTGAAATTCTTTTAAAAAATTATTCAAATGAAATATTTTGAAAAAGGGAACGCTTATGGTATTTTGAAAATGGTTTAACATTGAAAAAGTATGTTCAATGTATTAAAAAATGGTTGAACATGGAAAAATGTTGTTTTGGAAAAACAATTTATGATAGTTAATGTGGAATAATTTGAAATGAAAAAAAATAGTTTATATAGACTAATATTGATAGATTTGGCTATTGGTTTTGAAAATGGCACTAGATAGGCATCATCAAACCCATCATGATAAAGAAGAAGAGAATGTGGTTTCACCTCAACTACAAGTGAACCACGAGCTGGTTCAGAGTATTTTCCATCCTTTTTAAGATGTGGATATGAGGAACTAGAGGAATGAGCCAAAAAAGTGAATCAAACCATCCAATTAATAAAGCAAAACCTACCTAACAATTGGTGTGATTCTAAACCTAAAAAGGTGGAGGTGCAACTAGATATGATGAATTGTATCTTAAATTTCATCGGCACACTAATATAAATAATGGTCAAGTTGTAGATGTATATGTTCGAGGATCTTGCACGCCAATTGTGGGATTTTACGGGGTAGGAAAAATTGGATGAAGGCTATATGTTGAAGGATTTTGAAGAATTGTTCGACAAATTTTTTTTACCTCACACATTCATGATCTAGAAAATTTTGAACTTATTATGCCTAAAATAAGGGAGTCTCTCTATCCCGGAATATATGGCTAAATTCATGAAATTTAGTTTGTTTTTCACTAGATGTTGCAGCAAGTGCACCCTTAAATGTACACATCTTCGAATTGAGGATATGGTAGAAGATTCCATCATAAATTGCAGTGCTCTGTATTACAGATTATACAGAAATAGTGAAAAGAGAGAATGAGGATAAACATGATATATTGAGATCAATGGGAGGAGGTATAATGATATGTATAGGAAATGGTGGGAACTCAAATACTGGGAGCAAACAAAAAATGGATACTTATTTCAAAAGTGGAAGTGGAATTCAGAATTAGACGACTCGATCAGTGAACCTTTCTCCATGAACCTAGATAAAACTAGGTTGTTTTATATGTTTTCTGCTTTACCATATAAATTGAGATTATATAGAACAAAACTTTTCATGCCATAAATACAAATATATTGGGAAACTTCATCATTTTTGTCGCAGTGCTCCAAGGTCAAGTGATCGAGACAATTCTTAGGCATCGCAAGTTTCATATGATTCAATAGGGCAAGGAGAGAAGAATTAGTCTCATCAAGAGAAGGGATCTATCCCTGATGATTCTACAAGTATCATGAATCCTCAACTAGGGAAATCTTAGTAAGCCAACAAGGAGAACATTTCAATGACAAATCAATTGTTTTGAGATGAGTAGATGATTTTCGATGAACAGGCTGGACCATCAACGATGAGAGGTATGATTATTTTGAATTATACCTTTTTCAAGTGCTCATCGGTAATGGTGCATCAAATACATTCATTGAATATTCTATTACTGATTTTCTATGATAAATGTTGAAAATGATGCATTCGATATTAAAACTCCAAACTCATCTTAGGTAAAGAGAATGTCAAGCCATTATGTGTCAAGCATGTGCTATAACTGGTGATGGAACTGAGTTGAAATGGGGCTTCTCAGTGTTATCCATGCATGTCTTTGATGTAACCCTAGATATGGATTGGTCAATAATGTTCAGGTCTCACATTGACTATTATAGGAGAACAGTCATTTTCATGACTATGGACGACATCACACATCTCTTCAGAGGAGAGAGGATGGTAATGAAATGTTAATAGAGCATGTTGGAAACAATGGTAGGAACGATCTCCTATCAGTTGGTGGAATTTACATTGGAATCAATGTAAGAGATTGAGGAAAATAGTTTTCTAGTAGTTTTGGATCAATTTCTAGTTGTATTTCCCAAATAATTCTAATGGTTACCACCTACAAGGAAAGTGGAGTTTATGATTGATCTCCTTTGACAGACCAGTAACATTTCCATTCAATATTATAGGATGTAAAAAATATATTTAAGGTAATTGAATGTGCATTTTTAGGAGCAAGAAAGAAAGTGTTTCTTTTGATCATGAATGTCTTTATGGAAAATCCCAGTTTTTTCTGATAGAAGGAAGATGCAAATATTTGGATGTGAGTTGATTTTTGTAAGCTTAACCAAATTACAATAAATAATAGATAACCACTTCAACGCATTGATGACTAGTAGATCAATTAATTCGAACTATGTGGTTCTCTAGGATTGACATGCGATCAGGATATCTCAAATTTATATCTCAACAGGAATATATTTCAAAGACATATTTCAGAAGAAGTTATGGAAACTACTATTATGTAGTCATGCCCTTCAGTCGGGCGAATTCACCAGAGATCTTCACGGATTTGATGAATCTGATATTCTAGCAATATCTGGACCATTTTTTTGTGGGGTTTCTGGAAAACATTTTGGTGTATTAAAAGACAAGGGCTAACCTTGAAAAACACATGGCAACGGTTTTGGGAATCTTACAAGATCACTGCTTGTATCCCAAACTATGAATATGAGGTTTTTGGATACAATAGGTACACTTACTTATCAACGTGATTTCTGAGAAAGGTGTGTATATTGATCCTAAACAAAAGATACTATTGTCTCATGGAAACCAACAAATAATGTCTTTAAGATACAATGTTTTCTTGGCCTAGCTGGTTACTACTATTATTTTTTGCGTGATATCCCACGACTAGATTCACCAATGACAACTCTGACAAATAATAATGCACCATTAAAATGGATATAGGAATGAAATATGTCTTTATAAGAACTAAAAGTTCATCTTACATCAACAACTATCAAGATTTATCTAGAATCAGGACATAGGTATAAGGTGTACTGTGATGCTTTGGGATCTAGGTTGGGTTGTGTTATCATGAAAGGGGACCATGTGGTTGCTTATGGTTCAAGGCAATTAAGGATTCATGAAAAGAATTACCAACACAAGATTTGGAGTTAGCTATAGTCATATCTGCTTTAAAAACATTGAGATATTTACACTTTGGTGACAAATTCACTACGTTCATGGACTACAACAACATGAAATTTTTTTTCAAATAGTGAGATTTGAATCTAAGGCCAAGGAGATGGATGTAATATCTCTAGATGTTTGACATGACATGATTTACACACCAGTAAAAGGGAATTTAGTGGTAGATGCATTGTTTATAACGTCATATTCATAGTTGTTGAAAAAATTTAGAAGAATGGAAGTTGATTATGGTCCTAGTGGACAAATATGTAGAATGTGAAGACCAAGGTGATGTTGCAGTTTTTTTTTCAGCTATGCTTGTTCTTGATTTGGTAAATATAGTTAATGTGGTAGAAACATATGATGCAGAATGTCTAGTTTTGAGTTCAAAATGCAATGTTGGGGAGCCAATTTGGGTATGGGAATGTGATGGGAGTTTAGTTTTCTGCATTAGAGATCCGATGGTTGTACATATGAATTTTCACAAACAACTCCTTCATGCACACCACCATTCAAGATGGGTTGTACTTGTAGGTACACATAATATGTTTACAGTGCTAAAGGTTAATGTTTTTGTGGTGGGACATGAAGAAAAGGTGGCCAAGTTTGTCTCACAGTGCTTAACCTTTTAACATGTCAAAGAAGAATATCAAAGAGTAGAAAATATGTTGTTGTCGTTACCTATACCAGTGTGGAAATTATAGAAGATAGTGATGGATTTTGTTACAGGTCTTCTTGGAATGGTCCAAAAACACGATTCCATCTGGGTGATAGTGTATCTACATACAAAGTCGGCACATTTAATTCCAATTCATGAATCTCATACAGTGGAGGATCAATTAGAAATATGTTACCAAGAAGTGGTAAAGAGGCATGGTGTGCTATTTTCAATCATCTTAGGAAGATATCTAAGGTTCACATCTCATTTATGGAAATCCTTATTGAAATCACATGGGACACAGTTGAATATGATAACGATATATCATCCTCAAATGGATGGGCAATCCAAACAGATGATAAAAATGTTATTAGTCATGCTTCATGATTGTGTACTAGATTTTGGTGGTTTTTGGGAGGAGAATATATCCTAAGTGGAGTTATCATATAATATCATCTATTAGGTACCAATACATTTGCCTCATTTTGTAGCACTATATGGGAATCCCTATCATTCTCTACTATGCTAGGTAGAAACAAGTGAATCAACACTATTTGGACTGAGCCTATTCCACGAAACAATAGAGAAGATATAGTTGATTTGAAAGAGGATGTATATTGCTTAGAGTCATCCAAAATATTATACAGGTCACCATCGAAGACCATTTTCGTTCACTTTGGGTGATCATGTCTTCTTAAGGATATCTCAATGGTTTGGACTTCATAATTTCAGGAAACAGTGCAAATTATCTCCTAGATTAATCGTAACTTTTGAGAAACTAGAACAAATTAGAGAGGAAACATTTCAGTTTTCATTACCACCATAGTTCATTTCAGTGCATAAAGTGTTTAATGTATCTTAGTTGATAAATTATCAAGCTGATCTTGACCACGTGATCAAATGGGATCATGTTGACCTATAGACAGATGATTCATTGGTATATATCCTGATGATGATTATGGATAATAAATATAAATCCTTCTATGTAAAATGTATCAGTCTTGTGTGATTTTTAAGGAAGCATGATCGGACTCAGGAAGAGACATGGGAACATGAGATTGTGATGAAAGAGAAATGGCCATAACTCATTCATATCAGTGAGGGTTTTCTACTTTCCAAGGATGGAAAGTCCAATGGTGTGGAGACTGCAGTACCCTTGGTTTCTGGTATGTAACCCTTACTTGATTTTATATGTTTATAATGTTTAAGGGTGACGGGTTGGAGAGTTGGGAGAACTTTTGAAGTGGCTTTGGGATAAAATTGAAGCCTCAAAAGTGGCTCATGGTTTCCCTATCCATATGTCCAAACCATGCGTAATGGTCTTGTTGAGGTAGTATCTCCAGCATGGTTAGAGCATGATTAGGTAGAATATGCAAGGAATCCAAGTGAGGGTTTTCCTAGGAAGTAGCTAAAGCATGATTAGTGCTCGATTTGTGTAACCATTTGAACTAACCATGTAAATAGTTTATGTGAGATCCAAAACAAACATATCTCTCATATTCTTCCCTTTAAGTGGCTTTTTATTTCTCCTAAGTAGCCATAATTATAGATTTATCTTATCCTATGGTAGGATAACCACTCTCATATGGTTTAGAATCAATCTAAAGGCTTTCAAAGGATAATCGCGGCCAGATTCTTAAAGTATGTGATCATTTTTTTCCCGTTGATCGGTTTCATAGATCAACATAGATATAATTCTCTTTTTCACATGGTTTCTAATATTTACACCCATTATGTGTAGATAAAGGGGTGTAGATTCAAAATATTATGTCTTTTGGTCTTGATCATTTTTTGAGAAAGATATAAGGAGGGTTCTTGGAGAATCGACCCGGTTGTCATGTGATTTTTTTCATTCGTTAGAGTTTTTGTCAAAACCATTGAGGTAGGAAGATTATTTCTTGACTCCACATTGTATAACTGATTGTAATTCATTCAAATTGGATATGTGGGGTTTAATTGAATGTTATTTGGTTTTTGAACATTTTTTTGAATCATTCTAGGGTGATGGTTTTGAAATTTGTAAAATTCGGGATTTTAAATGTGTTTTTTGGTTCCTAGTTTTAGCAAATGGGTTTTAAAAAGGTTATTTTTTTTGGATTGATGGCATATAAATGGGATTAGATTTTTTCAATAAAAGGGGAAATTTTATTTAAATAAAATGATTCTTTTAAATTGGTTTTGGTTTGGTTTTCAATAAAAGATATGTTTTATTAAATATGTGTATTAAGGTAATTGAAATATTTTGCATAAATATTTTTGGTGTTAGTTCATACTTAATGGTCCCTTAATATGAGACATGTACCAATGGGTTATAATGGACGTGACCCAATTTTGGGGGTGTGTGTCATTGGGAAATAAGGTAATTATACGAGAGAGTACTCATGGTTATGAAACTATCAAAAACCACGCATGTTTGGGTGTGTTGTGAACGATGGAATGGGAATGAAAAATAATAAGAAAAATTGATTTTAAGATTTCATTGGTTATTTTTATAGAAATATATCTTATTATTAATTGGTTTTATCTATGACTATTTTCACTTGGTTGAAAATTGTTTTTGGAAAATTTTATTATTCGGTAAAAAATATTAGTAAATTTTTATATATATATTGATTTATATATATGTGGATAACATTTCTATCCTAGTTTCATGACCAGGGAAGTCATTAGGAAAAACCAATTGAGTTTTATTCTCACCTATTCTTTGTATCTTTGGGGATTCTTAAATGCTATATTCTAGGATAGGGGAAAAGGTAAAGTTTCTATCATTTTTAGTACTACCTCATGATGTTTGGGATGTTTAGTGATTCTGGATCTTGTATCTTGTAGATCATGGAGTCTTGTGGCCTCTTGAGTGTCTTGAGTCATTTATCCACTATTTACATTGATACTGATTTGGTCTTTTATTGTGGAACACATTGAAATTGTTTTGAGATACATGAAGTTGATCTGTTGCTTTTCATTTTTTCATGAACCATTTAGTAAATTGTTTTGTTATGGTGTTTTGTTTTATTGGTTTATTTTATAAAGGGTTAAATAATCCTTAACATTTATGTGAAACCATTAGATATTTATTGATAGCCTTTAGTGTCTTGGGGATGTCGCTTAAGGTTATGTAATGACACGTTGTTCTCTTAAGAAAATGATATTGAGAAGGTGATTACAAAAGTCTTCCTATGATGCCACATTCTAACATCCATGACTCAGGATACACTAACTTGTGCCCCAAGCCATGTCACCACATGACCTCAGGTGTGCCTCCCCAAATGCTAGAGTTTTTTAACTATTATAGAGTGTCTAAAAGTCTCATGGAAAGACAATACCCTCTTTAACAAAATAATAAATAGAAGAAAATAAAAAAATTATAAACAAAATAGAATAATAAATTACCATGTATAAACAACCATTTCTAGAAATAGGGTACAAACCAAAACCAATAGTAAGTATGAAATGTCATGCTATAATACCATGTGAACAAAAACCCAAAATAATGATAACCATGGTATCCACAATGAATTCCTAACACCATGGTCACAACCACATCCATTCACATCCTAAATCCGACTCAACTCCTGAGCACCATACCATTAACATTTACCTAACATGAAAAAATGAAATATTTTTTTGTACCTAATGGAGGCCAATGTAGGGTGTGAGTACAACTCTATAGGACACTACCAACAATGTCTAAAAAATATCTAGTCAAAAAATATAGTTCATTAATGTTCTAAATAGTGAAACCTAAAAAATACAATACATGTAACCATTAGTAATTATGTTTCCCTTACTTTTTTCAATCATCATATCCATATTTTATAGTTCAAACATCTAAGTGATTAAGTAAAATTTAAATGTTTCTATTGGATGGGGAGTGTAAAAATATAATAATGAATTGTGGAATATATCATGCCCTATCTCACTTGGGAAAAACATCACAAAAAACACATTATACTCCCCTCAAATCCTTTGTCCTGGTGAAATGAAATTGTTAGGGGAATAGAACTATTTCCCCTTACCTAATGAATGCATTTAGTGTGGAGTTTAAATTCTAGATCCAACTCGTCCCATGGGAATAGAACCTCTTGTCCATATCCTACCATAAAAATCCATGTTTACAATCTTATCTATTTTTTCAACACACATGACCACATTAAAACCAAGCATAACCAATATCATTAGTAATATCACTACAATAATAATTAAAAATATAATCTATATAACTATAGAATCCATTAAAACCTTTAAAATTGATATCACATAACAAATTATCCCAATCTGAATTCCCTATTTCTAAATCACTAATCATATTGAAATAAAAAACATGATTCCTTGACTCATTCCCATTAATTCCATTTTATCCATTCACATATAAAAATAGTCCTAATGAAATTATCAACAACTAGAAATATCTACCCTAAATCATTTTTTAATAATTAAATTAACCCATTTATATGTTCTCCAAGGGATATAATTAATCACATGTCTGTTTTATACTTTACATTTTCAGTAACTATGTTCAGGGGGTCAGTAAAACCAATGGGTGTCCCTAATCAATAAAATTCGTTTCTATGCATCCCATGTAGATCATGATTGGGGAGGGGGTTAAATTGGTTATTTAGATAGTAATTATATTAAATATTAAAAAAATAACCATTAAATTAGCAAGGAAAGAACATGAACATAACCCCACAAGCACAAATCAGGGTAACAATTAGAGATATAACTTGTAGACCACCTACCTCAAATATATTAACGAACAGAATCCTAATTTAAGCCTTATATCCCAATTCAACAACTCATTATAGGATCAAACTATATCTCACTATAAATTAATGGTTTTGGAGCTTCATATGGACATTAGATAAGAATAAAAACCCAAGACCGAAAATAGATACAATAGAGCGATTAGACATACCCATGTCTTTGATCTAAAATTGACGATGAACCAAAAAACCTATGATTAAAGGAGAATCACCCATGGGAATGATGGTTCCTAAAATATTGCAACTATTGTTTTTGGAGGAGGAGGGGAGGATAATCCCTACTTAGATGTAAAAATACTAAGCTATCAGTTTTGTAATTTCTCCCACATTTACTAGGTTGCACGGTTTACCCACACATTTTACCAAATCATGCACAAACCTTGAGCAAGCCACTATCCAAGGGTAGTTGGGACACATGTCTATCAGGGTAGGTTTTATGGTGTGACAGATTATTCTCTACATATGGGTTAATCCTCTTTCCAAGGATACAATCTTCCATGAGAATTCTAGACGGTTTTGTTAACTGTGTACTAACTATGTGCCTTACACAAATTGGCCCAATTCTACCATTTCTCATGTCATGAACCATTGGAACAACGCAAATCCAAAAATAATTCCCAAAATCATTTCTCTTAAAAAAATGTGAGTTTAATAACAAAATTTATACATGAACTTACCACCATGATGTTTGGGATATTACACACCCATCGTGGCCCAAGCCATGTAATGTTGCCAAGTCCTATAAATTGATGATCCATGTTGCACTACTAGATATGTACCACAGTACCCCATATCAGAAGCCATGATTTAAATGGTCCAATGTCATCACCTACAATGAATAACAAGTCATTATCTCCCTTCCTAGCTGAACCCTAGGTGGTGATACTTCATGCCTTTTGTTTCCAATGACTTCTATATGTCTTAACTGACCCAAAACAACCTAATATGGGGATGAGTGAGTTTGCCTAACTCATAATAGTTCAAGTCAGGAATGCCTAACCAATAACAATATTCACACGGGTTCTTCCTAGAAAACAATTGTCATGTTTGGTTATGGACTGACCCATAATGGGTGTACGATGGTGTTTTGGAACCGTGAATAGGTTTATAAAATAAAAAAATTATTAAAGTAAATAATTTGGTATTATTGTTAACATAAATTAATTAGATAACATTTTTTGGTTTAAAAACATAGTATTTCCATATTCTAAAAAGTTAACATATTTAATTAATTAATTAATTAATTAATTTAATTTTTGGAATTAAAATTCATTTTATTTTGTGTTTAAATAAATTATATGAATTAATAATTTGAATTTAAATAATTCCTTGAATCTACATTAAAATATTCCCATAATTAATATTTAATTCAAGTAAATTTTACTAAACATTCTGTTATTCATCAGATTCCTAACAATAATATGTTATTTTATATATTCATTTATTTTATTACATAATTGAGTGTAATGAATGTAATTAATTTTTAAAATAAATAATTTTCTCACATTTTCATTGTTTCTAATAAAGTATTTATAAGGTTCAGTGATCCCAACTAAAAATGAGTTATATATATTTTTAACTCCAAATATCCCCTCTTCTACAAGTGAATAATTTTTTACTATGAAGAGGATGGTTTCAAATAGAGGAATCCCCAAATAGAGTATAAATCAAGATGAGAAGTTGACACACTAGACAAGGGATGATTTTTCCATTGATTCATGAAACAACAATGGTATGATAACCCTAGGTCATGATTGATCCATTGCAATTAAATGGATCATGCAATATAAGATTATAAAAATCCATTAGGTAATTTATTTCACTTATGAATTTGTTTATTCTTATAAGAATTTTCATAATAGAGGGAAATAGATAAAATAATAAACAAATAAATCATAAAATAAAAATGAATGTTTTTATATTAATGATTTATTATGAGAGTTACATAATAGTTTTACCATATTAATATAAATAGATTATGTTCACTGAGAAAATATAAAAACACTCTATGAAATATTAAGTTGTAGATGGATTATATCATTTTAATTTGAGCACAAATGGTGTTTGTGGTCCTCAACGTATATAATTAAGGGTGCTTCGTACTATTGGAGAGTTGAGATATGGGTCAAATAAAATCATGTATGATGAAAAAAAGTACCAATATATAGATTGATTTAATATCATTGGAAGGTGTTGGGTGATACATGTTTATTATTTTAAAATATGGGACTTCACTCATCAGTTCATGGAGCAACATGTTAATACAGTTGGCCAGTCAGACTCCAACTATGAACATTTTGAGTATCTCCATAGATATAGATAATAGACAATGATGTAAGGTTTCGAGGATTCATTCTAGTACATTGATTTTGTGGTAGATTATTCAAATTAGAGTATATTGGGTTATAATAATTTAATAAAATTATGGAATAGATTTCAGAGTTTAATAATCCATAATGTTTAATCAGTAATAATGATAAAAGTATTTACATTCAATTTTTTGATAGAAAATGGAAGGTAATTAATTAATAACAATACAATAATATTAGTTAGATAAATACTCAAAATAACTTGATTTTCCTATGATTATTTTATGGGATTCTCAACATACTATGATATTGATAACTCAAGGTGCCACAGTACCCATTTATTGTTATGTATTTATAGCAAGTGATGGTGATTAATTATTAAATGATACTTATTTATAACTCATATGATTGTTATTTCTTAATTCTATCATTATCCTAAAATATAAAATGTGGATACTATATGATGACATGGATGATATTTTATGTATCCTGATCTCTGAGAAGTATGTGAGGATAATTTGAAGCATAGATATATATAGGTGATAAATACACTAGATATGTCTAAATTTAAAGATGGGTCATGATACATTAATCATTATTTTTCACATATCTATTTAATCCATTTACTCAAGTAATTTTTTTTTAAAATGAATAGTGTGGTGAAAACCCTCTATTACATTATAGGTAAGATTCCCAAAAATTATGAACATTAAAGAAATGTAAACCTTTAGATCTTATGGTGTAGAATTTTATAGAGTTGTTTAAAAGGCCAATAAAAATAGTGATCTCAAATGAACATACAAAGTTTCCTTCAATGAAATAGGTATTAGATAAGAGTTTATTTTTTCACATACCATGAATTAATATATAGAAGTGTAAATGTATTGAATTGAATTTATTATGAAATTAGTCATTTATTATTTAGGTAAATACATCAATTTTATATAGTTTTTCTATTATACATCTTATTTGTTAAATAAAATATGACTATATCAATTGGATATTAAAATAAATTAAATATTTATAAATATAAATGTTACTAGATTTAATTTGGGTTCTCCAAAAAGCTAAAGAAGGATGGTTCATAAGTCAACATTGAGAATGAACCAACTTTTAATTTCCAAGTAAATGGTTCTTGTTGAACTTTTGATAAGTATTATAAAAAATTTATCTCCCTAGTTCCTTGTACAAAAGGAAAAATTATTTTAGTTTTGGAATTATTATTTTTGTGGGGTTTAATAATAAAATTAGTGTTCGAAAAATCAATAATCATTGAAAATACGTTTTGAACATAAACTGTTAGACATATATCCCCAGTTATGAAATTATAATATCTTCTCAAAAAGAATTTAGTTTCAGATGATATACCTAGTATTCTTTTACACACTTTATAGTAAAATACCATATTTATTATGAAAATACATCAGTACTTATTTTAGGACAAATAATCCTTTAGAAATAATGTTATGACACAAATCATTCCGAATTAGATTATCTATAGAGCATGAACTATTCCAAGGGTAAGCTAGTTGTAAGTGTTCTTAATAATATTCCTTTTAGTGTTTAAATAATTTTAATATTAAGTATTTTAAATTTATAGTGATAATATTTTAGTTTTGTTGGGATGGTGTGACAAAAATATCTTTACAATGAATTAATTGTTTAATATATTAAAGTGTAGATTATTTAATGAATGTATATTACATTATCAACAGTAGTGTTGTGATGATAATAAGAAGAATCAATGATGAGTATTTTACGTTAAAAATGATCAATAAAATTTATCATACATTACTTCCAAAATGAAAATTATATTTTAAAAATCAAGTTCAAGATTTATATAAAAGGGAAATCAATGTTAAAAATATTTTATTGTATATACAAACATTTTTTTGGATTTCATTCATTTAAAATTGAGATATTATCCCATAACCATATATCAACTTTCATGAAAAACATATATTAAATGAGTTATAAAAATAATGAAATCCATTATTTCCTAAGAAAATGTATTTATATATAATGAGTTTATTAAGAATATAATCATACTCTTAAAAAATGTTCATTTACAATAATCATACAATTGTTTTCAAAGGATATTATAAAAAATTACCAATGATAGAAAAGTTATTGTCAAGTTATAGACTATCTTTCTATAAAGGATGGATATCTATATTTGAGATAGTGGGAGAAATATCGGATTTGGATGAATCGGCACTATAGACACACAAATAGATAACCTTGGAAAATGTTCCATAATATATTTTCTAGAGACATCTACTATATAGGAAGGAATAAAAAATATTTGCGGATTTATATAAACTATGATTGCTTATACGTTATTAATTAAGAATAATAATTCCTATAATTTATTGGTATATGAATATTATCTAATATTGAAAAGATCAATTCAAATCCAATAATGGATTCTATGTATCCATATTTAGGGAACTTATTATTTTGAATAATGTAGTGGGTATTCAAGTAAAAAGATATGTTGATGGTACAATAGTGGAACTAATAAGGCTCAATTAGTAATACCAAGTCATTATTCCAAACTCCAATATAATTGAAATTGTCATTTAGTAATTATAAAATCATTAAATTGATAATTAGATTTAAATACCACCAATTGTAGAAGGTGTTTATAAGATAAAACCTAAAAGGGATTTTTACACAATAGAATATCAGTAAGGGGTACATGTTGCTCAAATTCATCTCAGGATTAATGTAAGAAATGAGATCATATAATATTTATTTCTAATGAATATTTTCCATGTGTCTATCAGAGCATTGAGGGTATTCCATTGTTTTCCATGTATAGTAAGTTAGATACTATATTGAAAAAAACTATTAGTCTTAAAATTAGTTATGAACATGTTAAATATATCTCTTAATGATGGAAATCAAGTTGAAACCATTGTTCTATAGAATGATATCTAATTAATTATATTTAATATTTTCTCAATCACATATAATATTACAAACACTGATTATTTGTTGAATTACAAAGGGTGGATCAATTTTATAGAGAATTATTACCAACGACACATGGAATAAATCTCAAAAAAGAGAAATGTATGATACCTAAGAGGGTATTTATACATTTAGTTGAATTACACACATTTTTTTGATGTATCAAAAAAATTTCCGTGAAATGTAAAAGATATGGTATTGATAACATGTATATTATATTTAGAAAATAACTGTTATATCCTAGAGAAATGTAATGGATATAGTCATAAATATTTATTTGTACTTGAGAATGTAAAAATGATTTTTACATGTTATATAGAGAGGTGGGGATAATAATTATTATTGAAAAATTTGTCTTACAATAAGGTAAAAATAATAATATATCATAGTTATTATATAGTAATCAGTAAGACATTCCCTATCAATCAATTAGTATCTTTTTCTATAAATAATGAGTGCATTACATCTTCTAGGTTAGCTAATTTAGTCGTGTAAAATATGAAATCTATTTTTCTAGTTCATGGAGACACATATATTAATTAATGTTTTATCATAATATAAATTATGTTAATTATATTATTGGTACGAGAAATGATTTCATGTTTGATAGTGAATAACATGAATAAAATCAGGGATAATATCTATTGATTAGTATTAATCAATAAAGTGAGGTCACACATAATATGACAGCTATGTAACAGATGTGGAAGACCCTGTAACAATATTTTGGAGCGAAATGAAACATGATCATAAACATGTGATGTCTAACAAAGTAACATTTCAAGTTGGATATAGTGAATGTTGGAGTTTTGTAACAGTGTTTTCTATAGGTATATACTGATCAGTACTTTTTGACAACCTACCATGTGTGTTTCATGTTGTTCATGATATACATATACCATTATAGTGTATATATTTTTATATAACTATTTGAATTTTATGGTCCAAGTATTATTGTTCATATCAAAAGGTTATATAATCTCCCATTGAATAATGATAACCTCAAGATACTATGATAGAAATCACAAACATTTTTTCTATAGTTTAGATACCTCATATTGACTGGACATTATATATATATCTAAATATCTTGTGCGGGGGTACCATAACCATTGAGACTTATTTCCATGATATTATAACATATTGATCTCCAGTACATGATATCATGAGGATAAACCCACAAATAGGAACACCACATGTTTTATGCTTCATTGGTTTTTACAATATACAAACATGTATATTAGTATCCTGATATATGATCATTTTCAATGAGTTTATTTTATCATGTTCATTCATACAAGGAAAAAAATGGAAATGATGTCGTTGTGAGGTATCTTTTTTTTGGCGCATCATAGGTGGTGTATAATATTTTGAATGATAAATATATAATTTATCTATTCTAGGTTTAGGTAGTAATATCTTGTTCCTGGTTGATCAGGAAGGTAGTACCATCACAAATTCATGGTCACAGTAGTTGAATTTAAATCCATATATTTAGATAAATAAAGTATAAATAAAGTAATGATGATAATATAAGTGTGCATCCTACTTTATGAGACATTTTATGATAAAATGATTACATTACACACTTCATGTTCATAGGATGGTTTAAATTTTTTTGGTTATCCATTATCTCATTAGGGGACTTGATGGGTGTATATAATCCACTATTTATTTTTGAATACAACTCAATAATATTGAGATAAGGTCCTAGAGGGACACACATAATAGTGTATTTGAGAATCATCCAATTTCTGGTGAATTGGTATATAGGACATGCTGGGCCCCAACGCAAGGTATGAGAATTGACCAAGAATTATCGATTAGTGATAAATAAATAAATTCATTATTTTAACAGTATATAATAATTGGGATGAACATGTTTATTAAATTAATCTACACATTTTTTATTTAATATAAAAAATAATATTATACATATGGAAATTTTTATTATTAAATAATCATTGAATATTAAGGGAAATATTTACTAATGTAAATGAAATAGGGTTATAATGTGATATATTTAATATATCTTACAATTTTTTTATAATATATAATGAATATATATTACACATTTTGTTCGTCATATTTATATAGTTTTTTCTTATTTGGTGTGAATTAAAAATTAAGGGTCGGGGTACCCTAAATAGTTATTTTAGGAATCCACTACATATGATGAGGAGAAGTTCATATCCTAGAATTATTCATTATGTAACAATTGGGAACTCCCCTGTCCACTTAAATAATATTGAGAGAAATTTTATAGTAGAGGAAATGATCCATGAAAATTTATGAGGATTGAAGGAACAAGATCTTGGTGATCATTGTGATATAGAATGATTCATTTTAGCTCCACACTAACACAAATATTTCAAAAAAATATTATCATGTAGATTTTTAAAACATATGAAAATGATTTAGAGTTATTCATCTTCATATCCTTTGAGAAATTATCATCGAAATTGAGCTAATGTAGGGCACACCTCTTTTCAAAAAAGTTATTTTTTTAGTGTTAGTTTCCCATAGCTAATTAAATCATGCCACATCCTTAGAGTATATTGTGGTTGTGATAAATAGAGACTATTTTTTATCACACTACTGATGAAAATTATTATATCTATATCCCACTTGATTCGACATCGTTCCTTGAGGACAGCACTATTGATCGAATAATCAATGGACTTATTCCATGATTCATAATGATTTTGTTCATAAGCTTCTTCTGTTGATATAAATAATTCAATAAATGTGATATTCTAGTGGAAATTGATGTTTTAGTTATACAAAAATCTCAATATTTTGATAACAAATGATGGAATAAATTCATTGAAAAATCTAAAAAAATTAAAGAGAAAAATATGAATATTCAACTATACGTGATGTGTAGGATGAAAAATATAGGATATTAATATATGGGGACTTGTATAAGTTATAAGTATTAAAAGTTATGACATTTGTTAAATGATTATCGAAATGATAGGTTTAAGATTTTAACTAATTATGGAGAGATATAACATAATAATGTTCCATCCACACATCAGTGTCTCAAATACAAGGTGTTTGATAAATATGCTACTCGTGGGGAAAAGATTAATGATGATTAGCAATATTAGATTAATAATAATCCCATATAAAATTGGAAATGTCATGTAATCTCTTTTAAAATTATGAATTATGATTTTGAGTTTGCGAACCAAAATCTTAACATCAATTCTATAACTTCAATTATCTTATTTGATTCCATATATCACCAATATTTTATATCTACTGAATTTTTTAATAGTATCACATTACCTCCTCAATGATTAGACAATGAAGTAGTAGTTAATTCACATATAGGTATGACGAATATAGATCAATTAGATGATTCTAATTTTAATTATTTATGAACTATGGTGATTCATATAAATATCTTAATTCTCCCCAAGTTATATTTTTTTATATTATGAATCGTAAGGTTTCCTGTACCAAAAAAAACAATTAAAAGTGGTGTTTCATCATCAATAAGTGCGATGATATATAATTCAAATGTAAATTTTTTCATTGATATGTGTCTTGATTCTTATTAAAAAGTGGTGTTTAATCTCAAATAGGTTGGGGGGAAATGAACATAAAATATATAACTCATTTATGAGTTTCTTTTGATGTTCTTTGATAATATTTTCATTATCTTCCTCCAAATTGTGACGTTTAGTTATCTATAGAACTCGTAACTGGTGGTAAAATATTTTTAGTGAATATAAATAGAATGTACACATTTTAGTTGCTGGTATTGAAGAAAATATACCTTCAGAATCATGGAAATGGATTTATTTGGGCCATTTAATAACCATGAGGTAAAACTATTCATTTATTAATTATAAAGATGGATCAATGTGACTCGATATTAATTATTTTGAACTAAAAAACATCAAAATCAATAATATGAAACAATTTCCTTGTATTGATGACTGATGTGATCAGTTATAAGAAGATCAATAGTATTCCCAAATTGATATAGATCTGGATACTATATATTGAAGGCCGAACATGTGAAAATATAAATGAAAGGATTTCATATTATGTATGGGAACTTTTAATTTATATTGATTCAATTTAGTATTTCCAATTAACTCTATATTTTGATAGTTTTTATGAACAGATTATTTAGATATTTACATCATTAATTGGGGGTATACATTTTAGATGACATTATTATATATTCCAAAATTGAATAAGATTATGAAAATCACTTTATAATTTTTTTAAATACCATTTAAAGGGATAGGATATAGGAAAAATTTCCCTGATGTGAATTTTTTCTTAAAAATTTCATTTGTTTCATTAAATCTCATGAGAGGGTATATCATTGTATCCAATAATGAAATATGTTATCAAAATATTTCATAGACCAATCTTTATAGATGAGATCCATATATTTTTTGGGATGATATGATATTATTAGTGATTTTTGAATAATTTATCTAGACACTCTAATCCACTCTCGATGATAAATCATAAGGGATACAAGCTACATTAGAATGATGAATGTTATGAACATTTGAATGAACTGATAATAAGGGTAGTTAGTGCACCTATTCTTACTGTACCCTACTATGGAGAAGGGTTTTTTATATATAATGAAGAATTAGAGAAAGGTATAAGTTTTTTCCACTTGAATAAGGATATGGATAAAGTGGATCCCTCATGATAAATGATAGTTCATGAGAATAATTACCCAACTCTTGATTTGGTGTTAGACATGGTAATATTTTCATTAATGACATAAATGAATTTTCTTTATAAATAAATGATATATATATTTTGATAACATATATATAATCTAAATGGGATAAATAAGTGCCATATAATGTGGTTTAAGTTGACTCAAGAATATGATAGCTCGATAGATTACCAACCTATAATGGCCAAATAGGTGGAAGAATACCTTTTTTGAAATTTTAAGGTATTATTAACTATCATGAGGATAAAAAAGGTCCAATATTTATATATAACAAATATAAAAATCTTGATGCTACGATGGATGGTTAGAAATATTATATTTCTCATATGATTATTTAACCATCAACATAAGTGAAGATTAAATTGGTGTGTACAGAGTATATATAGTTGAAAAAATGTTATGAAATGTTTCTAAGTTCAACCATGATTGGGATGGAATGATATTATTCAATAAACTTGTATTTTTACCATTATTATATGAATTTAAGAAGAAGCTATTGGATAATGCTCATTGCTCCTCATTTTAAAAAAATATAGAGGTACACATATATGTAGAGACATGAAAGGCTATTTATAGTGGGATAACATAAAGGTTGAAAATTGTAATGTATGTGTCTTGATGATTGGTATCTTTGAATGTAATGGTTGAGACAAGAATTTATAAGGGATGTTACCTAAATTAACCAAACGTGAATGGAAATGGGAAAACATCACAATTAATTTATTATTTAATCTCTACATAATTCCTAATTCCATAATTATATTTTTATTGTTTTAAATTTCTTAATGATGTTGGGACCATTCATTTCTTATAGAGGTGATCTATATCTCGACTAACATTCCATAAAATACATTACGAATGTGTAAAGGTTCGATGGGGTACTTCATTCTACTCTATCTGATTCAGATACAAGTTATTTTATGAAGTTTAGTCAAAGTCCTTTGAAAGTTATGGATAACGAGTTCTGTTTTCAGGCCTCTTATCATCCTCATAATGATGTTAAGTAAAATAAAACTAATCAAATACTTATTGATATTCTAATTTATCATTCGAGGTATTTCATGTGTTGTTGGGAGAAAAACCTTCCTCAACTCGAATATTTATGTAGTAATATTTATCACTCCAAAATTTAAATGGACCCTTATGAATCTATCTATAAAAATAGGGGTAGAAAAAATGGTATAGATTGTGTATGGATATTAAAATCTATTGAGACTCGATCCAGATTAGGAAATTGTTGAGAAACTAATAAATATTCAGTTTCACATCAAGAAAGACCAAATTCAATAAAATTTTGTGCTCAAAATCAATAATAAAATATAGAATTTGTAATAATATGAAATATATTTTAATTTATCAATGGATTAATTTTATTATATTACCAATTAATGGAAACATGATTTCTACATATAGTTTCCACATTTATATTATTGATCGAGCATGGACAGTACCTTATCCCTTCAAACTTCCACCAAAACTATATCATGTTCATGATTTCATCCACATATCTCTGCTAAGAATGTATACAAATGATCTATCACATGTATAGAGCATATTTCTTATATCACAATGGTATGAACTTTTTTATGTTGAAAACCCTATATAAATCAATGAATATATTTATAAAGTTCCATAAAACTAGATTTCCCACATTATTAAAGTTCGTTGTTGGAATAATAAATTCAATTATACTATAATGGAAAATGAGGATTTGATGAAATGGAGACATATTAATTTTTTAATATCAAATCTAATGAATTTTTAAGGGTAATTTTATTATGTTTAGTAGAATGTAACACCATGATATTTTATGATATGTTTATGTTAAAATAAAATTTATCCAAATATTTCATTACAAATAACCCCAAATATAAATAAACAATAATTTATTATGCAATTATAACCTATCTAATAAATTAGTTATTTAAATTGGAATAACTACATTTTTATAACTATCTATTATGGTTTTAGGTGAAGATAATATATTTTTTAGTAAAGTCATTATAAGCTTAAAAAATTTATTATTACACAAAAATAGTTTTTTTTTGTGTTTTAATTATATAATTATTTTTTCCACTTCTATAAAAATAATTTTAATTTAGAAACATAGTGTTTGTCGTTATTATGTGAAAAAATCATAAAGTGTTTTTTTTTTATTTTTTTGAAAAGAATTAATTTAAAATGAAAGTGAAAAATATTTATTTTCATTGAAAATTTCATTTAGAAAAAATTATTTTCAGTATAGATTTTTAAATTTATAATGTTAATATTACCCTTAGTTTATTTATAATATTAATAATCTAATGAATTTAATTGTATATAAGTATATGTTATAATTTGGTATAAATATTTTTATACATAACAATATATTTTCTCCGGAAAACTATTTTATATATAATTTTGGTGGTATAGTGTTATATTATAATGTACCGCTTAAATTAATTTATATATGAAAAATCAATAAATTATTCGGAATATTTATAATCAAATATGTTAAAATGACTATTTTTTCATTATGAGTAGTAATTATGGTAAATCTTTGTCATCTTCAGAAGGGTAAAATGGGTAGAACAAAAATAAAAGCATGATAAAATGTCTCAAAATCAAACAATGACATGCCTATAATTCATTAGATTCTTTGAATTTAACCATGTCAATATGATATTCTAATATACCTTATTTTTGATCTATTAACCTTTGTTAATAAAATTTATATTATATTAATTAATGAAACCTATAAAATAAAATTACCATTTCATTAACTTCTATAGTTTTTTTCATAGTTATTGAAAGAGGTTGTGATAAGATATAACTAGATACTGGAAAAATAAATTACTTTTTTATTATAGTTATTTATTTAAAAAATTTAGAGATTCAATAATTAGGTTAAATTCATTCTTAACCCCCATATAATATTTATTTAATTAATAGAAAAATAAAATAAATTATTATATAAATTTTAATAAAAGGTAAAATTTGGATGAATTATGGAATTAAATCATATTTTAGAGATAAATATAAGATTATGGATATGTTAATGCTCTATATTTGAGTTAAATAACAATATTGATGACATTATAGACAATGTAAATGAATTTGTCAAAAAATGACAATAATGTTATTTTTGAATATTATTTTTGATAAAAAAGATATGAAATTGGTAAAATTCTTTTATTTTTACATGTGAATGTGATATAGTTATAAATATCATCCAGGACTCATTTTTTGTATAGATTTACTTTTATCGTAACACTCGGGACCCGTAAAGATTTAAAAATTATTGTATTGTGGTAATAATTAAAAGGGTTGATGGGGTTTAAATCATTGACATACTGGTTAAAAAATCTCCTAAAATTTATCAAATGTTAATAGTTGGGTTTTTCTACTCATAATCATCTTATATGGGAAATAGATAAAATTGGAGAATTTTTTCCATGATATTTAATTCAATAAATTAAATAATTCCTTGTGTGTGGATTCCCTTCCTTATAAAAGGAAACTACAATCTCTTTTCATAACCCCACTTTGATCCACCTAGATTGACCTAATCCATAAAAATTCTCCAATAAACTAACCAATAATTTGTGTAGTGTTATTTAAATATTGAACAACCAATCCAAGGATCCTTATGAATGTGTCTAAAGGAGGCCTAGTGAAGAAGAGGCAATCTATCTACTAGATCTTTTCAAATTATTTCTTCTTATACTATAAATAAATCCATTAAATAAATTATAAAATAATGGATAAAGTATTATATAATTATATAATTATTATTATGATAATGTAACAACCATTACCAACAATTTTCCGAGTAAGTCATAAAACTATAATGTAACTCGTGTGTATGTGTGCACTACCACCTCCATGGAGCTATGTGATTAATGTTTTCATTTAGTCATTACATGTATGATTATAAGGATAGTTTTAATGAATATATATGATATATATTATTTAAAAATAATCCTATAATGGTTATTTATTATATACATTTCTTGTATTCCATCCATTTATATAAAAATATCATACATGAATACATATGACCTGGTGTCCCCTAAAACAGTATAATTCATTAATCTGTCTCTATATTATATGTACGACTTTATATATATGTATCCTGAATTTGAATGGTATTTATATCCTAGTTATTATGTTTGGGATTATGGAACCTTGATGAAATTATAAAGATTAGAACAAGATAAAAATAAATATGAAAAATGAAATACTTGAGACCTAAAAATAATGATTTTTATAAAGAAAATATTAATAAATTAGAATTGAGTATTTATAATGGGATAATATGTGATAATTTATGTTTGTATAATATTATGATATATAGATACAAAAATATAAATTTATTATAAATGTAGAAAAATAACATTAAAAGAAATTGAAACTTGATAGAAGAGATGTATATTATAATGTGATTGTTTTTTAGGATTGTTTTTGTCATTATGATGAACTTTTTTATGAATGTTTTAGGAATCTCATAACATTTATTCGAAAATAGAAATTTTTTTAATGTAATTGATTTCCTTTTATTTTACTCTACTTAATAAATCAAGAAACAGAAAAATTATCTACAATAAAAAATAGACATTATTTTTCATTGCTATTGAAAAACTATTTTCATCCATAGTAAGGTTTTCCAAAAAAAAAATTCAAGAGTTGGATTTTTTAATTATTATATGAATTTTAAAATTCATACTATTTTATTATTAACTTTAAACTAAAATTTATAAAATTAATTTTATTTTTTATTTTGGAATTATTTACTTTTTATTATTTATGAAAAATATAAAAGGAATTTTATTTTATAGCTTAGAACATAGAAAAAAATTCACATCATTATGGAAAATGAATTCAATGAGGATTGAATTAATGTTTTCAATGGTTTTTTCATATGAAATGTTTTCTTTAATATTTTAAATTTTTTTATATTCTATGTAATATAATTTAATATAAAAAGTTTATTTCTATAAAAGAATGTTTCAATGATCTTTTAATGGACTTTTTCATATATAAAAACATTTTATGATGTTATATTTTCTTTATAGGGGATATAATACATTGGTAAAATCCAAACTCATTATTTATATTTATTATGATGGTGATGATTAAATGTTTAATATATGAAACCCGTTTACTTTCCCCTAGTTAATTATGATAGTAAAACCCTTTTTTCGAGGAAACATTATCTGGTGTAAAGATAAAATGTTTATGACACAAATTTCCTTTCTTGATGTATGATATTTTGGAAGTTATCTGATCTTATTAAATACACAAGCATTATTTTAATTATGTTATGAATAGAAATGGAATTATATTACCCTCCAATGATTGTATTATATATATTTTTTCACATCACCCAATAAGGTTGATAATGTGTAGTAAAACATGTTCAATAACAAACTCATTCCCAAAATACTATCATTAGAATAAACCTTGACTAAGGATATGTTGGTTTTAGGATTAATCTCAACCCACTTTGATAGTATTGGTATTGGGCCCTGACTACTACTTTTAACATCCTATGATTTTAGAAATCATTGACTATGTTCAATACTATACAAAATATGTAACACATATCAGAAATAAACAAGGAAATAATATTATTTAAATCTAAAAATTATAACATATATGTTATATTTGTCATTATAAATAATAATAGTTGATTTTTTAAATAAAAATTAATTTCTCAATCATTATAATTTCATTATATAATGATAATGAAATAATTACCAATTTTTACTAGTCATTTTAATTTTCAAATACATATTTTCATACAAGAATGGTTTTTATTTCTTTTTTATGTACAAAAAATATAATTAATTTAGAAAAAATTTATAAAATTTAGTTAATAAAATAACATTCAATATTAAATTATCAAGTCAAAATTATCCTATGGCTAAACATTGATAATTTTCTAAAATGTTTAATTTTTATTGAAATGCGAATAATACTTTTTTTATAAAATATTTATTTTCAATAAATATTAAAGAAAATTTTTGATATAATATTATATAACGTAAAAAATAAATAATATTAAATTAAATATAATATAATTAATAATATTTTAAACACCATAAATCATTGTTTTTATTAATTACATTTCTAGTCTTAAAAATCATTTTTTCTAGAAAATTATATTTCAATGCATTTTACAAGATTAATTTAAAATAAAATTAATCCACATCTATATTTTGATTTTTTAATTATTAATTCCATGCATTTAATCATTTTTTTAAAATTTATTAAATATATCACTTCAAATTTACTATAATTTGAATAGTAACCATAGTAATTTTCATTTACTTGTAATAGGGTTAATAAAAAAACATAGGTTAAAAATTAAATGATTATAAATAAAAATAAACAAAAAACCAACCAAAATATTATTGGATGAGTATATACTGACCATAATCATCCAAGGGTCTAATTTATTACTTTTGGTGACGATATGGATGAGATTATAAAATTAAATATATTTTGTTTAATGAAAAGTGAAACAGGCCATGGGAGTGTTTTAAATTAATATAATTTTTTATTTGGTTTTATCTAGATGTTATTTAATTATATAAATAATATTCTGAAAATAATATTATTATATTCATCATTGATAATAATTTTTAATTTTTATTTAATAAATAAGTTCCATAAGATCTTGCAAAATAGAGATGTAATAATAATTTTATTAATGGAAAAAATCGAATAAATTATATTAAAAAATATTAGAAGAAATAAAATTTGGGATTAATTATTAAATAAAATTCTTCAATATGTTACCATGAAATTATTAAGATATGATAAAATAGTATGTTAAATTTTTAATTTTTAACTTTATATTTTTAAAGACAACGTATTCAACAATATCAAAATTGATAATAATGATATTTCAAAAGTTTAATATTGTATTAAATTTTTTTAAAAATCATATAATTATGAAATAAGAACAAATGGAATTAAATTTAATAAAAAAAATTAATTCCCTATGAAATTATAATTCATTATGAAGCATAAGATCTAGAATTTATTTATTATATTTTAATATTTTGAGAAATTATATGAGTACCCCTTACCTATCTTATAGTATGTAACCATATATTCTCAATAAATAATACATAAAACCCCAATTAGTTTAGAATGTATGAAAAAAATGTTTCTATAACACATTCTTTCATTTAAGATTATTTTTTTTAAAGATTACATATCTTAGAGGTCATATTATTTTGAGAAATTAATGTTTTACAAAGAATGTTTATATTTTTTGTTTGGATGTTTTAGTTTTATTTTATCATCCACATCCCTCAAACCTTATTCAAACACGAATATATAATACCGACAAAATCCTCCATATAGTTAAATATAATATTTCATGTTCTATAACCCATATCCATATAATCCTCTATCAAATTGAAAATGAATTCATCATTCATGTGTACAATAGACTACTTCTATATGACTATAAATAAATTTGTTTCCTTCAAAATCTATAAAGAATGTATATAATGATGGAATTAATGTTTATTTATTATATTCACGATATATTTATAAATATTAAATGTTAATACATTATTAATATTCTTATCATTACATAATTAAAAAAATTATTATGTCGTTCATGTGTATGGTTAGACTACCACCTCCATGAAGAGATGTGATTCATTTTTCATCACCACATCACCTAGATAAAATATTAATGTATATTTAAATAGTTAAGATTATATATATTGTATTATTATCATTATTTAAAAATAAAATAATACTTTTCCTATTTTTAAATTGATCACTGAAATATTGAAATGTTTTTATGCATTTGTTTCACAAACTGTCTCAATGATTGAAATGTTGTTTATCTTTGATAATAATTATCAATAATTGGATTTGATTTTATAATTTCCTTGTAAAAATAATAATTAGTTAATGATTATTATTAGGGATATTATTGAATAAATAAGTCTATTACTATATACAAATTTCCAAATTTATTTTGGACTTATTTACATAATATCATAGAAATATTTGACCCAAACAAAATTAAATATTTAATTGAATACATAAGTAAAATAAAGGATATAATATGAATAATTAACATATAAAAATTTATTAACTCTGTTTAAATTAAACTATTGTTTTTTTAGTAAGATAAATAATGAACATGAAAAGGTAGAATCATGATATTTGATATTTTTCTAAAAATTCTCATTTATTGTTTCCCTTTAAATGTTTTTTTCCATATCCATATGATTTTTTTTAAAAATTAATTAAATATGTTTAAATATTATTCTTATATGTTATATTAAATTCATTTTTAACCATTCTTTTCATTTAACAAAATGAGTTGAAATGAAACTTTTTATCATTTTCCAAATGAGGTATCTTTTGAAATTTCATACAAAAAAGGGATGGAAAATTTTTTAACTTATAAGAAATGAGAAAATTATACACACTTCCTGAATAAAATTATATATGAAACATAATTTATACTATTACATATTTATTTTCAAAAAACATTTTCCCTTGTATATGTGCTTTTTTATTCTTAAGGAATTTATTTTCCTCAAGGAATGATGTTCTGATGCACGAATTCATATTTTATTTTTATGTTTTTCTTACTGATATTTATTTTGATGAAATATATTTCCATGGTAATCCTAATTCATTTTTATCAATGATATCACTCAAATTTATACTCTAGGATTATGTTCTTCATTAACCATGATTGTTATACAAAATGCGACAGTGATGGTCACTCAAAGCATAATTGTGATAGTTATTTAGAGTATAGCAATGAGGGTGATTTCATTTTTATACCTAAGTATTCATCCAAAAGTTAGTATAATTACAAAAAATAGATCCATGTATCCATTATAATTTAATTTTTACTTCTATATTTTTTTAGAAATATCTTCATTTCTCAATGTATGTTTTTACTCATGTTCGAAGAAATCTATATGTAAAATTTTAAGGGTGAAAAGTATAACTTTGTCAAAATGTTTCTTGATTTTATAATTAAAAAAAACATATTTATTTTTATTTTTAAATTTATATTTATTATTAAAAATTTTGTGAAATGATTATTCTAAAATTTTGTTTTCATGAGTAAAACTATGTTTATTTTGATCCAATGATAATTTTTATATGTATTTAGGGATAAGGATTTCTATATTAATTTTTATATCCCATTATGTATTGTATTTTCTCATCCCATATTATTTAAAAAATCATATAATTTTTGTATTTTCAAGGTAATGGAAGAGTTCAAATTTAATGTTTTTAGTATTTTTTATGAATGTAATTAATCATTTATTTTAATAGTTTTAAATTTTGAAAAAAATGGAAACTATGTTTATGTGTCCAATTATAATGAATAGGTTTTCCAAATTAGAGTTTTAACTAATTCATTAAAAATATGAGGTACATAATACATTATTGTGTTCTATGAAAATGAACATAAATTGTCAAATATCCTGATGTGAAGGCATGAATAACATTTGGAATAAATTAGTGATTATAGACATTAATACTTCAAATTATGTTGGGATTGGAAGGGAAATGCTAAGTGCGGGTTACCAAGATTTTTAATTTCCTTATAGTGAACCTATATTTGAGGTCAAACTAATAATAATGAAAGTTGTTAATATCCTTCATTCTAAGGAAGATAAAAATTTAGATGATGGATTGTTAGTCCAGAATAACATAGACATAATGCCAAAAGAATGGGAATCTAAGGGGACTACTACTGATGAGTCTATAATGATTACTAATCTTACTCTTGATGATATTTTTGTAAATTTATTACAATATGAAAGAAGAGTTAAGATACATGTAGAAAAATTGAAAACGAATAATGGTGTCATCGCATTCACTACTACATCAAAACCTTTCGTGTCTCAATCACCTGTGAAAACAATGTGAAGAAAGGGATAGGATTAAGTCTTATCAGATTCTAGTGATATTGATAAGCTAGAGAATGATGATGAAAATAATTCTAAAATAATGAAAAAAAAATTGTTGGAATGATGGATTTTATACTTAGATATAATAATACTTACAATGGTTAAAATGATAAGAAAGATTATGAAGTTACATGATATGAATGTAATGGAATAGAAAGCAATCGACCTGATTGTCCTATGCTAAAAATAATGGATAGAATGGAAATAAATTCATAGAATAATAATGAGAGATACTAGAAATCCATGATAAAGGATATCATGAATTTAAAAGACACATGGAGTGCCAGTGTATGTTCTTATTCTGGAGGCTCTTCGGATAGGGATATCTCAAATCATAGAAATATTAGTCGTTTTCAAAAACACCATATCATTGCTTCATGTCAAACGTACATAGTTCTAAATAACATAATAATATGTCATTGAGTAATAATTTTTATAATAAATATTATTCTCCTAATAAAAAAACATTCTCTCTATAGAATGACAATTCATTGCCTTTTTATGAAGAAGTACCCATATTTTCCAAACATTTAGAATTTGAAAATTGTAATGTTTATAGGAGACATGAAAAATAAAATACTAGGATTGATGTTTTAATAAGAAAATAATTACATATATTTGAAAACCAATATTATATAACACTTTAGATTGGTTTTTTTAAACCATTAGAAAGAAATTATTAAAATTAAAAACATTCTCAAAATATTGATAATATAATTTATGAGAAAACAAATTTAGAAAAAAACCTCAATTATAAAACTAATAAATATGAGGATAATAATTCAGTCCTCAGAATAAAATTTGAGAACTTTTACTTGAAGATATTCTTATCTAATTTTATATCTGGTGAATAAAATATTGATAAAATTTATTCCCATATTCAACCTCATTGTAATAGTCAAGGAATATGTTATTACCATTCAGAACTAGTTTTTAAAAATAACAATTTTGTTCCTAAAAATGTCGTATCCTGTACTAAGATTTATACATGTGGTCATTGGAAGAAATATTTTTTATTTAAATAAAACAATGGCTATGGGTTTCCATAAACCATACTTTTAAAAAAAAATGTGTATTCCAATTTTTTTCTAATGTTTCTATATCTAAACATGTTTGAATTCCAAAATTCTAAATGATTTTGTTTGAGGAAAAAAAAGAAACATGAACAATATATGGTACATCGATAGGGGATGTTACATGCATATTACTATAAATAGAAACATCTTTCAAAAAGTAATCAAGACTAAATATGAAAAAGTTACCTCCAGAGACAATGCTTAAGGAATTATTGTTGGTATAGGTAACATTGTATTCCTGAGTAAAATTTTTATTTCTAATGTTATATTTTAGATGCTCTTAAACACAATCTCATTTTTATAAGTCAATTATGTGATGAAGGTAACCTTTTGAATTTGACATATTATAAATATATAGTTCACAATTCCATTGACAAATTCATTATATCTGCCGAATGGAATTATAATGTTTACACTTTAAATATAGAAGTCCTTAGAAGACAAGACATAACTTATTTTAAGTAAAATGGGAAATCAATATTGGTTGTGGAATAGAAGACTATGACACTGTAATTTTAGAAAATTATATAAAATCCCTAATAAAGGACTTGTTAATGATTTACTTAAACATAGATTTTATTCTTCTAAGTTTTGTGACCCTTGTATGTATAGAAAACAACATAAGTTGATTTTTAAATCAATTATCAAGGTCACAACTACAGATGCATTTCTTCTAGGGCACATGGATCATTTTGGTCCCACCAAAACTTGTAGTATTTGTCGAAAGTATTATGTATTGGTTTTAGTAGATTACTACACTAGGTTTACTTGGTTTTATTTTCTCACTAAAAAACCACAACCTCTTTGTTTCATTAATAAATTTGTTTCTAAAGTTAGAATTTGTGAAAAATATACCATTGATAACTATTTAAATTGATCATAGTGGATAATTTTTCAATTCTAATTGTGATAATTTTGTAGTAATAATGGTATTACACATACGTTTCCTAAACCAAGAACACATTAGAAAAATGGTGTTGTTTATAGAATAATATAATTTTTCAAGAGATAATAATAACCATGTTGATTTAATACATAATAGAAACAAATTTGGGTATAAGATATTTGTACTGCTTGTTATACTATAAAATGTTGTTTAATTCGACATTTTTGTAATAAAACTCTATGTGTTTTATATAGGCTGAAAACCAAACGTTTCATATATCAATGTACTTTGTTTCAAGGTATTTATTTTAAATAAAAAATAAAACATAATATGTTTGCACCTAAATCTGATGAAGGAATATTTTTATCTTATTCCACTACGTATAAGTCTTATATAGTTTTTAATAAAACCACTT
The DNA here is from genome assembly GCA_963277665.1 of Viscum album. Lineage (NCBI taxonomy): Eukaryota > Viridiplantae > Streptophyta > Magnoliopsida > Santalales > Viscaceae > Viscum > Viscum album. Next base: position 1,826,034,357 of record OY728150.1, on the reverse strand, counting down.
GGGTGGTTAAAGAAACAATACATGTAATGTTTGATGAAAAATATAATTTTTTTATTCAAAAATATTCAAACTATTTCTTCTGATGATCATTCTAAAACTGATTATCTATATTTGATAGAAGATCCTCTAAATATTGTAAATACTCCATAAATTGTTTCTATGACATTCACACAACAAGACAGTATAACTTATGTTGATGAGCATGTTTTAGAAAATCCAAATCAATTATTAATTAGGAATCATCCCGATGATAACATCATATGTAAAGCAAATCAACCAATAAGGACTAGGTATATCATATGAAATGAAATATAAAATCTTGATTTTCTATCTCAATTTAAACCTAAAACACCAAGTAATGATCTATGTTATGAGGTTTGGATTAAGGAAATGAAAGATGAACTAAATCAATTTGAATGGAATATAGTTTGTAACATGGTTAAATAAAAAAATAGATGAAAATGGTATCATTCATAAAAAAATATAGAAATTTTAGTAAGGGAAATAATCCAAAAGACAATATAGACTATAAATAATCCTATTATCTAATAGTAACATATGAATTTTTTTGAATTATATTAGCCTTTAAATATTTCTCCTATTTCAAACCCTTTCAAATGGATGACAAGTGTGATTTTTTGAGGGATAAATATAGTATGATGCCTATGTAGAAAAACCCTAGTTTTAATGATTCAAAACCTCATAAAAATGATTACAAACATACCAAGGCCCTTTATGGACTTAAACAATTTTCTAGAACATGGTATTAAATGTTAACATGATTTTTGTTACCAAATAATTTCATTAAGGGAACAGTTTTCCCAACTCTTTTTATAAAAAAGAAAACAAAAATCACATGATTATTCAAATTTATATTGATGATATCATTTTCAAATCAAATGAAATTTTTTTAAACAATTAATTTGTGCATATAATGATGACTGAGTTTGAAATGAGTATGGTGGAAGAATTAAAATTCTTTCTTGGATTTCAAATTTTTCAAAAACAAAAAGTTACATATATATCTCAACATAATTTTATAAAATAATTACTAAAAAAGTATGGATATGACAATACTGAAAGTATTAGCACTGCCATTGGTACCTCAAACAACCTTGATGTTGATGAAGTTGTGCAACTAGTTGATCAGACAACATTCCGAGGTATGATTGGGAGTTGAATATACATAACATCTAGTCATCTAGATTTAATGTTTTCCGTATGCTTATATACTAGATATAAATAAAATCCAAAACAATCACATTTAAAATCTGTGAAAATAATTTTTTATTATTAAAAAGGAACTTTGTAATTAGGCATTTTCTTTTCTTATGGATTTTTTTTTGAAATGAAATGTTTTTCAGATGATGAAATCAGTGGGTGTGGAATAGATAAAAAGATTACATATTGATATTAAATTTCCTAGGAGATTCATTAGTTTCTTGGTCATAAAAAAAACAACACTCAGTTTCACTCTTCATTGTTGATGCTAATTATGAGGCAGATGGAAGTTGTTGTGATCTAGTGTTTCAACTATATCACACACTCACAGACAATGGAATGAGGTTTTCTAAAACTAAAATATTTATTGATAACACATGTTCGATTGATTGAAGTAAAATTCATGCACATTATTATCAATAAAAACACATAGATATCGGGCATCACTTTTTTTGGATCATCAAAAAAGATATATCATTTTACAAATCATCAGAATTCATGTACAAGTTTAAAATATATTTAAAAAATCATCACCTTCTTATATATTTTAATATATTAAATAGAATCTTGGAATGATTGAAATAAAATAATCATTCACATACAGCTTGTATTTTTCACAATTTTCTTATATCAAAACACACCTTAACATAGTGGGAGAAAATATGTTTTTTACATATAGTTTATTTTTTTATTTCTCATCCTTTTTGTTTTATATTTTCTTTTTATTAATTTTATTTTATATTTATTGTTTTAGGTAAAGACCCAGAAATTCCATGTAAATTTTTTAAATTAAATATGAATTTTATGAGTCTATGAAAATTGACAGCGCGTGATTCCAAGGCCAAGATTTCCTAGAATGAATTTCTAAACTTTTATTTGGGTACGAGTAGTAAACGTATGAGCGAGTTTTTCTAAATTATGAACGATTTATCAGAATGGATATCCAAGGTAATTGTTGAACTCGCAGTGCCGATATTCACATAAGGGGACCTTCACCTCGACCTCAGTGGGTCGATAGTGAAAGATCATTTTTGTGCTTTTCATGAAAGAATTAAATAAAATAATAATGTGTGACATTTTTATTTTAGAAACCCCTCATCATGGGTTATGGTGGTAGGGACCACCCAATCCTTAACCTCGAAAGTGGCTGTTTCAAAATTGGGGAGCACATGAACTGAAACCTCCCACATGGGTTATGGTGGTGGGGGCCACCCGAGAATAAAACACCCTTGAACTCCAATATTAATTGGGAGAAACCTCCTGAACTCCACCCAAATTAATTCTGCCACCCCCTTTGATTAATTATACCAACTCATCAATTAATTAATTAATCTAATTTGTAATTATTCCAACAAACTAAATATATAACATATTCTATTATGATGGCAATTTTATTTTATAGTGGGGATTGGGGGAATGTTTTTAGGAAAATAGAAGGGAATAGATTTTGGGAGGATTACACTTATCCAATGAAGAACATCTTCACGAAGAATGATTCTCCTAATGAATAATTCCAACATTCTCCAACATCTTCAAATTCTTCCTTAGGACATCCTCCAACGTGGGACGTCATCAATCGGCAACCATCCTTCCCTCCACATCGAAGTCAATAAACAAATGAGGTAGGGTTTTTATTATGTGTTGTTATGGATTCCCATATTACTCCCTTATAAACGTAGAATTTGGATCAACTATCTAACTAGTATATCCATATATGTTTTCTCTTTCTATGGGTTTGGTAATAATCATTGTAGGTAGGTTATTTGAATTTCATCCCCTTACCTGTTCTTGATAATTCATCCTAAAATCAGGAAGAAATTATATCATCTTTTTGCCACTCTTATGCACAGAGTGTGGGCCAAAAAAACATGACTCGACCTCTCTGCAAATCTTATGTTTAATTGTTATGTTCTTTGCGATGGAGGATTATGGAAACCATCTTTGGTGGGCCATGATATGGTGGATGACACCATCGCCGACCGTGAATAAGGTGATGGCGCAACAGCGTCGTGCCGCGAACACCGTGTCGCCCGAGGCCTCACCGTCGTGTGGCCCTCTGCGGTACCTCGTGGCTCTCCGTCCTACCCCACGGCCCTCCGTTGTTCCATGCGGCCTTGCTGCCCCACGAACCTCCACACCGCCTCGCGGCCTCCACGGGCCATGCGGCCCCGCGACGCCCTCGCGGCCTCCGTGTCCCCCGTGGCCTAGCACTACCGTTGCGGCCTCCGCGCTGCCCAACAAAGGTCGTCCAGACCCAGCAGGCCGAACCAGACCTAGTGGTCTGGGTCAACCTGAATCGGGTTGGTTTGTCCCAGATTGGGTTGGGCCCAGTCTGCCTGACCATGTCAAACTAGACCCGGGCCAACATCAAACTTTCTGCTCTATCGGCCATAACTTTGGCACTGGGCATTTGTTTGATTAACCATTAGTGGAGTCGGAATCCTTGGATCAAGATTATCCATTTTATTATACGCCACTATAGATTTGGATAAAGATGGAGTATGGTCGGGTTGGATCAAGCACCAATCCAACCGAGCCCTTGGGAATAAAAGGGTAGTAACTCACAGATCGAGCTTCCGATTGATGCACTGTCTATTGCATTGAACCCATATGGTGTGGTGGTCCTTTTTGATACTTTATTGTGGGGTTTCATGGCCATTGGAGTAATGACCAGTGGCTTGAAGAGCTGAACCTCCCAGAGACGAGCAAGGAATGTCCGGGAACCCAATATATGGCTGTGACGTGAAGAATTAATAGCGATCTTGTGTGGGTCATCACCAAGAAATCCTATGTGGGACAACACTGGGAGATCCAATGTGGGTTAGCAAGGAGAGACCTAATGTGGGTCAGCTCCTTGAAATCCTCTATGGGTCAGCACCGAGCGATCATGTGTGGGTCAGCAGTAGTGCCTCATAACAGAGTAAGATGATTCAATAGTTACATCTATTCATCTCCACTACTGTACCTATGCTATAGCTGGTGTAAGTTGAGTTCTTAACTAATAAGTACATTCCATTATGGTCATACCTTGGTGGTATTCTTCTGTGTGGCATACCTAAGTGGTACTTACTACTGGGATACTCATTCCTATTTGGAACAGTTGAGCTTTGGGCTTTTGAGTTGGACTATGTGTTTCTTCATGATTGAGATGGGTATACATGATAACTTAGGTATATCTATGGGCTTATACCTATGTAGGGTTGTCAGTAGATTTCATGCTTTGTGGTTTATAGTTTGTGGATTTTGTGAGACCTTGAGGGTCTCTGGGTCCCTACTGAGTATCGTTATACTCACCCCTACATGAGCCTTGCAAACTCCTTGTTGTGTTTTGTGTAGATAACAGACAACGCTGATTGAAGCTGAGGGTACAAGGACTAGATGTGGCCCGGAGGTGGACCATATGGCATGTCGGTACGTAGAGGGAATCGGAGGACGTGGAGTGTTGAGGAGGAAATATGTACCTACCCTTCAGGTAGGAACCTCGGAGAATGACCCAGAAGTTGTCTTTGTCATTCTTCAGTTGTATTGTATTTCAATTATACTTGTACCTTTATGGTTGGGCTTGTATTATGGCCCCTCTTACGTTCAGCACTCTTTTTGCTATATAGTTTACTTATTTTCGTATCTTGCTTGGTGCTTGGTTGTGTGTGTTTACCGGTTATAAATGCAATGTCTTCCTATTTTTAGAGAATACGCCTTTTGATGCTAGTCGCCAGCCTCTGGCCTATGGAAGGAGGGCTTAGGGTAGTCACAGCACAGGCCCTGGGGGACGGGTCGTGACAAATTGGTATCAGAGGAGTCAGTTTTACCATAGAACATATGAATTTGAAAATTATTTTTAATGAAAATATTGTTAAGTTTAGTAAGTTTGGTTATCTGTTTAGGGAATCTAGTGTTGGTGCGGCAACCGACGTATAGATACACCAAGTCCCTGACTCCTGATTTCTAACTAGTGCATGAAAATACTAATTAAGTGTGTGTTTTCAAGAGTTTTATTTGTAATATTTTTGAGTCAGCTCACTAGGTATAATATATTGACAAAGCCACACCTGATTCATTTCAGGATTCCTCAACGTAGATAGCCAGATATGGTTTTGGGTATAGTTCGCTCTAATAGCCCACCAAGCGCTGAGGCCTCGGTGTAGGGCCCTCTTCCAGTAGATGCACCAGCGGAGGCAGCAGTGGTACCATTAACTGTTGGACCACTGATTCCACTTTCCCCAATAGTAGAGGGTGCACGCCACTTGAGCACATTGAACAAGTTCCAATGCCATAGGCCACCTAGTTTCAAGGGAGAGATAGACCCACAAACAGATGAGGATTGGATGGTTGCCTTGGTGAGAGTATTCTAACTAGTAGGGACACCAGCTGATCTCAAGGTAACCCTTTCCACCATCCTTCCATAGAACACAGTAGGTAGATGGTGGAGTAGTATGATCCATGTTGACGATGAGGAGATGGTTCTCTGAGTAGTCTTCGAGAGTCTGTTTCAGGCACAGTTTGTTCCAATGACACATCACATAGTGCGCATACAAGAGATGCTTCATCTGTGTAGGGAAGCATGATTGTGGATCTATACTCAGCGAGGTTCCCAGACCTCTCACACTACTCCACTGATATGGTGCGAGACCCATTCTATAGAGACTGGACCTTTGAGTAGGTACTCCGATAGGAGATCATGGCATCGATGATTTCTCTTAGCATCCCAACGCAAGTGGTGGTGCTAGAGACCACCCTCTTAGTGGAGAGTTTCCATGATGTGCAGTCATGAGTAGAAAGACCCACCACCAGCTGTCACATAGCAGAGTATTCAGCAACTGGTAGCAGAAAGATGTCGTAGAGGTCCAAGGTGAACAAACCTATAGGTGGGTGACTGTAGGATTCTGGGTCGGTTGTGCGGGGCACCCGAGGCAGAGCCAGTCATGCCAGGAGCGGGAAATATTACGCACGGGGCGGGTAGGGTCACATGGATTATAACTGTTCGACCTTCCAATTGGAAGATCCGAAGATGGTTGAAGGACTTCCCGAGTAGAGACATAGGTTCGACCGAGGAGGTCTGCAGGGAGAAGGTGTATATGGTAGGGGAACTGGATATGTAGCTAGTTGTGGGTGATGATCCAAGATGTTACCACTACCACCACCAGGTTTTCCACCTCGACCTTAGGTAGATGAAGGATTTGGTAGAGCTTATCTCCACACAGTTGAGGCAAATGATCATGCTGATCTAGATATGATACGAGGTACGATCTGTGTCTTCTCCACCTTAGATGCAGTGCTTATAGACACAGGTTCCAATTATTCTTTTATTACCACTTCCCCCGTTCGGAGCTCGGAGATCTTGATGGAGCCGTAGGCTTGATCCTTATAGCTAGAGACAACTACGGGATTAGATTTTACGATTAGGCAGTGGTTCCGACAGTGTGTGATTACTCTAGAAGGTGAGATATTTGGCTAGGATCTCCTAGGTGCGGCATCAAGGACATAAAATTTCATCTTGGGTATTGACTGGTTATCTACAGTCCATGATCATATTGAATGTATTAGGAAACAACTGTGGTGTGTCTGTACGGATGGGACCAGGTTTACCTTCACTGGCAAGAAGGGAGCCTTTACAGTATAGGATGGAATTACCCAGAGGAGATTGTAGCTGATCACTCATCAATTTGATACCCTTACCCTCATAGAAATTGATGTGCAGAGTCTGAGTAATCCTATAGTGGTGGAATAGTACAGAAATGTCATCCTTGATGATGTTCTAGTTATACCTCCTCTCAGAGAGGTAAAATTTTACATTGACTTGTACCCCAGGACGACACTGATATCTAAACCAGCATATCAGATGGCTCCCATGTAGCTTCTTGAGTTGTGGGTATAGGTGGAGGACTTACAGGGGAAAGGGTTCATTTGACCTAGTGTTTCTCCTTAGGAAGCCCCATTTTTGTTCACCAAGATGGCGTATGGGAGCTTGAGACATTGTTTTGACTATCAGTGCCTCAACTAGGTGACCGTGATGAACTAGTAACCACTTCCGAGGATTGACAACCTATTTGATCAACTGAAGGGAGCATAGTCGTTCTTGAAGATAGACCTCAAATCAGGCAATCACCAGCTCACAGTGTGAGACTAGGATGTGCAGAAGACAACATTCAGATTTTGGTATGGCTACTATGAGTTCTTGGTTATGCCATTCGGCGTGACCAACGCTCCAAAATTGGTCATGGGACTCGTGAAAAGGATCTTTGATCCATACCTTTATCGCTTTGTATTAGTCTTCATCAACAAGATTCTAATCTACTCGACAACAAAGAATGAGTAAGTCTATAATTTTCATGTTGTACTAGACTCACTCTGAGAGCACCATATTTATTGTAAGCTCTCCAAGTGATAGTTTTGTATCTGAGAGGTTAACTTTCTATGACCCATCATCTCAGAGGCGGGAGTTTCAGTGTATCTAGAGAAGATTGAGGTGGTTCTTTCATGGGATCCACCCTGGAGTGTGACAAAGATACAGAGTTTCCTGGGTTTGGCCGGATACTACTAGTGATTTGTGCTAAAATTTTCTAGAGTTTCAGCACCTTTATCATCATTGACGAAGAAGTTGAAACCCTTTGTGTTGTCAGAAAGATGCCAGCTGAATTTTTAAAAGCAGAGGCAGAGGCTGACTAGTGCCCCCATCTTAAGGCTTTCATTGGAGGATTTATGGTACATTGTCTATTTTGACGCATCAGGGACCAAATTCGAATGTGTCTTGGTGGAGGAGTTTGCATTGATCACATATAGTTCTCAAAAGTTGATACAACATGAGAAGAACTACACTACCCATGACCTAGATTTAGCAGTAGTGGTATTCACCTTGATGATATGGAAAAATTACATGATGGGCGTGCATTTTATACTTTACTCTGATCACAAGAGTCTCAGTTATATCCTTTTCATAGAAGTACACGAACCTGAGATAGTGAAGTTGGCCTGAGTTCCTACAGGAATATGACTTTGAGATAGTATATACTCCTGGGAAGGGGAACGTTTTCACAAATGCACTAAGCGAGAGATCTGGTTTACAGCTGGTATGTGAGGCAATGAAGCAGTTGGCCTCTTTCCAGATATACATCATGGAATGTCATAGAGCAGCATCCCTTCAGTTTCTTACAGTCACTCTCCACTTCTTTAGCGAGTCTGGGAGGCACGGTGTGGGGACACTGATTGCGAGACTCGACGTTCTCAGATATACACAGTACATGCACCTGAAGAATTTTATGAAAGTGGGGAGCACATCATCCCCTTCAGAGGATGTACCATGGTACCAGTGTCACTTTGGGAGGAAGCGTTGAGCGATTTCCACACATCCCCTCTAGCCGTACATCCAGGAGTGGCAAAGATGTACCAGGATCTACGATGACAACACTAGTTGTCGGGAATGATGAAAGCAGTTGCAGAGTTTGTCTCTCGGTACCTTACTTGTTTGCAAGTGAAGGCGGAGAATTGGGTACCAGCAGGATTTTTTTCCCTTTAGAAGTCCCGGATTGGAAGTGGAATGGGATATCCATGGACATTGTGATAAGAATTCCACGTACATCAAGGGTTCATGACTTGATTTTGGTGATTGTCGACCGACTCACCAAGTCGGCCCACTTATTGCCGATCAGATATAATGGATCATAAGTGATCTTTGAATGGATCTATGTGCATGATATTGTGTGGCTACATAGATTACCCTCAACAATTGTCTTCAATCATGATGCACATTTTACTTCCCAACTGTGGAAGTTGTTTCAGGAGGCTTTAGAGACACAACTTCATTTGTGCATTTCCTTCTATCCTCATACAGATTTCCAAACTGAGCAGAACATTCAGACCCTCGACATTGGATATAGTTGGGAGTATCACTTTCCTTTGGAGGAGTTTTCATACAAAAATAGATATCACTCAACCATTGGGATGGAAGCTTTTGAGGTGTTGTATTGGAAACCTTGCAGATCACTTTTGTGCTAGACTGACCCAGGGAAGTCAGCATTAGTGGGACCAGAGTTGGTACAGACTACCACATAAAAGTGAAGATCATCAAGGAGCGGATGAAGATTAAACAGAGCAGATATAATGCTAATAGGAGATGAGGACCTCTAGATTTCGAGGATGGTTACCACATCTTTCTAATAGTCACACCCCAATGAGGTTTGCAGATATTTGGGAGAGGTGGCATGTTATATCTGAGATTCTTTTTACCCTTTCACGTCCTCACTAGAGTTGGCGAGGTGGATAACCGCTTGGCTCTTCCACCTGAGTTGCACCATGTGCAGGTCATCTTCCACATATCCCACCTAAGGAGAAAAGTGCATGACCCTTCCCACGTCATTTACCCCATAGAGCTAGACATCGACGATGGGGAGACATTTACGGAGGTTCCAGTTAAGATTGACGATCGAGAGGAGTGGGTCCTTTGTTGGTGGTCTATACCTCTGATGCACATTTTTTGGCAGCATGGGAGCCTCTAGGAGGGCACATTGGAGCGGGAGGCTTAGATATGTGCTCAGTACCCTAACATGTTTTTCTAGTTTTTTATGTGACTTATGGGGACCTAAGGCCCGAGGTGGTGAAAATGTAAAAAACCAAAAATTCCTTGTATATTTCATTAATTATATTGGAATTTTATGAGTCTGGGAAAATTTACAGCGTGTCATTCTGAGGCCCTGAGTGCCTAGAATGAATTTATAAACTTTTTTTCGGGTATGTTCAATAAATTTAAAAGTGTATTTTTGTATCTTTTGAATCGGTGCTCAGAGTTGAAATCTCGGGGCACTATTGAACTCATAGTGCCTATATTCACTTAAGGGGACCTTCACCTCGACCATAGTTGGTAGAGAGTGCAAGATTGTTTTTGTTAGTTTTATGAAAGAATAAAATTAAATAAAAATTTCTCACATTTTTATTTTAGAAACCCCTTAACATGGATTATGGTGGTAGGGACAACCCGAGCCTAAACCTCCAATGTGGATGTTTCAAAGTAGGGGACCACCTGAACTAAAACCTCCCACATGGGTTATGGTGGTGGGGACCACCCAAGAGTAGAACCCCCTTGAACGCCCCTACTAATGGGTGGATTCCTCTTGAAGACCCCCACTTTAATTGGGCTACCCTCTTTGATTAATTATACAAACTCATCAATTAATTAATTAAGAAAATTTGAAATTATGCCAACAAACTAAAAATATAATATATTTTATTATGTTGGATATTTTATTTTTGGTTAGGATTGGGGGAAATGTTTTGGAAACAGATAAGGGAAGATCTTTTGGGAGGATTACACTTCTCCAATGAATAACTTATTCCATGAAGAATGCTTCTCCAAACGAAGAACGCCGACATTCTCTAAAACCATCAACTTCTTACTCAGGATATCCTCCAACGTGGGATAGCTTCAATCAAAGAACGTCCATCCCTCCTCATTGACATTGACTAACAAACGAGGTAGGGTTTTTATTATGTCTAATTATGGATTCCCATGTTCCTACCTTCTAAAAGAATAAAAAGAATCAACTCTCTAACAAGTTGATCTGCAGATGTTTTCTTTTTCTGTGGGTTTGAGAATAATAATTGTAGGGTGGTTGTTTGAATTTCTTACCCTTACTCTTTTTTGATAATTCATCTTAAAATATGGAAGAGATTATAGCTACTTTCTACCACTCTAACGCAAAAAGATATGCCAAACAAACATGGCCCGACCACTTGGTAAATCTTGTTTTTAAATGTAGTGTTCTTCCTGATGGAGGAGGATAGAAACTAACATCGATGGGGAATAAGTTCGGCGGACGACACCACTACCGGCCGTGAGGAAGGAGACGACGCATCGGCACCACCCTGCAGCCATCATGCCACCTGTGGCCTCTGCTGCCCAATGGCCTCCCGCTGCCTATAGACTCCGCCTTCCCACAGCATTCACCGCACCGCGGCCCTCCACCCTGGCCCATGGCCTCACCGTCGTGTAGCCCTCCACGGCACGCCACGACCTTTCCGCCCTGAGGCCCTCAGCGGTGCCCCGCGGCCTTTTCACCCTGTATCCCTTCATGCCTCCCCATGACCCTCTGCATTTCCCCAGGTCCTCGCCACCCCGCAGCCCTCCTCGTCGCCCCGCGGCCTCGCCACCCTGCAGCCCTCAGCCCCCCCCGGCTGCCTCACCTCACAATGCCCCTCCACACCACCCCGTGGCCTTGCCTCCCCATGGCCTCGCACTACCCCCAGGGCCTCATGCTTCCCTGGTAGCCTCCCTGGCCCCTGCAGCCTCACACCGCCCTCGCAGCCTTCTCATCGCCCAGTGGGCCGGGCCAGACCAGACCCATCAGGTCGGGTCGACCCGAATCGGGTTCGGTCGGGCCAGGCCGGGTCGGGCTGGGTGGACCCGAATCGGGTTGGGTTGGACCAGGCCGGGTTGGGCCGGGTCAGTCCAACCAGTTTAGACCATACCATAACCAACATAAAACATTCCACTCTATCGGCCATAACATTGGCACCAAACATCCGTTTGACAAACCATCAGTGGCGCTGGAAAACTTGGAGTGAGAATGCCCCATTGATAATATGCCACTAGAGATTTGGATAATGTTGGAGTATGTTAGGGTTAGATTGAGCATGAATCCAACTGTGTCCTTAGGACTAAAAGGCTAATAACTCACAGAACATGCATCTGATTGAAGCAATGGCTATTGTGTTGAAACCCCTATAGTGTGGTTGTCCTCTGTGATACTTCTTCTTGGGATATCATTGAAGCTGAAGTGTCGACCAGTGGCTTGAATAAAGTTCCCTCACAAAGACGAGCAATCTTAGTACGGGAACACAACAAATTGATGTGACGAGAAGAATGAATAGTGATTCTGTTTGGGTTAGCACCTAGCGATCCTATGTGGGTCAGCACCAAGCGATCATGTGTGCGTCATCGCCAAGAGATCCTATGTTGGTCAGAATCGAGTGATCACGTGTGGGTAATCACTTAGAAATCTTTTGTGATTCAGCACCGACCGATCCTGTTTGGGTTAGTAGAAGTTCCTCATAACAGAGTAAGATTATTTAGTAGTTACGTCTAATCATCTCTTCTACTGTACCTAAGTTATACCTGCTATGAGATGAGTTCGTACCTGAGTGGTAGTTTCCTATGTGGTAATACCTTATTTGTATTCTTCTATTTTGCGTACTTTAGTGGTACTTACCATAGTGGTACACCTTCCTTTGAGGAACAGTTGAGCATTGCGCAGTCGAGTTGGACTCTGTGTTTTCTCATGATTGAGATGGGCATACTTGATAACAGAGGTACATGTATGGGTATATACCTAATTAGGGTTGTCATATGATTTCAAGATTTGTGGTTAATCCTTTGTGGATTTTGTGAGACCATGAGGGTCTCGAGGTTTTTATTGAGTATCATTATACTCACCCCAACACGGGCTTTCCCCTCACACAGTTGTGTTTGGTGTGGATGACAGACAGCGCTGATCGAGGCTGAGGTTACCAGGACAAGATGGGTCCTAGAGGTGGACCATATGACATGTTGGTACACAGAAGTGATGAGCTGAGGTGGAGTGCTTAGGAGGCGATCTACACCTACCCTTCAGGTAGGAAACTCAGAGGAAGACCCATTAAATTGATATAATTATTCATTATTTTAATTTTAACAAATGAAATAATTATTATCATAATTAGTATATTAATTAGATTCATCAAAATAAATACTAATATATATAATCCTAATTTAGTACTCTAATATAGTTTTTATTCAAAATATTTATAATATCCATTATGAAGTATATTGTTATTTATGAATTTAAAAATAAATTGGAAATTATATACATGTTATATAATCATAATTATATATGAATATTATTTGATTTTAAATATTGAAAACAACACATAATCATGTTTTATATAATTTTTTATTAATAAAAAAAATTAATTTAAATTATTATTTCTGATAAAAAAATTTATTCAAAACAAGAAAAACAATTTTTTGGAATTTTACATTATCCACCCCCCCAATCTAAAAAATAATTGCGCTCTCACAATTCATTCGTCTGACTTTAGATAACTCTGAATTTCTATATTCAAGATGAAGAAACCTAGTACTGTGAAACTTCAATACATTGTCATATAGTTGAAAACATCTAATCTCCCATTGGTTCTGGATTTTTCATTTGTTCCTAATTATAATTCCCGGAACACATGCTTTCAAATTCAATTTGTGAAATGTTGTGTATTTTTCCATTTTATGAAACTGAAATAATATAGAACATATTATAAAATAGTAATAGTTTCTAGGCTACGATATGAATAATTATACATCATCATAAAAATTGATAAAACATAAAATAAATTAAATAATAATAAATCACCTATAAAGTCTCTATGTGAGAAAAAACTACCACGTATATCTTTACTAATGATGTGAAAAATTATTAAAAAACATAGGGTGATGAATTATATTCATAATCATTGTATTTTAAAATCATTGATTAATACATTTAAAATATAATTTGGTAAATATATTCCAAAAATGAATTTATAAATACATTTTCAAAATGAAAATGAAATTATGTATGCTGTAACAATATTAAATATATTGGAAAATTGATTACCCTAAAAAATTTCATTAAACCTATTCTTGTGGGTTTTCTAAAAACAATAACAAATACTTTGAAATAAAAATTGTAAGGACACCTGAAACATGAATAATTGTTTGGGAAAACCCAATTTCTTAAGGGACAGGTACAATCCCCACTCGAAACCATGTTTACCAAATCCATGTTCCATCTTTGAAAGATATTTTTATGTTTCCTTATATATGTACTATAATAATTGGGTTTAGTTCTTTATTACATAATAAAAATATCGTTTATATATATAACTATGAAATTTCCAAGAATATCACCATTGAGTTTTGATAAACTCTAAAATAATGTCACCTAGATTTTACAGAAACATCAATGTTAAAAAACATTCATTTATTAACTTTTAAAAAATATTTCATATGAAGTAATAACTTTTATTATTTAAAACTCAACCTTAAATGATAATATTGAATTATTATTTTCATAATTAATTCTATTAATTAATTAATGATGTGAATGTATAACCACTTAAAATAAAACACAACCATATATAAATAGACATGTTATCATAAGCATTCACCTAAAATTAAAAAATAACCATTTTAAATGAAACATTTTATACATGATAAAATTTAAAATATAATTTTATAAAAAATATTGATATAGAATCTAATCCGTACTCATTCACGATTTTCCTGCACATTCAAATTCTGTATTACTTGTTATATATATATATAATGAGAATGTGATGAAAATTTAACAAATACAAAGATATGAAACATGTAATTGAAATACACATATTATTAAGAAGAATATTTTTTAAACAAAAAATTGAGAAAGTTGAATTTATTAAATTGCAGTAAAATTTAAGAACATAACATCGATTAATAAAATCCCATCAATAAATTGAAATTAAATAAATAAAATATTTCCTTTAATAAATTAAATATTTCATTTGAAATAATTTTAAAATTAAGATATTCTTTGTAAAAATAACATCTCATTAGAATCACTGATTCTCCATAAAATATCAATTAAGAGTTCCAATATAAAAATAAAATCATGCCCTTTGAAATAACCATTATCTAAAAATTATATATTCCCTTATGAATATAAATCATGAATTAATAGTTTAGATATAGTTATGAATTATTAGAATATATAAAAAAAGGTATATACATACATGTATTTAGCTTATATGCATTAATTGATAGATTTGAAATAAAAATCAAACACTTTAAATCATAATTTGATAAATAAAAACTAATTTACTTGAAAATTGAATAACCTAAGAAAATTTTTTTTCCAAAGTTGGTTGACCCAATGAGGGCATAATGATTCTAGTTATCTGATAGAACTTGAAATAGTTGTAGGAAAAGATAAAGGTGCATGGATCGGGTGGATTCTTTTTCAAACTGAAGGAATTAGGTTCCAATATGAATACAATGATTATATATTTATTGTAATGCCCCGACCCTAGTTACCCAGAGTCGGTGCATTATTACATAACATTGGCATGATCACAAGAAAGATCAAATCTCGAAAGACCGATTGGTTTAGTAGCCTTGGAAACACTAGATATATTCATAAGTTTTACATTACATCATAAAATGAAAAACTACTACAACAAAATAATGTCTCCACAGTCCACACTATTATCCTCTCATAATATCCCTTCGGGTCATTCATAACTTACTTCTTCACATCCTGGGAAAAATAAAACATAGAAAAGGGGGGAGCTCAAATGCCAAGTAAGGATAACAATATAGCAGAACATTAAAAATAAGCATAAACATTTAAGGCAATGCATTACTAAAACAAAAGCCTTTTAAACTTGAACTTCAACATAGTATGGAAAAAGTAAAATGAAATTATTCCATTTACTTATTCACATGGATATTCTACTAATCGAATAATCACATGCAAAATCAATAACCACTTTCATAATGTTGGAATGCATAATGCCAGACTATCATAACCACATAGCCAAGGCCTCGTGCCAAGACTACAAATAATATTTTGTCAAGGCCTTGTGCCAAGACACTAGTTTGTCTCATGAGACCTACTGATGCATCGAAGAGCTATAGCGGGCTACACCCGTCACATATTAAGTCCAATGCATTCCCATATGAAAAGGTTTAAACATAACATAAACATTCTTATTAAAACTAGCATACAAAATGTCAATAATTTCACCATAAACTATGAATGGTATAAAAATAGGACATCCACAGTCAAACATATCACAAAACCTTCAATACAATATAGAAGTTTTGTATCATAATAAATCAACTTCAAATAAGCGTAAAATCCATCAAAGGATGTTGGCATAGATGAAATCAAAACACTTTTTAGAGAAATATATCTTTCTATTTTTGAAATCATTTAAGAGCCATATAAAATAAAACATTTTTCTTGAAAATATTCTTATAAGCTTTTAAGGAAAGATTTGAAGATTTTATAACGGCAGAAAATAACCGCACCCGCTGTATAAGTTAAAAAAAACATTTTAACCTTAATTCTGTCGAAAAGGTTAAAAAGGACCTTGTTTTGAAAACGACGGAAAGATTCCTCATATAAAAAGTTAAACAAGGGTATAAATGACTTTAACCCATATTCATGTAAATAGTAAATTTTTTTTTGAAATACAGTTTTAAGAAAACATGGATGTGGATGGTAAAGAGATCCCAGTAGATTATTACATATAAACAACCTCGGATAATGAAGAGATTGTGAAATAACCCTTACCTTGTACTTTTCCTTGGTTGGGGTAGGTTAAACTCATGTATAATGGTGAAATAATTTTTATTAAATTATACATGAATCATATACATTAATATGATATCATATATGATCTTTTAATATTGATTTGATAATAATATCTTAGTATTATCGTTGTTTCGGGTGTTAACTTACTTGTTTTCTTTTATATGTTTTGTTACATAAGCCATGTTTGTAATGGATAGGTTGTATATTATTCATATACAGAATGATATCAAGTCCTTAAACATAATTTTTAAATTATCAAATGATAATTATACTTGAATGGATACGATGGAGAATGAATCTTATCGCGTTCGTGGAGACGGTAGTCCGTACGTACGCACGAGCGAAAATATCATTCTTTTGATATTAAATTTATATATAAATGGATGGTATATCATATATACAGAATAATTAACATGTTATATCTATTATTTACATGAGTTACATATCATTATTATAACCATCCAAATAATAATATATTGAATAACAATTACACCACGACGAGGAGACGGTAAGCCGTACGTACGCACGTATAGTGACATGTTATTCAAAGGGTGGATAGAATACTGAATATGGTTGTACCATATTTATAATAACATCACAGTATATATATTTTACTGGAGTTATTATTTTATAATGGTAACAACAAAGAAAGAAGAAGTGGAAGAAGAAATGAACTTGGAAAAGGGTGGTGAAATCATTACCTCTTCTTCGGGTTCTTCCTTTTGATTTGATCAAAAGGGCTCCTTAGGTTGGCTTTCTGATCAAACTAAGGCCTCTTGGTTGTAGTGAGGGAATTTGTGAGAGTATTTGGGCAGAGTTTGGCCGATCCAAAAGGCATTGAAGCTGTGAATAAATGAGAAGGAGGAGTTCCCTTTTATAAGAGGGGTGAGGGGCACCTTTGGAAAAGCTAGAAATATTAATTTATAATAAATTCATATTCGGTTTCTAATGGCTAAAAAGTTGATTATTCAGAGTTTAATGTGGTTATGGGTCGAAAACAACTCAACCAATATAATTTAGACAGATTTGGATACTTATATTAACCTTATCTTTAAGTATTAACTCTAAGTTAATTAGTTTCACTTTACCAATGTCTGTGTAATTTTTTATAATATGGTTAATAAACTTACTATATACATCCAAGAGACCCCTAAGTGGTCCATTAATGATGCACTTATCACGATATAAGTCTCTTGGAATAACCTTAGATTTTTAGGAATTTAATATCAATTAATAATATAATATTTTTTTAAGAACTCTTTTATGTCAATTTTGACACTATTCAATAGTTGATTTTTTTGAAACTCATAACAGATTTATTACTTCGAAAAAAAGTCAATTAAATCAATCCTAATATATCATATTATCCTATAAAATTAGTTTAATTCATTAAAAGTTTCATATTATATTTATTTGGTATCTATAAGATCAATTATTTTAATTTTTCACTATTATAGTAATTAATTCATCATCATTATTCCATACATAAATTAAATTATATAATATCTAAAAATTATAAATAAAATATACTTATGTAGGAAATATTTTTATCTTTCTAATTAATATTTATAATCTAAAATCCGAAATATATAACCCTATGTAAAAAATGTTTTTCTAAAAGATATATGCTTGTGTCATTTTTGTATTCATTTTAACTTAATTAAAAAAAATGTCCCTATCACCTACAAGTGGCACCATGGGGTCCCAAAATCGACCCAAAGATTCCTATGGTCGAAAATGTATCAACCAATAAGGCTAGGACACGTTTTATGGTAATTTTGTATTATTATAATATTATTTTTTAACCCTTATTTACCGGATTTACCCTTAACCATGGTAAATAAAATATTTACCGCAGTAATTATTCAAAATGTATAAAAATAAAAGTTACCTATTTCCACAATTTGAACATACTGATTCCAAATATGGAATCCATTTTTCTAAATTCAAAACACAGAAGTGGAAGAAATTAATTTAAAATTAATTTCCGCTGTCAAAACAAAAAGCGTGTTTTTAAGAGATAATAACTATCAAAAGATTGACACTTGTTTATGTTCGGTTTAATTGTAAAATTATGTCAAATGACCAACATTATATTAAATGGTAAAAATATATTCAAAATATACTTTAAAACCACTCAAATTCATAATTTATCACTATTAATTATTTTGATTAAAAACGTTGTTTTTAATTAAAATTTAGTAATTTTCACTATTCATCAAAATATGAAAGTTATCCGAAAAGTACCAAAATTTCACCTTAGGATAAATTCAATATTCCGAATCCAAAAATTAAGTCCATTTTTAAATATAAAATATATATAATTTCAAAAATTAGGTATTACTATTCATAACGGCTAGTTTGATTGGTTATGGTGTGTTAGAACTCGGTGTTGCGTACAACACACGCTATCACATTATTCAAAGAGAAGCATACCGTAGAAGATTGGGGTGTTACATTCTCCCCTCCTTAAAATAATTTCTTTCTCGAAATTTCTAGAATACTACCACATGAAAAGACTCGGGTGGTTCTTCATCATAAGTTCATCGGGTTCCCACGTTGCCTCTTCCATTTTATGGTTTCTCCACAAAACTTTTACCAGACGTGTCGTCCGGTTTCTCAGTACTTGTTCTCTCGTATCAAGAATCCGGACGGGCTCTTCACAATAGGAAAGATCAGGTTCCAGTTCTAATTCCTCATAGGTGAGTACATGCGTTGGGTCAGGCATGTATTTCCTCAACAGAGATACGTGGAACACATTGTGAACTTTGGAGAGAATTGGCGGCATTGCCAATCGGTAAGCTACAACCCCAACTCGTTCTAGAATTTCAAAAGGTCTGATGTACCTGGGACACAATTTACCTTTCTTACCAAAACGTATTACTCCCATCCATGGAGATACCTTCAGGAAAACATGATCACCGACTTGAAATTCCAGATCCTTCCTTCGATTATCGGCATAGCTCTTCTGCCTACTTTGAGCTGCTTTGATGTGATTTTGGATTACCTTCACCTTTTCCACTGTTTCCTCCACCAGTTCTGGGCCAACAAGTTTTCTTTCACCAACGTCATCCCAACAGGTTGGTGTACGACATCTCTTTCCATATAACGCTTTATATGGTGCGATCTGAATACTCGAATTAAAGCTATTGTTATAGGAAAATTCTACCAGTGGTAAATATTGATCCCACATACCCTGAAAGTCAAGTGAGCAAGATCTCAACATGTCTTTTAAGGTCTGAATGGTCCGTTCTGATTGTCCGTCTGTCTAAGGGTGGTAAGAAGTGCTCAAATGAAGTTCAGTATCCAGGGATTTCTGAAGACTTTTCCAAAATATTGAAGTAAAACGGGGATCACGATCAGAAACAATCAATAGGGGTACTCCATGAAGTCTCACAACTTCATTAATATATAGTCTTGCTAGACTTTCCAGGGGTAGATCTTCTCTTATAGCAAGAAAATGTGCTGACTTGGTAAAACGATCAACAATAACCCATATTGCATCGTTCCATCTAGGAGTCTTTGGTAGCCCCATGAAAAAATCCATCGTAATATTGTCCCATTTCCACTATGGTATGGGAAGAGGTTTCATGACTCCTCCAGGCTGTTGCCTTCCAGCTTTCACTTGTTGACAAACCATACATCTTGACACAAAATCAGCAATCTCCCTCTTCATGTTGTCCCACCAAAAATGTTCCTTCAAATCTCTATACATTTTGGTGCTCCCAGGGTGTATAGAGAAATTGGAACTATGAGCATCATCCAACAATTCCCTTTTTAGATCAGGTATATTGGGAACACAAAGTCTCTTCCCGAATTTTAAAATTCCATCTTCATACACAAAGTCTCTCAATCTCCCATCATTCACAGCTTTAATCTTCTTTTGAAATTCTTTATCATCGGTCTGAGAACACTTAATCCTTTCTAGTAAAGATGGTTTGGCAACCATTTGAAAAAGCATTGATGTTTCACCTTCCCTGGTTATTCCCATGTCCATCTTCACTAGATCCATGAAAATTGGATCCCTTTCAATTCTAATATTGTTCAAAACTCCATGGTCTTTTCTACTCAAAGCATCTGCCACCTTGTTTTCTTTCCCCGGGTGGTAGTGTATCGTGCAATCATAATCCTTGAGTAATTCAATCCATCTCCTTTGCCTCATGTTGAGTTCTTTTAGTGAGAAAATATACTTCAAACTCTTGTGATCAGTATAAATCTCACATATTTCACCATAGAGGTAGTGCCTCGATATCTTCAAAGCAAAGATCACAGCTGCTAACTCGAGATCATGAGTAGGATAGATTTTTTCATGAATTTTCAACTGTCGTGATGCATAGGCAATAACTCTATCATTCTTGCATAAGGACACAACCAAGTCCTTTCTTTGATGCATCACTATAAATAACGAACCCATCATTCCCCGATGGTAGAGTCAATATAGGAGCATTGACTAATCTTCTCTTCAGTTCTTCGAAACATTCTTCACACTCTTTTTGCCAAACAAATTTAACCCCTTTACGTGTGAGCTTTGTTAATGGGTTAGCCAATCGGGCAAAATTCTGGACAAAACGTCGATAATAACCTTCCAAACTAATAAAACTATGTACCTCAGTTATACTCGTAGGTGCTGGCCATTCTTGGATTTCCTTGGTCTTAGAAGGATCAACAGAGATTCCATCTTTAGAGACAATATGGCCAAGAAAAGAAATCTCATGAAGCCAGAATTCACACTTGCTAAACTTCCCATATAATTCAAGCCTCCTCAGAGTCTTCAAGATAATGCACAAGTGACTTTCATGATCTTCATAGGTTTTGAAGTATACCAAGATATCATCAATTAATACCACCACAAATTCATCGAGATACTCCTTGAAAACTATATTCATCAGATCCATGAATACAGAGGGTGCATTAGTCAATCCAAACGGCATTACAGTAAACTCGTAATGCCCGTACCTGGTTCGAAATGCTGTCTTCAGAATGTCTTCCTTCTTCACACACAACTGATGGTGTCCAGATCGAAGGTCAATCTTTGAAAAGTATTGAGCTCCATGCAGTTGGTCAAATAAATCATCAATACGAGGTAGGGGATACTTTTTCTTTATCGTTATAGCATTGATCTCCCTGTAGTCAATACATAACGTCATAGATCCATCTTTCTTTTTAACATAAAGAACAGGGGCTCCCCTTGGAGAAACACTAGGGTGAATAAATCCCTTATTACCCAATTCCTCTAGTTGTTTATTTAGTTCAACTAATTCTACAGTGGCCATTCTATAAGGGGTCTTCGATATAGGCCTTGATCCAGGAATAAAATCAATGTAAAACTCAACTTCTCGTTCTGGAGGATGTCCAGGTAAATCTTCCGGAAATAAATCTACAAATTCTTTCACAACAAGTACATCTTCTATTTGAACATTCCTTTCCTCACCGACAGTTATTTCATTCTCTTCCTCCCCAATAATTCAATTAAGTTGAGCTACTGGGGGTGGATCTAAATAAGAATTAGGTGGTGACGATTCTGCTCTAAAAATAAGGTGTTCCTTATCATTATCATCAAGAATCGTAACCTCTTTCTTCTTACAATAAATCTTTGCATCATAGTCCGAATGTCGGTCTATACCGAGGATTATATCAAAATCAATCATAGGTATGACGATGAGATCAGCATATAAAGAACATTTATGTGCTCTAATGGGGACTGATTCACAAAACATTGTTGCAATGATACTTCCCTTCGGAGTTTTAACTGACAACTCCATTATTAAATCAAATTGGAAATATCTGATTTTCTTAGAAAACTGGGAAGATATGAAAAATTGTGATGATCCAGAATCAAATAATGCATTTGCTAAACTTGAGGAAACCATTAAATTACCTGCCACCACGTCTTTCGGAGCTCCTACCTCAGCAGTAGTGATAGCATAAGTCTGGCCTTGATCCCTTGGCCTTTTCTGAGGTAAGTTCTCCTGACGCTTAGGACATGCATTTTCATAATTCCCCATCTCCCTGCAATTATAGCACTGAACATTGGTAGCTTCCTTCTTCCCTTTGCAATCACGCGCTTGGTGGCCTTTTTCACCACATTTGTAACAGACGCCCATTCCCTTCAAGCAAGTACCGGGGTGTTTCTTCCCGCATTTACCACAAGATGGATATTCAACCTTTCCCTTCTTCCCCTTATTCCCATTCCCGGATTGATCAGAAGGTCTCTTCTTCTCTTGCTTTGCTTTAAAGTCATAAGACTTCGAGAATTCCTTTTCGGTCTTGATAGCACATGAGACAATGTCTTCGTACGACGAAAAGGATTGTGAGACTAATGCTCGACGAAGAAATGGTTTTAACCCATCAAAGGAACGATCAATCTTACTTCTTGGGTTACGTATGTAATCTCCAGCATACCTTTCTAACCTTGTAAAGTTAGCCTCATACTTTGTGACATTCTCATCCTCCTTTTGTCTCAGAATTAGAAATTACCTTTCCATATCTGCTCGATGGTCGCGAGGAAATTATTTTTCTAAAAACAGATCTTTGAACTCCCTCCATTCCATATTTGATACTTCATCATCTTCCTTCATGTTTTGAATCAATGATCACCATTGATCAGCATCTCCAGTGAGGCGGTAAACTTCCATGATAACTTTTTCCCTTTCACTGCTCCCCAAAGCCTAAAATATTTTCTCTAGGGAATTTATCCATTGCTCAGCTACTAAGGGATTTGTACTCCCATTGAACGTTGGTGGTTGTTGCCTCATGAATCGATCTAACATTGATCCTCCATGCTATGGATCAAGGTGCTCCATACGGGTAAGGTTATTATTCATAACCTGAGTAAGTTGTCCCAGAATGGTGATTGGCTGATCAGCACCAGTCGCATCACCAGCCCCACTATAATTATCTTGAGCAGGAGGGAAATACTTACATGGAGTGTGTGCATTGATACAGTTTCCATTTCTTCCACTAGGCGCCATTTCTAAACAATGGCATAAACTAGATCAGTTTATGAATCAAAATACATAATCCCATAATTATAAAACACTTAACATAAATTGAACTATTTATGGATATAATCCATAATCATAAAAATGTTTTCTTTGAGGAAGTATATACTCATAAACCCTTCATAATGATTTGTATAGAAAATGAGAGTTATCCTAAGCATATCCCCAGGAGTGTCGTAACCAAGAGTGCAGCAAGGCCCGTTGTTGTGCACCAGTTCCCGTTCGAGTCTAGCTCAAAGCGGTGTTTTTGGGTTTTACCCCTAGGTACATCTGTGCTAGAGCCGCCTCTACCTGCTCGTATCCAAACAGGGATGTATTTCTTGGAAAACTCACAAAATCTCTACAATACCAAAATTCTAAGAAGTTCTTCTATACTAATCCTCAAATTTCATCTTAGGTCTACGTGCTCTAATCAGAGTTTATCTAAATCTAGCTTCCAAGGTTTGTTCTAAACTTCCTCTGATACCAACTGTAACACCCCGACCCTAGTTACCCAGAGTCGGTGCATTATTACATAACATTGGCATGATCACAAGAAAGATCAAATCTCTAAAGACTGATTGGTTTTGTAGCCTTGGAAACACTAGATATATTCATAAGTTTTACATTACATCATAAAATGAAAAACTACTACAACAACATAATGTCTCCACAGTCCACACTATTATCCCCTCATAATATCCCTGTGGGTCATTCATAACATACTTCTTCACATACTGGGAAAAATAAAACATAGAAAAGGGGTGAGCTCAAATGCCAAGTAAGGATAACAATATAGCGGAACATTCAAAATAAGCATAAACATTTAAGGCAATGCATTACTAAAACAAAAGCCTTTTAAACATGAACTTCAACATAGTATGGAAAAAGTAAAATGAAATAATGCCATTTACTTATTCACATGGATATTCTACTAATCGAATAATCACATGCAAAATCAATAACCACTTTCATAATGTTGGAATGCATAATGCCAGACTATCATAACCACATAGCCAAGGCCTCGTGCCAAGACTACAAATAAGATTTTGTCAAGGCCTTGTGCCAAGACACTAGTTTGTCTCTTGAGACCTACCGATGCATCGAGGAGCTATAGCGGGCTCCACCCGTCACATATTAAGTCCAATGCATTCCCATATGAAAATGTTTAAACATAACATAAACATTCGTATTAAAACTAGCATACAAAATGTCAATAATTTCACCATAAACTATGAATGGTATAAAAATAGCACATCCACAGTCAAACATATCACAAAACCTTCAATACAATATAGAAGTTTTGTATCATAATAAATCAACTTAAAATAAGCGTAAAATCCATCAAAAGATGTTGGCATAGATGAAATCAAAACACTTTTTAGAGAAATATCTCTTTCTATTTTTGAAATCATTTAAGAGCCATATAAAATAAAACATTTTTCTTGAAAATATTCTTATAAACTTCTAAGGAAAGATTTGAATATTTAATAACGGCGGAAAATAACCGCACTCGCTGTATAAGTTAAAAACACATTCTTACCTTAATTCTGTCGAAAAGGTTAAAAAGGACCTTGTTTTGAAAACGACGGAAAGATTACTCTTATAAAAAGTCAAACAAGGGTATAAATGACTTTAACCCATATTCTTTTAAATAGTAAAAATGTTTTGAAATACATTTTTAAGAAAACGTGGATGTGGATGGTAAAGAGATCCCAGTAGATTATTACATATAAACAACCGCAGATAATGAAGAGGTTGTGAAATAACCCTTACCTTGTACTTTTCCTTGGATGGGGTTGGTTAACCTCCTTTATAATGGTGAAATAATTGTTATTAAATTATACAAGAATAATATACATTAATACGATATCATATATGATCTTTTAATATTGATTTGATAATAATATCTTAGTATTATCGTTGTTTCAGGTGTTAACTTACTTTTTTTCTTTTATATGTTTTGTTAAGTAAGCCATGTTTGTAATGGATAGGTTGTATATTATTCATATACATAATGATATCAAGTCCTTAAAAATCATTTTTAAATTATCAAATGATAATTATACTTGAATGGATACGATGGAGAATGAATCTTATCGCGTTCGTGGAGACGATAGTCCGTACGTACGCACGAGCAAAAATATCATTCTTTTGATATTAAAATAATATATAAATGGATGGTATATCATAAATAGAGAATAATTAACATGTTATATTTATTATTTACATGAGTTACATATCATT
This sequence comes from Viscum album, assembly GCA_963277665.1. Lineage (NCBI taxonomy): Eukaryota > Viridiplantae > Streptophyta > Magnoliopsida > Santalales > Viscaceae > Viscum > Viscum album. The sequence continues at coordinate 1,826,008,550 of OY728150.1, read as the reverse complement.
CTTATACCCATCCAAATAATAATATATTGAATAACAATTACACCACGACGTGGAGACGGTAAGTCGTACGTACGCACGTATGGTGACATGTTATTCAAAGGGTGGATAGAATACTGAATATGGTTTTACCATATTTATAATAACATCATAGTATATATATGATACTGGATTTATTATTTTAGAATGGTAACAACAAAGAAATAAGAAGTGGAAGAAGAAATGAACTTGGAAAAGGGTGGTGAGATCATTACCTCTTCTTCGGGTTCTTCCTTTTGATTTGATCAAAATGGCTCTGTAGGTTGGCTTTCTGATCAAACTAAGGCCTCTAGGTTGTAGTGAGAGAATTTGGGAGAGTATTTGGGCAGAGTTTGTCCGAACCAAAAGGCTTTGAAGGTGTGAAGAAATGAGAAGGAGGAGTTCCCTTTTATAAGAGGGGTGAGGGGCACCTTTGGAAAAGCTAGAAATATTAATTTATAATAAATTCATATTCGGTTTCTAATGGCTCAAAAGTTTATTATTAAAAGTTTAAGGTGGGTATGGGTCGAAAAAAACTCAACCAATATAATTTAGACAGGTTTGGGTACTTATATTAACCTTATCATTAAGTATTAACTCTAAGTTAATTAGTTTCACTTTTACAATGTCTCTTTGTATTTTTTTATAATATGGTTAATAAACTTACTATATACATCCAAGAGACCCCCAAGTGGTCCATTAATGATGAACTTATCATGATAAAAGTCTCTTGGCCGAACCTTAGATTTTTAGGAATTTAATATCAATTAATAATATAATATTTGTTTTAAGAACTCTTTTATGTCAATTTTGACACTATTCAATAGTTGATTTTTGTGAAACTCATAACAGATTGATTACTTCGAAAAAAGTCAATTACATCAATCCTAATATATCATATTATCCTATAAAATTAGTTTAATTCATTAAAAGTTTCATATTATATTTATTTGGGTATTTATAAGATCAATTATTTTAATTTTTCACTATTGTACTAATTAATTCATCATCATTATTCCATACATAAATTAAATTATATAATGTCTAAAAATTATAAATAAGCTATCCTTATGTAGGAAATCTTTTTATCTTTCTAATTAATATTTATAATCTAAAATCCGACATATATAACCCTATTTAAAAAATGATTTACTAAAAGATATATGCTTGTGTCATTTTTGTATTCATTTTAACTTAATTAAAAAAAATGTCCCTATCACCTACAAGTGGCACCATGGGGTCCCAAAATCGACCCAAAGATGTCTATGGTCGAACATGTATCAACCAATAATTCTAGGACACGTTTTATGGTAATTTAGTATTATTATAATATTATTTTTTAACCCTTATTTACCGGATTTACCCTTAACCATGGTAAATAAAATATTTACCGCAGTAATTATTCAAAATGTCTAAAAATAAAAGTTACCTATTTCCACAATTTGAACATACTTATTCCAAATATGAAATACATTTTTCTAAATTCAAAACACATAAGTGGCAGAAATTAATTTAAAATTAATTCCCGCTGTCAAAACAAAAAGCGTGTTTTTAAGAGATAATAACTATCAAAAGATTGACACTTGTTTATGTTTGGTTTAATTGTAAAATTATGTCCAATGACCAACATTATATTAAATGGTAAAAATATATTAAAACTATACTTTAAAACCACTCAAATTCATAATTTATCACTATTAATTATTTTGATTAAAAATGTTGTTTTTAATTAAAATTTAGTAATTTTCACTATTCATCAAAATATGAAAGTTATCTGAAAAGTACCAAAATTTCACCTTAGGATAAATTCGATATTCCGAATCCAAAAATGAAGTCCATTTTGAAATATAAAATATATATAATTTCAAAAATTAGGTATTACTATTCATAACGGCTAGTTTGATTGGTTATGGTGTGTTTGAACTCGGTGTTGCGTACAACACACGCTATCACATTATTCAAAGAGAAGCGTACCGTAGAAGCTTGGGGTGTTACATTTATTCACAACAGAGCCCAAGAATGTCAGAGATGATTTTAATAAAAAATAAACAATTATAATTTAATGTTAGTGATCCAAAAATAATGGAGAGATAAATGAAATTTACTCAAATGGAAAAATGGATATATAATTATTATTCATTGAATAATAGTCAATTATGAGACAAAAATGAAATTAACTCAATTTTTTTAAAAAAATGGTATTAACATTGAAGGCTCCAACTTATTAATATTTTTATGAAAATGGCCCACAATGAAATAGATTCCAACATAGATCGATGAACATCAATGTAAAAAATATTTGGATACCTTAAAAGTAATGGAGACCAACCTCTCTTAAGTCTCAAAAATATACCAATAGAGTATGGTTATTCTCATATAATACCATGATGTGACTCATATCTAGTCTGTGATGTTCTTTGGTAGTCTCTATTTTGTTCAGGGTGGCCTTCATACTTGACTACCCCATCCACGTATGATCCCTACTCTACTGAACCTCTAAAAATATCGAAGAATATTGATATTCAAATTTCTAGTCAACTTGGACCTCATTATTCTTGGGTTCTAAACTAGGCTCCAAAAATGGATCGACACTAGGAACCCTGAGGGTCCCTTGATGCAAACCATTTTCTCTATCCGAATGTAGCACCACCATAAAATCGTGAATTTTTTTTTATTGAATTTTTTTTTCATTTCACATTCATTTTTTAATATCCCATATGAAATTTGATTAAAAGTAAAATCATAATATTGTATAATCTTAAAAAATATAACTATAATTTCAACATTATATTAAATTAGTAATAATATATATTTATAGTTTTTAGTTTTCTAAAACAAAATTTGTAATAATAATACTTTTTAAAAAAAATAATTTAATCATAATTTATAATTTAATACTAATTATTTAATTTCAAGTTTATATTTATATATTATATTGTTTAAAATAAAATTTTAAAAACAAATTATTAATATTAATATAATTACATGTTATTATGTTTCAATAGTTGAAATAATTATTATCATAATTAGAAAATTAATTAGATCCCTTAAATTCGATACAAATATATATATACTGTATAATATATATTATATTAACATAGATTTTAATAAAAATAATTATAATAGAAACAATTTAATATTTATTTAAATAATTAAAAGTTAAATTGAAAACTATAAACATATCAAATAATCAAAATTATTTATGAGTATTATGTAATTTTAAATATTTAAAATAACACAAAATCATAATATATATATATATATAGATATTTATTTATTAACAGAAATACATAATTTCAATTATTATTTTTCATTGAATAATTAATTTAAAATTATAAAACATGTTATTGCGATGTTATACCCTTTCCTCCAAGAATACCCCTTATAGGCTGGAAATAGAGAAAGGGAGATGATGACCCCTCAAATCCCACCTCGAGTAGGCCACGAATTGGAGACTAGAACTGAGGGAATAAATATCTAATCTATGAGAGGCATTTCACTTAATAATACTATAGGATCGAGAGATAAGACGAACCATCCATAAAAAATAGATGAAATAATATAAATTTGAAAGACAAAAAAATCCCACATGCATGTATAAAAAAGGATATAGATAAAAGTCTCCAAAGTAATTACCCAAATGTAAAGATAAAGAGAAACACAATAATTGTCAAGGGTCTAAACTAGTAATATCCAGCAAGATCATTGTAATCCCCCCAAAAAAATGAAAATAGTTTTACATTATTATGGTGAACATAGAAGGATACTTAGTAGGAAAAGATCATGCCTCTCATGCACCTCTGAAGGAAGCATACAAATGCTCTTATGTGAAAATATCAGAACAAAATAGCACCCAAAAAAGTATAATAACCATCACAACATAACAAATTCACTCTCAAAAAATAACAAAATCCATGTAATATAATAAAATGTAAATTAAATCGATGATAGGGTTCACCAGAATACTTTCCAACTGATTATCCACTCTCACACACCAACGAAATATGTCCTAGAAGTCCCACCTCTTCAAAATATACCAAATTACATCACACCCACACACACTTGGGAAAAATACCACAACACATCCCACCAGAACAATCCTAGTCCATGCTCCACATCACAACCCACCTACACACACTTGCGACGAACATCACGCCACATCCCAATAGCACACACCTTAGAGACATACAACAACACATCCCACCACATTTCACCATGAAGTCACCAGGGATAGAACACTGGAACTCAATATAAAGAAAACTAGGAGACCATATCACAACCCATCCTGAAGAAACATAGGATCCAAAATCACAACTCTCTTGAAGTTTCTTGGTCTATCAACTCTTATAAGAGGGAATATCGATGAGCGAGTGTCCAGCCATCCTTCCCCCTTGAGATGTTGTGAAAGGAACCCCCATGTAACTATGTAGGAGTTACGAACATAGTGATCAACCTAGGTAGGGTCTGTATAGAAATAATATGGAAAGGTCAGGTATATATATAGTACCAGACTCTCAATCCCAACATATGGGTCCTCAAAAAAACCACTAAATAACAACACCATCAACATTGCTACCACCTCTAAATGCATTTATTAGTTTCTCAAATATTCATTTCAATAGGTGAATGGTTCTAAAAAGTGGCCTCACGTTTCTTTCAGATTTAACTGCTATTCATTTTATTTTTTGTCATAAACTAATTTTAATCACATAAACCATTATTAAATTTCCCTCTGAATAATTTCCATCTAATTAACCAAACTATCCAACGCCATTTCAAATATTATTAATAATTCACTTATTCATTCCACCACTACATGGGAATATTGAAAGGTAAAAAACATATCCCAAATGGATAAATATCCCCATAATACCATCACCTCACCCCCCACTAAATATTGTCAAAAAACTAAACTCCTCTCCACTCCAAATGCACGGCCAACAAACCACATATAACACCACACCCCAACCACACATCTTCATTCCACAAGGATATCCACACATCAAAACACATCAAGATCCATTCATAAATTTATAAAGGGGATTTACTCACATTCCACTTTTAGTTAGTGGTGTTATCACACAAAACGAAATCCTCATCCAACCATTTCATTAGCCAAGTGTAAGTAATTAACCAATATCCAGTTTGGGTGTTATCAAATAAATCACAAACAAAGAAGAAATAATTGCACATATATCTAACTAAAACAAAACACGTAATGGAAATAATTTTCAGAAGAGAATTAATCCAATGATATGCACCATATCATATATAATATCAAAGATGTAAAAGAAAGAAAATCAGTCTTTTTATTCCCCTTTTAATTTAATAAAACTATTCATTAAGTTTGATTAAGTTTACACAACCATAACCAATAGGTAAACAAATGTAAAACCATTTTAGAAGATACATACCAGAGAAAATAATCATTTTTCTACCTCAATGATGCTTTTAAAATTTTTTTTCACCAGAGGACGAAGAAGAAACTACAAGGGAAAAATCGTTGCATAGAAAAAAAGAATATCAACAAACCCCACACTGAAGGGTTGTCAAAATTAAAAACAAACTCACCACGCACCAATGAAAAACCACCATATTTAATCCACAAATAAGAATGCATGAAAACAGATGAGAAATAAAATATATCCCACCATGGATTGAAAAAATGATCCCAAGAATCAATCCATGTCAAAATAAATCTCTAAACAAGGATAGAGAAGGTTGTCAGATGCCTGGAAAGAGAGTAGATCCATATCTATAGTGTTTGAGAAATATCCTAAGCAATTGAAACTTATTTAGATATATGTCATGAGGAAATTACATGACATGAAATTCCCTTTCACGTTTTGAAATCCTGGGATTCTAGGTTCTACAAAAAAACCAGTATCCTTTTTATTATTTAAATTTGAAAACCTGCACATCATAAACCAGACTAGAAAAATTTATGAATCCAAATTTCATGTCATTTAATAGAAATAAAAATAAGTTATTTCAAGTAGATGTTCTTCTAAACATATAACTTCCACTAAAAACTCCAAAAATGTTCCCTGAACACCTCTAAGACTCAAAAAAACAAAGAAACAGACTAAGAATTCATGGGTAGTTACACTTATTGTTTCTACTGATGAGATTATAAAACATCATTTCAATGTTTATTCAACCAACTAGGTTACAAGATATTAAATAAACCTCAATAAATTAGAATTTACAAAATTATAATGTAATATAATATTCAAATTTTTTCATGCAGATTTTATTTCAAAGAGTCCCAATTTAATTATATTTCACTCAAACTATTTTAAATCATACTGAACAAATATATAAAACATTACAAATTTAGAAAAAATATTCAATGAAGTGTTTTTTTGTTCAAAATAAGATGTTAAATAATTAATTTACAAAAAATATCACCTTTTAGAAATACAATAATAGATGGAAAAATATTATGTTTCTAAAATTAAACCAAAATGAAAAGATTATGATTTACCAGGTTTACAATTATAGTAATCCATTATTTTTAATAAGTAATATATGTGACTCCTTTAGAGAACAAAAAAAAATAAAAACTCTTTCTATAAAGAATATCCCCATTTTTTAAAAAAGAAAACATAAATTTTCTTATTAATTATCACCTTTGTATATTTCAAAAGAAAAACTAAACATATAAAAAATAATACGTAGTAAATAAATAATTTGATTAAATGTCTTTACTTTAAAAATCATTGAATCAAAAAAAGTACAATGGGAAAATTTTCTCCTTAGGTATGTATTTTATTTCCTAAAAAATGGTTCAATATTGATTCAAATAACGTATTAAACATTAAAGAAAAATACCTAACCATCAATAATAACAAATAACTGACATATTGGTTAAAATTTAATTTAATTTATAATATTGTTATTTAATGTCAAAAGAACAATTTTTTATTTAATATGGAACATTAATTGAGAAACTAATATCTAAGGATAGATTTTTCAATGATATAAATCATCTTCTTGATTTATTCTTGTTTCTCAACAATCATATGAACCCCTTATGTGAACTTATAATGAAATTTGGAAATATTATCCTCCTAAAACCTAAAATTTAAACATGATGTGGTAAAATAAATCTATTGACACAAAATCTATTGAATTATTTTTTTGAGCTTCTAATAATTAATACTTTCTACAAAATTTTGTATTCATAATTATCTACATATATTTTAATTAATCAACAACAATTACTAGATTATTATTTATTAATAAAAAATATTTTAAAAAAATTTATACTTATGGACCATTTTATAGAAAATTTATTAGTCAGTAATAAATATGTAAAATTTTCTTCATATGTATTAATGTCAATTTCAATTGATTTTAAAAAATAATAAAATGTCCAAATTTTTGAATTGTGAGGATCAAAAAACACTTAAACAATTATAATATATAACTTCACATCTAATACAGAGCTAACTAAAAAATTATTTCCTTTTTTGACACTTAAAAATGTAGAGATTTTACAATAAATAAAAAAAATTGTTTATAGTTCAGGGGAAATGTAAATTTCATTAAACAAATCTGCATAGAATAAAATAATGTTTCTAATTTAGGACAAATTTTCATAATACATATTCATATCTGTGATTAAAAGTGTGATATAATTTTTCTTTTCTAACTCTTTTTTCTCTTTTATCTATCAATTCAAATATAAGTTCTTTATTTTTAGGTGCGTTAGAGTAATAAAAATAAGGTTGTTACATTTATTTATAAACCATAAGAACATCATGATCTTTTTTATATTTTTTTGAGAACCATAATTAGTTGAACTTAAACTCCATTTGGATAAACATGATTCAAACGAGGGTGGTAATGTTTCTTATACAAATATATATATTTATTTGTGTGTGTGTGTGAGTGATTCAATTAGAGAGAGATCATTTTGTACATCTATATATACATTTTAAAAAATAACTATTTATATGACACTTCATAAACTTTTTCATTAAAAATGACATCATTAATTGGATTTTTAAGAATAAATACTGATTATAGGACATAATTTGGTAGTTCACCCTTGATTTTATTGAAAATCCGTTGACCTCCCAATGTTGTGATAAAATATAGTAAATCTTTTATGGTTCTTATATTTTTATATAATTCATTTTTCATTCATATTATAATTTTATTTTCTATTGATCTTGCTCAATAATAGTAAGATCTCATATATTAAAATAAGGAAAATATATTTTAGAAATTATTTTATTATATCATATTTATGGAATAATTATCTCACATTGTCTCCTTATTTAAATTAATATGTGTTTCATATTTTATTTATTTGGATAAAAAATTATCTTGAATAAAAAATGTTTTCTGAGATACCCTTTCTCCCACTTTTTTATTTTCTCTTAGGAACCCAATGTGAGTTTCATTTATCCTTTTCAATTTTTCAGCACTCATTCATTTAGTAATGTATTTTTCTATTGATATTCATTTTAATGATCCTATTTTCTTTCATTATGGAACATTACATTAACCGAGATCAATCTATATTAGGAGTTTTTAATTTGTCTAGTTTTATAATGTTTGTACAACTTTGTCTTATTTATTATACCAAACTAATATTCACCCATTAATATAATAAACAATATAGATATTTTCCATAGAAATATTCTCATTTAATATATTTTTTAATCATATTCCTCTTTTAACAAATTTAAGATTTCCTTCTACCATTCAGGGTAATCCTTATCATCCAAATTTTTATTCATTTGAATCATTATGGAGTTTATATTAAAAATATGGACATATATAAGGATTATGTGCTTTATTATAATATTATAGATTGCTTCAATGTTTGTTAAATGAACAATAAAAGTTTTAAAAAAACAATATATTTAAAATAAAATAGTTTTAAAATTAGTTCAACTTGTAAATTTCATCAAGATTAATAGTAACCATGTATCATTTCATTGATTTAAGAATGAAATAATGGATTACAATTATATGTAATATTTTGGTGATAAATAACTGTTGTGATGTATAATTTAACTAAAAATAAGTTCCTTTGAGAATCTTATTTAACAAAACATTGAAAATTCTATTTCATTTTTTTCGAAAGAATGAAATATTATTTCTTAATTGGTAAAAAAATAATTTTAGTAAAAATTTATATTTTTAAATTTATATTTTTAATGAGGATAAAAAAATTTATCTTCTTTTATCCCATTTACATTTAAAAATTTATAGGTTTTTCAAACACTTTTACTAAATAAATATCTCATATTATTTATTCGATGAAACCGACATTCTCCATTCTATAAGATCTAATAAATTATTCAATAAAACACATATTTATTTAATGAAACAAAATCAATAAACCATCTTATAAAAAAATTTCTTCTAGAAAGATCACCAATTTATTCTATAACTTTAATAGATGGTTTAAATTTTCGAATAAACAACCCCAAGATATTCTCTATGGAAATAAAATAATACATCCAATGTACAATGGGATCCACACATTTTAATAGGTTTTTGAGAATATTCAAGAATATAATATGTGAATATTGATTCAAAATTATCTAATGATCCATATTGACTCCCACAAAAAGTTAATGTTTTCATTATTAATAGAGAAATTATTAAAGTTTTCCCTCATTGTTTATTTTTTTAAACCTTGGGATGTTAAAATTTGAGATTGAATGTTTAAAAGTTAAACTATAAACAATATAATAAAAAATCTTTATAAAATGATGAATTTAATAACAATAGTAATAATAACCAATAATACATATATCATTGTGACAAAATGATATTCTTCATAAAAATATGATTCTATATATATTCTAATTGAAATTTATCGGTTCTCTATAACATGAATGAAATTTGATTAAAATGATGTCTAAAAATGAATAAATAATACCCCAAGATAGAAATAATTTATGAAATAATTAGTGAAACTTCATAATATATTCAACATAATATAATTTTTATTATTTTAAATGTATAAATCAATACCTTATATTGAAAATAATTTTTTATTGACTAATTCATAGTCCATTAATGTGATTAAAATTATTTTTTTGGAAGAGAAAATTATTTTGATCCTCATGTTTTTGGAAAATACTTATTCATGGCCTATATTTTAGTAGATCGCTGATGTTCATAAGAATCATATTTTATGGATATAAATTTATGTGTTCTCCCAAAATAAAAAATTTTATTTAAATAAAAAATTCAAATTTCTTCTAAGATGACATAAATTAAAAAATCAAATTATATATGGAATGAAATAATCGTAAGGATAAGTTTCTTTTCTCGTTGATTTACCTACCAATATGTATGTATTTGTGTTTACAGTAATATGGCCATATATTTTTTCGAATTACATAAAGTTGAAAACATATTTATATTCTTCTCGATGTTGTTATATTTATATTCCAGATATATAATATCATTATTATCTTGATGAAAACAACACTTTTTGACTTATCATACTTTTTATCCTACTTCTTCAAGTCATATGATATAAGATGATACTTTGGGGGTTTGATTCCTCATTTATAAATTCAAAATGGTTGAAGGATTTTTTATGTTTTAATTTTATTTTCATAAATCATAAATTATATTAAAACATTCTTTTTGAGCATCTGTAAGTTTATTCTCATCTTTTAAAAAACAACGTTTTCATTGAGTACATTCTATTTTATGATAATTGCACTACTTATACAATTTCTTAAATATGTCCATTTATTTAGTAATATAATCATTCCTTTGATTATATGTTTCATGATCTTTTTCATCAACTTATTCCATATAAGACAATTGTAATCATTAATAAATTCTAAAAAATAATAAAAACAATTTCATTATAGGGTAATATTTGTATGTCATTGATAGTAAATATGGTTATCTTTCTACTATAATTAATATCATATTATGTAATATTAGTAGAATATATACAATCACTCACACTAAAATTATCATATGATTTCAAACATGTGTTTATTTAAGTAAGTACTTATACTATTCTTTGTCATTAATTTTCACCTTCTGAAATGCTTGTCTTATGATACTATGTTTTTTCCTCTATAACATATAGTCACCTTTTTTATTCTCTTTCAATTCAATTTAATCTCTCATATTATTTCCTCTAAAATAGTTTTTATTTAATATTATTCTATCTACATTAAATATCTCATGTATATTATGTTATTCTTCCCTAAAATTTAATATTTTTAATGAAAATACCTTAACAGAAATAGTTTTACTGGTTTCTGAATTTTAATTTCTTATAGTTCTAATAGAAACTCGATTATTAGTTCCCCTTTTCTTTTATATCCTTTCAGAAAAACCGTATATTTTATAAGAGTTCCACTTATATCCTTGGTACTCATTTTAGTATATTCCTAGAATCATGATTCATAGTTCATTTTGATTCCCATTCATTTTGTAAAATGAAAATAACATTCAAAGAAAAATGATAATCATATATTTTTTCAATATTTGTATATAATATATTCACAATAGTCATAAATATTTTTTTAATTTCATAAAAACCCATGATTAAAAAAATAAAATGACCAATAATATGCTCATAACATAGATATTTTTCATTTAATCACTTCTCATATTAAATGAGCTGTATTTTTTAATTTTTGTAGACATGATATCTTATTTAATAAGATTATAAATGACTAAATATATGTCTATTAATAGAATATTGACGTATTTTGGAATCTTTTTTTAAAAAAAATCATTCATCGAAACTCTTGTAAATTTATAAATTTCCTTATCCAGACTTTTTAACATCTGAAAATAATAAGAAAATTTTCAAATCTACTGAAAATAAGAATGATTCTATTTTTTCCCACTGATACTGAAAACCATTTCACTAAAAAACAGGGTGTCTGAATTATTTATTATTTTCTATAGATATAAAATTAATTATTTCTTCAATAAAAACAAAATATCTTTCTTATACTAAATATTAGGGTAATGAATCTCATAATCATGAAAATATGATAATTTAATAAAATTAAATATAATGTATTTGTAATATAATCTATTGTAGAGACTATCACTAATAAAAAACTTTAATCAACAAAAAATAAAGAAAATTTATAAATGAGGTGGTTGATTTTTAGTTTATAAAAAATAAACAAATATATTACAAATATTTATTTGAAATATAAAATTTTATACATCCATAAAAATTATAATAAAAAATACCTAGTAAATAAAATAAATATTTTCTTGTATAAAACTATTTGTAATTTACATATTTTGTGAATTTTATCACATAATGGAAATATAAAATATTTGAATATTAATAAGTTCCATTGAATAAAAAAAATAAAAATAATAATAAATTATTATGATTTAATATAAGTATGTCATGTAATCTTAAAGGATATTATCAAAATCATCGAATTTAATCCAAAGAGAAAAGAGAAACATAAACCTATCCAAGGTATCCATCATTGTAGGCCCATCAAATTTTATATTCTTCTAATAATCCAGAATATGGGATCTGTATATATAATACCTAGTAATACCATGTTTATCCTGATTGGTAATTTACACTTTAACAAATTATAATCTTAGTTTTCCTATTTATGTAACCTGATTATTTGTAGAACAACAAAAACATATTTCATTTACACGAAATAATTACATTTTTATACTCTGGGTAAACTCATAAGAAGTAAAATAATTAAAACCTATCATTTGAAGAGTATATTGGTGAATTAATTCTATTTATAACATTTTATAAATTCATGTAACTTGTCTCATTTTCAAAACCAGAACACATAAAGAAATTTATAAATGATATTCTGCTGGTCTGATTCCACATATATGAAGGTCACCTATAAGTCCTCTAGTAGTTGATGACTATTCATAATTTTATGGACTCTTTATCTTGTTATATGTATTAAGAAGTTGGTCCATCACTTTTACAGTTCTTAGACAACCACTCTCATTACAATTTTTCATGAAACAATAAGAAATAAGTATTTCAAAACTCCTATAGTCATTTTCTTTTCATAAATCCCCATAAGATCAGTATTTTCTAAAACCACCATCCATATATATATATATATTAAATAATTTTACATTATTATAAATAAACATAATAACATAAAAATAAATTTATGGATTTCACAAGACATAGGGGAAATGGAAAATTAATGAGTTCGTGAGGAATTTTAATTTCATAATTAACATGTAAGAAAGAAAATCCATGTGGGAAATTATGGTTCAATAGAATACGAAAATTGAATCATGGGTAGTGATTATAAATAATGAAAACATAGTGATAGATAAATGATTCTGAACACATATCTATATAAATATTTTCATGGGAGAATGGAATTTACTGTGGAAAACAATCGTGAAATCTTTATACAATAATAATTTTCCACACACACATAATATGGAATGTTATTACAAATATAAAATTACAAAATCATAAAATTGAAATCTAAGGAAACTGAATCTTTAAAAATCATATATCATTTATAAATATTAGTAATTCCATCCCATGTAATAATGTCAACATTTCTAAATACATCTCTTTTATGATAAAAATTGTAAACACATCTAGCCCCAGATTCTCCAAATATAATATAATTATCCCAAAAAATATAAAACACCACATAATTTATTATAATGATATATAATTTTAGGTATCCAAAATACCTAAATACACCATAATGATGTATGCCACATGATAACAAACAAAGTTCATATAATGATTAACTAAGTAAAATAAAAAAAATTCATGAAAATTTTAAGATGGTGTCACATAAATATCATTCATGATATGAATCATATGGTATAAAAAAATAAATAAATCAATATGAGATTATTTAATAATATTTAATTGTTTATATGTGAATGATATTAAATACTAATTTTTTTTGATATTCTAGAAAATTAATGGAAAAAATAAAATCAAAATCATGATAATTGATATCACAAAATTTTGATAAAATTTTTATAATAAAAAAAATATATATTTATATTTAGAAATCATTTTTAGTAGGTGAAAAAGACTATAAAACATTAATTTATTATATATGTCCAAAACATTAACCTTGTAAAAAATTTAATTGAATAAAATACATGCGTTGGAAGATATAAGATGTACATAAGAAAAAAAAGTAAAACAAATATGCTCTTTTAAAAATTTAAAAAAAACCCAATAAGATTATATATATATATAACATAGATTTAAATTAATATAATTATAATACATTAACAATAAAATAAAAAATTCTTTTAATAATGATCTGACATAACATTTATGGGAACATATATCATGGAATTCGAAGAGAAATACTAGTCATAGAGTGTATGTTTTCCTTCATAACTACCTGTATTTATGAACTAAGAATCAATAAAAGATTTTATTTCTAAAAATAAAAGGAACATAAATAGTAATAATGTGTAAATATCATATCATATAGAAATTTTGTTCAATATATTAAAAATATAAGATTATAGTTAAATAATTAAAAGTATGACTTAATGATAAGAGATCATGTAAATAAAACCATTTCCCTTCATTCATTATTGGACATGATCAAAATTAAAATATGAAAAATTCACATTATTATTATTAAATATCATGGACTAATTTATATTTTTACATAATACGATTATTTTAAATTTAATTTATACAAAATTTTCAATCATTAAAGTTAAAAATTAATTATTTAGAATTTATTTTTCTATTAATTAAATGGTTTGGTCAATTCATAGGTCTTGGTAATTTCATTATAATAATGTATTAATCCCCTCTAGAATGGATATATAGAATATAAATAAATTTATAGAGATTTTAATTCTTATGATTATTTCTTGGAACTTATAGTGACGACTAATAATGAAGCGTTTTAAGTAATTATACTTTTAAATAATAAACTAATAAAATATTTTCTTTTTATAAAGGGATATTCTTATATGTATATTCATTAAATATTAGAAATAATAAATTTAATTAATCATTATCAGTTTTTATTAAAACTAATTTTTTTTCATAATCAATCTTGATGAAAACGTTACGACATCGTTCATAAAAGTGTTCAAACATTCCCAAAATAGTATATGTTTTTTCAAATGAATGGGTAAAAAAATATTATTATATAATAGTAAATTTAGTTTTATAGAATAATAATTATTTCAATTAAATTTTATGAATTAGTTAATTTAGGAGAAAAAATATTTTCGTGGTGATCATATAACGAAAATATCCAAATGATGTTGTTACTGATGCTCTAGGAACTTTACCACCATTAGAATCCTATACTGGTTTTCAATAATTTGGGGATATTTCATGAGACTAAATACATCCAAAAATAGGAAGTCTCATAGAAGAAATAATTTTTTTATAAATTTATGAGTAAATTAAAATAATTTTTCTATTTTAATATAGAATATTCATCCTTTTATATGTGAGCTTGAAGGTTATGTTCGTAAATACATATTATCTAATGTGTAATGTGTGTAATTTAAAAAGTAAAGTTCATATAAAAAGTGAAAATAATGTACATGTATGATACATAAATCATCCAAAAAAAATTTAGGTATTTTTTGGGTATATTTGATACTATTATACCTCAGTTTAAAGATTTAACTCATTTTACCTCTTTTTAAGGTAATTCACTTTTTAATAGTCAAGAATTAATTTTTTACCAAAAAATATGAAATATGGATTTTTATATAACATTACATGCTTATTTTAAATATGGAATAAATATTATCATGTAAATCTTCTAAAAGTAGACAATAAATTAAAAAATACATAACCTAAAATAAATTAATTTTTAAAACAATATTTTATAAATATATATATTAATTTGTTCTTATTTAAGAACAGATAATAATTTCAAGATGTATAAAAAATCTTTATTTCTAAAAAAATACATTAAAATAAAATCATTCCTTAATAATGATAAATTTATTTTATTGAAATAAAAATAAAAAACAAGTTGAAACTTAATTAATTAAAAAATGACTCTCTTTTTTCCATTAAATGATTCAATTAGTATTTATTGATCATGTGACCATTAATTTAATTTTATAAATAAATTTCAATCAAAATTATTTCCTTAATTTTAGACATAAATTTTATTAAAGTCGGTGATTAAAATTATATAATTCAGTTGTAATTAAAAATATATAAATCTCATATAATAATACTTATGTTAAAGATATAAATATTTATAATTTTATTTATTCCATTAAAAGTTACATTTTTGTATCAACATAGATTTTAAAAAACTTCTTTATGTTCATAGTATAATCCATAATTGTTATAAAGAAAATGATGGTTATTGTTGGTGCTGATTTAATTACCATGGATCTCATTATGATTTTCATGAGCTAGAACATATCTATATTACCATTTATCTTATTTTATACTTCTTTATGTCTATATTTTGTCTTGTTAAGGGAAAAATGTATTGACCCTACCATAATCCCAATACATGAATAATAAACCTCATGTAGAAGGATCCAACTACAAGAAACCATTACTTATCTCTTTTCAATAAATTTCACAATTTGACTACCCCTATTTGTACCATCAATATATACAACTATATCATAACAGTAAAATGTCATGATTATCATTATTAACTAAATTATATTTTATTAAGAAAGAATATAATTTATATCATTAGTCATTCCTATATCCAAGGATAAGATATGTCGAGCAATCATATATGACCAAAGATCATATTTTATATTTTTATTAAAATACATTTCATTATATAACTCATTGAAATTACTTATTCAATTCCCCTATTTTATTAACACGTTAATTTTAATATTATAAATGGGTTTAATTAATTCTTTCATTATCATCGATCAAATTAACATCATAAAAGATAATGATAATAAATATTTTAATATTATAATATTTTCAATTATTTTTTGTTTTATTCCTTACATAATTATTCAAATTATGTTTCATTTACCACTGTTTTAATTCATATTCAATTTTAGAAATTTAACATAATAGAATAATTAATTCTTTATCTTTGTATATTGTTGCATGTATAAAAAGATATCCAAACCAAACTACTTTCTAAACATTATAATAATTGGTAAATGTAACATGAATGGTTTTTTTCTTGGATTAAAGTGAAATTTATTTGTTTAAATATATGCCTATAGTTAGATATTTCCTAGATTAGATCATTGATTATGGTGGTATTATCAATTATTACAAAATCCATTTTCATAATACATACCTAAGTTTGAGGGCTATTAAAAATGGTTTTCAGTCATGATTACCTCCCTTATTTCTTGGTGTGTGTCTATGTAAAAGAAAAAATAATCTTAAAATACCCATCTATGTTATACAATTTATTCAATGATGAGAGGATTGGATAGAGAATCTAATTAGAACTCATTCTATAAATTGTTTTCTATCCTAATGGAATTTATGATTCTCTTTTGAGATTTATAATGCAATGTTTTTATTCTTCCATGTGTGTCTCTATAGTCCACATCTATACACAATCACAAACCATCCAACAGGGGCTCACCATAGGACACCCCATGCCCATCTCAAATAGGATATCAGATAGTTACTATAAATGAGTAGTAATATCACTAACATTAGAGGCATTTTCTTTGTACATGTATGAACACACGGATCTCAAAGAACAAAAAATATGAAATGTATATATATAAAATGTAAAAAATTAAATGAAAATCACTATAAATAACTACCATATTACAAAAATGAATGTGGATGAAATTTAACAGGGCCAAAATAAAAGGCCACCAAAAATAAATTCTATAATCAATTTTCTAAAACACATCTCTAGAAAATCAAACTTAAAGGCAAGGTACTAGAGCTATTTTTTGATGTTGTAGGAACACCTAGGTCTATCGAATATCACAAGGCTCTCTTTTGTGTAAGTCCACCCAAGAATATATAAAAAGGTCAATCATTTGCACAGTACATGAAACATGTGTGAAAATCATGTGCAAGGGTGTGTATAAAAATACTGAGTTAGACACCCTAAAAGCACAAAGAAACACACAAAGGTAAGTTAAATTATCTCTACACAATTATATGTCTTCCAAATATAACAAAAATATCTAGATACAATCAATTGTACCACATAATCTAAGGCATGTCATAACAATTTCATACCACCACTAGGGAATAATTCCAAGTATTTCTTGAAGCAGATATCGTAGAGAACACACTCATGAGTTTGATAGTACTGATGATGTCCATATGAGATGTATTGTTTGTCCAGAACTGTAATGATTGAGATACATAGAATAGTCATAAAATATATGATACAATATCGGAGGAGATATATGATACATTATATAATGATCACAACAATGACCATGGGGTTATAAAACAACTCAACATGAATTAACAAGCTATTTATTGGATCGATGCTTGTTGTAGTTGGTCATGTTAATACACAAGACTCTACCTAGGGCATTATGATGAATAGAGGATCCCACATCAGCTCACTCGAGGGATTCAAACATCATGATGATAAAAGTCCTTAATGTATCATTCTTCTGTGAGTAGGAAATGACACCAACAAACCATGAGGTAAATGATAAAGAAACAAACCCTAACAAAACACTTCCTAGATAAAATGGATGAGAGAATCAATTAACCTATAAAAGAGGGGGTGAATTCATAGTAGTAGTCCCACCCACCATAACCCATGACCCCTAGTAATGACCATGTAAACAGACCATTTCACTAGAAATATTACCAATTTAAAACTAACCACTAGTCTCATAAGGACAGACTCTTTTCAAGAGTATCAATACCACTAATGGTACACTGAATGGACACTCAGTTTGAATATTATGGTCATTTTTTAAAAAATAATTGTCCCAAGTCTAGTCTAAGTTCAATCCAACCCATCCTAGTTAGGCCTGTTGGGCCCAACCCAGCTTGTCGGGCTATATCGAATAGTCTGATTCCTCTGGCCTGACCGACCAACATGTGGTCCGACAAGTCATCTGCAAGAGGTCCGCCCAGACAACCTTCCCCATGGTCCACACAGTGTCACACTATGTCCCATACATTCATCCAGCTGCATCCACATGTACTCTACATGATATGAATTCTCATGACCTCACTTCCACCATGGGTCCCTTCTCCATAGTTGAACAGTGTTACACACAGTTACGACCTCCCATGCGATGTTGGAACATCTAACTGTAGCTGCTGATACTTATGTTCGTTGATGATCATCCTTAAATTCTCTATTTTATGAACTAGAGATAATTCCATGGTAATTGAGTCCCATTATACACTTCCTTGGCTCTGATTCATCTTTACATAACTCTAGAAGTCAGATCACATTTTATGCCTCCAAGTAAGTTGAGTTGCGACCATGAGGGTTCAACAATGATGAACGCCAAGAAGAGGTGTATGAAAAGAACAAATAATTCCATGATGAACAATCATCATCCTTTTTTTATATTGGCCTCAATCTATTATCTTTAGAATTATGAATGAATAAATAAGAATAGATAATAAGAAACTCTAATGATTTCCTACAATTAATCCCTTCCTGTAGGAATGATCAAACTGTGGGTCAACCAATATATTGGTTGATCTACATTTGTCGATGACTCTTGAAATGGGAAATAAAATCAAAGAACAATACACTAACACAATTTTGATTATTTTGAAATGAAGGATTATAGGGATAAACATAGTTCCATAAAATCTGTTTCATTTATGATCTTTGATCCATAATCTTCTAGTATTTGTTGAAGAGAGTTTTTTCTATATTATTTATTATAATTCCATGATCATATTGTAACTGTACATTCTGGACAATGTAATATTAAAAGAAAAATTGATGTTGCAAAAATAAAATATTTTTATTAATGTATTATTATTCATGTTACGTCGAAAAGCATATTCTCACATGCTGCTGGCACCGATTGATTTTAGGCCTCACTTAGGGTAAACTATCTTCTCCTAACACAATGATTTACTATGAATTTTGATTCATGAACCCATTTATCTGTTAACCAACCTTTTCAGGAAAACAAATCATGCATGATATTTTATGTTTAATTTCATTCAAAGATTTTTTAAGGGCACTCTAGGCCTCAGAATCACACGTCGTCTCAAGAAATGTAGTCTAATTTATTTTATATAAATTTTAAAACAATACAAGTAAGAATTAGGGTCATTTTATACTCCTCACCTTAGGCATTTATGTCCCCAAAAATCAAAAAAAATGATTACTAAAAAATATGTGGGTATTGCACATGAATTTGATCCACTCAATGCCATGTTCATTTCTAGATATTCCCTTTCTACAATAAGACATTCACAAATGGAATTTCTTATCCATGAAGGATCCTCTTCTGTCAATCCTTTATCTCAACATGATACTCAGCAAAAGTCACTCTATCCTAGATGTCTGACTTTTTCCTCTATATGATGTGTGACGAGTCAAGAACATACCTCGTCAGGTAAGACACATTAAAGACATCATATACTCTATGAGAATACAGTTGTAGAGCTAGGTGGTATGCTAACAAGCCAACTCTATGAAGTATCTAGAATGGGTCAATGAACCTCAGATATAACATGTTTCCCCATCCAAATCTTTGCAAACCTTGCCAAGGAGAGACATAAAAGTCACAAGGTTTCCCCCATCGAACTCAAAAGGACATTGTATCAAGTCAACATAAAACTTCTTCCAGATATGTGTTATCTTTATCCACTCTAATATGATCAAAACCTTCTTAGTAGTATCTCACACAAAATCTATCACATGTGTGATAACTCCCATAGGTCGGTCAAGAAAAGTGTCAACCTATAGGATTTTCGGGGAAGAGCATTGAATGGTTACATACCAAATGTGGAGTGGTGACTTTGTTGTATGAAAAATGAAAATGTGGTATGGGATACCCCCTAAATTAAACAAAGTCCAACATGTAAGCTGACATCATATCCTATAGAACTTTAATGGCCCTCTCGATTTGACCATCCTTCTGGGTATGAAATGAATTTCTCATGGGTAACTGAGAACCAAACTCCTCATACTCTCTCATCCACAACTGGTATGTGGAACGAGCATCATGATCTAAAATTATCATTAGATAAATTGTCTCCTATATGTAATGGAATCCTAATATCTCTAATGAACTCATCTTAATGATAGGTAGGAAATGGGCCAATATATGGAGTCAGTAAATGATCTCCCTGATTACATCGTGCCCCTGGACATGCATAGAAGAACTCTAAAAATTTACTTGGATATCCCATCCAACATCCAATCTAGATGATCATGGGGTTGGTTCAATCCTACTCTAACCAGGTGTTTAAACTTCACTTGATGACATGTGAGACATCAAGAAATGAACTTTGTAACTCCCTTATTCATTACGTGATGCCAAAATTAGCGTCTGATGTGTGATTACATATTCGCTACACCAAAATGTATCTCTAAAGGGGATGTATGGAAATCCCTCAAAACCTCCTCTTAGTATTCCACCAGTACAACTATACACCCTTTGAAAAGAATGATGTCATCACCACCTTTTGAATATCCATAAGAAGTATGTCCTGTGTCTAAATTATACCCCAGTGTCTAATAATCATTATCCCTAATCTGCACCTCCCTAACATACTATAAGAGTGTAGGTGTAACAACCTTTGAATAGATATATGCTCCCCCATCAGCATCCACAGAGTATAAAACCAAGGCCATTACTTGATTCATAACAAAACACTATGTACTTGACACCCTCCTCCATAAATATCTTGATCAGAATGCTCATAAAACTCTTCCTAAACTACTGGAAGGCCTATTTGAACTTCTACATCCGCACCTCCATCATGATCCTTGGTGGATCCCATGCTACCACTAACTCAACCTTGTTCGGGTCCAATACCACTACATGTGTTGAGTTTAAATGCCCCACAAAGTGGATTTATCGAATCCAAAAATGGCACTTTTAGAGTTTCTCATAGATCTGGTGCCCTCAGTGTACATCCAGAACAATCATTAAGTGTCTAGTGTGCTCCTCCTTGGACACTGAGTACACAGTGATATCGTCGAAGAATTCAACAATGAACCATTATAAGTATAGATGGAATTCTTGATTAAAAAGTCCCATGAACACTTCTATGGAATTAATCATGCCTAGGGGTGTGACCATTTACTCGTTATTAATGTTGTAAAATCTACACAAAGTCTTAGATATATCCTTGTTCTGTACTCACAGTTGGTGATAGGCTGATCAATAGTTATCATTCAAGAACCACTGGGCCCCTATCAAATCGCCAAAGAGGTCATAAATCCTCAGAAGTTGATAAATGTTCAACATTTTCACCATGTTCAAGTGTTTATGGTCCACACACAACCACAATAATCCATATTTTATTTTTTTCAAACAAAACTAGGGTCAGCGAGTGTGAACACTTGGTTTCACAAACCACTTCCTCTTAAAATTATCCAAATTCCCAATTATCTCACAATGATTTGTGGTATCCATCTGATATGATAGTGAGGATATTGGGGTTGTCTCAATGTGTAAGTCAATGCAGAATTCTATCTCCCAAGGGGGATGTAATGCTGGATCGTCTTTCTGGATGAAATCCCTAAACTCCACCATTTTTGTTGGTAATTGTAAACACATAACATCTACATCTCTGAGGGTCTGGCTTACCATGTGATGAGTGATCATATAAACCCTCTTATGCATGATTCAGTCTCAAGCTTCTTGTGTACCTTTTAACTGAAAAAATAAAAACTCATTCCATCACTGCAGACACATCGCACCCTACTCTGAAAATAATCAATCTAAGTATGGAACAAAGATAACCAATCAATACAGTGTAAAAAATATTAAGGCCTCAACACTACCACCATGAGGTTCCAACCAAAATTCTCACCTCTATGGGTAATGTCACACTGCTATCTTATATGTGTGACTGCTGAATCTCCTCTAGTATGTGTTTCCAAGCGTAAGGGTTGACTTAATGGTTATGCTTGAATCTCAAGGTCTTGAACAAGATATGCAGTGAGGAAGGAATGACTAGAACCTATTACTATCAGTATGTAATCTTGATTATTAAAGACACAAATCAAACCACAAATCATCCCTAGATCCCCTAGGTCATATTCTTCAACCGCATGAAGTTGTCCCCAACCTTGTATTTTAGCTCCCTAAGCCCAGTGCGGACCTCCTAGGTTGGTTATGGTATCATGTTGAAACGTCAACCACCATAGAATGATCTCCCTACTAATATACCATGTATGCTACCATGAATATCTTCCTTCTAATATCTCTACCTATACCTTGGTAGTGCACCCTTTGTCTCCATGTCAGTAGTAGAATGGGTCAGATAATTTCAAGCGAGATGTCCCCATGCGTCACATGAGTAGCAACACCTCTCCCTATGCTAATTAGATCCACCCTATGATCCCAAAAAATTAAATCCTCTATCATAGGACCTAATCCTGAAAAGTATAAAATTTTTGGATCTTAATAGCTGATGTTGGCTCCCTAATATTGAATTCTCTGCTCCCACCTATCATCTATTGGACATCACCGGTTGTCTCTACTCAACTAGGATTATCTTGACCACCCCTGACTGCTCAAGCGACCAAGCATATATAGGGATGGTGAGAAGGATAATACTAGCTCATATGCCTATACAGAAACCTCATTCGAAGGTCTGACAGTACTGATTCATGAGCATATCCATATCTAACCATGAATGGATTGTGAACCTCTATGAATAATCAGATATTGTCATACTTCCTTGCTATAGATGAATAAACTCCAGTATACACACATCTCTCAGTGTAATTGGAGAGTACACCTCTCTAAATAGGCGCTCAAACTTTATCTATGGGATAGTCACCTCGCCATGATTTTGGATTTTTGAACTCCAACATCGCCTTATTGAACCCTTCCGAAGGATCACCATTAGGACCGCCATATGATTAGCTGGTGTCCTTACTAGATGGAAAATTTGGGTCACTGCCTCGAGCCAGTCCTATGCAGCCTATGGTTTAGGCATGGATTGGAACCTGAGGGATCTATATCTATTAAACTCATCTGGTATGCTCAGCATTCACTCCATGTTTTCTGGTACATTAGGTACCATATAATGCTCCATATGTGGTAGTACATCTAGTGCACCACCTAAATATAAAATCTATGGTAGTGTTCCCCATACAAAAACTTTATAACTAATGGGGTAATCCTCATGATTTATCTACCAAATCCTACTTGGTTTGCCTCAAAGATCCATCCTATTAAATTCAATATATACCATAATGAATTAGTATATCTAGATAGAATACTCAAGATGGAAAAAGAAATCACAAAAAATTATTATATGATGCATCTACCACTATTTTCCTTAAACTTGTGTTCTCATGTATGAAGTATAAATTATTGTTTTTAGAGTCATATTGTATGGATATGTTTTCCGTCTCACCAATAATGGAGTCCCTGACCTATAAACCAAATTCAAAACACTTAACACTATTACCCTGAACAAATCTTTCAAACTCTTGGTCCTAATCTAGAACTGTAAACCTCTGATACCACTCTCTCACATCTTATCCCATAAAGTCCCATTCCGAGACTCCCCAAGCTCACCTCCAATAGGCAGGGGCTACTAACTAGCACTGAGTAGGCATATCACTATCTTGAGAGGAATTTCCTTAGCATGTATTTTAATGCACACATTGCCAAACCCAAAAAATAATGAATTGTAAAATAACTAAGTAAAAAATTCATGCAAACCACTATAACCAACACCAAACAACAATATAGAAAGTATTATAATGTTAAAAGGCCCATATTAAAAGACCACCGAATAGAACGTTTGTAAACTATTTCCTGAGACTCATCTGCCGAAAACCCTACCAGAAGAAAACTTATTAGCACTACTTTCTAAAACTACAGGAACACCAAGTTATATCTTATCTCACAAGGATTCATTTGGTCCTAGTCCACCTTGGACTCTATCAAAAGGTCTATCATCTTCACAAGAAACAAAATGGGTGGGAAAAGCCAGTACAGGGGTGAGTATAACAATACTCAATAGGCCACCATGAAACCACAATTCAGTACACAAAAAAATAGATAACTTTACACAAATGTATTTCTACAAAATATAATAAGAATATCCAGATATAATCAACCATACCACACAGTATTAGGTAATTCATAACCACTCCATAAAACCATTAGGGAATCAGTAGGAAGATTCCACGAATCACTCATCTAGGAGAACACACTATTGAGTCTGATAACACTGGCGAATTCCATAAGAGAATTACTATTTGAAGGGATCCATCATGATATAGATACCCTAAATGATCTGAATAGATAAAATACAAGATTGAAATAAAGACACGATAAATCAGATGGGGATCATAGCCAGGTCCATGTGGTGATAGCAACAACTTATTTTGGATTAATCCGCTAAATGGAGGATTGAAACTCAGTGAATTTGGTCACATAAATAATTATGACTCTACCAGTGTCATGAAGAGAAAGATAGGTTCCCACAATGGGCCTCTTGGTGGATTCCAAAAACTCTATTCTTGAAGACCTTCTTAAAGGATCATAATCCTGGGATTTGGAAACGATACCAACAAAATATTTAGGGAAATAATAATGTGAACGAATCGTAATGAAAATCTTCTAAGATATGGTAGAATAAAGAATAAATTCACATACAAAAAAGAGTGTGACCGCTAAGTATTACTCACTAGAAATATGTCTAATTTAAAACCCATAATTGGTTTTGTAAGGACCTCCACTTTTAAAGGGTCCCAATGTTATTGGCAGTGGGTCAAATGGATACTCTTTGATGTTATGATTTTTTTAGTAAAAAGACTTGACCCATGACTGGGATGGGTCTGAACCAACCTGAATTGGTCTGGTCCTACCCACTAAGCTCGCTAGGCTTCCAGCATGGCTTGTTTGATCTAGTCTGGCCCGCATACATGTTGGTTGACTCATTCACCGAATCAAGTCATCCCTAACTATGTTACCCTAGTCCATGCAATCGTCTCACCATGTCTCTGTGGCCACATACACTCCCCCTTCCCATGGCCTCACCACCTTCATGGGCCCTTCTCTGTAGACAATCCATGTTCCATGCACGGTCATGTGCCGACATGCACTACCAACCATCACTACTGGTACTACTGCTTCCGCTGGTCACTTATCATCCTTTGGTGCTCTATTTTTCGAATCTAAGCCACTTAAAAAATCCTCAAGAGGAGTTATAAAATTCCTAGGGATCTGATTCATCTTGTTATCACTCCATAGGTATGATCTCATTTAGAGTCTCCCAGAATGTCAAGCCACGCCCATAAGGGAACAATGACAAATAATGCCAATAATGCGTGTAAGAAAAAAAAAGAAATCCATGAGGAACAAACCTTTTCCTTTGTTAGTATAGGAATAAATAAATTCTCAAAATAAATAAGAAAAAAAGACAATAAAACCCAATGATTTCCGACAATTAAGCCCATCCTGAAATAATTATTGAACTGTAAGTCAACTTATTATTTGGATGATCAGTGTTCGTCAATTATTCCTTATATGGTGATATAAAATAAATGAAAAATTCCCTACCTCAATTAAGATTAGTTGTAGATAAAGGAAAGGTATCACTGCTTAAGTTCCATGGAATCCTGGTGCATTGATGATCATCAATCCATGATACACTAATGTTCATTGGAGAGAGCACTATCTATTTTTATTAGAGGAATTCTTGGGTTATTCCATAACCAAAAATTATAGAAAATGTTTTTTAAAAGAAAAACCCTTGATACGTCACATAAAATATTTTTATTATGTTATTTGTATTCCCATTACATCCAAAATATACATTTCACAGTCAACCCATGTCAGTTGATGTTAGTCCTCACTTATGGAAAACTAACTACTCTGAACGAAATGGTGCCCTTGGATTACTGTTTTGGGCACCCGTTTAGAATTTTGTCCACATTTTCAAGAAAATACATACTCATGATATTTAAAGATTAATATTTTTAAAAATTTATAATGAGAACACTGGGAATCATTTTTGCACGTCCTCTCTATACCTAGTCTCGAATTAATGACATATAATATTTAAAATAATGAATGGAAAAATCGATGAAATTACATAAAATTTTCAAATAAAGAAGATGGAACCAATCACTTATTTAATGATTATTGTAAGCTTGATCGGTTGACTATCTAATAAAAGTACAACCTAAATCATTTTGATGAGTACATGTATCTATTTCAAGGTTTAAGTTAGTATTTAAAAGTTGAATTATTGTTTGGGTATCACCAACTCGATGGGGAATAAGTATAATATTCCCAAGACTTAGATTTTATATGAGTATGGTAACTTTTAGTATATCATGATACAATTAAGTTATAATAATTCTATTTTGTTATTCATGGATTTTATGAATCAAATTTTCCATTGATAACTCTATTCTATTAATATGGTATTCTTAGAAGATATCATTATCATTTTAAAAAATATAGAGTACCATGAGAATCTCATATAGATTATCATATTAAATCTTCACTATCAAAATTATAAACAATATTTTATTAAACTGTAGCTTCATGATCCATGAGGTCATGTTCTTGGGATATGTTTTGTCCAAACGATTCATTTTTTTAATACAAAAAATAGTGATGGTTATTATGTTTTGGGAATATATAAATATTTCTTTTATGATATATATATATATATTTATATTAATTTACTGTTATAAAATTTTACATTCATATCTATGATTTCATCAAACATGGCTATTATGACAAAGAAATGGGTAAAATATCATGGAAACTATTGGTTGAAATTATTATTAGAATAGTCAAATTAGTAATCGACAAAAGTGACCATTTTTTATTCTACCTATGGATGTAAAATGATATTTTTTATTACACGGAATTATAAATGTGAATGTATTTTTTTAATATGAAAGGTAATAAAGTTTTGGTTTGTGTATCTCAACATCTATACCAACATGATATGAATTACCTATCCCATGATCTAGATTTTATGGGGGTTATGTAAACTAAAAAATAGTAGTTGAACTCTCTCTTCTATGAAAATTCCATTTTAGATAATAATAATAATATAAGGATTTATATCATATTAAAAACGGATTTTAATCTCATGTAAAGGAAGTGGGTGGAATACATTCACACATATGATTTCAACCTCACTGATATGCTTGGAATAGACAATACAATTGTTGAGGCTCTTAGTAGTAAGTCTTTATAATAATCCTAAAAATATTCTCGTGATGAAGGGATCCTAATGTATCAATTTTTTAATTTTCAATAGTATGTGAAATAGGGTAAGTGAAACAATTTTCTATAAAATATTCTCTTGATGTATTTTGTCCAGATATAATACAAAATGAGTAGTTATGAGATGATAATTTATAATTAATCATTAAATATATATATATATATATATTATAACAAACCTTCTTTTTATAACACACTTAAACATGATTTATTACATAAACACTTAACTTGATACAATGTGGATGATCATGATGTATAGTGTCTATGTGGCTTAGGAACATTACATTATGATATAAAATGGGAAACACAACATCTTTAATGAAAACATCCAATACATGACCTCTACATTCCCTCGTACTTAGCGTTTCATGGGATAAACAAAGGACATGCATAAGAAAAAGGTGATATATAAATACCCTTAAGGGAGTAAAAGAGGAATAATATGAAGAATAAAATACCTGTTTGGAAATAGTAATATCAATAGAGAATAAAAAACATGAACCTAAAGGCAAGATATATCGGGATTATCAGAACATGGAAATGTGGCAACAACACTTAACATGGTATTAGCATGATCCAGGAATATTTGCACATGGAGGATGATTAAACCTTAATTTCACTTGAATTATCAGGATTAAACACTATTTGAACTTTATGTATCATGATTATAAAATTTACCCAACTCATTAGAGCACAATCAGGGAGCACCCTTCTTAATCATTTCATTTCATGCATAATTGTTCCAAATGGATCATATAACATGGGATCATTAAGGATAATAATTTATTCCAAAATGAAGAAATGTGTATTTCATACATGAAAATATATAATCAATAATTAAGCATTCATAAAGGTAAATACCCTTGATAGATAAATGGGCATGGTATTCACAACACAATGACTTTGGCTTCAAAAATCGCAGTGCAATTTCAGCAGCCTAACAGTGTGACATAAAAATTAAAAAAATGGATGATGATAAAAAAAGTGGTGTCTCATAATATTTTAATGTCATTTAAAGTAAGGGGTTAATATGGATACATTTCCCAACAATTTTACTGGAATTTAGATTCATCATACAAAATAATTGCTTGAATTTAAATGAGGAGAGTGAAATTTCTTATGGAATATCAGTACTATAATGAGTGTATATTAAGAAGAATTAAAGTGATATAAATGGGTATATAATCATTGAAACCTAACTAGGGATGTATTGGGGATTTGAGAAATCATATCCCATCATTTTTAAATGAAAATAAAAGGTCAAAAAAACATAATAAAATTTGGGAAAAATTGAGAAAGGAAGAAATCCATTACTAGGAAGTGTGATCCCAAAGGCTTGGGAGGGTATTCAGAGAGTATATTTTAGAGAATAAGAAACATTGGAGGATTATAGAGAGAGGATTTCAAAGGTTGTTCGAACACTAAGGGATTTTATTGTAGAGGAATTTATAGCATGGGTGGGATTGTATAAGAAAAGAGAGGGAATTCATTATTATTTAGGTTTTGGACCTTATATATTTAACAAATGAAAACCAAAAACCAACCTATGGTTTTTACAGATGGTTTTTACCAAAGTGTATTATAAAAAAATATTTTATATGGCCAATGTACGAACTTCATAAAATATTAGGATTGAATATGTGGAAGTGAGTCACACCCTCTAGGAAATCATTTTAAGAAGGTAAAATGTTTTATACATCTTGGAGGGACCACTAAGGCTTTATATAATAAATACAATAAATCTAAAATCACATTATTTTAATGGTAAAATATATATTTTATTATAATACCACTTATATAATTTTATTACATTGTTGTTGGGTCATCATAATGTCATAAAACACATTATGTAATTAAATGGTATTTAATTTTTTTACCCAAAAACTAAACTGTCTCAGAATATTATGAGAAAGTCACTGTTGGATAATTTCGACATCTTGATTCAAAAAATAATTTTCATTTTATCAAAATAATTTTTTAATTATGTGAATATTTAGTTGTAAAATAATAACATACATTTATCAAAAATCCATGGGTTTTGACGACAACATCTTTCAATCATTAATAAATACTAAAATTTTATTCCTAAAAATAATAAAATCATTTATATTTAATAAAAAATAAATTAGTAATAATATTTTATAAAAAAATATTATTTAATTAAAAAATCCATTAATTTATCAAAATAGATTTCATAATTGAATATAAATTAAGAATACTATCTGTGCTTTAACAAATATTTAAAACATAACAAAAAAATTAATGTATATTATTTATGATATAAAAAATATTGCACATAATGATAGTGCAATGGTCTTTTTACATAATCCCTTATAACACCGACATAAGACCAAAGGGTATGATGTGTGATGGTGACAAACTCTTAGAGTGGCTTAGATAACATCGATCGGGTGGTAATCTCTATCAACACCCACTTCTTTCAAAAGTGATTCCGTTAGAGCATAACGTGTTGAAACTCATCTTGGTATTGGTCAAGAGTAATTCCAAATGATGCCACCTCCTTTCCATGCTTAGACAAGTGGGCTTCATATAGTGCAAGTCAACTGTATGAGGTCATCGATTCCTTTTTCTAAGTAAATTGGATGTGTTAAATCTCTATATTTATACTAATCATATGATCACTATTCAATGGCTATATTAGAAATGATAACAATTCTTAATGGTATTTTAAAAACCAAATATATTAAATCATAGAATTTCATATTTAATATAACCATTTTACATTGTGAGATATTTAATTAGATCAAGATGAATTTTCATTAATAAAAGGTTGGGTCGTTACAATCTTCCCCCCTTAAGAAATTTCATTTTTTGAAATATCATTTTCCCATACTAAAACAGATGTGGATAACTCTGCTTCATCACTTCATTTGATTCCCGCATTTCTTCTTCAATAATTTGGTTTTTCCACAACACATGGACGAGGGTCATTTTTTTTGTAGAAAATTTTCTCTACAATCAATGATCCTCACTGGATTCTCTTCATATGAGATATCACTTTCTTACGTTGCCACCTCTAGATTGAGTACCTTTGATGAGTCGGGTATGTACTTCCTCAAGAGTGATAAATTAAATAAATAATGTACTTGAGATAGGTTTGGTGGGAGTTTCAGTCAATATGCCATTGCTCCAATGCGATCAAGGATCTCAATAGGGTCGTTGTACCTTGGACTAATCTTTCAATTCTTATAAAATATCATAACTCTATTCCAATGTGATATGCGGAGGAATACCATTTCTCAAAAATCAAACTCTTGGACTCTTCATTGATTACCAACATAGCTCTTTTGTCGACTCTAAGTAGCATAAATGTGCTGCTGGATGGTCATAACATTCTACGCCATTTATTCAACCATATCTGGGCCGAGGAGTTATCTCTTCCCAACTTCATCCCAACATGCTGGTGTTCTGCACCACTTCTTATATAGGGATTCATAAGGATCCATTTGGATTCTTTAGTGGAAACTTTTATTGAAAGTGAACCCAACTATTAGGATATATTGATCCAATCATCATTTTATATCCATTGATAATGCTCACAACATGTCCTCATGTTTTTGGATAGTCCACTCAGATTGGCCATCAGTTTGAGGATTATAGGTTTTAATAAAGTTTGACTCATTATTCAAATCATATTGAAGACTCTTCCAAAACATAGAGTTTAAGCATGGATCTCGATTGGATATAATAGATAGTTGTACTCCCTGAAGCCTTATCACATATATGATGTATATTTGTGCAAGAAGATCCAGTGAGAAATCCTCTTGAATTTCAATGATGTGTGCAGTCTTTGTAAGTTGATCAACAACAACTCAGATAGCGTTGTTTGCTTTGGATGTCTTCATATTTCCATTGACAAAGTCCATGGTGATGTTCTACTATTTCTATACTGAAAATGGTAATGGTTGCATCATCCCCTTAGACTTCTGCCTCCCACCCTTCACTTGCTGACATACTAGGCTCTTCGATGTATACTCAGCAATCTCTTTCTTCATGTTATCCCACCAATAATTCTATCATAGATCTCGATAAATCTTTGTGTTTCCAAGGTGAATATAGAAACTTTATCTTTGTGCATCATGCACAAAAATTTCCTTCTTTAACTTCAGATTCAATGGACCACATAGTCTTGACCCAAACCTCATAATTCCTTCTTCATTGACATTGAACTCAAAGGATTTCCCTTCTCTAATAGTTTTTAACTTCCTCTAAATTCTCCCATAATTCTTCTTGTGCATCCTTTAACATTTCTAAAAGAGGCGGTTGCGCAATAATTTGTAAAATTATTGATGATGTTCCATTCATTATGATTCCTACGTCCATCTTTATCAATTCAATGATGATTGGATCCTTTTTAATTATTGACTATGATAGAATCCTTGGGTCCATTTACTTAGAGCATCCTCCACCTTTTTCACTTTCCCATGGTTGTAATGGATTGAGTAGTCATAGTCTTTGATCAGCTCTAACCATCTTTATTGGTACATATTCAACTCTATTTTTTTGAATATATACTAGATGATTTTGTGATATGTTTATATTTCACACTTCTACCCAATGAGATACTATCGCCAAATTTTTAAAGAGAATATCACTACATCCAACTACAGATCATGTGTTGGATAGTTTTTCTCATGAACATTCAATTTCATTAAAGCCTATGAAATGACTTTGTCATTTTACATCAACACACAGTTTGTGCCCTTCTTCATAGAATCATGAAATTCCACAAATAATTCTCCAGTTGTGGGTAATGTGAGCACGGGTGAAGTGAAAAGTTTCCATTTCAACTCCATGAAGTTCTCTTCGCATTTATCACTACATGAAAACATGACTCAATTATAAGTTATCTTATTAAGAGGGTCAGATAATAATGGGAAATTTTTCACAAATCGGCAATAATATCCAGCAAATCCCAAGAAGATAGAGATATCTGTCACCAATGGTGGCCTTGTCCATCCCTAAAATGAATCTGTCTTGGAGGGATCCACAGATATATCATTTCTTATGATGATATGGCCCAATAATGAGACCCCCTTCAACATGAACTCACACATTCTGTTCATTTCATAGAAACTCTACTTTCACAGCCTCTATAGTATAGTTCTTAGAGGCTCCTCATGATCCTCCTTGGTTTTTTGGAGTATATTAGAATATCTTCTATAATGAATACCACAATTTTGTCTAGTTAAACTCAGAATAATATATTAATCAAATCCAGGAATATTTATGGAGCATTAATGAGTCCAAAACTCATTATTATGAATTCATAGTGCCTGTACCTAGTACAAAAAGAAGTATGGGTGATATCCTCCTTCTTCACCCTTTCATGGTAAGATCTTGACTATAAATCTACCTTGGATTATATTTGTCCTCCAAGTAGTTGATTGAACAAGTCATTAATTTGGGGTAGAGGATACATGTTCTTTATCATGGTTTTGTTGAGCTCGCGATAATCAATGATAAGGAGAATTCAGCCATCTTTCTTCTTGACGAATATGACTGATCCACCCAATGGTGAATCACTTGGGCATATACACCCTTTATCCAAATTCCCTTATTGTTGTTTATTTAGCACATCAAGCTCCACAAAGGCCATCCAATATATAGTCTTGGATATTGGAAATGCCTTGGGTATAAGGTCAAATGAGAATTCAACATCTCTTCTAAGAGGAATACCGGGAAATTTCATTGAGAAACACTTCAGCAAATTCCCTAAAAATAGTCATGTCTTCAAGGATGGTTACTTACTTGGTCTTAATCATTTGATCTGGATATTCATGCTCATAGGGTATTAATATCCACACCTGAAATGATGGTTCTATGTAAGATTCATCCTCCACCTTGAACTTGTATCGAATCATGGGTTTATTCACCATATGGAGAATGATTTCCCTCTCATGACAATTTATATTGTATTTATATGAGGAAATACAATAGATGTTCAGAATTGAGTCAAATTCCACCTGAGGGAGTTTGATGAGGTTCTCTAGAAATTTCAGTCCACATATTGTGACTAATGATGAGTTATATACAAGGGATGTAATGATTTCCCCATTTTCTGTTCTCACTGACATCTTTACATCCAGTACTTGTGGTGGAGTTGATATTGTTCTAGTAAAATTTCTGGATATAAACGAATCAATATACCCATAATCAAAAACTATGTTCATTATTCTTGAATGAATAACTAGAATACCTATCACTATATCATTCTCAGAGCTCTCTTTGGTGGTACTGATAGCAAAAGATCGCCCTTCCTG
The DNA here is from genome assembly GCA_963277665.1 of Viscum album. Taxonomy (NCBI): domain Eukaryota; kingdom Viridiplantae; phylum Streptophyta; class Magnoliopsida; order Santalales; family Viscaceae; genus Viscum; species Viscum album. The sequence continues at coordinate 1,825,973,934 of OY728150.1, read as the reverse complement.
CCTAGGAGGTTTTTTGTTGCCTTCCAAAACCCATGGCATAGGGAACTGATTTTCAAGGTGCTCTAGTTATCTGTAGTAGAATAAATGAACACACGTTGAGGTTCGAATGGATCATTTCTATACTCTTTTGCAATATTAGTTATTTATTATTAGAAATTAACTACTAGGTTCCCTTCCCTTCCACACTTATAGCTTTTTCTCATCCCCTTTAAGCAATTTCTGAGGTGATTATTTAGAGAAATTTGGAAAGTGGGGTGCCTAATTTTTATATAATCATTTGATTTATCCATCACACCACCAGAATTGAAGTCCACCTTATACTTCTTACCCTATGATACCCTTGATATTATCTGACTTCCATTTTGACTTTGTGTGCACATCAGATGATTTCCTCATAGAATTCAATGTCACGGATCACTAGAGCATTCCATTTGTAAGGTTCCAGCCCACTAATTAAGTGTTAAACCTTGAATTAAGGGGTAATGACAAAGCCAGAGGAATATCATTCAAGCATTCTAATGTTTTCCTCATACACATCAATGGATTCGTCATCTCTTCTCTTGAGGGATAGGTAGTCCCTTTACATCTTAATTTGGAGAATACGAGAAAAATATTTCTAGACATTTTTTTAGAAATCCTTCAATTCAAATTACTTTGTCTCCTCCTTATACATTGTATTTATGATCAAAGCCCACCATTGATTTGCTTCACCCTCAATACGATAAGTAGATAAAAGTCCCTTATCGTGTTCAGAACATTCAATGATGGGGAATAACTTTTTAATGGAGTTGATTCATTGTTCAACAATTGAGGGATCAGATGATCCATTAAAAGTAAGAGTTCATTGTCTCATGAAGCTCTCGATTGCGATTTTTTCTTTCTTGGGAGGGGGGGGGGGGTTGAACATTTCTCTTGACCAATGATTATTTTCAAAGTATTAGTTAACTAAAAGAGTATCATGAAGATGTTTGTGATGCCCGCACCCATTGGATTGGGATTCTAATTAGAATAGTCATCTCATTGATCTTCTCATCGGTTCGTAGCCTGAGTCCACCTATTACAAGTCATTGGTTGGAATAAAAGGAAAGTTAGGTGTAACACATAAAGGTTATTCTATGGAAAAAATAGATAACTTATAAATAACATTTATTTCTTTAACTTATGGATCAATAGGCTTAAATCTATTTTATCCATGATCTACTTCCCATTATATATTCATAGGAGAATTTTTCTATTCTATTAATAATGTTTCATACTATGCTTATTAATTTACCCAAGCATATCCCCTAGGAGTTTCATAACTAAGAGTGATGTAAGGCCCATTATTGCGTACCAGGATACCCTGGGTGAAGCCCGAAACTCCTTTTCGGAGTTTTCACTCCGAGGTGCATCTATTCTAGAGCCACCTCTACCTTCTTGTATCCAGATAGGGATGTATTTTTTGATAAACCAATTACTCAATATTCACCAAAACATAGGGATTTTTTAATTATACTTAGTCTTATACTGAAGCATTTCACTATGGTTGTCTAATCCTAATCCCAATAATAACTAAACCTATCCTTTGATACAAACTATAACAACACTGATTTATTCTACACACATCAAAATGATTTATGACATAAACTCTTCACTATATACAACATGTATGATCAAGAGTTATAGTGTATTTTGGGCTTAATAAAATTAAATAACAACTTTAACATGAAACAAAACAACTTTATTGAAAAGTTTCCTTACTTGACCTCTATATTCCCTCGTACTTAGCATTTCATCGGATAACCTGATGAAATTATTAAAAACAAAGGTGACATATAAAGCCAAAGAAGGTAGTAAAAAAGGAATAACATGAAGAATACAATATATGTTAGGAAATAGGCCTACCAATGGGGAATAAAAGAATCATGAACATAAGGGCAAGATATAGAATGATTATCATAACATGGAAATATAGAAACAACACATAACATAGTATTAGAATGATTCAAGTTTCATTGATCATGGGGTATGATTAAACCCTCATTTCACTTTAATTAGCATGATGAAGCCCTCATTGAACATTACATATCATGATACTAATCTTTAACCAATTCATTGGAGTGCTATCAGGGAGTACCCTTATTAATCAATTCATTTCATGTATAAGTGTGCCAAATGGATCATAAAACATGGAATAATTAAGTATCATCATTTATTACATGATAATGAGATATTGAATTCATACATGAAACTATATAATAAGTAAGTAAATGTGCATAAAGTTGAATACCCTTGAAAGAGAAATGGGCATCGTATTCACAACACAATGAATTTTCATGGAAAATAGTTGTGCAATTTTGGAAACATAATGACATGACATAATAATTCATAAAAATAGTTGATGAGAGATAAAGGGGTGTATCATTATATGTAACTGAAATAGACAGTAAGGGTGTCATAGGGATAAATGTCCCAACCATTGTAATGGAATTTTAATTCATGATTCAAAATAATCTCCTGAATGAAAATGAGGAGAGGGAAATTCCTTACAAAATTTTAGCATGGTAACAGGTTTACATTGGGAGGAATTAATGAGAAAGAAAGGGGTCTCTTATCAATAAAACATAAATAGGAACGTATGGGGGAGGCCATCACTTCCTTTGTCTGAGTTAATTTTGTTTTTTAATGCCCTGTATATAGACTAATTATGTGATCAATGTTCGAAGCCTTTATTAGCAATGGTAACAATTCATAACTGTATTTTGAAATCCATAATATTAAAGAAAAGGAAGTTCATATTCTATATAACCATTTTACATAGTGATACCTTTAATTAAATCAAGAGGAATTTTCATTATCAAAAGTTTTGGTCATTACAAATACTGTGGAGACCATTGTAGTTTTTTCTCTATCTTTAGAGGGTCATAATTTTTTTTGTAATAATATGTGGTTCCTTTTTCTAAATGGAATGAAATGATTAATGATTTTAATTTATTTCAAATTTTCTCTCTTACAAGATCCACCATGATATATTATGATATGAAATTTTTTTATTGGATTCTTATAATGGGATGTGACATAACCAATTTCATGTCATGAAAATATACATATTAATAGATAAAAGAATATCATCTAAAATCCTATAGTATAGTTTAGGCTCCTATAATTTTTAAATGAAAATAGAATGATAAATATGTTTCATTCAAAATTAGGTTTCCCCATAACCATCTAGGGAGGATTTACATACAATATGAGATTAATTAGTCAAAAAATAACCTCATATTATCTTTATTTTAGATGAAAACATTGTGGGCTATCTTGGTGTGTTTTACATATAGAATACTATGAAACCTCCTATATCTCATTCTTTAATCATTTTTTGAAGATATCCTTGGTCCCCCACCCAACTATTGGTCGAAATTAAATTTTGAGTCTATGTGATATGAATTGATGTTTGAAATATACATATTATCTAAAAATGGATTGGTAAATTAATATATATATCATGTTATCCAAAATTTTAAAATATTTTTCATAATTCTATCATTGATATTATAGGTTTTTGGGATATCCACATATAATTTTTTGAGTTTTATTATGCCAATATATTTCAATATTTTATCAAAATAGATCCCATTGGAGAATGGTATGGTGATCCATTATAGTTTCCTGTATATTGGATGACGGTGATGAAGAATGATCTGGTCAGGCTGACAATATTTCAAGATTAAAATAAAAATATTTATGTCCTATAGTAATATCCAGTGATAGTTTAAATTTTGGTTTAATATTATGTTTATCATTGTCTATATTCTTAATAATTTACCCATATATAGTTGGAGTTGATATTGGAATCACACTGGTTGGTCCACCAAATACTCAGAAAGTATGGGAACCACGAACAATGATGTTTACCACTATTTTAGATAACAAAAAAGTATTTTATTGTGATATTATAATTGGATTTATATCAAAATTTATTTTGAATTAAATATTTCATTCAATACTTTTGGGTAAATAAGTATTATCTTCATATGTCTCATGTGTTGAGTAGGAAAGAGTTTGATTTTCAACTAGATGTATTAGTCCTATAGCAAGGTAATACATGGTAAATACTTTTAAATACTTTGTGTATTATTATAAAATTGTTGGGATTCTCATTATAATTGAGAGAAAAAATCATTTTTAGGGTTTATTGGTCTTATAATTTCTTGTATCGGGGCTCATGATGAAATTATTTTGGTTAGATGTGATATAGAGGGTAGAATTTAATGCCACACATTCATTTTATGTTATAGGTCTTGTTTTTTATATATTTATTATTTTATTATTTTATTGTCGTCTAAATTCTTTTTGTATATTAGAAAGAATGAATTGATGTGGAGTATTTACATATAACATAGGTTTACTACCTACATATTAGTAGGCATGTAGAAATTTTTATATAGGGTGTCCCCTATGTTGATTTTGGATATTTAGTATAAATTTAAGAATATTATGGTGCATATCAAACCAAATATAGTGTAAACTGAATATCTTGACAACATATGTCATGATAGTTCCATTGATAGTGGATGATTAGTAATGACAAAGCATCATAGAAATACATGCCAAAGAATAATGTGGGGTCTTATAAAAGGGTTTCTAAAGAAATTCACATGTTTGGCCCACTATTTGACAAATCATGTGACAAAATCATGCTTACTACAAAAAAATTAAAATTAATAAAAATTATATATATTTCACAATCAATTTAACCCATTTTATTTGTTTTTATCATTATTAAAACCCTTTATACCCTTATAAAAGGAAATCAAGATACTACACCTCTCTTGAACATTATTTTGTATAGATTTTATATGATATTTTTTAAGAAACTCTACAAGATTCTCCACTCTCTATTTACTATTTTTATTCATTTATCTTTTTTTTCATATTTCCTTATAGATATGAATGATTATGTTATTATTTCATTTGATCTTAAGGTAAAATATTTTGTTGCTAGTGTACATGTTTTCATTATAGGGATTCTGTTATTCCACAATATGTGAAAAAGATCCATTAAATATTTATTTTTCCCAAAATTGTTTTATGGATTATAATTACAAACCACAATTTTAATACAATATTTTTATGATGTATTTATAAATATTTTTAGTTATTTTGTTTCATGGATTAAAATTATTTTTTTTGATATATTTAATGAACATATTATTATTATGATTCAAAATCTCAATATGGGTGATTTATGTAAGAAAATTACATATTGATCTTGGTTTTATAATATTCTCCCAAATAATTTGATGAAATGGATCAATTTTTTCCTCTAGATAATTAAAAATATTTTATGGAAATTTTATTCTTTGAAAGGAAAAGGTATACTTAATGGTTTTTAGGATAATAAATATTTCATTAAAATATTATTGTATTCAGTATGTTAGGAACCCACTAAAATTATAATCCCAAAAAGTTAAATAGATTCCATAATTTTTATATTAATCTTTATAAAATTTTAAAAGGGCATAAGACTTGTAGTAATCCATAGTGTACGTAGGAGGGTTCCAAGACTCATATAATTATATATATGCAGAATTTAACTATCGTAATAAAAATATTAATCCATTCTTGATTTGGTGCAATACTAGTGCATAATAATCAATGTTAAGTGGATACATCTATCTATATTCATGGTTTTTTTAAAATGGTTTCATGTTATGAAATGAAATGACTATTCCTTATAGATATTCCATATTTATGCTTTTATCTTATTAATGTATCTATGTTTATCTACCCTAGATACCTATGTATTTATCTCTATTTAAATTGTTTGGATGCATTAGATGCTCCTTTTACCTTATGCATTTACACTTATATTTCAAGGAAAACTATTTAAAAAGAATTTATAATATTAATTATGGAATTGGTAATGCATGAAATATTTTTATATGTTTCAGTTAAAATAATTAGTTTATGGTTTCTTTCTGATGTGTTTCAAATGGAGTACTTAGTGATATCCCATTGGTCTTGTTATTAAAAAACTCTACATAAACCCTTTGAATGTATACTGACCTCATTTATAGTGATATAATTAAAGAACTGTCATTTCCTAGAAGGTATGGATGCTTATAAGAGATGGTTTTTAGTTTAGAATAGGTGACATGGTGGGTGTTTTCCCTTATGAAACACATTGAATCATAGTTTGGGTTTTAAATTGTTTTGGATCTTCTACTATTGTAAACATGGACTCAAGTATTTCATTATTAGATTACCATCACATTTCCATTATATTCAATACTATGGATTATTCTAAATATATATACTTAAAATTTTCATCATGTATTTATAAAATAATATATAATACTTTTCTGGTGTCTGTTTTAATTATATTTTAGTTTTATTCAATTCATGTTATGCCATGTTGGTTCGTTTTATATATTACACATCTTTTTATTTCCTACATGACATGAATATTTTTAGTAGATTTATATCCCGTTCTTAAAATAGACTATTGGAATATATTTTTATGGGATAAATTGTTCCCAATGATTTTATCGATGATGTTCTGGATACATTTCCTATAATAATGGTATCAATAATGCACCTTTGTTCATTTATTACACAAGCTCTGTTATTGAGTGAGGGTGGACAAATTATTTCCTGAAATAATTAAAATAATACAGTGTGGAAAATATTGAAAGAAATTATTAATATTTTGATTACCCAAATACCATTTCATAGAAATGGGTATAAAATTATGTAACCCATGTTTACTCATTACATGAAAAGGAGTGGGTGGTTTTGTCTACTAATCATTACATGAAATCCCTAGCAGAAAATCACTTATCAATGTGAAATTAATATGTTTTGGATGAGAACTAAATTTAACTATTGCTATAAATTTTTATTACAGGAATCATGGACAAAATTCACTAAAAATTTATTTTTTTATCAAATAAGATACAACACTCCAGAATTGGAATTTAAATAAGGTATCTAATCAAGAAAAACATGATTTTCTCTTCAAAACACTCATGAAAAACATTTCAAATATAGTTTTTAAGGTTGATAACATCATAAAGGGGGGAAACTTTTTATAGGACAAATGAGATATAATATACATTAATGAACATAAAGACAACTATAAGAGGATGGAATGGTACCTCTATCTCTCTCATTATTTTGTCATGATCACAAATATGTATCTTTTTACCATACAATTTGTTTCATTTGAGATTTATTATTTATTTTTAATACCATATTTTGTATTTATGAGGGAATAGATATTATTTTAAGGATCCATATCAATGAAAATAAAGATTCATTAATGTTTCATTTAAGGTATTCATATATTTTATTAATTACGAAAGGAATATTTTATATTAATTAAAGTCATTGAAGGAAGCATTAATAGAAAAATAAGTTATTAGGGAACTGTAGGCCACACATACTTGTTGGTCCAGTACACCAACTAAATAATTCTAGGTTGGAATAAACACATTAATGAAGGATGTTCATAGGCTTTCCGATTGCAGTATACAAATCTATCCATCCTCCAGCAGTCTCACTGCATAACGATCAGTTTTCTTTGGATAGTTGGTGGAGATGAATTTTTTGAGTCTCTATTCACTATTATAATGATCCCCACAGATATTATTTTTTTGGGAATATATTATTTGATCTAGAATAATGATGGAATGTTACAAGATGTTTGAATGGCTATAAATATAGACTATGGTGTCTTGTAAAAAAATAAATCATAAAAGGTTCTCAATGGTGTATTTATAATTTTACAATTGTGAATAAAGGTGATCTTATAAATTTCATTCAAAGACCTCTAAATATAATATAACTAATTTTTAATCTCTTGTAATCTTATGAATTTATGAATATACATCTCGTATCATTTGTAATATCCTTTTTTAAAGATAATACATTGTATATTTAAGAGGTTTTTACCAATAAAATCTCTATTTGTCTCATATTTATCTTTAACAGTTTTCTTCTACAATCATTGAAAAGCACAGTGGATGGATTCTCACAACAAGAAATACATGGAGGTGGGTTACATGTCACAACCATGAAAACTAAAGGGAGTAACTTTGTTACATGACCTCTATTGAGGATAATGAAAAAATAATAATAACTACTCAACCTAAGGGGAGATGAAGTGGCTCACACAAATCTATTATTCAACACCTTTATCAAATCTCCCTCTCTCTTTTTACAACACACAATATTTTTTATATTCACAAAAATTAAATAAAATTACAATTTTGGGAAGCTATTATATATGTTTTCTAATAAAATAGAAGATATCGATTAATTTGATTATTTCATTTTTTGATAAACATAATTAATAAAATACAAATATACATAATCATATATAATTGCACATACTCTATAAAATAAGGGATTCACACAATATGACTAATTGATATTATTTTTCTTAATTAATAATTAATATCTTAATTTCATCATTGATTACTCCTTTTATGATTTTTTTAGTTTAATAATATTATTATAAATAAATTCACCCCATCTCTTATATTTTATCTTCAACACACATATGGTATAAATTTTTTTCAAAAATATTATATTTTTCAAAAAATAAATCAGAACATGACTCAATATTTTATCTTTTTAAAATATTATCTTCCTCATTTTTTATATATTATCTTAAGGAATCCCTTCACCATAACCTCATTTTTTAATGGAATTATTTTATATTACTAGAAAAACATCATGACAATATTAATTTTATTATAAGTTATTAAATATTGATCATGGTTATTCTTGATTATATACACACAAAATAATCAGAATAGAAATTTTATCCCATTGATATTGAAACCCATGTATTTAATGTAAAAGGTACTACTTCTCTTCATTATGGGATTCACCATAATTAATCCAATCACATTTTATACATTTAAAGTTTACATGAAATAAATAAATTATTAGAAGAAACACATGAAGGGATAAATAATGTTATAGAAACATAGAGGGAAATGTTTATAAAATTCATTTAAATATTTTCTATTGGTCAAAATGATCATATTTTCGACATGTTTCACCAGTTTTCTAACATTATCAATGGGAAAAATTACCTAGGTGACTATTTTTCAATAGAATATTTATCAAAAAATATTCTATGGTTTTTTACCTTCCAATTAGGTACCAAAGGTGATTAAAGTGCAATAAAGAAAAAAATAATAATCATTCCAAGGATAAAAGGAATGTAAAATTCAATAATGAATCCAAATAATCCAAGGAATCCAAATAAGAAAAAAAATATTCCAAAGCTTTTGGTTAGATAATTTATTTGAAAGTGAAAAAAGTTGAACATATTCCCATGAAATTGAAAAAAAACATTAAGAAGAAAAAATCTACTCGATATGAAAATAAAAATGAGATAAAAGTGAGGCCATAGAAATGAAACAAAAAATTTAAAATCCTTAAATATTGCCTTTATACATTAATAATAATAACTATATTAAGAAATCATGGCATGATTGTTATGTACTAATTTATAATATAGTGGGGTAATTAATTTTTACTTGTAACTATACCCACAACCTCTACCACCCAATTTCTCTATAGATTTATGTTTATTTTGATGTCTCCAAGAAACTTTTTGATGTTATCTCCATTGAGATGTATGCACAGCTGCATTGGATGTATTATTTATTCATTAATTATTGAGTCAACTACTATTATTCATGTAACATTCAAAAGAATATTTTTTTTGATCTTCTAGTCTAGGGAGAATGATAATCCTTGTGCAAGAAAATCGATTGTATATTGGGTAAAGAAGGGAATAGAAAAAAGACTAATATTAATTGAAAAAGAAAGGATACATAAAATATAACCACGGGTGAGAAAAAAATATAACTGAATGCCCAAAGGCCTTCTTTTAATTTTTATTACGGATAATCCCCCTTTTAAGGGTTGAAGGGGAACCCTAAATCACCCATAAGCCCAAGGCACAAGGCTTGACATGACTGGAAGGCCAATTATATTACCGATAGGCCCAACCCACTAGAACTACCCCTCCCCAAATTTGGAATCATTGATTGCCTAACTCCCCACCTTTCATTTTTAATCAACTAGCGCTTCCTCGTACAAAGATGCATGATGCCTAGTCCCGGTGGCGGTTTCTATACAATCTCATTCTTACAATCTGGTTAGCTCTATATTTGGTGACTACTACCATTGTCTTTTTCATATTTTTCGGCCTTCGAGCCATTAAAGGATTTCAAGCCTCAGGGCCTTCGGGCCACAGAGACCATGCAGTAGCCCAAAGTGGCAAGAGAAAAAATCCATAAGTAGTAAAGTCAGAAATTCATTTCAATGATATATTTTGAAACCCTGATAAACTATAAGAATTATAATCCCCCTTAGTAAACGAATAGTATCATAAATTTATAGTACCCATTAGTTCTATATCAAGGAATTGGAAGAGATATATCTGTTATTTTATAAAATATATCACTATTAAATAGAAAACAACTAATCAATTCAAGAAATAAAAATATTTACAAAACCACATTGTTATAATATCCTATATTAAACTAATGAAGACTATAAAAGAAGGAAGGTTGGATACATTTGATCTTAAACCCAATGTTTTCCAATAAATTAAAATTCCTAAGGAGAAAGAAATACCAACTTTTAATGATGTTGAGGTAACTCAAGATAAATATTAATATAATCCACATAACTATTTAGAATTATATGATTTCCTTCTAAAGGATCCTAGAATTGGGAATGTGTGAAATGAAAATTTCTAATATATTATCCTACATTCAGTGGATGAGATACACTAATAGTCATTCAATATACATGTTTCAAAAGAATATTCCAAAAAAATGTATAAAGTATCACATAGATCTTACCTCAATCATGATAAAAAGAGTTAGATCCAAAATAAAATAAGATGAGGATGTGTGATTATGTAATGGAAAATCAATTTGGATGATTGTATTTAGACCCAAAATAAGGTAACCTACCACAACGATCACCATGTCAGGGATAATGTAAAAATTAATTTAACCTCCATTAAATGAAGATTTCGTATGGTGATATATTAAATATCAATTAATAATTTTTTTATAATTTCTAAATAATACATTATATGGTTTGAAATCAAGTTTTTTTCTTTTATTTTTGAGGGTTATCACCCACCCCATAAAAGATATTTTTCAAATAAAATTTTATATCATATTTAATAATGTTAAAAAATCTCATAAAACCACAACATAATGTACAAGCGGAGACTATATGGACTCAACATTCATAAGTAATTCATGATTAAAATTACTCATGGATCGTGTGGAGTTTGGTGATGAATGTAGTTCTGAATCTTATTTATGGTCCTCTCACAATTATACATTACCATTAATCCAAATCAATAATTATTTAGTAAATCATGAGAAAAATTGAGTTTATAATTTTCATGATAAACTCAATTCAAAATAAAAAGAAATCAAAAAAATACAAGCATGTTCATAATTAAAATGATCGGTATAAAAAATGTTTTTTTTTTGTTTTTATATTAAAACAATAACAAAATATAGAGAATTTAGAATCCCATTTTAATGATCTCTAAATATAATTTTCTAAATTTTACCAAAGGAAGAGAAAAATTTAATAAAAATTTGGGTTCTCAATGACCAGAAAAAATCTATTTTGGTTTGGATTTTTTAAATAATCTTATTTATTAAAAGATTAATAATTTTTAAAAGGGATTAACTCATGTTATGTTTTTTAATTTTTATTTTAAATTTATTTATTTCTTTTTTCATTATGACTGAAAATGTTCTATATATAGGATACCTGTATATATATATTTATCCCCATTTTTTGAATATAAATTCTCTTAATAAAAATGTACATCTTCTTAAATATTTATTCAAATACATTTTTGGATCTAAGGATGTTTGGTAATAAAAATGATTAATATATAGAATTACCAAACCCAAATGTTCGGTACCAACAATCACTTTTTTGATATCTTATATGACTATGATACATGAAAATATGGAAATATTATAACATCCTTTGGTAATAAAAAAGGACTATAAAACACTTCAAATAACTGATATTATTATTATAATTCATCCCTATAATGGTTATATATCATTTTTCATTATTTAGTGGACTAACATTGGGTTGATTTTTCTATTAATTTTTTGATGTATCTACTTCTTCTTGGGGGGTTAAGTGACAATTAATTTAAGATACTCCCATATTTAATAACATTTATAGATTTCACCCCTATATCTCTCCTCGATTTATCACCATGAATTATATAGATTTAAAATATATGATTTCTTTTTCATATTTTTCTTAATGTGGAAAAATTATTTTTTAAGATTAATTTCACTTCTTTCAACAATAACTATTATTTTCAAAATCATTATATTTTTTCTTTTTCTTTTTAATTATTTAATCTTATTTTTAATTTTTTTCCATATTTATTCATAAAATATTATATTTTATCTTAATATAATCAATATAATCAAACAAATCAATTTATTTTTAATTTTTGTAATTATTTTTGAATATTTCATTCAAATATCTTTATAATTCGATATGATGAATTTTTAAACATCTACGCTAAATCAGTAATATTATTTCATACTATTTAATTATTTATACCATATAAAATATCTCAATATTGAATATATTTTTTTGTAATATTATTTTTTAGATTATCATAATAATTACGGGGAGAAAAGTATTCCATGTCATTATGTTTTTATATTAATGTTAATTTTATTATTGATATAGATTTATATTTCCATTATTTTTTTCTATTTTAATTACACAAATGGTGCTATGTTTTTTGGTTATTAGGGTAGGTTTGTTAGTATAAAAGGGGGATAAATTTATCAAAATTTGAAGGGGGTATTTATAATATATAGTTTGATAAAATTAATTATATATACGGTGGATAATTTTAACATGTTTCAAGGGGATTTATATTATATATCATTCTTCTTGAACATATAGAATATCTTGTCTCATTAATCATGAACATTAACATCTCGAATTAATTAGTATATGATTCACTTTTGATTTATCCAAGATATATCACATTGTGTATTGTGTTTATCCTTAAAAAAATAGGGATATAATTTTACTATAAACATCCCCTCATAATGATTTCATATCCCCCAAAACACATTTTTGTGCATACGTTTCTATTTTATGTTGTTTCAAGGTATATATTTAATACCATGTAATGGAATTATGATGGAATGAAAAATGATTTTAAATATCCTTAGTGAAGATAAGTATTTTTCACTAATTTTTCATTTTTATGTCTCCATTTAAATTATGAGTTTATAGAATGAATATGATTGATCAATTAATTTAATTGATGAAATATTGATGAAAAAAGAAGAGTTTCACTAAGATTATGTGGCCCTGATGCTCTAGGGTTGGTATAGAACCAATATGTTAAATATTTATAGATATGTATTCATGTATTATGTCCACCTTCCATCCTATGGTAGAAAACACTGCCTCTCCATCTCCAGGAATTTCACCGGCTAGTTAGTGGAATCTTCTAGCTAGATATTGGAGCCAGTTTTGTATGAATGAATTCATTATTTTGGGGGAAATTTAAACTATATAAAGGAGTTATATGTGGGTAAATTATTTTAAATAATTATATAGTTTTTTTTATGTTTTAAATGAAACTAATATATGACATTGGTGACTTGGAAGATCAAAAATTCTTGAAAAAACACTAAATTGTGGGATGAGAATGTTCCCATGATGAATCAAAGGGACATTCTCAATAATTCTGAAAGGACTATCAATAGAAGATACATAATTATAATTATCTTATTATTGCACCGCATTACCTCTCTATCTCTCCACACAGTTTTTATATCATTATTTAGAGATAATGAATCATTTTTATATAGTATTTTCACCTAGAAAATATTTCATCATTTCATCTCCACTAAAACTATTTTCAAGAAACATTTTTTGCAATGAAAGGGGTTGTATATTACAAAAAATATGTGAGGTTGGGGGTTACATTACATAACTATGACAATTAATGGGAGTAACTTTTCTACTTGATATCTGTTTAAATCAACTTTGAAATATAAAAATATCTCAATATGTTTGATGAAGGCTTATATTCACTCGTCAATGTATTTATAAACTAAATTATAAAATATAGCTCACCACTTATTTTAAATACTCATAAAATTTTATATGAAAAAACTATCATTGATATAGCATCAATATAAATCTATTATATCATCACAAATACACATTCAAATATATCAATTACTTTTATTATCTCATTTTTTTAATTGATAAACTAAATTAATCAACTTTTGAAACTTCTAAAACTAATCCATTGGGGTTACTCAAAAAAATAAAAATATAAACAAATTTTCAAAATTAATATGTTTTTATTTGCATCAATATTTTTCAATTTCATTCCAACTATGCTTACTTGTGTTATTGTAAATACATGTAGTTTTTAAAATGAAATTCACTACACCACCTCTTTTCATTCTATCTACATTATATTGATGTATCATTAATGTATACTTGATTCCAATTACTAGTCATGGGTTTGGATAATAATGTTAGATTATTTCAGGATTACATTTTCTTCTTTATATCACTAGGAAAACATGTGCATTTCAATTGAATCAAAGATATCCTGATAGTATGATTATTGCAGTTCATCAAACTCTTAAATTATTTTTTTGAGAACCCATATTTTGGTTTAACAAAATATTAATTATATATATATATATATCTTCCAAAAGATAAAATATAGTATCATCAAAAGTAACCAAGAACGCTTGAACATTAAATGACTATACATTTCTTAATTCACGATTAAAATTTATTAACAAAATTATGAATATATTTCAGTGGTCAATCATCCTAAAATATGTGTTCTCTTTGTTAGTAATGGGTAGGATATATATGTGAATAATGATCTATAACCATGGACCATGGTTTCATTGTGTGATAAAATTTGGAATAAGGTCTTGTTTTTTAAGAAAAATTCTCTTATTTTGATATTATTTAGTTATATATATAGTGCATGTTTCATTATTATGAACCAATGTTAGTAATGTTTCTTATAAGAATGCGGCAGATCCATGATAATTTATACCATAAGGTATATTTTGTGACATAAAGACAATTTTCATGAATTCTTTATGTAACCTAAAATTATATATTTAGCTACAATTTTAAAACACAAAAATATGGATTATGAATATAAGTTAATATTTTTGGGAAATATACATAAGTTTAGTGAGCCTAAAACTGAAACTTATGTCATTTATTTTCGATCCGAATAATAATTGTTTCTACTTTTTATTTTTTACTATATCTTTTATTGAGCTATGATTGTAAAAGTACTGTTTAGAAAATACTTGATATTAACAGAAGCCACCCACTATGAGTTTTCAACATGATATAATTTTAATATGTTATTTTTATTTTGTACTCCAAATTTTACCTAAAAAATTTAATTTTAAGACATATACATAATAAAAAAATCATTCTTAGGCCAATGTTTTCATGTTTCAGTCATTAATTATGTTTGGTTTCTTTTATTTTTATTTTCTATTTATGAAAATTAAATCAAATTTAAATGCTTGAATATTATGGTTATTATACATTAACAATGGGTGACATGTTTTTATAGATAAAATATTTTCCAACAACGGTCGTACTTAATTTATGATCATAACATTCAAAACTCAGTTTGGTCACCTTCCATGTGATAAGAGTGAGATAACCCTAATGTATGTGATGAACCCAACACCTATATTAGAATGATTTGAGGGGAAATGTGTGTTTATATTATGATTATATATCAGGATTATATTTGGTTTATATTTTTTATGTTCATCTAGATGTTTCTAAATTATTTTAATGTTTTAGGTTATAATAAATTAAAATGAAGGGTACTTTTCTGGACATAACATAATGCCCTGAAATGAAAAATCCTGATATGAAAAAGAAAGAAACTTTTACTTATTCACAAATATTAGATGGTCAAAATTTATGAACATACATATTTGAATAATATTTCATAGAGCATATGAAAATAAAACTCATAGCTTAATGTATTCGGAGTTGGATTACATGATGATCAAAATTACTTTTATGTGGATTCAAATTTCAATTGGTATAAAAGAATTTTAATGTTTCAATTTTATAAATAAACACTCATGTGATAAAAAAAATTTCAAATTCACTAAGATCATCCATTTTATATATCACCAATCATGGATAAAATATTTGAATTTAATATATAAGGTGACAATTGTTATGAATGAATTTTCATTTTTCAATTTTGAATAAGGTGATTTTAATATACTATTTGAAAGATATACTATGGTTGGATATTTTTTTTTTGGATGATAGAAACAACTAAATATATTTCAATGTGGTATATAATATGAGTATTTTTTCCTCACAGTATGTATATACCCATGTGTGGGAATAGGTAAGTCATATGTGGAACCAATTCTAATCTCTATTCTAGTGGGGATTCATTCAGACCAAGTCTTCAATTTTGTAATTACTATTAATGTTTTTAAATTATTTTAAATATTAATGAAATTATTTCTGATATATTTATGGGATGTATTAAAATATATTAAAAAATATGGAAATTTTCCCATGAAAAATAGAGTTCAAACATGTCAGAGAAAATTTATTGAGGGAGGGATCATGATGATGAGACGATGACCTTTATCATAATATTAATTAATTTTTAACTAACAATTCAAGATATAATTTTATTAGGGTTTGATTATTGGAATTTAATTAGATATATATCTATCACTAAATATATTGTTAAAACATGAACCCTACTATGCATTGTTCCAAAATAATTGATTCATTTTCCCACAATAGGACTGTTGAAAGAGGCCAGACATGAATTGGTGTGGTTGAGCATTAGAGTGACTTCTATGATGGAGAAATGAAATGATAAACTCAATGGTAAAATGTAGGTAATGATTATATATGCTTATAATGTCAAATTAATGGGACGAGATAAATGGTTACCCTTTTATATGAGTAAGAGGACAAAACATGTGAAATAGTGGGATCTAAACACTAGTGTGAAATGTGGACCAAAATGGGAGAGAAATTCATAGTGTGTTATAATTTAAAAGATTCATATATCACTATATGTCATATGTCAAATGTAATCAAACAATTAATTGTTCAAAAAAGAATATTTTTCTTGAGATATATATCAATATAATATAATCTTGAATGTGTAGATCCAATGTGTATTAAATGAAAATCAGATATTGAAAAAGCCTATAGTGAATGAAATAACATTAAAGATTACATTTTTTAGGTTAAAGAATTTAAAATTAATGGAGTATGGATAAAAAAAATATAGTATACCCATACATAACAACATATCATCTAAATGTAGGTTCAATAGATAAAACCAATTTGAGTGGTTTCATACACTAAGATGGTTTAAATTGGGGAAGGGAGGATAAGGGAATTTATTATTTGGAGTAGGTTATGATACTGAGTTTTCATTACATAACATTTACAAATGAGGATAAATCAAAATTTAGTTCTATAAAACTAATTTTTCATTCATAGGTTTGGAGGGAATCATTTTTATAGTATGAAAAAATTATTTAAATCATTAGATTGTAGAATAAATTGGACTTTTATATAAATGAGGCTCTTAACTAAGGAACAATATGAAATTTAATTTTTTTAATAATGAAAAACTCTATGAGTTTTATAGTCATGTGGGATAGAACACATGTCATTTAGTTTATAGTTATGTGATGAGGCATATATACCATATTGTTTAAGGTCTTTTGGTGAGTATATTTTTTCATTTAGGGTAGAATATTGTGATAAAGACATTGTATCATTCAATTTAACATTATAAAATTAAAAATACACACATTACATATTATGGTTTTTAACGAACCATTAAACAAAATGTGAGAGTCTATAAAATTTAACTCCTTTTCAACCACATATTGGTAGGAGGCATTAAATTATCTATATCCTAATTTATTAAGTAGAATGATACATCAAATTCTACCTTTTGTATGAAAAAAGATTCTCTAAATTTTGGTTCCAATTATTGTGGTTTCATTCCTGTTACCCTCATCTCAATTTTGGGAAAAAATAATTTACATTGAAATATTTAGTGAAGGAAAATATATTTATTTAATTTATGAGATATATGAAATTAATGAACCATGAGGTTCTATAGTGCTCATACACCTTTCCAATTGAAATATTACATCACATCCAACTGGATTTTAACATATATATCTATAATTTATTTCCAAAAAAATGGACACTTTATGTGATGGAAATTTAACCACAATAGTGATAACCAATTTAATATCACACACTATAAAGTATGGGGTTTCTTTTATTGGATTATAAAAAGTGAGTTGATATGATCATAATGATGCGAGGTTTGTTTTATGTTAGAACATATTATATCTGTCAAATATATCTTTGTGATATGTGATATGGTCATGTTAAAATCTGATATCTAAAAATTTATAGATGTATAATATTGAGAAGAATAACTAGACATTATATTATGTTTTCAGTACATCATGTTCATATATAATGTATATAATTTCATGTTGTTATTTGTGAAATCTGTGTAAGGATATTTAAATAGTGTTAGGATATTAAACATCACAAAGAAAATAATATCTTCTATTATGATATATTTTAATGATGTAGGTGTGATGAAATTATAAAATAGATTTCAATGTAAGTGATTAAAAATAGAAGATTCTTAATAGTCACTAGTGGGAATGAACCATTATCATATATTCCCAATATGGAATATCGATAGCAATGTTTTTAGTATATGGAAATTTTAAGGGTTTATGGGGGATGTTTTTGTGAACTTGATATTGGAAAAAAACATTTTTAATCCATATAATCATGTATCATATATTGGATTAATGTTTTTATTTTTTATGTTAGACATATTTTTAAATGGGTTGAGATAATACCCATACATGGCTCGAAGGCATATAATACACAATCAAATGGCCCCAAGGGATAAATTTCTTACATAATTGATCTAACAGTATTGAAAAACCCTCCCCTAGACCACAACCTTGTTTCCAACTATCTCACCACACAGTGATGTAGTCAGTTGGTCCCTAACTCCTGTAGATATATATAGGACCTAAACCTAGTTGTGTGCCTTCTATTCCCCTTTTCTATACTTTGTCCAATTAGTTTGAATTCGATTTTTTATAACTCAAATACGTATTTAAGAGGATTATTCAATATATTTCAACAACCAACATTGATGGAATACAGTCCTTATGGCTCAGAGGGCCAAAAATGGTCAAAAATGAAATTCATGTGAATATTCCACTCATACTAAGCCTTTTTATAGTACATTCTATAGTACTCTCATTGTTACGGTACATCTATATATCTTTCCATCCATATATTCAATCTGTTTTTTATAAAGGATTATGAGGATTCCTTTACACATAAGTAATCCCCCATATTGTCAATTATATGACATATAGTGATATAAATACCCATATATATAAAATAGAAAATTTAAAAAATGAGGATAGTTTTTATTATATGTACTTTGTATCCACAATCAAGGAATTGTTTCAAAACTAGTTGGGTTGCCTCTTCATAATTTATATGAGGAATGTCACCGTAAAATGTTATATTATATTGTACATTCTACGACTTTGATCGAACAAAGATTATGAAATTTACTACATATTAGAGATTTATATTTTTCTTATATACCACATGATGAATATTTATTTGTTTTATATAATAAAATTTCAATGAATTATGCTTCACGGTATTTATTATTATTTGTTCTGTAGACCAATACGAATTTAAGTTCATACCAATATCATGAACTTCATCAACAATGTTAATATCAAATGGAAGAGACATTGTTTTATATGAGGTATGGATGTTAATTTCACCTCGATCTAGATTAGAAACAATTATTTCTTTGTTTTCAACAAATATTATAGGGAATTATATAGTAATGTGATATAATATGAAACTGATTCATAATGATATGGTGTTATAATTTATCATATAATTTTTTAAAAATGTTTAATGTCCACTTTCTGGATATAATATTTTAACATTATATATAGTAGCATTAAAACAGATCCATTGTTGCATTTTAATTTTGTAAAAGGAGTTTTTATAGAAAATTATAATCCAACGAATAGGGAATGATATTCTTCCTCATTATTGGTAGGAATTTATAAATAGGGGAAAATCACAGTAAAGAGTCATTTTTATTGGAAAAATATTACACCCAACCCAAATAGAATGATATTTGGATCCTCTATCTTTTATCTGATTTATCGTTAGGAGGAAAAAATGAAAGAAAATTTTATAATTTTGGAATTCCATTAACTGATATTTTTAACATATTAAATTTCTCAATTTCTGAGTCTATGTGAATATCATTGTGATAAATAAAATGTAAATTCAACTATATCACATTTATTAAGGAAAGGGACTTTTTTATTTTTTGTAAAAGATGATATTAACTTCCAATATAATTTTTCTATGGTAATATTGGAAATTATATTTTACAAAATCTTTATTTTTGGATATTAATGCACCATGGGATCATACTAAAGTGTTAATATAAAGAATGAGTGGATTTCCATCCACATGAAGCATTCTAAATAGAGTATGTGGTACATTCTTCTTGAGGAAATTGAATTCTAATTTTTACATTACATCCAACTTGTTTGTTAGAATCTATTTTATCATGTTGTTGAATGGTTAAATATACAACTCCATATTTTTCGTATTATATTTCCTTTTATAAATAAGTTTTTCTTGGATTTCATAACATTAATGATATAAAAAAACTAAATAAAATCTATCAATTATCCTGATATGGTATAATATTTTAATGAAATAAATAGAAACAAATTTATTTATAGATAAATAAAAAATAAAATCAAAAATTATAGAAAGAATAATATCATAATTTAATAAACAAATATGACAGGATTGATTTATTTAAAAACATTATCACTCATTAATATCATCCCACTGATGATTGCTATATAAAAAACTAAAAAATAGGGATGTAATAATCATTTGGATAGTGATATATGGGAATTGTGTTAATTAATTTAGTAATATATATAAAGTTATATATAGTGACATTATGTAATATTTATATGTTCATTGGTAATAAAGTAAATTTTTATATGGTCAACAGATATATGGTCCTCCATAATACAGTTATATGATATATATTTCGATGCTTTTATGATACATATATATAAGTAACAAATTCTTTATAAATATTATAATTATTCTATAATTAACATATATATATATATTTATATATATTGGAATAAAATAAAATATAAAAACCAATTTTGTATATTCCTTTATTATTAATTAAATTTAATTTATCAAATTTATGTATTGTAAAGATTTATTTAAATTGAGTGGATTTATGAAATTCAAAAAATGATTATAACAGTAAATAACTAAAATCTAATAATTAATTTCATTATTTTAAAAAATAAATTTTTAATAAAAAATTTTAAAATAAATATTTTTTTTGTGAAAAAAATTATTATAATATATAAGTTAATATTTCATTTGAAATAAAATAATCATATTTATAATATGAATATTAATTAAATATAATTATTTTATCTAAAAAAATGAATTAAATATCATGGAATGATTAGTAATTTGAAATAAATAGGAATAGTATCTTTATTGTTAAAAAATTTAATTTCTTGAAAAATTATTTTGTATACATTATCTTTTTTATATTAAAATTATAATTTATCACTTCAACATATTTCATTTAACAAATATTAATTTATTTTATTAATAATTTATTCTAAATGATGAAATATGGAAAATTCAATGTTTATATAAAAATAATAATTTTACTAATGTAACAATTGAGAAACAAATATAATTGGTATGATGAGATAAAAAGAATTTCTATTATGTTAATTCCTAAAAACAAAAAAAAATTATCTTTAAATTGTTTTTATGAGGTACGGGTGGACTCATATCCATTATTTTTCCCCCTTTAAGATACATTCCTTATAAATTTATATTCCTCACACATTAAGAATTTTTTTTGAATTTATGAACCAATTTTCTAATGTAAGGTGTATATAATACTCCATTGAAATATGTTATCATTATTAAAGACTGAGTTATTAGATATCAAATCAATTTCATGTTTTATCATTCCAAATATTTTGATTAATACATTACAAAGTGATTGTTGGTTCTCTTCATTCAATATTTATTTCATTTAGTATCATTTTTAATCATGGACTATATTCATTTATATTTGATATATTATAAGAAATTTTTATCAAATATTATGATTTATCCTTATTTATATAAATATTATATTTTTTATATATAAATTTTATTCTTCGGTTTATATATTAAATAATAAAATATCATGTTTTCAAATAGAATTCATAACCTTTATATTAGTTATTTCTCTTTTAAAACCATATTTATTAGCTAAAATATTTAATTTCTATTCATAAAAAAATATTCACTCTTTTATACCAAAAATATTTATCTTATTACATATAAACAATTTATTTTTATATCTGTAACACCCTGTGATTTTGAGTATTATTGTTTTCAAATTATCTTTTCTTTTAAATACTTTTTCATTTCCCATGGCACTGGAAATAGTTATATATATATATATATATATTAAAACACTAAGTCACACATTCCATTCACACTCAATTCCAACATGACTTGTTCTACATGCATCATTGACCAATATTATGATGCACGTAACACAGAGTTTCTATAGTACCCCTGATTTGAGGTATGTGGCCTTTGTTTATGATTCTTTATGTGTTTAAATTGCATGGGATGAGTTGGGAAGAAGTTGGGAGAGTGTGGAATGGTTTTGGATGAGTTTGTAATCTTTTAAAGGGGTGTATGGTGTAAGCACGGTTAGAGGAAATCATGCGGATTCTCCAAGAAACTAAGCAGGGAGAGACAATAGGCATCGCACAGCCTGTACAAGGTTTTCCAAACCGTGTGAGGCAACCGTGCGGACCCTAGCTCTCGAGGTAGTAGCCTGCGCACGGTTAGTGCATGATTTTCCAAACCGTGTGGGCTAACCGTGAGGCCACGTAAAAATAGGGTTATATGTTTCAGGCTCCCTCGGGCTTAACCTATTTCACCCCAAACTTCCTCCCACTCATTACTCACTCAGTAGTTTTGGTTCTCAAAGTTTGGAGGGGCTCTCCCACTCTATTTAGAAGCATTTTGAAGAGTTTTGTTGGCAGATTGAAGGTGGTTTCTCCCAAGTAAGTCACTTCTCTTCATTTCCTTGTGTTTTCCTCTAGATCTACATCATTATATTTCTTGGTTTTCTAGATCTACACTTGTTTTGTGTAGATATAGGGTTGTGTTTTCCTTGGATGACGTTTTTAAGGATTGTTAATGTTAGGGAAAGGGATCTAGAGAGGTTTCGGTGGTGCATTCACCGGATTTGAGTGTAGTTTCTTGGGGTCGATTTCTCTGGAATCCTAAAGGTAGGTGGCTTCTGTCTCAACTCCACTTGGTTAGAGATAATGGTTTTGGTTACAATTGATTTTTTGTGATTGAAATCAATTGTGTTTTGATGTGCGAAATTGGTTTGAAATCCCTTGGGTGATGTTTTGGGGAATTTTGGGAAAAAGTTGGTTTTTTGGTGAAATTCTATTATTGTGGATTTTAAAATGGATATTTTAAAATAGGATTCTATGGTTGATTTGTGAAAATGATTGATGGAATGGTTTTCAATAAAAATGGATTTTTTATTGAAATTTTGTTTGGAATGGAAAATGATTATCAATAAATGGGTGATTTATTTAAGTGGATTGATATGGAATGAAATTGGTTTGTTGCATGTGGTTGTGACCATGGTGGGTTATATGCTTGGATTTGGCTTGTTTTGAATGTTGTGTGGAAGTGGCGAGACATACCACTATAAAAAGGGGATAGATAGTGGACCAAAGGGCCACCATCAATGGTAAGTGGACAGGAAGTGCCACTAAAGTGTGAATGTGTGAACGGGTTGGACGGAGGCTCCACCGTTTAGTTGTTTGGTTGTTTTGTTGTGCACTTCTTTGCAAGATGGAAATTTTGGTGCTAATGTGTAATGATGAAATGAGGTGTGGCTTGTTTGGTTGGCATTACCTTGATTTCTTGGTTTTATTGATATGGCTTAGTAAGAGAATGTTTGGTATATTAAAATGGTTGTACTTGTGATTTATTTTATATGAACTATTTTATATAAATGTGCTAATGGTTTTATCCTATTGGACTTTTTAGGGAAGTCATTTGGGGAAATGCTACAGAGTTTTAGTACTCACCCCCTGCTTTGGCACGTTGGTTTCTTTATAGATGTTGTGTACCATGACCTGGGAAATGTTAAGGCATCACCCTCCTTTAGTGGTGTGTTGTGATCCCTTGGTGGAGCTTGGATCTTGGAGCTTTGTGTGGTGTTGTGGTGGTGTCATGGCTCTTGGTGTGGTGTAGTTTAGTCTTCTGCATAGTACTCTGATGTTTGGTGGACATGTCTAATTATAGTGGTTTGGGGTGTATTATGGAATAACATGGTTGTCTATTGAGAATACATTCTTGAATGTTGTATTGACATGCATCATATAGTTGTTGTTATTGGATTGTCAGTTTGTTTTAAATTAAGGGAAAATCTTTCCCCAATTAGTTATAGAAGCCCTCAGAATTTATTGCCAACCATTGGCACCTTGGGAACGTCACTTAAGGCCATGTATCCCTCGCCTCCTCTTCAAGACAATGAGGTAGGGGCAAGGCATTACAAGTGGTATCATTTTGATCGTTCCTTAGCTTTCAAGTGAGAGAAGTTGTTCGATTATTGGTGTTGATCATTGGTTTTGGTGTTTCCATTAGTTGTGGTATATTCCATGATTTGTGATGGTAGCAAGGCATAAGATTGTGGGAACATGGAATGTATAGTATAAAAGGATGTAGCTAACCCTCTTATTCTGAAATTCATGTTACCTGGGAGTTGGGTACAAAAGTGTTTTGGAGACACTAATAGGTATTGGATATCTCATTGTCATGGGAGTAGCCAATGAGAGGAGCATGACATGCATGGTAGAAGTTAATTCCCACTAGGATGCATATTTCATTAGGGTATAATGATTTATGGTGTGATATAAATGTGTTAAATTATAATTTGAATAAATAATGTATTTTGAAAATGGTTTGGTTTTCAAAATGGTGAAACATGGAAAATGTTAACTTGTGGAAAGCCTTGTGCGATAGTGTTGTGTAATGTGATTAGAAATAGGAATTCATGATGTCTACAGAATCGAGACTAATGGTGGTTTGTTTTCTGTTGATAGATTGCACTGGGTAGGTGTCGTATAGACCAACTGGAGGGGGCTGTTGAGAATGTTGTTACACCTAAGCCTCAGGTGAACCAGCAGTTAGTGCAAAGCATAGTGAAAGATTTCCAAGTTGTGGAAAGTGGAAATAATGTGGATGAACCAAGACATATGGATCATGTGGTTCCATTTCAAAAGAAGAATCCACCCATCTTTAGGTGTGATTCAGAGCTAGAGAGGGTAAGCATGGTTTAATAGAATGAACATGATTCTCAAGTTTGTGGGAACACCGTTAGAGTTAAAAGTGAAGTTGGCCATGTATATATTGACATATCTTACCCTTCAGTATTGAGAGTTTGTAGTCCAAGCGAGGACGGACCAGGGTATGATGTAGGAAGGATTTGAAAAAAATTTAATAAGAAATTCTAAAAACATACGTTTAGAATTCAGCATACGAATGATTTCTTCAGGTTGAAGAAAGGGTTTATGTCGTTGACAGAGTATGCAACTATGTTTATGAACATAGTGCGGTTTGAACCCGAGGTGACAAGTAGCATTTCATTGTAGGAAAGGATCCTTAAAGCGGGATTAAGTAAAGAAATACGTTCAAAGATAGTGATGTTGTGTATAAATGATTACACAGAGATGGTGAATAGAGCCTCGGTGGTTGAGCGGGATTTGTTGGGCGCTCCGGGGGGAGGAAGCATGGTGTTACCCTTGTGGAATAGTGGGAAATCTAATGTTGGGTTCAAGAGAAGGAGAGACACGTATTCCCAGAGCAGTAATATGGCATATAATCCATTGATAGTATCTATAAATATTCCTCTGAATCCCCAGAGCAAGACAGGATGTTTTCAATGTGGTTCTACAAGCCACATCATGCAGGATTGTACAGCACAACTTCGAGCTTGTCCTAATTGTAAGTAGATGGTGCATTTATAGCGTTATTATTGGAATTCTCCAAGGTTGAGTGCATGTGAAACTCCACGGGGATCGCAGATGTAGTATGCTTCGACTGGACAGGGACATCATCACACCCCTCATTAGTAGAGTAATGTGGGACATGTGGATTATCGGAATACCACAACGCGTCAGCACAAGAATAAAGAGCAGAGTGTGGCAGGCAAATACATGTTTGGAGCTATGGAGGTTTTTGTGGATGATCAGTCGGGACCATCCACTGTACGAGGTACTATTCTATTAAATTCTACCTTGATGAAAGTTCTATTTGATTTGGGTGCTTCACACTCTATTATTTATGCATGTGTGGTTGATTTGTTGCGTTTAAGGGTAGAAATGATTCCCTCTATTTTAAAACTTCAAAATCCTCTTGGTCGAAGAGAGTGTCGAGCCTTATTGTGTAGTGATTGTTGTATCATTGTGGGAGATGTCCAGCTAATGTGTAATTTCTCAATGCTTGAGTTGGATGGGTATGATGTAATCATGGGAATGGATTGGATGGTGGATTTTAAGGCCCACATCGACTGCGATTCGCAGACAGTGGATTTTACGACACATGATGGTGTAGGACATCTCTTTAGAGGAGAGAGGCATGAAAGGCAGGGTGCAACAAGTTTGTTGGCACCAGGAGTGGGCACGTTATCATATCAGTTGGCACTGTTGTCATTAGAATCAGCAATGGGGTTGAGTAGAGTGTTCTTCCAGTAGTGGTAGATCAGTTCATGGATGTTTTCCTGAATATTTCTCTGGGTTACCTCCCATAAGAGAAGTGGAGTTTACGATTGATCTCCTTTCAGGGACCAGTCCTATCTCACTTCAATCTTATCGGATGGTACCAGATGAATTGTTGGAATTGAAAATCTAGTTGGAAGAGTTAGAAAACCAAGGGATTATCCGGCCTAGCATGTTATTGTGGGTATCGCCAGTGTTTTTTTTTGTGAAAATGGTGGATAGAACATTGAGGCTATGTGTTGATTTTCGTAAACTTAACCAAGTTACGATAAAGAACAGATATCCACTCCCAAAAATTGATGATTTTTTTGACCAGTTTAGGGGAGCCCAGTGGTTCTCCAAGATCGACCTAAGGTCTAGATATCATCAATTGTGGGTGAGTAAGGATGATATTACTAAAACAGATTTTAGAAGTACATAAGGCTATTATTAATATGTGGTTATGCCCTTTCGTCTAATGAATGTTCTAGCTGTGTTTATGGCATTGATGAATTGGATATTTCAAAGATATCTAGATTTAGTTGTGGTGGTGTTTGTAGATGATATTCTAGTGTATTCAGAGACAATTTTGGAGCATGAACAACACTTGGAGACAGTTCTAGGGATCTTGAGAGATCATTGGTTGTATTCCAAATTTTCAAAGTGTAACTTTTGGATATAGGAAATTTGTTTTATTGGCCATGTTATTTCTGAAAGTGGTGTTTCAGTGGATCTAGAAATGATATAGGTTGTTATTTAAGGGAAACCACCAAAGAATATGTTTGATATACGGATTTGTCTTGGTCTAGCTAGGTATTATTGGATTTTAGTTCATGATATTTCATTTTTGGCTTCTCCAATGACAGATTTGATAAGAAATAATGTTCCATTCCAGTGGAATGAACAGTGTCAGCAATTTTTTGAAGAGCTAAAGGTTCACCTTACATCAGCACCAATCTTGGTTTTTCCAGAACAATGAAAAGGGTACATAGTGTATTGTGATGCATCAGGATCAAGGTTGGGTGCGCTCTCATGTAATGGAATCATGTGGTTGCATATGGCTCGTGGGATTTGAAATTGCATGAGAAGAACTACCAAACTCATGATTTGGAGTTGGAAGCAGCAGTCCATGATTTGAAAGTATGGCGTCATTACCTCTTTAGTGAGAAATTCATGGTATATGCATATCATAAGAGCATGAAGCACATTTTATCACAATGGTATTTGAACTTGAGGAAAATGAGATGGATGAAATATCTCCATATGTTTGACTTTGACATGATGTACACACTGGGTAATGGAAATTCTGTGGCGGATGCATTTAATAGAAAATCATATGCTCAGGTTGTAGAATAGGCATCATACCTATGGTAGCTGGTGTTGGATATAGCTGATATGTGGATGGAATGTGGGCACCAGGGCGATAGAGCGATATTATTTTTTGGTTTTGTTGATTCATGACTTGGTTTTCTTGGTTAGAAAGGCACAGATATCCGATTCAGAGTGTGTAACCATGGGTTCAAGACTCAATGGTTGGGAGACCATTGAGAGTTGGAAACTGAAGGGAGATTCAGTTTTATGTTTTCAGAATCATGTGTTTGTACCAGTTACTTGTTAAGTGGATCTTATTAGGGCATATCATCATTCTAGGTGGGTTGTTCATCCTGGAATTTAGAAAATGTATAAATCACTAAATATGCAGTTCTGGTGGGCTGGTATGAAAATTAGTGTGGTTGAGTTTTTTTTGAGATGCTTGACTTGTCAGTAGTTCAAGGCAGAGCATCAGAGTCCAGTATGAATGTTGCAGTCTTTACAAATCCCTGTTTGGAAATGGGAGCAAATAGTGATAGATTTTGTCACAGTTCTTCTAAGAACAGTCATAAATCACGATGTCATTTGGGTGATAGTGGATCGACTAATAAATTCGGCTCATTTCATCCTGATTGATGAATCTCATACGGTGGAGGATCCATCCAAAATCAATATCAGGGAGGTGGTAAAGAGGTATGGTGTAACAGTTTCTATCTTATCCAATAGTGATCTAAGGTTTACATCTCATTTCTGGAAATCCTTGCAGCAAGCCCATGGGACACAGTTGACTATGAGCATAACGTATCACCCTTAGACAGATGGTCAATTTGAGAGGATGATACAAACTCCAGAGGATATTTTGCGGGCTTTTTTCATGGATTTTGGTGGCTCGTGGGAGGATCACATGTCGTCGGTTGAGTTCTCATACAATACCAGTTATCTAGAATCCAAACAGATGGCTCTATTTTAAGCATTGTATGGGCGACCGTGTCGTTCACCACTATGTTGGGTGGAAATGGGTGAGTCCTCGATGGTGGGACTGAGCCTTTTCCAATAGACTACGGAGAATATCAAGTTGATCAAGATGAAAAAAGAGACAACTCGGATTCTTTAGAAATCGTATGCGGATCATTTTCGATGGCAGTTGTCGTTTGAGGTGAGTGATCACGTTTTCTTGAGGATATCTCCTAGGTTGGGACATCGTCAGTTTGGGAAGCAGGTAAAGTTATATCTAAGGAATATTGGTCCTTTCTAGATTCTATAATGGGTTGGTGAGGTGGCTTGTCCTTTGTATTTTCTACCTTGGTTCAGTGTGGTGCACAATGTGTTTCAGGTGTCACAGTTGAAAAAGTATCAGTCGGATGGTGACCATGTGATTTGATGGGATCATGTTGAGCTAGAACTAGATGTTTTATTAGTGCATGTGCTAGTGAAGGTTGTGGATAGTCAAGAGAAATTATTATGTGTTAAAATCATCAATTTAGTTTGTGTTTTGTGGTAGCATGTTCAGATTCAAGAGGATACTTGGGAGAGGGAGAAAGAAATGGTCGAGTAGTGGGCCGAGCTCTTTTGGAAAAGGACGGGTTCATTACTTTCCCTGGATGGAAAGTCCAATGGTGGGGAGAATTTAGTACCCCAGATTTGAGTTATGTGTCCTTTTTTATGTTTTTTTATATTTTTATATTTCTTGGGATGAGTTGGAAAGAGGATGGGAGAGTTTGGAATGGGTTTGAATGAGTTTGGAGGCTTTTAATTAGGTTCATGGTGTGAGAAAGGTTAGAGGAAACCAATAGGATTCTCTAGGAAACTGTACAGGGGGAGAGAATAGGCTTTTCATGGCCTGTGCAGGGTTTTCCAAACCCTACGAGGCAACCATTAGGACCCTAGCTCTCGAGGAAGTAGAGTACGCTTGGTTAGCGCACGGTTTTCCAAACGGTGCAGGCTAACCTTGCGTCTGCTTAAAAATATTTTTATAAGTTATGAGCTCCCTTTGGATTTACCTATTCCACCCCCAAACATCCTCCAACTCTTGAATCACTTAAGAGTTTTGGTTCCCAAAGGTTTTATGGGCTCTCCCACTCGATTTGGAAGCGTTTTGAAGAGGTTTCTTGGTTGAATGAAGGATGTTTCTCCCAAGTAAGTTTCTCCTCATGGTTTCCTTGTGTTTTCCTCTAGATCTACATACCTATCTTTCTTTGTTTTCTTGATCTACACTTTTTTTGTGTATATCTAGTGTTTTGGTTTCCTTGGATAATATTTTAAAGGCTTTTTAATGTTAGGGAGAGTTATCTATATTTGTTTTCGGGGTGCATTCGCTAGATTTGAGGTGTGGTTGCTTGTGGGATTTTTTCTCGGGAACCCTAAAGGTGTGTGGATTCTCTCTCAACTCCACATGATTAGAGAAAATGTTTTTGGTTATAATTAATTTATTGTTCTTGAAATTAATTGTGTTTTGATGTGCAAAATTGGTTAGAAATCCCATGGGTGATTTTTTAGAGATTTTTGGGAAAAAGGGTTTTGTGGTGAAATGCTATTGTTGTGGATTTTAAAATGGGATGCTATGGTTGATTTGTGAAAATCATTGAGGGAATGGTTTTCAATAAAATGGGGGGTTTTATTTACATGTTTTTTGTCATGGAAAATTATTTTCAATAAATGGGTGATTTATTATAGTGGATTGATATGAAATAGAATTGGTTGGTTGCATGTGGTTGTGACTGTGGTGGATTATATACATGGAATTGGATTATTTTGAATGTTGTGTACAAGTGGCGAGAAGTACCACTATAAAAATGGTATGGATAGTGGACGGAATGGCCACCATCAATGGTAAGTGGACGGGAAGTGCTACTATAGTGGGAATGTGTGAACAGGTTGGACCGAAGCCTCACTGTTTGGTTGTTTTTTTTTTGTGCATTTATTTTCAAGATGGAAATTGTGGTGCTAACGTGAAATGATGAAATGAATTGTGGCATGTTTGGTTGGCTTTCCCTTGATTACTTTTTTGGGCGTGATGTCCTGGTAAGGGCATGTTTGGCTTATGAAAATGGTTGCACATGTTATTTATTTTATATAAACTGTTTTATATAAATGTGCTAACAGTTTTATCCTAGTGGCATTTGTAGGGAAGTCATTTAGGGAATTCCTAATGAATTTTAGTATTCACCCCGTGTTTTGGCATGTTGGTTTTTTTAGATGTTGTGTACCATGACAAGGGAAAAGGTAAGGCATCACCCTCCTTTATTGGTTCATTGTGATCCCCTGATAGATCTTGGAGCTTGGTGCTTGGTGTGAAGCTTTGGTGGTGTCATGGCTCGTGGTGTAGTGTGGTTTAGTCTTCTGCATTGTACTCTAATGTTTGGTGGACATGTCTAGTTGTAGTGGTTTTGGATGTATTATCGAACAACTTGGTTGTATTTGGAGAATACATGCCTGAATGTTGTATTGGCATGCATCATATAGTGGTTGTTATTGGATTGTCGGTTGGTTTTGTCTTAATTGAAAACCATTACCCAATTTGTTCTAGAAGCCCTCAGAATTTATTTCCAGCCTTTAGCACCTTGGGAATGTCTCTTAAGGCCAAGTATCCCTCACCTCATCCTTAAGCCAATGAGGTTGGGGTGGGGCATTACAGTTTTTATGAAATTTTCGGAACTATGATTGTTCTATGATGGAAATAGATTATGGTTTGTTTTTGTTGTCAATCCTCATTAGATGTTCATGAAATTTTCAAGGAAATTGATCATACAGTTCTGGTGAGAAAAATTATTGAAGGGTGATTAGAGACTTGTGTGGAAGGCCTAATTTGGGATCTCATCACAAAAATATAAATATGGTAAAAAGGGGTAACAGGAATTATGTGTGCATGAAAGATGAGGTTTTGTGGAAGAATATTACACACCAAATGTGATTTCAAAATGATTTTTTCATTCATATAAAAAATATTGTGCACGCTGACCAAGATGTGTTGATATCTTCCGCGCAGGGTCAACGAAGACTATAAAAAGGTGGTTACCCCCTTGAATGACTTAATAATTTTCCAATGAAAATATGGTTACTAGGTTGCATCAATGATTTGTACATGAATGAATTACGGAAATTTAATCTTGAGTGAAAGGTGATCATTTTTTCTGAAAAGGCCATGTGAAACCTTTAGTGTAGTTGCACATAAATTAAGGGTTTCATAGAATTTATGGGTTGCAAGAAATTCATCTTTCACGATAATTCCCAAATCTTGCGCGCAAGTTGAGGTATTGCCAAAAGTGTAGTGTTATGATTTTAAACAGATTTTTAACATCCAGTTTGTGTGATCAATGTTTTCACGTGCATAAATTTAGGTCTTAAAAATATTTTTTAAATATTTTTTAAATAAATAAATCATAATGATAAATAATGATATGATTTCTGTTAAAATTGTTTTACATTAAAAAATATCAAACTCACAAATGAACCAATTATATTAATGATATAGTTTTTAGAAACATTTAAAAATTTAATATGGTAAAAGAATTATTTTTGAATTTATTATTTTAAAATTTTACTTGGGTGAATATTTGTTATTTTTATAAAAAACATTATTTTTTATGAATAGTGAAACAAAGGCTCTTTAGTTAAAAACATAATTTTATCTAATATATTGTTTATGCTTAATGATATTGTCAATATTATTTTATTGTAATATTATATATATATATTATCTATTAATAAAATTTAATTAATTAGATTCAATTTCACTTTTTAAATGAATATAAAATCTTTACAAACATTTGAACCAATTCCCTACTTTAAAACCTCATTATTCCGTTCTGTCAGCAAGATTGGAACTAATATTAATTTTTCCCCTTCTATGAATTGAATTTCAAAAATCAAACATAAAACATATTATTCATTCTAATATTTAGGACCTAATAAGACTATGTTATTTTTTTTTCAAAAATGATTTGTAAATGTCAATAAAAGTAATCATAATGGTTATGCCAAATTAAACATTATTAGGGACTAAACCTTAAAATTAAGGGCCCAAATATCCTATAAACATGACCAAAACCCATTTTATATTCATACAATTTATATACACCCTGTTTTATTTAGGGTTTTTGTTTTTTATGACTTTTTATCTAAGAACATGTATACACCAAATTTTTTCTAAAAACTCCATGTGATTACTTTTCTCTCCCTATAAAAGGCCACCAACTCTACCCCTTCTTCACACCTCTCAAAGCTTTTACATTCATCCATGATATGCCCAAGTAGCCTCACAACAATCCTACCTTCAACCATGAATCCTCACATTCAAAAAAAAATCTTCTTAAAAATTTCTTTTGGCATAAACAAATACGAGTAACCCGATTAAGAGGCAACGTCCTCTCTCAATCTCATTTCCGTTATTTTCTATCTCCACCCCCTCAACTATCTTTATTCCATTATTATGTTAAAAAACCAGTATCTTGAATATACTATGTTGTTTTTTCTGATTTTATGACCTAAAATCACACACAAATCCATTTAATGGATGTTGAATATACTGTTTCTCGGTACAACGAACTACTACCTCATGAAACGATGATTATTCATATCTTTTTTACCAACATTCATGGAGGCCATTATGATGGAAAATATATTAATATATTTAATATATAATATTAATTATTTATTTAAGCTTCATTATTTCATTTTACTACACATATCTCTGTACATTACATTTGGTGATAATAAGATAATCTTGTTTGAGGAAGTGTGGACTATCGCCCCCTTAATGCGATGTGATTCATTCAAACACCACATGGAATGTATTGAGGATAGTATTAATAAACGTATATGATATATATTATCTAATAACGATACATTAATTGTGATATATATATATGTACACAAATATATATATTTCATTTCCCTTAATTCTTTCAATACGACAATAAGAAATAGAAACAACATTCATGCGTATGTACGGCTTACTATATCCATGAATGGTGTCTTCTATTTTATATTCCAATATTATATAGATTATTATAATAAAAATATAATTTATTTATATTATATTAATCTCATGGTTTTAAATTTTTATGTCATGATATAGATATAAGGACTAAAGATATAACTAATTAAGACATAATCCATGAACAGAGTGAATATTTCCCAAAGCGAAACATTAACATCGGATCGTCAATATGATGGTAATATAAGTTCAAAATAAAAAAATATATTTTAATATAAATAATAATACTATTCCTTAAAATATTAATAATAAACGTATATTTATTATATAGTAATCCTGAATGAGTATGGAGAGTGTCAGGCAACAAGGTATGGGGATTTGATCTCACATTTAGTTTCTGTGATATACATGCTATGTTCTCGACTATTTATATTTTTCAGGTGTATATACTTAACTTGATTATATTATATATACCTATTATTTAATTATTTGGATATTCACATGCCCATTTGATGATCATACATTTAGGGGTTTTATTTTATAAAAGTTACCAAATATGTAAAAATGTTTTATCTCAACTTTCCATCATTGAGACTCATGTTTCGTAATGAAGCTACACTCCTTTCAGGGTGAATATAATTATAATTTTCATCCCATATCATGTTTATATATATTTTCATGATGTTATTCAATTTATTTAATTTCATTTACTTATCTGGATTTCATGATAACAAGATACCATCTTATAAGAGTTTATTGAGACAATCTCATTTTTTTAAGAATGTTTATGTTAATGTTAATTTGGTGAAATATTATGATAAATCTCTCAATAATATTGATAAAATTTATTATAATCTATTATATTATAATATATTCTTATATTGGTACCATTTTCTAAACTATGGTTCTAGAGTTAGTTAATAATGTTATTTTAGGAAACCCGCATTACACCATATTTGGTCCGAAATCTATGCTTTCTAAAAAGTGTTTCCAAGAATATTATACCAATAAAATATAATATCAAGAAGAAATTTTTAACATTTAATTATTTTACCAATATCATAAATGTAATCTTCATGTCACTTTCTGAATAATGGAATTTTCTATCCTTTTAACCAAGAAAATTAAATATTTTTTTTACCTCGTATGATACGTACAGATTTACCCGACATCATTTTTTCGAATATACTATTTGAATTGTAAAAAATATTAATATTTAAGAATATTTTTTTAAAGGAATTTTCAAGGAAAATTGTTTTCAAAATTGTATCAAACGTTTTTATATTTTTTTCAGGGAAAACCATTTCAAAAATATTTTCAAGTCATATTTAAATGATTTCAAAGTGCATTAAATGAAATTATTTCCTAAACATTTCGAAGATTATTTTATAAGTTTTCAAGAAAAGTTATTTTTAAAAGTTTTAATGATTATTTTATTTGTTTTCTATGTATATTAATTAAATTTGTTCCCAAAAATTTCAATCATTCATTAATTTTTATTCACGTTTTTTCAAAGAAATATTTTTTAAATGTTTTTTAAATTATTTTAAATGAGTTCAATTAAAAATGTATTCAAAATTATTTCCATTCTCATTAAAAAGTTTTCAAGATATCATAGATGTAAAATATATCCAATGATTTATTTATTAAAAATTATTTTTCAAACATGAATGGATATTTTCCTCGAGAATAGTTTTTAAATAATGTTTCAAAATAATTTTCCATATAAGATGACATATATTGATGTTACTCATGACATTATAGGAAAGTATCTAAAGTTTTAATTCATATCCATTCTATTAATATTTTATTCCAAATGATATGAGATTTATGAAACCCATTTCTCATTACTGGGTAATATTTTTATGCTACCCATTCTCATTCAAGGGTTATATACTTTTGAAACCCACATATATTAATTGGTTATTTTTATGATGAAATTATTACGAAACCTATAAAATTCCATTGGTTATAATTTTTTTACAAGTTTAGGATACCCATTTCATGTCATCGGTTATTATATTTTCATTTATGATATTGTGGCACATGTATGTATGATATCATTACTTGACAAGTATGACATATATCTCCCTCTAATGCATTAGGTAAAGATTTATATCTCATGATATAGACAAGACTGGAATGATGTTTTACTCAGTATAGTAATAAAGGGCTTGATAAAGGGTTTACTTGGTTCAGTAATATAGGAATATAATGAGGGTTTAATAGGTTCTTTATTACATGGATATAATGAGGGTTTAACCAGTTCAATAATAATGGGCTAGAATGAGGGTTTACTCTATTCCGTAATACGTGGTAGGAATGAGTATTTACTGAGTTCAGTAATACAATGTTAGAATGAGGGTTTACTCTATTTATTAATATAATAATGGAATTATGGAGTACATGGTTTAGTAATACATGTCTAGAACGAGATTTTACTCGGTATAGTAATAAAATGCTATAATGGGGTTCACTTGGTTCCGCAAAATACATTGTCCACTAAGATAGTCTTGGATGTGATTCCCTGGATACTATGGATATAATAATATATTCTTATGTGTTTCTTATATTCCATTTCTTATTTCTATGTTAGTATTTCATGTCTTATGCACTCTATTTATTCATTATTCATGTCTTATGAATTGTCAAATGTTATGACATGATTTTTGTTATTTTCCTTATTATATAGGGTATGATATTCAAATTTCATGATATAATTCTCATACCCTTATGATATTGTTTATCCTTACATGTCTCCCTAGTTGAAACTTACTGATATTTTGATCTCACCACTTTATTATGTTACCTTACCACTGTTACGTGGAAATTTTTTTTTAGAACCACTAATGGTGAATATATTTCGGTGAGATGATGAAGATCATTCCCCATGATAGAAGACATATTTTTAAGTTTCCAAATACACTAAACTATTATGGTCCTTGAGAATTTATTTTCTTAATGTAATGAATATTAATATAAATTAATTTAATATCGATTTATCTTAAGACTCAGTTGCTGAAGTTGGTATCAAATGAAAGGATTAGTCAACCTTTGGATACTATGATGAGAAAACCATAGTGAGATCCATAGGATTATTTCTAAGGATATGTCTTGGGATGTATCTAATGATATGTATAATGATGGTTTAATATTTAATAAAATGTCCGGGAATGATGGTAATAGGTAGAGTGAGTGGTTTCTAAACGATACATCCTTGTTTGGATACTACAAGTGTATATATCTCTAACATAGATATACTTATGGGTATCAACTCTGAAAAGATATTCTAGGAATGAATCATGGTAAGGAGGTACATGATAATGGACCTTTTTTCACTCCTAGTTTAACACTCCTATGGGATATACTTTGGGAATTAACAAACTCCTCCTAAACCATCATGATGGATTTTTATTCAAGATAGCGATGAATAAGATAGGATAAACTATGGTGTCATATATTGTTTAATTTTTCATGATTTATAAATACTATAAGTAATTTTTTTCATTACTGTATGGTAATATAAAATGATAATTAATGGTCACACTACAATTTTGGTTTCAGTCAATTGTTTGAACAAGAAAGAACTAGAATAATGTTGATGGTGATGGAAAAATTTATAATGAGAAATCAAGATTTAATCCTACTAGTGTGAATGATGTCATGATCATGCCAAATCATTTTTCACAGAACATTATTAACAATGTTTACCTTAATAAACAAGCTGACTCACCCCTGAAGGGAAAGAAGGTGTTCCCATAGAGTTATGGTATAAAGACCATGAAGGAAAGAATATTTGGCTTCGTTTATTTCATTATTGTAGAAATAATCACATACATTAATGTCTTAGACAAACATGTAGGTGTTTCGAATGTAGATAATAAGGAAAAAAATCAAGTGATTTTAAGGGATAATGATGTATTCTGTTAACAAAATTGATGGGAATTTTGGCCTCCCTATGTCTTAATGAAAGGTTATGTGTTTTAAGTGTGAATAATATATTTATTATACAACCCAATGTTCTAAGAGGAATTTTCTTTAAGAGGTTCTATAGGGTGGTTCAACTAATGGTTACATTGTGGATAATGAAAAGACTACAAATGGGATGTGAAAGGAAATAAGTAATATTGTTAGTGGATTAAGGATGAAATAATTGAGGTATTTATTTATTTGGATTTCCAGAATTAAGAATGGATAATTTTATATGGATAGTTTTGTATATGTTTGTGCTATGGATTTACAAGAATATGTTGGATGGTGTGATAGATTAGAAAGGTTATGTCATGAAAGTTAACATTTTTTCTAAGGGAAAGTAACCCTTAAAATTTTTATTATATTACGAGAATGTTGTATGGATAAATATATGTATGATATGAATAAGTAAATTGGACATCATTTATTACCTTCGAAGTAAGTAAGTTCTTTTTTTAGTTGGTTTATGTTTCCATTAATGATGTTTAAAACCTTTTTGGTTTAAAGAGTAAATCCAATATACATTGGAATAAGGAATCATGCATGATTTATGAAATGATTTATGGTAATTAAGGTTGTCACCTTGTTTCTAGAGAATATATGATGAGGGTATTCACTTCACCGAGGTATGAAAATCAAGATCTACATTGCGTAATCCATGGGAATCAATTTTATTCAAATTTCCTGAATATATTTCTAATGTTTTTGATTTTCATCTTTGACAAGGGTTATAAGGAAAACTATTCATGGAAAGTTTAAGTTAAACTTTGGAGGAAGAATTTGTTCACTGATCTTGTGTTAAAAATCATGGTTAAATTGATAATCAATTATTAAACTTATTTTAAAGATATAAAATTATATACTATATTATTTGGGTATAAAAAAATGACATCATGTATTTTGAGCTACAACCAATCATGTCTCATAAGGTTGTGGGTCTTAAACCTATGATTGAAGGGAAATGAGGGTTTCAAACCTACCACTAGCCTCTATGATGTCTTAGTTAATCTATATTTATTTGTAATAAATAATTATTTATGATGAATTTTTTTTTTCACATTTTTTATAAATTAATGCATGTTTGTTTTTTAAGAGAAAAATAGAAATACTTTATGTTCATTATGGGACTTAAGATCCATTAAAATCTTATTTTATTTATTTATTCATCAATGTTGATTTATATACCTTAATTCCATGAGGTAGTTGATTTATTAGAATTTTTTCAAAGCACATACCAAGAATGAAATATTTTTTATATAACTTTATCTGGTATTTCTCAACGTTATGATAGTGGTAAAAAAATATAGTTATCCTAATACATTTTATGATGATATGAGGGCCTTTAAAGTCATAAAATATTTATTATTTGTATACTCTCTACATTACATTGATCATTAAATTTATTGTGATTCATTACCTCAATCACTACCCATAAATATTAACACTTTTCCTCCATGTCTAATTATCACTCCCAACCTATGTTCTCCTATGTGGAAACCCAATTATATGTTACTTTGGGTAACTGTTATGGTTCCAAATTTACCTTCTCAAGTGATGTTTGAGTATACATATTTACTATTTGGGTTTATATGAATGAAAATTTAATTTATAAAATAATTGATAAACTAGAATAATTTCGACGGTGAAATTCATTTTATGGGGGTAAAATTTAACACCCAGATATTTTGATAATAAAATATATTTTCAAATATATTTATTTTTTCAATATTTTTTCATTTCACATGACACTATAAGTATATATATATATATATTAAAAAACTAATTCAAACATTCCTTTCACACAAAATACTAGCTTGGCTTTCACTACAAGAAATAATGACTTGGATGATGATGCATACAACATTGAGTTTCAGTAAAACATCATTATATTTATATATAATCAATAAAATTAAATAATTACAACCAAAGCACTAAAAATTTTCATATGAATAGTAATACCTAATTTTCAATTTTTTTTATTTTTTTATATAATGAAAACATGTTGATAATGAAAGATAGGATTTTTGTTAAAGTCCTTTTATATTAAAAAATATATTATTCTCCCGAATGATCTGCTTCTAATAATGAATGTCTTTTTAGAAACCATAAGAAATTAAATTTGATAAAATAATGTTAATTTTTAATTTTTAATTTATATAATACACTAGTTTAAATTATTGGGATTTTTCTAATATGCATCATTTTTAATGAATAGTGAAAAATACTGCTTTTTAGTTAATAACTACCTTTTTATCTAATTAATTATTAATGATAAATTATACATTAAATTTTTTTAAGGTAAAATTATATTAATATTAAATATATTAATACAATATAATTAATTGTAATCAATTTTACTTTGTAAATTAATATAATATCCTAACAAACATTTGAACATTTTCCTACATTAAAACCCTATTATTTCATACTATCTGCGGGCTTAGCACTTATCTTATTTTTTCATATTTTAGGAATTAAATTGAAAAAATATAAAATAAACCATTTTATTATTTTTGATATTTATTTTCTAATAATTCCACGATAAATTTTGACCAAAATGATTAGTAAAAGTGATTAAAATTAAGCATAGCTGTTAAGGCAAAATTAAACTTAATTAGGGATACAACCATAAAATTAAGGTCCAAAATGACATAAAACCTTTTCCAATACCTATTTAATGTCTATATTTCTCCCATAAAACTTACATTATTTATTTACTTTGGTTTTATAAGACTCTTTATGTATGAACTTTTTCACACCTAATTGTTTTCAAAAAAATTCAATGTGAATCCTTTTACCACCCTATAAAAGGCCACAACCTCTACTCATTTCTCACACCTCTCAAACCATTTCATTCAGAACTATATCTTCCCAAGTATCCTACCAAAAATTATCTCTTTAACTATGAGTCCTTACTTCGTATATAAAGCTTTAAATGGAATCCTTTTGCAATAAACCCATAGGAGTTACCTGCTTAATAGGTAACATCATCTCTCAAGATCCTTTTATTATTTTCCTTCTCCACCACATCCACTCTATTTATTCTATTATTATGTGAAAAAACCATCGTAATACATATAATAGGATGTTTTTATTTATAGGTAATGACCTTAACATATTATCACCAACATATAATGGGTGATGGACATACTATTTTGGTGTACGGTGAAATATTACTTCACGAATCAATGATTTTTCATTTCTCCTTTACCCCCAATCGTGGTTTACATTATGAAGGTAACATTATTATATAGGTGATATATTATATTTATTATGTTTTTATTTTTATTTATTCCTTTTTAAAATACAAAACCATTTACATTACATTTGGTTTTGATACAAAAATCCCATTTGAGGAATTGTTGACTAATGCCCCCCCCCCCCCCTCAATGGGATGTGATTCGTCCAAACAACACATTGAATGTATTGTAGAAGGGATTAATGACATTATATGATATACATAATATATTAACAATAATATAATAATATATATATATATGTAAATATATATATATATATACATTTCGTTTTCTTTTATTCATTTTATACGACAAAAAAATAGAAACAACGTTCATGCATACGTACGACTTACCATCACCATAAACGGTGTATTCCATTTTATTATCTTATATTATATATATTATTATAATAAAAATATTCTATGTAAACCAAATATTTATATCATGTTTTACATTATGGATTCTTGATATTTTTTTAATGATCAAAGATATTACAAATTATGACACATGCGATGAACAAAACAAATTTTACCAGAAGTAAAACTTTAACCTATGATAATTAACTGAATGGTAATATAAAGTCATAATAAAACAATATATGATATTATTTATAATAATATGTATCTTTATAATATATATAATAAAATTATATATATTATATAGGATTCTTGTACGAGTACAGAGAGAGTCAAGAAACAGTATAAGGGGATTTCAACTCACTTTTAATTTTTGTTCGATATTGGCTTTGTTTTCAAATATTTTCTATTATGTGGTGTATGTAATTACCATTATTGTATTATATTTATAATTTACATGAAATTATGGGTATTCATGTACCCATTTTAATATCCTTCTTTCAAGGTGTTTATGTTTCAAAAGATACCAATTTAGTAAAAATGTTTTGTCTCAATTTCCCTTCTTTGAGACTCATGTTTTGTTATACACTTAAAGTCTTTATTAGGGTTCATATAATGATATTTAAAATTAAATATCATCAATATAAACCATTTAATGATATTCTATTCTTCCTCTATCTTCCTTTCTGTTAAAAGAGAGCATGATCTCAAGATACAAAGTTGTAATATTTTATTGAGATAATTTCATTGATTTGTGAGATTGATTATGTTTATGCTTACATTGGAAAACTTTTATGATTCATATATAAATAATATTAATAATTATACATCTAATTTTTCATTTCATGATATTATCAGGCGTTGGAACCAATTTCAAATCTATTTTAAATAAGTTAGTTAAGAATTTGTTTCTAGGATAGTCTGACGTTACAACCTATTCGGTAGGAAGTCAATGTTTTCTAAAAAAGGTTTCCACGATTATAATACCATTCAACAATAATATTAGATGTAATTTTTACCAATATTTTTCATTTACCATTTTCTTCAATGTAATAATTTTTTCTATTCCCAGAAAAAGAAAATTGTTATCCTTTATACTATTAAAAATGAATTTTTTTTACCTTGTACGACATATACATATTTACCTTCCATAATTCCCTTGAATATCCATTTTTCATTATTAATAAGTTTGATATTTAAGAAAATATTTTTATTATAAACATTGAAGATTATTTTTTCCAAATGTATTCAAATGTCATTAATATTTTTTCAAGGAAAACTATTTTTTAAATATGTTTTCAATTCATAATTACAAATATTCAAAGTTATTTCAATGAAATGGTTTTCAAAACATTTACAGTCTTCTCTTTTATGTTTTGAAGAAAAATGATTTTCAAAACGTTTTCAAGATTAAATTATTTGTTTTCAATTTATCCTCAATGAACTATTTTTGAAAAATATTTCATACTGTCATTAATTGTTTTTTATCATTTCAAAGTAAAAAAGTTTCTAAAATTATTTGATGATTATTTTAACAGCTTTCATAAAAAAATTATTTCATAATGATTTCATGTATATTTTATATGTTTCATGATATTTTCTGAGAAAATTATTTTCAAATTTCATTTTGTATTAAAAATCCTTTTTCAAAGAAGAAAGGATAAATTGTTTAAGAATAATTTTTAAAGGTTATTCCAAAATTATTTTCCATCTAAGAAGACATCTATTGATATTACTCATACATTTATAAGAAATAATCTAACGGTTCAATTCATTTACATTATATGAATGAGTTATTTATAATACCTTGTTATTTATGAAACCCATTTCTTCTTCATGGGTAATATTTTATAGAAACTCATTCCCTTTAAGGGGTTATATGATTTTAAAACCTACTTCTTTTAAATGGTTATGTTTATGATGAAATTATTATAAAACCTGTCTATTTCCACATGTTACAATATGATTACTTATTTGGGATACACATATTATTTCATGGGTTAAGATATGTTCATTTATGATATTGTGGAACAAGTATATATGATTTAATTATATGAAGTGTGGGACCTATATATCCCTATAGTGCATTTAGTAATGATTTGAGTCTCATGAGATAGAAAAGTCTGGAATGAGCATTTATGTAGTTTAGTAATACAGGTATGGAATGGGGGTTTACATGGTTAAGTTTTTTAGGGCTAGAATGAGGTTTTATTTTGTTTACTAATATAGGGCCAGAATGAGGTTTTAATTAGTTCAGTAATACAGCACTAGTATGAGTGTTTACTCGGTTCAGTACTACAGTGCTGGAATGATGGTTTACATGGTTCAGTAATACAAGGCTATAATTATGGTTTACATGGTTAAATAATATATGTTTGTAATGAGGCTTTACTCGGTTTAGTAATACAGGGGTGGAATGAGGGTTTACATGGTATAATAATACTGGGTAGGAATAGGGGTTCACCTAGCTCAGTAAAAGACATTATCAACTAATATGGTCTTGGTAGTGATGCATTGGATGCTATAAAAGTCTTATTTAATGCTAATTTATTTCCACAATTTTGTATTTTATTTCTATGTTATAAATTCTTGTATTATTCCCTCTATTTAATCATAATTCATGTCTTATAAACTACCAATATTTATTCCATGATCCTTATTATGATCTTTGATATGCATGGTTTGATCTTCTACTTTCATGATAACATTATCATGAACATATGATAATTTTTATGCTTACATGTCTCACTTGTTTACCCTTATTAAGAGTTTGATTCCACTAC
Source organism: Viscum album (assembly GCA_963277665.1). Taxonomy (NCBI): domain Eukaryota; kingdom Viridiplantae; phylum Streptophyta; class Magnoliopsida; order Santalales; family Viscaceae; genus Viscum; species Viscum album. The sequence continues at coordinate 1,825,929,264 of OY728150.1, read as the reverse complement.
TTTCTAAAGTTTCCTTCATACGGTTTTGAAGAATTGATTTAGGTATAAGTAATCATGGGAGATATCATTATGGGAGATATTGGAGATCATTCACCAGAACGGAACACCTTATTTTTATGTTTTTAGATACATTGTACTATTATTTTCCTCTAGAATGTATTTTATTAATGTATTGAATATGAATCTAAAATGAGGAAACATAAATGTACGTCATGACTGGGTCATTATATGATCCATATAATCAATGATTATTACCCTAAATCATTAATTATATACATAATAAGATTTTTCATTCTACATCAAAAAAAATTTAAATCATAAACTTCTTGTTTAAAAATAATTAATCTTATATATTTTTTGTGATACATTATTTCAATGTAAATTATTAAAAAAATTAAAATTATTTGGCCGACATTTGGAAATTATTTGGAAAGTTACTATTAATTTTTTTATTATTATGTCATTGAAATTCATATAAAACACTTTTAGTTATTTAATATCATTCATGTATCACCCTTTAAATGTTCTTATCCATTGCATCATATTGGTGATTGAACATTAGATATCATATATTCTAATTCTAGATTTTTAAAACTTTGGCATATATACTTTTTTTATATACCATTTTATTTTTATGTTGTAATGAATCAAGGATAAATGGTTGATTTAATGTTGCACAAAATTGTAGGGTTTATCATTTTTGAATGGGGAAATATATTTATATATCCCTCCAATGAATTATTTAAATATTTAAATATTATAATGTAATTATTATAGTCTAGGATTTGATTTGGGTAGTTATGTTCACATTCTATATGTGAAAAATATAATGTTACCTATGATCTAGTTTTTTTAAATAGATAGGTTGTGGTCATCCAATTTATTAATTTTGTGTTTAGACCTAATGTAGTTAGGTATTTTCAAAACATTATGTATTTAAAAAATATGTTTATTTATGATCCATATTCCTAATATATATCCCCATTGATTATGATTAATATCTATTATTTCACATTGTAATGTCATTGTTTATGATATATATTCATGGTGATAAACTTATCGTTCATATTTCCCATATTATGATCTATTATTATTTTATTTCGAATTTTAAAAATTACATTGGATTATGTGATAGTATTCAATTAATTTATTGATTTCTAAAATATTTATCTTCCAATCATGTTAGTGGTCTAATGGTATGTTCTCAGAGTCTTATTATTTTTTTTCCTTCATGGATAATTTGAGATCAAAATTTGATAAAATTTATATTACACTTGATAATGATAATGATTAATATGTATGATATGTGTATATGGTAATCATAAATGTGGATATATTATTGAAGAAATGTTTGTGGTATTCTGGAAAAAGTTTTTTTGTTTCTAATCCCCAATGAAATAAGAATTATTAGAAATGATATTGTGTTTTATTTTTGATATATATTGAATTATTATGAAAAATGGTATAAGATATTTGTACAACATATTTTAGTAATCTCATTATAATTTATCGTAAATTAATTCTGGTAAATTACTAGTAAATGTAATCCATATTTGGAGTCATGTCAAAGCTTATAAATATATTGGGAGGATATTTTACTAAATCGGCTAGTATTTTTAGATTCGACATTAATTCCATGATAATACTGCATAAATATAAAAAATTATTAGACATCACACCAATAAAATTTTACAAAATATTCTTATTAATGTTGTGTGAAAATGATTTCAAAAAAAACCAATACAAGATTACTAAATTATTTTCAAAAATGGAATGATTTGATAACTAAGTAAGAAATGAATCATTCACAGACCTTATTAATAAATAAATGGATGATTTTATGTGTTACTCTTTGGTATGTATTTTTATAAATATTTAATATATATATTTTTTACACTATAACAATAAAATATCTAGGCTACACTAAATAATGTGGCCCCTTTAACATAATGATCTATTCATCGAAAGTTATTTCCTACATACTCATCCATAAAGGATTAAGCTATGAAACTGGTAGTTTTATATAGGAGAAATTTTTTGATCAGTAATAGGTTATCAACATAAAAATAATAATTTTATTGACACCAAAAGTCAACAAAAACATGGATTTTCAATAAATCATCATAATTGGGAAACTTTTAGTCATACATATAGGGCATTGAAACACACAAAGTTAAAAAATCATTATTACCTTGTATAACTCAAATTTTCTAGTGGAACGATGATATTGATGAATCAATCTTATATTTTCTTATTAACCTGATGATTAACTCTTAAAATTTTATTATGAATACATAAATGAGGATTTGATAAAACAATTTTGGTTTTACATTGGATAAAGACATCCTTATATTATATAATAAAAACTCTTTATTATTCTTCTTCATTATGAATCCTTAATGAACTTATCATTGGTCAAGGATATTCATTAATGTATAAAATTTTCGATTCAGGTCCTTTTATTGTGGTGGTGATTCATTCTTCAGTTATCAGTGGTGGTTTCCCAATGATTTTATCCTTTATTTGTAATATTCTGAACATAAAAACACAATAATTTTTATATCATAAAAAACACCTATATCCTAAAAACAATATTTTTTGAGATTTAGGGGATAATTAATGATCTATCATAAAAAATACATTACTCTTCCCCAACTTTATATTTTTTACCATAGTCTGGGTCTTATAAATGATATACATTCTACATTCAAGATATATCACATTATCTAAAACCTCATTGTTATTATTTTTCTTAATCGTTTCTAAAAAATATCAAAATCAATTAAAAACATGAAATGATAATTTATATATAATTAATAGATATAATGGTAATAAAACACATTTTGATAAAATAATAATTACAAAAATATTATTCATTTAAGTAATACTAAGTGAGAATATATAAACAGTTTCTCACAGAATAAACCAACTAATTTTATTAAAATGTCTATAAGAAAAACACATTAGAACATATAATGGAAATTATGAAATCATGATTGTTTCTTGGGATATAATATATGTAATAACCCTTATTTCTACAATTAAAATAACCTATACAATGAAATAACCTATTAATTTAATTATATTAAATTATTTATTATTAATAAATCATCACCTAAATAAATAGATGTATATATAATTTCAGTTCATTCCTTCATGATTACCAATTTCCAAGAACCTTAGAATGGTTAAAATATATAGAATATTTGATTAAATCCAAATTAATATTTATTCCTATATAAATAAAATGAATATAAAAGAATGGGTTTTCCAGTGTCTTATTGAGAGGTAAAAGAAATTGAATCATAGAATATTGAACACTATTAGTACTAATATACACAAATAAATCCATATTCTAAATTTAAAAGTTATTTTAGAGATATAATTATAATCATTTTATTTGAAAGTTAAAAATAAAACCCATTAAATATTTATAATATTTTTTCATGTTACCCTTACAATATAAATGGTAATTTTAATATTTTTTTATGTAAATTTAGAATAACAATATAATCTAATCTATTTCTTGACAATTTAATTTCATATGTTAATAAAATTTTAATTTTTATCTTTAAAATATTCAGTTTTTAATGTTTGGAAGTTGTAGTTGTTCAGAATTAAATCATTGTGAATTATTAGTGTTATAAAACAAATAATAGTTCAAAAATTCAAAATAAATGATTATTATTGTGTAACAATATCCATATTCCGTATTTGTTTACCTAAAATAAAAATTCCTCTTTTGATATATTTTTTAATAATAATTTTTAAATTTATAAATTTTATTCTTATAACAATAAACTTGTTTTTTGTATATATTTAATTTGTGGAAATGATACAAAAAAATTAAGAACATATAAATTTTAAAATTATATAATTCATCATTGGGAATGAGTTCTTAGAACAACGAATTTAGTTAATCAAAATATAAATATAGAAATTAAATAAATAATTTAAATTGTTATGTGAGAGTTAATCAACACACTATTATAAAGTGTTATATAATTATATATATATCATGTGGAATAATTATTGTACTATATGGATTTATATTATGGGAAATTTAATAGTAAAACCCTAACCATGAGTGTTCTCGCCTCTCTAAAATTAGCCTAAATTGAAAAAAAAATCAGAAAAAAGAAGAAATTTTTTGGAAACTATTTGTGAAATTAAATCGAACTCTAAGATACATATTATATAGTTAGTATTCCTAATTTTTTATTTTATAAAATAATATGTAAGGATTAAACCTCGTTTTTTACATCATATTAACAAAAGTTCCAATATAACCATCCTGAAATAAAACATTGATGATATATTCAATTGAAAATTAAAGGCAAATTATTCCTTTTTCGATTATTAAAACAACTACATTTTACATGTTTTTTATGAAAAATTATTTTTTAAAATGTAATAAATTAATGTCTATAACATTCATGATTTTATTGATATATCAAAAAAATAAAATTATTTCATAAATGGAATTTATTAAAAATAGTGTTAAAGCACACTTTATAGATAAGATCATGTTGCATTAAAAAATCCATTTACAACAGATTAAAAGTGTTATTTTAAATTCTAAGTGCATCATAAAGGGAAAAGCTAAAAAAATCAATCGTTCCTTATCCATTCATTTTGGAAGATAAGGTTTTTTTTATTATTTTGTAATTTAATAATTATTTATTAAACATAATTAAATTTGAATATATTTTTTAGGGATATTATTGTAATTTGAGTTTCAATATGTGTAGAAAATAATAAAATTCATGTATTACTACTTATATAAAAACATAAAATTCCTAATTATTATTTAAATTCTAGAAACAAAATAAATTTTATAAATATTACCACATAAATTATAATTAAAACAATATATTTCACTTTTTTATACATTCAAAATGGTTGTTTAAACCCTACAAAAATATTTGTAATGGATTTAAAATTATATATTTTTTAATAAAATTATTGAAATAAATATAATTTTTTACTTATCACTATATCTTCTAAAACCATTGATAATTATATTTGTTTCTATTTATAAGATGATAATATTTTCTAACATATAAATATACACTTTTCTAACATTATGCAAGCATTGGTTAATCATTCAGATAATTATCATACCATTTAAATGTAATATTAAATTTTATATACCATAATACCTTATTATTTTTAAATATTATATACCTTATGGTCTAATATCACCTTATCCAATATCATTATTATCATATAAGACCTAAATTTTCACTTTTCCTATTTTTTGTGTCCACTATGTCAACATCAATAAGTAATATTATTTTAATCTTCATTGAAGAGTTAATTAAAAAATTAATTAATTTAGATATGATTTTTTTATTGTTACATCATTTAGAAATTATTTGATATATTTTCATATATTTTTATATCATTATATATAAAAATATAACAATTTAGTTCAAAACATCTAGTGGAATCCAAACACTTATTTAAATGTGAATATGAATTCAAAAAAATGTCTCAATGTGAACTCTAATTAAATTCAAACATTGAATCTAAAAATAGATAGATTAAAATCATAAAAAATCCATATTAAAATAAAATTATCATTTAAAATATATCAAAAAATACTTTAATCAAAAAATATATAGAATACCACATTTACTATTTATTATAACAATTTTTTTATCAAAATTATCAAAATAAATTAATATTATTTATGAAATCATTATTAAAAATATTTTCATCATTATATTTAGATAAATAAATTAATATTAAATATTATATTTTAAAATATATATCATAAAATAATTTATTCATTTTTCATAGAATAAAAAAATCATTTTAAATCAAAAAACCGCATTTTTATTTCATAACATTACGTAATATTTTTAAAAGATATTAAAAATATCATATATATTTATAATTTTGGAAAATTAATATAATATCTATATAAAAAACCCATTAAAATAAATCATATAAAAAAATAATTATTATTCCACCATTGATGAAATTAATATTTATGTTATGAAATACTTGGTTTTTATTGATAACTCTAAAAATTAAAACACTATATGATATATTGTATAACCCAAATAATCATAAATATATTTTGATACTACATAATTAATGTTTCTCATAGAGTATGGTCAACCGCTTGATCTTAAGAATATTTTTTGGAAAATTTATCTTCTTTATTATAAGAGGACTTGTCCTATGTCGGGGAGATTCTATGAAAACATTTGAAACCATTTGAATGGTAATAGAAGAACCTAAATCATATTTTCTAATTAATGAAATTGCTTTATATCATCTTTAATTATTTAAATAATAACTAAATTTCACTCAAGTAAATGATCTTCTAGGTGAGAGCAATCTCAGTATAAATATGATTGCAATACAGGACATTAATTTTTCCATAAATAAGAGGATATCTCATAAAATTTGTCTTATTGTATAATGTATGAGAAAATGGGAGTTATGTGGATCATTTCATTTAAATATAAGGTCTATATTAATTAATAAATATATATTTTTTATATTGATATGATTGATAGGGGAAATAAACTATCCTTCACAACATTCCATAGTATACCGGGAGCATCTTCCTACACATTTTAGACTATTACCAATATAGTATTTTCCAATTATGGTTAATTCAAATCTCTTATAATTTATTTCATTTATATGTAAATATTTTTGTGAGTTTATTGGTATTTTATCATTTTATATTACACCAATATTTCTATCAATTTAATACTTTAGGCACTAATGGTTGGAAGAAAACAGTAAATATAATAGATAACCCCAAGTTCATCTTAATTGGACATTGAAATTGATATCTTAATGAATAAACATGAATTTGTTATCAAATATATGATCCTGTAATTTGGTTTTCAATTTTAATTTCCCAAAATGTTTTAATTCCCGCAATTTTTAGACTGAATAATCACATTAGGAGGGTTTAAATTTGCCTCTCTATACATCAAACAGAAATAGTTATGGTAATAATGAGTAGTATTCTTAAAACATAATCAAGTAGGGATCAATGGATTTTGACCTCATTGAAATTTTTATAAATGTATAATTTTATTACATGACAATTTGATGTTATTTTATTATTATTTTTTATAGTGTATCTGATTTGATAGATCTCAATTTATTCTGTCTCAATGTGAAATGTCTCATTAGTGTCCACATCAGTCTTAAATATAATATGATTTTATTAGGTTGAGACATGGGACCACTAATTTATTTTCATTGAGTAATGGAATCTAATACTGACATTTATTCTATAATAATGGTGTGGTGTTCAATACATTCTCCTTCTTAAATGAGGGACCATATTTCTCCCAAAAAAGCTACTCACTAATGTATAATTTGGTGAGAATGGATCATATTTTCCTTCTAGAAAGTTAAATATCCTAAAATATATGGTATGATCATTGTGATTCAATCATATGTCTACACTAATTGTTGTCTATTAATTTTTTTATCTTAGATGAAAAATTATGTGTAATATTCAACTGATTTATCATTGGAGTTTTTTCATTCAATCAGTGTATATTCCATGATTATAAATGTTTTCATATATATTGGAAGATGATTCCATTTAATTTAAAAAAATCACCAATATTTCCATCTATAATTTTAATGACATTAATGGAATTAATCTAATATTATTCATTGAAGTCATATTTAATTTATTGTGTCAATTCATATAATTATAATTATAAGGTTTTTATGTTCAAAGGATTTTGGGAAATATAGGTCACTCATGTGGTAACCTCTTATTTTTCATCAATTGACATATGAAAAAAGTGGTTCTAGGTGGAAGTAAATGTCAAAGGTCATTAAAATAAATCTTTATTGGAGTAAAATTTGATATATGGTCCTCAAATCATGGAATAATGACCTCATCTGAATTATACATGAATTTTAATGTAATAAATTTATCAATGATTTGTGTATTTTTGTTCTAAATACAATGTATTTCTTCTCTTTCGTCAGTTTATATATGAATCCTATATGACATGTTTCTTAGGGAAATCCAACCCCACTTCGACTCCATTAAATATCTCAAGATATATATCTTTATAGAAATTAAATCCTACGTCACATAGCCCAATATAAAATTATATTATAAATAATTATGAGGAAAATAATTAAATGTTTTATTAGGATTATTGATTTTCAATAGGTTGATCATGTGGGTTTTGGAAGAAATAATTATCAACAAATTGGGAAAATTTCAAAGATTGTATATTTGAATTTTATTAATAAAAAACAACAATGTATTTTTTTCAATTTTACATCATTTGTGTTGATAATATATTTCATATATTTTTATAATAATTATCTTAATGTTTTCATGTAATTAAACCATTCTTGCTTCAGGGTTGGAGCATGTATCTCTACTAGATTGAGAGTAAGAGTGATAGATAATAAATTTCTAGACTTCCATTTGAATGATAATGGTTATTAGTGATGTTATTCTTTTTATTATTAAAATGGAATCCTCTAAAAACTTTTACTTGTAGGAAAATCTCAAGAACCATTCAGATTTTGTTACGGGATTAGAAAATGTACACATTATACTTGCAAGTTTTTTATAAAAATTTATAACAATTTCTCAATGAGATATTATATAATCACAGAATATTTCAAACCCTTATATATATTTATAGATATTTTCACTCTCTCATAATAATATTATTTAAAGTGGAAAATTTATTGCAATTTTTTCAAAATCATAGTGTAATTTAATTGAAGGAGGAATTGAGGGAAGAGATACTCTCACCTAATGTAACAACCTGTTGTGTTATTTTTCTACTAGAAAGAATCAATACCTTTTAGGGTATATATATACTATAACCCACCATTGGTTGACACCTAAGGGAAGATTTACTGATATGTTTATGATGTTATTATATTCCATTCAATATCATGATGATTGGAATAAAGTAAATTTCTTTTTAGGCAGTGTTGGGTCCACAATATAAGGGTCGGTTTTCTTATTTGGTTATAATGTTATATTCCATTTTTAATGAAAAATAATCATGAAATAAGAACATATAATATTTGTGAAAGTTCCATTACTGACATCCTTGAGGTTTTCACTCGATGGTTCACATAATCTTGAGATAAATGACACCAAAATATTTGAAGGCCTTGCTAATAAAATTTAATTTCAATAAATCAATTAAAAAAACGAGGCCTTGTATCATCTGGATATATTAACTATTAAATTATTGATAAAATAGACTCCGCCAATTGAGGGGGTCTTTTAGATGAAGGGTTTCTTTTTGTGATAAATCATGTTCACCAGGTATGTTTTCCTTATGTAACATATCGTTAATCCACAAAAGTATTTATTTTTCATCCATAAAATAGATTATTTATTACATAATTGATATATTAAAAAAATTCATTGGGATGATCATCTGAGGATATGGATATACCTATATATATTTAATTAATTTTATATCAACTATATATTGGTAGTGGAAAATTGGATGAGACCCCAAATCAGGAAATTTAATTTGATACTGGGTGAATAATCATTCTTCATTAATATAGTTCTAATTGAGAATATATATATATATTCCACCTTTATGTATTGATAATTTTCAATATCATGTCCTATAGTATTGATATGTACTATAATGAAAATGAAAATATATTTCATTCTAAAAAAGGGGATTACATCAATAACATAAATTTATATGTATGGTTCTTTATATGTTTTATATTATTAATCAGTGATTTAATAAAACTAATACCCCCATATAGATTTATATGATGTATTTATGGGTTTAAATCCATTTTTACCACTTAAATAATCTATCATATTATTGAATTGATATAAAATTGAAGCATACTCAATTCATGTGATTCTAAAGTAATTTTTTATATATAATTATAAAGGTTATCCAAATAAAGGAATTTTGTCATTAACTACCATTGAAGTTACCCATATCTTCCAGAATATATATCTACTTATAGAAAGTACATCAATTAAAAATGTATATTTTTAATTTCTCTACCAATATTGTTATTAATTGAACAAGGAAAATGCACCTAACCATTTGAGATGGATTTTTACCTATGAAATTTTAATTATAATTCTGTTTCTTTTAATTATTAATGATTTAATTATAATTATATCATTTGATTTTAAATATTTTGGTGGATATGGGTGAGATGCACTTACCCTATATTATTTGATTTCATTTATAGGCCATATAAACTTCACCTAAAATTCATATTTTAATAATTCATAAACCCACTATAATATACTTTAACTTTCATATCCCATAGTGTACACCTCTCTTATGTTAAAGAGACAATAAGGCCCCACAAAATTGAACAACTAGTTTTTCTCTACATTTTATACTTATCTATTTCTATATTGATTACACAATAAAAAACCTTATAGTTTGGGATGTGTAAATAGAAAAATCTGAAAGAATTATTTTCCTTATGTTATCCATTACCACTAATGTAAACATGAGATGAATCTTAAATAATAATTTAGAAAAAAAATATAAGAGATAATATAAATAGTTATGTTGGACATTACCATATTATTTAATGGTCTTTGGATTATAAATTATTGGTGGTGTGGCATGGTCCAACTGGATGAATTTACCTTCTAGTGATTTAAAATTTTATTTTCCCCCATCATATATAATGTTGCAGAATATAAACTAAGTACACATTTTTCATAGACTATGTTGAAGGTTTGGAATTAATTTTTCCTTGAAGGAAAAAAACCTAAACTATGTTTTAAAAAGTGTTCAAATAATTAATAATACATTATCATCATAAAATTAATTCCATGTAAGTCAAGATCCCTCTTTGTCATCAATTTATGGTTTGTTAATTGGTTCTAAAAAAATGGGTCGTTTTTTATATTGATTATTTATTGGAGCATTGTCACTTTTTTATTCATTATCCTCATCAAGGATTATGAAATTTGTAATAGGATCCAATAATGATAAACATCATGCATGCCTTATTGATTTAAGGGAATACTTTTGAAATTGTGATGGAATTCTTGATAATGTTATTAAACTTCCATGGATCGAAAAAAACGTAGAAGTGGGGGTTGAATCATTTGTTCACTTATTATATGTTTCAAAACATCTAGACACTTTAACCTTGACCCTTTTTATATTTATATCCTTATCATCCTTATTTAAATATTCATGCTTCTAAAGGTTTTAAAAAATAAAACACAAAAAATATTTACAATGATTGGCTTTAGTGTGAGAAATGAAATCCTTACCATAACCACTCCAATGGGCCAATATAAAACCCCTATAATGAACATGTGAATAAAACTTCTGTAAACTGCAGTTAGAAACATTATATATATCAATTCGAAATGTTATACTAAATACCACTATTTTTTAATTTTTTGCTATAAAAATAATAGATACAAACAAATAATATACAAACATTATTTAATATGATCCAGAAAATACCCATTCTGAATCCTCAATCAGATTTGGTTGAGTTTCTTTTACCCAATAAAATAATGATGGTTCAGATTTTTCTCTACCAAAAAAATCAATTCAAATATTCTTTAATATTTTGGGAATTTTTCACTTCAAATTCCTCTGCACTCTACATTTTTTGCATATATAAGATTTTCAAATGGATAAATGATCTGAGTATATATTTATAGAAACCTCCAAAATCAGAGCTGAGAAGCATGAAATATTTTCCACTTCATTAAATCAGAAATACACTATAATTATCTGGAATTTAATATTAAATATTTTACTTCTTCAAAGTTCATTTTAATTTATTTAATATTGATGAAAATTGATATTGATGTTGGACTAGTTCAATATTTCATATCTTTCTTAGAAAGATAATGTAGAATATTTCTTCTGAATTTTATAGAATGTTGGTTCTGATTTTTATAAAATGTTTGTTATTATTTTTAAAGAATGTTGTATTTGATTTCTGCAGAATGTTGGTTCCAATTTTTGCAGAATGTTAGTTTTGATTTCTATAGAATACTACTTCCATTTTTTCTATGAAAACTAGTTCTGATTTAAACTAAATCTTGGTTTCTGCTTTTTCTCAAAAATCTTCATCTAGTTTTCTCAAAAAAATTGTTCATGTGTATTCTCAGAAAACTATTTCTGATTTTCTCTTAAACATATATTTTATTTTCTAAGATAAATGGTACCAATTTTCTCAAAAAATTGGTTCCAATTTTCTCAGAAACGTGGTTTATATTTTCTTAGAAACATGGTTCCAATTTTCTCAGAAAGTTTTTTCCAATTTTCTCAGAATCTCAATACTATTTTTTTCTTAGGAAATAGGTTCCATTTTTCTCAGAATCTTTTTCCCATTTTTCTTCCATAAAAATGATTCTTATTTTCTCAAAAACATTTTTCTAATCTTCTATTAAACTTGTTTCTAATTTACTCATAAAGCACCTTTGGATTTTATTAATAACATAGTTTCTATTTTATCAAAAACATAATTTTAATTTTCATAGAAAACTAGTTCCAATTTTGTTTTAAATAAGGTTCCTTTATTATCATAAACATGGTATTTATTTTCTCTTTAGATTTCTTCTGATTTTCATAGAATCTTGGGTTTAGTTTTGTTCAAATTAATGTTTTGATTTTATTAGAAAAATTTTCTGATTTTTATAGTAACATGGTTATGATTTTATCAGAAAACTAGATTCAATTTTCTTAAAAACATTGTTTTGTATTTCTATGAAACATGGATCCCATTTTCTAAAAAAAAGCTTCTGATTTTCTCAAAAACATGAAGCATATTTTCTCAAAAACATATTATTGACTTTCTCTAAAACATGGTAATGATATCTTATGAATCTAAGATAAATTTATAATTACGAAACTTATTCTAATTTCCACATTATCATGGTTCTGTTTTTTAGTTCCTATTTTATTAAAAGATGGATCTTATTTTTTTAGAAACATTGTTATGATTTTTTCATAAAACTTGTTCTAATTTTATCAAAAACATTCTCCTAATTTTTATAGAAAACAAATTATGATTTTCTTATAGACATAGTCATGATTTTCTCAGAAAAATTGGTTCTTATTTATTAATAAAATTGTGTTCAATATTATAAAAATAACAGATTATATTTTTGAAGAATGATTATCCCATTATTTGATGCTTTATAGTTCTAATTTAAAGATAAAAAGTTAGACCTGACTTTTTTCTTCTTTTTAGTGATTCTGATTTCTTCAAAAATCCCCAGTATTTTTTCAAAAGATATTATCATGAATGTTTGTAGGATTGCTGAGAAAATCCTAATTATAAAATCATCATTTGTTTTTCTAGAATGATTAAAAAATTTATATCTTCTGAACCTCAAACATCACCAATAACCTCTTACAAAAATATTCAGTAACAAAAAGACTTCTTCATTATGCAACTTCTGTCTTGAGAAAATTCTTCCTTGATAAGTCATAAAATTAATTCTCCTTAGATAACCTAAATAGTAATATAAAAAATTAGTTAGTTATCAACAAATATGAATACATTATTAAAAACAATTTATCACAAAGATTCATCAATATACCCTTTGTATTTTTTTGACAAACCTCATTAAAAACTTTTCAAACTCTCAGATAATTTCAAAACTCACATTGTGCAAGAAACTCATTTTTTTTTTGAAATTTATCAAAAACATACACTTTCTAAAAATTGAGTGTCATGAAACAACACCACTAGGTAAAGTAATGTTTTTTTAATGAATTAAATCCAATGGTGGCAAGAAAAATTTGAGTCCATGTAATGATAACTCCCCCTCACTTTTCTTCATCTCTCAAACTTATCATTTTTTTCTCTCATTTCTTTTTCTCTCCCCTATTATATAACAACAATAAATTCATATTCTAAAATAATTAATCTATGTAATACTTATTATAAAAAATAATCTGGTTATTTTCCCTTCCCCTTGGTCAACATAATCCTATGTATGGGGGGTGGTGCTTCCTTATAAGGTTTGAGAAGACATGGGATGATGTTGAGCATAAAGTTGTAGACTCAATTAAAAAATCCTCTACTTCGACACATCTTTTGTAATGATATCAGAAATATTATACTTTGTTTAAAAGAATTCAAAAAAAATATATTTTTCAACAACATTATCTTTTATAAAGTGAAACATTATATCAATTTTTTTGACACTAAATGTTGGACATGATTCTTAGAAAGATAAATCGCACAATGATTATCAAAAAGTATCCTTGATGGTTAAGAAACATTTACATTAAAAACTTACAACAAAACATCCATCCACAACATTTCATTACAATCCTGTATGGCTCAAATATAATTAAATTTAACTATAATCATCGATTCTAAATATTGTTTCTTACTATGCCAACTCACACAACTGTTACAGAGAAACAATGTCCATCCTGATGTTGAATTTCTAAAATTACAATCTCTATCCCAATCATCATATGTATAATTAAGAATCATCATCTCACATTTTATTTTATATAATAAGAGATGTGAATTTTTTCCTCCCACTTATCTAAAAATCCTCATTGCAACAAACATATGTGATTCCTTTATATTACATTGATACATGGAACAAAAAGAAACAACATAAACAATATCAGGACTTGATGTTGTAAGTTGAATAATACTTCTTATAATATTTTGATAGTATTTATGAATCCCACATTTTCTAGATTCATCATTTCAAAATATTGTGATCTTTGAAATAGGAGTTGAAACATCGTTGGATTCATCCATATAAAACTAATTTAACAATTCTTTGGCATAATTTTATTAATATAAGAGAATATATTTTTCTATTTTCTAAACATGCAATTCATAGAACAAGGTTATTTCTACCAACATTAAAATTTCAAAATTCATTTTCATTTATTCAGAAAACTCTTCACAATAATTTTATTCATCCTAAAAAAATTATTTCATTCACATAAACATATACAATTAAAGTTCCAAATTCATTGTCTTTCATATACAATTTGAATTATAAATTTCCTTTAGAATGTTTCATTATTTTCAAACAATTATAAAGTTTCAAAGACCAAGTATATGGAGCCTATTTTTTCACATAAAAATCCATCTTCAATTTAAAAACGTTGTTTTATCCTCACCAAGAAGAAACCCAAAAATTTTTTCAGTGTAAAATTATTCCAAAATCTCACCATTTAAGAAAGATGACTTTACATCCACCTGATAAAATTTGAAAATCAAATCAGCATCCACTTTAAGAAACATTAAAATTGTTTCTACACTTGAAATGAAGGAAAAGGTTTCATCATGTCTTGCAAAAATTTCTTTCTTGAAAACTATAAAAAAAGTTTTCTTTGTATTTTAATACTTCTCAAGGATCATTGAACTTATTTCTATAAATCAAATTAGTCCTGATAACATTTTTAAAGGCTAAAAAAGAAACAATTTCCCACTCTTAATTATTCTAAATCTGATCCAACTCTTCATTAATATCATTCACCCATTCATTATGTTCAATATACAAAGAAACAAATTATATTTAACTTTTAAGATTTGTTAATTCTGATTTTCTAATCTCAATATCCTTCAGGTATGAAATGTAGCATTCTAATTCCCAATAATGTTTTAAAATTCAATATATTTTCATAAACTATGAAATTTCAGTGTTTCTTTCTCAGCTGGAATTTACCCATAACATGATCCCTTTGAATTCTGACAATTATGTTTTGAATTACATTCACAATTGTTAGTAATCTTTAATTTAACCTCCTCAGCATTCATAAAAATCCTTTTTTTGGAACCTTGATTTTTAATTAACATCACATCATAAAACTCCACATCTTTTTTAAACATTTATTCCAACATTTCTAACATATCACATTTGGTGAATAGCCCATGAAAGTTCATTCCTCGCACTTCTTATCATGAAATGAAAAATTTATATTTTTTCCATGAGAAAATAGCGACAAACAAAAACAGTGATGTATTTCAGTGAATTTTATTTGTTTTAAGACATGCACTAAGGAATCATGTCAGTTTTCAACCTCAACAATCATCTATTTTATAAATTTACATCAGTACTAAGAGTTTCTCTCCTATTGAATTTTGAAATCATGTGTTCTAATAACATAAATATTCCCATTTCCACCAAGCTTCTATTATTTATTTCTAATATTCCATTTTTTTGGAGTATACGGACAACAATACTATATTTTTATGCCATTTTTTCTTATAAACATCAAAATAATTGTTTGTAAACTTGGAACCATTATCTATTCCTAACTTATTGATAGAAACCCCTAGTTATTTATCAAAATATTTTCTAATGAATTTAAACATTTACAGATCCTCTAACATATGACAAATGAATAAAATAATATTAATTCAAGTGAAATCACAAATAAAATTTATAAATTATAAGTCTTATTTTTTTATTTATGTCTCATCAGTCGACATAAATTGGAATGTATATGTTCATTTGGTCTGGTAGGTTGAATCTAAATTCTTTTTTGACTTTTTTTAGTCATCTTTCCATTTTGGAAAGTAATAAAAACATATCCATCACATATTTTTAATTCTAGATAAATCTCAAATCCATAAACTTTAGAATGTTTATTCTTTTTTTCTACCTAAGATGGCCATGTCATTAATTCCACATCTTGTTTTCATCCTCAACACTCAGGTATCAGGAGTTAATGAATTCCTCTATTTTATAGAGATTCCAACTGGTTCATTCTGTTGTACCTCTCGAACCCCTCGTGGTTTAATTTTCATGATCACAATCACCCTCTTATGTTACTAATATTGTTTTAAGTGTTTGTGGATGATAGGCACGATTTCAGGTGTCCAAGGTATTGGGCCAAGAAGGCCAAGAAGGCAAAAAGCCAAAATGGACTGAAATTCAGTCCACCGGCCAACCGGTGGCTTCACCACCGGCCAGCCGATGGACCCTGGGCAGAAGGCAGAGCCACTGCCTCAGCACCGGCCAACCGGTGGCCTCAGCACCGGCCAACCGGTGGCCTCAGCACCGGCCAGCCGGTGGTGCCTGAGCCCGAAGGCCTCTCATTTTTGCACACACCGGCCAACCGGTGGCTCAGCACCGGTCAGCCGGTGGTGCCAGTCAAACTAGCCGTTGGGCCATTGACCAGCCTGTCCACTTGGCCTCCAACGGCTCCGAAGACCTCTCCAACGGCTCTGAAGCCTCCCTAAGGCCATTTGAGGGTTCCCCCTCTATAAATAAAGGACTAGGAACCCCCGGAAACTTAACCAAGCCATAAGGAAGCCCACGGGACACATTTTGATCATTTGGCTAACCTCCGGCGGACTTCCTCCAAGGAACCCCAATCGCTCCAACTCAATTCCACATCCAAGGAGCATCACCAAAGAAGCTTGGGAGTGCACGTCTTCAACTCCAATCATTCATTGGCGCCCAAGGCTTCTCCAAATACGGTTTTTTATTGTTTTATTTATTTTGAGCTTTAAATTGAGTTTGTGCCTACAAACTCCCACTTCTCTCATCCTCCATTCTTTTGGGTTTTCACATCACCTTTAAGGTGTGAAGAGGTTAGTCAAGCCTTTCCTTTTAAAAGGCTTGAGTCATCGGTGAGCTAGCCTTCACCCGTAAAAAGGCTAGTGGGTTCTTTCTTAACCAATAAAAGCAAGCTGTAATAGGTGAGCTAGCCTTCACCTGTAAAAAGGCTAGTGGGTTTCTTGCTACAACCATTGAAAAGCAAGCGGTAGTAAATCTCTCAACGGTTGAGTTGGGAGCGGAGACGTAGGCCGGGTTTTAGGCCGAACTCCGTTATCAATTCTTATGTATTGCCTCTTTATTTCCGCTGCATTTATAAATTGTTTTTAAATTGTTAATTAATTTTTAAAAGGCAATTCACCCCCCCCCCCTCTTGCCATCACTCCTTTCTTTCTCCGCCCAACAATTGGTATCAGAGGGAAAATTTGAGTAATACCCTAACCGGTTTCAAATTCAAGATCTTTTTTTGATGGCCTCATCCTCTTTCGCCCCCGAAGGCTTTTCTTTGGGTCGTGCTCCATTTTTTGATGGAACCGACTATTCTTTTTGGAAAACCCGCATGAACACATTTCTTAAAAGCATTGGTTATCCTGTTTTTAAAATTGTCATGCATGGTTATTCACTTTCTTCTCCCGATGAATCCAAATGGACCCCCGAAGACATTTCAAATTTTGAGCTTGATGGCCAAGCCATGAATGCTCTTCATTGTGGGTTAGACCGTAATGAATTTAATCGTATTTCTACTTGCTCATCTTCTCATGATATTTGGAATCTTTTAGAAGTAACCCATGAAGGTACTAAAGGCGATGATAAGCCCGATTGCCCATCCCGCAAGAAAAAGACCAAGAAAAAGAAAAAGAAGAAGGCTTTCAAGGCCACTTGGAGTGATAGCTCCACATCATCCTCCTCCGCCTCCTCAAATGACAATGGTAACAAATGCCAAATGGCATTTCATGAGGTAACATCTTCCAACTCATCTTCCTCTAGTTCTTCAAATTCAAATTCTTTAAATCATTTATCATATGAGGATCTCCAATTCGCTAGAGATCAATTGGAGGAAGGTTTTCACGAACTTTCTTCCAAATTTGTTTCTTTAAAAAAGAATTTCAAAAAACTCTCTTCCGAAAAAGAACAACTTCTCAAAGAGAAGGAAGAGTTGACCCTCAAAATCCAAAATCTTCCCGATGTTGATTCCATGGAATCAACAATCAAAGATTTAAGGGAATCTCTAGCCAATTTCACCCAAGGTGAACAAAATCTTAACAATTTGCTTAGTTCCCAACACATATCTAGAACCACCCAAGGGCTTGGCTATTCCAAGCAATCTTCCTCTTCCCATGCACCTACTATTTTTGTAAGGGGGAGCTCCCAATTTAAATTTTGTAATTATTGCAAAAAACCCGGGCACATAATTTATGAGTGCAATTGGAAAAATGCCCGGTATGGCCGCCCCAAATCCATTTTCTTAAATGATGAATTTTTTAGGAGAAGACCCTCCACTAGACAAGTGTGGATTGAAAAATCCCTATTAGCGAGTCTCTCCGGACCAAAATTTGTTTCGGTTTCAAAAACCTCTCCCCGGTGATTTGTTGTTTTATTTAGGGGGAGTTAGGAGTTAGGTTTGTTTAAGCCTTTTTGTTTTATTCAAAACTTTCTATTCAAACTTTCAATTTCAAGTCTTTGTTTCAAAACTTTCAATTCAAACTGTTATTCAATTTTTCATTCAAAACGTTCAATTCAAACTGTTATTCATTCAAAACTTTCAATTCAAACTGCTATTCAATTTTCCATTCAAAATTTTCATTTCAAATTTTTGACTCAAAACTTTCAATTCAAATTGGTTTAAAATCATACTTTTCCCTCAATCAAGTTTTATGCCCCGTGCTATTTTGATAATCACAAAGGGGGGGAAATTCTTGGTTGATTGGGGGAGAAATCTTTCTCTAATGCATTGCTTGTTTTCAATTTATCTTTTAAAGCATGCCTTTCATTTCTTTTTTACATTGTTTGTTTTGGTGATTGTGATCATCAAAATAGGGGGAGATTGTTGTACCTCTTGAACCCCTCGTGGTTTAATTTTCATGATCACAATCACCCTCTTATGTTATTAATATTGTTTTAAGTGTTTGTGGATGATAGGCACGATTTCAGGTGGCCAAGGTATTGGGCCAAAAGGCCAAGAAGGCAAAAAGCCAAAATGGACTGAAATTCAGTCCACCGGCCAACCGGTGGCTTCACCACCGGCCAGCCGATGGACCCTGGGCAGAAGGCAGAGCCACTGCCTCAGCACCGGCCAACCGGTGGCCTCAGCACCGGCCAGCCGGTGGTGCCTGAGCCCGAAGGCCTCTCATTTTTGCACACACTGGCCAACCGGTGGCTCAGCACCGGTCAGCCGGTGGTGCCAGTCAAACTAGGCGTTGGGCCTTTGACCAGCCGGTCCACTTGGCCTCCAACGGCTCCGAAGCCTCCCTAAGCCCATTTGAGGGTTCCCCCTCTATAAATAAAGGACTAGGAACCCCCGGAAACTTAACCAAGCCATAAAGAAGCCCACGGGACACATTTTGATCATTTGGCTAACCTCCGGTGGACTTCCTCCAAGGAACCCCAATCGCTCCAACTCAATTACACATCCAAGGAGCATCACCAAAGAAGCTTGGGAGTGCACGTCTTCAACTCCAATCATCCATTGGTGCCCAAGGCTTCTCCAAATACGGTTTTTTATTGTTTTATTTATTTTGAGCTTTAAATTGAGTTTGTGCCTACAAACTCCCACTTCTATCATCCTCCATTCTTTTGGGTTTTCACATCACCTTTAAGGTGTGAAGAGGTTAGTCAAGCCTTTCCTTTTAAAAGGCTTGAGTCATCGGTGAGCTAGCCTTCACCCGTAAAAAGGCTAGTGGGTTCTTGCTTAACCAATAAAAGCAAGCTGTAATAGGTGAGCTAGCCTTCACCTGTAAAAAGGTTAGTGGGTTTCTTTCTACAACCATTGAAAAGCAAGCGGTAGTAAATCTCTCAACGGTTGAGTTGGGAGCGGAGACGTAGGCCGGGTTTTAGGCCGAACTCCGTTATCAATTCTTGTGTCTTGCGTCTTTATTTCCGCTGCATTTATAAATTGTTTTTAAATTGTTAATTAATTTTTAAAAGGCAATTCACCCCCCCCCTCTTGCCATCACTCCTTTCTTTCTCCGCCCAACACATTCTCCTTTTTAATGACACATCCATCCTTTATACTTTTAATGATACAAGAATCAAATATAATGTTTACTTATTTTCCATCATCACAAATTTCACTTACACTAATTATGTGATGTTTTATCCTATCAATAAGTAGAGCTTCCTTAGATTTCAGTTTCAGTGGTTCAATCTCTATAATTCTGATTCGTATGATTTTTAATAAAATATCATTTCCAAATTTACATGTTCCTATTTAATTAATATCAACATGTTTTAAGATTTTTATGTCTTATATCTTATTTTATGAAAAACCACTATCATGTAGTAATGTTTTTTCCTCCTACATACTTTCAAAATTCTCTCGATAACAAAATTGCTTTCCTCAACATTCTTCTTTTTATATTTATTTTCTTTTCTATCATAATAAACATATTCTTGAAGAAGATTCATAAAACATTCAACATGATGACTAGAATGGTCACATCATTAAAAAACTTCTTCTGGACATTGAAATTGATTATTTTTTGTAATTTTTCTAACATTGTGAGAATTCACATTTTCAACATTCTATATATTATGAATGATACTCATTATTCATTCAATATTTCATCCATCTTTCTCAAACATTCATCCAAGTAATTATATGTTTTTATATCAATTATAATATCTATTCCTATATATTTCACAACACTGGAAGCATACATCAAATAAATATCTTCTATTTAAGAAATATTTTTCTCTAAATAAACATTGTTGAGTATGGTACCTTCTTTAAACTTTAGCATGATTAGGACATGGGACATTATTTCATTTGTGTGAGTTTCATACTTTTTTAGAATTGATATTTTTATGACCTCCTTTTTACACCCATGCTTTCCCAATAATTTTTCTGGATCGTAAAATGTTAAATGAATTAGATGGGGCATTATTTTTTCTATGTGATGATTTCACATGATTCTCATATTGAGCCTTCTAAGCATCTTTCTAAGTCACAACATTTAATTATTAAACATTGTTAATTTTATCATTAATCTTCCTCAAGGTACATTTGGAATCAAGAAGTTTTCATTTAATCATTTTAACCTCTCCTTTCTTAGATTTTATCTTTTTAATAAGACCATCAATCATAATTCTATGTTCATAAATAGTTTGTTTGAAACCTAGTATATCCAAAATGTATTTTTCCTCAGTCTTGATACAATCATTTCATAAATCAAGAACTTCTTAATGATTTTTATTCACTACATAATTTTTTTATTGAGAGTGTTGTGTTTTTCAATACATTAAACAATTTAGGTTTTGAGCTAAAACACTCTATGTGATTGTTCACCACATTCTTCACAACCTAAGGAATCAATTTTTCCCCGTATTTTTCAATAAAAGTTCTAAATTTTTCTAAACATTCATCATTATATGAATTTTTTCAATTGAGTCCAATCCAACATTCTTACCCAACACACATCTCTTGTTTCTAGTGAAATTCTTCTTTTATCTATTGGAAGACTTTTCGTCTTTATCTTTTTTGTTCTACATCTTCCATTGAGGATTTTCCTTAGAATCATATAAAAATTCACCAACATTATTCTTTGGTAAATTCATAGTAATGTTGTTGATTCCTCCATACTAAAAAACATTTATAGGAATTTTACCTCCGTACATTCCTCTTCCACTTTGATAGTTCGTTGATATAAGGGATGATAATTTTCTATTCATCTCATCACCCTCTTTATCTTCATACTGATAATGATCTACTTCTTCAATATCATGGATTTTATTCATTCTCAAAGAATCAAAATCCATTTCATATTTCATATTATTTTTAAACATTTGGGATTTCCTAATTTTTTTAAGTTACTAAGAACTTCTTCAATTCATCATGAGAAAAATCATTTTTATATTCTAAAGAAAAAATCTTAGAATAAATACAATATCGAATGTTTCTCATATGATTCTTAATAATTATAGAATTTTTACGATATCTTTAAATCCTATGATGTGGAAAAAAAATCATTTACTATAGTGATGGTTTCATAAATTAATATATCTTCCCTTATTCGTATTTCTTAATATATACTATTCCATATTTGTAACTTTTTTCCCTTGACATTAATATTCCCTTCAAAAAAAATTCTAGCTAGTCCCACAAACTTTTTCATGTTTTTTGACACATCACCTTCTGATAAATATTTTTTAATAAGGTAACAAATTTGGAATTTATAGCCTTTCCATTAGCGTCAATATTTAACTAATCAGCATTCTTCATTGGAGAATATTTCATAAAACATGGAAAACCAATTGTAGAAGCATAAAATGCTTCATGTATAAGAGATAAGAGATAGGGAAGAATCCTAATTTTATATCCATAATAAATTTTTCCATCGAATGTAGGAATTTATCTACTTTTAGACGAATTGATATTGTCTATGAAAATGATTCAATAAGGGAACCTTCCATCTAATACCAATAGATGTTCCAATGATTGAATAATAATTGAGAATGGGGGGTGGAATTTGTTGTTTAGTTTTTATAAGTTTCAAAACATATTTAATATTAACCCTCACACCATTTTTAGTTTAAAATCATTATCATCCTTTAGTACATACTCATTAATGAAAATGTAGGAAAGAATGAAAATCATAGAATATTTTCATGGCTTGGCCTTAGTGTGAGAACATATGTCCTTTACATTTCCACTCTCATGAGTCTACTGAAATCCACTATTATTAATAAGTGAATATGACTCGTGGAAACTCTTTTTAGACACCTTCCATCTCTTGATAGGTATGATTATACTAACTCTAATTAGTTCATATTGATTATTTATAAAAAAATTGATCTAATGAAAATAATGAAATCTCTTTTCAAAATAATCCACAAAATTCTAATTCAGAAACCCCACACAATTTTGGTTAGGTCTGATATTCTTAGAATGGTAATGATAGTTCCATTTTTTTTCTTCTCAAAAAGAGAATACAAATATTCTTCAATATCATAAGAATGTTTCACTTTGAATTATGAATTTCTCTACTGTTTGCCTATATGTAAAAGTTGAAAATGAATGAATGATCATAGAATGTATATATAGGGAACTCGAAAATCATAGGTGAGAAACATGAAATCATTCCCACTATATTAAATATAAAAACAACAAAAATATATCGTATTTAATGTTTAATATTTTAATTCTTCAAATATCTTTAAAATTTTTAATGATTTAGGAAAAGGAAAAATTAAATATTTACTTCTTAAACATTTCATATCTTTAATAGATTGATAATTTTGTATATTGGTTCTGATTTTCATATAATGTTTGTTACAATACTTGTAGAAGGTTGGTTTATATTTCTAAAAAATGTTATTTCTGATTTCTATAGAATGATGGTTCATATTTCTATAGGATCTTGATTAAAAATTTTCTCATAAAATTGGTTGTAATTTTCTTTAAATATTGGTTGTGTTTTTTCTCCAAAAACTAGTTTTGATTTCCTTAGAATCTTAGTTCAATTATTTCTCAGAAAACTGGGGAAGACATTAACAGAAACATGGTTTTTATTTTCTCAGAAACATGCTTTTGATTTTCTTTTAAAATAGGTTATGATTTTCTCAAAAAAATGGTTATGATTTTTTTTAGAAAAAATATTCTGATATTTTCAAAAACATGGTTTTGATTCTCTCAAAATATGCATTCCGTTTTCTCTAAGAAAATTGGTTCTGAATTTCTCAGAATCATGTTTCAATATTTTCTCAGAAAAATTATTTCAATTTTCTCAAAAACATGGTTCATATTTTTTAAAAAACAAGGGTTTTATTTTCTTTGAAAAATAGTTCTTATTTTTTTGTAAACATGGTTCCAATTTACTTAGAAACTTTGTTGAAATTTTCTCAGAAAAGTTTTTCTAATTTTCTCAGAAAATTGATAATAATTTCTATAGAAACATTGATCTGAATTGCAATGAAACATTATTCATATTTTATTAGAATAATGGTTTGATTTTTCTTAAGAAAATTGTTTTGTTTTTCATAGAAACATGATTCCAATTTTCTCATAAACATGGTTTGTATTTTCATTGAAAACCTTTTCTTATTTTCTTAGAAACATGGATCTGATTTACTCAAAATAATGGTTTTCATTTTCTCAGTAAACTAGCTTTGATTTCAATAAAATATTCATTCTTATTTTCTCAAAAACATGGTACCAAATTTCTCAGAAACATGGTTTTTATTTTCTCAGAAACTATGTTCCTTCTTTTCTCAAAAAATTGGTTCTAATTTTTCTGAAACATGTTTCCATTTTTGATTTGGAATATGGTTCTTCTTTTCTCAAAAATATAGTTGTTATTTATTCATAAATTTGGTTATGTGTTTCTATGAAAACAACCACTTATTTTCATAGAATCTTGTTTCCTAGTTTCTTAGAGCGTTCATCCTGTTTTCTCAGAAATATGGTAATTATCTTCTTATCAACTTATTTCTGATTTTCTTATAAAAGTATTTACAATTTCTACAAAAAACGGGTTTTGATTTTCTCATAATATTGGATAAGATTTATGTAGAATATTGGTTCCCTTTTCTACAGAATATTGGTTCTAATTTTTATATAAAATGCTAGATATAATTTTATTTTTCTTTTTAAGGATTCTTATTAATTCAAATATCTCTACCATTTCTTTAAAATATTTTATCATGAATTTGTCCATGATTTTAGAGAACTTCTAGATTAGTAAATAATCATTTATTTTTTTCACAGTGATTGATAAACATTATAAATTTTTAATATTAATCTTCATAAAAATCTTCTTTCAAAACACTTTAGCATCAAAAAGGAAATTTTATTTAGAAACTCTTATATTGAGAAACGTTTTACTTTACAACTCATTGTTTTAATTATTACTAGATAAAATACATTCATATAAAAAAATAGGTGTCTACAGATACTAAAACATTGTTAAAAACAATTCATCACATCGATACATTAGGTGTATTTTAATTTATATGTATAACATGATAATAGACTACATTTATGGAATATATGTAGAGGGAGGACATTCGTGCCTATTTAAAATCTCATTAGTAGGAGAACCGTTGGGTTGAGCACCATTTGGATAGACCTCTATAGTTACTAGGGGGAGTACATCCATTATGAATTGTTATATTATCCAAGGGAGGTCCTATATAGTATAATTCATAGGAAATAACTCTATGTATTTTTTAAATTTATCACCATGGGTAATAAAATCAAAGTTGAATTTATATACAATCCAAATGTGGACCTCGATGATAGATTATATAGTGTGAACATCCCTATTTATAATAATATACATTTACATTAGAATAACATAAAATAGATTCGAATTCCATGATATCTATAATGTGATTTACTTAAACATTAGGAGACTATTTTTTTATTGAGGTAAAATTTTTGATTCATAACATAGAAATTTCCTCTATGGTAGTTGAATTTTTCATTTTCTCTATAAATATGACATTCTCATAGAATTTATCTTTTATAAATGGTAGGGTCTCAATAGATGACACCCAAAGAATGAGATCAATTTTCTCATTATTCTTAAATTTAAGAATTGGTAGGAAATGTTTCTCTTCGTGATTGGGCAACATGGGGTGTATATCAATAGTGTATACCATGGGAAAGACCTCCATAGTTTCTTGACCCAACATTACCCTGTAGTTAACCACATTGATTATTTAATATATCATATACCCCTGACCAAAGTTAGTAATTTTATGTTCATGTGGATATGAATAACACTATAAATTTTAAGGTTGTGTAACTAAGTCCAATTCATCTTAATAACTAAGGTGATTTGACATTGAAAGCATGGAACATGGTTTCGTTAAATAGTTTAATATGTAGGATGTATAAATGAAATTCCCTTTGTAAAATATATTGATGTATTTTCCAAGTAAACACAAATGGATTACAAAATAATATTACCTTATTTTTAATAACCCACTACCCCATTTAGATAGATTGGGGAAAAGAAAATCCCATTATAAGTAAGAAAATTTGTAATTTAGGTTACCTTACACTGGATGTAATTTTGTAAGGTAATCCCAATAGTGTAAGAGTTTTCTCAATAATCTATACAAAAAATATTTGTCTTCATTATATTCCACTAGTTTCCTAATATAAATTATTCTTATTATCAAATGGATATCCAACTGGTTGGCTTTTTAGGATTCGTGGTATGAATAGGAACACCATGTGTGTGATATTTTGTTAGATGAATGGATTCTGTTATTTATAAATTTCGTTATTTTATGGGATATACGAGTGTACAAAATGGAAAAATTGGGTAAAAATATATTTTGATCTATTTATATTTTTGGTGTTATATTTTCATAAGAAATACCCAAGAAAAATGATTCAGTTATTTATAATTAATCAACTTCAATTAAATGATGGTGTTTTATACAAGAAGGTGACATAGATGAGTGTAAATTCTCGTATAAGCAATGAGAGCTTGAAAAAAATACTATTATAATTAATGATGTTTATTTAGAAATAAATTCATCTGACCAAAATTTTAACCATCAATATAGGGTTACCTCATTATATTTTTGACTTATAACCCTGAAAAAGTTCACTTTTATATGGTATTTCCCCTACAAAACCCTCAAATTATAGTAGTAATCATTTTTCTCATCAAATCCTTTAGGGTTGATATTTAAATAACCTATTGGGGTTAAATATCTACTTTCATGATAAAATTGGAGACTTGATTTATTTTTTTAGTCCACACCACCTCTCTATCAATTATAAAAATATAGGATTCATCATAATGGAAAAATTAATCATATCACACAATATTATAGAGACGATGGACACATTAACTAAAGATTATGTTATTCCCTAGTTTGAGAGTCTATGTAAATGGTCTCTTGTGGTGGGAATCATATGAATACTTTTTTGAGAATCCTAAATGGATATCTTCCACTGTGGAAAATGATTATCCTATAATATATTTCTCGTATTTTCATCTAAAAATAAAATTAATGATTTCTTATTTAATTCTATAGATATGTTTCATAATTATTCACTATCAACATATTTATATGATCTTATTCCATAATATCGTTAATGAAATGAAAGAATATGTTTTTTGGCAAAATGATGAAAAATAAAGTCCATTAGAGCCCTTACCTTCTTCTTTGAAATAAAAATGGGGTGTTAAAAATGTTGGAAAACGATTACACTATGAAAGGGAATCATGTTGGAGTCCAAATTCAATATAATATAGTAATGGATATATAATAACCAAGACTAATCCACCTGAATAAATAATATTTTAGAAACAAAATTAATAAATTATTATGGAAACCTATTTCCATAAATACAATTTATTTATTTCAACAACCTAAAAGAATTTAAAAGTAAGGATGGGTTGACTAAGAATGTTAGAATATCATATTTGGTGATAATTGTAAGAATTTTCAAGATACCTATTATTATTTTCATGTTTAAAAATATTTATTATTGATAGCATAATACTATTGGATGATATATATATAATTATTTCATAGAGATTGAAAAAAAACATTTTATAAGCAATAAAATGTGAAAAAATTTAACATTTATAACCTTCATTATTTTTTAACTTAGAGATAAATAATAAGTGATTTGATATATTCATATTAAAATTAATATTTAATTTTAAACCTAATAATTTAATCAAGTGAGATATTATTTTGGAGTTCAATATATTAATTTCATTTAAAAATAATATATTTTTTAGAAACATATTTTCTAAGAGACTAGTAAAATATGAATGTATAACAAAATAATGAATATAACAAAAAAATTGAATTTTACGTTACCATTTCAATTTAATTATATGCTTCCTAAAAAATATTCTTAAAATATGATGTGTTATATGATATATGATTAGTATAGTATATATTAAAAATCATGGTGTGTAATTATTAAATTTTACATATGTTCTAGATAAAATTATTTATTTTCATAATACATATATTTATTTGAAAATATTATATTAAGAGTTAATATATATCATTATATGATATTTTCTGAAGTAATTATAGTCAGATTTTCTTTTAATATATTGTACATAAGGATTAGTAATCCAAATATAACAATAATGATAATATTATTTATCATGAGTTATAATCCAACTAAAATTGTTTAGTGGGATATTTTATTTTCCAGGTCTAACATAATGATATTGACATATAAACATGGAAATAAAATTTTATTTGAAAAACTAAATTATATAAGAGATATATATGTTCATTAATATCTTTTAGTATTATGATTCTACATTAGAACGGAAAATGTATACCCTTCCTTAAATATATTACTAAAACCATTTTATGATTATAAATTTGTATAATATGATAATAATGAGTTCTAACTGTATCATTATTTGATTCATCATCAATGTATCGGTAAGTATAAATAATAAATTACCCTTTATTGGTAAATCCCACATTTTTTCACCATCAATGATCATCATGCATACGAATGTATACTCACCATATATAAATATCAATGTCAGAAGAGCCTTGAATAATCATACAAAGTTAGCCCATGAGAGAATGTACGACATTGGATATAGATGTAATTTATTAGTATTCTCAATGGATTTTAAAACATAGTTTTATCTATATTATATGGTGAACTTTTCATATTAGATCTTATAACATTATGTTAATAAGGTATCGTGCATGACATCATTCTTACATTTATAACATAATTTTACTTACATTAATACAGAGCTCATTAGATTTAGATTTTATATTTTACCAATATTATATTATATATATCATTACTAAGGTAAAACATTTAATCGTTAATGAGGGGAATTTGTGATGGAACCTCCTTGATAAAGGTTTAAATGTTTATAGTAACACATAATTTACCAAAATTACATATGTCAACCTCCATTATAGGATCCCATTAAATATATTCATCATTATGAATGAATATTGTCACGAACTGAATCTGGTCACCGCCAAAACCGGCACCAAACCCAGCCTGTGACATGAACCGAGGAGCGTTCCCGATCCCCATGGGCTGGCACAAGTGCCCGGGTATCATATCATGATGATTGGGAACGATTTACCCGATTTTATAAACATTAAACAATAAACAAACTCAATAGAATAAGTCTGGATTTTTTACTAAAACCGTCTTTTAAAAAATTTCAGAACTGAAATACAAAAGATAAAACTATGATTAAAGAACATTACAATGGTATATAACCAAATAAGGACAGCCCAAGAACCTCCACAAGGAAAGAGGCACCGCCCTCAAGCTATATCTACGACACTGTATCCCAATGGACAACTAAAAACCTGAATCAATGGCATAAATCCTGTACCCAAACCTATGACATAAAATAAGCAAATCTACTTACACCCAAAGGTGTAAGTAGGGTGTGAGAGAAATACCAGTAGGATACCACCGCTAATAGATTCCATGTGATAAACATTTAATGGTGAAAAGCATGTAAGTTTTCAAAGACATGAGATACTAGTTAAAATTTATAAATGATGAAACATTAAATAAAAACAGTTTTCAGGTGGGCTAATTTAAAGAATAAAAACATTTAAAATAAATATCATAGCTACTGAATTTTCCAGCCTCTCATACCATATACCGACGGTAAGAACAAAGTATCTAGTGAGAACAATCAATGGGAAATAACCCCTAGGCACTAGCTAGCTGTGGGTCCCAGGTACCTCGTATCTCGGTGAGAGTAACCATCACAAATATCCATTCTCATGCACGATCCACTAGTAGGGAACATACCCATAACCTAGTGGCCCCCAGTCATCATCATCACTATTTAGTTAGAGTTGTAAGCGTCAATATTTCTAAGTGAAACTGAGGACAAACCCCACGGATTCACTAGCATACTAGTACACGTCCACCCACCTAGATACCCGGGTTCTCCTTTTGTTCTCAAACAAGTTCAGCAATCCAAGAAGTATAGTTTTCACATGAAAATATCACTTCCACATCACAAATTAACCAAACATCCCCATGTACATCACTCAAGTCAAAAAATCCACTTTTCCTCCATATGCATTTTGAAATCAAACTCACTCCAAATTGACTACAACACTTTTCACATTTCCTTAACACTTCCACAAACCCATTAAACAATTTTCTAAAACCATTACAAGATATTCAACTCACATAACATCCCACACACATGTCACACAATACCCTTATCACCTTCACAATTCATTTTATAAATAAACTCACGTGAAATATCCCACACCCGTGTTTCGCACACAAAACACAATTTAGTAAAACATTTCGACAATTTATAAAAAATTCTAAAAATGTTTAACATCTCAAATCACCACTTTACCATTATAAAACAACATTAGGTGAACAAACTCACCCAAACAGTACATATACACCATTTCCCAACTTTGTTTAACCAAATAAAACATTTGCAATTTTTATAAAACAAACCCAAGAGGTATAACCATTGTTTTCACACTAAACCCATTTCAAAACCCTCATTTGAAAGCAAAACCATACCAATAACGACCCAAAACTGAATTTTTCAGCCCTAAAACAATTATTAAACCACCCCCAAATTTTATAAAAATACATCAAATAATACCACAAAGATACACATGAAAACACACGTTTTCATAAATCATCTTCAAGAAGTACAACAGGTTTTTACACCTTAAACTCATTAAAAACCTACATTCAAGGCCAACAGAATATGGAATTAACAAACCAGAATTAGCATACCCTTTCAAGACTAATAAATCAATTTCATATGTTATAAACTAAACCCAAAAATTACCCCGAGAGTCACACATGAAAAGTACCCAATTTCAAGCTATAATGCAACTAAAAATTAAATGTTTAACCAAATCCATCAAAACTGTTTTCACAGAAAATAAAATAGATTATAAACATGCTAAATTAATAATACATGCAAGCTAACTCATCATAAAATGGCTACACATGGAATCACCTACCTTTTGAGTCTAAACCCTAAAAACTTGGTGCGAAACCTTAAGCGCACCACTGCCGCACCACAAGGGATATAAATCCAAACCTAGACCACCAAAAATTGACCCAAAAGATACCAAATCATACCTTAGGATCGAACCCTAACTTCTGGACATTTTAGAACATAATGAAAGAGGGAGGAAACCCTAAAGAGAATGAAAAATTGAAGAGAGAAACACTTACTCAAAACAATCATGAACAAAACGACCCAAAATACACCAAAATCTGAATCTGAAAACATCCAAACATTCAAGGGATGTTCGAACAAGTATTATGAGACCATGTAGGAATTTTAATGGGGAAAAAAGAGTGAGAATTTAAGGATTTATGAAGAAAACAAATTACCTTTATTAATCTACCCGAAATGTGAGTGCTACAGAATTTTCGACCAAAACTGTGATGCAAATGAGCTTCAAAGAGGGTGGGAGGATATGGGACGCACGGCTGGGTTCAAGGGGAGTGTTTGTGGCTTGGAATCACCGAACAAGCCTTAATCTTGGATAGGTTATTAATTAAACAAAATTTATTTTTAAAACTGGAATTGGGCTTTTGGGCAGGCCCAATCCCTTAAATAATAACCCATATACAACTTGTTTATGGTTTTCTAAAGGCTCCAAACTACAATGGTGGTGTTTCTATATCAGGGTAGTCCATTTAGGAACCTGAATGGGTGAAAAATATTAAAAATTGAAAAAGTTATAAAAGAAATGAAATTTATTTTTAAATCTGGAATCGGGCTCACGATTTGGCACAATTCATGAAAACTCACTTATTCCAGCATAAAAGCTTGAAAAACCCCAAAAACAAATCATAAATGAAAATTAAATAAAATTTAACTTTAAAATAAGTTAAGTATGTGAAAATTCTCCCCACCATGAATACTTTCCATCCACGGAAAGCGACCCCAAGGCCAGATACCAAAACCATGCCCAACCGATAAACTAAGATGTAATTCTTTGCCAAGCTTTTCCCCAAAGGGCCAAAACACCTTCAGTGATCAATTAAGGAATGATTAATCTCACAACCCAAACTTACACCACAATATTTAAATGATCAATCACATTCATACATTATCCCAAAATGAAACTCCTCGAACGCTATCCGAACAAGACTCAAGCAATTCACCCAAACGAACAACAACTTCGAACAAGGTTACACTTACCTAGAATTAACTAAAGCATTGGGAGCTATCCAATCCAAACATTTACTCAAGGAAGATATAATTAGTTAGATATATCCAAATTATATTACCTATTTCCAATACAATACCAAGGAAAAACATTAGTTACTTGTATGAAGTGACACAAATGGGCTCCCCACCATTTGAGACAACTTAATTTTTTTTTCCCGAGACAGAATCAAGACACTAATATGGGAAGGCCCAAACAGACTCCCTAGTACAAGGGGTATACATCCATTAGAAATTTACAAAATAATATGAATGATACCCATGGTGGTTCTTCCCACCACAAGAACCAACCATCTTAACCGACCGGCATGGGCCGACATGAAAAGACCCCAAAATTAAGGAGTTGGGATGGTCACACGGTTAGTCTGCACAGTTTGAGAAACTGTGTGATAACTATGTGGATCCTTATATCTGCATGGTTATTTTTTTTTGTTCATGGTTAGAACTAACCATGTGAAAACTATGTGCTCAACTTGTCTAGCCAAATTTCCAACCATTCTCCAAAGACTCAATAGAAACCAAATGGGGAGGGAATAACATTGAGTGATGACATGGGTACAAAACCCTCCACCTATTTCCACATAATGGGAACAACAGAAGAAATATGATGACACCATAGGTTTAAACTCTTCATATCTTTCATACTGAGGATAGGACTTTGTACAAGGGTTTAAACGACACTGGGGTTTCCCCTGACTATGCGCCAGCTTCTCTCCGGGACCTATGGCTGGAGCTCAAAATATTGAAGCATCTTCGGCCACGCAGTTTGGATATTGAAACCCCTATATGGAACTTCTTCTTTTGGTTCCACAATCAACTACACCGCATACCCTGATGGGTTCATCAAGACATAACACACTCCATAAATCACTTTACCAAAACCAGACATTTCACTGAAACAAGGGATCAGAATAAGCACACACATCGCACCTTGTTTCTTTGGGTGAGAAACAACAGAAGGGTAGGACACGTATAAACACCATCCTCTAAGATAGAGGATTTGATGTTTTTACCAAGGGATACATACTCCCAACATAACATAGAACCTAAGAGGATTGTGTGACCTTGACCTTTATAGTCAAAAGAGCACACAACATCACAATGCATCACCGAACATGACCCTTGTGACTGATAGAAACAGTACATGGAACATGACCATATTCCAAGTCCCTAAACAATAGACAAGTCCAAAAAGTGGACACAATATCCTAATAGGACCAAAATCTCAAAATTGGTGGTTTAATAATAACTCTTGCTTCAAGGAAACTATAAAGAACCCAGAGGCCCTCTTAGACACCATCATGACACTCATCCACACTAACAACCAAGGAACACTTCCACCTTCGATGAATCATGAAACTTAAGAACCCAAGGCCTCTTTAAACCTTCCACAAGAACTATCCCACTACAAGAAGATATACAAATCAACTAAATGAATGGCTGTAGACTCAATCAATAATGATCTATAAAATATTCCTTATATTGATCAATTGGAGGATTTTCCAATGGAGAAACAATACGGGTTGCACTTCAGTTGTGCACTAACCCTAAATGGGGGCGTATCTTATCCAACGGGAGAACCCAAGGACCCAACCAAGATGGTTCATTGGTCAAAATATACCAAAAAAAAGATCCAAACACATGAATGGAACCATCATAAAGGCACCCCAATACATTTTTCAAAAGAGACCACTAACTGTCCCTATAACACAACATATTGTCCAAACCCAAACCCAAAACACAGTAAAAAATAGGAGGGGTTCTTGGACTCAAAACATCCCACAACATCAACATTTTCCAAAAACACATAATATAAACCATTCCATACAATTCATCAAGTTTTCATGTTTCTCTTTAAAAACATTTCTTTAAAAACAAATGGTTCAGCGGTTAGGGCATCCACCAATGGTACCCCATGGGCCTTACACATGCATGTTTCTGTGCCACACTGGTAACCCTCCTCGTATCCATCTCAAAACGCATCCAGTCATTTCATCAGCCATCTATCTTCCCATATAATCCCATGCATGTGGTTGCTCACGAAAATACCAAAGGTTAAAACAAAAATTCTTTCCACTTTTCAAAACGAAATCGGTCAACCAACACATCCTTTTTTCTCAAAACCTCTAACCAAGAGATCAAAATCCCAACTCACATCTTACAAAAATTTTCAGAAAGTCACAACCATTTATAAAATAACTCACTTTCATGACATTCACATCAATTTCAAAACATCTCATCCCATTAAAACACACTCTGATTGTTTAGAAAACTCTATTGGAAAAACTTTTCAAAACCAACTTCAATATAGTTCCTGCTTTCAAAGAGGTGTAAGCACACCATTTTATATTTCAAAACAATTCTGAAAATTCAGTTCTGCCATTTCATAAACCAAACCATTCCCTCTTTATTTGAAAATCATTTCATAAAAACTTTACGCTTCTTAAAACCAAGTCACCTTAAAACCAAAGTGCTAAGATTTCAAAACTAAACCACAAAACAATGCGAGAGGAAACTAGTTTCAGTGGGTGACTTGGAAATATGGTTGGAGGCCATATTCCAATCACTTAACTGTCATAGAGAGTGTTCTAGGGAATATCCATGGCTTCACATGGCTTGCCAGGCCCTGTGAGATCACTGAGACCATTATGCCAACTCTCTTTTCATTTCCCCTAATCATCATCAAACCAAGAAAACCAAAGGAATCCGAAAGGTCCCAAATTACCCTAGAGACATGAATCTCGTCATGAGGTGTGGTTTTCAGCCACACTACTCATAACCGAAATTCCAAGTCCCATCAATCCCAACTCTAGACTATCCCGACTGTTCCCCAAATAACATGACTCAAAGAAAGCGAACCTCCTCTGATACCATTTTGTCACGAACCGAATCTGGTCACCACCAAAACCGGCACCAAACCCAGCCTGTGACATGACCCGAGGAGCATTCCCGATCCCCACGGGCTGGAACAAGTTCCCGGGTATCATATCATGATGATTGGGAATAATTTACCCGATTTTATAAACATTAAACAACAAAAAAACTCAATAGAACAAATCTTGATTTTTTAACTAAAACCTTCTTTTAAAAAATTTCAGAACTGAAATACAAATGTTAAAACTATGTTTAAAGAACATTAAAATGTTACATAACCAAATAAGGACATCCAAAGAACCTCCAGTAGGAAAGAGGCACCGCCCTCAAGCTATCTCCACGACACTGTATCTCAATGGACAACTAAAAACCTGAATCAATGGCATAAATCCTGTACCCAAACCTGTGACATAAAATAAGAAAATATACATACACCCAAAGGTGTAAGTAGGGTGTTAGCAAAAGCCCAGTAGGATACCACCACTAATATATTCCATGTGATAAACATTTAATGGCGAAAACCATGCAAGTTTTCAAAGACATGAGATGCTAGTTAAAATTTCAAAAAGATGCAACATTAAATAAAAATAGTTTTTGGGTGGGATACATTAAAGAATAAAAAAATTTAAAATAAATACTATATCTACTGAATTTTCCAGCCTCTCATACTGTATACCGATGGTAAGAACAAGGTATCCAGTGAGCACAATCAATGGGAAATAACCCCTAGGCACTAGCTAGCTGTGGGTCCCAAGTACCTCGTATCTCGGTGAGAGTAACCATCACAAATATCCATTCTCGTGCATGAGCCACTAGTAGGTAACATACCCATAACCTAGTGGTCCCCAGTCATCATCATCATAGTTTAGTTAGAGTTGTAAGCGTCAATCATGCTAAGTGAAACTGAGGACAAACCCCACGGATTCACTAGCATACTAGTACACGTCCACCCACCTAGATACCCGGGTTTTCCCTTTGTGCTCAAACAAGTTCAGCAATCCAAGAAGTATAGTTTTCACATGAAAATATCACTGCCACATCACAAATTAACCAAACATCTCCATGTACATCACGCAAGTCAAAAATTCCACTTTTCCTTCAATTGCATTTTGAAATCAAACTCACTCCAAATTGCCTACAACACTTTTCACATTTCTTTAACACTTCCACAAATCCATTAAACAATTTTCTAAAACCATTACAAGATATTCAACTCACATAACATCCCACACACATGTCACACAATACCCTTCTCACCTTCACTATTCATTTTATAAATAAACTCACATGAAATATCCTACACACGTGTTTTGCACACAAAACACAATTTAGTAAAACATTTCGACAATTTATAAAAAATTCTAAAAATGTTTAACATCTCAAATCACTACTTTACCATTAAAAAAACCACATTAGGTGAACACACTCACCCAAACAGTACATATACACCATTTCCCAACTTTGTTTAACCTTAATAAAACATTTTCAATTTTTATAAAACAAACCCAAGAGGTATAACCATTGTTTTCACACTAAACCCATTTCAAAACCCTCTTTTAAAAGCAAAATCATACCAATTCCAATCCAAAACAGAATTTTTCAGCCCTAAAACAATTATTAAACCACCCCCAAATGTTATAAAAATACATCAAATAATACCACAAAGATACACATGAAAAACACATGTTTTCATAAATCATCTTCAAGAAGTACAACAGGTTTTTACACCTTAAACTCATTAATAAAACCTACTTTCAAGGCCAACATGACAATATGGAATTAAAAAACCAGAATTGGAATCCCCTTTAAAGACTAATAAATCACTTTCATATGTTATAAACTAAACCCAAACATTACCCCAAGAGTCACACATGAAAAGTACCCAATTTCAAGCTATAATGCAACTAAAAATTAAATGTTTAACCAAATCCATCAAAACTATTTTCACAGCACATAAAATAGATTATAAACATGCTAAATTAATAATCCATGCAAGCTAACTCATCATAAAATGGCTACACATGGAATCACCTATCTTTTGAGTCGAAAACCTCAAAACATGGTGCAAAACCTTAAGCGCACCACTGCCACACCACAAGGAATATAAATCCATACCTAGACCACCAAAAATTGACCCAAAAGATACCAAATCAGACCTTAGGATCGAACCCTAACTTCTGGACATTTTAGAACATAATGAAAGAGGGAGGAAACCCTAAGGAGAATGAAAAATTGAAGAGAGAAACACTTACTCAAAACAATCATGAATAAAACGACCCAAAATCCACCAGAATATGAATCTGAATACATCCAACCATTCAAGGGATTTTTGAACAAGGATTATGAGACCATGTAAGAATTTTAATGGGGAAAAAGAGTGAGAATTGAAAGATTTAGGAAGGAAACAAATTACCTTTATTAATCTTCCCGAAATGTGAGTGCTAGATAAGTTTCGAACTAAACCGCAATGCAAATGAGCTTCAAAGAGGGTGGTAGGATATGGGACGCGCTGTTGGGTTCAAGGGGAGTGTTTGGGGTTTGGAATCACCAAACAATCCTTAATATTGGATAAGTTATTTATTAAACAAAATTTATTTTTAAAACTGGAATTGGGCTTTCGGGGAGGCCCAATCCCTTAAATAAAAACCAATATACAACTTGTTTATGGTTTTCTAAAGGCTCTAAACTACAATGGTGGTGTTTCTATATCAGGGTAGACCATTTAGGAACTTGAATGGGTGAAAAATATTAAAAATTGAAAAAGTTATAAAAGAAACAAAATTTATTTTTAAATCTGGAATTGGGCTCACGGTTTGGCCCAATTCATGAAAACTCACTCATTCCGTCATAAAAGCTTGACAAACCCCAAAAACAAATCATAAATGAAAATTAAATGAAATTTAACTTTAAAATAAGTCATGTATGTGACAAATATTATATTATTTGTTTATAATGATGAATATATACTACCAAAATAGGTAAAATATGAGTAAGATTATACAATTGTTTTAACAAATCAATATTTTGTGACATATATCTTTTCAAATAAATTAAATATCACCAATATCTTCGGATACATGGAACCTTGAGTATAGATAAAAATTATACATTTTACCTTCAAAACATTGTTTTTTTGTTACTACTGAGAACATGAGTATCAAGATTATTCAAAACTAGTATATTGGTTTTATATAATTAGAATATATTGATAAATAAGTTATCAATAATTAGTAAAATTGATATATTTTTCAAAAATATGTTTTCCTAAAAAATGGATTATATTTATTTTTATGTCAAAATAATATAATTAGATTCTAAGACTTTTATAAAACTTATTTGAAAAAGGGAATTATTTTTGAAATTAGAATCACATAATTATATTAAATTGCCTTTTGGATAATCTTCTTAAAATACTGATTTCTTTATGAAAAATTATAATTACAAATTTTTAATGAAAATTTTCTTTCCATTTAATGATTTTACAAACATAGATTTTATTTTAAATTGATTTAAATTTTATATATTAAATTATATGTTAATAATTATCCAATTAGGGCCATTGGAAATTATTTCATTCTTGTATTTCATATAAAAATTTTGTATACATTAGGAAACATTTTTATCTAGAAAAATAATTTTCATCAAATTTTTCTTTTTTAATTTTAAAATTAATTCTTACACTAATTTTAATTGAATATTAAATAATTGATTCTATATTCAAGAATCAGAGATTTGTATTTTCAAAATATTCCCTTCATAAATTTGTTCATTATAAAGAGAATTTTTATTAAATACTTTTCACTTTGGTAAGGGTGAAATTGATAAAATTGGGTTATAACATTTGGATAATACTTCAAAAAAACTAAAAAACATTCCACTATCTTATTTGAATAGTGGAGCATAACCATTTCTTTAAAATTATATTATATGTGGCCACTTGGTTTTATTTTTCTTCAACTGTTACATTTATATTTTTAAACCAATGAATATATATAAAATGTCACTATCTTGACTTTCAAACTCTAAATTTTTACATAAGAATAAAAATAATTAGTTATTATAGTTTATTTATAATTTTTATTAATTTATTTTATTATAGAAAATTGGTTATTAATTTTTAGTAATTTAATAGTTACCATGAATTCATATATAACACTAATAGTTCATTTATTCATTTAATTGTGAAATAAAATAAATGATTTCAAAAATATTAATATTAATAAAAATTTTATTATTTTTTGCATCATATGAATATTCATGACTAATTCAACATTTTAGGGGTGTGTGAAAGGTTTATATTAGAATAATATTAGATTATTTATGTCCATAATTTCCAGTGAACTGAATAGGATAAAAAATAACATTATTGATATTTTAAAAAAAATTATTTCGTTAATTATTAAAAAAATAAAAGGACATGAAATATGAGAAGTACGTTAATATAAGGTAGAAAATTTCATATCATTTCCATTTTTGAGGAAATTATAACTTTATAAGTATATTTATAACCGTTCAATATTAAAATTTCTTTTACATTGATTATGGTTTAAAACCCAATAGAAATGGTCAGTCAAATAGTTAAGATTTAAAATGATGAAAAAATCGATCTACATTTCAGATTATGAAAATATTTTGACCTCGTCCTATTTTAATTAATATATATTTCTATTTTGAGTTATTTTTCATGATAATGGCATCATTATATTGTAATAATTTTTGTAATTCCCCCTTTGTACTTTTCCTCCCTTATTAAATGACTTCTATTGACCACTTTCATTAAACCGACTTGGCATATTGATCTCAACTGAATAATAAAATAGAGTTCTCCCAAAAATGAGTTAATACTGTTAACTGACCTCATTCAATTTATCACATCCTATACTTATTATAAATTTATGATATTTATTTGAAAATAAGGACGTCGGTATCTCAATATAGGTAAATGTTACTATAATCATCACACAACTAGTATCTACCCTTTTCATCAAAAGGCATGTGAAGATATCAATCATCAATACATATAGGCAACCACATCTGTGTAGATATAAAATTCATCATTCACCAACACCTTTCATTAATGGATATTATTATGGGATTAAATTTTATACATGATACTTTTGAATAGATTATTATTTTGGAATTATAATATCATATCTTTCTTCTCACCTTTTAATCTATTTGAAATTGATAACGCTTGTCATGAGAATGTGTAGACTACCACCTCCATGATGTCATATGATTTTTTTCCATTTATTATTAACATAGATAATAATAGGAGTTGATTTTTTTGTCCCTGCCATCAAAATGGGGAAACAAAATTCATGCTTACATACGAACTACTGTCTTCATGAACGGTGTAACTGATTTATTAATCAATATAATTTATGAATTATTATAAATTTATTTCTAATGATTATAAATGATATTTTTATAAGGATTAATATTTTTCTATCTAAATTAACCCTGGTAAATGTATGAGGTCTACAACGATAAAAGAATAATTTTAATAAGAAATGAAACAATTATCACCTGAAAAAAAACTATTTTAAAAATGGATTTTTTTCATAAATTTTTGCTGAAATATTATAAT
Source organism: Viscum album (assembly GCA_963277665.1). Classification (NCBI taxonomy): domain Eukaryota; kingdom Viridiplantae; phylum Streptophyta; class Magnoliopsida; order Santalales; family Viscaceae; genus Viscum; species Viscum album. Next base: position 1,825,887,908 of record OY728150.1, on the reverse strand, counting down.
TGAATAATATATGATGTTATAAATCATTAAATTATAATGTAAAATAATTATAATTAATTTTGACATTATTATACCTGAATTTGTTTTTCTTTCAAATCATGTAAAACTTGGGGTAAGGGATTTATATTTCAATTTCATTTTAATTGATATTTTTTTGTTTGAAATCCCATTGAAGGGAATTCATTGAAACATTCAAGATAAATAAAATTAAATTTAAAAACTTTTTATTTATTTATTTAGAATACATATTTTCATTTCAGGATCCTAAATATATGTTCTGAAGAGTCTAAAAAATATTACAATGTGAAAACTATGTTATTTCCCTTTTTATTCAAAGTTTTTTTTCAAAAATGTCCATGTTTTCAAATAATATTTTCAAGAATGTCTTTACTGTTGTCTATTGATTGTTTAAAATTATTTTTAAACATGATTGACTGCTAGTAAATTTTCTAATTTTCGTTTTCCAAACAATATATATATGAATTTCTATCAAAAATGAGAACAGAATCTCTATTTTAGTACACACTAAATAAATGGAATTCCCCCACAATTACTAATCAATGATTTAAATATTTATTTACATATTTCTATGGTTATTTTCAATTTTAATGTTGTTATTTTTATTTATGAGTATTTTTTATTTTATATAATTTATTTGAAACTGAAAAATCTATTTTCCTCAATAAATATTCATTTGATCATTTATTCCTTATATAGATTTTAAATTATTATAAAGATTAAATTCAGATGAAACCCTATTTTCATTTCCATTGGTTTTGTTATGTTGAATGTTCTTGTGATCATATCAAATACATATGAAATGATTTATGATTTCGTGACTAGTGGGGCCAAAATTACATAGCCCTGAATTTGATTAGGTAAGGGGTAATTCTTTATGAGCTCAAACACAAAAAGGGTTATCCCATGCCTAAAACAAGAGGTTACATGAGAAAATATCCCATGTACAAACTAGAGGTTTCATGGGATGTAGTACCATGCATGAAAGAGGATTCACTAGAGGTTATCCCTGGCCTTTAAAAGGTACACTGATAGTTATCCCAACACAAATATTTTAAGATTGTTTTATAGGAGTCCATGAAATAATATTTCTATGACTATGATTTTTCCACAATTTCTTCAACTCTCTTATGACTTGATCTTATTCCAATGTCTTGTTTTCATAGATCAATTTTTTGGCCACTTTCATTTTATTCGCATATGAATTTATTTAATATATTACATGACTCTTTATTATAAATATATAATTGTTTAGTATTATTTTCAAAGGATAATATATGGGTTACATTCAAATTATTGTCATTTTATATTTAAATGATCACTGATATAATCTTTATTTACCCATAATAAGAATCAGATCTCACCATTTTATATGATTTATTTCCCCATGATATTAAGAAAAATTTAATATATAACTATTTATGAAGAACTATATATGATATGATGTATATGTTTTATGAATATGTTTTTTGTGTATCAAATTTTCCAAATACACTAATACATTATAATACTAGCATGGATTATAATGTTTTGTGATTATTATTTATATATTAAAGATGTAATTTCAATGATTTGATATAAGGGTCTCTATAGTCTCTATTTTAGTATTTATTACTTAAATTTGTAAGCATTAATGAGAAATCCTTATTAAGAACCCCTATGATTACCTATGTATAGTAGAACATCTCATATGGTGGTAACTTTAGGAGTGTTTTTTCATATAAAACATCCCTTTGAAAATAATTTATGTGGATGTGGGTTTGGTATAGATTCACCTTGTAGTAATACCCCCAAAAGTGTTCTTCCAATATATATCGACCATCATTCTATGCATGAGTATTTTTCCCTAACTATTGACTTGGATTTATTTTATCATAAGAAATTCTTAAGAAAATTTACATCATATCTTTAAATCATTAAGAATAATTTTAATATATAATTACCATGAATGGTGTAATTTATGACTTAGGTGACTTTGATTGTAAGGAATGTGTCTTAATCTAGTACTCTGATGAATGATGTTTCCTGATTTATGACTATAATTAAATAAATTTCTTTTCATTCGAACCATTATTTTTTTAGTATATTATTACATATTTAATGATAAGGTTCATGTGGTAACAAGTTTTTCACATATTGATGTAACCTATTTAAGGTTAATACAATGAATTATTGTATATCAAGAAATGAATAAAGGTATATTAATTTATATCCTCAATGATTTGATATAGAGTTAACAGTGAAAAATAATAATTTTTTTATGATCACGTCTCAAGTCTATTAATCTTATCTGATTGATTTTTATGGTATTTTTCGTATATAAAATCTTTTTATTCTTCCTCAAGTATAATTTTATTATATAATTGTCATGGATTTATTTTTTTTCATAAATATATCATTATATTTTTATTATGGGAATTCACATTTAGTATTATGATCCAACATATGATCTTCTATTAGTGAGAATATATATATTTTCATCTTATTGAAATTTTATCCATTTTTTGGGTCTTATAATTTATTCAAAAGTTTTATTTGTATCATTTTCTTGGGTAGAAATTCATCATTTAATATGTGCATATTTTGTGAGAGTTATTTTTTTATTTTCATAAACATTAATTATTATTCATGAAAATCATAAAGTTCAGTTTTCAATAATACTCATACCTAGTTCTACACTTATATAAAACACTCTATACATCATAACCCCAATTAACTAAGGAAAATTCAAGAAGAACCCCTATAATAATCTTGATAATGGATTCATTCATCCATGTTGGTTCACATTGGGGGCACATTATATATTTTTTAAAAGAATAATTGAACAATGTGACACTATTTTGATTATCTAAAACATCCACAGATCTTATTAGAGAGCTGTTATCATACACTTCATATTGATACATTTTTTGTTCATTGCGAGGAGGTCAATTACCTTAAATGATAGAACTTCATTATAGATAACATAAATTAAGGTCCAATAGAATTATATACTAATGATAATATTCTATAAATTGTATGGATACTACAAATTTACTTTTATTATATTTGGTTTTCCTAATTAAAAAACTATCTTAGTGTATCTAGTGAATATAATATTAACTAATTTCCTTGATAATAAATTAATTATATTTAAAAATGATATATTATTATATTCATTATATATGGAAGATGCTGAAGATCATTTTAATATTGTATGAAATACTGTATAGAAGAGAATATGTTTGAAAATATTATAAATTGTTAGATTCTCCTAAAATGATTCATTTTGGGGATCATATAATCATAAATGTTCGTTTATTTAGGGTACATCATTGGAGTATGTTATTGAACATCAAACAAGACCAACCAGTTTGATAGAGACCCATAATATTCTTGGTCTAACTTGATATTATCAAAATGGTGTGGATAATTATTCACGGATATCAAATCCACTCACATAGTTATCTCGGAAGGGATCAAATATCCTTTAGATAGATTAATGGGAAGATAATTTCAAGGCACTAAATAGAAGGTCAGTTTGCATCATTATATTTAAATTAACTTACAGTGGGGATAGTTTTTCAACCTATAGAGGCATGTCTAAGAAGGTATTTTGATGTAAATTCATTTAGAATTATATCATAATTGTATATTTCTAAAGATAAATCATGGTTAATTAGTAAAATTACCCCACTCTTGTTTTAAAGATATATATAGTAATATATTTATTAATGTTAGAGAGAAATTTTATTTTTTTACAAAGGTATGATATATAAATTTATTATAAGTGTTAAAACTATATATTTTTTAAATATATGTTTATATAAAATAAATAATTTTGTTGGAGTTGATAAAAATTTTGTATTCATAATACACTAAAACCATACAAAAAAATACATTTTAAACGATTCTTTGAGTCAAAAAAATGTTTTATTACCATAGATAAATTTAAAAAATCATCCAATATTTCATGTTTATAAAATGATGGACCTCAAAATATTGATATAATGTGATAATTCAACCATCTATCAAGGTTGGTAGAATAAATATATGAAACTACATTAGAATTTAATAAATTATCCCCAGTACATCCATGATTGTGAAGGAATGACAAGGTTCAAGAATCATGTTTTTGTTTAATCCACCATAGATTTGACTAAGGATCTCATAACTAATGATAATAGTTCATCATTCACTATTTATACTTAATGTTCATAGATGTATAGAGATATTAATGACAATTTCTATTGGGAACACATAAATATATAAATTCAAGAGTATGCACTATGGTCTATGGTTTGTCAGTATGTTGAGGATTATAGGAAGTCATAACCATTACCCAAAAAAATGAAAATCGTAAAACATCAATATTTATTTTATATTAACACCACCCAAAAATATATGAAATCCATAATTATATTTGTATTATATTTTGTTGACTTATTAATTCATTAAAAATTTACTATGACATAAAAATTTACTCTTTATCATATTACCCAAAAAAATTAAAAAATTGGTAGTGTTCCATAAAATGCCACATTATATTGTATATATTTTGGATCTAATTTTTACCTTGATGTTTTTCTTCAATAATTTACTAGACCATGGATAGATAGTTGAGTTTTAGTACAATTTTTCATCTTTAAAAAAATTAATAGTCTTAGGGAATCATTTAAACAATAATAATATTTTGAGATCTTCTTTTATGGATTTCAATGGTTTTGGAAATCAAAATGTAACTCTAATTGAGTTTTTCTTAACAAGAGCCTCAACCCAGATAGTGAGAATTCAGCAGCTGCTTCACGTGACCCGAGATCAAAACTAAGCAGTGAGATAATTTTCAGGGTACTATACTAGTACAGTAGAAGTTACTGTAGAAGTTACTATAACCAGTAAATTTTTAGTTACTATTTTGTACTATAGCAGTCAGAATTATTATTATTTTCTAAAACCACTTTCAAGGGGTAAGTGGGAACCCGAACATTTCTCAAATCATCACCCGTCGGGAAATTCAAAATTCAAAAACAGAATAGAGGGATCATTAAATTAAAAATTCAAAATCAAAAGAAAAATAAATCTTCACCAGGTACACGTCTCATGAATCCCGTGAATCCTGGGATCATGATCACCGTTATTCACGTCACGTTGCTTTCGAACGCTCCAAAAATCACCATCATCTTTTCTTATCGTGAAATCCGAAGCGTCCTCAAACTAGAAATCTTCTCCCTTTGTCTACCAGATCACCAACGAGGTAGGACATAGAAGTCTATATCATCATCACCGCTAAAGCAACATTGCTATCAACTAAAAACACCCCACTTAACACCATAGGACGAGAATCACCTCCAGAACCACTATAAAAAATCCATTTTCTTCGACCAATACTGACCCCCAAAACAGAAAAATCACTGTAAAACTGACCAAACATCAAAGGATCGTCAAATAAATTGTAGGAAAATCAAAAACATCTCAGAGAATATGTTCCAAAAGTAACGGGGGATAAAACACTAGAAAAATATAAATCCAAGAAAGCAGGAGATACGGGGGGATGGAACCCCAGAGAGAAGGGACGGAGGATCCTTGAAGAACAACGACCACCGAGCCGCTAGGCCCAAAACCTTAAGAATCCAACTCTCCCAAACTGACCTGGAGAGGAGTAGAGGAACTCGGGGTTACAGAGAGGAGTGGTGGCTGGGGAAATGGTATAGATCCAACATCAGAGCGGACAACCCATGACAAGGAGACAAAGTGATGGGGAATAAAGAGTAGAGAGGGGATTCAAAAGGAACCCTAGAAATGAGAAGAAAGGGGAGCGAGCACAAACCTGGATAGAGTCGATTCACTGCTGAGCCAATGATGGGGGAAACCCCTAAAGAGCCGCCATCAATGAGAGATTGGGAAGAAACCCAGAGAAAATAAAGACCGAAGAAGTAGGAAGAGGGAAGAAGCATCATCACTAGAAGAGTCAGAAGAAGCATTGTCACCAGAAGAGTCTCGAAATCCTAGTGGAGGGCGAGAGCAGAGGGTGAGAAGAATCTCGAAACCCTAGAGGAGGGTGAGAGCGGAGGGTGATAATGGAGAACCTGGAGATTGCGGGGCCATTCCCAGTTGATTTTGATACATAATTCCATGTTGCAGTCTGAATTATTCACCTGTTTGAGCCTTCGAGACAAGGTTTTGGTATTCGGGCACGTAAAGGCCTTTGGGCCTCCCATGACCTTTAGGCCAGTAAGGATTTTGGGCCACCAAAAGTCCTTCGCCCCCCCACAAGGCCTTTGAGACACATGATCAATAATGTTTCCCTAGATAGACTATACAAAAAATTAGTATCGACATATGAGGATTTAGAGAAGTCAACCCCACTAGAGGACAACCAGCTGATTTGGAAGAATGAGAGGGTACGGGGATGCCATCAAGACCAGCTTCTGCTTGCATAAGAAGCTTAGTCGGACGACCATGTGATGGTGGAGAGCTACTATCATAATGAAGAATATGGGGAGGTGTAGTTCCATGTAGTTATAGTCTATTTGAATTCTATAAGACCTTTGGGTCATGTAATGTCTCGTAAACCTATAGGCTATTTAATTTCTAAGCATGTGTTCCATTTATCGGTTCCCACATATAACTCGAAATTGGGGTTATAGAAAATCAATAAAAAGGAAGGCCTTCATACCATTCGAGTAATTCATTTTTACATCAACAATTTTATTCATTAGAAAATTTAGATGGATAATTATGAAGTCCTCAATGTAAATAAGTTTAAAACTATAATGTGTTTGGATGAAGTTAGGGAAATAAATCTATTAGGGCCTATGTAAGGTAAGGAAACATTAGAATAATTCATAAATATTCAATAGCATTTCATGTGTGTTTAGATTCGACATAAATGATTTGATAATAATTATCCTCAAAATCATGAATTTAAAATTCATGTGATGGAATTTCTCTAAATTGATCCATGGTACATGGTTTGGACATCCAGAAAAGAACATTGAACCCTAGGTATTTTATCCAAATTTATATTTTTAATTGATTGAGTATGGTACCTTATCATGTGGTACTTCCACCAAACCTCTATCAAGATCATGATTATTTCTATACATCTCTCATGAAAAACTAAATAAATAAAACATAAAATATAATAAAATAAAATGTTTCACCACTGAACATGATCCTACAATTATAGAATAACTACTAGAAATCCCAGATCCTTGAGATAATGTTCAATAGTTAAATACTACAAACCTGGTTAAAGTTCATTAGAGGAATCATAATTTCCAAGAAGCTACATTAGAACCATAGTATTTGATGAAATATGGTATTGTCATTTTATTATATCTATATATCAAAATCTAATGTGAAAAATCATTTTAAAAAGGGTAAAATATAAAACTGTCATATTTTATGACATGTTTCATTCTAAATAATTTTAATTTCTTTCATAGATTTTAATACACACAACTACATGTATAAATAAATAATAATAATGTATACCATTAAATACATTCTATTAATATGGTGGAGTGATTAATAATCATAATATTTTTAAAGATATATGTATATCGTTTAGCTAAATTTAAAATATTGTTAAATATGTATCCAATTTATAGTAAAGTTAATATATTATTTATAAATAACATTTCTCCACCAATGGTTTTTAATATATTTTATGAAAAATATATAATTAAATTCAGATTATTTTAGAAATATTATTCAAAAAAATAAAAATGATTTTATAAATTATTATTTCATAATTATGAGAGATTTAATTTTTTTATAATTATTATAAAGGATTTATTTTTTATGAATAAAAAAACATATTTATATTGAAAATTATCATTTTGTTTAAATAATTTTTATATTGTAATTTTTTAAGGGGTTTTAAAATTTACATTTGTTAAATAGTATTTTGTATAATCAAAATGAGGTAATTGTAATAATTTTATACTGTATTTTGTTATAAAAAAATTTTATACATCAGAAAACATTTCTCCTAGAAGTATCATTTCATTGCATGTCACAGGTTTATATTTAAATGAAATTATACACCCTATATAAATTCAATCATCAAAAATTTACTCCATATTTATAATTAGGTGGATATGTTTTTTTAATTATGATGCATTAATTTTTTTCCATTATAAATAGTAACATTGGAAAATATGTTTCTCTTTTATAAGGATAACATGCGTAAATAAGGTCAAAACATTAGGATAAAGACTCAAAACATGTCTAAAACATTCATTTATCCCATTAGATGAATTTATTTCAGATTAATCTATCCATTTTTCGATTATATGCCACTTGGTTTCATTTTTATTTTATTTTTCCTTAATATTAATTTTTTAATTAATAGATAGAAACTTTAAATCCCATGACATTAGGATCTGTAATCTTTTAATATATTGAAAAAGTGAGGGGAATATTAGTTAAAAATATTTATTTCAAAGATAATTTATTTTTTATCATATTAATAGTTTTTTAATATTTAGTGATTATATAATTATATTAAATTCTTGTGCAATGTTGAAAAAGGATTTATTATCTTAAAAGAAAAATAATATATATGATTTTAAAATTTTTAAAAGTATGATATTTTTTTCACTTTTTGTGTACCATAAATTATTTTAATTAAATAAACATGTCAGGGATATGTAAAATGAGTATATTTGAAAAATATTTTCTTTTATGGGGGAGCTTTAAAGACCGATTAAATGAATATTTTCTAAAATGTACATATATGATATTTTATGAAAAAAAAATTTCACTAAATTATGGAAAATAAAAAAAATAGAATTAGTTACAATGGAAAATATATGGTTGCAATGTCATTACATGTCCATTTATAACCCAATGGTAAACTTATGTAATTTATAACCCTTTAATAATGAATGAGTTATTACCAAAGTTAAGGTTAAAATGTGTAATAGAGGGTTTAAAAGAGAATGATAATGTTTTAAATGAACTAAACACCTATTTAAATTTAATTATATGTGGATATTTATACATGAGACTTTATTAATAAAATATTATGTTATTTTGAATAATTTTTCATCAAAATCACTTAAACTAATATTGGTATTTTTTAATTCAAACATTGTTAATTTCCTTCCTTATAAACGGGAACCCAATCTCTCTTTTTTATATTCATAATTGTGGTGTATAGCATTAAAAATGCCCTGAAAATTAAAGTTGACACCACCCAAGAAACATTTTATAAGTTATGGTCAACATAAAAGACCATTCAAAGGGTCCTTAACCTATAATCTAAAGGAGGTCTCCCGATCCAGAGATAATCGGCTTACCCAATGGCATTAAATTGAATTCATATTATAACTCATATAAATATGTGGTATTAATCATAAAAAAAATTAAGTAACAAAAATGTACAAAATATTAATATTTTAATTAAATATCCATTATCAATTGTATTTTACATAAAATGGGAAGTGAATGTATCTCCCATGTGTACATGTGGACCACTACCTCCACACAATGATAAAATTAATTTATCATCACCATATTTCATGGATGTTTATTATTATGTGATTTTTTGTTTGTATATTGTAATTATTGATTCATTATGATTCTATAAATATAATATCATATCTAACATCTTACATTCCCATAAACTAGAAAATTACACCATCACTCATGCGTACGTGTGGAAATCCACCTCCACAAGGCGAGGTGATTAGTTTTTTATATCCTCTATAAATAGATGGTTATAAGGATATATTTAATGAATATATAAAATATATATTTTATAAAAAAATTATCTTAAGGTGATTTATTATACACTATTCATGTATTCTACCCATCGAAAGGTGGAGATAGATATAATGTGTAAGTACGAGCTACCAAATCCATGAACAATTTATTTAATATTTATATACATACCCATCATAGTGGACTCTATATATATATAATGAATATATATGATATTTATTTCATTATTAACCTTATAGAAAAAATTTAACCCTCGTGAATGTCAAAGGATTGGAAGTAACAGAACAAAATTTTCATGAAAGAATAGTTAAACATCAGAAAAAATGATTTTAATTATTAATTTTTCATAAATATTCATTTAAATTTTATAAAATGGTCATTTATGATGTTATACAAATTTATAGGATTATGTTGTATAATTATAGTAAATATAAATTTATTATTAAATATGTTAGAGCATTTTCATAAATCATTTTTATTGTCATTAATTGTTTTAAAAAAAATCATTTCAAAAATATTTTGACTATTCTCATATAATATTTTAAAGTCATATTTACCCATGATTCAATATTAAAAAAATAAAGGTAATAAACATTTCAATTTATGAATCAGAAATTTATTAATTTTTTCTAAAGATTTAAATGGAATGTTTCTTTAATCATAACGACCTGAATGGAATTCACCACTATCATGATTCCTCATTTATATAATAGTTTCATTTTAATTTTATAATGTATTATATATATAAATTATTCCCTTGAATAATTGGGATTTTATTATTTTAAATAAGTGATTTCAATGTGAAAGTCTTATTTCCATTAAGAAATTTCCCTAAAATATTTTAAATAAATTTTTCATCTTTGATAACATCCATTTATTTCACTCCAAATTTCATTGGGATATGATCAAATGATTCAATTCTTATTATTTATCTGAATTTTTTATTATTATTGTAATGAAATTTTCATGTAATTGATTTTATTTTTCATATTTTTTGTTATTACGATGTACTTAATGATCATGTGGAATAAATATTAATGTATATTTTATTATATGATTTGTGGGACCAGAATTATATATCACCCAAATACATTGTGTAATGATTAATGTTCTATTATATGAAATCTTCTAAGGAAGTTTATACAAGGTAGGAAACTAGTGAGTAAAATGGAGGTTATCCTATTCCAAAAATAAGAGGGTACACTAGATGCTTTCTCATGCTGGAAAGTGGGTAAACTGGTTGTTATCCAAAACCCAATGATTTTATACTGGTGTATATCCCCATATAACATGTTTTAAATGAATTAGTGAGTAGTCTTGTCATAATATTTCATTTATTTTGATTATGAAACATATCTTCCATGCTTTTAAGACATAATATTCCTCTAGTGTTATGTATTTATTATTCATGTTATTCCATCCCAATATGATTCATATATTATAAAATATCCTAATCCATTCAATGACTCATGTTTATAATCAATGAATTTTTGAGTATGGTTTTAAATTGAAATCATAACATTATAAACCACATTAAGATCATTTTTTTAAATGATCATTAATATCCCCCTTTTTTACCCATAAATTGCATCTTAAATTGAAATTTATTTTTCTTTATTCTCCCAAAGATATTAAAAATACTTTAATGTATGATGTGTCTAATAGCGGTGCTTGCTAGGATGAACTATGTGGAACACGATGTAGATTTTTTATGTACCAGTTTTTTATGTATACATGTTTCCAAAGGCATGAATCCTTTATAGTTTTTCGGAGGATTGTAATTTTATGAAATGAACATCCATCTATTATGGTTGGTAAATTCAAAATTCCAAAACATTTCCACAGGCCTATACATACCATAATCAAGTAGAACAACACGGAAATCTGGAGTGTTGACTCAAGGATCCAAATATTACTATTTATGGAAGGGTTAGTGAAGTATTTATATGGGTTTTTTCCTCTTAAATCACAATGTTCATATTTTTTCCTATTATGATTGATTATTTCTCTCATGTAAGTTTAATAATTCACCGTACATTCATAGAAAAATAATTATTTCTTTATAAATCTTCCCTCTAAAATTCCACATATATTGGTCTAAATCTATCTAAAATTGAGATATTAAAATTATTAGCATGATAACCAAATTATTATTTTATCCAAGTATGTTTCACGTGACTGAATTGGATTTTACATTTTGTCCAATGAATTTTTAATCAATTATTTTTATTTATATTTTCACCTTATGGTTCAAATTATCTTACATTTAGCCTAATTTTTTATCTATCCTATTATATATGCTTGAATAAGACACTATCATTTAATTTTCATGATAATAATTATATATGATTATAGGTTATTAGACTTTGGGTGGTGTAACTAATAAAATATTGTTCTATGAAAGAATTTATTATTTCTTTGAATGGGTTCCACTAAAAAAATTAAGATTTTAAAAACAAAAAGTCTTTCATACAAACCTTAATTATAACCTAAGATTAACCAATCTCCATTAATTGAATTCATAGTTACATTTTGTGTTCTTGATACCTACAAAAATCCACCTCAATGTGGTTCCCATTACATCTAAATAACTCCATATCATTCTTATCTCTCTTCAAGTTATGTATTTGGTCTCTGTGGAATCACCAAACCGAAAAATGATTATATAGAAAATTTTATCCTTCTTGGAAAACTTCAAAAAAACAATTAGAGAAAAATTATTGAGGAACCAAAAAAATTAATATTAGATACTCAAATTCAATTCTCACCCCTATTTGACCTATCATTTTCCCTTTTTCATTTCATTTTCCCCTCCTATACCCATGATCGTTCAAACAGACTAGTAATAATGAATATTTCAATGATAGGAGATTTAAGTATACCCAGATGTCCTACTTCATTATATCATACTAAAATTAAGACTATGGATTCTAGAAATTAGACTAATCCTATATAATTTCATCCATGAAACCAAATAAAAGTCCTTGGTGGGAACCCAAATGGAAAAAAATGAGGTCTCCCCTAACATGAGGAGGGCATACAAATAGACTATGAAAGAACACCACATTACTTCCAAGACCTATAAAAACTATTTAATTAGGTAATTATTTAATATAATATTATTAAAATACCTCGAAAATCCAAAACCAAAACCAACAACCAATTTTCCCTCAGATGGAGTCAGATATTCTTTACATTTAGATATATTATATCAATTACATTGTCGAGACCTTGTCTCCCACATAAAATAAATCTTATAAGACGAGGGTTTTTTGTTTTACCAGAATTATCAATGCTTTTTAGGGATAAATTTTTTTTTTCATAATACATTCACTCAAGAGAGAAATTTCAAATATATTTCTATAAATAATAGATTCCCTGCCAAAAATCTATGTGACACAAACTAAGCATTAATTTTTTAAATAAGGATGGTGAAATTATTAAATTTTGTAAATGATTCAAGAGACACGGAAAATTTTATTGATACATTATGTTTCTATCATAGAACAGCTGAAAATATTTTATGATGTTTTAGGTATAATGAAAAACTAGTTCATTGAAACGATGTCCAATACAACCATCAAAAAGAAAATATTAATGATTATTAACAGTATCTAAATGTTCGATTTAAAAAATACTATAATTATAACCATAAAATTATAAGACACTTAAATATAGTTATATATATACAATTTTAAGGGTAAATAATGTATTAGGTTTAAATGGTCAGTCTTCAATAGAAATTCTTGGGAGATCAATCATTGGAATGTTTAAGAAATTAAAATTTTATAACATATTGAAATGTTTTATTTTAAAAAATACCATAGAACATAAAATTTACCAGCAATTCATTTTATAATATATGTTCCTATAGTAGAACCCCAATCATAGTAAAATTATTTAAAATTTCAAATGGAATAATACTAAAACCATTTTAATCTAATGTATAATGACTGTACGGGACTCTGATGGAAATAAAATCAACCACCCAATCAAAAAGTAGGTAAAAAATCCTACCACACAAAAAATTATCTAACCCATAATATGGTTCAACCCAAATAGGACAAAAAATGTCATCCAATATTTCTATCCCAACAACTCATCCTACATCTAAAATATTGTCCAAGATAAATAGGGTAGCTTAAACCCATACCCAATGTATTCATCTCTCATTAAAAAAATGACTATTCAAGTCAACGAAAAAAATTAATTTTCATGTTTCATATCTAAAAAAAGAAATATAATATAGTATAATTTGAAATGAATCCATACTAACTAATGTTATTCATGCCACAAACTTCATGTGAGAAACTAGTTACACAAATTAATCTCTCCAACATTTTCAATCTATGACTATATTAAAAAGTGTGAAATACATTTAGAAAACATTACCAATCATTCCAAAAAGGGTTTGATTATTAAAACACACATGAAAATATAAAATAAAAACACATAGAATTTGTATAATTTGAGAGTAATGTTGAAGATGATGAACCACATGAAATAATATAGCATCTTTCCCCTTTGCCTCAAATATTGATAGTAAAAAAATTTCCCATGATAAATTAAACATTATGATTAATATTCCCTCTATTGGAGCACAAAATTAAATTTATTGATTCAATATAAACTATTACTACATGATACATGCACCATAATGGAAAAATTAAATTCAAAATAAATTTCAATCACAAGGATAAAGTCCTTTTAGATTATTATATAACAACCACTCCCTAGGGAATCATACCATTAATTCTGATGTATGAATAATATCCATAAACCAAATTGAAAATTGAGATAAAAAGTGCTTCTATTCTTCATTTGATTTAGTATTTTTTGTTAATATCACTACATATTTTATTTATATTCAGTTAGGTCATGAGGATATATAACCCACTTCAATCACACTACAACTTCTTAATCATGTTTTCCAGGTAGTTAATGATATCTAATGGGATGTTCTAGTAAAATTTTGGACATTCAACCACCCTTATTTTATCATTTACCTTGAAAGATATCAAAATATAGGCACTGAGGAAGAAACTATAAAAATTGTTGTTTTTTTCATTATTTAAATAATTAACTTGTCTGTTAGAGTAAGTAATTAGAACATTAGCGTAACGTTTTGATATATGGGTATTGTTCTAAAAAATTATGAAGAAAAATATCAAATTAGGGATGATGACGTGATTAAAAAGGTTAATTTAATTTTTTTTGAATGTGATATAGACAGACATCGTGGGATTATTTACAGATTATTAAATCTAGGAGAAAGATATTTTATGTTTTTAGAAGTGTAATTTTAATTCTAATGTCTTGAATCCCTTTTATATAACTCTCATAACTAATTTTTTAGTATCACCACTAAATGAAAATATTGAAGAAATCCCAAAATTTGTGTTTTTAACCATTCAAAAAACTAAATTTATTAACAATTTAGTTCAAACACATATCCTAAACAAATTAATTCTTTTTAAAACTCATAAAAATCTGTCGGAATAAAAATATATTTATGTTTCAGAAACTTTAACCAACCAAGACTAAAATTAGAGGTCCCACATGCCTCAATATAGTGTTAATACTTATTTAAATACCAAACCCTTCATATATACATCACATTATATATAACATAAAAATGATAGACAATGATTCTAGATGTATTTTGAAGGATGAAGGATGTAAATAGATGAAAACATTCTAATATTCCAATAATTATCGCGTAAATCAAGAACCAATAATTTTTATATAAATAGATTCAAAACCATGTTTTCAACCTAAGAGTATATTAACTATTAATTGCAAGGACGTTGTTTTTAAGGAAATCCTAGTGTAGAAAAAAGTTACTCCTATCTACCCAATTCAGTAGAGTGACTGGGTAAAACCCCATTAATGTGGCTATTATGATGGTAGGAACAATTTTTTGTTACCAATAAAAAGATTGATATTCTTCTTATATTTTATGAGGAGTGTAAATCAATTATCTTATGTTTAACTCATTTTTAAATAAATATTATTTTCTTTTTCCTCTCATGAATCTAGTACTTGATTAATTGGGAAGGAATAATATCTAACAACGACATGATGAGTATTTTGGGTAAAATTAGAGAATCTTCCCCATAGAATATCATGGTAAATAAATTAACCTTTCTATTTTAAAATTTTTTTCTTTAAATATTTCCCTATGGTTTGTGTGATTCATATGGTACCTTCCAACATTGAATGATGGGAATATCATATGACATGGTATGGTATTGTTTAAATTCATTTCTATATGACTTCTCCATATTTGGAGATAAATTTCCATGATGACTTAGATATTATTAGAGGTTTTTTTCAAGAATTTATTATAGGAACCTTTTCATAACAAAGGGAATAATTCATTTAATGGTAATGGAAGGAGAATTACCCAATCATCTTGCTACTAGTAAAGGGATCGAGGTGAATAACAATAAATTTGATATCATTAATTATATACCATCATAAAATAATTTGAAATTATTAGGGTCCTTATTATAAAATGTATATTTCTTTATGGGGTTCATTAGGAATTCAACCTCTATTACAGGGCCCATCAATGATATAATTTGAAATGATTATCCATTATTTTTTATATAAATATGTTAGTAATTTTTTCAACTCCCATTTCAGGTCCTATATATCCACCCATAAAGAATTATCTTAATTTTAAAAATCCACTCAAACAAATTTCTAATGGAAGTGACATTTTTTCATTCTATTATAGGAAAAACCATTAATGAAGACCCCTTTTTACTTATCATAAAATAGTATCATTGAATGATTATCAAATAAACAATTCCACCAATAAAAAAATTTATTTCTATGATATTTTCCATGTATAAGTTAACATCTTAACTATTTGGATACACATCACATTTTTCACTGATCATTCAACATTGAAATGCATTTTACAAAAAAAATACAATGATAGTTTGATTTGGGGTGTCCTCCAATTTACCTAATTTGACTTTCTATTGAAGGGAAAAATATTTTTGAAAAATATTTATACAATAAAATTTATATATTACTTTTCATAGATAATACATATCAATAATTTTTTTATGATTCATTCACATATAAAAACATATATTATAGGATTGGTTAAGAATTCTATGCTGAAATAGAAAAATAATTTTTCATAAGTGTAATTTAAATAATCATTAGTACTAAATATAGTAAGGAATTAATTAGTGATATGATCCCATGTGTTATTGATGATCTATTCCCCTATATACTTATTCCTAATTAGAACATTGAGGAATATGTCCCCAATAATGATAAAAATTCCATTCCGATTTTATGTCAAGGAGAGGAAAGTCTACTAAATATTTGTATGATCAAAACCGCAACGAAATTCATAAATATTTATTCATTAGGACTTACTCCATATAATGATACCTATATCTTCTACTAAATTTTTCTTTCCTATCAATATCTAGTTCTTATCATTAAAAATAATCCAATTTCCCTTTCTCCCATTCCGATTATTTAATTAATTGATTGTTTTGGAATCGATGTTAATGGATCCTTAAAAACCCTAGTGGATATCTCCCAATCATATTAGTTGTTATTTTTGTAAACAATTAGATTAAGGACCCATTAGACCAATGATTTTTTGGATATGATTTTATTCATAAAAGAAAATATATTTTCTATATTTTTAACATATAAGGAAATTATTTGTGTATGTGGAACATGTTTCAACAATGATTCCTTATTTTTACTCTTATATATGGGAGGGATTGATTACAATTTTTCTACAAAATACTAACAAAAAGTATTTCTGACATTTAAATTTGAAAAAATATGAATTATGTTAAAAAAAATATGACCCAAATAAGAAATATAATTCTATGAGACTCTTCTATCCATACTAATCATATTCGACTACTAATGAATACATGTTATTATTTTCACCATATAGTTTGATTCATGGATAATCAATCTTTTTATCATTTCAAATAGATAATAATAATATTTTGGTGATAAGGATATAGAAATTATAAATTTCCTTCATTGTAAAAAATATGATATTTCACCTTAGTTGACTCGTGGAACATGTGATGAAAACATATGGAAAATAAAGTATAAAAAATATAATGTTTATGAAAAAAATTGAATCTAAAATGAATACCCATTAAAAATAATTTATATTCTTTTATATAGTTCAAAATATTATTTTAACTTACGAATGTTATAGATGATATGGTTAGGTCCCAATAATCGGTATAATGGGTACCATCATGGGGTGGTCAGGGTTTGGGATCAAACCAGTGCTCATCTATTTAATGTTAATGGTCATTAGATAAAACCAATTAAAGAATCAGTCAATCAATATGAAAATAATGATTCAAATAAGTATAAACTTGAACCATATCACACTTGAAAAGTAAGGGGACCATGTCAAGATAACCAGAATTATCTAGGATATTTCTTAAAATCAAATTATCTTCTTCAAATATTTTATTTTATTATTTATATTTTTATGTTTTTGTGTATAAGTAAACGAATGGAAAAAATATATTTGTTTCTCAAAATTAAAAATATATTAAAAAAATAATTAAATCCATTTTATTCTATTCCATTTTTATTTTTTTAATTTTATGAGATCTTATCTCCTCTTTATCTTTATTTTATAGAGGGAATGTTGTAGAAAAAATTGAAAATCCTTATCGTGCATAGAGAGTGTAATAAGCAAAGAATCCCAGGAATAATCTTCTTTTTAATAAATCATATATTGGAATTTTATTTCCTAATTACAAAATCAATTAATTAACCACTATAAAGAAAGAGATTATATTATTTAATATAAAAATATATAGTATATTTTAAATCATTATAGTAAAAAAATAATATTTTTTGGGTAAGTAACTGGACCATTAGAAATATAAACAATACTTAGTTCAAATTGTAATTTTCCCATTTATTATTTATATTAGAGTTTAATAATATTATTATTTATTTATAATAATACATTATATTAGTGTAATTGAAAAAATTTATTTAGAAAAAAAGGTAATGATAATGAAAATTATTCGAATGATTAAATAAATATATATATAATCATAAAATAGTATATTAAGATAGTTTTTATTTTAGAACTTCTTTATGTAAAATTTAATTGAAATACGATTATATATTATTATAATTAAATAATTGAAAATTTCACATATAGATTTAATATATTAACCATAAATGAATGACTGCTAGGGAAATCTTGATCAACCCATGATGGAGAAGGGTCAATCCCTCAGAGAGACATCCTTAGTTATCCCACATAGTGACATAAAGAGTGCATTGTGAAAACCTAGAATGAATATGTGTGAACATGGGTGTCCAATAGACCCTGAAATGTGATGGAATGGATCATAATGGGCATGTGTGTGTAAGTTTGTTCAGGTGTATATCCCAGCGTGTTTTGGAACCACTATCTATCAGAAAAGGTGATTTTATATTTAAGGTCCTAAATGAATTTTTTTTAATACTAGACAACTGATGCTTGTATTGTTCAGATATTCAATGTAAATTTTTAGTCTTCCATCAAATTCCTCTTCAATATAACAATATATGGGAATTTCTCTTCAAAAAACCTTTTAATTTTTTTAAGAAACCCTTTTTCTAAGGTTAATTTTTTAACTTTTCTCTTCTATTACTCTAATCGAATTTTTATTTTTAAACTCTTTTTTCTGTGATTTACAAACCCATTTTGAATAAAAATTATTTAAATTTATATAGTATCCAAATCCCATTTTTATAGTGAAATATGTATTTCTAAAATATAAATATATATTCTAAAACCCTTGTTATTATAGAAAATGATTGACAATATTTTCAAATGTTATTAAAAATGAATTTATTTCTTGAATTTTATTAATAAATTAACATGTCACTTTTAAATTGTTTATATTATCCTTTCTAACATAATATCATATTTATAATTTATGGGTATTTATCCTGATAATAGTTATAAACATATATTATTTATGGCATGAATATTCCATTAATTTTAACAAAAAAATCTGTTTTCACATATTAAAAATTGTTGTAATGTTTCAAATTCTATAAAAATTTGGATTTTACCTTTTAAAGGAGTTAAGGATTTATAGTTCTATAAATATATATTTTTTTTCAAAATAATTAAAATGTATTTAAATTTTTTTACAGGATGTTTAAATGGATTATAAATCAGGCAGGAAATCATTTTCAAAACTGTTTTATAGAAAATTCCATCAGTTGGACAATAAATGCGATTATGAGGAAATGGGTGACCCAATAACCTCAAGGGGATGTTGTTTTAAATTTGATTCTCCTGGTGGACACATTGTTTTATTATATTTTACCTTGTATAATTATATAAAATATAAATAATTATTTACAAATTATAGATTTAATGTTTTCAAATAGAAATCCATTTATTCATCAATAATTATTATAATTCTAAAATTAAATCGATTTTAAGTAATGTGTAATTTAGAAAAAAAAATTAGAGTTTTATTATGTGTTTTTCTTGAAACATTTTTTTTATTTTTATAAAATTATTTACTATATGAATTTTTTTTTTATTTGATATAATTAAAAAACAAATTCAAAATAACTTTTTCAAATGAATTATTACAGTATTCCAGTTAAAATGATTTTACATTTGGTTCAAAAAACCTTAGTATGAAATTTTATGGTCACCAGAGATTTTTCAAATTAATTTCACATAATCATTAGATGTTCATAAGGTTTTTGGTTTTATTTATGGGAGTTTACATGGGTGAATCATGTAGTCATTTTTTAAATAACCACTATATACTCATATTTTTTCAAAAAAATTGAATAATACTATAAAAATATAATAAAAATATCATCATAAGTGTGAGGGCCAATATTTTTTTAATTAATGTTCATAAAAAAGTATAAATCCTTTTTTTGCACTAGATCTGATTGTGTGGGTATCAAGATGTTACATCTGGTGTCATATAAATTGTTTACAAAACATTGGTGACTATGAGGTTTTTATTTAATGCTAATTTAAGAATTTGATATTTTATTCAAATAATATAGGGAATATTAGATTCTAAGGAACACATAATGATATAGTTCCATTTTTTCCAAAACATATAGGAAGAAACATTTATAACTTCAATGAGTATGAAATAAAATTTGAGGGTGAAAGTACATTAAAGTGCTTTGAATTTTAAATCCCAGGAATTCTAGATTTTTATTCATTTTATTAAAATTTAATTTAATGGTTATGATTCATAATTAAAACATGTTGAAATAAACATTAAGAAAAACATTATGAACATATTTTATGATTACCTAAATAAAATATTTATAATGATAATAATAATAATAATAGTACATATTTTAGATATGTGTGGGTAACTATCAAAATGGTTGTTAACTATAGTTAAAATTTTAATATTCCCACATATTATTTAAATTTCAATTTAATATTTTTAATCATTGGTTATAATAAATTCTTTACAATATTTTAACCGATAGATGTATGTGTAAACATATTTTTAATGAAAATAATATAATTACAAGAATGAAATAAATATATTCATATGCTTAGAATTGTATATTAATGTAGTTATTATTTCAGAATTCATTTCATTAAGATTTATTTCAATCTTTTTTATTAATTTAATTAATTAATTAACAATAAATTTCACATAGTTATTTAGAAAAATTACAAAATATTCAATCTCTATAGGGATAGTTCAGTAAACCACTATGGAAGAAAGCTCAAACGTGTGGAGAACCAGCCCAGTCTTGAAGTCATGGTAGTATGATGAGACCATATTTTTGACACAACATAAAAAATCACAAATATGGGTTCTTATTGGACCATGCAATGGAGTGTCATAGCCCATAATGGGTGTCTATGTGTGTAAATGTGTCTGGGTGAAGAAATGTTTCTATCTATTGGTCACCATCTATCTGGATTAGTTTTAATGTATTCAAGGAAGAAAATAAATGATTTCTCAATATGGGATTGTGGATGAGGTTATATTTAACCCATGTTAAAACCTTATATATATATAAGAGTCACTAGAACAATAACATTCCAATAATACGATCTTCTATGAGATCATATTCAACCATGTTAAAAACAATGAAATTAAAAAATCATCTTATTCTTCTCCACTAACATCAGTTTGTCCCTCAACCATGAGTTCACTACTTTGTTCAAAGTCCTACCATGAGTGTATTCTTCTTTAGATGTAAATTTGGAAGTTTTTATTTAGTAAAATCGTGAAAATATATAAATGATAACCACCGAACTTGTGTTATTTGTAGATTCCCCTTCCACCATTTTTCCTTGGTCTATAAAAAATATTACCATCAAATTAATAATGTTGACATAATTATATCAAACTGAAATAGGTTTAATATTTTCATGTTTGAAAATGTTAGAAATATTTTCATGTCCAGTAATATTCATGAATAAACATGATTAAAACAATTAAAATTACTTTTAAATATATATATATAAGTAAAAAAAATTAATTTAATAAAAGGATCACCTATAAATACTATTGTATTTATTGGGTGTTTCACTTTATTTGATGGTCTTCACTTATAAAAATGATGAGATTAATACATATATATATATATATATATTTCATTTGTATTTGGTATATCTAAATGTTTTTTATTATAAATATAAAACCGTAACCTTTCTCGAGTATCTATGAACGTGATCATCATATTTTGGATATTAAAAAAATTAGATATACCTCAGTCCTAAAGTTCCAAATTCAAATGGATATATATGAATATATATATATATATAATAAATTTAATAGAAACATAAAATAATATATTGTCTAAATCCAAATGGTGAGAAGTTAGTTACTTGAAAGAATTAATCCTTCAATGATGTTATAGTATAAAATTATTTATACATTTAAAAAAGGATATATAGTGTATGCCTTTAAATTTTTCTTAAAATGAAAAAGGAAAGAAAATATATTTCCAAATTTATAATTCATTTTTCAGAAGAAAAAACTATTATAATTTTTTTTTGCTTCAAAAATTTCTCATTTATGATTGGATTTTAATTTTATTTTTTACACTCATTTTACACTGATTCTAAAAACCAATTTAAAAATATTTTTTATTTAAGTTTTTTATATTGAACCCCCCCATTTATACGAAAATATTTATTTCTAAGAATAAATATTATCATCTTAAACATTTTTTATGGAGAAAATTCTTTACACAATTTTCAATGCATTTTTAAAATGATTTTATATCATAAATCATATTTATAAATTCATAGGTTCATTTTATAGAGTTCATATTAACATTTTATATATAAATTACACATAAATATTTAGGTTTTCTGTTAATAATTATATTATTTGTGTCTAAATAATATCAATTTCATTAACACTCCATTCATGTTTAGAAAAGTTTCTATTTTCCAGAATTAAATAGTGTAGAAATGTTTCACATTTTTTGAAAATGTGTTTTTTCTTATTTAAAGGAGCTAAAGAATAATTTTAATGCAATTATATTCCATTTTTAATATAAATTACATATATGAATTATTTTTTAAAATGATTTTTAATGGATTATAAATATAAACGTCAAGATCTTAAAATTTTGTTTTATTTTCATATTTGGAACTTAGTGTTGAATGTGGAGATGATACATGGGGTTATTCCATGACCTCAATGGGATATTATCTTAAATGTGATACTAATTGTGTAAAAATGGATTTATAAATGTTTTTCATGTAATATTATATTTTCATATATGTTTTGATTTTCATAGTAATGCACTAATGTTTTCAAGGATTAATCAAAGTAATTTTTAAAGGACCCTATATTTTTTAAGTCAAATGGTTTATAAAATTAATATGAATTTTAAAAAATTAAATAGTATTTCATTATTTAATTTTCTCAAAATCCCAAGTTCTATATATTCAGAAAAATATTTATTACATCAATTGTTTATATTTTATATAAGTAAAATGTTTTCAAAGTGTTGATCTAAAAGTAATTTTTATTGTATTTCAAATAAATTATATTGTCACGAACCGAATCTGATCGAAACTAAAACTGGCACCAAACCTAACTCGTGACATGGTTCAAAGGGCATTCCTGGTTCCCATGGGATGGAACAAGTTCCCGGGTATCATAGAATGATAATTCGGAATGATTTACCCATGTTTATAAACATAAATCAACAAATGAATCTAATAAAATGAATCTGGATTTTTCAAACCAAAAAATGTTTTACAAAAATTCAGAACAGAATTACAAAGTCTAAAACAACTCACCAAGACTATAACAAGGGTACAAAACAAATAATGAACAGACCAAGAACCTCAACATGGAAAGAGGCATCACCCTCCAGTCATCTCCACAACACTGCATCATGAATGATCGATGAAAACCCGAACTGTTGGCACTAAAGTCGTACCCAAACCTACGACAAAAAAAATAACCAAGTCTACATACACCCAAGGGTGTAAGTAGGGAGTGATCTAGTTGCATGTAAGATACCACCACTAAGATATTCCATGTTATAAACATTCAAAGATGAAAATAATTCATGTTTTCAAAAACATGTTATTTATAGTTATAACTTCTAAAAGATGCAACTAAAAAATCAGTTTTCAAGTGGGCTATTTTAAAGAATAAACACTTTTAAAATAAATTCAAAAGCTATTAAATTTTTTCATCCAAATATATTGTATCTTGATGTTAATTATAATGGATCTAATGAGCACAAGTAATAGGAAATAACCCCTAGGTACTAGCTAGTGGTGGGTCACAGGTACCTCGTATCTCGGTGAGAGTAACCGCAAAAATATGTGTTCTTATGCCCGAGAAACTCGTAAGGAACATACCAATAACCTAGTGGTCCCAAATAATCATCATTATAGTTTAGTTAGAGTTGTAAGTGTCAATCTTGCTAAGTGAAACTCAGTCCAAACCCCACGGATTCACTAGCATACTAGTACATGTCCACCCACAAAGATACTCGGGTTTTCCCTTTGTGTACAAACATGTTCAACAAGATAAGAAATATATTTTTCACATGAAAATATCACTTCCAAGTCAAACATTAACCAAACAACCCCATGTACATCTCACAAGTCACAAATTACACTTTTCATTCTAATGCATTTTAAAATCAAACTCACACCAAAATGGCCCACAACACTTTTTTCATAACTTTCACAATCAAAAAAATCCATTAAAAATATTATAATGTCCCTAGAAATATGATAAACATCGCATAACAGACCACTCACATGTTTCATAAAACCCTTTTTATAAAAAAAAATCTATTCTCCACATCGCACTCACTCAAACTGCTCACATCACATTCACACTTCTTTCACATTTCAGTAAATCCATTAAAAAAATTTATAAAACATTTCCAGGAGTATACACATCACATGACTTACATATTCACATTTAAAATGGTCTATTTGAATGTATAAACAATACAAAACAGGTTACCAATATGGTTTCACCTCTTTCATAAATCATTAAACCATTCAAAACATTCGTAAAACAATTCTAAAGAGTGTACCAAGGCTTTTCACATAAAACCCATTTCAAAACTATATTTCAAGGACAAAATCACACCAATAAAAATTTAAAACATAATTGGAAGCCCCAAAAACATTTATTAAACTACCCCCAGGTGTTATACAAACTCTTAAAACAATATAAAAAATTTTAAACATGAAAAGAACGTGTTTTCAAAATAACATTCAATATGTACAATAAGGTTTTACAACTTTAACCCATAAAAACCACTTTAAAAACTAAAGGTACACCAATACCCTACCAAATCAGAATTTTCAGCCCAAAAAAGATTTATTAAACCAATTTAATATGTTACAAAACACACCCAAATAATACCCAAAGTGTTACACATGAAAACACCCAATTTTAAGCTAAAATGAAACTATAACAATAAATGCTTAACCAAATTCAACAAAAATAGGTTTCGCACCACACATAGCATATTATGAACATGAAATATGTAATTCAAGAAAAATAACTCATCTCAAAATTATTACACATGAAATCACCTACCTTTTATGTCAAAACCCTCAAAACATGGTGTGAAACATCAACTGCACCACCGCCGCACCTCAAGGAAGATAAATCCATCCTTAGACCACAATATTTGACCAAAAAGACACCAAATCACACCATAGGTTCTAACCTAAACTTCTGGACATGAGGAACTTCATGAAAGGGTGAATGAAACCCTAATGAAGGGGAAGAAATCAAGGAAAGAAACACTTACGTGATACATCTTGAATCAAACGAACTAAATACACCAAAATTTGAATCTCCAAGAAACCAAACATGATATGGAGGATCTAATAGGGATGAGAAGGTCATGTGGGAACTGAAATGGGGAAAAATAGTGAAATTTAAAATATTTACGAAATAGTCAACTTACCTTCTCAAATTTGGAAGATTTTTGGAACCCGAATAAGTTTTTCCCTACTTCACGAGGCAAGTGAGGTCCAAAGTGGAAAAATGAATAATGGGGGTGAGGCTCTAGATTTTGGCTTTAGGTAGGATGTGGAATCGCAGGAATATAGTAAAAAATAATGATGTCATTAAAGACATAAAAAACAATTTAAAACATGAAATGGCTCATGGGTTGGAAAAATTTCAAATTAATTCACTCAATCCCAAATTGATAATGGGTTCAAAAAGGGTCCAAATGGAAATGGTTGTTTGGTTAGGTCATATGAGTAAAAGTGGGAAGTGTAATGGATGAAAAATTTTAACAAATGAAAGTGTTATAATAGAAATAAAATTTATTTTTAAATATGGAATTGGGCTCACAGTTTGGCCCAAATTTTGAAAACCCTCCATTTCTACCAAAATGAATGGAAACCCCTCAAAATAAAGAAAGAATGGAAATTAAATGAAAACTACATTTAAAAGAAGTCATGTTTGTGACAATTCTTTCAACCATATAACTTTTCATCCCTGGAAATCCACCGCAAGTCCAAATACAAAAACCAAACCCAACCAATACACCAAGAAGTAATTCTTTGCCAAGATTCACCCCCAAAGGCCAAAACACCTCTAGTGATCATTTAACAAATGATTACTCTAACAAAGAAAATCTTACCCCACTTTCCTGAAACAATCAAGCAAATTTATGCATTATCCCAAATTAAAACTCCTCAAACACAATCTGAACAATACTCAATCATTTTTCCTAAAAAACAATAACAACGAACAAAGTTACACTTACCCAACTATAAATAAACCTTTGGGAACTCTCTAGTCTCAAAGTTTACCCCATAAAGATGTAGGTAGTTAGATATCTCTGAGTTATAATACCTACATTCAAGAAAATACCAAGGAAAGAAATTCTGAGTTACTCGTATGAAGAGACACAAATGGGCTCCCCACCATAAGAGACAACGTAAATTTTTTCATGAGACTGAATCAGGACACAAAAAGGGGTGGACCGAACAGAATCTCTAGTACAAGGTCTATGCATCCATTAGAAATTTCCAAAAGAATTTGGATGATACCCATGGTGGGTCTACCCACCACAAGAACCAGCCATCTTAACTGACCGGTGTGGGCCGACACGAAAATAACCCAAAAATTTAATTATTTGGGAAGGCTTCATAGTTAGTCCACATGGTTTGGGAAACCATCCAATAACATTGCAGATTATTCTTTCTGCATGACTTCCTGGAACATGGTCACTACTAATTGTGCATAAACCTAATACTTAGCTTATCTTTCCAAATTTCAATCCATTCTCTAAATACTCAATGGAAACCAAAGAGGGGGAATGATATTGGGTGATGACATGGATACAATGCCCTCCACCTAATTCCACCGAATGAGGACAACAGATGAAATATGATGACACCGTAGGTTTAAACTATTATTATCTTTCATACTGAGGATAGATCTTTGTACAAGGGTGTAAACAACACTGGGGTTTACCTTGACTATACGCCACCTTCTCTCTGGGACCTAAGGCTAGAGATCAAAATATTGAAGCACCTTCTGCCTCGCAGTTAGGCTATGGAAATCCCAATATGGAACATAATCTTTTAGTGCCACAAAAAAACTACACCACATACCCCAATGGGTTCACCAAGACATAACACACTCCATAACTCACTTTACTGAAACCTGACCTTTCACTGAATCAAGGGATCAGAAGATGCACACACATTGCACCTTGTTACTTTGGGTGAGAAACAACAGAAGGGCTGGACACGTATAAACACCTTCCTCTAAGATAGAGGTTTTGATGTTTTTCCCAAGTTAGAAATACTCCCAACATAACATAGAACCTCATAGGATTGCACGACCATCACCTTTACTGTCAAATGAGCACACAACATCACAATGCATCACTGAACATGATCTTTGGGATTGATAGAAACAATACATGGAATTGGACCTTATGCCAAGTCCCTAAACAACAGTCAAGTCCAAAAAGTGGACACAATAGCCTCTCATGACCAAAATATCAAAATTGGTGGTTTAACAATAACTCTTTCTTCAATGAAACTATGAAGAACCCAGAGGCCCTCTTAGACACCATCGATACAGTCATCCACACTAACAACCCCAGAACACTTCCACCTTCGATGAATCATGAAACTTCAGAAACTAAGGTCTCTTTCAATCTTCCAAAAGAAATATCCCGCTACAAGAGGATCCAAAAATAAACAAAATGTATGGGTTTATAATCAATCAACAAATATCGATAAAATATTCCTAATATTTATCAACTAAATGATTTTCCAATGGCGAATCAATACGGGTTGCACTTCAGTTGTGCATTAACCCTTAATGGGTGCATACCTTATCCAATGAGAGAACCCTAGAACCCAACCAAGCTGGTACATTGGTCAAAACATGCCACAAAACATATCCAAACACATGAAGGGAATCACCGTAATGGTTTCCCTAAACATATCTCAGAAGAGACTAATAACTGGTCATTCTACCCAAATTGTGATCCAAATACAAACCCAAAACATGGTTCGAACAAGAGGGGTTCATGGACTCAAAACATCCCACAACATCAAAATTTTCTAAAAACACATAATATACACCATCCCAAATAATTCAAAAAGGCATCATGATTTTCTTTAAAAACATCTCTTTTAAAACAAACGGTTCAGCGGTTAGCATTTCCACCAATGGTACCCCATAGGCCTCACACATGCATGTTTACGTGCCATACTGAGAACCCTCCTCATATCCATCCTGGAAGTCATCCAATCATGCCATCAAAAATCCATCATCCCATATAATCCCATGCATGTGGTCTCTCATGAAAATACCAAAGGTTAAAATAAAAATTCATTCCACTTTTCAAGACCAAAATGGTTAACCAACACATCCTTTTTCTCAAAACCGCTAACCAAAATATCAAAATACCAATTCACATCTTAAAAAACATTTCAAAAAGACCAAATCATATAGAAAAAAACTCAATATCATGTTATTCACATAAATTTTAAAACATCTCATCACATTAAAACACCCATTGATTGTTTAGAAAACTCTATTGGAAACACATTTTCAAAACCAACTTCAATATAGTTACTGATTTTAAAATAGGTATAAGCATGCCATTTTTCATTAAAAAATAATTCTAAAAATTCAGTTCCACCATTTTATATATCAAATAATTCCCACTTTATTAGAAAATAATTTCAAAAAAACGTTTTTCTTCTTAAAACCAAGTCACTTTAAAACGGAAGTTCCATGATTTCAAAAATAAAGAACACAAGATAATGCAAGAGGAGATTAGTTTCAGTGGGTGACTTGGAAATATGGTTGGTGGCCATGTTCGAATAACTTCACTATCATAAAGAGTGTTCTAGGGAATATCCTTGGCTCCACATGGCTTTCTAGGACCTGCGAGTTCATGAAGACCATTAACCCCACTCTCTTTTTATTTCCCTTAATCATCATTAAACCAAGAATACCAAAGGACTCTAAAATGTCCCGACTTCCACTGGAGACTTGAATTTCTTTATGAGGTTGGTGATTAGACACACTACTCATAACCAAAATTCCACATCCTAACAATCCTAAATAAATACTATCCTGACTGTTCCCAAATAACATTACCCAAAGAGAGAGAGAACCTCCTTCGATACCATTTTGTCACAAACCAAATCTAATATCACCCAAAACCAGCACCAAACCTGGCTCGTGACAAGTCCTGAAGGGCATTCCCAATCCCCATGGGATGGAAAAAGTTCCCGTGTATCATAAAATGAGAATTGGGAATGATTTACCCATGTTTATAAACATAAAACAACAAATGTATCTAATAAAACAAATATGGATTTTTCAAACCAAATAATGTTTTACAAAAATTCAGAACTGAATTACATAGTCTAAAACAACCCACCAAGACTATAACAAAGGTACAAAAAAATTAATAGCTCAAGAACCACAATATGGAAAAAGGCATCACCCTCAAGCCGTCTCCACAACACCGCATCATGAATGATAGGTGAAAACCAGAACTGTTGGTACAAAAGTTGTACCAAAACCTATGAAAAAAAAATAATCAAGTCTACTTACACAGAGTGGTCTAAGTAGGGTGTGAGAAAATTCCCAGTAGGATACCATCACCTTGATATTCCATCAGATAAACATTCAATGATAAAAATAATTCATGTTTTTGAAAACATGTAATTTCTAGTTACAATTTCTAAAAGATGCAACTAAAAATCAGTTTTCAAGGGGGCTAATTTAAAGAAAAAAACTTTTAAAATAAATTCAAAATATACTAAAATTTTTCATCAAAATATACCATATGTTGATGGTAAGTATAAAGAATATAATAAGAACAAGAAAAAGAAAATAACCCTTAGGCCCTAGCTAGCTATGGGTCCCCAGTACCTCGTATCTCGGTGAGAGTAACCAAACAAAATATTTGTTCTCATGAACAATCCACTAGTAGGAACATACCCATAACCTAGTGGTCCCCAATCATCATCATTATTGTTTATTTAGAGTTTTATGTGTCAATATTGTAAATTGAAACTGAGGCCAAACCCCAGAAATTCACTAGCATACTAGTACACGTCTACCCACCTCGATACCCGGGTTTTCCCTTTGTTCTCAAACAAGTTCAACAATGAAAGAAATATATTTTTCGCATGAAAATATCAATTCTATATCACACATTAAATAGAAAACCCCATGTACATCACACAAGTCACATATTCCATTTTTCATTCAAATGAATTTTTGAAATCAAACTCACACCAAAATAGCCCAGAAGACTTTTTTCATAACTTTCACAATCTAACCCATCCTTTAATAATTTTATAAATTACCTCCAAATATTCTAAACATCACATAACATCTTACCCACATGTTTCATAAAACCCTTCTTATAAACAAAATCCATTTTTCACATCACACTCATACAAACAGCTGACATCACGTTCACACCTCTTTCACATTTCAGTAAATCCATTAAACATTTTTATAAAACATTTCCATGAGGATACACATCACATGACATACCCATTCACATTTAAAATGGTCCATTTGAATGTATAAACAATCCAAAATAATTTTCCAATATGTTTTCACCTCTTACATAAATCATTAAACCATTCAAAACTTTCATAAAACAATTCTAATGAGTGTACCAAATCTTTTCACATGAAACCCATTTCAAAACCGTATTTCAAGGACAAAATCACACCAATAAAAATTCAAATAGGACTTGGAAGCCCAAAAAACATTTATTAAACTACCCCCAAGTGTTATAAAAACACATCAAACAATACCACAAAAGATCCACATGAAAATCACACGTTTTCAAAATCACATTCTAGAAGTACAATAAGGTTTTACACCTTAAACCTATTATAAACCACATTAAATCCTAATGGTGCACCAATACCCTACCAAATAATAATTTTCAGCCCAAATAAGATTTTTAAAATAATTAAATATGTTATAAAACACACCCAAACAATACCCAAAGGGTTACACAGGAAAAACACCTAATTTTAAGCTAAAATGAAATAATAAAAATAAATTATTAACCAAATCCAACATAAATAGTTTTCCCACCAGACACTGCATATTAGGAACATGCATAATATGTAATTCAAGAAAAATAACTCATATAGAAAGGATTACACATGGAATCACCTACCTTTTGTGTCTAAACCCTCAAAACATGGTGTGAAACATCAACCACACCACCGCTGCACCTCAAAGAAGGTAAATCCAACCCTAGACCACAATATTTGACCAAAACGACACCAAATCAAGCCATAGGTTCAAACCTAAACTTCCCGACATGAGGAACTTTAGGAAAGGGTGAAAGAAACTCTAAGGGGAAGAAATCAAGCAAAGAAACAATTACTTGAATCATCTTGAATCACACGAACCAAATACACCAAAATATGAATCTCTAAGAAACCAAACATGATATGGAGGCACTAATGGGGATGAGAAGGTCAAGTGGGAACTGAAATGGGTGAAAAAGACTTAAATTAAAATATTTATGAAAGAATCAACTTACCGTGTCAAATCTGGATGATTTGTGGAACCCTAAGAAGTTTTTCCCTACTCCACGTGGCAAATGAGGTACAAAGTGGAAAAATGAATAATGTAGTTGAGGCTCGGGATTTTTGCTTCATGTGGGAGGTGGAATCATGGGAATACAGTAACAAATTGAGTATTTTATTAAAGACTTAAATAATATTTAAAACTATAAATGGCTCATGGGTTGGCCTAATTCCAAATTAATTCTCTCAAACCCAAAATATTAATGGGTTCAAAAAGGGTCCAAATAGACATAGTGATTTGGATAGGTCATAGGATGAAAAGTGGGAAGTGGAATGGATGAAAAATGTTAACCAATGAAGGAGTTATAAAAGAAATAATATTTAGTTTTTAAATTTGTAATTGAGCTCACGGTTTTGCCCAAATTTTGAAAACCCTCCATTTCCACCAAAATGAATAGAAAACCATAAAAACAAAGAAAAAATAGAAATTAAATGAAACATAAATTTAAAATAAGTCATTGATGTGAAAGATATCAAGAATGATTTTATATCTAATTATTAAGAAATATTATATTCACCAAATTTTTAAAAAAATTATTTCATAGGTTCACTACATGTTCTAAAGGTGTTTTGTTTCATTTAATGGATATATATCGGGTGAAGAAGATTGTAATTTGGTAAGTATTGTGAATAAACAGTCATATGTTATATGTTTTTTCATAATACACATAAACCAATATCAAAAATACCCTTTGGATTGTATGATACTAAATGCTTTCTCAATTATGTTTTATATAAAAATATATATATACACCACATGTTATTTTCACCAGATCTGGTATTACGTGTCTTAGGGCGTAATATAGAGGTAACAATATTGTTACCCATTATTGAAGTTAAATTAGGTAAAATACCTACCAATGAACTATATACATTATAGCATGTATTTTAGATCATTTTTATATTTTATTATAATTTTCATTATAAATACATATATATATATATATATATATATATATATATTAGTATGTATATAGCTTGAACCTTTAGCTAGTGATCAGTATTATAAAATAAACTGGGAATCCTCTGGTTGTAACACCCCAAGATTTCATAGTGTGTTATTTCTTCAAAATAATTCAATAACTTGCACTACATGCAACACCGAGTTCAATCACACTATGACTTACAAAAAAAAGCCATTCAAAAGAGGTTATGAATAGTATTATCTAAATTTTAAACTTTATATAATTCTTATAATTTTAGAATCCATATTATGAGTTTCTTAGATATAATGCAAGAACAAATTCATTTTCAGTATTGCACTTTTATCAACTTTTAATAGTGAACCCTTTTTAAATACAATATTTTAAACTTTTTGACTAAATGGGGACATCAAAAAAATTAAAATGAAACATCCCAAGCTTCCACGGTACACTTTCCTTTGAATAATACAGTAGCGTGTGTTGTACGCAACTTCGAGTTTTAACACACACCACAATCGATCAAACTAGCCGTTATGAATAGTAATACCTAATTTTTGAAATTATATATATTTTATATTTCAAAATGGACTTCATTTTTGGATTTGGAATATCGAATTTAGCCTAAGGTGAAATTTTGGTACATTTCGGATAACTTTCATATTTTGATGAATAGTGAAAATTACTAAATTTTAATTAAAAACAACTTTTTTAATCAAAATAATTAATAGTGATAAATTATGAATTTGAGTGGTTTTAAAGTATATTTAGAATATATTTTTACAATTTAATATAATTTTGGTCATTAGACAAAATTTTACAATTAAACCGAACATAAACAAGTGTCAATCTTTTGAAAGTTATTATCTCTTAAAAACACGCTTTTTGTTTTGACAGCGGGAATTAATTTTAAATTAATTTCTGCCACTTCTATGTTTTGAATTTAGAAAAATGGATTCCATATTTGGAATCAGGATGTTCAAATTGTGTAAATAGGTAACTTTTATTTTTAGACATTTTGAATAATTACTGCGGTAAATATTTTATTTACCATGTTTAAGGGTAAATCCGGTAAATAAGGGTTAAAAAAATAATATTATAATAATATTAAATTACCCTAAAACGTGTCTTAACCCTATTGGTTGATACATGGTCGAACATGGGCATATTTGGGTCTATTTTGGGACCCCATGGATCCACTTGTAAGTGATAATGACACATTATATTAATAAAGCTAAAATAAAAATAAAAATGGCATAAGCTTACATATTTTAGAAGAACAATTTTTACATAGGGTTATACATGTTGGATTGTAACGCCCCGACCCCAGCTACCCAGAGTCGGTGCATTATTACATAACATTGGCATGATCACAAGAAAGATCAAATCTCGAAAGACCGATTGGTTTAGTAGCCTTGGAAACACTAGATATATTCATAAGTTTTACATTACATCATAAAATCAAAAACTACTACAACAACATAATGTTTCCACAGTCCACACTACAATCCCCTCATAATATCCCTGCAGGTCATTCATAACTTACATCTTCACTTCCTGGGAAAAATAAAACATAGAAAAGGGGTGAGCTCAAATGCCCAGTAAGGATAACAATATAGCGGAACATTAAAAATAAGCATAAACATTTAAGGCAATGAATTACTAAAACAAAAGCCTTTTAAAATTGAACTTCAACATAGTATGGCAAAAGTAAAATGAAATAATGCCATTTACTTATTCACATGGATATTCTACTAATCGAATAATCACATGCAATATCAATAACCACTTTCATAATGTTGGAATGCATAATGCCAGACTATCATAACCACATAGCCAAGGCCTCGTGCCAAGACTACAAATAATATTTTGTCAAGGCCTTGTGCCAAGACACTAGTTTGTCTCATGAGACCTACCGATGCATCGAGGAGCTATAGCGGGCTCCACCCGTCACTTATTAAGTCCAATGCATTCCCATATGAAAAGGTTTAAACATAACATAAACATTCGTATTAAAACTAGCATACGAAATGTCAATACTTTCACAATAAACTATGAATGGTATAAAAATAGCACATCCACAGTCAAACATATCACAAAACCTTCAATACAATATAGAAGTTTTGTATCATAATAAATCAACTTCAAATAATCTTAAAATCCATCAAAGGATGTTGACATAGATGAAATCAAAATTCTTTTTAAAGAAATATCTCCTTTTATTTTGAAATCATTTAAGATCCATATAAAAATAAAACATTTTCTTTGAAAATATTCTTATAAGCTTGTAAGGAAAGCTTTGAAGATTTTATAACGGCGTAAAATAACCGCACCCGCCGTATAAGTTAAAAAAAAACATTCTTACCTCAATTCTGTCGAAAAGGTTAAAAAGGACCTTGTTTTGAAAACGACGGAAAGATTCCTTTATAAACCTCTTATAAAAAGTCAAAAAAAGGTATAAATGACTTTAACCCATATTCTTGTAAATAGTAAAAATGTTTTGAAATACATTTTTAAGAAACATGGATGTGGATGATAAAGAGATCCCAGTAGAGTATTACATATAAACAACCTCGGATAATGAAGAGATTGTGAAATAACCCTTACCTTGTACTTTTCCTTGGTTCTGGTAGGTTAACCTCCTGTATAATGGTGAAATAATTGTTATTAAATTATACAAGAATCATATACATTAATATGATATCATATATGATCTTTTACTATTGATTTGATAATAATATCTTAGTATTATCGTTGTTTCGGGTGTTAACTTACTTGTTTTCTTTCATATGTTTTGTTACGTAAGACATGTTTGTAAAGGATAGGTTGTATATTATTCATATCCAGAATGATATCAAGTCCTTAAACATCATTTTTAAATCATAAAATGATAATTATACTTTAATGGTTACGATGGAGAATGAATCTCATCGCGTTCGTGGAGACGGTAGTCCGTACGTACGCACGAGCGACAATATAATTCTTTTGATATTAAAATAATATATAAATGGATGGTATATCATATATACAGAATCATTAATATGTTATATTTATTATTTACATGAGTTACACATCATTATTATACCCATCCAAATAATAATATATTGAATAACAATTACACCACGACGTGGAGACGGTAAGCCGTACGTACGCACGTATGGTGACATGTTATTCAAAGGGTGGATAGAATACTGAATATGGTTGTACCATATTTATAATAACATCACTGTATATAAATGATACTGGAGTCATTATTTTAGAATGGTAACAACAAAGGAAGAAGAAGTGGAAGAAGAAATGAACTTGGAAAAGGGGTGGTGAAAACATTACCTCTTCTTCGGGTTCTTCCTTTTGATTTGATCAAAAGGGATCCTTAG
Organism: Viscum album; assembly: GCA_963277665.1. Classification (NCBI taxonomy): domain Eukaryota; kingdom Viridiplantae; phylum Streptophyta; class Magnoliopsida; order Santalales; family Viscaceae; genus Viscum; species Viscum album. Next base: position 1,825,851,270 of record OY728150.1, on the reverse strand, counting down.
GTTGGCTTTCTGATCAAACTAAGGCCCCTAGGTTGTTGTGAGGGATGTTGGTAGAGTATTTTGGCAGAGTTTGGCCGAACCAAAAGGCTTTAGAGGTGTGAAGAAATGAGAAGGAGGAGTGCCCTTTTATAAGAGGGGTGAGGGGCACCTTTGGAAAAGCTAGAAATATTAATTTATAATAAATTCATATTCGGTTTCTAATGGCTCCAAAGTTGACTATTCAAAGGTTAAGGTGGGGATAGGTCGAAAACCACTCAACCAATAGAATTTAGACAGGTTTGGGTACTTATATTAACCTTATCTTTAAGTATTAACTCTAAGTTAATTAGTTTCACTTTTACAATGTCTCTTTGTATTTTTATATAATATGGTTAATAAACTTACTATATACATCCAAGCGACCCCCAAGTGGTCCATTAATGAGGAACCTATCATAATATAAGTCTCTTGGCCGAACCTTAGATTTTTAGGAATTTAATATCAATTAATAATATAATATTTGTTTTAAGAACTCTTTTATGTCAATTTTGACACTATTCAATAGTTGATTTTTTTGAAACTCCTAACAGATTGATTACTTCGAACAAAGTCAATTAAATCAATCCTAATATATCATATTATCCTATAAAATTAGTTTAATTCATTAAAAGTTTAATATTATATTTATTTGGGTATTTATAATATCAATTATTTTAATTTTTCACTACTATAGTAATTAATGCATCATCATTGTGTCATAAATAAAATAAATTATTTAATGTCTAAAAATTATAAATAAAATATAATTATGTAGGAAATCGTTTTAGCTTTCTAATGAATATTTATAATCGAAAATCCAACATGTATAACCCTATGTAAAAATTGTTCTTCTAAAAGATGTAAGCTTATGCCATTTTTATTTTTATTTTAACTTTATTAATATAATGTGTCCCTACCACATACAAGTGTCTCCAAGGGGTCCCCAAATTGACCCAAGGATGCCCATGGTCGGGTATGTGTCCACCAATAAGGTTAGGACACGTTTTAGGGTAATTTTGTATTATTATAATATTATTTTTTAACCATTATTTACCGGATTTACCCTTTAACCATGGTAAATAAAATATTTACCGCAGTAATTATTCAAAATGTCTAAAAATAAAAGTTACCTATTTACACAATTTTAACATCCTGATTCCAAATATGGAATCCATTTTTCTAAATTCAAAACACATAAGTGGCAGAAATTAATTTAAAATTAATTCCCGCTGTCAAAACAAAAAGCGTGTTTTTAAGAGATAATAACTATCAAAAGATTGACACTTGTTTATGTTCAATTTAATTGTAAAATTATGTCCAATGACCAAAATTATATTAAATGGTAAAAATATATTCTAAATATACTTTAAAACCACTCAAATTCACAATTTATCACTATTAATTATTTTGATTAAAAAAGTTGTTTTTAATTAAAATTTAGTAATTTTCACTATTCATCAAAATATGAAAGTTATCTGAAATGTACCAAAATTTCACCCTAGGCTAATTTTGATATTCCGAATCCAAAAATGAAGTCCATTTTGAAATATAGAATATATATGATTTCAAAAAGTAGGTATTACTATTCACGACGGCTAGTTTGATTGGTTGTGGTGTGTGTTAGAACTCAAGGTTGCGTACAACACACGCTACTATTTTATTCAAAGGAAAGCGTACCGTGGAAGCTTGGGATGTTTCATTTTAAATTTTTTTGATGTCCCAATTTATTCAGGTAGTTTAAAATATTTTATTTAAAAAGGATTCACTATTAAAGTTGATAAAAGTGCAATACTGAAAATGAATCTGTTCTTGCATTATGACTAAGAAACTCATAATAGGGATTCTAAAATTATAAGGATTATATAAAGTTCAAAATGTTGTTAATACTATTTATGACCTCTTTTAATGGCTTTTTTTTGTACGTCATGGTGTGATTGAACTCGGTGTTGCGTGTAGTGCAAGTTATTGAATTATTTTTTAAGAAATAACACACTATGAAATCCTGGGGTGTTACATTCTCCCCTCCTTCAATAAATTGCGTCCTCGCAATTTGAAATTGTTCTTCGAAAATAAAAGGTTGAAAATAGAAAATATCTTTGTGGGAAAACCCACATCGGAAATTAGGTTACTAAAATTTAGTCTTAATATGAGGAAAAGAGAAATGAAAGAGTCACCAATAAATTATTATCTCGATTAGGAGAACATTGGTGGCAATTAGAGACATATAATTGGAGGGAAAACGTAAATATTTATAGGTAGTGATTGAGATCATCAATCACAAACAAGTGTATAATTGAGGTCCTTAAATTCATCAATCTATGATGATTTGAAATACCATTGGTTCAACAAAACATAGGGTATTAGGATAACACATTTTTGACGTTTCAAAATATCTTTGTTGAAATCCCACATCGAAAAATGAATTAATGAGGCCTCTATTTAAAATAAAGAGTGGAAAGTATGATGATTACCAAAAATAACACATACTAGGGTTCCATGTAGGAAAATATGGATATGGAAGAGAAATCTAACCATCAATTATCTGATGGAGAGTGGTAGAGAACATGGCTATGAAAAGGCCAACAATCCCAAAGCCATGAATTAGTGATGATTTAAGGTACTATCTAGGACAACATTTTTTGTTCTAAGTTTCTTTTATTAATGTTGAGGAATTTATTTATGAGATTGGATAAGATAATAAGGAGATATACTTACTTTATAATTAGAGTTTTATCCATTAATAAATTTCTACCACAAATTCATCTTTCACTCTAAAAGATAATAGAACGTAAAAAAAATTTTCTATTTATACTATTCGTACAGGGTTCCAAAATAAATGAATTTATAATTCATCTACCAGATCTTTTAAAAAAACTACATTATTTAATCCAGGACATCTCGTGGGCCAGTGGTAGGTGATACACCCTTGTCGCCCTTCGGTTGCGGGTTCAAGTCTCGCAGCCTTGCCGGACGCGACGGGTTGCCGCCCGACCTCCGGGTTGTCCTTTTATGGTAATCCAAAATAATCCAAACTAGAACTATCCAAAATACTTCTATCCAAACTCACAGTCCAACATTTATAAGGAAGGTAAACATAATATAGATCCTTTTTACCCCGTAATAGAATATGAATACCTTCATATTTTATTCTTTTAATAAACTGAAACATCTTGAATTACCATATTCCTTATTGATTACATTCATGCTCCCCTATTCCATATAGAATGCTGGATATACTTCATCAATCCAAAAATGTTTTAAACCCCAAAAAAATGATGGAATATACAAATCATTAATCAGTTTCAAGGTAGTCAAGAATATCCAATATAATTTATCCAAAACAATCATGTATTATTCCAAAATCACTACCTCGGTATCAGAACTATATTATGGTTTATCATTCTCTCAACCATATATTTTCCAAAAATTTATCCTGCTATTGAGTCACTTTTCTTTGTTCCACAAAATCTCAAGTCCTTAATGAAATAGTACTGCAGTACAATCCTTATATACTCCATAATAACAAGTACATTGTTGACACAACACTCAATTGACATAATCAACATAAGAACTCTAATCATTCCTCTTCATCTGTGGTAGTATCATAACATGATTATTATCCAATAGCATCATTTGCGGCATAGTCTGATGACTGGGGCATAGGTTCGCGTAGTGTCCAAACTCCTTGCAAATGAAGCATTGTACATTTGAAACCATTTTCTCACCCTTGCAGTCACGTACTTTGTGCCCTTTTCCTCCACACTTATAACAAACTCCCATTCCTTTCAGGCAAGTTCCAGGGTGTTTCTTCCCACAGTTACCACATATGGGAAAATTCTTCTTTTCCCTCTTCCCTTTATCCAATTTTCTCTCTTCCATCCTTTTCTTCTCTTGCTTCCCTTCAAAGCCATAGGACTCAGTAAACTCTTTACTTATCTTATCAACACATGATATTATTTCTTCATATGATGATAATACATGGGAGACTATTTCTCTTATCAATTCTAGCTTGAGACCATGAAAGATATGATCCTTCCTTCTCTTTGGATCATGTGCATTTCTGGAGTTCTCATTCCTTCTACTGGGCGCCATTTCTAAACAATGGCATAAACTAGATCAGTTTATGAATCAAAATACATAATCCCATACTTATAAAACTCTTAACATAAATTGAACTATTTATGGATATAATCCATAATCATAAGAATGTTTTCTTTGAGGAAGTATATACTCATAATCCCTTCAAAATGATTTGTAAAGAAAATGAGAGTTATCCTAAGCATATCCCCCGGGAGTGTCGTAACCAAGAGTGCAGCAAGGCCCGTTGTCGTGCACCAGTTCCCGTTCGAGTCTAGCTCAAAGCGGTGTTTTCGGGATTTACCCCTAGGTACATCTGTTCCAGAGCCGCCTCTACCGGCTCGTATCCAGACAGAGATGTATTGCTCGGAAAACTCACAAAATCTCTACAATACCAAAATTCTAGGAAGTTCTTCTATACTAATCCTCAAAGTTCATCTTAGGTATACGTGCTCTAATCAGAGTTTATCTAAATCTAGCTTCCAAGGTTTGTACTAAACTTCCTCTGATACCAACTGTAATGCCCCGACCCCAGCTACCCAGAGTCGGTGCATTATTACATAACATTGGCATGATCACAAGAAAGAACAAATCTCGAAAGACCGATTGGTTTAGTAGCCTTGGAAACACTAGATATATTCATAAGTTTTACATTACATCATAAAATCAAAAACTACTACAACAACATAATGTTTCCACAGTCCACACTACAATCCCCTCATAATATCCCTACAGGTCATTCATAACTTACATCTTCACTTCCTGGGAAAAATAAAACATAGAAAAGGGGTGAGCTCAAATGCCCAGTAAGGATAACAATATAGAGGAACATTAAAAATAAGCATAAACATTTAAGGCAATGAATTACTAAAACAAAAGCCTTTTAAAATTGAACTTCAACATAGTATGGCAAAAGTAAAATGAAATAATGCCATTTACTTATTCACATGGATATTCTACTAATCGAATAATCACATGCAATATCAATAACCACTTTCATAATGTTGGAATGCATAATGCCAGACTATCATAACCACATAGCCAAGGCCTCGTGCCAAGACTACAAATAAGATTTTGTCAAGGCCTTGTGCCAAGACACTAGTTTGTCTCATGAGACCTACCGATGCATCGAGGAGCTATAGCGGGCTCCACCCGTCACTTATTAAGTCCAATGCATTCCCATATGAAAAGGTTTAAACATAACATAAACATTCGTATTAAAACTAGCATACGAAATGTCAATACTTTCACAATAAACTATGAATGGTATAAAAATAGCACATCCACAGTCAAACATATCACAAAACCTTCAATACAATATAGAAGTTTTGTATCATAATAAATCAACTTCAAATAATCTTAAAATCCATCAAAGGATGTTGACATAGATGAAATCAAAAAATTTTTTAAAGAAATATCTCCTTTTATTTTGAAATCATTTAAGATCCATATAAAAATAAAACATTTTCTTTGAAAATATTCTTATAAGCTTGTAAGGAAAGCTTTGAAGATTTTATAACGGCGTAAAATAACCGCACCCGCCGTATAAGTTAAAAAAAAACATTCTTACCTCAATTCTGTCGAAAAGGTTAAAAAGGACCTTGTTTTGAAAACGACGGAAAGATTCCTTTATAAACCTCTTATAAAAAGTCAAAAAAAGGTATAAATGACTTTAACCCATATTCTTGTAAATAGTAAAAATGTTTTGAAATACATTTTTAAGAAACATGGATGTGGATGATAATGAGATCCCAGTAGATTATTACGTATAAACAACCTCGGATAAAGAAGAGATTGTGAAATAACCCTTACCTTGTACTTTTCCTTGGTTGTGGTAGGTTAACCTCCTGTATAATGGTGAAATAATTGTTATTAAATTATACAAGAATCATATACATTAATATGATATCATATATGATCTTTTAATATTGATTTGATAATAATATCTTAGTATTATCGTTGTTTCGGGTGTTAACTTACTTGTTTTCTTTCATATGTTTTGTTACGTAAGACATGTTTGTAAAGGATAGGTTGTATATTATTCATATCCAGAATGATATCAAGTCCTTAAACATCATTTTTAAATCATAAAATGATAATTATACTTTAATGGTTACGATGGAGAATGAATCTCATCGCGTTCGTGGAGACGGTAGTCCGTACGTACGCACGAGCGACAATATCATTCTTTTGATATTAAAATAATATATAAATGGATGGTATATCATATATACAGAATCATTAATATGTTATATTTATTATTTACATGAGTTACACATCATTATTATACCCATCCAAATAATAATATATTGAATAACAATTACACCACGACGTGGAGACGGTAAGCCGTACGTACGCACGTATGGTGACATGTTATTCAAAGGGTGGATAGAATACTGAATATGGTTGTACCATATTTATAATAACATCACAGTATATAAATGATACTGGAGTCATTATTTTAGAATGGTAACAACAAAGGAAGAAGAAGTGGAAGAAGAAATGAACTTGGAAAAGGGGTGGTGAAAACATTACCTCTTCTTCGGGTTCTTCCTTTTGATTTGATCAAAAGGGCTCCCTAGGTTGGCTTTCTGATCAAACTAAGGCCCCTAGGTTGTTGTGAGGGATGTTGGTAGAGTATTTTGGCAGAGTTTGGCCGAACCAAAAGGCTTTAGAGGTGTGAAGAAATGAGAAGGAGGAGTGCCCTTTTATAAGAGGGGTGAGGGGCACCTTTGGAAAAGCTAGAAATATTAATTTATAATAAATTCATATTCGGTTTCTAATGGCTCCAAAGTTGACTATTCAAAGGTTAAGGTGGGGATAGGTCGAAAACCACTCAACTAATAGAATTTAGACAGGTTTGGGTACTTATATTAACCTTATCTTTAAGTATTAACTCTAAGTTAATTAGTTTCACTTTTACAATGTCTCTTTGTATTTTTATATAATATGGTTAATAAACTTACTATATACATCCAAGCGACCCCCAAGTGGTCCATTAATGAGGAACCTATCATAATATAAGTCTCTTGGCCGAACCTTAGATTTTTAGGAATTTAATATCAATTAATAATATAATATTTGTTTTAAGAACTCTTTTATGTCAATTTTGACACTATTCAATAGTTGATTTTTTTGAAACTCCTAACAGATTTATTACTTCGAACAAAGTCAATTAAATCAATCCTAATATATCATATTATCCTATAAAATTAGTTTAATTCATTAAAAGTTTCATATTATATTTATTTGGGTATTTATAATATCAATTATTTTAATTTTTCACTATTATAGTAATTAATGCATCATCATTGTGTCATAAATAAAATAAATTATTTAATGTCTAAAAATTATAAATAAAATATAATTATGTAGGAAATAGTTTTAGCTTTCTAATGAATATTTATAATCGAAAATCCAACATGTATAACCCTATGTAAAAATTGTTCTTCTAAAAGATGTAAGCTTATGCCATTTTTATTTTTATTTTAACTTTATTAATATAATGTGTCCCTACCACATACAAGTGTCTCCAAGGGGTCCCCAAATTGACCCAAGGATGCCCATGGTCGGGTATGTGTCCACCAATAAGGTTAGGACACGTTTTAGGGTAATTTTGTATTATTATAATATTATTGTTTAACCATTATTTACCGGATTTACCCTTTAACCATGGTAAATAAAATATTTACCGCAGTAATTATTCAAAATGTCTAAAAATAAAAGTTACCTATTTACACAATTTTAACATCCTGATTCCAAATATGGAATCCATTTTTCTAAATTCAAAACACAGAAGTGGCAGAAATTAATTTAAAATTAATTCCCGCTGTCAAAACAAAAAGCGTGTTTTTAAGAGATAATAACTATCAAAAGATTGACACTTGTTTATGTTCAATTTAATTGTAAAATTATGTCCAATGACCAAAATTATATTAAATGGTAAAAATATATTCTAAATATACTTTAAAACCACTCAAATTCACAATTTATCACTATTAATTATTTTGATTAAAAAAGTTGTTTTTAATTAAAATTTAGTAATTTTCACTATTCATCAAAATATGAAAGTTATCCGAAATGTACCAAAATTTCACCCTAGGCTAATTTTGATATTCCGAATCCAAAAATGAAGTCCATTTTGAAATATAGAATATATATGATTTCAAAAAGTAGGTATTACTATTCACGACGGCTAGTTTGATTGGTTGTGGTGTGTGTTAGAACTCAAGGTTGCGTACAACACACGCTACTATTTTATTCAAAGGAAAGCGTACCGTGGAAGCTTGGGATGTTTCATTTTAAATTTTTTTGATGTCCCAATTTATTCAGGTAGTTTAAAATATTTTATTTAAAAAGGTTTCACTATTAAAGTTGATAAAAGTGCAAAACTGAAAATGAATCTGTTCTTGCATTATGACTAAGAAACTCATAATAGGGATTCTAAAATTATAAGGATTATATAAAGTTCAAAATGTTGTTAATACTATTCATGACCTCTTTTAATGGCTTTTTTTTGTACGTCATGGTGTGATTGAACTCGGTGTTGCGTGTAGTGCAAGTTATTGAATTATTTTTTAAGAAATAACACACTATGAAATCCTGGGGTGTTACATGGATTTTCGATTATAAATATTCATTAGAAAGCTAAAAAGATTTCCTACATAATTATGTTTTATTTATAATTTTTAGACATTAAATAATTTATTTTATTTATGACACAATGATGATGCAGTAATTACTAAAATAGTAGAAAATTAACATAATTGATATTATAAATACCCAAATAAATATAATATGAAACTTTTAATGAATTACACTAATTTTCTAGGATAATATGATATATTAGGATTGATTTAATTGACTCTGTTCGAAGTAATCAATCTTTTATGAGTTTCACAAAAATCAACTATTGAATAGTGTCAAAATTGACATAAAAGAGTTATTAAAACAAATATTATATTATTAATTGATATTAAATTCCTAAAAATCTAAGGTTCGGCCAAGAGACTTATATTATGATAGGTTAATCATTAATGGACCACTTGGGGGTCTCTTGTATGTATATGGTAAGTCTATTAACCATATAATATAAAAATACAAAGAGACATTGTAAAAGTGAAACTAATTAACTTAGAGTTAATACTTAAAGATAAGGTTAATATAAGTACCCAGACCTGTCTAAATTCTATTGGTTGAGTTGTTTTAGACCTATCCTCACCTTAACCTTTGAATAGTCAATTTTGTAGCCATTAGAAACCGAATATGAATTTATTATAAATTAATATTTCTAGCTTTTCCAAAGGTGCCCCTCACCCCTCTTATAAAAGGGCACTCCTCCTTCTCATTTCTTCACACCTCTAAAGCCTTTTGGTTCGGCCAAACTCTGCCCAAATACTCTCCCAACATCCCTCACTACAACCTAGGGGCCTTAGTTTGATCAGAAAGCCAACCTAAGGAGCCCTTTTGATCAAATCAAAAGGAAGAACCCGAAGAAGAGGTAATGTTTTCACCACCCCTTTTCCAAGTTCATTTCTTCTTCCACTTCTTCTTCCTTTGTTGTTACCATTCTAAAATAATGACTCCAGTATCATTTATATACTGTGATGTTATTATAAATATGGTACAACCATATTCAGTATTCTATCCACCCTTTGAATAACATGTCACCATACGTGCGTACGTACGGCTTACCGTCTCCACGTCGTGGTGTAATTGTTATTCAATATATTATTATTTGGATGGGTATAATAATGATGTGTAACTCATGTAAATAATAAATATAACATATTAATGATTCTGTATATATGATATACCATCCATTTATATATTATTTTAATATCAAAAGAATGATATTGTCGCTCGTGCGTACGTACGGACTACAGTCTCCACGAACGCGATGAGATTCATTCTCCATCGTAACCATTAAAGTATAATTATCATTTTATGATTTAAAAATGATGTTTAAGGACTTGATATCATTCTGGATATGAATAATATACAACCTATCCTTTACAAACATGTCTTACGTAACAAAACATATGAAAGAAAACATGTAAGTTAACACCCGAAACAACGATAATACTAAGATATTATTATCAAATCAATATTAAAAGATCATATATGATATCATATTAATGTATATGATTCTTGTATAATTTAATAACAATTATTTCACCATTATACAGGAGGTTAACCTACCACAACCAAGGAAAAGTACAAGGTAAGGGTTATTTCACAATCTCTTCTTTATCCGAGGTTGTTTATACGTAATAATCTACTGGGATCTCATTATCATCCACATCCATGTTTCTTCAAAATGTATTTCAAAACATTTTTACTATTTACAAGAATATGGGTTAAAGTCATTTATACCCTTGTTTGACTTTTTATAAGAGGTTTATAAAGGAATCTTTACGTCGTTTTCAAAACAAGGTCCTTTTTAACCTTTTCGACAGAATTGAGGTAAGAATGTTTTTTTAAACTTATACGGCGGGTGCGGTTATTTTCCGCCGTTATAAAATCGTCGAAGCTTTCCATACAAGCTTATAAGAATATTTTCAAAGAAAATGTTTTATTTTATATGGATCTTAAATGATTTCAAAATAAAAGGAGATACTTCTTTAAAAAGAATTTTGATTTCATCTATGTCAACATCCTTTGATGGATTTTAAGATTATTCGAAGTTGATTTATTATGATACAAAACTTCTATATTGTATTGAAGGTTTTGTGATATGTTTGACTGTGGATGTGCTATTTTTATACCATTCATAGTTTATGGTGAAATTATTGACATTTCGTATGCTAGTTTTAATACGAATGTTTATGTTATGTTTAAACCTTTTCATATGGGAATGCATTGGACTTAATAAGTGACGGGTGGAGCCCGCTATAGCTCCTCGATGCATCGGTAGGTCTCATGAGACAAACTAGTGTCTTGGCACAAGGCCTTGACAAAATCTTATTTGTAGTCTTGGCACGAGGCCTTGGCTATGTGGTTATGATAGTCTGGCATTATGCATTCCAACATTATGAAAGTGGTTATTGATTTTTGCATGTGATTATTCGATTAGTAGAATATCCATGTGAATAAGTAAATGGCATTATTTCATTTTATTTATGCCATACCATGTTGAAAGTTCATGTTTGAAAGGATTTTGTTTTAGTTATACATTGCCTTAAAAGTTTATTCTTATTTATGAAAGTTTCCGCTATTTTGTTATCCTTACTGGGCATTTGAGCTCACCCCTTTTGTATGTTTTATTTTTCCCAGGAAGTGAAGAAGTAAATTATGAATGACCTACAGGGATATTATGTGGGGATATGAGTGTGGATTATGGAGACATTATGTTGTTGTAGTAGTTTTTCACTTTGAAATGTAATGTAAAACTTTATGACTATATCTAGTGTTTCCAAGGCTACTAAACCAATCGGTCTTTCGAGATTTGATCTTCTTGTGATCATGCCAATGTTACGAAGTAATGCACCGACTCTCGATAGCTGGGGTCGGGGCGTTACAGTTGGTATCAGAGGAAGTTTAGTACAAACCTTGGAAGCTAGATTTAGATAAACTCTGATTAGAGCACGTAGACCTAAGATTAACTTTGAGGATTAGTATAGAAGAACTTCCTAGAATTTTGGTATTGTAGAGATTTTGTGAGTTTTCCGAGGAATACATCCCTGTCTGGATACGAGCAGGTAGAGGCGGCTCTGGCACAGATGTACCTAGGGGTAAAACCCGAAAACACCGCTTTGAGCTAGACTCGAACGGGAACTGGTGCACGACAACGGGCCTTGCTGCACTCTTGGTTACGACACTCCCGGGGGATATGCTTAGGATAACTCTCATTTTCTTTACAAATCATTTTGAAGGGATTATGAGTATATACTTCCTCAAAGAAAACATTCTTATGATTATGGATTATATCCATAAATAGTTCAATTTTTGTTAAGTGTTTTATAAGTATGGGATTATGTATTTTGATTCATAAACTGATCTAGTTTATGCCATTGTTTAGAAATGGCGCCCAGTAGAAGGAATGAGAACTCCGGAAATGCACATGATCCAAAGAGAAGGAAGGATCATATCTTTCAAGGTCTTAAGCTAGAATTTATAAGAGCAATAGTCTCCAATGTATTATCATCATATGAAGAAATAATATCATGTATTGATAAGATAAGTAAAGAGTTTACTGAGTCCTATGGCTTTGAAGGGAAGCAAGAGAAGAAAAGGATAGAAGAGAAAAAGATGGATAAAGGGAAGAGGGAAAAGAAGAATTTTCCCATATGTGGTAACTGTGGAAAGAAACACCCTGGAACTTGCCTGAAAGGAATGGGAGTTTGTTATAAGTGTGGAGGAAAAGGGCACAAAGTACGTGACTGCCAGGGTAAGAAAATGGTTTCAAATGTACAATGCTTCATTTTCAAGGAGTTTGGACAGAAGTATTTTGGATAGTTCTAGTTTGGATTATTTTGGATTTCCATAAAAAGACAACCCGGAGGTCGGACGACAACCCGTCGCGTCCGGCAAGGCTGCGATACTTGAACCCGCAACCGAAGGGATACAAGGGTGTATCACCTACCACTATCCCACGAGATGTCCTGGATTAAATAAAGTAGTTTTTTAAAAGATCTGGTAGATGAATTATAAATTCGTTTATTTTGGAACCCTCTATGAATAGTATAAATTGAATTTTTTTTACGAGTGAATGATGAGTTTTTGGTAGAAATTTATTAATGGATACAACTCTAATTATAAACTAAGTATATCTCATTATGATCTTAGCCAATCTCATAAATAAATTCCTCATCATTAATAAAAGGAACTTAGAACAAAAATGTTGTCCTAGATGGTACCTTAAATCATCACTAATTTAGGGCTTTGGGATTGTTGGCCTTTTCATAGCCATGTTCTCTACCACTCTCCATCAGATAATTGATGGCTAGATTTTTCTTCCATATCCATATTTTCTTACATGGAACCCTAGTATGTGTTATTTTCGGTAATCTTCATACTTTCCACTCTTTATTTAAAATAGAGGCCTCATTAATTAATTTTTCGATGTGGGATTTCAACTAAGATATTTTGAAACGTCAAAAATGTGTTATCCCAATACCCTATGTTTTGTTGAACCGATGGTATTTCAAATCATCATAGATTGATGATTTTAATGACCTCAATTATACACATGTTTGTGATTGATGACCACAATCACTACCTATAAATATTTACGTTTTTCCTCCGATTATATGTCTCTAATTTCCACCAATGTTCTCCTAATCGAGATCATAATTTGGTGGGGACCCTTTGATTTCTCTTTTCCTCATATTAAGACTAAATATTAGTAACCCAATTTCCGATGTGGGTTTTCCCACAAATATATTTTCTACTTTCAACCTTTTATTTTTGAAGAAAATTTTCAAATTGTGAGGACGCAATTTATTGAAGGAGGGGAGAATGTAACACCCCAAGATTTCATAGTGTGTTATTTCTTCAAAATAATTCAATAACTTGCACTACACGCAACACCGAGTTCAATCACACTATGACTTACAAAAAAAAGCCATTCAAAAGAGGTTATGAATAGTATTATCTAAATTTTAAACTTTATATAATTCTTATAATTTTAGAATCCATATTATGAGTTTCTTAGATATAATGCAAGAACAAATTCATTTTCAGTATTGCACTTTTATCAACTTTTAATAGTGAACCCTTTTTAAATACAATATTTTAAACTTTTTGACTAAATGGGGACATCAAAAAAATTAAAATGAAACATCCCAAGCTTCCACGGTACGCTTTCCTTTGAATAATACAGTAGCGTGTGTTGTACGCAACTTCGAGTTTTAACACACACCACAATCGATCAAACTAGCCGTTATGAATAGTAATACCTAATTTTTGAAATTATATATATTTTATATTTCAAAATGGACTTCATTTTTGGATTTGGAATATCGAATTTAGCCTAAGGTGAAATTTTGGTACATTTCGGATAACTTTCATATTTTGATGAATAGTGAAAATTACTAAATTTTAATTAAAAACAACTTTTTTAATCAAAATAATTAATAGTGATAAATTATGAATTTGAGTGGTTTTAAAGTATATTTAGAATATATTTTTACAATTTAATATAATTTTGGTCATTAGACAAAATTTTACAATTAAACCGAACATAAACAAGTGTCAATCTTTTGATAGTTATTATCTCTTAAAAACACGCTTTTTGTTTTGACAGCGGGAATTAATTTTAAATTAATTTCTGCCACTTCTGTGTTTTGAATTTAGAAAAATGGATTCCATATTTGGAATCAGGATGTTCAAATTGTGTAAATAGGTAACTTTTATTTTTAGACATTTTGAATAATTACTGCGGTAAATATTTTATTTACCATGTTTAAGGGTAAATCCGGTAAATAAGGGTTAAAAAAATAATATTATAATAATATTAAATTACCCTAAAACGTGTCTTAACCCTATTGGTTGATACATGGTCGAACATGGGCATATTTGGGTCTATTTTGGGACCCCATGGATCCACTTGTAAGTGATAATGACACATTATATTAATAAAGCTAAAATAAAAATAAAAATGGCATAAGCTTACATCTTTTAGAAGAACAATTTTTACATAGGGTTATACATGTTGGATTTTCGATTATAAATATTCATTAGAAAGCTAAAAGGATTTCCTACATAATTATGTTTTATTTATAATTTTTAGACATTAAATAATTTATTTTATTTATGACACAATGATGATGCAGTAATTACTAAAATAGTAGAAAATTAACATAATTGATATTATAAATACCCAAATAAATATAATATGAAACTTTTAATGAATTACACTAATTTTCTAGGATAATATGATATATTAGGATTGATTTAATTGACTTTGTTCGAAGTAATCAATCTTTTATGAGTTTCACAAAAATCAACTATTGAATAGTGTCAAAATTGACATAAAAGAGTTATTAAAACAAATATTATATTATTAATTGATATTAAATTCCTAAAAATCTAAGGTTCGGCCAAGAGACTTATATTATGATAGGTTAATCATTAATGGACCACTTGGGGGTCTCTTGTATGTATATGGTAAGTCTATTAACCATATAATATAAAAATACAAAGAGACATTGTAAAAGTGAAACTAATTAACTTAGAGTTAATACTTAAAGATAAGGTTAATATAAGTACCCAAACCTGTCTAAATTCTATTGGTTGAGTTGTTTTCGACCTATCCTCACCTTAACCTTTGAATAGTCAATTTTGTAGCCATTAGAAACCGAATATGAATTTATTATAAATTAATATTTCTAGCTTTTCCAAAGATGCCCCTCACCCCTCTTATAAAAGGGCACTCCTCCTTCTCATTTCTTCACACCTCTAAAGCCTTTTGGTTCGGCCAAACTCTGCCCAAATACTCTCCCAACATCCCTCACTACAACCTAGGGGCCTTAGTTTGATCAGAAAGCCAACCTAAGGAGCCCTTTTGATCAAATCAAAAGGAAGAACCCGAAGAAGAGGTAATGTTTTCACCACCCCTTTTCCAAGTTCATTTCTTCTTCCACTTCTTCTTCCTTTGTTGTTACCATTCTAAAATAATGACTCCAGTATCATTTATATACTGTGATGTTATTATAAATATGGTACAACCATATTCAGTATTCTATCCACCCTTTGAATAACATGTCACCATACGTGCGTACGTACGGCTTACCGTCTCCACGTCGTGGTGTAATTGTTATTCAATATATTATTATTTGGATGGGTATAATAATGATGTGTAACTCATGTAAATAATAAATATAACATATTAATGATTCTGTATATATGATATACCATCCATTTATATATTATTTTAATATCAAAAGAATGATATTGTCGCTCGTTCGTACGTACGGACTACCGTCTCCACGAACGCGATGAGATTCGTTCTCCATCGTAACCATTAAAGTATAATTATCATTTTATGATTTAAAAATGATGTTTAAGGACTTCATATCATTCTGGATATGAATAATATACAACCTATCCTTTACAAACATGTCTTACGTAACAAAACATATGAAAGAAAAAAGTAAGTTAACACCCGAAACAACGATAATACTAAGATATTATTATCAAATCAATATTAAAAGATCATATATGATATCATATTAATGTATATGATTCTTGTATGATTTAATAACAATTATTTCACCATTATACAGGAGGTTAACCTACCACAACCAAGGAAAAGTACAAGGTAAGGGTTATTTCACAATCTCTTCTTTATCCGAGGTTGTTTATACGTAATAATCTACTGGGATCTCGTTATCATCCACATCCATGTTTCTTCAAAATGTATTTCAAAACATTTTTACTATTTACAAGAATATGGGTTAAAGTCATTTATACCCTTGTTTGACTTTTTATAAGAGGTTTATAAAGGAATCTTTCCGTCGTTTTCAAAACAAGGTCCTTTTTAACCTTTTCGACAGAATTGAGGTAAGAATGTTTTTTTAAACTTATACGGCGGGTGCGGTTATTTTCCGCCGTTATAAAATCGTCGAAGCTTTCCATACAAGCTTATAAGAATATTTTCAAAGAAAATGTTTTATTTTATATGGATCTTAAATGATTTCAAAATAAAAGGAGATACTTCTTTAAAAAGAATTTTGATTTCATCTATGTCAACATCCTTTGATGGATTTTAAGATTATTCAAAGTTGATTTATTATGATACAAAACTTCTATATTGTATTGAAGGTTTTGTGATATGTTTGACTGTGGATGTGCTATTTTTATACAATTCATAGTTTATGGTGAAATTATTGACATTTCGTATGCTAGTTTTAATACGAATGTTTATGTTATGTTTAAACCTTTTCATATGGGAATGCATTGGACTTAATAAGTGACGGGTGGAGCCCGCTATAGCTCCTCGATGCATCGGTAGGTCTCATGAGACAAACTAGTGTCTTGGCACAAGGCCTTGACAAAATCTTATTTGTAGTCTTGGCACGAGGCCTTGGCTATGTGGTTATGATAGTCTGGCATTATGCATTCCAACATTATGAAAGTGGTTATTGATTTTTGCATGTGATTATTCGATTAGTAGAATATCCATGTGAATAAGTAAATGGCATTATTTCATTTTATTTATGCCATACCATGTTGAAAGTTCATGTTTGAAAGGATTTTGTTTTAGTTATACATTGCCTTAAAATTTTATTCTTATTTATGAAAGTTTCCGCTATTTTGTTATCCTTACTGGGCATTTGAGCTCACCCCTTTTATATGTTTTATTTTTCCCAGGAAGTGAAGAAGTAAATTATGAATGACCTACAGGGATATTATGTGGGGATATGAGTGTGGATTATGGAGACATTATGTTGTTGTAGTATTTTTTCACTTTGAAATGTAATGTAAAACTTTATGACTATATCTAGTCTTTCCAAGGCTACTAAACCAATCGGTCTTTCGAGATTTGATCTTCTTGTGATCATGCCAATGTTATGAAGTAATGCACCGACTCTGGGTAGCTGGGGTCGGGGCGTTACACTGGTGGGTGGATTTATAGTTAAATCAAATACACATTGATGTTAACCCTTATTATTTCATCCATAATGTAGATTTCACAAGTCACATGGAGATCAGATTATTAATTAGTCACATAATAGCCTTCCTTTTAAAACTACCATATAACATTGCTCTATTTTTTTATTCTTTTTCAAACATAAATTTAGAACTCCTCTCCTATAATTATTTCTCTTATGAAAAATATTTTTATTTTAAAAAAATAGTAGTAGTGGCATTAGTTGTTAGAATATGAAAATAATGGAAGATATATATTTTATGAGTTAATGAAATTAAATTCTCTGAATTAATGAAAACAAATTCCATAGTCTCTAATGTGCTAAAATAAATTTTAATCCTTAAAATTAATTATATAAAAACATTTCATTCCATGATTATGATTTTTATAAAATTCTAATGTCATGTACATAAATTTTAGAATGTTTAGTTTTCCAAGTTTACTTTTTATTCTATTCATTTTTATCCATTTGAACAAAATATCACTTTTCAAATCCCTTGGATTTTTATCAATAATTGAATATTTGTTTTTTTAATTAGAGTTATTTATTTATTTATTTAACTAAGGATGATATTTGAGTATCTAAACTACACTAGTTTCTAGGTGGTTTTTAAAAAAAATTGGTTATATGGAAAATATCACTATAATTGTTCACATTATTGGGAATAATAATAAATTCCATAGAAAAAATATAAAAATAACAAGAATTTTTTTTTTATAAAAAAACATTCACACTAAAATATGGATGAAAAAATTGTTATCCACTTTCACATCTATTTTTTTAATCGAATAATTACAAACCATGGTGTATTTTGTTCAACAAAATCTCATAATGCTTAATTGAAAATGAATGATTTTTAAATGAATTTAAACTGTAAAACATGATTGGGCTTAGGATATTCTTGTGAATCCATAACTTCTAAATCATTTAATTTAGTTTTTTTATTTATTTATGTGAAATAATAATAGAATCCACAATATTTAATACATATATTTCAAGGAAATTAAATTTTAATGTTTTTGGGATATTTTATTTTGAAAAATAAACCATCAAATGTTAGGATATCATTACCTAGTATAACATGAAAAAATTCATTTTTTTAATTTTAAATTTCAAGATCGAAATTGTTCATAAAAAATATTTTTCAATGAATTTTTTTAATTATAGAACATGTTTTATCTTGATTGTGAAATCATCTTAAAATTAATGAATACTAATTTCCGATCATCATTAAAAACACCCATGGTCTTTTTTTGAAATTTCAGAATCACGATTCCCTTATTATAAGGAATTATTTTTCATTATGAATAAATGGTAGATTCATTTGATTAGACTGTCATCTAAGGACATGAATTCAAAAAAATGTGAAGAGAAAAGAACAATAACCCTCCAAAATCACAACAGATTCCTTTTTAAAATCCCAATGAAGATAAATTTTTAACTTTTGATATGTGTAATCACGAATAAAATTTCATTAAACTATATTGGGAGTAATTTATATGGTTTCATAGGTAATATTGATTTCCAAAGTTGAAAACAGAATTTTAGGCCAGATTCTATGGCCAAGAATTAAATTCCACCAATTTGACCTCAACTTCAAGATTATGAGGTCAAGCGGGGTGATGTATTTTAATATGATAGAAGAAATTATCGGACATATTTTTTTTATAACCCACCCAAATTAATCCATGCAGAAACATTATTTCTACATTAAGTGGAGGGATAAAACTTTTGTACTTTTTGGATAATGGTTAGAAAAATAAAATTCACACAAGCTTTCCTCTCACCTATACCAACAATAATAATGTCAAGTAAATTGGAATGATTTTTTCCAGAAAAATCTCCAAAAATATATATTAAATTTAGTATTACTAATGTATTTAGGATTAATTTTTATTATCATTTCAATTGTAATTCCATTTTGTCATTTTTTTTGTTGTAATTTAATTACTCTCACATAAATTGATCAAGACATGGTTGTTTCTTAAAAAAATATTTTTTTATCCACCATAACACATTATCATGTTTTCCTCCACATGTGAATTTATTAAAAAAAAATGTGTGAAATTATTTACACAACAATATAGTGTTTATTAATGTATTATTTTCTACTCTCCAATTCAACCTATATGAGTATATATATATATATTTCTATGAGAGGATTATTTAAAATGAAATATAACTCTTTTATTAGTTTATCTAAGGAAGTTACAAGGAAATATATTTAATGTAATTTTCCATTTCATTATTTCATAGCCAATCCTTTTAGTTGATATGTTTGTTTAATTATTTAATTTCTCTATCATCCTCACAAATTTGTATTGATTCGCATTCTTAGTGTTAGAAAAATCCTCTAGCATCAAGTATTTATTAAAATGATTCTAAAATGTTATATGTGATTATAATTTTGATAACCTATGTAATATACTACTTAGTAATGAGGTATGTTATTATTTTGTTGATTGAATGCCTCTGAAAATAAAGAAATTGAAATTCTCAAAAAAGGATCCATAAATACTACCTTTTTAAATATAATATAATCAAACCATTTCCATTGGCTAAATTAACATTAGTCCTTTCTATTCCAGATTCATAATTCAAATGAAACCCCATTATGGGAACAGTATATCCAAATATCCTATATTGGATTTTATGTGTCTTTATGGTAGATATTTTTTTGTGTATTTGATAATTTGATTAATTTGTTTCAATAATTCTGAAAATATCAATTCATATGTTTTAATAATTGAATAGAGTTATGGTAATATAACCTCATAGAAACCCTTATAATATGTCAGTAAATATATAATCATGGTTTTTATTTAAAGTGTGGAGTAAAATTCATTTCTTGTTCATCGCTTAGTAATTAAAGTATAATGTTATTGTACATTACATATTTTCATTATAATTTTAGTTTCTTTACATTTTTAATTTAACACAACAATTTATCGTCAATTTCATGAATTCATATATATTTTTAGTTAAATTTAAAATCAAAATCTATTTCATTTTTTAGTATGAAAAATTTATTTTCAATAAATTCATACTAAATGTTCTATGGAATAAAAAGATCAATTGACTTAATTATTTGTTAATAATAAATTAGGTATTCAAAAATTTATTTATTATTTTTTTAGGAATATTTTTTTATCATAAAATAATATAAATATTGTTTTAAATAAATTTTATAATTTTCAAGGTAAATAAATGTTAAATTCATTATGAATCCATTCCTTATGTTATACGGGAAATTAAGAGGAAATTATCAATTTTCATTAATACATAAGATTTTGTGAAAATAAATTAAGAAAATTACACAAGATAAAATTCATAGATTTGGTGTATTATTGGAAATTTAAATTTTATGTGATTATATAATATATAAATATAAATTAATTAGTAATTTATATGTTTTTATACCAAAACAATTACTTAATATTAAATTCATAGAACTAAAAATATATTTCATTAATTTGAAAAATATAATTTCTGATGAGAATAAATATAAATGTTATGAGATAAGATTTTACCTTTATAAGCTTGTGAAACTTTCAAAAAAATATTATTTTTACTTTTTCCTTTATTTTTATTCCAAATTATGAAAGATATTTACTTTCAATACATATTAATTATTTTCATGAATATTATTACTATAATTTTGAAAAAATATTTATGGTTCAACAAAATATTATTCAGTATGAAATTTATTTTGTTCAATATAAATTTTTTTATACAAAATATTATGTTTTAAACTAACGTGGAGTTACTGTTTCTTATTTGATATTTTTAAAGATCTCATATAATCATCTGATTAGTGTGGAGAAATTTTTTGTCACACATTCTGTTACAGATTTTCCATCATTTATAATCCAACACAAATGAAATATTTTAAAAATTCGTATATAGATGACATGTATGTTTTGTATGATGAGATTACCTTATTTTTAAGATATATGAATTGAAATATCATTTTAATTCTCAAGAAAATGGATAATGTATTCTTCTTTTTAGATCCCCAAAATTTTATTCCCTATCACACCATTAAAAAAATTCTATATTATTCCATTTTTTTATTTTTATTATTATATCATCATGTATAATTATTTTTAACATGACACATGAAATATTTTATACAATAAGCCTTTCGTGGTTAAGGGTTACACTTCCTACCAAATTAATTTGGTTCTTGAATTTATTTTATATAGTGAACATTTTTCATGCTATAAGTGTTAATGATTCAACCTAAAAATTTCAATATCCCCCAGGCTAGTAACTTCCATTTACATTGTTACCAAACAATTTGATAAACCATGTCTACAATGAGTGTGGCATACCTAGGTATCTAAAAATATTCAAATTATAAAATTTCCTTCATCAATATAAACACCTATGGGGTCTCCCTTTCCCCTAATTCAATTCTATTGACCCCATTATCACTCTTATATTTTCTTCCTCTCACACATTGGTAATTATCATGGTATATCCTCAGATATTGTGAATAATTTATAGATTTTATCCCCTATAATACTTTATTTGACTTCTTACTCATCATTAACATCAATATTTATTACCCTATAAAGGTCATGGTGACCTATGATTTCTAATTTCATTAGTATTTCTGGGTTTTTTGGATATATTGTTTCTATTTTTCTCTTCAGTGTCCTCTTATCCTTTTGAGGTGATTTTACACCATGTCATGTCAAAGGGAGATTAATGAGGTATGTTTTATCAATTTTTCAAAGTTAAAATTCAATGTTTGGTTTATAGATTCTTTATAACACATGTTTTAATTATTTTTTGATTTATTTTTTTAATATCAAATGAATTGTGATATTAGATGGAAGTTTATACTGGAATTTCATTGAATTCGATATAATATCCTCTTTTATTCCAAATTATATATTTTATTGGGGACCCATTCACACAATATTTTCATATAATTTTTTTTAGAAATATAAAATAAAGTACAAAACACATTTGGTTTCAAAATAATTTAAAAATGTTCATTCACATCTTATGGGTCTTTGTATATATGGACCCATTTAAATGTTATCTTGATTTTTTAAATATTTTTTGATTTGATAAATATTATGTTTTAATTTTTCAAATGAATTTTCTAAATTTTTTCTTAATGATAAAAATAGTATCTAATTAATGTTTTTAATATATATTTAAAAAAATGGATCCTTGAATGCATACCCCTCTATTGAAATTTATAAAATTATATGGCCTAAAAAAATTAATGTTTAGGAATATATATACTTTATTTGTACTAAATCAGATGGGAATGTTCCTGTTATGTGTGTTTGAATCTATGGGTGATTTGTGGTATTCATGATAATATATATATATATATACAATAATGAAACTTATTGATTAATTTCCATAATTTAACTATATCATGGGGAATAGAGAGAAGCAAGTGGGAGGTTTGGATAAAAATACTATGCTAATTTATGATTATAATTTGGCTAGCGGTCCTTAGTATTGTTTTCACCCTATATTTGGAATTCTCCCATAATCTATCCAGTTAGTGTATGATCGATTGTTTGGGAGCAGGAATTTCCTAGTGAACTTATAAAATGGATCATTTTTAGTAAAAATAAGTTCACCCCTAAGTGACAAGGTGTTCCCTAGATCAATAATCATTGATTATAATAGTAAGACTATGATTTGTTTTCACAATCTAATTTACTATATATTATTTATGATTATCATTATTTTTGTATCTCTCATAATCTTGTATAGCAAATTATTCAATTTGTTTTATTTAAATTAGTCTTCTACATTATTTAAATGTCTAATGAACTATTTTAATATTCAACTAATAATGGAATAACCATTTTAAACCCAAACTGTATTAAACTATGGATTGTGTCAACATCAGTAAATAGATATAATATGCAAGGGATCATATCTTAAAGGATTGGTCAACATAGTTGTCTTGATGAACCAGATGCATACGAGATTTTCATATGACAATGGAAATATAAAATACATATTATAATAAAAACTCTTAAATCCTTGATATTTTTTATAATATCCAACCTTATAACATGGAAAAAAAATATAATTTCTGAGCTCATATTCTTAGTAAGGGGGAAAATAGAAGAAGCTATCCTGAGTAAATAAGGAATAAAAAAATGATAAAGTAAATAACTAAAAAGAAATTAAATATATTTATAAATAGAATAATGAAAGGAATCCATAAATAATACCATTGAACTATTGTCATGGATAATAATAATTGAATTATGAATGAAGTAAATAATTAAGGTTGGAAATCATTGTCACAAACTGAATCTGATCGCCACCGAAACCAACAAAAAACCTGGCTCGTGACAAGGCCTGAAGGGCATTCCCAATCCCCACGGGCTAGCACAAGTGCCTAGGTAATAGAAAATGAAATTTGGGAATGATTTACCTGAGTTAATAAACATAAAACAACGAACAAATCCAATGAAACAAATCTTGATTCTTCAAAAAAATCCATCTTTTACAAAAATTTACGAACTGAATTACATAATTTAAAACAATTATAGAGGATATAATAACTGAAGAAACCCACAATGGATATCCCATGAACCTTGACATGGCGGGAGGAACCGCCATCAAGCCATATCCACATCACAATATCATGATGGACCGCTAAAAACCCGAACTGTTGGCACAAAAGATGTACACAAAACTGCGACAACAAAAATAACCAAGTCTACTTACACCCAAGGGTGTAAGTAGGGTGTGAGACAATGCCTAGTAGGATACCACAACAAAGAGATTACATGTGGTAAAAATTCAAAGACGAAAATCATACAAGTTTTCAAAAACATGTAATTTCTAGGGACAGTTTCTAAATGATGCAACTTAACAAAATCAGTTTTCAAGTGTTCTAATTTAAAGAATCAACATTTTTAAAATAAATTCAAAATCTACGGAATTTTTCCATCCAAATATATTGTATTCTGACGGTATGTATAAAGGATCTAATGAGCACAAGTGATAGGAAATAACCCCTAGGAACTAGCTATATGTGGGTCCCAGGTACCTCGTATGTCGCTGAGAGTAACCACAAAAAATTTATGTTCTCACGCACGAGCCACTAGTAGGGAATATACCCACAACCTAGTGGTCCCTAATCATCATTATCATAGTTTAGTTAGAGTATTAAGCATCAATATTGCTATGTGAAACTGAGGCCAAACCCCACGGATTCACTAGAATACTAGTACACGTCCACCCACCTAGATACCTGGGTTTTCCCTTTGTGATCAAACAAGTTCAACAAGCAAAGAAATATATTTTTCACATGAAAATATCACTTGAACATCACAAATTAACCAAACAGCCCCATGTTCAGTACACGAGTCACAAATTCCACTTTTTATTCAAATGCATTTTGAAATAAAACTCACACCAAAATAGCCCACAACACTTTTTTCATAACTTTCACAATCCAAAACATCCTTTAACAATTTTATAAAGTCCCTCCAAATATGATAAAAATCACATAACATCCCACTCACATGTTTCCTAAAACCCTTTTTATAATCAAAATCCATTTTTCACATCGCACTCACACAAATATCCCACATCCTGTTCACACCTCTTTCACATTTCAGTAAATCTATTAGACATTTTTATAAAACATTTCCAAGAGGATACACATCACATGACAGACCTATTCACATTTAAAATGGTCCATTTGAAAGTATAAACAATCCAAAATAGTTTTCCAATATGGTTTCACCTCTTACATAAATCATTAAACCATTCAAAACATTCATAAAAATATTCTAAAGAGTGTACCAAAGCTTTTCACATAAAACCCATTCCAAAACTACATTTCAAGGACAAAATCACACCAATACAAATTCAAAACAGAAATGGACGCTCTAAAAACATTTATTAAACTACCCCCAACTGTTATTCAAACATCTCAAACAATACCACAAAAGATCCACCTGAAAAGAACACATTTTCAAAATCAATTTCAAGAAGTATTATAAGGTTTTACACCTTAAGCCCATTAAAAATCACATTAATTCCTAATGGCAGACCAATAACCTACCAAATCAGAATTCTCAACCCAAACAAGATTTATTAAACCGATTTTATATGTTATAAAACACACCCAAACAATACCCAAAGGGTTACTCATGAAAAACACCCAATTTTAAGCTAAAATGAAACTAAAAAAATGTTTAACCAAATCCAACATAAACAATTTTTGCACCACAGAAAGCATATTAGGAACATTCATAATAAGTAATTCAAGAAAACTAACTCATCTAGAAATGATTACACATTGAATCACCTACCTTTTATGTCAAAACCCTCAAAACATGGTGTAAAACATCTACTGCACCACCGCCACACCTAAATAAGATAAATCCAGCCCTAGACCACAATATTTGACCAACAATACACCAAATAAAACCCTAGGTTCGAATATCAACTTTGGTACACGAGGAACATCAAGAAAGGGTGAAAGAAAACCTAAAGAAGGGGACGAAATCAAGGAAAGAAACACTCACTTGAAAAATCTTTAATCAAACGAACCAAATACACCAAAATTTGAATCTACAAGCAACCAAAACTGATATGTAGGAACTAATGGGGATGAGGAATTCATGTGGGGACTTAAATGGGGGAAAAAGAGCATAATGATATGGAGTTATGAATGAAATGGTTTACCTCTTCAAATCTTGATGATTTGAGAAATCTAGGGATGTTTCTCCCAAATTCGTGAACCAAATGAGATCAAAAGTGGTGAAATAGATAACAGGAGTGATCCCTAGGTTTTTGTCTTCACGTAGGATGTTGAATCACTAGAACAAAGTAAATATTGAAGGAGATATTAAAATATTATAATTAAAACTTAAATCAAGAAACGGGCTTTTAGGCTAGCCCAAAATCGTAATAAAAAACCCAAATCCATAATTATTATGGATTTTTATGAGGTCCAAATGGATATGGTAGTTTTTATATATTAGGGTATGACAATTGAGAAGTGTAATTGTTATAAAATCTTGGAAAATGAATGTGTTTTAAAATAAACAAAATTGGTTTTTAAATCTTGAAATGAGCTCACGGTTTGGCCCAAATTTTGAAAACCCACCATTTCTACCAAAATGCATGAGAAACCCCCCACACAAAGAAATAATATAAATTAAATGAAAAAATAACTTTAAAATAAGTCATGTATGTGAAAATGACGATATCTTTAGCATGGAGGCCTTATATAAAGATTATTTAATCACATGTTTGGTATACACTGTGAACCATATTAATAAATTTATCCTACATATTCATCTTATTATACTTATTGATGCATTAAAGGGATAAGTGTAATATCCAATGATTTTTATTAATATTTTTCTATTTCATAGAATATAATTTAATGGTATGTCTAATTTATTTAAGAAATTACATTATTATTTAGTATAAATTTTTTTCATACTTTTTTCAATTTCAATTTTGATAATAAATTAAGATAAAAATGTTAAATCTTATAAATATCACTTTTATTTTATATAGAAAATTTATTTTATTTTAATATTAAAATATAATAAATTTTTTAACCAAATATAATTATTAAACAAGATATCATATATATTCATTTATATTTATAAGAGTATTTCATAATACATATGAAACTTAATTCTTAAATTATAATCTTTTAATAATAAAAGTATATTTAAAATTAAGATTATTATTAAATTTTTTAAAAGTGAATTTTTTTATATGAAAAGTTATAGTATTAATAATAATATTTGCTTGATATAATAACTTTTGAAAAAAATTAGAAAATTATTATTAAATTATGATATGCTATTAGATAACATATGTTTTTAACAATGTATTATATTAATTAATTCTTCATGTTTTATGTCAATTACATGAAATTTATGGTGTTATAAAATATGGTTAGTAAAATATTATCTTTAAATAAATTATAATTCTTGATGTAGACATTGTAATTTCAAGTGTATTTATTTATAAAAATAATTATCCTAATATATTATATGAGAGAAATTAATTCAAGGTGTACATATTAAATAAAAATAGAATGTATTATTTGTATAATTTTTTATATTATTTAATTATTATAATATTGGATATTTAAAAAATGGACACCAACTGCAACCTATCTTGGCAATATCAACCATGCACCTGTGGGGATCATGACGAACCCATTAATGGTAACCATACATTATATCCCATATGTAAGAATATGTGAGTGATAGGGTTGTAGTATAGTTCCCCTAGTTGTGCCTGGAGGTATATATGGGTTCCCCGAAATAGGCCACACAGGTGAGGTGTGGTCAATGAGGGGAATGTGTGACTATGTGTTTGGATGATGATACCCTAGTGCCATGGAATGTTAGGACAATGTGAGTTATTCTAATATATAAGAGCACTCATCCAAAATGTTTTTTAATTTGGGGTCATGGAAGTGGGAAAATATCCACCCCTATTTAAAACATCTACACATGAAATTTTTCATATTATTAATTTTATTAGTATCTTTTCATCTATCAGGGATCGTTATCATCCTCATGAATATGGTAACTAAACATGTTGTCTTTATTTACTTCTCCTATTTCCAATATATTCATCCATGATCTTATATATATATATATATATCATGAAACCATCACTATCTTTTCTTCATGATGATAAACCCAATTCTATCGTATTGAAAAAACATAAACTTTACTACAAGAAAAACTACTAGTGGATTCTTACACTAAAATCTATGTCACTAATTTCTCTATGTTCCCCAGTAGTAAACTGTTCCCATAAACAACGTTACATTTCATGCATTATCATTCCATGTTTCCAAGAACATAATGCAAATCATGATTGGAATGTCAAAAATATCAGTATGGGATCTCTCACTTGAAGGATTATTTATAAAGAATACTCAATTAAACTTAGTCAAAGTGATTAATATATATATATATAACAATTTTATTTAAATATATATACCATCTAAAATTGGTGGAAATCTCACATGTTCTTCTTTTTTCTCCTCTAGACTATACCAAAAGAAAAAAAATTTAAATATATATATATATATTATAATAGTCATATAAACATTTCGGATCATGAGATCACTTTTTTCTCATTACATATAATCAAATTGATCTCTGAATTCTATCCTAGTGGATGTTAATGGTTAGCATAATTAATATATGATATATATATAGATATTTTGATATGATATATATTGGAATCCCCTTTTTAAATTATAAAGATCATTATTAGTTTAATTTAAGTATTATAAAGAACATTTATTACCTTTGGTTTTCATGAAATTTCCCTAAATAATATGAAAAAATGTGAAATAGATATAGAGATAGCCATTTATACACCCCTTGTATAATTAGAATATCATATGAAAGACATAGGTTAAGGGGGTTATTTTATAAAAAATACCTTCTATATTAATTGAAAACTATTTTATGAATTTCTATTAACATTTAAAAACATTTATTTGAGGGAAAATCAACTTTTAATGATTACAAAATATATATTTTCTGAAAAACTATTTTATAATGTAATTTTAATTTTCCAATTCCAATGTTAGGATCAATATCACTAAACCCCTTGTATAGTGGAATTGTATTTCCCATTGTTCCAAAGCATTTAAATAAGGGTAATTTTAATGAAATATATATTTCTTTGTTTTGAATATATAATTTTAGAAACATTTCTCAAATGAATATCCAATTTTTGTTTTCAAATCCAGTCTTTGTTAAAAATAATTTATTATATTTTCAAAATTATTTTCAAAGACATATTAATTCAAGAACTAAATATATAAGATTAAAAATTCTTTTAATGTGATGATATTATATAGAAAATGACCTTTAAAATTTCTCTATGTTTCACCCAGAAATATGTATAGTCATTCACTATGTATTCAAGTACCATTCAATTAATATTTAAAAACGTTTTTAATCTAAAAAATTATAATTTGTTTGAATATTTACATTTTCGGGAAATCTGAGTTATATTATTTAATTGAGAATAAGTTTGTCAGTGATGTATTATTTTCGAGGACAGAAAATATATGTAGGTATATATATGTAATTTTGTAAAGAAAATTACGGTGTTATAATTAGAATGTAAGACCATAATAAAATCATGGAAAATTTTGTTGTTTGGTATTGTATGTGATTATAAAGAATATGGTGATTCCATAAACTCAAGGTGATGTTTTCCTATAAGTGATATTTCTTATGCCTTCATGTATTTGTTGATGTTTCCCAAATATAGATATATTTCATAAAGATAATAATATTTAATGTAATGATTTAACTATTTTCAATGAAAATTATTTTTCTTGAATGTTTTATATATTTTAAAAATGAAATGGGTTTTTAAAAATGATATATATATTTAATAGTTATTAATAACATTTATTATGGATATTTTTCAACAAACCCCATGTTTTATATTTTTTGGAGGATACTTATTATATCAAATGTTTTTCGTTTTATATAAATATGATTGTTCCCAAAGGGATATTTTTAATAAACATCCTTAAATTAATATTTCAAAAAAAAATTATAATATTAATAAATTGATTTTTACCCACTTTTAAAAACCCCTTACTTTTCTACTTTACTCTCACTATATTTTTTTAAATGATATTTGTAGGGTCATTATAAATAAAAATGTTATTTTGTTTTGTTTAAGGAGCTTGTGCGACTGAAGTCAAATAAATGATTCCAATTAATTTTTATTAAACACTAATATATAATATGGTTTTTTATATTCCTTAAATATATTGATTAATAATATTATATGGTACCAGAATTAATTTATAATATTTAATAACTTTTTATAAAATATATACAATATGTTTTCACACTAGATCTGGTAGTGCAGGTCTGGGGTTGTCACATTGTATATAATAATGACCCAACCATCACATCATGTGCAATGAATCCTTATTAAATTTAATGATT
Source organism: Viscum album (assembly GCA_963277665.1). Classification (NCBI taxonomy): domain Eukaryota; kingdom Viridiplantae; phylum Streptophyta; class Magnoliopsida; order Santalales; family Viscaceae; genus Viscum; species Viscum album. The sequence goes on along the minus strand of OY728150.1, from coordinate 1,825,820,600 downwards.
AATTTAATTCATAAAAAATATTATTTATCTAAAAATGACCTTATTCAGTAATGAAAAGAAAATTCCAACATTTCACCAGAAAAAATAAATATCTATCAATTAATATATATAAATATATATATATATATATATATTTATATATATATATATATATATATATTTATATATATATATATATGAGGACATGGTATTGGGTTTTGGAAATTAATATATCAATGATAAAAATAATATATAAATTTAAAATATATGTAATGACTATTCATCAAAATAAAATTACTATTTCAAGATATTGGGGTTCACTAATAAAATTATAATATATAGAATATTGCATCAAAACATCTAAAATAATTTTTTTCAAATAAAATCATTCTCTTTTTTATAAATATTAGTGTAGTATTAAAATAATAATCCCTTTAAGCACTTTCTCAGTGAAACCATTTAATTATTGTTTAATAAGATAAAGGGATAAAATATATATGGTAGGAGGAAAATCCATTATTTCATATACGCTATCAAGAAACACTTATTACATTTTGTATAGAGATCCAAAACTAACCCTTTCATAAAATATTAGTAATATACCTTTTATGAATTTTCAAAATTTATGTATAAGATAAAATAAACATAACAAATCCTTTCAATTAAATAAAAATATCTTTTGAAAATAGTTATAGAAAACAAATTTGTAGAAGATATATATTTCTAATAAAAAATAAATTAGATCATATTTTCATTTAAATGACTATTTTCTTAATTAATGTTTCAAATATAGTAATATTTGGAAGAAAATATGGGAATACCTTTATTATTTAGTGGATAATAAAATTGATGTGTTTTTTCATAGATATAATCTATGATTTATTCAATGAAAATAAAATCAATACTAAAATATTGATACAATAAGATAATTCATTACCAAATTAGGCAAAGTTTATATTTTAACCACTTTAAATAGTAAACATGAATTTAAAATTTATTCATAATTACTAAATTTATATTCATGTTAAATACATCAATGAGGTAATATATAAACCACATAAAAATGAAATCCATTAAAAAGACCACATCATTGAAGTTAGAATTAATCAGTTGAGTTTTTATATGTAAAAAATAAACACAAAAGTCATGTTGAAATGTAATATAATACAATAAAATGTTATTTAAAACATAATTTATACTTGAAATTATCATTTATGTATATGTATAACTCAATGAATGTAAATTGTTTTGAGAAACCACTTATTACAGTTTCAATATACATTGAATATTTTATTGTCATTATGCGTAATATGTTTTCATTTGTTATAATTATAATCCAGAAACATATCCATGACAATAATTTCTTATAAGATCAATTTATAAAATTTTATCAAATTTTTTTTAGAATTTGTTTTTATTTATGTTATAATTTCAAATGTTAACTACTTCAATTATTTTAATTTTTTTTGGATTCAATAATTTCAGTACATGAGATTAGATCATGGTTCTATAATTTAACAAAAATTACATTAATATATTTTATATTAAATATTGAAATTAATCTATACAATATATTATTTTGAAAAAACATACATCATTGAAGGGGAATATTAGTCATACGTATGCAGGAATATTATTTTAACTTTTTGATGGTAGAATAAATAAATGGTAAATTATAATTAAAAATTACAACCTCAATTTAATATAATATTTATCATTCATATCTATTAATTTTATCCATATTAAAATTAATTTAAAATGGAAATGAAAAATGAATTACATTTCTTTGGTGAGATCATAAGTCATATGTATGCCTGAAATATATATTCAGTTTTTATAGGATAAAAAGAGATAGAAAATCATTATACCCTAATCAAAATGAAATATCAGTATACTTATGATACTCTACTAACTATTATACTATAAGTAAAATATATTTATAGTATTTAGAATATGAAATAAAAATGGAAGAGTTGGTAAAGATGATCACCTCTTCTTTAGTAGACTTAAATTAGATTCCATCATAAGGATACTTTAAATAGTCTTTTATGAATACTAGAACCTATATTTCATGTACATTGAAGTGTAAAATAGTATTGTGTATGGGAAGGTCAAGCATGATATCTCAATGTGGTATAAATAAAATAGAGATGTTATGTCCTTTTATAAGTGAGGTTTGGGAAAATTTTTGGAATGTAAGAATTATTATAATGTAATATGTGTCTATCTTTTCTAAAATGCTTCTAAAAAAAATATATTCAATGATAAGTATAATATGGTTCTAATATAAATATTTAATTAAATTTTAAAAGTTTTATATATCATTTTTAACATCATCCTTTTGATCAACCCCTTGGTATTATATTTTTTTCATTAACAATGGTAATGACTTCTAAAATATTAAAGAGTTATAATTTTAAATATAACATGAAAATTGGTTCATAAATGGAAAAGTGATAAAATTTTAGAGCATATACTATCCTACTATTCCACATTAAATATTTTTACAATATTTTAATAATTTAATAATAATTTTTTTATAAAATATCATTAATCTCATTTTTTACACTATTCATTTAATTTGACATTAAATACACCAATAAAAACATGTAATTAAAAAATTATTATTTCAGGCATAAAAAATATGAGATATTTATATATAAAATAAATTTAAATTATCATATTTTAGAATTAACCAATTAAATTATATATCATACCAAAATTTAAAATATAACATAACATATTTTATCATCATGGAAATATATAAGTGATATTAAAGCCCATAGTGTGGAATTTAGATTTTTCTCTTTTCCAAATTTAATAAAATAATCAATTTCATAGGAAAATGGAAATAAGTATCCATATTTTCAGAGCATGGATATATACATAAAAATCCATTCAACCAAAAGGATAACAGAAAGTGTTAGAGAAATTTTAAATTCTTATCCCATTGTTTTAACCTTATTTTGTCCATCTTACCCTTACATAAGAAGAAAATATCCACTAGGGATGTTATTAATAACGATAAAAATAAAATAGACCTATTCACCAAATATAAACATTCAAATACTAAATATGGAATAACATTTATTAAATCCATTTCACAGATGTGGTGGGATTTAAAATAATATAAAAAAGAAATATGCAATGATTTTTTTTAAAAGTTATGTCTTTGAGTCCAAGAAATCTTATAAAATCATATATAATAGAAATTCAAATGAAATTATTTATATTATTCATATCTAAACATTTATTATAATGTTATTTTATTTTATTAAAATAATTATAGGTATTTTTTATTAATAATAAATGAAAAAATAATACTTATTATATTTAATGGAAAATAAAAAAACTAGAAAGTCTAAACATTGCAACCTAATTTAATATTGAAATGATGAGTTCAAAAATATTATAACTTTTAAAAAATAATATATCAATAAATTTTCATGGTATATTTATACATGGATTTGTGTGTAAAGATAGTTTTCAAAGTAATTTAATCAATGAAAAATGATAATAAAATCATTAGCAATTTCAAACTATTTATTTTTTTAATAATGTTTCAAAGAAAATAATTTTTTTTATTTTTTTACATAATAATACCTAAAATAATTTTCCAATTGTTGTCGGAAACAATCATTAAAGGTATTTTTTATAATGTTATGAATGTGTTGTAGGTAGGTTACATACTAGGTATATTTTTCTCATGCATATCATCTTAAATTCATAACTAAGAACATTCTTTAATATAGTGTGTTTCATTTTGATTCTATGTTCAGGTTGTTAATGATGGCCCAAGATGTATTTTAACTTAGAAATATATATATATATATATATATATATATATATATATTATCACTGGTGACAAATTTTCAACTAAATCTCACTTGTTCAACAACTTCTTTTTAGTTGTCAAAATTTGTATATATCTATATCATTAAATGTAGCCTCTCTTGTTGTTGGGTATTGATTATCTCCTTAAGTTAGTATTATTTTATATAATGTTACCACTTTGTGCCTTTATTGGTTTTCACATTATTTTAACTATTTATTTCTTGTTTATATCACCCAATATATGGTCTATAACTTCCGGGAATCGAGGATGCATTCCATTGTTAGTATTTTTTTAATATGGAAAACCCTTCTATAGATACATTTATTAATTCCTATGAAGTATTATCTAGAATTTAAGGATTAGAAACACCATTTAGACCTTGCCTCAAACTGCCTCAAGTGCCAAAATCATGGGAAACTATGGTTGATTCCGGACTAAATAGTATTAGAGCATTTATTTTATAGAGGAGTTATGGTAGAAAAGAGTTACAACAATTTAAACTCAAGTCATAAATGAATATGAATTTCAAGAAAAAACTTTTATTATTAAACACCAAACATTATAGGTGTTTTTTAAGATGTAGTTTGGTATATTTATCCAAAAACATCGTGTTTTAAAATTTTAATTTACTATTTTTTATTTTTGATTTGTGGATTATTTTTTAAGTATATATTTATTATAATTATAATTTTTTATAGGTTTAAGGTTACAGGGTTCACTATGAATTCCCTAAAAAATCATGTACATATTGTAAAATTCCATTTGGATATCTTACAGTGGGACACACATGGAACATTCTTGGATTTCTAGACATATGTATAAACCCCACATGGAAGTGATTTTTCAATATTTTTCTAATTTGGGTTCATTGATGGTTTAAATAGCTTTTATATAAATTATTAATGATTCCAGATATGTTTATGTTCTTTAAAATGTTTGTTACTGGTATTTAGGGACAAAATCACATTTATTTCTTAATGAATACATTGACAAAAAAATTGAATGATATGGTACATCGTAAAAAAAACAATTTCAAAATATATTATTTTTATACATATTTTTATGGTTTTATTGACTATTTTTATAATTTCATTGGTTACAATTAATTTTTCAGAATAAAATTATATCATTATTATAAATGTCTTTTTTTCTAAATGGATTTAAAATTTTAATTTTTTTCAAAAAATTAATATTATAGATGTAGGAAATTCTTAAAGGTTTGAACATGAAAATAGATTTGTATATATGTCAAAATGTATATTAGAAAGGGGACTAAAATTAAAATTCTTCTTGGAAGGGGTTATTAAAATTTTAGGATCCTTTTCATTTTGTAAATTATTAATTGTATTGTGTACAAATAATTAAAGACTTATTCTTTATTATTATTCAAATAATTACTTTCTGAATTATCATTGGTTTTAAGAGTTAATTTAATATGAGATTTTATTGATTGAGTATTAATTTATTTTTATTTATAGCATTCCCTAACCAAATCGTATTTATTATATTAATTGGATAAATGTGTTGAATTTCACCAATGTATTTTCGGTGGATCATGACCTATCCATAATTGTTGGTTCACCAGCTCAAATTATAGAGAATAATGGTAATCCTCTTCTAACATAAAAAATGGATTTCATTTAAAAAAAAATTCTTTAATACTACTCAATTTTTGGTTAATTTTGATTCCGGATATATGTAAGTGTGGTTTCATGGGATTAAGAATATAATTATCTAACATGTTATCCAAGAGTCCCTTATAGACAAGTTCACAACCTTTAAGATAAAATTTATGGTTGGAATGATAGATATTCTATTATTATGACTAATACATATAATCTATACTTGGGGGACACATTATAATAATTATTCATCATTTGGATCATTCAATATGTTCTATAGGTTCTTAGAGTACTGAATTTTCATTACTTTTGGAGTGTACATCCCATTTTTTTAATAATCTTGACTCTGCCTGGGTTAGATATATATGATTTATAGTTTATTCAATATTTTAGGAGTGATGGTAGATATGATTTTTATGGAAGTTTTATTTCTTATACTTGACGACTATGTTTAATTTGTAAGTAAGGTCCTCATAATTGAAGATAAAATTGATTATATTCTAGATAAAATTAATGACACTCATATTTTTGGAATAAATAGATAAACCTTTAGTAAATTAAAATTGATGAAAAAAATAAGATCAAGTGAGTGGTGGTAACAAAATTTCATATTTATTATTCATATAAAATTTAACCAAAATTGATCCCCTATAATGTCTCATTATTAGAAGAATATAAACATAATGCATTTGGGTTAGGAGGATCTAATGAAATTTTAAACATGTGTCCTTTTAGGGGACTAGAAAATATTATATTGATGGGGATCATGGAAGACCAATTTATCTAAATATAGTAATTTTGAGTTTTTATTTATTAAAATTCTAAAATTAATATAGTGATAATTTAAGCCATTCCCAATGATGTATTATAAATTCATGTGTAAATATATTAGTACATTATGTTGATTTTGGGATTAAATAATATGAACGTATCAAATGTACAGATAATAGAATTGTTTCAGGGGTAATTTTAAATCATTATGGTGATGTTTAAGGGTTTTTTTGTTTTTTATATATTATTTTTATTATAAGATATTGTTATGTTAATTATTTACATATTTATACTTTATGGTGTCTATTTGGCTTAGTGCAAAGAATTTAATTTAAAGAGTTTTTATTTCATGAATATTTTTTATATGGTTATGATCTAACTATGTTATAGGAGGTAGTGATGTATTACTAAGGACTAGTGCTATGATTATTCCCTGAACACTCCCAAAACAAAAAATCATGTTAATTCATGATCATAAATTGTATATGGATAATTAATCCATATGTTGAGTGGGTTTTGGACTAGAGGGTAAATTATTTTATGATCATAATATGTATAATCCTCCACTATTTTTCATGATTCATAGTTCTAATAGTTTCAATTCTAGATGATCTGATCAATATTCCCAAATATTTATCTATGTATAATGTAATTTGGGTGATTTAGGATTTCGTTATTCTATATTTATGATATGATAATCATTTATTTTGAGTAGTCTGAATTAATCTTTACATTTCTTCTTTTATACGATTGTGTATTTGATGAGGTAGTTGGGTCAATTTCTCTCTCATGTTAGATTTTTTCCTGTAGATGTTAGTATGGATTAATGATTTGTGATGGAGTGTGTTTTCAAACATATTCAATAAATTTTGATATAATTCCATTTTTTTCTTTATTTATATTATAATCTCTAAAATTTTTGGTCTTTTCCAAATGAAATTTTAAAAAATCGAGTGACATAGGTGTCTTAATTTTCATGCATTATTAGAGGTAACCAAGTTTTCAAACTAGGTTTAGGGATGAAATTTATTTTAGATGTTTCATGAGATGTATTATATATGTGACTCAAAAAATATGGTGTTTCAAAATCCATACATTTCCTTTTATATTCTCGTTGGATTTTTTGGTAAACCATGTGGCCCAATCAGGTTTCATAAAATGATGAAAAAATATTGAAATTATTTATTTTACCTTATTGGTAACCCTATTTACGGTCTCTATTTATTCCAATTTAGCATTATCAACCCGTGAAACACACCTAAATTTTATTCCAATCATCCTATAGTTATTCTCACGATGTATCTATAAGATTTCATGATTGTTTCTATAGGTTATTCCCTCTTATACTTATCATGAATTCTTATTATACATTTTCCAATATTTCTCCTTACCTATCAATAAAAAAGGGTCCTTTATATTCTAATTATTTGAATTAACCATGATATATATCTTGATTTTTGGTTCATCTAGGTATCATTGGCTTTCTCTTATCATAATGAGTTGATTTTTAAATATTCAATTTTATAGAAATGGGTACAATGTTGTTTGCCTCTCTACTATGTAATTTAAAACTAAACCCTTCATTTCATAATGATTTGTAACCCATGTTTTTATTGTCAAATTAGTGATTTTTTAATATCTAATTATTTTTTATATTAAAAGGTAGTTATTTTTATAATTTCATGAAATAGGTAATAATCTCCGTATTTTTACCAAATTTTATGTTTTTTTGAAACCCATGCACACCAAGTATTTGTTAAAAACACTGTTTTCTATATGATATCAATCCTCAAAATTATTTACTGTTTTTGGGTTTCCAATTGATATAAAATATTATTTAAAAAATTATGGAAGTGGATGGACCTCATTAATGGTTATCTGTATGTTTATATATTATTAGTATATCTGAAGAATGTTATATCATTCATTTTATTGAAACTATTTTTATAATTTGGTTATAATAATGAAAATAATAATCTCATTTAGTGCCTTTTATTGTTTTTTCATATCATAAGATCCCAAAGAGCATGTCCCTATCCATAAATTTTAAAAATAGTAAGAGAAATATAATTTTTATAGTTTGGTATCATATGTGTTTTATTTATTCATGATTAAAGGGAATAGTCTCTATGAAGGGTGTTTGGATGTGAAGGTGTGTTATGGTTTCCATATATATATATATGTAATATATTATACTATTTTATACATAATTATAACTCACATATATTTTATTATATAATATTAATTTTTTATTAGTTAGTTTACTTATGGAAACATATTATACACATTTTTATGATTATATAATAAATAGTGGCCCATATTATGGTTTTCCCTGACAATAGTAGTTTTCACTAAGGTTAAGCCAATAACGGAAATATTATGTGATATGTAAGTTTGATCTAATTGGTTACACCACTATCATGTTTTAATTATTCAATATTATTCAAGATTACTACCAATAATATCAACAGTTTTCACATGATCACTATTCCCTTCTCATATTATAATGGTAGTTAATGTTTTCTTTATTTTAGTTGATTGTCATTTATTCTTCCATCATACTTTAATAGTTACTCCCAATATATTAAATATCCCTTTCTACAATTCATTCAATTTTTTTAAAAAAATCAATACGTTCGGTCCTTTATTTAAAATTATACTGAACTTTTTTTTATTTACAAATAAAATATAAGGAACCCCCTGTTTTTCATTAAAATTTTATTTTTTCTATAAGGATTTTATTTTACAGCTATATTTTTCAATAACCTATCATATTACATGTATACCTCAGATATTTTTGTATATGGTGGGTGTTTTTTGCACTTTGATGTAATGTTGTTGGAGGTTGAAAGTGATGACATTTCACATGATCAAGGAAAGAGGTTCTTTTTTCGATTAATATCGTCAGTTCAAATTACATTATAGTATGCCCATATATGTTTCATTTTCTTAATTTGATTAAATTTATAACTTTTTCTATCTATAAAGACAGAATCATGTAAGATTAAATAATTTAGATTTATTTTTTCACTTTTATTTTTGTATGGTGTTATAAAATAATCCCACTATTCATTTTAAATGTATTCTGTAACTATTTATACTATATGCATGGTCCTCAATCATATTTATGGTTTATGATATAATTCCATGTGGATTTAATTTTTTACTCTTGTTATTTGGTAAACCCATTTATAATGTATATTCCTTAAATCCCCATAGTTAGTTTCATTCCATGGAAATCTAGACCCCCCTTCGGGCCTCATTGTGGATCGGATCATAGGAAACGATTGGTGGTTTTCCAGGTTGGTTCCTAACACAACATTCTAAAATTATTAAACTATTGATCTAATTTACTTTTCCAATGGATTGTTATGTTTTTTAATATGGTTTTTCACTATATTAATTGAAAATAAATTTTTAATTTAAATATGGAAATGATTTAATATTGGATCAATGGAGAAATCATTAGATTTGAAATTTTAAAAATAGTTTATTGAGCATTGCATAGGTTTTTTTTGGACTCCAATAGTGTATAATGGGGTTGTGGGGTACAGTGGGTGGTTTTAATAAGTTTATAAGTATTATAATTTTGATAGTGAATTTGGATATGATATATAATGAGTCAAATATATTAAAATATATATAGTTTGTCTCTATAATTATTCCATTTTTATATATTATTTTTTTGTTGCGTGTTTTTAATTGGTTACTCTGAAGGAATAGGTGTTCTTGGGAAACTGAGTGGAAATATTTTTTTATAATGTTATTATTGAGGCATATTAGAGTCATTGTTAATGGTTTTTAAATTCTATCTTTGTTATTCATTTATTAGGTAAGGATGTGGATTTTAATTTATAATATAGAATAGAGAATTTACCCCATTATGGGTTTCCATGAATTCTTATTTTGATGAGATAAATCTAGTGGTCAAGTGAAATTATATGTGAAATATCATCGTAATTAAAAATATATGGATTGATCTAGGTTAAAAATTCATTGTGTGAGAAAATTATGTTTAAATATTTTATCATTATCCAACATGCCTAGTTTCTATAGAGATACATTTGAAATGGGCGATGTGTCTTTCAAAGGGTATCCCAAATCGGGTTAGGGATAAGAGGTAAGTGATTCAATGGTTGAAATAGTGGTTAAGGGTTCTGATAGATAGGATATATGATTTCTTGATAATTTATTATTATCCTATAATTACAATATGATTTCATATTCATGTTCCTGAGGTATTGGATATTTTATAAATATACTCATGATTTTGTTAAATCTCTAAGAGTATGGATATATTAAATCACAACATAAACTATTTAAGGGAATTGGTGGTGTTTTTCCTCTACCAATGGATCGTATACAAGTCATTGTCACAAATGAGATACATGTGAAATCTTGAGAATTATAGTGTATATTTTATTAACTAAGGTATTTTAAACATAATTACCCATATTCATTTCAATTTTAGGAAAAAGAATATATATATATATATATATTATTCCATGAAATTGACTATCAACATTAAATTTCTTATTTTATGAATCTGTCCATGATTTTGATACATATTTTCGGATATGATGTTAGTATTGGATTTCATTTTACCTCCATGATATAGAAAAATTTATGATATAGTTGTACCCTTGTGGTTTATCTAAAATGGAAAAATTAGTTTAGGACAAGAATTTTGGTAGCCTAGTATACCCAAGATGACTCAACAATATTATTATATAATATGTGATACACTATTCCAAATGAAACACTAAATGTAAAAAATATATTTCCATTTATATTGATATCTAAATTTTTGTTTCATACTATGAATAATAACCACATCAAGAATATATACCTTTGTAGGCCAGAATACATCACTATTTGAGATATGGGAAAGGTGAAGGGCCCTTTTGGTTTTGGGAGACAATAGCTAGAGATGGATATTGAATTATAGGGATGAAATTTATTGTGTGGTCAAAGAAAGTTATTATATAAATTTATTATACACTAAGTATATGATCATAACATTGGGTGATTAAAACATTAGATTTGAATATATATACATATGACATGAAACTATACATTTTTTTCTTATGTGTTCATATTATATTGTTATGGATATCATCCCATTGTGAATTTATATTCATTATGAAATATGTTTTCATAATTTCTATATTTTTAATATTATTATAATGATATTGATTGGATTTTTTTCCTACTAAATGAATTAAGACCACAATGCGAGTTGACAACCTATTTCATACTCAAACGTATACCAATGTTCATGTGTAATTTTATCATGGTGGCATAAACAAGGTTGGGAAAATAAATATGTTATGAAATAAACTATTTTTGTAAATTTATTTATTTTTATATTAGTATATGGTGATTGGTTGGATTAAATTTGGGATGGATATTACTTGGAAAAACATCCAAGTGATATTGTATAGTTTTTTACAAGAGTAGTGGTGAATTTTCAATGTGGTTATTGATAGGGTTTTTTTAAAATATATTAAGAACGTGGATACCTTTTTGATATCAAAGAATATTGAATATGAAATGGTTTTAATATATCCCTTAATGTGGATAATCGAGGTTTAAAAGTTTTAGAATGTTCTTAAAAAGTTTAACATATATGATGTTATTGATGAAATGGAAAAAAATGTGCAAGTGAAAAAGTTATGTGAACATGTGAATGGTGCTTGTGAAGATTTATGAAAGTGGTGATTTTCAGTCAGTGGAAAAATAGTAATGGAAATTTGTTCGTGAATTTTCTGAATAATCAAATATAGGTTGGGTTTTGTGATAAAAATATAGTTTAGTAAGAACAATAAATATATATGAATGACTAGTGGTGGAGCCGATATTCATTCAAAAGTTTATGAAAAAACATTGATGTTTAGAAAAACTAAGTAGTTTTATATATGGTTAGTGGATCCCAAGGAAATTGTACAAGGGGTAAGTCAGTCTTGGAAATTGGATTTTACCCCATCGATTTAGAGTGTACACCCCATAGAGAATATCATGGATATTAAATCATGTAACACATAGGAGAAAGAATTTATTTTGTGAAGCTTTAACTCAAATATCAATTTCACAAAGAATATGGATTCAGGTTTATATGTCTAGGTTATTTACACAACAACAAAAAAGTTATTCCAATGTTGTGAGATCCACTGAAACCAAAAAATTGTGAGATATTGGACTCACTAGTCAAAAACCACATCATTGACCTATGCATTTATCTTCCAAGAGTAATGATATAGATTGATATAGAAAAAATTTATCATAATAAGACATACTAATTTTTTATGGATAGAAATATTGTGGAGTAAGATGAATGAAATAGTAAAGCAACCATTTTAGTTGAAAATATGATATTACCAATACTTGTCCAAAACAAATTAGTACCCCCAACTATCCATCAATGGTCTCCTAAAAATTTGATAGGCCTTTCACTGGATTGTGGTTCCAAACATAATAAGAGAAATATTTCGTTATGACTTGTTGGAAATTTGATGGTCAAAGGTTACCTACTTGATTTCATTTTCCAATGTCACTCTATTCTAGTCCACCGGCTACATTGTAGCTCTCATTACTCATCTAATGGACCACATATACCTTTTCCAGTTAGGGGATCTACTCTAAACTTACACAAATAATTCAAGAGAAACTTCCAATGTCTCAATAACTAAAAAAACAAATAACAAGGGATTGGATTGAAATTAAATTACATGGTACAAGATAATAATTATTTTAGAAATTAGTATCGGGATATGACTATTATCCTTAATTAATTTCATTCTATATTAATAAGTTCATTTTGAATAAGGTTAATCAATAATGGTATGAGAACATTTATAACAATCAAGGACTCTTCATCGCATATTTAAATGGTGTCCAAAACCAGGAATCGTAGAACTCATTTTAATTCAATGGAATTACAGCATAAAAAACACATGTTAGTGTAATGAATCTGAATCAGTTTCTAGGTCATATTTATATCGGTTTATAAGACAGGGTCTTACAAATTCAAAATATGATACATGGTATGTTGATAATTATTATGTTTAGAATCATGGAAAATATTTTGTAATAAATTAAATTTTTATAGTAGATCCAATCAGTAAATAACTATTATTATTCACTCAATTATATAAAATTGTCCCACATACCATAGAGATATTTTTTGTTTAATTTTATGTTGTTTGTGATGCATACATGGTAATAATTTCAATAAAATGTGATCATGAATTAAAAACCTCGTAGGATATAGATGGTTGTATGAATATAAATTATTCCGTAATTGATCCATTACAAATGCTGATGAAAAATTTGGATCTTCATCATTGCTTCCTGAACTGAGATGAACCCTATAAATGAATATTTACACACCTATAATCAATACAATGGTGAATTATATGGAAGTACATATAAATAATTAAATGTTTCCATCTTAATATATCACTATTATCTATTATTATAATTAAACTAATCTATCAAAATTGGTCATCCCATTAACCTACAAAGTCCAAAACATAGATAGAGGGCATAAATTATAAATTCTAAATTTCCCATTTTATTTTCTCATCCTTATATTTATAATATGTTTTTCTCAATTTATTCTAATATCCCATCGCCTCCTAGTGAACCATCCAAATCTGAGAAGTAAATCTAGATTAATTATTTGAGATAATAGTAATTGAGGTCTTCACAAATATTATGATTTCATTTACATAGAAATTCTCTGAGTCCTGGACATTGGTTGTATCATGAATTATATTAAAACGTGTAGATTTGGTCAATTTATAATGAACAAAAAATCGAAACTTCCTCCATGGATTTTGATGTTTAACAACTATAGAATGCATTAATATCAAATATGATTTCTATGTTGGAATGAGTGTAGTCAGAAGAAAAAAATAAGGATTTAGGTTCACATACATTATATATTTCATGATGAATAATTGTGATATAAATTCTATTATATCACTTATTATACCCGGATTCTTTACATCATTAAATATATTCTTCGTTCAAGATTCAAAATACCATGGGGAATTATGGAAATAATGGAAGATTACATTTCTTGAAGATAGATGAAGAAATTAAAAATTCTTGAATTTGATAATACCTTATAATTATAAAGGCTATTTGTTTACAGAATCCCAAATATATACATTGATATCCCAAAAAAATTATCTGATTGCAGCTCTGAGAGGATCATCTAAAGAATTGATGAAGTCAAATAAACAATTTCTAGGACATTAAAAAACTTTTCTCACATGATACCCAATTTCATACATGTAAATTACACTATAATGTCACATTAATATATCATTTATTTAACATATTTGGATTGAAACATCATTCTAATAGAACAACAACCTCATTAAACTTTTCGAGTGTACTAGAAATCTCATTTTAAAAACACTATTGGAATTAAACCCATTGAATTATTTAGATAACATAATATTTATCCCAAACACTTGTGGATAGAGTTGACAATGAAACATTTACTAAGAATGTAGTGTTTCCAGTATTTATGGGAAAAAATAATAGTACTGACTTACATATATTGTGTTGGATAATTCTTCTAATGATTTCAAAGATAATGTGATATATATGCCAAAAAATATTCTCCTTTCATAAGAACACAAAATATACCATCACATTATGCTTCATAATAAACCAAATATCCCAATATGGCCTCTTGTAGAGTCTGAAAATATTTTGAGGTCAGCCATCAATTTTTTTCATTGATGGATTCCTAACACTTTGACTCCCATGTCAACATCACCCCTATACAGGTAAAATAAATCAATGTTTATTAAATATTTGAGATATCCATCATGAACCATCATTAATATCCTAGTAAACCCAAAAATAATTGAATCCTAAATAATTTATTTACCCCCCCCCCCCAGGACATTATAGTTTTTCACCTATTCAGGGTTAAATGAGATACCATGTTCCAAAATAATATCACCAAAAATATTCACATCCCAAATTCAAAATCTTTATTTTGATAATTAAACATATAGACAGAGATCCATTATAATTTCCAAGATAATTATCATATGACAGACAAAATCACCTTTTTTAAAATATAATAGAATTTTATTCATTTATGGGACAACAAAAGAGTCAAGATGCCCCTGGGATATTTGGTTCCTCACATACAAAATATACTGGGAGAATTAGTTAGAAAAATGACATCATAATGATCTTGAAATTATTGTACCTACTATAGTAGGAGGTCATCATAATATCGGACTCCGAGATTTTGAGATAGAGGTAACTAGAACAATGATAAATATTTGAGAACCTCATTTCCCTTTTAGTTAATAAAACAATTTATCTATGTGATTGAATGGGTACTTTTTCTTGATCATTACCATGTATAGAATATAATAATCAAAACAGAAGAGGGCAGTTCCATCATGCTTTATAGAAAATTGCATTGGGTTTTCCCGAGTTGAAATTATTTGTAAAACAATAACCAGGGATAAAAAAATTACCCCACTAAATTTTATTCTCTTATAACATTATTATAACCATGTGGTTATGTGGTACCTATATATGGTTAATTTCCAGCACTTACTAAATCATGAATTTCATATCCCGCTCGAAGTAATCTAGAAAATTCATCCAGGATCTACTCTGGAAAAATATTGAGCACTATAGTAAGTTTACCACAAAATAGTTCTTGATCTATTTCATTAGTTCCTAAGGATATCAACATACTTATATTTGGGATTGCAGTACTCACTTGGATAGACCATAAGTCCCAATCATCTTGACACACATAAGAGTTCCAATAAACGATAGGAATGGAAACACATCAATGATAACAATCAATTAAATAAAATAGTCATCTAAATATTAATTCAATAAATTACATCAATTAATTTTATCAATGGAAATAAAAATTCACCTTCTAGTTGATTGTTAGTTAAACATAAATCCCATGATGGTAGTTAGAGAAAATTTTAAGCTCTTCATTCAATTAAGTGTTTCTATCTATATAAAAAAGGTAATAAAATCTATATGAAGATTCAGAGTATTCATAGTGTGGGTTGATATAAAATATTGGGAGGAACTTCTGTTGAATATATGTGTATATAAATACAAATTAATAAAAATAGATAATCTCATGCTTATAGAACACACATAAATTTCTACTGGATACCCATTGACTTTGTGTAAATATGTTTTCCTAGAAGAATTTGTCTAGTACACTATTTTTCGTGATTCATCTGATTACACCATTGACCCTCTACATGATAATGATCTTATCCCACCAAGTAGTGTAGATAATATATATAACAGTATTTATATGTGTCTATAGTGTCTAAAAAATTCAATGACTTAGTGCATTATTGAAAAAACACATAAAATTGCATTCCATTACACATTTTTAAAAATTAATTTCTCCAGAATTGGTTATTCTGAAATCTATAAAATATAAATTTTTTTTGTAGAAACATCATTGTTCCTAATTTGAGACTCAATAAATTTTCTTTTCCCCTTGTAATGACTATTGAAACAATCACTATGATTATTGGAAACCCAAATCATTCTTGAATTATTAGCTAGGTCTCAATCGACCATCAATTCCCTTTCTACCACCAAAAAATTTATGGGTGGTTTCAAAATATAAAAAATTGATTATATATTTGAGTAGAAACAAATATAAAACCATCAAGTTGTCAACATCCCATTCTATTCAACCTCATCTAAAAAATAGGGGATCACTTTAATTATATTTGAAAACACCATCGATGTATGATCCCTTTTTTATAGTTTGAGTAACTCTATGGACATTTCAAATTTCATAGACATTGTAATTTTTTATAAATCTGGATTTGAATAATTTCTACCCCATTTCATCATACTAATTTTCTAGAATTAAAAAATCCACCCAACATCTACCTGGGCCTTACATATTAAAAATAGTATACTCTACCTTGATAAAATCAATTTTATCTTATTTATGGAATATCTTTTTATTAGTTCACATATAATCATTTACTTAAAAGCGATAACCTTTCCCTATGAAGGATTATAGTTTCTATTCGAAATATTATTTGGACTGATCATTTTTAGTTTCATTTCAAGGATCCACCTCTCTTTCCAGAGTAGGAGAATTTTTTTTACCTTGGTTCAAGTATCATATGTCATTTAACAAAAACTCAAGGAGGTTCTTTTTAAACATAATACTTCTTCAGGCCATGGTACTATAGAACATTTTTGTATTAAAATATATGTAAATAAATACAACAGACAAGTCATATCTTAAACCATGATAATATGGAATTAAACTATAATAAAAACAAATAATAAGTCAAAATAATCATTTCTCAAACACTTGGGGTAACATAAGGCATGATGTGATGATAGAAAACTAAGAATGTGCTCGCAACCTACAACTAAAATCTCAACAATCCAACCACTATCCTGCTAAGAAATCTATAAATCACATACTAATAAACCAAACATATCTAATATACATCTAATATCAATTTATCATGAATAAAACTATATATTATATCACTCAAGACACATACGGTAGCATGTATCATGTCTCAAAGGGTGTTTATGGTCTCCATGGGCGAGTGACAAGTACATGGGACTTTTGAAAAACATTTCGTAATGATTTCACCACAATAGTATATTAAAAATTCATGGATTCCTCATGATGAAATGAGGAAAATCTAAAAAGTTACGACCAATGTATAAAAAAATAATATTAATAAATTCATGTAAAAAATAAATAAGGTATTGAAACATATAAAATTTCATCTATTTGCAACATGTGGGCTACAAACAATACACGTCACTGATAACAATCATCTTATCAGTAAGGGTATGTGCCACATCCCTTTGATTTCCTTCCCTTATAATGAACTAAAATAATATAAATATGCTTCTTGGTATATGTAGTATGTGAAAAAACAGTCCCCATAGGATCTGACCATGTTATTCATAAATAGTCTTTATAAAATAAACCAAATATAAAATATTAAAAACATGACATGAGAAACATATTTCATAAATATATAGATAATTTTTATTTTTAAAAGTCATGATAATTTAAAAATTAGGGATATAAAACACTTTACTATGAAAATTTTTCAATAACCAACCACATAAAAAATTCATATAAAACAGTAATGTAATATTCGATAATAAATCATAGAACCATTGTAATTTTGTTTCCTAGAAGGTTTGGTTAATTCTAGGGAATCCTCACACTAATTAATAATAATATATAAACAGTGTGAATATATCCTAGGGAAACTATCCTAGGGGCTATGCTTACACCCCAACTAGATTCTCCATAACTCATAACAATTTAATTATTGTTGTCATCATAAATTCCATTTCTATTTTGAACTAAAATTTTTTATAACACCCAAAACTGTATAATATTTGTTTTTAAAATAAATTTCATTTTGTTACTATAATTCTTTGTACAAATCACTATGATAATCTTATGTTATATAAAACAATAATTTATCTTGGGTCACATTTAATAATTATTTTGTTCGATATCTTTCATTTCATGTAAAACTGAGTATTTCCAAACTACACTACACTATTAATAATTTTATTTAATAAGATAGTAATAATGTTGTCATTGTAATAAAACATATAAAAATCATTATATAAATTTTAAAGTTGTTTTTTATATATGTTTATATAATTTATTTTTGAAAAAATAATTATAATTGAAAGTAAAAAAAACGATTAAATATTAATTGAATGTTTTGATAAAAAAATAATATTATGTAGAGAAAGAAACATTATCCTTTTTTAAAAAATTAATTTCCATTAATTAATTATAGTAATAAAATAATGATATTTATTTTATATTCATTATTTTTTTCATTCATCCAAAATATTTTAATATCATGAGATAATAATAAATCCAACTTCTTGAATAAAAAATTATATTTTTCTAAAGGATGTTTTGACACCTTTTAAAGGTATACATATTTTAAAAATAAATTTTTACCATTTTATAAATTCAATATTAAAAATAATAATCTTTATTTTATAAAAAGTAATATCAAAATTTATATATGATTATGTTTTTGTATTTTTCTAGGAACATTCATATTTTGAGGAATTGTGAAATTGGTGAATTTTAATTGAAAATTATCATTTCTTCTAATTAATTTATAGTGCTAAATTATATTTTTAATTGGATTTAATTTTAATCGGGTTAATTTCCTAAAATATAATACAATTTATTCCATTAAAATAATTTTTATATTGATTTTTTATATTTAAACTTAGTAAATGTTTTGATATATTTACTTTAAAACTTCGTATTCCAATCACATCTTCGGGGATAGTATTAAATTAATTTATTCCCATTCAATTATTTGTATTTTGAAAAATGGATTTCATATTTGGAGTAATGATAATTTGTAATTTCATGTGAGGATAAAAAAATTTTCCACAAAATAAATTAGTGAAATAAATTAAAATTAATTTCAATTATTAAGGGGAAAATTAGTTTACTTAGTGGCCAAACATTAACATTAAGGGGAAGATGACATAAGAAACTTCTCCAAATCCCATTTGATTTCCATATTTCGATTATAAACCATATTTCATTGAATTTTTTTCATTACATTTGTTACATGATATAAGGAAAACCTCCATGTAATGTTTACCTTTTTATATTTACTTGAATGCCATACCTCCCCCGCTGTAAAAGGGAACTCACCCCATCACTAATTCACACATCTCAATCCATTTTTCTCATCTCATATCTACCAAAATTGTAATGACCCGGATATTTATAGTATAATAAATTTTCATATATATTAATAATTATGAATAAGATATTAATTTTATATAAATGATTACACTTTTTTCTAATCGCATACTCAACACACTGCAAAAGGATTCTTTTAAATCGTACATTTCACACATGTTTAATTTATACCCAAAAATAATATAAAAATATTTTTATAAAAAGGTAGTTAACACCTATATTTTTTATTGATAGTAATATACATAACTAACTACATTATGATTTCACATGTTTATTAAATGTTATTAATATAAATTCTATATGATCAAAATAAGAAGGAATTTGATTTTAAGCATTAAAAACTAATATTTTTAAAAGGCCATTTTATCGCCTTTTGAAGGAGATCCCTTTTTCAATATAGTTTCTGACATCTTTATATGGGTTATCTAAAAACTAAAATTCTTATTTTTAATATAAACATAAAAATTTATTTTGGATGAGATTTTTGTATTTTTGTGATAATGTTTATTTTTTAATGAATTGTAAAAAATACTGCATTTTAATTCAAAAATTCCATTCAATATAATTTTTTTATATAGTTATGTTGTCCATTTAATTGAATTTAATGTTTAATTGGGTTATATTTTTATCATTAAATATAATCATGGTCATTGGAAGTAATTTCACTTTTTTATTGGACATAATCACATGAGAATCTTTTGAAAGATTTTACTTCTTAAAAACCCATATTTTGATTTTGACAACAGGAATTAATTTTAAATTAATTTCTACTGATTATATGTTTTGATATTGGATAAATGGATTCCATATTTGTAATCAGTATTTCTAAATTGTGTAAAAATATAACTTATATTTTTAGACATTATAAATAAGAACTTCAGTAATTATTTTATTTACCAGGTTTAAATGGTATATCCAGTAAATAAGAGTAAAAAATAAAATTACATTTATATTAAATTAACCTAACATGTGTCCTAATCATATTGGATGTAATATATCGAACCACTTGTATCTTTGTCTCGATTATGGGACCTTGTGGATTTACATGGATGTGAAAATGACATTCTATAATAATTAATATAAAGAAAGCAAAAATATAACAAAAACATGTAACTTCTAAAAAAATATTTTTTATATGGGGTTATATAAGTTAAATTTTCAACAATAAATCTCAATTATAAAAATAATAATATTTACTATATCATTTTATTTTATTTATTCTCTTTATACCTCAAATAAATAAATTTATTTATGACACAATGACGATGTTGTGATTACTTTATTAATGAAAGATTTAAAAAATGAGATTATAAATATTAATATAAATTTATACTGAAAAGTTTTAAATCATCCACTAATTTTAGGAATTATTATTAATTTTTATATTTTAATTAGTTAGGTTTTATGGAATGAATAATGTTTTTTATGGATTTTCTAAAAATTCGTGATATTACGAGTATAAAAATTGACATACATGAGTTTTTAAAACAAATACTATTTTATTAAATTATATAATTTCCTTATAAATATAATATTCCAAAAAATAAATTAAATAATGTTAAAATGTATTTAATGAACAACATGAGGTTTTATTTTAATTTTTTGGAAACTATATTAACCATATTGTATGAATATACAAGAAGGCATGGTAAGAGTAAAATTAGTTGACTAAGGGTTAAAGCTAAAAGATAAGGTTAAACATGGGACCAAAACATTTCTAAAACCAATTGGTTGAAAGGATTTCAAAAAATTATAATCTTATATTCTAATAAAAATAGTTTTCGACCATTTGAATAATAAAATAATATTTCAAGACATTCCTAAAGTGCCCCGCATCCTTCTTATAAAAGACCACCACCTCTAACCCCTACTCGCACCTCTCAAGACCATTTTATCATCAAAAATATGCCCAAAAATGCACCCAAAATCCCTATATTCTTCCAAGAATCCTTACCTTGGGCATATCAAAATTTAAGAAATCCTTTTATCATAATTCAACAGTTGTTACCCGATTTGAGATAATGTCTTCCCTCAAGATTCATTCAATTATTTTCCTTCTCCAACCCCCAAAACTATTTTTATTCTACTATTTGAAAACTAAACCAGTATAATAAAAATTATATGACTTTTTTATGTGAATTATTTGAACTAAACTTATATACACCTTCATCAAATGGATATGAACATACAGTTTCTGTGTACTGCAAACTACTGCCTCACAAAACGATGATTATTCGATTTTCCCCTACCACATATCATGTTGGCCATTATTATGAAACTATATTTATATATGATATATATTATATTTATATTTTCTCTATGATACTAAAATTTTTATTTGAAAAAATACATTTATTCTTTTCATGATGTGTTAATAGGATAATTTCATTTTAGTAAATAGGGACTATCGCCCCCTCAAAGTGATATGACTCGTTCATGCCATACACGGAACATATAAAGGATGGAATTAATGTAATTATGTAACATATATAATTTAACACCCCAAACTTACACAATGCACTTCTCTTTGATTTATATAATAGTTAACCTTGTACGCAACTTTGAGTTCTAGCACACCATGACCAATCAAACTAGCCATTATGAATAGTAATACCCACATTTTGAAATTTTATTATTTTAATTTTTCAAAATGGACTTCATTTTTGGATTTATAATATATAAATTATCTTCAAGTGAATTTTTGGAATTTTTCCGAAAACATTCAATTATTTATGAATAGTGAAAAACACTGCGATATTGTTTAAAACAGTCTTTTATTTAAATAATTATTATTTTTATTTAAATATAATTTAAATTTAAAATAGATACTTAATTTCTATATTAGTCCAAATTAATTAATTGGAGTAATATAATAATAAAATTAGATATATAAAATATAATTGAAATTTATACCTTATTTTACCCACCTTCTAGGAACATTTGCAAATTTTCATGAAACATTATTTTAACACTTCTAAAAGATGAATTTCAAAAATACGATATACATGGTTGACATCAGTAAGTAAAATTTGGTTTAATTGGATGCAAATAATTTCTTTTAATTTTAACTTTTGAATTTTATTTACTACGGTTAAAAGTAAATAGTGTAATTAAAAATAAAAATTAAATTATAATTATTCAAACACATGTCCTAATTCTATTAGATAACTATATTTAGACCAAAAGTAACATTAGGAATAAAATATTATCCTTTTGGTCTACCGGGATTCACTATTGGAAAGCAGCTTTTTCCCAACACTTATATACCAACGGTTCTCCAGAACCATTGGTATAAGTGTTTTCTACCAACGGTTTTAACAAACCATTGGTAAACAATGGTTTTGTGAAGGATTTCCCAATGGTTTGAAGAAACCGTTAGGAAAGCCTATGTTTTTTATCTTTTCCCAACAGTTTTTAAAAACCATTGGGAAAGTTCTCCTCAAATACATCCAATTCTAGAGGCCCCCCACACGACACAGCATTCCCCAATTTGCAGAAGACGTGATGCCCAGTGAACCCTAACCCGATTTCTTTCATCTGATCGGCTGCAACTCCATCATCTAGGTTAGATTATTTAAACCTCTTCCCAAATACAAGCTCTCTTCCTCCAATTTCCACATTTATTTCAATATCTCTAAAGATCACGTCACTTTTTCCTATTTTAGGGTTTTCAAAAATATTAAGATTTACAATATTTGATAGTGAATCAATGACTAATATTTGGAAATTGATTTTTTTAACAAATTTCTTTGGGTTGTGTATAATTAAATGTTGAGTTTGAGTAATGTATTAAATAAAACCATAATGTCGCGTTCATTGTTTTGACCTTCATTTAAGGTACGATTAAATTCTTCTATAGGTAGATTTATCAACCTAATAACATAAAATTATTTCTAATTCTATATGAATATTTTCAACATATAGGTGTCATTATGATACCATTCATACCATGTGGGGGTTATTTTTTCTAAAATGACACCAATGATTTATGGGTCCTATTTTTATAAATTGAAACTACATAAGGGTTATAGATTTAGGGAATTCATTGATTTTGTGAGTTATAAATTCCAAGGGAATGGTTGAAAACATAGAAGGTTACATAAACCTTATTATTAATCATTGATCGATGAATCAAGAATTCATTAGCTAGATTAATAGTCATAAGAGTTAATCAAACTCTAGAGAAAATTACTTGTATGGGATATTATATATTTGGCTTCATAGGTATGATGATCCAATAGAATGTACTAATTGGTGTAAAACTATGATAGTGAAATATAGAGCTAGAACACATTTTTTCATGTGGCACCTATCATGTTGTTAAACTATTGAAATGAATTATATTTTTTTGGTAGAATTTTTTTATATGTGATATGTAAAATGACATTCATGGGTTATTTATAATTTATAACGGCCTAAATGTATAGATAATACATAGTTTTTCTGGTATAGGGGGGATTACATTACAAAAGGACCATGTCATTTAACACCAATAAATTATTTATTTTTTAGATAATATTACTATTTCCAATGAAGTGTGTGACTGTGACTAGAGAGATCATCACACATACATCTAGTGTAAATCTATTTCAACATAATTTCATGTTGTTTCATTCTACTCTATATTCATTTTGGTGCCTGGTAAATGTATTTTTTGGCTTCATCTCCAACTCATCTTCAATAGTGGGTTGAGTGTGCACCTTGGGATGAGTTATCCTCCATATAAAATAAAGAGCAAGTCACTTATAATATAGGGAATATTATATAGAATGTTTACTAGTGAATCCTTTAATTTGAGGGATCATAACCAAAAAAATCAGTAGAATATGGTTAAAACATTTTATTATAGCTTGTGATGATATCAGTTAGGAATCCTATTCATTCAGACAATGATGATGATAAAACCTATTTATAGGTTGTCATTGATCCCCAAAAATATTCTAAGGATTTAAGTGTGTGATAGACCCATAGGTAATAATACTTCTGAGGCATTTCATTTCAATAAATTAAGTATAATGATTTAATATCAAGATACTTAAAAAAATTAAAAAGAATTCAATAATTAGGATTGAATTCCCTGATTTTTCTAGATTTATCATAGTGTTCTATGGTAGTAGGAAATTATACTTGGTTAATGCTGACATTCCAGTAGGAGAATCTATGCTATTTCAAAAGAACTCATCTATTACTGGTTTGACAATTCCTCTTGGAGAGCCCGTACCCCCATGAACAGCCCCCACCCTTGATGACAGCCCACCCACCCCACCCCCGGACACCCGCCCACCACACCCCAGACACCCCCATCCCCCCGGAAGCCCCCACCCTTTGGAACCCCACACCCCACGCCCTTGACACCCCCGACCCCACTGTACAGCGTCGTCACCCCCGTGGACAGCCCGACAACCCCCCGTGGACAGCCCGCCCACCCCCTGGATAGCCCTCCCACCCCCTGGACACCCCAGACCCCCCAGATAGCCCTACCACCCCCATGGGTAGCCCTCCTAGCCCCTGGAAACCTCGTACCCCCCGGACACCCCCACCCACCCCCTGGACACCCCCACTCACCTCCTTGGACAACCCGCCCACCCCTTGGACTCCCCCTACCCCCTTGGACATCCTGACCACCCCCGCGGACAACCCGCCCACCTGGACACCCAGACCCCCCTAGACAGGCCCCACCCCCTGGACACCTCCGACCCCCCCAGACGGCCCCACCACCCCCTAGACACCCATACCGCCCTCGAACACCCATCACCCCACTTGGACAGTCCCACCACTCCCATGATCCTCATCCTTCTCCTCATCCCAATCTCCCTGAAGAAGTTAAAGTATAAAACTCATGTACTCCCAACAAGATCCTTAAGGATTATGCATTCCTTGATCCACATCCAATATCTTACTAGGCAATCCTTGAATATTGTCATTAGAAATTCTGTATCTTATTTTCTTATATACACTCTATTTTGTTGTATTTCTTAATATGATTATCATTTACAGTAATGTGCCAGTTATGATTTTATATAAAGTAAACAATTTTCATCTACCTAAATACTTTTTTAATTAAACTTCAATATTATTGAATTGTTTTGAAATTACTTATTGCAATTTTTTACAGAACGTACAGAAGTTGGATGTCCGAAAGTGATCGGATTTCAACTAAATTTCAAAATAATTTGAACAGCTTTCTAGATATTGCATTTGACAAGGGTTCAGATAGTAGTTGCATAAACTTTCCATGTTTCAACTGTGTTGGAAGACCTTTGTTGAGTCGTGAAGCAGTTAGATATCATATAACCAAATATATATTCCAAACAAACTATTATGTGTGGTATCACAATGGACAAAAAATGTAATCTCAAAATTTTGATGATCCAAATGATAGGACTGAATTGGAGAGTTTGATATATGATCGGTTTCCATTTATTCAGCATCATGAGAAGGAAAGGATGTCCATCCAACAATATTTCGATACAAGCACACATGATGTGTCCAATGAAGATGATGATGTTGATAGGGTGAAAAAATTTAATGATTATGTGATGACTCCAGTATATTGGCAATGTGGTAAAATGAAAAAGTTGGAATTTTTAATCTCATTGTTTCATGGGAAAACTATGTATGGGATTTCAAATACTACAATTTATTACATTCTTACCTTCTTGAAGGACTTACTTCCAGATGATGCAGATATTCCCTCAAACCACTATATGGCATGGAACTTAGTTGATGAACGTGGAATCTCAAAAACAAATTCATGCTTTCCCAAATGATTGCAGATTATTTTGGGAGGAAACTGCTGAAAGAAATGATTGTATCGAATGTAGAACCTCCCGATGGAAGCCAAAATATGATGTAACACCATCTCATGTGCCACAAAAAGTAATGTGGAACTTTCCATTTATCCCTATATTACAGAACCTTTTCATGTCTGATGAAATATCTGTAAAAATGCAATGGTATGACACCGAGAAAAAAAAAATTATGAAGAGTTGGTTCACCCTGCAGATAGATTTTCATGGCAGATATTTGATGCTCGATATCCTGAATTTGCATCTGATGTGTGTAATGTGAGACTGGGTCTTTCATGTGATGGTTTTAATCCATTTGGGAAGATACTTACTTCGCACAGCACATGGCCGATTTTCATACACATTTATAACCTTCCTCCTTGGTTGTGTATGAAAAAGCCTTACACTTTATTGAGTAAACTTATATCTGGCCCTTCTGATCCCGAAAAT
Source organism: Viscum album (assembly GCA_963277665.1). Lineage (NCBI taxonomy): Eukaryota > Viridiplantae > Streptophyta > Magnoliopsida > Santalales > Viscaceae > Viscum > Viscum album. The sequence goes on along the minus strand of OY728150.1, from coordinate 1,825,793,369 downwards.
GATATAGATGTATACATGCAACCTTTAATAAAAGAGTTGAAACTTCTTTGGGATGTGGGTGTGCCCACATACGATGCACGTTCTAAAGACATATTTCAGATGTGTGCTACGCTTATGTGCACGATCAATGATTTTCCTGCTTATGTAATGATATCTGGATGGAGGAAAAAAGGAAAATTGTAATGTCCTGTGTGTATGAAGAATACTCAATCGAGAAGACTGAAATATCATCATAGTTTTAGTTTTTTGGGACATCGACGATTCTTGCCAGTGAACCATCCATATAGAAACAATCGTCAAAGATTTGACAATACCATGGTGAATGAAGATCCCCCTCAGCGTATGTATGGATCTGATGTGCTTAACGAATTGAAAGATTTTAGTTATTCATTTGGGAAGGGTGTAATGAAATCTAGAAAGAGGGAAAATGTTTCCAATGATACCTGTTACAATTGGAAGAATAAGAGTATATTCTTTGAGTTGTCATATTGGTCAACCAACTTGTTACATCATTTCTTGGACATAATGCACATTGAAAAGAATATATGTGAAATGTTGGTTTTGATTATTCTAAATGTCAAGGGAAATACAAAAGATGATTTGCGATCTCGGTGTGACTTGGTAGATTGGGGGATTAGACCAGAATTGCATGATGTCTATTTCAGTGAAAATAAATGGAAAGATCCATGTTCTTCTTATGTGATGACACCTACTGAAAAAAATCAATTTCTGGAAGTGCTAGAGACTATTAAAGTTCATGATGGCTATTTATGAAATATATCAAAACGGGTCAACAGAAAGGAGATGAAGCTGAAATCATTGAAGACTCATGATTATCACGTCCTTTGGCATGAGTTGATTCCAATAACAATCTGTCATCTCTTCTCCAATAATGTTATAGTCTCAGTTATTCAGTTGTGCTATTTGTTTAGAGATATTTGTACTAAGAGGTTGTCCAAATCCTTCTTGAAAAAACTTTTGGCAGAGACACCATTAATTTTGTGTGAGTTAGAGAAAATATTACCTCCATCATTTTTAAAATGCATGTTGCATCTGACTATCCATCATCTGACCGAAATACTTCTTGGAGGACCTGTTGCTTTCCATTGGATGTATCCAACTGAAAGAAACATGTGCACATTAAAATCATATGTTCGGAACTGGAATTATCCCGAAGGTTCTATTGTGAACAGTTACTTGGCTCAAGAATGTATGGATTTCTGCACAATGTATTTGTCTGATATTACTACGAGAATAAGCAGACCAGGGAGAAATGAAGAAGAACAATATGGGAAAATTGAACCCAGTTTTCCATCACTTCCTCAGACAAGAGGAATTATGGGATCATATACATTGAAGACATTATGCCTTGAAGAGCAAGAGATGGCACATCACACAGTGTTGTTCAATTGTGATTTTCTTGATGAGTATATCAAGTAAGTAAATTGTACATATATATCTTATTTTATCTCTTGTAATTTTAAATATTTTTTAATCTATTATTATGTTTATCTACAAAGAACATAAATAATTGATATATATAAAGCATCGTTCTTTATCTTTGAGAAGGAAAGAGACATTTCATAGCAAATGGTTTTCTGCATGGTTGAAATTGAAGGTAAAAATATTTCCGTAATAACTAAATAAAAATAATATTTAATTAACTTTACTATTTGTTTATATTTCAGGTATCAAGTTTGCCTGCAGACTCTGTTTCTGAGGAAATAAGATCTTTGGATTTTCGTCCTAATACCATGGTTCGTGCATGTAAATCACTTCTGATCAATGGAGACATCTGCCACATGAAGTCAAATATAATGGGTGGGCACAAATATGGGTAAAAATCTATTGGATTTAATGTAGTATTTTTTTTATTTATATGAACTAATATATTGGGTATCAGCTTCATTTTAACTTCCCTGATGGAGAAGGTGCATGACCAGCATGTTTAAAAGAGTTAAGAGAGATTTGGAGAACTTATAAGCATGACCTATATGTTGGCTGGTGTGATAGAGTGGGCATGAAGTTAGAGACATTACCTATCGTGGATGACTGCCCGATAGTGCAATATCGCCAAAAGATTACACATTGGGCAACTGCCAAATTTAATGTATTAATCTCATATGAGGTATTTAAATGAGAGTTTTAATATTTTTAATTAATATAATCATATTTATTATTAAAAATTATTTAAAAATATTCTGAAAAAAAACAAAAAGAAAACATTGATTCAAAGCAATACCTCCACACTTTGGGGTGCACAACTATGTCAGATCATGAGAGGAAGATGGTACAATATAGTCGTTTATAATTTTTTTAGGACTTTCCCTTTTTATTGTTTCCTACTAAAATTATGTCATTTTTTGAATATTGAATATATGATTATAATTGAAATTTATATTGTTTCAATGTCATTATAGAAGCACAAGTTGAATATTGAGGACGTATCCCTCGAGCAAATTTTTTTTGCCCGAGTAGAAGAAAAAAAGATGGAACTGTGGTAAATGAATCAACCCAAGAAAAGATTATAAGTTTTTATTTGTTTATTTCAATGTTTAATATATATTTTGAAATTTATTAATCTATTAATATTTTTAACAGGCTGCTTTAGAGTCTCTTGATGCCCAAGAGCCTGAAAATTTTGGGCCACACGATCATTTATATCAGGTTTTGGGAGAGGAGCACTCTGGTCGAGTACGATGTCGACCTCATAAGAATATAGTCCCGACGAGGTATTGGTCCTCTCCAGGTATCCATTCTAGTTCCACCGAGTTAGAACTTGTCAAGGAGAATGCAAGATAGTCTGATAAAAGGGTCACAGAGTTGGAAGTACAAGTTCAAACGAGGGATGAAGAATTTATGAAATTGATGAAAGATTTATCTTCATCACTTCCACCAGATGCTAGCACGGCTTGTCAGACATTTATGTCATCAATGGGTGCATTATCCAATGCACCAAGAGGCAGCTCTAGTGGTGGTCGAGATGATGACATTCCTGGTGATGACGAGGATACTGAAGAGGATGAGGGCAAGGATGAGGATGAGGACGAGGTCGAGGATACGGTCGAGGGTGAGGATGGGGTCGAGGGCGAGGATTGGGTCGAGGATGAGGAGGAGGTCGATGAGGAGCATGGGGACGATGACGAGGATGACGACGAGACTAGATATGGAGGTGAGGATGAGACCGATGATGACAGTGGTGATGGTGATGGTGATTAGGGGCAGATTGATCCATTACATTTTTGAATTCTGTATAACTCTATATTTTTTAACATGGTTTCCCACTCTGGGGTTTTCCTCTGCTTCATAGAGATGTTTTTATCAGATCTCTTTTTTGAACTTGATTCTTATTGTATGATTAGTCTACTACCTAGACCTTTAGTATTCCTTGGTACTGTGATACCCATTTCTCTATTTTGTATTACTTAGCTTTCTTAGTTAGCCATGTATTTCATGTTTATGTCATTTTCTTATAGAACTGCATTTTATGTCATTTATGGTTGATAGTATTATTCATGATAGTAACATGCGTGGAATAATAACATGCAAATAAATGTTCTTTTTCACGTAGTAATTGTACATTATTGATTATGTTCTTATTTTTGTGTTTTTGAAGTGAATTGTGCTATTTTTGAATTTCCATTCTGTTCAGGGGATGATTTTTGTTTTAGTAATGGTAGATCTTCTGGGGGAAGAGGTTGGGAAGGGGGAGGGGAGGGGGCTGTTGGGTGAAAAGGGTGGGTAGGAGGGGAGGGGCAGGGGCTGCTGGAGGAAAAGGGTGGGCAGGGGGAGGGGAGGGGAGGGGAGGGGAGGGGAGGATGCTGCTAGGTGAAAATGGTGGGCAGGAGGGGAGGGGCAGGGGGCTGTTGGAGGAAAATTGTGGGCAAGGGGGAGGGGAGGGGAGGGGTTGGGTGATGGCAGGAGGGAGGGGGTTGCTGGGGGAAAAGGTTGGGTAGGGGGAGAGGGCTGCTGGTGGAAAAGGGTGGGCATGGGGGAGGGGAGGGGCAAGGGGCTGTTGGAGGAAAAGGGTGGGTAAGGGGGAGGGGGAGGGAAGGGTAGGGGGAGGGGATTGGAGGGGGCTTCTGGATGAAAAGGGTGGGTAGGAGGGGGAGGGGGCTGCTGGGTGAAAAGGGTGGGAAGGAGGGGAGGGGCACGGGGGGAGGAGAGGGGAGGGGCAGGGGTTGGGCAGGTTGGAGGGGATGGTTGGGGAGGGGAGGGGAGGGAAGGGGAGGGGGAGGGGAGGGGAGGGGGCTCCTGGATGAAAAGGGTGGGCAAGAGGGGGAAGGGGGGGAGGGGGCTGCTGGGTGAAAAGGGTGGGTGGGAGGGGAGGGGAGGGGAGGGGCTAGGGCTAGGCAGGTTGGAGGGGAGGGTTGGGAGGGGAGGGGAGGGGAGGGGAGGGTCGGAGAGGGGCTGGGTTATGGCAAGAGGGAGGGGGCTGCTTGGGGAAAAGGTTGGGCAGGGGGAGGGGAGGAGAGGTGTAGGGGATGGGCTTCTGGGGGAAGGGGCTGCGCAGGGGGGTTCTGAGGTGGTAGGGGGAGGTGATGAATGTTTCATTGATCATTCATGATGGCCTCTTCAAACTGACCTTTAGGGAGGGTGTCTTCGTTGCGGATGCATTTGGTTCTCAAGGTGTCTTTGTTTTGTTTAAAATGGATGTGCTTTTATGTAAAATAAATGACATACGGAAAACTGGCCAAATGCATTCGGATTGCGTTGATACAACAGGAAAATGATCCATGGGTCATTTGTGACGTGTACGAGTCAACCCTGCCTCAATTCGAGGCACGGTGTGGCCGACACCACTCAAAGTGTCTCACTTTTCGTTGAAATGGACAACAGTTTAAGTCAAAACAACAATTGATATATGGAAAATGGAACAAACGTATTCGGATTCTGTTGATACTTTAGGACAAGTATCCATGGGTCATTTTTGACATGTTCGAGTCAACCCCGCATCAATCTGAGGCACGGTGTGTCCGGCACTACTCAATGTGTCTAACTTTTATTTGAAATGGACAGGATTTTAGGTGAAAACAACAATCAGCATACGGAAATCCGACCAAACGCATTCAGATTCTATTGAAACTTTAGGAAAACTATCCATGGGTCATATGTGACATTTACGAGTCAACCCCGCCTCAATATAAGGCGCGGTGTGGACAGAACTGCTCAAAGTGTCTTTGTTTTTTTTAAATGGATGCGCTTTTAAGTAAAATAAACGACATACGGAAAACCGGCCAAACACATTCGGATTGTGTTGATAATTTATTAAAACGATCCATGGGTCATTTTTGACGTGTATGAGTCAACCCTGCATCAATATGAGGAGCGGTGTGGCCGAAACCACTCAAAGTGTCTCACTTTTCTTTGAAATGGACAACAATATAAGTAAAAACAACAACTAACATACGGAAAATGGACTAAACGCATTCGGATTCTGTTGATACTTTAGGAAAAGTATCCATGGGTCATTTTTGATGTGTATGAGTCAACCACGCCTCAATCAGAGGCATGGTGTGGCCGGTACCACACGAAGTGTCTCACTTTTATTTGAAATGGACATGATTTTAAGTGGAAACAACAACCGACATACGTAAAACTGACCAAACGCATCAGATTCTGTTGAAACTTTAATAAATCGATATATGGGTCATATGTGACGTGTACGAGTCAACCCTGCCTCAATCCAAGGCTTGGTGTGGACAGAACATCTCAAAGTGTATTTGTTTTGTTTAAAATGGATGCGCTTTTATGTAAAATAAACGACATACGGAAATTGGACCAAATGCATTCGGATTGTGTTGATACTTTAGTAAAACTATCCATGGGTCATTTGTGACATGTATGAGTCAACCTCGCCTCAATATGAGGCACGTTGTGGCCGACACCACTCCAAGTGTCTAACGTTTCTTTGAAATGGACAACAGTTTAAGTAAAAACAATAACTGACATACGGAAAACAGACCAAACGCATTTAGATTCTATTGATACTTTAGGAAAAGTATCCATGGGTCATTTGTGACGTGTACGAGTCAACCTCGCCTCAATCGGAGGCACGGTGTGGCCAGTACCACTTGAAGTGTCTCACATTTATTTGAAATGGGCATGATTTTAAGTGAAAACAACAACAGGCATACAGAAAACCGACCAAACGCATTCGGATTCTGTTAAAACTTTAGGAAAACGATCCATGGGTCATATTTGATGTGTACGAGTCAACCCCGCCTCAATGCGAGGCACAGTGTGGACGGAACTACTCAAAGTGTCTTTGTTTTGTTTAAAATTGATGTGCTTTTAAGTAAAATAAACGACATACGGAAAACTGACCAAACGCATTCGGATTGTGTTGATACTTTAGGAAAACGATCAATGGGTCATTTGTGACGTGTACGAGTCAACCTCGCCTCAATCCGAGGCTCGGTGTGGCCGACACCACTCAAAGTGTCTCACTTTTCTTTGAAATGGATAATAGTTTGAGTAAAAACAATAACTGACATACGGAAAACGGACCAAATGAATTCGGATTCTGTTGATACTTTAGGAAAAGTATCCATGGGTCATTTGTGATGTGTACGAGTCAACCTCGTCTCAATATAAGTCACAGTGTGGCCGGTACCACTAGTAGCGTCTCACTTTTGTTTGAAATGGACTGGATTTTAAGTGAAAACGACAATTATCATACAGAAAACTGACCAAACGCATTCGGATTCTATTGAAACTTTCGGAAAACGATCCATGGGTCATATGTGACATGTATGAGTCAACCCCACCTCAATATGAGGTGTGGGGTGTACATAACTTTTCAAAGTTTCGTTCTTTTGTTTAAAATGGATGCGCTTTTAAGTAAAATAAAGGACATATGGAAAACAGACCAAACGCATTCATATTTTGTTGATAATTTAAGAAAACAATCCATATGTCATTTGTGACGTGTACGAGTCAACCCAACCTCAATATGAGGCGCGGTGTGGCCGGAACCACTCAAAGTGTCTCACTTTTCTTTGAAAAGGACAATAGTTTCAGTAAAAACAAATACTGACATATAGAAATCAGAACAAAAGCATTCGTATTCTATTGATCCTTTAGGAAAAGTATCCATGGGTCATTTCTGACGTGTACGAGTCAACCTCTCCTCAATCGGAGGCACGGTGTTACCAGTACCACTCGAAGTGTCTCACTTTTATTTGAAATGGACAGAATTTTAAGTGAAAACCACAACCGGCATACGGAAAATAGACCAAATGCATTCGGATTCTGTTGGAACTTTAGGAAAACGATTCATGGGTCATATGTGACATGTACGAGTCAACCTTTCCTCAATCCGAGGTGCGGTGTGGACGGAACATCTCAAAGTGTCTTTGATTTGTTTAAAATGGATACACTTTTAAGTAAAATAAATGACATACGGAAAATAGACCTTACGCATTTGGATTGTAATGATACTTTATTAAAACAATCCATGGGTCATTTTTGACGTGTACGAGTCAACCCCGCCTCAATATGAGGTGCGGTGTGGCCGACACCACTCAATGTGTCTCACTTTTCATAAAATGGACAACAGTTTAAGTAAAAACAAAAACTGACATACGGAAAATGGAACAAATGCATTCGGATTCTGTTGATACTTTAGGACAAGTATCCATGGGTCATTTGTGACGTGTATGAGTCAAACTCACCTCAATATGAGGCACGGTTTGGCCGGTACCACTCGAAGTGTCTCACTTTTATTTGTAATGGACAAAATTTTAAGTGAAAACAACAACCGACATACGGAAAACTGACCAAACGCATTCAGATTCTGTTGAAACTTTAGGAAAATGATCCATGGGTCATATGTGACGTGTAAGAGTCAACCCCACCTCAATACGATGCGCGGTGTGGACGGAACAACTCAAAGTTTCTTTCTTTTGTTTAAAATGGATTCGCTTTTAAGTAAAATAAACGACATATGGAAAACAGACCAAACACATTTGTATTGTGTTGATACTTTAGTAAAATGATCCATGGGTCATTTTTGACGTGTATGAGTCAACCCCGCCTCAATCTAAGGTGCAGTGTGGCCGACACCACTCAAAGTTTCTCACTTTTCATTGAAAGTGACAATAGTTTAAGTAAAAAAACAACTAGCATATGAAAAATGGACCAAACGCATTCGTATTCTGTTAATACTTTAGGACAAGTATCCATGGGTAATTTTTCACGTGTATTAGTCAACCCAGCCTCAATCGGAGTCACGGTGTGGCCGGTACCACTCGAAGTGTCTCACTTTTATTTGAAATGGAAAATATTTTAATTGAAAACAACAACCGGCATATGGAAAACCGACCAAACGCATTCGGATTTTGTTGAAACTTTAGTAAAATGATTCATGGGTCATATGTAATGTGTACGAGTCAGCCATGCCTCAATCCGAGGCGTGGTGTGGACGGAACCACTCGAAGTGTCTTTCTTTTGTTTAAAATGGATGCACTTTTAAGTAAAATAAACAACATACGGAAAATAGACCAAACTCATTCGGATTGTGTTGATACTTTAGGAAAACGATCCATGGGTCATTTTTGATTTTTACGAGTCAACCCCGCCTCAATCTGAGGCACGGTGTGGCTAGCACCACTCAAAGTGTCTCACTTTTCTTTGAAATGGACAACAATTTAAGTAAAAACAACAACTGACATATGGAAAATGGACCAAATGCATTTGGATTCTATTGATACTTTATGAAAAGTATCCAAGTGTAATTTTTGATGTCTACGAGTCAACCCTGCCTCAATATGAGCCACGGTTTGGCCGATACCACTCAAAGTGTCTCACTTTTATTTGAAATGGGCAGGATTTTATGTGAAAACCACAACCAGCATATGGAAAACCGACCAAACGCATTCTGATTATATTGAAACTTTAGTAAAAAGATCCATGGGTCATATATGATGTGTACAAGCCAACCCCTCCTCAATCCAAGGAGCTGTGTGGACAGAACTGCTCAAAGTGTCTTTCTTTTATTTAAAATGGATGCGCTTTTAAGTAAAATAAATGACATACGAAAAACAGACCAAATGAATTCGGATTGTGTTGATACTTTAGGAAAACGATCCATGGGTCATTTTTGATGTGTACGAGTCAGCCCCGCCTCAATATGAGGCACCGTGTGGCCGGAACCACTCAAACTATCTCACTTTTCTTTGAAATGGACAACAGTGTAAGTAAAAACAACAACTGACATACGTAAAATGGACCAAACCCATTAAGATTCTATTGATACTTTAGGAAAAGTACCCATCGGTCATTTTGGACTTGTACAAGTCAACCCCGCCTCAATCTGAGGCACAGTGTGGCCGGTACCACTCGAAGTGTCTCACTTTTATTTGAAATGGACAGAATTTTAAGTGAAAACAACAACCAGTATACGGAAAACCGACCAAACGCATTCGGATTCTATTGAAACATTAGGAAAATGATCCATGGGTCATATGTGATAGGTATGAGTCAACCCCATCTCAATCCGAGGTTCGGTGTGGACGAAACTTCTCAAAGTGTCTTTGTATTGTTTAAAATGGATGCACCTTTATGTAAAATAAAAGACATACAAAAAACAGACCAAACACATTCGGATTGTGTTGATAAATTAGGAAAACGATCCATGGGTCATTTGTGACATGTATGAGTCAACCTCGCCTCAATCCAAGGTGTGGTGTGTTCGACACCACTCAAAGTGTCTCACTTTTCATTGAAATGGAAAACAGTTTAAGTAAAAATAACGACTGACATATGGAAAACAGACCAAACGCATTCGGATTCTATTGATATTTTAGGAAAAGTATCAATGGGTCATTTTTGATGTGTACGAGTCAACCATGCCTCAATCTGAGGCATGGTGTGGCTGGTACCACTTGAAGTATCTCACTTTTATTTGAAATGGACAGGATTTTAAGTGAAAACTACAACCAGCATACGGAAAACCAACCAAACGCATTCGGATTCTGTTGAAACTTTAAGAAAATGATCCATGGGTCATATGTGACGTGTACGAGTCAAACTCGCCTCAATACAAGGTGTAGTGTGGACAGAACCACTCAAAGTCTCTCTTTTGTTTGAAAAGGACAACATTCTAAGTGAATACAACTGAAATTTACACTCATCAGCGATAGTTGCAAACTCTTTTTCATGAGTTGGGTACTTTCACTCATGGGGTCATAAGTGAAGAGGCTCCTAATAAAATAAATTTTCACCACATATTATAAACAACACAAGTTCAATGAAAAATTCATCACAAATAATTTTTTACCCAAATTTAGGATAAAAAAATGGGATATGAGCCAATTTCAAACTCTTAGTCAACTGTAATAGGTATTTCTCATACTATTCTTCCTATTAGAATTTGATGGGGAGGTGGGGGGGTTGTGCTGGTTTGGGGGTTGTGCAGGGGTGAGGTGAATTACTGTCGGATTATTGTTGTCATATGAAGATTAAAATAGGGAATTGTAGTACATGACATGGTTGGAAGAATTTGATGGTTTTATGTGTTTTTTTGTGCTATTTTAGGTGTTTTTTATACTATTTTATGTTTTTATGTGGTTTTTGTGATATTTGTTGTGAAGGTGTAGGTGTATGGTGGAGGGGCTACTGGTGGGGGTTGCTATGCAGCAGTTCTCGAAAAACTCAATACCAACGGTTCTAAACCGTTGGTATAAGAGTGCTGGTATTCTGGGAAAACACTATACCAATGGTTTAGAACCATTGGTATAGGTGTTCTGGAATTATGTAAAAACACCTATACCAATGGTTTAGAACCGTTGGTATATGTTTTCTAGAATTCTGTAAAAACACAATACCAACGGTTTAGAACCGTTGGTATATGTGTTCTGGAATTCTGGAAAAACACAATACCAATGGTTTAGAACCATTGGTATAAGTGTTCTAGAAAAACACAATACCAACGGTTTTGAACCATTGTTATATGTGTCTGGAAAATCACATTACCAATGGTTTTCAACCGTTGGTATAACAATTCTCAAATGTGTTACCAACGGTTATAAATCGTTGGTATACATTGGCAGAAATTTAATAGAACAATATACCAACAGTTTAGATCAAACTGTTGGTATAAGGATTTCCTCATTGCTTACTAACCAACGGTTTGGAAAACCATTGGTATAGGCTATACCAATGGTTCTCCAGCCTATACCAATGGTTTTAAACTGTTTTTATAACCTTCTTTTCCAGTAATGATTAGAGTAGGGTATTTTTTTTAAAGAATAGTTAAAAGTGATAAATTCTATGTTTAATAACTATAATATTTTAAATATTGGGATATAAATATGATAAATTTGACAATAAATATTTATTTGAAATATAAAATTATTTTCAACAGCATGGTATTTTATTTATAATTTTTAGATATTATATAATTAAATTTATTTATGACACAATGATAATGTAGTGATAACATTATTAATGAATGGTTAAAATAATTGATATATAAATATTTTATTAAATGTTAATTGATATTTTTGATGAATTCCAAGAATTTTCTAGGTTAACATGACATGTCAGGGTTGATTAAATCTAATTTTTTCTAAGTGATAATGTTTTTATGACTTTCACAAAAACCAAATACAGACTACTATCAAAATTGTTGTAAATGAGATTTAAAAAATACTATATTATTAAAGGATATATTATTCCAAGAAATATAATTTTTGGAAAATGGAAATGGATAAGGTTATATATATCCATAATAAACCACTTGGGGTTCTCTAGTCTTTTTATAGCATGTTTGTGAACCATTTATTATAATAATACAAGAATACAATGTAAAAGTTAAACTATTTAACAAAGAGTTAAAACTAAATGATATGGTTAATATGGTGACCTAAACATGTATCAAAATTATTGGTATAGAGTTTTTCAACCCCTCCCCACCATATCCTTGAAATAAATCCATTCGGAGCATTTAGAAACTGAAAATGATTTTATAATAAAATAATATTGTAAACTTTTCCAAAAGTGACCCTCACCTCTATTATAAAAGGGTATTTCCCCTTCTCTTAATTTCAAACCTCCAAAGACATTTGGATCAGACAACCTCTATGAAAATATCCTCCCAAAAACTATCACTTTATTAAATAGGAAATAAAATGATCATAAATCCATCCTACGGATCCTTTTTGATAAAATCAAAAGGAAGCACGTGAAGAAGATGTAATAATTTAATCACCTCTTTCAATGTTCATTTCTTCATCCACTTTCTCTTTATTTGTTTTTTCCATACAATAATAATAACTCTAGTACCTTCATCATACTATTATGTTATTCTAAATATGGTACAACCATATTCATTGTTTTATCTATCATGTGAATGACAAAGTCACCATACGTGCGTACGTACGGCTTACCGTCTCCACGTCGCGGTGTAGTTTGTTATTCAATGATTCATTATTTGGATTGGTATAATAATGAGTATAATTGATGTAAATAATAAATATAACATGTTAATGACTCTATGTACATGATATACCATCCAATTACATACGATATCACCATCAATATAATGATATTGTTGCTCATGCGTATGTAATTATTACTATATCCACGATTTAATAACAATTTATTAACCATTATAAATGATGTTAACATACCCTAGACTAAGGAAAATTACAAGGTAAGGGTTAATTTTACAATCCAGTTTTTAGCAGAGGTTGTTTTTACGAAAGTATCTTCTAGGACTTCATTATCTTCCTCATTCATGTTTTTGAAAATATTATTTCAAAACATTTTTAATATTTCATATAATATTGGTTAAATTAATTTATACCCTTTTTACATTTTATAAAAAAAATTAATGTAATAATTATGTCATTTTCCATAAAAGGTAGTTTATTACCTTTTCAAAAAAATTATGTAAAGAATGTTTTTTAACTTATATGGCAGGTGCAGCCATTTTCTGTCATTATAACGCCTCATAATCTTTCCTTACAAGATTATATGAATATTTTCAAAATAAATTTTTTCTTTTATAATTGTGTGTGACTCGTTAATGATTTCAATATAAAAAGAAATATTTCTCGCAAATAGTTTTGATTTCATCTATGTCAAAATTCTTTGATGGATTTTACACTTATTTGAAGCTGATTTATTATGATACAATCTTCTATATTTTATTGTACGTTTTGTGATATGTTTGACTTTGGATGTGTTATTTTTTATGCCATTCATGGTTTATGGATAAAATATTAAAATTTAATATGATAGTTTTAAAAAAAATGTGTATATTATGTTTCATCCTTTTTATATGAGTAATGCAATTGACATAGTAAGTGACAGGTGGAGCCCACTATAGCTCCTTAATGCATTAGTAGGTCTCATGAGGAAAACTAGTTTCTTGCCACAAGTCCCTGAAAAAAAAAATATTATTTGTAATCTTGGTAGAAGGACATGACTATAAGGTTATGATGTCTGACATTTTGCATTCCTTCATTATGAAATTAGTTATTGATTTTACATGTGATTATTCCACTAGTAGAATGTCCATGTAAATATGTAAAATGAATTATTTAATTTAACTTTTCCATATTATTTTGAAGCTTATGTTTAAATGGATTTTGTTTTATTCTTATATATTTCCAAAAATTATTATTCTTATTTATGAAGTTTCTAATATCTTGTTTTCCTTACTGAGCATTAGAGTTCACCTGTTTCTTATGTTTTATATTTCCTAGGTTGTGAAGAAGTATATTAAGATTATCCCACATGAATAGAATAATTTATATTAGTTTGTTAAAAGGGAACACAATTTTGTTTCTTTTCATTTCATAATTTAATGTAAAATATATGTATGTGTCTAGTACTTATAAGGATATTGAACTAATCGGTCTTTCAAGACATGATTTCTTATATCATGCCAAAGTTATGTAATAATGCACTAACTTTGGGTAACTCGGGTTTAGGGGTTGAAGTTGGTATCAGAGAAAAGTTAGTACAAACCTTGGAAGGATGATTTAGAAAAATATTTACTAGAGAACATTACCCTAAGATAGAATTTGAGGTTTAGTATATAAAAACATTTTATAAATTTGGAAATGTAGATATTTTTTGAATTTTACAAGTAATACATCCCTATATGGATATGAGGAGGCCGAGGTGTCTTTGTCACAGATGTAGCTAGGAGTGAAAACACTGACAAGGAGTTTCAATCTCGACTCGGGGTTTCTTGGTACACAATAATGGGTCTTTCTTCACTCTTGGTTACAACACCCCCAAAAGATATGCTTAGGATAATTCAAATTTTCATTACAAACCATTGTGAAGGATTTGTGAGTAAATAATTCATCAAAGAAAATATTTTTATGATTATAGATTATATCAATTAATTATTTAATTTTTGTTAAGTGTTGTATATGTTTGGAATTATGTATTGCAATTCATAAATTAATCTAGTGTGTGAAATTATTTATAAATGTTGCATATTGGAAGGAATGGAACTGTATCAATGCACGTAATCCATGTAGGTATTTCCCTCCTACTCAAGATAATTATAGTAGAGTTGGTGATGCAACCCGTGCTGAACAAAAAATAAACATATTGGGAAAACTCACTCAAGTTATGAATAATAACCATACCTTTATGGAGCACCCTGATCCACAATGTGGGGGATCAATGTTAGGACGATTCATTTTTCAACAACCACCAACATTCTATGGGACTACAAAACTATTTGTAGGTGAGAAATGGATAAGTTTCTTAGATAAAATATTTCAATCTAATGGGAGTAGCAAAAGGGAGAAAGTTATCATGGCGGTTTATCGCCTCACAAGAGAGGCAGATCAACGGTGGTTATTGATTAAAAACACCAAAGGATGGTTATGAAGTATCAAATATGTAATAGATGGAGTTAACAGATCTTTTTATAGAAAAATAATTACCCCGTGAACATCAAGTGGATATAGAAAGGCAATTTTTGAGTCTGAGGAAAAGGGAGGATGAGAATAGTGAAAAGTATGAGAATAGCATTACCAGGTTATAAATGAATTAATCAAATTATATATGTAACTCAATGAGTAATATTTATCAATTATTTTATGGGTTAATACCATTTCTCTTTCGAGAATTAGTTTCAAAATCCTTCTCATCATACAAAGATATAGTCTCATGTCCTATCAAGAAATAAATTGAATTCTATAAGTATTATGAATTTAAAGTAAAGAAAGAGAAAAAGAGATCTCCTAAACACTCTAGAAATGGAAATAAGGGGAAGAAGGAAAAAATTTGAATTTCCATCCTGTAGTAAATTTGGGAAGAATCACCCCGATACTTGCCTGAAGGAAATGGTAGTCTATTACATGTGGGATTAAAAAGGCCAGCAAGCTCATGACCGAAAGGGAATGAGAGAGACATTCAATGATGAATGATACAATTATAGAGAAATGGGGAATTATGAAAATTATTATCCTAAGAACCAACGAAACTTACCTTAGAAAAGGCCAATGGAGCAAGGCCAAGCTTCTGCGATCATTACTGTTGAGGTTGATGCTTCTAATGACGTGGTGGAAGGTACTTTAATCATTTCCTCAAATTTATCCAATGCTTTAGTTGATTCTTGATCATCACATTATTTAATATCCTCTGAGTTTTCTATGAAAATTTGGTATTTTTAATTTGATTTAACAAGGGAGTTATTAGTCCAACCTCCTAAGGGATGTTTCATTTCAGCATATTTTGTCAATAAGTTACCATTATAGAATAAAAACATTCTTTATCTACTGATCATATTTTCAAACCCATGATTTAATTTGATATAATCCTTAGTATGGATTGGATTTCAGACCATGATGTGAAAATTTATTGAAATAAGAAGAAGGTTATGTTTTTTTATGACGATAAGGAATACCTTGTCTTTAGATCAAAAACACCCCCATCTTATTCTTATCAAGATCCACCCCCATTAGCTCTACTAAACTTGATTATTTTGGATGAAGGGAGTGAAATAAATTTTGGTGAGGAAAAGAATGTCCAAATTTATGATTAACATGTTGTGAAAGAATTGGTTATTGTGTTTCCATAGGATTTACCTAGACATCCTCCAGAATGAGAAATTGAGTTTTCAATTGACTTAACTCTTGGTATAATTCCCATATCAAAGACCCCTTATAGAATATCCGTTGTGTAATTAGTGTAAAAAAATTATACCACTAGAGTAATTGGGTAATAATTTTTTTATTCACCCCAGTGTTTCCCCATGGGGAGCCCCTATTCTTTTTATTAGGAAGAATGATGGATCTATGAGGTTGTGCATTGACTACAGGGAGATCAATGCTATAATAATAAAAAACATGTATCCCCTACCTCGTATTGATGATTTATTTGATCAAATTCATAGTGGTCAATATTTTTAAAAGATTGACCTTCAATCTGGATATCATCAGTTGAGTGTGATATAGGAAGACATTCGGAAGATAGAATTTAATACTAGGTATGGGAATTACAAGTTTACAGTAATGCCTTTTGGACTGACTAATGTACCCTCTTTCTTCATAGATCTAATGAATAGAGTTTTCAAGGAATATCTTGATGAATTTGTAGTGGTATTTTTTGATGATATCTTGGTATACTCCAATAGCTTCAAAGATCATGAAAATCACTTGTGTACTATTCTAAAGACTCTTAGACGAGATATATTATATTGGATGTTTAGAATATGTGAATTCTAGCATTAGGATATTTCTCTTTTGGCCATATTGTCTCTACGGATGGAATCTCAGTTTATCTTTCAAATACAAGAGCAATCCAATAATGGACCGCAATGATGAGTATAACTGAGGTATTCATTTTTATTATTTTAGTAGGTTATTATCGGCATTTTGTCTAGAATTTTTTTCAATTGGCTAACTAATTAACCTAGCTTGCATGTAAAGGGGATAAATTTGTTTTGAAAAAATAGTGTAATAAATATTTTGATCAAATAAAGAGAATATTAGTCAATTATCCTATTTTAACTCTACCAATGGGAAAGGAAGATTTTTTTATTTATCATTACACATAAAAGAAAGGATTGGGTTGTGTCCTTACGTAGAATTATAGGATTATTGCCTATGCATCATGGCAGCAAAAAATTTGTGAACAAAACTATCCCACTCATGGTATTCAGTCAGCAGTAATAATGATTTCCTTGAAGATATAGAGACACTATATCTATGTTGAAAAATGTGTGATATATACTGATCACTAGAGTTTGAAGTATATTTTCTCACAAAAAGAACTCAACATGAGACAAAGATAATGGCTTTAACTACTCATGGATTAGGATTGCACTATAAACTACCACCCAAGGATGTAAAATAAGGTGGTTGATGCTTTGAGCAGAAAGGATCATGGAGTTCTGAACAAAATGAGGGTTGAATGGGATTCTGTATTCATGGATCTTGTAAAGATGGACATGGGAATAAACCTGAAAGGTGAAAATTGATTTTTTTTCAAATGGTTTTTAATCCATAATTACTATAAATGATAAAAAGATATCAGATTGATGATGAGTAGTTTCAAAAGTAAATTAATGTTGTGAATGATAAGATATTGATCGAATTTGTATATGAAGGTGGAATTTTGAAATTTGGGAAGAGAATTTGTTTTCCAAACATACCTTATCTAAAAAGGGAATTATGGGATTATTCTCATAGCTCTTATTTTTTTATACACCCTTATAGCACTATGATTTATAGATATTTGAAGGAAAATTTTTGTTGGGACAACATGAAGAGGTAGATTTCTGATTATGTGTCAAGATGTATGGTTTGTCAATAGGTGAAGGCTGGAAGACAACATCCCGGAGGAGTCATAAAACTTATCCCCATTCTTGAGTAGAAATGGGATGATATTATGATGGAATTTGTCATAAGTCAACTAAATAATTCTTGTTTTAATTATTCAATTTGGTTCATTGTTGATCATCTTACCACGTATTCTCATTTTCTTGTTACAAGAGAAGAATTGCCACTTGAACATTTTGTAAGACTATATATTAAGGAAGTTGTATAATTTTTCATCATGTACCCCTATCGATTGTTTCTTATCATGATCCTTGTCTTACAACAAGATTATGGAAATGTATTTAGAAGGCCTGGGATACTAATCATAGTGTAAGCACTTCCTAACACCATCAAACTGAAGGACAATCAGAATAAGGTATTCACACCTAATAAGACATTTTGAGATCTTGCTCACTTGACATTCAAGGTATGTGGAATAAGTATCTACCTCTAGTATAATTTTATTATAACAATAGATTCTATTCAAGTATTCATATATCACTATATAAATCATTATTTGGAAAGATATGTCGCACATCAAGTGGTTGGGATGATGTTGGTGAATGAAAACTCTTAGGCCCAGAACTTATTGAGGAATCAAAAGAAAAGGTAATGATTATTCAAACCCACATCAAAGAATAAAAAAGTAGGAAAAAGATATATTCTAATAAATGAAGGAAGGATTAGGAATTTGATGTATGAGATCATGTTTTCATGAAGTTATCTCCATGGAAGGGTGTTATTAGATTCGATATGAAGTGTAAATTAAGTCTCAGGTACATTGGACCTCTTGAAATTATAGAACCAATTGGAGTTGTAGCTTTCTGTTTGCAAATGTGGCCTAGTCTAATCCGTTCCACATATAACTATTGAGAAAATACACACCTGACAAAATGCATATACTCCCTTATGAAGTAATAGAATGGGAACATGATCTTTCATATTGTGAAGAGCCATTCATGATTTTTTATACAAGATAACATGTTTTGAGAAACCAAAAAACCCATCTGGAAAAGGTTCTATGGAGAAACCATAAGATGGAAGAGGCCACATGGGAACCTGATGAACTTTTGATAAAGAACCACCTAAATCTTTTTGTATAGTAATATTATATAAATTTTGAGGGTAAAATTATTTTAATGGGGGAATAATGTAATAAACCAATCATCAAAGATACACTTCTCTTTTATTCATACAATAGCTTGCGTAGTACGCAACTTCGAGTTCTAGCACACCATAACCAATAAAACTAACTATTATGAATTGTAATACCCACTTTTTTGAAATTTTATAAATTTTATTTTTCAGAATGGACTTCATTTTTTGTTTCAAAATATCAAAATTAGCTTCAAGTTAATTTTTGGTATTTTTCTGAAAATAGTCAATTTTTTATGAATAGTGAAAAACATTGCATTATTGTTTAAAACCGACCTTTTTATAAATAATTATTATTTTTATTAAAATTTATTTCAATGTCAAAAAAATATACATAATTTCTATATTATTTAAAAGTAATTTGTTGGAGTCATTTTAAAATAAGATTACATATATAAAATTTTAATGAACTTTTTAGTGTCTTTTACCCACCTTCTAGGAATAATTAAAAAAATTCATTAAACATAGTTTTACTACTTCTAAAAATTGTGTTTACAAATTCTAAAAGATACAGGTAATATCAGTATGTAAAATGTGGTTTAATTTGATGGAAATTATTTTTTGTGAATAGTGTCTTTTGAATTTTATTTACCACGATTAAATGTAAATAGGGTGATTAATGGTACAAATGATATTATAATTACCCTAAAACATACCTAATTTTATTGGATAAGTTCATTTTGAATAAAATCAACCTTATGAATAAAATATGATCCTTTTTCTCTGCATGGATTAGATTAGGAAATTTATTATTATTTTATTTAAAGAAGAGTTAAAAGTTTTAAGTTCAAGGTTTAATAACTAAACCATTTTTAATGTAGTTTTATACATAAGATAAATTAGAATATAAATATTCATTAAAAAGATAAATATATTTCCTATATCAGGGTATATGGTTTTTAATTTTTATAAATTAAATAATTAAATTTATTTATGAAAAAATTATGAAGTTGTAATTACCTTATTAATGAAGCGATAAAATAACTGATATTATAAATATTAAAATAAATGTAAAATGAGACTTTTTATTCATTCCAAGAATTTTATAAGTTAATATGAAATTTTATGGTTGATTATGTAAATTTTTTTCTATGTGATAAAGTTTTTATGATTTTCACAAAAACCAAATACTAAATACTGTCAAAATTGACATAAATGAGATTTTAAAACAGATATTATATTGTAAAATGATATAATATTTCTAAATCTTTAATTATTAACCAAAGGACTAATATATGTTTATATATATAAATAATGAACCACTTGGGGTTCTCGTGGCTTTATATATTAAAATTACTAACCATTTGTTATAATAATACATGAAGACATGGTAATAGTTAAACTATTTTTCTAAGAGGTAAAACTAAAAGATAAGGTTAATATGGTGATCTAAACATGTATAAAACTAATTGGTTGAGGATTTTTAGACCTCTCACCACATTTTCCTTGAAATAAATCTATTTTGAGCCAATATAAACCAAAAATAATTTTATAATAAAATAATATTTCATGCTTTTCCTAAAGTGACCATCACATCGCTTATAAAAGTGTACTTCCCCTTATCATAATTTCACACCTGCATATCCATTTTTGTCGGCCAAAACTTACTCAAATATCCTCCCAACTAACATCACTTAAAACTATTGGCCTTACATTGATCATAAATCTATCTTAAGGAGCACTTTTGATCAAATCAAAAGGAAGCACCTGAAGATGTAATAATGTAATCACCTCTTTAAATGTTCTTTTCTTTTCCACTTCCCCTTTATTTTTTGTTTCCATACCAAAATTATAACTCTATTACCTTTTACACACTGTTATTTAATTCTAAATATCATACAACTATATTCACAATTCTATCTATCCTATGAATGACAATGTCACCATACGTGATTACGTACGGCTTACCATCTCCACATCGTGGGGTAGTTTGTTATTCCACACTACATTATTTGTATGTGTATAATAATGAGTATAATTGATGTGAATAATAAATATAAAATTTTAATGATTCTTTATAGATGATATACCATCCAATTACATACGATTTCACCATCAATATAATGATAATGTCGCTCATGCGTACGTATGGATTACCATCTCCATGACGCGATGAGATTCATTCCTCATCATAACCAATCATGACTAAATTTCATTTTATGATTAAAAATATTTATCATGAACTTAATATCATATGAGATATGATGTAAATACATCTTATCCATAAAAAAAATACTTACCTAACAAAACATATAAATGAAAATGATCAATTAATAACCAAAACAATGAAACAACGAAAATATTATTGACAAAGAAATATTAGTAGATCATATATGATATCATATTTATGTATGTGGTTCTTGTAAAATATTATAACATTTTTTAACCATTATACAGTAGGTTAACATACCCTCAACTAAGGAAAAGAAAAAGTTAAGGGTTAATTTTAAAGTCTCTTTATTATCTGAGTTTGTTTGTAGGTAAGTATCTACTGGGACTTCTTTATCATCGACATACATGTTTCATAAAAAAGTATTTCAAAATATTTTTATTTTTTCTTAGATTATAGATTAAATTAATTTTTACCTTTGTTTTAATATTTATAAAATGTTTTAATGAAATATTTGTATCATTTTCCAAACAAGGTACTTTATGACCTTTTCGACAAAATTAAGGAAAGAATGTATTTTTAACTTATACGGAAGGTGCATACATTTTATGTCATTATAACACCTTTGAGGCTTTTCTTACAATATTATATTAATATTTTCAAAATAAATGTTTTCCTTTATAATTACATGACTCTTATATTATTTCAAAATAGAAAAAGATATTTCTCTCAAATAGTTTTGATTTCATCTAGGTCAATATACTTTGATGGATTTTACACTTATTTGAAGTTTATTTGTTATGATAAAATATTCCATATTGTGTTGATGGTTTTGTTATAGTTTTTACTATGGATGTTTTATTTTTTCATTCATGGTTTATGTTTAAAGCTTTAACATTTCATATGCTAGTTTTAATACAAATGTTTATGTTATATTTCAACCTTTTCATGTGAGGAATGAATTGTACTTAATAAGGGACATGTGGAGCCCGCTATATCTCCATGATGCATCAGTAGGTCTTATGAGACAAACTAGTGTCTTAGAACAAGGCCATGACAAAATCATATTTGTATTCCTAGCATAAGGCCTTGACAATGTGGTTATGATGTCCTGCATTATGCATTCCATCATTATGAAATTAGCAATTGATTTTACATGGGATTATTATACTACTAGAATATCAATTAAAATAAAAAATTGAATTATTTGATTTATATTTACCATATTATTCCAAATTTAATGTTTAAAAGGTCTGTGTTTTATTCTTATATATTTCCTCAAAATTGTGTGCTTATTTATGATAGTTTCTGCTATACTATTATCCTTACTAGGCATCTGAGCTCACACCTTTCTTATGTTTTATTTTTCTGAGGATGCGAACAAGTATATTACAATTAAACTACATGAATATACTAAGGGATATCATTGTGTTAAAATGGGACACAATATGAAAAATAAATTAAAGTAGTGTTCATGCATACGTATAGAATATTGTCTCCATGAACCATGCATTTCATTTTTTATATCCAAATGTTATGGACTATTTTAAATAAATATATAATGTATATATATTATAAATAAATCATGAATACTATTCTAGAGATAATGGACTTTTTATGACATTCACTATTTGTAATTTTCACCAGTTCATTTTTGACTCATGTACCGAATATCGACAAAACATTTGATATGAACATAACTAATTTTTTATTTTTATAACATGTTAATAAGTGATATAAAAGAAATAATAAACCTAAAATTTTTTTGTATCCAAGTCTAAAATAACTAAATTTTTATAAATTAAAGAACCAATGTGTCATGTCGGACACATGGTAAATGAGCCATTCACCCTTCTCTTTTAGTCAAATACTTATTTTTGTTATGTCTTTTAACTTCCATTTTATTTTGTTGGAATTTGTTCCACTATATACTTATTGCTATAAATTATATTTCCACATGATGAGAGACCATTTTCTCTCACATCAAATAATTTTCAAATTTTTAAAGTGACTCGGTTAGGTTACCCAATTTTGGAATGGGAACTTCCTAACCCAATTTCCATTCTTTGTGTTTAACATCTACAATTTTTATTATGTCATTATATGATTATATGATATATATCTACTGATATCTAATCTATTATTTATACTTAATTTATTTTCACTTATAGTGAATACACACAATCGATCAATTTTATTTACAAAATGATCCTTGTAAGGGACTTTATCTCAATCCTCTTTCTTTGAGCCATGTTTTATAATATACACATCATCATTTTTCAAGGTTTATTATAATCTCTTTTTAATTTTACTTTCATTCAAAGGGAATATTTTTTCTACAAAGTTTTTTACTAAACAATAAAAGGAATGTTTTTAATGTTTGCGGTGACGATGACCTCTACACCACCATAATTCGTTATTTGGTTTCCTATATAATCATTAATGTTTTCAAAAGGAAAAGAAATATCTTATTCTCTTTTAGGGTGTTTTTGTTTTTAAATTTGTTTTGAAATGGATTGATTATTTCAATATCTTGAAATGATTTCAGGTGATTGAAAATAAAATGTTATTAGTGAACTAGTCATATTTTTTATATTTTATGTTTTATGAATATATATTGGTACTTGGTAATTTTATGGATGGTTACGTGATAAACCAATTGTGGGTGGTTACATAATAAACCATATGACTAGTTGTTCTATGATATACCATGGGTGAGTGGTTATGTTATAACCTCCAATGCATAGGGTATGGAATTCAGTCGTATGGCTATTCCATTTAGTGACTTGTGTGGAAGTCAACTGTATGGTAATTTCATTTTAGTATTTTTATGTATGAAGATAACATTATTTGTTATATGTTTCTTTCTATGGGATTTAGATTAAAATTTTTGTTACAAAAAGGGTAATTAATGAGATTATATTCAGTGAAGTGTTTTTGCTACTTCTTAAAGTTGAAAAGTCTTACATTATGATAAATATTTCATGGATTACATGTTTTTTCAAGACTAACATTTTTCTTTCTTTATGTATCTCAAACTGAGCTTTTTATGCTCATCCCATGTTTCGAAATGTTTTTTACTTGACTTAAAGATTAATTGGGTTAAGGATGGGATCAATGAAAATTCATGCTGATTAAAAAATGGAACTAATCATGATTCTTTTTTAAGAGTTTATGATTTATAAAAAATGGACAATGATTAGAAGTTTCTACTTATAATATACAAGTTGTTATGTATAAGTTATGACCTAATTCTATAAAGATATAAACCTATTAAGATCCTCATTGTGAATTATTAACTTAATTTTATATTATGTAAGGATTAAGGCTGGGGCCTTATAGTTGGTGTCATTGGTTGGCATAGATATCATTATAGGTTAGGGTTTTATTTAATAATAAGGGATATAACCATAATAGTTAGCATATTGTAAAGAGTCATAGTGATTTTAGATAAATTTAATGATATTAAAATTACATTAATAAGTATATATTATTGTTTACCATCCTTATAAGACAGTATATGATGAGTTTTCTAATATACTCACAGAGATAATTTTGGATTTTGTAAATTTCTTGATCTAGTAGGAACCAAAGTAACAATGAGTGTCAAGGAAATGGTGGTGGTTTCCTCTATAAGAATCCAAAATAAAATGGGGGCAGTAATGAGAAATATTTTTGTTATTTTCCACCAACTATTTAGAGACATTATTAACTACTTGAATATTGATGATTTATGTAAGGAATCATATATGCGAGAAATGAATCCCTATGGAAGATCATGTAATAATCATAATGTTATGTCTTTTCAGAGACCTATGTGTCAATGATGTGTAAAGAAAAATCATGGAATATTTTTCAATGGGATCAGATGATGTTATAGATGTGGTAATGAAGGTCATAAAGCAATAACCTATCATAAAAAAAGGAAGCATTCAATTGATTCCATGAAAGGGAAATAATTTCTTTCCATTGAATAAATTGATTGTTTTAAATGTGGTTTTCTGGGCCATTACACAAATACATGTACTACAAAGAAGGCTCGGGAATGGGATCAGTAAAACCATACAAATATATGATTACCAAAACCTAATGTCATTCTAATTAAAGATTAGGAAACTAAAAATTACCTATAAAAGGTATGGATTATTTTATTGCTCATGTTTTGACATTATTAAATATTAGGAAATTATTCATGATTTTGTATGTATGAAGTAAGTATAGAATAATATATTAAAAAAAATTGAAAAAGGATCATGAAGTAATTTTCTATGATTAAGATGTCTAAATTTTAGGAATTGAAGATTTATATTGGATATGTGGTGATGATATGTTTAAATGTATTAATGATGTGATTAAATTGGAAGAATTCTCGTATTTTTAACCCTTTAGTTGATATATAAAAATTTTAATTGAGGAATAATTATCTTTTGTTTGAGTATATAGTAATAACGAACCATTAGGGTTTGTATAACCCTTGAATTTAAGGCAATTATGGGTTATTACTGTTTGGGATGAAAAATATGAGGTATGATATAACCATTGAGGTTAAAATATGTTATCATTTTTTTTGATGAATTTACCTCATTTTTGGAAATTTTATAAATTATATAGTTTTTTATGAAGAACAACACACAGACCGTGTTACAACCCATCACATCACACAAAGTAGTGGTAATTGACCTAACAACCAAAGTGTGACTCTGATTTATCACCTACAACTATCCTATATGATGACTTGGTTAGTATGACTTATTAATTTTCGTTAAATGATTTTATGTATTAATAATAAGTTGTTTTGGGAATTTACGTTTTATAAAATTTTATCCATTTTATTTGAAAATTATTTTTTGATTAGGTGATATATGTTATGTTGGAAGATGTTTTCTCATTTGGGAATACTATATACATAAGACAAATAGAATACTATGGGATTTAATTTGAGGAGTATTGGTGGAATTGTTTTGGGGGGAATCTATGTTTTTATTGTGGACATATGTATATTTGGGTATTTTATGGAAATAATTAACCAATCTATGATAATATTTTATAATGTTAATTACCATTATGTATGAGACATTAAGATTAGTCAATGTTATTTAGAGATAAATGTTAAAATTTATCGTGGAAGACTATGTGATCAGATCCTTCTTAATTTTGGGTTTCAAAAAATACTTTGGATTATTTTCAATATTTTTGAAGATAATTTTTTTGTGAGTGGTCTTTGTGAACATTGGGTATTATTTGATGAACATTTAAGATTAAGTGTAGTATTTCCTTTTATAAAGGATTGTTTTTAGGTATTATCTGATTTTTTACTAACTATTTTGGGTTTGGTTATATTTCAAGACATGATGAATATATAGTTAATCCTTTGAGGATTATGTGATTCTCTATAAGATAATTCTAGTGATTTAGGTGTGACAAGGACATATGAATACTCATCATTTGATGAAAAGATGATTTTGGGGTAGAAATTTATTAAAGGATGAAACTCTACTTGAAAAGTAAGTATAATTCCTTATGTTTTTAGTCAATCTCCTAAATAAATTCCTCAACATTATTAAAAGGAACATAAAACCAAAACATTTTTCTTTCACTTCATGTACTGAGGAATCAAAAACTATTTAACCCATTACAATATTATGGTTTTATGGTGGTTAACTTTCTTCTCATCATATTTTCTATCACTCTCCATCAAAACATGAAAATTAGTTTCTCTTCCATATACATGTTTTTCTACATGGAATCCTAGTATGTGTTACATTAGGTATCCTTTTTTACTTCTCTTTATTTCTTTTAAAGTGATAGTTTTATTGACTCATTTTTTGATGTGGGAATTTCAGTGAAGTTTTTTAGCCTAATTTAAAAATTGTGAGGAGGCAATTTCCAAAAAGGGGGAAGGTTGTAATGAACCAGTTATTTATAGAGTAATACATTTTCATATCTAATAATATTTATGAAAAAGATAAAAATTTTATGGTAAATAGGAAACTTTTTCCGATAGTATACTTGACACGTAATAATGAGTTTCTTTGAAAACTA
Source organism: Viscum album (assembly GCA_963277665.1). Lineage (NCBI taxonomy): Eukaryota > Viridiplantae > Streptophyta > Magnoliopsida > Santalales > Viscaceae > Viscum > Viscum album. The sequence continues at coordinate 1,825,766,264 of OY728150.1, read as the reverse complement.
ATATTGCACACAACTTTGAATTATACCAAAAAATATTATAAAAATATTATTTTTTAAAATGGTCATTGACACATAGTTGTTGTATTTACATGAATAAAAAAACTAAATAAATTATGATTAAAAATTTTTGTTAAATTTTTTAACAATAAATCATAGCAGCTTAAAATAATAATGAATCCAATTTTATGAATGAAAAACTCTAATATTTTTAAAAGGTCGTCTTACATCCTTTTGAAGGCTAACCCTCTATAAATATAGTTTTTGGCACCTTTATATGTATTATTTGGAAAATTAATCTTATTATTTATAATAATAACATCAAAATTTACTTTGGATTAAATTTTGGTATATTTCTTATAATGTTCAATTTCAAATGAATAGTGAAAACTACAGCATTTTAATTCAAAACATTAATTTAATATAATTTATTTATATATATTGGTTGTCCTTTTAATTATATTTAAAGTGTAATTGGGTTATATTTTTATTATTTATTCCAATTTTGTTCATATGAAGTAATTTGACTTTTTAATAGGACAAAAACACATGCCAATCTTTTGACAAATATTACTTATTAAAAACCCGCTTTTTGGTTTTGACAACGGGAATTAATTTTAAATTAATTACTACAACTTGTGTTTTTTGATTTTGGAAAAATGGATTCCATTTTTTTAATCATGATATCCAAATTCTATAAAAAGGTAGCGTTTATTTTTAGACATTATGACTAGTAACATTAATAATTATTTTATTTAACATGGTTAATGGATAAATCATGTAAATAAGGGTAAAAATAATATTATAATAATATTAAATTAACAAAAAATGTGTCCTATTCCTGTTGGATGAGATATATCTGACCATGGGAATCCTTGTTTATATTTTATAACACTATGGGGCCACTTGGATGTGAAAATGATATTTTATAAAAATCAATTTTAAGTACTGAAAAATGTAACAAAAACATGTATCTTCTAGTAAAATGAATTTTATATGTGGTAATACAAGTTAAATTTTCAACTAAATATAGTCATTATATATATAAAAAGATTTCATACCTCATGGAATTTTATTTTAATTTTTATACATCAAATAAATAAATTTATCTATGACACAATGATGATGTAGTTATTACCTTATTAATGAATGATTTAATTAAATGAGATTATAAATAAAAACAAATTAATTTTGAAACTTCTTATGTAAAAAACGAATTTTATGGATTATTGTTACTTTTTACTTTTAATTAATGATTTTTTTTCAAAATAATAATGTTTTTATGGATTTTTTTAAAGGTCGTGATGTGATTAGTATAAAAAATTACATAAATGAGTTTTTAAAACAAATACTATTTTATTAAATGATATAAAAGTCCTAAAAATCTATTATTCTGAAAAATGAATTAAATAATGATTAAAATTCCATTAATGAACCACTTTAGGTTCTATTTTCATTTTATAGTAAATATATTATCCATATAGTATGAATATACAATAAGATTTGGAAAGAGTTAAATTAGTTAACTAAGTGTTAAAGATAAGCAATATGGTTAAACAAGGGTTCAAAACTTGTCTAAAATATATCGATAGAGTGTTTTTAGAAAAATTATCATCTTATCATTGATTTAATTTAGTTTTTGACCTTTTTATAGTAGAAATTCAGTTTATAATAAATTAATCTTTCCAACATTCATAAAGTGCCCCTCCTCCCTCTTATAAATAACCAGTACCTATAAACATTACTCACACATCTGAAGTCTATTGGATCATCCAAAGTCTTCCCAAATAAGATATCAACATATCTCTTATACTCCTAGAATCATTAACTTTTGAAGAAGAAAATTCAGAAAATCTTTTTAGCTTAATTCAAAATGAGTTACCCGATTTGAGGTAATGTCTTCTCTCAAGCTTCTTTCATTTATTTTCCTTAATTATCCCGCTAAAAGCTCTTTATTAAATTATTTTATAAATAATATAGTATCATAAATACACTGGTATGTTTTTATTATAATTATTCTAACTTAAATTACATACACCTCCATCTAATGGATAAGAATATATTGTTTCTATGTATAGCGAATTACTGCCTCATGAAACGATGATTGCTCGATTTTCCCCTAACACCTCTTATGGTGGCCATTATAATGGAACTATATTTATATATGATATATATTATATTTATATTCACTCTATGACAATGTAATTTTTATTTACAAAAATACCTTTATTCTTTTCATGATATTTAATAGGATAATTTAATTTGAGAATATGCGGACTACCGCCCCATCAAGGTGATATGACTCATTCATGGAAAAATGGTATGTATAAAAGATGGAATTAATGAATTTATGTAAAATATATAAAATATGATATTATAATGGAATTATAATATAACCATGTATCATTTAGTTTTAATTTCATTAAATATAAAAAATAAATTAAAGTAGCATTCATGTGTACATACGGATTACCATCTACATGAACAGTGCATTTCAATCATTATCTCCAAATGTCATGAACTATTATAAATACATATAAAATGTATATATATGATATTTAAATATTTAATAATAATCTGGAGATAATGGACTTATGACCACATGGACCGTTTTTAATTATAACAACTTTATTTTTGACTCAATTACCAAATATCGACAAAATGTCTGGTATGAACATAAATAATTATGTAATTTTATAACATGACAATGAGTGATATAAAAATAATAATAAACCTGAAAAATGTTATGAATAAATTATAAATTACCTTAGGTTTATTATTCAAGAAATTAAAGAATGAATGTTTCAAGTCACACATGAGGTAAGAGATCCTTTCACACTCCTCTTTTAGTCAAATACTTCTTTTATGTTATGTATTTTAATTTCTATTTTCATATGTCAAGATATGTCCCTATATATCCTTAATACTCTAAATTTTATTTCCAAGTGATGATGGACCCCTTTCTCACCCATTAACTAATTTTCTAAATTTTACAGTGATGATGTTAGGCTGATGAATTTTCATAAGGTAACTTCTTAACCCAATTTACATTATTTGGGTTAAACTTATATTTTTATATTATGTCGTGATATTATTATGTGAGATATAACTTTTTATATCTAATATTATTTTTATACTTTCTTTATGTGTACTTATAGTGAATACACATAGTCGACCTATTTTATTTACTAAATTATCTTTGTAAGGGACTTTATCTCAATATCCTTTCATTGAGTTGTGTTTTCATAATATACACCTCTTTTTTATACACAGTGTATGATAAAACCCTTTGACATTTACTTTCATTCAAATGGAATATTTTCTCTACAAAGAGTTTTACTAAACAAAAAAAGAAATTCTATTAATGTTTGCAGTGACAATGACCTCTCCATCACTGTAATTCATTATTTGGATTCCTCTATAATCTTTAATGTTTTTAAAAGGAAAATAAATCCCTTATTCCCTTTTGGGGTGTTTTTGTATTGAAAATGGGTTTAAAATGGATTTATTATTTCAATATCTTGAAATTATTACTTGTGATTCCAAATGAAATGTTATTAGTGAAATATTGATATTTAAAATATATTATTCTTTATGAATATATAATGGTACTAGGACATTTTAAGGGTGGTTATGTGATAAACCAATGATGATTGGTCACATGATAAACCAAATGAAGGGTGATACCGTGATAATCCAAGGATGGGTGGATATGTTATATAACCTCTAATATATTAGTTATGGAAGTAGGTAGTATGGTTATTCTATTTAGTGATATGTGTGGAAGTCGATCATATGGTTATTCCATATTAGTATGTTTATGTCCCAAGTTACCTTTATATTCTATATGTTTCTTTCTATGGGATTTATGGTAATATTTTTGTTACAAAAAGGGTACAAAATGATATTATATTCAGTGAACTATTTTTTCTACTTTATAAAGTTGAAAAGTATTACTTTATGATAATGTTTTATTGGTTTAGATTTTTTTTCAAGACTAACTATTTTCATTCATTATATATCCCTTACTGAGCTTGTTATGCTCATCCCATGTTTTGAAATGTTTTTCACATGACATAGAGATGAATAGGGTCAAGGATGGGAATAGGGAAAAGTCATGTTGTCTAAAACATGGAAATAAACATGTCTCTTTTTTTAAGAGTTTTTATTTTATTAATAAAACTAGATAGTGAGAAGATGTTTCTACTTTTAATATTCATTTTGGTATGTATAAGTTATTACCTAATTCTCTAATTCTCTAAACCTGAAAAAAATATTCAATGTGAATTATTAATTTGATTTACGATTTTGTAATGTTTATGGTTGGGGCCTTTTACAAATAAACTTTCATAATCCCACCCATAATCATTGAATCATAAAATAAAACATAAAGAAGAAAAAGGAATAAATTTGGAATAAACCAAATGGTCATACCATAAATAGAGGTAATGTTATTCAACATGTAATTTTGTTTTATTTATTTCACCACCACTTAAATTATTTTTATATAATGATTATAAAATTACGTTAGAATCCTAAATGTTATAATATATTTTTATATAATTTTTAATTCCTACACTTACCAAAATTCCCATTTAATGGGATATTAAATCATTATTTTTGTGTACATTATACAACTTCCTCGCAAACCAACATCGTTTTTTCAAATTTCCACATTTTATTATTTGGAATAATGATGGAATTATAGTATATATATGATATAGATTAAATTTATAATGTCTTTAGTGTTATGAAATTATTATATAATAGATACATTAATGCATACCATTTTTTGTAATATTATAACATCGTTTATGGACGTGTTTACTCTCATCTACTCAAAGAAGTAAGAATCATTCACATGATACATTTAATATATTGAGGAATGTTTTAACATACATATTTAATTTTTATGAAATAAATATGACAACTGAATTATAATATAAATATATATCATTTAATTTTCATTCTATTAATATTAAAATAAAATTGAAATAGTTTTTATGTGTACTTATGGGATACCATCTCGAGGAACGGTGTATAGCACTTCATATCACTAAATTTTATGGATTACTCAAAATGTAAGGACTGAACTTTAGTTTCATAGAGTTAGTGCCTTAATTTGTTAAATTATAATATAAATAAGGAATATTCACCCCAAAAGAAAAAACAGTTTACCAGTTTTGTAATGCCAGATACATATATAAGTTCAATATTACAACATGAATGAAAATACAACACAAAAACTTATTTTGAAACACACATAATCTTCTAGATTATCATTGAAATTCATTCATATTATACTTATTCACTACCTAGGGAAAATAAAACATGATAAATGGGTGAGATCATATTCTCTATATTGTTAAATAATACAAAAAAAGAAAATATAGACATTATGCATTATGAATAACTAAAAATACAACCCTTTAAAAATATACCTGAGCGTAACATAGAAGGAAAAATTGATTAAATAATTACCTAAAACATAAATAGGGATATTCAAATAGTCTAAAAATGACATTTACTATCAATATCTATATTTATAATAAGGGAATGCATAATTCCAAAAAATTTGAAATATAATGACAAGGCCTCGGACAAACCATCTGAAAATGATAAAGGCCTCGACCAAAACCATATTTGAAAATGGGAAAGGTTGTGGCAATGTCCATATCTGTATTGTCTCATGAGACCTTCTAATGAATAAATGGTCTATATTGGGTCCCACCTGTCACTTTCTAAGTCCAATGCATTCCTCATATAAAAGGATATAAATATAAATAACGTGAGCATATTAAGTAACATTCCCCAATCTATACACATAAACACTAACCATTCTGAGTAATATGGAGAGTGGATTCAAAATATAAAATACATAGAAAAAATAATAATAAATAATTAAATAAAATATGGTAGAAGTTATCATAAATTATTAGTCCCAATATGATTCAATGATAGTGTTGAAATAGATAAAATTACTCTTATAAAATCGTCGAGTAATTCTTGAGATAAGGAATCTTTTACATTGAAAAAATAGTTATATTGGAAAAATATTTGTATAAAAATATTTGTAAAATAATTAAGTATTCACATAAAAATTATTTATTCTTGAAAAATAATGGTTTCTAAAAACATATTATAGTGTGCCATAGAAAATAGGTAATAATTTGAGAAATCGGGAATGTATTTCAGGATGAATTTTTGAAATATCCTTTTAAAACATAAATCTATCCATAAAGGAAATAATTTTTATGGTTTATACACATATATAAAACATTAAAAAAATTTATGATGATTATATAAGAATAAATACGAATTTAACTTTGATTAAGATAGAAAACTAGTAACCTGAATGAAAATGGAGGTTCGGGTAGAAAACCCTTACCTTATATCTGAATATGTTCACCCCTTAAACATATGGTCATAGAATGTGAAATGATACTTATTAATAACTAAATTCAGAACTTATTAATAATTTATTTTATTTATTATAATTGTATGACATTATTTTATAGTCTTTTTTATGGGCAAATAGATTCAATATCGTTGTTTGTGAATGCTAGTTTCATTATTTTTCATGATTGGTTCTGTTGTATGACGTTAATGTAAAATGAGATTTCAATTACTGAATTGATTTTTTATTTTATTAATGTTCACATAGATGGTAAAATTATCATATAATTAATTTGGTAAATTTTCATGAGGATAGATCATTATATAAAAATCGAATGATTAATTCTTGGATTAATTTGGTGGTTTTATGATCATCACGAACTCATTTTGATTTTTTAATTAAGACCATGTGTATAAAAAATGTTCCAGAACATTATATAGGATATATTAAAAATATTAAGTTTTGGTTCGACAATGAAAATTGTTTCATGACCTGAATTGATGATGGTAATATAAGTTGAAACACATCATCCTTGAATGTGATAAATTAACAAATCTTAGATGTTATTTTCATTTATAAAATAAATTGAGGTGAAATGAGTTATGATGATGAATTATTCCAATATTAGGAAAAAATTATAGTACATGTAAGTTGATGGATTTTTCAAAAAACATTGAGCAACGGATATGGGGAAATAAAAAAGAAAGAGAGGGTCTTGAAAGAAAATAAATGAAATGAAAAGTGGAATTTACCTCTTGAATTTATCTTCCATGACAACCTCTTTAGGGGAGAGGATTTGGCCTTCTGAGGATACCAAGATCTACTATATATAGAGGATATTGGGATGGTATTTTAGTATAATTTAGTCAATTTACAAGGATTTATTGGAGTGAAGAGAAGAACGAGTGAGGGGTGGTTATTATAGAAGATGAGAAGAGAGTTTTTTCATTACTTAAATAATTAATTTATTATTTTGGATCAAGACTATGAATAGTATTTATTATTGTGACTACAAATATTAATAAGTTCATATGAAAAAATGGTCATTTACATCATTCATAACTCAAGAATGGTGTAAAAAATCATTTATTTAGAATATTTCGTAAATTATCGAATTTAACTATTCAACAGAAATTCAAGTATTTTGGAAATATACCAATAAATAAACCTAAAAATTTTATCATATAGAATTAATAAATGAACTCCATTTTATAAAAATATTTTTATAATTAATAGAATTTTAATTTTAAAAAAATAATTATTTACATGAAAAATACATATTTTTAATTTAAAACAGATTTTATAATACTTCTAAAAAATTACTACGGTATACTAAAATTATAGTAAATTCCTAGGAAATTTTGTATTTATTTATGAATATATATTATGAAAATGAATTTTATTTTCAATAAATTTATGAATTTAAAATTTTAATTATATTATTGTTACTCACCAAAAATAACAACAAATAATTATTAATTTTTAAAATATTTACTCTCATTTATATGGTGCCTAGATTTTTATATACTCATATGGGTGAGGTTACTATTCGAAAGGTTATACTACTATTCATAAGGGTATGTTACTATTCATATGGATAAATTATTATTCACTAAAACTGTAAGTTGATCCTATTGGACTATAAATATCTTACTGATCGAAACTGTGTATGTCAATTTTTTCAAAATTAAAATCATAGAAGAGACTAAAATATATTTGAATTTTAGGTTATAGTTATCTCCATTAAATATAAAATTTTGTTTCTTTTATAGAATTAGTGTCTAAATAATTCTAAAATAAATTTATTTGTAAAACCATGGTGTTTTACATTCTTCCCCCCTAACAAAAATTTCATCATCGAAATTACTATAATGTTACCTCATAAAAATATTTGGGTAGTTGTTCATCAATAGTTCCTCAGGATCCCTTATTTCCTCTTCAATTTTATGATTTTTCCAAGGTACCATTATGAACCAAGTCCTATGATTCTTCAACTAAGGTTCTTTAGTTTCTAGAATCCAGAAAAGCTCTTCACAGTAATATAAGTTAGGATCCAACTATATTCCTTCAGAAGTGAGGACATGTGTTAGGTCTTCCATGTACTTTCTCAATAACAACACCCAAGACATGTTTTGTACATTAGAAAGGCTATGGGGAATTTCTAAATGATAAGCTTCATATCTAATTCTCTCCTAAATTTCTTATTGGCCTATGTAGTAGGGGCTCAGTTTACTTTTCTTTCCAAATCTAATATTACCCATACATGGAGATACATTCATGAAAATTTGATCACCCTTCTGAAATTCCAAATACTTCCATTAACAATCAGCATATCTATTTTTCTTACTATATGATTCTTGGAGGTGGGTTTGAATAGTCTATACCTTTTTTATTATTTCCTTCCCATGCTCTGGGCTCACAAGCTTCATTTTTCTAACTTCATCCCACCATGTTGGTGCATGACATTACCTTCCATAAAAAGCTTCATATGGTGTTGTTTGAATACAATAATGGAAAATATTATTGTTGGAAAACACCACCAAAGGTAAATATTTATCCCACAATCCTAGAATGTTGTGTGATCTTGATCTCCACGTTTCTTCTAATGTATGGATCATTTTTTATAAGATCCCTTCAGTTTGGGAGTGATATATAGTACTCAAAAAAATCTTAGTGACCATTTATTTCTAAATACTTTTCTATAATTTTAAAGTAAATAGTGGATCATGATCAGAAAAAATTCAAAGAGGTGCTCCACAAATTCTCACAACTTCATTTATATAGAGTTCTCAATGGATCTCCATTTGAAAATAATCCCTTATCGAGAGAAAATCGAAAGATTTCATAAGTCAGTCAAAAATTACCCATATTTAATCATTCATTCATGGAGTTCTGGGTTGTCAAAAGATAAAATCTATGGTGATTTCATCCCATATAGATGTTAGAATAGGTAGAGGATGCATGAATTTTCAAGGATATTGTCTTTCTGCCTTCATCTATTGAAAGACTAAATGTCTTGATACATAATCTACAATTTTCAACTTCATTTTATCCCACCTGAAATGTTCCATCAAATATATATACATAATTGTGTCAACAGGATATATATGGAAACTTGATCTATTGTTATCATCCAATAACTCCCTTTTGGGCTCGGGTATATCTTGAACACAAAGGCTCTTCCAAATTTCAAATTTCCATCTTCATAAACAAAGTCTTGAAACACCCCATCATTCAAAGAATTAATTTTATTTTGAATATTCTCATCATAAGGATGAGAAAATTTAATCCTTTCTAATAAATATGGGTGTGGTGAACCAATTGAAAAATTATTGATTTCTTAACTTCCTTGATAATTTCCATGTTTATCCTTACTAGATCCATTAATACAATATCCCTTTAAATCCCCATTTTGATTAAAACTCCATGATCCTTCCTTCCTAATGCATCAACTACCTAATTTTTATTTCCTAGGTGGTAGTGTGTGGAATAATTATAATTCGTGATCAGTTCGATCCATCTTCTTTGCCTCATGATTAATTATTTTTTTGAGAATATTTATTTCAACCTTTTTTGATCAGTATATATATCACATAATTTACCATAGAGATAATTTCTCTATATCTTCAGAGAAAATATTATAACTACTAACTCAAGAAAATTATTTGGAAAGTTCTGGTCAAAATTTTTTAACTACCTTGATTAATATACAATAAAACAATCATTCTATATAAGGATGCATCTAATTCCATTCTTTTATGCATCACTATAGATAAAAAATAAATCATTTCCAATGGTAGAGTTGGGATTGGAGCTTTCACTAATATCTTATAAAATTATTTAAAACATTCCTTGCATTATTTTTTCCATATGAATATAACACCTTTACGAGTAAGCTTGGATAACGGGTTGGCTATTCAGCTGAGGTTCTTAATGAAAAGCTAATAATAATCTTATTAAGTAATATAAATATACACATCAGTTATGTTCCTTGGTGTAGGTTGTTCCAGAACAACCATTATGTTCTCATGATCAAACAATATTTCATCCATATATAAAATACTTCCATGAAATAAATCTGATTGAAGCCAAAATTCAATCCTATTAAACTTTCCATATAATTTATTTCTTTTAAGAGACTTCGGAATAATGCACATGTGATTTTCATGATCTTTGTAGATTTTGGACTATACAATGATATGATCAAAAAATAACAAAAAAAAATCATTGGGATATTCCATAAAAAACTTATTCAATAGATCCATGAAAATAGAGGGTTCATTAGTCAATCCAAAAGGAATTATTGTAAACTCATAATTCTTATACATGGTTTGAAATAATGACTTTGAAATATCTTTCGTCATTAAATGAAATAAGTTATATCTAGATCTATGATCAATGTTCAAAAAATATTAGGCTACATAAAGTTGATCAAATAAATCATCAATGAGAGGTAGGGGATAAATTTTATTTATCATAATAGGATTTTTCTCCCTATTTTCAATGCAAATCCTCATTGATCCATCCTTATTATTGATGAAATGAATAAGGGATCCCCATAAAGAAACTTTGGGCTAACAAATCATTTATCACACAATTTCTATAAATGTTTCATTAGTTCTACATACTCCATAGCACCCATTCTATAAGAATTATTTGATATAGGTCTTCAACTAGTAATTAAATCAATAGAGAACACATCTTCTAGCTCTTTAGGATATCCATGTAAATCCTCTAGAAACACATAAGCATATTCTTACACAAGTTACATCATCAATTTAAACATTACTTCAATCACCCATATACATTTCTTTATCTTCCTCTCTAATAATTGAATTAATTAAATCTATTGGGGTGGATCTATATGAGAAAATGATGTCAATGTCTCTTCTCTAATGATTAGGGATTCTACACCGTTCTAAAGAAAAATTAACTTCCTTCTTCTTGCAATATATTTTTTTCATAATACTTTGAATGTCAGCCCATACTAAGGATTATATCAAAATTTATCATTGTTATGATGACATGGTTTATAACTAAGGCATGTTTATGTTCCATAAGGTGGTTGATCGACACATATTTGTAGAAATGATACTTCCATTATTTTTTTTAATAGAAAACTCCTTTATTATATCAAATTTAAAAAAACTAATTTTCTTATAAAACTAGGAAGATATAAAAGAATGTGGTCATCTATAATCAAATAAAGCATTGGATAAGTCCAAATAAACAATTAAACTGCATTCCACCATAGTATTAGGTACTTCAAACTCAGTAGTTATGATCACATAAGCTTGGCCTTGATCACTTTTTATTTTATAAGGCATGTTTCTTTGAAGCTTTGGAAAATAATTAGCATAGTGCCCCATCTCCCTAAAATTATTGGATTGAACATTTATATCTTCTTTAATTCCCCTAAAATCACTATCCTAATGGACTTTCTGTCCACACATATAGTACACCCCATTTATTTTTTAGCTGGCACTAAGGTGTTTCCTTCCATAAGTATCACATGTTGAAAAATTCCCCTTTTTATTCTTCCTTTTATATATTATATCTGATAATTATCTCTTATTCTCTTTTTCCCTTAAATTCATAATAGTTAGAGAATTTTATCTCTTTATTGATAGTATGTGTCAAAATGTCTTTGTATGATGAGAAACATTAGGACACTAGAGCCCTTTAGAGAAATGGTTTTAACCATCAAATAATCGATCATTATTTATCCTTAGATTGTGTACGTTTTCAGAATAATCCCTTGATAAACTTGTGAAGTTGGATTCATAATTTAAAACATTTTCAAACTACTTTTTCCTCGTATTTTTAAATGGTCTTTCCATATCTTCTATCTGTTAACAAGGGAGGTGTTTTTCTTGGAAAATTTCCTTGAAATCTCTCCATTCAATTGATTCTATTTCTTCCTCCCCATTTTTTTTTTTGAATTATTGACCACCACGGGTCCATATCTCCCAATAGATGATAAAACTCCATGAAACCCTTCTCTCTATCGTTACAACCCAAAAAAAGAAATATCTCCCCTAAAGAACTTATCCACTAATCCACTGTGAATGGGATTATAGTCCCACTGAATAATAGAGGGTGTTGTCACATAAGAAATGTAACATTTCTCCTATGTATTGGGGAACAAGATGCTTCATGCTGGTATGGTTATTGTTTAGAACATGAGACAGTTTTCCTTGTATAGTAATACATTTCTCTGAAAAAGTGGTAGCCCAAGATCAAATATAAATATATTCCATTGTAGGGAAATAATTACATGGGATACTCGTGTTTATATAGTTTTTATTACATCCACTAGGTTCCATTTCGAAATAATTTCATACACTAAATAAGGTTATGAATGATAATTAATAATTTCCACATTGAAAAACACATATCATAAATTGAAATAATATCCATAGATAATCTCATAATCATAGTTTCTTTGAAGAAAAATTTCAGTTTACTTACTTTATAATGGGTTTTAAATAAAATGTGAATTATCTTAAGAATATCCCCTAGGAGTGTCAAATTAGGTGTGTATTAAGGCCCATATTCATGTACCAAGATACACTGGGTCAATCCAAAAACACTTTGTCAGAGCATTACTCCAAGGTACATTTTTTCTAGAACCAAATCCACTTGTAGTATCTAAACATGGATGCCATTTATAGAAAGATCCACATATTCTATTCCTTATAAAAATTCAATTATGTTCTTGTATGATTATTCTCAAAGACTATCTTATGGGTTTGTTCCCTACTCTACATTTTCTAAATATAGGTTCCATGTTTTTTACTAAACTTCCTTGGATACCAAATGTATGTACTCAACCCTAGTTACCCTAATTTGGTGCCTTAATTTGTAAAATTTTCATATAAACAACGAATGAAAATCTCAAAGGAACAAATAGTTTAGTATTTTTGGAAATCTAGATACATACAGAAGTTCAACATTAAAACTTGAAAGTAAATACAATATAAAAACATTTTTGAAACACACATAATCTCATATATTTTCTTTACAATCCATTAGAGGGGATAATAAAATATATAAAATAGGTGATCTCAGATACTTAGTAAGGGTAAATAATATAGAGGAATGAAATATAGACACCAGGAAAGAGGAAAAATAAAAAATGCATGCCTTTAAAATTATACTTGAGCATAATATGGCAGGAATAAAAACTGATTAAATATATCCATAAAAAATATACGTGAATATTATGTTTTTTTAATAATAACCTTTACTATCAATCTATATTTTTATAATGATGGGATTTAAAATTAAAAATATTCTAAAATATACTATCATGACATCATCCAAGACATCTTAAAATGATTAAGGCCTCAGCCAAAATTATATCTAAAACTGGGAACGTCCTTGGACAAGCCCATATCTATTTTGTTTTATGAGACCTACCAATACTTAATGTTGATATATAAGTCTCAACCTATCACATTATATGTCAAATTCATTCCTCAAATGAATGTTTATAAACATAAACAACATGAACATATGAAGTAAATTTCCTCAATCAATACACATAAACACTATCCATCCTGAGTAAAATAAAGAATGTTTTAAAGATATCACATACATAGTAAAAATAATCATTAAAAATTCAATAAAATGTTATATATGATATCATTATAGATTATTCCCAATAGTATTCAACATGATTGTTGAAATTGATAAAATTACTTTTATAAAATTGTCGAGTAATTCTAAAGATAAATACTATTTTACTTTGAAAAGAATAATTATTTTGAAAAAAATTATTGTATTAAACCTCAAGTAAAATAATATATTTTTTTATAATAAAATAAATTATTCTTGAAAAATAATGGCTTCAAAATATATAATATAGAGTTCCCTTGAAAAAAGGTGAGAATTTGAGAAATCAGGCTTGTATATCGGGAAGAATTTTTGAAACATCCTATTAAAACATGTATCTTTGCATAAAGTAAAGGCATATTATAGTTGGTAAACATATAAAGAAAATTTTAAAAAAAATCAATAATTTTTAAATAAGAATAAATAATAATTTAATTGGGATTAAGAGAGAGAAAGAGTAACCCAGATGAAAATGGAGGTTGAGGTAGAAAACCTTTACATTTTGTCCAAATATGTTCTATTCTTGAACATGAGGTCGAGTAATATTAAATTAGACTTCTTAATATGTTAATTCATAACCAATTAGACATGTATTTGATTTTTTATAATTTTATTAATTTCATTAATGGTCATTTTTATGGGTTAAGAAATTTAATATCATAGTTTGTGAGTACTTGTTTCATTAGTTTTCATGATCGGTTCCCCGATATAAAAGTTAATGTAAAATTATAATTGAATTAAAAAATTGATATTATATGTTATTAATATTTATATAGAAGGTTTAATTATCACATATTTCATTGGGATACTTTGGGTGAGGATGAATCATTAGATTAAATTTTAATGATAAATGCTTTGATTAGTTTTGTGGTTTTTTTATCATCACAAAATCATTTTGTTCTAAACATTAATCAATTTGTAAAAAAATGATTCCATAACATTAAATAATATATATAACATATATTATGATCTATTTCAACCATAAAAAATGATTTTATTAATATAATTGAAGATGGTAATAGATGTTTGAAACTCATCGTACTTGAATGTGATAAATTAACACATCTCAGATAGTATTTTCATTTCAATTATAAAAGGATAGGAATAAATAGATGATGATAAATTATTCTATTATAATAACAAATTTATAGTAAATGTAAGGTAATTGAGTTATCATAACATTTTTATGAAAGTAGTTGAGAAAATAAAAAGAAATAAAGAAACATGAATGAAAATAAAATAAATGATAAGTGGAATTTACCTCCTAAATTTATATTCCTTGGGATCTATATTAGGGGAGGGGATTTGGTATTTTTCAAAGAACAATATATTTTGGACGTTTGAGGAGATTGGGAGGTGATTTTTCATAATTTAGAAAGGGCATTAGTCTTGAGAGGAGTGAAGAGAAAATGGATTTTGGGTGGTTTTTATATTGGAGGGGAGGAGAGTTATTACAAAATTTTAATAATTGTTTAAATATGTTGACTCAATACTATAAATAGTATTAATTCTTGGGACTCAAAATATTAATAAATGCATGTTATTTAGAACCAATGATCATTTTAATCATCCATGACTCAAGAATGATGTAGAAATATATTTATTTAGCAAATTTTGTAAATTATTGAATTTCACCATTCTCCAAAAATTCATATATTTCTAAAAAATACAAAAATTCACTCTAACTATTTTTCTATAATTAGAATTCAAAAATAAACACCGTTTTATAGAAATAATTTTCTAAAAAATTTAAAAATAATTTTTAAATAAAATAATTATTTAAATTAAAGATATATATTTTAAATTTAAAACTGATTTTATAAAACATTCAAATTTTAATTGAGTTTACATAAAATTTACCTAAATACATAAGATTACAAAATATTTATTGAAGAATAAATTTTATGAAATTGAATTTTATTTTAAACAAATATATAAATTTTAATTTTAATTAAATATTTAGTAGTCACCAAAAATATCACCATATAATTATAAATTTTTTAAATATTCACTCTCTTTTATATGGTGGGTAGATTTTATTTACACTCACATGGGTGAGGTTACTATTAAAAAGGTTATATTACTATTCATATGGTTATGTTACTATTAATATGGGTAAAATATTATTCGACAAAATTTTATGTTGATCCTTTTAGTCTCTAAATATCATTAAAATCACTATCGTCTATGTCAGTTTTTCGAAATTCAAACCACAGAAGTGGAAAAACGATATCCAATGACCACGTTATAATTATATCCTATAAATATCAAAATGTTTTTTTTCGTATAGACTCTATGTTGAATTAATTCAATACTAATTTTATTTATAAAACCATGGGGTGTTACACTAAATACATACATATATAATATTTATGATATAAATGTCATTTATGTGATATTAAATACATTTTTGAATCTCTGATAATATAATGTATCATTTTCATTATTACATGTTCACTCCATAAAACACTAATATGATCATTTTGGGATGTGTTGATTATTGACTCCTCAAAGCGATGTGATCCCTTTTGAATCAATAAATAAATAAATAAGTATTTATCATTAAATAATATAGTATTTATGAAAAAATCATCATTATATAAGAATATATGTTACGTTCCTTCTTTCTATAATTATCATTGAAATTTTAAAATGTACTCATGAATATGTACAACCTACTATCTCTATAATGAAAACCTTTTTTCATTTATCATATTCATATTTCCTTATTTTTTTAAAAGAATAAATTATATAAAAATGTTATATTTATTATTCTTGATATTATAAAATAATATCCCCTTTGACCATTTTTAACATACCAAAGTAATTTTTTCACATAAACAGAATATAATCAAAACATTCAACTGAAACAAAATTGATTAGATAGTAGTATATGAAATATTATTTTCTAAAATAAAAGTTATAATAAACATGGAAAACTTTATCAAAAATATGTTTATTATCCATGAATATAGATACACTCGTGACAGGTTGGACACAAGGTAGTGGATTACAGATCAATTTACATTCCATCGAGATTCATTTTTTATTTATGCACCAATTTATGTCTTCATAGTGTATATATTATCACTCTATCAGGTAATTTCATGATTCATTATTTATTAATTTTATCTATTATTTATCATTGAATTGTTTCATTCATTGTATTTTGAAAAAAAAATACCATGTGGTAAATGTTATTGATCCATAACACATTCTTTTGTGATTTTGAACTTTCTTTAGAAAAATAACTACCTTGTTATCATTTTTATTAAAAATTACATTAATATTGGACATCCTTATTCTTTGATGATGGGTATACTTATATCCAAAACAGTATTACATTGTTACATATAGTGTTTACTTTGAATTTTATTTGATTCACTGGGGAAATATTGATAAATCCAATCCTCAAATATATATGAATATTTCATAAGGAAATTTTTTATTGAATTAAATAAAATATTAAATAAATATTAGGGATCGTTTTTAAAGGTATATCATGGGTTTAGGACAAATAATTGGGAGCCCCTCAAGGTAAATATAGTCTAATGATATGAAATTAGGTTGATAGCCCATATGTGCTTGTGATCGTTATGTTTTAATCACTCTTGTTAAAGGTTAATATATTGGAGTTATGATTTCCCCAACAAAATAATATTATACCATTTAATTTTTTTACCCATATTGTGAATGATAATTATGGTAATGGTTTTGTGCTCCTTTGAAACATTATGTATGTTAATTAAGCATTTTCATCATTTCAATTATTATAATTCAATGGATTTTCATAATTAAAAAATATTTGGATTCATTAAAAAATTAAGTTATTAATTAAATGGAATGTGTGTTCCATTTTTTACCTTTCCATATTGACTATTCTCATTGATTCATTATTACTTAATTTTTAATTTACTGTTATTGAGAATTATATATCACCAGAATTGTTTTTCTATTTCCCTTGGGTATGAAGATATATTCATAGAATGAGATTCAATGATGATGAAAAATTTTATATATTTTTTATCAAAATGAAAAAAATTCCATGTATTTATGAATTTTCCAAAAACTACTTAACTGTTTGATCCATCTAGATTTGATTCCATGTTATCATACCAACATAAAAATGTAGGGCATCAGCTTTTGGACTCTAGGGTCAGTGTGTTGCAGTTCGTATTAGTGCAAATTTATTAGAACACTTAGAAACATGACTTAAAAAACATTTTTTAGTAAACATAAACCTTTTATAGTCATTGATAATATTTATTGAATAAAATATAAAATAAACCATGATTATGATTACGTGTTCTATTATTAATACATTTGTATTTTTTTGATAATTATTTCAATTTTGTTGTGATTATATATTATGATATATATTTATATAATCTAATGGTGGACTTTTAACTAGAACACTCCAGAGGTAGATGAAATTGAACATAGAGAATGGGATGATTATCTGGAGATGTTCTTTGACAAATACTTCTCTCCTGATCAACAAACAAATATTTAGAGGATGTTCTTTACCTTAAAGAAAATGGATAGAGAAAAGTGTTTCAGAGTATGATTATTCCACTTTATATTATTCTAGGTATTCTATGGATTAAATATTAATAATAAAGAACTATATTTACCATTTATGTTAGGGGACTAAACCATGTCTTCGAAGCGGACATGTTTTTTAACAAATCCCTCCATATAATGATATAGTTTTATTTTTTATCAAGATAGAAAAAAAATTATCTAGTTATTATGTATTTGAAGCAAAGAAAATTAATACCAGTATCATAGAACAAAAATGTATTTAGGAAATAAGAGAATGAAGGATTTTTTTCCATGTGTTAATTGTGGAAAAGAACACTGTGGTTATTTCTTGAAGGGATGGGGAGATCGCAATATGTGTAGATAAAAATGAAATAAAGTGCATAATTGAAATGGATGTGGTAAAAATTCCATTGTTCAATGCTTCGACTATAATGACATGTGGCCCTATGAAAATTAATTTCAAAAATATAAATGGAATATACCTTAGAATAATCCATGGGATCATGTTCTAGCTTCTATTACTAGTATAAAAAAAGAGCATTGATTAAGGTTCATATGTATTTGGATCTATTAGTAATTTTGTTAAAAATATTTTTTTCAATGATTTATTCATTGTTTTAATTATTAAATATATAAGGATTTTACTATAATACATTTTCATTATGTATTTGAAGAGTATGTTGAATGGTATAGATTCCCACTAAAAATAAATCTGTAACTAGAAGAAATTTATAAAAAAACACATGATTGAGGGAAATCCAGCACTTAATATCATCCTAATTTTGAGTCAATGATTATTTGATAAAGATATGGTTAATATATATAATGTAAATTCGATATTTTAGAATACATTGGATATATTTAATGAATTATCAGCAATGGGGTTTTGCTATCATTTACAGAGTCTAATTTTTTTTTGAATTTAAGAAATATATTCAATATAGTTTAGACTTGTGAAAATATGGAAACATCCTTGTCCTTAGTATGGTTTAATGGTAATTCATGTTATTATCACACTCCAATAGAGTAGATGAATAATTATTTCACAATTGTTTATTAATAACTACATAATTTTATATAGATAATTATTGTTAATATTTTCTTTGAAATTCAATGACATTCTTTCTAATGTTTTGGATCATAATATTTTTAATGGTACATAAGGATAACCTCTTCATGAAATGGATTATCTGTAAATTTTGAAAAAAAATCAGAGGTTATTATTTTAATTCACCATATTATAAAACCTATGTGATATAAATAGTTTAAACATTACCAAAAGGATAATTTCATTCTTATGGAATAGAAATGTACTAGGTAAGTAAAATTACAAGTATTATAAAAGTGAGAAAAAAAATTCAACTATAAGGAAAGGGTTTTTAAACAAAAATGATGAACATTTGTTATCATTTTTGAAGATATCAATGTTACATTCTGACAGTAGAATGGTATAGACCATTTACATTTTTGTTGTCTAATTCATTAAAGTAACCTAGGTGCGCGCATGCGCACCCCACTGCGGGTCCCAAGAACATATTTAAGTTTATTAAATAACTACCAAGTTGTATGAAGAGTGTTAAGTTTTGCTTTAGTGTGGGGTTTGGGATTAAAAATAATTAATTCTGGATTAAAAAATTAATAATATATTTAATGAAATTAAAAACAAAGTAAGAAGGGATAAAAATAAATTTTGAAATAAAATTGAAAGGGGGTTACAGAAAAAGTAAAAATAAATTAAATGATATATTTCCATTTTTATTTATTTTATCTTTTTTACCTTCTATCCTTTTAATTATATTTTATTTTTCATTTATTTTTTTTTAATTTTCTTATATTTTTATTTTCATTTTCTTTCTTTTCTTTCTTTTTTTTCTCTCTTCCTCTCCTCCTCTACCTCATGTGCACCCCTACCTCTCCCTTAGTGGAACACCACCCTACAACCCAATTTAAAGACGACCCTACCTCCATCAATCATCTGTTTTATTTATCGTCAGGTGTGAAGTAAATCTAAAGCAATGGCTAACCTCGCACATTTATAATATTATGATTTCACTTATGATCCTATATGTACTTCATCATGGAATGATTTTTCTCTATTTTGGAGTTTTTCAAAAATCTTTTGTTTTATTTTATTTTATGTCAAATAAAACCTTACCACCGATCATAGAATCATCTACAACCATAATGTAGGGTGTCTACTTGATCCCCCTAGTTTCATTGTGATATATAAAAATGCACTATTGTGTCGTTTGTCGATGCCTACCGACTTTGTGCAAATTCACCCAATTTATTTCATTTATTGGTTTCGCCTAATTGTTGTACCACAATTTTTCATGAATTAAATTGTTTAAATTGATTCAATAAGATCAGAAACCCCTTTGGCCATTCCAACATGGTCGATAATAATTCTATTAGCCTGCGTATTTAATTTAATTAACTGTATGTGTTGCGCAGTCCATTTTTTTGTAATTAAATTGAATAATTAGTTTTCTTTGATCACGAACATTGAGTTGATAGATCTTGGGTAGTTATTTGTCTGAATTATATATTTATTAAAAATTTCAATTATTTTTTTATGCTGATCTGGTATCTTTCCTTGTTATGTTGTTACACAAAAATATTTAATTTATACCTTTTGATTCACGGGTGTATCAGTTTAGATTTCAAGCTGTATTTTAGTATGTTTATTAAGTCATATATACTATAGTGAAAATTTTAATTAAATTTAGGGTAGGTAAAAAAGGTGGGTCTCATATTAATGGGCACTCTTAGACACTTCATTCCCGACGGTTACAACTATGTATCAAAGGCGGTGTCTTTGGCATTTGCAGATCAAGACTTTCTCTCGCATTCTAATACTTTTGAATCACAATGGTTCCAAAAGGACCCACTAAAATGTATCTATTGGAAATATGGGTAAGACAGCCTTAGAAGATGCTTGACCCCATTTTGTGTGATCAGAACGGACTCATAGTAAAGCCACTCCTTGATCGATACTGGTTCTTTCGAAATATTTCCTTGGATGGGCTCTGTGGTATTAGATAAATTTCTGAATGTTCCATAGCAATACCTTCAGGATGGACCCAAACCCCAACTCTCAACTTGAACCCATAATAATGATGCACTAAAGGTTTATATTAATTCCAATTTGAGCCTCAAGAGATTTGTGATAGTTTATCTGGTATGGTGAAGAACACATGGTTGACACATGTCTTAGACCCCATGTTAAAGATCAATCTTTGAGGTATGCATTTTTATTATTCTAACATCCTTTTCCAGGATTTATATATATCTATATTTTGATTATACTTACAGGTACTCTTTTCATACTTTTGTCATAGGAAGAAGCAGATGATTAGGGATGGGTACCATTGGGAACCTGGTCTGAGTAATTTTTTTCATTGCACTTAATTAATTATCTGGAATTGTTATACAATGGAACACTGAATTTTATTAATTCATGAAATGAAAGAGTTTAGACACCATGGGTGCCATCCTACTGTGATTCTATCTCACACCCTAGTCAGGCATCATTGACACATGAGTATATTACATGCTTACGGGTATTAAAAGATGAATGTGTACTACATTTAATTCTTGATGGTTTTTTTCTGCTTAGGAATGATACTGGGGAAGAGGAAAAAAGCCTTTCTTGTGATTCTATTGTTTCTTTGTGTCTTATTTCTATTTGATAGTATTCTTGAGTTGTTATTTTTTTTACTTTCATTTTTTATAGACATCATGGAAAGGCATCATTTTTTGAGATTCCACACTTGATAATTATTGAGTTGGATTATTTATATTGCTTATGCTTTAGTTTATTAATTTATATGCTTCCTTTATTTATTATTAATTTTTTGTTACATTTGTTGTGATATTACCTATTACCTATGAGGGCATAGTCTCCCCCATGAAAATGAAAAATTCCCTTACTTCTTGTCGGTAACCTCTCGTATTCCGAGAGATGTGCTTGAGGTTATTTGGCAAACATGGCTCGAGGGACCCTCTATGTGTCTCCTGGGACGGGAACACTACAAAGTGGTATCATTTGTTATTTTTCATTTTTCCATACTATTTGGGTTAAATAAGAGATTATAATATAGGTATTTTGGAATGTACCCTATTCATGGACATAGATAACTCATGTATAGGGAAACCAAATATCATGGGTTGGGATTGCAGTAATTGTTTATGTGGGTTGTTGTTGATATGATTTCAATTTTGGGTGACTCAATTGTTTTTCATTGTTATTTGTGTTGGAATTGTTGACATAATGTGTTTTTACCATTGCAGCCCGATAATATGAGGGAAATACATTATATGCATCCTATTAGGCACCATAAGATTAAAATTACATGCATATTTCCATGCCATATCTACATTTAGCGTGAATTTTCTTGTTTGCATGTGTGTGATGTTGAACCTAGTGGTAATTTTTTTAAAATGTTGGTTTGTTAAATATAAAGTTGTGGAACTTGTTTAGTAATCCTTTTAAATTGTATCTTCCATATCAAAACCCGGATCTAAAATTGGATATCTATTGTTTATTTCTCAGAGAAAGGCAATGTGCCTAACCTCTTTTGCTCCTTAATAGTTTTTTCTCATCTTCTTTATTCTTTTTATAAAGGTGTGTGTTTGGTTATTATAGATAAATTCAATTGCGATGTCTTCATGTCATGCCTAGAGAGAGTGGAAATGAGCACAATCCATAGATTGGGGGATGCAGACGACCAGTGATTCCTCTTATAGTGCCTCATGTGGTACTACCTCCTACCAATCTTCGATGGGACCCTTAATCTCAGTTCATGGATAGTCTCCTCAGGTTTATGCAGTCAGTCTAGAGTATCCTCAGACCTTCCCCATCTATGGAAGACCATATGCGGGACTTTCTGCAGCAGAACGGTGCCACCTTCTTGGGGAGTGGAGGCCCTCATGCAGCAAACACATGGATAGAATTCATAAGGTATATCTTTAAAAACCTCGAGACACTTCTATAGAGAAGTTTCAAACTTGCAGTCTATATGATTTGTGAATCAACCAACTGATGGTCAGACATTGTTTCTAAGGTTGACCAGACCAGTGACATGGTTTGGGATAACTTCCAAGAAGCCTTCTATGATAACTTTTTCTCATAGAATCTGAGATATTATCGAGAATTTGAGTTTAAACTATTAAAGTAGGGCTCTATTACTATGTTAGAGTATTCTACTCATTTCACAGAAATTTTTCATTTTTTCCATCTCTAACTAGAAAAGCACAGACTACTACAATACCTTTTAAAGATGGAATTGAGTATATTATCCTCTCACAAGTGAACATAATTTGTTTGACCATTGTTATAGAGATCATAAATCAGGCACTAATATTAGAGCGAAATTCCAGGGAAGCTAAACAGGTGATCCAGGGTGGTTCAATTCCAATACAAGGTGATGGCTCTTC
Source organism: Viscum album (assembly GCA_963277665.1). NCBI lineage: Eukaryota > Viridiplantae > Streptophyta > Magnoliopsida > Santalales > Viscaceae > Viscum > Viscum album. Next base: position 1,825,742,269 of record OY728150.1, on the reverse strand, counting down.
TAGTAGTAGGAAACACCATTTTGAAGGTCTATGTAAGGGAAATAATAACCAAATAGAACATTTATGGTGCTCTGTCACATGTTATCAGTGCGGTAGAGATGGTCACAAGAATCCATATTACACGAGTGACCTGAAGGAGTGTCGAGCATGTGGCAAGATGTGTCACCTTTGGCATTTCTTTCATTATATATCTTTAGCCTCCTATGGTAGAGGATCTACACCAGCACCTCTGTCAAGTATTGGATCTATGATTCCATAGCAGATAAGATGATCTTTTTCCACCGACCAATTAATCCAATGTAATGGTGGAGGTCATGGTTGAGTAAATAATGTTTTATATTATCAGTAATAGCATATTGGACCTTCTTAGGCCAACCATGAAATGCCTAAGGGATGCGGTTCAGGTCTCATATATGTAGTGAAATCAACACCAAAGGACTAGAATGTAGGACCATCTATGATTAGAGGTATTATCCTAGTAGCCTCTACGTTATTTTCTCCTCTATTTTATACTAGCACATCACACTCTTTTATATCTACACTTATTTTTGAATGTCTTGGTTTTCTATTTGAGTACCATTGTGGCATCATGTATCTCAACACTCCTCTTGGGGTCAGGATAGAGGGACTACTCTAGTGCGAAGAGTTCCCCATGAGATAGGTGGGTGCCATTTTGTTTTGAATTTCTATATCCACGATATGTCTTGCATCGAATTCATCTTTGGTATGAACTGGATTTCTCCTTATCGCGCTCAAGTGGATTGCTATCACCATCAGGTTTCCATTACATCCCTAGAGGGTGACACATATATACACAATGTAGAATATGATATGTTAGAAGATCGAGCTAATATTAAATATGATGGGTTGGGAAAAGTGACAGCTCAATTGTAAAGTCTCTTCATTAGTGATCTTGGAGTGTAGGTAGTTGAATTCAATCTAGTGGTGGATCTTTTTAGGGACATCTTCTCTGCCAATTTCTCTAAATTAACTTCAATGATGGATGTGGTGTTCACAATCGAGCTCATGCTAGGTGTAGCACTAGTGTCTATTCATCCTTATAGGATAGAACCAACAGAGCTACAAGAACCCAAAAATAAACTTGAATACCTCAAGGTTAAGGGTTTCATTAGACCTAGCAAATCATCGTGAGGTTCACCTATTATTTTCACCTAGAAAGATGATGGAACCCTTAGGTTATGCATGGATTATTATCTAATCAACCTTATCACAATAAAGAATCTATTTCCATTTCCTTTTATAGATAATCTCTTCGACTAAATCTAGAGAGAAACTATTTTCTCTAAGATTGATCTGAGGTCAGGATATCACCAAGTGCATTTGTGACCATCTAACATACAACATACAACATTTTTAAGTAGTTACGTCTTGTATGAGTTCTAGTTATGCCATTCGGCCTCACGAATGCACTGCAAGTCTTCATCACTCTGATGAACCGGGATTTTTACCAATATATTTATTCCTTTGTAGTAGTCTTCCTAGATGACATCTTTGTGTCTTTGTATTCCAGACACGACAATGCAACCCATCTTGAGATCGTGCTGATTACACTAAGAGACCACCATCTATAAGCTAAGATCAATAAATTTCATATTTTGGATTCATAAAGTTAACTTATTGGGTCCTATTATATCTGAAGATGGAGTATCAGTTGATCGACAAAAGGTGAGCATCGTAGTTTCATGGGAGTAGTATAATAATGTATTCAAAATACATATATTATTCTGAATTTCTATCTATTACAGGCATTTCATCCAGGGTTTCTCTCACTTATCCTCACCTCTTATGACCCTAACTAATAAAGTTGTGCATTTCATCTCGTCAGATTCATATGAAAATCCTTTTCAGGAGTTGAAGGGAATACTATTGTTTGCCCTAATCCAAATTTTTCCAAAACTGTGTAAAATCTATACTATTTGTTGGGATGCTTCAAGAATCATACTGACTGATGTTTTATTTCATGATGATAGGGTTGTGGATTATGGATCCTTCCTGTTGGGACCTCACGAGTGGAAATATCCTACACATGACCTTGAGTTGGAAGCTATGGTTCATTATCTACGTTATTGGAGACACTATTTGATGGGTGAGAGGCTTATGTTCTACACAGAACATAAATTCCTAAAATATATATCTGCTCAACAAGACATGAACTTATAGAAATATTGGTGGGTTAAATACTTTTATTCATTCAACTTTTAGCTTTCTTATACCCCTGGTAATGGAATGTTGTGGCAGATTCTTTAAGCCGCAAGACATAGACACAAGCCATTCATGTAGCTAGCAGTGATTGTAAAATGATGGATTTGTTTTCTAAGATGCATTTGGAGGTTAAGTAACAGTGCGGGAAACCTATTCTAGTAGCTCATAAAGTCACGTCCTCTCTTCTATAGCAAGTCTGAAGGTGAAATTTGACAGATCCAGAGGGGATCATTTTGAGGGAAAGCGTTACAAGAGGGAACCCACCTCCTAGTTGGGTTGTTGTTAGAAGTGGAAATCTTCTTTACTATGGTTGTATAAGGGTAACATCAGGTATATGAGAAGAGATGATGAAGGAATCTCACACCTCCATTTGTGCAGTTCATTCTAGGCTAGAAATGATATACAGAGATATGTGTCAATAGTACTTGTGGCCTGGTATGAAAAAGAAAATAGTAGGTTTCATCACTCGGTACTCCACCTTTCAATAGGTGAAGGTATATCCCTAGTGTCCATCTAGAATCCTATAGCCTCTATCCATTCCTAAATGGAAATGGAATGACATCACCATGGATTTCGTTAAAGGTTAACCAAGATCTCTTCGAGGAAATGATGTCGTTTGGGTGATTGTCAATAGGTTGTACAAGGTTGTACACTTCTTACCTATCTGGGAGACCTTTAAGATTGATGAGTTGGGAAGGATCTATATCTGGGATATTGTGATACTTAATGTTCTAAATTATTCTATTTTCTCAGATAGATATTCCTGCTTCACTTCATAGTTCTTGAAAGGGTTTCAAAAGGCTCTGGGTTTAAAATTACTTTTGAGTACAACATATCACCCTCGGATTAATGGGCAGTCTAAGGGAACAATACGAGTGTTAGAGGATATGATACAAGCATGTATCCATGATTTAAGAGGTTACTAGGAGAATAATATACCTCTTTTTGAGTTTACCTATAATAAAAGCTTCCAGTTCAAAATTTAAATGGTTATGTTTGAGGCCCTCCATTGTAGATTGTGCATTTCACCGTTATGCGGGCTAGAAGCAGGTGAGCCACCTCTGTTGGGTACTCATCTCATTTAGGAGACTTTTGAACAAGTCCAATTGATTCAGAAGTGCGTTAATATAGATCAATCGAGATAGAAGTATTACACCACTCATCACCGCAACCCTTTAGAGTTCGAGGTGGGACATCGAGTCTTTCTTTGTGTTTCTTCGTGGTTGGGTCACAGGTGGATATGGAGGCTGAGAATGTTATCACCGAGAAAAGTTGTCCCATTTGAGATATTTTATGGTGTTGAGAATGTATCCTATCAGTTACTACTACCTCAGAGGTACCTTTGCATACCCGACGTTTTCCATGTATCTCAGCTCTGACAATATCATTAAAAAACGTCTCATTCTTTTCACCCTACTGACATCGAGATTGAGGCACATGAATCCTTTGAAGAGAATATGATGTGTATCATGGACAGTAGCATGAAATTTTTATGAGGAAATTTAGTCCCTCTAGTCTTGGTGATATGGCAACACATATGCATTCATGATGAAAACTGGGAGTGGGAGATTGATGTATGTGCGTAGTGGACAGGTCTTTTCTCTAACGATGTTCCACTACCCTCAAAAGGGAAACTTATGAAATATTTGTATTAAATAGTGGAGGTTGTAAAAACATGGATTTATTCAGGTATGAACCGTTTAAATATTTTTTGTCTAATTATTTAATGTGATTGGGTTGCGCGCATGCGCACCCCGCTACAGGTCCGGGGCAACTATTTAAAGTAATAAAATAACTGATGAATTTTTTAAAAAATGTTATGTCACATTTTATCACAGTGTTCAAGATTAAAATAATTAATTAAGGATTAAAAATAACTAATAATATATATAATGAAATTTAAAAGAAAGAAAAAAGGGATAAAAATAAATTTAGAAATAAAATATAAATAGGGTTACAGAAAAGGTAAAAATAATTAAAATAAGAGATTCACATTTTTTATTTATTTTTATCATATTTCATTTACATCCTTTTTATTATATCATATATTTCATATATTTTTCTTTTTAAATTTTCTTTTATTTTTCACATATTTTTATTTTCTCTTTCTTCTTTTTATTTCTTCTTTTTTCTCTCTTCCTCTCCCTCACATCACACCCCTCCCTCTCCCTTGGTGGTTCACCACTGTGTAGCCCATTTGGAAGAACAATGCGCTTCCATCCATCAACTGTTTTTTTCGCCGTTAGGTATACATTAAACCTTAAGGAAAGGCTGGCCATTCACATTTAGAATCATAGGATTTCATTGAGTATCTTGCACGCAGTTCAGCACGAAAGGATTTTATCCAATTTTGGGGTTTTTATAAAATCATTTGTTTTCTTCCATTTTATGTCAAATCAAATCCGAATGCGGATAATTTTATCATATGAAACCATAAGGTATGTATTCTACTACCTTTCACCCCCACCCCCACCATTTCGTTGCTATTTATAAAATATCATCGTTGTGTAATTCGTCGGTGCCTACCGACTTTGTGCAAATTCATCCAATTTATTTAATTTATTTGTTTCTTCAAATTGGTGCAGCCATATTTATAAGGAATTTAATTGTATAAATTATTGAAAAAATATTGGACACCTTTTTGGGTATGCCGACCTGGTTGGTAATGTCTTTGTTATCACGTGTATTTAATTTAATTAACTGCATTTGTTGCGCAACCCATTTTTTGTAATTAAATTAAATAATTATTTTACTTTTATCATGAAATTTGAATTGTTGGATCTTTCATGGTTGTTGTGATGAATTAGTTTTTTATTAAAAAGTTAATTTATCTGCCTATGTTTATGTGGTATCTGGCCTTGTTATGTTGTTATGCTGAAATATTTAATTTATACCTTTTGAATTACAAGTGTATCTGTTCAGATTTCACATTGAAATTTCATATGCTTATTATGTCATATCTACTACTCTGAAAACATTAATAAAATTTGGGGTGGGGAAAGAAGGTGGATCCTATATTAAAGGCCACACTTAGACCCTCTATTCCTAACTGTTTCAACTAAGCGTCGGCGGGTGGTGTATTTTTCTTTTCCAGAGTGAGACTTCCCTAGACTTTCTAATACTTATGAGTGACAATAGTTCTACATGGTCCCACAAAGATAGATCTATTGGCAAGATGGATAAGACAGCCTTAGATTATGCTCAACCCCTTTTGAGATTTTTTAAATTTTTTGTTGTCTGTTGAATCACACCTTGTTGACGCAAGACTTAGACCCCATGTTAATGCACTAGATTAGGGGTATGCCTCTTCTTTGTTCTACATTGCTTTTTGGGCTTTATATATATGTATATGTGCATTTGTCTTACAGGTACTCCATTCAGACATCCAACTTTAGGCCGAAGTAGGTGATTAGGGATGAGTACCATTGGGAACCTAGTCTAAGTTATTTATTTCCTTGCACATAATTAATTATCTTCAATTTTTATACAATGGTACACTGCATTTTATTCCTGCACGAAAAGATATGGTTTTGAAAACATAGAAGCAAGCCTACTGTGATTTTATCTAACACCTTTATCAGGTGTCATTAACACCTAAGTTGATTATAATCTTGTAGGTATTGTCAAAGGGAAGTGTGCGGCTTTAGATGCTTAATTGTTTCCATCTACTTTGTATGGAGACTAGGGAAGAGGACTGTGCCTTTCTCCTGATACAGTTTTTTCGTTATTTCTTTTCTTTTAGTTGATAGTATGCTTTAGTTTATTTATTTTTTTGTACATTAATTTTAGACATAAATCATCGCATGACATTGTTTTGTGAGATTCTACACATGATTATAATTCAGTTATATTTTTTATATTGTTTCTGTTGAATTTTATTCATTTATATGATTCCAATATTTACTATTTATTTTTTTACTTCCTCTTTGATATTACCTATTACCTTTTAAGGCATAGTCTCCCCCACAAAAAAATAAAAAACCCTTACTACTAGTCAGTAGCTTCTGGCATTCGAGGAGTTGTGCTAGAGGTTTTGTGGCCAACCCCACTCAGGGAACCCATAAGGTGGCTCCTAGGATGGGGACGCTACAATCAACGACTTTTTTCACATCTCTAGTTTATGGATTTATATTCCATATATTTATCATGAATATGTTCTCATTCACAATCCATTGGAACATGATTGTTAAATTACTATTCCATGTCCATGTTTTCACAGATATGTCTAACTAAAAATCCTTGTATTTTTGTGATGTTCACATTTCATTTGACCTCTTATTAAAAAGATTTATTAATAACCCAAATTACGATGTGGTATTTTCAACAAAAATATTTTCAAATATAGATTCATCGACTACTGAGATTCAGTTTTAACTGTGAGGATGCAATTTATTTACCGAGGGGAAAATTTAACACTGTAAGATATTACAATACTTTCCATTAAGAAGAAGTTTAATTTTATTATTTTCATGGTTTATATGAAACCACATGATATGGTTTTCTATAAAAACACATTGTTATATTGTTTCTCAAACAATAATGAGTTTCATTGATATATTTTACTACAAGAAAAAACAACTTTTATGAAAATAATATTAACTATTAATATTATTATCTAATATGATAGTTATCAAATAGATGTTATAATTGAACACATTAAATGGGGTAACTAAATTTAAGATATATTGTTTATATATGTTTATTTAATTATTGGCTGAAAATTAATTTTATGTTGATGAATAACCCAATTGAATATAATCGAAATGTTTTTATAAAAACGATTATTATACACAAAAATAATTTTGTCATAATAATATAAATTAATTAATATTATTCTATGATATTAATTAAATATATATAGATATATTATATTCAAAAAAAAATTATATTTATCCTCTATACATGATAGGCATGATACAAGAACAAATATTGTTTTATGTGTAAAAACCTATATTGTTCTAAAGGTGGTTTTACCACATTTTACTAGAAGACTTGTTTTAAAAATAAATTTTAAAACAATTTTAAATTTTATATGAAAAATATATACATAGTTTTGAAAAATTAATCTCGGAATTTAATTTGGCTTAATTATTGGTAATTTTTTAGAATATTCATATTTTGATGAATAGTAAAAAAAATAAAGAATTTTAATTGAAAACTAAATTTGAATTTAAATAATTTATATTGTTAGATTATATTATTAGATGGTTTAAAATTTTAAATAGAAATATTTTATATCATTTACTACAATTTAGGTCATATATATAATTTTGATTCTAAATTTAATTATAAAATCAATGTAACTTGTTGGACATTTTTAAATTAAAACTCGCATTGATGTTATGTCTCCAAGATAAATTTTAAATTAATTTCCATGAAATCAAATATTTGAATTTTCATATATAAATTCATTATTTTGATTTAATGAAATTTATAATTTATCTTATCTTCATATTGGTTTTTTTTCTAAAAATATCCTGATCGAAATTAAAATTAATTAAGGAGATTAAGGTTTAAATGAGTTTACGTATTGGATAATATTTAGTATTAGTTGAAAATTGATCTAAACACTTATATAATACCCATTTTCCTAACATATTTAGACCATAAACCGACTTATATTGTATATAATTATTTATTGGTGGAACATGATATAAGGGAGACCTCTTAATAGTGTTTACCTTTCTATATTTTCAATAATGACACTCCCCCACCACTATGAAAGGGACCTCACCCCCTTACCTCTTCACACCACTCAAGCAATTTTTTTATTCTATAATCTTATAAAACAAACCCCCAAAATCACTCTAATAATACTTGAATCCTCACATTATTTATAATGAATTCCAAATAACGATATTTTTATAAACAAAATGGGGTTACTGATAGAGCTAATAATTTTCTCAATAATTATGTGTATTTAAATTTTTTTACCCCTAATAATTTATCAATATGGGATTATTTATCTCAAATTTGAAATTTTGGTGTGTTTTGGGATTAAATGTGAAAATTTATTGCTAAATTAATTTTAAAATTTTTTAATCACTTTGATATTTTTGGCATAACTTATGAAATATAATTCCAATTTGAGTGATCAATTTTTTAAGATTACATAATTTATGGGCCCCATATTTTTATTTCAGACCAAGATCTAATTCAAACATATAGAGTCCCAAAAAATTAATCAATTTAAACAACCCATTCGGGTAGACAGAGAGGACCCCACCTCCATAAATGAGGCATAAATCAGGCTACACACCTCCAATTTATGTGATTACAATTGATTTTAAAGAATGATTCATTATTGCATTTCCTCAATACTATTAAAGTATTTATTTTATCATTAATAGGGTTATTGAAATTTCATCATTGAATAATTATTCTGGAAGCATTCAGATAGAGAAAAACCACGGAGTAATTGTTCCATAACATCTTTCACACGTGGAGTATGAAGCTTAAAGTTTTAGGCCAATCATGTAAAATATTTTTGAAATAACCTTATTTAAGATTAAATTATATGATTTAGGAAAAACCAAGGGTATCATGTGAACTATTTAATAGGAAAGATTTTAGAAAATAAAATTCAGTCATTGATGACCTATTGTTTTTAGAAAATCATTAATCGTAATTTAAGACTCCATGAATACACTTACATGACTATAAATAAGTTGATACATTTGAATTGAAGGAGATACCAACTAGAAAGGGAATATGTAGAAGATTGTTACCTCTTTAGTATTTCCCTTTTCTTTTCTTTTCTTTTTGTTTTACTCGTCTATTCCCATTTAACACATTAATTTTTTAATTAATGTGTTTCCCTTTTCTTCTTCCATCCATTTTTCCAGTCCAAGCATAACATTATTCTATATTTTCTTCTCATTCAATTATGGCGTCTTATGCTATAAATGTGGGTTAACTAGAGGCTTCTCCTCAATAATAAAATCTCAACATGGAACTTAGAGTAAATGAATTTTACTAATATTGAAAATCAAGAGAAATGAAATTAATCAACCATTAATGTAAACAAAAAAATTTCAATTTCACAAAAAATATCAATTCAATTTCCCACTTTCCAAAAAATTAATCAATTCAATAATTTTACTTCCTCTATTTGAAAAATAATATAACTCCTCCTTTCATTTATTTATGCCTTTAAATTAATTGTTTTTAAACATTCCAAATCAAAATTTACCTCACTTCTAAATATTTTCTCTCATAACTCATGATACAATTCTCATAGATTTCTAAAAATATCATCAATAAATGGTCCCAATCAATATTATTATAATATAAATACATTATCCATTTTATAAAAAATGAAAACAAAGTCATAAGAACTTGCAATAAAGGTTCAAATTACTAAGGGGCTTAAGGTATAGAAGATTTGATGATTTAAAAATTAAATCTAAGGGATGATATTTATCTCATATGTTCAATGAACGATATAAAAAATTAATGTTTAATAAAATAATCCCCTTCAAATTAGTATCTCCCATTTCCCCAAAAGTCAAATTAATGGTTATGATAAAATAAATATCAATGATTTATTTTTTCATTCTCTTCAATATTTTTTTTCATTTATATTTTTTCATATTCAATTAACCATATCATTTTATTAAAAATTTATAGATGTAATAAACCCCATATCCACAATCTACCCATGTATGAAAAAACTCCTTGCTCTAAAAATAGTGATTTTTTGTTTTAACAAATAAAAAACAATTTTTTATATTTTTCAATTCTTTTTATATTTTTTTAATTCAATAATGGACAATAATGAAGTATAATGAATGAGTCAAAAACCATTATTTATACAATCTATATACACACACACACTTTTTCTTTACAATGTAAGTCATCCCTCCCTCCATGACTCTCTTAACCCCCATAATTAAAATTTAAATATTTGGAATAAATCAAGAGCAGGTTATGAATGGATAAAAATAAATTAAAACATGGATCATCCATATAAAAGTAATTCATAGTCAATATGGGATAATTAATTATTGATTTAAATGTGGTATTTCAGGGGAAAGTAATTTAAAAAAAGTTAGATCATTCATTTTTATGTGTTTTTTCAAATTAAAATTTTTAAAAAAGAAAAATAGAAGTTCTCATTGTTGACATGTCCAAATATCACTCAAGAAATTTTCTCAAGAATAAATAGTAATTACATGTCCTATAAATACTCATATTCATTAGACATATGATTTGGGAAAATTACTCCTAGAATGACTAATAATAACAATTAAATTCACATGAAAATTTGAAATTCAATGGATGAAAAATGTAATTGAAATTTTATTTACATAAAGAAACTAATTACCTCAAATCATGTGTCCTCATTTCAATATCCATTCTCCTCTTAACAAATTTAATTCCCCATTTTACTAATTATATCTCATTAACATTGAAATATAAAACAAGTAATCACTAGATTTATAAGAAACTCATGCCTATTAAATAACTAATGTAAAGATTGCATTCATGTTTTGGAATTCAATTTTAGTTTAAGGCTCAAAACCTGATCTTATAAAAAAATGTATGGACATTTAAAGATAAAAAATAAAAGTGAAATCCATTTTGAAATTAATATTATTACTGTTTCATCTTTGGGTATATGGGGATTACATGTGCCATTATGTTCCAACAAAATAAAATTAATCAATTTTTCACAAGGATCATTTCATTTAAGCTGAAAAATATAAGAGGGAGAGGGTTTTATGCTATAATACTTCCTAAAACTAAACTTTAAATATAAATTCATTAAAATATAAATGATTGAATTATCCCCCTTATGGGCCCTAAATTTTTACTCCCTCTAAATGTTAGTGTCATATGTTATTCATAATCATATGGTTGGTGGGGATTCAGGGAATTGAACCACCAAATTCTATTTTATCTAGTTTGTGTTTATTTATTCTTAGTGTGAAATGATCCATAGATAGACTATACCAGAACCATCCACTTTGAAATTATTTATAGCATGTATAGAGGGGTTAAAATGAAGTATGGAATGTCATCATTTTTTTCTACTTGTTCAACATTTTTTATTTCTCTAGTTTTTTCTCTATATATGATCCATTAAAACATTAATCAAAGGGAGATATTTAATGTAATTTAATATGAACATAATTAAAATAAGAGGAATTAATTTTAAAATATTCCTTTTTAGTGTTGGTTGTATCTATTTATGGTTCTTCCAAAACATCGACTAAGCTCTCTTCTTGTACTCAAACTAGTAAATGTTTAATGTTTTCAGGGAGATCTATGAGTTCCTTAGCAGGTACTTGTTCATTATCTTTATATTCTTCTAAGAAATAATATGGATTGATTAAATATAAAAATTTAAAAAAAAGGAGTGATAAGAAAATTAGATTCAATAAAATATAAAAATAATTAGTTTATAGAAATATCATCACCCTTAGTTTCATTTAGTTCAACAACCTATTAAGTAGTAAGTGTATCTTGATGTTGGATCATAGTGAATCTATATAGGTGGTCAGGCTCCTATATCCTTTCTTCAAATTTCACTAATTGGGTGGAGCCTTTATCTTCAACATATATTGTGAAATCTAATGGTATTGTCTCTTATACATTTTATGGATTGGGGATATCATGTTTCACCTCATACTAATTCCATTATTCATCCATGTCTTCTTGATCTCCCACACATTGCTCAGTAAGAAATTCTTTTTTTAGCATGAAACCACTCTTAAAATTAATGGTCATATTTGATGTTATTCATAAATTGGTATTCATGTTGATCTCATTTATATTTTCCTTCAACCTCTTTCATTTCCCCATTAAATTTGAGAATATCTAGTGGTGCTTCCACTTTGGGTAGATCATGTTTTTCCACACACTCTTTCCCAATTACATTCAAATCTTGTTGATCTCCCACATGGGACTCAAGTTCAAGTTTCTCTATCAATAAATAATAATATTGAAATTATCATTCCATTTTGATCCCCATGACCTCTAGATAATCCCACATACTTTGTAGCTAGTCATTTATATCATAATAATGAACTCCCTGTTCTTTATATTTCACATATTAGTAATATTTAGATGTAGAATAATAATGGTTCATATAAATCAAGGGAAATTTTATTGAGATTTTTTAATATGGGAAAAAATAAAATATATATATAATCTTATAATATAAAAATATAAGTAAACTAATAATTATATCCCCAAAAATAGTCCTAGTTTAGATGAACACCAATTCTAGTGTATGGGAAAAAATCTTTTTCATAATTCATCATAGAGGCTAACAAGTGTCGTCTCACATTTTGAGATTTTACAATTGTTCTTATACTATTTTATCTCACCTAAACTAATCAATGGTGTCTATTTTATTTATTAAAATAATGAAATGAGGTTTATAAGAAAATTAATTTTTTAAAACTTAATCTATCATCAAATGAACTAATGAGACTAATAAAGAAATAAATTGTCCTTTGGGGTTTGGATTATAGGTTCTATCATCCTCCATTTATATGTTTATATTATGTTTTTTAATTAAATTATGGGATCTCATGAAAATACCTATATTCATTTATATATTGGTGTGAAATCTTATAAGAATTTAGGAGTCATAATTAAAACTAGTCTTATAATTAGGGTTTTAGGAACACCAAATCAAGATTATGACATCTCCAAGGACATGGCTCCATCAGATGTCATTTCATCCATGAAATGGCTCAACACCATTGTATAAGGAGTTTTCATCTAGTTTAAGTGTGTAATAATATTTAATAAAATAATAAAAATTAGTTTGAGATCAATTTCAATGTTTATTATCTACAGACCCATGCACATCACTCTTTCTCAACATAAACATAGTAAATTATATGAATTTAAGCGCATAAAAATGAAATTTCCACATAACTTCTCCATTCTATATATTAGTTTAGACACTCATTTTTTATGGTAAGAGTTCATGGTGGAATGATAATGTACTATAAAATGATATTATGGAAGAATGTGAAATATGGATGCAAAAAGAAAAGGGAAACATTTAAATAAAAAAATTCATGTGTTACATGGGAAAATAAAACTAAAATTAAAAACAAAAGAAAATTGAAATCCTAAATCAGTATATGACTTTCACAACATCCCTCTATAATCGATATCTAATTAAATACACCCTAATACTCTTATTTATCTGCATGTAAGTGACATCGAGGCATCATAAATGACCATTAATGTGTTTCTGAACATAATGGGTCGTCAATGGTTGAAATTTGGTTTCTTGAATCTTTATTTAAAACAATTTCACATGATACCCCCTAGTTTTTTCCAAATAATAAAATTTATTCTTATATAATGTTGTTGGAAAATACATTACACTTTATGACTCCAAATTTCATCACCACCCACCATATTTATATGTATTTATCTCCCAAATACAATGATATTATATTATATATGAATTAATCAACAATCAACCTTAAATTATTAGAAATGAATGGACCTATTAATAAGTGAATATATCTTTTTAAATTCATGGGAAAATTCCTCAATTAATATGCTTTGAAATTCATTTGGGATCACCTCAATTGGGGGATGTGTACCACTTTTTATGCCTCATTTCCAAAGGTGGGTTCCACAACATCTACATGAAAGGTTGTTTAAATTGATTGGTTTTTTCAGTCCTCCATGTGTTCAAATCATCTATTGGTCCATAAGATAAATTTGGGGCCCATAAACCAAGGAATACTATGAAATAATTAATCAATAAATTTTAAATATTTTTCAACTTTTATACCAAAAATACCATAGTTATTAATATCGACTACAATTCTATTTTTTTGTTAGATTTTATCCAAAAACACACCATAAATTCAACTTTTTTGTAAATAAAAACAAATCTATAAATTTGGAAATTTTAAATATATTAAATAAACATAAAAAATTAAGAAAATATTAGCTCTATTAGTTACCCAAAAAAAATTAATATTCTTCAATGAGAACTTTGGATTTACTTCATTCACTACCCCTTCAATTCTTTTTATGTCATGGTTATAAAATAAAAAACTTAACATAAATATTAATTTATTTTTTATGTTAATTGTATGACCTAAAGTTTTACACACATCCAAAAAATGAGATACACAGTCATCGTTCATGTGTACGGAGGACTACCGCCTCACGAGAAGATGTCCTTTGTTGTTGCATTTACATAATTCATGGTTGGGAATAATGATGGATTTATAGTTTTTATATGATATAGATGATATTTATAATTTATATATTATTATGGAACCATTATATAACATATACCTTCATGATTTCCATTTTTTGTAATATGATAACATCGTTTGTAGACTTGTGGACTACACCCTCATAAGAATGTTCGGATTTGATGACAAGTTACATGGAATGTATTGATGATGGTTTTAATAGTAATATGTGTTTTTTATTAAATTAACTTTTTTGCAAAATTTAATATATATGTATATATATATATATATAATTAACATTTTATTCATTTAATATAATAATTAAATGGAATCATTGTTGTTGCATGGGTATGGCCTACCATCTGTATGGACATTTTATCACATTACATATTAATAAAAATTATATATTACATTAAATACATATAATATATATATATATGATATTAATTACATAATTATTATATTCATGACATAATTATCTTTCTTATAATATATTATATCATTCTCTGAATCACTTTTTCACACACGAAAAAGTGATAATGTCGTTCAAGGACATGTGGATTTCTACTTCCTTAAAGTGATGTGATTACTTATCATCATAATAATTATATATAATAGTATATAATGTTAAATTAAAAAGTATTTAAGATATAATTTTCAATTTATAATGATAAATATTACTTTCCTTAATATCATAATGAACATTACAAAATGGAAATTTTTCTTGTGTGTACTTATGACCCACAATATGAATGATCGTAACATTAAATCATTTATCATAACCATAGTCCATTATTGGTTTTAATATTATAATTTATATAAAAATTTGAATATTATTTAATGATTATTATTCTATATATCTCTAAATAATACCCCTTTACAAAAATTAACCTACCAAAGTCATTTTTGAAAAATAAACTTGATATAGTCAAAACAAAGGACTTAAAAGTAATTCAATAATAAATTTATTGTCACTTATCAATATGTGAAATAAAATTAATAATAAAATTGTAAAATGTTCTTAAAAATTAAATAAATAATTTATGTTTAGTAATCAAGAAGATAGAAAAAGCATGAGACTTGTGATTCAAGGGGAGGGATTTCATTGAAATATATATTCCACTAAGAATTATTTGTTATTTCATCATGAATTCCCATATAATTTGTTTATATACTATAAAATTAAAATTTCATAATATAATTCACTCATTCTTTACGGTATTCAGTGTTCCACTTTGAATTATTTCATGCAAGATATTATGACATGGAAATTACAATGTGGTAAATGTTTTTGAACAATATCTATACCTTTTGTGAGGGTAATATTTATATTGAAAAAAAACAAAATATTGTAATAATTTTTTCATTGGAAATTACATTTACCATAAAAATAAATATATTTTTTAATGTAAATGATTATTTCTTAAAATATATAAAATTTTTACATACAGTGTTTTCATTGAATATAATTTGATAAACTATGAAAATATTGACAAATCTATCTCATTGAATCTATATAGATATTAGATAATGGTTATTATTCACGCATTAAATAGATTATTCGGTATATATTTAAGGCTTTGGAATGGTAAAAAGTTTGTTGGGGACCAGTTAATGTAATCCCTTAGATGTGCCAGTAGTCTCATGAGATGAAATCAGGTTTGACAAGCCTTATGCATTTGTAATAGGTATGCTTTAAAAATTCTTGGGAAAGGTCATGATTATAGATTTCTGTTTGGAAAAATTAAATTATTTTGTACCCGGTATGTTTTAAGCATTACTTTTAATGGTATTAATTGTAAATGTTTCATGTTCTTAGAAAAAAATGGAATCAAATAATTAATCATTCTCTTAATTCCAATTATTATTATCTAAAGTATTTTCACTATGATAAAATATATGGATTCATTTAATTCATAGTTTATTAATTAAATGAAAAGTTTTTTTGGTTTTTTTAACGTGAAATATTTATTATTATCATTTATTCAGTATAACATCCTCTATAATTTACACTATCTATGAATTTGAGCTCAACCATATTTCTTTTATTTCCATGGTATATGAAGATCAATTAATTGAATGACTCTTAAGAATGTTGATCATTTTAATTTATTACAAATTATGTTATTTCTTTAAAAATTTAACACGGGTTCTAGTTATGTATATAGTTCTCCAATACTATTAAACTGATAGATCCTTTAGGATTTGAGCCACTATAATCTTGATAATGTAATAAAGACCACTGCTCCAGAATCTGGTGTTGGGTTGTTAAATTCCTATTGTGCATATTCACGGTTACCCACCTATATCCCATAATTTCATGGGTTTCTATTCAATAATATTTTATAAAATTCCATTTATCATTCATCTTCCTCATCAACCCATTCACAAGAATCCCCATAATTCATTTCTTCACAATAAATTTCATTTCTATTTCAAAAAACAATATCAAGAAATATTTCTAAAACCCCATGCCTTATATGTCAAATCAAATCTCTTATAATCATTAAACATTCTGCATAATTTTACCATAAAAATCAACTTCAATGAAAAATATTTTAAAAAATAATTTTAGTTGTAATTATTTTTCACACATCAAAAACATTGTTTCAATAGAAATTTTCAAAGAGGATTTCATAAATTATCAATCCATACATATGGCATGGAAAATATTCTATAGATACTTTTTCAATAATCAAATTATAATATAATTTAATGCTTGATACAAATAAATTCTTCATTTAATGGAGACATCATATAATAACGTAAACCTTACTAATTATAACATCAAAAATTAGAAAGGGGTTCAACAAATGATAAAAAGAGAAGGTTGGTTATATTACTAAAAATAAAAACACATTATCATGATCCATGATTCATTAAATCTCTGTGACTATCATTGTAGATGAACTAAAATATATAATAGTATAAGTGATATCTATGAATTGTGGATAATAGATTCCTTGAATAGAGACTACATCGATTATTGGTACTTTAATCTGCCAACAGATCGAAGAGCTAAAGAGAACAAAATTATTACATTTGTGCTTGTAAATCTATATGGATCGAAATGAGGTTTGTTATAGAAGAACTTTATAATAAAATGGTGTTTTTGGTATTAAAAATTTTATATTTACCTTTATAAACCTAAAAATGTGGGTTCCACCAGCTACATGATGGCCACACATGGTTGGTCAGTGCTGACTAGATGGATAGTCAGTGGTTATAAATAGAATACCCAAAATATATATATTAATTATACTAGCCAGTTCTTGGTTGCTGGAATAATGATTTATATCCTATATCCTGAGTTATCATAGCCTAGCCAACCAACTAGCCAGTAGGTCTACCCATATAGATGATGATCCTCCTATAAAATTTCCATCAACATGTCCAATTACACACTCACACAATCCAATCATCCACAGACCATACCCATCAAGGATATGAAATATCCATAAAAGGATTTGATTGAAATTAATTTATAGAAATCAATAGATTGATCATACCTAATATTAACCTCCGAGTGTGACATTCATTATAAATGAGAATATATGAATATATTATTTATTCCGGGAATGATTTTAGAATACATTTGATTATAGGATCATGGGTTAAGGAGAATAATTCATGTAATGATTAAAACAAATCATGATATATTGTTTTAAGTGTTTTAACATGTTAAAATGATATATATTATTTTTATTACATCAACAAACTATTATTTGATAAAATATTTAGAAATTTTTCTATATTTTGTTTTCATATTTTAGAATTCACCATCATGGTGGTTTCTGATTGAGAACATAATAGGTTGGTACAGGTATGGTCCTCCAACTGATGAATAATGTTATTTGACTAAATAGAAACTCATAGCATGATTTACCATGGTAGTCTAGTCTATGGAAAAATGATTCAATGGGGTAATTCCGCCATATCAAATTAAATTCAGTTTTTTTATTGTAGAATCCACCCATATAGAAGGGTGATAGTGGACTATAAAGTGAGGAGGGCTACATTAAGGGGATCTAAAGTATTTTTAATAATTTAAAAACATCAAATGTGTGTATGGTAAAAACTACAATCCGTATTCTTTTAGAACTAGTGAAAAATTGTTTGGATTTTTTATCTAGAAAAACTAAATGAGATTTTATAATAAAAGGATTTACATAACATATTCAGTGAGAATTTTTTTACTAAGACACAATACAAGGGCCATCCCCATATATTCAGGTGACTATTGTAAATGTATATTTCAAATATGGATTGTGAGACACTCTTTATGTCTTTTTTAATGGTTTCAAAATTTCATGGAGGTGATGATTCCATGATTTCATAATTATTTAATATAGTCTGGATTAAAAAATTTTGATTATGAATCATGTTTTTTAGAATAAATACTTTCTAAAAGTTGATAAAAGGATGTTGTTTCTATGAGGATTTTTTTTCCATGAACTGATCAGAAATGAGGATCAAATAGAAACTACTCCAATCCCATCACCATAGGATAGGGAGTTAAAACTAGTTCCAAAGTAATATCTAACACCTGGAGTCCTTCTCTTGTTTACCTTTACTTACACACACAACCATCTTGATGTGGAAGTATAAAAGAAGTAAAAGTAAATGAAAAAAATCTGAAGGACCAACCATGAATATAAAACATCTATACATTACAAGATTTTGGTAGTGTAACATAAAAATTTAAGGGAAAAATAAATTAAGTACAAGAAATTATGTCCAAACCTGAAAAAACAAGAATGTAATCTTATTGAGTGATCATAGGTCCTGATCTCGTGGCTATGACCAATGTACATGATCCACAACACCGAGTATCCATATGCTCCTCTAAAGTCACCATAGACCTACCCATAATATTCATAAGGGTCAAAACATGCAGAAAAAACATATACAAGTGTGAGTTTTTACATAATGATAATGAAACTTCAAAAGCTAAAGGGGGAGATATGAGTTATACACTACGAATAGAAATATCGTAGATAGTACGCATGATACATAATGAATTAAAAGTGGACTTTGGAACTGAAACCAATAGATATTAACTTCATATAAACAAAAGGGTTTCAAAATAGTGTTTATATGAACTAAATATTGAATCATTTCCACATATACAAGAGTAGTAGACTCAGCCTACAATGAGAAGCTAGACATAGAAAGAATGTGGAATTCCTTGCAAATCATCACATCTAATGGAATAAGAGTAACCGAATAAGACAGTATGGTGATAGATGTATACATATATATATACATATATATATATATTATCATCCAAAATAAACCCAAATAAAAGAGAATGGGGATCTTTATCTCAAAGTTCATCCCTAGAAGAAGAGTTACCCACAGTTTCAAAAGTCTATCAATGTTTCCCAGAATCTCATGTGTTTTCCCAAAACAAACTATCCAACAATTTCTTATCACTATGCTGCATAATTGAGATGCCAAGTCTTCTAGTTATTTGACCCATTCCCTGGTAAAATAGGAGGGTTCCACACTGATAGTCGATGGAGGACCCATGCCCTACATGTCATGTGTGTCCCACTTTGGTGGTAGAGGATCCATGCTCATCCTAGATTGAGGGTGACACACTAGAAATCCTCGAGGAATTGTGCACATATCGACTAGAGGGTTCCACTCAATAATCCATTGAGTACATTGGCCTTGAACTCATGATGGGTTCCAATTTGTATGTATATGGAGAAAAAATTCCTTATGAGGAAAATAAGGCTCCACTATTGTCCTCGAAGAGATGTGCCCTACACAGCAGGAGGGTTCCACTCAGGATGTTGGTAGAGGACTTAGACCTTCTGTTGATATTAGTGTTCCACAATAAGAGTTCTTAGAGGACCCATTATGATATTTATTAGATATATCCACTTGAAAAATCATTTATGACCCATTCCAATCCCAACTAGAGGGTTCCATGTAGTAATCCATGGGTGATCTTGTGTGATCATTGTCATCGTCAAGGGTCACCTAACCAAGAGTCATGCACGAAACATTCCAATTTTGTTTTCCCAAAATCCACAATTGGTTCCACCATATCATTATACATGAAAAAAATATTTGGATAGAATACACCTCTTACTGCTCTAAGGCCTTCGGAATTTTTATAAAGGATAAAGTCCACTTTTAGGGCATGAAGGGGGTGGAAGCCCAAAGACATAATGGACATAAGACTATCACTCTCGAATGACTGAATGAGTAAAATCAGAATGAAAACACTAAACTACTCCTCCCCCACATTTGATCATGATGAAGCACTCAACAGTTACAAGGCTAATTGGCAAGCATGTGTCCGGTGTCAAAGCACAGGCCAGATATGATGGGTGATGCCATACCCTCTCAAAAAACAAAATACAAAAAAAACTTTGCAAAGATGAATAACCAGCTATGGAACCTCATCTTAAGTCTGTTCATGAAGTCATCTTGATCACAAACTTCCCAACTCTAGAAAAAAAACCATTCAAACAGACAAAACCACCTTGCATCAAACCCTGAAAACCATCATAAAACTAGAAGACCATCACAACCATTGCCTTCCCACTGTATTCTTCCCAATCCAAAATCACAAAACCAGTCACCATACTCTATATCACATGAAAAAGTCCTCAACAATCCTCCCCAATAGAGGTACATCATCAAAAAACAAGGAGAAGAAACCCCCACCTGCATTTGATCTAGAAATCTCACAGATCTAGAACCAATGTATAGTGATGGGGCCTCGTATCCAAGAAAAAGATCCTCCACTACAAACGACATCAACCCCAGGGCCATTGTAGACCTCTACAGCATAGCCAACCTAGAACAGTGCCAGCACAAGTCAACTGATAAGTCTCTATGCACAACATCAACCAAATATGCCATGAAATATTCCAAAAACATTAGCCAACCACTGGTAGCCAAATTTTCAACCAAGAGACCTAAGGCTGACGTGATAAACACTGACTCCCAAAGTTGAACACAGAAAATCGACACCACTACAGAGAGATTTAGCCAATATAAATCGACCAAGACCGAAGCGAGGGGCAACCTACACCTTCGAGGGGATGGAACACCTAAAGGGGGACAAGGTGGTGCAGATAAATCCAACTCCTGAAACTATCTGTGGAAACTGGCGCCCCCACGGAGAGGCTTCACTACCTGATGTAGACCAAGACCAAAATGATGAAGTGAGAAGAGGCCACCACACATTATACTATTCTGATATCCACCGCAATGAAGAATAATCACTTTAAAACATGCACCAAAACTGGATAGGTAGTGATGGGTACCCTACCTCGTGCAGTTCCCCTTATGAGGCCATTCTCTAATTTTAGGATAGACTACTCACTGTAAAAATATGAGTCCAAATGAAGGAGATATAAAAACATGATGTTTTCTCAAAATGAACTAACTACTACATGGTTTTTTTGGATACCCCAATTAATTGTTGTTCCTCTCCACAACCTAGCTTTGTATTTTTCTCAAAATAGATCTCCAGAACCATGTAAAATTACATGTTGTGCATGTGGACTATGACAAATGGGTCCCAGTGACAGAGCAACCACCACACCTTAACATGGTCGTCAGGTCCTGCCCGCCCGGTACCACCAGTTGCCCCATAGACATGTGATCCCCACCCTAGGCTCCACCCACATGCCTGAACGGGTCATCTACCTAATGATTGTCCCCACAGGACAACACATGTCCTTTCCAGTGTGATTTTTCCTCACTCACACACACCCTAGGAAACATTTCAGAAGTCACCTTTCTTGATCGTTACTCCCGGCCAAGAATTCTTAACTGTGAAGTTATAATTAGACAAGCTCTCTAAAAATAAGGTCCACCTTGTTGACATGATTCATATCATTTATTCATTTTAAACTTTATCATTTGGGGGTGTTATAATAAACCCCCCCCCCCCCCCCGTAGAGAATGATTTCCTCATTTTGTGCCCTACATCTCAACCGAGGAAGTGCACCACACTTAAGGTTCAGTTCCTCCACCAAAGATTGAGGCGTTACTTGCTTGGGGGCCACCTAGGAGTGTGTCAGAGGTTTTTAGGTTCCTGGTTTTTGCTCGATACAACCGGAAGCTTTTTCCAGAATTCTCCAGAGTTGTTGCACCACTATCAGCCTTGACAACGAAGGGGCAACCCTTCGTGTGGTCGGAGAGATGCCAGTAGAGTTTTCATGAGCTGAGGCAGAGGCTGACTAGTGCCCCATATTGAGGCTCTCAAAATAAGGTGTAGGTTACGTAGTCTAATACGATGCATCAGGGACCAGACTCAGATGTGTATGAATGTAGGAGCGAGTAGTGATCACATATGGTTCTCAACAACTAAGACATCATGAGAAGAACTACGCTACCCATGATCAAAAGTTAGTAGCAGTGGTATTTTCCTTGACGACTTGGTGACACTACCTGATGGGAAAACGTTTTACCATGTACTCTAATCACAAGAGTATCAGTTATATCTTCTCTTAGAAGGAACTGAACTTGAGACAGCGACGTTGGCTTGATTCCCTCCAAGACTATGACTTTGAGACAGTCTATACTTCTCGAAAGGGAAAAGTTATAGAAGATGAACTCAGTAGGAGATCTGGTATAAAGTTACTAGATGAGGAAACGGAGCAGCTATCCTCTTTGTAGATATCCTTTGTGGATCGGGATGGAGCATCTTTTCTTCAGTCTCTTACAGTCACTCCCCCACTTCTTTAGCGAATCAGGGAGGTGCATCGTGGGGACACTGACTGCAAGACACGATGTGCTCTGATATCCACAGGGCATGCACCTGATTGATTTTCTGAAGGTGGGGAGCACATCATCTTATTCATAGGACGTACAATGGTACCAGTGTCACTTTAGTGGTACATCCAAGATCGGTTCCTTCTTGGATGTTCGATACCTTGGGTGAGCATTTTTTGGTAGCATGGGAACCTCTAGGAGAGAACATGGGAGTGGGAGGCTTAGATACATGCTCAGTACCCCCAACTTGTTCCCTTAGAATTATTTTTGGCTTATGGGGACATAAAGCTTTAGTTTGGGAGAATGTAAAGACTTTGAATTTCCATGTAATTTTTTCAAAATATATGGGTATTTTATGAGTCCATAAAAATTTAAGGCCCGTGATTTTGAGGCCTGGAGTACCTGGAATGAATTTCTGAACTTTTTTCGGGTACGTTCAGTAAACTTGTGAGTGGGTTTTTCTAAATTTTGAGATGGTGCTCGGAATTGAAATCCAAGGGCACTGTTGAACTCGCAGCACTAATATTCGCTTAAGGTGACCTTCACCTCGACATCAGTGGGTAAGAGTTAAAAATTGTTTTGGGTTTTTCATTTAAGAATAAAATAAAAATAAAAGTTTGTGACATTTTTATTTTTACTGGAAACACCCATGTGGGTGTTGGATGGTAAGGTCCATTAGAACTAAACATTCATGTTGAAGTTGGAAGTGGGGAACACCAGACCTTAACCTCCCATGAGAGGATATGGTTTTGGGGCCACCCGAACAATAAACTCCCATGAGAGGTTATGGTGGTGGGGAACACCCGGGATTAAACCCCCTTGAACCCCCCCCCCCCCTCGCCCCTTTAATTGGGAGAATCCCTCAACTCCCAAATAAATGTGGGGGGAGCCTCTTCAACACATCCACAATTTAAATTGTGCCAACACAGCACTTTATTATGCCAACGTAAATTAATTGTCTTCACCCTTTATAAATATTAAGTAATAGCGTTGCTGGATTTTAAGAAGATTCCTTATAAATGAACCATCAAAAATTCCATGATCGTTACATACCTCTCCTCCTCTCGTATGTATATAGAGCTTCGGAAGAGGATTTGGGATGTCTTCACAAAGCGACGAAGCACTCTTGAAGTGCCGCAATGCCCAACACTTTGAGGATTATGCTCTATAATGAAGAACGCTCCATTGATGAAGAACGATGACCTCCTTCAACATTCTTCCTTGGGACTTCTTAAAAAGTGGTACATCCTCATCTTAGACTACGAAGAACCGACGCACGCGCCCGGAATTGGATGTGTGTGGTGGATGAGACAAACATCGACAACTTCACTGCCTTACTTCTTGTGCCAATGACATCAAGCGAACAATGGTTTGGGGGATTATTTTCATGATAATACTTTTCCCATATTCTTACCTTGGTCTCATTTGTGGTTTGGGAATGAAATGTTGCGGGAAGTTGTAAGCTTGACATTCTTATTTCTTGTTGTGCCATATGCTACCACTCTAAATGAGGATGGTGTGGGTCAAACTAACATGTCATAACCCCCCTCCATCATTCTTATTTTTGGTGTTCTTCGGAATGAAGGATGGCGACGAAGGTGACAAAGGCAACGGCACCGCCACCCGCAGCCATCGCCACTCGGGCCGCCCCGCGGCGCTCTGGCCTCCCGGCCGAACCGGCCCCATGCCCACCGGTCGCGCCGCCCCGGTCATGCTATCAGCCGGCCGCACAAACCGCTAGAAAAGTCGCCTACTAGCTCCACCTCCCTCTGTCCTCGCCACCCTGGCCACGCCACTGGCTGGCCGCGCCGCCCCAATTGCACCGTCTGTCATCAAGCAGCCCCAGCCTACACCGCCAGCCGGCCTCCCGAAATGGCCTGCGCCCCTTGTGGCGCTGCGGACGAACCGAACCTGGAACCCTCATGGAACACCATCCAAATCGGCCTATGTTCCCCTCACGGCGCCCTGGCAGAAGCATCCCATGGTCCTCATGGCACCCCGGCCGAACCGGCCCGTGCACCTGGCGACGCCCCGGCAGAACCGATCTGCGCCCCTCGCAGCACTCTGGTCACACCGGCATGCGCCACTCGTGGCGCCCCGACCATACCGGGCCCCACCCCTCACGGGGCCCTGGCCGCACCAGCCCGCGCCCCTCGCAGCAACCTGGCTGACCCGGCCCCGCGCCCTCGTGGCACCCTCACGGTCGATCCGCCCAGCGGCCTCCGCAGCCCCTCACGGCCCCCACGGCATGCCTGACCCCCAGCGGACCGGGGCACATCATGGGTCAGGCTTGACCCAGCGGTTTGGCCTGAATTGACCTGAACAGGGTCACCCCATGTCAGGTCAGGCCAGGTCGGTCCAACAGGGTCAGATCGAACCTAGACCCACTGCGACCCATTAATGCCCCTCTACTTTCTTTTGGCCATATCTTTGACATCAGATTTAGGTTTGACAAACCGTCAGTGGTGCTGGAAATAATAGAGTGAGATGGTCCCTTTGAGTATACTCCAATGACGTTTTCGTTTGATATGGGAAATGGTGAGGTCGGATCGAGCATGAACCCAACCGGGCCCCTGGGAGTAAATGGATAATAACTCATAGACCATGCATCTGATTAATGATTTGTCTATTGCATTGTGACCCCTATGACATGGCAGACCATTGAGATACTTATTCTTGGGACTTCGTGACAGTTGGAGTATTGACCAATATATCATGGAGAGTATCCTATCGAAGATGAGAGAGCATAGTACGGAGACCTAGTAGTTGGCTGTGCCCTGACGACTTCTGACCGTTTTGACTCATAGTGACTCTACTAGCCTAGTGGGGAGTACTTTGGTGTCACAGAAGACCCACAAGTGGGAGTGCCTAGGTTTCGCGGAGGACCCACAGTACTCGATAGGATGAATACCTCAGTAGGCTAGGAGGGCTAGCGTGCTTGGTCACACCGCAGACCCACGGTGTAGAGCGCGCTTGGTGACACAACAGATCCA
This sequence comes from Viscum album, assembly GCA_963277665.1. NCBI lineage: Eukaryota > Viridiplantae > Streptophyta > Magnoliopsida > Santalales > Viscaceae > Viscum > Viscum album. The sequence goes on along the minus strand of OY728150.1, from coordinate 1,825,716,120 downwards.
CGGTACTCGACATGAGGAGTACCTCAGCAGTCCAACGTTAGAGGGAAGCATGCTCGGTGTCACTACAGGCCCACCGTACTCGATAGAGGAGGAGTTCTCCAGCAGCCGAGGTTTCGACAATATGAGTGGGGATGTTACTTGATACTACCCCTAGAATAAAATCTAGGTTGAACTAAGTCAGTTTTTCTGTGTTTTCCTCATGATTGGGATGGATCACATGATAACATAGGTACATGTATGGGCATATACCTAAGTAAGGTTATCTGTTGATTTTGTAATTTGTGGTTAATCCTTGTTGGATTTTATGAGACCTTGAGGGTCTCAAGGTCCCTAATGAATATTGTTATACTCACCCCTGTACATGCTATGCCCGCACCTTGTTGTGTTCGTTGCAGATAACGGACAACGATGACTGAGGCTGAGAGTACCAAGACTAGACGGTGCCAAGAGGTGGACCATACAGCGTGTCGGTATGTGGAGGAGATGGACGGACGCAGAGTGCAAAGGAGGCTACCTGTACCTACCCTTCAGGTAGGAATCCCGAAGGATGACCCAGTAGCTGCTTTTCTTTCTTTTTCTTCAGTTTTATTGTTTTCAACTATACTTGTACCTTTATTGTTGGGCTTGTATTCTAGCACCTTTTACTTTCAGCACTCATTTGGTTATACATTTTACTCATGTTCTTTTCTTGATGTGTGTGTTTATAGGATATAATGTCAATGCCTTCCCATTTTTAGGTAATTACGCCTTTGGTTCTAGTAGCCAACCCCTGGCCTATTGAAGGCGGGCTTGGGATAGTCACTACATGGGCCCCAGGGGATGAGTCATGACATGGAAGATAGGGAATGTCCAAATCATCCTATACTAGGTCATGTCCATTTAGATGGTTCAGTGTACATGACCCCATGTTGTGTACTTCAGTAAATGGAGTGTATCCTCACACGGGGTACTACATGTGTTTTCTAGCCATGTTTGTGTACTATTGTACATGGATGTGTTCCTAAACATTTAATCCAACAAGGATGCATGCCTATGTGCTCCACAACATGGATCTCCCATCTAGGTATGAGGTACACAACATGTTGGAAGGCTATACATTGTTCCATCTTTATAATACTCTTAAACCCTATCCATTGAAACCATAGGGCTACACATAGTGTGTTCATTAAGATAAATAGTCTGTAGTTGTGTATTTTTCTAGAATTCTAGATCCATGGTCAACATCATAGATCTAGATTTTTAAATTCTATTTTGGTCGTATCTCTACCTAAGTTCAGTATATCTGACATTGAATCATTGTTTCTGGGCACTAATTTTCTAAAATTGGATTTTATCATTCCTTGGTAATAAGCCGCATATTTTCACACCCATCACCTTCCTATATATGTTAACTAATATCAAATTTTCAAAAAATATCATTCACAACCCCCAAACATTATAAATTTGAGCCCAATTTATCAATCAATCAATCACTCATCATTTTTATTGCAATTTCAGGGGTCCGATCAGGATCTATACTACATGGAAATGTCGAACCAACATCACAGGATTCTAAAAGTGAAGAATGTAAAGCAATTGAGGGGGGAAAGCAATAATAATAATTATTTAGCCAATTTTTATAGTATTTATGATACAAAAACCATGAAAGGGGTCATTTTTGTTAGAAAACATAGAATAACTAATTAAATTAGTACATAAGAGTATCCCAATGATCCTAAATTGTTAAAGCTCAATAGAAGGTATTGTTATGCTCAGGCAGCTTAGTAAAAAATAGTTTACACCAAAAATTGATGATTCCAACCTTAATATTGGATTTTAATTATTTTAAAAACATGATCATGAATGATTTACAGATATCATTAAATTTATTATGCTCAAATTTGGTGTTTTTTCATATTCTAATTGATTCTACAAGAGAATGATAAGGAGAAGCTCTCTTAACAAAGTTGGATTATGAGGTTAACACTGCGAGCATCTCAATGGAAGAATTATTAGAGGATTTTAGTTTAGTTTAATCAAATTAATAAATAAACAAATTATTTTAACTAATACAATAGATGTACCACCAAGGGGATGGTGTTCCAAAACCCCATGCTGAATTATTTTAGGTTGTAGTAACAGTGAACACAATGTTCAGGACTCAACTGTAATCTTAGATCTATGATCTTTCCTTCTGTTTAAGAGTTGTACCATTTTATTTAATATATCATGAACCTGTAATATAAAATATCTTTTTTATTTTTATAAATTTAATTTTGGGAACACTAGGCTTTGTTATAATATGTTTCCTCAATACCTTTATCTGGGAATATATATATAAATGAAAAACTCATATAAGGAAAAAACTAGATCTTTATATTTTTGTTTCAAATAATTTTGGTAGTGAAATCCCTTTAAATGAGATAAGATTGGTTTCATGTGTATGAGGAATAAGGTGATATATAGGATATACCGAGATAGTAAGAGGAAAAAAATGGTAGGACGTACTACACATACCCCTCATGTTAGGGTATATTTAGAGAGGTTTTATTACAAAATATTGGGTCATGTTTAATCAATGATTTTTAATGTAGCATAATATATCATCACATATTTATATATCTAATATATGTGATTATTTTACAATATAATTTCTTAGAAAGTGGAAGAATGGTTCTTATTAGAGTCTTTAATCCTAGTATTGGTTGATTGTATCAACTCAGAGTGATGGACAATCATCATCTTGGTGACTGGGGTGGAGTTATTCATGAGGTTTATTTGGTCCAATGTAGAAATAGAGGATTGATAATAATTCTATTTATTATTTCAGTGGGATGTGTCATGGTATATATATAGTTGAACATCATATATTGGATCAAACTCCATCTACTGTTGGTGGAAAACCATTGAAGTTTTGATGTATGATTAAAGTAAAATTTACATTAGTTTTTGAGTTATTTGACACTATTGTTATGAATTACTTCCTTTTATATATTGTTTTGTCGAATTTAGGATTTTTTTAAGTTATTAATTTCATTACTTCCCTTGGAAATTCCATTGGTAAGGATTTTTTTCGTTTTAATATATACCAATGATAGAGTGTTAATGTTATAAAATATAGTATCTTATGGGAAGTATTCATTCTTCAAATTCCTGTTTTCTATGTGATAAGTATCATAGTCTAGATAAATAATTTCTAGACATTAAATTTTTTTATCATTGGTGATTATTAGTGTTTTATTTAGTGGAAAATAGTTTTTCTTTTGTTCCACAATAACTATTACTTATCATATCAGTATAATGTTTATCAGAAATATTAATTATTTAATTCCATTATTTTGAAACATCATTATTTATCTAATTAGTTCTTGAACATTCTATGATATTTTTATAAATTTTTATTATATCCAACATAGTGTGAGAGATATAGATATTCCCTATAAAGTGTTTAGGAGTGGATATAGTATTTATGTGTTTTGGGGGATCTTATTCAGTTTGAAAAAGGAATCGGTAGTTTTCATGGTTCACATTAGTTTTATTTTACAAAATTTTTTATTCATTTTTTGGGGTGTTCATGGTTCATATTTTTTATTATTCACTTATAGAAGATAAACATGGTTTTTTTATACATTATCCTATTAATTATTTGATCATTCACTATCATCCATGTTCTTAGTGTATTGTTTCTATATTTGAGTGGTGTGATTACTTATTTGAATAATATCTGAGCCAAGTTTTTTATATATACCTTTGAAAAGATAATATTTTCAATTATTATAGAAGAAACAAGAACAATTTTTAAATTATAGGTCTCCTCATGTAAATAGGTTAATACTAATAATTCATTTCACTTTTCTATCAATATACTACATCAATGAGGGTCCTAAAAAATAAATATTTTAAATTCAATTAGAAGGGAAATGTGAGGTCACATTTTTCAAGATAAAAGAAAGAATCACTTTTATTACAATATTTACCTACCAATAGTTTTTTAATAGTTATATAATTATGTGTACCATCAAAGATTATTTCAGAATAAATTCAGATACAGGATCATTGAATTGTAGCATATTTTTCAAGATTTTTGACACTATCAGTGTGGAGAAACCAAATTGATTAATCAAGGATATATATTAAGTTCAATGCATTTTATCATTTCATTAAATATGTCTTGGGTATGATATATTTTTTATAAATCAAACAAAAGAAGATTAGATAATTATTTTCCATGAAATATCTAAATATTGAATAGGGGATATATGGTTGATTATAATTCAAATTTTGATTGAGAGATGTTTTAAACTATAGAAAAGTGTAATATCATAGATGATTAAATTTGTAGGAAGATGTCGGAAAAGGTGGAATATAAGCTTTGTGAGAAGTGGAAACCTACGTTCCTCTTATTAGAGAATAAATGGAATTTGATTTACTTCTATGATATGGTTTCATTGGATCCATTAAGAATTATATCAATTTTAATTTGGGATTAAATTATTTTCAAAATTCAAGTACACATTGAAACATAATGTGAGAAATTTTAAATAGTGGGGAGTAACTATTAAGTTATTCTCATCATGATCAATCTATTTTATATGTCCACGTCAGGGTGGTGTTAATGATTTGTATAAGATAAAGACTTATAAAACTATCTCAATCATTTTTATAGAACGTAATCCCAAGTATAATAAAAATATACTATCACATAATCATTCTGCTTTCATAGTTACCCACAAAGAATTATATTTTATGTTACATTTCAGAGTGCATGATTATATATTGGATAAAGGAAAATGATCATAGATCCACCATTTTGTCCCAGTAACATCCCATTACAATGTAAAAGTTGTTTTGTAACACCCATTGATTTCATGGTAAGTTAATTTTAAAATAAATTCAATATCTTGCATTTCACACAACATTGAGTTCAGCTGCAAATGACCTATCAAACTAGCAATTTAGAAAAGTGTACATGAATATTTTTATCCACATTATGAAATTTATAAATTTAATTTCACAAAATATAACTCATTTTTGAAAACATAATATCAAAATTATCTTATTGTGATTTTTTGGAATTTGTTTAGAAAATTTTTATTTTTAACGAATACTAAAAAATACTACATTAATGTTATATATTGAATTTTTCATTTAAATAAATATTATAAATTAAAGTGGTTTTTAATGTCACAATATATTAAAAATATATATTAATCCAATGCTATTCATTGGATCATTTTATATTAATATTAGATATGAAAAGTTATTAAACATTTAAATGTCCCTTTTCACCTCATTCTCACCACATTAGCCCTAAACATAATTTAGCCACTCCTGTGAATAGGATATGTAAATATGAACATACAATATTTTAATTAGTATTATATTTTTAGTATAATAAGATCAACATATTTTTTGGTGAATAATACCTTTAGTAAATTTTTATATGTTTACCATGTTTAGGGTTACATTGTTTAATTAAAGGAAAAAACAACATTATAATTATTGATAGAAGCCATAAAACATGTCTTAATTTTATTGGATAAGTGTGTTTTGACAAAACTAATCCATTGGAAGAAATTATGATCTTTTTATGCCACTTCGGTAAGATTAATATGTTTATTATATTTTATTTAATGATAGGTTAAAAGTGTCAAACTCAAAATTTTAATAACAAAACCATTTTTAATATATGGTTACACATAAGACAAATTATACTATAAGTATTAATTTGAAATATTGTAAAATTATCTTAGTGATGATATTTTATTTTAATTTATTTAGAAGAAATAAGTTTATTAATTTCTTTTATGATAATGATGTAGTAAATATTTAATTAAAGGTAATATCAAATAAATGATATTAAAAATATTAAAAAATATAATATGGAATAATTATTGACATAAACTAATTTATCTACAAACATAAGCATGATAGTGTTATATTATAAGTATTATTTTGGAGTTATCAGGTTTTTATGTTATTTTCAAAATGGACGATAATAAATTGTATCATAATTGACATAAATGATTATATAAAAAAAATATTTTACTAAATGATATAAAAATAAATAAAATCAAAATTTCATCAAAATAACATGTATAATGTTACATATTTCATAATTTATTCAATTGGGGTTATATTGTACTCTTAAAGTGATTATATTAACCTTATAGTGTAAAAATTCAAGCAGTAATGATAGGAGATAAATGTTTAACTAAGGGATATGTCTAAAACATAAGGTTAATATTATGACCTAAATAGTTTTAAAATAATTCGGTTGAGTGGATAGTGATGAATTATTATTTTATCCCCTATATAAGTAACTTTGGAAGTAATTTTTTTTTGGAAAATAAATTTTTATTAAATTAATAGTTTAGGTTTTTCCAATAGTGTGCATCCATGCTCTTATAAAAGGGAGCCTCTCCTTCTATATTACTCACACCTCCAAAACACTTCATCTTCATATATTGTTTCCATACTAAAAAATAAATCTAGTATTATATGTATTCTATGATTTTATGATAATTATTTTACAACCATATTTCTCCTTTTATCCATCCAATGAATAACAACATCACAATGTGTGGGTACTTACAACTTAATGTCTTTATGTTTTGGTGTAATTTTTTTTCATTGCAACATTATTTGGATGGATATATTTATGAATATAATTTATATAAATAATATACATAAAATTATATAGATTATTTATAATTAACATACCATCCATTTCCATACCCATTTACCATTATTTGAATGATATTGTTGATCCTTTATTTGTACAGTCGGCCATCTACACGACGTGATGAGATTCATCTTCCACAATAACCATTCATGAATGATTATAAACATATATATATATAATGAATATGTATGGAATATGTGAAATAATAATTCAAATTTAATAATATATATATATATATATATTTAATTTACATTGTTCTATTTAATATGCTAAAAAGATAGAAATAGCGTTTATGCTTACATATCGACTACCATTTCCAAGAACGGTGTATTCCATTCCACATATTATATATATAAATAAAATATATCTGGTATATATATATATATATCTTTTTTTACGTTATTGATGTAATTAAATCAAGATCTATGTTATAGGTTCAGGATTGACAAGTCAAAACACATATGATTGGCAAGGTAGTTATTACAGAAAACATTTATTTAACTTGAAATTATTAATAAACCGGTAGTATAAAGTAATAAATGTATTATATATGATATCATAAATTATGAATATAGTTTTGGTAAAAAATAATATCATATTTTAAACCATTTTATAGGGGGTTACGTAACATCTAACTAAAGAAAACTATGTGGTATGGGTGAAATTTCTCAATATCATTTTTATTTGGGAATGTTTATAGGTAAGTATCTACTAGAGAATGTTTTTCATCCATGAAAATGAATCTGAAAAATTTATTTCGAAGTATTATTTTTATTATTTAATAGATATTTAATTTTTTTTTACCAATGTTTGAATTTTTAAAAAAAAATTTGAAAGGAATTTTTTGTCATTTTCCAAAACATGCACTTTATGACTTTTTCAAAAGAAGGAATAATTTTTAACTTATGCAGTGAAAGCATATTTTTCCTCCACCATGCTTACATAACATTTTAAATAATCCCTTAAAATATTACATGTTTATTATAAAAAGAAATACTTTCTTTTAATATTTTTTATCTTTTATAAGATTTCCATGTAAAAAATGGTGTATTTATCTAAAGAAATTTTTAAGGATTTTATTATATTATTTTCATATATGTCAACATCTATTGATGTTTTTTATATTAAATTGATGTTTATTGTTTATGATACAATATAACATATTGTATTTAGGGTTTAATGACATGTTTGACTCTAGATGTGAAATTTAGATACCATTCATGGTTTATAGTATATGTATTAACATTTAATATACATGTTTCAATATGAATTATTATGGTGGAGATGTTTCACCCTTCTCATATGAGTAATGCATTAGACATAGTGTATCATGGGTTAGGGAGCTGTTTGTGAATGAACTAAGGGTTGGGGACCAGTTAACGAAATCCCTCTAGGTTGGAGATCGGTTAATGAAATCCCCTCAATGAATGGGATACAAATTAAATATGGAATTTATTGAGGCCATGCCCATTTTTCTCTGATATGTATTTGGATGAGGCCTTAACCATTTTTTTATAATTTCTGATTGGGGCCTTTATGGTATGTTTCAGATATCCAACAGTATGCATTCCCTCATTATGATAATAGTTACTGATACTACATGTGATTATTGAACTAGTGAAATGACTATATGAATGTTTAAATATAATTATTTGATATATTTTTTCCATATTATGCCTTATATTATATTTAAAAGGCTCTGGTTTCAGTTTTATAGATTTCCTTTAAAGTTATTGCTTATTTATGGAAGCTTTCACTATATTATTTACCACTACTGATAACTTGAGACTACCCATTCGTAATGTTTCAATTTCCCAGTATTCCAAAATTTGTATTATTTTTTATATTTAGGGTTAATATACGAGAATAGTAGAGAACTCGAAGCATTATATCTATTGTATTCTATGTTATGAATAGTAATGTAATGTTCATGTATGTAATATAGATTTCCAAAACTATGAAAGAATTTGATCATTAGGTATTTGATTCCACATAATTACCCCAATGTATTTAAATAATTCTCCCACTCTAGGATTTTGGTGTTAGGGCGTTAATGTTGGTATCAAAGGATGTTTATTAGAATCCTTAGAAACTAGATTTAGAAAACATAGATTTTGTAACATAACCCTAATATGTACTTTTTAAGGATAAAAATGTTATAATGTCATAGAATTTTTGTAAAGTAGATATTATGTGGTAATTACTAGAAAAAAACATCTATGTCTAGATAGTACAAGTTGATGTGGTTCTATCACAGATGTACCTAAGAGTAATAACTTCGACAAGGTGTTTCAGGCCTATCTCACATTAACCTGGTACAAGAAAATGGGATTTAATGCACCGATAGATTGACACTTCTAGGGTATATGCATAGGAAAATTAATATTATCATTATGATCCATTATTAAATATTTCGATGTACATAAGTCCCAAAATAAACCGTGTTTATGAGATTAGATATGAAAAAATGTTTCAATTTTTTTAAGAATTTTACCATCTTTTGGATTATGAATTATGATATGATCTAATCTATTGTAATTAATGATTTGGGAAAGGAACCTAGTATATGTAATATAAACGTCAACAATACACGTGATACAAAGAGTAATAAGGATTATATCCTTAATGGTATTGAGGTAATATTTCGAAGGAAAATAGTCTACCAAGCATTCTCATCATATGAGGGCATTTTATCATCAAATAAATAGACATGTAACAATTACTCTATATATCATGGATTTATATAGAATCACGAGAATAAGAGTAAATCTGTAAAAACTATAAAAAGAGATTAAGGTAAATAAGTATTCTCCCCATGTAGTAATTATGGAAATAATCACCCTAATAATTTATTAACTATAATGGGAGTTTTCTACAAGTGTGTTGGGAAATGAAACTATGATTGGGACTTCAATGAATTATAAAATGGGTTCTAATGTACAATGCTTCAACTACAAGGAGATGAGATACTATGAAAATTAATATCTCATGCCCAAATGGAGTATACCAAAAAAGAGGGCAATGGTTCCCTGAAAAGATAAGGATACTAACATGGATGAAGTGGAAAGACTAATGTGCTTACTTTTGAATTCAAGAATGTTTTAATTTGAGTATTTTATCAATGCTTTACTTGTTTTATGAAATATAGGAAATATATAAGGATTGTACTATAGTACTATTTCATTAGTAATTTTAGATTTTTTAGTACCAAAAAATGTGACTTAGTAGCAAGGTAAACTTTTTAGAAAACTTATAGTTGAGGGAAGGATAACCCTTAATATGTTCTTGAAAATGAAACAATGATTTCATAATAAGAGATGATTGATTTGGATAAAGTAAATTGGATTTTATTGAATACCTGTGAACTAATTAATTGCTTGTTAAAATATTGGTTTATCACATCATTGATTCAGTTTACATAATTTTTGGATTTAGGGAGAATATCCAATAACCTATTAAATATTTAACAAATAAATAATGAATCATGTTTTTAATGAAATCTTATTGTAATTAAAGTTATAAACATATTTAATGAAAATAAATTATCAGGTTAATCACATATTTGGCATGTGATAAAATTATATACACTATTTTATGTTGATTTTTTCAATTTATTGACCTTCCTTATAAACTTTTGGACTGTATGTTTGGACAGATGTATTTTGGAAGAGTCTTAATATTGGATGGAATTAATTTGAACATTGGATATTATTGTTTGATATTATAAAATTTCATTAATTATTGAATATATTAATGGAATTAATGGAATTTTATTAAAATATATTTTTAGAAAAATGATATCCCGTAGTTTAGGGGACAACCCATTGCATCCAGCAGTGCCACGAGACTTGAACCTGCAACGGAAGAGCAAAAAGGGTACATCACCAACCACTCTCTTACATTATGTACTGGTTAGTATAACATATTTTATTTTTTTATAAAATTTTACATATGAAGTATAAGTAAATTTTTGGAACTTAATATGATTATGATAAATATAATATATTTGAATTTAATAACCTTTTTTGAGAAAGGTGAGTTTTTTATAGAAATTTTTTAAAGGGTGAAACCCTACTCTTTAAGTAAGTATGATTCCTTATATTAATATTCCATAATGTAAATTAATTATTCAACTCTAGTAAATGGATATTGATACCAGAAAAGTTATCTTAATTATTTTTTCTGATGAATCAAATGGTCTCTTAGATCATCACCTATTTAGAGATTTGTGATTGATAATTTTATCCTAAACATGGCCTCTATCACTCTCGATCAAAACATGATGGTTATATTTTTCATTTATGTCCATTATTTCATACCTGTAAACCTTGTATGTGTTATCTTGGATAACCTTTGAAATTCCCTTTCTTTATTTTAAAGTGTATATTTTATCAACCCTTGCTTCGACGTGTGGTTTCAATAAAGGAATTTTGAATAGCCCAAACATTATTACCAAACCTAAATTTTAACATTTAAAGGAAGATATTTATTGAACATTGGTAAAAATGTAACACCACAATATTTCATTGTATTTTTCTTTCTAAATAAATTCAATAGCTTGAACATGAAACATCACTGAGTTGGAGCGCACTATAATCTATCAACCTAGCCATTTAAAAATGAGGAAATGAATTATATTAACAAAATTATGAGATTTATAAATTTTATTTTTCAAACTAAACTTTATTTTTTAATTTATAATATCAAAAGTATATTAAAATTAATTTTCTGTAATTTTTCTAAAAACTTCCATTTTCTGATGAATAGGGAAAAATATTGCATTTGAGGTAAAAACTGACATTTACATTTAAATAATTATTATAAATAAATTTTATTTTTAAAGTCACAATATATTAATATATATATATATCAAATGTTAGTCATTATAAACATTTTATAAAATCATTAGATATAAAAACTTATTGAACATTTAAAACTCTCTTTTGATCGTCTTCTTAACACATTACTGTTAAACATAATTTATCCACTACAATGAGTATAATTTGGAATGGAGAATATTAACTATTGTAATTAGTAGTATATTTATAGTCTACTAAGTTTACCATAATTTTATGGGTGAATTGTAACATTAGTAATTTTTTATTTCTTTACAACGTTTACTGTTAAATTATGTATTTAAAAGTAGAATTAATATTATAATATTTAAATGTTACCCTAAATCATTTCATAATATCATTAAATAAGTGGGTTTCTACCAAAACTAATCTTAGGATGAAATTATGATATTTTTTATCCACTTAGTTAAGAATAAGACATTTATTACATTTTATTTAAAGATATGTATAAAATTTCATAATCATAATTTCTATAAAAAATTCCTTTTTAATATATGATTATACATTAGATAAATTCCACTAAAAATAACAATATTAAATATAAAAAAATTTCTATTCATAAAAATATTTTTTAATTTTTTATAGAAGAAATATTTTTATTAAAGGCTTGTATTATAATGATGTAATACGTGTTTAATTAATGGAAAGATCAAATAAAAGATTATAAAAATATCAAAACAAATATAATTTGAATTACTTAATGTAATAAACTAATTTTTTAGTTATCTTGGTAATAATAAAGATATATTATAAGTGTTATTTATAAGTTATCATGATTCTGTGATTATTTTAAAAACATAAATAATAAATAGTATCAAAATTGACATAAATGACACTTTAAAATAATTAATATTTTATTAAATGATATTAAATTCATAAAAAATTATTTCAGAATACTAACTAAGATAATGTTAAAATTTTCCTAAATGATCCAATTGGGGTTCGTCTAGTGTTTTACAGTAAATATATTAACCTTATAGTGCAAAAAGACAAGAAGTCACGGTAAGAGTTAAATTATTAAACAAAAGGTTAAAGCTAAATGATAAAGATTATATATTGACCTAAATATGTAAATAATTCATTGGTTGAGATTATTTAAACATATCCTCATCATATACTTTATATAACATACTATTTATCTATTTCAACTAATAAATTAATTCATATTAATTTAATTGTTTTGGAGTTCCCCAAATTTCCCCTCCCCTCACTTATAAAAGGGGACTAATTCTTATCTTTTATTCATACCTCTAAAGCCCTTTGTATAAGACAAAACCTATCCATTTATTTTTATAATGTCCCTAACTTTATCCTATAAGAAATAATTTGGTTAAAAACCCACCCTAATAAGTCATTTCTTGAAAATAAAAAAATGATATACACATATAAGAGGAAATTGTTTTCCCAGTTCAATTCAATTTATTTTGTTATTATACTTCATCTTCCAATGTTGTTTCCATAATAAAGTAATAAATATTATTTTATATATATTTTGATATGTCATTATGATTATGGGACAACCATATTACTCCTTTTATCCATCAAATGGATAACAATATCACCATGTGTGCGTATATACTCCTTATCGTTTTCATATTGTGGTGTAATTTATTCATTATTACCACATTATTTAGATTGGTATAATTTGAATATAGTGGATATAAATAATAAATATAAAATTATTTTTATCTTTTATAATTAACATACTATCCATTTCCTCACCCCTTTACTATTAAGGTACTGATATCATCACTCATGCTTGTGTACGTCATACCATCTCCATGACATTGTGAGATTTATCTTCCAAATTAACCATTAAAGAATTATTATAATAATATATATAATAAATAAGTAGGAAATATTTGAAATAATAATGTAATTAGTGTAATATATATCTTTGTGTGGGTGTTATTTAATTTCTTTTAATTAATTTTATAAGAAAACATTAATCGTGTTAATGTGTATGTATGAAATACCATCTAAATTATGGGTGTATTCAATTCCAATTGATGAAATTTATTACTATTAGGCGGAACATATGTTTTTTTAACTTATGTGGAGGGAGTTTATTTTTCCTCCATCATGAAATGTTAATGTTTAAAGATTCACTTAAATTATTGCAATATTATTTTCAAAATGAATGTTTTCTTTTAAAATGGTGTGGCTTTTAAATGATCTCAAAGTAAAAAAAGGGGCATTTCTCTGAAGAAAGTATTACTAATTTTATTATATATTGTTCAACTATGTCAACATCCATTGATCAAATTTATACTTAATTGATTTTATTTTTTATTATCAAATATATCATATTATATTTAACATTTTATGACATGTTTGATTATGGATGTCCTATTTTAATAACATTCATGGTTATAGTTAATATATTCAAATTTCATATGCTAGTTTTAATATGAATTTTTATGTTGGTTATGCTTCACCATATTCATATGGGAAATGAATTGGTCTTAGATGTGATGGGTAGGGGACCGATTAAATAAATCCATATGGGTTTGGGATATGTTAATGAAATCCCTACTGGTTGGGGACCTATAAATGAAATTCCCTATATACATCAATAGTTCTCTAGAGACAAACATGATATAGACCTCGATAAGGATTTGTCAATTTATTTTCTTGTATGGATTTGGACAAGGCCTTTACTATTTATTTTCACATGTATTGGTTGAGGTCCAAATAGTATCTACTAGATGTCCAGCATTATTCATTCCCTCATTATGATATTGGCTATTGATATAGCATGTTATAATTCTACTAGTTAAATATCTATATGAGTGGTTAAATATTATTCTAATTTTTATCTCCATATTAAACTCAAGATTATGTTTAAAAAGAATTTTTTGGTTTTATACCCCTCATTAAATTTTTATTATCATATATGAAAAATTTCACTATATTGTTTACCCTTACAGAGCATTTGATCCCACCCAATTATTTTGTTCCATTTTTCAGTATGCTAAGATGTGAATTATTATTGATATGGATGGTTAAATTATGATAATAATGGGGTTGTAATAGAATTAATTATTTTTTATTAATTTTAATGAATTGTAATGTAAAATTCGTATATGTGGTATGGCATTCCAAAACTAGTAAAAGCATCGATTCTTTTGGATTTTATTCCTTATAATCATTCAGATCTATTAAAACAGTACACACACTCCAAGATTCATGGCTCAAGGTGTTACAAGATTGTGGTCACATTGGAATTCAAGATAGGGATTCAAATATTTCCTCTAGGTAGAGATATAGTGTATGAGATTTTGATATACCAGCCTTGGTAATATATATTAATTCAATTAGAAATAGACATCTAGAATATGATCATACTACTTTATTAATTCAAGACCATATAGAATGGGTGGAGTTATCCAACAAGATTTTTTTTTTGGAATTGTTATATGTGTTATTATTCAAGGGAATCTATTTGGACCAATCATTCTCATGTATCATTCACAAAAGAGTTCAAGTCATATATGGTTTAAATATGGATTGTATGTGATTATTCAGAGCATGTTCAGGTGATCAATAAGTAGATAGATACTATTTATAGAAGATGTATGTCCTATGCATATCGGAACAAATTAACATTAATTTTCATTATGGGTGACTGTCTATTCATACATTATACACACACATAAATAACCAAAAATATATGAGTAATAGGATGTGGGGATTTTTTTTCTGTAAATACATTCCTTGAATGTTTTTTCCAAAGGTATTATCTATATTATACCAGGAAAGTTTAGTCAGAGGAAAACCTCTGACCATTTATTAAATAGAAATAAAAAGTGCAGTAAACAAGGAAATGGATGAGGGCGAACATCTTGCCCAAACCCAATCAAGAGTCCCCACCATATTACCACAAAACCAAAAAACCATTCAACTGAGTCAACACATTCATCAAAAACCATTCAGCAGAGTCAACACATTCAACCAACAGCTCTCTCGCTTCATCAAAAAGTCACCATTGCATCCAGCTTTCAACAACACATTACCACCATCATGGGAGAGTACCATCGTACTCCATGAGGAATCACACCATCACCGATGCATAAGCTCAGAAGACATTCAGTATTATCTATATTATATATTTCCATTGATTTAGACACGTGAATGAGAGATCTATCATATTAAATTATGACTTAATATTTTACAAATATATTTTATTGATAAGACTATAATAAAATCTAGAAAAATCCCAATAGCACATTTAGAAAACATGAATATCTTGGGGATATTTTCGTTTGGATTCTTCTTTGATAATTTTATGGCCATATAGTTTAATGATAATTAATAAAGTTTCATGATACACCATGTTAGTGGCATGGTAAGAAAATGAGGTCCCTAATTCATAATTATATCATTAGTTATATTATAAATCATATGATATTGTATATGTACTCAATATATTATGATTATATTAGGGTCCCAATTGTGATTTCTTACTTAGTTTCTTCCTATCACAATAAAAAATTGACATAATGGATTTAAAATATTCATTTTTTATTATATAGGTAATTGAAAGAGACCTATGATTAGAGATTGAGCTATAGTGGATTCAATATTTATATAGACAAGTATCCAAGGCATAGAAATTGACATTTACAAGTGATTATAAAAATTTTAACCTTTTCCATTATATACATGATATTATCATTGTAAAATTACAAATAATTACATACGGATGAACATGATGACATGGGTTGTATTTGTTATTACATGGTATTATGATAACATTAAATATTGAATTCATCTATGATTCCATATTTAACATCGTATATTTTTACAAGATATTAATTTAAATATTTTTATTTAACAGTTTTTATTTTGAAAGAATATTATCTCTAATATATATATTATTGATTTAATGCTAGTAAAATGCCTATTAATTATAGAAATGTGTTTCTAAAATCACATGTCATTCTATAATAGACAATAAAACAAGGATTTCATTATATTGAGCACCATCGGATGTTCATTCATGATAATTTTGACCATTTATTCATTTTGAAAAAAACATTTATCCTGTTTTTCAGTTACACATGGTGGATTTTCAAGTGTATTTAATTATTCATTTGGAGTTATGAATAATTGAGATTTAAATAGGGGAATATGTTGTTTGATAGACATATGTGACCACTAATACTATTGAAAATTCAATAGTTTTAAAAAAATTAGGGAAGGAATAAAGGGTTTTTGGTTGTTATAGTTATTATCCATTTATAGATAAATATTCTGGGATTGAAAATGGTGGGGAAACATAAAAAAATTGGAATAAAATAAATATATAGAGGTTTTATATATTGAGAAACTTCAATAATTCAATCGTTATTTCAATTTTAATATTTTAATATTTTAAATACAATTGAATGAAAATATTGTTTATTGGGTCAAAATATCTAAATATTATGTAAACATTTGCGGGGACTTAGTTGGGGTTGAAAGATACATTATTTTGAAATTGAAATAATTTATATTTAATTATTTTCAATTTATTTTAATCTAATTTAATTAAATTTATTAATTAGTAATATTTATATTGGCTGATAGATCACCATAAGAAACGTAATAAATTTTTTTCCATTATAAAATCTCTATTATAATCATTAAAATAGATCAATACATATATATTTTCATCATAACATGTAGAATAAATATTGAAATGGTAAAAGATAGTGATTTTTTGTAATTTAATTCATAAGTAAAACATTTTTACCTTTTAAATGTTTTTAATATAATGATTACATCACCTCTTTTGGTTTTATCATTCATCCCTATGCTTACTAGTATAGGTTATTGGATTATAAAGTTAATTTATTCTAAATATGATGACTAACACATGTCAAAATATAAAATCACTTCTAAGAAAGGGAATCAATATAATAATTGTATATTTCTTATATGTTATATTCATGTTATGTGATTAATAGTTTTTTTCAAAAAGTAATTTGTAATTTAAAATTTAAATTTGATACTACTTTTTAAATTTCATGTATAATAGATTTTGTGCATAAGTGTATAAATGTTTGTCTTTGATTTTGTATTGAATCTTTTTAGTGGAGATTTATTAGTATTAGAATAAAAAAATATAATATTTATATACAAATTATTTATATTATAGACACATTTCATGGAACTATGAGTCAATTCCTCAATAGAACCCCTCTACATATTGATGTACCTATGTTATGTCTCTTTTGAAATATAATCTTAATTTATTTTTAAAGATTTACTTAGAAGGGTATATTTTAAATTTTTTATATATTATTTTTAATATAAAAAATGTTTATATAGATTCTAAATCCTATAGATGGGAATTCATAATTCATCCAAGGGAATTCATATATCATCCAAATATTATACAAATACATAAAAACCCATCGTATTTATTATGGCAGATAAAAAGAATAAGAATAAGAAGATCACACTATGGCCAATAATTTTTAAAAAGAATGTTATGTAAACATATTTATATTGCATAATGTTGTATAATATGAAAAATAAAAATCTAATGTCTACTCAATGATAAAAATTCCAAATGATTTTTTTATATAAGAATTATGGGATAGAATTTAATAAATCTTAAGATACATTGAAATATTAAATATGATTATGATTTAAATAATTTCTTAACTATTTTAAAGTTGAAATTAAATTCCAGATACATTGAATTCACATAAATAACTCAATATAATTTACATTTATTATTGATACAAAGGATAAAAATGATGTCATGGTAAAATTATATTCTTCACACTAAGATTATAATTAATTTAATATATAAATGATCCATCAAAAAAGGTCTACATTATATCATTATATTTTTTATGATAGTTTTACATTGTAGGTAACTTTTCCCTATAATTCATTTAAAATTAGTGGATAACTATAATGTGATATTATAATTAAATGTTAAAATAAGTTTATTAGTGATGATTTTCTTAATTTACACAATCATCATTATTTATTATAAATAAAAGCTATAAATCCCCCACAATAAAATAGTAAAAAAACAAAAAAAATTCTTATTCATTATGTATATTTTAGTTATAACTAATTGGTCACAAATTCCCTAAAGTGATGTAATAATCCATCCCCAAATTTTAAAAACAAAAAATTATTAACAATTTTATGTAAATTCTTTTTAAGCTATTCAAAAAAATACATATGGTTAATATATTTTATTTATTAATATATTACCCTAAAAAATAAAAAAACTGAATATTAAAGATTCAATGATAAAAATTATATTAATGTAATAAAAAATTAGTTTAATATTTAATTATTAATTACATATTCTATATAATGTGATTTTGTTTTGAAAATAAATCACTATATAGTAGGAAGTGATTAGTGGAATAATATACAAAAGGAGAAATATTGAGCTTCATCCCAACACCATGTGCAAGAAACCATATGTATTCGAACAATTTATAATTTCACTATTTCTATATTTGAACATACTCTTAACTCTCTAAATTAATTATCTCAATGATACCCTTTTATGATCATAGTATATATCCATACAAGGTAATATAAAAGGATAATAATCTCACATATAGTTCATTTTTTGTATAAACTATAGAAATCAATAAATTGACACAAAACTATCCAGTCTTGATTATGAATCTATTGAAGTCACACAAACATTCATAGTTCTAATATAATATAACAAAATAACATTTTTAATGTTTCAATAGATAAATATATAACCACCATCAATAATATTTTCACCAAATTTATCATCTTGAAAATCTTATATATTAGTGGTTTCTGATATATAATAAATCGTGTGAATATTTAGAAATAATAAAATAAAGTAAATAAATGTATATATATGTTTATATATTAATATAAAATTTTAAAAATACATATAATAATATTTCATTTTATCTGAAAAATGACCTATTTTATTGTAATCTCACCTTATAATATCTAGAAAATATTAAATGTTATAGAAAAAGGATTAGTGAAAGTAATTATATAATAATCATATACTAGCTATTATTTTTATATATAAGTACAAATGATTAATAACATTATAAAATAAATTATATTTACCAATAATGATGATCCAAACTAATATTATAAATCATCACTCTATGAGTTTCACCATATCTCACTCAACTCTATCATATTATAGAGGATTGAATCATTAATGAATTTCTTATTAACTATGTATAAAACCACTTCAATTCCCAAGAGTTAATATTTTATGTCAATTAGTAATTGAATAGTCATAAAAGACCATTATATAAGCAATCTACATTGGACTTCCCTAAATTTTGTTAAACACTAATTAAAGTGGTCATATTGGAATTGTTATCATTACACTATTATATAGGATCTCTAATAATCCTTTTTAAGATAAAATAGACCTTATATATCACAAATAAAAAGTAAGATAAATACAAATATTTTATAATAAATAATAATAATAATAATTTTTTTTGATATTAGCCTGTTGTCAAAATTGTGACGTTAAAAATCCATTGAAACCTAGTACCATATTCACTAAGGCTCTATAAAATAGAATATATACATGACAATAAATTGACCCATGACATGCAATAAAAATTTATACAATAAATTATAATACTATATATAATCAAATGATTAATTAGATTTACTAACTTATATTTTATAATATGACCTATCTTAGACGATAAAATGAAAACATCCTCAGTATGTAGATTAGATAATGTAGTATTGGGGGAATCATCTGGTAATAGTGTGTAATATTTCCTGCACGTAATGTCCCCAGTGTCATTTTTATACATCAAATGTTTAAAATAAAAATAACAAGGATTATTAATCAGTAAATGTATAATATAGAATTTAATACAAGTAATTAATTATTAAATTAATATAATATACTCATAATGAACTGATTTCCATGTAACACCTCAATATATATCTTTAACATCATTTTCAACTTTTTCTTCACAGTCACCATATTATATGTAAGAATCTATGGCTATTTTCAATTCATTTTTATTCCATTATATTATTTCAATGAATGTAAAAAATATTGTATCTATAACATCATCATCATTGACCCTTAACTATAATGTATCATTAGAGATATATTTTTAAACCAAATGAATCTTTTAATTCGAGCTCAGTGTTAAATATAAATTTGACATTCATGCAATATCATTAGAAGATAAATAGTGAATATAATTATCATATCATATTTGGTGACGAAATTATTACATGGAAATGCAAGGGATTAAGTGGTGAACAAATGGATACGTGTCATTAAAACATGGAGGTTAATGTCAGATAAAATTGTGTCATGAAAGTTGCTTCGAAATTGTTGAAAATAGAATTGTAAAACATGAATTATCTAAAAGGATACATGGTTTTGAGATGGTAATGATGGTGTGATGTATAAATTCGAAAGATCTATATTTGAGGGATGGGTTAACATGTTTTCTTTATTAAAATTTAATATAAAAGGATGAAAGATTAATTTTTTAAATATTGAAATAAGTTTGATTTTTTTTAGTTTTATATTAATATGTTATAATAAAAAACACCTCATTTTAGTCATGGAAAATGTGAATGGAATAATTGTTCAAAAAAATTATGGATGAATGTTGTTGTAACCAGTATCCAATGAGAGACATACCATTCCATAGTTCAAAAAATCACTCCATGAAATCCAAAATACCTTCTTGGATCCTTAAATATTAATTATTGAAGCTTTCAAGGAACCATGGACGCCTTGGGATGACCTAACCTCTTTATAATTACTTATTTTATTTATGATTGGGATTAAACATTTTAAATAATGAGGATTATTGTTTATAGTTTTTGTCATGTTAGAACATTATTTTAAAACATCCAATATACATTAGTTTTTAAATAAATATCTCAATAATTTATATAATTTACCAACAAATTGATAAAAAATTTCAGGGTTTTGAATATAGTGATAAATATTATTCTGACAGAATATACAAATGAATATTAAAATAATTCAGGTAAAACAATGATTTGGTATAAATGAATTCATATAATGGTTTGAGTGGGATATAAATTTAAAAATATGTAAATTTAGATCATTTTTTGAAGAATAATATTTTTATATATGGAACTATACAATAAAATCACATAATCTTGATTTTAATGTCATTAATTCATTCCCATAAATTTAATGATATTTTTGGGTTTAGCATTTAGGGAATTAAGTCATAACTCTTTCAAAATATACCCATATATTACAAAGTGAAAACTTATTATCTATATCCATTTTCCCATAAAATAATTATCATTGTAATAAATCACTCACTATTTTTAAAAAACCTCATAATTTTCATCTTGACTTAATCTGTGTCCCTACAAATTGTTAAAACAACTAAAATGTATTTGAAAATTTTTAATGAGTATACAAATATTAGTAAGGTACTTAAAAATAAGAAATAAATTATTAAATAGAAAAATATTAAAACTAAGAAATTTTTTCCTTTATCTAACTAATCATTTAAAATATGAAATAAATCATTTCTATAAGAAAATAACAATATCTTTTTTCTCAAATAATGATAACAAAACATATATAAAGGAAATAGAAAACTACATTTTTAAAACAAATATCATTTTATTTGTTACCAGTGTCGTAAATAACTAAATTATAGTTTAATACAGGGTATAAACCTCATTGATAACTCCCTCTTTTTCTGTAAATTCAAGAAATAATAGACAATACATTTGAGTGCTACCTACATGAAATCATTATATATGATTTATTGGTCTCACTTAGTGCTACCTGAGAATAGATAACGTATAAACTATATCAATCTCACTAGTGAGAAATAATGGGGCACAACTCATCAAATAATATTTATCAGGATAACTTATTTCACATATAATAATCAAGTAGCATATTAAATAGTATATTATTTCACCTACTCATAAAATTCCAACTGAACAAGTCTTTTAAAACAATATAGAAGTCACATTTGATAATAAAAATTCCTTATCTTCCTAAAACCACATTTTCAATAACAAGATTCTTGAAAAATCAGATGTAGGTTTTTTCATTAATGAAAACATGAAATCTTTTATAGGAAGAAAAACATAAATTAATGGATAGAGGGGTGATAAATTTTTTCCACTATATTTGTAAAATAGAACACTATTTTTTTCTTTTTTTAATTTGTGTTAATCATTATATAAAAAGGTCATATTGAAAACCATTTAACAAATTCAAAGAAAATGAGTTATTAAAATCAATGAACTAGGAATATAATGAAGAAATAATTTTCATTGAAAATAAATTTGTAAAATTATAAAGGATATATAAAGTTAATGTGGTTTCATGAGGGTGGTAAATTTCATTCATGCTTTGTATATAAAAATATAAATTTTATTTGACATTTCTAAAATGAGTTGGATGTGAAACTTTAAAACAGGACTTTTAGAAGAATGTCCCTTACCTTGAGTTTGACACATCACATATGTTCTTTGTCTTCTTAAAAAAACTTATGTTACTTTTATACATGATTATGATACTTTACAAGATAATTATTTATTTATTTCATTTAATACTTTTTTATATATAATTACATAATCTATTAAGTTCTTGTTAATAATTTTTCACAATATTTGGATCATATGTGAGAAATGACTTTTATAGGATAACTATGGTCAAGGTGTTCATTACTCCAGAATAAATAGAATAATATTAAGTAAATAGTTATCATTTTTATTCCAAGAGTTTACATTTAAAACCAACCATTAAATTTTTTTTATGAATAATGAACTATGTTATAATCCAAGAGATGGTAAACCATACATACACGTGAAAAATGTTTCCATTTTCAACGATCATTCTAGAATGAGGGTATGTATTATTTTCACATTATCTAATGATAAATGTATTATAAATATTATATTATTCCTTTAAATATACATATATATATTTTATCTATGTGATGTGGTAATGAAAAAAAATAGATTACTTTTTGGTGGTGGTAGTCCACACATACACATTAACGACGTTACCTTTTTTTAGTGAGAAAAAGGGTATGAAATTAAAGAATATATTATCATTTATAATGATATATATTAAATTAATATAATATATAAAAAAATAGTTTCAACATATTCCTCCATCCCAGATATATTTTTATGGAAATGAATTACATCTATTCGTAAGGTGGTGGTTCAACATATACCCAAACGATTGTTTTAATACCCATTTTATGGAAGAGGAGATATATTTCAGTTATTCTATTAACATAATAAAATTTCAGTATATAGAGGTATATATTTTAAATATTTTATCTTTGTTGATAGTGATTTTTTAGATTTATAAGGAGAAATAAAACCTAAAAAGTTGATTAAAAATTATAACTCTTCATCGAACAATATCCTTCCCTTTACAACATAGGATAACTAATGTTGGGGTTATGAGTACATAAATAAATATAGAATTTCATGATTGATCCTAGAAACGTTTTTAAATCAATATAAAAAATAAAATGGGTTTTGAGATGTTAAGAAATTATAGGATTTGTTTCCCTTTTATAAGAGAACGAATGGCCACACTTTGAATTCATCAAAATATTGAAATAATATAAAAACATTGAAAAAAAATATATCCAAACAAGTTCATTTAGAATATAAAAAGTGTTTTATTTGGATTAAAATTATCCAATAATTTTTTTATTATTTTATTTCACATTTTTACCCTTACCATTTGGTTTTAACAACTTCTTAACACTATGCCCTTTTGCTGTAAAAACATGGATTTTTACTTTTTGAGGATTATTATTGATTTTATAATTGTCCAAACAGCTCATAAATAGACCATAGTTTATATTATAAACCATATACTAATCACTAGGATGAATATCATACTATTACTAATCTTAAAACTTTTATCATAATTTTACTAATTATAACATATAATTAATGTCGCTTTTGACTATTTGTTACTATAATTTTAAAATCATAAATAAAACAACTAATACTATGTCAAAAAATCATTAATAAAAACCTAAAATTAAAATTTAATATGAATTTTTTTTTGTAATTTTATTTAACTCAAATTATATAAATTTTAATATTTTTAATTTCCTTAATTTTATTTTTCTATTATTTTTATAATTATTGCGACAGTGTTGTGTATGAATTTAAGGTATTTATTTATATAATAAAAATTAAAAATAAATTAACACTATGTGGATAAATACTTTATATTAAAAAATAATATTTTTACACT
This sequence comes from Viscum album, assembly GCA_963277665.1. Lineage (NCBI taxonomy): Eukaryota > Viridiplantae > Streptophyta > Magnoliopsida > Santalales > Viscaceae > Viscum > Viscum album. The sequence continues at coordinate 1,825,691,345 of OY728150.1, read as the reverse complement.
AATATATAATATGGTTATCCATATCTTAACAATATTTTAGATAATAAAAATAGCAGTGATATTTTCAAATTTTTTTAAAAAAAACAGTATTTTAAATGTTACAATCACACCCAAATGGATAAAAGAAAAAATAATGGATTAATTTGAAATTGTGAATTAAATTTAATCAGAAAATAATCTTAAAAAACTATTAGTTTCGATGAATATTCAATATTATTTTATTTTTAACCTTTAATTACCAAACATACCCTTTACTGTGGTCATAGGAATTACTAAGGTTACTCTTCATTTTTGGAAAATATAAATGATATATAATTAATGAATTTTAAATTAGTAATTTCTAATATACATAACTCATTTTAAAAAATTAAAAACACATAAATTGGATAATTAAATTTAAAATTCAACAAGAAAACTTTCATAAAAATAGCTTTCTCAAAAAAATTCATTACAAATATCAAATATGTTTTACTATATTCTTCTATTAAAATCTTTTAATACCAATAATTAGATAATTTTATTAAAAAAACTAATTAAATTTTATAATATTTGAAAAATTAAATTTTAATTTGTAAATAAATTAAAATAAAATAATATTATTAATAAATATCAATATTCCTTAGTTTTAATAAAAAAAATTATACTAAGCTAATTTTTACCTATTAAATTAAAAAATGAAATAAATTTAATCAAATAATCCTTATAGAACTTCTTGAAATTAATTCTACCATGCACTTACAAAAAATAATGAAACATAATTTTCAATGAAATCATGTTATTTAAGAATAAAATTACATTGAAAAATAATTGATTATTATCAATGAATTTACCAATTGAATTATATTGATTATGAAATTTGTATTTGATTCATAAATTAGTAATTCCTAAAAATTCCTACCAATTTGACAACATGGTTATAATTGTCACAATTTAATAATATTTCATTTTTCATTTAATATTGATGTTATATATCTTATAGACTATCCAATAAAGTAATTCTTTTTAAATTTAGAAATATTAAATTATCCCCACCCCCTTAGAAATTTAATTCTCATAATTTTAATTAGATCATGGAAAGTAGTTTCTAGATTTTCAAAATACCTTTGGTGAAATATCATATCCTAATATAGGTCAAATAAAATTCCTCTTGAAATGAGATAATTAAAAGTACAAAGTTAATTTGGAATAACACAAAGTATGTATCCAAGTATGGGAACATAAACGAGACATGGAAGAAAATATTTAATAAAAACCTATCTTCTAATTATTGTTTGAGATTTTTAGAGGAAAATTTCATAATAAAGTTAACTAACAGAAAAGCCTAATTTTATGGTGGGTTCAAAGGCAATTAATTAATCAATAAGAAAAATAAACTGATAAGAATATTCCTTTCAAAATATTTTTCCCACGGTTAATAAATTATTATACTTCCTAGACTACAAACGTAATTAAAAACATTCATGCCAACTATAATTTATTTTTTAAAACAAATACCACCATAATATCACCCTTTCCACTAAATAATGAGTATTGAAGATGGATTTTTCATGCATGAATCACTTGAATAAACTTCAATAAAGAGATAAAGTCCAAAAATCATAAAAAAAATTATTCCCAATGTATATAGTCAGTAATAATGCAAAAAAAATTTAGAATAATGTAAAATAATTACAAAAAATAAAGAAAATTAATTTGATGAAAAACGAATTTACTCTGAAAAGTTTAACAATAATAACCAATATTCATTGTATGTCATTAAAAAAATATTGTTAAAATTTCTAAAAATATATTTTCAACTATGATTGAAACCAAAAAATAGAGTGTATTTGATCAAATACACATAAAATATTCACTTAAATTTATAACCAAATAACCTTAATCACTATTAATATCTCATTCCCAAAATTATATGTCATAATCATATAATCTTAAAGATATGTTAATCACGTTCACAACTAATCCGAGTCACCATAAACCTACCTCAAAATAATATATTCTTCCAAAATATTATTCAACCTTTTTTCCCCAAAATAAAATCTTATAGTATTATGTTCACAATAATCCTATGATTTGTCCCAAAATAATTGTGGCCTTTATTGAAATAACATTAATAACTTAATAAAAAAAAATTCTTGTCCTATATTTATATATATGATAAAAATATATGACCCCAAATTCAAAATTATCCTTTATCCATCAGATCATTTAAATAAATAAAATAAAATTTCATAATGACAAGGACATCATGTAGTCTAGTGTAGATGATTCACACTTGTTTCACTTAGATTATGGTTTTTAGCCTTATGACCTTTCAATATGTGATAGTATATCACCTGACATGCGGTTATTCCTTTTTCTAAAAATATATTTATATAATCCTTATAAAATTCATAGAAATCTGATAAAAATCATCAAATATACCCTTAATATATTCAATATTAATTTAATGTTTTAACCATAAAGGTTATCTCATACCTTTCATTTTGCATCACAAAAAACATTGACCCATATTTAATTCAAAATGAAGTATAATATAAAACATAAATTTTATCCATTACTTTAAATTAACTTGGACCAAATTAAGATTCCATTTTTCCTTAAATAACTTTTTTACATGATAAATTTATTGGATACATGTACCACACAAATATATCAAGATGTAATAAAAGACTTCAAAATTACACTTATCTCAAATGAGTATTAATTCTATTAAAAGTATGATCATCCATTAGTTGAACACTATAACATAACTCATTAATGTATACATCTTAATCATTAATAGTGCTTCTTATTCTATTACCAATTATTTTCAAACATATTCCTTAATAATAATTCTCTACAAAAAATATGATTCATGTCCTAATAATAGAAAATTTCTAAGAATAAGCATGAAATAATCTATAATATCAATATTCCACTTACTATTTCCACATCTTCATCAATAGTGTATTTAGGTATATATAAATACTTTTTTATACTCTATTATTGATCCCATTCAATATACTTCCCATTAAGACATTGATTTTAACAATAAACATACTCCACAAATTTAAAAACATTAAATTAATACATCTTGAAGAACTTCTATCATCTTCTTGGAGTTAACTGAATGCTTCCATTTTCCATGGAAAATTATTTATTTATGACCTCCATTAAAAAATATTAAGGATATTCCCATTATTTTAACACATTTTTTTGGTTTCTTCATTCAACATTCATCACATATAGGTCAATGAATATATTTACCATTATAATAATTATCACTTGATTTTCTATGGGGAATTATTTAACATGTATTAAATTCATTAGGAAAGTCACCTAGGTTCATGTTTGTTAATATTCATCATGATAGATAGTAAAAAATAACAATAAGATTTTTCATTAATTCTCCCATTATTCATGGTTTCATGGTTATAAAAAAACCATATTCTCCTTTACATCTATTTTTACATTACTTCCTCATAGATCTAGCTATATTTTAAAACCCAAATGGATATCGGGATTATATCAATAAAATAAAAATAATCCATATTATAAGGATAATGAGCACTAATAAATCATTATTAATGTTTCTCAATATCATTATATTTACCCAAAATAACTATTTTTCTCTAAAAAATACTAACCATTGTGGTTATAAATAAATTAACTTATAATAAAACTAATTTCTATCCACTAATGTTACCTAAGCACTCCATTATTACCATATATAATGACCTTGTTTTAAATATTGAATAATATTTATTTTCCAGTTATGAATTTATTCTATTATATTTGAGAATATTTTCATGGTTATAGTTGTGTATAACTAGGTAATAGATTTTACATAATTAACTCGTATATTATAAAGTGGAAACTTCTAATCTAAACCAATTTTTCCATAAAACGAAACACCTTAAAATAAAAAAAAGAAATTTTTTCATGAAAAATATATATTATTTTCACATTGAATTCTTTTTTATCCTTATCATCCTTGGAACATGTGGAAAAAATTATAAAAATGGATTTATCTCAAAAATATCAGTTTAAAAATTAAAAAAATAGAACCATTAATTAAATGAAAAACATAAAAACCAATTAAAATTATAAAATTACCTCAATTATCTTTAATCAAATCAAATAAATCATATCCAAATTAAATCACACATTATTGTTTTCAATTAAAAACATTGAAACTCATAGTAAGAAAATATAAAGAAACTCTTTGAAATATAGAGAACTACAATCATCACCCATGTTAGAAATAACAGGATCCTAGTTAAATACATATGAAAACTATATTATGTAACTCTCTCTTTATTACACGTTAATAAAAATATAATTAATCAATGAAATGAATTGATATATTGTTGAACCCACTATATTTTTTGTATCGACCTCACAAATAGCAAAATGGGTATAACCAATGTATAAGTAATATTAGTTTCACACTTAAGATATAATGGGGATAAACCAATAACATGTCCTATATTAGGATATCCTTTTTCACATATAATGATCATGTACCACATAAAAAAATATATAAGTGAAACTTCTTATTATAAAACCATTCAAAAACACTTTTTAAATCATATAAAAAACATAGTGGGGTATCAAAATACACTTTTGTCTTAAAACCACATTTTTAGTGCAAAAATTCATATACAAACTGTATAAGTTTTTTTATTCTATTAAACCATGAAATATTTTACTGGTAGCTAAACAAGAAATAAGTGTATGATGATGGTAAAATACATTATCTCAAAATACATTAATATATTACATTATTTTATTGTTTTTGTACATAAAGTCAAAAATTATTTATAAGAATTCCTTTTCAAAAATATTGAATTATAGTTAATGTAAATAGTTTATTAAAATAAAAAATATTTGCACATAATGATGAATAAATTTTCTTTGTAAAGAACAATAGGATCATATAAAATAAAACCTCAAAGTATTAAGTCACCATGATGTATGGAATTCTATACTTGTATTATTTCAAAAAAAACTTATATTCCTTTTGGCCTTCGTAAAATGATTTGAAATGGGATAATTAGAAAATGACTTGTAAAAGATATCCCCTTACCATGAGTCTTATGTATCAGGAATATTATTTATCATAATGAATAACAATAGCATGTCCCTTTTTCACATTATTATGTTTATTTTTCATATTCCTTTTTCTTTTATTTCATTTAATAACATCTTATATATAATTTCATAATCAATTAGGTTTGTTTTGTCTGTTTTTTATTATATTTAAGATTTGTGTCATAAATTACTTCTATAGGATTTATATGTTCAATGTTTTCATTACTCATCCGTATATTAAGTATGAATAATGAAATAAATAGCAATTTTATAGATAAATTTTTTTATTTAAACCAAACCTAATATATTTTACGGAAAATGAACAATGTTCTAATCATGGAGATGGTAGGTCGAATTTATTCATAAGTAACATTTCAAATTATCAATGATCATTAACTAAATTGGTTTAGGTTTAATATTCTTTTAACAATTATAATAATCTCATAAATATCACAATAATAATTTAATGGAACTTTAATATTTCATATATGTGATTTGGTGATGAAAAAATGAATCATATATCTTGGTTGGGTCATGAATTGGGTGACCAATTCATGTCACCCTTTGTCTTAAAAAATTATATAGCTTTGTGGAGGTGGTTCTCCACATGTATGCAGAAATGACAATATCATTTTTCATTGAATGGAAGGAAAATAAATAAAATGATATATTATCTTTTAATAATGATATATATTACATGAGTACCATATATAAATATAAATTCCATAATTATAATCCACCCATGAGAAATTGTGATAGGAAAAAATTACATTGGTTAGGGAGGCGGTAGTCTTCTGTATACACAAACGACTGTTCTGTTTCCTATTTGGAATAAGAGGATATGGAAATAGGTTTAGACATTAATATAAAAACATATAAAAATATTTATGATATTTTATTTATCATTTTTTCATAGGTTATAAAGATTCTAAATGGGTGGAAGAAGAAACAAAATAAAAATTCTCGATTAAAAATGACAATTATTCTTTGAATAACCCCTATTGTGTAACCTATTCATACTAGTAAGGTTGATTTTATGCATAAATAAATACTCCTATAATTATTTTTTTATTATCGTAATATATTCTCGATTTTATTTTCAAAAAAATAGTTTTAGGAGAAATGAAATGGGAATAACTGGTTTCGTTTTATAAGAGAGGGGTGGACTCTTATAATTCGTCAAAATATTAAATTAATATAAATTAATTTCTCAATTCCAAATAGATTAATAGTAGTTTATTTCAATTATATAATTAGTGTTGGTTTAACTAATCTCATAAAATAATTCTTTATACTCAAAGATCACATTTTTACCATTAACATCTTGTTCTAACACCTTCTTAATTCCCTCTACTATTACAATGATAAAAAGACTTTTTACCATTTGTTGGTTAATATAATTATTATTAAGGAAAAAATGGACAATAAATTGTCCGTGATTGACATTATAAACCTTATACTAGTCACTTGGATGAATATAATATTTTTTGACTTTTATATCATTTAATAAAATATTATTTATTATAACATATCATCAATAACAATTTTCATAATTATTCATTACATTGAAATTATTTACATCTATACAATAAGAAAAATTTTAAAAAAATAATACATTAATAAAATTTCGTGTCACTTAAAAAAATAATATCACATTATTATTCTCATATTATATTATTTTTAATATATATAATTCCATTTATTTTATTTTACATTAATTGAATTATTAATACGTTAGTATTGTACAAGTATTTAAAACAATAATTTAGTCACTAGAAATTAAAAATAAATTATCATGATGAAAAAAAATATTTTATCATTAAAAATAATATATTTTAAATGATTATATCCAGTACGTTTTTAAATTAAAAATATTTTATAGTTATCAAAAACAAGTGTGTGAGATTTTTTACTTTTCTTGAAAGAAAATATTAAAAATGTTATAATCACACAAAATTGGAAAAAATATTGTATAACTGACTATTGGATGAGTAGAGAAAAAATAGAATCATGAAATAAATATAATATAGGTGTTTTTGGAATTTTATGGTCCAACTCATTTTATTAATAACCCATAATTACTCGATTTACTATTTTACATGGAAACCAAAATTATTTAGATTACTATTGATTTTTTATAAAAATAAAGGGGGAATATTTACTAAATTTGGAAATCATAGTTCCAAAATCTGAATGTTCATTTTAATAAATAAAAATGAAAAAGTGGTATAATTTTAATTAAAATTAAATAAGGAAAATAAAAAAATCACAAAAAAAGTCATTTTTAAATATTAAATGTTTATATACCAAATTCATATGTGAAATTCAATTTAAAAACCTAAATTTGATCATTTAAAATTATAAAAAAATTAATTATATTTTAACACTAATCTAAAATATAATTTTTCTTTGTAAATACATTAATAGAAAATATTGTTTTCAGTAAAAATCATTACTTTCCAGTATTTATTGACAAATAAATATTTTCAAAAAATTCTCAAATTATAATCTAAAGATAATTTTGAAATTATGAATTCAAAAATTAAACATTTTTTTAAAATAAATGTTCTAAATTTTTTGTAAATTATTTAAAAATTCACCCATTTAAATAAAGAGAACCAATTATATAAAGAAAATGTTTTTAAAGAATAGAATTACATTACTAAAAATTATGTGATTATTTTCTCTAAATTTACCAATGAATTAATATTTATTTGTAAATTTATATATATTCCATATATTATTTATTCTTATTCATATATAATAATTTTTTAGCTAGGGTATAATGATCACAGTTTCATAATACATCATTGTTAATTTATGATCGATGTTGTGTATATAGTATGTTATTAAAGAAATAATTTAATTTTAAATGATTAAAATATTACATTGATAGTTGTTGTTTTAATGGTTTATCCATTGAACAAGAAACAATTTCATTTTTTTAGGATACCAGTTCATAGATTTCTTAATTTCTCTATAATTTTTAAATATATATATCTTTTAAAAAATGAATGATTTGTATATATCATAAAATATATAAATTGAATTATTTAGGTTCTTTTGATGACCCCTTCATAGGTGAGACATGGTAGTTTCAATTAGTTAAAATTATTATGATATATTAAAAAAGAATCCATACTGAAGATAGTGAAACATTTATATATATTTAATATGGTTCAATTTTGACATGGTAGAGGAGGAATGGATAAATAATGGATTAAAATTTTATCAATCAACCACTCATCAAGATTACATCTTTCAGTGATGGAAATTCATTTGGATTAATTAGTACATAATTAATACATGATTTGAGATAAAAATATATGTATAATTATGATTGGCATGAAATATTTTTTATATACCAATGATATAGTATTTGTAAAATATAAATTTAGAGATATTAATCTAGGAAACATTTTACAAATGGGAAATGTTTTTCTAATATATGGTAAACTATTAAGGAATGATGTACCAGCATAATTGAATTATTATTATGCGGTTGAAAATTAGTATTATTTGATTATTAAATAGTATACACTTATATTATGTCTTAGTTTTGATGATTTCAAATACCTGGATGATTAACATAAAAAGATCGTTGTGGGATATATATAATTAACTATGCATCATTGATAGATCTATTTTATTTAGATAGTGAGGTTTATCCATGGAATATATTGGGCATTATAATAAATGTGAAAGAGGGGGAAGATAATGAAACTTAACAATTAAAAATAACTTAATAAGGAATTTATATAATAATGATCCGTGAAAAAGAATATGATATTACTATATGTGATGTGTGGATGAAATCTTAATGAATTTAATATCTTACGTTTTCCTAAATATTTATATTTATGTAAGAAGGTAGTGAATCACTGATAATTGAACTCAAAATATTGAATTCTTTTTACATGAATATAAAAGATATTCTAGAGGAATACATACTTAATAATGAGTATTCTTATTTTTTCCTTATTTATTTTTAAATTCCACCAAAATTAATTAAGGAAGAATACCTATATGAACTCTCCATTATTGGCTGAATAGAAAGAGTGAAGTGAAAATAAATGATGATACATCCAAAAAATGAAATATGAAATAGTGGGATAAATATCATTTTAATAGTGGATGGTCATCCAAATATAGAAAATTATGAAGGTAAATATAATATAAATAAATAATTCAATAAAAATCGGGTCACTCCTAATATTGTTTCTTAATGAAGGTAACGAAACTAATTGATATTAATAATGGTTGTATAAAAGGATTGGTTCATTTAAAATAACAATTATTTTCTAATTGAATATGACAAATAAATATATATTTATGTAATATATTTAAATTACATTATTGTTATTTAATCAATGCAGGTTTAAGGGAAAAATTTGACCCATGGTATAAATATAAACCTTGTAATGGTCAGTCTAGAATTGGTGGGTTGATATTATCACATGTAGGTTGGGTATCGTTTCAATATTTCTTTATACAAGTGAGAAGATATAAAATATAATAATGTGGGACAAGATCATATTTAAATTCACATATTATATATACAATAGTTGATATAAATTGTATTCAATTATATAAATTTTATGGATATTCATAAAACATACATATGGAGAAGGAATTTTACATGATGTTTAAGTTTCCAAAACACATAAGAATAAATTCATGAATTTTTTATCTTGTCAACATTTTTTTTATTAGTTTATTCATGATATTTATTAGGTTGATCAAATTTACTTAGTCCCTTAATTTTTATTATCATATATAGATTTTTGCCTATAGGAATATAGGGGTAGCTATTACTAGAGATTAAATGAAGTTTTCTAGTTACATTTAGATAATTAAAATTATCTTACGAATGCAAGGAAATGTTTTAAAAAACATTATATAGAGTACCTTGTGTTTTAATGTATATTGAATTTTCGTTTTTGGAAATTATATTTAGATGATGAATAGATTCATAATGTAGGTTAATGATCATGTTATAAAATCATATTAAAGTAAGTTAAATATAAAATCATTTTATTATATTTTTAACTTATTTAAGCTGGTGAATGTTTTTAAATTATAATTTCACAAAATAAAAATTATATGAGTTCAATGTTATATGATAGAAATGTGTTATAATGAAAAATATTATTTTCTATAAAAAGATTAGTCTCTAGAGAGAAAACTAGATGTTTTTTAACATGTTTTACCATTAAATTGGATATATTATTATAGACCACCTGTTAGTTCCTTATTCAACATAGAATCCAATTTGTTAAGTCAAATTAGAGTAATTTATTCATTCCCTTGTATGGTTATTTACATATCTATAAATTTTATAGTGTGGAATAATGATAGGGCCCAAAATAATTTATTCACCTAATAAAGAACTAAATTCATATTAATCCATGAAAGAGAAATATTATTCTTTTAAAAATAATCTATGTAAGAAATTAGAAGGGCTCTAATAATAATAATTTTCTTATATATGTTTTTTAAATTATTAATATTGTTAATGGTTAATAATCGATCATCGATTCTATATTTTTGGTGACAAATATATTATTTGAATATTTATTTTCATGTTCATAATAATTAAAACATATTAATTAATAATTTTTTTAGAAATTTAAATTAATTTATTACTCCATGTTTAATTGATTTTCTAAATTCTATTATATTATTTAATTGTTGATATATTATAATAAGATTGTAAATGATGTGAAAATTGTGCATATTTATGAATTTGTTCTATTTTTTATTATTCTTTCTTTAAATGATAATTCCAAGCCATGATTCTTGTGATGTTAGAATGTATATAATAATATTAGAATGAGGTAATAAATATTTTATTTCTGGTCACATTGTTATATTATTGTGGTTATATATCTTAATTTTTGAAATAAATCATATCACAAATTATGATTCATGATGGAAATATGTTGCTTATTATGATAGAACATGTCATCACATTAAATATACTATGTATGTTAAATCTATTGTGATCATAGGATATGATATCTAATATCATAATTATGACTTAGATTGAGGTATTGATAGAAATTATATCCCAATAGTGACATGATTTTTTTTCAACTAGAGCTTCGTATCTCTCCATATTATTGAACAAAATCCCCTCATATGGGATAATTTACATATATAATAGATACATATTTCAAAAACTAAAAATTAATAAAAAATTGATATATTTTTTCCTACTTGACCAATTTCAACCCCTTTTCTATGAAATTATATTCTCGTTTAACTATATAAATTCTTTTTTTCACTTTAAATTGTGATTTCATTAGTTTGAAAATTCTGATCCAAGATTGATAGGGATTTTCTATTTTTTAGTAGAACCATTATGAAAGAGTAATTTCAAATTATATATATCTTAAAATCATATTTTTCGGAAATTAAATGGTATTAAGTATTTATAAATTTTTCTTGAGAACGTAAAATTGGAAGATGGGGTCCATGCTCAAGAAAGGGACCAAGTATGCTAAAATTTTACTTTTATGTTAACATTGATGTATATTAGAACTTTAATTGGTATTGTTAAATATTTTAATGTATTTTATTAATATATTTTTGTTTTTTAGATGCATTATTCTCATAAGATAATTTATTTTATGAAATTGAATTTGTGGTTATATTCCTATAAGAAATTTTAACCAAGGTGATTGTGTTATTGATTGTTTTGTTGAATATAGAAATGATTGTTTAATACAAGAAAAGTAATATATTCTAAAATTTGTAAGAAACTAAATTAATTTTATATATTATATTGGGAGATAATTTATTTACTCAATTTCTCATCAGATGTTTCTGATTACATTATATATTTTAAGGGATATTTTATCTCATAAAAATTTATTCGACGAAAATTTTGGGATAGTTTATGTTCAAATAGAATGGTTTTATTTAGGTATGTTGTATCAAAATCAATGTGGGGTTTTGTTAATTATATTGGGTGTATATTATTTTTTTTTTTTGAAATATATGCAATAATAAATCTTATCATGTTGGGAGATTTTGAATGTAGCTAATATTGGGATGAAAATTCATATTATAATTCAGTTGAGTATAAAATATTTCCAATTCTAGCTTATAAACTAGTACAAAATGATGATAGTGATAATTAGTGGATATAATAACATTTCAATATTAATATTAAAAATCTATGACATGTAATCCTCTATGAATTCATGTATTATTAATTAATCCAATAATAATAATTTATCTCTAATATTGCATGATATATAAGGAATATTATCCCAATAGTTGGTATCATGATTAATGGATTCCTATATTTATAGTAATGGGAATAACACCTAATGACCATGGTTGAGGCTTCTAGTACTTTTTTATGTATTTTCATAATAATACTACTGAATATATCATTTAGGATTTTTTTAATACAATGGGCCATGAGAGATGCTTAGGTTGACCTGAATATTAAATTGATTTTCTTTTTGAAGATAATTATAAGTCTATTGTCTCATGTGTTTTACTTAATATTCATAGTATTTTAAATAAATCTTATAGTGGTTTAGAAAATAATATTATCTATTTTTATTCATTCGTATATGGTTGCTTGTAATTTAACATACTTATATCCACGAATATCATACTCTATGACATGTTTGTAATGAAAATTGGTGTTTCCAAATTGACACTCCTTAGTGGTGGATAAGTGTTTTATTTTAAGGTGTCAAATCATATTGATTTTCATTATATTTATTGCACTATATATTTTTTTACATATGATGTCTATATTGTTGGGTTTTTTTACAATGGATGAATGTTGTCTTATATTTTCCATTACATAGTTATCATGAAATTTTGTGTTGTTGATGGTTATAAAACTAATGAATTTTTATATTATTTCTTTATTATGGATGTGGGGACTAAGGAAAAATCATCATATAATGGGTAATTCCCACACTATAATTCAATTCATTATCACATATCCTATTAGATATGGGAATGTATGGGAACATTTGAACTCATCACAAACACGTGTGGGTTCTAGATAGGTTCAGGTTATATCACATCAAAAATCACTAGCCTACGAATGTTTAAATATTTTTATAGTTTTATATAATCATGGAAATATAAATAATACTATCTACTGAAGAGGAAGACCACAAATTTCTTATGAATATATCTTTTCATTATTATCATCATACCAATCCACTATCAGATTATCTAATTCACATGTGTTTTTTAAGATGAGTATTAAAGTGTGATGGTTTGAATGTATATAGATTTTTTAATTTGGGGATGGCTATATTCTATATTCCATAAAAATTCCAATGAAATAGATATATGAAACTATATGTATAATATTCAAAGTGGATTAATGGGAACAATGTTTTTAATATATATTTCATGAGTGTACATTATGTCACTATAATTATTCAAGTTTTAACCCATCAAAAAACCCATGAATTAACATGGTTATTATTTATTGAATATAAATCATAATTTTACATTTAATTTATAATTTACCATATTATATCTATGTAACAAATGAAATACATGCGAATGAACTATAATTAAAAATATTTCATGAATCGTAAAATAATTATTTAATATTTGTTTCTAATATTTTAGTTTCATTAATAAATTTAACAAAATAAAGATAAACAACATTAGATACACTATATATCATAAAACATGTATATATTAAATATGAAAATTACATGGATGTCATATTTTTTGTTGTACAAGTGGGGTTTTCTTGAGATAAGTCATATTGTTACCAACCAAACCAATCATTGCATTACCTCTAAAATGAGTATACATGATAAGATGTTATATGTAAAATATATATTAAAATTTTGTGTATGATTATTGTTCCATGGTCCTAGAGATTATACTTTTATTTCTAAATTGAGTTACATACAATTAATAATTCATGGAAGAAAACTATTTAAATATTTGATGTCATTTATAGTTGAAAATTATGTCATTAAACATAATTTTGGGGACATATTCTATTTTTATAATATATTTAGTGATTGTAAACTAAATTGATCTTTTCATTCTCTCTAATCAATTATTCAAGATTATCTCATACCTGAATTGAGACATTTACTCATTTTTTACAAAAACCATTATTAGACTATAAAAATATAAATTTCACTTTCTCACCTTCAAAAACTAATAATACAACCATATTCTATCAAAATTAGTAATATATATTCATTAAATTAATATAGTGAACCCAACTTTTGCCTCGTTTCTATACTTATGTGATTCAAAAATCTACCATAATATTTTACACCATTTTTTATAAATTCCTTAAAATAAATTAAAAAATATAGATTTCATGTGTATTTGGAAGATTAGGTAAATCATTTATAAAAACTACATAATATTTTGTAATGTCCCAGACCTCCTTGGTCCGTTAAATTCTGAAAATATTGCGTTAGAGTTATTTTTTGAGGTCAAGGAGTCTTATTTCAACACTTTTCAAAATTTCTAGTTTTTCAGTTTCTCCAATGGTTTGTTGATGATGGTATGTCACGACGGTGAGTGTCAACGGTGAGTCTCAACGGTGAGTCACATAAATGATTTTCTATAGTGAGTTGCAATAGGGTGTCACAATGGTGAGTTGCAAAGGTGAGTTGTAGCGGTGAGTCAAAAAGGTGTGTCACAGCGGTATTTAGAAATGATGAGTGTAGTGGTAGCTCATAATGGTGGGTTACACATGTGAGTCAGAATGGTGACTCACACTAGTAGCTTGCATCGATAGTTCGTCACCCAGTGACTCTCACTGGTGACTCGCACTATTATCTTGCACTAGTATCTTGCACATGTAGCTCTCCGAATAGTGTTTGGAACTGGTGACTCACATTGGGGACTCACATAAAAGTAGGTCATTTCAAATAGTTTTCTATTTTTCTATTTTTTCATGTTTCCTCTAGTTTCGACACATAAATGTTTTATTTGATATAAAATGAGATCAAAAACATATTTAAATGGTTTTTCTGAGCTGTTTCAAATCATATATTTCTTCTAAAAACCTAAATCTTACATTGACTTCTAAACCACATGGTATTGGACTAGATCCACCACTAATGACTTTTAAGACCCATTTCTATATTTTATTTATGATCTATCCATTTTAAATATGATATCTTATCTTCTTTATATGTTTTCCCTTATCTTGATGAGGCACATGGAACCTTTCTTCCTTGAGGAGTCATGGTTTCTGTTTTTGCCTTTGGATTGTGTTTTCCCTAGAGGTTCTTCCTGCGATATTTTCACCCCTTATTTTTGCACAATAAAAAAGTTTTGATCATCTATTTTTGGAGGTTGGGATCCCATAATCTCTCTTTTATTATTGTATCATGTGTGGTTGGTGTATGAATTTATCCATTTCAAATATAATAGCATACCAAATTAATAATGATAATTGAATCTATTTAAGATCAAAATACGAGGTTGGGAAGGTGATGAATGATTATATTATTCTTGATATTTTGATCAATATTAATGAATTTTATTGTATATATACCTAATAAAAATCATGGATGTTGGAGGTCTTTGTTTGTTCACTAAGTAATTATTCTGGAATTCCAGTTGTTTGGTTTTATGTTGAAAAAATTTTATGAAATTGATTAACCACCTATATTCAGTTAAATAAATGAATTCTTCAGGATCTAAGTTGTTTAGTGATAACAATAGAATTAATGATTGTAATTAAATAAGGGATTCATTATTAAAATGATAATTTTTACATTCTATGGTTTGTATGCTGTTTTGGTTGGGGGTGTGGTTGTGTGATATGGGGTGATTCGGGTGGTGAAATGGAATCTCAGGTTGAGAGTTTGTTTCATTGTGCAATGGGTGTGGTGTGGTTATACATTAGGGCTTCCAAGAATGGTTTTGAAGTGCGTGATGTATTTTTGAAGATATGTGTTGCTAGTCATGGCTATGAGTTGGGGGTTTTCTCTATTGGGATGATAGATTTGGCAGAATGACAATGGAGAATGATGATGGAAGTGTTTGGTATGGGTCATTTTCCTAGGTTTCTCTATGATTATTATGTATAAATCTTCACATTTTGTCTTGGGATCGATAAAATTTATACCATTAATAGGTTTTAAAATGAGAGTAATGTGAATCGGGATAATTTTACCATGGTTCTCTTTCCATTATGTGACTTTAGTTGTGGAACGTGTTGTGGTCTTTGTTACATATTTCCCTAGGTTGTGATAGAGAAAAAAATACTTAATATTGTTGAGATGTCATGAGTTAGTTTGTTAAATGAGAATATGTTTTTAAATAAAAAGTAAAATGATGGTATTCATAGTTAAATATGGTCAAATACAAGTAATGAAATGAATTGGTGATGAGAAAAAGGACCTTTTGATTCCACTTTAATTTTCTTCAACAACTGAAGATACTGTTTCTAATAATAATAGAGGTATAAGTTGTTTTGAATCTCATAGGTAGGGTTTGAGTGTTTGATACTATATATTTATATAAAAAATATATTTTCTTGTCATTTCTAAATTCACACCACCTTAGTTGTGAACCATTTGATGAACACCTCCACTATCATGAGGGAGGGTTTCTTTCCCAAACAGCCCGATAAGAGGATGGTCTCCTGGACACCCGATCTTCCCTGATACCTCTTCTATGGAGTTATATCCCAGGATTCTTAGAGATGGTTGTGGTTTTTGAGCCCCAGGTGTTTTGGGAGAGTTTTGTTTTCCCAGGTGTCTTCTAAATGAGATGTGTTGTGTTTCCCAGGTGTCTTCGAGATGAGATGTGTTGTACTTCCCTGGTGTTTTCAAGATATGACATGGTATGTCAATTATGATTCTGTAGGAGATATGTGATGTGGTTTTTTGGCCCATGTGTCAACAGGTTGGATGTGGTTGTGATGCCCATGTGTTTGTGGAAAGGATGTGAGGAGATTTGATTTCCTAGGTGATGCTAAAAGATTTGCGAACCAGGTGTGTGCAGGAAAGTTGTCACATGGTAAATTCTAAAGAGTTGGGAGCATGAGTAAATTTCTCATTAGGCTATGAGAGTGGATAATTATTGGGAATGTGTTGAGGGAACCCTATAATCGATGTGATTACTATATTACTTTACATGGAATTCATTACTTTGTGAGTGTGCCTTATTGCTGTAAGGATGGCCAGTATACCATGTTTGGTGTTGTTTTGTTCTTTTTTTTGATCATTGGATAATCAGTATGCTTCTCTCACCTATGAATGAGATACACTGATTTTTCCAACTGAGTATACTTATATTCTCACCCTATTTATATAAAACAATTTTTATTTTTCTAGGAATATTTCATGGACTATGTTGGACTATCCTATCTCATTCTTTGGGACAGTTGTTGGGTCGCTACTGAGCGTTACTTTTGGTACTTACCTTGGATTTTTGTTTCATTTGTAATAGTTTTATTTTTAAAACCATGTGTGATGAATTATTCTTTCCATATATATATATATATTTATATATATGTGTGTGTGTGTGTGTGTGTTTTTTTCTGTGTGTTTCTTTGAGTTTTTTTGGGATTGACCATTTTATCATCCCATTTTAGTTTCCAACTAAAAAGAGAAATTCCTCACATTTTTTGTGAGAATTGTATACCCTTGGGGCTGGTCACCACCCTTAGGCCTACTGGAGGTGGGACATGAGGTTATAGTCTCCCTTTCATCATTAACATCCCAAGAGGTGTATCTTTCGGGGGAGGGGGTCATGACAGAATGGTATCAGAGGTGACAGATGAGAGATATGATGGTGTTTGGAGTTAGGGATGGTGAGGATTGCATGGTATTGGTTGGGAAATAGTGTAAGATGATCTTGGTGTCTGACATAGGCCACAGAAGACTAGATAGGACATGTGATTTTAGGCACCACCATGGTCTGATGCAAGGACATTCAGCCTAGAAAATGACCATGTGAGGCTACACCATTTGCAGTTTAGAGACCTTATGAATGGTACATGCCCCAAAATGTATTTTGTTCCTATTTGAATTGGGTTTGATTTTTTAATGTTAAATGTATAAAAAAAGAGTTATAATGAATCTTAAATAAAATTCTCTACTACCAGGGATTTGGAATTCCTTGTATGAAATTTTTTAGTTATGGAATTCAATCGTCATCCATGTGTGGCTCAGGTAGTTGAGGCTCAGTAAGAAAATCCAATTGTTATACAGAGGTTTGATCCATTGTAGGAGGATGACCAATGGTAGAGAACATTTCTATCTTTCCAGTAGTAATCCTTATAAAAGTATGAGGGTAATGCTTTTGGATATGGAGACAGAGTGCAACTATGAGATTTTTGAGATAACCCTCAGCTTGAACTGGGCTCTAATAGAGTACTGGGTTCATTTGGTAGTGATCCATATGTTCATAGATGTGCATTAGTGGTGGATGGTGTAACTATGGGTGAGGAATGATGATGACATTTTGAGGTCCAATTTCAAGATGGATTTCTGAGAGAAAATCCTTTTGGGGACCATGAAGGCTAATAGGAATCATGAATCACTCAGAATCTAGGTGGGAATTATGTTACTAAGAGAGAGGTATATTAATTTGGAAGATCTTCTTCACTTTTCCCTAGATCCCTTTCAGTATGAGGAGTCTCGTGTGAGACTCCTAGAGGATTCACTTTGTCCTTCTATCTAGTATGTGGTTACTCCATTTATGTTATTGATGTGATTGTAGGATCACATGAATGCTGAGTTAATTTGTAGGATTCATAGGTGATGAGGTATACCATAAGAGGGGAGCCACAAGGATTCTTTGAGAGGTAGGGTTAAGAACATTATGTCTTAGGAACAAGGGCCTTTTAGGTTTCATATCGAAAGGAGTCAACCTCATTAGTTCCCATTTTTACCCTCTATCCCTCATGAATTTCATATGCGATTGAGGATGATGTGTTTCCTTTGTGGGATTTGTAGTGATCATCAGCACCAGTGCCCAATTGGTATTTGAGATTAGTTTCTTTGTAGTCTATAGATTATGTGCCAACCTCAATAGTAGTTTCCAGTTATGTTGTTTTAGGAGTAGGGATAGTAGGCCCACACTTCACTGAGAGAAGATGGAGTACGTATACACTGACCTCAGGTTATTCTACTGGGACCTCAAGCAGGAAGGGGTTATGCAGTCAGATATCAGAAGAGGGTAAGAGGATCTTGGGGTGGATAGTTGGACATTGATGAGGTTGTATCTCTAGAAGGACCATAAATCATAAGAGGTAAGATCATCTTGTTTGAAATCCTTTCTTGAGATGTGTTAGATTCAATATCATCGCACTCCTTTGTTTCACCCAAACCATCCCATTCTCTGGGTCTATATGTAGCGAGGCTTCCCATTCCCCTTGTGTTGAGGATGCCAGTCAGAGGTCAAACCCACTTGTTTTATTTTTTTTTGGGATGTAGACTAATGATGGGACTTCATTAGTCTTATATGGATCATTTATTATAATTTATTCAACCATATGATGTAATTATTGGCATCAAATATTTTTTTTGTGTATATTTTTTCAAATACTTCTAGAGAGGAGTCATGTTTCTATATGTTAATGGACAACATATAGATTTTGTTGGAGAGAGGATAAATCAGGAATGAAGTCAGTGCATGGATCCCCTTCTCTATTTTTTTAATGATATATCAATGAAATTAGTGGCTATTGATATAGTGGAGGTTCCCATTGTTTTGAAGGAGTTACAAGATGTTTTTTTGGAGGTTCTTACTCCACCCCCATTGATGTGAAGTTGATTTTAGGATATAATTTCATCCCAATGTTTCTCCAATTTTGATGGTTCCTTAACTGATTTCAACTTCTGAGTTGTGCGAGTTAAGGATCCAAGTAGATGGCCTGATGAAGAAGGGATTTATCCAGCTCAAAGTGTCTCTGTGGGGTAATCTAGTGTTTTTTCTAAAAATGTTGATGGTGGTGTGAGGTTGTCCATATACTACATGAGGATGAATTAGGTGAGGTTCATGAACTGTTACCATCTTCTGTTGAAAGATTCTTTTTTTAACTAACTAAGAGCGGTGAGATAGTTTTCTACACTTGATTTGTGGTCAAGATATAACCAGTTGGGGGTCAAGGAATCCAATAACCTATATACTATTATCAAATGCACGTATCATCACTTTGAGTTCTTTGTCATCCATTAAGGGTTACAAAGGGACCATCCATGTTCATGGGGACTTTGAAATCCATATTTTCTTAGTTCCTAGACCATCTCATCATCATATTCATCTATGATATCATGATCCACTCAATGTTAGAGGAGGATCATATCGAGCATCTCAAGGAAATTATGAATGTTCATCCATGCCACCAGCTCTACAGAAGGTTGATCAACTACATGTTTTGGACAATAAAGGTACATTTCATTGAGAATTTGTTGACCCATAAGGGCTTAGTAGTGGGCCCATTGAAGGTAGAATCAATTTTTTCTTGGGAAATCACCCCAGAATTTTTCATAATTTCTATGTTATATTAGTATCACAATCTATTATCGGAGGTTTGTACATGATTTATCTTGATTTGCAGATCTATTGATTTCATTGACCAGGAAAGACCATAATTTTGTGTGGATCGTGAAGTGTTAAGAATCATTCGAATATCTGAAGGGGAATTTGTTCAGTGCTCTAGTTCTCTAGTTTCCAAAGGAATGGGTGATGTTCAAGGTGTTTTTCGATGATTCTCATTGGGTATTAGGATGAATCTTGATGTATTAGTGAGTAGTTATCTCTCTTGGTTCTAGGTAGTTACATCCCCACGAACTTAGCTATTCCACCAATGATTAGAGTTGCAGCGGTCTTGTTTGTACTTATGTTTTGGCAGTTATACCTCATTAGGGAAGGATTTGTGGTCTTCTCGGATTATAATAGTTTGTGTTAAATCCATTACTAGTGAGATCCGAACTGGATATAGTGAACAAGGATTGAGTTTCTTTAGGGATATGATATTGATATCTCCTACAACTTAGAAAATATGAATGTTCTGGCTGATGACTTGAGTATGAAGTCACAGAAGGAGGTATTTTGTGAATCTTCAAATGCTTGGAAAGTGATGGAGGAGTTAAAAGACTTTAAAATAGACACATGGGTTGACAGTGGTAGATAAAATTTGTTTAAGATTATGGTGTAGTCTTCTATGATTAATAAGGTGGAGTATTCTCTATGGGGAGAAAAATAGGTAGAGTTGATGTGTGATTGAGTTGACCATGGTGATACTTCGGAGGGATGATCAAAGGATGTCCATAATCGTATCTTCTTCTATGGAAGTGAGTTTTTTCCACTGGTGATGTGTGAGGGAGTCCTCCATGAGTTTCATAACTCAACATTAATAGTACACCGAGGAATGTTTAACATGTACCATTAATTAAGGATGTAGTTTTGGTGTCCCAGGATAATGTAGGAAATGGTGTAGTTTGTGGTGATGTGATAGTGTGTGAGAAAGGGTTGGATCAGTACCATGTTCTTGGTGGTGTATGGAAGACCTTATATTTAACTTAATTGAAGTATGATGACATATCAATGTATTTCATCATAGGGTTACCTAGGTCTTGAGGATTCTATGATTTTATCTATGTAGTTGTGGATCGGCTGACAAAATAGGATCACTTCGTTGCGATTAATGATTCAGGAACAGTGGATTATTTGGAAAATAATTATGTGGATGAGGTGGTGCGGATTCAGAGAGTTCTAAGATGAATTATCTTGGATTAAAATACACATATTACCTCATGAGTCTCAGGGGGATGGTATTATGATTTTGGCACTAAGTTAGACCTTAGCACATCCATTAACCCTCATATAGATGGGAAGATAGAATAGACTATCCATATGCTGGAAGATATGTTTGGAGAATACATCATGGACTTTGGAAGATATTGGGTATAAACATTCCCTTGGTAGAGTTTTATTAAAATAATATCTATCACTCTTCAATTTTCATGGCTCTATTTTATGCCTTGTATAAAAGATTGCATCGTTCACCTTTGTGCTAGATAGAGGTTAGGCAGATAGATATTCTTATCCTCTAGGTAGTACAATGAAAGATATATAAGTTTCAACTTGTTTATGAGAGGATGGATATGATGAAACTCTTCCAAAATTCATATGTCTATTGTAGGAGGCATCCCTTAGAGTTTTATCTTGGGGACCACATCTTCTTGAAGTTATCCACTTGACATGGTATGAAATGGTTTTTAAGGTGTAGTAAGATTTCTCCTAGGTTCATCTTACCCTTTGGATTGTTGTGAATAGTTTGAGAGTTTGAATACCATTTGGTGTTTCCACCTTAGTTGGATAGGATCCATGACATATTTCACATCTCTAAACTCCATAGGTATCTCGATGATGAATCCCATGTCATTGACTGGGGAGAGTTAGATATCAACACAAACATGATGTATGTGGACTGGATATTGGAGATCTAAGATCATTATGAGAAGGTGTTGTATGGGTGCACCATTCCTTTGGTCAATGTTTTGTCAATGTATGGTTTCCTGGAGGAGATTACATGTGAAAGAGAAGTTCATATGTATGCCCAATACCTAGAGTTGTTTTGAGTTTTTCCCTGTTTGGTTTTTCCATTTGATGAAATGATTGAACGTGGTTTGATAGGAGATGAGTTGTTTCCTTGTCCTCTAATATATGGTAATTTCCTGAAATGAGAAAATGGGAGGACCCAATTCATAGATAAAATAAATTAATTTCAATGAGATTAAAACCATGTAGGTGATTTAGTGCTTCCTAGAGTGGATAATATATTAACATGTTGGACAGAATTCCCTAGTTCAGGTGTTCAGAAAGTGTGGTTGTTATGATTGTGTGGAGTGACGTGAGCTTGTTTGGGTCAAAAAATGTAAGGTAAGGTGTTCTTGGATGAAGGTGTTTCCTCTCCTTCTTTTGTACAACATGGTATGGTCCATCATTGGACTCCAATTTGATTGGTTGTTAGAAGTTTTTCTAGAGTATAAGGATCCATGAGAGGTATCTTGTGGTGTGGATGTTTAGACCCTTATTTTCCTTCTAGGTTTGGGTTTTTCTTCTCAATGAAGAGAATAATTTTATTCTTATATGATGTTGTGGAAAGGACCTCCCCAATCCATTACATTGTGAACATCTAATAATTGAGGTTTTCTTGGAGGTCAAGCAGACGTATTTCAACACTTTGAAAAATTTCTTGTTTTTGAGGTTATCAAAAAGTAGTTTACTTATGGTAGGTTTTTATTGTGTTTTATAAGCGAGTCATTAAAGAGAGTATCGACTATGATTCTTAGTTGTAAATCGTTATGGTGAGTCGTCATGGTGAGTCACAACAGTGAGTTTCAATGATAGCTGATAACGGTGAGCCACATCTATAGCTCGTAATGGTGGGTCGCACTAGTGAGTTAGAATGATGACTCGCACTAGTATCTCATTGATTAGTGACTTGCACTGATATCTTTAATTAGTAGCTGACATAGGTAGCTTAACAAATGGTTACTCTCACTGGTGAATCACACCAGTGACTCGCACCGGTGACTCCCATAGGTGACTCACCCTAGTGACTGACACCGCTAGCTCACACTGGTGACTCACATTGGTGACTCACAATGGTGACTCACCTAATTATGAGTCATTTGAAAAAGTTTTCCATCATTAAATTTTTTCCAGTTTCCTGCAGTTTCACCCCGTTGACATTTTATTTGACATAATATGAGTCTAAACCCATATTTAAATGATTTTTAGAGACGTTTTGAATCATATATAACTTTTAAAAAGTTTTTTCTCTCATTAACTTCCAAATCATGTGGTCTTGTTCAAGACCTTACTTTAAGGTATTTTAAAAGTTGTTTCTTCAATAGATTTATAATATGGCCTTTCTAAAAGTGATATCTTTTCATCCTTATGTGTTTCCCTTTCTATTGATGAAGTTACTATAACCTTTCTTCCAAGAGGGGTCATGTATTTTTTGTATCTTTTCAATCATGTTTTCCCTAGAAGATCTTCCTGCAACATGTGCACCCCCTGTTTTATTGAAATAAGTATGTTTTGGTCAACTATTATTTGAGGTAGGAATCCCATAATCTCATAATGTTTGTGTATCTTGAGGGGAGGGTATAGGAATGTATCCTTTCTGATGACAGTATAATATAATAATAATAATGTAAATTGAATCCATTTAATATCAACATGAGGGGATATAAATGTGATGAATGTCTATGCAATTCTTGATATTTTTTTCAATATTATTAATTGTATGGGATATATTCCTACTAAAAATCTTTTTTTTGGGTCGTTGTTTAAAAACCAAGTCATGATTCTAGAAAGGATGATGTTTTGTTTTGTTTTTAAAAATTGTTATGAAATTTATGAAGCATATATCTTTTGGTAAGTAAATGGATACCCCAGGATCAAACTTGTCATGTGATATCCCCTGAATTAACGAGTGGAATTAAATAAGAGAAACCATTAAAATATGTAATTTATACCTTGTGTGGTTTTTATGGTGTTATGGTTGTTGAAATGGTAGTGTAGTGTGGGGTCGTTTGGGTGGTCAAATAGAATTTTAGGTTTAATGATTTTTTTTATAGTAGAATAGTTGTGGTGTGGTTATGCAGCATGGTTTATAATAATGGTTGTGATGGGTGTGCTGTAATTGTGATGAGATGTACTGCTGGGTGTGGATGTGAATTGGGTGTTTTTTCTATTGATATTATGAATTGCGAGGAATGACATTGATTAATGATTATGGCAGTGGTTGGTATGAATAATTCGCTCAGGGCTTCTCCATGATTAAAATGTATAAACCTTCACCTTGTGTCCTCATATCGATGTTTTTTATAAAATGAATGGGTGTTAAACTGAGATTAATGTGGGGTGGGGTAATTTTACCACTATTCTTCTTCCTTTTGTTGATTTTTTTGTGTTTCTTGTTTTGTTCTGAGTTACTAAGTTTCAGAGGTAGTGAAGGAGAAAATAAATACATAATAATTCTAATATTGCTTGATTTGGTTTTTTAAATGGAAATATCTTTTTCAATTAAAAGTTAAAATATGGGTTTCACAGTTAACTGTAGTTAAATATAAGTAATGAAATGACTGGGTGGTGAGATAAATAGATTTTTAAAGACTCTTTAGTTTTTATCAACTTATGAAGTTACCATTGATGATACTAATATAGGTAGAAGTTTTTCTAAACCCTATATGTTGGGATTGATTAATTGATATTGTATAAATATATATATACTATATTTTCTTGTGATTTCTATACACACCCAACCCTAATTGAACCCTATGTTTTGAATACAAACATTTTCATGGGGGAGGGTGTCTTTCCCAATCATCTCGGGGGTAGGATGGATGAATGGCCACTTGATTTTTCCTAGCCCCTCTTCCTGAAGAATATAGCCCATGATTCTTTAGGGTTGTTGTGGTTTATGGGGCCTATGTGTGTAAGGGTGAGTTCTTTTTTCCCAATATTCATTGATATGATAAGTTTTTTGTTTCCCATGTGTATTCATGATGAGTTGTGTTATACTTCACAGGTCTTTTTGGGACGTAACGTGGAATGTTACCTAGGTCTCTATGTGTGGGATGTGATGTGGTTGTGTGGCCCATGTGTTTGCAAAAATTATGTGGTTGTGAATCCTAGGTGTTTTCAGTGGGATGTGATAAGATTAATTTTCCCATGTGATGGGACTATCTGTGAGGCCCAAGTGTCTTTGGGTGAGTTGCGCCGTGGTACTTTCTTAAGAGGTGGTAGAGCAAGGATGTTTTTTGTAAGGTTATAAGAGGGGATAATTAGTGGGAAAGTGTTGTGGGGTACCATATCATCGATGTGAATACTATATTATTATACTGGACTTTTGTTATATGATGATTGTTCCTTGGTGAGGTTGGGATGGATAAAATTCTTTGATGGGTGTTGTTGGGTTCGGTTGTTTTCTCATTGGAGCACTAGTATTCTTCTCCCACTTATATAGGATAGACTTTGGTTTTTCCTATTGAGTATACTTGTATTGTCCACCAACATATAAAAACTATTTTCATGTTTCCGGGAAGATTTTATGGACCATTATATATTTTATTAGCTCAAGATTTTGGATAGTTGTTGTGTAACAACATTTCATTAATTTTTGTACTTACCTTGTACTTTTATTGGATTTTTAACAATATTATATTTAAATATGCATGTTGTATGGAGGTTGGATTTATTATATATATATATATACATTTAGAGATGATTTTGGATGGAAAATATTTTTCCCCCTTCTTGGTTTTCAAATAAAAAAGGAAATGCCACCCATTTTTTGTGGGATTTGTATATCCTTGGTGCTGGTCGCCTCCCAGAGGCCTACTGGAGGCGGGATATTGGAGTCATCATCTCCATTTCATCATTTCCATCTTATGAGTGGTATCATTGGAGTGATGTGGTTAGGAAATATTTAATTTGTATATTCGTTATTATCGCCATCATATCAATGTAATAATATCACAACAATGGATATATTGATGACATACTTAAAGTATGTGTTGGAATAAAACCTCAATAAGGGTGAATCAATGTAGAAATGATGGGGAATTATCATCAATAATGGAATCATAAAAGATATTAGGGATACATTATCAAATTAAAGTAAGTTATAGATAATATTATTTCATAAGAACAAGGTAATGAATATAAGAAAGAGAATGTTGAATTGTATAAAACATGTCATAAAATTAATAGATGGCTCACTATCAAGACATACTAACATAATATACTAAGATAACTACCCATTCACCATGAATGGTATATCAGGAGGTGAAACATTACCCGATAAATTAGGGGTATATAATTGTAGTCCCACCCAAAAAATCATAACATAACATTCTTATGGGTTACATATGGAAACAAAATACAATTACCAACCACGAACATGAAGTTATCCCATAGAATGAAAATGTGCTACATTGTGCTATCATAAATAATAATCATTTGATGAATAACAATTGTTCCAAAAGTAACGTTGAAAATTTCATATTATTAAAATAAAATTAAAAATCATCATGGTATAAAGTATTATAAATCAAGAACATTTTTCTAAATATAGGATTGGGAATATAGAAACATTGATGAAAGGAATAAAACAATCTAAAGTGTTTCATATAAAAAAAATCCATGGGTTAATTTTTATTAAAATAAAATATAATAACTAAAAAACTAATATACATAAATAGAAAATATGGGGCTAAAATAAATATATAAAGCTATATGTATATTATATAACAATAATATGATAGAGGAATTCAGTATGAAACAAAAACTATAATAATATATATCGACACGGAAATAACCACTTACATCATGTATGATTCACATTGAGTACATTATTTATCCTCATAAATAATTTAGTTAAATTTATTAATTCATTTATTGTAGAATAAATGAATTTTATTTTCAATATTATTAATCTATTTTGTCCATGGAATATTTTTTTTATATGTAAATATGTTGTTTTATCATCATTGAGTTATTTTTTTCATAGTTCCATGTTTACATTAATAGGATAATATTGGTAATCAATGATTATTCAATGACTCCATATATTATCAAGGTAATGTATAATATAATCCAATATATTTAATATATCATATGTTATATTTGAAATCTAAATAAATTCAAATAGTATCATATTCTCTAATAAATGTCTGTTTTTTGAAATTTATTAGACTTTGATGTTTTATCATAAATATTTTTAATATTATTATATATACATATAATTCCATATTTATAAAAATAATTTAGTATAATTATTAATATTATTAAATTTCTAGAAAAATATTTCTCAAATTTCATGATAATGGTAGTGATGAAAAACATCATCACTCAACATGGTGAGAGTGGTGTTTTTATGAATAAAGTAATAAGAAGAAAAGTATAAATTATATTGTTAAAGTATTCCTATTAATTTTGAAATTTTATTATGGAGTCATTTTGTTGGATATTAAATATGGGGATTAATATTAGTAATAAGTCCATGAAAATTTAAATTATGTGTTTTGAGAAATGATGACTTTTGTGAAAATCTATCATTTAACTACTCTTTAAGACTTCAAATGGTGGCCCTTTAGTTATACCATGACACTAAAACAAAGTGAGAGTTGTTGGGGTGTAATTTTATAGATATTTGTATTGGGGAAGAGCTTAGATTAGAAGCACTCTATAAATAAAATTAGTGATTATACATTTCTCTAGCTATTGAAAACCATTATTCAAGGGTGGAATTGGAATCAAAAACCTTAAATTCTTAAATGATTCCTGACAAGATAAAATTACATGGATTCTCATACATATTAATTTCATTCCTCTTCTATACATAAAAATAGGTTCCTTGACAAGATGAAAAGGGAAACTTAAATTATATGGACACCTCTATCTGTCCATAAAATATTCACTTGTTCTCCTATATTATTTATAATTCTAGACAAATTGTTAGTAGATAGTATTATATGATTTTTTAGATAGATAATTGGATTATCACTCCTTTTATTTATATACTTGACCACAATAATTTACCCGAACACACTAATGATTTGATCAATGATTTTTTAAAATCCCCATATTTTGATATTCCTTGTAACATTATCCAGTTTATTGATAATTACCCCTTTGTTAACACTAATGATTTCTTAATTTGGGAGCTTGATCAAAATGTATTGCCCAATTCTAATACTTTTTACAACCACGATTTGATAAATTTAGAAAATTATTTTTCTTGGCATTCATTTTTTGGTAAGTCTTGGATAAACATTCAACAATCACACTTGTTTGGATAACTACACACAATCGGATTACCACTATAACTTGTCTCAATTATTTTGCGGTCTATATTTTCTCTAAATTTCATATAAGAAACCATCATAGAGATGAAATGAACAATATTATTCTTTCCATTGCTACTTCTTGTACTATTTGAAACTATATTCTTCATCACTTTGCCTCTGTATGATTACTTTTGGAGTCTATCAGCACTCAACTTCAGCATTGTGATGCTAGAGTGTCCACTTCATAGATCGACATGATTTTTTGGCTGATGTTGGTGAGATTATTCACATGATCGGGTATGATAGAAATTATTATTTAAATCTTAATATCACATTCATTTTCCATGTAGATCGGGTGAGGGTCACTACTTCCATTTATGGAGCTACAACAGTCCAACATGGGAATTATAAGAATTTATATCCGACTTCAACATCTTATGGTGCCTCAGTGTTGAAGGAATATACCATCATTCTCAAATATCTTAATATATTTTCTCTATATTCCCTCTCTTATATATGAATAATGTTAAAGTTTATGGTTCCTCTAAAGGTTAACTAGGACCCTTGGGATACGGAGCGGTGTATAGGATCCACCTTGGGTATATTATTGATTTGTTTTATGTCACTTGTGGTAGTGCCTCATCTTTTGAGGTAGAAATGTTAACTTTTATTCAGACTATTACCTTCATAAGGATGAAATGAGGTAACAATATATGGAAAAAAGAGATTCTACTACCATCGTACATTCTCCCTGGAATAGTGTGGTGTAACATTCATGGCCACTCACACCTCGATGGATGGATTTCTCACTTTTGATCTTGGAGACCAACCACATTATTATGAATTTGTTTAGTTAAGTGAACATGGTTGTTTTAGTGATGGCCAATAAGGGATTCTACAATGACATCACTTGTTCAAATGACTTTATATTGTATTTTCTCTCTCTGAGTACATTATTTTTTTTAAAATCCCATATTTTTTAATTTTTTAATCCTTTCATTCTTTAAAAAAATGTGCATTTATTTTATTACCAAGGAACCAACAGATCAAAAAAATTCAAAGTATAGGGGTGTTTTAATATTAAAATATTGAATATTGTATTATTTATTACAAATATTATGATAAATAATTATTATACTAGTTACTAGTAATATATTATTATGAAAATATATATAATATTAAATTTAAAAACATTCAATTCCAAATGGATTCATCATAATATTTTATTTATGGAATATAATAAAATAAATATTTTATTAAAATAAAATATAATTAATAACATTGAAATTCATTTATAGATTTGGATATTATGTTTACTATATTTAAATTTATTTTTGACTCGTTAAATCTCATTTATGTCATTAACAATATTTTTGAATTAGTGACACATTTTCAAAACATTATGATTCCATAAAACATATGGTAAATGAAAATAACATTATTTTTATTATTCACTAGAAATGAAACATTTAAAAAAAATCACCACATGTCATTTTTTATGTTTATTCTAAAAATATGGTCTAATATGTAAAAATAAATTTGAAATTTATGCAATTATAATTTTTTAAAATAATAGTAATAAATAATTCATTTAATATTAAATGATGAAATATTTTAAAAAAAAATATACAAATTTTCTATTATATAGTCTCAAAAACTATATTAAGATATTATATTTAAATGTTTTATTCATGTTTAAAAAATATATGTATATATATTAATATTATAATAGTTATATTAGTTTATTAATTCCTATATAGACCTCACATTCCCTTTATTCATAATTCACTAAAATACCAATCATTTTTCTATATTATTTATGGATAAAATAAACAATACATTTATAATTTTTTCCCAATTTTAATATTGGTCCATTTTAATTTAAAGTATTTTTTAGATATAAAAAAATCACTATATTTTCAAATTCATTATTCATTAGTTAATTAATTTATTATATGATTATATTTTTTAAATTTTAGAGATTATTTTTTATGAAAATTGTAATGTTCTATTTTTAGGGGAGATAATAATGTTTATTTTTATGGGGTGCAGGTGTTTTATATTAAATATTATACTTAAATATTATGAACATTTTATAACAAGGTAAATTTTATTAAAAATATTTTGGGTCTTTACATTCATCCACTTAATATTTTTCATCTTTGAAATTTCATCTCAAACATTAATGTGAACACAAATTATGGTATATTGATTTCATTTCATTATCAAGTTACCTTGTTACATATTCATAATTATGGTTTCTCTATGATAAATTGACATGAATAGTTCTATGTTTTCATATATAATTGTGTCTTTGATCCATTATCTATTCATATCCTCCATAGAAGATATTTCATGATCCATATCTTCCAACTAAAAAATCAATATATCTGATGGATCAAGTATGTAATTCCTCAAGAGGAATATGGGGAACACATTATTTATATACGATGAGTTTGGAAAGAGTAGAAGTCAAAAATAAACAACTTTTATTTGATAAAGTATCTAGTGGGGTCTTATTTATCTAGGATATAACAATCCATTAATCCAAATATTCATGACTCTATTTAAGACAGAAATATGATGTAATAATTTATCACAAAACTTTTATTGTATGGGTTGCAGTGAATTAAAACATATCACTAATGTGATTTTTTTTAACATATGTGTTTCTAAATGTTTTGTATATTGACTTACATTTAGTTTACTATCTCATGATAAAAAAAATTACTCTCCAAAAAAATTGTATCATATTATAGTTTTATACATCTCCCACAAAATAATTTATAATGAAAAATATAGATTCATCGTTGGGGGTTAATATTTTATAAGAATGTAAACAATTTATGTTTTTTATCATTGCCCACTTTAAAGTTTGTAGAGAAATCTCTAAGAATGTCCTCTTGTTTCTAGACATCTCTTTCAGTTAAAAAACATTTAAGGGTTGATATATTTCTCTAGAGTATACCCTTTTTATTTCATATTGAAAATTCTTATAGAACATTCATGCCCAAAAATTCAAAATTTTATTCAATCATAATAAATGTTCCATTTATCCTCAACACTTATATGATGATTGAATGAGATTTCTTCCCAAATAGAAATAGACTAGGAAATCATTTTAAGGTGATTCACCATAACTTTTATTTAATTATTACTTTTGTATGTATTCCATATAATTGAGACAAAACTCATTGTGATGTACTCCGATTTCCATTTTGGTATGAGTAATTTCAGAATTATACCATATTCTTTGGTTATTATACAATAAATTTTTATGATATCAAGAGAATTGATTTATATTTATCAATATCCATCTACATATTGTCCCACATGAATTTCTTTTAAAAATCACTATTCTTCTTTGTTATCCATTGGTGGATAGATAATATTGATCTTAGAGAATAATTTAATTTCTCAAACAATATTTCTATTTTTGATGTTATATATATTCTTCACCAATTCTATTAAATATATTTATATATGTTAAAAATAAATGTGTTTCCCTTCTTACGTTCACTATCCCTTTTATCAATATATCATATCCTTCATTTACAAAAATAGTATTAGGTATAAATTGTTTAGAAACTATTTTATAAATGTTGGATGATCTTCCATGCATTATAACTTCAATATATGTCCTCTAATTTTTTAAAATTCTTTTATCCTTTTAAATCCATAGCATGGATAGGTTTGTGGAAACATTTCTACTTAGTTTTTCTACCACTTTGGTACCCTTTCTATGATTCTAATGGATTGAGTAGTTATAGTTAATTATTAACTCTTTCCATATTACTTTTTATATATTGATCTCTATATTAATAAATATTTACTTGAAGCATTTATCATTAATTCAATCTTCATTTTTCTCCCTAAAATGAAAATTCTTTGAAGTCATTAAGGAAAATATTACATCAAGAAGATCCTGATCTTCTATTAGAAAATTTTAATCATTCACATAAAAATTACTTATGACATAATCTACCACTTTATCAATTATTTCTGATAATAAAACCAAATCCATTCATTGAAGAAGTACTATATCTCTCAAATATCTCCTTGTTTATAATAACATTCCATGAGAATTAAAATTTCTCTCTCCATAATCCGCATTTACTATAATTTATATAAATAATTACCTATTGCATCACCTATTGCATAATAGTAAAAATAACTTTATTTTTTCCATCATATTAGATTATATGAAAAAATAATATTTAAAGACCTCAATAATTTTGATGAGGTGAACTCTATAGTCTCTAAAAATCATGTCCGTGATGATATTTAGAGTATTAATATGTATAGATGGAATCATTATAAAACATAGTATTCATAACCTGTATGAATAGAGATCATTGGAATACCCTCAATCCCCTTAAATTGAATATAAATGGATCTATGGTCTAGCACTAATAAGATCAATAAAATTTTTCAATCAAGCCTCCAATACATGGTAAAAGATACATGTTCTTTATCATGATCTTATTAAGCTCGTGATAATGAATGCAGTGATTCATTAAAAAATCCTTCATGATAAAGATAACTGTTGAATTATAAGGAGAATAATTAAGGCATATAAATCCCTTTTCCATGTTCTCCCTTATTATTTTTTCCCTTTATGTTCAGTGGTGTTCATTCTATAGGGAAACATTGATTATGGTGTAACATTGGGGATAACATTTATTGAGAACCTAACCTCTTTATTGGTATAAATACTATGAATATCTCCAAAGAATACCTTAATATATATCCTCTCAATAGGAATGTGTTTAAGGATGATTATTTAATTTTCCCCATCATTTTATCGAGATAAGTTTTCTTATAATCCAAATATATGAATAATTAAGATGTATTTGCAATGGATTTTTTCTTCTACCCTTGCAGTTTCATAGTATTTGAAGGATGGTTAGGTAATTAAAATAGATCCCCATCTCCAATTAGTTTAAAATTTAATTCAATAAAAAATTATAGTAAATTTATTTTATATAATATAATTCTACCAATGGAAGTATAAGAAGCATTTTGTAAAGATTCTTACTAAAAATTATAATTGGGGAAGATTGAAATATTTTTTATACAATGATATCATCATATTATTTTTACACCAATAACTCATCCTACATGTATTTTAGTAGTGTTTCAATATTTATACTAGACTATATTAATAAAAAATATTACATATAAAAAGAATAAAATAAGATAATCACTATACATTAATGAAATAAAATTATACCTATCCCAATATAATTTTCAGGATCAACCTCAATATTTATGATATCATAATATTTTCATTGATGTCATTTATTTTGAGGTTGTTATTACCAGTTATCCATAATGACATAATTATTATTTCCCTGATTTTTAAATTTCCCGAGTTCCTTGCATTTCAAATTTTGTACCATGATTGGTGTATTGATTAGAATATTCAGTTCTTCCAACATATTGATTGGTTTCATAGTCCATATCTTGTGTTCATTTTTTAAATACCCTTCCTTTATACACTTGAATTATATCCTATTTCTCTAGGATAGTTTAAAAAACTATACATCCCATAATTATAACATGTGAGTTTTCATGGTTTCATATCTCAATGGTGATTATTAGTTATAAATATACATAGTTTCTATAAAAGGATTATTGATATCTTATGTTATGTCATTTATATCCTAGTTTCAATGTTTTATCAATAGTGGTTATGTTTTAAATATATCTTTGATATCACAAATATTAATAAAATTTTGCAATTAAATTTTTTCATCATTTATTTATATTAACATCTTTTAAAACCCACTAAAAATTAAAAAATCGTGCAGGCATTCGATGTATTATATAATATTAACAATTTAGAACATTATTTTTTCCTGTTGATTGAAAGATCATTAAAAAATAAAATATTTCACATAAGATAGATTATCAAAAACATGGAATGTATTTCTTTGATTATATATAAAATTAAATGAAACAAAAAAATTTAATATTCTAAAAATAATTATTTAGAAATATAATAACCAAAATTTTAGTAGAAAAAAAATGTTGGAAAAAATCGGTTGTAGAACCTCATGAAAAATTCTACAAAAATATATTTATATCATAATTTTTATATAATAATAATAAATTATTAATTTTATAGTTATAATATAATGTTTACTTTAAAATTTTAATGATATAAACTAAAACTACGTCAAACATTGGAAATAATCAGTTCATACTCCACATAGATGATTAACCTTTCTCACATTATATTTGTTATGATCATTTAGTGGAAAAAAATATCTAACATTTATAGTCAATATAATGAAAGATAAATAAAGGGGAATAATATTAAAAATAACACCTTTTAGAAATATGTAATTTAGTATTTGTTAATTATTTCATATATAATTATTAATTCATAATAACCACATTTGAATCCTCTTTAATGATTATTAAATTGTTATTTTAGAATTATTCATTAATTTAAAACACAATTTTATGTTTCATCTAAACAATAGTAAATTTAATGTAAGACAACTTTCTAAAAACATAATCGATATTTTATTCCATACTTTATACCGACTGGAGACACTACTTTGATGACTTATGTAAAATTGAAAAGGATACAAGAATAAAATATAATTTGATTATAATATATAATTATTAAAACAATAAATTTGACTTCTATAATATATCATAAATGTTTTATTGAAAATAATTAGGTATGGTGTATAACAAGTATGTGGGGAATTTTTGCAGATAAAAACTCTAAACATTTGATGTCCATTAATATACAAAAATATAATGAGGTAAATTATATAATTAAATAAAATTGTTAAAAATGAGTTTTATATTTTATACCAATATAGATAACTAAACATCCAATAGTTAACTTCTACATTCTAAAATATTTGAGAAACATATTAATTTCTTGCAATATCAAAAAAATTCATCATTACTAGAGAAATAAATTGGGTGTATATAAATCAATAAACTAATATCCTATAATATTGAATGGGAAGTATACAAAGATACCTAATAAGATACTATCATATATAGTATGTTACCTAAAATTGAAATAGTTAAATGAAATATGATAATCAACTTACATGGAAAAGATTTGTATAACAGTGAGGCCAAATATGTTTTTGAAAAAATGCTCCAACATATCATTCTTATAAATAATTTGAAAAAAAAAGTTTGAAAAACATCATAATTCATCTCATAAAGATCCTACAACATAAATATAAATGATTAAAATTTATAAATTCTTTTCAGATAGGTAATATGTTAAGTTTAAGGGGATTAAATATGATTTTTGATTATATACATCATATATTTACCATTAAGTCATCTTTCAAATTGATATATATTTATATTAAGAGTTATATCTAAATTTAAAAACTATTAAATAA
The DNA here is from genome assembly GCA_963277665.1 of Viscum album. Lineage (NCBI taxonomy): Eukaryota > Viridiplantae > Streptophyta > Magnoliopsida > Santalales > Viscaceae > Viscum > Viscum album. The sequence continues at coordinate 1,825,655,083 of OY728150.1, read as the reverse complement.
ATTATAATATCATTTAATACCTTATTTATAAGTTTCCATACATGTATAAATGGGAAATGTTTGAAATGTCCCACAATTAATCCCACTGTATACACCAAATCCATTAGAAACCATGTTATAGCCCAAAAATCCCCAATAACTATTATTATTACCCTATTTTGATCAATATCCAATGGATCTTGATTAAATGTTTTTATATTATAAAATATTATATGATTTTCTATAATATTTTATTATTGTCCCTCGATATATATCTCAAAATAGATTATCAACATTGGAGGAGGAGGTGAAGGAGTTAGATATATGGTATGAAACAATATTTACAAGATTGAATAGATCGATGAAATTGATGATCTAATCATATCCTCATTCATATCACCCATTATCATTTGTTTTCATCTATAAATATTTTTTCTCAAATACAATCCCTCTTCAAAGAGGTATGAGGTTTACTAAATAGTTTTTAATAGATATTCTTTCCATTTATCCTTACACATGACCCAATTGTTCTTCCTATCGTAATTAAATATCCAAAATATCCCATATAACGTTATATATAATAGATCAATTATTTAAATTCCACTAAATGGAATCCCTTAATGAATATTTGGAAGTTTTAATAGTCTTATAAAATATATATATTTAAGAACAGTCTAATATAGATCTTTATAATGTCTCTACTTATAGAATTGAACTATATGGTATGATATTTACCCTTTTTAATTATTGAGTCCCATTGAAATTTTTTATTTTATGATAGGGTAAATGAGTGGAAATCATAACAAAGCATGAATAAACAGATATTAATTTTAAAACCATCATATCAGTAATTTGTTCTTCGAGGAATGGATACCCTAAAGAAGATAATGTATGAGGGTATAAATTCATCCCTTTTATATTTTAACGTGATTTATTTGATACCAATCATTTATGGAAATCAAATAATTATTAAGATTCTTTAAGTATTAAACCCAAAAAAAAATTTGCATAATTGATATTTCTGTTATGAATAGTGTTTCATATTCTTTGATTTCCTGAAAAAAAAAATCATTTTATATTAATCTAAACACCATACAATTGAATTGAATTTTAATATTTTTTTATAATTAAAAAAAATCTAATGTTAGAGTTGTCTTAAATTTACTCAATATTATTTTTAGAAAGATATGCATATCCTTCCGAATTATTTACTTTTATTCATACCATATTTCCTCTAAAAATTTTAGGATCAAATTATTCAATTTAACTGAATATATTCCATGATAAGTAAAGGTATAGATAATGGTATTACTAAAATAGTCTCCCATAACTAAGATAATGTGATCTAGATGAAAATTGTGTAATTATAAATCAAATTGGTTATTTATATAGAGCATGTGTAGCCATAATAATTGTAATTTATTTATATTTATTAATATTGGATAAAAATTAAAAATAATGTCATTTGTTATCATATACAATTTTCTATGAGATATTGATAACTTAAGTGAATGTGATATAGAATGCTTTCTATCGATATAATACTTATCCTCCCCTATATAATTGAGGAGAACCTATATAGAGGAATGGGGTGGTGCCACAAAAGAAGTTGTGTATGTTCCTTACTAGAAGAATGGTATAACTCAATGGTTTGATATGATAAGTTTCCAAAAATCTAATAAATTAACAATTAGTGAAATTGATATAAATCATATTTATTTTCTATAAAAATGATAAAATATAAAATGGTAAGGAAATATTTTACAAAAAAAATAATATTAATTATAGTCACTAACTAAAATGAATAAATAAATTATGGAAACATTTATGAGACATGAAAAATATAAATATAATTAAAAACAATATTACTATAAAAATTATAAAAATATCAAAAAAAAATTCATTTATTGGTAATGAATTTCCAATAACTAAAAAAATTATGATATTTTTTAAAATATTTAACATCAATAAAATATACATTTAGAAATAATTTATTTTACCTTTTGATAAATTCGAACAACTAAACATGAAATTAATATATAAAACATATAGAATTAGGAGATTACTATAGGGTTTCTTTCCATTACTCATTATTCGTCATCTTTCTATTAGAAAAGAACCATGTCTATGTTGTCCTCATTAGGAAGATAGATTTTATGTTTTGGGAAGTTTTATTTTTATTCTATATCCCTATATATGTCCATGCTTTTCATTATTATTTTCAATAAAAGAGACAGTTCCTCCGACTGTTTTAAAAAAATATATATGATAGTTTTTCTTATAAAATGATACATCAGTGATCATTTGAGGGGTCAAGAGAATAGGGTTTTTTTCATTTTGTAACTTTCTAAAAGTTTCATCTACACATCCAATTATACTCAATTATAATAGTTCCATTCAAATTACACATGTTTTACAATAATATTAAGGAACTCACATTAATACATGAGCATTAGTGCATGAAATTTAATATAAAAAATCCCCAAAAAAATTAAATAATCTATGATATACAAATCAATCATATTTAGGAAATTTTTTTCTCTCAAATAATTCATTACCCCAGTCTACACAAATGCATTGTCATTTTGAACATAATTACTCTATCCTAGTCTTCAATTACTGTTTATATCCATTCATGTCATATGAAAATATGATGATCATATTTAAACTTCATTTTCCAGATAAATAATCTCAATTTATCTAATCTAACCTATCTGGTAGTCGTGGTGTCTTTTAACCAAGGAGAAAATGTTTTTATACTCACATTACACCCAATAATATTTTTCATTTATATTATAAAAATTTATCTCAACAATATTTGATCTTATATATGACTAAGATTCATATATGTTATTTAATAAATAAAATATTTTTGCATTATTTCATCATCTTTTAGAAACTTATCTTTTTACCCAAAAATAACATTTCCCTGGAAAATAACTTCTTATGAAGAGATGTGTGACGACTTATATTCTCTAATTTATATATATATTCTATATAGAATTTTGACACCTTCTCATAAATATGTTTCTCAATAATGGAGGCTTCTAACCAACATTTATTCTTAACATACGTTTTCAATATCTTCATATACATTTGAAAATAATTTGCCCAACATAACTATAAAGGTCTACATAGTGTTATGTAGTGTACTAGATATACAATTAAATAAACTATGATATAAAAAAAATATGATAGAAATTATATATCTAGATGAATAGGTATATCAACAAATACATTCTATAATATGGTTTTCGACTACTAATATATAACTTTTTAAAAAATGCAATTAAAAATATATCCAACCTTACTAATAGATATTCTAACATGTAGGGGTAGTATGACATATAATGACACTAGCTACAATTATTACATCCAAACATGATTAGTATTATATTTTAGTCCTATTATAGTTAATTAACCTGGTGATATAATTTTTTTAATTTTAAGAATAATCTTGAGGCAAATTTTTACCAAGTAAGGACGAGAAAACAAATTTTCAACACATTCGATAATGTTTGACAAGTTGGAGTAAGGTATATTATTTTTGCATTATCATTAGAAGATAACTCCAAATTTATAACCATTTAATTATACATTTATCTCTAATTCAAAGTATCCTTATTCTTTCCTTTAATATTTTTCATTTTTCAAGTCAACATATAATTTATATTCTTCTCATCATTCATTACATCAGTTTTTTGACCGAACTCATGATTCCTCCAAAATGAAAACATAAAAATACAGATTGTTTCTTCCATATATTTATATCATTAATATATATTTAATCTTTCAATATATAATAATAGTAATTTTCAACCTCTCAAAATAGAAATATTTTTATGAAGAATATAGAGAAACATAAAATTATTACGAATAATAGAATACCTTTTCAATATTTAAAAAGAGTGATCTATAGATAAAAAACAATTTCTAACCCTTATACACTATTTCCATCCATGTTTTAGATTATAATATAAAGACCATTTTTTCACAATGAAAATTATTTATAACCTTTAATAATGTATCCATACAAATTTCTATATTCAATAAATTGATTATTATTATACATAATGATTACATAAAATAGAAAATATTTTGTCATATTATAATTTTACACTCTGAGAATTTTCTCTAACAAAAAATGAAAATAATGAATAATTAGTGGTAAGTAAAAATCATTATAATTTATATAAATTTTTTTGTATAAATCATTCAACTCAACATTATATAATTGTACTTCATTCAAATCTCTATAGACGAGTAAAAAAATTACCAAAAAATAGGTCAGGCACAATGTTTTATATTTATGCTCAAATATAGATTCGTTATAATATGTTTATAATTATGTTTGATATCTATAGATTAATTTTTGAATATAAGAAATTATATATCAATTTTTTCCATTATGAACAATCATTTATATAATGTAATTTTCTATAATATATTAACTTATTTATTGGACACAAAAACATTTCTACATCATTTTATTTTTCAAATAAATCTGTCAACCTTTCACTTTTGTATTTATTACACCTCTACTCATCCACTCTCTATGGGGGATATCTCAAGATCTCCTGTCATTTTAACTCTCATTTTAGGTAATTAATTCTTTGAGATAGGGATACAAATAAATTTCATGCTACATATACTTCATATATTGTATCAGTGGTTCCAAGTAGGGTTTTGAGAAAAGATTATAGTTGTAAATGGTGGAATCATCCTGAGATGATAGAGCTTCCTTTGTTCCTATAGAGTGGTTGAGGATACTTCTAAACACTGTCACAAGTTATTTTTATGGAGGTATGTTATAGGGATAGTTTTTAAGGGTTTTGGATAAAAATAATAAATAATCCAATGTTTTTAGTTTGGGTTGTTATAGATTTGTCTTGGGAAATTATTTATGGAATTGAATAGACCTTTATTAGGTCATTTGTCTCAATTCCATTACAATGGGAGAATATGATTAGTGTTTTATATTTTTTGATAATGATTTTTACCTTGGATAATTTATGTAAATTATTAAATATTAATAATTTTTATTATAATTATTTAGTCTAGTCTATTTGGATGTAACTTTTAGATGAAACTTATGGTTAATAGGTTAGTTTTTATGAAAAATATAGCGTTATGGGTTGTACAAATATAAATAAATGTAAAAGTTTATTTGTATATGTGGTATGTGGTATAAGTGCTTTTTGTTAAGGATATTTTGTTTTATAAATAATATTTGTCATCTATCCTACCTATATATAGAATCATTCCAATATATAAATTCTAAATTTATATTTCTTGGATTCTTGGACTTATGTTAACTTTCCCCTTCCAAAATTACACTTTTATTTTAGAAACTCGTCATAAAGCTAGAGTTTCTGATGAGAGTTTGATGGCATAACATTGACTTTAAAAATTAAATGTGATCATTTAGTAACCTATTCAGCCTCAATTTCCAGAACTTGTTGAGAATTTATTCAACTCATCCCTTGGACTAAAGGGGTCTTTGGATGATTCTTAACATATTTAATTAGTCACCAATGTGGTTCCCTCAATTTTTATGTACCATTGTTTATATAAATATCAAATTGAGGTGAACAAAGTCCTAGAGAGAGATGTAAATGATACATGGAAGTGACTAGGTTGATCGCTAATATTTGGATTTATTTTATTAATAAAAAAATAATTTTAATAGTTTATAATAGTGTATGAATTTCCTATAAGCGGTGATTTGGTTTTTAAGAGTCTGATTAATCATATTATACTTTTATAAATTATGTTCAAATAAACTAAAACATAGATCATGTTTCCTTATATATCATTTGTATATCATGTGACTTTTTTATGGTAAATAAAATGGTATTTTTTGTAAATCACCCAATTATGTAATAATAATTAACAAATGGATTATGAATTTTTGAAATATGTTGATGTGACTATACTAAAACAATGGTTTTGTGAGTTGTGATTCACATTATAAAATAATATATGTTATGAAATAAGTGTATGGAATTAAATGGTTGATTACTAAAGGAGTCCCTATCATGTATTCCAAAGTAAATTTCCTAGAGCCTAATTGCATTACTTTATTTACTTATTTTATCATTTTTTATTTAAATACATAATCATCGGATATTTAATTTATTATGATGGAAATAAAATGGATGCCTTTCATGGATGATCGTTGGATTCAATATTTTAATTTCAAGAACAAACCCAATTGATTCCACGTGATTTATTTAGAAAAATACCAAGGGAGATCATTAATGGGAACTAGTGAATGTATTAAATTTGTGAATTCCTCCAATTTTCATCATTGATTCACTTAGAATCTTAAAAAAAATATTAGAAATCCAATAAAATGATCCTAGATTGATATTGATTTCCTCGATTATGAAATTCCTCTTATTACCTCATTTGATCCCAATAAATAACCTTCCTAAATCTTCCTTAGACTTTCCTCATAGTTATAGTTAGAACCCCTTAAGAAATAGTAATGGTGAAGGATCATCATGTGGATTCTACTCTAAATTTATACTCTATAGAAAGACCAAAATGGGTTGGATCACCAATTTCAAACCTATAATTCCTTGTTGATTTTATTAGATTTGTATTTTCCCATTCCCTATGTACTCATGGACACATTCAAAGGTTTTACCATTAATACCTTTTCTTGGATAACGGGGCTACATACCTTGGGTCCTACAACTACATTATTAAGATTCATGATAACATAAAACTAGATTATAATAAATCATGTGGTATTCTTTAGTACATATCCATTTAAGTTTTTTAAATATTTATATTCTACACATCCCAATTTTTATATTCATAAAATGGATATTTATTGGACATCATTGGTGGTGGCCTACAAAGTTTTAGTCGCACCTTTCCTAGGACTCAATTTGTTACATCAGTACAATACATGGATATAGGTTTGGAATTCAGCTACTACCTTGATGTTACATAACATAACATTGGATATTTTGAACAAGAACATACTAATAATACCTATAAATGATGGTATTACTTATTTAGTTTTTATTTAACATAGACATTTTATATTTTTATAAACCTATATGTGTATTGAAAACATTGTAATTCCAACAATGTTAGTTCATTTATGGTCGGTTTTGACCAGAATATGTTAGGTTGTATCTTTTTATCATCTAAATAATGTCTATTTCAATACCTTCTACTCTAATTCAAATAGATCTACATCATTTATTTTTACTTCCATAGTAACATTACACCATTTTTTCAATACAGTTGCCTCTATCATGTTTGGAGGAGTACATGAGGCCATGTGGCAATCTCATTTAGTTATTTATTTGTTGTAATGTCCTAGAACATGATTCCACTCAATAATGACCTGGTCCAAGTTGGCCACATGGCCTCATTAACATGTTCCCAAATCCTAGAGGTTTTCGATTAGTAGAGAGGGAATAGGTATGTATATTAGGAGATTATTCCCTCATAACCAAAATGTAGATCCTTGTAAAATAAATTACATACATGTAGTAGAATATTTAATAATAATCATAAAATAGATAACTATAATTAATAAATTTAATAAAAAATAAATCTCATATACAATGAAGAATATTATACAATTCACATGTCTCTAAAAATAAGAAAAAGGGTATACAATAGTACACTACAATACATGTATAAAAAGTTAAAAAAACATTATAAATCTATATATATAGAATCATGTGGCTCATCTTGGTCTGATGATCCCCACCTTCTAAGCATTAGTCAAAAACCTATAGTAATTATCATTCCCTTGTATGTATGGGTAATCATATAGTCTCTTTGGGTACACAAAGGCTGCCCAGATAGGGTGTGATATATAATCCCAGAAGGCAACCACCTAGTGGTTTGTGTCATCTGGATGGTGAATATATATTATAATATTGTTCATTAAAAATATAAAAATTAAATGATGTACTCAAAATTAAAAATACTCTAAGGTCTAGTACCTTGTTTTATATAAAGTACATTTTATCAGTATCATTTAATTATTAAGTCCCTGAATTAATAGTCATGACTGTGTCCTTTATAGTATTGTATAAATATCAATTCATTATAATTTAAATATTAAGTATCAATACCAAGTTCGTAGCCTCGCATCACCTATGAAATCTTGATCACAGATTTCTAAACAGGCCATCCATAATGTATATATCATGAATGAATTTGATCTTGTTTTATTCATTGTAATACACATTATATAAACTATAAAATTCATTATTAAATTAAAAAATTGGGCATCTCTTTGGAATTTCTAATATGGAATCCAAGTCTCACTCTAGGTGTAATGTAGACCAACACCCTAAAATCCCATTCACAGGGATCCTCAAAAACTCAAGTATCACTCTAGGTGTGGTATAACATCACTTCCATCTGATTCTCTCTAATGGGGTCTACTACAGGAGCCCAAGTATCACCCATGGAATAATGATTAAATTATATTTTATTTTTCAATTATAAATCAATTTTTATTATTTGCATCACTCGACTCATAATAGAAAAGACTCTATGTTCATCCTTCGTAGTCCACTAGGGAGTCTAAGAATCACTTAGGAAAAAGAAAAAATCAATCAGATTGAGTGTATCCATGGAATTCCTCATTGAATCCATGTGTAACCCAATTCATATAATCTTTCAATCAATTCAATACCATTTAATAATTTTCATTTAACATGCCATGGTCAAAACCAAGAACATCTATCTAGGATATCACCTTAATAATTTCCTCAAGGTATTAGCCCCGATTTGATGTCTATGTTCCAAACTAATAACATGGGAAATTAATCATATAAATTTTTTCAAGGATAAAAAAGATATAAAAAGAATAACCATTATTTAACTCATATAAGAAAATCAAAATAAAGGTAAATTTGTACTTAATCAAGGAATTTCATAATAAGTCCCAAGGTTCAAGGTCATCTGATCTATTAACATTAATCCATTTTATTTAAAATTCACAATTTGATTCATAAAACAATTCATTGATTTGACTTACAATTCAATTCATCCATTTAAAACCCATGGAAAAGGCAATGGAAAAGTAAATAGATCCCTTTAATGGTATCCATGTTCCATGGTCACCCATGGCGGTCTATCTATATTACCAACACACCAAAGGGTGTTTCTAAATCAAGGTCTAAAATCTTTGACAATCATTGAAATAATTTTCAATTAAAAAGGAAATTCCATACAATTCTTTTCAAGTATGAATTCATTTAAGTAAATGCACAAAAACTGGGCATGCGGTATAATGAAATATATAAACACCTAGAATGTTAACTAATTTCATGATACCACCTAACTTATAATCATAAGGCTCTAAACATCCATCATTATCAATTAGTTATCCATTAATCAGACAAAATCTAAAAAAAATATCAACACCCAAAAAATATGTAATATGATCTAACACATATATATCACATTTTATACCAAGAAGAATTAAAAATGGTTGAAAATGAATCAATATATTACTTCTATAGATCCAAAAATATCTACGATGAATGAAATATAATTCATATCTTCAAACAATCATAAACTTCATCATAGATTTATTGGGTGATCTTGTATGTAATAAGGGAGGTGATGGATTCTCTCCAAACATATATAAAAGGCCCTGCCCCTTTTTTTAAAAAAAAATTGGAATTTATATGAAAAGTAAATGAATTAAATGTCATGTAAATACTAGGGTATTTTCCCCACAAAAAACCATTTACACTACATGATTGGTTATTGAAAAACTATTATACATCATGTATTAAAATTAAACATCATTTAGCTTGCATGAATCCAACAAACATCTACTTTCCCCTTCCTTTCTGTTAACAACCCAACCACCTCATGTCCAGACAAAGGTTCTACGAAAAAAAATAAGGTAAAAAAAGCTCATAATGTAGAAACAAAAAGGATTCATACCTTAAATAATTATCGAGTTCTTACAAACATACCCCCTTAAATCAATTCATCCTTGAATTTCTTTCACAAGGGTGATCTATAATGTATACATATAACATCATCCATTATGATCAAAAATTGACAACTTATTCTTAGGTCTCATCCTATACTTGGTCATGCAACCATATCTCATAAACTAATGGAACTAGCCATCCAGGGAAATCCTTTGTGTTATGATCCCCAATAAATATCAAATTCATTACAAAGGACATGTCTACTTATAACTCGACCACCTTAGGATGAACGAAATTTGTAATATCTTAATAATACTTTGATATCTAAGAAACATGTATGATGTCATTTATATCCCAATTCCTTTTAGGTAATTTCACCTAATTGGATACTAGACTGAATCTCTCTATAATCTCGAATGTCCCAATATAATGTGGTGAATGTTTTCCTTATTTCATGATCCTACAATATACCAGATTCTTGGAAACATGAGATAAAACCTGATCCCCAACCAAAAACTAGATATTTCATCTATGTAAATTAGTGTATGATTTTTTACTAGACTACATAGTAGCCATCTACTTCTGAATCAACTACACCAACTCTTTTCTCTATAGAATAATTTGAAGTCCATGCATAGCATACTCTATTTACTCAAACCAACATATGGGTGTTCAAAATGTCCTACCATAAAAATCAATATAAGGATCTATCTAAATTGTATTCTAAAATCTATTATTATATTATAATTCATATAAGGGTATATACCACTCCCTAGATCCACTGAAATTTGGATTCATGCTTAAAGAATTTTGTTAAAAACATGGATTACACTCCTTTAGTGGCCATTTTTCCATGGGTGGTATGGTTTGCTCAAAAGAAACAATGTACCAAATTTCTTCTATAGACCTTGATATAGATATGAAGTAAATTGGGTTTCCCTTTCTAAAATGATTGAATATGGGACCTTGTGAATTTGTACTCTCTCATATATATACAACTTCTCAAGATCGTCAATAGTGAAGGTTAACCTGGTTGGCCCGAAATGTACAACCTTCATGAACCTGTCAACAACAACCCATACAGTATCATTACCTCAAGGCTTACATGGTAAACCTATCACAAAAAACATCATAATGTCAACCCACATAAACCCTATTATAGGTAACTAATATAAATTCTATAGGGACACTGGTTTTTTTCCATCAACTACTGATAGGTGGAACACCTTATAAAAACCTATTACATCTTTTTTCATACAAGACCTCAATTTATTTAGGTGTTAATCTAGATAAATCTTGGTGATTTCAGGGTGCACTACCCATGCTAAAGATAGAAAGTCTCAGTACAGCTCCTTACATAATTCTGAAGAAACCCATACACGACCATATACATATTGGGTCTCATCCTTACCAATGGTCCTCCCCGGAAGAGGGTCCTCACCTTCCATACTCCCCCATATGAGTTGGCCTTATGATTCTAATAGATTTCTATCAACACTCAATCTAGTATGGTATAGGTAGTAGACATGTATTGTCTAAATAGACACCCTGAATGACACGCACCTCTAAATGCATATCATAGATTAAAGACATGTGATATCACTTGCTACTAGCCTAGAAACTTACCTATATACATGTCCTATGGATCAGTGTGTCGACCATTATTTCTCCTTAACCAGGAATTTATAATAGATTAAATTTGAAAAAATGTATGTAATACACCAACCTACACTACCTCTAATTTAGATCACACTGTGTAAATATGTACTTAATGATTTATTGGTCTATGTATGCCATAAAATGCTCTCCATGTAGGTAATGTATCCAAAAATTTCAATGTGTGAACAAACTATAGATAACTCGAGATTGTGTGTCAGGAAATTTCTCTCGTGTTCCCGCAACTACCGAGATGCATACTCCTTGACTATAGCACTTTTCAAATGTACAATTCTGTTCCAAATAAAAGATGCATCACAGTAAATAGTGTAACTCCTTCCTAGATCAGAAAAGATCAGTATCGGTACTGAATTCAATCACTCATTCGTATCCTAAAAGGCCATCTCACATGATTCGGACCATAAAAACATCACACCCTTCATAGTCAAGAATATAAGTGGCACTACTAAGAATTATAATTTTTATATGAGATTCTTGTATAATCCATATAGCCCCTAGAAACTCTATACCTCAAATATGTTCATGGGATTCTCATATGAATCAATAGCTCTCTCCTTCATTGGGTCTACTGATACTCCTATCTTTCAGATAATATGTCCTAGAAAATGAATTTGATCCATCCAAAAGTGGAACTATATGAGATTATCATATAACTGATGCTCTATCAGTGCATCCAAAATGATCACAATATATTTAGATTGGTTGTATTGATTGTGATTATACACCAAGATGTCATCCTAGAAACCCAACATAAATGAATTAGGATATAGATGGAACACTTATTTTATTAGTATCAAGAAGACACTAGCGCATTTGTAAGACTGATTGACATAACCAAATACACTTATAGAAAATAGATGATATGAAATCATGTTTGAGTTATGTTTAAATTTATAAAATGCACCTAAGGGTATCCAAATCACAAATCAATATTTTAGAAATCTTGAGCTCATCGGAGATGGTCAAATAGATCATCTATCATGGTTGAGGAATCCATTTATTAACTATCATATGGTTAAATTTCCAATAATTCATCTATATCCTGAGAGTATCATCCTCTTTTTTCTAAAAAAAAGGTCATTGATTGCCACAAATAAGTACGAGGTTGGATAAAAACCCCTTTCCTCTAAATCCAATAAATACCTCTTAATCTCTTGAATCCCAGTATTATTTGTCCCATAATGAGGAATGAATATCAGTGAACCTCCTAGCAGTTTCTCATTAGATAAATATACATCTCTCACAAGAGGTAATCCAAAATAGTTATCTAAGAAATGATGACTAAAATTATAAACCAATAGAGAAAAATCATCTTGATGTGTTAAATGATCATCTATTTATAAGATCACAAGCTGGGATTTCATCCCGTTTATCCTGTAACGCTCGAGTTTATACCAACATTCCAAGAAATATCATTCCCCCTTGTGAATAAACGATCTCCCCTTTGGTGGTATAAAGTTCACCCACCATTTATATAAATAAATGAAATCCTAAAATTGAAATGACCAATCCACACCAATAATGATTTCAAAATTTGAAATCTAAAGGAAAAAATAGGTCTCATATGAAGTGACACCCTCCAACTTCAAGGAAGAACTCCATTCATTGATGTGAATCCTCCAATATAATCCCCAAAGTAGTTTTATGAATCTTGAAACCATTAGTTGTATAAAAATAAGTCACAATGCTCTCCACAATGGAAAATTATATAAATCTATATCAATACCCTATATAAAATAATTTAAAAGCTAAAGTACATGATAATAGAATAGTAACTTCGATAGAATATTGTTTTTGATACTTCTCTTCAAGGCTCTTTTGCATTGTCTATATCTACAATGTACCAAGGCCCTATGATATTGGTTGGAAAACATGACAAGATTCATCCTGATATCACTATAAATTTGGGGGTCTTGCTACTATGGCCATGAATATCACTTCATCTTGACCAGCCAGTTGCACTATAGCTCCCAGTCTAATGCGATTATATTAATCCTACTCCTAAATGAGGAGTTGGTGAAAACACTATCCCACTGGATACTAGATGAAATATTAAACTTAATATCTATTAATGACCTAATTTGCAACAAGATTGACACTTCACTAGGTCCCTCAGGCACTATATCAAAATAATTCTTATCCAATAACATTGGTATCCCCCCACCTGGCTACATGAATATGTCATATAACTACTAATATCACCATGTAGAAGCTCTAGACGATTATTCCTACTACCGCTTGATGTAGTACTAGATTGATATCCAAAACCACATTTGATGGTACCTACAACCTCTATTAGGTTATGCTCTGTGATAAGCACCTGATTCACAATTTTAGAAATGTTATTCATCTGAAAGGCATTCCTCTATGAATAAAACTCATATTTGATCCCATCTTAAAATATCTTGTCTTTAGATAATTCTCACCCCTCAAAATAGGCATGAATCACTGAAGCTTAGTAAAATGTGTCAAATTATCCAAAAATAATAATGTACCCTGCTCCATGTGTAAGAACTATTGGGATCTATCTACACTCAAATGTCTGGATTGAAGTAATCATAGATGTCCATATAAAAATTCCTCATGGTCATCCCCTGATAATGCTCCATCTGAGTAATAACATCCCACCATCTCTTTGTCGAATCCCACATCATATACGTATTGAGTTTACCTTCCTCTCAGGAGGAGAATCTAGATGATCAAATAATAATAACATGGAATCTTTCCATGACTCCACATATTGTGGTGCATTAGCCCTTGAAAACATGATCTCGTTCTCTCTAAAACTCACGCATCAACTGTACCCTAGTTGAGGAAGGCCACACATCTCCTAAATGGTGTTTATGGAGAGAAAGAAAGATTTACAAAACTACGACTCACCACATATGACTATTACAACTACAGGTGTCTTAGCTGGCACTACTAGGGGAATACATGGTATCTTGTGGCCCGCCGCCTTTAGAGTATGGTCTTCTATACCCTCAATTGATATGACTGTAGGATTTCATGGAAGAATGCCTATATAAATTCCATGATCCCACCTCATATCAAGATAATTTTGGAATTTGTCAAATAGAATGAAAAAATATTTAATTTGGATATGTATAATATTTCCTATATTAGAATAAACACATATTCCTTCTCCAAGACTCATGTCTAGGCATAGTCAATATTTTATACAAGAAAACAATACTGCCTACTACCCAATACTATGGTCGGGTCTTGGTCAACTTCTCTACTACGAACAGGTTATGTTTCTATTTTTAATACCACTTTAATTTACATATTCATTTCCATTTGAAAATATTATTAGTTCACATTTTACATATTTCACATTAAATAGGTTGAACCACATGGTAGCCATCTTCTGATCCATGAGGGCCCATACTACTTAAGATTAAAATTATATAAGACACATATTTAATACCTTAACACATTATAGAATAATTATCACCACATATTTTATATATATTAGAGAACCTATCACGCCAACATGAAACAAGTGATATATCTTAAATGGATTGACATAATTCATGGAATTTGATTTCTAAAAAGGTAATACATGATGCATGAGATGGAATATCCCCATGTCGTCAATTTGAAACAAAATAGAGCCCATAATAATTTAAATAATAATGGTATAAATCAAGTGCATCACTCAATGGTTGAATCTAATCTACATTAATAGTAAAAATCAATAAAAAAAATTAATATGAGGAAATTTTGATTGTTTATTGTATAAAGGGTATCTTATATTGAGAACATATCATTACTAAACTCCATTTACTTCTTATACCTTTATTTTTTATCCAAATTAAAAATATAACTAGAAAATAATACTTCGATAACACTTTTTAATGTCCCATACCTTGATGTCAGTCAACAGTAACCTAAGTCTTGTTGGAAACATGGCCTCAAGGGCATCTCCCAAAATGCTGGAGGCTTCTGACAGGCAGAAATGTCCTAGGTTTTTCTATGGGGATAGTATTCCCTAAACACTAGAGTGTATCATGGTGGACTATCAATCACATAAAAATATCATAAGTAGTAAGAAAAATCAGAAAATAGATAATTAGTATTTATAGTTAGAAATATAAAAAGGAAACTAATATATAATGATGATGATGATACATGTCATGTGACTCTATAAAATAGTCAAAGTAGGTACACAATAGTATGATATATTTCATGTATCAAAAGTAAAAAAAATTATAAAAATATCTAGGTAGCATCAAGATTCTATACTCTGTCCCATGGTCTCATTCGCCTAAGAAATCATCATGAACCTATATTAGAGAACATTCCCATATCAATACATGCAATCATATAGTCTGCTTGGGTACCAAAAGGTAGCCCAAATTGGGTGTGAGATATAATCCTAGTAGGAAACCACAGAATTTTGGTTGCATCCATCCATTTTTTATATAGGTACAATGTATGCAGGAAAAATATAACAAGTAAACGAAGTACTAAAATGTAAACATCCTATAAGTATAGGTCTTCATTTTATATAATGTTCATTTAAAAATTTTCATTAAAATATTAATCCTCTAAATTAAGAGTATGGATTGTGTACATTATAATTATTTTCAATTAACTATTAATTATAATTTAAATAATAAGTCTCTAGACCGAGTGCAAATCCTGACATCCCCTATGATAACACAATCATGAATGCATAAATAGTTCATCCATAAATTATAATTCATGACTGGATCCATGATTTGGATTTGTCTTGGAATACTCATCATATAAACTATTACATTTTTTATTTAATTTCTAACTTGGTCACATCTTTTAAATTATTATGTTGGAATCCAAATCTCACTCTAGGTGTAATATAAACCAATACCTTATTATCTCATTCCATGACAATCCTCATGAACTCCGGAATTGCTCTAGGTGTGTCATAGCATCCCTATCATTCGTGTCCATCCTTGGAAGTCAATCCCATATATCACCCATGGCATAATGATCAGATTCCCTTTTATTCCTTCTTTATAAATCCATTATTATTCCAAGTGTCATTTGGTATATAATATAAAAGAATCAAAGCCTATCCTTGGTATTCCTCCAAGGATTCCAAGTACCATTCGGGCATAAAAAAATTCAAATCCAATTTATTCCATCCAAAGAATTCATCATTGAATCTATGTGTCAACTAAGGAATATAATAAGTAAATGAATTAAATACCATTAATTCATTTTAATTTAACATTCCAATGTCTAAATTGAGAACATCCATCATATACATAACCTAAAAAGGATTCTCATTGTATTTTCCTAGATTAGATGTATTGGATTCAAACTACACACTCTAAAAAAATCATTATAACAAGTGTTTCAATATTAAATAGGATATACAAGGAATAACCTCTATTTAACTCTCAAGGTAATATCAAAATATAGAGTAATTAATAATTAATAAATAAATTCCATAACATGCGACAAGTGTCACGGTCATCACATCCCATAGATTTAATCCATTTCATTTATAATTTATAATTGTATTCATAAACCAATTCATTAATTTGATTTATAATTCGATTCACCCATTTAAATCCCATGGAAAGGGAAAATGCAAAGGCATTGGAACCCTTCAAAGTTGTCCAATATATATTCCACCAATAGTGGTCCATCTATATTACCGACGCACCCAATGGTGTTTCTAAATCGAGGTCCACAACCTATACCATTCATTGATGGTCTCTCTAATTGAATAGGAAACGCCAAAAATTAATATTCAAGGATAAAAATTCATTCAAGGTGACATCCAAAAACTAGGAAAGATGAATCTTGTTTAGCTCCATCATCTCGAGCGTGGATATTAGTGCCCTATGAGAATTCATATCTAGCTCAGATGATTGAGTTTAAGGAGGAAACCATCCTAGAGGAAATTTCAATTGTGAGGGAATTCACAGAAGTCTTTCCTGAGGAATGGCCCGGTCTTCCTCCTAGAATAGATGTTTAATTCTCAATTGATCATATACCTGGGGGTTTCCAATATCCAAGACTCCTTATATAATGAAATTTTTAGAGTTTTAAGATCTGAAGAAACAACTACAGGAGAATCTAGATAAAGTTTTTATCTTCCCAAGTGCTTCACCATGGGGTGCATGAGAACTCTTCATCAAGAAGAAGGATGGGATAATGAGCCTTTACATCGATTATCGTCAGCTCAACAAAATCATGATAAAGAACAAGTATCATCTCCTATGAATTTATGACTTATTCGACCAGCTGCGGGGAGAATAGTACTTCTCCATGGTGGATTTATGGTTAGGATATTATCATGTAAGGGTGAAGATGGAAGATATCCCTAAGACTGCTTTTTGTACAAGATACGGGCACTATAAATTCATAGTAATGCCTATTGGACTCACTAATTCTCTATAAATCTTCATGGACTTGATGAATAGAGACTTTAGAGATTCAATTGACAACTTTTTGGTAGTCTTTATAGATGATATTATGATATACTCCAAAACCAAGGAGGGTCATAAGGAGCGACTGAGAATCACACTAGAGACCTTGTTGAAGGAGAATCTCTATTTAATGTACAGAAAGTGTGAGTTCTGGTTGAAGGAGGTCTCATTCTGGGCCCATATCATCACAAGAAATGGGATATCTATGGATCCCTCCAAAACAGTTGCAATTGAGGGATGGATAAGGCCAACATCGGTAACAGATATCCGTAGCTTCTTGGGGTTAGCTGGATATTATAGACGATTTTTGAAAAATTTCTCATGATTGTCCGACCCTCTTATAAAGCTAACTCATAAGGGAGTAACATTTTCTTGGAGTGATGAATGTGAAGAGTGATTCAAGGAGTTGAAAAGGAGTCTTATCACTGCGCTCATGCTAACTTTACCCACAAGTGGAGAACTTTTTGTGGTATTCAATGATTCTTCAAACAAGGGCCTGGGATGTGTGTCGATGAAAAATGAAAAATTAATTTACTATTCATCAAGGCAATTGAAAGTTCATTAATAGAACTATCCAACACATGACCTCGAGTTGGATGTAGTGATCTTTGCATTAAAAATTTGGTGGAATTATCTCTTTTGGGAGAAGTGTGAAATATATACGGACCAGAAAAGCCTCAAGTATATATTCCCACAGAAATAGTTGATCATGCGCCAATGAAGATGGTTAGAGAAAATCAAAGACTATGACTGCTTAATCTATTACCACCCTAGGAAATCGAACAAGTTGTTGGATGCCCTAAGTAGAAAGTACCCAGCGATTCTATCATTGATGAGAATTGAAAATGATCCAATCTTCTTAGATTTGAGGAAGATGGACATGGGAATCAGAAAGAAGGTAACATCATTAATCCTTTCACAGATGATTTCTCAACTGTCACTTTTGGAACAGTTTAAGGATGCTCAAAAGGATGATGTGGGAATTCAGGAAAAAGTGGAAGATATCTGAAAAGGGAAATCCTCAAATTTTAATGTTAATGAAGAAGGAATTGTTATATTTGGGAAAATAATATGTGTTCCAACAAGTCTAGAGATGAATAATGAACTTTTGGATTATGAACATAGTTCAAATTTCTCTATTCACCCAAGAAACACAAAGATGTATCGAGATCTCCAAGAGCATTATTGGTGGGATAATATGAAGAAGGATATCACTGAATATACATAAAAGTGTCATGTGTGTCAGAAAGTGAAGGAAGAAAGGAAAAAGTCTAAGGGGGTGATGCAACCATTGCCCATACCAGAATGGAAATTGGATAACATCATTATGGACTTTTTAATGGGACTTTCAAATATATCCAAAGGAAACAATGCAATCTGGGTTTTTGTGGATAGTCTTATAAAGGATGCCCACTTCATTGATATTCGGGAGGATTTCTCATTGGATCAACTCGCACGGATATATATCAGGGATGTGGTAAGGCTACATGGAGTACCACTATCTATTCTGTCTGATCGAGATCCAAGATCCACCACTATGTTTTGGAAGAGTCTTCAACATGCTCTGAATACTGAACTGAATTTCACTATGGCCTATCATCCTTAAACTGATGTCCAATATGAGCGGACTATTCAAACACTTGAGTACATGTTGACAGAGTGATCAATGGACATTAAAGGAGGTTGGGATCAACATATTCCTCTAGTCGAGTTCTTGTATAATATCAGTTTCCACTCGAGCATCCAAATGGCACCATATTAATCCATTTATGGAAAAAGGTGCAGAACATCGACGTGTTGGGATGAGGTCGGTGAGCTTAAACTGATTGGACCAGAAATAGTCGAAGAAATGGTGAAGAAGGTGAAAACCATTCAGCAGCATATCAAGGCAGCCCAAAGTCGAAAAAAGAGTTATGTAGATAACCATCGATGAGACCTTGAGTTTAAAGTTGGAGATATGGTATTTCTACGGATATCTCCATGGAACAAGGTCATGATATTTGGATAGAAAGGGAAGTTAAGTCCATGGTACATGGGCGCCTTCGAGATTCTTGATCTTTTCCGGGTCGTGGCCTATCAACTACCACTACCACCTACCATGGACAAAGTACATGATATATTTCATGTATCCATCTTGAGGAAGTACATACCAGACCCTTCACATGTACTCTCTTCAGAGGTGGTATAGTTAGATAATGATCTTTCTTATGAGGGGGAAACAGTGAAGATGTTAGATCATAGAGAAAAAGTTCTACGAAATAAGACAATTCCCCTTGTCAAGGTGTTGTGGAGAAACCACATGTTTGAAGAAGCAATGTTGGAATTGGAGGAGATGATGAAGCAGAGTTACCCACATCAGTTTTAATGTGGGAAAATAAAATTTTGAGGGAGGAATTTCTTTAAGGGGGGAAGATTGTAACAACCCAAACTTTTATTAATGGAAATCCCTCTTGATCTAATTGAATGTCTCTTTATGTAAAATATTTATATAAAATTCCAACTTATTTGGTTTTTTTAAGAATTGTGACTGTTTATAATATAGCCATTGAACAGTGATCACATGATTAGTATAAATATAGGGCTTTAACAAATCCAATTTACTCAGACAAAGGAAGCGATGGCCTCATCCAGTAGATGTGCCACATACGAAGCCCATGTGTCAGATCTCGAAAAGGAGGTGGAATCATTGGGATTCACACTTGACCAAGCCCAAGCTGAGATTGAATATGTTAAGCTTGAGAATGACCACCTACAAGATAAATGGAAGTTGATAGAGATTACCACCCGAGAAATGTTATCTAAGCCACCCCAAGAGTCTGCCACAATCACACACCTTACTCTACGGTCTTATGTAGGTGTTATAAGGGTTTATGTAACAAGACCTTAGCACTATGGTTATGTACATTATTTTTGTATATAATAATGAATATACATTAATTTTATTATCGTTACCTAGTAAATAGTTATAAAATATCAAATAGTATTTTTAGTTGAATTTCAACTAAGAAATATATTTTGATGAATTAATGGATTTTTTAATTAAATAACATTTTAATAAAATATTATTATTATTATTACAAAAATTTTATTAAATATAAATGATAATATAATTTTATGAATTCTATTGTAATTTTTATTATGGTTTGAAATCCATTTTTGTCAAACCCTGTGAATTTTCAATAAATGTTAGTTTTTATTTTAAAAGTAAAAATAAATATTATTTCAGGAATCAGGATGTCGAAATTATACAACGGTGAATTTTTCATAATTTTTTGAGAAAGTCAAGTATTTGGGTAAAAATTAAATACCGTTTAAATATATAATGTGTTTATGATGTCATAATGACCTAATAGTGATTTACTAAAATACTATAAGCATTATGTTCGGCCAATATATGTTTTACCATTAAAATAATTTGATTTTAGGTTTGTTTGACTTATTTTACCAAGCATTAATGGACCCTTCAAGACTTATTAAACATCCTGTCTTTTTAAATTGTTTTCTTTGGTAATGTGACTCACCTCCACATAATCAACCCCGTTATTTTAAGAAGTTCAGAATTTGGAATTATAAAATATTTTTTTCCACTTCCCTTTTCCAAAAACCATTGGCAAAAACCATGGGTTGTTTTGTGGTTTCGATAAGTTTAATGTGAGGTGTCCCAAACCTAAATAATAAATAATTCACTCACCTTTCCTATATAAACCCACCCAAGATCCCAGTTCCTCCTAAATAAAAGCCTTTGGATTTCATCCAACCTCTTCCCACATCTCTCTTGAGTCCTCCCAAAGTTCTCCAAGCACCCAAGATGTCTCTCTCAAGCCTTTGGAAGCGCACTTCCAAGTAAGGGTTTTTCTTCTTTTATAATTTTTGTCCAATTTTTATAATGTTGTTATGCCCTTTTAGTTTCATTTATAAAATTTGGGGTATGGTTTATCACCTCCATATACTTCCCTATTTATGTTTAAATGATGGGATACATCTTTCTCTCTCATTAAATTCCTCCCATGTACACTTGTTACTATTCCAAAATTCTGAAAGGAATTTCTCTCTCCTCTTTTACATTCAAGAAACTCTTTTGTAGTATGATAATAAATTCTATTAAAATTGTTGTTACATGTATCTATATGACCCACGTAATTACCATTTCATGTACATAAGATATGACACCCATTTCTCTCTCATCAACCATTTTTATAAATTATTACGTCACGCTGTTACGCTGCCAAAATTGCACCGATTTTCCAAGCCAATGTCATTGTCTAGTGAATACCATGCCCATTTCTCTATCAAGGGTATTCACCTTTATACACATTTACTTATTGATTATAAAGTTTCATGTATGAATTCCAAATTTATTTATCTTGGAATAAATGATTATGTTTTATGAATCCCTATTATAAGATCCATGAGGCACACTTTTGCATGAAATGAAATATTTTAGAAGGGTGCACCCTTATAGCACTCCAATGCATTGGATTAAGAATAGTATCATGATACATCACGTGCGATGGGTTTTTACTCGTTATAATTCAAGTGAAATGAGGTTTTACTTGTGCTTCATGTCCAATGAGGATTTATTCATGCTCCATGTGCAATAAGCCTAGGCTCATGCTAATTTCATGTTAAGTGTTGTTGCCACATTTCCATGTTATGATTGTCATGCTTTATAGTGCCTTTATGTTTACGCTTCTCATGTGTTCTATTTATATGTCTATTGTCTAACATTTATTGCATTCCCCATGTTATTCCATTATTATTCCCTTACTGTGCTTTGTAGATCACCCTTTTCTTATGCATGTCCTCAGGTTATCCCATGAAATGCTAAGTACGAGGGAATGTAGTGGTCTTGTAAAGGAAGTTTTCAATAAAGATATTGTATTGCATATTTTAAGTTGTTATATAATGATCCTAAGCTCCAATGACACTATACCTCTCCATATTCTATATAGTATCAAGGTAAGTTTATGTAATAAATTATTTTTAATTGTGTAATAAAAGACCATGGTTTTCATAGTTGGGATCATAGGATAGGTTTAGTTATTTTTTGGATTAGTATTATAATACATGAGTGAAGCCTTAGAGATAAGACTAATTATAATAAAAATATCCCTATGTTTTGGTGAGTATTGATTAAGTGGCTTATCAATCAAATACATCCCTGTCTAGATATGATCAGGTAGAGGTGGCTCTGGCACAGATGTATCCTAGGGGTAAAACCCGAAAACACCACTTTGAGCTAGACTCAAACAGGAACTGGTGCATGACAATGGGCCTTGTTGTACTCTTGGTTATGACACTCCTAGGGGATATTCTTTGATAAATTCACAATCTTAGTATGAACCATTATTAAGGGACCAAAAAAATTCCCTAAGAATATTTTTTATAAAGTTGGTCATGAATAACATAGACTAAAGCCAATAGATTCATATGTTAAGGAAATAAAAGTTATTTATAAGTCATCAATTTTTTTCCTTATATTACCCTTTATGTGTTACGCCTAACTTTACTTTTATTCAATCCTATGGCTGGTAATAGGAGTTCTCAGGCTAACAATCGATGTGAATATCAATGTGATGACTATACTAATGGGATGCTCAATCCAATGGGAGCGAGAATCGTGAACATTGTCACACTTCTCTATAATCTAACTCAAGATTTGAATAAAAACATGGGTAAAGAGGAATGTTCAACCCCCCCTAAGAAAGAACATTTTTTTGTCGAGAGCTTCATGAGACAAAGGCCTCCTTACTTTAATGGATCTTCTGATCCCTCAATCTCTGAAAAATCTATCATCTCCATTGAAAAGATCTTCTCCATCCTTAAATGTTCTAAACTAGAGAAGGTTCTCCTGGATACTTATTGTATGGAGGGTGAAGTTGATCAATGGAGGACGTTGATCAAAAATACAAAGCCTGGGGAGGATATTGAGGCATCGGAATGGAAGGATTTTTGAATATGTTTTTCGATAAATATTTTCTGTGCACCCTCTGACTTAAGATGGAAGGGGACTTCCTTTACCTCAAGAAAAAAGGAGAAAAATATGTTGAATCGTATGAGGAAAATGTCACAAGGCTTGTACGATATTCATTTGGCTTTTTCATTACCCCCTAATGCAAGGTTGATCGCTTCTTTGATGGGATGAGACCTAGCCTGTGGAAACTGATGGTGATCCATGACTTCGACTCCTACGAGGAAATTATCTGATGTGCCCTCAAGGTCAAAATAGAGATTGGAGAAACTCAGGGGTATCATGGGGATAAGAAGCGTAAGGTAGACTTCAATGATGGAGGTCTGATGGATAAATCCAATGGTGAAAAGAAGATCCAGCACCCCACTTGGAAAAGCTGTTTAAAGAAGCACCTCGAAAATTGGCTGAAGGGGACGAGGAAATGCTTCAGGTGTGGAAGACAAGGGCACCTAGCTGTTAACTGGTGACAAGAAAAACTCGTGGCTGCAACAGAGGAGAGTAACACTTCGTTCAAACCTCAACGCATTGTCCATTTCTACAACTACAAAGAACCAGGGTATCTTGCATATCAATTCCCTATGCCAAGGGTTTTTGCAGGCAACCAACAACCACCAACACAGCAAGGGAGAGATTTTTCCATCACAACTGCTGAATTGAACCCCGACAACAAAGTGATGATAGGTATTCTAGTTATTCATTCAAGAATAGTGAATGTACTTTTTTATTCAGGTTCCAAGCATTATTTTATATCTCGAAATATTAGTAGAACAATCCCTAAACCACCACAATTAATGGAAGTGAAGATGTCAGTGAGTACAGAAAATGGGGAAATCATTGCATCCTATGATTATAACTCATCCCCTATCATAATTTGTGGATTAAACTTCCTAGTGAGCCTCATCATACTCTGTATAGTGTAATTTGATTCAATTCTTGGTATGTATTGCCTTTAGCTATATAGAACCAACATAAATTTTCGTGAGAGGGAAATCACTCTCCATGGGTAGAATTAACCCCCCCCCCCCCGATTCTTTACAAGTGAAAGGAGTAATATAAATCTTCTTTAGCTCCATAATCTCAATCATTGATATTACTGCCCTATGAGAACATATATATGGCTTAGATTATTGATTCTAAGGATGCAACCATCCTAGAGGACATGCCTATTGTTATAGAATTTGTTGAAGTGTTTCCCAAGGAATTGTCCGGTCTTTCTCCTAGAAGAGATGTTGAATTATCAATTTATCTTATACCTGGGGCTTTGCCAATATCCAAGACTCTGTATATAATGGATGTTTTGGAGCTTGAGGAGCTGAAGAAACAACTATAGGAGAATCTGGATAATGGGTGTATATGCCCAAGTGCTTCACCATGGGGTGCACTAGTCATCTTCTCCAAGAAAAAGGATGAGTCAATGTTCCCCTGCATCGATTATCGTGAGCTCTAAAAAATCACGATAAAGAACAAGTATCCTATCCCATGAATTGATGACTTTTTTGACCAGATTTAAGGAGAAAAATACTTCTCCAAGGTGGATTTCCATTCAGGATATTATCAAGTAAGGGTGAAGAAGGAAGTTATCCCCAAGACTTCTTTTTGTACAAGATACGGGCACTTAGGATTCATAGTAATGCCTTTCGGATTCATTAATTCTCTAGAAATATCCATGGACTTGATGAATAGATTATTTAGAGATTACCTCAACAAATTTGTGGTAGTATTTATAGATTATATTCAGATATACTCCAATACCAAGGATGATCATGAGGAGCATCTGAGAACCGTACTAGAGACCTTGCGGAAGGAGAAGATCTATGTAAAGTACCGCAAGTGTGAGTTCTGGTTGAAGGAGGTATCATTATTGGGATACATCATCACAAGCAATGGGATTTCTGTGGATCCCTCCAAAACAGATGCAATTGATGGATGGTCGGGGTCATCATCAGTAATGGATATCTGTAGCTTCTTGGGGTTAGCTGGATATTATCGACGATTTGTGAGAAATTTCTCACAATTGTTCGACCCTCTTACCAAGATAACTCGGAAGGGAGTAAAGTTTTTTGGAGTGATGAATGCGACGAAAGCATCAAGGAGTTGAAAAGGAGGTTTATCACTGTGCCTATTCTCACTTTACCAACAAGTGGAGAACTTTTTATTGTATTCAGTGATGCTTTGAAGAATGGCCTGGGATGTGTGTTGATGAAAATGAAAAATTCATTTCCTATACTTCAAGGAAATTTAAAGTTCATGAATAGAACTATCCAACACATGACCTCAAGTTGGCTATAGTGATCTTTTCTCTGAAAAATTGGCGGCATTATCCCTTTGGGGAGAAGTGTGAAATATATACGAACCACAAAATCCTCAAGTATATATTCGGACATAATGAGTTGAACATGCACCAATGAAGATGGTTAGAGCTGATCAAAGACTATGACTTCTCAATCCATTAGCACCCTGGGAAAGCGAACAAGGTGGAAGATGCCCGAAGTAAAAAGTACCCAGCATTCTATCATTGATGAAAATTGAAAAGGATCCAATATTATTAGATTTGATGAATATGTACATGGGAATCATAAATAAGGGAGCATCATAAATCCTTTCACAAATGATTTCTCAACCATCACTTTTGGAAAAGATAAAGGATGCTCAAAAGGATGATGTGGGAATTCAGGAATAAGTGAAGGCTATCGTAAAAGGGAAATCCTAAGAGTTTAATGTTAATAAAGAAGGAATTGTGATATTTGGGAAAAGACTATGTGTCCCATCATGTTTGGACCTGAATAAGGAACTTTTGGATGATGAACATAGTTCAAATTTCTCTTTTCACCCAAGATAGACAAAGATATATCAAGAGCTCAGTGAACATTATTAGTGGGATAATATGAAGAAGGAGATCTATGAATATACATCAAGGTGCCTAGTGTGTCAGCAAGTGAAGGAAGAAAGGTAGAAGTCTAAGGGGATGATGCAACCATTTCCCATACCATAATTGAAATGGGAGAACATCACCCTGGACTTTGTCACCAGAATTCCAAAGACATCCAAAGGAAACAATGCAATCTGTTTTGTTATGGATCGTCTTACAAAGGCTGCACACTTCATTTCTATTAGGGAGGAGTTATCATTGAATCAACTAGAATGGATATATATCAGGTAAGTGCTAAGGCTGAATGGAGTACCACTAACTATTGTGTCCGATCGAGGTACAAGATTCACCTCTATGTTTTGGAAGAGTCATCAACATGCTTTGAATACTGAACTAAACTTCACTATGGCCGATTAACCTCAAATTGATGGCCATTTTGAGGGGACTCTTCAAACACTTGAGGACATGTTGAGATCGTTCTCAACAGACTTTAAAGGAGGATGGGATCAACATCTTCCTCTGGTTGAGTTCTCTTATAATAAAAGTTTCCACTCGAGCATCCAAATAGCACCATATGATGCCCTTTATGGGAAAAGGTGTAAAACACTGGCTTGTTGGGATGAGGTTAGTGAGCGTAAGCTGCTTGGACCAGAAATGGTTGAAGAAATGGTGAAGAAGGTGAAAACCATTCAGTATCATAACAACGCATCCTAGAGTTGAAATAAGAGTTATATAGATAACCATCAGCGACACCTTGAGTTTAAAGTTTGAGACATGGTATTTCAATGCATATCTCCATGGAAGAAGTTCATGAGCTTTCGAAATAAAGGGAAGTTATGTCCAATGTACATCGGCCCCTTGGAGATTATTGATCGTTTTAGGTTTGTGGCCTATCGACTAGCACTTCCACCGACCATGGCCAAAGTACATGATGTATTTCATGTATCCCTCTTAAGTAAGTACATACCAGACCCTTCACATGTACTCTCTTTAGAGGTGGTACAGTTAGAGGATGAACTTTCTTATGAGGAGAAAACAGTGAAGATATTAGATCATAGAGAAAAAGTTATACGAAATATGACAATTCCCCTCATCAAGGTGTTGTGGCGAAACCACACGTTTGAAGAAGCAACATGGGAATCGGAGGAGATGATGAAGCAGAGTTACCCACATCTGTTTTAGTGTGGGAAAATAATATTTCAAGAGAGAATTTTTTTTAAGGGGGGAATATTGTAAAGACCCAAACATTCATTAATGGAAATACCTCTTGATCTAATTAAATGTATCTTTATGTAAAATATTTCTTTAAAATGTCAAATTATTTGGTTTTATGTTAAGAATTTTTACCGTTCCTAATATAGTCGTTGAATAGGGATCACATGATTAGTATAAATATAGGGCTTTAACAAATCCATTTTAATCATTCAAAGGAAGTGATGGCCTCATCTAGTACACGTGCCTCATACGAAGCCCATTTTTCAGAGCTGGGAAAGGAGGTGGCACCATTGGGCTTCACTCTTGACCAAGCCCAAGTCAAGCTTGAATATGTTAAGATCGAGCGGGACCACCTACGAGACAAATGTATGTTGATATAGATTACAACCTCAGCCATGTTTTCAGAGCCACCCCAAGAGTCTGTCACCATCACAGACCTTACTCTTCGGTCTTATGCGGGTGTTATAAGGGGTTATGTAACAAGAACATATCACTATGGTTATGTACATTATTTTTTTATATAATAATGAATATATTTTCATTTTATTATTGTTACATTGTAAATAGTTATAAAAGTTAAAATAGTATTTTTAGTTAAATTTCAACTAAGAAATCTATTTTGATGAATTAATGTATTATTAAATTAAATAATATTTTAAAAAATATTATTATTATTATTAAATTAATTTTTATTAAATATAAATGATTGTATAATTATATTAATGCAATTTTATTTTTTATTAAGGTTTGAAAGCCATTTTTGTCAAAACCTGTGAATTTTTTATAAATGCTGGTTTTTATTTTACAAGGAAAAATTAACATATTTAAAGAAAATAAATAAATAAAATAAATATTATTTTTGGAATCATGATGTCGAAATTATCCAATGTTGAATTTTTTATAATTTTCTAAGACAGTCAAATTTTTGGGTAAAAATTAAATACCATTTTAATATATAATGTGTTTTATGACATCATAATGAAACAATAGTGATATAATAAAATACTATAAGCTTTATGCTCAGCCAATATATGTAGTACCATTAAAATAATTTGATTTTGTGTTTTTTGACGTATTTTACAAAGCATTAATGGACCCTTCAAGACTTATTAAACATCTTGTCTTTTTAAATTGTTTTCCTTGGGAGTGTGACTCACCTCCACATAAGAATCCCCATTATTTTAAGAAGCTCAGATTTTGGCCATATAAAATATTGTTTTTCAATTTATTTTTTTTAAAAACATGGGCAAAAACCATGGTCTGGCTTGTGGTTTGGATTAGTTTAATGTGAGGTGTCCCAAACCTAAATAATAAAGAATTCCCTCACCTTTCCTATATAAACCCACCCAAGATCCCACTTCCTCCTCAATAAAATCATTTGGAGTTCATCTATCCTTTTCCCTACTCTCTTTATAATACTCCCAAGGTGCCCCAAGATCCAAATAAGGCTCTCTAAATCCTCTTTAAATCCTTTGGAATCCCACTTCCAAGTAAGGGTTTTTCTTCCTTTCTCATTTTTGTCCAATTTACTTAATGTTGTTATGACCTTTTAATGTCAAATATAAATGTTGGGGTATGGTTTCACACCTCCCACATAATGACATCTTTATTTTCGAATGATGGGGTACCCCTTTATCTCTCATTAGATGCCTCCCATGTATACTTATTACTATGCCGAAATTCCAAAAGGAATTTCTCTCTCCTCTTTTACATTCAACCAATTCATTTGTATTATGACTCTAAATTCCATTAACATTGTGGGTACATGTATCTATATTACCCCCTTACTGTCCATTTCATTTATATATGATGAGACACCCCTTTCTCTCTCATCAACCATTTTAATGAATTCTTACATCATGCTGTTACGATGCCGAAATTGCACCAATTTGCCAAGCCAATGTCATTGTGTACTGAATATCATGCCCATTTTATATCAAGGGTATTAATCTTTATACACATTTACTTATTTATTATAACATTTAATGTATGAATTCCTCATTCCTTTATAATGGAATAAATGATTATGTTATATGAATCCCTGTTATATGATCCATGTGGCACACTTTTGCATGAAATGAAATGTTTAAGAAGGGTCTGCCCTTATAGCTCTCCAATGCATTTGGTTAATAATAGTATCATGATACATCATCTGAAATGAGTGTTTACTCATGCTAATTCAATTGCAATGAGTTTTTACTAATGCTTCATGTTCAATGAGTATTTACTCATGCTCCATGTGCGATGAGCCTTGGATCATGCAAATTCCATGTTAAGTGTTGTTTCCACATTTCCATGTTATGATTATCATGCTTTATCGTGCCTTTATGTTTATGATTCTCTTTTGTTATATTGATATTCCTATTGTCAAAAAATTATTTTATTCTTCATGTTATTCCAAAATTATTCTCTATCTAGGATTTGTTGCTCATCTTTTTATTATGCACATCCTCAGGTTATCCCATGCAATGCAATGTACGAGGGAATGTAGTGGTCATGTAAAGGAAGTTTCCAATAAAGATGTTGTATTTCATGTTGTAAGTTTTTATTTAATGATCATAAGCCCCAAAGACACTATACATCTCAATATTCTATATAGTATCAAGTAAAGTTTATGTAATAAATTATGTTTAATTGTGTAATAAAAGACTATGGTTGTCATATTTTTTCTCTACACATAATCAATGAATATTTTCAGTGATCCATACTTATTTTTCAAAATAATAATTATTTCACACCAAGGTGAAACAATTGTCCAAATAAATACCTTATCAAGATTTTCATGTATTTTCTTCTTCTATTCCACAAAATTAATATTGTCTATTTTATTCGAATTATTTAAAATTTGTGTGCAACCTAGTTTGAGTTCTACTGAAAACTCAACTGAACATTTGGGTGGAACGATATCAAAATATTATGTTAATATATCCATAAATTATTAAACAATAATCAATGTAAATTTTAACCCCTAACATTTGAGATAAACACAAAATCTGAATGGTAATTAAGACCGATACACATGATATAATTAATATAGGATGTTCATACTTATCATCACACTGATTTTTTATTATAGTTTGTGTTAAAATATAAACCATAACTTACCTTCCAAAAAAAATTATTTTGGAATTATATAGAGAAATCCAATACATGAATAATATGACATCGAATTCATCCAAATGAATAATGAAAGGATTTTTGGGAAACACATTCCCACAAATGATAAATGGAGTGGAATAATAAACATGAGATGAAATACCCCCAAAATTTGGGGATTTTACTACTAATTATGCATCTAATTGTTTAGATGTAATATTAATAACCCTATAAAATTTTATGATTTTAATTAGTGGTTAAATTCAAAACTAAATAATCTAGTACTAGTTCTAGATTGAATTGTACGTATACCTTTCACCATGATGTTATCTCATCTCTCGTTTGAAGAAAGGATGGCATGAGATTCCCCCTTTCCACTCGGATTTAGTGGTTGATGATGTCTATAATCAATATTATCCTTCTTCTTTGGGCACTAGTTAGAAAAATGAAAAATATATTTACACATGTATAACTGATTTTGGGGGAGGTTCCTTATATGAATATTTCTCTCCATACAAATATTTAGTGAATTTCTTCCCATAACATCAAATATAAAATGCCATACGACCCTCCCTTACGCATATATATCATTTATTAGATACCTTAAGAAATATTTCTCTAGGTTTTCTTCCATACATAGATCACAATAGAAATATTATCCTCATATCTCCATGGTTTTTAGATTTTCCGTTGTACTACATATTCCATTTCTAGTCAAAAACATGAGATTGATATATTAGTCCAACCACAACTTCAACCATGATTGGAAAACACATAATATCTTTTTCACTACTAAGGTCTCTTATGGATATCAATATTCTCATAATTGGCTTTAATCCAATACAGAAACTGAAAAATTACTTTTGGGTTGGACAATAATACCAAAATCAAACCTTCACTTTCTTTTAAAATTATCCTTGTAGTTATGAATAGATCCCTCATCCATTTTTATCAACTCAAGGGACAATTTATCCATCTTTACATGACAAATATTTTGAAATTACTTATTGAGAAAATAATTTCTGGAACTCACCCCAATCCATGGATTTAATTTCAAATTTTTACCTCAAATTATTAATTATAGTCCACCACCAGTCCGATTTTCCATCCAAATGTTAAATAGGTAAAATGACTTCCTCATTTTTTGAACAATGGAAAATGG
The DNA here is from genome assembly GCA_963277665.1 of Viscum album. Classification (NCBI taxonomy): domain Eukaryota; kingdom Viridiplantae; phylum Streptophyta; class Magnoliopsida; order Santalales; family Viscaceae; genus Viscum; species Viscum album. The sequence goes on along the minus strand of OY728150.1, from coordinate 1,825,622,754 downwards.
TGAATATATTTTTACTTGTAATATTTTATTTTTAAAAAACTAGTTAATCAGAAAACCAACTGAAAGAATGTTGATGTTTCCTCATTAAGGAATCAATATAACATTCATCCATAAAATTATCTTTTTTAATTCCATCAGGATTTATTGGTTGTGAATGTTGGGTGAGAATATAATTGATATTTTTCATTCTCTTTCCCCTAGAATTATTATTCTAAAGTGAAAAAGTGTTTCATTTTCCATTGCATTCTAAATTAATAAGGCCCCAACCATAAACATTACAAAATATTGAGTTACGTGAAGAATTATAATTAAAGATCTTTTCAGGTTTAAGGGTTTAACGAAAAAAACTATTACATAACAAAAACATAGAAATACATATTGGAAACTTCCAACAGTATCTATTTCTTCCATAACATAAAAACTTATAAAAATAAACATGTTTTATTTTTCTGTTTAATCATCGTTAATTTTACATGATTCTATCCTCAACTATATTCTCTTTTAAATCATGTAAAAAATTTAAAACATGGGGTTAGCAAAAAAATATCAGTTAGGGATATAAAATAATAATTATAATTAGTCTAGTTAAAACATGCCAACCCATTCGATGTTCTTTGAGTGGATGAAGCAAAACATTTTCATATTAATAACACTCATACTATTTTGGTCAATGGAAAACACTAAAACCAATATAAATAAATTAATACTACATTAGGTTAAAAAGAGAATAATATACATTAAACCATTTGAAACATGATCCAGTTGAATAAAAATATGGTTGGATTCCAAATTATAGATTTATAATGGGGATCACCCTTCATATATGATATATCAGGCTCACCTGTGAGTTATAATGGGGACCATCCCTTCGTATAAGCTCTATTGGGCACACCTATGAGCTATAATGGGGCTCAACCCTTCATATAACCTATATTTGGGTCACCCATGTGCTAAAATGGAGTTTAAACTTTCGTATAAGCTATATCAAGATCACCCATTTTACATAATTCTCAAGTACCATTTCAAAAACACCATTATCAGAAAACCCTTTTAAAAAAATCTAATAATCCCATATGAAAAACATTTCTGTATAAAAATACATCTTTCATTTAAGATTCTATTTAAAATACCATGATACCTAAATAAAGGAATAAGTATTTATTCTCCTTTTAAAATATATTAAGGCTTATAGAGGAATCCAAATATCAAATAAATGTTACGGTAGTGAAGAACTCGTTGTCACCGTATATGTTAAAAAACATTATTTTTGTCATTTTGTAAAAAAAGTAAAATGATTCCAATAAAAAGATTCAATTTGAAAACTTTAATTGGAATTAAATATAGATATAAATTTTTATGTAGATTAATTTTATATCCAAATAAATAAATATATAATTTTATATCATGAAGTAAAATATTTGACAATTAAATATTTAAATATTCAAGGTGTCCCAGACAACTTTGAAAATTTAAATATTAATCTCCATGATTTTATGAATAAAATTAGTATAGATAAAATATGTATATGAAATGTCATATTTTCTATATATAAACCTTATAAAGGAATAAAGGTTCAGATTATTATGAAATTTGTCAAGGAATGGAGATTCAGACGAAGTCCCTTACCTTGAGTCCGACTTGACTCATTCATTATTTAATTTCATGAATAATAATCATAGGTAAATTTATACATAAATTATCACCTTTTTTATTTTTATTATTAATTTTATATCACTTGTTACCATGTTATAGAAATTAGATATTTGTTTGTGTTCATATTGGACATTTTGTCGATGTTCGTTATTTGAGTCAAAACTGAACTTATTTTAATGCAAATTATCCATGTGGTCATAAGTCCATTATATCCAGAATATTATTCATTATTTTAATATCATATATAAATATTATATATGTATTTATAATTTTCCATAAAATTTGGAGATAAGAAATGAAATGCACCCTTTATGGGGATGGTAGGTCGTATGTATGCATGAACGCTACTTTCGTTTCCTTGTCATATTAATGGAATAAAAAAAAGATACATATCTATATTATAATTTTAATGTCATATCTATTTTATATATGTCACATAAGTTTATTAATTATATAATTTATGTGTTCAATGTATAGCATGAATGAGTTATATTACTTTGAGGGGGTGGTAGGCCACAATTCATTAAATGAAATTATCATATTTACGCATTATGGAAATAATAAAGGTATATTATAAATAAAAATTACATAAGAATGAAGACGATATAAATATAATATATTCCTTGTATATATATATACATTTCCATCATAATATCCACCACAGGAGGTGGTAGGGGAAAATTGAACAATTATTTTTTCGTTAAGCAGTAGTCTGGCGTATATAGAAATAGTATGTTCAATACAATTAGATGTTGGTGTGATTATGTTGGTAGAGGTTTTGGACTTTTTTAAGAAGGATTAGGGAAAAAATAGGAAAGTATTTAAATATTGTTTTATTCTAAAATTATTTTTGAATTATAATAGCTACAAAAAGATATGTATCTAAGATATGATGATTATGGGTTGAAATACCCTCAACCAATAGGTTTTTAGATAGGTTTGTGTCAAAAATTTGACCTTATCATTGGTATTTAACCCTTAGTTAAATAAATTAACTCTTACCATGTCTTTATGTATTTTTACATTATATGGTAAATATAGTTACTATAAAATTTCTAAGAAAACCTCAAGTGAATAATTAATGACATTTTTAACATTATTGATGTTATTTTACTGAATAATATATTTTTATGTCAGTTATATCATTTGATAAATTAGTATTTGTTTTAAATATTCATATATATCAATTTGGACACTACATTGTAATTGAATTTTATTAAAGCTATAAAAACATGATTGATTATAAAAAACTACATCAACTCAAAGTTAACATGTCATAATCACACAGAAAACTTTTTTAAGGCATAAAAATTTTAAATTACATTTATTTTAAAATATTTATTCCCATTTATTTAAATATTTCATTAATAAGGTAATTACTACATCATCATTGTGTCAAAAATAAATATATTTATTTAATGTATAAAAATTATAAATAAAATACCACGATTTAGTAAATTTTTTTATATTTTTAATGAAAACTTATAGTCAAATAGATTAGTTATATAACCCCACCTCAATATTGATTTAGTAAAAATATATATCTTTCTGTTATATTTTCCTTTACTTTAAAATAATTATTATATCCTTTCATTGTCACACCAAAGTGGCTCCCAAATGAAAAAAATTAGGCCTAAGGATTTTTTGGTCACTCATGACTCATAAAACAATATTAGGAAATGTTTTAGGTAATTTTTTATCATTATAATTTTATTTTTACCCTTATTTACCTAATTTCCCTTTAACCATCGTAAATAAAAATGATTATAGAATTTACAATTAAAAATGTCAAAAAATAAAAGGAACCTATTTAAAAAAATTGTACGTTATAGTTCCAAATATATAATCCATTTTTTTAAATTCAAAACGCATTAGTATTATTAATTAATATAAAATTAATTCCCATCATCAAAATTAGAAAGTGGGTTTTTAAGAATTAAAAACTATCAAAAGATTGACATGTGTTTCTTTCAAATTTAAATTTAAAATTACATAAAAATACCAACATTGAATTAAATGATAAAAACCTAAATCAATTAAACTTTAAAACCATTTAAAATGATAACATCATTATATAAATAAATTAGTGGAAAATGCAGTTTTGAATTAAAATGTTGTATTTTTCACAATTCATTAAACTATGAATTTCAGCCGAAAAATACTAAATTTTCAACCAAGGTAAATTATGATTTTATAATTATAAATAAATAAGTTTATTTTTGAAAATAGTACATACATTATTGAAAAAAAATCAATTTAAAAATGGTTCTACAGCAAAATGTGGTAAAATGGTATTTTTTGAGAAATATTTATTTTATCTGAGAAATTAAGATTTTTCTTATATAATATCTATAAAACATATAAGATAAATTATAAACATTAAATTTAATATATAACATATAAAAATCAAAAAATATTTGATATGATTTTGAAAAAAAAATATTATCTTTCAAATATGTTTTCATTAAAACACATCATTTATATTCAATTGGTTTATATTACCATTTCTAATAAATTTTGTGACTGGTGAATCCTTATATTAACATGTGTAAACTATATTTTTATAATTCAGTTTATACTATTCATTATCTCCATTCTAACAACTAGGTTATGATTTTAACATTTAAATAATAGAATTTAGTTGTTCTTTTAAGCTCAATGTAGTGTATAATGAATACTATTGAACAAAGTGTTTATTTCTCAAAACTAAGGATGTTACATCCCCCACACCCATTAATAAATTGAATATTTGAAATTTTAATTTGGGGATGGTAACTAGGGTATGATTTTTAAATAAATTTATATTTTAAACCTCATCAAAAAAAGGGTTATAAAACTTTTCCATTAAAAGATACAAAGTGAAGTACAAAAGTCTCTGGACATAACACTTACTAGGGTTCCCTGTAAGAAGAAATGGATATCAATGAAAAAAAATGTGTCAAGATCTGATGTAGATTAATAGAAAATATGATTTTGATAAAGTTAACAATCACAAAATCACAAACATGTGATGGGTTAAATGGTCATTGATTTCATAGTAGGAAAAGTAAACAAACAACCTTTTTTGTTTTAAGGTGCTTTTCACAATGTTGAGGAATTATTTTAATATTTTAAAAAATCATGTAAGGAAATATAATTAATTGACATGTATATTTTCATCCATTAATCAAATTCTGACACAAAATCATCTTTTTTCGAAATCGTTGAGTATTTAAGATGACATAGTCACTCCTGAAGCACTAGAATCAACATATTGAAAATAATATAATCCAAAAATCATGAGCCATATATTTCCTCTACCTTTAAACTCTAAAAAAATACAAAATGGTTAGAAAAAGATCAGTTAATACCCAAACAAAAATAATTCTTTATATAGAGAAGTTCTACTTTTAACCTCCAAAATTCAATAGTAATTCCCACATTCTACAAATACTATTCAAAAATAAAATGTACTTAAAATTCCTCAAAATAATCTAATCTAATATTGAAACCCTAAATTCATAAATATTTTATCACATAGTCTTCCATAATAAATTTTAATAATTAACTCCAAATAACATCGAATAGTCTAAAAGTATCATAATGAAATGTAATTAACCTAATCAAATATTCTCAATGATTGGTTAATCATTTCCATTAATAACCTAAATTCCCATATATTCACAAAAAAACATAGATTATTAGAAAAATATATACCATTATTCTTCAAATAAAATCCTATAGTATTCTATTTTCATTAGGAATATATTGTTCCCAAAATAGAGAACATCTTCCAAGAAAACATGTATCACATCATCACCAAATCATTATCCTGTACTAAGGATATCCAATTGATAATAAATAATTTCCCTAAAATCATGTTATTAATGATCTATAAAATCATTTAATTACAAATTATAAGTCATAATAACTAGTTACTTTATGTAGTCTAGTGGTAAGTGATAAATCCTAGTCACATATTGGTTGTGGGTTTGATTCTCACAGCCTTGTTTGATGTGAAAGTTTTTCATATGGTATTTGGGTTATCCTTTTTTTCAAAAACAATGTAATTTAATTATATTCTGTAAAATGAGATAAAATCTTCAAAAATTTCCATAACATATTGTAACCTCAGAGGTATCTCATACCTCCCATTTTGCATCCCAAAAATTAAAAACCAATAATTTCCTCAAAGGTGAATGTATTCAAAATACCATTAGTCACTTTAATATTTGATATCATAAAGCATAAAAATTGGTTTCTAATACATTTATCTTATGATATACTTTAAATTTATATACCCATGATGATATCCCTAACACTTAATAAAATATCCTAATATCCAAAGTTTTCTAAATCACCCTTTGATTCCAACTATAAGGCTCCATCATTAAATGTTAAATAATCATTAGTTATGTCAAGACTTCACATTGAGGGTCTATACATGCTTAGATACTTAGAGAAATAGGACATAACTATTACATAAAAAACATATAAATATAAATGGGACACATCCAATAGTGTCTATTTCTTTAATAGAAAAAAATCCTTCAAAAAGAAACATGATTTACTTTCATGTTGAATCATCGTAATTTTTCCTTGATTATATACTTGACTATATTCTCACTTAAATCATTTTAAAACATTTAAAAACATGGTTTGATCACAAAAATCTAAGTAAGAGAGATAAAAAATAATCATAACCCATTACTATAGTCAAAACATGATAACCCATTCAATGTTCTTTGAGTAGATGAAACAAAACATTTTCACATTAATTACACTCCTACATTTTTCTAAATAAAAATCACTAAAACCAGTATCAATCTATTAAAACTCCTTTAGGTTACTTATAGTATCATATACATAAAATCCTTTCAATCATATCCAAATTTGAATAAATATATGTTTGACTTCCAATTTGGTGATCTATAATGGGGATCACCCTTAGTATTACCTCAATTGGGATCACATGTGATCTATAGTGGGGATCAACCCTTCATATAAGCTATATCAGGCTCACCCATGAGCTATAATGGATCTAAAACCTTCGTATAAGCTATATCGGGCTCACCCGTGAGGTGTAATGGGTCTCAACCCTTATTATAAGCTATATTCAGCTCACATGTTTCACATAACGCTCTACTACCATTTCAAAAACATGGTTATAAAAAATCCTTTTGAAAAAATATTTTAATCCCATATAAATAAAATTTCTATATATAATTAAATTTTTCATTTAAGATCCAATTTAAACTACCAAGATACCCAATTAATGGAATAAGAGATTTATTTTTCTTTTAAAATACATTAAGCATTATATTGTAATCCAAATATCAAATAACGGTTACAATGGTGAATAAGTTGTTGTCTCTGTACATGTTAAAAATATATTCCTTTTGTAATTTTGTAAAAAAATTAAAACTCATAATATAAAAATATTCCATTTGAAAGAATTTAATGAAATTCAAGATAAGCATAAAAGTTTCTGTATATTCCTCTTATACACATACAAATAAATTTTTAATTTAATATCACGAATAAAAATAATTGATTATTAAGTCTTTAAACGTTAAAGGTGTCCCATACCACTTGAAACATTTAAATATTAAACTTAATGATTTAATAAATAACATTATTATAGATATATTATGGATATGAAATGTCATATTGGTTGTATATAAACCTTATAAAGGAATAAATGTGCATATTATCGACACAATTCCTCAATGAAAGGATATTGAGATAAAGTACCTTACCTTGAGTCTCACATGTCTTGTTCGTTATTTAATTTATTGAATAATAAATTTAGATTAATTTATTCTTTATTTATAAAAACATTAAATTATTTATTTATTTTATATAATTTATTAACATGTTATAGAAATTAGTTAATTGTTTGTGTTTATATCTGATGTTTTGTCAATGTTTTTTATTTGAGTCCAAAAAAACATGTTTTGATGAAAATTATTCATGTGGTAAAAATTCCATTATCTATTGAATGTTATTAATGATTTAAATATAATATATATATCTAGTATATATGTATTTAGAATATTCTAGAACATTTGGAGATAAAAATGAGATGCAAAGTTTAGGGAGACAAACATGTCGTGCATATGTATTAACACTACTATCATTTTTTTGTCATATTAAAGGAATAAAAAATAAAAGATACATAAGGATATTATAATTTCAAAATAATATATTTTTTATATATGATAAAGAATTTAATTAATTCCATATTTTTGATGTTCCTTGTATTGCATGAACGAGTCATATCACTTTGAGAGGGTGGCAGTCTACACTTCCTCAAATGAAATTATCATATTTACAAATTATAGAAAGCATAAAGATATATTTGAAATAAAACATTACACTAGAATAGAGAAAATATAAATATAACATGTATAAAATATAAATAAAGATCTATCATAATGGCCACAATGAGTGGTGGGAGGTGCAAATTGATCAATTATTGTCCTGTGGGGTAGTAGTCAGTCGTACATTGAAACAATATGTTCTATATCCATGAGATAGAGGTGTTTGTAATTTTTCATCAAACCCATAGCATTAAATCATAATAATTTATTTTTTTCATTGTTATTGTCATAAAAAAATTAATTAAAAGAGTTTAGGGGTGGATAAAGGAAAATAAATGAAAGAATCTTTAGAGAAGATGTTACCTCTAAATCGGGTAACTCTTTCTTCTTTGAGGTAAAAGGCTCCCTTGAATTTCCTTGTTCAAAAATAATAGATTATAGGAGTTATGGAGAGAATTTGAGAGATTATTTGAGTATAATATGTATTATCCAAAGGGATTTAGAGGTTTGAGTAAGTGGGTAGAGTTGGTGGCCTTTTATAAGAGGGAGGAGGGGAACTTTAGGATTGTCTTGAAATATTATTATATTCTAAATTTTGGTTCAATTTATAATAGATCCAATGCGATATATTACTAGTATAACATGTGTATGGGTCTAAATCCTCTCAACAAATAGGTTTTATTCAATATTAGGTCACAAATGTTACCTTATCTTTTGGCTCTGACACTTATTTAAATAAATTAACTCTTACCATGTCATCTGGTATATTTACATTGTATGGTCTATTTAGTTACTATAAAATATCACGAGAACCTAAATTGGATAATTACTGACATTTTTAAAATTATATAATTCATTGGGTTGAATATTATATTTTTATGACTATTATATCATTTAGTAAAATAGTATTTGTTTTAAAAACTCATCTATGTCAATTTTGACACTATTTTGTAATTGATTTTTGTTAAAGCTATAACAACATGATTGATTTTAAAAACTAAATTAACTAAAATACAACAAGTTAATATCATCTCTAAAATACTTCTATGGAATAAAACATTAAAATTACATTTATTTTATATTTATAATATCATTTATTTGAATCATTCATTAAAAATGTAATCATTCCATCATAACTCTGTCATTAATAAATTTATTTATTTAATGTAAAAAATTTATAAATAAAATACCACGATGTATGAAATATTTTATATTTAAAATTAATATTTATAGTAAAATATATCAGTAATATAACCCCATGATAAAATTATTTTAGTAAAAAGATACATGTTTATGTTATTTTTTTCTTTAGATTAAATTAATCATTATAACCTATCATTTTCACTCTCAAGTGGCGCAAAACCACCAAACGTTAAGCCTTTAGATTTTTTTGGCTTCCCATGTATCATCCAATATTATTATGACATGTTTTAGGGTTGTTTGTATATTATTATAATATTTTATTACCTTATTTACATAATTTATCCTTTAACATTGGAAAAGAAAAATAATTATTGATGTTACTATACATAATGTACCAAAAGAAAAGGTTACTATTTAAAAATTTTAAAAATTATGATTCCAAATATGGAATCAATTTCTCCAAATTCAAAACACATAAGTTTTATTAATTAATTTAAAATTATTTCTCGTTATCAATACTAGAATGTGGGTTTTTAAGAAGTAAAAACTATCAACATATTGACATATGTTTTTATCCAATTTAAATGTGAAATTACACACAATGAAAAAAATGGGATTAAATTTGGAAAAATTAATCTAATTAAACTTTAAATATAATTAAATTTATAACATAAATATATATATAAATTTGGAAAAAAGGTAGTTTGGAATTAAAATGTTGTATATTTCATTATTCATTAAAATAAATAATTTCATCTGAAAAATACAAAAAATAAAATAAAAGTAAATTTTAATTTCTTTAATCTAATGAAGAATATTATTTTGTCATATAAAACATATTAAACTGAAAAAAATCTATTTAAAAAGTATTATCCATCAAAAGATGATAAAACTGTATTTTTTTGAAAAATACTTCTTTTATTCAAAAAAATTGGATTTGTTCTTATATCATATCTATAAAACATATAAGATGAATTTTAAGAATTAAAGTTAATATATAACCTATAAAAATCCATAAATAGGTCTATGATGTTATAAACACAATTTTTCTTTTTAAAATAGGTTTTCATTAAAACCCATATTTTATATTCAATTAGTTTTTATTTCTATTTATAAAAAATTTGTAACATTGAATAATTATTTAAACATGTGTAGAATATATACTTATAAGTAAGTTGATTGTATTAATTCCCACCATTCTCAGGGCTAGGTAACAACAGTGATATTTAAATAATAATATTTATTTTTTCATTTAAGTTTTATGTAGTGTATCATGAATGATATTGAACGTAGTGTTTATTTCTTAAAATATGGGATGTTACATCCTCCCCCTTTAATAAATTGCATATTTTAAATTTGAATTTGGATTCAGTAACTAGTGAATGATTTTTGAAAATATTCTTTTTGAAATCCCACATTGGAAAAAAGTTTAAACACTAAATCCACTTTAAAATATAGAAAATGAAGTGCAAAGTTCAGCCTAGATAACATGCACTAGGATTATATGTAGGTAAAAATTGATATGGAATAACAAATAAGTGTCAAGTTTAGATGTATTGTGACATACATGATCATGAGAATGTTAATAATCAGAAAACCACATACTTGTGATGGGTTAAATGGTCTTTGATTACATAGTATGAAAAGTAAATATGAAATATTTTTGTTTTATAGTCCTTTTCATAAAGTTTGGGAATTATTTTACTTTATAGAATAATAACATAAGGAAATATAATTTCATAACCTATATAGTCTCATTAATTAATTTAAATCTAACACAATCTCATATTTTTTCAAAATTTGTGTGTATTTAAGATGACTTAGTCACTCCTGACACACTAGAATCAACATCTAGAGAATAAAATAATCCAAAAAATATAAACCATATATTTACTCTATACATAGACATTAACCAAAAAAATATTATTACAAGATCAGATAATCCCCCAAAAATAACAATCCTTTATTAGGAGAAGTTATACTTTTAATCTCTAATATTCAACATTAATACCCAAGTTTTACATAGACGATTTAAAAAATAAATGTCCATGAAATTTCTCAAAATAATCCAAACTAAGATAGAATCCCAAAATCCAAAAGGATTTTATCACATATTCATCCATAGTAAATATTATCATTTATCTCCAAATAACATCAAATACTATTGATGTCTCATAATTAAAAGTAATTAACCTAATCACATATTCTCTATTATAGGTTAATCATTTCCATAAATTACCCAAATTTCCATATATTCTCAATAAAAACATAGAATCTTCCCAAATAAAATTCACCCATTACTCCTCAAATGGAATCCCATTGTATTATATTTTCCTTAGGCATATAGTGTTCTCAAAATAGATAACATCTTCCAAAATAACACTTATCACTTAATCATAAAATCATTTTTCTTTAATAAAGATACTCCTTTGATAAAAAATAAGTTCCTCAAAATCAATATATTATAGATCCATAAAATCATTTAATCATCATAAATTTTCAATGATTCCATCCATGACTCTATTATCTCATAAATCTTGTGAAAATATTTAAAAACATTGGGTTAGAACCAAAATATTTGAATGAGACATAAAAAAAATAATGAAAACCCATTAGTCTAGCTAAAACTAGATAACCCATTCAATGTTCTTTGAGCGGACGAAAGAAAACTTTTTCACATGAATAACACTCATATATTATTCTCAATGAAATACACAAAAACCAATATAAATCAATTAACACTCATATAGTTTACATAGAGAATCATATACACTAAACCCATTCAAATAAATTATTATTTGAATAAGCATATGGATTTTTTCCAAATCAGATATCTATAATGGGGATAACCCTTCATATGAGCTACATCAGGTTCACCTTTGAGCTATAATGGGGCTCAACCATTCATATAAGCTATATCGGGATTACATGTGTTCTATAATGTGGATAAACCATTCATATAAGACATATTTATCTCATCTATGATCTATAATGGGGCTCCACCTCTCATAGAGTCTCTTGGACAGGTGTCTAGCCAACATCAAGACACTACCCTATTCTCTCATGCGAAATTGGGCCACCTGGTTCGGAGCTTATCAAACCATTCTCATCTTCTGCTAATCCTTTATTACATCCAGTGTCTCTTTAAGAGATTCTAGTTTCTTTAATAATGGGACTCAACACTAAGATACCATACCCTAGTTAGTGACTTCTGGAATGATAATTCCCAAGGTCACATGTGGGTCACCATTCAAAACAAACATAGATGGCTTATGTACCATTTTCTGGTGTGGGGTAAGGATATTCTCTTTTGGGATAGTGGTGTTAAGTGTTCCATTCAGGAAGATGAAAGGCTAAAGAATAAGCTGGAGGAGGGTTGGGGAGATTGTGATTTTGAGGACCTTTACAACAAGAAATACCTCTTGGTGGAATTTTTCCTGAAATAGGATAGCATGGAATGGGATAAATTGAGGGTCAAGTGGCTCAAATAAGGATACAAAATCACCATGTTTTTTCAAATGTGAATCATAGAGAGAAAGTTTCCTATCAAACACAATTTTCTTTTAGAAGATTTATCTTACACAGATGATAGGGATGTTGTTGGAGCAAAAGCCATTGATTTATTCAAAGAGCTTCTCACTGGTCTAAATCAATGTGGCACAAGGGGTATTCAGGAAAAGATACAGTGGTTTTTAGGTTATCCCAATTGTGTTCACTACCTAAGTTAATGAGGGGATGAGTGATATTCTTGATGAAGAGGATTTCCACCAAGCCATAATGAGCCTCAAACCGAATAGTTCCTCAGGACCTGATGCCTTCCTAGGTTCCTTCTATTGAGACATGTGGGAGGTTGTGAAGGCGGATGTGGTATCACCATACAAGATTTATTCTGAGGGGGGATCCTTCCAAAGACCTCTTTTTCCACCACACTTATTCTTCTTTCAAAAACCATGAAACCAACCTTTGTCTTGTACTATATCCTGGTGAGCCTATGCAACTTTCCATATAAAATCATGGCTAGTGTCTTCAACACTAGATTTTCTATGAATCTCCCTCAGTGGGTTTCAATTTTGTGTCATGGGATTTTGATAGTATTTTTAATCCAAGTCACCATTTGTCTTTCTTAGGGGATTATCAATGAAATTACCTTCAAGACTCATGGATCCAACATGGACATTAAGTTATAAATGAACAAAAAAATTGATCAGGTGGATTAGGGCTTCATCAACAAGGTTTTTGAAGGTACGGGTATTGACTCTTAGAACATTTATATCTTATTTGGATGTTACTGATCCATGTAGAGGGTTATTACGATAATGGGAAAGTCTTGCGGGTTCTTCAAGGCCACCTAAGGACTCAGTCAATGAGATCTGATTTCCCCAAACTTTTTAATCCTCTCCCAGGACATCCTCATCTGCCTCATCAATAGGATTAAAAACAATTGCAAGATGATTCATTTTAGATGGAGTATGAGAATCCATCCCATCTCCCACCTGATACCCTCATCTTTATGAATTCTATTATTAAATCGATCAAAGGCCTTATGAAGGTGCTAGAGGAATACTCCCACTGGAGTTTCCAGTTGATTGACAAAGACACGATCACATACTCTATTTAGTACAGATACAGTCCAAGTTGAACCTCTATTCACCATCAAAACCTTTTCATGAATTGGGGGATTTCCCTATAAAATATCTCTGTGGCCCCATATCCCCAGGAAGACTCTAAATAAGAGATTTTGATTTCCTCTCTTAGAAGATCATAGAGGGCATACCCAACTAGAATAACAAGTATCTCTCCTTCTAAGGCTGTATTTCACTCATTAATAGTGTCCTTCTTACTACCATGGTTCATTATCTTTCTTTCATCAATTTTCTAAAGGGTGTTATCTGAAACTTTAACATGATAATGGAAGGCTTCATATGGGACCCTACTTCAGAAGGGAAATTCCATTAGGCTTACTAAAAAAGGTGGAAAGGTCAGTCAGTGTAGGAGGCATCAATTTCCACTACCTCAAGGAAACCATTATCTGCATGCATGCGAAACATGCTAGTTAAGACTAGGAACAATGAACGCTTTGGGGCATAAACAAGCCCTCCTCCTATTTTGGTGGTCCTTCATCAGGGGTAATTCGGGTATTTTTATTATGGTCTAACATATCCCCCCTCATTCATTACCTTTAACCTCATTCATGATGGATTTTGGGGAGAGGATAGATCTCTTTTTCGTATCACAACTATGCTGGGTAGGTAATTGGGTTATCGGGCTGCCCTGATCCTACCATTTTTTAAGGAAAGCTAGATATTACCCAATGTTCATCAAAGTAGAGCTAGACAAGGAATAGCAGGGAACCTTTAATGTCATTGAACATTCCCCAAAGATATAACAATGAGTTTTAACTCCTTCTTCTATAGGGACCTTCTCATTTCGGGACATTCATTGAACTCTAAGCACCCATGAATGTTCAGACAGCTTAAACAAGACCCTTTACCCAATGTTTCTTCCCAAGATGTATAAACTATTATCATGGCATATTAGAAATAGGGAAATAACTACAGACAATAATATTAATCATTTTGGAATCCTACTAGTGTCCTGATGTCCCTATGGAATGAATAGTAAAGTGGTGACAGTTGACAACCTTTTCTTCCAGGGGCACTGGGCATGTGTTGTGTGGAGTGATCTCAGTGAGTATATAGAACTCACTGAGTTTATCATGGATGACCTCTCGTTCCTATAGAGGTGGTACCATGGATCGAGAGAAAATTGAGCGGAGAAGGAGGAAAGGACAATGATCTTACATGTAAGGTTTTGGAGTATTTGGAAATATAGGAACAAGGAGAGGCTTGATGGGGTCCCATCCTCCAGAAAATCCATCATCATCAGGACCTAAAATCTACTTCTGGATATGGACCATCGCTATAGAAATTTGAAGGATTCTCCCTCCCTTTTCTCTCATTGATGTAGGTCCTACGACGCCCAACCAGATAATGAAAATTTTTTAGGTCAATGGGTTTGATGGACCCCCCCCCCTCTAGTGGCCTCAAATTAAATATGGATGGATCCTACTACAGGGCGGTCCTGCGTGGTTGAGGTGTGTTTCAAGATTTCAAGGTTTCTATTATTCTAGCTTTCTCCTCCCACATGGGTCATGGATCATCTCTATAGGATAAAGAAATGTCTTTTCTTTATGCCATTAGCATGAGCCATCAAAAAAACATTAGGTTATTAGAGGTAGAAACTGACACTAATATTTTCTATAACATCTTAAATAGACTATGTCCCATCCCTTGGTCATTTAAATATACCACCAAAATGTGTAGGGGTTTTCTCAAAAACAATACCAAAGTGTTCCACTCATGGACAGAGGTTAAACAAGTCATGGATCACCTTTCATCCATTGATGTTCTTGGTCATTACCCTATTTTCCTTCATAATGTAAAGTTTTTGAAACCTGAGGGGGTAAAAGTTATTAGAGAGGATTCCCTGGGCCTTCAATATTTTGGGGCTCTTTGATCATTGGTGCATGTGTTCCTTGTGAGTTGTCTCTTTTTAATAAAAATTTACACAATAATGATGTTAAAATAACATAGAAGCATATTATCCAAAAATTCCTCAATGAAAAAATAAAAATGTGTTAATTTCTACATTATTTATAACATTTTAACATTATTATTTATTTTATATCACTTCTTACAAATGTTATAGAAATTAGTTAATTTTTTGAGTTCATATTGAATTTTTTTTTGATGTTTGATATTTCAGTCAAAAATAAACTTTTTTATGCAAATTATCCATGTGATAATAATTCCATTATCTTAAGAATATTATTCCAAATTTAAATATCATATATATCCAGTTTATTTTTATTTATAATACTCCATAACATTTGGATATTAGAAATGAAATGCATTGTTCAAGGAGATGGTAGGACATACATATGCATGAACACTACTTTCATTTCAGTGTAATTTTAATGGAATAAAAAATAAAAGATATATTTTTATATAACAAATATAGTATAATATCTATGTTATACATGTTACACAAGTTCATTAATTCTATTCTTTATATGTTCCATGTATGATATGAATGATTCATATCACTTTGAGGGGGATGTCAAACTTCTTCAAATGAAATTATCATATTTACACAATATGGAAAGCATAAATGTACATCATAAATAAAAATTATAGAAGTATAGAGTCAATATAAATATTATATATATCATATATAAATATATTTCCATTAAAATGGTTACCATTAGTGGTGGTAGGATAAAATTGAACATACATCAATTCATGAGGTAGTAGTTCTCCGTACATAGTAACAATGTGTTCTATATCCATTAGATTGAGGTGTGTGTTAGTGAAGGTAAAACCCTTATCATAAAAAAATCCTATTATATTTTGGACAATTTTTTTATTTAAATAATATAATAAAAATACCATAGGGTGTGGGGAATGAAAATAAATGAAAGAAGCTTGAGGGAATAAATTACCTCAAAATCGGGTAACTTTTTTTGATTTGAGCCAAAAGGCTTTCTTTAATTTTATTATACCCAAATTAACGATTCTAAGAGTAAGGTGTGGATTTTGAGAGCTTATTTTAGTAACATTTGGATGATATAATGGTCTAGGGAGTTGTTACTAAGTTGGTAGAAGTGGTGGCCTTTATAAGAGGGAGGGGGACTTTAAAAATGTCTTGAAATATTATTTTATTCTAAAATTATTTTAGAATTTTAATCGCTCCAAAGTAATATAGTTTTAGGATAATAAAAGGATGGGTCTAAATAATCTCAAACAATAGTTTTTAGACATGTTTCGGTCAAATATTTAACCTTTTATTTTGGATTTAACCCTTAGTTAAATAAATAAACTCTTACCATGTCTTCTTCTATTTTTATAGTATATGGTCAATATAGTTACAATGAAATTACAAGAGAAACTCAAGTGGATCATTAATGATTTTACATTTATATAATGTATTAAGACTAATATTAGATTTTTATAAATATTATATCATTTAATAAAATAGTATTTGTTTTCAAAACTCATCTATGTCATTTTTTACACTATTTAGTAATTGATTTATGTTAAATCTACAACAACATGGTTGATTATAAAAAACTATAATAACTCAAATATTTCATGTCATAATAATCAAAAAAATTCATGTGTGGTATATAAATTATCAAATTTAATTTAATTTAATACTTATAACATCAATTATTTTAATCTTTCATTAATAAGGTAATCACTACATCATCATTGTGTCATAAATAAATTTATTTATATATTGTATAAAAATTATGAATAAGATACAATAATTTATGGAATCTTTGTATATTTAAAATGACTATTTAGTGTCAAATATATCAGTTATATAACCCCACCTTAAAATTTTTTTAGTAAAAAGATCCATGTTAATGTTATATTTCCCTTTACATTAAATTAATTATTATAACCTATCATCCTCACACCCTAGTGGCTCGCAAATGGAAAATATTCTACCTAAGGATTTATTTATTATCACATTACCCATCTAATAAGATTATTACACATGTAATAACAGTTTTATATTTTTATAATATTTATTTTACCCTTATTTACCTAATTTACCCATTAATCATTGTCGTTAAAAATAATTACTGAATTTACGATTCATAATGTACAAAAATAAAACGAACCTATTTACCTAATTTGTGATATATGATTCAATATATGGAATCCTTTCTTCCAAATTCAAAATAAATATGTTCCATTAATTAATTTAAAAATAACTACCATTGTCAAAACCAGAATGATGGTTTTTAAGAAGTAAAAACTATCAAAATATTGACAAGTGTTTATGTCTAATTGAAATGTGAAATTAAATCCAATGACTAAAATTAGATTAAATAATAAAAATATAATCCAATTACACAGTAAAATCAATTAAAAGGATAATATAACTATAAAAATAATTTAGACAAAAATGCGGTTTCAAATTAAATTGTAGTATTTTTAACTATTCATTAAAATAAAAATTTCATTAGAAAAATACCAAAATACCAAGCATGGTAAATTTTAATTTACTACATGTAAATAAGAAGTTTATTTTTTCAAATAAAACATTAAAATGTGACAAAAAATATATTTAAAAAGTGTTCGACATCAAATGGTGTTAAAAATGATTTTTTAATACAACTTTTATCCAAATATTAGATTTGTTCTTAAATCATATCTAGAAAAAATATAAGATAAATTTTAAACTATTAATTTATTATATAATATATAGAAATACATAAATAGTGATATGATTTTATAAACACAGTTATTCCCTTTAAAAAAGTTTTCCATTAAAACAAAGCCTTTATATTTAATTGGATTTTATTTCGATTTCTAATAAATTTTGAAACCAATAAATCTTTATCTAAACATCAGTAAAATTTATTTTTATAGTTCAGTTGATCATATTAATTCCTACCATTCTAACTACTAGGTTCAAATGTTAAAATTTAAATAATAATATTTTGTTTTTCATTTATTCTTGATGTAGCGTATCATTTACGTTATTGAACATAGTGTTTATTTCATAAATCTCGGGAATCTACATCCTCCCCCCATTAATAAATTACCTCCTTGAAATTGGAATTTGGGTTTGGTAACTAGATTATGACTTTTCAAAATACATTTATTAAAAACACTCATCAAAAAAAGGGTTAATAAAACATCCACATTAAAACGTAGAAAGTAAAGTACAAATGTCAGCTTATATAACACATACAAGGGTTCCATGTATGAAACATGGATAGGGAAGAAAAAATAAGTGTCATGTTCTAATGAGAAGTGATTGAAAACATGATCAATAGAATGATATCAATAATAAAAATTACAAAATTATGATGGGTTAAATAGTCTTTGATTTTATAGTAGGAAAATTAATAGAAAATGTTTTTGTATTAAAATACTTTTCATAAATTTTAAGAATTATTTTAATAAATAGAATAAAAAATAAGGAAATTTACTTACTTTACAATTATATTTTCATCCATTAATAGAATTCCACCAAAAATTAATCTTTGTCTCATGTTGATAACAATTTAAGATGACTAGGTCACTCCAAAAGCATTAGAATCAACCTCTAAAGAATCACATAATTCAAAAATATGAATTATATATTTTTCATATTGATAAAAATTATACAAACCCAAAAAATTTATTACAGTATCATATAGTCCCCCAAAATTAATAATCTTTTATATAGAAAATTTCTTCATTTATTCTCTAAAAATAAAAAATAATACCCAAGTTCTATATATACAATTCAAAAACCCATGTCCTTAAAATTACTCAAAATAATAAAAACTAGAATTTAAACCCAAAATATATAATTATTTGATCACATATTATTCAAAAATAAATCATAACATTTATCTCCAAATAAAATAGAATACTCTTAAAGCCATATATAGAAAATTAATTAACATAATCACATATTTTCCATGATAGTTTAATAATTTCCATAAATAACCTTGATCACCATATGCCCACAATAAAACATAAATTATTTTTAAATAAAATTCATCCATTGATCCTCATATGAAATACCATCGTATTTTATTTTCTGTAGGCACATAGTGTTCCCAAAATAGCGAACATCTTCCAAAACAACATTTATCACTTAATAACCAAACAATTTTCCTATACTAAGGATATCCACTTGATAAAACATATGTTCCCCAAAATCTACTTATTATTGATCCATAAAATAATTTAACTAAAAATAATAATTCATAATAACTAGTAAATTCATGTAGTCTAGTAGTATGTGATAAATCCCAGTCTCAATTCGTTTGTGGTTTTGATTCCCGAAGCTTCGTCTGACTGAATTGGTTGTCACGTGATCTGTATGTTTTCTTTTTTTTTTAAACAATATAATTTTATAAAATTTAAAAAAATTATATAATATACTCAACAATAACCATAAAATATTTTAACCTTAATTATTATCACATACCTCACATTTTTCATCCCAGAAATTAATAACCAATAATTTCCTCAAAGATGAATGTCTTCAAAAATACCATTATTTCTCTTAATATTATTGATCATAAATCATAAAATGGGGGTTCTAAGACATTTAACATATGTTATACCTTAAAATTATAAACTCATGATGATATCAATAGTCCTTGAAAAAACATCTTAGTCTCCAAAGATTTCTAAATGATCCTTTGATGCCAAGTACATGGCATCTTCCTTAAAGGTTACATAATATTGAGTTAAGTCAAAAATTCACATCAACAAACATTTTAGTTTTAGAGATTTATATAAATACACAATAAATATTGCATAAAAAACATAGAAATACAAAGTGGACACATCCAACAGAATCGGTTTCTTTTATAACATAATTTTTCAAAAAAATAAACAAATTTTTATTTCATGCATAATCATCATAAGTTTTCCTTGATTACATCCATGAATATATTTTCCCTTAAATCCAATAAAACATTTATAAACTTTTTGTACCAAGTTGGATGGAGAAAGAAGTTTGAAGAGTAGGCTTTTTGCAGAGTGTTGTCTTTTGTTGGCAAAAGAGTATAAATCAATTAACTTCATAAAAGCCTTGAAAACATTGACAATGGTTTAATGATTTGTATTTCACAAAAATAAAAAGTTTGGATAACATGTTATGCAATCCTTATGAAGGATATGGGAAGTAAATAATTACTTTTTCCAAAGGAAAGAAAGTGGCGCGTGAATCAAAAGTGGTGTGCAAGTGTGGCATGCAAGTATATGTGTCATGCAAGTGTATGTTGCTCTTAAGTCATGTTTCAAAATCATAACATAAAAATATGACATAGGAAATAAAGTGTCATGAATGTTAAAGATTACTGTGCAAGTCAAAAAGTGGCGTGAAAGTATAAGTGGCCCGCAAGTGTGGGATGAGATTAACTGGCGTGAAAGTTTATGTTGCGTGCAAGTCATGTTTCAACATCATCTTATCAAAATATGACAAAGTAAATAATGTGGTGCACCGGTGATAGAGAGGCACGCAAATGATGGAGCGGCACACAGGTGATGGAGTAGCGTGCAAGTTGGAATAGCACACAAGTATATGTTGCATGCAAGTCACCAAAATGCATATAAAAAGACGACTATCCTCATTAGTTTTTCTATGATCAACACATAAGATAAAATTTGAGCTCTGATTGTGAAAGTAGTAGAAAGTGGCGCACAAGATGAAGGGGCGCACAAGTTGAGGATTATTTAAATGGTGTGCAAGTAGGGTGGCACGCAAGCAGAGTGGCATGCAAGAAAAAGTGGCACGCAAGTTTACCGAGGCGCGCAAGTAGGGAGGTGTGTTCAAGAAGTGTTTTCTGTATAAGCAAAAGGTGGTGGGAAAGTTTTGAGGTGTGGACAATAGTGTCATGCAGGTAGTTAGTGGCGAGCAATTATGTAGGTGCACAAGCTGAGTGGCGCACAAGAAGGTGGACTGCAAGCCAAGTGGCACGCAAGCAAGGAGGCGTGCAAGCAGGGTCTGGCGCGCAAGTTGTTTGCACTAGGAGTTTCTTACTAGCTTTTGGGTAAGAACGTAACGAATGGTTCTCAAATTTTTGGTTTGTAAAAGTTAATTAATAATCATAGAATCATTACATTACCCTATTTTTTCTAAGAGGGATCGTACGCACAATTGAATTGTTTTCAAAGTGCTAAACGAGTGAAAGGGCATATCCTACTCATGGTATTCCACATCAAAAGATTGTTTTCTAGTGGATTGTGTGGTAATTGATTGTTTCCATACCATACCAAGGATGTAGCTACTCTTGTTGAGTAGTGAACCTTGTAAGTCTTTTGTTCATGTGGTTGTGTGTGTTCAGCATAGAAGAAACTCTTTAACAATAGGTGAAGTTTGTTACAAAAATAAGGAAACATAAAAAGAAAAAGATATCACTAATTCACCCCCTCCCTCTCTCAGTGATACATAGATCATAACTGGGAACTTCAATTGGTATCAAAGGGAGGTTCCCTTCATTTGTTCTTTGCTGAAGTTTTGAAGAGAAGTTTTGATGAAATGTATGAATTGGATGAACAGTAAGGGGATTCTGATATTTGATGTAAATAATTATCATACCTTGAAATATAGAATGATTCCTTATCATATATCTCTTGGGTATGATGTTCTTGAAACTACAACTGATGGATTTCCTCCTATTGATGATAAGATTCCTCTAACACCTGCTGATAAGAATATTCTTCAGAATTAAGGAAGAGATAAAAATGATTTACTCTCACCTATTTCTGAGAGTGAGATTTTAAGAGTGAAAGGTGTCTCTATAGCTAAAGGCATATTAGATAAGTTGAAGAACATCTATGAATGAAATACAAAAGTGAAGAAGGAAAAACTACAAATATGGAGGCTGAAGTATGAAGACTTGAAAATTGGATAATCTGAATCTATTAGAGACTTCCTTACAAGGATAAATGAAATTGTCAATAAAATCAGATTTCTTGGTGAAACAATGGAGGATTCTATAGTTGTTGAAAAGATCTTGAGAATTATGCCTGATAAGTTTGATTCCAAAGTGTCTTCATTAGAAGATAGAGAACATGAAACATTTTCTCTAGATTATTTTCATAGCACTCCCATTACATATGAAATGAGAAGGGAGAAGACTATGAAGTGAAAAACAAAAGCTGATCGAGAAATGTCATTCACGGATTCAAAGAGAGAGAATTCATATAAGAAACTTATTGAATATGTTGCTGGTGAATATTATTCTAAAGACAAGGTATGTAAAAATTTTGATTAAATTTTATCCTTGTTTTCGATGAATGTGAAAAGAGGTATAGGGAAACACAAGGGTAAACTTCCATTGAAATGTTTTGAGTGTGGAGTCATTGATCACATTGAAGCTAATTGTCCTCAAAAGAATAAAGAAGAAGATAGTTATAATGATGATCATAGAAGGCCAAGAAGGTCATGAAGAAACAAGCTGGAAAAGATAAATATTTTTCAAAGATGAAGGATAAAAAGTTCTTCAAATAAAAAAAAATGAAGATTTTTATCTAAATATGAAGATGAAGAAGATAGTGAAGATGATCTGAGAAATCATTTTCTAAAAAAATAGAGATAATTCCATTATTACAGCAGTGAATAATAAA
Source organism: Viscum album (assembly GCA_963277665.1). NCBI lineage: Eukaryota > Viridiplantae > Streptophyta > Magnoliopsida > Santalales > Viscaceae > Viscum > Viscum album. The sequence continues at coordinate 1,825,599,503 of OY728150.1, read as the reverse complement.
GATTATGGTAGCCATAGTTCTGATGAAGAATAAACTCAACTTTAATTTCAACTAAAATAAGATTTCAAAGAATTTTTTAGGAAGATTAGAAAGATTGAAAAGGAAAATAAGAATTTGATAGATAAGAATTCCACAATAAACAATCAGGAAGGTTTTCCTGATAAGAAAATAAAGATGGAAAATTAGATTGATGGTCTGAAGAATTCTCTTGAGAATGCAAAGAATTATAATGATCATCTTGAAGTAAAGATAAAGGCAATACAAGAAGAGTTATAACTTGTCCAATAGAAAAATTCTAAAGATAAAGAAATAAACATCAGTTTCAAACAATCTATCTCTGATGTTAGATAATGTTCTAGTAAAAATTAATCCAATATGGGTCCATAAAAGTTACCTTAAAAGGTTGAGAGGAAAGACATAGCTGGTTCTAATAAGAACAAATATAGAAATACTATGTATGTCGAAAAATTCAGAAATGCTAAAAATTTATAAGTACATAAAAATCCTAAGTCCCATAGGATTTTTAATAATTCTGGTACAACTAAGTCTAAACAGAAATATGATTTGAAGAAGAATGTTATGACTGAAAATAGGAAGGTTAACGGTCAGAAGTGTTCTATTTAGAAGGTTTTTGAGAAGCATGTTCACAAATCCAGTCAGTATAGAAGTTTCAGAGGGAAATATTCATTCTATGGTTACTGCTGGTATTGTGGTGGATTCAAACACACTTAAAACATGTGTTGGTTTAATCATAAAAATTACCAATATTCCACATGTTATAAAAGACAGGTTTTGAGGGGGAGTCAATCCTCTAAAAAAGAAAAGTATGAGAGTTAAGTTCAGAAGAAATATGAGAGGCTGGTGTTAAAGTTGAAAATAAGTTCCAACCACTAGAAATTATTTTAAAAGATGTGAACAGCCTAGTTTTCTTGCTAAGGGATGTCTTTTTTTGGTTCCAGCACAAAAAAACTTCTTAATAAAACATAGAAGTTGGAGGTGAAGAATTAAAAGGAAGAACAAAAATCTCTTGTTGTTGAAACTACCTTGGAAGCTACAAAAGTAAAACATCCATGGATTCTTCACAGTGGGTCTTCTTCTCATATAGCAAGGGACTTACTGTTTCTCGTGAATGTGAAAGACTTCAAATAAGGAACAGTTACATTTGGAAATGATGATTCTCATAGGATCAAAGGTTTTGGATCATCCATCATCAGGAAAGAGAAAATAAAATATAGGAAAACCTTATATGTTGATGGGTTGAAACATAATATTCTTAGTGCTTCACAACTATGTGATGAGGGAAAAAATTATCTTTAGAAAATATGGGTTTGTTGTGAAAAGTGAAAATGATGGAAATGTAGTTACAAGAGGCCAACGTACTAAAGGGAATTTGTTCAAAGTTGGTAAGTAGAGAACTTTTGTTACTTGGGAATGGTGGATGAAAATCCATAATGGTATAAAAGTCTGGGACATATGTGTCTGAGAATCATGTGCAAGTTATCATCCTGAGATAGTGTCTGATATATGCCTGATTTATCAAGATGAAGATATTGGTGTTGCATTATTTGTGAAAAGGGGAAGATTACAAATTCTATGTATAAGAGAGTTTACATTCAATAAAAACAACCCTTGGAACTTATACATTTTTATATTTGTGGGCCAATGAGCAATGAATCAAAAAATGGAGATAAGTACTTCATTACTTTCATTGATTTCTTTACTCGCATTACATACATTATGTACATGATACATAAGTTAGATGCTTTGATAATGTTTAAGAGTTTCAAGAGGAATGTGCGTATTCAGTGACGAAGTTAAGAAATGATAATGGTGGGGAGTATAAGAATGGAGATTTTGAATTTTATCTTGAGAAGCATGGAATTTGGGATGAGTTTAGTTCACCTTACACACCCCAATAAAATGGGGTTTCTAAAAGAAAGATTTGAAGTCTGGTGGAAATATGGAGAATTATGTTACTTGAACATAGTCTTTCTCATTATTATTAGAGGCAATCCATGAGCACTTATGTGTATATTCAAAACCAATGTTTCTATTGTCCAAACTCAGGTATGAATCCATAAAAAATTTTCTATGAAAAAACTCCATGTTTGAAACACTTAAGTGTTTTTGGGAGGCCATTCATTATAAAGAAGAAAGGTGGAAACCTTGGAGAGTTTGAGAAAAGAAGAGATGATGGAATTTTTCTTGGCTATACTCCATAAGGAAGAGGATATATATGTCTCAACAAAAAAAATAGTAAAAATTATTGATTCTTAATATATAAAACTTTTTGAAAATGTTGATAAAGAAAAGCAGTCATATGGTGATATAGAAGTTAGGTAGGATAGAGAAGATTTTGTTAAAGATTATGATAATGCTGCAGACTGTGTTAATCCTACTCAAGAAGAGGAATCTGACTCAGAAAACTCAAGTGATGAGGATGAAGTTAAAACAAATCATCCTAGGATGAAGAAACAAGTGGTGGCTTAGAACATTATTGGAGATCAACATCAGAGGGTTCAAACAAGAGGAACAATGAATGTTATAACACATAATTCTCTTTACTGGAAAGTTGAACTGAATGATGTAAATGAAGCATTTGAGAATCCAGAATGGGTTTATGCTATGAATGAAGTGCTTGATCATATAGAGAAAAATGATACTTGGGAACTTGTACCCATGACAAAAAACAAGAACATTATTGGTAAAAAGTGGGTTTTCCGAAACAAGCTTAATGAAGAAGGTAAATTAATAAGAAAAAAATCAATATTGGTTTGAAAAGGGTATTAACAAATTAAAGGCATTAATTTTAATGAAACCTTTGCTCTAGTGGTTAGATTAGAAACAATCAGAAAATTTCTTGTTATTGCTGCACAACGAGGCTACAAATATATTCAAATGGATGTGAATTCTACATTTCTAAATGGAAATCTTGATGAAGAATTTTATATCAAACAACGTTGTTCCTTTATTTTCAGAAAGGAATAAAGTTATATATGTAAGCTGAATAAATTCTTGTATGAGCTAAAACAAGCTCCAAGGGCATGGTATTCTAAACTAGATACTTTCTTAAGGAAGATGAGTTTCAAGAAAGGATGATTTGACAGCAATATTTACATCATAAAATGTCAGGAGTCTTCTCTCATTGTAATTGTCTATGTTGATGAAATTATCTTTGCTGGTAATGATGAAAAATATTGTGAAAGATTTACTGAAGATATGAAGATGTTGTTTGAGATTTCTATAGTGGGAGAAATGAAAAACTTTCTTGGGTTATAAATCTTATAGAAGAGGAATGACATTTTTCTTTCTCAATATAATTATGCTAAGGAACTTCTAAAAAAGTTTGGCATGGAAATTCAAAACTAGTTTATACACCAATTTATGTGGGAACCAAGTTGTCTAAAGATGGAGAAGGCAAGGAAGTTTGTTAAAAATTGTTTTAAAAGATGATTGGAAGTTTATTATATTTTACTACCTAAAGACCTTACATTGTATATGTTGTTACCCTATGTGCAAGGTTTCAGATTTCTCCTAAAGAATCACATGTAATTTCTAGAAAAAGGATTCTTAGATATATCAAAGGCACAACAAATTATGGAATCAGGTATGATGACATAAAAAATATTGATTTGTTCAGGTATTAATATGCTGATTGGGAAGGAAATGTTGATGATAGAATATCCACATCTAGTGGAGTTTTCTTTCTGGGGAAAATTTGTGTTAGTTGGAATACCAAGAAACAGAATTCAGTGACTATTAGCACGGATGAAGCTGAGTGTGTTGTGGCCACTCAAGCTACTACCCAACTTATGTGTATGAAGACTTAGTTGGAAGATATACTTATTTAAGTGAAGTTACCCTTACTCATGGGATGTGATAATTAGAGTGCAATCAATCTTACAACAAACCCGGTAAAACATTATTGTTCAAAAAAATTGTCATAAAGTACCATTTCATCAAAGAGTAGGTGGAGAAGATTGAATTGAAGATGGAGTATGTACGTACATTGGGACAAGTTGCTGACATATTTACAAAACCATTACCAAAGGAACCATTTGGTAAATTGAGGTTGAACATGGGTGTCCAACCTATTTCTCATAAAGTTTGAGGTACGTGTGTCTATCATCTCTATCATCTTACCTTTGGATAGTGTTTTCAAGGGGTATAATTATTTCAAAAATTTATCCTTATGGAAGCATGCATAAAGGGGGGGTTGCGGGTAAGCTGTGAAACCAAAATGTATATGTATGAACTGTTTTAATTGTTTGTTGGAGTGGTTGAAGGAAACAATGTTTTTGTTTTCCATAAAATTTGATTAAGTGATGAATTCTAATGTATAATATTGGACTATGTTATGAAGAATGCTGAGAAGATAAGATCATGAAATTTTAGAGTCACTATTTTTAAACAGCATGGTTTTGCAATCAATAATTCTTGTTTCCTACAACGAGTTAGCTCACATAGTATTATAATTTTTGATAAGTAATCAATTTCATGAGGTTACAATGTTCAGTGACTTATGAATCTTTTTTGACAAAAAAACCCAAAGGGGGAGATTGTTTGGACCAAGTTGGATGGAGAAAAAAGTTTGAACTGTATGTTTTTTGCATAGTGTAGTCTTTTGTTGTAAAAAGAGTATAAATCAATTCACTTTTTAAAAGACAATAAAACCTTGGAAATCCTTTTCAGGTTTCTATTTCACAAATATCATAAGTTAGAAAAACATGTGATGCAAGCCTTATGAAGGATAGGGGGAGTAAAGAAGTTTTTTTTGAAAAGTAAAGAAAGTGGCGCACAAATCAAAAGTGGTGCACAAGTGTATATTGCACGCAAGTCTTATTTCAAGATCATCACATCAAAATATAACAAAGGAAATAAAGTGGTGTGCAAGTTAAAGATTGACGTGCAAGTCAAAAGGTGGCATGCAAGTATAAGTGGAAAGAATATGTTGCAAGCAATTATAATTGGCCCGCAAGTTTATGTTGCGTGAAAGTTCTGTTTCAAAATAATCTTATCAAAATATGAGAAAGGAAATAATGTGGAGTGCTAGTGATGGAGCGATGCTCAAGTGATGGAGTGGTGCACAAGTGATGGAGTGGTGTGCAAGTAGGAATTTTGTGCAATTTTATGTAGCACGCAAGTCCCAAAAATGCCTATAAATAGATGAATAGCCTCCTCATTTTTTCAATGCTCAACACTTGATAGAAAATTTGAGATTTGATCTAAAAAATAGTAGAAAGTGGAGCGCAAGCTGAAGTGGCACACAATTTTAGGATTATCTATAAGGCATGCAAGTTGGGTGGCACACAAGGAGAGTGGTGTGAAAGTAGAAGTGGCGCGCAAATTGTTTGAGGTGTGCAAGAAAAGAGGTGGGTTCATGAAATGTGTTGTGTATAAGGCAATGGTGGTGTGAACGTTGTGAGTTGTGCATTTCACAAGAATTTTTCTCATGCGTTCAAGCTGAGTGGCATGCAAGCCGGGAGGCGTGCAAGCAGTGTGTGGCACGCAAGCTCTTTACACCAGGAGGTTCATAATAGCTTCTGGGTAAGAAAGTGAAAAATTGTTCAAAATGATTTGATTTTTGAAGTTTCATTAAGAAGACCAGAATAATTACATTACCCTATTATGCTAAGAGGGAGCACACACACTATTTAATTGTTTTCAAAGTGCTACACGAGTGTAAGGGAATATCCTACTTGTTGTATTCCACATCAAAGGATTGTTTCCTAGTGTATTTTGTGGTACTGGATTGTTTCTGTACCATACCAAAGACGTAGCCACTCTTGTTGAGTAATTCACCTTCTAAATCTTATGTTCCTATGGTTGTGTTTATTCAGTAGGGAAGAAACTCTTTAACAGGAGGTGAAGGTTGTTTCAAAAATATGGAAACATGAAAATAAAAATATATCACGGATTCACCCCCTCCCCCTCTCAGTGATACTTGGATCCTGATTGGGAACTTCAAAAACATGGGGTGAGCACCAAAATATTAGTATGGTGTATAAAAAATATCAAAAAACCAATTATTCTAGTTAAAACCCAAAAACTCATCCAGGTTCTTTGTGAAGATGAAATAAAACATTTTCACATGAATAACACTCATATATTTTTTCACAATGAAAAACACTAAAACCAATAGAAAAAAATTAAAACTCCTTAAGCTGAATTGGAGAATCATATACATAAAACCCTTTAAAACATATTTTAATTGGAATAACTATATGTTTGACTTCCTAGTTGGCGATCGATAATGGGTATCACCCTTCGTATAAGCTATATTGGGCTCACTCATAATCAATAATGGGTCTCAACCCTTTGTATAAGCTATATCAGGCTCCCCCGTGTACTATAATGAATTCAAAACCTTTGTATAAGCTATATCAGGATCACTTTTCAACTATAATGGGGTTCAACCATTCATATAAGCTATATCATGCTAACCCGTTTCACCTAATGCTCAAGTACCATTTCAAAAACATGTTTATCACAAAACCCTTTTGAACAACTCTTCTAATTCCATATAAAAAACATATATGTATAAAAACAAAATTTCTATTTAATATCCCATTTTAAATACTAGTATAACCAAATAAAGATATAATGGATTTATTTTCCTTTTAAAATTCATTAAGTCTTATAGAAGAAGCTAAATATCAAATAACGGTTATGGTGGTGAAAAAAAAATCATTGCCTCCCTATATATTAAAAACATTGATTTTATAGTTTTGTAAAGAATGTAAAAGTATTCATATAAAATGATTCCATTTCTAATAATTGAAAGACATTTAAGAGAGAAATAAAATTTTCTCCATATTCCTTTTACCCATATAAATAAATATGTAATTTAATATCATGAAGGAAAAGATTTGATAATTTAATCTCAAAAAGTACAATGGGTCACATACCACATTGAAAATTTAAATATTAATCAACATGACTTAATAAATAACATTATTATAGATAAAATATGGATATTAAATGTCATAGTAGTGGTATATATACCTTATAAAATAATTAAGGTGCATATTATCAAGAAATGCCTCAATGAAAAGAGACTGACACGAAGTACCTTACCTTGAGTCTGACTTGTCTCGTTCATTATTTACTTTACTAAATAATAAACATAGTATAATTTATAATTTCTTATGAACCTTTTTAAATTTCATAATTAATTTTATATCATTTATTACCATGTTAAATTATTTAATTGTTCGAGTTTATAATGGTAGTTTTGTCGATGTTCGGTATTTGAGTCAAAACTGAACTTGTTTTGATGAAAATTATACATGTGGTTATAAGTCCATTATCTACAGAATATTTTTAGTGATTTAAATATCATATATATCCATTATTTATGTATTTATAAAATTTCATTAAATTTTCAGATAGTAAATGAAATGCATGTTTCATGGAGACTGTAGGTGTAACACCCCAGGTAAATAAAGAATAGAAATTTTCATATTTATCCATATTTGTGGATAAAATATTAATATGACTTTAAAGGGGACGCTATGATCGATGGCGTACCCAACACGCAACAACGAGTTTCTTGGGAATCTTACGTTGCACTCTAATAATAAAATAATATTATATTAAATGGTAGTTAACATGTAGCCGTTGTATTGGCGGGAATGGATAGAAATAACTAAAATATGATTATATATGTACTTAAATATTTTTACATTTATACAATAAAAGATAAAGGCTTAAAATACGGAAAGAATTCAATTTTTGGCGTATATGCCCTAGTTTTCACTAAAGGTTCACTTATCACCTTTTAATGGAGAACCGTCATTAAATATAGTTTTGTTCACTCTTAAACATTCTTTTGGACCAAATAAAACTCTTATTAAGAATCGGGACATCAAAATTTACTTTGTGTAAATTTTTGGTATCTTTCTGATAAAGTTCATTTTTTTTAATGAATAGTGTAGAATGTTGTGTTTTAATTCAAAACCACTTTTTAATCTAATTTATTCATATGATTAGATAATATTTTGAATTGGTTTTAAAGTTAAATTAGAAAATATTTTTACCATTAAATCCAATAGTGGTCATTGGAATTAATTTCACTTTGAAATCAGACTTAAACTAGTGTCAATCTTTTGATACTTATTGTTTTATAAAAACACGCTATTTGCTCTGACAGCGGGAATTAATTATTAAATTAATTAATGTGACTAATATGTTTTGAATTTTGTAAAATAGACTTCATTTTTGAATTCGTAATATCAAAAATAGCTTAGGGTGAATTTTTGGTAATTTTTTGAAAAACTTCAATTTTTGATGAATAGTGAAACCACTAAGTGGTACTTATAAAAACTAATTTTTCATTTAAATGAAATTTTGCCATAATTGTGTTTTGATTTTCAAAAATCCGACATACATGGTTGTCATTAAGAAGTAAAATGTGGTTCAATGAGATTAAAATAATTTTTTTTGTGAATAGTAACTTATTAAGTTTTTAATCGCGATTAGTGGTAATTAGTGTAGTTTAAGGTAAAAATGATATTATAAGAATGTGAAAACACCATGACACTTTTCCTACACCTATTGGGTGAGTCATGGCCGACCAAGAAAAGCCATGGTACAACTTGGGGACCCCATGGATCCACTTTTGTTGGGAAATGACATAAATTACTTTTTATTTAATGTTGAAGTGAAAATGACACAAACATAATATGTTTTACGAAAACAATTTTTAAGTGGGATTATACAAGTCCAAATTTTGATTATAAATAGTAATTGGAAAGCTAAAACTATTTCCTATATCATAGTATTTTTTTATAATTTTTATACATTAAATAAATTAAATTATTTATGAGATAATAATGATGCAGCGATGACATCATTATTTGACGATTTAATTAAAATGGAAAGATAATGAAACATCTACAAACAACACATGGGAAAAACCAATTGGATGAGTGGATTTCGAAGACTTATCACCTTATCCACGAATTCAATCAATGTGGGACCTTTTAAAACTGAAACACATTTTCAAATAAAGTAATATTTCTTACTTTCCAAAAGTACCCCTCCTCTCCTCTTATAAAAGGCCCCCACCTCTACCTCATTTCACACACTTCTAAAGCCTTTGGATCGGCCAACCCCTGACCATTTACTCTCTCCACATCCCTCTCCTCATCCTAGAGGACTCCCTTTGGGCAGAATCCTTTCAAAGTAAGCCTTTAGGCTTAAATCAAAAGGAGTTACACTTTTAAAGGTAATTCATTCTCTCATGTTCATTTGTTTTATTTTGCTTCTCCAACCCCCTAAACCCTTTTTATTTACTTATTTTGTAACAACACCAGTATATTCAATATACTAGGATGTTGTTATAAGATTTATTCATGCTACACTATCACACAACTACATAAAATGGTTAAAGAACATACTGTTTCCGTGGATGGTGAAATTCTGCCTCCCGAAACGATGATTGTTCAATACTCATTTAACACCTTCAAAGGTGGCCATTATGATGTCACTATTTTTATATATGATATATAATATGTTTATGTTTTATTTATGCTTCTGAATTTTTCATTTTTTTCTTACTTTTGTGGCTTCCATTATGGGTATACGCGATATCTTCATTTAAGGAAGTGCGGACTACCGCCCCCTCAAAGTGATTTGATTCGTTAAATACCATATGTGGGATGTATAAAGGATGGAAATATGATATTATATATGATATTATACTGGAATTATAATATACCTTTATATCATTATTATTCCATTCTATAAAATACGAAATAGAAATGAAAGTAGCGTTCATGCGTACGTACGGCTTACCGTCTCCATGAACGGTGCATTTCATTTCTTACCTCTAAATGATTATGTAATGTTATAAATGCATGCATGTACTGGATATATATGAAATATATGATATCTACATAATGAATACAATTCAGGATATAATAAACATTTGGCCACATGATCAACATGTAATTGAAAGAAGACCACTTTCGACTTAAGAACCAAATATCGGCAAAACAAATATTATTAACTTAAATGATTACATAATGTTTGTGACATGGTAATAAGTGGTATAAAAGTAATAATGAACTTGAAAAAGGATTCTTAAGGAATTAGAAATTAAATCAAGTTTATTATTCAGGAGATTAAGGAACGATCGAGTCAAGTCGGACCCAAGGTAAGGGATCCTACTCCTCTCTTTCTTTTTAAGTATACACTTTTATGTCATTCCTTTTAAAGCTCATATTTCTTGTTATTGGGATGATCTTTTATATTACAATTACTGTAATTTTTATGTTCATGTGATGAGAGACCCTATTCTCTCTCATCAATCCATTTTGGAAGTTTTATGTGGCGCCGTTAGGCTGCCGAGTTTTCGTAAGGGATTTTTCATCTCACTTTTATTCTCGTGAGATTTATGCTACATTTTCCACAAATTCCATTGAGTGGTGTATATACTTCCCATTATTATACTATTTGTGTAATATACATTCATTTATGAGTATTTACATCAATGATCTATTGTTCTTCTTTCATGGGGTGTATGTTTTGAAAGATACCCAAGTCGGTAAGGGAACCTTTCACCCTCCTCTTTTTTTTAAAAGACTTCTTTTATTGGGTCTTTTAATTTACATATTTTTATGTTGGGATATGTTCTCATACATCCTTATTGATGTAAATTTTATGTCCAAGTGATGAGATACACTTTTTATCTCTCATCAACTCATTTTGATGTGATGTCGTTAGGCTGTCAAGGGAACTTTTTAACCCAATTTCGATTTCTTTGGGTTCAACTTGTAGTCATTGAATATGTCATCCATTGAATATGTGTGAATGACCTTTTATTGTTTTACACTTAATATCCACTTATATTGGGTGTATATATATTTGTCACACATATTTTTGAGATTTATTTGTCCTTGATTTAAGGATACCTTCTTTATAAGGGATTTCATCACATTTGACATTTCTATTGAGGGTTCATTGTTGTTATGCACCAATTCACTCTTATATGGTGTATATACTGTCCTTTGGAGTATTATATCATGAATCCTTTTATTCTCATGATATTATAAAGTTCTGACTAAATGTTATTCCTCGATTATTGTATTCAAGTGTCTCTAATTTTGGTAAAAACCCCTTTAACCAAAATATCGTTTTAAAAGTTTTAATTATTTGTTCTTATTAATATCCATGTTTTCAAAATGGTTTTAAGGATTTATTTATATGGATATAAATGGTTTAAAATGTTAAAAGATTCAAGGTGGTATGGGACACTTTGATTCAAAAATCTCTTTATTAAATGTTTTAATTAGTTTTGGAAATGGTTTCTTTTTGAATGGATTCATTATTTCAATATCCTAAAATGTTATATTGTGATTGAAATGTGGAAATGTCATGTTTCCTTTATTCATTTTTATGTGATACGATTATGTTATGGTTCTTGGGCATTGTTATGAAGACGGGTAGTTCCGTGATAAACTAAGGGCGGTTGAGCCCGTTATAGCTCTCCAATGCATTGGGTAACGCGAAGGAGTGAAACGTTAAGGTTTCTCCGAAGAGATTTAGGGAATATAGTGTGATGGGTATTCCAAACGTAACCAAGAGGGTTACTCCCTACGTAAGAATGTTATGAATGCCTCAAGTTACCTTTATGTCTTATGATTTCTATGATTTATTCATGATTTGATGAGGTAGGTGAAAGTGCCTATGTTTTATGGGTAAATTATGATTTCATTCTTGTGTATATATGAACTCATGTTTCCTTTGCATATTTTTATATCCCTTACTAAGCTTTTTATGCTCATCCCAAGTTTTTGAAATGTTTTTTTCAGGTCAAGGGAAAGGTACATGATAAGATGATAGATTCAAGGATGTGTTAAGAAAGATTCCATGTTTTATTTTCAATATGTTTCCGTTGATGGGAAGAATGGATACTATCTTTTATGTAACCACTTTGTTTAAATGTGGAATGTAATGCAAGTTTCATGATCTAATTCTCTAAAACTCTAAACCTGAAAAGATCCTCAATGTTTAATCTTGTAATAACTCAATATTAAGTACGTTTTAAGGCTGGGGCCTTATAGTTGGTATCAAAGGGCGGTTTAGATAACTTTAGAGGTTAGGGTACTCTTTAAGCATAAGTGAAATTACCATAATGGTTAGGATTTCAGAAAGAGTCATAGTTTTAGATAAAGTGAATGAGTAAGTGTATCATAGTGTTTATCTTCCTCATTAGTACATGATGGTTTTGTTGATATACTCACACTGACCTTTTTGGTTTTAGTAAATGGTTGGATCTAGCAGGCACCAAAGTAACAGTGGATGTGAAGGAAACTGTGACAGTTTTTTGAGCAAGCAACTGAATGATATGGGAGATGCAATGAGAACTCTTCTGATTATCCTCAACCAACTATCTGGAGTCATGATTGACCACCTAAACCTTGGAGTTTTCTCTAAGGCATCATATATGCAAGAAACAAATCCCTACAGAAGTACAGGTAATAATCATAAAGGTATGTGTGTTCAAAAACCTATGTGTCAAAGATGTGGAAAGAAACACCTAGGAAAATGTTTCAAAGGGACAGAAATATGCTATAGATGTGGAAATGAAGGTCATAAAGCAAGAACCTGCCATGGAAAAAGGAAGCATCCAGTTGACTCGAGGAAAGGGAAAGAAGTTCTTTCTGAGGGATCAAATGAATGTTTTAAATGTGGTGTGCATGGTCATTATGCAAACACATGTTCTATGAAGAAGTTTTGTGAATGGGGTCACCAAGAGCGTACAAATGTTCGTTTACCAATACCTAATGCCATTCCTATTGAGGATGAAGAAACTGACAATGACCAATCAAAGTTATGTACTATTTCGTGACTATTGTTTTCCTATTTTGGAATCTTAGGATATGATTCAGGATTTTGTTTGTAGGAAAGAGGTATTTCGGAATAGGTTGGAAAGGAATGGATAATGGATCATGAAGAATGTTGAATGAGTAAGATGTCAACATATAAGGGCTTCAAGAGTTATGGTGAAATTCTTAGGATTATCAAGTCTCTTTTGATGATGGGGTTACATTAGAAGACTTTTTATATTATGTGTAACCCTGATGTTTAATATAGGCAAATTTTATCCAAGGAATAGTTATCTTTTCTTTTGTGGACATAGTTATAAAGAACCATTTGGGTTTATATGATCCTTACTTTTGAAGAAATTATGGGTTACTAAATTTTATGATTGAAGTGGAAGGCATGAGATAAAATTGAGGTTAAAATATGTTATGAATATTTTTGAAGATTTTATCTCGTTTTGGGGAATGTTTGGAGAATTATATAGATTTGAAAAAAGGACAACACGCAGACCGTGTGACAACCCGTCGCGTCGGACAAAGCTGTGAGAATCGAACCCACAACCAAAGTGCGACTGGTATTTATCGCCTACCACTGGACTACGTGAAGTCCCTGGTTAGTTTGACTGATTCTTTTTGGTTATATGATTTTATGAATTAAGAGTAAGGTGATTTTGGGTTATTTATGAAAATGATTAACCTATCATGGAGGATATGTGATTAGGATAATTACTTTTCAGTACGAGACTTTAGGAGCAACTGATGTTGTTTGGAGATAAATGTTACGATTTAATTTGGAAGACTATGTGACTAAATCCTTCAAATATTTGGGTTTCAATCTTATATTGGTTTACTTTGAAGAATTTTATGGACAAATTGTTTATCGGATGGTCCTCGTTGAACTTTGGGTTTTGTTGGACAAATTTTGGAGATTAAGCATAGATTTTCTTTTTAATGGGTTATCCTTTTCTAGATTATCTGACCTTGTACTAACCTTTTTGGTTTTCGTTTTGGTTAAAGTCTAAAGACATGGGAGGTATATAGTTCTATTTTGTGGATTAGGTGATTTTCTAAAAGTTTATTATAGTACTCTTAATGTGAACAAGTCTTCCTAAATACTCGCCTTCAGGAGAAAATATGAGTTTGTGTAAGGAATCTAATAAAAGTTGAAAGTCAATATGATAAGTGATTATGTTTCCTTATGAATAAATTCCTCAATAAAAAGTAACTTAAAACAAAAATGTTGTCTATTAACTTTTCCTACTGGGGAATCGAATACCGTTTAACCCATCACAAGTTTGTGATTTTCTCGTGGTTAACTTTCTCCTAAACATGTTTTCTGTCACTCTCCATCAGAACATGATCTATGTTTTCTCCTCCATGTCCATATTTTCATACTTGGAATCCTAGTATGGGTTAACTCGGGTGACCTCTGTGCTTATCTTTCTTTATTTTAAAGTGATTGTTTTACCGACTCTTGTTCCGATGTGGGACGTTCAAGGATGTTTCCAAGCGCAATTTTAAAATTGCGAGGACGCAATTCCCAAAAGGGGGGAAGGATGTAACACCCCAGGTAAATAAAGAATAGAAATTTTCATATTTATCCATATTTGTGGATAAAATATTAATATGACTTTAAAGGGGACGCTATGCTCGATGGCGTACCCAACACGCAACAACGAGTTTCTTGGGAATCTTACGTTGCACTCTAATAATAAAATAATATTATTTTAAATGGTAGTTAACATGTAGCCGTTGTATTGGCGGGAATGGATAGAAATAACTAAAATATGATTATATATGTACTTAAATATTTTTACATTTATACAATAAAAGATAAAGGCTTAAAATACGGAAAGAATTCAATTTTTGGCGTATATGCCCTAGTTTTCACTAAAGGTTCACTTATCACCTTTTAATGGAGAACCGTCATTAAATATAGTTTTGTTCACTCTTAAACATTCTTTTGGACCAAATAAAACTCTTATTAAGAATCGGGACAACAAAATTTACTTTGTGTAAATTTTTGGTATCTTTCTGATAAAGTTCATTTTTTTTAATGAATAGTGTAGAATGTTGTGTTTTAATTCAAAACCACTTTTTAATCTAATTTATTCATATGATTAGATAATATTTTGAATTGGTTTTAAAGTTAAATTAGAAAATATTTTTACCATTAAATCCAATAGTGGTCATTGGAATTAATTTCACTTTGAAATCAGACTTAAACTAGTGTCAATCTTTTGATACTTATTGTTTTATAAAAACAGGCTATTTGCTCTGACAGCGGGAATTAATTATTAAATTAATTAATGTGACTAATATGTTTTGAATTTTGTAAAATAGACTTCATTTTTGAATTCGGAATATCAAATATATCTTAGGGTGAATTTTTGGTAATTTT
This sequence comes from Viscum album, assembly GCA_963277665.1. Classification (NCBI taxonomy): domain Eukaryota; kingdom Viridiplantae; phylum Streptophyta; class Magnoliopsida; order Santalales; family Viscaceae; genus Viscum; species Viscum album. The sequence goes on along the minus strand of OY728150.1, from coordinate 1,825,584,272 downwards.
CTGAAAAACTTCAATTTTTGATGAATAGTGAAACCACTAAGTGGTACTTATAAAAACTGATTTTTCATTTAAATGAAATTTTGCCATAATTGTGTTTTGATTTTCAAAAATCTGACATACATGGTTGTCATTAAGAAGTAAAATGTGGTTCAATGAGATTAAAATAATTTTTTGGTGAATAGTAACTTATTAAGTTTTTAATCGCGATTAGTGGTAATTAGTGTAGTTTAAGGTAAAAATGATATTATAAGAATGTGAAAACACCATGACACTTATCCTACACCTATTGGGTGAGTCATGGCCGACCAAGACAATCCATGGGCCAACTTGGGGACCCCATGGATCCACTTTTGTTGGGAAATGACATAAATTACTTTTTATTTAATGTTGAAGTGAAAATGACACAAACATAATATGTTTTAAGAAAAAAAATTTTAAGTGGGGTTATACAAGTCCAAATTTTGATTATAAATAGTCATTGGAAAGCTAAAAAGATTTCATATATCATAGTATTTTTTTATAATTTTTAGACATTAAAGAAATTAAATTATTTATGAGATAAAAATGATGCAGCGATGACATCATTATTTGACGATTTAATTAAAATGGAAAGATAATGAAACATCTACAAACAACAGATGGGAAAAACCAATTGGATGAGTGGATTTCGAAGACTTATCACCTTATCCACGAATTCAATCAATGTGGGACCTTTTAAAACCGACACACATTTTCAAAAAAACTAATATTTCTTACTTTCCAAAAGTACCCCTCCTCTCCTCTTATAAAAGGCCCCCACCTCTACCTAATTTCACACACTTCTCAAGCCTTTGGCTCGGCCAACCCCTGCCCATTTACTCTCTCCACATCCCTCTCCTCATCCTAGAGGACTCCCTTTGGGCAGAAGCCTTTCAAAGTAAGCCTTTAGGCTTAAATCAAAAGGAGTTACACTTTTAAAGGTAATTCATTCTCTCATGTTCATTTGTTTTATTTTGCTTCTCCAACCCCCTAAACTCTTTTTATTTACTCCTTTTGTAACAACACCAGTATCTTAAATATACTAGGATGTTGTTATAAGATTTATTCATGCTACACTATCACACAACTACATCAAATGGTTAAAGAACATACGGTTTCCGTGGATGGTGAAATTCTGCCTCCCGAAACGATGATTGTTCAATACTCATTTAACACCTTCAAAGGTGGCCATTATGATGTCACTATTTTTATATATGATATATAATATGTTTATGTTTTATTTATGCTTCTGTATTTTTCATTTTTGTCTTACCTTTGTGGCTTCCATTATGGGTATACGCGATATCTTTATTTAAGGAAGTGCGGACTACCGCCCCCTCAAAGTGATTTGATTCGTTAAATACCATATGTGGGATGTATAAAGGATGGAAATATGATATTATATATGATATTATACTGGAATTATAATATACCTTTATATCATTATTATTCCATTCTATAAAATACGAAATAGAAATGAAAGTAGCGTTCATGCGTACGTACGGCTTACCGTCTCCATGAACGGTCCATTTCATTTCTTACCTCTAAATGATTATGTAATGTTATAAATGCATGCATGTACTGGATATATATGACATATATGATATCTACATAATGAATACAATTCAGGATATAATAAACATTTGGCCACATGAACAACATGTAATTGAATGAGGACCACTTTCTACTTAAGAACCAAATATCGGCAAAACAAATATTATTAACTTAAATGATTACATAATGTTTGTGAAATGGTAATAAGTGGTATAAAAGTAATAATGAACTTGAAAAAGGGTTCTTAAGGAATTATAAATTAACTCAAGTTTATTATTCAGGAGATTAAGGAACGATCGAGTCAAGTCGGACCCGAGGTAAGGGATCCTACTCCTCTCTTTCTTTTTAAGTATACACTTTTATGTCATTCCTTTTAAAGATCATATTTCTTGTTATTGGGATGATCTTTTATATTACACTTACTGTAATTTTTATGTTCATGTGATGAGAGACCCTATTCTCTCTCATCAATCCATTTTGGAAGTTTTATGTGGCGTCGTTAGGCTGCCGAGTTTTCGTAAGGGATTTTTCATCTCACTTTTATTCTCGTGAGATTTATGCTACATTTTCCACAAATTCTATTGAGTGGTGTATATACTGCCCATTATTATACTCTTTGTGTAATATACATTCATTTATGAGTATTTACATCAATGATCTATTGTTCTTCTTTCATGGGGTGTATGTTTTGAAAGATACCCAAGTCGGTAAGGGAACCTTTCACCCTCCTCTTTTTTTTAAAAGACTTCTTTTATTGGGTCTTTTAATTTACATATTTTTATGTTGGGATATGTTATCATACATCCTTATTGATGTAAATTTTATGTCCAAGTGATGAGATACACTTTTTATCTCTCATCAACTCATTTTGATGTGATGCCGTTAGGCTGTCAAGGGAACTTTTTAACCCAATTTCGATTTCTTTGGGTTCAACTTGTAGTCATTGAATATGTCATCCATTGAATATGTGTGAATGACCTTTTATTGTTTTACACTTAATATCCACTTATATTGGTTGTATATATATTTTTCACACATATTTTTGAGATTTATTTGTCCTTGATTTAAGGATACCTTCTTTATAAGGGATTTCATCACATTTGACATTTCTATTGAGGGTTCATTGTTGTTATGCACCAATTCACTCTTATATGGTGTATATACTGTCCTTTGGAGTATTATATCATGAATCCTTTTATTCTCATGATATTATAAAGTTCTGACTAAATGTTATTCCTCGATTATTGTATTCAAGTGTCTCTAATTTTGGTAAAAACCCCTTTAACCAAAATAGCGTTTTAAAAGTTTTAATTATTTGTTCTTATTGATATCCATTTTTTCAAAATGGTTTTAAGGATTTATTTATATGGATATTAATGGTTTAAAATGTTAAAATATTCAAGGTGGTATGGGACACTTTGATTCAAAAATCTCTTTATTAAATGTTTTAAATGGTTTTGGAAATGGTTTCTTTTTGAATGGATTCATTATTTCAATATCCTAAAATGTTATATTGTGATTGAAATGTGGAAATGTCATGTTTCCTTTATTCATGTTTATGTGATACGATTATGTTATGGTTCTTGGGCATTGTTATGAAGACGGGTGGTTCCGTGATAAACTAAGGGCGGGTGAGCCCGTTATAGCTCTCCAATGCATTGGGTAACGCGAAGGAGTGAAACGTTAAGGTTTCTCTGAAGAGATTTAGGGAATATACTGTGATGGGTATTCCAAACGTAACCAAGAGGGTTACTCCCTACGTAAGAATGTTATGAATGCCTCAAGTTACCTTTATGTCTTATTATTTCTATGATTTATTCATGATTTGATGAGGTAGGTTAAAGTGCCTATGTTTTATGGGTAAATTATGATTTCATTCTTGTGTATATATGAACTCATGTTTCCTTTCCATATTTTTATATCCCTTACTGAGCTTTTTATGCTCATCCCAAGTTTTTGAAATGTTTTTTTCAGGTCAAGGGAAATGTACATGATAAGATGATAGAGTCAAGGATGTGTTAAGAAAGATTCCATGTTTTATTTTCAATATGTTTCTGTTGATTGGAAGAATGGATACTATCTTTTATGTAACCACTTTATTTAAATGTGGAATGTAATGCAAGTTTCATGATCTAATTCTCTAAAACTCTAAACCTGAAAAGATCCTCAATGTGTAATCTTGTAATAACTCAAGATTAAGTAAGTTTTAAGGCTGGGGCCTTATAGTAGGTCATACGTACGCATGAACGCTAATTTCATTACTTAGTCATATTAAAGGAATAAAAAATAATATATACATATGTATATTATAAATAGTATAATATATTTTTCATATCTGTAACATAAGTTCCTTAATTACATCCTTTATATGTTTCATGTATAGCATGAACGAGTCATATCATTTTGAGGGGGCGGTAGTCCACACATCCTCAAATGAATTTATCATATTTACACATTATGGAAAGCATAAATGTATGATGTAAATAAAAATTACATATGAATAGAGACTAGATAAATATAATATATATCATTTATAAATTCATTTCCATCATAATGGCCACCATGAAAGGTGGTATGAGAAAATTGAACAATCATTGTTTCTTGAGTCAGTAGTTCACCGTACATAGAAACATTATATTCTATATTCATTATAATGAGGTGTGTGTTTGTTTAGGTAAAACCATTATCATAAAAATATCCTAGTATATTGAGTATACTATTTTTGTTATAAAATAATTTAATAAAAAGAGTGTATCGGTTAGATAAGGAAAATAAATGAAAGATGCTTGAGAGAAGACCTTACCTCTAAATCTGGTAACTTGGTTTGATTTGATCCAAAAAAAAATTTTGAATTTCCTTCTACAAAAAAGTAAGGATTATTGAAGAAATTGATGTATTTTTGGAGAGTATTTTAGTATATTTTGTAAAATACAAGGGGCATGAGATGTGTGAGTATGTGGGTATAGGTGGTGGACTTTTATAATAGGGGCAAGGGCACTTTAGGAAAGTCTTGAAATGTTATTTTATTCTAAAATTATTTTCAAATTATAACAGATCCAAATTGATATATTTCTGGGATAATATTTGTATGGGTAAAAACCCTCAAAACCAATAGGTTTTAGACATGTTTTAATCATAAATGTAACCTTATCTTTTGGCATTAACCCTTAGATATATAAAGTAACTCTTACAATGTATTCATGTATTTTTACACTATATTTTCAATATAGTTACTATAAAATGCCAAGATATCCTCAAGTGAATAATTAATGAAATTTGTAACATTATCTAAGTTTGTTGGATGAATATTATATTATTTTTACTACTATATCATTTAATAAAATATTATTTGTTTTGAAAACTCCTTTATGTCAATTTTGACACTATTTAGTAATTGATTTTTATTAAAGCTATAAAAACATGATTGATTTAAAAAAATCATCCTTAAATAAAAGATAAAATGTAATAACCTTTCATAATATTCTTTAATGGCATAAAACGTTTCAAATTACATTTATTTTAATATTTATAATTCCATTTATTTGAATCATTCATTAAAAATGTAATCACTACATCATCATTGTGTCATTAATAAATTTATTTATTTAATATATAAAATTTTTAAATAAAATTCCTTGATTATGAAATATATTTACCTTTATAATGAATATTTATAGTTAAAGAGATTAGTTATATAACCCCAATATAAAATTGTTTTAGTATAAATATATTTGTTTATGTTATATTTCCCTTTACTTAAAATTAATTATTAAAACCTGTCATTTTCACGCCCAAGTGGCTTCAAATGCCAAAAGTTCTTTCTAAATATTTTTTTGTTTCCCATGACTCTTTCAATAATATTATGATACTTGATGGGTTAGTTTTTTTAAAAAAAATTTATTTTTACCCTTATTTACCTAATTTACCCTTTAACAGTGGTAAGAAATATTAATTACTGAAGTTACTATTCATAGTCACAAAAAAATAAAAGGTACCTATTTAAATAAATTGGACATTTTAGTTAAAAATATGGAATCCATTTTTCCAAATTCAAAAAATATAATTTTCATTAATTAATTTAAAATTAATTCTCATTGTCAAAACTAAAAAACGTGTTTTTGAGAAGTAAAAACCATCAATAGACTGACATGTGTTTATATCCAATTAAAATGTAAAATTGAATCCAATGACCAAAATTGTATTAAATGATAAAAAATTATTCTAATTAAATTTTAAAACAAATTAAATGGATAACATAACTATATAAATAAATTATAATAAAATGCAATTTTGAGTTAAAATGTAGTATTTTTCACGATTCCTTAAAATATGAATTTATTCAGAAAAATACAAAAAATTCAATGAAGGTAAATTTTTATTTCCCTCATATAGATAATAAGTTGATTTTATAAAATATAAAATATAAAAGTGACAAAAAAATCAATTTATAATGGGTTCTCCATAAAAAGGTGGTGAAATTGTATTTTTTTGAAAAATAATTCTTTAATCAGAAAAAATTGGACTCATTCTTATAACATATCTTGAAAACATATAAGATTAATTTTAAACATTACATAGAATATATAACATATAAAAATCCATAAAAAGTGATATTATTTTATAAACACAATTATTATCTATTAAATAGGTTTTTATTAAAACACATCCTTTATATCTAAATGGTTTTTATTTCCATTTCATATAAATTTGATAACTAAGATATCATTATTTAATGTTTTTTAAACTATATATTTATAATTCAGGTGATATTATTAATTCCCTCCATTCTAAGGGCAAGGTTATAATGATAACATTTAAATAATAATATTTAGTTTTTCATATAAGCTCGATGTAGTGTATCATCTATTCTATTGAACATAGTGGTTCTTTCATAAAACTAGTGATGTTACAACATTAATGTGGTTTCATTGGGTTCCATTATAGACTAAACCCAAAATTAATATATTAAGAAACAATTATCATAGGGGTGAACCATATGATCCTGAAAACCCACTAATTGGATGTATAAGTTATTACAACTTCTTTATTATAGGACACCTTTGGTTTATCTTTGATTATTTATTGGAAACAACAATTCAAATACTTAAATATATTTAATAAGGATTTTCTGATTTTCCAAAAATATCCCTTTGGAGTGTCAAAAAAGGTGTACAACAAGGCCCATTATTGTACACTAGTTTCTGATTTTTTCTTGCTCGATACGATATTTTATGGTTTGTTACCCCTACACACATCTATTCCAAATCCACATCCACGTGTAGCATCTAGACTGGAACGCATTTCTGGGAAACCACTCATTATATACTTTAACAAAATTCAATGACATTTTCTTATAAATCGACTCATTATTATACATATCCTTATACATGTCCTTATAACTCTCACTAGGGTTTTCTCATCCTACCTTCCAAAGGATATCTAAAATTTTTCTCTAAAACACACTATAGTGTCCCTCTATTTTCATTCATAGATATTATATAACATTTCTAATAGCATTTAGTTAATTACTTGAAAAAAAGGGGAAAGACTGTATTGGTTTAGTTCAATTAGAGACATGAAAATATAAACACTAGTATATAAGTGAGCCACATTTTCTCCTACTAGGTTCTCCATGTCTATAACCCATCTTAGAGACATTATACATAATACATATATTCACAACATGGGGAATGGAAATATGATAACAGGTGAGATCAGAAGCTCAGTATGGGTAAGAATGGGAGATATGTAAGCCTAATCCTTCGAATAAGGGTATGAGAACATGATCATTACAATATAAGATAATATCCTGCATGTAAAAGATCATAATAAAGATTTCTGTCATAATGATTAGAATTTCATTAGAAATGAATCAAAATAGAATAAATGGAATAAGCTATAAAAGAATAAAATATACTAAATACATGTAATTTTTTATGACACATAACCATATAAAATTATTTCCAAAGTAGAAAATGTTTAACCATGTTTATAATAGTGGAATTGGTTCACTACCCATACCATATTATTATTCATGGTTTACTCTCATTACAATATTAGTGGTCAAGGTTCAATACCAAAACCAACATTGTAGAAAAATTCATCTATAGAACCAATTTCACTCCAAATTTATGACTTGTATATCTAATGATATATAAATCGTTAACCAATGAATTGGAGGGAGATATAGGTCTCAGCTGTATCATTATTAAATATTTTATATGTGTGCCCCAAGATTATAAAAAATCATATCATAATCCAAGAAATGAAATGGGTATTATAAAAAAGATATCATAAACTAACCTATAAAAAATTGGCAGGTCATAATCAATACATCAAAAGCATAAGTCGTCAATGGTAACTTGTCTCATAGGCATATAAACTGTGGATGAGAAATTTGTGTAAAAGAAATCATTACATCAAAACATAACCCATTAAAAAAATATTAATGGTACACTTGATTCATATCTATATAAATTAATGACTAACAACAATGTATTTCATATTAAATGGAAAATAACTTTGAAATATCTTTTAAAAACTTTTCTTGTGGAATATATCATTTCATCATTGAAAAACCACTTTTTAAAACAAAATTCTTTTTGGAAACCATTTTTCATTGTCAATTGATTTGAAAAAATATAATATATCGTTGATAATAATAAAAAATAAAAAATCCTTTTTCTTCTGAAATGAAATTAAATGATAATTTAAAAAGGGGGAAAATAATTTGAAAAACATGGTTTTTGAATAAAATAGATTTCCATGAGAAGAGGTAGATAATGTATTATTTTATTGAAAACACTTTCTTGATTTTCTTAGGTTCCAAAGAGTATAAAATGGTAATAATAAATGAATATATCATGAACATTCAGAGGATACTAAACTAGAGGATAATAAACGATGAAATTGTATAAATATACTTGTACCACTTTGGTGACATTGAATCAAAATCCCCATTAGAAAAAATTATTAAATGAAGAAAAATAAAGTCATTGAAATAATTAGATTCATGATATAACATATAAAAATAATTATAAAAACCTATTAAAATAATATAGGTTCATAACAAAACATGTGAATCGGAGAGGGAAAATTTGAGACAAATTTACCATATCGATTTGGTAACTTTTAGGCCAAAAACCCCATGAAATACATATCATAAAATGGATATGTAAATAAAAAATATTAATTATATTAATCTTATAAAAATATAATTTTCAATATATATACAACATAAAATAAACGATTGGTCAATTTTTCATGTGTCTCCCAGATATAAAAAGTGAAATAGAATTTTATTACCTTATGTCTTGATTCTCATCGTATTCGAAAAAATCCTATAAAATAAACATATCTTTACTATTAATATATAAAAACCATAATATTATATATAATAACATATATGAATTATGTATTACTTTATATAGACCATTTACTAATAACTCCTTGTTAATGTTATGTTTTGGTTTATAACTGCCTTCCTTTTCATACATGTATTGAATTGTTAGTCATTTTCCTCTTACAAAGATCGGGAATTATATATTTCCAGAATAAAAAAATGATATAAATATCATATATATTTAGAATATATTAATTAATAATAATCTAAAAAATATATAAAATGGAAATGAAATACACCATTCATGGTGATAGAAGGCCATACGTACGCATCAATGATATTTTCATTTTCTCAACATATTTTTTAAATAATGAAAAATAAATGATAATTATATGCATATATAATCATTAAAATATAATTATTATTTCATATATATCAAATATTTACATAAAAACCATTCTTTATACATTCCCAGTAAAGCCATAACTAATCACTTCTCTTTGAGGGGGAGGTAGTCACACATCCACAAACTATGTTATCATATTCCCACAAAATGTAAATCTTGACGGTATAAGTAAAATAATCATTCCATAATAATAAATACATCATTACCATAATATATTTCATATAAATTCATTATGTCCATAATTATTCCCAACCTTAAATGGTTGTAATATAATAAAAAATGACATTGTGTCGTAAGGTAGTAGCCCACCATACACATGAATGATGATTATGTATCCCATTTGATAGATTTGTGTATTAGTGTTGGTTTAATAATAAACATAGAAACATATTAGTATATTTATTACAATGAGTTTATTATATAATATTGATATAAGAAAAATTGTTGGGGTGTAGATATAAATAAAACCAAAGTGCTTGTAGAAGGATATTACCTATTCTTTTGGTTACTATTTTGGGTTTGCACCTTAGGGGCCACTTGGCTGGATTTATACCCAAAGTGAGGAATATAATAATATGTTAGGGATGTTGGGAGGATTTTTGGGTAGTATATGGTTTATCCAATGGTCTTTATTGGTGTGAATATTTCATGGGGTTTGAGTTACCTTTTTTGTGGAGGTGGAGTGGCATTCTTGAAAATATAAAATGGAAGGAACTATTGAGAGTCATCCCTTAAATAATGTTACAAAAAAATGGTCAATATTTGTTAAAATAGAATATATTTACTATATATGACAATAAAATGATTTTGGATAATTTTTAGGCTATTTTACCCATTAAGATTACTTTTAACTAGTAAGTAAACTAGTTATTACCATATTCATCATATTTAATTTTAATTACCTTCACTAATATTTTATTCAAAAACATAGTTGATCTTGAATGAAATTAAAATTTATTCTGATTCAAAATATGGAATACATTTTTACAAATTCAAAGCATTTAATTTATGTAAAAAAATTTAAAATTAATCTTATAGACTAGATGAGATGATAGGTTTTTAATGTTAAAAAGTTCAAAAGATTGAAGCATTTTCATAACCAATTTTTTTGTTAAATTGGTTAAAATGACCAAAAATGGATTAATTGATGTAATATTAAAAAAAATTAAATAAAATTTAAATATATAATTAAATTAGTTGAAAATTTTATTTTCAATTAAAAGTTATTATTTTTCATTGTTCATCCAAAAATGAAATATATTATAAAAATACTAAAAATTACCCCAATGATAATTATTGAATTATAAAATAAAAAATGAAGTTTATTTTATTTAATCTTAATTTCTAAAAGTGTCTAAATTTTTTTTTCTTATTTTCCATATGAGGTCCTAAAAAATAATTATTATTGGAAAATATTATTTTTCAAAACATTATGACATTTCAAAAAATTACATTTTTTATTATCATATTGTTTAACTTATGTGAAACCATCATAAATAAGATATTAAACATATTTTTTACTATTCATTTTACTATATTTAATGGATATGATATAACATTATTATTTAAATAATTATAATAATAAAACATTGTTTTGTAGAAACTCAGAGTTGCGCATAACAAAAACAATGTTGATTTTTTGTATAAAACGATCCTAAATTTTTATAACATATAAATAATGTTTAACATATTGTAAGGTAGAACATAACAAATCAATGAAATTTAAATTGTACTAATATAGTTCCCTAAAAAACCTGGGTGTTAAACCCAAACAACCCAACTCACGTGGATTTAAATGTTTATCTCATAGTATTTATATAAACATGTCGAAATCTTGGAACCATAAACCTTATGCTTAGAATCACACTCATCGAATTTTATCCTATAATATAATCCAAAATTGATGTTAATTATGATGGAGGAAAATACATTGTAAATAGGGATGATGAGTTCAAATGGAAATAGGATTCCAATAAAAATAGGATTAAAGAAGAATGGAAGGAAGACGACTAGTATCCTAACTGCTAGCTATCAAATTCACCTGCTGGATCTCAAATTAGAGACAAAATGAATTTGTTCATAATAAACAATCATGTGAAGAAGGGAGGAGTGTATAACATGATATTATACATTCATTGAAAAACAAAAATTGGAGGAAGAAGGAAATAATGAGGGAGGGGTATAATAGTAATTCCAACACTTTAATGAGTCCCATAGTTCAGATACATGGTTAGGCTAACAATTCTATAATTGTACAGTTCTATTATCCACAGGGAAAACCACATCATGTGGATAGGTGCACTTTTTTTGAACCATGGGAAACCAATGTATACCCTCACTATAAATAATAGTAGTCTACTCACATGACCATTCACCCCACCCCTCATGGTTTGAAACCCCTTGTTCGAAATCATAATTATGTTACATGGTTTCCCGTAAGGTGTTGGATGGTTTGGAAAAACTAAGAACCTCAGGCTACACCTTCTCAAAATTATTTTATGGGGCCCAATATCCTAAAACTCAACTAAACCCCCATGGAACACACCAAGATATAATCCTCATCCAAAAACAAAACATTATAGTGTTAAAATTTTCAATTTTCTATTATGAAACTCAAGACAAATGTTGGACCGTACACCACAAAAATAATTCAAATTTATCCAGAATTTATACCCATTAAAAATCCCTAGACATTACAACCTAACCACATTAAGATAGATCCTCCCCAAGTTATTTTGTCTCAAGATTGGATAATAGTGGACAGGATTATATCATAATCATTACCCCATACTTCCACAGTTTCTTACTTATGGCTAATAACTCTTTTGACTCCCCAACTTATAAATTTCCTACTCAATCACTTTAATGAAAAATAACACATTAGAATGGTTCAACCAAACATACACTAGATATAAATATCCCCACCTGATAAAATATCATTCTAGAACCTCATCAAATTACCAAATTGCAACTGCATCATACATGATGCCCACATAGTCCCACATCACATTTGATGCCTAAAAGTTCATGCATCAAAACTGATGTTCAAAAAAGATACCAAATTATATATATATATAAATATTCATTCCCAGAAGAAATATTATTTTTCATTTTCCTCATACAGTTCAGGAATCCCTCAAGATTCCCACACAGTAACACATACTAAGTTAATTTTGAGGTCACATGTGTACCTCATGCACCAATAGCCGTCATCAAAAAACAAAAGCAATATGCATGTAATAATTCATTACACCTAACCATGGTTACCTATATATAATTCCATGAAATATTTAGGTCTATTGAATCTTCATGGATTTAAACCTAAATGCCTGACGTCAGACCTCTATATGGAGTTGCACTAGAAATTTTCAATTGAAAACATTACGGGGTATCTCTATCACAGATGTGATTTTTTCATGCTCTAGAATCCCATATATAATCTCCTTGTATATATATTAGTCAATCCCTATATCCCTATATTTTACATGTTACTTCATTTCAAACTTTATAGATTCCTTCCTTAAAAACCAATCCAAGTTCCCCATAAAGTTTTTTTTGGGATCTCATTTGTATGTTTCTCGCATGTGGTCTGGCCACAATCCAGTTTTCCATTGTGGAATCACACTATCCACAATAAAATTCTCTATGGTCTAGGTTAATATCAGTCATGAATTACCAATTACATATTATCATTTCACCACATCTAGATACCTGAGGCATCACTTAACCTAGAACCTTTATTCTGCTTACATTGGTCTTCTATGTCAGATTCCCCTTGGTTATAATATTATAGTTTCCAACATATTATAGTGAGGTCAACCTAAATATATACACCAATAGACTAATGGAATGCCACAACCCATCCTCCAACCATTACACCCAATAAATGTACTCTTCCATCAAAGAACGTACAAAATGTGATAGGTCTGTGAACCTCCCATTAAATTCCACGACCAATGTTCCCCCTACTATAGGTTCTTGAAATCATATGTTTCATCCTCCATTAATGTATCTATTAATTACTAATTCCAAAAAAATGTCCCCAAAATCATTCCATGAAAGTTCCACATTCTTTCCATCCTTTATTTGTATATCCAACTATCAGTTTTCTAGTTCTATGAGCACATACATGTTCAAAATTACCCTCCAACATGGGGGTGTCTCCAACTGGTCAAATATAGTCTACACCGACTCGATCTATTTACCTATAGAATGTGTCCATCCTTCCCTGTGAAAAAATAGTGGGTTATGATATTGGAACATTCACATTATAATTCAATGGATGGATAGTTTCCTGGATATACCCTATTATGACTTTTACAACTCAAACCACGATAGTCATGAGTTGATTCTATGGACATGGACTAAAATTTTCCATCTACTAAAACTATCTTACCGGCATTGATGTCTCAAAAAGTGTCTCATGATCATCCTAACCCTCAATGGAATCTTTCCAAAACCTAAGGGACTCATCCCATGTGTAATCTATTGGTACCTGATCTCCACCATCTCGATTCTCTGTCAGAATCCTTCAAGGTGTCATCTCACTAAAAAATATATTTCATGTTAAATAACCACAATAATAGTGTATATATCCAAAATAGAGAATGTTTTAATATGTTTCACATATTACTACCCTTAAACATTAGTAAAATACTCATATGACATGTAATTTATCCTAATGTCCCCTTTCATACCCATATCAGTGTCAAGAATCACAAACCAAGCATACCAAAAGTCACTTTCAAGTGGGGGATGATTATGATTCCAACCAGAAGTTATGCAAGAAAATAATTTTTATCTTTTTTAGAATTTTAAATACCTCACCCCATTCCTTTATTCTTGAATACCAGTATAATAATCAGAGCCACCATACTATATATGACCATATATCTTCAGATTGGGAACCACATACTAGGGTTGGTTGAGTATAATTCCACAAAAAAAATATACAGTAAAATGATTTTTAGCTTTTTGATTGTGCTTTAAATAGCCCAAACCCTATTCATCTATTCTAGGTTCCATATGATGATCACATCAACATACATATATTATCTAAACCTAAGTTCCTAAAATAATGGATGAATGATCTTCTCATGTCATACCATGCTAGTGGGTCAAAATATTATAATCCAACAAAATTACTCTAATGTGATCCACCTGAAGTGTAAAATCAGTCAATTGATAAAGAATAAAAAAAAATATTTCCCACCCCAAAATCATGGTCTATTGCACATGCATGGCGATTTAGGAACCCAGATATTAGCTCATTAACAAATTCTGAGTAGATCCTAGAATATGGTCAACAACAACCCATGTATTCGACCTTAATTAAAACATTTACTTAACAGAACTCAAAAACTATCAAATTGATGTTTTTATTTTTATATTACCTGCAATCCCATAAATGAACCTAATTTAATACCATTTATTTCACCAAGTTGTGTGAGCCACTCAACTTATTATCCGAGTTGGAGGACTAGTTGGACATATGATCACCTTCCCATATAAAAATGGTTGATGAATAGTAGTGATGGTTTAATTAGATGATATTGGGGAGACTATATCAACTTTTTATTATATAAAAATAATATAAATTATCATAATAAATAAATTCATTGTAGAATATACTAATAAAACATAATATAATAAATAATAAATACTTGTAATAACATGACTGAAAATACTATACATACATGTCAGAAAATATATACAAGTAAATAAACCATACAAAATGTGAATGATATCCCATGGGTTATCCATTAAAGAAATCTTAATAATGTCAGAAACTAAACTAAATCATAATGAAAACAACCTCTTTTTCTATTTTATATCCATCCCAATCTCTAATAGTGTAAGCCTAGTCGCTATATTCCACCCCATGTGTCTAATCATTATCCTAATTTCAAATCCATAATGTCATCATAACTTTTATATGGCATGTTTATGGTGCGAGTGTTAACCCAGTAGTGCAACACCAAAGGGATCCTATCATAAATTAATATTTAAACCAATGTATGAATAAAAAAATAGAAAATACCCTCATGCATAAAATTCATGACCTTCATTACTCATGATAAGCATTCATGAGGTAGTGTTTAATAGTTTCTTCCAACATCGTTGAAGGAACAATGTAGCCTTGGTTAGTCTTATCCTATGAAGCTTTCATCTCACATCCACATCATATCACCCAGAAACCCAGGAAAACCAATACCATATGTGTCCTCTTGTAGATTACAACCACTGACCAAACTACAAACCCAATAAATATTTCACAAGTCCCTCTGACTTCCATCCATCAAATCATTGACTTCTCAACCACCCAATATTCCATGGCTTTTTTATACATGTCCTTCCATAAACCTATCCCATCATAGTCAAAATGAACATGATCTATAACCCCTATCTGATGTCCTCAAACCATCAATAATGGATTTATATGGTGACAACCTCCTCTATAACTAATGATCATATCTATCCCCTTAGTTGTACATGACATAGAGGTCTCCAACCACAATGATTAGTCAAAAGCACCTCATTGAGTCCTTTATTATGTTAAATTGTCTACAATATCCCTATATGAAAACCATGATGACCCAAAATCACCATACATATGTAAGACACACCATATATAGAAAATCTATCACCAAATAGAAATGGAATCACCCAAAAACAGTGAGGTTCATCACCCTCCACCTCATACTGATGGAACTCATCACCTTAATCTTAGTTATCATCATCACCTCATGTAGTTAAATCCAAATTCAAGTGGTTATCATAGAACCAACTCAGAAAAATCGAAATTTAATTATTTTAATCAAATTAAAAAATAATAATATCATAACTATCTTATATGGAAACCCTATTTCACTCATACCATTCCATTTGAGGCTCAATTACATCCACATTAATGAGTCTCATGATTATTCCATAGGGTTTTCGAATCCTGAAACAATTTTATTGTGATTTTTTCTAAAGATAAACCTTCCTCACATGGGTAGTGGAATGATTTAGCTATCCTTTTGGAGTGCTTGCAGATCCACTATACCTTAAACTACAAACTTCTCACATAGTTGTGCATCCCAGACCCAAAATTTTACTAAATAATCTCTTGTGAAAAAATGGACCACACAATTTCCCCTGAAGTGCCTCATGGTTTGAAAACATTTTCTACCCTAGCCTATACCTTCCAAAAATTCATTTTTGGGATCTGATTCTCCGAAAAAACATTTGAACCCTTGAGTAACTCGCTAGGGTTTAAACATCATCCAAAAACAACAAATTAGAGTAATAAATCTTTTTTAACTATGTTTTGAATCATAAAATCAATGTTCCTAATACACGATATGAATAATTTGAATTTACCCAAAAATTAGACCTATTCTAAAATGAAGGGAGTAATAATTAGACTATGTTATAGTGTGTCAAAATCATTTTGAGAGTTTTTTTAAATATAATGAATTGTTTTACCTTGTTAAATTATTTTAAATTGATAATTAATATTAATTAATCTGTGTTTTTTGGGATTTATATAAGGACCATACATTATGGGGAATCTTCCATTATTTTTGGATAACCTTAGGTAGTGGATTATCGAGATAGAGTTAAATATGAAAAGTTATTTATGTATGACACAGATATTCTAAGATCATTTTCTCAAAGTCATGTTGTTTTATAAACATATAATTCATGTAGCAAGACAATGTATTACATCAATCTTATATTAAAATCTTGAAATAATATTTCTTTTATTCTTTCACTTAGGATGATTTTTTCACAACCCATAATTATATATTATTATTAACAGACCATCCAAGAGTATGAATGGTCTATGGGACTCTCAAGGACTAACCTAAATTTTAGATATCAAGTAATCTAATTTATATTCCTCTTGAGATTCTCTTTATAGGTGTGGTTGAGAATTTATTAAACTCATCTTAATGGCTATGTGTAGTATTTTGAATTGTTTTAACTTATTTAATTTTTCTCCCATTATGTTTCCAAAAAATTAAAAACTCTTATTTAATGAAATAAGAACTCTATAAGTGAAATTGATTATTGAAAAATTTAAATAAACAATGGAACATCCAAAATAAACATATAAGATTGTAATATATTTTGATTTATGAAATATTAGATTAAATATATGATCTTATTGTATAAATTACAAGAAATTTTAAATTTGACCATGAGGTACATGATTTTTAATAATATCCTTGTTTGAATTGGGGTTCCAAAAACATGATGCCAGACCTGATGAACATTTTTCCCCTAGGTCTAATGTGTGATCAGTTATATGTTATCATATTGTACCTTTTGTAAATCCCCTATTTATGTAATAAAATTTACAAAGGGATATTACTTCTTTAAGAAATCATGATATAAATAAACAACAGAAATGGTTTTTTTCCTTTTAATTCCCTTCATCAAATAAAATTTCTCTTTTGAAGATGATATGTTATTAAATGGTTCGTAACTAATTGAATCCATGGAATTCACTCATATGGAAATTATATGGCTCCTACATAAATTACATGATTGGATTTTTTATAACTTTTATTTATTTCCTTAATTCCTTTTTATGTATTGGATTATGATAGAATTAAATGTGGGTCCATCCATGTGTAAGTAATGGATTGTAAATTTGAATGCCAATGATAACCCCAATGGGTTCCAAATGATTCAAAAAAGTGAATTCCTAGGTTGATACCACCTTGGATCTAATCAATGTCATAACTTCATGAATTCATCAACATGGAATTTTTTATTCACCCATAAATACTAGAAACAATATAATTATAGAGATAAAGTCATGGATTCATTTTTATGTCCATGGTAATAGAATTCCTCTGATAACCTCAATGGATCCCAATTTATCACCTTTCATAAATTTTCAAGAACTTGTTCCATGGGTTATGTAAGATTCCACTTTAAAAATTAATATACTAGGGTATTTCACCTCATATTCTACTCCAATGATAGAAAACATGGCTTTATCACCAAGGGTTATATCATAAGTTTCACACGTTAAATGCCATGGATATTTCTATGGATTCATATAGTTCCATTACATGGGTATTCCCATAACAATTCTAAAAATTCATATCAAATATAATCCCTTGGATATATGGGCTATAACACATGGTTCTTATAACCACCAATTAGGTAACACTATTAGAGAAGATTTCTTAAGGATGAATATAGTGGTATGGCATTATCCATATCAACATTAATTATTTCATTATTTAAATATTTCACACCATGGATGGCCCCACTGTTAAATATTTCACATTATAACACTATGAGAACCTCACTTCAATTCTAAATCCTCTTATATATGAAGAAGCCACTAGAGGACATGTGGTTGTCCAATTCAGTTACACAAGAGTGAATCATGTTAAGGATGTAAAAAAAACCCTTGTATTTGTTTATTCATTCACCGCATATATGTCCAACTACAATTCATTATCACATATATGAACTACTAATAAAAGAATATCATTTACAGTATTTTAGCATTGAAAATTAAAATTAACCATTACAAATCTATAATGAATAGTAATTGTTTTAGGGAAATTTCTATATTCATCGAAGAATTTAAATACCTAGTATTAATAGTAAATATAATATATTTTAAAAAAAATATTTTAATTAATTTTAATAATACATATATATTTACATTATTATTATTATTATAATGATGCTGATATTAATAAAATTAACAATATTATTAATTATATTAAAAAATTTAAATATGATACTCATTATATTAACATTAAAAATAATAATATTATTAATAGTAATATTTTAACACAAATATTAATTTAAATAATAATAAATGTGATATTTATTATATTAAAAGTAATATTAATTATAATAAAACACCCCTTAATAAATTATAAATTATATCAAGGTGCCTTTTTCAAACAGATGTTTCATGCATAAGAGGTGTAACACATAACATATTTTATCATCAATGCTATAGAAAATTCATTAGACAAAAATAAACTACTTTTAACACAAAATAACCTTAAATACATCCCTTTATTTTCAAAATAGTTCAATATATGTGTTGTTACCTCTTTAACCAATATAAATTTTGTTGAAAATATTTGTTAATGATGTGATGGTCTTACCTAAATCACACTCTTGATAATAAATATTTTAAATTGAAATGAAAATTTATCAATGAAAATTATATTATTGTATATAACAAGAAACATAAAAATGAACTCATAAAATAATAGGGAATATTCTATTTGGGTTTTAAAAAATAAAAAATGGCTTCTTTTAGGAATAAAATATGTTAAAACGAACTTATTTATAATTGAAAAAAGTAAAACAAAAAATGCATTACACATTGAAATGCTTTATTTGAGAAAATAAAATTTTGGAACTATTAAAAAATAATAAAACTTATAATATAATTACTTTTCACTTAAAAGGTATATTACTTTTTAATAATGACACACGTATTTAGAAAAAATATATATATATAATAAAACTCTCCTGTGAAAAATGTCGATTGTTAATTTATTTTTTATAAATTAAAATATACACTATATTTTAGATTAAATTTTATAAGAGAAATTTAGTATTCAAAAAATTGTTATATAAGTAAAACTATGATATTACTCATATAGTGATAAATCAATAAAATATATTATTTATATAATAATTTATTACTTTTTAAAGAGTATATAATCTCAACATAGAATATTTAATAAATTAAATATTTAAAAAAAATCTAAAAGATGATCATATTAAAATTTTTAATAAAAAACATTGTAAAAACATAATTACATGACACTAGAATAAATTTTGAGAAAATTAAAATATTTAATCTGTTCTTTAATTATGACATGATGATAGAAAAAAATATTAGAGGGACATCAACTATAATTGAAGATCATGATTGTGGTGGATGACGGTGATATTGGGTTGTGGAAGATGGTAATAGGAGTTGAATGAGAATTGATATGGGAGGATTAAATTTGAAGAATATTTTTTTGGTGGGAAGGGTCGATGAACAAGAAAGTTAGTATTTTTTAGAACAATGTGATAGAATCTCATCTAGAATAAAGATAATAATTAAAACTAATTATAGGTCACAATAACATTTAAATTTTTAAGGATTTAAATATCATTTGTTAATAAAACTGAAATTAAGAATAGTTATTTTTAAAAATTATTTTATAACTACTGTAAAATGCAATTCCCAATAGTTTTTTACATCATTAATGAAATAGATGTTTTAAAAAATAATATATAATAATAAATGAATCATATTAAATTGTTTATTTAATAGTTGTAGTTATACTATATTCATCTCTACTAATTTTTAGAATAATAATACCAATATCAAGCACTAAATTACATTTCCTCATTAAGGGTACGCTAAGATATTTCTTCATAGCTGTTTAATTATTCAGATAAAAATTCTTTTCAAATACTTGGTTTTATGCGACTATATGAATTTTCAATATTTATTTCTCAGTAAATAATAAGGAATATCTTCTATGAATTGTAATGATTTCATCAAAAGAATGAATTAATTCATCATCCCTTTTCATTTTCCAATAAATCAACCTATCTATTTATAAGTAAGTGTGTCATGAAAATATTTATTGAAAAATATTTTCCTTGAGTTATTTTCATTCTATCAATATAATTTCTTCCAAGTTATTTTTATTCATTCTTAGTCTCCACCAGTGATCACATTCTCCCCATATAAAATATACATATATTATATCCTTCTCTTCCTATGATAATGGGATTAAATAAAATATCTTCTCAAAATAAAAACACTATTTCTCATTGATTAATATATTAAATAATCTACTAAATTTGTATTTTATTTAACACATAAATGACTCAATCCAGTTGAGAATGTACCACCATGAGCCTCTCTACACATTTCACCATCAAATGAGGCATCTTGTTTAGTAAATAATTACACATTCCATAGCATTTTATTTTGACATATTTCATCATATTTCCACCCATTTGGAATAAAAAAAATTAGGATTGAGAAGACTCAAATTTTACACATAAAAGGGGAAAATATTGTTTATATAAATCTAAAACCAAAAATCAAATATAAATTCTAAATTAATAATTTATAATATTCAATCAATATCATTTATAATGACTTTCCCATTTGGAATTTTTAAATAATCCAAGCAATAAAAAAGACCTTTCTCTAATACCAATTTTAATTAACCATATCACAAACACAAAATATTAAATCAATTTCATTATGAGTTCAATAAAATAAAATAAAAATATGTTTTGTTTTTATATGATCTTAGATACAACATTTAAAAACAATGTAAATAATATTTAATTTATATATTTATTATTAAGCAATAGATATTAATGTTCTCCAATCACTAAATTAGATATTATGTGTATATATATAAATAAGGTGTGAGAATAAAATCCATGTATGGGGTCATAAAATTAATTGTGACGCATGAGAAAGTGGAATGACATAAGTTAGGTTATAAGAATATGATGAGTATCACTACAAACAAATAATAATATTATATTATAATATAACAGCCTATGCACCATCTGTCATATCTCATGAGATAAAAATCTCCCAATTGATTGGGAGTACATATAATTTTGGTCCCAACCAACAAATAAAAACATAAAATTATTATAAGTTCCATACAGAAACATAAATCAATTATGAAACATAATCATGTAATAAATTCTAGAAAATAGAATGGTTTACACTATGGTAAAAATAAATATTAATCAAATAAAGAATATCATAGGTACCCATTGTAAAATTAAACAACTCATATTATATGTTAATGTTCATAGTAACTCTATAGTCAAGTATGATAGATTGTCAGTATAAGGATTAATTTTGAAGAGACAAAACAGTTACTTTGATATTTGGATGAAGGAAATTTGTAGTGTCCAAATAATAAAAACTATGCGTTTATTAACATAAAAAATGAATACATAAAAAAATACCCATTCACATAAAAAATGATTCATAAAGAAAGGGATAGAGGTGGAAATATACCAAGAAGGTCTGCCAGGTGAATAAATCCCCTGACCATTTATTTAATAAAAGAAAAAGTACAAAATTCAAGAGTGCCAGCTATTCCAACATCACAACAACAATAAAACCCAATACACCCCATTCAACGAACAATTTCAACTTTTAAAATTAAAAAAGAACACCATAAACCACCTCGAGTCACGAGCAAATCCATCGCAAATCAGCCATCTGCATCCAGGTTTCAAAAACACATTACCACCATCATGGGAGAGAACCACTATACTCCATGAGAATCACACCATCACCGGTGCATAAGCTCAGAAGACATTCCAAGGGACACGCGATCACGCCATCATCACCAAGACTGGATAGTCCAACATTATACCAAAGGAAAGCCACCGATGGGAGGATCCAAGTCATCATGAACCAGAAACGCCACCCGGGCATTGATCTGTTCCAATCAGACCACGGATGAACCCTCACCGGGTTCCAAAGCAGGCCGTACGTGAATTTGATAAAAACATGATGAATACAGAGGAACCAGCAACAGAAATCCTCAAAAATCCACCAGATTCAAAACCAAATGACGGGAACATAAATCACTAGAAATAAACAAAACAACCCAAACGAAGAATCTGCAAAAGCTCACCAAATCCGCAGCCCAAATCCTCCCCCTCCGGAAACGCAGAATCGACGTCGAACAACACAAGGAGCCTGCCGAAAGCGAGGCAAGGTCACGAAGGACTCACCGAACCGAATCCACCGTCAGCACTGAGATCCGAGACGCTCCAAACTGAGACTATGCCGATCCACGACGTCAATAGCCACGCCGGGACGGAAGCCAGATAACCTCACATGGAAGCGACACATCGAGCCGAGCGACGATGCCGAGAACATGAGCCGGAGAACCGCCGGATGCAGACGCACACCCCCGATGCCAAGACTCACCTACGACGAGCCGAGGCCAGATGTTGCGGCGAGTAGATCCAAGCCGGAGGGGGACGAAGACGGAGGAACGATGGGAAACCCTAGCCGCTGCGGAAGAGAAGCGAGACGCCGCTCAGAGGCTCTATCTTCAAGAGGTGGAAATATATTATATAAGAATAATATCATATTTTATTTAAATATGGGAAAAACATTAATATGAACCAAAAAATTAATGAATACATTAACTAGGGTTGAATACACACTGAGTACATCATAAAAATTTCAAAAGAATTTGATTTATTATATTAATTAATCATTTGGAAATAATTTAACTATTTTTTATTTATTGTATTCTTTATTTATTAACTATTCTCTAATTTGTTATTCTTTTGTTTCTTATCAATCTTAGAGATGTTATTTTCATGGTTCCATTAATAATTTGGTAGAATAATCTCAATTATTGGTTTTGAAACATATATTCCATGATTTCATAGAGATTCATAGTAGAGTTCCATAAAAAATTAGTATTTTAATGTATTAATTATTATGTTAAAACTAAAAATAAATTAAAACAGAAAATTGATCATCTGTTAACATCTTCTTTCAATAGAATGAAACTTAATGAAAATTTTGAGTCAATAAGGTTTCCTTATGAATTTTTCATTCATTAATGTTTTGAAAATAACAAACACTTTATCTCAAAGAAAATTTTATTTCCCTGAAGATTTATCATAATAAGGAAATTTTCCTTTCCCAATGAAATTTTCTCCTAACCTTCATTTTCATTGTTCTTGTTATAGTTTCTCCAAAGCTAACACTTTTTATTTCTAACTGTAAAATTTGGTTTCATATCTAAAGCCTTAGAATCCTATAAATACTTAGATATTGAGTATTCTGTTTTTAGGTTCTGAATTCCGATTCCGAATTCTCTGAATTTAGATCTTGAATTATCTGAAATTCAGATTATGATTTCTTTGAATTAAGATTACGAATTCTCTTAATTTAGATGATGAATTCTATGAAATTCAGACTCTAAATTCTCTAAAATTTAGACTATGATTTCTCTGAATTCAGACTCAGAATTCTCTGAAATTCAGATTCAGAATTCATTAGAATTCAGGTTCCGAATTCCTCAAAATTCAGGTTCTGAATTCTTCAGAATTCATGTTCTGAATTCTTCATAATTCCGTCTCCGAATTCCTTTGAATTCAGACTCCAAATTCATTGAAATTTAGACTCCAAATCCTATAGAATTCTGATTCTTAATTCCTTGAAAAAAATAATCTAAATATCTATGTAATATAGACTCTGAATATTTATTTGTGTAGACTCCGAAATTTATTTTCCCTGGACTCTGAAAATGGATTTGGTTAAGCAACCATATTTTTCTTACTCTTGTCTTAATTATGAAACATTGTCATTCATTCTATTTCTAATTAACTGTTGTTTGAGTGACACATGTATAGGTCCCTCGGAGATTCAAGGAAAAATATGACTATTGGAGGAGGGAGAAAATCATTGGAGAAGTGCCTATAACTAGGTTCTCTTTTGAAAGATCTCACACAACAAAAAAAATAATGATCTATCATTCTAGAGACCACATGTTGTTGAAGTGATTTCTAGAGAGAGACTCATGATTAATGCATACTGAACATCTTGTTCAACTTGCTTCATGCAACCCTGATTTTCGTTGTGTACAATCAAGGACTTCCAAGTATAGAAAGACAGAGGTACCGACTACCTTAAATTTTGAGGGATTCCTTGGATAAGAAGGCAGAGGTGCCGACTACCTTAATATTTGAGGAATTCCTTGTGTAAAAAGACATAGGTGCTGACTACCTTGAAGTTCGAGGGCTTGTGGGGATAACAAGACAGATATCAATATTCCTATCGAGGGATTACCCTGGTGTGGGTAAGACGGACATTATTGAAAGCATAAATCAAAGGAGCTTTGTCCATGGTTATTGGATACCCTTCTCTTTGGGTTAAAATATTTCATACTATTTACTTGTATTGTTTCATGTTTAATTTCCACTGCATTTTGATTAATATGGAAAGTATAACTATCTTATACTTTCTTGTACTTTTATATTCTGATTAATAAGAATCTATATGCTTTATAGTAGAATCTTTTCCTGGTAAAATTTTCATAAGTTTTATTTCAGGAAAAATATTTCTGGAACCTAGCAAAGTTTGTAGAACATAGAGGCATTGGAAATTTACCTTGTTTAACCTTGTTAATAATATTTTTCATTAAGGTTAAAAACAAATGTTTTATACCAACTTAAAGGTTCCAAAGGAATTTTTTAAAGTATACAATTCGCCCCCTCTTGTAAATTGAGCATCTATATTCATATTTCAATTATACAATTGGTATCAAAGGTGGTCATTGAGATACTTATATTCAAATATAAGTTTTCTTGCTCAAGTTTTAATTGGTCTAAATATTTTCCTTGCTTTGGATTCTTATCCTTGTTTAAAAACTTTTACTATTTACAAGTTTCTATGGAAAGATGGTTTCTTTTAGATGGAAGGAATGAATGTCGATTGGATTGACAATCTAAATCCTACCAGACCACATATATTTGATGGAAATAATTATGAATATTGGAGAGATCGTATAAATATTTTTGTTATTAATACTGGAGTGGAGAACTTCGTTATGATTACTAGAGATTACAGGATTCCTCATAATAAGTTAGAACTTTTACTAATCAAGAAAAGTCAGAATATCAACTAAACTATAAGGTACGAAAAACTTTGTTATGTTCTATGACCAGGAATATATATATTCATATTTCTTCTAGTGAAGCTATAAATTTTATTTAGTAGAAATTGGAGGTTACTCATTTTGGTACATCTGACGTTATAAAAACTAGAAGATCTATGATTAGAGCAGAATATCATGGATTTCTTTTTCCTTATCGAGAACTAGTGTGAGAGGTACAACAATAATTTATGACTATTGTTAATAGATAACAATCTATGGGTGAGAAATGTTTAGATGATGAGGCACTTGTGTACAAGATTATAGTCATCTTTGCCTAATGGGTGGGAATCTAAGAGAACAATTATTGATGAGAATGGAAAAGAATCTCAAATTACTCTTGAGTTGCTTTTTGAAACTCTTCTTCAACATGATACAATAATGAAACAGATTCTGATTTGAATAAGAAAAATAATTGAAATGGAAATGTAGCCTTTACTTCTAAAAAAGATAAGACTCCTAAAAGGGTTAAAAAAATCCAAGTCAAAGAAAGTCACTATTTTATCTCAATCAAGTGAAAGTGAAGATTCTGAGAATGATCTAGCTAATATTTCTCAGAATGTGAACAAGATAGTTGGGAAGAAAGACTTTTTGTATAGATATAAGAAGATTTAAAGAATGGACTAGAATGATTCTGAAGTTACTTATTATAAATGCAGAAGAGTAGGGCATATAAGGCCATATTGTCCTATGTATAAGAGAAAGGATAGAAAGGAAAATAATTATGAGAAGAATAGAAATAAGTACTACAATGCTAAAGCTAAGAATGTTTTGAAAGCTAATGACACCTGGAGCACCAGTAGTGGACACTCTTCTGATGAATCCTCAGAATATGAATCTTCAGATCAGAAGAATCTTGGTTTACTAATTGGATTACCCATTGATAATCATTGTCTAATGTCTAAGGTACACAATTTTGAATCTATAACCAATGTTTCCGTAAATTAAAATTATAGTGTTAATAGATATTATGAATCTTCAGATGAATAATCTTTTTCTGATGAAGATAATACTTGACCTACTTATGAAGACGATTCTATGTTTTCTAAGATTCTTAAGAATGAAGTTTCTAAAGTGAAGAGAAAGCTTGATAAGGAAAATACAAGGATTTATATTCTTACTAAAGAAGTATTAAATCTTTATAAAGATCATGATAAGAAAATTTATGATTTTGAAATTATTTCAAAAACCCTTGTGGAAGTTAATTATGAGAAGGATAAAGTTTCTAAGGATCTAGAAAAATTAATTTCTAAGAAAAATGTTTTAGAGACTAACTTTAGTGCTAAAACTAATGTTTTGGAGGATAAAAACATAATTATTAGACTGAAGTCAGAAATATTTTCCTTGAGGAAGTGTTTGTCAAACATTACCTTAAGTAAGGAAAAATTTGATAAGTTGTATTCCAAAATTTTATCTCTAAGGAATAATTTTATATTTGGTTATACTCATTAAAAACATGTTTTTATTAATAATTATTTTGTTCCTAAATGTGCTTCATTCTACAATAAATTTCATTGTGGTGGTCATTGGGAAAAAAAATTCCTTAAACAAAACATAGTGCTTAGGTTTTCATAAAGATTGTTTTTATAAGAAAATGTGAATTCCTATAATTTTTCTTTCTGAAGATTTTGGATACAAAAAATTTTTTGGTTTTGAAAATCTAACACTATTTTTTCAGGAAAATAAAGATAGTACTAACATCAATACTTGGTACATGGATAGTGGATGTTCCCATCACAAGACTGGAAACAAAAACATCTTTGAAAAGATTATCAAGATGATAGGAGGAAAACTAACTTTTGGAGATAATGCTCAGGGAGAAATTATTGTTATAGATAACATTGTTCTTCTTGGAAAACTTGATTTAAAATTTTTTATTTGTTATGGGTCTTAAGCACAACATTATTAGCATAATTAAATTATGTGATGAAGGTTACCTTGTGAATTGTTTTAATTATAAGTTCATAGTACAAAATTCCAAGGAAGTGTTTATTCTTTATGCCCATAGGCAAGAGAATGTATACACACTAAACTTAGAAGACCTTAAGAGCCAAGACCTACCATGACTTAGTGGAGTGGAAGATCATTATTGGTAATGGAATAAAAGGTTAGGACATTGTAACCTTAGGAACCTATGTAAAATCTCTAAGAAAAGACTTGTTAAGGATCTACCGGAGCGTAGATTCAATTTCTGCAAAAGTTTGTGATCCTTTTCAATATATAAAGAAACATAAATAAAGTTTTAAATTAGGTGGGGAAGTCTTAACTAATGATGCATTACAATTGGTACATATAGATCTTTTAGGTCCAACACAAACTAGAAGCATTGGAAGCAAATATTAGGTATTTTTCTTATTTGATGATTACATTACATTTATGTTGGTCTGTTTTATAGTAAGGAAATCTGAAGATTTTTCTTATCTCAATATTTTTAGAGCCCAAGTTTAAAATGAGAAAACCTTCAATTGATAACTATTCATAGTGATCAGGGAGGAGAATTTCAGAATTTTTATTTTGAAAATTTTTATATTAAAAAAGGCAATACTCATAACTTATTAGCACCGCGAACTCCTCAAAAAAATGGTGTTGCTAAAAGAAGAAGTTGAATTCTTCAAGAAATAACAAGAACCTTGTTGAGTTAATATTCGATAGCTAAACACTTTTCCCCTGAAGCTGTAGGTAATGCTTGTTATACTGTAAATTGAGTTTTGATTTGACCATTTCAAAATAAAACCCATTTTGAGTTATGGAATGGTAGAAAACTTAGACTTTCCTACTTCAAGGTATTTGGATGCAAATTATTCATTCTGAATACGAAATATAATCTACATAAGTTCGCACCCAAATCTGATAAAGTAATATTATTAGGTTACTCCACTACATCTAAGGCTTATAGAGTTTTCAATAAAAACACTTCTACTATTGAGGAAATATTACACGTTAAATTTGATGAAACCTATCCCTTTTTTCAAACACCCTCAACATATATCTATGGATGTGTTTTTAAAAACTGATTATCAACCCTGATATAAGATCCTTTTGATAAGAAAAATTTCCAAGATAATATTTCTGATGCATTTACTCCAGAATATTTCCTACCATATCTAGATGAACAGATCTTAAAAAACCCATATAAGGTGTTTCTATAGAATCATCTCAGTGATAGTATCATTGATGATGTAAATAAACCTGTAAGGACTAGAAGTTTCTTAAGAAATGAAGTATAACATCTAGCATTCCTTTCTCAATTAGAACCAAAAATCACTGAAAATGGTTGAAGTGATGATGATTGGATAAAATCCATGCAAGATAAGATAAATAAATTCAATAGCAATAAAGTCTGGACCTTGGTTGAAATACCTATGAAAACTTCTGTTATTAGAGTAAAATGGGTCTTCAAAAATATGTGTTATGAAAATGGAATCATAGTAAGAAATAAATCTATATTAGTTACTAAAGGCTATAATCAATAAGAAGTAATAGACAATGAAGAAACCTATGCTCCAGTATCTATACTTGAATATATTTTTATTTTACTTTCCTTTGCAACATTCTTTAATTTTAAACATTTTCAAATGGATGTTAAATATTTTTTCATTAATGGTTATGTTCAAGAGGATTTTTTGGTTTAACAACCACTTAGTTTTGAAGAAAGAAAATCCAAAACATGTTTCAAACTTACCAAAGCTTTATATGGACTTAAACAAGACCCTAGAGCCTGGTACGATAGAATTACAAGATTTTTTCTTCAAAATGATTATTTTAAATGAAATCCAGATTCAACCCTTTTATAAACAAAGATAAAGAAAATGTTTTTATTGTTAAAATTTATTTTGATGACATTATATTTGGTTCAACTCAGAACTCTTTAATAGGTTTATTTTTGAATCTAATGAAATTTGAGTTTGAAATGAGTATGGTTGGTGAGTTGAAATTTTTCCTTGGTTTTCAAATTTCTCAAAAACCAGAAAGAATCTATATATCCCAACATAAGTATATTAAAGATCCTCATAAAAAGTATGGATATTGAAAATCTAAAAGTATTATTACTCCCATTGGAACCTCAAATTTACTTGATCTTGATGAAGCTGGGAAACTAGTAGATCAAACATTTTTTAAAGGTATGATAATAAATTTACTATACTTGATAGTTAGTCATCCTAACTTGATGTTTTTAGTAAGATTATGTGCATGATATCAATCCAATCCTAAGGAATCTCATTTAAAGGCAATGAAATTAATTTTTCGCTACTTAGAGGGAACCACAGATTTATAACTCTTTTATACTTATAGAAATGATTTTTTCTTAAAAATATTTTTGGATGCTGACTTTGGTGGATGTAGAATAGATACGAAAAGTACATCTAAAACTTTTTATTTCGTAGAAGATTCATTAGTTTCGTGTTCATTGAAAAATAAACACTCAGTTGCACATTCCACTACTAAAGTTGGATATGTAGTAGCTAGAAGTTGTTATGCTCAAGTATTGTGGATGCAACACAGACTCACAGACTATGGTATGAGTTTTACCAAAACACAAATATTATGTGATAATACTAGTGTCATTACCTTAAGTAAAAAAACCCTACACATCACTCTCATGCAAAACACATAGATATTAGTCATCACTTTCTTAGGGATCACACACAAAAATAGGATATCATTCTTCAATTTATCAGAATGCAAGATCAACTTGCTGATATTTTCACAAAATCATTACCCTCTTAAATATTTGGAAACATTAAATAAAAGTTAGGAATGATAATTGTAAGGTAATCTTCCATATCAACTTATTATTGAAAACTATCTTATTACAGTAATAAACTCATTTTCATAGAGGGAGTGCATTTAGTTGTTAGTCAATTTTTTCCGTATTCTAAAATTTTTCTTAATCTATTATTTTTTGTATTCTAAAATTTTCTGTAATATGATTTTCATAATCAAAATTTTCTTTAAATTTTTTTTTAAATTTGTCTGGAATCTAAAGTTCTTAAACAAATATTTTGCTCATTACAAATAATCTTCCTTGAAATCTAGAATCTATGTTTTCATTCTTATGTTTTCATAATCATATTTTTACTTGTTATTATTATTATTTTTAAATTTTTAAGAATCATTCTTTTTCTTAAATATGAATGTTTATCTTGAAAACATCAAAAGATCGAAACCTATCAAAATTCTTCTTTGGTTATCATTTCAACCATCATATTTGATCAAAAGTTTTTTTAGCCATTGATCAACCAAGGAAGTTGAACTGTCACCTCAATTTCTTATATAAAGACCCTCTAGTGGTTTTCCCACATCGGTTTTTCAGGCTTTTGTGTGCTAAAGCTCTGCCTCTATACTTAAGGTCATTCTGAATCTCTAACGTTTCCCATGTTCCAAATGTCTGCTGAAGCTTCTCCTTATAAAGATATGTCAACTGTCATGGAAATATATGAATGGAAGATATATCGAGAAAGGTTATTCGATACCAAATTCTTCAACAAATATGATTCTATTATATCTAAGAATGTAAAATTGAATGTTTAGGAGAGCCATTGTGTTTCAAAGATGAAGGCACAGGATCTGGTGTATCCGGACTTGTGGATTGAGTTCTATGAGACCACAAGTAGCATTAAGAAAGAATGCAGAGACAAGTACTTTTTCAAGTTTTATAGAAAGACCTAATATTTTTATTTTAGCAAGTCAGCAAGTCTGATTAGAATTCCTTATGAAGGAGAAGCAGTGTTCTGTACTCACAAATTTCCTGATGTATCGGGATCTTTTCATAAGGAAAAGGCTATAGTGTGTCTTGGCTTGAAAGGAGTGAATACGCCAAAGATTTTTCATCTGTCTACAAACTTAGGGATTCTTTAATTATGGGTTCAAGGCATTATAATTCTAAGGAAAGGGGTTAAAGATAATCTGAAGAAGAGTGATATCTATATATTGGAATTCTTGGTGAACCTCAAAAATATAAACATGGATAAATATATCTTGGTGATGATTGAGAGTATCAATAATGGAAATCTTAAATGACAAATAATTATGTATCCATCTATTCCCTCAAAGATTATAGTTCTTTATATAGAATCTTTCAAAATTCCAAGAAGTTCAAAGCCGAGAAATTACAAGTTAATGTTGTTGAGTGGTGGTACCTTAAAGTGGATAAAGGCCAGTTTCTCTAATGAATCTGAAGAATTTTATGATCTATCTGAAGAAGAATTAGAAGCTTTTTCAAAGAATCAGAAAGTGGTTGAAACCTCTAAGAATAGATGAAGGAAGATAAATTATAAGGAATGAGAAGATTAATGAAAAAACTCATGTGGCTAAGGAAACTCAGTCAGCACAACCGAAGCCAAAGTGGAAAAAAGCTTATCCTTATTAAGTAGTGGCTAAGTGGGGAGAGGATAAGAAAAATAGGAAGTAAGGGGAGCCTAAGTTTGGCTTGGACCCTAATGATGCGAAATCATTAAAAATAAATGTTGTTGAAGAGCTTGGGAAGTAACAAGAAGAGAGGAAGAAAAAGAAGAGGATGTCTGAGGTTGAGATAGTAAAATCTCTTCTAAAATATGCTGAGAAATCATATGAACAAATCCTAGTGCCAAAATATTATTTTCTAGAATCACTTCTTATGTCTCCGGGAAAGAAATTTGTCATTTTATAATCACATATTAAAGAAGATGTTGTTGAAGAAGAAGAAGGAGAAGAAGAAGGCAGTGGTGATACTGAGGATGTGATATGTCATGTAGAGTATTATCATGAGAAGGAAAGTATTTCTGAGAAATTTTAAATCCGAACATCTAAAGTCGAGTCATGAAAACTAGCTACTCTAGGTAAGGATGAGAATGGTGAGGAAGAAGTGAATAAATTGTCTGAATAGGAAATTAGCAATCATGATTTGATCCAGCCAAAGGATGTTGAGGTAGGAGCCAGGAAAGAAGAAGTAGATGAAGATAAGATTCTTCAGCTATGAGATATTGAACAAAAATATCCCAAAGCACAAGACATCATTCTGTGAGCTGATAAGGGAAAGCAGGTGGCAGTAGATACACCATGTAAATTTGTCGTGAAGAAGAAAGATGATGCTGCTTCATCAAAGAGGAAAGCTGAAGACATAGAAAAATAATCCTCATCAACCAAACACTTGGATTTAGAATCATCTTCCCTTGGACATGATTTTGTTGTTTAGTAATTGAAAAGGATGGTTGGTATTATTCCCTTATTCCCAAGCATAGACTCTAGATGGAAGATGCTTCAGCATATGAATAATCAGAAATCAGATTATGTTTCCATTGTTATGGAAGAATGTGTTAGACTCGAGGAATATTTCAAATCTTTTCTCGATGGTTATGAGGCTCATAAAAGATCTTGCAAGAAGATTATAATCTGGTCAATGAAGACAATAGAAGAGATGAAAATATTTTATGAATTTCATGATAATGTGAAGGATGCTTTTGACATCGAAGATGGGAAGATCGAGGATCATTCAAATAGTTTTGAGGAAAATTTAATACTAAAACAGACTACTCATATGAAAGAAGTTAAGGATCTGAATGGAAAGCTTAATTCTCTGGCCATGAATTGGAATAGGGAAAGGGATCTCAAAATTGAGATTGAAGAGAATATTTTCGATCAAGATGAAGTGTTGAAAGCTCAAGTAGAATGTCTTAAGGCTCTGGAAGAAAAAATTAAAGCCTTAGAGAAGAAAATTAATGAATAGGATTAGTTGCATTAGCGTGCATAAGAGGATCACAAGGAGATCAAGAATCTAAAAACCATTGTGAAGAATCTAATGCCAATGCAGAAATAAGGATAATTTATTTCCATTCCAATATTTTTTTGAACTTTTCCTTGTACAAATTAATTCAACAATAAATAAATGCAGGTTATTCTTTATATATTTTGTTTTAGGTTATTTAGTATTAATTTTTTAGAAAGCAATTCTTTTTCTATAACACCCCAGGTAAATAAAGAATATGAAATTTTCATAATTATCCATTTTTGTGAATAAAATATTAATATTACTTTAAAGGGGATGCTATGATCGATGGCATACCCAATACGCAACAACGAGTTTCTTGGGAATCTTATGTTGCACTCTAATAACAAAATAATATTATTTTAAATGGTAGTTAACGCCTAGACGTTGTAATGGCGGGAATGAACAGAACTAACTACAAAATGATTATATATGTTTGTCAAATATTTTTACTTTTTACATTAAATGTTAGAGGATTAAAAATGTGAATGAATCAAATTTTAAGTGTAAACATTCTAATATTCATTAAAAGGTCGATTAACCGCCTTTTGATGGCGAACCTCTTTTAAATCCACTTTTTGAAAATTTTATGTGTTTTATTTGACAAAATAAAATTCTTCTTTATAATTGGGACCTCAAAATTTACTTTGTGTAATGTTTTGGTATTTTTCCGATAAAGTTCATTTTTTTAATGAATAGCGAAAAATGTTGTATTTTAATTCAAAACCTCTTTTTAATCTAATTTATTTATATGATTATATTATCTTTTGAATTGTTTTAAAGTTAAATAAGAATATATTTTTACCATTTAATCCAATATTGGTCATTGGAATTAATTTCACTTTGAAATTGGACTTAAACTAGGGTCAATCTTTTAATAGATATTGTTTCTAAAATCATGCTATTTGTTTTGACAGTGAGAATTAATTATTAAATTAATTAATGCAACATATATGTTTTGAATTTTGTAAAATAGACATCATTTTTTAATTTGGAATATCAAATATAGCTTAGGGTGAATTTTTTGTATTTTTCTGAAAAAACTTCAATTTTTTATGAATAGTGAAACCACTAAGTGGCAGCTTAAAAACTGATTTTTCGTTTAAATGAAACATCACCACTTCTGTGATTTTAATTTCAAAAATCCGACATACATGGTTTTCATTAGAATTTAAAATTTGGTTCAATGAGATTAAAATAATTTTTTGGTGATTAGTAACTTTTATGTTTTTAATCGCGATTAGAGGTAATTAGTGTAATTTAAGGTAAAAATAATGTTTTAATAATATTAAATGGCCTAGACACATGTTATACCCTCATTGGATGTGTCATGGACGACCAAGAAAATACATGGGTCAACTTGGGGACCCCATGGATCCACTTTTCTTGGAAAATGACATAAATAACTTTTTATTTAAAGTTAAAATAAAAATGTCACAAGCATGAGTTGTTTTACTAAAACAATTTTTAAATGGGGTTATACAAGTCATATTTCTTACTATAAATATTCATTAGAAAGATAAAAATATTTCCTAAATCATTGTATTTTTTTATAATTTTTTGACATTAAATAAATTAAATTATTTATGAAATCATGATGTGGCAGCGATTACCTCATTAATAAAGGATTTAAATAAAATGAAAAGATAATATTAAAACTATAACTTACACTTGTAAAAAACCTATTTTATGAGTATATTTATAATAATTACCACCTTATCCTCTAAATACATCAATGTGGGACCTTTAAAATCTGAAACTCATTTGAAAATAAAGTAACATTTTGTAACTTTCCAAGAGTGCCCCTCCTCTCCTCTTATAAAAGGCCCCCACCTCTACCACCTTACCCACACCTCTCAAGTCTTTGGCTTGGCCAACCCCTGCTCATTGTTTCTCTCCAAATCCCTCTATTACTCCGAGAAGCCTAACATTGGGCAGAAGTCTTCCCAAGGAAGCCTTTGAGCTCAAATCAAAGAGACATACTCGATTTTAAGGTAATGACTTCACCTGTGTTCTTTTGTTTTATTTTGCTTCACCGAACCCTAAAATCTTTTTATTAATTTATTTTGTAAAAACTCCAGTATATTAAATATACTAAGATGTTGTTATAATAAGGATTCTATCTACACTTACACACACCTACATCTAATGGGTAAAGAACATACTATTTCTGTGGATGGGGAATTTCGGCCTCACGAAACGATGATTGTTCAATATTCTTTTAACACCATAAAAGGTGGACATTAACATGTCACTATATTTATATATGATATATAATATATTTATGTTTTACTTAAGCTTCTGTATTTTTCATTTATGGCATACATTTATGGTTTTCATTATGGTTAAACGCGATATCTTCATTTTAGGAAGTGCGGACTACCGCCCCCTCAAAGTGATTTGATCCGTCAATACAATATGTGGTATGTATAAAGGATAGATTTAATGATATTATATATTATACCATACTTTAATTATAATACTATTATGTATCATTATTTTTTAATTCCATTAAATAAGAAATAGAAATGGAAGTAGCATTCATGCGTACGTACGGCTTACCGTCTCCATGAACGGTGCATTTCATTTCTTACCTCTAAATGTTATGTAATATTATAAATGCCTGTATATAATGGATATATATTATATATATGATATCTACATAATTAATATAATTCTGGATATAATATATATTTTACCACATGAATAACTTGTAATTATAAAGAGTTTATTTTTGACTCAAGTAGCAATGATCTACAAAATGACCATTATTAACTTAAATAATTACATAGTGTTCATAGCATGGTAGTAAGTGATATAAAAGGAATAATGAACTTGAAAAAGTTTCTTAAGCAAGTATAAATTAACTCAACTTTATTATTCAGGAGGTTAAAGAATGATCGAGTCAAGTCGGACCCGGGGTAAGGGAACCTACCCCTCTGTTTCTTTTTTAGTACACTCTTTTATGTCATTCCTTTTAAGCCCATATTTCTTATGATTGGGATGTTATTTTATATTAATCTTGCTGAAAATTTTATTTTAATATGATTAGAGACCCTATTTTATCTCATCAATCCATTTTTGTAAGTTTTAAGTGGCGTCGTTCGGCTGCCTAGTTTTTGTAAGGGATTTTTCATCTCACTTTTATTCCAGTGAGATTTATGCTACTTTTACCACCATTTCCTTTGATTGGTATATGTACTACCCATTATTCTACTCTTTGTGTAATATACTTTCTTTTATGAGTATTTACATCAATGTTGTATTGTCCTTCTTTCATGGGGTGTATGCTTCGAAAGATACCCAAGTCGGTATGGGAACTTTTCACCCTCCTCTTTTTAAAAGACTTATTTTGTTGGGTCTTTTAATTTACATATTTTAATGTTGGGATATGTTCTTATATATCCTTATTGATGTAAATTTTATGTCCAAGTGATGAGATACCCTTTTTATCTCTCATCAACTCATTTTTTGAAGTTTGAAGTGACGCCGTTAGGCTGTCCAATTTTTGCAAGGGAACTTCTTAACCCAATTTTGATTGTTTGGGGTAAACTTGTACTCATTGAATATGTGGTTCTATGAATATTTGGGAATGACCTCTGATTTTTTTACACTTAACATCCACTTATATTTGGTGTATTCATTTGTCACCCATAATTATGTAATTGATTTATCCTTAATCCAAGGATAACGTCTTTGTATGGGACTTCGTATCAATCTCCATTCATTGAGGCGTAATTTGTTTTATACACAACATTCTTTTATACGGTGTATAAACCCCTTTGAATTTTACGTTTATCCGAAATATATATTTTTTATACAAAGCGTTTTACTAAACAACAAAATGGAATGTTTTTGTCGTACGTATGCGGCGACAACGACTTCTCCACCACCGTGACCATTATTTGAGTTTAGACTTCATCTACAAGCCATACCTTTTTTTTTAAATGAAAAATAAATACCATGTTTTACTTTTCTTTTATTTTGGTATTGAAAATGGTATTCATAATGTTTTTATATCAATGTGTTTTATTGATGTCTTGTGATTGAAAAGTGGAAATGTTATGTTTCCTTTATGCATGTTTTATGTGATACGATTATGGTATGGTTTTTGGGCATTATTATGAAGACAGGTGTTTCCATGATAAACTAAGGGCATGTGAGCCCGATATAGATCTCTAATGCATTGGGTAACACGAAGGAGTTAAACATTAAGGTTTCTCTGAAGAGTTTTAGGGAATATACTGTGATGGGTATTCCAAATGTAACCAAGAGGGTTACTCCCTATGTAAGAATGTTATGAATGCCTCAAGTTACCTTTATGCCTTATGATTTATATGATTTATTCATGATTTGATGAGGTATGTTAAAATGATTATGTTTTATGAGTAAAGTATGATTTCATACATGGACTAATGTTTTCTTTTCGTACTTTTATATCCCTTACTGAGCTATTTATGCTCATCCCAAGTTTTTTTGAAATGTTTTTCACAAGTCAAGGGAAAGGTGCATGTTAGGATGATAGTGTCAAGGAAGTTTCAAGAAAGAATCCATGTTTTATTTTAAATATGTTTTCGTTGATGGGTATAAACGAATACTATCTTTTATGTAACCACTTTGTTTAAATGTGGAATGTAATTCATGATTTATTATCTAATTCTCTAAAACTCTAAACCTGAAAAGATCCTCAATGTGAATTATTCGTTTAATTCATTATTAAGTAAGGTTTAAGGCCGAGGCCTTATATTTTCCTTTCTATACCCTCAATTTCTTTTTAAAAATCACTAAGGTGGAAAAAGGAATGATAAAAATAATATAATGTAAATAAGATATTTCTTTATGTAAGGGGGAGTTCATATAGAGGAAATCTATTATCAATGAAAATTTTTGTGTGCTAGATAATTTAAAATCTCATTCTGGAAATCAATAATATGATCTTTAGTGATATTGAATCCTAATGGGGAGTTAGTCGAATTCACTATGATCCATAAGTAAAGAAAGATAAGTTTTTATTTTCAAGTCAATAAAATTTCTATGTCCATAGATTATTTTTAGTAAGGATGTTTTTTATTTCAAAAAGGGGGGGATATTGTTGAGTCAATAAGGTTTCTTTATGACTTTCCATTCCTTTATGTTTTTAAAATCACAAACAATTATCTCAAGGAAAATTTTATTTCCCCAAAAATTCATCTTAATAAGAAAATTTTTCATTCCCAAGGAAATTTTTTCCTTACCTTCATTTTTATTATTCATGTTATAGTTTCTCTATATATAACTATTTTTATTTCTATGTGTAATATTTGGTTCCATATCTAAATCCTCATAATCTTATAAATACTAAGATATAGAGTATTCTGTTATCAGTTTCTGAATTCAGATAATGAATTCTCTAAAATCAGATTCCAAATTCTCTAAAATTCAGATTTTGAATTCTCTGAATTCATAGTCAAAATTATCTAAATTTAGACTCTGAATTCTCAGAAATTCATATTCCAAATTCTATGAAATTTGAACTATGAATTCTTTGAATTGAGACTCTAAAATATCTGAAATTCAGATTTCAAATTCCTCATAATTCATGTTCTCGATTCCTTAGAATTCAAGTTCTGAATTACTCATAATTCAGGTTCCAAATTATTTATAATTTAAACTCTAAATTCCTTAGAATTCAGACTCCGAATACATTGAAACTCAGACTCTGAATCCTATAGAATTGTGATTCTGAATTCATTGAAAAAAAGAATCCTAATATCTATATAATATAAACTCTGAATGTTTATTTTCATAGACTCTGAACTTTATTTTTCCTAGACTCTAAAAAAATGGATTTGGTTAAGAAACTATATTTTTCTTACCCTTGTTTTAATTATGAAATGTTGTAGTTCATTCTGTTTCTAATTAACCATTGTTTTAATGACACATGTACATGTCCCTCAAAGATTCAAGGAAAAATATGACCATTTGAGGAGGGATCCGGCCATTAGAGAAGTGCTTATAAATTGGATCTCTTTTGAACAAGCACAAAAACAAACACAAAAATAAACAAAACTACTGATCTATCATTCTAGAGACCACATGTTGTTGAGGTGATTTCTAGAGAGAGAGACTCTCATACTTTTTGCGTACTGAACATCATGTTTAGCTTACTTTATGCAACTCTACTTTTTTCTTTGTAAAATTGAGGGCTTATAGGGATAGGAATAAAGAGGTGCTGACTACCTTAATGTTAAAGGAATTTCAGGGATAGAAAGACAAAGGTTCCAGCTACCTAAAAGTTAGATCACTTCCTTGTTTTGGAAGACAGAGATGTCGATTACATTGAAGTTTGAGGGCTTACGGGGATAATGAGAATGATTCTGATATTCCTACCACGAGCTTACCCTGGTGAGGGTAATATGGACAATCTTGAAAGTATAAATCAAGGTACCTTTATCCAAGGAGGTTGGATACCCTTATCTTTGGGTTAAAAGATTTCATACTTGTTACTTGTATTATTTCAAGTTCATTTTCTATTGCATTTTTATTCATAAGTATAACTATCTTATACTTTCTTTTACTTATATACTCTGATTAAAAATATTCTATATGCTTTAAGCTAGAATCTTTTCCTTGTAAATATTTCTTAAGTTTCACTTCTGGAACTATATTTTTGGAAACTAGCATAGTTTGTAGAACTAAGAGGCCTTGTGAATTTACCTTGTTTAACCTTGTTAAACATATTTTTCCTTATGGTTAAAAATGAAAGCTTTATGACAACATTACAGGTTCTAAAGGATTTTTTTTAAAGTATATAATTCACCCCCCCCCCCCCCCTCTTGTAAATTAAGCATCTACATTCATATTTCAATCCTTCATAAAAGTGGAACCAATAATCAAATTATCATGTTTCATAGAGATTATACCCCTTACTACCTCCTAATTTGGATGCTTTCATTGGTAGTTTTATTTAGTTTTCTTATTAATAGATACATTGATATAATTGGATGATGAGTATATTGTTTAAGAATATCATTGGGGATTCTGTTATTATTTGGTGCAAATTAGACCTAGTAAAATGGGAATCAGATGAACGGCCATGGGTAGAACATTGGGATGACATGGGGAAGGACTTCCATCATTGGAAAACCAATGGGTGGATATGGATCATTTATAATATGAATTATAATCAAAATCATTGGCATAAAAATCTATCACATGATTGGTTAACATCGGTTATCACACGGGGCATTAAACATCATTGAAAAATAAGTGAACCAAAATTGGTCCGTGATGGATGCATGGGAAGGTAATGAGCTCTATATTTTCATGTTTAGAATACCTAAATAGGAATGTTAGGCCTTAGGGATGATGAAGACCTTTCTAGGCCAATGGGTGTATGGGTGTGTTTCATTTTCTTGTACATTATGAAATTATAATAAATAAATATAATAGATTTTTTATAATCCCAAAAAATATGATAATTTTATGATTAATATTATCATTTTACTAGAATAATTCTTTTAAAATATAAGACAATTCTTATGATAAAAAATAACATAACAAACATAGGTTTTATAATCCAACCATGATGTTAGTGGTGTTTATAAGAATAATGTAACAAAAAAATAATAAACTCTATATTTAGTATCATTATTTTAGAATTATTATATTGGAATTATATTTTTTGAGTTAAAATATGTGATATAGTATGCTTAGGATTTGATTGAAAATTGTAAAGATGTATTGTTAGAATATTTACCTTCTCTAAACTTCCTCCAATGGACTACTACATCAGACCTTGAGGCATAGACATTTGGTTTGAAAAAGAATCTAAAACATGGTGAGGGATATTTAGGGAATTATTTTTCATATATTTGTATTTGTAGATATTTTTTTTATGATGAATGACTAGGGAATGGGTGTATTTATAGTCAAATGAAAGGGATATTATGTTTCATAAAATAATATGTATTTAATTATTTTATCTAGAGAATAAAAATGGTAATTATTATTGTGACAAATAATAGTTTTTGGTTATATAATACATGTTTTTACCATTTATACACTTTTAAAACTGAATAATATCATTGGAATATTTTATTTAATGAATATAATTAAATGTATTATTTTTTATAATAAAATATAATTTAGACTTTGGAAATTCAATTAGAGTCTTCAAAATTATGTTTATTATTTTTTAGTGAAATATTTAAATAATTAAATAAAAATAAATCATTAAATTGTATTTATAATGTATATACACATTTTCACATCATTATGTTGATGTAAAACATAATTTATTTGAAAAAAAAGATGTTCTATTAACCAATAATTCATATTTTTAGAAAAATATTACAAAACTACTAAAACATAATTTTTTTGTGACAATAATTTTCTATTTTAATTACATATCATATTTTTAATTTAATATAAAAACAATTTAGTACAGATATGTAAAAAAATGACTTGTTAAAAAATTTAACTCATGGATATTTTTTGATATATTATAAGGGATATAATTTTTTATTGTAATATTTTACTTTTATTGTCTAGTACAGTTTAAGTTTTATTTATTAGATATTCTAATATTCCCATCAATCAATTACTATTCTAAATTACGAGTTTTAATTCATATTTTCCTATTTTTATTCCCAAATGTTATGTTTGATATACAGTTATAATAAATAAATCTCATTTCTAGAATACATACTTCTTTTAAATTACTCCAATATTTTTCTATTACTCATTATTGAAATGAAATATTTATTTCTTGTATTTTTTTTCCTTATGTTAGTGTTTTTTATGGTTTTCATAATTATAGGAGATTGTGATTCCATAGAATTTCAATTTATGATATTTGTTTTATACTTGTGTTTAATATATGATTTTATTATTTTCAATTTTATGGAGTATTTTTAGACTTAATATGTAATGTTTTATGTTTTTTAAATAAAACAACATTCATTTTTTTCATGGGGTCCACGATTTTTATATTATAGTTTATACATAAATTTGAAAAACACATATAAATGAGAATATTTAACTTAAAAAAGAAAACATTTTTATACTATAAGAGTTATTGTTAACAAAAATTCCATAATGATAGAACAATCATGAATTTTTAACACATCTATATAACCAATTTGTAAAATATGTCTCTAATAGAATTATATGCATCTGAAATCCTCAAATATTCAATCTATTAATTTGATAATAAATAATTTCCTTTTATAATTATATAAACTTCATTGGTATTCATATAATGTCTAGTTCTACCATTTTAAAATAATCTTAGTACCAAATTCTTCAAATTATTCTATTTACTATAGGATATATCTTTGATATACACACAACACATATGGGGATAATAGTGTTGGGTATTTTTTAAAGAAAATTCTATTTATAAAATTAATTAATTTTATCATGGTAATGTGAATTGATCTCTTTTTCACTCTCTTTACCATTATTCTACTAGTACATACAAAAGCATACACACAAAAGGGGATACATGATTTGTATGGCTTACCTCTCAAATGAAAAGATTAGTCTTTGGTATGATCTAGATTTCACTAAGACTATATAACCCACTCGTATGAACCTGTGAGAGAAACGATTTGATTTTATCCTTATACTTCAGTTTCACATCTCCAAAAATAGTTTATAACATACTAAACATTATTTAACCCCAAATACTACAATTATTTACAATCAGGAAAAATAATTTATGAGTCATTCAGCAATAATGTTTTCTTTTTGGAGTTATTTATGTGATTATTTTTTAATATTATTATTCTATTATTACATTTAAAAGAAGGAGTTGAAATCCCTTCCTATTCTATATCAAATTTTAAAAGGGAGATTATTTCCTGATTTTACTTCTTCAACATTCACAGGTTAAAGTTCCCTCTTCACATTAAATACTTAGAACATGAATATAGTTGTATCTTCTTCTTTAAAGGGGCTAATTCGATAGACACTTCATTTTCTCTTTCACAAAATGTATGTCACATCATCACATTATATAAGTGGTAAAAAATAATACTTATTTTCTCATCTATAAAAAGAATCCATTTTGATAGCTCCCTTGACCACTTCATCTTCTTCAGTACGCATAAAAAAATTTGGATCTCTATTTATATTTCATCAAATATTATGAAGAATTTTTTAATAGTCACAACTTATTCTCTTTTATTCACCTTGATAGG
Organism: Viscum album; assembly: GCA_963277665.1. NCBI lineage: Eukaryota > Viridiplantae > Streptophyta > Magnoliopsida > Santalales > Viscaceae > Viscum > Viscum album. The sequence continues at coordinate 1,825,540,309 of OY728150.1, read as the reverse complement.
CATGTGTTATATAAAATTCAAAGCCTCGATCTTCGATACTCAACTTTTTATTCAATTATATGTAGTTTCATCTCACTCAACTAATTATTCATTATGTAGAAAAGTATGTTTAAATAATAGATATTGTTCTAACTATACTCTTGGTATAAAATTCACTATATGAATTATATTACCACAATTCAATTATTCATTAATCTCAATATATCAGACACCAAAATCTTAATCCTTCTATTAAAAGGACATCCATATTCACATTCCAGAAGATTGATCTTTTATTTTCATTCATCATGATATATGGTAAATAATTCATCCCACTTGTTTCTTTCAAAAAAATCATCACATTCATCAAAAACTATTTCCCACACTGGCATATCATTGTTGTATAAAGAACTCAATTATAATGGAATGATCTCACAAATTTTCACCCATTATTTATCAATAAAATAATATCATTAATAATGTAACTAACTAATCCACCCTGAAATTTTAATTTTTTGGTGTAGAGAAAATTCATCAGATTTAGATATTCTATTATATGTGTATCCAATGACCCCAAAAGTCCAACCATATAACTTATACATTGTATCGAATGACATGTATTTAGGATCCAAAAAACACATATGAAGATGGAATTTCAGTTAATTATGATGCATTTGTAGGTTGTGATGACTCATACATAGTCTGATATTAATCATACATAGAATCCAAATCAATATTATGAAGAACATATTATTTCAACAACGTTAAATTATCCTATACATGATCTTCGTATTATTATTGTAGATTTATTAATAATCATTTTCTTCTAGTATAATATACTTATACAGAGAAAAGAAAATTCTAGATGCATGAAGCATCTATATTACATCACTTTGGATGAATTAATGGACTTCTTATGATATTTTGTGAACAACCAAAATATTCATAATATTGTTTTTCAAGGTTTTATCTACTCTAATAGTTATTCATGGCCTGAAATACAGTAGTGCAATATTATAACCAAACTTGAAAGGAAAAAAAACGAACATGAAATCATTCATAGCTGATATTTTAGTGTTTTTTTAAACATGAAATAGTTTGAAACATATAAAAATAATGATGGGGTTGCCATTTTTTATTAGAATTAATGTTCCTTAGTGACCCCAAAAAATCCCATAGGGACTTCCTACCCAGTGAGGATATGAATGCTCCTTGCATTGTAGACATGGAAATCTTCCATTTACTGTGAACCTATATTAGAAATCATACAATAATTTTTTAATATAGCTAGATCCACTATGGATATAGTTTTTTATCCATGTGTTGGATTATCTACGTGGGTGTATATAAGGATTTATGGTGATACATTTTTTTGGTTAAAATCCATTAGGATTATTCAATTTCCCTATAATAGAATTGAGTATGAAGTATTCAAGACCAAATTCTAGACTCAAAAACATGCATTCTTTTTTTCTAAATTGTATACCTATACTTATCAATAAAATTAATAATTAAAATTGAACATGATATAACTTCATCAAAGAGATTGAATATTCACCCCTATAAATTATCCATGGAACTCAAATACATCATATATAATATTATCATTCATTAGAACATTCCTCTATACATCATGTTTGGCTTCTCCATTTATATTCTAAGAAATCCTTCTTAATTCCAATTATTCATTCTATATTAACATCACAAATCACTGATACTCTATATTCATTGTCAAAAGAATACATTATATAAAAGATGGGATCAATAAACACCCCCTTTATATTTACTCTGAATACTAAATTGAATGATATATCAATTTTGTGTTCATTATTTCTCAGTAATTATTCTTTTTCTTCTCTTATATTTTCTCTAATACCATTCATTTATTTTATTGTTCCCTCTACTTAAATGAAAATAATACAAATTTTTGATAAACGATGATATTAATTTGTAACGACCTGAATCCAGAGCCACTCAATTGGTGCCCCATACCCGGTTCACCACATGACCTCAAGTGCACTTCCCCAAATGTCAGAGGCTTCCGACTAGCAGCGAGGGCCTTGGTGAGTCATTAGGGAAACTATGCCCACATCTGGTAAGGTATACAAGGGAAAGGAAATAACAGTCAATAGAAGAAGTAGTAAACAACATACAATAACTGAAACTAAACAGTAGAAGCAATGAGTATATAGTAATGATTATAATGATGCATCAGGTACAAGTATCTAAGGAAAATAGAAAACACAACAACGTGCTGAAATAAAACTGAGAAACAAAGTATGAAAAGTAAACAGTAACTCCAGCAGCATCGTAAGCCTAAGCTCAGTATTATGCTCTCTAGCTCCAACCAGCAATCATGTACCTGAAGTATAGGGGCTACAGTCCCTATCCACACCTGCAACCATATAACCTGTTTGAGCCAAAAATCAGGACCCAAACAGGGTGTGAGACTAATCCCAGTAGGCATCCACCACAAGATATGTGCCCTACTGTCAGTGAGTAATATAGTAGAAGTAATGAACATTAATGTAGTAATGAACTAGGAGTACACAAGTAAACAATCCTACCAATTACCATTCACATTAATTTAACAATTAATTCATTAATTTAATCAAACATCCAAGGAATTTAGCAAGTCTCTCTATTCCAAGATAAACAGGTAACATAGCAGGCATCAAAAGACTACCTAAACAAACATGAAGTCCAATAGATCCAAGCTTGTGCATTGGCTTGGTAGACTCGTCTAAACCAACCAAAAAATCCACAATCATAATGAATCTCTAGGTGGCCCAAACTAGCAGACCCCTATAGTCAAGTAAACATACAAAGGCACAGACACTCCGGGAAGCACTCACGTCGATTCCAATGGGGTCTTGGAACGATAGAAAAAAACTCTATGAGGAAGCTCTTACGTCTAATTAATCATGTGGTCTCAATACGTGCGTAAACAAAGGACACTCTTAGGAAGCACAAATTCTAATTCTAGTAGGTCCTGCGTATGAATATAATTCTAACAGACCCTCTAGGGAAGTATTAAACCTTCTATTCCCTCTTTGGTCTCCTACACCAGTTTCTCATAGCCCTGAGCCGTCCAGTCATGCATAATCGACTATCAGTATCCCTATGTAAGTTTAGAAACTACTTGGAGAAAATCTAAAATGCCTCAGAAGCATTAAAACAGCAGGCAACACATGTAATCAGTTATAACAAGAAAACTAACAATTGCAATAGGGTTTTCCTTACAGGAAAACTGTGCCAAATGATGATAAATAACTAATAGGGATTACACCCATGGGGTGATCCTCAAACATGAAAACAATCATAGATTATTATCAATTAAACTTTATCTAATAAGTAATCTAGGGTAATTAAACAATATGACCAAAATCCCTAAACTGAGATACCCGAAACATGGGAATCCGGCACTTTTGCACAAAAAATCAAAGTCATTCAATCGTAAGGAAACAAACCACCTACCTAGATCCAAGGAGATCGATATAATTGAACCTCGGCCTGTGAATCAGCCTAGAATGGAGTATATATGCAAAAATGTCTAAAACGTTCAACCTATGATAACTCTCATAAGAGAAAAAATCAGGAAACATGGCCAAAGAAGAACCAAGAACTCACCACTGTGATTTTATTGCAACTGACGGTGTTCGCTTCGGATAACCGATTATGGATCGATGGCTTGGAGAATATTCAGCCTCCTTGGATGCTCTATAAAGAAAAAGTAAAAGAATAAGGTGAAAATAGGGTTTAGATGCGACCCCGGTCCGTTTAATGAAAAAAAAGTACATGGTGTGTACTTCTAGAGTACACGGTTTGTACTTGACTTTTCCATACTCCACTTTAGGAGGCCTCCAAGTCGCCCTTGCATAGCCGTGTGTGTGGCCTTTACATGGCCAGCACAGGGCTTCCAGAAGCATCAAAGTACATGACATGTACTCATAAAGTACAGAGCGTGTACTCCAAAAATTTCCATATTTTCCTCTTTTCCCAAAAACTACCAAAAAAGGAAAAACATACCTGAAAAGAAGATCCAGGTTCTTACAAACTTCTCCCCTTAAATAAATTTGTCCCTGAATTTCACTAACAAGGTGGAAAAGAAGATACCTCGAACAACTCTGGCCACTATGATCACATATCAACCTCCCTCTCCCAAGTCTCATCCAGTACACGGTCATGCTACCATAGCACCCATACCAGAGGAACATACCGGCCACACAATACCTTTGCACTACAATCAAAAATCCTTATAGGATGCTCCTATAATGATGCATCCTACTCCAGCTCAACCTCCTAAGGTTGAAAAACATGAGACGGGTCTAAGAAATATCGTCAAAGCTGGGAAACATGGAAGACATCGTGCATAGCCTGGTACCTCTAAGGTAACTGCAACCTATAATCAACCAAACCGACTCTCTCCAGGACCTGAAATGGCCTGACATATCTCAGTGAAAGCGTACCCTATCTCCTGATCCTCTTTTGTCCCAACCTCGGTGTAACACATAGGAAAACCTGATCTCTGACCTTGAACTCCAAAGGTCATCTCCGCTGATCATCATAAGATTTAAACCAAGGCTATGCAGTAGCCATCCTTTTTTGAATCAACTCCACCTATTCTGTGGTCTCTTGAACAAGATGAGGTCCCAACATAGCTTCCTATCCTGCCTCTAGCCAACACAAGGTTCTCGGCACGACCTACAGTACAAAGCCTCATAAGGTGCCATCTGAATAGTTGCTTGAAAACTATTATTGTAGGAAAAGTCTACTATAGGTATATATCTCTCCCAAGAACCTCCAAAATCCATGACACATGCTCGTAGAATGTCCTTAAGAACCTGAATCATGTGCTCTGACAGGCCATATGTCTGGGGATAGTAATCTACACTTAGAAGTACCTGTGTACTTGAAGACTTCTATAGCCCTTCCCAGAAATGCGACGTAAAGCGGGTGTCCCTATCTGAAATGATCGTACTCGGAACCCCATGCAACCATACAATCTCACAAATGTACAATCATCCAACCTCATTAATACTGAAGGTCTCTTTAATCGGCAAGAAGTGAGAAACCTTCGTGATCCTGTCAATGACAACCCATACCGTGTCATTCCCTCGAGGCGATCATGGTAACCCTGTCACGAAGTCCATCGCAACATCATTCCACTTCCACTAGGGAATGGGTAGCTGCTGTAAAAGGCATTTTGGTCGCTAGTTCTCTGCCTTCACCTGCTAACAGGTGTAACACCTCATGACAAAACCAGCAACATCTCTATTCATACCTGGTCACCAAAACTGGCGGTGTAGATCACAATACATCTGGGTGATGCCATGATGAACTGCCCAAACTGAGGAATGAAAGTCTCACATCATCTCCTCACGTATATCTACTAACACCCATACGTGTCCCTGGAAACGCAATATCTCACCCTCACCTACAGTCCATCCATTAAGAGGGACCTCTCCTGACACGCTTTCCCGTAGGACTAGGCCTTCAGAATCTGATAGTTTCCTCATTAAAACTTGGTCAAGAAGGGTAGAGGTAATATCTATAGAAGAAATAAAAGTCTGACCATGTATGTCATGCACCTCCAAATTCATTTCGGAGAACAGAGCCATAAGCTACCACTCGTTGCTGGTCTCCTGAACTGCCTGTATCTACGTCCTCCTTCTCAGTGTGTCTTCCATAGCATTGCATTTCCCAGGCGTATAATCAAGATCGAAATTGAAAGACTATAGGTGCTCAACCCACCTCCTCTGTCTAAGATTTATGTCACATTGCGTGAAGATATACTTGAGGTTCTTTTGGATAGTATAAAACACAAAATAATCTCCCAGAAAATAATGTCTCCAACAATGAAAAGCATGAACAACTACAGCCAACTCCAGGTCGTGCATGGGAAAGTTCCTATCTTGTGTCCTCAGCAGTTGAGATCCATATGCAACGACATGATCCTCCTGCATAAGCACTGCACAAAGCCGGATGCCAGATGCATCACATAAAACTGTATAACAATTTCCTGGCTCCAGCGGAACTAGAATTGGTACTAAAGTCAATCTCCCCTTAAGCTCCTGAAAGGCTGAATCGCAAGGTTCTAACCAAAAATACCTCACTCCCTTCTTATTCAAGCCCATCAATGGCCTTGCTAAGCGTGATAAGTCCTGTATAAACCGCCTATAGTAATCAGATATCCCTAAGAGATTTCGTACCTCGAAGACTTTCTTAGGCTCCTCCCAGGTAACTACTACTCTCACCTTCTCTGGGTCTACGGATACTCATGTCTCTGAGATGACATGAACCAGGAAGTGAATCTCATCCATCCAACAGTGGCACTTTGATATCTTATCATATAACTGATGCTCCCTCAGTGTACTCAAAATGATCGAAACATGGGTAGCATGTTCCTGTCAAGTGTGAGAGTACACAAAGATATAGTCCATGAAAATCACCACGAAAGAATCCATGTAAGGATGGAAAACTCTGTTCATCAGCACCATCAAAAATTTCTGGCGTGTTCGTGAGACTAAATGGAATAACCAAATACTCATACAGACCATACCTGCTTTGGAAGGTTGTAAGAGGTATATCCAACAGTCTGACATGCAACTGATGATAGTCGGATCTCAATTTGATCTTCAAGAACACTCTAGCACCTCAAAGTTGATCAAAGAGATCATCTATCCATGTAAATGGATATTGGTTCTTGACTTTCAAATGTTTTATCTTCTGATAATCCAAAAAAAGTCATAAAGTACCATCCGCCTTCTTTGCAAATAGAATGGGTGAACCCCAAGTAGAAGTACTAGGTCGGATAAAAACCTTTTCCTACAACTCCTCCAACAGATTCTTGAGCTCCTGTAACTCATGTGTATCCATCCTATAAGGAGGTATGGATACCGGTGCTGCTCCTAGAACGAGATCAGTAGAGAATTCTACCTACCACTTCAGAGGCAAAAATGAAAAGTCTTCTAGAAAGACATCTGGAAAGCGATCAACCACTGAAGGAAAATATATATAAGAATTACCTTTTTCATCCAGATATAAGGTAGAAATCTGGTCCGTAACACCGCCCAACCCATGATGCTCTAGTCCATCTATGCTTTCCTAGACATCCCATTCTCCCTTGTGAATAAAAGATCTGCCCTCCGGTGATGTGAAACTCACCCTACAGTGATAGAAATCGAAAAAGGCCTAGAAGTGAACTAACAAGTCCATCCCGAGAATGACATCATAGTCTTCCATCTCCAAAACATAGATATTCCATGAAAAATGACACCCACCAACCTCAAGGGGGTAGTCTAAGCACTGATGCATGCTAGCAGTTATAATTCCCAAGGGAGTGTCTAGCGTCATCATATCCTCAGAATTATAAAAAGTAAGTCTAAATATTTCGAGTGTATGCACAGAAATAAATCTTTGAGAAGCTCTTATATTGAAATGTGTAGAAGATAAAACTGAGGCTACTAAAATCGTACCTCGAACTGTAGAAGGTCCAAGATCCTTCTCTACAGTAAAAGTCTAGCCTGCACCGCGGCCCTGTGTAGCAGCCTGAGATCCCTGAGATGACCCTCACTGAGCCTGACCACTGTGTCCATGGCCTCTACCATGGCCTGAATGACCTGAATAACTCCGGCCCCTAGTCTTCTATGGAACTGGTAATCCTGATCATGTATGTGGAGTCGAAACTGATCCTCCTTCACTTGCCGCTGAAAGGAAAACCCTATAGAAACGTTGTTGATAACCCATCTTGACACAAGATCGGCACTCCACTACGTCTTTCAGGAACTGAGGCTTCTTATGCCCACTTTTTCCACACTAATAGCACACAATTTGGTTTCCAGAAGGAAGATCATGTCTTCCAGAAGAAATACCTCGCTTCCTCAAGTCACCTCATGTAGACTCTTGGTGGTGCTTCCTGCTATCCATCTGAAATGAATCATCCCTGGATGCTGAACCGCCCTAGTCCATAGCTCCAGTCTCCCTCAGATTTATCTTCTTGATAAGAACTTGGTTAAATATCAGAGTAATATAATTCAACTGAAAGATGTTCACCTATGATCTGATGTCCGGTCTGAGACCTTCCTCAAACTTCCTCGCTAAAAACAGCTCATCATTCCCCAGAACGGGAGTGAAACACTATTACTCTATGAAGCAAGAGGAATACTCCATAACTATGAAAGTACTCTGCTGGAGGTTCATGAATTCTCTGTCTAGGTTATCCCTCAGCATCTCTAGGTAGAAGTAGTCATAGAACGTATGCTGAAACTCATCCCAAGCAATAGCATGTTGGTGCCCTGCCCGTGAAACCACATCCCACCATCTTTTGGTGGAATCTCACAGCATATAAGTCACGAGCTTCACTCTCCTCTCCAGAGGCATCTCCAACTGATTGAAGATGGATAGAATGGATTCTATCCATGACTCCACAGCCTGTGGTCCTCCATCCCCTATGAATGTTGGAGGATACTGCTGTTGAAAAACATGTGTCAGCTCTACCATAGATGGGGCAGGATGTTGGGCTCCTTGGACAGTCTACATGAATCTCATTAAACTATCTCTGAACTGAGTGTCGGCACTAGTGTCTGGAATCACTGCAGGTGTTATGTCTGGAACGATAGGCGGAACTACTGGTAGTCCCTAATCTACCGTATTGGGAGTACGGTCACATCCTGGTTCCTGATGTGCAATAGGAGGAAGTCTTGGTGCCATGACTCTACAAAGTCAAAATCACACTTTAGATCACATTACCAGGAACTGAAAACTAGGAGTGTAAGAAGGGGACAAGGGAAAGAAGCATTAAAAATTTACAAAGCATGACTACACGACGTGTATAAGGACTACACTGTGTATTCCCTTAAGTCATTTACATGGGCTTGTACTCCTACCTAAACTGGTCTTATAACACCCCAAATACACGGCGTGTTGTCCCAAAACATGGTGTGTACTTGAATTATTTTCTCTACCTGAGTCCTTCTACATGGTTAAGCCACACGGTTCTACTAAGACAAAACTACACGACATGTTCAAGGTGCACATGGTGTGTTCTCAACAAGTTTCACCTGGCCCGTGTTGTTAGTGAAACGGCCTGTGTACCCAGGTCATACTACACGGCATGTTCTAGAAGGAAACAGCATGTACTAAGAAGTTCTAACAGACTGTGTGGTTAGAGACACTGCTGACACTACACGACGTGTTTCAGGAGGACATGGCGTGTAAGAGGGTGGACAACACCGACCCGTGTTGTTCATGACACGGCCGACTACCTAGATCAAACTACACGGCATGTAAAATTTATACATGGTGTGTACGTGAAAAGATAACAAAAGTCGTGTTGTTCATGACATGGACGGGTACCTAGATCAAACTACATGGTGTGTAAAATTCAGACACAACGTGTATGTGAAAAGATAACACGACCCGTGTTGTTCGTGACACGGCCAGGTACCTAGATCAAACTACATGACGTGTAAAATTCAGACACGATGTGTATGTGAAAAGATAACTTGACCCATGTTGTTCGTGACATGGTTGGGATACTTATTTCATACTACACGACATGCTAAACTAGTACACGGCGTGTTCTTACAAGATTTTTCAGAACCCCGTGATTCTGCTCACACAGTCAGTGACATGGTTTAAAAACTACACAACATGTATAAATAAAATACAAGCTGTGTATTCAGGTTTTTTCCGAGCACTAGCTCAAAAACTACTCGGAAGCCCAGAAAAAATAGAAAAACAAGAGTTAAGGTTCCAAATTCCGATCCGTGAGGGCCCATACTCCCTGCGAATCAAATTTTGGCATCATAAAAATGCATATAACAAGTAAACAATATAACAACTCACAATCCACCAAATACCGATCCTCAAGGGCCCATAATACCTCTAAGACCAAAGTTTGTCATCCATGATAAAGAATCTCTAAACAAACGACACCCTATCAACATAGCAGGTATTCTACCACAGCAGCTATCACAATGGCATGCATTGTCTATCACAAATTCTATCACAATAGCATGCAACTTCTAATGAAATTTAGATGTCATGGAAATATGAATGACATGTGATTTTCTAATAGGTTCCTATATTATCCATGAGATGACATACACTCGTCTCATCGGGTTCAAAAAAAATAAAACCACAATCATATAAACAGTAACAATACAAGACAAGTGCACCACCCAACGGTGACATCAATTAAACTGTAACATTTTCAAAACCCAAAAACTAAAATATTCAAGGTAACCTGGCTTTTTCCTTGTATATGATTTCAAGAACTCCCGAGGGAAACTATTTATCGTTTACTTATTCCATCATATCCTTGTCTAATGTCGCTAAATAGTAAGTCAATAGAAAGAAAAGAACCTCCTCTAATACCACATTGTAACGACCTGAATCTGAAGCCACTCAACTAGTGTCTCGTACCCGATTCGTCATATGACCTCAAGTGCATTTCCCCAAATGCTAGAGGCTACTGACTAGCAGTGAGGGCCTTGGCGAGTCATTGGGAAAACTATGCCCACATTTGGTAAGGTATACAAGGGAAAGGAAATAACAGTCAATAGTGAAAGAAGTAAACAGCATACAATAACTGAAACTAAACAACGGAAGTAATGAATATATAGTAATGATGAAAATGATGCATCAGGTACAAGTATCTAAGAAAAATAGCAAACAAAACAATGTGCTGAAATAAAAATGAGAAACAATGTATGAGAAGTAAATAGTAACTCCAGTAGTATCGCAAGCCTAAGCTCGGTCCTATGCTCTCCAACTCCAACCAGCAATCATGTACATGAAATAGAGGGGCCATAGTCCCTATCCACACCTGCAACCATATAACCTATTTGGTCTAAAAAGAAGGACCCAAATAGGGTGTGAGACAAATCCCAGTAGGTGGACACCACATGATCGGTGCCCTACTATTAGTGAGTAATATAGAAGAAGTAATAAAATTAAATGTAGTAACAAAATAGGAGTACACAAGTAAAAAATCTTACCAATTACCATTCACATTAATTTAAAAATTAATTCAATCATTTAATCAAACATCAAAGTATTTTATCAAGTCTCTCTATTACAAGCTAAACAGGTAACACAACAGGTATCAAAAGACTACCTAAACAAACAAGCAGGCCAATAGATCCAAGCTTGTGTTTTGTCTTGGTAGACTCATCTAAACCAACCAAACAATCCACAATCACACTGACTCTCTGGGTGGCTCAAACTAGCAGAACCCTATAGTAAAGTAAACATACAATGGTACAGACACTCTGGGATGCACTCACGTCGATTCCCCTATGGTCTTGCAACGATAGCTACAGACTCTCTGGGGAAGATCTTATGTTTAATTCTATATGTGGTCTCAAAACGTGTGTAAACTAAGGACACTCTTAGGAAGCACAATGTCCAATTCCCATCGGTCCTGCGTATGAAACTAATTACAATAGACCCTCTAGGGAAGAACTAAACCATCTATTCCCTCTTTGGTCTCCCGCACTAGGTTCTCACAACCCTGACCAATCAAGTCGTGTGTAATCGACTGTTAGTAGCCCTAAGTAATATTATCAACTACTTGGCTAGTATGGTGAAGTGGATCTTCCTGGAAAACCTTAAATTTTAATCCTCTATATAGTTATCACAAAAGTACTAAATATACAGTAGGAATTAGTGTGGATCTTCATGATCCTTAGACTGAATAGAATGGTGAAGTGAATTTTTTTTCAACCTAGTTTTCCTATTCTCTCTTACCTTTGTGGTAGAATATCAATTTTTATATACTATTTATCTTTTGACAATATCAGATTGTTAACTACTTTATGTTATTCAGGTTTTATATATATCTTTTCATTATCTAATAGGATAAAGTCATCACATTGTGAAATTGTTATCTTCTTTAGAAATGTTTTTATTGAAATCATGGGAAAATAATTAGTAATGTTTATATACTTTCTACGCCACCAAAATTTCTATTTTAAAATGAATATATTTTAATGTTTTTATAACCTCTCATGCTATTATGATAAATTAAGAATAATTATTTTTGCTTCTTCATCACTACATCTCACTTGTGTTTCTTCCATTCCTTATCCCCTTCACAAACCTATATTCTAAATAACCCTACATTGATTAGGTATATAAAAACCCATTTAAGACTATACACCTTGAATATTGAGAGTTATTTTCACCGTATCATTCCCTTGAGATGTACCAATCCTCTTGAACCTCTCAGATCTATTACCCAAGAATAAACCATCATCCTTTATTGAAATATTCATGGGAATTTTCTATCTTGAAACATTCATTATTTCATTCCCATGGTTGGATTACCTACTTTGTTCAACATATGTGGTATTCCTTTTTAATTTGATTTTGAAACAATATTAGTTTAATAAGTCAAGAACCTATGACATTTTTTTCCAAAACCATTTAAAAAACACATATATTTCAATGAATTTAAAATCTATATGACAATAAACTAATTTCCATCAAATTATGTGGAGATACCAGCATTTATGAATTTCACCCACTTGAACAAGGATTCAATAAAACATTTATTTTTTTATTTTTTCAAAAACTAAATTCCATGTTCCGGAACTTTTTATAACACCTTAAATTCTTCATAAATATTTTTTATTTTAATAAACTTCATTCTATCTAGGTTTTTTCAAAAACTAATGGGGTGTTATTTTTTTCTATTCATATTGGATGGTTGGACTTATTTTCAGGAACCAAATATTTTATACATTATTTTATCCAAATTTTATGTGGTAGGTATGTTCTCATCATTTTTAGTCGTCTCTTTTTAAATATTTGGAATTTAAAGCTTTATTACTCCTAGAAATAGATTTATAACAAATACTTGAATTTAAGATGGATGATGTCACTTTCTTTAGGCTACTTGTGAATGATTATTAGATGTTGTCAATATGTATTTTTTTCCAGTTGATATTATTTCAAAATAAGATAATACTTTATTTCTTTTTATGGTATCAACCTATTTTCCATTAAAAAATTTATGATGACATAGATCAATTTTTTTCCATTTTTTTTAATTTAACCTCGTGGTCATGATTCTTCTGATTCATTTTTCTCATCATAAATCAGTTTTAATTTTTTCATTAATTATATAGTTAATTTATTTTCTAACTTAATCCTTGTGATTTTTTACCTTATTATATAATAATGTCATAAGATCCTTGATCCTATTGGATTAACATCTAATCATGAATTGTTTACATCAAAAAATTTTATGGTTATACTCCAAATCCTTAACCTTACTTTATTGTTTTTTATCACAAAATAAATGTATTGTGTTAAGACACCCATTCATAGGAGTAGAGAATTTTTATTCATGTATCACATTTATATCCCATTTAGATCCAGCATATTTACAGTTCTTTAACAAATATCGAACAGTTTCTTCTAAATCCTTCACCAATATCCCCAAATCATCTTCAATATGAGTGATATATTTTATCATGTAACACTCCAAAAAAATTATATGTTTTTTAAAATTAAATTAAATTCCCTCTATATAATTTTTTATATGAAACCTTGAAATTTTAAATTAATTCTATGTTTGATAGTGTGTATAACATGAAATATTGATCTTTAATGAAACATGATACACTATTATAATATTATTACTATAACACTAACATTATAACCACGATTTTAAATTATTGGGAGTGAATATAATTAGTAATATTATGAAATATATATTTAAGAGTTAATAAATTCAAACTAATTGATTAATTATTTTTAATTATGAACACACATTTTAGTAAAGTCATATTATACATTTTATTCAAAAATGATTTCAATGAATAAAGTATGTAATTATTTTTACAAAAAAGTGGAAAATATTATTTGATAATATTTAATTCATTTATGAAATCTTTATATGAAATTTGTTTAGGTTTCAATTTTTTTAATTTTCTTTCAAATATTTAATGTTCATTAATTAGTAAAAAATAATGTTTTATAGAGAATTGTATATGTATTTCAATCATTTTGAAAGTGCAATTTGGTTTTCAAAGAGTATAAAAAAAAGTTACTCTTATAATATTATTAATAATACAATTATGTTTATTTGAAAAACATTTATGGTCGAATTTGTTATAAAAAAAATTTACACTTTAAAAGGCACATTTTTAAACACAAATTTTCATTGCATTTTTAATTTTAATTTCAATTAACTTTATTCCACTTATTTAAATTGAATATTAATGAATTTATCTGATGTTTTTAATAAATATGACCAAATTATGTTAATAAGTCCCTTTTTTGCAAATGTGAATTGTAGCTTTGTAATTTTTTATCCCACATTAATGGGTAAATCGAGTAATAAATGGTAAAAAATAATTACACATGTACTATAAAATAACCCAAACACTTCACTTAATTTAATTTGATGAGTCTATTTTATATATAAGAATCATATATTCAGCTATTTGGGATTTATGTCCATTATGAAGATATTATGACCTTTAAATCATTTTATGTAAGGAAATATAAAAAATAAAACCCACTTGTTTTAAAAAAATATTGTATCTAAAACAATAAAAAAGGATATAGTCAATAATAAATAATATTTTGAAAGATAACTAATTTATCTTCATACTGATTTTCTATTTTAATTTTTTGGTGAAAAACATTACCATAAATTCTTACACAACACTGATGTTGTAATTATTTTAATGATAGATAATTAATTAAATGATATTAAAATCATTAAAGGTCATATAATGTGAATGTTTTAATTTAGCCCACAAATTTTATAGAAAAAAATGATATATTTCAGAGGTTTTTAAGAATTTTATTTCAATTTTAGTATGTTTATGTTAGTAATATCAAACTAATTGAATAGTTCTAAAATTGAAATTATTAATATTTTATAAAGATAATATTAATTTAAATTTGTTAAAATTTAGAAAAATAATATATTTATCCAAATTACTGTTATATGGTTAATGAAATCAAAAAAAAATTATTTTTTGGTCTTTTTAAATTTTATCATGACCATATTGACCCTTAGAGAGTAGATAATTTTAATAGTATAGTAATTATCAAAAGGTTATAGGGGGTTTAATACTAAGAGATATAGGTAAAAATATATCCCCAATAGGTAAAAATGTTTTTGGGTGATAATATTTAAATTTATATACACATTAAATTTGAATTATATCAATTGTTACATTTTTACATGATAAATAATTTATATTAATTAAATATTTTAGGATATCCCAAAAGATCCCCTCACATCAATTATAAAAGGGAACCTCCTCTGTTACTCACACAACATTGGGACATATATCTCAAATAAATACATCCCAATAATCTACTATATATAATTATCCATGTTATTTAAGTTTCTACTTTTTAAAAATAGAAACCCTAGGTCTAATAAAAATATATCTAAAGGCAGACCACCAAAAAATAGGTAATTTTCATTACTGACTCACCAAGATTACTTGATTATCAAATTTATACAAATAAATTGTAATCATAAAGAAATGACTCAAATATCCTTAATATACTAATATTTTATTTTGATTATGATACAATCATATTCCAACTATTTTTAATCCTATGAAATGTGAAAATATCACTCGTGTATACATATTGCATACCCTCCCCATGAAGCAGTGTAATTCATTTTTCATCACAACCATAATTTTATGTTTATTAAGAAAAAACAAAATATTATATACGATAATTATGAAATAACTAGAACTCTATAATGATAATATAATACCTACCTTCTCAACTAAAACTTCATTTGGAATCTATAACATTGCTTGTTCGTTTGTGGGGACTACCACCTTCATGAAGCAATGCTATTAATTTTTTATTTATTTTTAAATTAGATGGTAAGAAGGATATATTTAATGAATATGTATTATACATAAAACTTGATAATTATTCAATAATTTTAAATATTAATTTCCTTTATTTTTATCTATCCAGTGAAAATTTAAAACTATGTTCATTCATACTTACAGTCTACCAGCACCATGAATGGTGTAATTAATTTTATATATTAGTATTTATTGATTAATAAAAATATTTATAAAATGAATATATATTATATTTATATCATTATTATAATTATTAATCTAATAAAACCTTTTTCAATGTATGAGCAACAAAACTATATAACCAAATTATACATGAAAAATGAAGTAGTTACTACATGAACAGAGATTTTAACAATGAATTAATAACAAACGAGTGGTAAAATATTATAAGTAAATCATATATCGTATGATTTAAATTATAATGGTTCAAGAATATATTTATAATAATTATTTTCTATATAGTCAGTTTTAACATGTAAAATGGAAATTGATCATGAGGTAATATTTTATTTCCCAATCTGACTATTATTCATGATTGTCCATTTCTATGTATCATCTCAGGTGTACTTGTTTTCCATGTCTGTGTTTTATAAAAAAATTAAATTTTATTCCTATTCTCAAATGATTTTATCTATGAATTGTTTACCCTTCTTATAATTTTTTGAGAAAAAAATTAAAATGAATCATTCATTCATTTTCTAAATTATGTACATTTTAAATACTTTTAAAATAGTGAGAAATATGTGAATGTTTAACTTATATGGAATAAATGTAATTTCCCAATATAATGATGCCTCAATGCATAGAATATTGATATCAAATTTTACTAGGTTATTTTAAATAAAAATTATTTCTATGTTATGTTTGTAGTTTTTAGATATTAAATAGTGATTTTCAATGTAGGAAGAGTGTTTTCCTTAAGAAATTTTTATATGACATTTTTAATGTATTTTAAGGTATGGCAATTTCTTTTTTTGAATATTATGCTAAGTATATAATCTACCGATACCATCTTCCATGTTTCATCATATTTCTTATGGTTATTTTTGTATTGAATTTATTGACATTATATATGATAGTTCTTTTAATATGAATCGTTATTGATTATTATGTAAAGACGATTAATATAAATTATTTATTAATGTGAAGAATTAATTGAACATAGTTTGTTATGGGAGGGGACCTCTATATACCCTTGACTTATTGTTAGTTATGATGAGACAAACTATCATGGGATTTTCCCCTATCCTCACCCATTTATTCTTATGCCACGGCACAAGGCCATGATTTTTTTTTCAAATTTATTATCCAATGCCTCCACGGTATAATTTAGATGTCTGGAATGGATGAGTTTCTAAGTCATGTGATTATTTATATGGAATTACTAGTTTATCATTTATTCTCACCATATTACAAATTCCTTTCCATATTTTAATGTTCACATACTCTTACGATGAAACTGAGATCACCACTTTATTATGTTTCTTTTCCTAGAATGATATGAAGTGTTTTATTATTGATATTTAGGGATTTTATAAAGTGTATTATTGTGTTTTTGATGAAAATACTATGTTTTATTTTAACTTTTAAAATTTAATGTGTAATTCTAGAATGTATCTATATTTATAATACCCCTAAACTATTCGGTCTTTCTAGAATTTATTTCATGTATCATATGAAAAGATAATAATGTTTCCACCAATTTTATGATAATCCATTTGGGGAATATACTATTAGAATGAGTGAAATATTAAAATAACCTATGAGACCTATATTTTTTAAAGTATAGATTAGATAATTGTAACTCTATAATAGATATTTATAATTTTTCCATATAAATGATGCTTGTGAATTTGAGAACACGTAAAGATAAATATTGAATTTATGTTGGGTGTTTTACTAGTTTTGAAATTATACATTATGTTTCCCAAATTCATGATATAGTTTATTATATTTCATTATATAGAAACATACATTGAATATGGAATGGAAATTGTATCAATACATGTATTCCACGTATGGATTTATCTCTTAGGCATGATAATGAAACTGGGGCTGGAGCTACGAGTAGAGATGACAAAATTATAACTATATTGGGGATGATGACTCAGGTTATGAAAAATAACCAATCTTATATTGAGTAACTTACTAATAAAAAATGTATGATAACATTGTTAGAATAATTCATGTGTCATAGAAATCTATCATTCAATGGGACTATGAATCCATTTGTATCCGAGCATTGTAAATGTTCTATCTAGAATATATTTATAAATTTTAGAAGTATCAAAATTGATGTGTTTTCCATGGATATTTATCATCTATCATGGGGTACATATTAATGGTGGTCATAGACTGAAAAAACTAAGGATAAGGAGGAAATATCAATCATGGAATTAAATGAATTTAAAGATCTCTTCTTAGAAAATATATTCCTCACGAATAATGTGTGGACAATGAATGGAAATTCATGAGTCTAAGGAAAAAGTAGGAGTAAAATGTTATAATATATGAGGCCAAAATTACGTCGATTGGAATGAATTTTGTGAAATATGTATGTATGCCAAAGAGAATTGTTTATTGTTTTTGTGATGGGTTTAAACCATTCCTTTAAGGGAACTAGTCTTCTAAACCTTTTCCTTATATAAGAGCATAGTCTCATGTGATATCATGATAGATAATGAATTAGATATGTCTGATAAATTCATGTGTAATCAAGTGAATAAGAGGATACAATAGAAAAAAATAAGGGGAAGAATACGAAGGTTAAGGCTTCGATATGCGATATTTATGGAAGGAAACTCTTTGTTACCTATATAAATAGAGAAAAAGTCTGTTTCAAGTGTGGAGAGAAATTCAAAAATGGTCATGGTTTCATGGAAAATAAAAAAGATGAATATATTCAACGATTAAAATGTAAAAATATGGTAAATGTTTCAAATGAGAACCACATGTTTTCATCCAACCAACCTAGGTTACCCAATAACCCAGTGCCCAACCCAATATATTACATACCCAGAGGGAATTCCAGATCCACATGGGCTGGTAAAAAGAACCCAAGCATTAAACAACAAAATGGAATGATTTCACCCAACCTGAATAAAAAAACTGTCAATATATATACTTACTCAAAGAAGAAATAAAAAACATAAGACATATATATATATATAAGTTCCACAACTGAAAGAAGTTAGTGAAAACAAAAAAACACAATGGTTGATACAAAATAAAAGCGACAAGTCCATATATAAAGAAAAATGGAAATAAAAAACTAACACATGTGATAGTGTTGGAAACCTATGACCACCTCAGCACGAGATACCCAACTCACCTGATACAAAAACCCACGTCCTCACTGTGGCCCCTTGACTTTCCTTGCATCGATAGTCATAAAAGGGTCTATGAACTACCTAAGGAATTAAAAAGTTGTTATATAACAAGCTCAATATGATACCACCAAGGTTATCCATGAAAAGTATATATATTATAGTTCTCATATGATTATTTATAATAATACATAGCATTACAAGAAGTAAATAAGTTTTGTAGAAAACATGGTAAACATTTCCCATTTGAAAAGTTAAAAAATATAAGAAGGTATATCAATTTCCTATAAAAAAATTCAATATCATCTTTCACAACCATAATAATTCATATTGTGTCTAAAATAGTAAAAATCCAAGTAGTACAAAACAACAGTACAAGCACAGGTATCACATCACTAAGAAATAAAAAAGTTCAGGTAGCAGACTACCTATGACCAAAAATATAATAACAAAGAATTGTGGTACTGAAATCCAATTATCTACACTTCATGATAATGTAGACTCCCAAAGTGTGAAACCCCAAAATCATATACATACATAAAGATAATAATCTATAGTATGGTTTAAGAGGAACCCTGAAAAAGTGATCCCCCAGTATGGATTACATCCTCAACCTAAACCTTCCACCTAATACCTAAGGTAACCCATGTGCTCAATTACACTATCATATCAATGTTTTTTAAAACCATTTAAATAATATGCAATTAAATATTTCATAGAGTAAGAATACCCACTTATTTTTTACAAATCATTCAATTCATTGAAAATACCCCTTTTCATTCTGTTGATCAAAAACCAAGGAAAACCCATTTTTTATCAAAACCCTTTCCAACACACACAAACACACTAAATAGTTATAATTTCATAATAATTTACTTATAAATAAATTTTTAAAATGGAATAATATGGTTTATAAAACATAGGATACAGATAAAACCACATACCACAAAACACGAGTAGCGCATGCCCACAATGGGATCCATCAACTAGAACAATGATGTAGAAGTTCTAGGAACTCAAAATAGAAACACCATTCAAATAAATATATTGTAGATCTATTAATACCATGATGATCTATCAAACTCCATTGAAGAATATTGTAATAAATGGATATACTGCTTACTCATTAGGTCACAAAATGACTTGAATGAGGATCAATTGTCGAATGAAAAGACCTGGAGGGGTAGGGGTCTCCCAAAATCATCTGGGAAAGGATCTAGGTCTAGAGAAATGGATCTTGGGGGAAGAATAAAAGTGAAATCATATGATATTCCTTCTTTATAACATTCCCCGGTACTTTACATGTTTGGTAACCCAATTACACCTCATGTAACCCAATTACACCTCATGTAACCCAATTATAACTCATAACCTTTTGATTAAAAATGGATTGAATTTTATTAATGAGTTACACATCATGTAACCCTAATAAACATTGTTTAATTCTCTATAAGACTATAGAATCAGTATGATTCATGCCAAAAATTCAAAAAACAATCTCAAATTTCATCATTATAGTAATCCTCCCATTTTCTTCTCATCCCTACTATGAAAATGAAAAACAAAACCCATGAAAAGTTTAAATACAAAACTATTAGAAGAGTAATGGTATGTTATAACCCCCCCCCCACCACCACCACCACCATAAAAACATTATGTCCCTAGAAAGACTATAAAGAAGCCTCCTTACTAAAAACACAAGGACACTACTCTCTCATCATTTCCTCACACTCCAACATAACTTTATAATCAGAACCAAGCTTACATAGAACATGAACCAAAGGTATAATCCTCCCACGAAGTACCTTGGTTTTAGAATCTACTATCCTAAATGGCCTCTTAGTCACATATAATTCAAGATCATATTCAAGATCACACCATCATAGAACCTAATATGGATTTGATAGGTACTTTTAGAGATGAGATACAAGATATATCTAATGTGTGGATGTTAGATACACTAGAATTGAAAAATCGTAAGAAACCATACTCATATTCTCCATAACTGAAAAAGGATCCAAAAAATAGAGAGAAGGTTTCCCTTTCCTTTTAAGCCACCAATGACCCAAACTGGGTGAAACATTAATGTAAATAGAGATACAAACTGAATATTCCAACGACATGTGATGATGATTAGATATAGAGTTATAACTACTATGTGTCATCAAAATAATCTAATGAATACACTAAATATTTGATTTCCTCTCATGAACCATGGTTGGTCTAATCATGGAACAATCACCAGTCTCCCACCATCATAATAGATATTTACTGGGTTGTCCATAACATTTTCCAAATTGATCCATTATGATCATGGACTAGTACCTTTTGTTATAAGAAAACTCAATGAGACCCCGAAGATCATTACATGCCCCACTATCATCATTAAAAAAGGTATAAATCATATCATTGGGAATCTGTATGAATATTTCTATATGTCCCTCCAACTGCATATGGCAGCCCTTATTTAAATGAACCTAATATCTAAATTCTTCTTCAATGTCATTCCAAAAGAGGAGTGGACATGGGGTCTATATTTGAAACTATATCAGATGGAACTCCCTGAAACTGAAAAATATCTTTCTCATAAATATTTCCCAACTCTTTAACATTATTAGTTTCCCAAATGGGTATAAAGTGAACTGATTTTTTTAGTCTATTGATCACAACCCATATTACATTCTTCTTTTTTATGGGAACATGGAAACCCAACCACAATTTCCATAGAGATCACATCTCTCTTCCATGTAGGCACTGGAAAGAGATAAAGCAATCTTGAAGGTTTTTGATGCTTTTATTTCATGTGTTGGAATGTATAACAAGGATAGAATAACTCAGTAATGTCCAATCTCATACTTGGCCATAATAATTGTAATCGCATGTCATATAGCATCTTTATAGATCCTAGGTGAACTTCCCACTTGGGACTATGGAAATCCATTATGATGTCTCTCCTTATCTACTGTGGTACTACAAAATGATTTCGGAAGCAAAGAAAATCCACTATAGAGAATGGACACTAATTAATAGTCTCCCTACCTTTAAGTGATAATATAATTCCATGGAACACTTAATAAATCTTTTTTACTGAATAATCAACTCGAGGATAGTAGAGGTCAAATGAACATTGTTTAAAGAGATCTCTTCCCCTAATTCCTAGGCTCCAATGTGCATGCGTGAAAAAAGAGCAATCAAGTTCCACTCTTCCAATGATTTTTCACTATTTCATCCATAAGTTTCATGATAGAATCATCCACAATGAAATTCCCCATCCCTGGCTTATAGGTGATATTTAATTCAAGCATCTGAAGGTAATCTACACATCATATCTATTTCAGATTCAAATATTTATTAGAAAATATATTTCTCAAACTCTTATGATGATAAAATATTGTGAACCACTTCCTATAGTGATAGTCCCACTAATAGTTAAGTGCGTGAATAACCAAGGAAATTTATAATTCTTGAGTTAGTTAATTATTCTCATGTGGTCAGAGCTAAAC
Source organism: Viscum album (assembly GCA_963277665.1). Classification (NCBI taxonomy): domain Eukaryota; kingdom Viridiplantae; phylum Streptophyta; class Magnoliopsida; order Santalales; family Viscaceae; genus Viscum; species Viscum album. The sequence goes on along the minus strand of OY728150.1, from coordinate 1,825,517,635 downwards.
AGTGCCATTAGAAACTACATGATCATCCTACATAATAAAAAAACCAAAACCAACACTAGAAGCATCCCAAAACACCACATATCCATTAATGAGATCAAGTAATATAATGATAGGATCCTATGTCATAAGTAATTTCATTTCATTAAATGAAGACAAATACATTGCATACTAGGTGAATTTCTCTATTTTCCTAATAAGGTATGTAAAAGGTGAATATAGTTTAGATAAATAATTAAAAATCCATCAGTAATATACAGAAATACCAAGGAATATTTGAACCTTAAAGACATTATATGGTTTATTCCATGAAATGATATCCTTCACCTTTTCACTACCAAATGATAACCCATGTTCAGAAAGCACACACCCTAATAACTTTAGTTCTTAAATCCAGAAACTTTGTTTCAAAAACACTCCAAAAAATAGTCACTTATTAGATTTTCTTGAACCAAATTTATATAGAACTCATTATCAAGATCATATTTTTAATAAACTAAAATATCATCCATGAACACTACCATAAAATTGTTACGGTATGGATGGAAAATATAGTTATTCAATGACATAAAAACTTATGGACAATTTGTCAAACCAAAATCCATCACAATGTATTCATAATGTCCATACCTTTTCCTAGATGTTGTATATTTCATACTCTCGAACACTAATCTGATGATAACCCATCTAAATATCAATCTTTGAAAACTAATTTCTCCCTTTAACTGATCAAAAAAATCATCCGCACATTGAAAATGATATTTATTATTAACTGTTACCTTCTTGAATATCTAATAGTACACACAAAATCTATGGGAACTATCTACCTTCTTAGAAAAAAGAATAGGGGTTTCCCAAGGTGAAAAACTATGATGAACAAAAACTTTTCCAAAAATTAATCCAACTGAATCCAAATATCTTTTAGCTCCAATGGTTCCATATGATAATAAGGTATATATATCAGTTGTTTCCCTATCAATAATACCACCATAAACTCTAACTCTCCCTCCCTCTCTCTCTTTGGAGGACTGGAGATGTCATCTTGGAAAATATTAGAAATATCCCAAACAACAATGGGATGGTAAACAATAGAAGAATCATTATCTATCTCAATCACAATAGTAGACAAAAAAACTATTGATATCTGGGTGGGAAGGCCTTTCATGTCTAAAACTTAGGTCCCACTCCCCCTAAAAACATGACATCTCCCATCGGCAGCAAGAAATAATACACACCGATGATAATAATCAAATTCCTCTTGATGAGAGACTACAAAATGCATAACGATGATGACCATAAATGGATCAAAATAAATAATGAAAAAATCCTAGACCAACTCAGTATCAAATATCATTAAACATTAAGGACACCAAAACCCTTCTCTTTCCTCTTACCATGTGGAGTCTCTAACTCCCTATAAAATGAAATAAATTCCATTGTATGTTTACGTAAATCTGCAAAACATGAAAATATAAATTAGTTCATGGAACCAGTATCAAATAATTTAATCACTACATATTGTGAAATAACGATATTATATATCATTATCATTGGACCTACATCGACTTCCACTAGATACTCATTTACTTTGTGAAAGTTCATTAATCCTAAGGCATATGCTTGGAGCTCTATAGTCTTTGAAGCATCAGTCTTCCTTACAGCATGCTTTGGATCCGAAAAACCATGACCATAATCTGGAGTAAAAAAAGACTCTTAGAAGAATTGTAAATGATTAACATGTCTACATATGTTTCGTTTCTTTGAGGGAAAAACATCTGGTTTGTTTGACAGTTCCACAATGATAGCAAGTCATATGCACGCTACTGGTTGAGGTGGATAGTGTATATGAGGCTCGCTTTTAATATAAACATCTTCCATTCCTGTGATGATCCTTCCACTTCATTTTACTTCCATTTGAGCCACTAATTCTACCACTATATGGATGATAAGATATGGTATAGTCATCCTAGACTTCCATATTCATCTCTACCATCATAGCTATGTCTACCGTCAATATGTAGTTAGAAATATTTAACATAAATACATGCGATCTAACACCTAGTTGAAAAACATATAGGTACTTCTGAGTATTCAATTTTTCATTATATACCAAATCCATAGAAAAAAGTAAAAGTTCAAACAAACCAGTTTGTGTACACAAACACTAAATGGTCTCCCAGCTCTAAATGGAGAAACATCAGAGATTTTTCCAGCATCAGTGACTTTAGAAAACAACTATTGGAAGAACATGGTTTTGGAAACCTTGTTATACTTGTACATTTTTATATCTACCTATACCATGGAATACCACCATCACTTATCAGAACCCATGATCAGGAACTTTTCACACATCACCTTGATACTTTCAGCTGTCACCATAAATTTGATGATTTTATCGATTTTATCCAGCCATTCCTCTATCTCATGAGTTTCATTACTTATGCTAATGGGAGATTTATTATCTAGGAATAATTACCATGATAAATATCTCTCTACTCCCTCTCCTGGTAGTACCTAATTAACTACATTATGAACTCATCATATATTCTAATCAACAACACGAACTACCCATATTATTGCCTTAATGAGATTCTGAACTATTGGTAGATTCTCATAAAGAGGATCAAATGCGACCTTCAAAGGAACTTTGGGAAGACATCTGAGAGGCATACTAGTTCACAATGAAATAGAAGGATTGATCAGAAAAAATATTAAATCTTAGATAAAACCATAAAACACAAAATCAAAAACTGAGATTTAAAACAAAACCTAACACTAGGGACACACATCCCAAAATCCCATGGATACTTCTGACTCATCATGATAAGATCTGGACAAGAACTCATTGAAACATAACACTAATGTCTGAAAAATCTTATCTCTAGTCTAAAAGACACCCAAAGATATGGACTCTTGACAAAAAACATCCTTTGGTACCACTTTGCGATGAACCAATCAGGGTTACCCTCAATCCTAAAACCCAACCAGATCTGTTACATACCTGAAGGGAATTTCCAATCCCCATGGGAAGACAACAAGCACCTGGGCATCAAACAACACACGAAGGGAACAATTTATCCCATTCTTCCCAAAGAACATGGAAATATATATACATACTCAATAAATAATGTAACCATAGGATAGTGATGTATATAGGTTCCATATCTATAAGATGATAGATGAAATAAAATAACAACTAAAGTAGCTAAAAACAAATAGATATAATACCATATGTGTCGGAAAGTGAAAAAAATAAACTAATCCATTTGAAAGTTCAGGAATCCTCACACCATCTCACCATCAGCTACACAAATCAACTGACATGATAACCTACTTTGACACTATGATACCTAGAATTTCTCTACATCGAAAGACATAAAAAGTTCAATTCACCACCAAAAGGGTGTTTAGGGTGTAAGATAATAGGTTTAATAGGATCCCTACCATGTTCTATATAATAGGTCTCTGTAAAAAATCCCATATTCTTATTTCAAATAAAACAAGTCATTATTAATAATAATGAAATTTTATAGAAAACATGCTAAAAATTTCTCTTTTACACAGATCTATAACAAATTAATATATATCATTTTTAAAAAACATTTTATATATCATACTTTAGGATAATCAACATTCATATCATGTCAAAAATAGTAAAAATTCAAGTAGTAAATAACCATAGTCGCATCATAGGTATGAAAACACAAAGAAAAACAATAGGTCTGTCAGCAGACTACTCATACCCAAAGCTCTATGAACAGTACACTGAGGAACATGATGCCAATTATATACACTCCAAGACCATAGATGCACTCCCAATTTTGAAAGCCCAACATAATATATATACCTAGATCTAATAATAAACTCTCTAGGATAAGAGTAACACCATGATAGTGAACACCCATAATGGATAGTGGCCTCATGCTAAACATTCCCCTTGTACAGAAGCTATACCATGTGCCCATTTTCAAAATAATATCATTGTTTTTTAAAATAACTTCAAAAACATTTATGAAATTCAATATTTATTACTGTAACCATACCCACTTCATTTTCACAAATCATTCAATGCTTTGAAAAAAACACATTTCATCACATTTATCAAAAACAATGGAAAACCCATTTTTCATCAAATACCTTTACAACAAATAGAGAAAATCATGAAAATTACAAAAAAAAATATTTATAAATAAATTTATAAAAAAATAGGGTTCATCACACATAGGATACATATGGAACCACCTACCTCAAAGATCATGTAGCACACACCCTCAACAGGATCCACTAACAAGAATGAGGGATCAGAAGGTCTACTAACTCAATTTAGAAAGAAGAATTGAAATCATGGATTTTAGATCCATCAATCCAAAGATGATTTATCAAACTATAAGGGATAATATAGTAAGAATCAGATAGAATGATTATTATATATTTCACACAATGATCGGAACAAGGATCAATCACTAAACGAAAATACATCGAGTGGTTGGAGGGATCCCAATATTGTCCAACAAAGGATCTTGGTTGAGAAAAATGTATACTAGGGGAAGAACAACAGAAAAATCAGATGGTATACCATCTTAAAAATAGTCCTTAGGACATTAATTAATGTGTAAGAAAATTAAACATAGTGTAATTGATAATTCACTTAAATGCTGAAAAACCCATAACATTTTGATTTATAATATTTTTTATTTCATTTAAAAATTAATTGATGTGTATCCCTATTAAACATCGTGTAATTATATAGTAGGACACACAATTAAGAGGTTTTGTACCATAAATTATAAGAAATATATGACTTCACCATTATATGTGTCTTCCCAATTCCTTCTCACCCCTACCCAAACAATGAAAATAGAAAACCATGAAAATAATAAAAATTTACCTTTCAAAAGTGTAACATGATGTTATAATGAATCAAATAAATTTTCACTATAAATTTAAACAGGAAAAATGTTAGTATATTATGATCACAATTCATTAGGATCATGTTCCTAATTATGTGGTGGTAGTAACAAAACCATATACTCAATCATATATAATTCATTAATTTATTCTAGAGCACCACAATTTATATATCCTCTATATTTTCCTATAAAATTATATTTTTCCCTAGAAATATATGAAAGGAGTAATCCATCAAGACAAATAATGGAATTATTATCCTGAAAAGTATGTGTCATATAGTTCCCATTATAAAACACAAATATTCCCAATTTTCTGATATTATCATCCTACCAATTTTAGATTTTGATATACTATTTGGTTTGTACAAGATTTTAATTTATGATATGAAAATTTATTAAAAGGATATGAAAATTATAATTTTATATAATGATTTGGAATTCAATATCTTTATATGGGGAAACATCACAATAAAAAAACTAAAGAGTTGTGTAATAAGGTATGTATACAAACTATTATCTCACATTAGGGAGAACCTATTATTTTCATTAAAAAATATAAATCTATATGGTTGTTCATAAATTATATAGAAGCCAAGGAAATTAAATTAAAGAGAAAGTATCATCTACCCGGAATTTATGGCTTATTTGATCAAATTAATAGAGATAATTATTTATCAAAGATTGATCTTCATTTAGAGTATAATCAATTTCGAGTAAAGAAGGAGGATATTACAAATACAACATTTAGAATGACTTATTGGCATTAAAATTTTATAGTAATTTTATGTGGATTCTCTAATGCTACCTATCTTTTTACGAACCAAATAAACAAAGTATTCAAGGAATATCTAGTTGATTTTTTTAGTATATATTGATGATATCTTGATGTACATTATCTACATTGAGGACCACAGAAATAACTTGTGAATTGTTCTTGAGAATCTATTGAGGAATTGTGTTATATGAGAAATTTAACAAGAGTGAATTATGGGTTCAGAATGTTTCTTTTCATGTCAATATTGTCTCCACGTATGGAATATTAGTTGATCTTGTGTGGAAATTGTGGTCAAATATAACCCTACACAAAAAAACAAGACTAAGGTATGTACTATCATTTTTTTGGTAGTTTCATATATTTGATTAGTTCAAAAAAATTACAGATGGGTACCCCATTATCCAATTATACTCAAAATGGGGTTAAGATCATTTGGAAAAAAAATGTGAAGAATTTAATGAATAATTGAGGAATGTATTTGGAAATTTCTTTTCTATTGATGCTACCATCATGAAATGGTGGACTTGGGATATATAGTGATGAGTCGAAGAAAATAAATGATTATTTAAATGTGAGGAATGAAAAATGTATTCTTTATAAATAAATATAGTTAAATAATAATTAAAAATTATATCCCACTAATGTTCTTGTGTTATCATCTGTAATCATTTCCTTGAAGATATTGAGACAATGTCAATATAGTGAATTTTGTGGCACATACATAGTTATTATGTGTCTAAAATATATATTATGACATAAATAGGTCAAAATGAGACAAAAGATATAGATTTACATACTATATGATTATGACATATCAATACACTATAACCATAGAATGGAAAATATGGTATAATATTCAATGAAAATGAAATATAATGGACTTCTGGCCAAAAAAGGATTGAGAAGGATCTTATGTTGATGAGTTAAGTAATGATAGATATGGGTGTTCTTTAGGATGGGGAAAGATCGTTACTTCTTCAAATTATTTCCAAAACATATTTATATGAAAATAAAAAAAAATCTCACTCTGATGACTGGAATTTTGAATGGAAAATTTAAGCTATAAATGATGGAATATTGAAATACTTCATATAAGAATACGGTGTTTTTAAATTTGGAAGTGAACTAGGTGTTCCATCTATACCTAAAATGAAGAGGTTATTCTTGGTTGATACTCATATCTAAAATTTCTCTATACATCATATATATAAAAATATGTTTATATATTCCAAGTAAAAAAATTTGTAAAGTAATATAAAGTAGGAAATTGATGATTATGTGTGAGGATGTTTAGTGTTTCAAAAGGTTAGGGATGAACTATAACACCCTAGTGGAGACTTGAAAATTATTACTATTACTAAATTGATATTGGATGATCTGAATATTTCTTATTTTCACTAAATTATAACTTATTCTCATTATAATGATTATATATGTGTTATTGTTAATCAAATTACCCAAAATTAACATTTCCTCCCTATAAGATATCATTTAACACTTGATCTCCATGAATTCCTCAACATTAATGAACTTCTAATGAATATTGGTGCACCTATTTAAATTTTGTCCGCTCATGACCAAGTATTTAAATCTTAATTTTAGAAATGTCTTTAGAAGTATCTTATTATGAATATTCATCTGAGCAACAGTTATCATCCTCAAAATTATGGAAGTCTAAATGGAAAATCCAAACATTAGAAGACAAGTACAAGTCATCATCACATGAATTTCATGGTATTTGTGATGTGTATTTTCCATTTGAGTATTTATCCTCTATAAATAACATCAATTAATGTGTTCAAATGATGTCATATAATGCATTTTATGGAATGATATGTCATAGTCTAACTTTTTGGGATGAAGTTAGTGAAATGAGGCCTCTAGGACAAGAACTTGTGGTGTAAATAATAGAAATGGTAAAGAATATTACAACCCATTTTAGAGTATCCGAAAGAAAAAAAATAGTGTTATGCTGAAAACTGAAGTAATAACTTGGGATTTCAGGTGTATATCATATTTTCTTAAAGGTATCTCAATTGAAAGGTGTTAAACGATTCAGTAAGAAATTAAAACAGATCCCCATGTTTATCATGCACTTTTAATTTATAGAAATAATTACAGATGTTGAAAACGATTTTTAAATTACATATATCCTCTATAAAGTACATGATTTCTTCTATAAATCAATGTCATATAAGAAAAATCCAGACCCAACACATGTTCCCACCTCTAATGAAATATAATTTGAACATAATCAGTCTTACTCTAAAGAACCTATCCAGACCCTAGGAACAAGAGAATAAGTATTGGGGAACTAGATGACATAGATAGTAAAGGTTCACTAGATAAATACTAAGATAGAATTGTCGATGTAGATATAGTATAAAGTAATGATAAAGAACTTCCCAAATCTACTCATAATGGGACATTCATGGAATTTAGAAAGTAAATTTTTTTAAAGTAGGTATGAATATAACAACCACATATTATTATTTTTCTATTTAAATAAATTTAATGTCCTTGATATATTACTATTAATGAAACCATGATATTTTAAAAGAATTTTATGTTAATTAAAGTATGAAATACAGAACATCGGGTTTACAAAATCCACAATATAGTATTAAAATATAATTATTTTGACATAACTATTATTACCTATCTGCTAAATTGGTGGGTATGAATAGGATTAATCATATTATGAAATATATATATATATAATGTTCTTAGTCAACACAAATTTATTTATTAATTCTTATGAAATAAACACTCAATTATTTGTAAATTAATTTTATACATTTTAATTAAAATTTATTTATATGAGAAGATAATATAAATATCTGTTCCCAAATTTAGACAATATATTTGATAAAATTAAATTTATTTTTGAAATAAAAAAAAACAAAATATTGTTTTAGTGATTTTTTAGACATTCCTTGAAAATATTTATTTTTTAGTGAATAGTGAAAAATACATCCTTTATTGAGTACTATATCATTATTTATATAATTTTGTATGTACCCTCTAAAAATAATATAATATTAAAAATATTTATCTTATATTTTCAATAATCAAATTATGTTCATTTGAACAACATTTATTGTTTAATTAGGTATCATAAATATTTGTATACAAAAAAGTCATTTTTCTAAAAAAACTACTTTTCAATTCATTATTTCAATATATAATTGAATTTTATTCCGAAATGTTTTGAAATTTAAGATTAAATAACGGATCTCATACTTGTAATCGTAAGGTTCTATTTTAGTAAATATGTCCCTTTTTCGGTATAAATTGCAATTTCAGAAGTGTTCTTAACATGGTAAAGGCTAAATAAAGTAATTAATAGTTGAAATTAATATGATAGGAATCATAAAATCACCCTAACGTGGGATTATTTTTTTATGAATCCATTTTGACAATAAGAATCTAATATTCAGTCATATGGCCTTTTATTATCATCTGTGATGAGATTATAACCATTAAAATATTTTTTGTATTGAAAAGTAAAAAAATGTATCACTCTTGTTTTTAATAACTATATTATTGTTATTAATACAATAATAAATTAAAATATCATTGTGTTCGATATCGTACACAATACACCATATCATGCTTAAACAAATCCCAAAATGGAATTATTTATAAATGATCATTATGTCTTAGTTTTTAAATTATTAGGTTAAAATAGCATTAACCAAATTATTATATATATATATATGAAGGTATTAGTAAATAAGAAATTATTTATTTATTATTTGGAAATAATAATAGAATATTTAGTAAAGTCCTTTTATTCATCAAATATTTTTTTTCTTCAAAAAAATTTTTTTATTGCCTTCAATAGGAAAATAAATATAATTATGGTTTGACACATTTAGAACATATAAATGAAAAAATTAAATAATTTTTTGAAATGATACTATAAAAATTATATTATAGTGAATATTTGGAACCTTTCTAAAAAGATTGATTTTATAGTGAATATTGAAAAATAATCTTTTTATTGAAAATTGTATTTTAATTTCAAGAATTTACAAACTCATATTCTTATTCTGAAATAATTAAAATGTAAAAAAAATTATTATATAATTTAAAATATAATTATATTAATTGGAAAAAAAGTTGTGGTTGAAATTGATATATAAAAAAATTATACATAAAAAAAATTTAGAAAAAATTGTATTTTGTTATGTTTTTCATTTGAATATTAAATTAATTTCTATATATTATTGCAATTGAATCATAAAAAATAGATTCCATATTAGGAATCATGATATCTAAACTTTTAAAATACTTCCATTTTATTTTTTATCATTAAGAAATATAGTTATGGTAAACTTTATTTCCATAGTAAAGGGTAAATCTGATAATAAAGGGTTAAAACAATGTAATAATGACTACAAATTGGCACCAAGACTTTACAAAATATTATTTTATGATTAATTTTCATCCTTAATTATTTAATGGTCAGTTATAAGACCATTTATAGATATTTGGATTAGATTTTTACCTCTATAATATTTTATTTATAGAATAGTCCATATTGTAACATATTTTTTTAATATTACTATAAAAATTTTAATGTGGTGTTATCTAGAAGATGTATTAAAATATTAATATTCATTTAAAATATTAATATATTTATTTTCAATATTTTAATTTATTTTTAATTTCTAATGAAAATTTAATTACCTTAAATGCTTACACAATGATTATTTAGTAATTATTCAGTTAGTGGAAACATAAAATAAATGACATTGAAAATTCTAAATGTAATTTAGTTTGATTTACATAATTTGGTACAAATATTTCCTAGATTTGTAGGGCATATTAGAGTTGACTTAAATGTGTTTTTAAAGTTTGTCTTATTGTATTGATATTATTAATATCAATGAAATGAATAGTTTCCAAATTGAAAATAATGGTAATTAATGAATAAAATATTTTATTAAATTATTTAACAATAATAAGTCCTAAATAAGAACAAACAGGAAAATATATGGATGAAAAAAATCATCTCTAATGAATTTATAGTCCATTTTGATGCATTTTCCTTTATATTGGTTCCTATTAATTTTTAATTTTTTGAGAAATTCAAAAAAATTCCCTCACCTTAATTATAAAAGGGCACCCCATCTCTTTTTTAAACCATATTAAGCCATAGATTTATACTAGAAACTACCTATTAATATTCTCAACATCTTTATCCATGTTTTGAGGTTATTTTCCCCCAAAAACACCAACCTTGGATCCCTTAAGAATGTATCTAAAGAAGTCTAATGAAGAAGATATAATAATCATTAATTACTCATTCATGTTTATTTATTCATCTAATTCCTCTTAATATATTATTTACATACAAATTTAATAAATCTAGTATCATATACATACTTATATATTATTATTATTATAATAAAACCATATTCCACCTTTTTTCTAGGGCTTACGGGCTATGTAATGGGCTACATTCCCACTAGGCCTTCTGGCTATGTAATGGGTCTCCCTTTACCCCGTTAAAAGAGGTCTTTGTTTTGATTTAATAATAAAATGTGGCTTCGACCCGAACCTTTAAAAAAATATTCCACCTTTTTACACCCTTTGAAAAAATGTAATAATTGTGTGTGCATATGTAAAACATAACATATCCATGTAGTATTTTAGATCATTTTTCATCATATGATTTACTTAAATGTGTATAAATATGGATTTAATTGATATATATTATATATATTACATACTAATTATTATTAAATGGTAAATTATTATTTACAATTAATTGTTTTCATCTATGGAAAAATGATAAATAATATTATCAATATTATTTCCTAAACCGTATATCACTTTTACATATAGTAATTACTCTAAATTTTATTTAAATAATAGGGGAAATAATGTAAAATCTTTATATATTATTCAACATGATTTTTCTTATAATTACAATTGACTCATGATTCAATCTATTATTTGATATATGAGGAATGCTTTTAAAAATATGTAAATGGGTCTTTCTAGGTTATATATATCCCTGGGATGAATATGTGATTCAAATGAGAAAAATATGTTGTCTAAATTAAATGGGGTTTCTATTACACAAAATTATTAAACTCTATTGTAAAAGGTATAGATATTAGTGGTATCATGAATCCATAGATCATGATTTCTAATTATTAGTCATTTATTTCTTTTATATTTCTTCCATTATTATCCTAATGATCTTCAGTATGATATTATATGTGGACTAATATTTTTCATTATTTATTAATTAAATGAAATTTGTTTAAAATTATTTAAATTTCCATATTGATTATACCATATATTCTCATGATTAAAATGTAAATGTTCAAATGGAAGGTTTTTTCAATTATATTCATTTCCATATTGACTATGTTTTATTTATTATTGATTCATGAGAGCTTTCCTTATATATAAACTTTTTTTAGCATTTTATTTCACCACTTTTTTATGTTTTATTTTCCCTAGGATGCCTGGAAGTGTAGTATGATTGATAAGTAGGGTTAAGCTAACGATGATAATGGTGTTTTAAAAGAAAATAAATTATTTATTTAATTTTAATATATAATATAAATTTCATTTACGAATATAGTTTACTAAGACAAATAAACATTTTTTCCTTTAACATGTGATTCTATAAATTGTATTAAAATTTAATAAAGTGACTGTTAACTCTGAGCTACTGGGGAAGGGGTTATTACTAATTTTATTAGAGATGTTTTGGTATAAAACATGGGAACTAAATTTAGTAAAACATATATTTGGTAATATATCCTAATGATTGACTTTGGGGATAATTTTTTGTAAAGGAATACATCCTATGGATTTCAAAATTAAAATAGATATACTAGGTTAAACCTATGGAATTATATTTTGAGAATAATTTTTCCTGATATAGACATATATTGAATTAAATTTCATGAATATTGTATTTATCAATTTTATTATTGTTTTTTTATTCTAACACATTTTATTTTTTAATAGTCAAGGATATGAACTAGATGGAACTTTTTTAAAAGAGAACGTGATAGAAAATGTGTTAGAGACGTATTTTACTAATCGTATTATGGTTAAAAGAATCATAAAATGATCATAGATTTTTATTATTTTGGAACGATATATTTCTTTACTAGTTAAATTATTATTTACAGAATCATTATTTTATGAGTTTAATTTTAATCATAAGTTTAAATTCATAAAAACAATTCTGTAGTTTTATATTATTTAATTTAATCAAGATTAAGGATATTTTTGGAGACATTTGTGGCAACACAACCCATTGGTTTAGTATATTTTTATTGAAAATTTTATCTAATTAATAATTTATTTAAATATTTTTGACATTTGATTAATGTTAAGGAAAAAATTTAGGGTTTATATAATCATTGACTTTTAGGTAATTATGGGTTATTATATTTTTTAGAATGAAAATTGAAAAGTATGAGATAATGTTTGATGTAAAAAAATGATTTACTCTTGAATATTTAAAGTTTTCACATTTCTAGATGTTTTTAAATATTATATCATTATAATATTATAAAATGAAAAACCTTCAGGTTATGAGATAACCCATAACATACGATAAGGCCATTAGGCTTGAACCCACAATTGAAGGGCATCAACAGTGCATTTCCTATATCATTTCTATGTGATGTCTCATTTAGTATGACATAGGATTTATTTATTTAAATTATTTGATATATAAATTATTCATTAATTCTAGGAATTATCATATCAAAAGTTTATTATGGTGAATTTTTGGGATTTTTCAAAAAAAACGTCTCTCTACTGAATTGTGAAAAATATTGTTTTTTATTGAAATATGTAATTTTATTTCATGAATTCAAAAAGAAATAAGTTTTCTAAATGAATAAAAAGTAAAATTAATTCTATTATATTATTAATAATTTATTTAATTTCATAGTAATCCATTTTATTGTCGAACTTGGTATAGAAATATTTTTATACTTGTAATATCATATTTCAGAAAAAAAAATTATTTTTCCTTGCATTTTCAGATTTAATATTCAATTAATTTATAAAACTTATTGAAACTTAATCCCCAAATAAGGAATATATATTTGGAATCAGGATTTATAAATTTATTAAATATTCCCCCATTATATTTTTCATTTTGAATAGAAAGTGATTTTTATTACCATGGTAATAGGTAAATCTGGTAATTAAGGGTTAAAACAATATCATAAAGACTATAAAATAACCCAAACACAAGCCCAAATTTTATTTTATGACTAATTATCATCTATAATAATTTAAGTATAGGTTTTATTAATATTTTGTCTATATGGGTGAATTTATTACCTTTATAATATTTTTATTTTATGAATAGTCGAAGATGTAACATTCATTTGTTAATCACTAAAAAATTATTAATACGAAGTAATCTAGAATTGTTTTTAAAATATAAATATCAATTTAATATTTTAAATATTTATAGGCATTAGGGTAATTTAATTATAATTTTTACATTATAAATAATCACTTGAAATACATATAGAGTGATGAATAAATAATTATTCAATTAATAGAAAAATAAAATAAATGGTATTAAAAATATTAAAATTAGTATAATGTGAATTAATAAAAGTTTTTAAAGAATTTTATAGAATTATATAAAATTTTACTGATGTGTAAAAATATATTTTTTAATTTATCATGTTGTATGGATATTATTAAAGTCCATGAAAAGAATTGTGTCAAAAATGACAATAATGATAATTCATGAATATAATATTTCATTAAAATTTAACAAAATCAGAAAAATATTATATAAGAACAAATGGGATAATATATGTAATAAATATACATACTATAATCATTTATAGGTCATTTTTATGAATTTTTTTCTAGAATAGTCTTATTATTTATCAATATTTTGGGAAATTCTAGAAGTTCCCCACTCCCCAATTTCCAAAAGGAACCAATTCCTTCACTTATTAAAAAAATCAGCCATCTATATCAACCAAATAATGAAAATTTATCTTCTAAAAACCCTTATTATTTTCTAAAGGTTTTTTCATTCAAAAAAAATTACCCCAGATCGCTTAATAAGAGATCTAAAAAAGTTTTCTAAAGAAGATGTAATCGTCTTTACATACTCTTTCATGTTTATTTCTTCTTCCACTTCTAATTAATAATTTGTTTCAATAATATTTTAATAACTTTAGAATAATTTATATACTGATAAGTTATTATAATAATAGTATAAAAATATCCATCCCATTATCCATCCCATGAAAAAAGAAAGAACCATGTATGCGTACAAATGGCTTACCCTCTCCACGTAGTAGTGTAATTAATTTTTCATCACCAATTTACATGGATAGATATAAATATGGAAATAAAGTATCTATATAATATATATGAAAATTTACTAACAATTTAATGGTTAAATATTCATTACCATTCTTTTTCCAAAAATCCAAAAACAAAAATAGCGTAAATACGAATGTACGAACTATCATCTCCCTGAACATTTTAATTCAATTTTCAATGTCTATATTTATGGATGACTATATATATATAATATGATATTTAAACCAAAAATAATATTTTTGGAATTATTTATCTATGATAAATGTATAAGGGTTGGAACTACAGAATCAAAACATACATGAAAAGTGAAGTTGTTACCACCCGAAATATTGTTTTTAATAATGAATTGATAATAAAAGGGTGGTATTTAATTAAATAATATATTTTTTATATATTTGAGTATGGTTATGGAATAAATTTATAATAAATCAATATTTATTTTCCATGATATCTGAACAAGTATAATGTAATTCAAACCATAGGTAAGGGATTTCGTCACAATTTTCTTTCATTGAGTCATATTTTATTACTATTAATTTATATTCTTTAGTGAGATTTACCTAATTCTCATTTGATTTTTATATCATGAATTATTTTATTATCATGATATCAAATGTTTTTATAATGGTTCTTATCTCATATGTAATATGATTCAAATGATTACAAATTGTTAATGAAAGTAATCTCAATTTCACTTCATCAATGTATATTTTCAAATTATGCACCTAATTTATTTTATAGCATGTATGTACTATCCATTTGATTTCATTATGATCATAATTCATTAAAAAATTTATTTTTCTTATATATTCATATTCATTTTATGAGGGATATGATTATCTCTTAAACCATATATCATATTTTACATACAGATATTACCTTGAGTGTTATTTTCATAACAGTGTAAGTAATGTTAAATATGTATCATTTACTCAATATGGATATTTTATATTAAGGAATATCTATTCATAAATAAAAAAGATTATTTGATATATGATTAATTCTTTGGGAATGCATGACAAGGTTGGGTCCCATTTATAGATATCCACTTGGTGAATCAGATGGTCTTATGACTCAAATAACGTGGACATATTAAATGGGTTTCTTTTTAACCATAATGGTTAAATTTCCCTATGAATGGTCCTGAAATTAAATCTATCATCATTTCTACGATCATGGAGTCAAATAATTAAGAATTCTTATCTTTAATAATTTAGTAATTATTATAAATTAGATTTTAATATGATATTATCCACATAATCATATTAGGACCATGTTTCAGTTTAAATGGAATTTATCTTCGATTTTTATCATTTATATAATTATTATAACATATATTTTTAGGATATAAAATTTATATTAAAAATTTAATGATTGTTCAGTTATTATTCTTACCAAATTTATTAAGTTTTATTAATTAATGATTCATAAAAAATTCATGTGCATTAAACCCTTACCAATTATTTGATCTCAGCCCTTTCTTATGTTTCAATTTACACAGGATATGAGGAACTATTTTATGATTGATATGTTGGTTTACAATAATGGGGATAATGTTGTTATCAAATAAAATATTTCGTGTAATTATGTTTTGAAATGTAATTTTAATTTAATTAATGTATCTTATTTACCAAGACTACTAAACTATTTAGTTTTTTAGGAAGTGATTCCTTGTATCATATTCCAGTGTAATAAAGTGATCACTAACTCTGGGCTATTGAGGATAAGTTTGATATATTGGGAATATATGGATAACTAGAGGATATTTTCATTTATAAATGTTATTTTAAAATTTAAATGATTTATCTCTTTCATGGTCACATATTTATTTGTTTTTAGTGATGAAATTGTGGCCATAAGTGGTTATGTAATATTGATGTGGTGGTTATTTAATTACTGAAACAGTAAAATAAATGTTATTTAAATAATTAAATTTGGTAAAAATAGATATAATTAATGCTCCTTGTGTTTCATAAGTAAAAAATGACATATTATAGTGGTTTTTAATCATTATACTTTTATTCTTTTGTTTTATACATGTTATTCATGTTAAAGTAAATGAATACTTTTAAAATTTTAATTATTGATAATTTATGAAAATAATATTATTTTACTTGATTTAAGACTCATACAAGTATTAGAATCAAAAAAATGTATGGGATATTTCCAATGGAATCTAACGTTTTAGAATTTATGGGTCTTTTTTATTTTATATTAACATTATTTAACCATACAGTATTGATAATATTAGTTGCATGGTAATTATCAAAAGGTTTAACAAGGGCTTAAAATTAAAATATAAGGGTGAAAATATATCCAAAAAAGTTCCATATTTTATTTTACGAAATTATTTATACTTGTATCAACCTCAAATTCGAATTAAAATAATTTTTATACATTTAGACATGGTAAATAATTTATATTTATTTAATATTTTAAGAAATTCCAAAAGTTCCCCTCACCTCAATTATAAATGGTAACTTCCTCTCATACTTCATTAAACCATGTAATTCCATATATTTTACCACCCAAAATATTATGAATATAATTTATCCATTATTATAGTTATTTCATATTGTATAAATCACATAAAATCACTTATAGACCCGCATAAAAACTTTATAAATGAATAATTAATGAAATAAGAAGTTTGTATAGAAGTTATGAAACCTATACCGGAAAATAGTAACAGGAAATAAGGAAAATTAACCCAGAAAAATGATTATTAACCTCACCCGTGAAAGTATAAATAATATTTAGAAATATTATAAATGAAAGTATGATATAATTATATCATGGTCTCGGTAATTAAATATTTTAAAAAAAACTAATTAAGTGTTAGAATTTTTGTAATTCAAAAATATTTAATTTCAATTTTATTATTAATTTAATTATTTAACAAAAAATTTATTTTCATATAATTAATTCATAAATTAATATTTTTTTGTTTAATGATTTTAATATAATTGTATGATCCCTTAAGTAATTTTTCAAAGTGATATAAAATCAGTTATAATCTTAAAATTTATATTTTCCAAGTAAATAGGGATTTAATTTAAAAATTAAATTTATTATATTAAAAAAAATTCATAAAATGGGCTTTATGTTTTAATTATAATTGTTAAGAAATGGTTACTGTGACTTTTTGGGACTTTTCTAAAATACTTGAATTTTTTAGGAATAGTGAAATCTGATAATTTATAATAAAAGCTAAATACATGAATTATGGAGTCATGGATGATGTATAGTTGATGTAAGCACAAAAAAATCAAACCATCCATTTAATTTTACTATATTTAGTATTTTAAATCAAAACTATTCATAATAATGACTCAAAATAATAAAAAATGAATTAAAAAATGAGAAAACACCCCTCTCCTCCCCTATATATATCACCCCTCACCCCTATTCTCCTCACACATTAAAAAATTTGAACCATGTCCAAATTATTCCAAATAATATTCCTTATCCCTCTACTACTTCCATAATCTCTTGGTATCATCCGAAGAACAAATCTATTTCCCTAAGCAGGTTCTTGAAGAGGAAAAATTCAAGAGGTAATTCCTCTTTCTTTTCTTTTAATTTATTTTTGAAGTTCTCTAATTTTCATATTATCTATTCATCTACCCTAATAAAAATGTAATTAAGACTCTATTAATATACATATACTATAATTATATCATCTTAATTGAATATCCATCATTAAACTCCTCCCTCTCTCTCTCATTCTAAAAATGAAATTGCTTCCCATAATGTGTCAATTTATCTACATCATGAGAGATCACATTAATTTTCCTTTAAATCCATAAATAATGTTAATAAAACAATTATAATGGTTAAAATATAATATTAAATGTTCATTTATAAACCTTTTTAAGTTCTGTAACTAACATATATACATAATATTAAATGCAAAAACAAATTGAGTTTTCTTTGATCGAAAATCACCAAAATTAACCTAAAATGATCATCATTAACTTTAATCTAATGATTCATCCTCAAAACAAATAAATAAATTCTATATACAATAATTTATAAATCTATAAGATCAATAATAAAATATAAGAAAAATTATGTACATTTATCTGCATTTTATACGAACATACATTCATGTAAACAAGAAAATAAATCATGAAACCCATGAAAACGAACGCTCCCAAATGATGAAATTAAACTCTATAACTCATATAAACGCCCAGAAATGAATATCATAAAATTATAATTTAAATAATTCATGTATAAAAGGTTATATATTTGTTAATTAATTAATTTAAGTATATTATCTGGTATACAAAAGTGAAGAATGTGTTCAGACATAAGGTTAAGGGAATTCTAGAACCCAATACCATTTCCTTGGGTTTTTTCCTCATTCACCCAAATTTTTGTAGGGATATTAATTTAATTTTACTTATATATAATTTATTTATATTTATATTATATTTTTTGGGATATACATTTCACCAATATGGTTTTATGAAAAATGATATGATTTTTCAGAAAGAAATATTCTTTTTAAAAATACATCTTTTACTTCTCATGAGATTGGTACTTCTTCGCTAAAAATTGATGATTCATATAAAAATTAAGTTATAAGTATTTCATTAGGGTACCCAAATGTTGATTAATGTTTTTATGATTTATTAAATGAAACGCATTTCTTTCCATTGGTTATTTTATGTCCATGTTTGCTATCTGTTCTTTGTGGCATCATGATAATGTAAATGATATGATGTGATGGGTATGCCTATAATTATATAGTACATGTTAAAAATATGATTTTATGGGTGCACCGCGAATTATATAGTGATCCAATTTATTGGGTATTGTGATTTATCTTTTGAGTAGAAGTGAAATATGCATGAACATGATTCTAGCTCTATTCACAATTATGTCTGGTAGTTGACTACTTGGACATGATTATTCGTTTTTATGCATTGCACAATTCCATTTGGTTATCTAATTATTCCTATATTGATTAATAGTATGATCCCATGATCATGTTATAATGATAATGATTATTCTCACCCATGTTATATTGATTCATGTTCTTATCTATGCACGTACTAGGTTTTTAGATGGCCACTTTCTTTTATGTATATCCTCATGTAATTACTTTTTCTAATGTGAATCTGAAGGCCCCTAATAAGCTATATATGAAGAAATTAACTAAAATTTTATGATTTTCTATTTAAATTTTATATATGATCCTAATTTTACCATGATAATAAACCTTAGGATCCAGTTTCTTTGAGTTTATTATGTTGTTTATCATTAAAATGATGTAATAGTTATGTATGAAATGTAGGGTCAATATAGTTGGTATAAAAGCATAGTTTAGTTAATTTAGGATCTATTATTAGATAACCTTAGTGAAAAACCATAGTATCGGATTATGTATAAGTAATTACCCAAGAGAATTTATTTTATATAATGAAAAAAATAGGTTTTCCACAAGATATGCCTTTACAGTTAACAGTACAGCGGAATAACTTGTATATTAATTACAAGTTGAATTATGTTTTGTTCTATAATTTTGTATTTTAGAAAATAGTAGGAACCAACAAAAACAACGAATACAATTTGTTTGAGGGATAATGATGGATTTCATAAATGGCATGTACAATGCTTTATGAGGTAGAGTCAAAAATTTCATAGTGATGATTAACCAGCTGTATCGGATTATAAAAAATAACATATATAATGAGTAATATCCTCCTTTATATAAGAGGGATAAACAAGTTATTGGGTTCTATATGAGGCACCAACCACCAATGTTTTTTGAATCTTCTGATCCACTAGTTGTAGAATAGTTGGGCAACATAATGGAGAAGATTTTTTTGGTACTTAACTATTCTAAGATAGTGAAGGTGACTCAATTATTTTATCATCTAAATGTATTGTCCTACCAATGGGGGTGTTCATTGAGAACACCAAGATGACGGGAAAAAATTTTATAGATAGACTGGTAAGACTTTATGATAATGTTTCTTAACAAATATTTTCCACAAACTCTTCATAGAAACATTTAGAAGGAATTAACAGAGATTAAGAAAAAGGAAGTATAATATATCACAGCCTATGAAGATAATTTCATAAGGCTTGAAAGGTATGATTTAGGGTGTATTATCAACAATGGTAGAAAAATTGATATATTACTTAACAGTTTAAAACCACACCATTGAACAGATCAATCAATTTAAGACATTGGGAGTTATGAAGAAGTTCTTCAATGTGATCTCAAAGTGGAGATGGAGTTTGGGGAATGGTCCCTCAACCATGGTGATAAGAAACAAAAGATAAATTTTCATGATGGAGAATCTAATGAGAAATGTGGAAAGAAAACTCAGCCACCCACATGTCAATAATTTTCGAAGAAGAATCATGGGAACTACCTAAAAAGGATGGGGAAGTGCATTAAGTATGGGAGAGAAGGCCACCAATATCATGAATGATGAAAATACACGAGAAAACATGAAAATTTGTTATTGGGGGAAACAAGAGCACAAACCATAGATCAATGCTTCAATTATAGGGAAAAGGGAACTGTAAAATTAAATTCAACAAACCTCGAGTCTTTGAGGTTAATCAGAGACATCGTCCACCAATGCCAATGGAGTATGGGAAGGCTTATAACATCACTAATGTAGAAGTGTAGAAATAAAATGAAGTCTTATAAGGTACATTATTCAGTCAAGAATGGAGAAAGTATTATTTTATTCTTGTTCAATGAATTCCTTTATATCTTGCAGGTTTTTTAGAGCTATAGAATCAATGATCCAAAACCATGAAGTTGATATATCAATAAAAAACCCTAGTATTGAAATAATTTAAACCCATGTGTTGTACACTTCTCATGTTGTAATATTTTGGAATATTCTCTTAGAGAATATTTTGATACTTTATTGTGTGGAATTTTATTCTTTACTATTTATGGGTTGTCTCTCATTATACAGAGCACATATCAACTATCTGAAAACTGAGATATCATTTCATATTCTAAACTATCACATGTTCCTCTATAAATGCATATAAAATCAAGAATATCCTTTAGAAAATAATTTAATGGTGTGGGTGTTGATTCCCTTTTAAGAGGCATATCATTATGCAATAATTGAGTCAAAGTAAAGTGTCAACCTAGAATAAATTCCCACCATTAGAGAATACAATGATGTATTTCTTGAAGATTTTCATGAACCTCCTTCAAAATAAACAAAACCCCCACAAATCTGCCCTCACTTCCCCCTCTAATACATAACCACATAGTTATCTATATACTTAATTCTTAAACCATTCCAATTTGTGAGACCAATTATCATTATTTTTTTAATCAATGAAAAATTATTAATACCATTCTTACTCAGGAAACGTCGAACCATAGTACACCACAAGTAACATCATAACCCACACACAATTCAAAAAAGTATCTAGAAACTCTGGGTGAAACACTCATGAAATGTAACACCATCCTTCATCAATCTTATCCCTCATAAACCATCCTTGGTAGCCCCACTGCCCAAAAATCACCATATCAGTCTAAAAGACATAACTCAACCAAATTTGAAGTCTCATTATATAAAAATATGATCTATTCCACAATCAACAAACACTCAAACTAATATTACATTAAACCTCTTGTACCACCACTTAGGCAAAACCCACAACAACCATAACTAAATTTGTATCCCCATTGCTCAAACATGGCATACCTTATCCAAAGAGTCAATATCCTTGTCATCCCATGCACCCACAACCGTGATTATAACCCTAGAACCATACAACACACACAATTCCCTACAACCAAATAGAATAACACACAAACCATAGTACTATCTATCAAATAGAGTGTATTAAGATTTGACAAACACTGTTCTTTAATTCAATTTTTATAGTTTACATGTGATCATAACATAGTTTCAATCATTAGGCATCCATTTATTTAACTGGGTGTACATGATTAACAAGATTATAATATTTGGATCCATTCATCATAGGTTAAAAAAATTATAAAACAACACCTGTTCATAAGCAAATACCACTGATATCTATGATTTTCAGAAGAATAGTTATCGTATGATTCAAAATAGGGAACAAAGATAACAGATAAAAAATGATCATCATCAACATCACCTCATACCTCATTTATTTCTATTTAATTTTTTTCAACCGTACCCTCAAGAATAAATTATTAAACCAAAACTACATGATAAAAAATTAAAAGGGTGGTGAAGGGATTCCTACTTCAATAAAAAGACCATTAGTAATTCCTCCTTGAGCCAAAATATGGGGTCCATGAGCAGCAGGATAGAATCCAAGGAAAACATGATCGGAAGGCCGCAACACAACACACGACTCTGTGGGGAAGAAATATTCTAGGCACACCAATAGAAAAATGGAAACAAATGGGGATGATAGTTTCTCAGCTTAGAAGAACTGGGTCCTATATCAATGGAAGGGAGATTGTTTCAAAGGCCATTAATGTCGGATAGTTGTCAAGATTACACAGATTGGTTATTTCAAAGTCTGAGGAGCATTATGATATTAAATATATAATTAATATCCTTTGAAATGCATTTATAAATGTATAAATATGGTTTTAATATTTATTTATGTCATATAAAATATATGAGGGGTGAAACTCCAAAAATTTTGAAAAACTGGAAATGACTCAATGATGGGTGAGTAATCAACGCGAGTCACCAATAGTAAGTCATTGAAATTGAGTCACCAACACCTAACTCACTAATGTGATTCACCAATATGACTCACCAACATGAGTCATCGACATGACCCACCAATATTGAGCCATTGATGCGGCTCACAGACGCCCCTCATTGAGGCCCAAGCTACGAACACCTGACCTATGACCCCCACCCCCCGACCTAACAACGCCCTAACCTATCGACACCCTCACATATTGACACCCTCACATATTGACACCTTGACCTATCGATTCCATGACATACTGATTCCCTAATATATCGACCCCATGACCTACTGATTCCCTAACCTTTTGACACCTTGACCTACATATGCCCGACCAACCACCGCCCAACCTGCTGAATGAAAAACAAGAATTTTTTAAAAACTATTGAAATATGCTACTGTTTCTTACCAGAACACCACCAACATTGTATTTGGACAGAGGTATTAGGGAGGTCTAAGACATTACATAAGATACCTCTCAATATTTTCTCACCCAAAATAATTCAAAACCAAATCTAAGAGAAAGAGGGTTTTGAACAACCACCCCGTAAAATACCTCTCAAGGATAAACAACCATGTGTTTTTATAAAGTAGTATTTAACCCTCAACATCAAAAAACACCCCCTCCCACATATTCTAACCCAAAAATATTCTAGATATTCTACACGAGCACCAACTATCTAGAAAAATGAATTAGGGAACTCATTCATCCATTTCAAGATACTATCCACTCTGGGTGGCACTGACTCACCCACACAGGTTTAATCATATCTTAGTTAATGCATCTTGATTAGGAATAGGGTCCTACCCACCTCAAGGTCAAGAAATTATAACATATAAAAGAACAAGGAAACAACTCTTCACATAGATAAAAAAGTTCAATCATTACATCACAAAGGTGGGCACATAATAAAAACTCAAAACCACTCCAGGTACTGGACACACATTTGTGCTTCTGGCTCCCATGTACACACTTCTATGCCACCATACCTCTACAACACATGAACCAAAGGAATGTTACATCCATATATAACCTTTTTCGGATGATCCTCAATCTATACTAGTCACTCCATGAACATTGTGTCCTCATCGATATCAAACTATCCCCACTCAATGACATGAGGGTTATCATGTTGATGTCGGAGGTGCTGGGGGACTTGAAAGATGTTGTGGATCCTCTCCAACTACAGTGGAAATTCCAAATAGAATGACACCTTGATAGCTTTCCCAAACACCTCGATGGTTCTAATGAACCTGTGGGAATGCTTCATCCCTTGGATAAACCACCTCTACCCTTGTTCAGATCTCATTGGGAAAAGATATACCACAAGATATTGGATTTGTGAAGACCACAAAGAACTCCCGAATGAGTTAATCTTCCCACAACTTTAGTGTGAACATGACTACCACTAGCTCCAGATCATGGGTGGAATTGTTACATTCATGGTGACATAACATCCTATACCAGTAAGAGATCACTCTTTATTGTTGTATCTACACACACCCTAAGCCTATATGATAAGGATCAAAAATACCTTTAACATAACCTCATCCCCTAGAAACCAGATCACTAGAGCACTAACACACTTCCCCTTCAGGTAGTCGTAAGTTGCCTGGTACTGCTGACTCCAAAAAAAAGATTTTCCATTTCTGATCAAGGCCATCAACAGAGGTGAAACATGAGATAAATCAGGTAAAAATCTCTTGTAATAGCCCGCTAGACCAAGAATTCTATGAACCTTCACCACATTCTTGGGTGATACCCAAGAAACAACTACTTCTAAAATTGATGGTTCCACTACTATCTCCTATTGAAACACCACATGTCCAAGGAAGTGCACCTCTCATGTCCAAAACATACACTTGGATAACTTCCCATACAGTTTGTGGTGTCGAAGAACCTCCAAGATAGTTCTGAGATGTTTGGTATGATCTTCCTCTCATCTCCAGTGGATTATGATTTCATTGATGAACACAATGATGAAAAGGTCTAAGAAGACACAGCAGATAGAGTTCATAAGCCCCATGAACATGGCTGTTACATTCATGAAACTGAACAGAATAACTGTGAACTCGAAGTACCCATACCTGCACCTAAAAGTAGTCATCAAGATATCATCCTCATTCACCTTCAACTGGTGATATCTAGATTACTGATTGATCATATAAAACCAAAATGTTCACCTTATATAGTCTAAAAGATCTTCTATCCTTTTTAGGGGGTAACAGTTCTTGATTGTCACATGATTCAACCCCATGTAGTCTATGAACATCCTTATACCACCATCTTTCTTCATTGTAAAAAAGACTACAACACCCCACAGAGACACCCGGGGAAAGATAAATCCCTTATTCATCAAATAATCTATCTAAATCCTTTTCTCACATAGTTTATTAGTTTTAATTTGATAAGGATCCATAGAAATTAGAGAAGCACATATAATAAGTCTATCCTGAACTCAACGTCACATAGAGGGCATAGAGTTAAATCCTCATTAAAAAAAATCAAAGAACTACCCAAAAACTCTGGGAACCCCCGAAATCCTAGCATCCGTCAATTCCACTGACAGATCGTCCAATAAGGAAAGAAGAAGATCTATACGCTGACTTCCCATCAAACAAATCAGCTTTCCCAAAAAATCCACTCCATGTCCATCTACTTATGAAAATCAAAATCTTATATAGAATAACTCGATAACATCATGTACATAGTATAACTATTTGAGGACAAGGATGACATAGTATGGTTACATCTATAATAAGAAAATATCCCCACAGGACTGATGTCATCCCATCATTAATCTACATCCCTGGAACACATCAAATAAGCTGGTTTGGCCTCTAACTCGTGTACAAAACAACAGGGGAACAAAAATTACCTTTATGTCTAGTCCAAAAACATGGGACTGAGAGGGTGAACCCTAATGTCGAAAACTACTATTGAAGTGGGTATTGAACCTACCCAAACCATCATACTATGATCAAAATATGCACATACTCTGAAGGTTCTCACGACCTCCACAAGTGTAACACCTTGGCAATAAGCCTATGGTAAAATCATGAGTACCATAAGGTCGAAACTGAAACAAATGTGGTCGACTCCCTGTTGGTCGAAACCTCGAAGGTCCTGCCACCTGACACCTCCTATTGGAAATTTTTTCCTTCATTAAACCCTTTTGGATCCTCTGTTGTTGTAGACCTTCTCATGAGTGCATCCTCTCAACCACTTCCCCCTTCTGGACCTCTAGGTTTATTAGAAAGGTGAATTGAGTAACTACATACTGAAGGGAGGGACTTAGTTCCTCCTTTAAGAGTCTCGCATGAGACTCCTCGTACAGAAAGATATCTGTATAAATGTGAAGTAGATATTTGAAGATTATCCTTAGCTCTCATAGTGACATACTCTCTTGTAGGATGGAGATTAATTATTTCCACTTTTCAGCCTTCATGGTTAAAGAAGTGAATTCCGCTTGGAACCCCTTCTCAAATTCGAACCATAGAACATTGGTCTTCTTCCTCTCCCATAGGTAGATAATACAACACTTACACATATCACCTTGCATCTATCTCAGCACCAAAGGAACCTAGTACTCTTTTGGGCTCTGAATCAAGCAGAAAGTGATTACTAGCTCTTCAAGAAAACACTCAGTCTCTATATCAATACATTACCTTCATACATTCCTAGAGTCTTTTTTTTGGAAAGAATGGCATGTCATTATCCATAGATCATCCTCCCACATAAGTTCAACCCTCCTTCAGTCGACTAGGTGAGCCTGTAGAGCCTCCACTACTCATACTACAAGAGGACGATGACCTGGTTCCATAGCTGAAAAGGTAAATAGTAAACTCTAAATCCTAAGTCATATTGAATTTATTTATGATTAATTTTAACTCATTTTTCATTTGAATTTCCCAAATACAACCTAAACATACAAGAACACAAGTATTCATGATGAATGTGCCTTTCCTAGGGTCTCTACCCCTGAAATAGTGTAGCCTCAATTGGTTGTTTGGTAATCTCATATTTCTTGCATCGGATCATAAGGGGTTCTAAAATCTTATCTCCTAGCTAGTCTTTCCTAGCCTATGTCATGCTCCATGATCACTTAACACAATTTCCCTACCATCACATCCAATCCTTACAATACCTATCACCAAACTCTATCTTATCTCTAAACCCTCATCCTCTAATATCATTCTATTATGAACCTCCTTCATCATTATAAATAAATGGATGGAAATGTGTTGTGACCTTCCTTCTTCATGATGAAAAATAGATAATGACCCTCGAGTCCCGCCTCAAGTAGGCCCTGAGGCGGTGACCAGCACCAGGGGTATACAAATATCACAAAAAATGGTATGAATTACCCTTTTTTAGTAATCAGGATCTAGAGATAAGATTTATCAACCTTAGAACAACTCCAAGACATATATATAAAAGATGATAAAATTCATACAACATGCACGTTTAAAGTAAAACTGCTATAAATACAATGAAAATCAAAATTAAATACCAAAAGAACAAAGCTAAGCAGCGACACAACAACTATTCTGATGCCCAAGCTTGTAAGGTCCAACATAATCTGTATAATCTCTATAGAAACCTGAAAACATTTTTATATACATCGTGTGAGCATACAAGTATACTTAGTAGGAAAATCCGAAGTCACTCGTGAACAAGTGGGAGAAACATACTAACTCCCTAGGGAGAAAACAAAAAAAATAGAATAGCACCTAACAATGTATACTATCCACCCCAAACTCACCAAGTTATGATAACCAAATAATGTATGTAATGTAAAGTACTAATCACATCAATGATAGTGTACCTTGATCCAATTCCTACTGGTTAATGGGTCATCCCTAACTGCAAATATCTTGATGCTGCCACACTCTTCCATAAGCCCCACTGCCACAACTTTCCCACCAAAAAAATGTATCCATCCACTTTAGTATAAATTTTATGAAATTTATAATCACTATTTATAATAAATATTTTACACCCAAGAAACTCTTAACTATGAAATTTTTATCCTTATTTTTATTTTAAAATCATAAGTATTTTTATTAATAAAAGGTATGATTAAAAAATGATTTATACTATAAAAACCTATACCCATAGCCTCAATCAATTTTTTTTTGAAATACAATATGCACTTATCAATTGTCGATTAATTTCAATATATATTTTTCTTTCTTCAATAAACTACGACATTTTGATTTGGTGTTCTTGGTGTATAACTAAATATGATTAATAACGTTTTTCAAAAATATGATTCAAATTTAATTTTCACAAACTCAACACAATGATCACTCTAGTTAGTAATTGTAACTAGTATTTTTTTCATTTTTAGTATAAACACAAAAAAATTACAATTGTTTAGAAAATTATATTTTCTTGTTATAAAATATAACCAAGTAAATTTAGAGTTATTTTTAATTTATACATACAAAAAAAAATTTACCTCAATACATATAGACTATGTTTCATCAAATAAATCCATGTACAATGTCTATAGAGCTTTGGTAGATGAGACATAAATTATAAAAATATATTTAATAAAAAATTGAGAAGGATCATAAACATTTTTATAGTTAAACTTATATTTTAATAGATTCTAAATTTTCCATTCATTTTATGTTTACTAAAATTCCAAAAGATACATTGTAATCATATACAACACTATAACCATGATATCTCTTCTCAGGTATTAAAAAAAGAAAATTTCAATGACATGTGTCTTCTATGTCAATAGAATAGTCATTTTTAGGATTATCAATTGTTAAAAGAAAATTTTATTCTGAATAATAACTAGTACAATTATCATTCTTGAAGTTCACAAAATATCATGCATCACCTTATTGACTAATTATAATAAGGTTTCACTTAATTCCAATAAATATAAAACATTTTAATTTTTTTTCAAGAAAATAAAAAACACTAATTCCAAGGTTTTATCATTTTCAATTGCCCCTAAATATGATTTATCCTCTACTCAACTCTTTGAAATTATAGAGATTGTACTTGTATCATATACTATGTAGGAAAAAACTGTTATGCCTGTACCAATTATTTTTATAGCTAGTAATCATCTTCTTTTCTTGAAAAGGACAAAACTATATTCATCATGCCAACATTTTATTTTTTTATAAGATTTAAAAACAATATCTTATGAACACATATATCCCCTTCACTTTTATGATATAAAGAAACTATTTCTTATGAAATGGATTTTATTGGAAAATCAAAATTCATAATTTAGTTGAAGAAAAATAGTTACTCTAATTACATCCACTTTGAAATATTTACTGTAACACCCCGATCCTAGATGTCTAGAGCCGGTGCATTATTACATAACATTGGAATGATCACAAGGGATCCAATCCCAAAAGACCGATCAGTTTAGTAGCCTTGGAAGTACTAGATACATTTATAAGTTTTACATTATATTATAAAATGAAAAACAACAAAAACATTGTCTCTATTGAATACACTCAAATCCCTTAGACAATCCATACATATCATTCATAATATACTTTTTCGCATCTTGGGAAAAATAAAACATAGAAAGGGGTAAGCTCATATGCTGAGTAAGGATAACAATATAGTGAAAACATTTATAAATAAGTATAAACATTTAAGAAAATGAATAAGACTAAAATATAATCCTTTTAAACATAAAATTCTTCATAATATGACCAATATAAATCAAATAATGTCATTTACTTATTCACATGGATATTCTAATAGTTGAATAATCACATGCAATATCAATAGAAAATTTTATAATGATGGAATAAATAATTCTAGACTTCATAACCACATAGTTAAGGCCTTGTGCCAAGAAAAAAATAATATTTTTTTAAGGTCTTGTTCCAAGACACAAGTTGGTATCATGAGACCTATTGATTCATCAAGGAGCTATAGTGGGCTCCACTCGTCACTTACTAAGTTCAATGCATTCCTCATATGAAAATTTATAAACAAAACATAAGCATTTGTATTAAAACTAGCATAAGAAATGTCAATAATTTATCCATAAACAATGAATGGAATAAAAATAACACATCCACAGTCAAACATCTCACAAAACTGTCAATACAATATGGAATATTTGTATAATAAATCAACCTTGATCAAGAATAATATCTCGTAAAGGATGTTGACATAGTTGAAAATGATCAGTAAAAAAAGTTGAAAGAAATATCACTTTTTCATTAAATCATTTAAAAGTCACATAATTTATAAAGGAAGTAATTTAAAAGATATTTTTGAGTCAAAGTGTTCTGTACCACTTTGAAACTTTTGAAAGCAATTAACATTTTAAAACATTAATTTCTATATAAATAAATCCTTAAAAACATTTTAAAAACATAGACATTGATGAGAAAGGTTTAGAAAAATAAATCTTTAAAACATTTAAAATGATGTTTTATTAAAATATTCCATTAAAAATAATCCGTTTGAAAACACTTTTATGAATCATTGAGATTGATAATAAATATGTCTCAGTAGATACTTATGTAAAAACAACCACGGATAATAATGAGATTGTGAAATTAACTCTTACCTTGTACTTTACCTTGGTCGAGGATACATTAATCTCCTTTATAATAGTTAAATCATTATTATTAAATTTTACAATAATCATATACATAAAAATGATATCATATATGATCTTCTAATATTTTGTTGTTAATAATATTTTACTAGTATCATCATTTTGGGTGTTAACTGACTTGTTTTCCTTTATATTCTTGTTTACGTATGCCATGTTTGTTATGGATAGGATGTATTTGATTCATATATAGAATTATATTAATTATTTAAACATTATTTTTATTCATAAAAGAAAATTATTCTTGAATTATTATGATGGGGAATGAATCTCATCGCTTTCATGGAGACGGTAATCCATACATACGTACATGCGACAATATCATTATATTAATGGTGAAATTATATATAATTGGATGGTATATAATATATAATGAATCATTAACATTTTATATTTATTATTTAAATCAGTTTAACTCATTATTATACCCATCCAAATAAGGAAGAGTTTGAATAACAAACTACACCACAGCGTGGAGATGGTTAGCCGTACGTGCACACGTATGGTGACATTGTCATTTTTAGGATGGATAGAATAATGAATATGGTTGTAAAATTTTTATAATAACATTAAAGTATGTATAATTTACTAGATTTATTATTTGGGTATGAAAAAAACAATGAAATAGTAAGTGGAAGAAGAAAAGAACGTGAAAGAGAGTGGTTAAATTATTACGTCTTCTTCGGGTATTTCCTTTTGAGTTGATCAAAAGGGTTCCTTAAGTTAGCTTTATAATCAAATTAATAACTATAAGATGATTTGAGGGATTATAGGAGGATATTTTTATAGGTTATTTACAAGCCAAATGGCTTTGGAGGTATGAAATTAATAGATTGGGAAGTTCCCTTTTACAAGAAGGGTGAGGGTCACCTTTGGAAAAGATTAAAATATTAATTTATTATACAAACATATTAGGTTTATAATGGCTCAAAATGAATTTATCTAGAGACTTATGTGGTTATGGGTCGAAATAATCTCAACCAATAGGTTTTAGACAAGTTTAGGTTACAATTTTAACCTTATCTCTTAGATTTAACTCTTAGTTAAATAGGTTAACTTTTTCTGCATCTTCTTGTATTCTTACACTATTTAGTTAATAAACTAACTCTAAACATATAATAGAACCTCAAGTGATTCATTAATGACATATATAATATTATTTAATCTCTTTGGATAAACCTTAGATTTTTAGTAATATTATATCAACCAATAATATAGTATTTTTTAAAAATTAATTTATGTCAATTTTTACACTATTTAGTAATTTGTTATTATAAAATTCATAACAACCTTATCACTTATATTTTTTTTGTAATAAACCCTAACATTTCATATTAACCTATAAAATTAGTGTAATTCATCATAAGTCTCAATTTACATTTATTTAGATATTTATTATATCAATTAATTTAATATTTCATTAGTAAGGCAGTTACTATATCATAAATGTGTCATAAAAATTAAATTATTTAATGTATAAAAATTATAAATAAAATAAAATTATGTAGGAAATATTTTTATATTTCTAATTAATATTTATAGTCGAATTTATATTGTGTGTAACCCTATATTAAAAATGGTTTAATTATTAATCTTTGATTTTAACACTTTTAACTCTACTTTAAATAAAATAATAATAAATATCCTAATCTAATACAAGTGGACCAAAGAGGATTATATTTTATTCATAATGTTTTTTTTCGAATTACACTTATCCAGGACATGTGTTAGGGTAATTATAATATCATCTTTACCCTTAATTACCATATTTACTTTTAACTATGATTAATAAAAGTCAAAAGTTACTATTCACCAAAAATTATTTTCATCTTATTGAACCACATTTTATTTATTGATGTCAACTATTTCTCTTATATTTTTTAAATTCAACTTACAGAAGCGGTAAAATTATACTTTATGCAAATTTGCAAATGCTCCTAGAAAGTGGGTAAAAAAATGTTAAAAAGTTAAATAAAATTTTATTCATCTAATTTTATTATAAAATGAATCCAATGAATTAAATTGAACTTATATAGGTATTATATATCTATTTTGACTTAAAATAAATTTAAATAAAATAAAAAATCAGTTTTAAATAATAACACAATGTTTTTCATTATTCATCAAAAATTAAATGTTTTTAGAAAAATACCAAGAATTCACCCTAAGATAATTTAATATTCTAAATCCAAAAATGAAGTCTATTTTACCAAATTCAAAACATTTAAGTTTAATTTATTAATTTAAAATTAATTCACCTTGTCAAAACCAAAAAGTGGGTTTTTAGAAAGAAAAAACTATCAAAAGATTGACATGTGTTTATGTCAAATTTAAATGTGAAATTACATATAATGACCTAAATTTTATTGAATGGTAAAAATATAATATAAATATACTTCCAGACCATTAAAATTCATAATTTAACAATATAAATTTTTTCAATTAAAAAATTTGTTTTCAATTAAATTTTAGTATTTTTAACTATTTATCAAAATATGAAATTTTTCAGAAAAGTATCAAAAAATTCTCCAAACTAAATTTTTATGTCCCGATTCTAAAGAAAAATTTAATTTGATAAAATTGAATATATTAATGTGTCAAATATTGGTATTAAAATGGGTTCTCCATTAAAAGGCGGTAAAATTTCATTTTTTAAAAAATACTTTTTTTATCTAAAAAAATGAATTTGTTCTTATATTATGTCTAAGAAACACATAATATTGATGATAAAATTTTATAGACTATATAATATTCAAAATGCAGTTAATACTATTGATAATTGATTTTTGAACGGTTAGTTTGGTATGTTTTGGAGCGCTTGAACTCGGTGTTGCGTGTAGTGCAAGCTGTTGAATTACTTTAATGAGATAATGTATGATGAAATATTGGGGTGTTACAGTCTCCCCTCATTCAATAAACTGCATCCTCAAAATTTTAAATTGTTGTTCAAAAATAAATGGTTAAAAATAGAAAGATACCTTTGTGAAAAACCCTCATCGAAAATTGGTTTAATAAAATTAAGTATTAATAAGAGGGAAAGATAAATTAAAAAGTCACCACTAAATTATGATATCAATTAAGAGGACATTGGTGTAAATTAGAGACATATAATTTGGGGGAAAATGTAAATAATTATAAGGAGTTATTGAGGTCATCAATCACAAACAAGTGTAAAATTGAGTGCCTTAAATCCATAAATCTAAGTTGATGTAAAATATCATTAGTTCAACAAAACATAAGGTATTTGGATAACACATTTTTGGTTTCAAGATCCCTTCACAAAAGTTTAATAATTAATTTATTCATAGAATAAGTGGGAAACATATACTTGATAAGTAGAGTTTCATCCTTAATATAATTCCTACCACAAACTCACCTTTCACTTCAAAATACAATTGAATTAAAAAATATTCAATTTATCCTAATCGTATAAGGTTCTAAAAATAATGAATTTATAATTCATTTTTCAGACCATTTAAAAAAACAAAATTATACAAACTAGGAAATCACATGGGCTAGTAGTAAGTGATGCACCCTTTTCACCCTTTTGTTGTGGGTTCAAGTCTCGCGGCCTGGTCGAATGCGACGGGTTATCTCATGACCTCTGGGTTGTTATTTTTATGACAATCGAAAAATAATCTCAATAAATGATTTAACATTAACAATAGTATCCAATGTCAAACTTAATCGATTCCACCCTTTAGACTTATCCAATATACTTATGTTCAAACTCATAGTCCAAAATTTATAAGAAAGGTAAATATAATGAAGATACATTTTTCCACATAATAACATGTGAATACCTTCATCGTGTATTCGTTTAAAACACTATAACACCCTGAATTACCATAAAACCTTATTGATTACATTCTTGCTCCCTTATTCCTTATAGAATACTGGATATACTCCTTATATACAAAAATGTTGTAATCTCCAACAATTATGGAATATTCAAATCATTAATAAATTTCAAGGTAGTCATGAATAATAAGTATAATTTATCAAAATAAATCAAATATTATTCCAAAATCACTACCTCATCAACAGAACCATATTATAGTTTATCTTTCTCTCAACCATATATTTTTCAAAAAAAAATAACATGTTATTGAGTCACTTTTCTTGGTTCCACACAATCTTAAGTACTTAATGAAATAGTATTGTAGTTCAATACTTATATATTCTATAATTCTTATAACATGTATATCATTAATACAATACTCAAATGACACAATACTTTAAAAACAACATAAGAACTCTAATCATTCCTCTTCATCTTTGGTTTTATTATAACTTGATTATTATCCAATAACATCATTTGGGGTATACTCTAATGATTTGGAAATCGATTCACGTAGTGTCCCAACTCCTTGTATTTGAAGAATTGTACATTTGAAACCTTTTTCTTACCCTTGCAAACATGTAATTGGTTTCCTTTTTCTCCACACTTATAAAAAACTCTCATTCCCTTCAAGCATTTACCAAGTTGATTCTTTCCACAGTTATCACATATGGGAAAATCCTTCTTTCCCCTCTTCCCTTTATCCATATTTTTCTTTTCCATCCTTTTCTTCTCTTGCTTCCTTTCAATGCCATATGACTTAAATAATTATTTACTTATCTTATTAACACATGATACAATTTCTTCATATGATGAGAATACATGGGATACTATTTCTCTTTTAAATGATGGGTTAATACCATGAAATACTTGATCCTTCTTAATCTTTTAATTATGTGTATTGCTGGAATTCGTATTCCTTCTACTAGGCGCCATTTATAAACAATGGAATACACTAGGTTAGTTAATGAATCCCAATGCATAATTCTAAACATATAAAATACCTAATGTAAATTGAAAATATTATGCATATAATCTATAATCATAAAATGTTTTCATTGAGGAAGTATCTACTATTAAATCCTTCAAAATGGCTTGTAATGAAAATGTGAATTATCCTAAGCATATCCCCCCAAGAGTTTCATAACAAAAAGTGAATCAAGGCCCGTTGTTGTGTGCCAGGATACCCCGGGTCAAGCCTGAAATTCCTTGTTTGAGTTTTCACTCCTAGGTACCTATGTGCTAGAGCCGCCTCTACCTACTAGTATCCAGACAGGGATGTATTTCATTGAAAATACCCAAAATCTCTACATTACCAAAATTCTAGGAAGTTATTCTATACTAATCCTCAAAATCTATCTTAAGGTAATGTTCTCTAATCAAAGTTTTTCTAAATATAGTTTCTAAGGTATGTACTAAACTTCATTTAATACCAACTGTAACACCCCAACCCCAGAATCCTGGAGCCTGTGCATTATTACATAACATTGGCATGATCATAAGGGATTAAATCCCGAAATATTGATCATTTTAGTATCCTTAGAAGTACTAAATACATTCATAAGTTTTAAAATACATTATAAAATGAAAAAAAACAACATTGTCTCCATTGAATATATTCATATCCCTTATATTATCCCTACAGGTCAGTCATAATATACTTCTTCACATCTTGGGAAAAATAAAACATAGAAAGGGCTAAGCTCAGATGCTCAGTAGGGATAACAATATATCGGAAACTTTCATAAATAAGCATAAACCATTATGTAAATGAAGAAGACTAAAACAAAATCCTTTTAAACATAAAATTTTTAATAATATAACTAATATAAATCAAATAATTCCATTTACTTATTCATAGGGATATTCTACTAGTCGAATAATCACATGTAATATCAATAGCCAATTCCATAATAATGGAATGAGTAATTCCAGAATTCATAACCA
Source organism: Viscum album (assembly GCA_963277665.1). Classification (NCBI taxonomy): domain Eukaryota; kingdom Viridiplantae; phylum Streptophyta; class Magnoliopsida; order Santalales; family Viscaceae; genus Viscum; species Viscum album. The sequence goes on along the minus strand of OY728150.1, from coordinate 1,825,480,492 downwards.
CATAGTCATGGCCTTATGCTAAGACTAAAAATAAGATTTTTGAAGGCCTTGTGCCAAGACACTAGTTTGTCTCATGAGTCCTACTGATGAATCGAGGAGCTATAGGTGGCTCAACCCGTCACATACTAAGTCCATGCATTCCTCATATGAAAATAACTAAATATAACATAAATATTCGTATTAAAACTAGCATTCGAAATGTAAATACTTTAACTATAAAAAATGAATGGTATAAAAATAACACATCCATAGTAAAACATATCACAAAACCTTCCATACAATATGGAAGACTTGTATAATAAATCAGCCTTGATCAAAAATAATATCCCGTAAAGGATGTTGAGATAGTTGAAAATGAACAGTAAATATCTTTGAGAGAAATATACCTTTTCATGAAATCATTTAAATGTAACATAATTTATAAAGGAAGTCATTTAAAATATAGTTTTGAATAAAAGTGTCACATACCACTTTGAAACTTTTAAAATTCATAAACATTTTAAAACATTCATGTGCATATAAATAAATCCTTAAAATCATTTTAAAAACATGGACATTAATGAGAAAGGTTTAGAAGAATAAATAGTTAAACATTAAAAATGGTGTTTTATTAAAAGATTCCCTTAAAAATAATCCATTTTAAAACTCTTTTATGAAACATGGAGATGGATAATAAATATGTCCCATTATATACTTACGTAAAAACAATCTCGAATAATAATGAGATTGTGAAATTAACCCTTACATTGTACTTTTCCTTGATCAAGGGTACGTTAACCTTCTGTATAATAGTTAAATCATTTTAATTAAATTCTAAAATAACCATATACATAAATATGATATCATATATGATATTATAATATTTCTTTGTTAATAATATTTTAGTAGTATCATCGTTTCGGGTGTTAACTGACTCGTTTTCCTTTATATGCTTGGTTACGTGAGCAATGTTTGTTATGGATAGGAAGTATTTGATTCATATCCAGAATTATATTATTCTTTAAAACATTATTTTTATTCATAAATGAAAATAATTCTTGAATTATTATGATGGGGAATGAATCTCATCGCGTTTGTGGAGACGGCAATCCGTACGTACGCATGAGCAACAATATCATTATATTTATGGTGAAATTGTATTTAATTGGATGTTATATCATATATACATAATAATTTACATGTAATATTTATTATTTACATCACTTATAATCATTATTATACCCATCCAAAAAATTAAGTGTTCGAATAACAAACTATGCCACGATGTGGAGATGGTAAGCCGTACATACGCACGTACGGCGACTTTGTCATTTATAAGATGGATAGAATAAAGAATATGGTTATACCATATTTATAATAAAATAATAGTATTTATAAGGTACTAGATTAATTATTTTGGTATGGAAACTTCAAATAAATAGGTAGTGGAAGAAGAAAATAACATGAAAGAGTGTGGTGAAATTATTACCTCTTCTTCGGGTGTTTCATTTTGAGTTGATCAAAAGGACTCATTAGGTTAGTTTGATGATAAATATAAGAACAATAGGTTGGTTTTATGGATGTTGGGAGGATATTTTGGAATGTGTTGGCCGAGCCAAATGGCTTAGGAGGTGTGAAATTAAGAGAAGGGGAAGTGCCCTTTTATAAGAGGGGTGAAGGTCACTTTAGGAAAAGATTGAAATATTAATTTATTATACAACAATATTCGGTTAATAATGCCCAAAAATGAATTTATTTCGAGACTTATGTGGTTGTGGGTCTAAATCCTCTCAAAAAATAAGTTTTCTACAAGTTTAGTTTACCATTTTAACCTTATCTCTTAGATATAACTCTTAGTTAAATAGTTTAACTTTTACTGTGTCTTCTTGTATTCTTACAATATATGGTTAATAAAATTACTCTAAACTTCCAAGAGAACCTCAATTTGGTAATTAATGACATATATAATATTATTTAAGCCTTTTTTCAGAGCCTAATAGTTTTAGGAATATTATATCAACCAATAATATTGTTTTTTGTTTTAAATTTATTTTATGTAAATTTAGACACTATTTTGTATTTTGTTTTTATGAAAGTCATAAAAACCTTATCACTTAGAAAAAAAATTTATAATCAACCCTAACATGTAATATTAACCAATAAAATTAGTATAATTCATAAAAGGTCTCAATTTACATTTATTTGGATATTTATAAAATAATTTTTTTTAATATTTCATTAATTAGGTAATTACTGCATCATCATTGTGTCATAAATAAATTAAATTATTTAATGTCTAAAAATTATAAATAAACTATCATTATGTATTAAATTGTTTTAGATTTCTAATTAATATTTATAGTCGAATCTTTATTGTGTGTAACCATATATTAAAAATGGTTTAGTTAATAATCTTTGAATTTAACACTTTTAACTATTCTTTATATAAAATAATAATAAATGTCCTAATCTAATTGAAGTCGACCAATGAAGATCATATTTTATTCCTAAGGTTGTTTTGTTTCTAATTACACTTATCCAATAGAATTAGAACACGTGTTAGTGTAATTATAATATCATTTTTATCCTTAATTACCATATTTACTTTTAACCGTGGTAAATTCAAGTCAAAATTTATTATTCACAAAAAATTATTTTCATCTTATTGAACCACATTTTACTTATTTATTTAAATAATGTCTCTCTAATTTTTTAAATTCAACTCACGGAAGCGGTAAAATTATATTTTAAGTAAATTTGAAAATGGTCCTGGAAGGTGGGTAAAAAAATTAAAAAGTCCAATAAAATTGTATACATCTAATTTTATTATACAATGAATCCAATGAATTATATTTAACTTATATAGGTATTATTATGTATTTTTACTTAAAATAAATTTAAATAAAATAAATAATTTATTAAATAAAAAGTTTGTTTTAAATAATAACACAGTGTTTTCCACTATTCATCAAAAATGGAATGTTTTCAAAAAAATACCAAAAATCACCCTAAAATAATTTGGATATAATAAATTAAAAAATAAATTCTATTTTACCAAATTAAAAAAAATAAGTAGCATTTATTAATTTAAATTTAATTCCCATTGTCAAAACCAAAAAGCGGGTTTTTAAATAGTAAAAACTATCAAAAGACTGACATGTGTTTATGTAAAATTTAAATGGTAAATTACATATAATGTCCTACATTTTATTAAATGGTAAAAATATAATCAAATTATACTTTCAAACTATTCAAATTCATAATTTATCATAATAAATTATTTTGATTAAAAATTTTGTTTTCAATTAAAATTTAGTATTTTTAACTATTCATAAAAATATGAACGTTATCAAAAAAGTACCAAAAATTTATCCAAACTAAATTTTTATGTCCCAGTTCTTAATAAGAATTTAATTTCATTAAATTTAATATATTAAAGTGTCAAATATTGGTTTTAAAAAGGGTTCTCCATTATAAAGAAGTAAAATTTCATTTTTTGCAAAATATTTCTTTTATCAGAAAACAAAAATGAATTTGTTCTTATATTGTGTCTAAGAAACCCATAATGTGGATGTTAAAATTATATGGAGTATATAAGATTCAAAATTCAATTAATACTATTCATAACTGCTTTTTGAATGGCTATTTTGGTAAGTTGTGGTGCGCTCGAACTTGATGTTGTGTGTAGTGAAAGTTCCTGAATTACTTTAATGAGATAACGTACAATGAAATTTGGGGGTGTTACATTTAGAAAATGATAACTTTTTAATACTAAATTTACTGATTGAATATTGGGTTTTTCTAATGTATAACCAATTCCATTATAATTTTTAGAGGGTATAATTATTAATTTATTTTGTCTAAATTCATTATTAATAAAGTAAGGTTGGATAAATGATTATTCAAACAAAAAAATTAGATTTAATTTGAAAAACCAAACTCTGATTATCTAAATCCTGATCATATAATTTTTGATTGATAGTGTTCATACAAGAATAATTTTTTAAAATTTAAATTCTTTTTAATGTTTTAATATTTATATTTATCATTTATAAATTATTTTATTATCATTATTATGATATCATAGAATAAAATAATATGTACACATCAACTTCTTATATTAATTATTAATAAGAGTTATACAACTATACACTTTAATTATATTATGTAAAGGTTCTTCATAAGAGATTAATAAACATTTTTATAATTCAATGGATTATATTTTTCATTATCTAATGAATTTAAATAATATTATTCATCACTTCAAGTGATTTTAGAATCTATAAATAAATTTCAAAGATTTCATCAGTTTAATTTTAATTTTAATTTTTTTTCTTGTAATATTGAATATAATCCATATTTACTCTAAATATCATTTAAACATTATTCCAAAAAACTATAAAAATATGTGTCACCTACACTGGAACTCTAGGAGATTACTGATTTTTAGTTCTTCTATCCATTTCTTCTAGAATTTATTCTTCACTTTCTATCATTATTCAAAAATTAGTCACTATATGGTCAAATATGACCTTACGTATTACATTCCTAGTGTATCACATATGATGATTCCTTCTTAAGATTAATTCCATTCCAAAATTTCTGATGAGTATTCTATAAATATATATTACAAACATGTTTATTAAATCATATTTCTATTTGAGAAGGCTCTTTTTCACTTACATCAGAAATATATCAATATAAATTCATAAACATCTTTAAAATGTGTTATTTAGAGACATTTTTATAAGATTTAAATGTGTTAGAAGTATAATTCCATAAATTAGATGAAAATACTACACTATTTTTCCTCATACCTCTTTTATTATGTCTTTTCAATCTGGTCTCATATTTAATTAATGTTATGATCAATAAATATAAACATACCATGGTCAAATCTTTAGCCCCACCAATAGTTGTACTATTGGATTCATAGTCATTTGACATTATATAAATAATTTTTTTCAAATTTTTATCTTTAAATAGCTCTCTCTCACCCAAATATTTTATACTATTTTCAATGTATATGAATTTTTAATGAAATTGAGTTACTTTTTCTCAAGGTAGAAAATCAAAATCTTGATAATATTATCTTAACATCGATATGCAGCATTCCAAAACATTGAAATTTCCCAAATGAGTAATTTCTATCTTCTTAAAAATTCAATGTGTGATTTTATAAGATGATATATAAATTTAGACGTTATAGGTTATAGAAGTAAATAGTGTACTATCAAAATTATGATTTACCTAATATACCTTGTTTTCTTTATGAGAGAATGGAATAAACTTCTTCCCCATAAATTTGTAATTTCCACCCAACATGATAAATTTTTTAACAACCATATTAATAATTAATGAATTGATATTATCATGTTAGAAATAATAATCACCACCATCATTAATAGGTTATATTTTCGTATTTTATATTTTTATTTTTCTAATAGCTGCACTGATATTCAGAAAATATTATTCCACTACTAACATATAAGAAAAAATGGAAAAAGAAATAAATTTGGAAAATTATAATTAGGTAATGACTTCAAAATAATAAATGTTTGTATCAATCAAAAAATAAACAAAATGAATCAATAAACATAAAATCCATGGTAAAGGAAATATCTAAAAAAATCTGGTCCCAATGTATCATGGCTCTCAAAATAAATGGGGGAATTCAGTTTTTTTTCAAAAATACACTGAATTTTAATTCTCCACAACTATTAAGTAGAAAATTTTTAAAATTACTAATAAAATCAATTAAATAATTAAAAAAATTTGAAATATTAATATTAATCAATATAATATATATTATTCATAGAGGAAATAAACTGATCAACATTTTAATAGTTACAAAAAAAATTACAATGCATGAAAAAATTAAATTATCAATATTATATAATCTGATGGAATACATATCATTTGAGTAATTCAAGAATGAATATAATGATAATTAAAAAATGAATATAGTTGAAATTCATATATCAATATATAAAAAAGACTAAAAACAAAACATGGAGATTTTGTTAGGAAACCAAATAATCCCTCAAAAGACTTTAAAAAACAATTTTAATCTAGATTAAAATTAATATTTATATTTTGAATTCATGGTATCCATGAATATAAACACATTATAATGTATCCTTGAATTTATATGTATTTAATGTCATATATTCATATCCCCATATTTCCTTGACAAAGCCTATTAGTAACCTCTCCCTTCCACATTTCAGTGTTATCTCTTCTAGGATATTGGTGAAATTGATCAAGATGAATTTGAAAACTAAAATTACAATTGAAATTATAAGTGCATTAAACTAACCCTCACTAAAAATATATCCTATTAAGAAAACAATTATAAAGAAACACTATTACACTAATTACAAGAACTAATAAAAATAAGAAATTCAATAGAAATAAAATAACTAGAAAATATCAAAATATTAATTTTATTTCTTATCTCTTATTCTGACACTTTAATTTTTTTTCTTTTTATAGAATTCATTGTAAAACTCTATGGCATTTGAATTCTAAAAATTCTGAGTTTATTAAAACTATGTTTGTTGCAATTTATCTATCTACTAATTAATTAATCATGTTTCTTCATCTAAAAAAAAGTTTAACCGATACCTCTATCATGCTCATGAATATTGTGACAAAATTATTTCATGAATGATCAATATATAAGATTTTCACTGTCCTTATTTAGACCTCTGGTATTTTTTTATGGAAAATTAATTCTAAACAGATATAAAAACATAATTAAAAACTTATGTTACTCTATATTCCTTTATTAAGTATTGATATTTAAAAATTAAATAAAAAATGTGATGCATTTACTAAATAGTATCTAAAATAGAAAAAAACAATTCCCGTTTATTCTCCATTCATGACAAATCTATTTTCATCATTATTATTCGAGAGATAAAACAAGCTCTTTTTCATATTTTCATGAGAGGGGTTATTTTTTTAACCAATTATTCTCTTTATTTTTCTTCTTTATCCTAATTTTAAATGATATTCAATTATGATTATAAATAAAATGTATCTTCTATAAAACATCAATTTTTTATCTTATGAAATAGGGACTCGAACATTCAAAATGAAATACAATTAGAGAATCCAATCAGATGTGGTCCTTTCTTTGATTTAAATTATTGTATTTTTATTGTATATACTCAATATAGATAGAGTGGTGAATCTATATTGGGGAAATTTTATTCATTTTATCTTTTAATTATTTTAATTTAACTCTACACTATTATGCGAATAGATATCTCATTGACTCTCTCTACCATCATTATTTTAGAATGCCCAAACACACAGACAAAAGTAACAAAAGTTTTATAATTTTCTTTTAAAAGGGAGAAAGTTAATACGTAGTATTATCAAGATTCTATAAAAACATATGACTTATAAAACCAACAATTTCATTCATTCACTATTTTATTCTATATTACAATCGATGGATTTTTTTCATCCTAATTTAGGATTGTTAGGGATTATTATAATTTAGTTGAGATAGTTTAAGGAGGGTGTATGGTTTGGACACGACTATGAGTAATCATGTGGATTTTATAAGTAATTGTGTAAGAGTGAAAAGGGTTTTTTTGTAGGAAAACATTTATCAAACAAATTATCCAAACCATGTGACTTCCAAATTTTTTGGATGGAACTGGTTTTCATGGTATGTGTGTAGTTTCCAAGACACATAGAAAAACTGTTCGAAGGTATTTATTAAATCCTAAAATTTTATTAAATTCCATAAACTCCCTTAAAACCTATCATTACTTCTCTTATAACATAGGGTCTAAAATTTATGTTTTCCCTTAGGATATTTTTTAATATTCTTCCTTCTATTTGTCAATTTATTTAGATCATATATTATTTAATCTAGTAATTATGTTTAATATACTCTTCCATTTTATGTCTCATTGATCAACCAAGTTTATCTAAATAAGATAATTAGGTCATTCTTTCATTGTCTTGGAGTTTTTATTATATTATTATTCGATTAATCTTAATTATGATTCATTAAAATATAGGTTTAAAAATCATGAATCCTTGATTTTTTGATATAATTCATTATATTGAACAAATATAATGTAGGTGGACTCAATTATTTTTCATCTCCATATACAGTAAGGTGTGTTGTTTTACTAATGAAATTTCTTTTTCATTTTCTTCAAAAACCTTGTGAAATATATTTTGAAAATACCACTTTTCTTGGATGGTCTTAAAATCATATATTTTTTACAAGTCCTACAAGGTGTTAGATTAAATGACTAAATGTCCTTAGTTTTCAAAACATGTCTTGTAAATTTTATAACATGGTATGAATGTGGTGTGTGTGTGTGTGTGTGTTTATGAACATATTGAAAGGGAATTTTTGTTTATACATTCACACAATGTTAAAAATCGGGTCACATTGGATATAACAATGTGTGATGACTAGTTATTGGATAGATGGAAACCACTAATCATTCAGACTGTTCACAAGTTTCCATAGGGTTATGGCTTCATTGGTTAGCATTTTCCATGTGTGTGGGTGTGGTTTAGTTTCATGGGAGTATTTTTGGTGTTTATAGTTTCACTAACTTAAGGATATTTATTTATTTTTTCTTTAAATTTTATACTTATACCTTTACTATAATTCATAATATTTATTTTTAGCCGTCCTATTTCTTATAGTATTTTAAATTGGTGGATGTGTCTCAAAATTTTCATACTGGGTTGTATACAAACCCCAAAATATGAACCTTAGTTCATTTGATGATGTTTTTATATGATAAAGATAAGGATAATTTTTCTTATTTTTAAAGTAGTCTATCATGATGTCTTGGTCTTGGACTTCAAGAGTAAGACCTTTTGGAAGCAATTCATTCTTCTTATTCAGAGAGCTTCCACATTGGTGTAGTGATCCTTTTTAACTTATGTTATATTTATAATGATATTTTTTATTGAAATTAAATAAATTTGTTTTATTTTTTCCTTATATTTTATTCTAATTATCATTTGGATATATTTCTATAATTAATTATCATTTTTTAATCATGCATTATATTGTTACCATTTATTATGGCCTATTTATAGGTTATCTAGTATGGTAAAATTGTCCCCCATGATTTTGTAAGTTCAATGACATATATTATCAAAACATTATGCCATGGGGATTTTATATATGAATAGTTACGTTTGTGTCTCTCCCGTGACAATGGGTAGGGATAGGATGTTATAAATGTTATCAGTTTTTTATGGTCTGTTAACTTATACAATAGCATGTTGATAGGGTGTTTTGGTACAAGTAATATATTCCATAAAAATAGCTATCATATTTTCACTTAAATCAATTTTCCATAGTGGTTAAATAAAAAAATTGTTTCTAAACACTTCAATGAATGTATCTGACACATCATCATTGGTTTATCTATTAGCATCCCATATCAAGAATGTTAAAGATACATCCCACTGGAATTTCATCATTCATATGTTATTTCAAATAATTTATTTTGAAAATATGTTACTTTGAAATTTTTTTGTGATAATAAACACAAAAAATGGATTAAATAAATGTCTAATAATAGATTGCAGATTGTTACAATGGTTTTCGAATAATGTGACTAGTTTTGAGACTTTGAAACTCTAGAGAAAGGGTAGTTGATAATTTTATTTCTCATGAACCACAAGTGAATCAAGAAATTGTTTAAAGAATTTTGGAATAATTATTTCCTATGGATAAGTTAATTGAATAGGGTAACCTAGATATATTGACCATACCTTATGGTTACATAAATAAAATCCACAGATTTTGATGGGATTTGGGATTTTAGTAACCAAAAACATGGATTAATCATATTAATAGAATTTTTAATTTCCATAGCACCATAGTCGATATAAAGGTGAAGGAAGCAGTATATATATTATAGTATCTCATAACACTACTGAAATTAGAGGTATTTGTGATGGACTATTTGCGATAGGATACCGTTGCAAATAAGTTTTAGCAACGAGGCCCCGTCGCAAATAACCCATTGCAGAAAATGGCATCACAAATAATATATTCTGTGATTTTCCCATCACAAATAAGTCTCTGATTATAAAAATTATATAAAAATAAACCTTTCTCTACAGGCCCATCACAAATAGTATTTACAAAGAGCCTATCGTCCCATCGCAAATACTTTTTTTTAAAAATATATATTTACACTATTTGTGAAGATCTTTTGTCGCAACAAATCCCTTCGCAAATACTAAACAACGTCAAATATATATATTTCTTAAAATTGTGATTAATGAAAAAATAATATTAATATTATTAAAATAATAAAAACACAAAAAATATTAAAATTTTCAATATTCTCGAAAAAATATAAAAAAATTATAAATTATTATTATTATTATTAAAATTAACAAACATTAAAAAATATAAATATAAAAAATATATTTAAAAAATTATAAATAATGAACAAATAATATTAATATTTTTAAAATAATAAAAAAATATCAAAATATTAAAATTCTCAATATTCACAAAAAAATATAAAAAATCATAAAATATTATTATTATTATTATTATAATTGTTATTATTATTAAAAAAATAAAATATTAAAAAATATAATACTAATAATAAATAACAAAATATTAAAAAAAATGTGCAATATTCGCACCAATATAAAACATAGAAACTGTAAGTAGTTTATATTACAACAAATCTTGAATTTAAATGTTTTTAACATAAAAACAATAACTGGGGGTCGTCTTCTGGAAGAGGTGGAGGAGCTGTAGAGATGATGGAGGAAACTCCATCCCTAAACTATGATCCGGATGACACATGTGCTCCATCTTCTTGTGGTGCTGCTACTACTACCATCGATGCATATCCTCCTCATATTAATGCTGATTTAGCTGGTTCTGATGCATCTCTTGATGCTGCTTCTGAAAACTCTCTATAAGCTCTGTTTGAGTTCTCAACTGCTCCTGATACTGTGAGGTAGAAGTTGATGCCTCTCCATAAGCTCATCTCAAGCTGGATGCTGATATTGTATCAGTACCATAATAATTTCCAAAGGTCAAATGACCGTCAATACCAATTACTCAACCCTTCTCAAATCCATATTGAGTTGCCTGCATCCATGTTGCCTCATAGAAATGGTGAGCACTGGTCTTATCAGTCATCTCATCCTGACTCTCAGCCTGTGTCTCAGAGATTGAGGCCTCATATGACTCCTTCAATTCCAATTTGAAATTAAAATTGTGAAAATATTACATACTGTTAATTGTTAAAGTGAAAAAAAAATACTAACCACGATCTAAAGCTGGTGATCACCTCTAATCTCTCCAATGGCTAGATCATTGTACATACTCTGATAAATATCGTACTCCATAATATCGGGTTACTTGACTGCCTATAGAAATATAAAATAAACTATTTATATTTAAAGTTATATTAAATATTTATGAAAGATACTTACCAGATTCTCTCTATGCATACTGAATGTATGGCTACCAGCTCAATGTGTCACCTCCTGTCTCCCCCGGTTCAGCCGACCCACTGAAGATCTCCTCTGAAATCTACCACCCAACCAGTGTAAACATAATCTATCCCAAACATGATATGAAATGTACTCTGGTCATTGGGCTCTACACGACTCATCAAATTCTATCACTCCTACTTAGTGGTCATCCTTCTCAAATTGTGCAAAAAATTATATCAATAGTCATTCATAGACACCTGCCATGTTGCGTGGATAGCGTCACACTTGGTATCATCGATGGATTACCCTAAACCCTACAAATAATTTATAATATCAAGTTATTAATAAAACAAATTTCAAAATAAATATTATTTATTTATGTATCAACCAATGTTTGAACATGTGGAGCCAAACATCAATGTGAATTTGTTCCCATGTGATCCATGGATGAGAAAAATAATTGTGCAAGATAGCTCTCCCCTATCCAACAGATATATGTGAAAAACTATGAAAAAAAAATAAATAATCAAACAATTATTATGTATATAAAAAAAATAAATGAAAGATAACTAAAATATACAGGTTACCATCCCTCCGTGTGCGTGGATCGAAGCTAAGACGTGGATGTTGCTCGAGGATAGGGTTAGTAATCATCCGTTATGTAAAATTGTGCCCCCTCCGTGTACCCCATGAAACGCTAGTAGGTTGAGGGTCAAAGGATCCATAATCTCCCTCATCCAAAGGTAGTTTATCCTCCTCCAACTCATGAAATAAATCGAGGTCCATATAAAACACAAAATGATTGTAGTTAGAATATAGTTGAAAATAACTTTTATATATAAATATATATTAGTTATGATTATAACTAGCATTTAACTATGTCAATGTTAACCTTCATCATCATATTCATATCTGACGTTGTCAATATCTTCGTATTCCTTCTTGGCATCATAAATATCCATATGAGTTTCGGTTTCATCATCTCTTATCATTTAAAATTAATTTGTAACATCGTTAACATATTTTTCACCATTGATCCTTAACTGTGGGGTGTCATCATCGATATTCATGTCTCTTTGTGAAAATGATGGATTTTTAGTAGTCTCTTGAAAAAATTCAATTCCTTCCACTTCAGTGGACCCACATTCAATTTGAGTAAATTGATTTTCCCAATATTTAATTTTAATTATGCTCCACCAATCACTTAAGTCTCTTGAAGTAGCACAGTAGTTTGTGCAATAAATTTGATGTTCCTATTAAGCAAGAAAAATGGTTCATTTACTAAAAAAAGACTTTTATATTTAATATCGATGATTCTATGAGTCTGATGAACATTCAATCCTCTCTCGGTATCCAACCACCAATATTTTAACATTGTTATGTAATTCTCTCCTAGATAACATAGCTCAATAATTTCATCCTGAATGTTGTAAAAGTAACCATCAGTTTCTCTATGTTGCGATCCTCTCAAGAAAAATCCATTGTTCATTGTTATTTTGTATTCCCCATATGCACATGTATGAAATCAAAAACCATTAACCATATATGAATTATAAGATTTAACCATTTTGGATGGTGGGTTACTTAATATACAAGGTCGCTTATCAATTTTATCAGCATGCTGAGACACCTGAAAATTTGTAAAAGAATTATCAATATAATAAATAATAAATGGAATTAATATTAAACCCTCAATAATTTATGATACCAGTTTTTAAAACCACTGAGAACTTTTTTTTCTGTGTTCTTCAAGAGTAGCTGCTGTAATTTGTGAAAGTTGTTTCTTGATATGATTATCATATAACCTAAAAATAAAATTATTGTACATGCTTTAACATAAATTATATAATAATTTATAGAAGCACTCATAGTAAAAATGATGTAATTTCTTCACAGTTGAGCAGAACATATGTATGAGCTCTGTGATGTTCATCATCTGAAAGCCATCATCCATGAACTCCACTGAAGCCAAGATTTGGATGATTAAAAACTAATAATTGATTGTTCATTTCTTCATTAACACTCCTCTCATTCCATCCCATGTGGTTGTGTTTTTAGGGATATTTAAATTAAAACTAATGAGAGAAGAAAAAAATAATTTCTCTAGAAAATAAGCTTTAGCTATTGAGACTTCAACTGATTCATTGTTATATACTTTTTTCTTCAATTTTTTCATGCATCTATCGAATGGGTACATCCATCGAAACTGTACTGGACCTCCAAATTTTGCTTCATGTGGAAAATTTAATATCAGATGATCCATTAATTCAAAGAAAGCTGGCAGAAATATTTTTTATAGTTAACATATAATTACAACAACATCTTCTTCAATATTGCTTAGCGCATCGTAGTCTATTTTTATTACACAAATGTCTAGAAAAAAATATGATATGTCTATAATCAAATCCCAAATCATAGAATTCAACAAACCTCTAAATCCAATTGGTATAATTATTTCCATTATAACATAATCATCATGATATTTTACTTTGGTAATATAATCATTCTTAACACATCTGCCCAAATTGGAAGCACAACCCTCTGGAAGTCTCAAATATGCAATCCACTAAAAAAATAATAAGTAACTCTCTTTGGATAGTGTATAAGCTGATTTTGGCTTCATTAACCTCTGTGATATGACATTTTGAAATATTTCAAGTTCTGGTAGCCTAAAAATTTGGGCAAGATCTAATTGTGCCTTTATAGTATCTTTGGTGTTACCTGGTGTATCCAAAACTGTATGAAATAAATAATCAAAATAGATCTTCTCAATATGTATAAAATCCAACATGTAGTGGACCAAAAAATCAGAATAATATAGAAGATCCCAACAAATGATTCATTTTATCCAATTATGTTCTATCCCAAAGCCATGAAATTTCTTGTTGGTTTACTATTGGTCCAAATATGATGGCAAGTAATGAAAATACAATTAATTTTTTAACTCTATTCCTGCAATCATTTTTGGAGGTTCATCCCTTTAAATTTTACCTTTTCTAAAAGGAGATGTGTTCCTCTAAAAATAATGATCGGTTAGAAGAAATTTGTGATGATAGTCAAAATAGAAAGGTTATTTTTCCATTGATGAGAATAAAGGATTTATTGTCTTTCATATAGTACGGACATGATTTTGGACCGTGTGTACTCCAATTAGGTAACATACCAAATGCCGTAAAGTCTCTAATCGTCCACATAATTGCAGGTTTTAATATAAAATTTTGTTTCGCATCAACATCATATGTACTAACACCATTACTCCACAATACATTTAACTCATCATTCAATGGTTTTAAATAAACATCAATATTCTCTTTCAGATGTCCTGGGATTAATAAGGTTAAAAAGACATAGGGCTCCTTCCTCAAAATCTATGGAAGTAAATTGTATGGAGTTATAAAGACAGGCTAACATGAATACTGACTACCATAAGAACCAAACGTATAGAAACCATCAGTAAAAAAACCCAATCACATGTTTCGGGCTTCTAAAGCTAAAGACTGATGAAGACAGTCAAAATGTTTTCATAAATCACCATCATATAGATGATTCAAGTTTTTATCATTTTAAATCATGGTTTTGTGTCATGATATAATTGACACTGTGTTCTGAGACATAAATAAATGTTGTAACCTGGGTGTAAGGGGGAAATATGTCAAATGTTTTATAGGAATTGATTCATACTTCCTTGGTTGAGGTTCTTTATACCTCGATTTTCAACATGTGGGGCAATTATCCAACGACAAATTTTCACTAGAATATAAGATACAATCAATTGAACATACATGAAACTTCCGATAACTAAGGCCTAGATTACAAACCGGCCTATTGCTCTCATAGTAATTTACAGGCAACACATTTCCTTAAGGTAATAGTGAATTAACCAAATAAAATATCCGATCAAAACAGGTATTTTAAATTGCATTATTTTATTTAATAGCCATAAATTTTTCAACTGCTTCTAATTTTATTATATTGCAACTACGATATAATGCATCCTCATCATACCTCAATAACTCATAAAATTTGGATGGTAAAAACTCTAGAGTTAAATCAATATCATCTTGAGTTTTAGTTTGTTGAATAGATGGACCTGCAACATTATATACTAAATTTTTAAATCTTGATGGATCTGGAATCAAGTTATTAGTATCTTTTCTGGAACTATCTTCACTATGTTGATACCAAAAAAACATAGTCTGGTTTAAAACCAAACCGCAAGAGACGTCCCCCAACCTTGTCAAATGTGTCAAATGTTCTCAAAGCAAATTTTTTACAAGGACACTTTATTGTGCCTTCTAAAACATATTCTGGATTTGATGATGAAAATGATAAAAAAGGATCAACACCTTCAATATATATAGGATTTAAACATGAACTGTGTGGATTTCTATGCTCATTTATCCAAGTGTGGTTATCTAATAATGACTATTTTTGACTTCCTTGTTCCATATTTTTCTAAAAACCACAAAATCATTACTATTGTTGAATAATTTAAAATTATAAAAACACTATCTACCAAAAGATGATAAAAAATTACAACTACTTCTTAATAATTACCATTATATATGGGCGACAAAATTTCTAGTGGATCGACAGCTACTCTTTTGTCCGGTGTCTCGTTTACTTGCAACTTTCTCACACTGAAATCACAAGGAAGAACCTGCTCTGAGGTACGCATATTAATTCTCATGCATACAATAATTTATAATCATACCATAGAGAATATTCTTCATTGTGATTTCATTGTGAGAAATTTGCAAGTAAATGAGATGTCGGACAAAAGATCCCCCTTTTCATTGATGAATCATCTTCTTGCAACTTTCACTGCCGGAAAACATTATAAAAAATGTGCTCCTACGAATGCATATTCAAACTCATGCATACGAGATTAGATATTCATACATAGAATCATACTTTTCATAATTTTTTGAGTTGGTTAAAGTTTAAAGGAGAAGATTCATTGAGCAAAAGGAGTGTCGTTAATCCATTGGAAATTGTGCCAATTTATTACAAGTTATTTCTATTAATTCCTATTAATAACAATTGATTTTATTCATATTTATTTATATTTATTGCAATAGATATTATTACTATTTATTCTTATTTATTATAATTGATTTTATTCATATTTATTCCTATTTATTTCAATTTATTTTTTTCCTATTTATTTCTATTGATTTTATTCTTATTTATTGTAATTAGTATTTATTTCAATTCTTATTTATTCCTATTTATTGTGATTTTTATTTATTCTTATTTATTACTATTGATATTTATTGATATTAATTACTATTTGGTGCTATTTACTTCTATTTATTCTGATTTATTCTTATTTATAGCTATTTATTACTATTTATTTCTATTTATTGTTATTTATTCCTATTTATTCCGATTTATTCATATTTATTTCTTTTTATTCCTATTTTTATTTATTCTTATTACTATTTATTCCTATTGATATTTATTCCTATTTTTATTTATTATTATTTCTATTTATTTTTATTTCAATTTATTGTTATTTGTTGTTATTTTAGTGTTATTTATTGCTATTTATTGCTATTTATTGCTATTTCTTGCTAATTATTTCTATTTACTATTATTTGTTTCTATTTATTCATATTTATTCCTATTTATTCTTATTTATTCCTATTTATATCTATTTATTCCTATTTATTCCTATTTATTCCTATTTATTCCTATTTATTCCTATTTATTCCTAATTATGCCTAATTATGCCTAATTATCCCTAATTATCCTAATTATCCCTAATTATCTCTAATTATCCCTAATTATCCTTAATTATCCCTAATTATCCCTAATTATCCCTAATTATCCCTAATTATCCCTAATTATTGCAAATTATGGCTATTTATTCCTATTTATTACTAATTACAGCTATTTATTCCTAATTATTCCTAATTATTCCTAATTATTCCTAATTATTTTTATTTATTCCTATTTATTCTTATTTATTACTATTTATTGCTATTTATTACTATTTATTATTATTGATTGATATTTACTGCTATTTATTTGCTATTTATTACTAATTATTGTTAATTATTGCTATTTATTTCCATTTATTGCTATTTATTTCTATTTATTGCTATTTATTGCTATTTATTACTATTTATTTTTTTTTATTTCTTTTTATTTCAATTTATTATTAATTATTACTAATTATTTCTAATTATTACTATTTATTACCATTTATTACTATTTATTACTATATCTATTTATTATTATTTATCACTAATTATTACTATTTGTTACTATTTATTATTAATTATCCATAATTATCACTACTTATCCATAATTATCCCTAATTATCCCTAATTATCCTTAATTGTACCTAATTATCCCTAATTAACCATAATTATCCCTAATTATCCCTAATTATCCCTAATTATCCCTAATTATCCCTAATTATCCCTAATTATCCCTAATTATCCCTAATTATTTCTAATTACTTCTATTTATTCTTATGTATTCTTATTTATTCTTATCTATTGTTATTTAGTGCTATTTAGTGCTATTTATTGTTATTTATTGCTAATTATTTCTAATTATTACTAATTAATGCTATTCATTGCTAATTATTGCTAATTATTGTTAATTATTGCTAATTATTACTATTTATTGCTATTTATTGTTATTTATTGCTATTTATTTCTAATTATTGATATTTATTTCAATTTATTGATATTTATTACTATTTCTTTCTATTTATTGTTATTTATTGTTATTTCTTACTATTTATTGCTCTTTATTCCTATTTATTTCTACTTATTACTATTTATTACTACTTATTACTATTTATTACAAATTAATACTAATTATTACTAATTATTACAATTTATTATTATTTATTACTATTTATTACTATATATTAATATATATTATTATTTATTACAATTTATTACTAATTATTACTAATTATTACTACTTATTACTAGTTATTACTAATTATTACTAATTATTACTAATTATTAGTATTTGTTAATAACTATTACTAATTATTACTAATTATTACTAATTATTACTAATTATTACTAATTATTATTAACTATTAATAATTATTACTAATTATTACTAATTATTACTAATTATTACTATTTGTTACTATTTATTACTATATATTAATATTTTTTACTATGTTTTACTATTTTTTATCAATTATTACTAATTATTTCTAATTATTACTAATTAATACTAAATATTACTATTTATTACTAATTATTACGAATTATTAGTAATTATTACTAATTATTACTAATTATTACTATTTATTACTTATTAATATTAATTGTTACTAATTATTACTAATTATTTCTAATTATTACTATTTATTACTAATTATTATATTTATTACTATTTATTACAATTTATTACAATTTATTAATAATTATTATTTATTATTACTAATTATTACTAATTATTACTATTTATTACTATTTATTCATGTTTATTACTATTTATTCCTATTTATTCCAATTTATTCCTATTTACCCCTAATTATTCTTATTTACCCCTAATTATTACTAATTACCCCTAATTATTAATAATTACCCGTATTTATTACTAATTAGCATTATTTACTATTAATAACTATAATTTACAACTACTAATTACTAATTACTGCTAATTATTTATATACAAAACTAATTTTCTTTAATAATTATTAATTATTAAGAATTAGTACTGATAATTTCAATTTATTATTACAATTAAATACTGATAACAAAACAATTTAAATCTAAGTTAATTACAATTAATCAACAATAATTAAAATTAACATAAAAAATGAAATAAATACTAAATTAAATTAAATATAAATTCCTTTAAACTTGATCTCCTATTGATGTAGATGACTTCACAACTTCTTCATTAAAAACTAACTCAGAAAATAATTCACTCTAAAAATAGAGTTTAGAGAGAGGATGTGAGAATTTAGAGGAAGAGAAGGAAAAACGGAAGGGGGTATATGTAGGTTAGATTAGTTGCGGCGGGACTATTTGCGATAGTTTTCCATCACAAATAGTATTTTTTCCATGGGAACCGTCGCAAATACATTCGGCCGCATTAATTACGGTCGGCGGTTAAAATGATATTTGTAATGGGCCTTGTCGCAAATAGTTTCCTGCCAACCCAGTTTTTGCGATGGGGCAACATCCCATCGCAAAAACCTATTTACCGCCGACGGTATTTGCGATGGGACCTATCACAAATACCCTCCGACCGATGCACTATTTGTGACGGGGGAATCCCCCCGTCACAAATATTTTCCCGCCGACTCAATTTTTGCCACGGGACAACATCCCATCACAAAAAACCTATTTATCACCGCCGGTATTTGTGACGGGACCCGTCGCAAATACCCTCCGACCGACACACTATTTGCGATTGTGGGATACCCATCTCAAATAACCTTCCCACGGTTTGGCGGGCAGACCGCGCCAAGCCATGCCTTAATTTTTGCGATGGGACCCCACATCTAGTCACAAATAACGTCTAGGATGGAGTATTTATGACGGGAATTAATCTTGTCGCAAATAGCCCGTCGCAAATAGCTATTTTCCCAGAATGAAAGGATTTGTTTACATTTAACTATTAAATCCAATCTTGACAAATGTATTATGTGGGAGGAATTTGAAAAAAAAATAAAAAGAATTATCTAAAATACATAAAACTAACCAAAATGACATATTTATTTAGTCTAAGGAATAGAAATATGACTACTAAATAATACATAGTTGTGTTAATGAATGGTGTTCATTTTTTCACTAGATATGGTAGCTTGAACACACCAAAATCCTAGTGTCATTAAGGTAGGACTATGAATAAATATCCATTCTAAGGTGCTCATGAACCTGATCGATGATTGTAAAGACATGTACAGTGGGGTTACGGTGTAAAAAGGCCCATAGCTTGGAATAGTAGTAGATTAAAAACATTTTTATTCATAGACATGTGTGGAAACTCCACAACTAGAAACAAGAGGAGGGAAATGTACACCTATGAAAGCATAGAACCAAAAAAGTCAAAACACTGGAAAAGATACTTTTCCACCATATCATATTAATTATTTGTGTTGTTTTCAATGTGGATTATTCACACACGAAAAAAGTGAATATATAAATCACAATGAGATAGTCACAACTCCATCCAGAAAGAACACCGCATGATTTAATTTATAAGTCCTATAAAGTAAATGGGTATAGATGGATCAAATCAATCTCATATCTCTTATGCTAAATAAGGTTGGTATTCAAAAACTAGTTCCCTCCCTTCGATTTTAGAAATGAAATATGGTTCTAGAAATACATAGGTTATCTAGTCAACACCATCACAATAAAGATGAAAGGACGCAATATATGAGATGAACTGAAACTATATAGAGCATAGTTGTAAAACATAGCTAAGAAACTGGATCTCGTGTTGGTGCGAGGTACCATTCTTCCCAACTCCAATATAATAAAATATATTAAAAGGTACTATTTAATTCCAGTCTTCTCTTACTTAATATATAGTAAATAATTTTCATTCTACGTGGGACTGATTCCTTATTTGTTTTCCATCAAAACACCTATTTCGAAGTTGGAATGAAGATGATGAAAGTGTCCATCATATCACATCACCACTGATTATGTATGATTTTTATTGGTTTTTATAGTATCTCATATGGATATCATTGAACTAATATTTGGGTAGAACTAGATAATATAATTCAATGTATATATGGATTGTTACGCTCAACAAGTAACTTTTATAACTTGGAATACAAACTTGCACTTATTAAAATAGGATTCAAATATACATTCTAGCAAAGAATATGATTTGGTAAAAATATAAATGACCATATAATCTTATATATTATCCATGAAATTGTTGGTTATCAAATAAAATGGGACTAAGTGTTTCCCAACAATAGTATAATGATACCACAATATATTTCTATATTTTTTCTCCACGTTAACACATGAATGGGAAATCATCATTTATATTGATCTAATTTTAGAAAGAAGTCATATTTCCCTTCCATCATATAATATTATACCAGTTGGATTGTGGGAAACAATAGCCCAACTGGAGGAACTCAGAAACAAGGGATTCATTAATCCAAGAGAATCTTCTTTGGTTTCTCTAGTCCCCGTTGAAAATAAGACTTATTATCCACATTGTTTACATGTTCACTATAATAAGCTGATTCGAGTAACGATTATTGATATATAATATTTTCCATGAATTGATTAATTTTTTAATAAATTGAAGGGAGTTGAATGGTTCTCCAAAATTATCTATAATTTAGGTATCACTAACACCATGTTAGAAAAGAGGATATTATGAGTACAACTTTACAAAGTTTCTATGGTCACTAAGAATATATAGTCATTCCCATTAGACATATAAATGCACATATAGTTTTCTTAGATTTAAGGAATATTATCACCCACAAGAATCTAGAATCATTTTTTATTGTATTTTTTTATGATATTTTAGTTTACTAAGGATCTATTAATTTCCATGAGAATTAAAAATATATTTTATTGGGTACATTACATGAGAACTGGATTTATGAAATACTCTATTAATGTTACTTATAGATACAAGAGATTAATTTTCTTGGGAATATAATATCTAAAATATCCATATTAGTAGATCTTGAGAACATAGAATAAGTGATTTCCTAGAAACCGCCTAAGAAGTTTTTGAGAATCATGGTTTTTTAGGATTAGAAAGCTATTCTCATCTTTTTTTTGAGACATTGCAATGATCACTTCTATAATGAATACATTAGTAATAAAAATTATTTCATTCATATTTATTGTGGATTGCTATAAATTCTTTTAGAGTCTTACGTCTTGGCTCACATTAGCCTAAATCTTCATCTTAATAAAACAACCATAAGCCTATGTTTTATATATTGATGCATAAACATCTAGATGGTGTTATATTCTCATGTATAGATAAAATTGAATTGCTTATACCATGAAGTAGTTGAAAACTTATGAAAATAATTATCTAAAATATGAACTTAAATAAGTTGAAATGGTTCATACATTAAAAACATTGGGCCACTTATTCACTTATAAAATTTTCACAGTATTTATGGATCATAATTGACTGGAATCGATCATTCAAAAAAATAATTTGAACCTATGAAAATTTAAAAAAATAGTAAAATATATCTAGATTTTTTACATTGACTTGATTTATTTGATGGGTAATGTAAATTTATTAACTAGTTATTTGTGCTATAAATCATATAATGTAGTGTTCAATGGCACTACAGGGTAGTGGAATATTATTGAAAAATTAGTGACATGCATGGTGTATTTTTAGAATATAATCCAAATGAATATTGATTTCATGATCCAGTTATTATTCATTTATTGGATGTAATCAGGGAGGAACATAAATCAACCTATTCTTTTATTATATATGGTTGAAACTCAAATATAGGGGTATCATTATGGTATGTATAATTTGAGAGAACAACATTTTACAATATATTAATCAAAACCGGATCCTTATATGTTTCTAAAATAGATTCTTTCTACAGTAGACATTAATAATGTTTGGTTCACAAAGGAATAAAAAAAGAGTTCTACCTAGTTAAGAATCTTTTTTGTAGAAATGTATAGTATTAAATTCGGATGATTTCATTACAAGATGTGTCGTATGCCTATCAATAATGGTAGAACACCAAAAACCATCATTCATGTTGTAGTCTATGAATATAACCTTTTTAGAATGGGAATATATTTTTATGGACTTTCTCACTGATCCACCATGAAAACTTCTTAAGAATTATAAAATTTGAATTGTTTTGGAATGACTCACCATGTCATAAAATTTATTTATATTTTGATATTACAATAAGCTGAAATATTTTGTGAAGCTCTCTATATGGGATGTTATATAATTTTTTGGAGGACTGGTATAGTTTTTCTTCAACCATGGCCAAAAATTTACATCATGGTTTTAGAAAACTGGACATCTAACCCTTGTTACTCCATTAAAAATAAGAATTCCATATCATCAATATACAAACAATTATTAAAAATAATTTATCTATATATTGAATGTTATTAACTGAGCATATGTTATGGGTTTTACAAGTCCATAAGAAGATCATTGTCTTTTAGTGTATATTTATTATAACAATAGTTATCAATCCATTATATAGGTTGATCGTTTTTAGTAATTTCATGCTCATCCAAGTAAATCTATACATTATTTGGACAGAAATGGGAAAACATAATTTATCAAACAATATTTGGACCATAAGACTACTTCCAAAATCCAAATGATTAAAAAATTTATGGAAATGGATGAATTAAATCAAAAATAAAATGTAGATCATCATTGATAACCCATATCATTAATTTTAGGTGACTGCATATTCATAAAATTATCCTCAAGACTAGGTCACCACTAGTTGTGAAAGCATGGTAAATTCTAACCTAAATATGTCAATCCATTAAAGTATTTGGAAAGCATTGGGGAAAATTAATATTAGTCATCCTTCCATTGAGATTAATTTTTTAAAAAAAATTCCATGTCCTCTAACTGAATCATTTCCAATATGAACTAATTCACTTAATTACTTTGGGTCGTATTATAATGGAACCAGATTCTATATTAATCCATGCCTTGAATCATATTCTTGATCTGAAAGAGAGAATATTTTTTGAGAAACATATCCCTTTGGTATAAGTTGAATATAATCATGGTAAGATTCAGGAATATATATGGAAAATAATGAATTTTATAATAGAGCATTTTCCAAAACAATTTAAAGACAGCACCAACCTCCAACTTCTTGATGATGGGAATTCCCATGGTAGAGAGAGTGTAAAACCCCCCTTATTTTTATGTTTCCCTATTTTTTCTATATTATACTCTATAGAAAGATAAATTTAGGACATATGCTATTTTTCTATTTTTTATGTTTTTTATATTTGTTTTAGTGTTCACACATTTTGAGAACAATTAAGGGAAACTATATAGATTCACCTTGTTACTTTTTAAGAAATATGGGGTTCTTTTTTGTAGTATCATAGTTGGTTCACAGTTATTAAAACCAAGTTATAACCTTATTTATTTTAAATTTTCTATATAGATTGAATTTTGATAGTTATTTCATGGTTTATCAAACCATGTGAACAAAAAACGTAATGGTATTATTAAATTTGAATCTTTAATTAATGACCAGAAACTCTCTTGAATACTTTATTTATTCTCCAAAAACATAGGTTCCTGAATTATAAAAAAAATCAATGTTATTTCAACATTAGTATTTGTTCATTTGTTTTATGTTTATGTATCATAGAGCATTTCATCTTGAAAATTTATGGTAATAGGCTCATTTATATTATAATTAATTTTTACACTCATTTTCTATAATGAGGAACCACATATCTGGACTCCCTTCCCTAAATATATTGGTTTTATTATGTTTTGAAAAATATTTTTTAGTATATAATGATGTAATAGATTAGGAATCTATGATATTTGAGATATTGATAGAAATATTTTTTGTCAAATGCATCAGAGGTAGGTGGATTCTCCTCTTTTTCTATTTTATCTCAAAACTCAACATATCTTATTTTTTTAAATGGAATCAATTGTTATTTTGTTGGAAAATCTTGTGAATTATATGTTGTAAAGAACACTTTTATTGTTTTTCCTTCTAACTATGATTGTGTTTCATGACCACAAATAGTTTTATTAAAAAGAAAAAAGAATATTTTTTTCCAAAATGAAGGTTTTTAATGTGATAACAAGTCTTGAATGTTACAACCCAAACTTCTATAAACGGAATTTCCACCTTATTATAGTAATTTAGTATGGTATAAATCACATAAAATCACTTATTTACCCTATTAAAACATTATAAATGAGTAATTAATAAAATAAGAATTATTTCCAAATGCTAAAGAACTAATACCAATGAAATGGTATCTTGATCTTTTGAACAGTAATATGAACCTTATGAATATTAGATCAACCAAAAAAATAACAACCTCACTAATGAATATATAAATAATAGTTATAATATTATAGATAAATGTATGATATAATTATAACATAGTCTATGCAAATAAATGTTTTAAAAATTATTAATTAGATGTTTTAATTTTTATTAGTCATAAATATTTAATTACAATTTTATGATTAGAATAATTATTTAGAAGAAAATTTATTTTCCAAAAATATATCCATAAATTAATATTTTAATGTATTATGGTTTTAGGGTAGTATTATGAGACCTTACATAATTTTTCCAAGAGTTATAAAAGAAGTTATAATTTTAAAATATGTATTTTCCAAGTGAATGATGATTTTAATTAAAAATTAATTTACTCTTATTTAGAAAATTATTTTCATAAAACGGATTTCAGTTTTGAAATCTAGAAATCAAGAAAATTGCTATGGTGATTTTTTGATATTTTTCAAAAATAGTAAATTTTTTGTTGAATGGTAAAATACGGTAATTTATGTTATATATACATTATAACATAAATACACTATTAATTGAGTCATTACAAATTTAAGAACCAGAATCTTGAACTTACCTCCATTATTTTAATATTTTTGGTGATAATTCTAAAACTATTCATAATCCTGAGACAAAAATAAAAAACTAATGAATATAATAATGATAAAACACCCCTCTCCTCCTCTATAAATACCCCACCCCTCTTCTTCACACACCTATCAAGCATTGTTCCTTACCAAAATTCTACCCAATACACATCTATATCCCATTCCCCACATCAAGGACCTCTGTGTCTCATCGAAATATCAAAACCATTACCCTTCGAAAGTTGTCAAGGAGGATAAATCCAAGAGACAAAATCCTCTTCCTTTTTTCTTTTAATTTTGTATCAATTTCATTTATCCTCATATCCTTACTTTCTCTTATCCAAATTGCATGATAACTATAATATATTTTTATATTGGTATCCTATAATGTTAATGACATATCCATCATTAAACTCCTTCCCCATTTTATTTTATTTTAAAAATTTAATCATCACCCATGATGTATCAGTTTACCGACATCTTGGATGATGCATTTAAATTTCCATAAACAACTTAAAGGATGCTAATAAATCCATTAAATGGTTGAAAAAATATTTTAAATTTTGTTTTATAACCCTTTTTATGTTTTTTAACTATCTTATATAAATAATATAAAATGATAAAATAAAACTAGTTCTTTGGGATAAAAAAACCACTATAATTAACCTAAAACGATAATCATTAACATTTTTCTACAGATTTATCTTCATGAAATATAAACAAATTATTTATAAGATCATTGAGAAATATTTAATATCATTAATAACATATAATATAAATTCGTGATATTTATTTTCATTTTACATGAACTTTCATTCATGTATATAAGTGAACCGATCATGAAGACTAAGAAAACAAACACTTCCGAACGAGGAAATTAAACTCTATAACTCATAAAAAAATCCCATAAAAATCATAATTAATATTTATTGAATAATATTCATGTATATAAAGTTTTATAATTTTTAATTAATGAATCTAATGTGATTATATAGGATATTAAAGTGAATAAATAATTAAGACGATGTATAAGAGGATTTCTCAAACCCAACCCTCTATCTTTGGGTTTTCCACCATTAAACACATTTTCAGTGTGTATATTTTTGAAATATCATTTATCCATAATTATATTACTTTTTTTGTGATATAATTGTTTATTACTTGAGTTTATTACAAACAAAATATTTTCCAAGAGAACTCTTTTTTCAATAAAAAACACCTTTTACTTCTTGAGATTGTTTTTCTTCACTCAAGGTTGATGATTATTATATCAAGAATGTTATTACCTCCTTAATTTTAAAACCAATGTTTATGAATATATAACTTATGAAATGAAAATAATTCCATTCCATGGGTTATTTTATATCTAAGATTGATATATGTTCTATGTGGCATGCATGATAATGTAATTTTATGATTTGATGGTTGGACATAGAATTATATTGCATAATATAAATGTTATGATTTCATGGGTGTGTGTGGAATTATATAGTGCTCCAATGCATTGGGTAATGTGATTTATCTAATGATTAAGATTAAATATTCATGAACATTATTTCATATTTTTGACAACTGTGTGTGGTACTTATCCACTTTGACATGATGTTTCATTTTTTTCTATTTCCACATTCCAATACTTTTCTTAATTATTCTTCTCATGATTACGATAATATGCCTATGATATTATTATAATGATTATTATCACCAATGTCATATTATTTCATGTTCTTATCTATCCACTTATTTGGTATTTAGCTTATCTATTTTTTATGTATATCCTCAGGTGATTACTTGTACTATGGAGAATGTGAAGACCTATAAGAAGATAGAGAAGAATAAATTACATAAATTTTTATGTTTTATATTTTAAAATTTATGTTTGGTCTTAATTTCATAGACTCTAAGACTTTGTATCCTAGTCGTGTAATACTTTTGTGGTATTTATATTTAAATAATATAATAGTCATATGAGAAAAAAGAAGCATCGCTATCATTGGTATCAGATCACAGTTGAGTTTATTTGGGAATTATGATTAGATAACTTTATTGAAAACCCTTAGTATAGACTATATATATTTAACCACCAAATAATATTTGTTTTAGAAAATTGTAAACAAAAGTATCCTAGAATATATTCCTTTAGACTTAATTGAAAAAAGTAATATATTATTTATTCATGAAATTTTGTCTTTTGTCTTGTTAAAACCATTTTTATTTTATAAAATGGTGGGAACTGGGAGAAACATGGTGAGAAACCAATGTGAGTTACAATGCAGTGATTTCCCCAATGAAATTACCAATACCTTGGGATGTAGAGTTCAAAATTTCACGGTAATTTTTACCCAATAGTCTCATTAACTGAACAATAACCATAATAATGTGGGATATCAGCCTTCACCAAAGAGGGAGAAACTTGCTATCAACTCATTTATTTGTAAACAACCACCAATATTTAGTGGATCTATTGATCCACCAATTATGGAACATTAGGTCAACTCAAGGGAGAGGATCACTTCAATTATTTACTATTCTATGATTGAGAAGGTGACTTTGTCCATTTATCATTTAGATAGAGAAGCCGACCAATGGTGGGAGTTAATTAATAACACCAATCTGAATAAATAAATTTAAGGAATGGAGTTGGAAATCTTTAATATA
The DNA here is from genome assembly GCA_963277665.1 of Viscum album. Classification (NCBI taxonomy): domain Eukaryota; kingdom Viridiplantae; phylum Streptophyta; class Magnoliopsida; order Santalales; family Viscaceae; genus Viscum; species Viscum album. The sequence goes on along the minus strand of OY728150.1, from coordinate 1,825,451,791 downwards.
ATGTTTATTAATAAGTATTTCCATCAAACTCTTCATAAAAATATAGAGAGATAATTCATAGATCTTAAGAAAAAGGATGGAAAATCATTCACGACCTTTGAGGAAAATTTATTAAGGCTTGAAAGGTATGCTTTAGGTTTTGTTATCTATAATGATAGAAAAATTGATATGTTTTTAGTGGTTTAAAACAACCCCTTAAAAGGACTTAAAAATTGGAGACTTTGGAATTCATAAAGATGTTGATTGATGTGCTCTCATAGTGTAGAAGGAGTTTTGAGAATGGTCCCATGGGTATGATGATATGAAATGGAGAATAGAGTTTTATGATAGAGTATCTAATAGGAAAGTAGTAAATAAAACTAACCACCCACATGTCAAAAATGTGGGAATAATCATCATGCGAACTACCTAAAAGGTATGGGTAAATGTGTCAAATGTGGGAGATAATTCCACCAAGATCCTGAATGTTGAAAATACATGAGGAAGTTGGACAATGTGTTGGGGGAAAGGAGATAACCACTCATGGTCCAATGATACATATATATGAAGTAAGGGAACACTGTAAACCAGTGAACTAAACCTTGTTTCCATTAGGGTAATCAGCATCAGCATCCACCAAAGACAAAGGAAATATTCAGGGCTTATTCCATAACTACTACTGACGTAGGGAAAGAAAATTAAGTTATACAAGGTACACTTCTTATTAATTCAAGAATGAAAAAAATATATTATATGATTTTGGTTCAATACATTCCCTTATATCTTGAATGTATTCTAAAACTATTGATTCAAATCCTTCTATCCATGAAGTAGATATATCCAGAAAAACATCATGTGTTGCAGTCATTGAAACCCAAGTGTTGGACTCTTCTTATATTGTAAAATGTGGGATGATTTTTCCTACAAATCTCATGATACTTCCCTTGGTGGAATTTGATGCTTCAATTGGAATAGATTGGATCTCATTATATAGAGGACATATAAACTGTCTAGAAAAAGGCTTTTCATATTAAGAATAATCCCATTCTCCTCTACAAACACAGTAAAGATCTTAAATATCCATTGGAAAATTCTTCAACAATGGGGGTGTTGATTCCCTACGATGAATCATACCTCACTCAAATATTTGAGTCAAAGGAAGGTATCGAACTAGGTAAATTCCAATTTTGTGGGAATACAATGATGTATTTCTTAAAGAGCTATCTAAACTTCCCCCGGATATTGAGGAATATTTATCAATAGAACTTATACCCAAAGCTATTCCTATCTCACATTACCCATATATAGGATGAATCTGATCTAACACTCTAAGTTATATAAGTAAATGAAAAAACATTTGTAAAAAGTGTTCATATTCCTTAGTGCATCACATTAGGGTGCGCCAGTGATCTTTTTCAAGAAGACGGATGGATCAATGAAGTTGTGTAACAATTATCAGTAACTCAACAAGATCACTATAATGAAAAAGTACCCTCTTCCATGGATTGATGACTTATTCAATCATTTGTGGGGAGATTAGTAATCCTTAAATGTGGATCTTCATTCCGGATATCATCAGCTAAAGGTGATGACCAAAAATATTCATAAGAATGCCTTATGTTCATGGTTTTTAAACTATGAGTTTCTAGTGATGACCATTGTACTATCTAATTCCCCAATAACCATAATGGATTTTATGAATAGAGTCTTTAGAAATTACCTCAAAAGATTTGTGGTAGTGTTTATCAATGATATTCCCATCAAAATCAATAGGAAGGAGGAACATGAAGAACATATGAGGCATGTGTTGGTGACATTAATGAAGGATAATTTGTATAATAATTTCAGAAAGTGTGACATTTGGATGTAGAAAGTCACATTATAGGTACATGTGGTCAAAATTTAGAAACTTTATATGGACCCTTCAAAAGATAGTGAAAATGAGGAATGGCCCAGACCTTCTTGTGTCACAGAAATCCATAGTTTTCACAAAGTAGTTGGGTATTACTGAATTTCTAGGAGAAATTTATCACGATTGTGATGCTCACTGACGAAGTTTATAAGGAAAGGGTTAAAGTATGTTTGGATGGAGGAATGTAAGGAAATACTCAATCTGATAAAGAAAAGTTTGATCACTACACCTATACTCACATTAGAAAAAGTGATAATGTCTTGTGATATAGAGTGATGCTTAAATTAAAGGCTTGGGTTTTTTTATCATGGAAAATGATAATGTGACAGGTTATGCCTCCCAATAGTTGAATATCTATGAGAATAACTACCTGTCACATGATATGTGATTAGATGCTATGATTTTGCCTTGAAAATCTAGCAACACTACCTCTATGGTGATAAGAATAACAAATATATCAACAAAAATATCTTAATGAATATATTCAGAAAAAGGAGATTAACGTGTGTCAAAAGATATAGTGAGATCTAATCAAGGACTACAATTTTTCAATTCACTATAATCTTGGAAAGGTGAACAAGGTAATTTTTTCTCTTAGAAGAAAATAACTTGTTACTCTATCCATATTTCAGATTGAGAATGACATAACTTCATGGATATTCCATGGATGGATTTGGAAATCATAACGGTATAGAATTCATCTTATATTTACCAAATGACTTCCAAACCTTCTATACAATACATGATTAAGGAGGCACAAAGAAATGGTCTAGGGTTACAAAATAAGGTTAATGTTGTAAAGGAATGGAAACATTAAGAGCTATATATTGATGTTGATGGTGTAATTGGGTTTTGAATGTGGATTTCTATGCCATCATAAATAGGGATTAATAAGGATATATTGTAAAATTAATAGAGATCATCTTTCTCTATCCATCTCAAGAGTATCAAGATGTACCGTAGTCTCTGAGAACACTTCTGGTGGGATAACATGAAAAATATATTTCAAAGTATATCTCAAGGTTCTTTATATGTCAGCAAGTTAAAGAAGTGTATCATAAGCCCAAATGGTTGTTGCAACCATTTCTTATGACCATGTGGAAAATAGATAATGTAACAATGTTCTTTTTAATAGGTTACCAAAAGACATCCACGGAAAATAATGCAATAGGGGTTGTGGTGGAGCAACTTTAGAAGACAGCCCACATTTACACTATTCAAGAAGTTATCGTTCTTGAAAACATGAAAATATATATGTGAAGGAAGTGGTGAGACTTCATGGAGTTCCACAATCAATTTTCTTGTATTATGATCCATGTTTCACATCGAAATTTTGGAGGAGTCTTCACTTTCATTGAGTACTAAATTAAATTTCATCTTGAACTGTCACTCCAAAACTGATGGAAAATCTAAAAGGACTATACAAATACTTAATGATTTTCTAAGAGTATTATCTTTATAATTTAAAGGTGGATATGATCAGAATCTCCCATTGGTTGAGATCCCATACAACAATAGATTTTTTTTGAATATTCAGATGTTTCTATATGAAAATCTATATAGAATGTGATGTATAACTCCAACCTGATTGGATGAAGTTAGAGAAAGAGAGAAACTTTGAACTAATATTGTGAAAGAGATGACATAGAAGGTTCATACCATTTATAAACATATCAAATATTTTAAAATTTAATAAAAATTTGTGCTAACCACTGTTTAATGGACTTGTAGGTCAATGTAGAGATAAATACTTCCTTTGAATTTCACCATGGAAGAGAGTTATGGGGTTTGGAAAGAAATGGAAGTTATTCCCAAGCTACATTTTCCCCATTGTAATCCTCGATCATATAGAAGTAACGACTTATCGTCTTACACTTACACTAAATATGGATCATGTTCATGATGTGTTCTATGTATCTTGCCTGAGGGAGTATATACCATATCCTTAACATGTACTGAACTAAAGGGTGGTACAACTGGAAGATGATCTCTCTAATGTGGAGAATCCTGTAATGATTTTGGGATGAATAGATTGGGTTTTACCCCATAATATAACCCTCCTTGTCAAATTGTTGTGTAGGAACCATAATTATTAAGAAGAAACATGGGAACTGTTGGAGGAAATAAAAAAGATGTACCCTCACCTGTTTATGTGAAACGAAATTTTGAGGGGAAATTTTCAAAAGGAGGGAAGAATGTAATGACCAAAATTTTAACAACGAAATTTCTCCCTTGAAATACTAATTCCATATAGTTTAAATCACATAAAATAAATTATATACCATAATAAAAACTTTATAAATAAATAATTTATGAAATAATAATTATTTCAAGAAGTTAAGTAACTAATATAGATAAACGAGTAACACAACCTTATAAATAGTAATGTAAAACTTCTGAATATTAAATCTGCTAAATTAATTGTAACCTAACACATGAAATTAAAAATAAAATAAATCATTTGATGGTATTAAAAATATATATGTATTTTAAATAAAATAAGATATATTATTTTTTCTAATTAGGATATCTATAAAAACAAAAGGTTTTCCTTTGGGAAATATTTGACCTAAAGATAATATGAGTTAATGAAGACATAATGGCCTCCATGTAAAAGACTTTGACTATTAAGGGAGGACCATTTCATTCAATTATATCCTTTCCAAATAGATATTTATTTTTATAAATGGGGTGATTAAAATAAAGTAATATGTAATGGTACTTATGAAAACATAGTTTCAATACATCAAAAATAATTTATGATTTATTATCAACCATGTGGTATGAAAAATATTTAGTATTATGTAAAATTCATCCTTATAGCACAACATATACAAAAAATAATAATTATCCATTATAATAATTCTATAAATTTGGTATTTTTTAATCCAATTATATTATATCTATTTTTCAATTATTTTATAATAAAATATTAATATATTAAGTATTTTAAATAAAAATAAATATTCATTTCAGGATAATCATGAATTATCATATTAATATATAGATATTATTAATTTATTAACATCATAGTAGATTTTTTTTAAAACAATATGAAAATAAACCAACAAGATGTTGACAACCATAAGCACTAAGGTGATAAAATCATCTATGAAAAGACTCAATTAAAAATTGTGATTCTTAAACAAAGGATTGAATTTCTCAATTTTTTTCATGATTCACCATTAAATTTTACATTAATCATATTATTTGAATAATTATTAAATTTAAACCATTTATTAAATCATCTTGTGATGATATACATATGTGAATGATATAGTATAGGAATAAGTATAAAATAAAAAAAATGTTGTTATATCATAAAATGTCTATTTTCCATGTTTCATTTCATTTTTTCGCATTTCTCAATATAATGGATGATTATCTAAATATTAATATTTACTATAATATATGATGAAATTATATGAAAATTCAACTAAAATTACAAACAACATTATCTAGTTTCAGAAAAATATTATTCTAATGTAATTTTGTCTTGCATTAAATATTTACTCAAGAAAATTTCATAATTGAATAAAATATTTTACATTCTAAAATATTATTTAATATCCATAAATTTTGTAATTATTTCTAATTTATTGACTTTTAATCCATAATTCCATTATTATTAAACCTATATCAGAATATATTATAATTTTAAAAATTCAAATATAATGTTTTATTTATAATTTGGATTTTACATTTGGGGAAATTATTATCCTAAAACCTCATTAATGATATTTTAATCAAAAAAATTAATTGCACTTCCAATTAAATTTACTATTTTGATATGAAAATTATAGTCCACTTCAATTCCAAGACATAGTCCGTCAAATCTAAGGGTATCAACATATTAACTTTATTTGAGATTAAATTTCTCATAATGATACGTAATGAATTCTCCATAAAAAAAATTCTTTTTTTGAAGATAAAAAGACAATAAATAAATTTTCTCCATATATATATACATGATTTATAACATAAGAACACATCATTTTTTATGATATATATAACACCCTGAGATTTTATGAGAAATATTATTAATTTCTTTGATGTCTTGGGTTGTAAGCTACACCAAGATTATCTTGCACTATACACAACACCGAATTAGTTTATAGTATACGCAACACTATTCTTAGCTTGCGTTACATGCAAGAGAAACCTTCCTCGATAGCTTGTGTTGTAAGCCATACCGAGTATCACTAAACAACGATATGTTATTAAAATATTATATAAACTAGCCATTCTGAATACTAATACCCACATTTTAAAATTTTATAAATTTTATCTTTCAAAATGTACTCCATTTTTGGATTTGGAATATCAAAATTAGCCTGGGGTAAATTTTTGGTATTTTCTGAAAACTTTCAATTTTTTATGAATAGTGAAAACACTATGTTATTGGTTAAAACCAACTTTTTATTTAAAAAATAATTTATTTTATTAAAATTTATTTTAGGTCAAAATAGATACATAATACCTATATAAGTTCAAAGTAATTCATTGGAGAAATTTTATAATAATTTTAGATATATAAAAATTTTATTGAATTTTTTACCGTCTTTTACCCACCTCATATGAGCATTTAAAAATTTACATAAAACTTAATTTTACCACTTCTGTGAGTTGAATTTAAAAACTATGAGAGACACGGTTGATATCAGTAAGTAAAATTTAGTTTAATGAGATTAAAATAATTTTTGGTGAATAGTAATGTTTAACTTTTATTTACCACAGTTAAAAGTAAATAGGATAATTAAGAGTAAAAACGATTTTATTATTACCCTAACACATGTCATAATTCTATTTGATAAGTGTAATTAGACCCAAAACAGCCTTATGAATAAAATATTACCATTTAGGTCCACTTGGATTAGATTAGGACACTTATTATTTTATTTAAAGAAGAGTTAAAATAGTTAAAATAAAAGTTTAATAACTAAAAAAATTTAATATAGGGTTATACATAAGATAAATTAGACTATAAATATTCACTAGAAATATAAAAATATTTCCTACATAATCGTATTTTATTTATATTTTTTAGACAGTAAATAAGTTAAATTATTTATGACACAATAATGATGTAGTAATTACCTTATTAATGACATATTAAAATAATTGATATTATAAATACCCAAATAAATGTAATTTGAGACCTTATATGAATTAAACTAATTTTATAGGTTAATATAACATATTAGGGTTGATTATATGAATTTTTTTATAAGTAATAATTCTTTTATGAATATAAAAAAACAAATTACCAAATAGTGTCAAAATTGACATAAAATCTTTTTTAACACAAATATTATATTATTAATTGATATAATGGTCCTAAAAATCTATGGTTTGGCCAAAAGACTTATATAATAATATATATGACATTAATGAACCAATTGGGGTTTGATTGGTAGTTTATAGTAAGTTTATTAACCATATAGTGTAAGAATACAAGAAGACACGGTAAAAGATAAATTATTTAACTTAGAGTTAAATCTATATGATAAGGTTAAAATGGTAACCTGAACTTCTCTAAAACCTATTTCTTGAGAGTATTTCAACCCATACTCACCCTATCCTCCAAATAAGTCACTTTTTTTCCATTATAAACCGAATAAGAATTTATTATAAAATAATATTTTAAGTTTTCTCTAAGGTGCCCCTCACAACTCTTATAAAAGGGCACTCCCCCTTCTCTCTAATTAACACATCCAAAGCCTTTTGTCTCAGCCAAAAACTACCCAAATAACCTATAAACTATCCTCCATTCATTGTATATACCTTCCTTTAGTCATAAATCCAACTTAAGGATCCCTTTTGATCAAATCAAAAGAAAGAACCTGAAGAATAGGTAAATATCTCACCACCTATTTCAAGTTCATTTCTTCTTCCACTTCCTCCTTCTTTGTTGTCTCCATTCTAAAATAATAACTACAGTATATTATATATAATTCGATTTTATTATAAAAATTTTACGACCATATTTTTAATTTTATCCATTCTATGAATGAAAAAGTCACCACACGTGCGTACGTACGGCTTACCCTCTCCACGTCGTGGTATAGTTTATTATTCAAACATTTCATCATTTGTATGGGTATAATAATGAGTATAAATGATATAAATAATAAATATAACATTATTATGATTCTTTATATATGATATGACATCCAATTATATATGATTTTAATATCAAAATAATGATATTGTCGCTCGTGCGTACGTACGGACTACCGTCTCCAAGAACACGATGAGATGCATTTTCCATAATTAACCATTCACGTATGATTATAAAGTATATATAATAAATAATAATGAAATATATTACATAATAATTAGACTGTATTTATAAACGTATATGTTTCATTTACTTAATTCCATTCAATTCAATAAGGAAACGAAAACAGCGTTCATGCGTACGTACGGCCTACCGTCTCCATGAACGGTGTATTTCATTCCATTTATCGATCTATCATATATATTTATATTATGAATATATATTATATATAAATCATGTTTCAAATTCTGGAATTAATTAAATCAAGATATAATTAAAAATATCAAGAACAACAAGTCGAAACACGTACGATAAATGAAACGATTTTACCCAAAACGCTGCTTTAACATGGAATTTTCAAAAGAACGAGTAATATAAAGTCATAAGTGAATCAAATATGATATCATAAATATTATTATTTTTATGCTACAAGTTAATAATATGTTTAAACCCACTATACAAGAGTATTAGACGCATATGAAAGAAATTGGATATAAGGTAAGGGATAGTTTTTCAAATCTCATTTTTATCCGAGATTGCTTATATGTAAGTATTTACTGGGGTTATATTTTTCACCCATGTCCATAAAAATGTTTTTCATAAAGTGTTTCACATTATTACATGTATTTTTAAAGTCATGTTTAACCCTCTTTGACTTTTATATTGTGTTATGGAAGGAATCTTTCTTTTTTTACCATACAAGGAACTTTTTGACTTTTCCGGCAAAAGTGCGAGGAGAATGTTTTTTTAACTTATACAGCATGAACAGATTTTTATGGTTTAATAATGCCTAATTTTCATGAACCTTCATCTACATGATTTCATGATTATTTTCAACAAAATAATTTTTTTAAAATTGAATGGAATTTTATGAAAAGAAAATGATTTTAAAGAAGAAAAGATATTTTCATCAAGAATTTATTTCAAGTGTTTTTTAAAAACTATTTTCCATCTAAGATGAAATTATTTAGTATGATTATGTTTCAAGTATAATGTCTATATTATTTACATGGTTTTATTCTTCTTATAATGAAATGATGTCCATTTTTTTATATGAATTATGTTACGATGGGATGATGTTTATGGAACCCATTTTATTTTTTGGGTTATGATGAATGATTTATGTTTATTTTGTGTCCCAAGTTAGAATGATTTCATTATGATATGGTTGGGACCTATATCTCCCTCCAATTAATTGGGTAAATATTTATATCTCATGATATAAACATGGCTGTTATGCGAAGTGAATCTGGTTCAGTAATACAGGGTCTGAACAGCAAGTAAACCTGATTCAATAATGGACTTTGTCCACTATGATGGCCTTGGCAGCAATGTCTCGGCTAATATGGAAATCATATCATGTGATTAATGGTTTTCCACAATTACATGTTTTATTCCCATGCTATTTTATCATGATTGATTTTCTATTATGATCTATGCCTTATATACTTCCATGTTTTATGTCATTGCTCAAGATTTTGATGTTTAAACATTATGTTCATGTTTTTAAATTCAAATGTATATGGTTTGTTTTATTTTCACTATACTTACCCTTTTTGAGCATTTGATATCACCCTTTATATGTTTTCTTTTCCCTAGGATTTAAAAGTAAGGTTTTAGGTAAGAAAAAAAATAGGGAAGACCCTTATGGGAGATGTTGAAGATCTTTCACCATGACTAGAAGATGATGTTCCAAGTTTCAAAAGACACTAAACTCTTGGGTGTCTATTTTTGTTATGTATTAAGTATTCCAAAAAAGTAATGTAATGTCCATGTACGTCAAGTGTGAGTCTCTAAAGTTGGTATCAAAGGAAAGGATTAGTTAACCTTTGGAAACTAGGATATAAAAACTTTATTGAGATCCCTAGAGATATTTCTAAGGAATATATAGGGATGTCCTTAAGGACAAGTATAAGTATAGGTTACAGTCCTAGAATTATTATAATGATCATGAATAACCTAGGATTAAACCTAAGATGTTATATATTTAATGTACTCCCCCTGATTATGTTTTTTTTTCATGTGTGATTTTTTCCACTCACACTATTCTTTTTGGGTTGTAGAAAATGGATAGAAATAGGATCATTCATGTTACTAGAGAATATGATGGACAATGGAATTATATTCTTTATTATAAAGCAAAAGAAACGAGATTTGGAAGGAAAAACATCATTATTATGCCTAAACAACAATCTCAAAATATGATCAATAATCTCAACTTTGGTAAGTTTCCTGACTCAGATAATAAGAGAAATATGGAGTTTCATGATGATCTTAGAGGAAATAAAGTTCAATTTTCCTCGTGTAAATAATGTGGGAGGAGACGTCAAGGAGAATGTTTCAATGGAACTAGAAGATGCTCTGGGTGCAGAAAAGAAGGACACAAATATAGTAATTGAAAAGGAAAGGGTTCAGTTAACACTATGGACATCAATAATGGTATTCATAAGACATCAACAATAGTTAAATGTTTTAAATGTGTAATGTATTGTCATTATGAAAACCAATTCCCTAAGAGAAAATCTCATGAAGGGAATCAGCATGGTCGTATGGCTAGTACTTATGTTGATGATGATGGAGAGACTAAAAATGATATATGAGATGAAAGAGGAGTTGAGGAATAAAATGATGAAGCTCGGTCAATGGTTTAAGAAGGTAGTGGAATGATTTTATGTTTATATAGAGTTATTTTAATGGTACTATGGAATAAAGAAACATCTAAGGATTATTACACTATTTTTTTCCTAAAGTATTTGAAAGTATATGTTAAATAGTATCGGTAACCATGAAAGATTATTTAAATATTTTTGGAAAGAAGATGATATGTGCATAATGAATTAATATAGATAAAATAATATGTTTGATAATACTAATGAGATCATTACTGATATAAGGACAAAGTGATATCATGGTTTGTGTATATATAATTTATGGTATTTTGGTATGTAGAAAGAGTTAACTTTTGATAGCATTCATGTTTTCACTAAAGTAAAATGGGTATTCATTTTTCAAGATAGTACATGATTAAGGTATTTACATGTTTGGATGTGACCAACAACAAGATATATCTTATTATATATGTGGGATAAATGAAGGTATTCACATGCTCGATAGATGAAATTTCTAGTAATCGGATAGAAGTATTTTTGATAAGCCTAAAGGTTGGAATGGATTAATTTAGACATAAGATAGTATTACTTAAGGATATAAATTTTTGATTTTATTTCAGAAATTTTGTAATAGTATTGTTTTAGAAATAGGACAACTCGTAGGACGGGCGACAACTCGTCGTGTCGGACAAGGATACAGGAATCGAACCCACAACTGAAGTGCGACATGCCTTTATCAACTACTAATGGCATACAGGAAGTCCCTGGTTATTATAAATTAGTTTTATTTTATTAAGCGGTGTGATAGATGAAGTATAAGTCCATTTTAGGAACCATATATGATTAATCTCACCATATATGGACTTATGTATATTTAATAACTTTAGCTAAATTTTTGTTTGAGACAGATGGAATGACCTATCATTCTATCACATCATCTGCTAACACTTCACAAATGACAAATTCAACTTCATTTTTTTAAGAGATGAAGTGAAAATTGTTCAAGGAATGACCAACAGTGAGATTTTACCAAAATCAAGTAAGTATTTCTTCTAATTCCAATTTTTTCAACTTTAGGGAAATGATCTTGAAAACCAAAAACATTGTCCTAGATGGTACCTTATATCATCACAAATTTATGGCTTTGTGATTGTTGGATTTTTTATAGCCATGTTCTCTACAACTCTCCATCAGAACTTGATGGTTAGATTTCTCTTCTATATCCATATTTTCACTTATGTTCTTCAATGTGGAAACCCAGTGATGAGTTAACTTGGGTAACCGTTATGTTTCATACATTAGTTTTTAAAATTAAGTTTTAGTATTCCTTTTTACGATGTGGTTTTCTATGAATGAAACATTCAGGTAGTAAACCATTTATAACCCCGACGAATTTCTTAGGTCAAAATTCATTTTAAGGGGGGTAGAATGTAACACCTTGAGATTTTATGAGAAATATTATAAATTTCTTTGATGTTTTGAGTTGTACGCTACAGAAAGATTATCTTGCGATATACGTAACCCCATATTAGCTTCTAGTATACGCAACACTATTCTTGGCTTGTGTTACACGCAAGAGAAACCTTCCTCGATAGCTTGTGTTGTAAGCAATACTGAGTTTCACTAAACAATGATATATTATTAAAATATTATATAAACTAGCCGTTATGAATAGTAATACCCATTCTTTGATATTTTATAAATTTTATCTTTCAAAATGGACTTCATTTTTGGATTTGGAATATCGAAATTATCCTAGGGGGAATTTTTTGTATTTTTTTATAAACTTTCATTTTTTTGATGAATAGTGAAAGCACTAACTTATTGGTTAAAACTGACTTTTTATTTAAAAAATCATTTATTTTATTTAAATTTATTTTAGGACAAAATAGATACATAATACCTATATAACTTCAATGTAATTAATTGGAGACATTTTATAATTATTTTAGATATATAAAAAGTTTATTGAACATTTTACCGTCTTTTACCCACCTCCTAGGTTCATTTGAAAATTTATATAAAACTTAATTTTACCGCTTATGTGAGTTGAATTTCAAAAATATGAGAGACATGGTTGATATGAGTAAGTAAAATGTGGTTAAATGAGATGAAAATAATTTTTGTTCAATAATAACTTTTAACATTTATTTACCACGGTTAAAAGAAAATAAGCTAATTAAGGGTAAAAATGATATTATTATTACCCTAACACATGTCCTAATTCAATAGGATAAGTGTAATTCGACCAAAAACAACCTTATTAATAAAATATTACCCTTTAGTTCCACTTGGATTAGATTAGGACATCTATAATTATTTTATTTAAAGAAGAGTTAAAATAGTTAAAATCAAAGTTTAATAAATAAACTTTTTTTAATATAGGGTTATACATAAGATAAATTTGACTATAAAAATTCATTAGAAATATAAAAATATTTCATAAATAATGGTATTTTATTTATATTTTTTATAAATTAAATAAATTAATTTATTTAAGAAACAATGATGATGCAGTAATTACCTTATTAATGAAATATTAACATAATTGATATTATAAATACCCAAATAAATTTAATTTGAGACTTTTTATAAATTAAATTAATTTTATAGGATAATATAACATATTAGGGTTGGTAATATGAATTTTTTTTCTAAGTAATAATGCTTTTATGAATTTAGAAAAAACAGAATACCAAATAGTGTCAAAATTGACAAAAAAGAGGTTTTAAAATAAATATTATATTATTAATTGATATAATGGTCCTAAAAATCTAAGTTTCGTCCAAAATACTTATATAATAATATATATGACATTAATTAACCAATTGGGGTTCTATTGGAATTTTATAGTAAGTTTATTAACTATATAGTGTAAGAAAACAAGAATACACGTAAAAGTTAAATTATTTAACTTAGAGTTAAATCTAAATGATAAGGTTAAAATGGTAACCAAAACTTGTCTAAAACCTATTTGTTGAGAGGATTTCAACCCATACTCACCCTATCCTCTAAATAAGTCACTTTTGATCCATTATAAACCAAATACGAATTTATTATAAAATAATATTTTATGTTTTTTCTAAGGTGTCCCTCACCCCTCTTATAAAAGGGCACTCACCCTTCTCTATAATTCACACCTCCAAAGCCATTTGTCTTGGGCAACCCCTGCCCAAATACCATATAAACTGTCCTACCTTCATCCTAGAGGCCTTTATTTAGTTATAAAGCCAACCTAAGGATCCATTTTGATCAAATCAAAAGGAAGAACTCGAAGAAGAGGTAAATTTCTCACCACCTATTTCAAGTTCCGTTCTTCTTCCACTTCCTCCTTCTTTCTTGTTTCCATTCTAAAATAATAACTTCAGTATATTCTATATAATTTCATGTTATTATAAAAATTTGTACAATCATATTAGTTATTTTATCCATCCTATGAATGAAAAATTCACAACACGTGCCTACGTACGGCTTACCGTCTCCACGTCGTGGTGTAGTTTGTTATTCAAACATTTCGTCATTTGGATGGGTATAATAATGAGTATAAATGATATAAATAATAAATATAACATTATTATAATTCTTTATATATCGTATAACATCCAATTATATAATATTTTAATATAAAAAAATGATATTGTCGCTCGTGCGTACGTAGGGACTACCGTCTCCACAAACACGATGAGATTCATTTTCCATAATTAACCATTGAAGTCTGATTATAAAGTATATATAATAAATAATAATAATATATATTACATAATAATTATACTTGATTTATGTACATATATTTTTCATTTACTTAATTCCATTCAATTCAATAAGGAAACGAAAACAGCGTTCATGCGTACATACGGCCTACCGTCTCCATGAATGGTGTATTTCATTCCATTTATCGATCTATCATATATATTTATATGATAAATTTATATTATATATAAATTATGTTTTACATCTTGGAATTAATTAAATCGGGATATAAGTAATAATATCAAGAACACCAAGTTGAAACATGTACGATAAATGAAACGATTTTACCCAAAATGCTGCTTTAACATGGAATTTACAAAATAATGAGTAATATACAGTCATAAGTGAATCATATATGATATCATAAATATTATTATGGTTATTTTAAAAGTTAATAATATGTTTAAACCCACTATACAAGAGTCTCGGACACATACAAAAGAAATTGTACATAAGGTAAGGGATAGTTTTTCAAATCTCATTTTTATCTAAGATTGCTTATATGTAAGTATTTACTGGGGTTATATTTTTCATCCATGTCCATAAAAATTTTTTGATAAAGTTTTAATATTCTTCCATGTATTTTTAAATTCATGTTTACCCATATTTGACTTTTACATTGTGTTATGGAAGGAATATTTCTTTTGTTTACCATATGAGGAACTTTTTGAATTTTCCAGCAAAAGTATGAGGATAATGTTTTTTTAACTTATACGAAATGAATAGATTTTTACGGTTTCATAACGCCAAATTTTCATGAAGATTACTCTACATGATTATTTTCATCAAAATCCTTTTCTTTTAAAATTTAATCACATTTTATGAAAAGAAAATGATTTTGAAGAAGAAAGGATATTTTCTTCAAGAATTCATCATCACTGGTCATTTTTTTCATTTTATAAAATCTGTTTCAAGGGTGACCGGTTCCCAACATACAACCCAAAACGTGATCAATAGAACCAAAAAACAACAAGAAACACAAAGTAATACAGCCTTATACATCATAATAACCATAGTCATCCTCACATCCCATGCAGGATTCTTCTTCTCCAGTGGCTGATTCCCACTCCGGGTGTCTCCAGAAACTTTAACTTTGAACCCAATTACTAAGCTAATCAAGTGCGGAAGTATTTGTAGATTCCTTCTTAACACTGCTTCCATTTTTAATAGCAAGAACTACCTGACTATTAAAGTGTTTTTTCAAAACTATTTTCCATCTAAGATGACAGTATTTAGTATGATTATGTTTCAAGTATAATGTCTCTATTATTTACATGGTTTGATTCTTCTTATGACGAAATGATGTCCACTTGTTTTATATGGATTATGGTATGATGGGATGATGTTTATGAAACCCATTTTATTCATTGGGTTATGATGAATGATTTATTTTTATTTTGTGTCACAAGTAATAATGATTTCAATATGAGATGGGTGGGACCTATATCTCCCTCCAATGCATTGGGTAAAGATTTATATCTCATAAGATAAACATGGCTAGAACGGAAAGTGAATCCAGTTCAGTAATACAGGGCTGGAATGGCAAGTAAACCCGATTCAGTAATGGACTTTGTCCACTATGATAGTCTTTGCAGCAATGCCTCAGCTACTATGGAAATCATATCATGTGCTTAATGGTTTTCCACAATTGCTTATTTTATTACCATGATATTTTACGATTGTAAAGACCCGTAAAATTCAAGGGAAATTTTTTCTTAATTTTCTTTAGAATTTTACAAGAGCGCGGTTTCAGACGGCACCTGATTCCGAGGCCCGGAGTGCCCGGAATCAATTTCCGAAGTTTGGCTCGGGTACGTTCAGTGAACGAACGAGCGGGAATTCCTAACTTTTGATCCGGTGCTCGGAATTGAAATCCGAGGGCACCGATGAACTCGCAGCGCCGATTTTCTCTTAAAGAGACCTTTTCGGAAGTTGCGTTTGTTGCGGGTTGAAAGTTAGTTTTTGGGTTTTTAGTTTTAGTTAAATAAAATTTGTGAAGAACAAATTTTATTTTAACTAGATAAATCCTACCAAAGGGAGTTGGGAGTGGGACCCACATCCACTTAACCTCCCTTGGGAGGATTAAGTGTGGTGGGGCCCACACGAACCCCAACTCCTCAAATTCTCTCAAAACCTCCCCTTTAACCCATTTCAATTAATGTTGACAACTTGACTTAATTAATTGAAGAGGGTTAATTTAAATTTCAAACCTTTGAAATTCTAAGAGGAGGGTTGTGTAATAAAATAAGCTTAAGCTTATTTTATTTTGTTGGGTTTTCTTTGTTCTTGAGAGGATTTTGAGAGCTTCTCCTTCATCTTCAAGCTTTGACGAAGAACGCTCAACTTGACGAAGAACGCTCAAGTTCCGACGAAGAACGTCGCTCCGCTCTTCTTCGTCTCCCGTGTCAACGAGAGGGAACGCCGCTTCCTCCTCGAATTCCCTTCGTCGGCATACGAAGATTCGCCAACGACGTATCACATCGGACGCATCTCTTCGTCATCGGATTTGACGAACGACGACCGCGACGCCCGACCTCCGCGACGTTGTCTTCCGCGGGACGTTGTCAAATCTTCGAACCTATACCCGAGGTAGGGGTTGTTGATTATTGTTTAATTATTTTATTCTTGATCGTGGATCACGCATATCTAACGTGAGGCTTTTGAATATTTTAAGATGTGTTTTTATTTAACATGAGGGGGCCGGACAGCATGAACACGGTCGAACCCCCTCCATCGTTCTTGTTGAATTATCTTGCGGGTGGGAGCAAGGTGGCGTGGTGCCGTCGCACCACGCGGATAATCGTATGATTATATTGCGCGGCGCCATCGCGCCGCGTCGAAGGGAATGAAATGCGCGGCGAAGGGGCGCGGTGCCGTCGCACCGCGCCGGACGACGAACACCGCGGCCGGTTCCGGGCCGCGGCGAGACGGGAAGACCGGCGGCACGCCGGGCCGCCGGCGTCGGAAGCCGGAAAGGGGACCGCATTAAGGTTTTGTGATCACCGCAGTAAAGTTCTCGACCCGAGGAGAGTTTTGGCGCAGGTGGCGGTCAAAATGGACCACCGGTGCGCGACCGGTGGTCCGCAGAGTTCGACGGCGGCGCACCACCCCGGCGCGGCGGCGCCGGCGCACCACCGGAGTAACCCACCGCGGCTAAGCCGCCGTTGTCAGCAGGCGGCCGGCAAAGCCGGCCGCGACGTTCCAAGGGCGGGACCCTTTAGGGTCCCGCATTTCAATCTTCGGCCGGCCAAGCGGTCGGCCGTTTCCTGGATTTCTGGGGGATTAAACCCCCGGATGGTAGTGGAGCGGGCCCCCCACATGGAGGGGGGGCCGTTGTTTTTCAAAGCACGGGGGGGGGCTGCGCCCCCCGTTCCCTCGACCTGCCCTCGGCCAACCGGCCGAGCTGAGCGGCCGGGCCGCGCTGCCAGCCGGGCCGGGTCCAGCGGACCGGGTCGGGCCGACCCGGTTCGGGTCGAATCCGGGTCGGGTCGACCCGGGGGGGTCGGGCCGGGTCGGCCTGGACCCGGACCCCCCCGTTTCGGATTAGATTCGGTCTTTTGGCCATAACTTGAGCCACAGACCTCCGATTGACGAACCGTCTGCGGAAACGCGATCCTTGGATCGAGACGGTCGTTTCGGTATATCACACTCGAGGTTTCGGATTACTTTGAGTTCGGCCGGGTTGGTTCGTTCACGAAACCAACCGGGCCTTCGGAGCGGAAACGCTCATATCTTGAGCTACGGACGTCCGATTGACGTGCCGTCAGCTGTGTTGTGTTCCTCTTAGTGAGACAGATCTTTTGGCATACTCCGCCCGAGGTTTGGACGTAGGTGGAGTACGATCGGGTTGGTTTTTCCTTAAAAACCAACTGGGCCCCGGGGACGAAAATGCCAATAACTCTCAGACCGGGCATCCGATCGACGCGCCGTCTGTTGCGTAGAGTTCCTGTTGGCGATACGGAACTTTTGGATACATCAACTCTGTACTTTGTGACAGTTGATGTATCAGCCTCTCGGCTCGTGGAGCGGACCCTCCGAACGAGCTTGCTGTGTGCGGGAACCCTAGTGCTGGCTGCGAGTGTTACTGTGACTACTACTGGTACTACTGCTACTGTGACTGCGACGACAACAGTACAGAGATCCTGTGTGGATTCGACGACGACGACTACAGCACTCAGCGATCCTACGTGGATCAGTGCTACAGGTCCTGTGTGGGCCCGATCCTGTGTGGATTCGACGACGACGACTACAGCACTCAGCGATCCTACGTGGATCAGTGCTACAGGTCCTGTGTGGGCCCGATCCTGTGTGGGTCCGATCCTGTGTGGGTCCGTGCTCAGCGGTTCTGTGTGAGCCAGCGCCTACAGGTCCTGTGTGGGCCCGATCCTGTGTGGGTCTTTGCGGGGGTTAGTTACCTATCGATCCTTCATGGGTCCGACGACTTAGATGGATCAGAGATCATCTCTATTGTCTTTTGAAGAAGTATACCTGTGTGAGCTGAATCCTGTTACTTTCCTGTATGGATTGTGTTGTGCTATCCTGTGTGGATTATGTTTTGCTTTCCTGTGTGGAATACGTTTACTTTCCTGTGTGGACTGAGTTGTACTTGGGCTCGGAGGTTGGAGCGTATTTGAAATTGATGACTTAGGTATATGTATGGGAATATACCTAAGCAATGTCGGTTGTTACTTCGTGATTGTACCTTTCTTCGTGGTTTATCCTTTGTGGATTTGAGAGACCTTCAGGGGTCTCGGGGTCCCTACTGAGTAGCTTATACTCACCCCTGCACGGGCTTTGCCCGCACTACGTTGTGTTGGTTGCAGACGACGGACAGCATTGACCTTAGCTGAGGCTTGCAGAGCGGGACGGTACCCGGAGGTGGACCACTGGGCGGGACGTGCTCGGAGCGGAAGGCGGGACCCGTGGAGCATAGGAGCTATCTGTACCCACCCTTCAGGTGGGATTTCCAGTGGATAGCTCGGTGTAGCGGCTTTTACCTATCAGTTGTTGTTTTCCCTTTCGAGTTGTACTTTACTTTCAGTTTGGGTTTGTATACTGGCCCATTTACTTTTCCGCACTTTCAGTTGTACTCTGCTTTTTCATAGTGTTTACTTTCCTCTTGCTTACTCTGTGGTGTTTGTTTACTTTAAAAAGGCAATGCCTTCCCTTTTTACCGGGATTTACGCCTTGGTGCTAGTCGCCAGCCCCTAGCCTATGGAAGGCGGGCTTGGGGCAGTCACGGCACGGACCCCGAGGGCGGGTCGTGACAAATTGGTATCAGAGGCAGTTCGGTTCTACCGCGAACTCTGATCTTTTCTATGTGAAGCAATGATGTTTAGCGTATTGAGTGTGGTTATCAGTCCAGGGAGTCCAGTGTTGGTGCGGCGGCCGACGTATCCGTACACCAGGACCCTGACTTCTGATTTCTGACTTAATGGACGAAAACATTGATTGCGTGTGTGTTTCAAAGTTTTCTTTGTGATTTCTTTGTGTCAGCTCACCAGGTATATTGTTTGACCGTGGCGCACCTGTTTCCTTTCAGGATGGCCCCACGACGGCAGCCAGCTAGGGTTCCGAGAGTTGAGCGTGACGACAGCCCACCGAGCGACGAGGCCTCGGTGCAGGGCCCTTTGTCAGCAGTGGCACCGGCGGTAGCACTACCCGCCGAGCCCCCGATACTTCCAGCACCAGCCGCTGACGATGCACGTCGCCTCAGCGCACTGCATGATTTTCAGCGCCAGCGACCACCCAGGTTTCGCGGGGAGACGGATCCCCAGGCAGCAGAGGACTGGCTGGAGGCAGTGGTTCGAGTGTTTAGGCTAGTGAGGACACCAGCAGACCTCATGGTGATCCTCACTGCGAGCCTACTACACGCAGCATCAGGACGATGGTGGAGCTTGATGCTCCAGGTGCACGATGAGGCATCTCTACTTTGGACGGACTTTTAGAGCCTCTTCCGCTCGGAGTTCGTCCCAGCCACCCTTCGTGCGGTGTGCATCCAGGAGATTCTTCAGCTGCGGCAGGGCAGCATGACAGTCGCTCAGTACTCGGCGAGATTTACCGATCTCTCGCGCTACTCGACCGACATGGTACGGGACCCATTCTTCCGGGCCTGGACCTTCGAGCAAGGTTTGAGACACGAGATCAGGGCATCGCTGATCTCCCTCAGCATACCGACTCAGACAAGAGTACTGGAGCGGGCCCTTCTGATTGAGAGCTTCCTTGCTGAGTCTTCACCAGCGCAGAGACCCACCACAGGGCGGCACGTAGCGGAGTCTTCGGTAGCAGGTAGCCGACAGATGACTCAGGGGTCCAGACAGACCAGACCTTCAGGCAGACGACCTCAGGGCACTGGCTCAGCAGTGCAGGGCACACAGTGCGGAGCTGGTCTTTTGAGTGGAAGACAGTGCTATGCATGCGGCGGGCAAGGCCACATGGCTCGTGACTGCCCGACCCGCCATGCAGAGGAGCAGCAGACGGTTGAGGAACCACCTAGGCAGAGGCAGAGGTTCGACCATGGCGGTCCGCAGGGAGGAGGCGGACGAGGCAGAGGAGCTGGTCGAGCAGCAGGTGGTGGACGACGCTTTGAGGCTCTACCACCACCACCACCACCAGGAGGTCCACCCCGACCTCAGGAGAGAGCACAGCTTCAGGTAGCTGAAGCTTACGATCATGGAGCTCTGGGAGCCGATGGAGAGGAGCAGAACTAGTGGATACATCCTTTGTACTTCTGGTTCCTTGTTGCATTTGTGTAGCGTCTTGTATTATGAGCTGCAATAATAAAAGACGCATACCTTTGTGATATTTTCGTTCCTGTCCTCTTTCGTGATGTTACTAAGAGGTTCCAGTTTTGGCTGTTGACTTGACCCTCACTTGTGAGACATCTACTGGAGGAGACCCAGTTACCACACACTGATGCCGACAGTGTGACTCAACCCTTGGAGGCAAGAGTAACGGTTGAATCTCTTAGTAGTAGCGTCGAGGCCTTACGACGTCATCCTTAGTATGGATTAGTATCATCCATGTTAGGATTGACTGTTTTAAGCAAAGAAAGTGGTTCATCCAGGGGATGGGACCAGATTTCTCTTTTCGGAAAAGAAGAATTCTTGCAGCTCTGGTGGGACCAGAGATGGTCCAGGCCACGACAGAGAAGGTCCAGGTCATCCAGGAGCGGATGAGTACAGCTCAGAGCCGGCAGAAGTCATACGCTGACAGGAGGCGGAGGCCACTGGAGTTCGAGGATGGCGACCACGTCTTCTTGCGGGTCTCATCTCGACGTGGTATTCGGAGATTTGGCCGAGGCGGCAAGTTATCTCTGCGCTTCATCGGACCCTTCCAGGTCCTCAGCAGGGTTGGTGAGGTGGCTTATCGCCTGGCTCTGCCACCTCAGTTGCACCGGGTGCACGACGTCTTCCACGTATCTCAGCTGAGGAGATACGTGCACGACCCGACGCACATCTTTGACCATGGGGAGCTTGACGTTGACGATGGGGCGACTTTTACGGAGGTCCCGGTGGAGATAGAGGATCGACAAGAGCGGGTCCTGCGTGGGTGATCGATTCCTCTTGTGCGCATCAGATGGCAGCACGGGAATCTCCAGGAGAGCACATGGGAGCGGGAGGCTCAGATGCGTGCTCCGTACCCTCTTTTGTTTCCCTAGTTTTTGATGTATCTTTACGGGGACGTAAAGCCCTGAGGTGGGAGTAATTTAAAGACCCGTAAAATTCAAGGGAAATTTTTTCTTAATTTTCTTTAGAATTTTACAAGAGCGCGGTTTCAGACGGCACCTGATTCCGAGGCCCAGAGTGCCCGAAATCAATTTCCGAAGTTTGGCTCGGGTACATTCAGTGAACGAACGAGCGGGAATTCCTAACTTTTGATCCGGTGCTCGGAATTGAAATCCGAGGGCACCGATGAACTCGCAGTGCCGATTTTCTCTTAAAGAGACCTTTTCGGAAGTTGCGTTTGTTGCGGGTTGGAAGTTAGTTTTTGGGTTTTTAGTTTTAGTTAAATAAAATTTGTGAAGAACAAATTTTATTTTAACTAGATAAATCCTACCAAAGGGAGTTGGGAGTGGGACCCACATCTACTTAACCTCCCTTGGGAGGATTAAGTGTGGTGGGGCCCACACGAACCCCAACTCCTCAAATTCTCTCAAAACCTCCCCTTTAACCCATTTCAATTAATGTTGACAACTTGACTTAATTAATTGAAGAGGGTTAATTTAAATTTCAAACCTTTGAAATTCTAAGAGGAGGGTTGTGTAATAAAATAAGCTTAAGCTTATTTTATTTTGTTGGGTTTTCTTTATTCTTGAGAGGATTTTGAGAGCTTCTCCTTCATCTTCAAGCTTTGACGAAGAACGCTCAACTTGACGAAGAACGCTCAAGTTCCGACGAAGAACGTCGCTCCGCTCTTCTTCGTCTTCCGTGTCAACGAGAGGGAACGCCGCTTCCTCCTCGAATTCCCTTCGTCGGCATACGAAGATTCGCCAACGACGTATCACATCGGACGCATCTCTTCGTCATCGTATTTGACGAACGACGACCGCGACGCCCGACCTCCGCGACGTTGTCTTCCGCGGGACGTTGTCAAATCTTCAAACGTATACCCGAGGTAGGGGTTGTTGATTATTGTTTAATTATTTTATTCTTGATCGTGGATCACGCATGTCTAACGTGAGGCTTTTGAATATTTTAAGATGTGTTTTTATTTAACGTGAGGGGGCCGGACCGCATGAACACGGCCGAACCCCCTCCATGGTTCTTGTTGAATTATCTTGCGTGTGGGACCAAGGTGGCGTGGTGCCGTCGCACCACGCGGATAATCATATGATTATATTGCGCGGCGCCATCGCGCCGCGCCGTGGAAGAATCATCAAGAACGCGACGCCGTCGCGCCGCGTCGAAGGGAATGAAATGCGCGGTGAAGGGGTGCGGTGCCGTCGCACCGCGCCGGACGACGAACACTGCGGCCGGTTCCGGGCCGCGGCGAGACGGGAAGACCGGGGCACGCCGGGCCGCCGGCGTCGGAAGCCGGAAAGGGGACCGCATTAAGGTTTTGTGATCACCGCAGAAAAGTTCTCGACCCGAGGAGAGTTTTGGCACAGGTGGCGGTCAAAACGGACCACCGGGGCGCGACCGGTGGTCCGCAGAGTTCGACGGCGGCGCACCACCCCGGCGCGGCGGCGCCGGCGACCGGCGGCGGCGGCGCACCGCCGGAGTAACCCACCGCGGCTAAGCCGTGGTGGTCAGCAGGGGGCCGGCAAAGCCGGCCGCGACGTTCCAAGGGCGGGACCCTTTAGTGTCCCGCATTTCAATCTTCGGCCGGCCTAGCGGCCGGCCGTTTCCTGGATTTCCGGGGGATTAAACCCCCGGATGGTAGCGGAGCGGGCCCCCCACGTGGAGGGGGGGCCGTTGTTTTTCAAAGCACGGGGGGGGGGGGGGGGGGGGGGGGGGGCTGCGCCCCCCGTTCCCTCGACCTTCCCTCGGCCAACCGGCCGAGCTGAGCGGCCGGGCCGCGCTGCCGGCCGGGCCGGGTCCAGCGGACCGGGTCAGGCCGACCCGGTTCGGGTCGGATCCGGGTCGGGTCGACCCGGTTCGGGTCGGATCCGGGTCGGGTCGACCCGGTTCGGGTCGGATCCGGGTCGGGTCGACCCGGTTCGGGTCGGATCTGGGTCGGGTCGACCCGGTTCAGTTCGGATCTGGGTCGGGTCGACCCGGTTCGGGCCGACCCAGGGGGGTCGGGCCGGGTCGGCCCGGACCCGGACCCCCCGTTTCGGATCAGATTCGGTCTTTTGGCCATAACTTGAGCCACGGACCTCCGATTGACGAACTGTCTACGGCAACGCGATCCTTGGATCGAGACGGTCGTTTCGGTATATCACACTCGAGGTTTCGGATTACTTTGAGTTCGGCCGGGTTGGTTCGTTCACGAAACCAACCGGGCCTTCGGAGCGGAAACGCTCATATCTTGAGCTACGGACGTCCGATTGACGTGCCGTCAGCTGTGTTGTGTTCCTCTTAGTGAGTCGGATCTTTTGGCATACTCCGCCCGAGGTTTGGACGCAGGTGGAGTACGATCGGGTTGGTTTTTCCTTAAAAACCAACCGGGCCCCGGGGACGAAAATGCCAATAACTCTCAGACTGGGCGTCCGATCGACGCGTCGTCTGTTGTGTAGAGTTCCTGTTGGCGATACGGAACTTTTGGATACATCAACTCTGGACTTTGAGACAGTTGATGTATCAGCCTCTCGGCTCGTGGAGCGGACCCTCCGAACGAGCTTGCTGTGTGCGGGAACCCTAGTGCTGGCTGCGACTGTTACTGTGACTACTACTGCTACTACTGCTACGGTGACTACGACGACAACAGTACAGAGATCCTGTGTGGATTCGACGATGACGACTACAGCACTCAGCGATCCTACGTGGATCAGTGCTACAGGTCCTGTGTGGGCCCGATCCTGTGTGGATTCGACGACGACGACTACAGCACTCAGCGATCCTACGTGGATCAGTGCTACAGGTCCTGTGTGGGCCCGATCCTGTGTGGGTCCGATCCTGTGTGGGTCCGCGCTCAGCGGTTCTGTGTGAGCCAGCGCCTACAGGTCCTGTGTGGGCCCGATCCTGTGTGGGTCTTTGCGGGGGTTAGTTACCTATCGATCCTTCGTGGGTCCGACGACTTAGATGGATCAGAGATCATCTCTATTGTCTTTTGAAGAAGTATACTTGTGTGAGCTGAATCCTGTTACTTTCCTGTGTGGATTGTGTTGTGCTATCCTGTGTGGATTATGTTTTGCTTTCCTGTGTGGAATACGTTTACTTTCATGTGTGGACTGAGTTGTACTTGGGCTCGGAGGTTGGAGCGTATTTGAAATTGATGACTTAGGTATATGTATGGGCATATACCTAAGCAATGTCGGTTGTTACTTCGTGATTGTACCTTTCTTCGTGGTTTATCCTTTGTGGATTTGAGAGACCTTCAGGGGTCTCGGGGTCCCTACTGAGTAGCTTATACTCACCCCTGCACGGGCTTTGCCCGCACTATGTTGTGTTGGTTGCAGACGACGGACAACGTTGACCTTAGCTGAGGCTTGCAGAGCGGGACGGTACCCGGAGGTGGACCACTGGGCGGGACATGCTCGGAGCGGACGGCGGGACCCGTGGAGCAGAGGAGCTATCTGTACCCACCCTTCAGGTGGGATTTCCAGTGGACAGCTCAGTGTAGCGGCTTTTACCTATCAGTTGTTGTTTTCCCTTTCGAGTTGTACTTTACTTTCAGTTTGGGTTTATATACTGGCCCATTTACTTTTCCGCACTTTCAGTTGTACTCTGCTTTTGCTTAGTGTTTACTTTCCTCTTGCTTACTCTGTGGTGTTTGTTTACTTTACAAAGGCAATGCCTTCCCTTTTTACCAGGATTTACGCCTTGGTGCTAGTCGCCAGCCCCTAGCCTATGGAAGGCGGGCTTGGGGTAGTCACGGCACGGACCCCGAGGGCGGGTCGTGACAATCATGATTGATGTTCCATTATGATCTATTCCTTGCATAATGCCATGTTTTATGTCATTTCTCAAGATTTTGATGTTTAAAATTTATGTTATTATTTTTAAATTCAAATGTATATGGTTTGCTTTATTTTCTCCATACTTACTCTTACTGAGAATTAGAGCTCACCCTTTATATGTTTTCTTTTCCGTAGGATTTAAAGAAATGTTTTAGGTAAGAAAAAAAATAGGGAATACCTTTATGGAAGATGTTTAAGATCATTCACCATGACTAGAAGACGATGTTCCGAGTTTCCAAAGACATTAAACTATTACGGTCCTTGGGTGTATGTTTTTGTTATGTATTAAGTATTCCACAAAAGTAATGTAATGTCCATGTACGTCAAGTGTGGGTCTTTACAATATAGCTATTTATGAAAAAGTAATTTTCATTTTATTCAATTATAATATAAATTAAAATCAATTATATTCAAAAACAAATTATACACAATTTTATTTCATAAAATTTATTCTCCACAAAATATGATATATTAAAATTAATTAAAATGTAGGTATAATTATATATAAATATTATTATGAAATTTTTGTATATAAAATTTAGTTATTATTGTTATTTCATAAAATTTATATTTAAAAAAATTAAATATAAATATTAAATTACAAAATATTTATAAAATATATTAAGTCTTCATATATGATAAATAACTTGACAATATTATTTATTATTAATATTATATTATCATTAATTTTTATATAGGGTAAAATAAATTTCTCTAAATAAAAAATAAATATTGTATCCTCTAAATTCATTCAAAAATATGATTATTTTTTATTTTCAACGATGTTACAAGTTTGGAAATTTAATGATCTCTCAACATTAAAGTTAAATTTTATATAGGGTGATAATTAAGTATTTGAATAAAAAATAAGATCTTAATTTTAAAATAGATTTTATTTCAGATGATAATCAATTCACATTAAATAGATGAAGGGTTAAAAATTTTGAAACCATGGGGAGAAAAATTGAGTATATTTTAAATATAGATCAATATGCACAATCTCTCTTCCCAAGGGACCAAATTATTGGACTCTTCATTTAAAAATATTGAATTTTTTACCAATAATGATATCTAAAAATTTTAAATAATTATGTTATTGTGATATTTAAACATATTAATTAATAGTGAATATGAAATTTCAAATGAAGTCTCTATAACTTATTATATTTTAAAAACATTATACCATTATAAATTATTCATATTTATGAACTCATATTATATCATTCCATTCTAATTGTTCTCCAGAGGTATTTAATTCCACTAAAATAAAATTGTTGAAAATTTGAATTTTATTACAAAGAAACTGGATTAAATTTCAATTTAATTTTCATTACTGTATGTTTATTATTAATTTTTTAAATTTTAAATGTTAAATTAAAAAAAATAAACTTATTATTTAATACTATAAAGTTAGCATATTCTCTTTCGTAATTACATCAATGATGGAAAAGTGAAATTGTTTGGGAATAGGAATGTAATGCATACTTTACCAAGGGATGGCTATATCCAATGTATACATGACATCAAATATCTTCATCCCTCACCAATGCACACATTGGATTTCTCTTCCACATCTATTTCACCACTCCATTACTGATGTTGTCCACCAAAAAAACATATTATAATTTAATTTATATATTTAACTAATTATAATACATAATAATAAATTTAATGTTAATAATAATTAATTCCTAATAGTCTTTAGATTTTAAATATTTAACTATATTTATTTCTTCTTTTGCATGTTACAAAAATTTAAAATTATTTTAATTTTATTTTTTATATTATTTTGTAAAAAATAATAATACATAAAATATGATATTTTTATTTGTATTGTTATTTATTATTTTAATTTTTTTATTATTTTATATATTTTATATTAAATTTTATGTATTTAGAAATTTATTACATATGAACAATTATTGAAAAATATTATATTAAATATATCATATTTATTAACTAAATAAATAAATAATAATTTTTTAATAAATGTAAATCATTAAATAAGAAAATATGATATTTAGTAAATATGTTTATAACTTCTATTACAAAATAAGAAAATATTCATTGTATATTGCACAATAATCACTTTATTATATTTAATTATTTAATAAACTAGGATTATTATTAACTAAAAATTAAAAAAATTAATTAAATTTATAAAATAAAATTATATAATTATATTTCATTATTTAGATATAATGTTTATTTTAAAAAACCTAATATTTAATAAAATCAATAAGTATATTTTTAAAAAATGAAAATAAATTTAAAGAACAAAACCTATATATATTAATATATATATATAACAATAAATGATACACTTCGTAATACTTGAAAATTTCTTTAGTCAAAAAAAACATGAAAACCCATTCATATGAATCTAATGTGATCTATAAAAAACATTGATAGTATAGAGAATGAAAAATATGTCTTCTTTGGAATAAAGGGTAGCAGAAAACATGTTACTTCTATAATTTTATTTTATGATGTATAATTGTAATTGAAATATATCCATTATCATTTTTAACATTGATATTATTATATGTCTTTGAGAGTCATTTTTTGTAACAACCAATTCAAATTAAAAATTTATTCGTTTCTAATATGAATCACATTTTTAACTTTTCCAATGGTAAGATGAAATGGTTATTATCTAAAAAAAGACATTTCGATGTAATAGTGGTATTAATTCCAATGATTACCCTATTAATTATATACTATGAAGCACCTTGTTAATATTTTCAATTCCCTAGGTGGAATATCTATAAGAAATAAATTATTTATACATCTGAAATGATGGATTTTCATCAACGATTATAAGAAATATAATGAGTTATCTATCACTGCCATTATCAATAAATTAAATGAGAAACCTGTTAGACATATAATATAGAAAGTATTTTAATTTTTATAAAATATATATTTTTTGATTATTAATATTAATGGAAATATAAACCATCAAAAAAATACAATAATCATTACTCTGATAGTTTATTTTTTTTCTTTGATAAAAATTATATTTATGTTGGCATCATCCCCTATAATAAATAATGTAATCCCAACAAGTAAGGTGAATCATATGGTATGATAGACTTTCAATTTTATTAATACATAAGTGAAATTTTATACTAATAATAATTATAATATAATTAACTAAAATTGTTATTTTTTGTCATAGAAAAATCTGGCCATTTATGTAATTATTTTGGATACCTACCACATCAATCCCAAATAATTCATTATTAATGCATATCTTTACAATTTTAGGGGGGGAGTATAATGGCACTTCAATAGGAAGGATTATTATATATTTTTATACCACCATTGAGAAAGAAATGTTTTATGAAAATTATGTTGGAAACCCTTCTACCTTCTATATAAAATTGGGCTTCCTCATATATTTCTTAACAACATAGAGATATAGTTTTTTTGAAATTTCTTAATGAACACATCACTAATATATTAAATTTAATATACTTGGATAAACCCAAACATAGTTATTTATATTGAATAAACATCATCCATCATCTGACTATATAAATATTTCCTTGAAATGTTTTTTTGAATGCTTTACGAATAAAATCTCAAGGATAGTTACCCAATATTTTTAAAAAATATTAGTTTATGTGTGTGTATTATCTTATTTTTCTAATTCAATTAAGATAATAAATATGTGAACCATTTCTAACTTAATTTCAATAATATATAGGTGGTGATGAAGTGTCATCACCTCATTGTTAAACATAAAATAAACATTATTTTTTGTTATAACAGAACATATAAAGCAATAGATTCAGAACCCGTAACTACTTACATAGAATATTTATAATAAATTTAATTCTAGAAATATAATAATTATAGGGTATTATATATAATTCCATATATTCATTTATATTTTAAAAATAATATTTTTTTAGAAATAATTTTTAAGCATAAATATGATTTTTTTTATATTGTAATGTTGGAACATAATTGTAGATGTCATGATGAACTTAAATAATATAATTTATAGACAACGAATTAGTTATACTTTCTATCATTAAAGGAAATATAATAATTTAATTATATGGGTACACTTTCCATTATTTAAATTTTTTAATTTTCATTAATGAAATCAATATGAGGTGTTTTGATAAATAAATTTTTTAATGAATAATTACTATATATTTTACTATATAGGATTAAATTATATTTCCAATTTGGGGTAATTAATAGTAATATGTTCCATGGAGACTAATTTATTTAAAATTTAACTTCTCAAAATTATCTGTTAAAAATTTTTGATCAGCAACAATTTTGTACATGACAAAATGAATATATTCTCCACACATAAAAAAAATTCTATATTAATAGGTAGTAATTTTTTCATTATATCAATGAATTATTCCTATTATATATCAATATAAAAATATTAATAAATTTTATTTTAATTTTTTTAATTTTATGTTATAAATAATGAAAACTAAGATGAATAAATCCTGAACTGACCACTAACCAATGTTACGAAAAATTGTTGAGTATTTTCAGATAAGAAAAATATGATTATATAGAATTAAAAGGAATTGTTTGAGGACCACTTGGGAAAAATATACTTTATAATTCATAAAAGTAAAAAATAAAAAAATAAAAAACTGAATTTTTTTATGGGTGGTTTGACTTCTTGGTTGACTATGAATTTTTTTTCATTCACCTTTTCACATCTCGTAACTTTGTGGACAATTAATAATGTGTAAATCTTCAAGGTTGATTAGTCTATATTAATGATATTATAAAATTTAATTTCAAGACAAAACTAATATTATGTTTTATAGGTATTATATATATATATTTATTTAAAAATATTAATGAAATAAAATATTATAAATAATTATAAAATAATAAGGATAAATATTCGATTATGTGTCTAATCAATCAGTGAAAAAGAGATAATTTAGTGTTAAAATTTTGAATAATTATATAATAATATTTATTTAAAATCATTTATTTCAACTCTTATTATTCTATTCATTTGAAAAAATTATTTGAAAAAAACAATTACTTTAAATAATGATAAAAAACTATACATGTAATTTCAATGTGGTGCGTATTATTTTAGAATTACAGTTTTATCATGAAAATTTATTTATTTTGTTTTATAACATTTATTCTTTCTAATGTGATTTATTATTATTTTCATGACAAGAAAAAAATTTGGGTTCTTATTATTCAATGTAGCCTCATCTTACATGTGTGTCACATACTTTTAATAGTATTTAATTTTTTTTAATTTTCAATTTTAGCTATTATTTTCCATATTAATGTTTCATTAACATTTGTTTGAAAATAAAAAAAGTGTTGTATTTTGTAGTGTAAATTTGTTTTCCCTTTTTGTGCTTCCATATTAAAATTTATATTGATAATGTAACTAAATTGTTTTTTCCTTTTTGTTCTTCCATATTAAAATTTATATTGATTTACAGTCATTAAAATTGAATATTATATTTTTGTAAGTAATTAATGTCATAGGATTGGGAAAAAATAAATGTAGTACAAAAGAAATATATATCTATATATATAGTTATATTTAAGTAAATTAAAATGATTAGTGGTTTCTAAATAGATAGATTTCTAGGTAATAATAATTTATTTGTATTGTTACCAAAAAATAGAAAATGTTATCTTCCTTGGAATATAAAATATGTTTATAATGTGTTCAAAATAAATAAATTTTTAATAGTTAAAAACATGTTTAAGTGTTGGGTTTCCATCTTTGAAGGAGTCTTGAATTTTTTATTTAATGAATTTTTATTATTACAGCTCTTTTTTATTATATATTAGGATCCCTAAGGATTTTATATATTTATTTTTTTTATTCATATTTATATTATAAATTTAATAATATTTATTATTGGTTACCCAAAAAATCCTATATTATTATTTAGGTTTGTTTGAATTTTATTTTATAGTAAGGTGGATGTCTTCTGTTGATATAGAGGTTAAAATAACTTACAAACCAACTTGTGTATCTCACTCATTTATTTCATGATCATGAAAAATACTTTTCTTTCAATGGAGTTTACAACCATCTAAAAATATCAATCCAACCCAATGTACTTATTGCCTAGATGTATAGACATCTAATTGATATATTATTTGAGATAAATCCCATGATCTTAAAACATTATACAATGATTTCCAATTATCAATTTTTAAACATGGGTTAATATGAGTTTTCTCGTGTAAAGGATAAATAAATATTTTTTCATTTTTTATAAATTTTTAATATATTTCCCAATAATATATTCCCCCTAATATTAAAGGAATAGGTTCTACATAGACTATATTCATAATAACCATAATTCATGAAATATCATAAATATCTCCCCAAAAATTACTCTCAAAGTACCCTTATTATATATTTACTACATAAAACATTTCTTCATTACATTGTGGAAAATGAAACACAAGAAAGGGAGACCTCGTATTATAATTAAGGGAAAAAAAGGGAGGTATGAATCGATGGTCATATGAAAGAATATAATATTCATAAGGGTATGAGAGAATTATCATAACATATTAAGTTCATAAACAATCATTGAAGGTTCATAAATCATATTCTATAGCATTAAGAATTATCCTTTCAAAAGTCAAGAGTTAAAGAGTATGGAATCCTCACAAATCATTCTTGTGAATTTAGATCCTATCATAAGAATAAAAACATGTCTTATGAATTGTGACACAACCATTGTAATATAAAATCATTTCATTAGTCAAGGATCACTTCAAATACTATCAAATTATAAAAATCTTGGAATGAATTTGGTACAACTTCCATTTGAAAATTTTCATAGTCATGTTTCACTCATAATACTACCATAGTGGGTATATTCACTTACAGAAATTGGTACACTGCCAATTTAATCATTCCATCATCAGAAACCCGAGGGAGAAGGAATTAATTTCATATTTTTTTTATAATAACATACTCACTATCCATCCATATAAATTAAATGGATAATATCATTATAGTATATATATCCCAATAGAGGACCTCCATTTATAAGTGGGGTGGGTAAACAATTTACAAATACTTAAAACCATAAAATATGATAAAATAAAATTTATGTTCATGTATGACCAAAGATATCCAAATTTTAAATTAAGATAATGGTGGGAATAAATCCATATAACAAATAGGATATATACATATTTTTAAGTTATATTAACCCTTATTCATTTAATTTATCCCTTTGTTAGCCTTTTAACATTTACCGTAGTAATGACTTTTAACCTCCATAAATATTCCTTACGTAAAGAAATTAAATTAACCAAATTAAAAAATCTGGACACGGTAATTAAAAATATAAAAACCATATTATCATATTAAATTTTCTAACTGTGAAAAAATTTATTTTTAATATAACTACAAAATTTGAAAACAAAATTAATTTTAAGAATAACATTGGATTTATTCCTATTACATTCCGAGTAAAAATCATTAAATGGATGTTAAAATATTTTACTGAATGTATTACCTAAAATTTTTATTACAATCAGTCATTGATACTGGATAATTTAATTTATTAAAATAAAAAACCCATTGAGTATAAAAATGTTTTTCTAGAAAGACAAATTGTTTTAACATTAAATCATTTTAATTTAAATTATAACCAATTAATAACGAATGATTTTTTATTTCATTTTTACAAAGTAAATTTTCATTAATTTAAATCATTTAATTAAATATTCAAAATATATGTATAAAAAATGCTTAAAAATACATTAAAAAGTTCATTTAGATAAATAATATATTCCAAATGAATTGTAAATTATTTAAAAAATTACGTTTATTTTAAATACGATATAAGGTCATAAATTTTATAATTTATAATAATTATTCATTTAATATCATGGTTGTGTTCTCTAGATAATATCAACCGCATTTATTTATTAATGGTATATATATTCTGAAATCTCAGTTTTACGTTAAATCTCATTATAGAAATTTCACCCATAAAGATATATAATTTTGATATAAAATACTTATGATACTTCTTTCCTCATTAAAACTGTGGGTTCCCATGTAGCTTTCTAATATTTATGATCCACCCATAAAACCTTAACTTGTTCAGTAGTCTTGTTTAATAGAAATTTATCAATATGATACAATATTTTTACCCATTGTTCTTCATAAGAAATATCATTCCCAATGATACAACCTATAACTTCTATTAATGTGAAGGATTTGTTATTTAATTCTTTAAAATAGATTCATAGAATAGATCATGAACATGGGAGTTTTTTGTAGAAATATCCATGGGATAAGAAGATGTCATGATGTGATCATGAATCAGATAAGGAATGATATACCTAGGGCTTGGATTTCCATTCTCTACAAATATTATAATTTTTTTTCCAAGGGTATGATCCAAAGGATACCTTATATCAAACATTAAACTATAGATGTCCCTAAATATTTCCATTATAAAATATTATTTGAATATGATCTTACCTGATGTGTTTATTAATGTCTCAAACCTTCTTTTCAATTTCATTTGGTATATTATATCCCAAGATATATTTTCCCCAACATGTTTCAGTCTTGATCTTATTTATATATAGGACTTTATAAGGATCAATCATAATTCTCAATTGAAGGCAATTTTTGTAATAAAATTCATCTAGAGGGAGGTTTTGTTCGCAAATTCTCTTGAAATCCACAGAGAATTCTCTCAAAATGACTTCTATGGATTTAATAGACCTCTTATAATAACCACTTATTCAAGGATGATATTCAGTGATAAATCATAAATTCATATAAAAATTTTATTCAAACCTTCTCAAGAAATTTTAGTTATAACATAGATCTCAATCATATAATATTATGTTTCTAAATCCCTGAAACTAGTCCACTTCCATAATTTAAAATCTTATGATCAATTAAGAGGAAAATATTATATAATAGAAATTAAATGTGATTATATTATAAGTATATCAAATATAACCCTAATATTAGTTTTCCCTTGAGATGTCTTGGGGAGTCCCTTGAGGAAATACATGGTGACTTTTTCTCATTTCAATATTTTATATGTAATGGTTATAACATTTAATGAAATACCCTTTTCACATATAAATTTTACACATTTATGTTTTAATTTTAATATATAACATTAATATCCATACTTGAAATGCAATGGTTTAGTGTCTTTCGAGACTAGATAAAAAAACTAATTATTCATGAATGATCTTCAAGATCTCCCCCAAAATTCATCCAACATGTTAATATTATTAGGTATACCCTTTATAAAATCTTCCTTATAACATATGGAAAGAAAACATAATAAAATGAGATCTTAGATTCTCAAAAAATGTAAACTACAGAGATATTAATGATAACATAAGAATAACATGAGAAAAACTGTATGAGAACCTGAACATATCTTTTGAAAATAATACAAAACATATCGTATATTAGAGTAATAGGTAATAATTTAAATATTGGTTTTTCATAATACTTGTATCATAAATGAATCAATAAAAATGAGCCATGAAATCATAACTTTTCCTTAATATATAAATTTGCAACATAAAAATATGCTTATATCTTTTTGAATATATACAAATAGAAAAACCCTCACACATCATGTCAATAACACAAAATAAATCCTTCATGTAAGAAAATTAAAAGTAAAATAGGCCCACTAATTATCTTATGGGAATGAAATTTAGGTCTATTCATAAAATTTAGCACATGAAAACAATATCCACACAAAATCTTATGTATATGAAAGATAGGTCTATGAATAAAATTAGGAATATAAATCAATTTCATATATAAAATGTTTACGTCATGATTTATCCTTATTTACCCATTTATTTAGAGGGATTTAATATACCCAAGAATCACAAATTAATAATTCATTAATATAAATTCAACTATATCATAAATAAAAACATTATAAAATTACCCATATAAAAAAACACATTCACAAAAATCTTATCATCATAATAATTAACCACTCCGAGAAAGAATAGGTACGGTATCATTGGATAACATCCATGGTAAATCATAAGTAAAATCATAGTATGCTATTATAGATGAAAATTTACATTAAATAATAATTGTAAAATTTCATGATGGAAATACCCCTTTCCACTTGAATTAACTATATTAAGACATAAAAAATTAAGAAATATTAAGGAAATGATTTTAATTTAAACTAAACTTAGAAACTTTTAATGGATGATTCAGTTCATTTATCAGCAATTAAGTGAATATTTTTTTCATTTTGTAGACATTACAATATAACATTACATTCACACTATTTTTTATGCTGTCAAAAAGTAACACATTAGAAATATGAAAAAAATATGCATCTTAAACCATTTTGTAAAATATCAGGTATGAGTAAAAATAAATTTTTACTATCATTTTCTAATATAATGAACGTTATTTAAAACATTTTTATATGACATCTACATGTAAGAAAAAGTTTATTTAGCCAATGGGAGAAATAAAGATGATATTCCTTAAAAATATTATTTTGGGCCATTGAGTTCATAAATAGAGGAAAATGAAATAAAAAACATGAAATATCCCTAAATAACTATATTATAGAAAAATTAGATATATTATTGGTAGTTATACAACAATATTTCATAAACATAACATAATCATAAACTATCTTGGTAAATAATTATATTGTATTGTAAAACCCTTACTAGGTTTGTAATATTTGAATCGTGAATCCCATGAAGTAAATATCCATATATAGATATATAAATACCCATAAATTCCTTATAAATACTCATCAAATAAATTTATATAAAATATGTACACAAAATAGGGGAATCAAGTAGTGAATATAGCATGTATCTCATATAGATAAAATTTAAAAAACAATACCTTACCTCAGATCTGACTTTTTATATATGAATTTAATCCTATTCTTTAATAAATAGAGATTTATTATAAAATTATTATATAATAATACTAATATATATCATATATTATTTACTTGTACCAGTTAGCAACCATTTATTAAATAATATTTATTAGAATCACAATTCTAAGTAATATCTACTTCATTTTTCATGTAAGATTTGTTTTGGTAGTCTAGATCCTTATACTTTGATAATGGTTACATAATATTAATAATTTTAATAATGTTATAAATATAATATAAATCCATTATATATATATTTATAATCATTCATAAAATATAGAATTGTAAAAATAAATTACATCATTCATGGAGACCGTAGGTTGTATGTACGCATAAATGATGTTTTATTTTTTGAAAGATATAATGAAATAAAGTTAAATAACAATTAATCATTATAGAATCATAATTATATCACATAAATCATATATAATATTTAAATCTACCATTTTTACATCCCATCATAAAAAATAAAAAAAAAATCACATCAAATTGTGGTGGTGGTAGCCCACGCGTACGCCCAAGCAACATTATTGTTTTACAAGAGATTGAAGGTGTGAAGGTTTATATAAATTCATAATTCATGAAGTATAATTATATTATAATTATAATTTATAAAAATTAAACCCATTATAATAACCATATATCAAATATGGTGATGGAAAATTAATTTTATCTTTATGTGGAGATGGTAAGTCGTATATTAGCATGAGCAATACTTTCAATTCTCTTTTGATGGGAAACATAGTGAATAATGGTTATTTAAT
Source organism: Viscum album (assembly GCA_963277665.1). Taxonomy (NCBI): domain Eukaryota; kingdom Viridiplantae; phylum Streptophyta; class Magnoliopsida; order Santalales; family Viscaceae; genus Viscum; species Viscum album. Next base: position 1,825,414,006 of record OY728150.1, on the reverse strand, counting down.
AACCATATTATAATTTATATTTATTAATGATACTAAATAAATTATTATATTATAAATAATATATATTTAGAGAAGGTTTATAATAAGTGAAAAATAAATTGATTGGTTAAGGCGATTACCTCTTCTTTGAATGAACGCCTTTAGATATCCTATTATAGATCCAAGGGATTACATTTTAAGATTTCAAAGAAAAATATAAAGTGGATAGTATTTTTTATAAGGGATTTTAAGGGTACTTTCAAAATAAAAGGTTCAAATTGGTGTGAATAAGAGAAAGGAGTGATACCCTGTTATAATTCAAGTGAGGGGCACTTTTAGAAGTTTTTACAATTTTAAATTATTGTTAAGCCATTATCATGAAAAAAAATCCAAATGGACATATATTTGTGTATATTTTCATATTTCATGGTGATATAATAAAAATAGAATATTTACAGGTCTATGTGGTGTTTGAAGCCTTATCTTTTTTTATTAAACTCTTTGTTAACTCATTTTAACCTCATCTAATATAGTGAATTCTCCAATTTTAAAGGGTTTTAATTTTACTTATAATGTAAATGTTGACATATAAATGGTTGAGAGATAAAGTTTACAACCATACATTATCCTATTTGTCTTTTTTCCTGATTTTGATATATTTAAATAATTTAATAAAATATCATTTAAGACCATTATGACACTATTTAGTTAAAATAACATAAAAGACATAAATACAAAGTTGTTATTAAAATATAATCTGATTACTTATCTCTAATATATTATATTAATCTAAAAAATTAATTTACTACTATAACTCAATAAAATTATATTGCTTTTAACATTTTTAAAATCATTATTTTATGTTTATATTAATTGAATAAATGTTGTATTAGTGTTTCGTAAGAATTTAAATAATTAGTTGATAAATAGATATTAGAAATAAACTTCCATAATTAATATAATTTAATTATTCAAATAATTACCAATAATATTCGTTCAACAAATTATTTGATTCCCTATGTGAACAAATAAGCTATATTTAAAACTAATATAGTTATATTTTGCAACTTTCATTGATTTAAATATTATATAGTCCATTTAATAGAAATGTATTAAATAAAAAAATAAATTTTTATCAAATGGTGAATTGATATAATTATAATCATCCAATAATAATTAAGGTGAAATTTTTTGATCTTTTAACTTAATTTTAACCCATATTAACATGATTTACCCTTTACCTAGACGATAAAATTTACCACATATATTATTCATTTTGAAAAATATTAAGTGGTTATTATTTAACAAATTTGAACATCTTGATTAAAAATATGGAACTAATTTTACAATATTCAATTTATTTAAGTGGCTTAAGTAAATTTAATATTAAAATAAAGAACACAATGAAAATTAGTTTTTTTTAAAAGACTTTAAGTATAAAATAGTTTTTATAAAAAAACCAAGTACATGTTTCATTTAAATATATAATTATATGGTTTAATAAAATTTAACTAATTAAATTATAAAACTAATCTGAAATATAATTTTTATTTACAAATATTTTCAAAAAAAAATACATTTTAAAAAAACATTCTTTTTCTTTATTCATTAAAAAAAATAACTTTTTAGAAATAAAAATATAACTTTCACCATAATATAATTTTGATAAGATGGTTTAAAAAATGATATAACTTTTAGAAAATAAATTTTATAATGTTCCCGAAATTAATTAAAATATTTTCCCACAAAAAAATTAAAACTATTTTTAAATAAATCATATTTTTGAAAAAATAAATAACTTTTCTAAAAATTGTGTGATTATTTATAGAAAATATATCTATTAATTTATATTCCCTATGATATTTTTATATAAATACCAAAATGTATATAATCATATTCAATATTTACCATTTTATTGCCTAGGTTATGACAATTATATTTAAATAACAATATTTCATGGATCATTTAGGCATCGTGTTCTATGAAACACAATCCATACAAGAAAATAAAAATATCTTTTAAAATATCATTTTGTTTCATTCACCCCCCCCCCAACATTAATAAATTTCATTATTGTAATTTCAACTTGTCATTGGAAATCATGGTTTTTGATATTAAGAATTTCTTTTGTGGAAACCCATGTCTTTAAATGGGTAAATAACACTTTATTTTAAAATAGGGAAAGGAAAATACAAAGGTTATTTGAAAGAACACAAAACCAGCTTCCCAACTAGTATAAAATTAGTGGAAAGTTGAAATATGTACATGGAGGAGAAAACTAAAACCAACATACTGGTAAAGAGTTATATATTATATGGTCAGTAAAATATTAATAGTCATAAAACCATAAATTCATAATGCGTGAAAAATAACATCAGTTCATCAAAATTAAAGTTTATAAGAAAATTATTTTAATTGTGATTTTATTTATAAAATGTATTTACCCTAATAAGTTCCAAAAAATATAGGTTCATACCAAATTTTAACTAACATAATAATTATCATTAATTAAATTTTATCACACATAAAGGTTAAACCAGAATGTATTTAACCTAATAATTTCCAAAAATATTGTTATTGTAATATCATATACTCTACCAAAATATTATTCACAGAATATTCCTTAAATAAACTCTTATATTAAACAAATTTAATTCCATATGGTTCATCTTTGTAGTGATATGTGATCATAGGTTAAGTTCAAAATATCAAATTTAAATTCATTATTATATAAATTAATATGGATTCTTTGTAGGGTGTGATAATCGATACACATAATCACATCAAATTTACCCAAAGGATATGATTTTCTTATGGGTTTTATATATAAATATCATAATACAATCTATGTTTATAGAGTGGAGGATAAGAATGCCCTACCTATTATGATTCACTACAACTATTGTAATTACATAAGATTTTCCATTGTCATTTAACTTCAATGTTTGTCATGGGTTATTATCTACATTATCCCTTGGTTTGTATAATTGATTTTCATAATTCATAAACTTGTTGAATTTATAGAAAATAAGTGTCAGTGGTTTATTCTGTTGAGATATATCTCAATTCGTTTCATTGATTTTCCTCTTTACATTACTTTAAAATTCTTCTGATTGATGGTCAGGCTTACCGCAATGAAATATTTTCTTTCTCCTTTTAAGAATTCACCTAAATTACCCTTACAACATTTTTGGAATGTATGAGTTTGAATAGTTATCTTACCTCCATGTTTTATACCACTAGAGCTCCTATACAACTCCAACTTCCTTTTATTATCACTAGACCACTAAGGGTTTCCATCTTACATTTCTATTTTTGTTTCATATTTAATGATTTATTCATTGATTCCAAGGCCCCTTGTGTATAATTGCTTTCATTGAAATGGTTTTAAACCACTAAAGAATCGGTACATTTTTCTTTCATGGTAGATGATTAAACTAAAATCATACCTTTCAAGTATTTTAAATTTATCACCATAGGTACTAAAGAATTCATCTTTATTCATTATATTATCAAGTAATTATTTCTCCATTTTTATGAAAATGATTTGGTGGAAGTAATTATTGAAAAATATGTTAATAAAATGATCCCATTATATGGATAAAACTTCATCCAATAGAATTGTATTATTAATAATATACTACCACTAATCATTACTGAAATATAAAAAATGGATAGTTTGGATAAGTTTTTCATGGTCGGATCCCTGAATAATGAAAAAGAATCTTTGTTATTAATTTGATACATTACTCACTAACAAATAGAGAAGATTACTATAGAAATAGGATGGAAATCATCACTTGGAATATTTAATAACATGTTGACCCCTCCTTTTTCATTTATATGTTAAACAAGATATATTTTAGGATTAATATCTTGAAATAATTTAGTGAGAATAACCACAAGATATTTCATCCTAGATCATAGTCAATTAGGTTTCTTATTAAGATGATATTTATATTGTCTATCATATTTATTGTACACATTATTCATTTGGGTTCCATCCATTGAATAAAAAATAATATCATATTGTGAAAAATGATAATAATAATGGAAACACACATAATCCAAAAAAAAATTATATGATGTCTAAATCAATACACATTTTTTGAATTCTTCGACACCATAGGTCTAACATATGTTATTCACGATTACTACCAAAATATTAGGATTTTATCCTATAATTATACATATCCCTATATATTTCACAAATGTTCATTAATCATAATCATCAAATATTAACTAAAACCTTCAATAATAGCAATTATTTTATATTGAACTTTCATTACAAAAATATTTCATCTTTTTAGATTAATATTCACTAAATAAAAATATGATCCATGCTAGAATTGTAAAGGATAAATTTCTCTAGATAATAGATACATTAAAATAATATTCATGAATTATCTTCAGCATATCAAATAAGTATTTGAACAAAATATACTATTCATATATATTCACTATATAAAACCTTCATCGTAACCTGGAGAAAGGAAACATAATAGAGGATCATTTCAAATTCTATGTTTAGGTAAAAAAATGAGATATAAATGATATATTAAGTATAAAATGAGAATAAGGGTATGAGAACTTGATATTAACATTATGAAATCATACCCAATATATCATAGAGTTTAATAATGAATGATGGAATAAATCATTGATGTTAATATGACATGAATTGTAAATTAATCAAAGAACATGCACAATTAGAGAATAAAATTGGCATAAGAGATAGATTTGTAGAATACACATAAGATTATAACATTCTAAACTTGTATAAATTGAAACATGTCCAGTTATTTATTTAATGAAATGAAATAAAGTCCTTATATAAACTTATTCATATAAAACTAGGTCCATTAATAATCTTATAAAAGTGTGGTAAAGGTCCATGCATAAACCTAGGGACATGAAGACTAGTTCCACATATAATCTTATAGACGTGAAAAATAGATCCATGCATAAAATAGGGAAAATTAAATTAGTTTCACTCATAACATATTTACTTTATTACTTATCCATTATACCTAAAGCATTTAAGGTCTTCAATAGAATCTACTATGACATAATAACAATTTATTCATATAAATTTCACATGATCAGAAATAAAAAAAATTAATACACTACCGATAAATTAAATCGGTTTCCTTAACAAATAATCATCATAATTAAGAAATAAATAGAGAAATAATATGTATGAATTCATTAGATCATATCCCTAATAAATCATAATAAATATAAAAAGTTATTATTATAGATGAAGAATTATTTTAAAGGATCAAAGGAAATGTTATTGAGAAAACTACCTTTTCCACATGAAATGACATATTTAGAAAATAAAATGCACCAAAATATTAATGAATAAATTTAATTTGAATATAACCTTGAAAACATGTAATGGATTATTCAAATAATTAATTGGACATGATTCCAGTAAATTCCATTCATGTTGTATACATTAAAATAAATAATTTCTTCTACACTTTTCTTGAAAATTTTAAGAAGTTCATTTTTTGTAAAATTAAAATAATATTCCTTAAAAAAATTTAAAAATTTTAAAAAAATTAATAGTGACATTATAATTCACTTTTTCATACAAAAAAAATTATTCAAAACTTTTTTAGAAAACATCCATATATGAATGAAATATGTTTGTTAGTATAAGAGAGAAATAAGTTCAACATAATATTAAAACATACATGTATTCTATTGTGTTCACCAAGAGATGAAAATTAAAGGAAAAAAATGTAATCTATAGAAATATAAATGCAGATGAAAATTAATTTGTTTCATGAGAGTTTTACTATACTATTTCATAAAATAAAATTAATCATGAATTGTTTCTATGCATAGTGAGATTATAATGTAAAACACTTACTACAATGTTAACATTTGAACCATAATCCCCATGAAATAAATAAAAGTAGATAGAAATTTAAATCCCAATAAATTTCCTAAAAATTATAACAAAATAAATTCTTGTGAAAATTGTACACCACAAAAAAGAATCAAGTGGTGAATATGTCATGTGTTCCAAAGAGATAAAATAGAGACAAAAATCCATTACATCTGGTCTAACTTTCTTCATTAGTGTTCAAATATATTGTGTAATAAATATATATTTAGTATAAATATACTCAATAATAATGCTAATATATATAAAATATTATTTACATATAACATTTTATCACCAGTCTGTCAACAATATTTATTAAAATAACTATTCCTGTTATATCTGCTTCATTCTTTCAGTATTTTTTGGTTTGTTAGTTTTGGTCCATCTATATTGATCATGTTTCCATAATCATAAGAATATAAATGATGGTATTGTTATCATATGTTTCCATTATATTAAATCATATGACTATTCATAAAATAAACATATAGAGAAATGAATTACAACATTCATGGAAATGGTAGGCCGCATGTATGAAAGAATGTTATTTTCACTATTTGATATATGGAATAATAGAATGTAAAATAATAATTAACCTTTGTTGAATCATAATTATATAATATAAATAGTGTATTGTAATTAAATATCTCCATATTTCTATACATGTAAAATTGAAATGAAAAAAATCACATCCCTTCATTGAGGTGGTAATCCACACGATTGCATGACTGGTGTTATTTCGTTCCAAAAAATTTAAATATAATAAGGTTGATATGATATCATAATCTTAAAGGTAAAAATAATTAATTATTATAATAAATAAACCCCAATCCCATAATTATAACCATCTATGAAAATTTATGGTGGAAATTGAATTTCATCACAATGTGGAGATGATTATTCATACATACACATGAGTGATACATTCACTTCCCATTTGATAAGAACATGGGTGGATAATGGTGATTTAATAATAATAATGTCATTTAATTATATTTATAATATATAATAAACTATTTTTTTATAAATAAAATATATTTTTAGGATATAATGTCAAAGTAGTAAAGAAAGTGACCAGTTATGTCAATTACCTCTTCTTTGAAAGAACTCATATATATCTCCTCTTAAGAATACTTGGGTTTTTTTAGAATTTAAAAACCTCTATAATATGGATAAGGAATTTTTTGATGGAATTTGGGAGGGTATGGTTGATCTATAATTCTAAAATTTGTGTGGATAATAGAAATGAGGGGTTCCATTTTATAATTTTGGTGGAGAACTGTTAGAATTTTTATGTGATTTCATTATAATAAAGTAATTATAAAATCTAAATACATAAAAATGGAACTATATTGGAAGATATGATAGGATTTTGTTTTAATCACATAAACCAAAAAAATTTTGGGATCTTTATGTTGTTTTGGAAATAATTTCTTTTTTTATCCCATTACATGTCCCAAATTAACCATAACCATGGTAACGACATTTTTACAATTAAAGAGTTATCCTTTCATGTATAAGATTAATATTGACTAATAATTGAGAAAAGGGTAAAATTTGAGACCATATATTATTCTATTTAACCTCCTTATAACTTTTTATAAATTTTAAATAATTTATTAAAATATTAATTTGATAAAATATAATTTATTTCAATTCTGACATTATTAATGTAATTGGTCATAAAATGATTACATAAAATATTTAAATTAAAAAAATCCTTTCTAAAATCACTAATATTGTATATTTAACAAATAATTTCATTGGATTTTATCAATCACTCAAATTATATCTCTTTTAGTATTTTTTTATATAATTTATTTTATTTTTTATTCATTGAATAAATGTTGTATTATCATTTCACAAGAATTTAAGGTAACTACTTAATCACTAAAAATTATTAAAAATTAATATCATGGATATAATTTCAATATTAAAAATATTACTAATAACATTTATTCACCTGTTGTTTCTTTCCTAGTATGAAAACATAAGTAATATTTAATACTAAGGGAGTGACAATTCAAAAATTTCATCAATTTCAATATTATATTGGCCATTATCATGGAAAATGTCCTATAAAACAATCAATTATAATTAAAATGTGATAAGTGTCAAATTAAGATATTCCGATAAGAATTAGGATTTAATATTATACCCTTATCACTTAGTTTTAACCTAGATTAACATCATTTACCCTTAACTGAGGTGATAAATTCTAACACTATTACTATTCATAACAACCTAATGTTAAAAACCCTATTATTAAATTTAAACCTCTTGATTCCAAAATATGTAATTCATTTTCCATGAAGAAATTTCAATATTTGGAATATATTTATTTAATATTAAAACACAAAATCATATGAAAAATAATTCTATAAAAAATTTATATTAAGTATGAAATGGTTTCTTACAAAATCCAAGTATAAATTTTATTCCAAAAATGATAATTGGAAAATTATTAATAAAATTGAAGTAATATAATTTTCAAATTATTAAAAATATAATTTTACATTGTAAATACAATAAATGAAAATATTGTTTTCAATAATAATCAGTGCTTTCATTATTTAGGGAAAAATCAATCATTGTTGAAAATATCAAAACTTCACTATAAGCTAATTTAGATATATTGATAGATGAAATGATATAATTTTTGTAAAATTATATTTTGGTAATCCCATAAATTAATTATAATACTTTCTCAAAAAATCTATAAACACCATTATAAAGAAATAATACATTTGAAAAATAAAATGACTTTACTAAAAAATAAGTAACTATTTACTAAGAAATTATAAACACAATTATATTGGGTTAGTAATTTGTATATATATATATATATCACAAATTACATAATAATATTAATACACACTAATTTTAATAACTAGGTTATAACGATCATATTAAAATAATAATATGTAATTGCTTGTTTAGGCTCATGGTTGCATGTAATGTATTCTTTCAACAAAATTTAGAAAAATTATAAACTAATAGGGTGTTAAATAGTATCACTTATAATTTTTCACTCAAAATTATCTAGTATTCATACCATGTATATACATTAATAATCTATAAAATCTCACATAATGTTGTCCTTGAATAAATACTCTTTCATATATCTATACTTACTTACACATCCATGATAAATAGATAATTATGATATATGATCTTCATCTAATATATCATCCTTTAATTATATTTTTACTGTGAAACATACACTTTTCCTAATCATAATCATTTAATCAGGGTCATGTATTATATTTAAAACAATCCTTACCCTATTCTATAACTCTATATCATTATTTTATACCTATTTACTGATGTCATGAATATATGCTTTAATATTAATCTGATAATTATAGGATACTATTCATTTATTTATAATTTTATGTCATATCCTTTGAAAATCCATAGGTACCAGATCTCTTTAGATCCTTTTCATGCAAAAAAAATAGCAAGAAATTTCTAAATCAGAGCATTATCCCCCTTGTTTTCCTTCCTATGTTGGAAATATATTATTTCACCAAAATCATTAATTTCTTACAACCATCTCCTTTGAATCTTATTTTACTTTTTATATGTGAAAATATATATCAAGCATTAATAATCTATATATTTGTCTCAAATTTTACCTTATAAATAATTACTTCATATCATCAAAGAGAAAACTACAACTACCATTTCAAGTCATGAGAAATGTAATTTTTCTCAAGAATATTTAATTGACCAAGTCATAAGCTACTAAAATGAAATTATACATGAGAACACATGTCGTTATCTTCATTAATGCATCATTATAGATCAAAACCCATTATCTAGTAAAGGGTAGTGTGTGAAAAGGTTAACTTTAAAACATTCTCTTTAGTTCCTTGAAATTTTATTCAAATTCATGTATCTAAAGGAACATTTCTATATTCCTTGAACATATAGTAATTAGATTTTATAGCCATGAGAAATTTATCAAAAATAATCAGTAGTATCCAATGATTCCATGAAAAATAAAGATTTTAGTTACTATGGTTGGTCTTGGTCAATGTTCTATAACTTATGTCTTTAGAGGATCCACCTATATCCTATATCTTATGATTAAAAGAAACAATAATTATATATTATATGGCCATATTTCATATTTAATAAATTTGAAAAATAAACTAATCTTATTCTTAGTCCTCAAAAAGATCCTTAAATGATCTCAATTATCTTCATTGATCATGGAGTATTTAATATTACCATCCATAAATAATTTGTAAAACATTTCAAGGAAATATCTACATACAATATTTATTATATCAATGAAAATATTGGGGGCACTAGTATTTTCAAATGGAATAATAATAATTAATATTGTTAATATGTATTACAGATAGTTTTCACAGATATAGACTCCTTTTTAACACTTTAATGATGATATCTATATTGGATACCAATATTTGAATACTATTGAGCTTCTATGTATTTATAAATACAATTATTGATATTTCAAGAGGATAATTGTTCATGATATTAATCTTGTTATATTCTCAACAATCTTGGAAATGATACATTGGACCATCATTGTTCATAACAAAAAAGAGCACTTTCTCCCCATGGTGATGTATTTGGTTAAATTAATCCCTTTTTAAAATTCTCTTTGTGTTTCTTCATTAATTATGGTAACTTGGTCAGTGTTATTATAAATGGAATATATAAAATATTTGTAGCACGGAGTAAAATTTATTTGGAAAACTCAATTTCATGAGTAAGGGTAAAAATGGAAAACTTGTACGAAAATACCTCATCACAGTCCTAAAAATAATCATATTTTAAATATTGGGTTTCTCCCCAACCATTTTAGATAGATTCCCCTCATGAATAAGTAACAAGACACATATAATGAAACTTTTTTCCACTAAAACATCATAATCATCCTCACACTGATAGATAATCATGGGTTGATTTGTAATATTACACATGGATTCTATTCCTCATTAATTGATATGGGATCTATATATAGATATACAACTCATGAAAAAACTAATATTTAATTTAAATATAGGGGAATCAAAATATGTTTGGTAGACACATTCCTAAAAACATTTATAATAGAGGATATATATACTTGATATTTGATCATCATACCATTATGTGTTTTGATCAATAATTCAACTTCTAATAATTTAGGTGGTGATATGATACTCATAAAAAATTATTCAGTTATAAAATAGTTGGTAGAACTAAAATAAAATAAGAAATTTAGATTTCTGTAGTGGTTGATAAATTGGAATTTTTACACTTCACTCTCATGGTCCTCTTCAGTGGTTGAGATAGCATGATATTTCCTTTTATATCTTTTAAAAAGAGGTTATTAATGATTACATGGATAATTAACTCTTAGATTTAGGCACTGGTTAATATAATTAACATAATCCTCATTGGGGTATCATTGAAGTGTGTGTAATTCTTTTGTATGAGATCTCTCTATATTAATTTAATTAGATTTTATCTTTAAATTACATTGATATTCACTTTCTAAATTGCCTTATTTTCCTAACATAAAAAATTAATAGTTCCCATAAGATAATTTCCACATTCTTCTTTTTATACTTATATCATTAAGGAATATTTATTTTCTTTCCTTGAGTAGTTTTAATATTAGAATTTCATTGAAACAATTTCTCTTCCATCTTATCTAAACCATGGGAATGTGGGGAATCTCCACACTCAATTTATTCCTCGAGATCACACTTATCGATTTCTTCATGGATAAAAAAAATTCCCTTATGGATAGAACCATTTCAATACCTTTCTCTAAAACATAGAATAACTGATTTATTTTTCTTCTAATGTAGATAATAAAACAATAATAATACCTTCTATGTCTTGGAAAATTTTAATCATAGGTTATAATAGATTCATTATCTTTTTTAATTAGAATAATTAATTATTATTCCATTTTAATTTATTTATTTTAAGGGAAATACTTATTCCAATATACACTATTAAACTCATCACATTGTATAATGTAAATTTATTCCTCTTCCCTAATATTATGGATAAAGTTAAATCATTGATCTTGTTCTCCTAACATTCAATATATTTCAATGAAAACATTTTTAGGCTCTATGAACTAGATAGTAAAAAATATCTTTTCATTGGTATTGATCAATTACACATCTAGAAGCTGATTAGTGGAACTATAAATAGTAGCTGGATGTTGTTTCATGAAAGGATCAATGTTGTGTTGGCCCCTTCTGTTCTCATTTAGAATAACATTATAATACATTCCTTGACATGTTTTTGTAAGCATAGTGACATGATTATTCATTATTTATCTCATTTCATTCAATTTCTCCAGTGTATTATGACATCTCAGACCTACTTCACTCAATAATAACCGAACTTAGTTGGGAACATGGACTCTAGTGTGCCTCCACATATGCCAGAGGTGGGAGAGTAATAGTGAAAATAAATAATGTAATAGTAAAGTGAGTATATGCCAATAATTAGAGCGTATCCCAGTGTTATAATTATATTAATTAATAGAAGAATCATATCAAATAACTAGAGAACTAAATATTAGTCATCCATAACATAAATAACTTGGTAATCTAATAAAAATTTCATATATAGATTAAGATCATTGAATAAAACAAAAATGATAGCTAGTATATGGAAACATTCATCCACTAAAATATATGTTTCAATAGTATACAAAGGAAAAAAACTATTACTAGATAACATAATGAGGAATAGATTGGCCTTATTCCCCCCTAACACTATGAAATAGTAAATTAATCATCACCAAGAATGTGATGGACCATGTCCCTACCTACATCCATAAATTCTATATAAGTACCCAACCACATCCCGAATAGTGTGTGAGATGACACACAGTTGGCCACCACCAATGGTCCATATAACCATTTGAGTTTGTGTATAAAGATAAAGTAGTGTATAGATATGACATGTGTAAAAGTGATAACAATATAATAAAAATTGTACAATTTGCTAAAATAGCTCTAATCAATAAAGTAAATCATTATATAAATTCGTAAACATAGAAAATAAACATCAAAAAACCCCTATATTGGGTAATAATATATTATGAGTGCATGCATCAGAGTCCAATGAGTAGAAATATCAAGGGAAATTGTGTAAGTTATTTAATAAAAGGAAACAGGATCCAATGAATATAAATTCCTAAAGAATCCTAATGTTTCGTCAGATCAAAGGAGTATAAATATACTAGGTATCATAGAATGTCTAGTAAATTAGTTCAACATGATCCTTGGAGTATAAATGCACTATTCATCCATGTAATCTATATCCTTGGAGTTTAAATTTCCAAGTAATCTAATTAATATTAGTATATAACAACCATGGAGTGTAAATGTCCAATGAATCCAAATAATCGATATAATCAGGATCCAATGAGTATAAATATCCAAGGATTCCTAATAATTCAATGGATTAAAGGAGTAGAAAAGTCCAAAGGTTCATAGCATGTCATGTACATCAAGGGATCAGATCAAATGAGAAGAAACATTAATGGAATCCAATTAATCTAATTAAATAGTATCCATGTAGTAGAAATTTCCAAATCATCCTAATGACTCATCAGTTTCATACAACAAACCCTATGTAATCAATGTAACCAATTCATACATTTTGATACAAAAAAAATGTGTTATGAGGTTCTTTCAAACATAAACAATTATCTTAATTACCATATTTTATTCCCATTGTTACAAAGAGAGATCATCTCACCCCAAGGGAGGAATAATCTTGGTAAAAGGGAATATCCCTCTTAATGGGTTTCTCATGTTGAGTTTGATGTATTCTAACCACAATGAAAGTTTTCATGGAATATATCAAACATGATTTCAACATTCATTATAATGAATAATAAATTTAGGAATTATTTCCCAGAAATTTTTTCATCAAGAACATATGAAACCTGAAATAAACAATGATACATTTAGGGAAGAGGTATATACCACCTACATTATTATCATAGCGGATTACTTATCTAGTCTCACCCTCTGATTTGGTCAACAGAATGATAAATTGAAAGAAGGGACAAATGCCTTAAAATAGGGCATAAGAGACATTACCAAAATAGTGTCACTGATAATAAGGAATATAGAAAATGTTGTAATATGAATAGATAACTCACCTATATTCATCTAATGAGACCAACAGATAAACGAATCAGTATCTAGATTAGAGAGATGCGACAATGATTATGTTAGGCCTCTATGGGATCTCAAATGAGGGAAATGGGAGGCCATTGTTGGTGAATTGGGAAAAGGAAGATAGAATTAAAAATTTAATTATTTAATATAAAAATAGTCATTTCCCATCTCAAAAATGTGATTCATGGTTTATACTCAAATTTGGACAAATTGTTCACCAAATGGGCACCCCACTCTATATCATGATTTTCCTCACGTGGTTATGGTTCATGGTTATACATAACATGCGTTGTCTATGAATCATCCCTCTATCAAAAACTCTATAGAAAACTCATGGGCATGTGTCCTATGTTACATTGGTAGGGTAAACTTTTTCCCCACTACTATTATATGAAATTAACTACACAGTTTTCATAAAACGTGTAGCATGGGGGCCACAATTTCCCCTAACAATGTGACACAGTTGTATTCTCAAAAAAGCACATCTCTAGGCTCGAAACAAGCCCAAGAAACACTTTTTTCCTATATAGACTCACAAGGAATTCATTTTAGGAAAAAAATATAAATGGTTAAAATATAAATAAATATATTTGATAACTCATAGAAAATACAGATTTATACAATAATCCCCCTTGAAAAAATTCATCCCCAAATTTCTCTTACAAGTGTAGTCAAACATTATTTGAGAATAAATCCTACCACTAGGAATATACATAAACCATCCAATCCCCGGTCTCATCCTATAAAGGTCTGAGATTCCATAGTGATGGTACTAGAGTAATTTACTAGCCTCAAATAACCTTTATTCCATGATCTAAAATATGAATATGTTTCTCCTAAAATGACACATAAAAATATAACTCAAAAACCTTGGGATAAATATTATTCCACAAATTAAAATGATACAGGTGATGTCGTTCAACATGGAAGAAATTGTGTATGGTCAAGTACCTCTGATGTAATTGAAATTGATAGTCTATTGGTCTGAACCACTCTATAATAATGAAGGGATAGACATAATAAAGAATTGGAATCCCCTATTTATGAATCCATATATACCCTATTCTAGATTAAACTCAAAATAAAAACTGACTCCACCCCCCCCCCTAACAATTGTTGAAGTCATAAATTATTGGTGTATCATTTATGTCTATACTTACTTCAAGACAATTGATTTTTAATAAGGTGAACCTACTCTGTATTATCAAAAATGATATGAATACCTAGAAGTGTTTTTCATCAAGCATCTAACCATAATAGGGGTTAATGGTATGGACATCCATATAGGGACTCATAAGGTCCATGTCCTCCCAAACATGTACCATATTCTCGGACTGAATATCTTTTTTTGGGTGATATATTGTATTGAATAATATAAATGAAACCAGTACCCTCTAAAACCATTACTAGAAATGTGATTTTAAATGAGCATAAATATCTGATACGATGAAACATGGACCCTATAGATGTGTATGATCTCATGAATGTAGATAATCCTATTCCCATACACATAAAGAGTCACTCATGTAGGAATATAATGGGTGGCCTTTGTCAACATGTATATGATCACCCATACAACATCACTTCTCCGAGGTGATCTAGGAAGCCCTTTCATGAATTCCTTGGTGACGTCATCCCATTTAAACTTATGAATAGCTAATGTTTGTAAAATATTTAATTTTCTCTGTTGTTTTACCTTTTCTTATTGATAGGTGTTACATAGAGTAATGAACTCAAGCATCTCCCTCTTCATCTCTAGAAACCAGTACTGATGGAACAAGTCATGATACATCTTGAGAATAATTGGTTGCACAACCTATATATAGGCATGACACTCTAACTCTAATATTATGTCTATAAGAAACCATACATGGTTGTGGATATAAAAGATCTCAACCTCATCGAAAATCTAACCAGGAGGTGTTCTTTCACCTTATATTCTCTCCTATAGGACCAAACAGTCAGAATTTGATAGTTTACTTTTTCTTCCACCACTATAGTAGTGAATAAGGAACCTGAAATTATGTGAGTACAAACTATCCATGTTGTTTATAATCCTCTATATTAAATTCTAAAAAAATTCCATAAGCTACCTATCACTTATGGCCTCCTAAAAATATTATGTACGATTCCTCCTTCTCAGAGGATCAACAAAGACATTTCCATTTCTAGATATATAAGCAAGATAAAATTCAATGTACTAAAGGTATTCAACCCGTATTAATTTCTAGATATTCAATTCACAATGTGTATAGATGTAATTTTTAAATTTTTTGTCTGTATACACCTCAAATATCTCTCCTGGTAAAAATTCCTCAAACAATTCTAGGCATAAACAACAATGGATAACTCGAGATCATGTGTCGGTTAGTTCCTTTCATGTGACCTCACTTGAAATGACCCATATTCCAAGACACATTCTTCCTGCATCAAAATATATCCTTCCCCAAAACATTATGATCATAATAAACTATATAGATTCTTATATAATCAATAATAATTAGGATAAAAACTGATGTTAGTCTCCATTTTATCTCCTAAAAGGGAGTCTCATAGGTGTATTCTCATATAAACATTTCACCCTTCTTAGTCAATCCCATAAAAGACCCTTATATGTGTTAGAATTATAATATGAAATTCCTATAATAACAATCTATCCACTAGAAACACTTTTTGTAATATATGTTCTTGGGATTATCACCCTAAACTGCATATCTCACATTCTATGTGTCAACTAATACTCAGTTCTCTTATATAATATTACATAATAAGGGATTATAATCTATAAATAATAGGAAATTTGTTTTCCTCGAATAAAACAATTTATTTATCAGTGTATCTAATATGATCTCATGCTTTTTAGCAAGATCATGTTGAGTGTGATAATACACCAAGATATATTCCATTAATACCATAATAGAAAAATTCAGATAATGATGGAAAACCCATTTAATTAGTGCCATGGAATATGGTGGTGTGTTCATGAGACCGAATGGAATCACCAAACACGCATATAGACCTTACATACTATGAAATTTTTTATTATTGATGTATATAGGTCAAACACAAACCAGATGAAAACCTGACTTTGGATCAACATTAAAGAACACCCAAGATCTTCAGAACTGGTCTAATATATCATATATCTAAGGTAATATATACTAATTATTAATAATAAAATGGTTAAATTTCTAGTAATCCACACATAAACAAAGGGTTTTTTCTACCTTCCTTCGAAAAGGACTATTGAACCACATTGAAAGTATAGGTATATATAAACCATATTCTATTTGAGTCATCTATCTACCAATTGATCTCCTAAAACATAGTCTCACCCATCCCATAATGAGAAATGGATATCAATGTAACTCATGGAACTTTGTTGATAGATAACACTACCTCTCTCTGGATATATTTCAGAAAGGTAATTTTGTAACAAGTTATTCAATTAATCAACCTTTAGTGTGATGTTAGCCTGATTCATTCAATTATCATCTAGATATTACCTATAAATATAATTTATCATACTTCCTAGCCCATGGTGCTTGAGTCCATATCAGCTTACCTAGAAAACCCATTTAACTTTATAAATTAAAACCCCACCCTCTGGTGATGTGAAGTTCATCCATCATCAATAGATATCAACATAATCATGATAGGGAACCACCCAGTCCATCCTAATAATGATTTTAAACCCTATCATCTCACATAAAAAAGTAGTTCCATGCAAAGAGACACCCCCCAATCTCAAGGAATAAATCTTATCACCAGAAAAAACTCTCGGATCAAATCCCTACTAAAGTATCATGTGTCATCAAACAACAATAAAACAAACCATCAAGCCCATGGATATCCAAAATAGGTACATGTATGTAGGACTATGAGGAACATATATAAAAAATTGTAGATTATAATGTAGGGGCTACCAAGATAGTACCTCTAACTATAAATGGTTCACTACTCTACTTCCCAAGTATTAGTTGTACTCTATACATATAGACTAATCTCCAAAGCTTGTTCTCTCTACTTTTGTGAACAATATCATTTATGTCTAAATTATTCATGACCATTATCTTAGGCTGATCATCCAGTCTCACTCTATCTCCCTCTATAAGAGAATATTATAACCCCCTCTTAAATATAGAATCAGTGAAGACCCTCACTCACTAGATTCTGTAAGAATGTTATTAGAAAAATAATGTCAATATCCCATATACTTATAGAATCAGCACTAGAAGGGGTCTCTATCACACTTTCTCTTTATTTTTCTCTACCCCCACACTAGTAAAAGAGAATATAACAACTATCACTCATTATCTAGCTAGTATTCCCCTCCTAAAAAATCTAAAAAATTCTCTTCCTTCTACCTAAAATAATTCCACTGGGTTCAGAAGCTGATAAAACCTAATCTCCTCTCCCAACTTCCAATGGAATATATTTACTAATCAACATCTAACTTTCTATTTTTATATATGGTAGCAGTCCAAAACACATTCAGTTTTGATCAAATTCTATAACTGATACCATCCCCAAATATCCTTGAAATCGATAACTAAACACCTAACCGAATAGGGGTAAAAAAGTGAATCTCAATAAAATGGGTATAATAGTACATGCCTGATAATTTTCTCTATAGTAGGGGCATAAAATAAATATCCCTATTGGATCAATGTCTTAGGATAGTAATAATCCTAAAATGATATCTATAAATCCCTCCAATCTATATCTAGATGATGATCCATCTGGGTAATCACATCACACCATCTCTTGTTAGAATCCTAAAGCATGTTATAATTAAGATTCACTATCCTCCAAGGAGGTTTATTGAGATGCTCATAAATCAATATCATATCCTTTATCCATGATTCTATAGACTGTTGTTTGAAATCCCCCAAATTTGTGGGTACATGCATCTTTTGGGGTACAATTGTTAGTTTTTCCATTGTCGAGGAATGTCATAGTGGTCACTGAACACTCCATATGAAGAAGAAAGTCCTATTAAAAATTCCCCAACAACCATATTTGGTATAATTTTAAATTATGAATGTGGAGCTACAAAAGGTTATATAGGTGGCCCATGGACAACCACCTCTGGATAAGGTTCATCTATACCCTCCCAATGCACAACTGGAGGCCTTCATGGTGGAATGTCCCATAAATTCCAAGAACAAAAATTAGTAATGGTTTAGTAAAAAAATTATTATATATAAATATATATATTAATAGGATAGGAAAAATCCTTCCTATTTACATGTAAAACCCCTATACCTACTCCAAAATCCAGTTCTGGTTGACATACAGATCATAAATAAAATCTAGTTACATCACTAATATCCCACTATTGAGGTCGGGTCAAGGTCAAGTTCTCTATTATTAGTCTCGGATTCTGGTATATAGAGTTTTAATTAAAATTTATAGAGTAAAACATCAATTAAAATTCAATTTGAATCCCCATTCAATAAAAACTTTTCAATTAAAAGATTAATTTCATTTCAATTAATTATCATTTATAAAGAAGTACTCTATAAAATGGTTGAACTCTAGGGATCACCAAATCCAATTTATAAAGTCAAAGACACCTTATATATTTATTTGTGTAATATATTTAATCCAAACCAATTATTGTTCCTTTCAAACCAAGAAATGTTTGCAAAATTTCTTCAAAATTACTATTAAGGCACCAAAACATGCCACAAGAAAGGAACACAATTATATAAACACAGAATGGAATAATTCATGACATATAAATACTAATGTTCCTATAATGATGCATGATTCAATACTTTTGTTCCATATTAGGACACAGGTAAATATATGTAATCACATGGAACATCAAATATCAAGTTTATAACCCAATGGTGAAATCTAAGAAACTCTAATAGGCACAAACCAAAACAGAATATTTCATTCGATGATAATTTGTTTGTTCTTGTACATGGGTTAGCTACGCCTAGGTATGTCTCATTACAAACTTTTGACACATTCCCAATATCCTATCTAATATACCCAAATTATAAGACAAAAAAATAAGTTTCTTTAATGACACATTATGACATCTCAGTCCAGTTGACTCAACAGTATTCGAACCTAGTTGGCCGCATGACCTCATGTGCACCGCCTCATATTCTACAGGCTACCGACTAGCAATGAGGGTCTATGGTGGAATAGTGGGGATAATATAACCATATAATAATATTGTATTATATCAGTATAATGAAATAAATCAATAATAGAATCATATCAAATAACTAAAGAAGTGAAGAATAAGCATCCATTACAAAATTAACATCTTAATCTCATCTAGTAGTGTCATATAAAAATGTAGATCATGTAGGGAGACAAAATATTATTGGTAATACATGGAAACATGAATCTAATAAAATACATGTATCTAAATTACAAAAAGGACAAAAAGAAACTATCCCCATATAGAATAACAATATATATCTTAGTCATGTACCCCCCTTCGCCTATTAAACAAAAAATTAAGAATCACCAAGTGGGTTCTTTCCTATGTCCCTACCTACTTACAGGGATACAATCCAGGTACCCAATATAATCCTGAATAGTGTGTGAGATAAAACTCATTAGTCCACCACCAGTGGTGTCTATAATAAGTATAGTCTATGAATAAACACTAAAGAAGTGTGCAGATGTAATTGGTATACAAGAGATGATAATAGAAAGAAATATTTTTTAATCTATTAAGACTCCGAGTGATCAAAAAAATCATAAGTTATGTCTTTATATATATAAATGCATCATCAACAATGAACTATTCTATGTTATCTTGTATTATTCCCTCATTGCCAGAGGACCATGGAGTAGAAATGTCCAAGGAGACTGTGTAGGATATGTAAAACAAGTAAATGGGATCCCAAGAGTAGAAATGACCTTGTAATTATAAAGGGTCATCGAATCCAAGGAGTAGAAATTTCCAAGTAATCTTGGAAATTCAAGTAAACTAGTTTAATAAGATCATTGGCATAGAAATGTCCAAGAAATTCGTGTAAGCCAGATCCTTGGATTTGAAATTTCCAAAGAATTAAACTAATCTATGTATTGAGGATCCAAGGATTAGAAATTTATAAGGACTCTTAAAAACTCAACAAATTAAATAGGGTAGAAATTTCCAAGTAATCAAATCATACCATGTAAATCAAATGACTAGATCCAAGGAGTAGTAATTTTCTTGGCATTAATTTAATATAATTTAATGGAATCAAAGGATTTCAAATCTACACAGAATCTTAATGAGTCATCATTTCCATAAAACAAACCCTCTATTATCCACATAACTAATTAATACCTTTCATACACAATTAAAACGTTATACAAGGTTCTAAAAACCTCTAAAAATCACTTAATTATAATACTTAATTTATTTTTTTACAAAGAGAGCTCATCACACCCCAAGGGTTCCTCAATCAGTATCAAAGTGAAGAACCCACCCCATGGGTGTTTTGGGATGAGGTCGACGACCTCCAAAAATGAAAAAAGGATTAATGGAATGTCTCAAGAATGATTTCAATATTCAATTTAAAGATTAATCAATTTATGAATCATCTCTTGGAATGTACAACATGCGGAACAATGAAAACTACCAATAAACAATGAGAGTATACAGAAAATGTATATACACCCAACCTTAAGTTGATATAGGATTACTCATCCATATCATCTGCTGATTTTTTCCAAACCATATGAAAATGATAGAATGGATAAAATCTCTATATAATTTTCATAATAACCTGCACCAAAATATCATTTCCAATAGAAACAAAAATGATGAAATGTGCAACGGAATAAAGAACTCATTGGCGTGCATCCAATTATTTTGATGTTAAAATAATTAGAGTCCATATTAGAGAGGTATGGAAAAGAATAGGATTGGATAATATGGGAGATGCAAAGAAGAAAATTGGTGCCCACTTCTATATAATTTTGAAAAGTACGGGAGGGTTAAATATTTTACGCATTAAGGGAAAATGCCTATTTCACCTAAAAAATTGCCCGCATGGTTCGGGATCACAACTAGTAAATCCATGTGCCAACCAAGAATAGGATTGGATAATATGGGAGATGAAAGGAAGAAAATTGGTTCCCACTTCTAGAGAATTTTGAAAAGTACGGGAGGGTTAAATATTTTTCGCATTAAGGGAAAATGCCTATTTCACCTAAAAAAATTGCTCGCATGGTTTGGGATCACAGCTAGTAAATCCATGTGCCAACCATCCACCCTTCTCTACCTCAATACCCCAATCACATGGTCATGGATGTTGGTTAGAAAAAGAAACTCTCTTACTACATGTTTTCTGTCTATCAAAAACTCTAGAAATCACATAGTCGTGCATCATGGGCTACACAATTTCTGATAACTATATGACTTATATATTTTCTCAAAAAATGGTGATCCAGACCCCAAAAATTCTCTCGATACTCTATTTTTATTCTGTAGCCTCACTTGGAATTCATTATTGTACAAAACCAAATATTTAAATCAATAATTAAAGTGTATCTTACCTCATAGAAGACCCTGGTTCTAAAAAATAAAATCATTGAATTTTCTTGAAAATTTATTATTGAAATGATTCATCCTGGTTCTATCCATTGACTAAAATAAAATATAATATTGTAAGAAACAATCTTAAATAATCAAAGTGATAAATAATATAATCACAAAAATAATTCTTATGATGTCCAAAATTATTACACCTTCTTTTCACCATATGATTATTTTTGGTTCACACTATATCACTTTAATTTCATTATAGGTTTTCCTAAATTTTAACACCATTTCCTCATAACATAATCTCAATAAATATTAAAACCCCACTATGATACCAACTAAGTTTATATTACTATAAAATACATAAGTATTTAATCATTTTATATTAATATTATATACACTATAGCATCCCGCCTTTTTATAACATAACTTTCATTTCATTCCACGGAACTGAGGATCGTTAAGGTTTAGTGTCTTGGAAACAAGGATCATAATACATAAAAAAACATAAAAAATTCTTCTTAAACACTTGAAAGGCTTCTCCTTTAGTTCATCCTAGGTTCATTACTGCATCTCATAACCTGGGGACATACATCAAAAGAAAGGGTGAGCAGAAGGCCCAGTAAGAGAAATAAGAGAAACATTTTACATGTGAACTTGAGATACTTCAATAAGGACATGAAAAGAACTTTAAGGCATGAGAAAGAAATCATGAGATACATAAAAATAACATTTTTCATAACTTGAAGATGTGGCTGCAACATTTAATATCGACAATCGTTTCGTTTCACCAAGGTCCATCCCCAAGGTGTCGTTAAAAATTACCAAGGTTATTCACCAAGGCGTCGTTAAAATGGTCATCTCTAGAGATTAAGTCTTTACCCAATGCATTGGAGCGCTATCAGGCCGCACCCTTAAATTTTCCTTTATTATCATGTGAGACACATATATCATCATCAAACATTTCATAAATAACCCATATAGCATAAAATAAATGGGTTTCATTTCATAATCATAACGTTTTAAAAAAACTGCTTTAAAGACATGATCTTTACGTAACTTTAAACCCACGGAAAGGGAAAGCGGGTATCATGTATGTAAATCCCAGAATTTAAAATGGAACGTTTTGACATATATGTGAATACCCTTGTAGAAATAAGAGCTTTGAGTAATCAGTTTATAACATAAAATAATTTTTTAGAAAAGAGAGAGGCATTTTGAGACGAAAATTCTGCAGCATAACGGCTATGTTACAAGGTTTTAGAAAACTTTGAAAAGAGAGGGAACATGGGTCGAACAATAATAATTGACCCATAAAACAGTATAGGGACAGAATAATAAGGATATATGGACATGGTGATGCAATTCTAAGGACATACCATTTGAAATGAAAAACATGGAAGGAAGACAAAAATTTGATTTCTCTTATGACAATTCGGCAGCCTAACGGCGTCACTTAAGCTTCAACAAAAATGAATTGAACAAATCAAATAGGGTCTCTCATAATATGATCATAAGAGATCAGTATCATAGATATAGAGATCATACCCCAACATAATAAAAAGGAACTTGAAAGATTTGACATGAAAATCGAACTTGAAAAATGAGAAGGGTGAAAGAATCACTTAAACCTTCGGCAGCCTAACGGCGTCACTTAAACTTTCATAAAACGAAATGATGAGAGTAAGAGGGTATCTCTCATCATATAAATATGAAAGGGGAAGTAAGAGGAATATAAGAGAACATCCTCTCACATAATAACATGGAGCATAAAAGGAATGACATAAAAGAGATTACATGAAAAGAAAGAGAGGGGTCGGATCCCTTACCTTAAAACGTGACTCTTGAAACTCAAAGGATTGGACCTTGGGGGCTTGGGGGCACCTTGGGAGGACTCCTTGGAAGGTAAGAAGACCAGAACTTCGTTGGGGGAGAGTTGGGAGTGAAAACTAAAGGAGGAAAGGGTGGGTATTTATAGGGAAAGTGAGGGGACAAGGCATTAATGGCCAAGGGACACCTCACATGTGCTTTTCTCAAACCCATGTGCTCTCCCTTGGCATTTATCATGGAGTTATGCCACATGGGGCTCCCAAAACAATAATTCATCACCCTTGGCTGGCCAACCCTCAAAAGATCACATGACATCATCATGACACCGCTATGATGTCATTAAACATACTGAAACCCTAAAACTGTATTTTTTACTATTCACTGAAAATTCATCTTTCTCAGAAAAATCCCAAAATTTCACCTTAACCAAATATCAATGCTCTGATTTCAAAAATGAAATCCATTTTATAAAAATAATTTTCAAAATATTTTTAATATAATTTTTAAATAAAAACACTATTCATCGAAAATTCATTTTTTTCAGAAAAAACCCTAAAAATTACCATAACATAATATCGATGCTCTGAGTTAAAAAATAAAGTCATTTTTATAAAAATAATTTTCTAATTATTTTTAATTAAATTTTTGATTAAAAAACACTATTCACCCGAAAAAACTAATACTTGATTAATAATTTATGAAACCATTATTTACCCATTTTATTGAATCACATTACTTAATCTAGGTGTCTAAATTATATTAAAACTTTCTTTGAGTGAAATTACTAATCCATTTGGTCACATTACTAATCCTAAGCGTAAAATCACTATTCATAATTTACTATTCATCAAAAATTAAGTTGATCTTATTAGACTCCAAATTCCCTACTGAACACTTTTGTAGAAGACCATTTTTTGAAAATCATTACACATCATTAGTTATTTAAGGTTTACATAAATATTTTAAAATATCTTTTTTTCGAAATTCATCAATAAAATACATTCTAAAATTATCTAGACATTTGAAATTTCACAAACATCACTAAAGGAAGAAATCTCAATTTATTCACCCGAAAGGATTACACAAGGAAGCTAGGGTCTCGTCACATATCCCCTTATAACACCGGCATACGACCGAAGTGTAAGGTGTGCTATGGTGAGAGAATCTGAGAGAGGCTCAGATAACATTGCCCTAGTAGTAATCTCTACTAACTTGAACTTCTCCCGTAGGCGTTTCCGTTCAAGCTTGACACTCTGGAGTTCGGCTTGGGCTTGGTCCAAAGCGAAGCCCACAGATGCTACCTCCTTCCCAAGCTCTGATAAGTGGGCTTCATAAGGGTTGAGTCTACTGGATGAAGCCATCGACTCCTCTTTCTGCATTAACCATTAACATCTTATTAAATCAATAAGAGTAAGTAAATATACTACTTAAAAAGATTGGGTTGTTACATTCTTCCCCCCTTAAGAAATTCCGTCCCCGAAATTTATACTTGAGGCCTAGTCGAAAAGGTGAGGGTACTTTTGCTTCATTGTTTCCTCTGGCTCCCAAGTCGCCTCTTCATATTTATGATTCCTCCACAACACTTTCACAAGGTGGGTAGTCCTGTTTCGTAGGACCTTGTCTCTACGGTCCAAGATCTCCACTGGATGCTCCTCGTAAGAGAGGTCATGTTCCAGTTGTACCACCTCTGGGTTCAGTACATGCGAAGGGTCGGGTATGTACTTCCTCAAGAGAGATACATGGAAGACATCATGAACTTGAGCTAGGATCGGTGGAAGTGCTAGACGATAGGTCACTGCTCCTATGCGATCAAGGATTTCATAGGGGCCAATGTACCTAGGGTTGAGCTTCCCTTTCTTCCCAAACCGCATGACTCTCTTCCATGGAGAAATTCGAAGGAAGACTTTGTCACCAACACCAAACTCCAAGTCCCTTCGACGATTGTTAGCATAGCTCTTCTGCCGACTCTGAGCAGCCTTTATGTGTTGTTGGATGGCATGAACCTGTTCTGTCATCTCTTGCACGAGATCAGGCCTAAGAAGCTTCTTCTCACTAGTTTCATCCCAACAAGTAGGAGTTCTACACCGCTTTCCATATAGAGCATCATAGGGTGCCATCTGAATACTCGAATGGAATCTGTTGTTATAAGAGAACTCCACTAATGGGAGGTGTTGATCCCATCCACCTTTAAATTCCATTGAGCTTAATCTCAACAAGTCTTCGAGTGTCTGAATAGTCCTTTCAGATTGGCCATCAGTTTGAGGATGATAGGCCGTACTAAAATTCAATTCAGTATTCAGAGCATGTTGAAGACTTCTCCAAAATTTTGATGTGAATCTTGGGTCACGATCAGATACGATGGATAGTGGTACCCCATGCAGCCTTACCACTTCCTTCACGTATATCTTGGCAAGCTGATCCGGAGAGAAATCTTCCCGAATAGAGATAAAATGGGCTGTCTTGGTGAGACGGTCCACAATAACCCATATCGCATTGTTTCCTTTGGATGTTTTCGGGAGACCAGTTACAAAGTCCATAGTGATATTATCCCACTTCCACACTGGTATGGGTAGTGGTTGTAATACCCCCTTAGGAAGTTGTCTTTCTGCCTTTACTTGCTGACACACCAGGCACCTTGTAGTGTAATCAGCAATCTCCCTCTTCATGTTATCCCACCAATAATGATCACGAAGGTCTCTATACATCTTAGTACTTCCCGGGTGTATAGAGAATGTAGAGCTATGAGCTTCATCCATCAGTTCTTTCTTTATCTCCGGAATAGATGGAACACATAGTCTTGTACGAAATTTCAATACACCTTCTTGATCAATATTGAAATCAGGGAACTTCCCATCCTTTACAGCCTCAAACTTCTCCTGCAGCAAAGGATCTTCTTTTTGAGCCTTCTTGATCTTCTCTAGTAATGAAGGTTGAGAAATCATTTGGGATAGGGTTGATGATGTCCCTTTCCTTATAATTCCCATGTCCAGTTTTACTAGATCTTTAATCAAGGGATCTCCCAGGATCCTCATTGTTTCCAGAACAACAGGATCTTTCCTGCTTAATGCATCCGCGACTTTTTTTGCTCTTCCTGGG
Source organism: Viscum album (assembly GCA_963277665.1). Taxonomy (NCBI): domain Eukaryota; kingdom Viridiplantae; phylum Streptophyta; class Magnoliopsida; order Santalales; family Viscaceae; genus Viscum; species Viscum album. The sequence continues at coordinate 1,825,386,513 of OY728150.1, read as the reverse complement.
TGATAATGAATTGAACAATCATAGTCTTTAATAAGCTCCAACCGTCTCCTTTGTCTCATGTTAAATTCTTTCTGTGTGAAAATATACTTTAAACTTTGGTGGTCAGTGTATATATCACATTTCTCCCCATAAAGGTAGTGCCTCCATATCTTTAGAGCAAAAACAACTGCCGCCAGCTCTAGATCATGCGTAGGATAATTCTTCTCATGAATCTTCAACTGTCGAGATGCATAAGCAATTACTTTGTCATTTTGCATGAGGAAGCACCCAAGCCCTTTCAGAGATGCATCTCTAAAAATAACGAATCCTTCTCCGATAGAGGGTAGTGTTAACACAGGTGCAGTAACCAATCTCTTCTTCAGCTCTTGGAAACTTTCCTCGCATTCCATTGTCTAGATGAACTTAACCCCTTTTCGAGTCAACTTGGTTAGTGGATTAGAAAGCCGTGAAAAGTTTTTCACAAACCTCCTATAATATCCTGCAAAACCAAGGAAACTACGAATCTCAGTTACTGTTGTGGGTTGAGGCCACTCCTCCACAACCATTGTCTTTGCAGGGTCAACCGAGATTCCTTCATTGGTTACGATGTGCCCCAAGAAAGCCACTTGTTGTAACCAAAACTCACACTTGCTGAACTTCCCAAAGAGCCTCTCCTTCCGCAGAGTTTTCAATATAACCCTCAGATGATCTTCATGCTCCTCACGACTTTTTGAATATATCGAAATATCATCAATAAAGACTACCACAAAGTTATCAAGGTAGTCCTTAAAGACTCGATTCATCAAATCCATGAAAATAGCGGGAGCATTAGTCAAGCCGAAGGGCATAACAGTAAACTCATAATGCCCATATCTTGATCGGAAGGCAGTCTTTGGAATATCTTCCTTCTTCACCCTCAGTTGATGATAACCAGATCGAAGGTCAATCTTAGAGAAGAATTGAGCCCCGCGAAGTTGGTCAAATAAATCATCAATTCTTGGAAGAGGATATCTGTTCTTCACCGTGATCCCGTTCAGTTCTCTATAATCAATGCATAGCCGCATTGATCCATCCTTCTTCTTCACAAAGAGAACTGGTGCTCCCCAAGGAGACACACTCGTTCGGATAAACCCCTTCTCCAACAAGTCTTGGAGTTGTTTCTTTAACTCTTCTAGCTCCACATTGGCCATTCTATACAGAGTCTTTGATATCGGTTGGGACCCAGGTACGAGTTCAATGGAGAACTCTACCTCTCTTTCTGGGGGAGGTCTAGGTAACTCCTCAGGAAATACATCCATGTATTCCTGAACAATCAGAACATCTTCTATTTGTATGCTCCCTTTCCCTTCTTCATCTTCACCGATTAACTCCATAAAGAATGCTATAGGAGGTGATTCTAGATAGGGATCAGTTCGGGATATCTCTCCTTGGAAGATAACTGTAGGTCGTTCATTCAAGACTACTGAGATTTCCTTACTTCTGCATTTGATCTTAGCATTATACTTTGAGATCCAGTCCATCCCTAGTATAATGTTGAATTCCATCATGGGAATGACTACTAGATTTGCAATAAGATTGTGCTCACCAAAGTAAACACTAGAGTCTCTAAATACTGTTGATGCAAGGATAATCCCACTTGGAGTCTTGACAGACAACTCTACCTCTAGCAGTTCGGGGATTGATTCTATATTCCTTGAAAACTTGGAGGAAATAAAGGAATGCGTAGAACTAGAATCAAATAAAGTAATTTCTAGTTTTGAGAGGACAACAAGAGTACCTGCTACCACATCGTTCGGGACTTCAACTTCAGCTGTTGTGATAGCGAAAGCACGACCTTACTCTCTTGGCCTCTGCTGAGGTTGATGGTGATTCCCCTCCACCGCCCTCGGATTTGGGCATTGGTTAGCAAAGTGCCCAAGTTGTCCACACTTGAAGCATGTGACTACGGGTAGGGCCAGAATCATCTTTCCTCTGTCGTTAGTGTTGGGAAGCTGAGACTTCACCTCACTATGACAATTCCAAGCAATATGGCCTCCTCTTCCACACTTGTAGCACTTGCCACTTCCGTTCAAGCAGTTCCCCAGATGATTCTTCCCACATTTATTGCACGTGGTAAGTTGCATTTTCTTTCCACCTCTTCTCTAATCAAAAGACTTCCCTAAACTGGGCTCCAACGATCTCTTCTTCTCATTTGGTTTATGAGACCACTGTGTCTCACCAAACTCCAGCTCGACTTTCATAGCACTTCAAACTATTTCTTCATAGCTATCATAGTCCCTGTTGGATAGATTCTTCCGCAGATGAGGTCGTAGTCCACCAAAGAATCTATCAACCTTCCCATTAGGGTCCATGAAAAATCTTGAGGTATAACGGGAAAGCCTTGTGAAGTTCATCTCATAGCTTCCAACAGATTCGTTCTCCTTCTGCTTCAGCTCGAGAAACTCTTTCTCCATTCTCATTCTCATGGAACGAGGGAAATACTTGTTAAGGAAAATTCCCCGAAATTATTCCCACTCCATAGATTTTATCTCTCCTCGTGGCTTCGTTTTTTTGATCAGTGACCACCACTGATCAGCTTCTCCCTCTAGGCGGTAAATAGCAAGGGTGACTTTTTCTTGTTCCGAACAATGAAGTACAGAAAAGATCTTTTCAATGGAGCTTATCCATTGTTCCGCAACCAATGGGTCAGTAGATCCACTGAATGTTGGCGGTCGTTGACGCATGAAGGACTCAACAGAGTGTTGTTCCCTTCGTGTTGAGGTCAGCCTCTCAGCTTGATTCAAGTTATTACCCATAACTTGAGTCAGTTGGTTCATCATTCGCATGAATGTTTCCATTCCGGCTTCCATCGGAGGGCCATCAGCACATGGTGCATTACGGTCACCATCGGCACGGTTCCTCCTATTGCCCTCCATTTTCTAAAAGAATAAAACCTTAGTAAAAACTTATTTCATTTATGAATCTTTTAACTAAGACTTCATGCTTAGACAATTACACTTTTCTATAATTCCTTCATAATGATTCATAAAAAGCTTGTGATTAACCAAACATATCCCTCGGGAGTGTCGTAACCAAGAGTGCAGCAAGGCCCGTTATCGTGCACCAGTTCCCGTTCGAGTCTAGCTCAAAGCGGTGTTTTCGGGTTTTACCTCTATGTACATCTGTGCCAGAGCAGCCTCTACCTGCTCGTATCCAGACAGGGATGTATTTGTTTGATAAACCACTTACTCAACACTTACCAAAATACCAGGAAGTTTTCCTATATTTAAACTTTTCTATAGGGTTCTTCCTAAAGTTTTTATATCCTAATTTCCACAAATAACTAAACCATCCTTTGATACCAACTATAGCATCCCGCCTTTTTATAACATAACTTTCATTTCATTACACGGAACTGAGGATCGTTAAGGTTTAGTGTCTTGGAAACAAGGATCATAATACATAAAAAAACATAAAACATTCTTCTTAAACACTTGAAAGGCTTCTCCTTTAGTTCATCCTAGGTTCATTACTGCATCTCATAACCTGGGGACATACATCAAAATAAAGGGTGAGCAGAAGTCCCAGTAAGGGAAACAAGAGAAACATTTTACATGTGAACTTGAGATACTTCAATAAGGACATGAGAAGAACTTTAAGGCATGAGAAAGAAATCATGAGATACATAAAAATAACATTTTTCATAACTTGAAGATGTGGCTGCAACATTTAATATTGACAATCGTTTCGTTTCACCAAGGTCCATCCCCAAGGTGTCGTTAAAAATTACCAAGGTTATTCACCAAGGCGTCGTTAAAATGGTCATCTCTAGAGATTAAGTCTTTACCCAATGCATTGGAGCGCTATCAGGGCGCACCCTTAAATTTGCCTTTATTATCATGTGATCCACATATATCATCATAAAACATTTCATAAATAACCCATATAGCATAAAATAAATGGGTTTCATTTCATAATCATAATGTTTTAAAAAAACTTCTTTAAAGACATGATCTTTACGTAACTTTAAACCAACGGAAAGGGAAAGCGGGTATCATGTATGTAAATCCCAGAATTTAAAATGGAACATTTTTAAATATATGTGAATACCCTTGTAGAAATAAGAGCTTTGAGTAATCACTTTATAACATAAAATAATTTTTGAGAAAAGAGAGAGGCATTTTGAGACGAAAATTCTGCAGCATAACGGCTATGTTACAAGGTTTTAGAAAACGTTGAAAAGAGAGGGAACATGGGTCGAACAATCATAATTGACCCATAAAACAGTAGAGGGACAGAATAATAAGGATATATGGACATGGTGATGCAATTTTAAGGACATACCATTTGAAATGAAAAACATGGAAGGAAGACAAAAATTTGATTTCTCTTATGACAATTCGGCAGCCTAACGGCGTCACTTAAGCTTCAACAAAAATGAATTGAACAAATCAAATAGGGTCTCTCATCATATGATCATAAGAGATCAGTATGATAGATATAGAGATCATAACCCAACATAATAAAAAGGAACTTGAAAGATTTGACATGAAAATCGAACTTGAAAAATGAGAAGGGTGAAAGAATCACTTAAACATTCGGCAGCCTAACGGTGTCACTTAAACTTTCATAAAACGAAATGATGAGAGTAAGAGGGGATCTCTCATCATATAAATATGAAAGGGGAAGTAAGAGGAATATAAGAGAACATCCTCTCACATAATAACATGGAGCATAAAAGGAATGACATAAAAGAGATTACATGAAAAGAAAGAGAGGGGTCGGATCCCTTACCTTAAAACGTGACTCTTGAAACTCAAAGGATTGGACCTTGAGGGCTTGGGGGCACCTTGGGAGGACTCCTTGGAAGGTAAGAAGACCATAACTTCGTTGGGGGAGAGTTGGGAGTGAAAACTAAAGGAGGAAAGGGTGGGTATTTATAGGGAAAGTGAGGGGACAAGGCATTAATGGCCAAGGGACACCTCACATGTGCTTTTCTCAAACCCATGTGCTCTCCCTTGGCATTTATCATGGAGTTAGGCCCCATGGGGCCCCCAAAACAATAATTCATCACCCTTGGCCGACCAACCCTCAAAAGATCACATGATATCATCATGACACTGCTATGATGTCATTAAACATACAGAAACCCTAAAACTGTATTTTTTACTATTCACTGAAAATTCATCTTTCTCAGAAAAATCCCAAAATTTCACCTTAACCAAATATAAATTCTCTGATTTCAAAAATGAAATCCATTTTATAAAAATAATTTTCTAAATATTTTTAATTTAATTTTTAAATAAAAACACTATTCATCGAAAATTCATTTTTTTCAGAAAAAAACCCAAAAATTACCATAACATAATATCGATGCTCTGAGTTCAAAAATAAAGTCATTTTTATAAAAATAATTTTCTAATTATTTTTAATTAAATTTTTAATTAAAAAACACTATTCACCTGAAAAAACTAATACTTGATGAATAATTTATGAAACAGTTATTTACCCATTTTATTGAATCACATTACTTAATCTAGGTGTCTAAATTATATTAAAACTTTCTTTGAGTGAAATTACTAATCCATTTGGTCACATTACTAATCCTAAGCGTAAAATCACTATTCATAATTTATTATTCATCAAAAATTAAGTTGATCTTATTAGACTCCAAATTCCTTACTGAACACTTTTGTATAAGACCATTTTTTGAAAATCATTACACATCATTAGTTATTTAAGGTTTACATAAATATTTTAAAATATCCTTTTTTCGAAATTCATCAATAAAATACATTCTAAAATTATCTAGACATTTGAAATTTCACAAACTTCACTAAAGGAAGAAATCTCAATTTATTCACCCGAAAGGATTACACAAGGAAGCTAGGGTCTCGTCACATAGCCCCTTATAACACCGGCATACGACCGAAGTGTAAGGTGTGCTATGGTGAGAGAATCTGAGGGAGGCTCAGATAACATTGCCCTAGTAGTAATCTCTACTAACTTGAACTTCTCCCGTAGGCGTTTCTGTTCAAGCTTGACACGCTGGAGTTCGGCTTGGGCTTGGTCCAAAGAGAAGCCCACAGATGCTACCTCCTTCCCAAGCTCTGATAAGTGGGCTTCATAAACGTTGAGTCTACTGGATGAAGCCATCGACTCCTCTTTCTGCATTAACCATTAACATCTTATTAAATCAATAAGAGTAAGTTAATATACTACTCAAAAAGATTGGGTCGTTACATACACTTCCCAATAATTAACTCCCTATATTAGTAATGGTGTGGTGTGTTTTAATACTCGATACATAATCATATCATTTTATTCAATATCTAAAATATATCCCACAAAATTATTCTCTCATAGTAACCTTATTAAACATATCCTACATAAAACCTTTCTTGAAAACTGATGGAAAATTTAACATAAGAATTAGTAAGCTCAAATGCTCGGTAAGGGTAAACAGGATAGGTATCAAACAATGATCACATGTAATCATATGATAATAATATCAGAATAAGATCATGATTATTACGTAAGAATTTCTTACCCAATCATTCATTGATCATAAATATTTTTTCTAGGAATAAATATTTAGTATTTCTAAAGAATTATTTCATAAGAGTGAGGAATCATTATTAATCAATATTAATCCTTGAGAAAATATATTAATAATAATATGTCGTATGAATTATAGAAATATCATAAGGATTGAAAACAATTTAATTTAACAATTTCCCATTACATGACCCTTATATTTAAAATATTGCTATAGTAAACTTGGTTTACTACAAATTCCATCATTTCCCTAGTTAAGTTTCACTTGAAAAACTAACATTGTGGACAGAGACCCTTAAAGAACTTTCTTCACTAACCATTACAGTCCATATTATCCCTTGAGATATAAATAATTTCATAGTGAATTATAATTAATTAATACTCCCATCTAAAACATAATGAAAACAAAACATATATGTTCCATTATACCATAAAAACATTTATCATTCCATTATAGAGTAACCCATTAAAAAACATGTTTCTTTATGATTTTCACATTAAATAATAATAATTCATGAAGAGAAAGGGCATGGATGGAATAATTTGATCATATCACTAGTGAGGTATAGGAAACATCAAAATATTTTTGAATAATTGAAGAATATATTTCAAATATTTTTTCATCATTTATTTTGTAATTGGGAAATTTTTTGTTTCCTTTAGTATCCTCAAAAACAAAAAAATTAAAAAATATTTTTGAACGGATTTTTTCAAAAAAAATTATGGGGAGTAATAAAGTGGTATTAAAATAAAATAACGCTGATGAAGATAGAAAAAATAAAAATCCATTAGAATTAAAAAATATTCCATTCACACATTTGGTAAGAAGTCTCAAAATATATCTTTCAGAAAACAAGAGGAAGATTACTTTTAAAATATTAAATTGAAATTAAATTTTATTGAAAATTATTTAAAATAATCATTTGATCATATAGAAGAATATTTGTGTTTTTTTTAAATAATGTTAACAAGGAATAAAAATTTCATTGACCAAATATGAAATAAATACATCCTTAAAAACATTTTCTCATTTTTTAAGTAATAGTGTTGGGTGATTCAGAGAATTACATAAAATCCACCTAAAATAGTATGATAATAAAATTGGTTTGTTTTAATAGATACAGAGTACATAAATCACCCAATGAATATTCATGCATTATAAACCCTAATTAAAAATGATATTGAACCATAAACCCTTCATAGGGTCCTGTAATTCTTCTTATACACTCTTAAGATCTTCTTCTTCAAGAAACCTCCATTATCATACTCCTCAAGCCTTCCACGGATTTTCATTTGGAAATAAATGAAGATCTAATAAATTTTTATTATATTTAAATAGAATTTTTAGAGATATTGGTTATGCTATATGGCATCAATGGTGTGAAAATTGTATGTTGAATGGACCAAATTTTATAACTGAGGTGGGTGGAAAACTTATAATTACATAAAATATTAAAATATGATAATGCCATATTCAGGTGAATGTGGTAAAACAATAATCTTATTTACAAATATAGGAATATTTTGGTATGAAATAAACCTATCCAATATGATTGAGACATATTCTAAAATTATTCTAACCATTATATCTTTAGTTTAACCCCTCATTCACCCTTTAAACTCTTATCGTATTGAGTAAATTTTACATTACTTCCTATTAATTATGGAAAAAATGAAATTTACCTACACAAAAAATTTAGAAAAACAAATTTTAAATATCGAAACCATTTTATAAAATTCAATTTAAATAGTTCTGTGAAATTATTTTTTAAATAATCATGAAAAATTAAATGAATTTTTTTAATGAAAAATATGATTTAAACATAAAGATGAATTTATTCTCACAATTAAATGATATTTAAAATATTTTAAGGAATATATTATCTAAAAAGTTCATTAAAATAATTAATCATTAGAGGTCAGCCTAATTTATAAATATAAAACATAATTTCTCACATAAAAACACTTTTTCATATAAAAAAATCTTTTTAACAAAAAATTATTTTATTATCATGTATACCTAAATGATAGAATATGAATTTATTTTCTTGATGTGTAAAAATCATTTTTAATATTTATAATAATATAAAAAATTATTTTTCACATAAAATAATACTTTCAAATAGTTCATTAAGATCAATTATATTTCATAAATGATTCAGAAATTATTTTAAAAAATTATATTTGATTTAAATTGTATATAATGTTCTTCAATTAAAAAATAATAATAATTATACATATAATTTTATGGAACCTTTTTAATAATATATTAAAAACATTTATTAAATAAAGATAAATATATTTTAAAATCTCAGTTTGTTACACATCTGATATTCCTTTTAGTTCTAAATGAATATTTTTCCTCTATAAAATTTGTATTCTAGGTCTATGTAAACCATCTGATATTCATTGTATATGATATCAACCATTAATTAACCATGAATAAATTTTATTGAAATTACTATTTTAGATAATGTGGGTTCTTTAAAAAAAATTCTTTATTTTTCATAATGGCTTATCAGGAACACCAATGGGGAGCTATTGTGTTTGTTACACATCGATATATAGTTTCATTGACATGTATTTCCTATTTTTTCTAGAATCATAGTGATAGTATATAAAAATAATTCTCTAATACCAATGAGTTATTGACATGTTTATTTGGTCTAATATTTATATTAGGTAACTTTTACCCACTTTAATTAGGAATATTAATCAAGGTAGAATTATTCTAATGAACATGCATGACTACTTCATATGTGGGACACTCACAAGAAAACAAATTAATATCATAGTGTAACTATATAATAATAAAATGGAATAATACAACTCAATATGAATTTGATAAAAAACATAATATTTTTCAACATGTAATACACTAAAATAATCATACAATAAATATAGAATAAATTAAACCGAATATAATAGGTGAGTTATAGGCCCTACTCCTTCCAAAAATGGACTCCTTCACTAACCCCACATAATGCTAAAGAATATAATCCTACATTATCCTAGATAAATAAATCTACATGCAATATCTATCAACATACATTTTGATCTAAAGATATGGAAATTAAATATGCATGCCAATAAAAGTATCTTGGTAGGGTTGGAGAATATAGACTATGTAGGGAACCACTACTATACCTGAACATAATGGTCAGTACGAAATTGTTTGGACGAATACATCTACTCATTTCTTTAATTTTACAGTAAAATTGTTTCATATCTAATTCATAATCATGACATTGAAATAATAACAAAAAAATTGATATATGAAATAAAATAATACATTATGTAACTTCATATATAGAGAAGATCAATTCTTATACTACTTAAATCATGGTCATTCTTGGGATCTAAGATGAGTAGGGTGGGTATTGTCAATGGCATATCCATACAAACTAAGAACATGTAATTTCATATCTTGGTAGCCTATAGGAAACATATATCATGTGGAAATGGGGAATAATATATAATTGTGATGACACTGAGGACCCATCACATTTAGGGAAATTGGATTGTATATAAGGTAGTTTGGTTAGAACACCCCTCTTAACAAATATTTTATATCATTTGTAAGATTAATTACTCAAAGATCTTATAATAACAATATATATACATAAACATTCTAATATTATCATCATCTATAAAATAAATATTGTTGATCAAGGAATCATTATTTGTTATGTAAACCAATAAGCCCTGTGTAAAAAGGAAACAAAATTATATGTGTATTTTATGAATTATTAAATAATAGATAACATTTTAATATGGGAAATAAATATTATAAATATATATAATTAATTTTAATTCTAACTAATATACTGTTGAAAATAATTACCACGTTAACAAGAAATACAAGATAGAAAAGAAATATAAGGGAAAAACATTTTTTACACAAATCATATAAGTAGGAGAAGATAACATTATATGAAACATGAAATAAAATTTAAAAATATTCACAGAATTAGGAAATTAAAAATAAAATAAAAACTATAATCATTGTTAGACATTGATGTGAGCTTTTCCCCAATAGAGGTCTGGTTATTTGAAATAGTATTATTCTAAAGATACTTTATGGGAAACATATATTTTAAATAGAGTGTATAATTTTAAATAAATTATTACACATCAATACATTACTTCTTAAAAATAAGTTCATTAAATATTCCTTGTATTATGTAGTTTATTAAAAAAAGTGATCATTGACTATTAGAAAATAATTGGTTTTATAAAAATTAATTATGAGTTCGACAGATAAGAGTAAAACTAAACTTAATTGTTTTTCAAAATGGTAAAATTTTAGAGTTTTGAAAAATTAAAAGTTTAAATACATATGTAAAAAATGAGAATAAAAACATAATATGTAAACCAATCATATCTTTCATATTAGTGGCCCCACAATGGATAGACAACACATAGTGTGTAAGAGACAAGATTAAACTATAATAATCAAATAAATCATCAAAAAAACTATTGCATAATTTAGATTCGGTTATTTCATCATAATGGGATAACATATATTATATTACACAATTGTGAAATTAACATGAAAATAATGGTCAAAACTAGTTTAACTGATCACAATGTAATATAAGGAAATACCAAAATCATAATCCCTATAGTATCAAAATATAAAATGAATTAGAAATATATAAGATAAATTTCAATATTATAGAAAACATTATGAGATGGATTAGATATGGAATAATAACTATGAAAATTTCATTAATTGTTGTAGGATGTTTGAAAAAGATTTATATATAAGGGGTAATATAACTCTTGAAATCTAACAATTAGAGTCTGACATTTAGAGTCTGATAATTCTCATATTAATAAACATATATTTTTGAACGCCATAAAAAATGAATAAATTATTAGGATATTAATAGTATTTATCATTATTAAAATTTAAAATTATTCAATGAATAATATTATGATTCCATATATATGGCTTTGAAAAAAATAAGATTTATTAGAATTAGAGTTTTCAAATTTTAGGAAATAAATGCATCATTTTGAAATACAGTATTATTTTTTCAGTAATTAAATATCAAATTAATTTAAAACTTTTTTTATAAAAGGATCTAAAATTTCGAATCATCATGTTTAAATTATCAAATCATGAAATTTTCATAATTTTCTAAGACTCCCATGTTTTTTGGTAAAATCTATAAAATAGTATGAAAATAAAGTGAGTATTATAAACTAATTATGATTTTAATGTTATATATTGATAAAAATATTTGAATAAATGTCCAAATGTAAGTTATTTTATCAGTTTACTATTTTTTTAGGAATTAAAATGGCTATCTAAATCATTAAATATCTTCTCAAAGTCAATAATATAAATTAAAATATAAAAATTATATTTCTATGAAAACATTATATTTCCATGGAAAAGGGAAAAAATAATGGTGTTCTTTTCTAAAACATTAAAATATCAATAACCATAAAATAAATACATAGTTATTATAATGGTTTTTAATTTTTTACATCAAAATTTTTCAAGGAATATGCATAGAAATTGATAAAAAAAATCTCCCTCACATACAATAAATAACCTCCCATCAACCTATTCAACTTCTCTAAATAATTATGTATCATAGTTTTCCTATCAAGATTAATATCTATAATTCCTTTAAAGTATTTCAATGATTATAAGTTGCACTTATCAATAACTAAGAGGCTTTCTTGTATGATTATTATCTCTAACATCTTCTCTATCATTATTTTTTCCATCCTTCGGTTTCCATTTAATTTAAATGATAATGATTTTATGCCTCATTAGTATAATATATTTATCATATTATCAATGACATGTCGGCATTACCACTCTTTATAAAACCTTTATAATCAATTATAATTCTAAACAAAAATATATTTATAAAACATCAAATAATATTACTAATGAAAATACTGTGTAGTTTCCTAGAAATGAAATCTTTGTTTGGATACAAATAAATGGATACTGAATCTTCATAAAATGAAACTAATGGTAATTACCATAAAAATGGTACATAGTTATTAATAAAATCTTCACTCAATGCATAATAAATCAAAATAACTACACAGATGGTTTGAAACTCTAAGGGTATGTGTTCTGGTAATTAGAAAAACTCATTATATGTCATAATGAGGGATTATTTTAAATTGATATCTTCACGCAATGAAATTTTCCTTTCACTAATACCTTGTGAACATTCCTACAAGAAGATTAATTTTCATTACTTTGTGAATACCCTATTATTTCTATGTTAATTATGGAATATTCAACTAGATAAACATATTTTTCTACTGAATGGGAAAATATTGATATTTTATATATAGATTATCAATAAATAGAAAACTATTTATTACATGGAAATTGTTATATATAAGGTTTATTTAGAAACAATAAGATATGTATTGATTATTTATTCTCTTTATATGATGGATGTAATGGACTTGTTATGTTATGGTGGGGTTGGGAATTATATTATCCCTTGATGAATTAGAGTCTCACATATTAAAAAATTAGTTTTATATTTTTTATAAATTCATAATTTTTTATATAATATATCTTGTTTTAAGTCCTTGAAACTATACATGTGATGTGTGACACTATGAATTGAATAATTATTAAAGCAGTTATTATACTGATTAATTTAATTATTGTTATTTAATCAATGGATATATTTTTTTATTAAATTTATTTATTCATAAAATATTATTGATTCAATGCTTATGTATAAAATTTTCAATGGGATGAATGAAATAAAATATCATATTTTCCATTATTACCATGCGCTCTTTAATATTGGTTCCCTAATCCACCCAAAATAATTTAAGTATGACATCCTTATAGTTCTGGATAACATGGATATGGTGATGACCATATAGATGTTGAATCTCATGAAGGTAAAAGGGGATATCATTTCATTTAACCCATATAGAGCTCTTACACCATATAGAATCACCATTATTTTCTTTAAGGATTACAAGGATTTTTTTAAGATGACATAATGAGGTTGATTCTTGTTCTTACAGTGATAAAATCCTACTAAAGAGAATAAATTCCAAATATATAGTCATATTCCCTATATTATATTTTTCCCCTTGATATATATAGATATATTGTTTATAACTAATTTTTTTAAAAATATAAGAAAAAACTTTTACAAAAGACTCTCCATCATCATTATAATTGTTTTTTATTATAGTCAAAATGTGTTTGGTCAAGGAAGAAATATATGGGACAATATGTTCCCCGTTTTTCAATGTATCAATCTACTGGGGAAGCCTAATAGGTTTAGGAATATTTCTCTCAAGTCCAATGTCCTTAATTTTATTGACATAATAACAAGGATTTTATGATTGAGATACTCTATAGTCTTGGATTCGTTGGAGTTTTCAACTATATGATTCACCCATTTCTTGTAAATTAGTTAGAATCATTGCTCTAGTCAATGGAACTACTAATGTATATTTATCATGATATTATGGAATTAGATTGGGTGATACTATCTAATCTACCTTATTTTTAATTTTTAAAGATTTTTTTGAATATCTAATATTGATATAGATAAAAAGGGAAACCTCAATACCATTCAATATATGATAGGTCTAAAATAAATTTCTCACTTATTTTATACTAGGATCTAATCCAATTTATCAAGGGATGTTTAAAGATTTTAGAATCTATTAGTGAGGTCCTAAATAATTTGGATCCATCCAAAAAACATTATTTTGACTCTAATAAATACTATATTTTCATTGGTTATAATTTAATATATCATAGGGATCTAATCATTAAGATAATTATTAACATTATATTGGGATGTTGACCATTAATCTTCCTAGGAACACCTAGGTTATATGGAATTCATATGACTACTCACCTTAGGGTTATTTTTAACATGATTAAAAATAGTAATATTCCAGGAAGGGTAAGTCTCTCTCTCTCGGTAGAAGAAATGATTTCTATTACCAAGGTCATTTCAATTTAATATCATTTATACTCTTTTATGGGTTTTTAATAACACATCTTCTTGATCAAATGATTGAAAAAAATTTATAGAAACCTCATATGGTGTGGAATTACCTATGAGTGGAAATTAATGGTGGTAATAGAGATCACCTGTTGTAAATAATTAATAGAGGGATAATAATTATTAAAAACCTTTCCATGATCAATGATTCACCTTGGGATAAATTTTGAAAGAGCACACTCAGTTAAAAATCAAATAGAAACCAATTATTGAACAACATATTTATCAACTAAATGGTTTTTGGAATCATTCATAATCTTCTCTCCTCCATTTAATTTTATATTAAATATTCTAAAATAATTTTAATGGTAAATACTTTTTGTTTTTATTCTGTCAATTATAATATCATATTATAAAAAGATAATCGGAATACCTCTTCATTAGTTAATTATTTTAATGTATTGATTCAAGGTCCCAACGTAAGAATCGTTGATAAAATTAGATATTAATTAGAATAACTATGTTCCCCTCTCTAGAAGGATATCTTTTATGGTATTTTCATGTGAATAAAAGAAACCATGATTTAGGGGATGGAAATGAAAGGAACTCTCATTTAAATGTTTTACCTTAGCTTCTATATGGGTTGGACCACCAACATTGCTTATTGTTATATAATTTTGGTAATATCTAGATCAATCCCTCAGGATACACTCTCATTTGGATGATAGAATACAACCAACTTTTACTGAATATATTTCTCATGAAAACTGGTATTAATGTTCATAATATGTTTAGTTTTTGGAAACCTATACATGACCATATTTATCATGTCTTCTATCATTTTTAATTTGATAAAAATATGTAGAATATTGTTGATATCCACTTTGATGTGGGGAATTTTAATACAGTGGATGTCAATTCCCTTCTGTCTCATAGTGAAATTCATGGAAAATCATCCCAATTTAAGAGTCCTCTCAAAATAGATGTAATAGAATACTTTTGTAGGATAATAAGAAATATGAATATCAATAGATTAGATTTCAACTTAATCGATCTAAACATGGACTTAATGAATATAATATCTAATCTTAGGGTGAATAAGTATTTGAATACTAGTTTGGTTGGGATTAAAATCTATATATTATTTATTTAGATGGTAATTCATGGTCATAATAAAAAATGCAGTGTCATTATCTCAATTGTTTAGAAACCCCCCAAAACATGTTAGATCAAGATTAACATGGATGGTGATTCCAAAGAAAACATAGTACCATAGGCTATAGTTGAATATTTACAGACACATATGGGATATAATTTTAATGGTTATTTAATAAAATTAGGATAACCATATCCTAGAATGATGGGATGGAATATATGATTCTAGAGTTATTGGTTGGGAGATTCAACAAATAGAACAAATAATTGCTTCAGGTGGATTACACCTTCATTATGCATAGAATAATGTTTAATATATCCTCTAAATCATTTAGGATTATATTTAATGGTAGTTTTTTCATGTTTATAGTTGGATAATAAATATTTTTGTGTCCTAAACACATAGATAGGGTAATAGAATTTATGGTTGATTAGACAGTAAAGGAGTTTTTTTAAGGGGATGTAATTCGTATTTATCTATTCCAAAGTAGATTGAGTACATATTATTCCATTAATTTTTTTAATAAACTAACATTTCATTTTTTTTATATCATTATATGTTCCATAGAGTTCTAGTCAATGGGAACTCTTATTATTAAATATATGTCATTTTCTATAAATGACTCCAAATAAAAGGAATATAAAGTTTTTTCCTCACCAGTAATCAATGAAGATACTTCCCTTATAACACAATCAATGATAATATTGTTTTATTTGAGGATATAATGTATATATTATGGTAGTTAACCCAATTTTTGAATAATTTCCTTTTCTATATGGAATAATCAATTTTTCAACATCAATGTACAGTAATTTTTTATGGATTCAAGTGGAAGAAAACTATAACATTATATGGAATAAGTAATCCATTATTTTTTACAGTAATAGGTGAAATAATTTTAGAGTATACTAATTTATTTGAATATATTTAATATTTTAAGGTTATCAATGTTATATATATTTTATGTGGATATTTTGATCAATGGTTTTATTTTATTAAAAACAAAAATAAAGTGGAAAATATGGAAATAATTGAGTGGAATGATTTTAATGTGATATGATAATAGAAATATTTTCCTAATGATAAAAGTGATAAAATGGAATGGAAATTCCATAATTGAATAAAAATGAGGTGAAAGTTGTGGCTGAGTATGAAGTAAACATTACATGGATATAATGGCATGTTTAAAACTAAGAATAATATCTAAAAATTAAGATTAATCATGTATCTGATGTGTTGGATCCAAGATTTTGATGTTTCATGGACTATGAATCATATTTTTCATATGAGTATATACAGAATAGTTCCATAATGACTGAAATGGATTTCCCTTCTTATTTTACTTTCAATGGTAACCAATAAAATAAGAGGTTGTTTTAGAAGAATGTTGAATAGAATTTAACAAAAAAGAATAAGGGAATTGTATAATTATATAAATGTAATAACTATAGGAAGAAACACTAGAAGAATTTTGTAAAGAAAATAGTATTGTTTCACTAATGTGGTGAAAATACCATTAACCATATGAGTTCATTAAAAATAATCAATCCAAAAAATTTAAAATTGTTTACTTTTAGAGATAATACATTATATTCGAATAAATAACTCAACCATCAATAGAATATTTTCTAGATGGGGCCAGGGGAGGAATAATGGGCTTATGAAATTACTACTATAGATATTAAAACCTAAATTATGTTATAGTAGGTACCAGAAAATTCCACCTAGAAGTCAATTCTTCTAACCATTTAATAAAGCAAAATAAAAATTATACAAAAAAGTCAAAGAGGTAAAACATAAAGGATTTACCTCATCTAGAAAAGTCGAAGATAAAAATCATAAAATCACAAATCATTTTCATAATTAAATTCCTATAAATTTTTCCATTTATATTGAGAATTTCGTTGATTTAAGATCTTAAGGATCTCAACATTGATCTATCTTGGCACCATAGAGAAAGATCTATTAGAAACTTTCTTTGTAAGATTAGAGTAACCCTTCCTCGGCTTTCTCTTCATATGTGATGATATGAGGCCCTAATTTTCAGTCAGATTCTTCCTTCCATGAATGATAATATCCTTGAATGAGGATTTATCTCTACCCAAATCCTTAAGGTGTTGTTTTCAGTCATCCTTAATTCATTAGATACATTACCCCACTTATCAAAGGTATTTGAAGAGTTACAGATCATCTAGATCTCATCTTGATAGTTATAATTTTAAACAGAAATATATTGGGAACCATCCTATGGAGCCAACCTAGAAAAATTAGACTCTCTCATCTACATGAAATAATTCACCATTAACTAAGGCTATGTGTTAGTGTCCTTCAATCCAACACACTAAAAATCCTTATAAGTATTGTGCACATCATGGGTCCCTTCATTCATCATGTCTTCTTTAGAGTGAGTTGAGAAATCCCACTGCATGCCCAGACCGGTGTCCAAAGAGACCTCCGCCTCTTCAATCCTAAAACTATGTATTCGAGTCTACTTAAACTATATAATGGGATCTAAAGGATCATCATCTATGTTTGGTGATCCAGTCAGCCTTGAACCTAATCTATGTTGTTTCATGGTCCAATTTGAAGTAGTTATACACCACCCTCCAGGTTCCACATTTAATTTCTCACACCCACCCAATGATGAGAATCTATTCTTGATCGGTAATAATCATAGAAGTCCATACTTAATAGGTGACATATGCATTATAGGGGATAAAATAATTTAAAATCAACCCATTATTTATTATGTAAGGAGTTACCAATAAAAAAATACATTTAGAAATCATTTATATATGAATTTATATTAGTACGTATCTACTAAAATACATGGAGGTTATTTAGTATCAATCCAGGTTGTTATAACAATGGTTTTACTATGAAAAAAATCCTTATTATGTAATAGATATCAAATTTTATTTTAACATTTAAATTTAAATATAATTACATTTTTATCTTTGTGGCTCGAATAGAATATCTTATTTTTAATCAAGATATTTTGTCACCAAAGGTAGGTTTGGAATCACCTATAGTGTCTTGTCTTTATAAAATCCTGGTAGATTTTGAATCAATGATTAAGAATGATATCCTTAAAATAGAGTAATTATCAACTTTCAGGGATTATATTGATGAATATCCTAAGTAGAAAAATTGATATCAACCTCATAATAGAGTTCAATTCCCAATTCACCTCATCATTTCTATGAAACACTTATCAAATCATACCTAGAGAATTAATCTTGTGGTATTGGAGAAATTAAATAAGAAACTAAATGTTTTTTGTGATAAGGGAATCATACACACATATTTTTTTCATTTAGGAGAACCTATGTTATTTTTTAAATATAAATATGGGTCTATAAAATTGTAACTTTACTATAGAGAATTCAATTATATGACTATTAATAAAAGGTATCATTTACCTCGCATTGTTAATTTATTTGATAAACTATAATGAGATCATTATTTCTCAAATATTAATCTTAGATATAGTTATAATTAAATAAAATTCATGCAATTTGATATAAAAAATATATATTTTCCATAAATATTTGGGCTTTAAGAGTTCAAAGTAATGGCCATTATGTTATCAAATGTAGTGATAGGGTATATAGATCTAATGAATAGGTAATTCAAGGATAATCCTGGTAATTTTTTCTGGTTTTTATCGATTATTTGTTTATCTGATATAAATTCTATAAAAATTATGAAGATCATTTTTGGATTTCCCATAATAATGTAAGTGAGAAGGATATATATGGTAAATTTAGTAACTGGGAATTTATGTTCCATCGAGCCTTTTCTTCATTCAAAAATTTTCTCTAATGATGGAATCTAATTTAACTCAACAGAGAATACTTTTTCTAAATAATGTCCCAGTATAATAATTATGACAATAATATATATTTTCATTTTCATACCTAGTTATTATGAGTGAATTATTAGAAAAATAACTATTAGACAATATTTTAATGTATATAACATTTAAATGGTTCAAATTCTCTTTATTTGTGGAGTGAGAAGAATTAATTGAGGAACTAATTAGATGGAATTATTTTCTATATATTTTTATTCGTTGAATAAAAAACCAGGGTATGTGCTTATGCAAAATGATACAAAAGTTTCTTATGCATCACATCAGATGAAAAAAAAATCTATATTATCATGATCTGGACATGAAATATGTAATATTGGAATTGAAAATATAGATTAATTATCATTATGGGATTAAATGTGTTATCTATACCCATCAAATCATATGGATTTATATATTCATGTAGAAAAACTATCAACATGAGATACATGATATGGATTGAACTACTCATGTACTGTGACAATGAAATACACTACAACCTCGAGAAAGAAAAAAAGGTATTTATTACATTAAGTAGGAATGATCATGGAGTACTATATAGGAAAAATATATAAAAGTATCCATTATCCATGGATTTTGAAATTTTTAATATGTAAGTTATAAAGGAAGAACAAGAATCATTCATTTTTAAAATAATTTCCCAACAATTTTTACTTGAGATGATAAAGTGGTTTCAATAGGATGAAATATGTTTACAAAATTAGAAAAAATACATAAAATATCTGATATTAAAAGACTTCATATATGGAGATAATGTGTTGATGATTTGAAATACAATATGTTTATCATCTGTCCCTGAGATAAAGAGGTATTTATTAAATGAAGCTTATATCATAAAATTCTTTGTACACATTTGTAATTACAATATTTATATGGTACTAAAATATTACTTCTAGATAGAAAACATGATATAAAAAATTATTGATTGTGTTTCAAGATTCTTGTTATTCAAATAAGTAAAGGATAATAATCTAATGACATGAGATTTTGGGCCATTAAAATTATTAATATCCTTAAAATCTTCTCCCATGTGCAACACCAAATATAAAAACACACAAATATAACAAACCCTGAAATGTTGAAATTGCATAATTAATATAATTATTAGTTGATAAAAAATAATAAATAATTAAAATAATTAAATATAATTTTTTATTTCATTTTGAAGAAAATTTTAAAAATGGTATTGTATTTTTCCTTAATAAATTAAATTGATTATAATTAAATGTTTATTATAATATATAATATTGATATTAATAAATTAATATGTCAATATCTAATTATTTATAAATTTATATGAAATAATATTAAATACACTTGATGTTTACAAAGTTTTTTTTAATAAAATATGTTTTTCATTATATATTATAGTTTATTTAAAGATAATTTTAAAATTTATAAAATCTGAATTTTAGAAAATTAACTTCATTTTAGGATTAAAATTATCAACATTGTAAAATGATTTTATTTAAAATAATTATTTAAGGTGAATATAGAATAAAATATTAGTTTTTATAATACCATCACATTTATGTATTATAAAATAAAAGAATGAATTATCCTTTTTAGAAACATTTCTCCAAAAAAAATCTCAAAAATTTTAAAATAATAATTTAAAAATATTTTTTTGGTTTTATAAAATTAAGGATTAATGTTTGGAAACTAGATTTATATTCTACCCTTAAACAGATTTTATTTACATAAATTAAACATTATACTTTGTAATATATATATATATATATATTAATTATAACAAAATAAGTTCATATTTAAGACCGTTATTTTTCATATTTTTATTAATTTCACTTTCAATTTTTGTCATAATAGTGTGTTTATTATGATTAATGTTAATACCATGATAAGGAAAAAAATATATCTTTTCAAATAATTATTTCATAAACAACATTTCATTTTTATTTAATCAAAATAATTAATTCCATATCAAAAATTGACTCTAATATAATTTTTAAACCCACATATAAATATATTTACACACAATAAATTAGAAATCAATATTAAATATTTTTAAAACCACTTAATGGTAAAAACAATATTTTTCAACAAAATTGTTCTTCTATATATTAGATGTTTTTATTTAAAAGTTACTTTCCCTTATCAATAAGTTAAATTAGGCTACATGGAGAAAATTATTATTTTTAGAAAATAATTTTTTATTGTAAGTGTTACCTTATAATTTTTTAATAATATATAAGATAAAATGGTAAGAATTAATTACCAACTTAAAAATAAAAAAAATTAATATTTAAAAAATAAGTGGTAAATTGATTAAAGCATGTTTAAAACTTTTGAAAAATTTGCAGCAGAGGATTTTTCAACTTTATTTCACATCAATGACCTTTATTTATCATTTTTGGAACCTTTTAACCATGAATAATTTTGTATCATTATTAAAAAATAATAGGACTTCACAAAAGTCGTTGTTTCTTCCCTTATAAGAGGGGATCACATCCACCCACTCATATTTATACATTCCTTTTAAAATTTTATTTATCCCTAACCCAATATTCCTCCCCTGGATATAAATTTCATGAACTAAATCCTATTTTCACTCTATGTTATACAAATCCTATCATTTCTAGGTTTACTTTCAATAGAACATTCAATGTCCCAAAATAAGTTTTACATAATATTTTTCATTTTCATCTTATTCATTCTCTTCAAAAGCAACCCAAAACATAGTAATATAAAAACCTTTTTACATTTAGTATAAAAAGTTTTATTATATTTATTTGGTAACACTTATTTATTCCTTCACATCCACTTAGAAAAAAATAACAATGAGCATTCATTTTTTGTAACACCCCAAGCTTCCACGATACACTTATCTTTGATTAATACAATAGTTTGTGTTGTACGCAACATCGAGTTGTAGCACACCATGACCAATCAAACTAGAGGTTATGAATAGTAATACCCACTTTTTGAAATTTTATAAATTTTATTTTTCAAAATTGGATTCATTTTTTGATTTGGAGCATCATAATTAGCTTAGGGTGAATTTTAGGTATTTTTCTGAAAACTTTCAATTTCTGATGAATAGTGAAAAACAGGGCATTAATGTTTAATGTCGTCTTTTCAATTAAATAATTATTTTTAAATAAAATTTATTTGAAATTGAAAATATATAAATAATACTTATATGAGTAATATTTAATTAATTAAAGGAATTTTATAATAAGATTAGATATATAAAATTTTATCGACCACTTTACTATCTTTTACCCACCTTCTAGGTACATTTGAAAATTTGTATAAAACATAATTTTACGGCTTCTGTGAATTGAATTTCAAAAATATGAGAGACACAATTTATATCAATAATTAAAATGTGGTTAAATAGGATGAAAATAATTTTCAGTGAATAGTAATGTTTGGATTTTATTTACCACAGTTAAAAGTAAATAGGGTAATTAAAGGTAAAAATGATATTACAATTACCCTAAAACATGTCAAATTTCTATTGGATAGGTGTTTTTAGACCATAATAAACCTCAGGAATAAAATATTATCCTCTTTGATCTACTAGTATTAGATTAGGACATTTATTATTGTTTTATTTAAAGAAGAGTTAAAAGTGTTAAATTCAAATTTTCATAACTAAAACATTTTTAATATAGGGTTATACATAAGATAAATTCGACTATAAATATTAATTTGAAAGATAAAAATATTTACTACATGATGGTATTTTATTAATAATTTTTATGCATTAAATAATTAAATTTATTTATGACACAATTATTATGAAGTAATTGCTGTATTAATGAAAGATTAAAATAATTAATTTTATAAATATCAAAATAAATGTAAATTGAAACTTTTGATGCATTACACTATTTTCATAGGTTACTATGACATGTTTAGATTGATTTAATTTATTTATTTTTTTAATTAATAATGTTTTTATGTCTTTCACAAAAATCAAATTATAAATTGTGTTAAAACTGACATATATGTGTTTTTAAAACAAATACTATATTATTAAATGATATAATATTCCTAAAAATATAAGGATTATAAAAAGGAATTATATAATGATATATGTGTCATTAATTAACCACTTGATCTTTTCTTGTCATTTTATAGTATGTTTATTAACCATGTAATATAAAAATACAAGAAGGCATTGTAAAAGTTAAAATATTTAAATAAAAGTTAAATATAAAAGATAAGGTTAATACGGGGAACTAAACATGCCTAAAACCTATTGGTTGAGAGTTTTTCGACCCATCCTCTCCTTATCCTTGAAATAAATCCTTTTGGAGCCATTATAAACCGAAAATTATTTTACAATAAAATAATATTTCAAGCTTTCCCTAATGTGACCCTCACCTCTCTCATAAATACGTACTTCCCCTTCTCTCAAAATCACACCTCCAAAGCCATTTGGATTGGACCAACCCTAATAAAATATCCTTATAAATACACTAAAATCAATTTTGAGTCCTTAAATTGATCATAATCCAACCTAAGGAGCCCTTTTGATCAAATCAAAAGGAAGCACCCGAAGAAGATGTAATAATTTCATCACCTCTTTCAATTTTTTTACATATTCCACTTCCTCTTTATTTGTTATTTCCCTACTAAAATAATAAATCCAGTACCTCATAAATAATTTTATGTTATTATAAATATGTTAAATCCATATTAATTATTTTATCCATCCTATGAATGACAAAGTCACCATATGTGCGTACGTATGGGTTACTGTCTCTACGTCGTGGTGTAGTTTTTTATTCAACACATCATTATTTGGATGGGTATAATAATAATTATAATTTATGTAAATAATAAATATAACATGTTAATTATTAATTATATATGATATACCATCCAATTATATATTATTTCACCATCTATAGAATGGTATTGTCGCTCATGCATACGTACGGCTTACGGTCTCCACGAACATGGTGAGATTCATTCCCCATCATAACCATTCAAGAATAATTTTCGTTTTATGAATAAAAATAATTTTTAAAAACATAATATCATTCTGGATATGAATTAAATACATCCTATCCATAACAAACATGACTTACATAGCAAAACATATAAAGGAAAATGAATCAGTTAACACCTGAAACAATGATACTACTGAAATATTATGAACAAAACAATATTAGAAGATCATATATAATATCATATTTATGTATATGTTTTTTGTATAATTTAATAACAATGATTTAACTATTATACAGGAGTTTAACATACCCTCGACCAAAGAAAAGTACAAGGTAAGGGTTATTTTTATAATCTCTCTATTATCTGAGGTTGTTTATACGTAAGTATCTATTGGGACCTCTTTACCATCCACATCCGAGTTTCTTAAAATTTTATTTCAAAATTTTTTTACTATTTCCTAGAATATGGTTTAATTTCATTTATAACCTTGTTTTACTTTTTATAAAAAAAATTGAAAATAATCTTTCTGCCGTTTTCCAAACAAGGTACTTTAGGACCTTTTCGACAAATTAAGGTAAAAATGTTTTTTTACATATACGGCGCGTGCAGTTATTTTCCGCCATTATAACACCTTAGAAACTTCCCTTACAATCTTATAAGAATATTTTAAAAATAAATGTTTTCTTTTATAATTACATGAGTTTTAAATGATTTCAAAATAGAAAGATATATTTCTCTCAAATAGTATTGATTTCATATATGTCAATATCCTTTGATGAATTTTACACTTGTTTGTAGTTGATTTAGTTTGATAAAATCTTTAATATTTAATTGATGTTTTTGTGATATGTTTGTCTATGGATGTGTTATTCTTATACCATTCATGGGTTATGGTTAAAGTATTAACTTTTGATATTCTACTTTTAATACGAATATTTATGTTATGTTTCAGAATTTTCATATAAGGAATGCATTGGACTTAGTAAGTGACGAGTGGAGCTCGTTATATCTCCTCGTTGAATCAGTAGGTCTCATGAGACAAACTAGGGTATTGGAACAAGTCATTGAAATCAACTTATTTTTAGTCTTGGCACAAGTCCTTGACTATGTGGTTAGAATATCTGAAATTATGCATTCTATAATTATGAAATTAGCAATTAATTTAACATGTGAATATTCGACTAGTAGAATATCCATGTAAATAATTAAATGTAATTATTTTATTTAAGTTTCCCATATTACAATGAAATTTAATTTTAAAATTATTGTGTTTTATTCTTATACATTTTCTTAAATTTTTAGGCTTATTTATGATAGTTCCCTCTTTATTGTTATCCGTACAGAGCATCTGAACTCACCCCTTTATTATGTTTTATTTTTCTGAGGATGGGAAGAATTATATTATGATTAACCTACATGAATAGGGTAAGGGATATGAGTGTGTTCAAAGGGGACACAATGTTGTTGTTTTTCATTTAGTAATGTAATATAAAACTTATTTATGTATATAGTACTTACAAGGCTACTAAACTAATTCATATTTCGAGACTTGATCTCTTGTGATCATGAAAATGTTATGTAATAATGCACCGACTCTGGGTAACTAGGTTCTGGGCATTATAGTTGTTATTAGAGTGAGGTTTAGTACAATCATGGAAGCTATATTTAGAAAAAAAAATTATGATATAACATTACTCTAAGATAGACTTCGAGGATTAGTATAGAAGAACTTTTTAGAATTTTGGTAATGTAGAGATTTTGGGAATTTTCCAAGCAATACATACCTATCTGGATAAGATTAGGTAGAGGCGGATCTGGAAAAGATGTACCAAGGAGTGAAAACTCCAACAATGAGTTTTAGGCTTGACCCAGGGTATCCTGGTACATGACAATGGGCCTTGATTCACTTTTGTTTACAAACCTATGGTGGGATACGCTTATGATAATTCACATTTTCTTTATAAACCATTATGAAAGATTTATGAGTAAATACTTCCTCAAAGAAATTTTTTTATGATTATGGATTATATCCATAAAATGAATAATTTATGTGAAGTGTTTTACAAGTTTGGAATTATCTATTGCGATTCAAAAACTAATCTAGTGTATGCCATTGTTTAGAAATGGCACATAGTGGAAGGAATGAAAACTGTATCAATGCATGAAATCCATGTTGGGATTTCCCTCCTACTCATGATAATTATATTGTAGCTATTGATGCAACCGGTTCTGAACAAATTATTACCATACTGGGAAAACTCAATCATGTTATGAATAATAACCACACCCGTATGGAGGACCCTAATCCACAATGCGGAGGATCAATATTATACTGATTCATGGGGAAAAACCACCAACATTAAATGGGACTACAAATCCATTTGTATTTAAGAAATAGATAAGATCCTTAGAGAAAATATTTCATGCTTTGGGGAGTAGTGAAAGGGAAAAAGTCATCATGGATATTTATTGAATCACAGGAGATGCATATCAATGGTGGTCATTGATTCAAAACACAATGAAAGATGATGAAGTATATAATATGGAATTGAGGGATTTTAAAGATATTTTCTTAGAAAAATACTTTCCTCATGAACATAGAGTGGATATGGAAAGGCAATTTCCAAGTCTGAGGAAAAAGGAGGATGATAATGTCGCAAAGTATGAGGCTAACTTTAAAAGTTTAGCAAGGAATGTAATAGATTATATACGTAACCCAAGCAGTAATATTGATCAAATATTTGATGGGATAAAACCATTTCTCTGTCAAGAATTAGTCTCACAATCCTTCTCATTGTATGAAGATATAGTCTAATGTGTAATCAAGATATAAAATGAATTCTATAAAACTTTTGAATTTAAAGAAAATAAAGGGAAGAAGATATTTGATGAATAATATATAAATGGAAATAAGGGAAAGAAGGAAAAGTTTGAATTTCTATCCTATAATAAATGTGGGAAAAACACCCAGGTACATGCCTAAAGGGAATGGGAGTCTGTTACAAGTGTGGTGAAAAATTACACCACTCTCGTGATTGCAAGGGAAATAAAGAGGTTGTCAATGTTTATTACTACAATTGTATAGAAATGGGGCATATGAAAATTAATGTCAAAATCTCTAATGAAACATACCTCAGAAATAGCCTTGGGAGAAAGGACAATATTATGTGATCACTACTACTGAGTTTGAAGCTCTTAATGACGTGGTGGCATGTACTTTAATCATTTCATAAAATTTAGCCAATGCTTTATTTGATTTTGGATTATTGCATTCTTTCGTATCTTCCCAGTTTTCCAAGAAAATTAAATATTTCCAATTTGATTTAACAAGAGAGCTGTCAGTCAAAACTCTTAATGGAAGTACCATTGTAACAATGATTTGACCATCAGTTACCATTATGGAATATAAACATTCTTTATCTTATGATCATATTGTCAAAACCATGATTGAATTTGATATAATCCTCAGTATATATTGGCTTTCAGACCATGATGTGAAAATTTATTGAAAGAAGAAGGAAGTTACAATTTTTGATGATGATAAAGAATACCTAATCATTAGAGAAGAAACTTCGTCATCTAATTCTTATCAAGATCCACCCCCAGTATCTCTACTAAATTCAATTATTGGGGAAGAAGGGAGTAAAATAACTATGGGTGAGGAAAAGAATGTTCATATAGAGGTTGTAACTATTGTGCAAGAATATGTTGATGTGTTTCCAGAGGATTTACCTGGACATCCTCCAGAATGAGAAATTGAGTTTTCTATTATCATAATTCTTGGTTCAAGTCCCATATCGAACACCCCTTATATAATGGCCACTATAGAATAAGTGTAACTAAATAAAAAACTATAGGAATTAAGTAATAAAGGATTTATTCACCCTATTGTTTCTCTATGGGGAGACCCTTTTCTTTTTGTTAAAAAGAAAGATAGATCTATGAGGTTGTGTATTGACTATAGAGAGATAAATTCTATAACAATTATGAACAAGTATCCCCTACCTCTCATTGATGATTTATTTAATCGACTTCATGGAGCTAAATATTTTTCAAATATTGACCTTTGATCTGGATATCATCAGTTGTGTGTGAATAAGGAAACCATTCTAAAGACAGCATTTTGTACTAGGTATGGGAATTATGACTTTACAGTAATGCATTTTGGACGGACTAATGCACCCTCTATCTTCATGGATCTAATTAATAGATTTTTCAATGAATATATTGATGAATTTGTAGTGGTATTTATTGATGATATCTTGGTATACTCCAAAATCTATGAAGATTAGAGAAATCACATGCACACTATTCTAAAGACACTTAGAAGAAATAAATTATATAGGAAGTTTAGCAACTGTGAATTGTGGAATCTGGAGATTTCTTTTCTTAGAAATATTGTCTATAAGGATGGAATCTTTGTTGATCCTTCAAAGACAAGAGCAATCAAAAAATGGTAAGCTCTGATGAGTACAACTGAGGTAGGCAGTCTTATTCGTTTAGCAGGTTATTATCATCATTTTGTCTATAATTTTTCTTGATTAGCTAACCCATTAACCAATCTCACACATTAAGGGGTTGAATTTGTTTGGAAAAAAGAGTGTGAAGAATGTTTTGAATAACTGAAGAGAATATTATTCAATGCTCCGATATTGACTCTACCATCGGGGAATAATGTGTTTCATATTTATAGTGATGCATCAACGAAAGGACTGGGTTGTGTCCTTATAGAGAATGATATTTTTATTGCCTATGCATCACGAAAACTAAAAATTCATGAACAAAACTATACCACTCATGATCTTCAGTTAACAGATGTAATATTTTCCTTGAAGATATGGAGACACGATCTATATGGTGAAAAATGTGAGATATATACTGATCACGAGAGTTTGAAGTATATTTTCTCACAAAAATAACTCAACATGAGACAGAGATTATGGATTGAACTACTCAAGGATTATGATTGCACTATACACTACCACCCGAGGAAAGAAAATAAGGTGGATAATGTTTTGAGAAGAAAGGATCATGGAGTTATAAATAGAATGAGAGTTGAAAGGGGTCCTATTTTCATGGATCCTGTAAATATGGATATGGGAATAATCATAGAAGGAGTAGCATTGAAAATTTTTCAAATGTTTCCCAAAAAATATTTACTATAAATGATAAAAAGTTATCAGACTATTGATGAGGAGTTTCAAAAGAAAATTATAGCTGTGAATGATGGGAGATTGATCGACTTCGTATATAAAGATGGAATTTTGAAATTTGGGAAGAGACTTTGTGTTCCTGACATACCTGATCTAAAAAGGGAATTGTTAGATGATGCTCATAGCTCTCATTTCTCTATACACCCTGGTAGCACTTATATGTATAGAGATTTAAAGGAAAATTTTTGGTTAGACAACATGAAGAGGGATATTGCAGATTATATGTCAATATATATGGTTTGTCAGTGGTTGAAGGCTGGAAGACAACATCCTGGAGGAGTCATGTAACCTCTTCCCATAACTGTGTGGAAATGGGATGATATTACAATAGACTTTGTCATAGGGCTACTGAAGACTCTTATAAGGAATGATGCAATATGGGTCATTGTTGATTGTCATATCAAGTCAGAACATTTTCTTGCTATAAGAGAGGATTTAAAACTTGAACATTTAGCAGGACTATATATTAATGAAGTTGTAATACTTCATGGTGTACCCATATTTATTGTTTCTAATCGTGTTCCCCATTTTACATCAATATTCTGGAATAGTGTTCAGAAGGACCTAGATACTGAACTTCGTTTAAGTATTTCCTACCACCCTCAAATTGATGTACAATCAAAATGCTCTATTAAAACCTTAGAATACATGTTGAGATCTTTCTCACATGATTTTCAAGGCATGTGGGATCAGTATCTACCTCTGTTAGAATTTTCCTATAACAACAGCATTCATTCATGTATTCATATGGAACCATATGAAACATTATATGGAAAGAGATACCACACACCAACTTGTTGGGATGATGTTGGTGAAAGAAAACTTATAGGCCCAGAACTTGTTGAGGAAACAATGGAAAAGGTGAATATTATCAATACCCACATCAAAGTAGCTCAATGTAGGAAAAAGTTCTATATCAATAATAGAAGGAAGGATTTGGAATTTCAAGTAGGATATCATATTTTCTTGAAGGTATCTCCATGGAAGGGTGTTATACAATTCAGTAAGAAGTATAAAGTATGTATGAGGTATATCAGACCTTTCTAAATTATAGAACTAATTGGAGTTATAGCTTACCGTTTGAAAAAGTCACCAAGTATCTCCAAAGTTCATGATGTGTTCCACGTATCACTGTTAAGAAAATACATTCCTGACCCAGTGCATGTACTCGCCTATGAATAAATAGAACAGGAACCCGGTCTGTCTTATTGTAAAGAGCCTATCAAGATTCTTGATACTAGAGAACATGTTTTGAGAAACCGGACAACTCTTACAGTAAAGGTTATATGGAGAAACTATAATATATAAGAGGAACAGTGGGAAACTGAGAAAATTATAATGAAGAACCACCTAAATATTTTTATGCAGTAATATTCTGGAAATTTCTATCATGAAATTATTTGAATAAGGGAATAATGTAACACCCCAAGCTTCTAAGGTATGCTTCTCTTTGATTAATTCAATAGCTTGCATTGTATGCAACTTTTAGTTCTATCACACCACGACCAATAAAACTAGCTTTTATGAATAGTAATACCCACTTTTTGAAATTTTATAAATTTTATTTTTCAAAATGGACTTCTGTTTTGGATTCGGAATATCAAAATTCTCTTAGGGTGAATTTTTGGTATTTTTCTAATAACTTTCAATTTTTGATGATTAGTGAGAAACACTGTATTACTGTTTAAACCTATAATTTTATTTAAATAAAATATTTTTTATTTAAATTTATTTTTAAGTCAAAATAGATAAATAATACCTATATTAGTCAAATATAAATCATAGGCATTTTATAAAAAAATTAGATATATAAAATTTTATTGAACTTTTTACCACCTTTTACCCACCTTCTAAGCACATTTGAAAATTTTCCTAAAACATAATTTTATCAATTCTGTGAATTAAATTTAAAAAAATCCAAGATATATGGTTGATATCAATAAATAATATGTGGATCAATAGGATGAAAATAATTTTTTGTGAATAGTAACCTTTGGATTTTATTTACCACAGTTAAATGTAAATGGGGTAATTAAAGGTGAAAATGATATTATAATTACCCTAAAACATGTACTAATTATATTGGATAAGTTTTTTTTACCATAATCAACTTTAACAACAAAATATGATCATATTTTATCACCTAGGATTATATTCGGACATTTATTATTATTTTATTTAAAGAAGAGTTAAAAGTTTTAAATTCAAATTTTCATAACTAAAAAATTTTTAACATAGGGTTATACATAAGATATATTCGACTATGAATATTCATTAGAAATATAAAAATGTTTCCAATATAATGGAATTTATTTTTAATTTTTAGACGTTAAATAATTAAATTTATTTATGACATAATTATGATGTAATAATTAACTTATTAATGAATGATTAAAATAATTGATATTATAAATATCCAAATAAATGTAAATTGAGAATTTTTATGCATTAAAATAATTTATAAGTTAATATGACATGTTATTATTTATTTAATTTATTTTTTTCGAAGTAATCATGTTTTTTTGACTTTAAAAATAACAAATACTAAATAGTGTCAAATTTGACATAAATGAGTTTTTGAAACAAATACTATATTATTAAATTATTTAATATTAATAAAAGTATAAGGATCATCCAAAGGACTTATATAATTATTTATGTGTCATTAATGAACCACTTGAGGTTCTCTGGGAATTTTATAATATGTTTATAAACCATGTAATATAAAAATACAAGAAGACATTTTAAAAGTTAAACTATATAATTAAGAGTTAAATCTAAAAGATAAGGTTAATATGGTGACCAAAACATGTCTAAAATCTATTTTTTGAGATTTTTTAAAACCATCCCCACCTTATCCTAGAAATAAATTCTTTTGGAGCCATTATAAACTGAAAATTATTTTATAATAAAATAATATTTCAAACTTTTCCTAAAGTGACCCTCACCTCTCTTATAAAAGGGTATTTCCCCTTCTCTCACAATAACACCTCCAAATCCATTTGGCTCAGCCAAACCCTTCTCAAGTATCCTCCCAAATACCATAAATTCAACTTATATGCCTTAACTTGATCAGAATCCATCCTAGGGATCCCTTTTGATTAAATCAAAAGGAAACGCCTAAAGAAGAGATAACAATTTCATCACCTCTTTTAATGATTTTTTATTCTTCCACTTCCTCATTATTCGTTATTTACATACTAAAATAATAACTCCAATAACTTATACATATTTTTATGTTATTATAAATATGGTAAAACCATATTCTTTATTCTATCTAAATTATGAATGAAAATGTCACCATATGTGCGTACGCACGGCTTACTGTCTCCACGTCGTGGTGTAGTTTGTTATTCAACACTTAATTATTTGAATGTGTATAATAATGAGTATAATTGATTTAAATAATAAATATAACAAGTTAATGATTCTTTAAATATGATATACCATCCAATTATATATGATTTCATCATCAATAGAATGGTATTTTCACTCGTGTGTACGTACGGGTAATTGTCTCCATGAACTTGATGAGATTCATTCCCCAACGTAACCATTCAAGAATAATTTTCATTTTATGAATAAAAATAATGTTTAATAACTTAATATAATTCTTGATATGAATAAGATACATCCTATCCATAACAAAAATGACTTACATAGAAAACATATAAAGGAAAATGAATCATTTAACACTCAAAACAATGATTCTACTGAAATATTATTAACAATACAATATTATAAGATCATATATAATATCATATTTATGTATATTATTATTTTATAATTTAATAAAAAATATTTAACTATTATACAGGAGGTTAACATAACCCCGACCAAGAAAAATTACAAGGTAAGGGTCAATTTTACAATCTCTTTATTATCCGACGTTTTCTATACGTAAGTATCTACTAGGACCTCTTTATCATGCGCATATGTGATTCTTAAAATTTATATCAAAACATTATTACTATTTCCTAAAATATGGGTTAAAGTAATTTATACCATTTTTTGACTTTTTATAAAAAGTTTGAAATGAAACCTTTCGTCGTTTTCCAAACAAGGTACTTTATGACATTTTTAAAAAATTAATGAAAGAATGTATTTTGAACTTATACAGTGGTTGTGGATATTTTCCACCATTATAACACCTTCTATGCATCACTTAAATTCTTATAAGAATATTTTCAAAATAAATTTTTTATTTTATATTTACATGACTTCTAAATGCTTTCAAAATATAAAGAGATATTTTTCTCAAATAGATTTGATTTCATATATGTCAACATCCTTTGATGGATTTTAAACTTTTTTGAAGTTGATTTATTATAATACGATCTTCCATATTGTATTGAAGGTTTTGTAAAAAAATTAACTGTGGACGTGTTATTTTTATACCATTCATGATTTATGGTTAAAGTATTAACATTTTGTATGCTAATTTTAATATGAATGATTATGTTATGTTTCAACCTTTTCATATAAGGAATGCATTGGACTTAGTAAGTGACGGGTGGAGTCTGCTATAGATCCTCAATGCATCGGTAGGTCTCATGAGACAAAATAGTGTCTTGGCATATGGCCTTGACAAAATATTATTTATAGTCTTGGCGTGAAGCCTTGCCTATGTGGTTATGATGTTTGGAATTATGCATTACATAATTATGAAATTAGCTATTGAATTTATATGTGATTATTCAATTAGTAGAATATCTATGTAAATATGTAAATGACATTATTTGATTTAGATTTTCCAAATTATGATAAAGTTTATGTTTAAAAGGCTTCTGTTTTATTTTTATACCATTCCTTAAATGTTTATGCTTATTTATGATATTTTCCACTATATTTTAATCTTTACTGAGCATCTGAGCTCACCCTTTTCTTATGTTTTATTTTTTCCAGAATACGAAGAAGTATATTACGATTAACTTGTATGAATAGGCTATGGGATATGAGTGTGTTCAAAGGGGACACAGTGTTGTTGTTTTTCATTTCATAATGTAATGTAGAACTTATGTATGTACCTAGTACATCCATGGCTACTAAACTAACCGGTCTTTTGAGACATTATCTCTTTTGATCATGCCAATGTTATGTAATGATGCACCGACTCTGGGTAACTAGGGTCGGGGTGTTACATTTGTGCTCCAGGAAGTGGTGTTCCTTGTTTTCCACCACCATCGAAAATTGATGAAAATAAAAATTATTTAATGAAAGAAATTATATTTCAAACAAAATTAATGTTATAAAAATATAACATTGGAAATTAAATTGTTTATATTAATAATAAATGGTCAAAGTAAACATAACTACTTAAAATAATAATATCTTAGTCACTTCCTTAATCTATGTTCATATTAGAAAAAACTATAGCTATATAAATCTAAGGATAAAAGAATCATAAATGAAATAAAATCTTATATTTATGGAGATTTTTAAGATAATATACAATACCAATAAACATTTTCAATATTACAAAATAGTTACATAGAAATTCACCGAACGACCTCAAATAACCAAATAAGAAAAAACAATATAACAAACTAATAGAATAGTATAACAAATTTTCTTTATTAGTTGAAATAAAAATGTATAAATTTATTAATATGGTATTTTCTATAAATAAAATTATTATTTAGGAGGATAGTCTCATTCATAGGGAGAATCATAAAAATGGTAAGGATTTTTGGCCTCGATTTTCACTACATGAGACATATTTCAACCTAGAAACCTCGTTTTAATTGGAATGGTGCATCTTCTAACCCTTTAATTTTTTGAATAAAATTTCATTTATATTTAATGATATTTATTTATAAATTATATTTTTTCTCTTATGGGGGTTTTAATCAAATATTTTAAATGGAATAAGTATTTTTGATAACTTAGTTTATTTCCATTGAGATATAAATTTATGTATTGAACTCTATTTCTCCTTGTAATAATTATTATACATAATTAATAAATTGTATTTATTTTCATCATATTTTATAGGATTTTAAAATTATTACTTAAAAATAATTATCAAATTTTTTATAACTCAAATATTTTTTACCTAAGAGGGTTTTATTGGGGTGATTTTCTATTTCAGGAGCTAAAAATATTTTTATAAAAAAAATTACAATTATATGGTGTATTTAATTTCCCTTTTTTATATTATATAGTTAATTATAAGTCATTAAACATATTTGTTTTTTAATTTCAATATCTTTATCCTTCTTGTGTTTTTATTTAAATGGTACTATGGTCGTAAGGTTTACTTTCCCAACCTCATTTTAAAATCAATTTCTCTCAAATGTGATAACCCATCTTAAAAATTTTCATAGTCATTAATTCCAATATAAAAATAATTTTCTCCCCCATTTTTTTCCTTAGTGATCTTTTTTCCATTTAAATTAAGTTATAATGAAATTTTTTAGTCTCTTAAAAAAATTTATTTTTAGAAAATGTATTTTAAAAATATATGAATGGGAAATTCATTCTATGATCATATTTTATCTTCAGTTAAACATATTTTTAATATCCATATAATTATATAAATATTTAAAATGGTCATTCTCATGCACCTGTACTCTATTGTAAAATCAATTAAATGAAAGTCAACTTAATGATTCTTATAAGGTCTGATTTTTTACAAATATATTATTTTAATGATTCCATGTTTATTTATATTTTTGTTGTTTTTTCTATTTCAATGAGAAATAATATCTACATATTTTTTTTATAAAATAAATTCTATTCTCTTAATTTTATAATATATTTCTACAAAAAAATAATTAAAGAAACATCCATAATGTTTCTTATTTTCAAAGTTATTTTCTATATTTTCCTAACAAAATATTGTTTTCTACCAAACTCAGAGTCCTTTTTCAAATTTTTCTATTAATGTAGGAAATTTTTAAAAAGATATCATGCACCTTATTTCTCTTTATGTGTTATGAAATGTTATTTTCTACAATAATATTGAACATTCACTTTGACTTTCTTGCCTAACCATCAAATATAAAAACCATTATTTTTCTTTCAATTTCTTTTTGTTATGAAAAATATATAATTCCTTTCTTTAATTTATGGGTTTTTACATTTATTCCATTTATTGATTGATTTGTGGTATTACTGTCTAAACTATATACCATTTACCTATATGGTGTGAATAAAAAACACTTAATTTAATGGTATCTATCATGAATATCATTTATTTTCATCTGATAATCATGTTTTTGAGTTTATCATGTTTATCAAAAGAATTAAGAATTATTTTCTTATATGACTTCATTTTAAAGGGATATAAAACAAATTTTCCTTCTATGGGTCATTTATGATATGATAGATATCTTATAGAGCATATATGTAATAGTGATAATGGATGGGGTCCTGTACATCCCTCAAATACATTAGACTAAGCTTATATATCATGACATAATCGTGAATTTGAATAATGTGTTCTCTCACAATACCAAGAATGGACATATTGATGTTTTTCATATAGATGTAGAAATGATGATTTTTATCATAGTTTTTTCCTATTCTTATGATTGTTCTATATCTCCTATTTATTTTTCATGTAATGATACCTTTCTCAGTTTCCATTCTTTTTTGGCTAATTATATTCAATGTTTATTTCTATTACCTAAGATATTCCACATTTTATATTATTATAGTTCTTATTATATGATTTATTATCTATGAAACATTAGGTATAGTTTTTTATATATCTATATTATATCCATATTTTCATCTTGTGAATACATATGATCTATGATGGTTATTTCATATGTTCTCCCTTACTAGGAATCATATCTCATCCCTTTGTAAAGTTTTATTTTCCACATTTTATAAAAAAAAATATATATAATCTTTCTAAAAAAATTTTGGTTAGAGAATTTCTGGAAGATATTATTGACATATATTGAGTTATTTAGATAATTATATAGTGGGATAAAATTAATTAAGTGACAAAGAGAACCAAATTTTTGTTAATGTTTTTCCCAATTTGATAAAACATTGAACCTAAAAGATCATGTGAATTTATTATAATGAAATATTTCCATTAAATCAGTTAATTGAGTTATTAATGTTAGTGGGGCATCATATTTGGTTTCAGTGACTGATTTTAAAGAAATGTTTTAGCACTTGATCTAGCAGTAAATGTTTTGGGTTTCATAGTTGGTATTGTGGTTAGG
This sequence comes from Viscum album, assembly GCA_963277665.1. Lineage (NCBI taxonomy): Eukaryota > Viridiplantae > Streptophyta > Magnoliopsida > Santalales > Viscaceae > Viscum > Viscum album. Next base: position 1,825,348,672 of record OY728150.1, on the reverse strand, counting down.
CTTAAAAAAATATTGACGATGTGATGCCAGGTGAGGATAATTTAATTTTGGATAAGTTATGGCCAATCATAATTTTAAGGGAATATATAACAACATTGTTTAATAGAGGAAATATTGAATATTTTAGAGACTAGGATAATATAACTATAGTTAATTAATTAGGGATATGTTTATGGGTTAAGTCTAAGATAGGATAAAATCCTAATGATTTGGTAAATAAGAGATTATGGGGTTATCCTTGAATGTGAATTCCTATTAGGAAACTAAGAAGTGGATGTGGGGTTGTGCTATAGTTTCACCTTGGGGTAATCACTAAGAAAAGGATGGTTTAGTATCACCTCAATAATCACTCTTTTTCATGATAAATAGACCAAAGACTACATAACTGGATAGACACTTACTGGATATATTCAATGGTAAATTCACATTCTCCTTAGTGATCCATTTTAAATGGTTTAATTATTCCAATAAATAATTATGTAATAAACCCTACTAGAAAATTATAATGGATTAAAAATGATTGAATAATTAGGAAACAATAGTTGAACCAAAATGATCATATGATATAAATGATGTTAAAATAGGGTAAGATATCATTATATTGATGTTTTCAAATTGATATATTAGATATTATCATAACAATTAAGATTTAAATATTTTTTGAAATATGGTAAAATAATGATGATGGAAAACGTATGTATCTAAAAACCATTATACCTTATAATAAGATGTTTGATTATAATCAATTGGTTGATAATATTAGTATATTATTACCATGATGGAAAATTTGAGTTTCCTTATCTTACCTATGGTGGTGAGGTTGATATCATAATAGAAATTAAATCTTTTCACTCTTAGATATTCTCATGAGTGAGTTATATTTATTGATGATAGTATTATATATTCTAAAATATTTGTATGTTATGTGAAGAAACAAGAGGATTGTTCTTTAGAAAAAAAAAATTAGTGGTTTGGAAACACATATCAAATGGTATCAATAACCTTCAATATTGACTTTATGAAAGGGGTATATTTTATTCAGGATAACTATTATAAAAAAAACAACTGAGGTTTTCATAAATATTAACTTTAATTTAAGATTTATGTTTTGGTAATAATTTATTTATTGATTTTGATAAAATAAATATAGATAGTATAGATGGGTTTTGACTTTATTATTTATTTAATAAAAAAGTGAACAATGATATTTTTGGTGAATTTTTTATCATTTTTTTGTATTATTTTATGTATTGAATATTGTGTATCATAAGGAATTAGCGGTTAATAAATTTTTGGAATAATGATAATATTTAATTATGGGAAGAATATGAGATTTATCAATGGTTTAAAGTCTCATAGTTTGAAATTGATTTGGGAAAGGTGTGTTATAAAGAATATATGATTTAAATATATGCATATGGATGTACATAATTGTATAAATTATTAATGTTTTTTGAGAAACATAAGTATTTTGAAATATCATAATAGAGTAAATTATATGTCATATTAGAAGTTATATTGAAAATAAAGAATATGTTAATAATTCTATCATATTCATTCATCAATGAGTTTCTGTAGAAACCACTACTATTGTTTGGACGAAGTTGGATGAAAAAGTCTTTGGATGCACAAAGTATTGTCTTTTGTTGTCAAGGATAGCTATGAAGAAAGTAAATCACTTCAATTTGTATAATTTGGTGAGGAATGACTGGAAAGTTACAATACTTTCCATGGTAAATCAGATGATGCATTGAAAATATGGATTTTAAAAAGATTAAAATTTGGATGGAGAACTTATGATGCAATATTTATGAAGTAAAGTGGGAGAAAAGAATTGGTTAATCAGTATGGTTTGTCTTTCTGACGCAGGTATCTATAGTGGCGTAGTTTTCAAGTGATTGCCAGATTTTTAGGGTCAAAAAATATAAAGTTTATCTAGAATTATAAAAAGTTGATTTCCAGGAAGATCTCCAAAAAATATTGAAAATGAATGAATTTCACAAAAATGGGCTTCATGAAGTAGATTTCATGAAGACATTAATAATGTTGATGGTGTTCTTCACCGTTACGACGATCTTTGAAAATAGTTGAGGAAAGGAGCATTGCGGGTGAGAATTGTAGTAGTGAAGAAGAAGGATCATTATGGTGGTGAAAAGGAAGAAGTGTCATCATGGAAGAGCAAAGGATTTTATGGAACACTTCATGATTATGATGAGCTTTGTGAATTTAGAAAATACCCATGGTGCTTCGCGAAACAGAGTGAATTTCAGTAGAAATTTTTGAGCTCTATGATTTGGTTCTGATGTGGTGGTGAGGTGGATGGAATTTTCTAGAGTCGGTAATAAATTCCTATAAATAGGCCCCTACCCCCTCTAGGAAAATAGACATACTGAATGAAAATTTTAGAGCTCTCTAATTTTCAAAAAGGTTCGTGGAGAAAGGGAGATATGTGAAGGTAGTAAAATCCATGAAGGAAAAGAGAATTTTGGAGATACATTGAGGTTTCTGAAAGAAGTGAATTTTGAAAATTCCAATCTATGATTTTTGGAATATTGAGCTCTATGATCTAGTGATCTTTTAAATCTAGAGATCTTTGAAACTACGGTGCTCTGTGAAGTTGGGATCTTTGCAAAGGAGCTATGTGAGCTGAATGTTTGAGTACCCAAATTAAGTAAGAAGTGCTTTAATGTGGATAAAGATATTACTGGAGTATAGGAATAAGTATTATTAAGAATTCCAGGTAGTTCCTATTAGTTTTTGGATAGGAAAGAGAATAGTTTTGATCAACAACCAGATTTTTGAAGGTTTTTCATGAAGCACAAATATATTTCACTACCCTATTTTGTGATAAGAGTGTGCACACACACTTGAGGATTATCTCCCAAGTACTACACGATTGGAAGGGTATATTCTACTCATTGTATTCCACATCAAAGGATTTTTTTTCTAGTGGATTTTGTGGTATTAGATTATTTTTGTACCCTACAAAGGATGTAACTACTCTTGTTGTGTAGTGAACCTTGTTACTCTCATGTTCCATTGGTTTTGTACATTCAGTTGGGAAAAAAGTCTTTAATAGGAGGCTGAGATTGTTTCAAAAGAAAGGAAACATAAAAGAAAATTATATCACTGATTCACCCCCTCGCCCTCTCAATGATACTTGGATCTTGACGGTGTAAATTAAACTGGTATTTGAGGTAGGTTTCATTTGTTTGTTATTTTATAAAGTATTTATAGAGAATATATATTGTGTGAATAGTAAGGGGATTCTCTTATTTTATGGGAAGAATTATCATATCTAGAAAGATATAATGACACCTCATCTTATATCTCGTGGATATGAAGTTCTTTAAACTAAAAAAGAGGTTTTTCCTTCTACTGATGATAGGGTTCCTCTTACTCCTGTTGATTAGAAGAATCATGAGAATGATGGAAGAGATAAAAATACATTACTCTCATCTCTTTCTAAGAGTGAATTTTTAAGAGTGGATGATTTCACTATAGCCAAAGGAATCTAGAACAAAATAAAATGAATATAATGTAAATAGAAAATTGAAGAAGGAAAAACAATAAATATGGAGTCTAAAGTATAAAGACTTAAATATGGGTGATCGTGAATCTGTTGGGGACATATTTACCAAGATAAATGACATTTTCAGTATAATTAGATGTCTTGGTTAGAATTTTGAGGATTCTACCGCTTTTGAAAATATCTTGATAATTATTCCCAACAAATTTGATGTTAAAATTTGATCACTGGAAGATAGAGAACATGAAACATTATCTCTGGATGATTTGCATACCAATCTCATAACTTTTGAAATGAGAAGGTAAAAGAATATGAAAATAAAAGGAAACACTGATAGAGAAAATTTTTTCAATGCTGTAAAGAAATATAAGTTGAAGAAAATTCATAATGAAGATAAGGCTGGTGAATCTAAATTAGAAAATGAGGTATGTCAAAATATTGATGAAATTTTATCCATGTATTATAAAAATGTGAAAAGATTCAAAGGGAAAATCCATTTTAAATGTTTTGAATGTGGAACTATTGGACACTTTGTGGTTAATTTCCCTCAAAAAGGGAATGATGAAGACAGTAATGATGAAGACAGAAGACCAAGAAGGTCTTAGAAAAAATAGGGTAAAAAAGATAAATAGTCTGGTAGAGGTAAGGATAAAACATCATAAAATAAAAAAGAAGAATATTTTTATCAAAAAATTAAGAAGATGATGATAGTGAGACAGAATCTGAAAAATCTATTGATGAGAAAGCTAGAGAATGTACCATTTTTTCAATAGTGAATAATGAAGATTACAAGACAAGTAGTACTAAAGAAGATGAAACTCAACATGAATAGTATTTGAAATAAGACATGAAGAAGTTTTTGAGAAAGATCAAAAGGCTTGAGAAAGAAAATAGGAAATTGATAAATGAAAAATCTTCATCAAATGACCACAAAGTTTTTCCTTATAAGAAATAAAAATTTGAAAAGGATGTTGATGATCTAAAAAATTATATTGAGAGTGAAAATAATCGTAATGATCATCTAGATGTAAATATGAAGGAAAAAGAATATGAGTTTGAACTTATACAACATAAACTTTATAAAGCTGGGGAAAGAAACCAAAGGCTCAAAAGCTCTATTACAAAAGTTGGTGAAAGTTCTACTGAGAATGAACCTAAGAAAAATAAAAAAATGTTACCTTTAATGGTTGAAAATAATTATGAAACTGGTTCTAATAAGAACTATGTTGGAAAGGCTGCATATGTGGTCAATGTTAGCAATACTGAAAGATCAGCAGCATCTATAAATTCCAAGTTTAGAAATATTTCTACTACTTCTAGTTCTTGTAATTATGAATTGAAATCTGAGCTAAAGGAAAAGATATATTTTAAAATATGAAGGTCAATGGTCATTAGAGTTCTAGTGAGAATTTTGTTGAGAATAATGTTCATGACTACGGTCAGTATGGAAGTTTCATAGGGAAATATTCTTTCTATGGATACTGCTTGTATTGTGGTGGATTCTGATAGATGGAAAATATGTTTTGGTTCAACCAAAAATATTAGTACTATTCCACAAGCTGTGAAAGATAATGATTAAGGGGGAGTCAGTATTATTAAAATAAAAAACCTCAAAAGAAACTCCAGAAGACATCTGATAAGGTTGGTGTGAATGTTGAGGATATGATCCAACCATTGGAACCTATCTGTGAAAGATGTGATCAACCTGGACATCTTGTTAAGGGTTACCTTATTTTGTTATCAGAATAAGAAAAGTTTTTTAAAAATTCATAGAATCTAGAGATTTTAAATTCTATGAATGGTAGATCTGATATGTCTGAAATGAAAGTGTTCTTGTTTGTCTAGCTAGAACACATTGACTTATCATGTAAATTGGATGAACCACCATAGAGAGTGGAAGAAAAGGATGAATATAAAACTCTTATTGTTGAACCCTCTATGAAATCTATGAAAGAAGAATGAACCTATATCCTTGATAGTTTTTTTTGTCTTAGATGATAAGATACTTAAATATTTTAAAGATAGTGAATGATTTAAAATAAGTAACAATTACATTTGGAAATTATGAATTTTTAAGGATCAAGGGTGTTGGATCTGCCATCATTGGAAAAAAAAGATGAAATCTAGGAAAACACTATATATTGATCGGTTGAAACATAACCTGCTAAGTGTGTCACAACTCTATGATGAGGTAAACAAATATATCTTCAGAAAATATGGGTTTGTTGTGAAAAGTGAAAATGATGGAAATATAGTTACAAGATTCCAGTGTACAAAAAGAAATTTGTTCCAAGTTGGTGAAGTACCAAACTCTTGTTACATGGGTGTGGTGGATGAAAATAAAATATGGAATAAATGGATGGAACATATGTGTCATAGAAACATGTGCAAGTTATAAATGCAAGACAGTATTTGAGATATTCCGAATTTATCCAGAAGAAGAGATTGGTGTTTCACTATTTGTTAGAAAGTGTTGATTACGAACTCTATGCATAAGAGAGTTGACATTCGCTCAAAAAGACACTTGGAACTTATACATTATGATACATGTGGACCAATGAGCATGAAATCTACAAAGGGAGATAATTACTTCATTATGTTAATTGATGAATTTACTCACATTACTTGTGTTTTGTACATGAGACATAAGTGAGATGATCTGAAAATTGTTAAGTGTTTCGGGAGGAAATAATAGAATGGATGTGAGTATTTAGTGAAGAAGTTGAGAACTGATAATGGTGCTTAGTATAATAAAGAAGTGTATGAAATTTATCTTGAGAATCCTAGAATTCAACATGAGTTCATTTCACCATACACCCCTCAACAAAATGGGTTTTCTAAAAGAAATAATAGAAGTATAGTGGAAATGGGTTGAACTATGTTAATTGAACATACTATTTCTCTTTATTTTTGGATTCAAGTCATGAGGACTGATGTGTATATTTAGAACCGATGTTTCTATAGGCCATAATTTGATATGACACCATATAAAATGTTCTATGGAAAAACACCAAGTCTGAAACACTTAAGAGTTTTTGGGAGTCTGATAATTATAATGAAGAAAGGTGGTAACCATGATATGTTTGAGCAAAGAGGAGATGAAGAAATTTTTTTAGCTATTATTGAGAAGAAATAATATATAGATGTCTCAATAACAAAACAAGGAGAATTATGGATTCCTCTGATGTGAAAGTTGTTAAAAATATTGAGAAAGAAAATAAGTCTTATGATGATGTGGAAAATGTGTAGGATAAGGAATTTTTTGTTAATAATTATGAAAATGATGCAAATAGTGGTAATCCTACTCAAGAAGAATAATTAGACACACCAATTTCATGTGATAAGGATGAAATTCAAATAGCTCATACAAGACTGAGGAAGCAAGTGGATACTCAGAAAATTAATGGTAATTAACATAATAGGGTTTAATCATTAAGAACAATGAATTATTTTATACACACTTCTCTATATTTGGATGTTTAACTGAATGATGTGAATGAAGCATTTTAGAATCCAGAATCGGTTTTGGCTATGAATGAAGAGAATGATTAGATAGAGAAGAATAATACATGGTATCTTGTACCCAAGCCAAACAACAATAACATTATTGGTACAAAGTGGGTTTTCCAAAACAATCTAAATGATGATGGTGAAGTGATAATAAACAATGCAATATTGGTTTGCAAGGGGTATTCACAAATTGAAGGCATTGATTTAGATGAAACCTTTTCTCTAGTGGTAGGGATAGAAACAATCATAATATTTCTTACTATTTATTCCCAACAAGGTCAGAAAATCATTCAAATGTATGTAAAATCTGAATTCTTGAATGGTGATTATGAAGAGGAAGTTTACATTGATCAACCTTGTGGATTTTTTATTGGTAAAGATGATAATTGTGTGTACAGGGTGAAGAAGGATTTGTATGGGCTAACACAGGCTCCGAGAGCATGGTATTCTTTTCATGACCCCCTCCATACATGGTGTACCCCTCTTGGTCTAGCAATGTGAGAATGGATATAATGACCCCTGAGTCCCACCTTCAGTAGGCCCCGGGTTGGAAACTAGCATCAGGGGTATAATAAACACACAAATAGGAGGAATTAACTTCTTAAAAGAACACATGGTAAAGAGAGAGATAACACAAACACCAACCAACTCCAAATCATAAAAAAAATATAAAATAAAAACCCATGTATACAAATGTAATGTTATACAAAACTACGACAATTGACCAGGAAAACTGAAAGTACCAAATCAAAGTAAAAACCAACTGAAATCAAAAAGGCCCAACAACTACAGCAACCCCAAGCTAGTATTAACCATCCCGATCAACAACCTTCTCCATGTTATTGGTAAAATAGTTTATATTGATATGGTGAGTATAAGAGTATACTCAGTAGGATCCTCCCTCGAGCCTCTCGTGCAAAATTAAAGAGAACATGCTAAAGCACACTGAACAACAAGTGAAACTAACTCGTCACCTAAATAGGTATACTATGTTCCTAAACTCATGATGGATACTATCACTAAGTATCACATACTAGAGAATATAATATAATAAAGAATATCAAGGGTACCCAGCAACAACATCCCCACTGGTTTTTTTCATTTCCCCAACGTCACACATCCTAATCATCTTTCTCCAAAAATTCTTTCCCACAGACACCTAGGCAAAGCACCACAACATAACTCTCGTGCAAAAAAACCTCCAATTCCACATAAGAAAAGTAACCAAGTAGTTTTTGGGAGCCACCACAGCTCTCATAACGTTTATCATATGTTGGTCATTATACATCAAGCCATTAAAGCCCACACATCGAGTAAGGATCCTCAAGCCATCAAAACCAATACACATTACACCTATAGTAGTTCATAGGAAACTATATCTAGAATATATGTGTGTGAATAACCACAAGACATTACAGCCCTCTACACACATATTTGGGGAAAGATAGCTGTTGTGCCTACCAGTACATATAACTATAAAGAGAAGAGAGTGGGGTCGAAGGGGGTATTCAGTCATCCGTCCTCCCACAAGAATGTTGGGGAAAACACCCCCCAGGGCTCAAAAAGCCCAGGATGTTAGTTACCCTAAAAAACAGGGTGGAGTAGCATATAGAAACACAAAAATTATAGAATATACTATAGCTCACAACCACAGTATGGGTATAACATAGTCTTATACTCAACTGTAGCTAACATCTCTTGGATTCACAGCTGATACTTCTAATACTACGTATCTTTTAAACACACGACCATTTAAAGATATTGATTACATTCCTCCATTCCTTTTTTATAAGTTTCACTTTATGTTTATTAATACTTTAAACATTAATTAACTATTAAAAAATTCTACATTATATTTATTTAGAATCACACCCAAAGTCTATTGTTCCTTTAAATTTCAACCTCAGAATTGCATCCCAACAAGATCCTACCCATGGGTTAACATCATTTATTAAATCATTTATTAACAACATTATTACTTTCCCATATTCCTAGGATTTATAGAAAAAACTTCTAAGCTACTAATCACAATGGGGCTCAACATGGTGAGTAGATGAACTATCTGTCGAGTCTTTGCTGCCTATAGAAATAGTGTAGAACCATTCTACCTTAGGAAGCTAAACACAGAATGCACATGGAATACCCCGCACATCTTTTCCCCTTTTGGAAGGATTATAATCAAACTAGATGCCTTGAGCATTGGGGAAAGTAAGGAAGATAAACAACAAAAAAGAAACAAAACACATCCAAACATTCATATCCAACCTGTTCCATCATCTCTTGTGTCCTCCCTGATACCCACATGCATAAACCGATGCATCTCGCCACTCTAAGAGCCAACTATTGCCACAACCAATAGGCCTCCATTCCCCCCACATATCGCAGTAGCCTTCCAAGATCACATCACAACACAAGAAATAGGAAAACAAACATCATATGAATTGGGCTCTTGGCCCTTAAATAAGTCATCCAACCTTTAAACATAATGAGCTCTCACAACTCCAAGCATAAGGCTCTTGTACTTTACAAGCAAGAGGGTAACTCAGAACCATAAGAGGCATTGTATTTTTATCGAACAACCAGATCTTTAATCCATCTATAATTAACCGATTGATTATTTGTAAGTTACAACTATGGGTAACCTAAACAAAAATCTATCATAGTTATCACACATTGATTAATGATGCTTAATGCATCAATTTTATTAACATAAAATTAAAACTAAAACAACAAACATGTTCATTTACATTCCTATTTATCTTTATCTAAACAATTATAAATTAATTCTGACTTTACGTTCTTTACCAATTTCCATCAAGAACAAAAAACTGAACAAAGAAAACATAGTTATCACAATATCTATCAAAATAAGAGGTAATAGCATACAATCGATATCAATTTATTTATCTGATCCAAATGTTTATTATGTCAATTCCCATTTGATCCAGTGGTATAAAACATTATAACTCTATATTTGAATGTAAAAGAATAGAGAAGCAATGAACCCCCTACCTCAAATGGTTCTTGATGTTCTTTATATGAGGATGATCCACACAAAAGATTATGATCTCCTCCCCCATGACAACTGCATCCACTTGAGGACGTCGCGGCATGACTAAACCATCTGAATGCCAAGAAAATTCCATTAGAATCATGGAGATCACATGTCATTGCGTGTAAAGGAGAAACAGGAGGAGAAGGATTGAATAAAACATAAGAACATAGGTAGATCAAACTTTATATCGATGAAGGATCAACAATTGCTACTTACACCAAAACAGAGGGTTCACATGAAATAGGAAGAAACTTCAAGAGGAAATGATCAGAGGATTAAGGTTTGACCACATAGCTCTTATAGGATGGAAGGAAAGGTTCGATCGTCTCACGCTAGATAACAAGGAGGAAGAGCAAGGGAGGAAGATATCTTGTCCCATTAGAATATTTTAGGGAGTAGAGTGTAAGATACGCTAGATTTTCCATTAAAATAGAATTGCATTAAACCACATGGTTTGACCAAGTAAATACATCAAGAACCTTAGTAAAATTGATATATGAGTTATGGACTTTGAATCATCCTTATAATACTTAAAATGAGGATTTAAATTCATTTATAATCAAAGGAAATGTCAAAGGGAGAAACTGTAGGAAGCTAGAAAAACTGTTCATGAACTAAAAATTTAGAAAAGGAATAAGGATGTTATTGGAAAGCTGTTGTTGGAAGGATACAATTTGAAATAGCCTAGTATTATGGAAACACTGTTCATGTACTAGAAATTTGGAAAAGGAAAATTTCTACTATTGGAAGGTTGTTGTTGTAAGGATGCTGTTGAAATATTCTACTATTCTAAAAACACTTTTCTTGAACTAGAAATTCGGAAAATGGAAAAATGATTTTGTTGGAAGGGTTTTGTTGGAAAGAGCCTACTATTTTAGAAACACTATTCACGAAATAGTACTTTGGAAAAGGAAAAAAGGTTGTTATTGGAAGGAAGCTGTTGGAAGGTGGCTGTTGGAAATAGCCTTATGTTGGAAAGATCCTGCTATTGGAAAGAGCTAGACATTGGAAACTACCTACTGTTGGAAACATCCTACTATTTGGAATATGTCACCTTGACCTCCTAGAACACCTCAAATAGAAGATTTCAGCAAATTAATGGACCGAAGAGGTCCACGATTTTTCATTAGATACCTCTCAAAACATACTCTTCCCTGAGAATTGAAAACAAACCTAGAAGAAAAGAGGGGTCTGAACAACCACCCCATAAGTTACCTCTCAGGGGAAAACCACCCTGAGTTGTTTGATAGCTAGAACAAAACCTCTACAACTGAGAACAAGGGAACAATCATTCCATATCTAGACAAGTCGTGAATAAAATTACATAAAAGGTACAAAAAAAGAAAGCATCAAAGAAAAAAACTCAGTACAACAACTTAAAACTGATCTAGGTACTGGACACGCATCTGGGACTCCCTCTCCCAAGTACTCTCCTAGACGCTACCCTGTCTCCCCAATACACAAACCAAGGGAATAGAATGTTGTCTCAACACCTTCTCCTTACGGTCCTAGATCTCTACCGTCCTATCCTCAAAGGTCACATCATCATCAATATCAATTTTGATCGAATATATGATGTGTGATTCATCATGAAGATAAAGGTGAAGCTATGATACAAGGAAAACATCATGTATTTGGATCATCTGTGGGGGAAGTTCTACTCGATACACCACAGCTCCAACACAATCCAAAACCTCAAAATTCCCCACAAAATGGGGAGAATGCTTACTCCCACGACCAAACCCTCACAGCCCATGATGGGGAGTCACCTTTAAAAAAACATGATCCCCGACATCAAATTCCAAAGGTCTCTTCCTTTGATCGGTATATGATTTCTGACGATCCAGAGCTATCTTCATCCGCTCACTAATCACCTGAACCATCTCTATTGTATTTTGAACTAGTTCCAGTCCAATAATTTCTGACTCGATGACCCTAGTCTAAGAAAATAGAGAATGGAAAGTTCGGCCATATGAGGCTTCAAATGGTGTCATACCAATGGAAGAGTGAAAACTATTTTTGTATGAAAACTTTACCAAGGTTATGTGACTTATCCACAAACCTCCAAAATCAAGGACACAAGATTGCAACATGTCTTCAAGATTCTGGATAGTCTACTCAGTCTGACCATCCCTCTATTAATGAAAAGCATTGTTAAGGCATAGCTGAGAACCAAAAGCATGGTGGAGACCTATCCACACCCTATAGGTAAAAATACGATCTTGATTAGAAATTATCATCCTCAAGATTCTGTGGAGTCTCACCACCTCCTCTAGGTACTTCCTTGACCAAACATCCTCATAGATTGACTCCATGATTGCTATAAAGTGGGATGATTTCATTCAATGGTTCACTACCACCTACATAAAATCATGTCCTCTCAGAGATCGAGGTAAACCAGTAACAAATTCCATTGAGATGTCCTACTGCTTCCCCTGAGGAGTATCTAACAGTTGGAGAAAACCACCAAGGGCATGATGCTCAGCCTTCACCTTCTTGCAGACCAGTCATCGAGGCACAAACTCCACAATGGCACACTTCAACCCAGGCCACCAAAACTGACTCCTCAAGGCTCAATACATCTTTGTCACACTAGGATGCACTGGTAAAGGAAAAATACGGAAATCTTTGAGAACTGTCTTGTGCATCGCAAAAGGAACAAATATCCATCCATGATACAACACTTGGTGGTGTTCATCCTCAGGCCAACCATAAAGGGCCTCTCTACAAACAACTCGGTCTCACTAGACCTCCACCTCTAGATCCCCCAACTGGGACTCTTCCACCTGCTGCACTAGAGATGACTGCACCATCATTTGAGGAACACAACATTTGCCCCCAACATCTCTCATATAGAGATGTATTGCTGATAGTTCTTCCAGTACTCTCCAAGAATAACCAGATTCACACACTGCATCACTATGTGACTTCCAGCTAAGTTAATTAGCTAAAATATTCTCCTTTACAGGTGTATACAATATTTTGAAGTCATATTCCTATAATAACTCCATCCAATTATGATGTTTCAAGTGTAAGTCACACTTGGAAAAAACAAACCTCAAGCTCTTATGATCTTTGAAAACCACAAATCGCTCACCAATGAGGTAATATCTCTACAAATTCAGAGAAAACGCCACATATTCCAACTCAAGATCATGAGTGGCATAGTTACGTTCATGGGGAAGCAACTTCCAAGACCCATAATAATCAACTGATCTATGCTATATCAGAAAAAAGCCTAACCCCAGATGTGAAGCATCACATAAAACATCAAACTGAACTCACTCTGCTGGAAGATAATGAGCTAGAGCACTTAATAACTTCTCCTTCAGATACTTGAAAGTTTCCTAACACTGATTATTCCACATGACCACATGATCCTTCTTGGTCAATGTCATCATAGGAGTCGCAACCTGAGATAAATTGGCTACGAGATTCCTGTAGTATCCTGCAAGACCAAGGAATCATTGCACCTCTTCCACTATCTTGGGGGATGACCAAGACACAACTACTTATATATTCTATGGATCCATATCTACTCCCTATAGGGACACAAAATTCCCCATGAAACAGACTTCTCAAGACCAAAACTCACACTTTGACAACATCCCAAATAGCTGATGTCGATGAAGAACTCCCAAAACGGCGTGTAGATGCTCTGCATGCTCCTCCTCAGATGTTGAGTACATAAGGACATCATTGATGAAAACCACCACAAACTTATCTAGGAATTCACAGAACACAGTGTTCATCAATTCCATGATCATAACTAGAGTATTCGTCACACCAAATGACATTACAACAAACTCGTAATGACCATGAAAAAAATGGAAAGTAGTCTTCGGAATATCATCATCCTTCACATGCATCTGATGATATCCTGACCATAAGTAGATCTTTGAGAACCAACTTTCACCCTTCATATGATTGAATAAATCATCAATATGTGGAAGAGGATAGCGATTATTCACTACCACGTTTTTTAAGCAATGATAATCGATACACAATAGCAAACTACCATCATCCTTCTTCACGAACAAAACTAGAGAGCCCCATGATGACACACTCTGTCGAACAAAACCACACTATAATTTACCATCAAGTTTTATATGTAGCTCTCATAACTTATAAGGGTCCATCCTATATAGATACATAGAGATAATAGATGCTCCTAGTTTTAGCTCAATCCCAAATTCGTTCTCTCGTCGAGGGGGTAATGCTACAACCTTTTCTGGAAAAACATCAGGGTAATATTCTATGACCCTCAAAAATTACAATTTCTGAACCTCTGAAGAACTCAGAATTAGATCATCCATCATGGATGATAAGGACAGAACACGCATCTGACCCATCTGAGTGTCTTGCTCACCAACAAACACCACTGGCCCTCCATTTTCATTAAAGAACACAACCTTCCTCCTGAAGCAATCCACAATTTCCTACACTGAATACAACCAATATTTTCCATGGATGACATCATATGGGTGTATCTTTAAACATAGTAAATGTCTCCAAGAGCAGTGATTCCCCAGCACTAGCTCACAGTCTCTACATACTTCAAACAACTTTGCTCGACCTCCAACTGGTGTAGTCAACACAAAGGGAACTGGAAGCCTCTCTACCTCAAGTCCTCAATCTTGGGAAAGGGAAGGTGATATGAAGGAGTGTGTTTCTCCTGAATCAAACAAGTCATACACCCAATTAGGAAAAAAAATAAAGGGAACCTTGAATAAAGTCTGGCTTTCCTGGCGCTAGCAACAGTAAAGAATGAAGCTGATTACGACCTCCTCAACGACCTCTCTGACCCTGATGATGACCTCCACCATGGTTGTGCTATGCTCTCTGAGGACGGGGAGCATAAAATGAATTTCCTATGCCTACCCCATCTTCTATCTATTAACCCAAGGCTGGTTCAACCTGCTGCTACTACCTCAGCTGTAACTTCCTCAATGGAGGAACATGGAGAGGAACACCTTGTGCACAATGACTGCTCTGAAAGGTCGGGAACTCTCGCAGCTGATGACCTATTCCTCCACAAGAAAAAAAAAGTTCATGATCCCTTGGCATAGGCCTGAGAGCTACTTCCCCCATAGAAATAAGATGATGAGGGGTAGGACCTGCATCCGACTGAATGAAAACTCTTCTTCCCTAAAACCCAGGAACCTTGGACTATAGTTCTACTTTGTTAGGAATCATGATGAATCGCCCCTCATGATGATCCAATTCTGGCCAATGGCCTCTCGATGACCTATGCCCTCACCAGCACCTCGAGATATGTCTTCAGCATAAATGCGGTGACCTAATGATAGATCTTTGGACAGAAAGGATATTTGAATTTCCTCTCTCTAGCCTCCTCATCTAGAAATAGGTGAGAATCATATTATAAAAGGTTCCTGAAATGGATTCCAAACTCTCACACACTAGACCTCCCCTGTCAAAGGGTAAGAAGCTCCTAGCGACAGGACGCCTTCAGGGTTGAAGAATTAAACTCGACTCTAAAATTGTCTTGGAACTCCTCCCATGTGATCCTTGACACCTCAAGATCCCCAAGGAACAGGAACCACCACTTCCTTGCTTCTCCACACAACATCTTCACAAACCAAGAAACCCAGTGCTCCTTCAAAGAACAGATCAAACTGAAGCATATATTGACCTCCTCAAACTAGTCTTATGTGACTGCATCTGAAACAAATCCCCCGTACTTCTCTAGACTCTATCACTAAAACTCCTAGAGTGTCCTCCTCCATGTGTCGTCATCGTCAACCTCTACCCTATGGTGATCTTCTAGCACAGCCTACTGGACATATTCTATGTGAACCTAACGTGGACATCAATCAATAACCATACATTAAAAATAACAAATAGTTTGATCACCTAAACCTATAATATGGAAGACTCAAAATTAATTATTTCATTTTTTCCTTTTATTCGTTTTATGTTAACCTATCCCATGGTCTACCCATTCAAACACATCCACAAAGAAGAAGAATGCATGATCCTTTACTAGGTCTCTACCCTGAAACTCGTATCACCTAATTTAGTATCCACATTAAACTTAAAGGTTCGTCCATCAGATCATAGGGGGGGCAAATGTCATTGTATTATCCAGTCACCAGTTTTTACATCACTTTCTAAACATGAATGAAATTGTTTCCCTCCCAACCCATGCAAACTCACATGTGCCTAATACCAAACTTTATCTTATCCCTCAACCATACCTCTGATACCTCTTTGTCATGACCCCATCCCCTTAAGGTGTACCCCTCCTAGGCCGTAAATGTGAGTAGAGAGATAATGACCCCCAAGTACCACCTCCAGTAGGCCCCGGGTTGGTGACTAGCACCAAGGTTATAGTAAACACACAAATGGGAGGCATTTCCCTCTTAAGAGACACATGTGAAATAGAGAGATAAGACATACACCAACAAACTCAAACTCAAAAAACAATATAAAATAAAAACCCAAGTACACATATGTAATGGAATACAAAACTACTACAACTGAATGGAACAACTTCAATTACCAAAACAAATTAATAAACGTAGCAACAAAAAATCCCGAACATATCCTGCAACCCCAAGTTAGTAGTAACCATCCTGATTACCAACCTGCTCCAAGTGACCTATAAAATAGTTTATATAGATATAGAGAGTATAATAGTATACTCAGTCTGATCCTCCCCAAAGCCTCTCATGAAAAAAGTAAACAGAACATGCTAAAGCACAGTAAACAACAAGCGAAACTAACTCATCACCTAAACAGGTATACTAAGTTCCCAGCCTCACCATGGCTACTCTCACTAAGTATCACATACAAGAGTATAGAATATAATAAATAATATCAAGGGTACCCCACTACAACTTCCCCACTAGTTTTCCTCTTTGCCCCACTGTCACACGTCCTAAGAATCTCTCTCCAAAAAGTCTTTCCCACAGACACCTCAGTGAAGCACCACAACATGAACCTCGTGAAACAAAACAACCATGTCCCCATAAGAAAAGTAACTAGGTAGTTTCTGAGAGCCACCACAGCTCTCATAACATGTATCATACGTCGGGCATTATACCTTAATCCATTACAAACCACACACCGAGTAAGCATCCTCAATCCATCACATCTTATACACGTTAAACCTATAGTAGTCCATACAAAACTATATCCATATTATATGTGTGTGAATAACCACAAGACATTATATCCCTCTAAACACGTATATAGGGAAAAATAACCATTGTTCCTACCAGCACAAGTAACTACCAAGAGAAGAGAGCGAGGCCAAAGGGGGTAGTCATCCATCCATTATCCCACCGAAATGTTGGGGAAAACACCCCTAGGGCTCAGAATCCTCGCGGTGTTAGTAGCCCTAACGGATGGGGTCGACTAGCATATAGAATCACAAAAGGTACAAAATTTTCTATAGCTCACAACCACTCTGGGAATAACCTAGTCTTAGACTCAACTACAGCTAACATCTCTCTGACTGCTGGATTCTACTTCTAAGAATACGTATCCTATAAGCACACAACCATTTGAAGAGCTTGATTACATTCCTTCATACCCTTTTTATCAGTTTCACTTTATGTTCATTAATTAATTCATCGTTAATTAACTATTAACAATTTCCACATTACATTCCATTATCATCACACCCAATGTCAACTATTCTTTTAAATGGAAACCTCGTCATTGCTTCCCCGCAAGCTCTAACTCCATGGGTTAATATCATTTATTCAATCATTTATTAAAAACATTATTACTTTCTCATATTCATAGTAATTCTAGAAAAAACATTCTATGCTACTAAACACAAGGTGTCTTAACACGGTGAGTAGATGAACTACCTGTCGAGTCATTTCCACCTATAGCAAGAGCGTAGACCCATCCTCCCCCAAGAAGCTAAACACAAAAAGAAAGTGGCATACCCTGTGCATCTTCTCCCCTTTTTGAAGGAGGGTAAGAAAACCAACTGTCTTGAGTTGTGGGGAAGGTAAGGAAGATAAACAACTAAAAAGAAACCGAAAGCATCCAAACATTCACATACAACCCATTCCATCATCTCTAGTGTCCTCCCCAACACCCACATGCATAAACTGATGCATCTCGCCACTCTAGGCATAAACTTCCACCACAATGAATAGGCCTCCCTACCCCCACATATCACAACATCCTTCCAGGATCACATCGCAACACACACAGCAAGAAAAAAAACATCATATAAATTTTTCTCTTTTCCCTTAAACAAGGCATCCAACCTTCAAACACAATTACATCTCACTACTCCAAGAATAAGGATTTGGGACTTTACAAGTAAGAGGGTAACTCAGAACCCTACGAAGCATTATCTTTTCATCAGAAAACCAGTTCTTTAATCCATATAAAATTAACCAATTTATTATTTGTAGGTTCCAACTATGGGTAACCAAAATATCAATCTATCATAGCTATCACAAATTGAATAAAGATGCTTACTGTGTCAATTTTATTAACATAAAATTAAAACCACAACAGCAACAACCAGATTCATTTACATGTGTCTTTACCTTTATCCAAATAATTATCAATAAATTCACGCTTTACTTTCTTTCCCAATTTCCATAAAGAATGAAAAGAAAAACAAAGAAAAAAATAGATATCACAAAATCTAGAAAAACAAGAGGTGATAACATATGATCGATATCAATTTATTTATCTAATTCAAGTTTTTAATATGTCAATTGCATTGTGATACAGTGCTCAAAAACATGATAAATCTACATTTTCACAAAAAATAATAGAGAAGAAATTATTACCCTACCTCAAATGTTTCTTGACATTCATTATACAATGATGATCCACACAAAAGATTACATTCTCTTCCCCCATAAAAACTACATCCACCTGAGGATGTTGCGGCATGACAGCACCATCTGATAGCCAAGAAAACTCCATTAGAATCGTGGAGATCAAATTCCATAGAATGGAAAGAAGAAACAAGGGGATAATGATCTAATAAAACACAATAATAGAGGTAGATCATACCTTATATAGAGGAAGTATCGACACTTATTGCTTACACCAAAACAAGGGGTGAACATGAAGCAGGAAGAAACATCAAGGGGAAATGATCTGAGGATTAAGGTTTTATCACACAGCTCCTAGAAGATGGAAGGAAAGGTTAGAGAGTCTCGAACTAGAAAACAAAGAAGGAAGATATCTCATCTCTTTAAAATATTTAACAGAGAAACAGTTTATGATACGCTAGATTTTCCCTTAAAATAGGATTGCATTAAACCACATGGTTTGACCTAGTAAATACATCCCAAGCCTTAGGGTAATTAATGAAGGAGTTATGACCATTGAATTAGCATTAGAGTCTTTAAAATGAGTCTTTAAATTCATTTTATGTCACAGTAAATGTCAAAGGGGGAAAAGTGTAGGAAGCTAAAAACACTATTCCTAAACTAGAAATTTTGAAAAGGAAAAAGGTTTCTATTGGAAGGATATTTTTGGAAGGCTTCAGTTGTAAATAGCCCAATGTTCTGGAAAAACAATTCCTGAACTATAAATTTCAAAAAAGAAAAATGATATTATTAAAAGGATACTATTGGATGGTTTTTGTTGGAAATAGCCTACTATTTTGGAAACACTATTCATGAACTAGAAAATTGTCAAAGGAAAAAGTTTGTTGTTGGAAGTCTATTGTTGGAAGGCTTCTGTTGGAATTATCTTACTATTGGAAAGAGCCTGGTATTGGAAATAGTATGCTATTGGAAAAATCCTACTGTTGGAAAAAGCCTACTGTTGGAAATAGCCTACTGTTGGAAACAACTTGCTGTTGGGAATAAGTCACCTTGACCTCCTAAAAACCTCAAACTCCAAATTTCAGCAAAGTAATGGATCTGAGAGTTCTGGGCCATTACAATTCTATATTGGATAATTTCTTGAGGAAGATTAATTTCAAGAAAGGTAGAGTTGATAGAAATATTTACATCATGGAATGTCAGGTATTTTACCTCATCTCAATTTTTTATATCGATGACATTATATTTGTTAGAAATGATGAAAGATTGTGTGATTGAGTTGATTAAGAGATGAAAAAGTCATTTGAGATGTATACGCTATGAGAAGTGAAATACTTTCTTAGGTTCAAAATTTTACAGAAGAGGATACACATTTTTATTTCTCAAGAAAGGTATGCAAAGGATATTCTGAAGAATTTTGGAATACAGAATTTGAAACTAGTTTACACACCGATTTTAGTGGGAACCAAGTTGTTTAAATGAAGAGAATGTAATAAAGATGACCAGAAAGATTTTTTAAAGATGATTAGAAGTCTATTATATCTTACTACCTCAATACCCAACATAGTCTATGTTGTTACCTTATGTACATGATTTATAAGTGCTCCTAAAGAATCACATTTTATTTCTTGAAAAGGAATTCTCATATATATCAAAAACACACAAAAAAAATTGGAATCAGGTATGATGGATCAAAAAATATTGATCTCTTCATGTATTTAGATTCTAATTTTCCATGAAACGTTGATTATAGAAGATCCACATTTGGTGGAGTTTTCTTTCTTTGAAAAAGTTGTGTTAGTTGGAATACAAAGAAATAGAATTTAGTAACTCATAGCATATATGAAGATGAGTATGTTGCTGCTACCCAAGATTCTACCCAACTCATGTGGATGAAGACTCAGTTGTAAGACCTACTTACGGAAGTAAAGATACCATTTCTATTTGTATGTGATAATCAAAGTGAAATTAATCATACAAGGAATCTGGTACAACATTCTCATTCAAAAGAAATTGACATAAAGTACTAATTCCTCTAAAAATGTGTGGAGAAGAAATAATTGAGGCTAGAGTATGTTCCTACATCAAAACAAGTTTCTAACATATTCAAAAAACCTTTACCAAAGGAACCATTTGCTAAATTGAGTTTGAACTTGGGTGTCCAACCTTCATCTAATCATGGTTGAGGTACATGTATTTGTCCCCTCTCCCATCTTACATTTGGATACTATTGTCAAGGGGGAAAATTTCCATAAATCTATCCTTATAGAGTTATGAATAAAGGGGGAGTTGTGGGTAAGCTATGAATTTAGTACGTAAGCATGTGAACTATTATAACTGTTTTTTGGGAATTTTTGCAAAATGATTGTAGAGTTGTTGCAGGAAACAAATTTTTTGTTATTGTAGGAATTTTGATGAAGTGAAGAAGGCCGAGGAGGAAAGATAGTTTTATGTGGTTTCATAGTCTCTACTTTTAGACAGCATGGTCTCACTATCAATAATTCTTGTTTCCTATAATGAGTTAGCTCACATAGGATTATAATTGTTGATATGTGACCCATTGCTCGATGTTACAAGGATCAGTGATTTATGAACCTTGGTTGACCAAAAAATCCAAAGGGGGAATTTTTGGAGCCATGTTGACTGATGAAGTATTTGGATGCACAAAGTATTTTATTTTTCTGTCAATGATGTTTGAGAAGAATAAAAATCACTTCACTTTGTATAAATGGGTGAGGAAAGATATGAAAGTTACAATAATTTCTATGAAAAACCTGACGATGATTTGAAGATCTGTATTTTACAAAGATCACGAGTTGGTTGGATAACATGTGATGAATGCTTTATAATGATAAGGGGGATAAAATATGTGGTCAATCAGTATGGTTGGTCTTGCAGACCCAGGTATCTAAGGTGGTATAGTTTTCTAGTGTTTGACAAATTTTTTGGGTCTAAAATTTGGATTTGGGATAGCATTATGAAAAATTGATTTCCTTGAAGATCACATCAAAATATGGAAAAGGAATAAAGGTAATGAATATGGTATTCATGAATTAGGTCTCATGAAGACATGAATAATTTTGATGGTTTTCTTTGCGATTACGATGAGCTTTACAAATGGTTGAGGAAATGAGCATTGCGGGTGAGAATTCTATCGGTGAAGAAGAAGGATAATTACAGTGGCACAAATTAATAAGGTGCATTGTGGTGGGGAAAAGAATTTTATGTAATTATTTATTATTACAAGGATATTTTCAAATCTAGAAAATAGCCATGGTTCTTCTCAAAATAGATTGAAATTCAACAAATAATGTAGATATCTGTGATTTGGTGCTGACGTGGAACTGAGGTGGCTTGAAGGTTCTCGAGTGAGTGGTAAATGCCTATAAATAGGTCCCTACCCCCTTGATAAAAATAGAGAGACATAATGTGAATTTAGAGCTCTCGAATTGCGAATAAGGTTCACGGAGAAATAGAGATCTGTGACGGCAGTAATATATTTGAGGGAAAAAATCTTCACAGAGATCCATTGAGATTTTTGAAAGAAGTTAACTTCACAAAGACCAATCTATGCTCTGAGAAATAGTGAGTTCTATGATCTATATTGAGGTTTGTGAACTAGAGAGCTTTTCGAACTAGAGTGCTATGAGAATCTGGGAGCTTCGTGAAGGAGCTCTGTGAAGGAGCTCTGTGAGCTGAAGATTTGAGTACCCAAATTAATTGACAAGTTCTTTCAAGTGTATCAAGATATGAATGGGGTATAGAAAAAGTATTATTATAAAGTACAGGTAGTTCCTATAATATTTTTAATAGGAAAGAGAATATTTGTTTTCAATGATCATATTTGTGATGGTTTGTCGAGAAGTATAGAGATATTGCATTACCCTATTTTTTGTTAAGAGGGTGCACACACACATGAGGATTATCTCCCAAGTGCTACATGAGTGTGAGGGTATATCCTACTCATTTTATTCCACATCAAATGATTTTTTTCTAGTGTATTGTGTGGTACTGGATTACTTTCATACCAAACCAAGGATGTAGCTACTCTTGTTGAGTAGTGAACCTTTTAAATCTTTTATTCCTATGGTTGTGTGTTTTAAGTAGGGAAATAACTCTCTAATAGGAGGATAATGTTATTTCTAAAGAATGGAATCATAAAAGAAAAATATATCACTGATTCACCACCTCCCCCTCTCAGAGATACTTGGATCCAAACTAGGTAAATTAAACTATATCAACTCAAACATGATATTTAATTTATTACTTTCATATATGATATAGGGTATAAATCCATGCTAGATCAATAAGATTAGAGATATTGGAAAATAGATTCATATTTGATTCTAGAATTACATTAAAAATATAAATAAACATATCATAAAACATTTTTGCATCATTGAAATTTGTCAAAAAAAAATCATCATATCCTTGGGAAAGGGAAAAAACATAGGGGGATCTTAGATGATCAGTAAGGGTAATATAAAATGAAATCTATATTGAGTAAATAAGGAATAATTAGTATGTAAATATAGATAACAAAAACAAATTCCATTCATAATAAGATTTACTTCAATGAACATCCATGTCTAATATCATCATAACAATTACATGGGTTATAAAAACGGAATTATCAATAAAGGAAGTGCATATATCCACACATTAAGTATCTTTCCATTAAGGCATCACCCATGTTTTCATGAATCATACTGTCATGGACTCATCCAATACCAAATTTTTAATAAATGGGGATATATTAACCAAATACCCTTCAATATGTAATTTATACTATTTTGTCTCATGAAGCCTATCGATTCATCATGGGGCTATCAATTTCTAGTCACCACCTGTTACTTTCATATCCAATTCACTCCTCATATATATTTTAAGAATAGTAAAATATATTCTAAAAATTTATTATAATTCAAATATAACCAATATTGGATTAATAATATGGAATATTTTCCTAGTAAATTAAGTAAGATTATTAATAAAATTTCTTCAATAGATATGATATACTGAAATTTATTAACATTGTTACATTATCAATTCCACTGAAATGGTACTGAATTCATATATGATATTGAAATTATAGAAATTAAGGATAAAAATAATATCTAGTGAACAATAAATAGTGATAGAGAACATGATTACAAGAAATTAAATTTTCTCAAAATAAGTTATAATATGTTATCTGTAATGAACTATAGGAGACTAATGATTCATAAAAATGAAGGTTTCCTAGAAAAAACAAGTCATTAGAAATAAAATTAATCTATAAATTAAAAATAAAATCCTTGTAACATTGTATAATAATAAATTTAGAAATCAATTTTCAACATTATTTTCATTAATTTTAAAAAATAATAACCTTTTCCTTTGATATCAGTTTAAATTAAAATTTAAAAATGGATGAGGAAGATATTTTTATTGAAAATAACAATTAAAAATTGTAATATAATGTTGATAATTTATAACATCTATAATATTCTAATAGATTAGTGGGTTTATATATGTAAAAATACCTTTTTTATTTTTTAAAGAGTTTAAAATAAACCATACAGAAAATTTTGAAAATAATAATTTTAATACTTTTAAATTTAAGAAAAAAGAAGTTTAAAATGAAAATTATCAACCTTTGAATCCTAAATAATAATATTCATTAGTTATTTAAAATAACCCAAACCCAGAAGAAAATTATTTTAAGTAGTACATTATTTTTTAAAAAAAATGAATGTCCCTAATTTGTTATCAAATTGTCGATTATTGATCCTGTCATAACCAATCCCAATGGGGAAGATGAATCAACTTCCCCAGACAACCACCAATTGGCCAAGGGAAGGTGACTATCATTGAGCAGTCATATCACTAACACATTATCCCTTAGCATAATGTGCCTATACACACACACATGTCTCCAAGACCAAACAATGCTAAATTGAAAAAAAAAACTAAAAGAAACAATTCATACGTAAATCTAATCCCATAAGAAGACTATGTTAGAAGTAATGGAAAATAAATTATTCTAAATACAATCCCCCCATAAATATTCTATTAACAACTCAAACATGAATGTAATTATGGGTACTACTATCAAGATACAATAGGAAAATAACTTGATCTATCCTATCTCACTAGCGATCATCGGTCCTAGTCTCTCTAGGAATCTGTCAGAAGGTTCATTATTTGCAAAAGACACGACATGAGTGGGTGAATCTTGTTCATGGTTGATTATTAAATTAACCAATATGAAACCCTAAAAATGAAAAGAATATAGGAAAGGACTAATAGTCTACTCCACCTAAGTATATGTTTTCATCACATATACCATGAATATTTATATATACTCAAAAAAGGTACACATTCTCAAGGTAAATTCAAAAAAATTACTAGCATAGAGAACACACTCCATGTGTTAGATATCACAGATTACATCGGTTTGAGTTGTAGTGCTCGTCAGGTCTTTCCATTATAATTAACTGATTGATATTTGAATAGATATGATACATAGTTGAGGATCACTCTCAAGGCCATGGGTTATAGAAAAACACAATTTGTATTAACCATCTATGTAGATTATCGATTCCCATGTAGTTTTGGTCATGAAGATTCAAAGAACTCCACCTATGGAAAGGAGATGATAGGGAATAACACCATGGGAATCATGGAAGGACACTAATAACTCTATTTAAGAATTTTTACTGAAGGGATCTTTATCCTATGTATATGATGTTATTCTACACTAACCCTTAGGGAATGGGTATAGGGAATTTTTCCTTAAAAATGTGTCCATGATATAAATTATTTGGGATTAATGCCTACATTGAATGATTAGATGGTGTGTATTAGGAGTACACGACATGTCCATTAGTCATTGAACCATTACTATGTAAAATAGACCATTCCCATGTCTATATAGAACTACCTAGTGTAATTATTCCCATGTACTTCTTCCCATGTTCTAATACATAGCTTATCCCATGTACCACGTGGTTGGTTGTGTCTGTTTATGAGTACATAAAATCCATGTGGCCATGTACCTCAACCTGTTCTTGTGTACCATTGGAGGTACATTCCAAGATAACAAAATGGGACCACATTCTATGTCACAAGTACACATGTTATGTGATATATAACACCCATATAAACCCATGTCCTCCACTAGAAGGGTCCCACATTGTTTGTATCTTCATAATACATATTTTGTAGATAAAAAATTTCTAGAATTCTATATCTTCATTAACATGTATTATCCACTTATGTTAAATATGATCCAAAATTTCTTCCTTTTGAAACCATGGAGTGTCATCTTTTAGGAAATTACATAACAAAATCATCAAAATCCAGGCATCATATTTGTTTGGAAAACAACATGAAATTTTATTCATTATTTTTCTCTCATGAATATAAAATTTTGGTATCTAAATATTATAACCCAATTATAATTATGTTTTCACAACAACATAATGTCTTGTCAATCCTAAATCTATGAGATCAAATAATTTTTCGAGGAAATAGGTGTGAAATATAACAACCCTGAATTTTATTACACACTTAAACCTGCTTTATTACATAAATTTCACTTGATTCAACATAGAAGATTGAGAGGTCTGTGGTATTTTTCACTCTGGAACATTACATTTCAACTTAGAACATAAAACATAGAACATATTTATTGAAAACCTCTTTTACATGCCCACTACATTCCCTCGTACTTAGCATTGCATAGGATAACCTAAGTACATGCATAAGAAAAGGGTGGGCGATAAAGCACAGTAATGGAGTAAAGAAATAATAACATGAAGAATACAATACATTTTAGGAAATATTCATATCAATGGAGCATAAAATAACATGAACATAAAGGCATGATATAGCATTGTTATCATATCATGGATATGTGGAAAAAACACTTAACATGGAATTAGCATGAGCCAAGGCTCATTGCATATGGATCATGAGTAAACCCTCATTGAACATGAAGTACGAGTAAACCCTAATTGCACATGAATTAGAATGATTCAACACTCATTTCACATGATTTATCATGATAATATACTTTACCCAATTCATTTGAGTTCTATCTAGGTGAACACTTTTTAATCATTTCATTTCATGCATAAGTGTTCCACATGGATCATAAAACATGGATTCATTAAACATCATAATTTATTCCCAGATAAAGGATTATAGAATTCATACATGAAACTATTTAAACAAATAGTAAATGTGCATAATTTTGAATACCCTTGATAGAGAAATGGGCATGGTATTCACTACACAATGACTTTGGCTTGGAAAAATGCGGTATAATTTCAGCAGCATAAGGGCGTGACATAAGAACTAATAAAAATGTTAGATGAAAGATAAAGTATTGTATCATCATATTTACATTAAATGGATAGTAATGGGATAATATAAATACATGTCTCAATAATTTTAATGAAATTTAGATTCATGATACAAAACAATTACATGAATGTAAATAAGGAGAGAGAAATTTCTTATGGAATTTTAGCATGGTAACAGGTATACATGGAAGGCATAGATGAGAGAGAAAGGTGGATCTCATAATTTAAATATAAATAGGATAGTATATGGGAGGTTATAAATCATACCCCAATATTTATGATTGAAAATAAAATGGCCTAACAATATTAAGAAACATGGATAAAAAGAGAAAGGAAGGAATCCCTTACTTGGAAGTGTGATCCCAAAGGCTTGGGAGAGGCTTGAGAGAGGATTTTTGGGAGCTTTGGGAACCTTGGGAGGATTCTAGAGAGAGGAGGGAATATTTTGGACGAACTCTAAAGGCATTGAGTGAAGATGAAGTGGGATCTTGGTTGGGTTTATATAGGAAAGTACAAGGAATTCTTTATTATTTAGGTTTGGGACACCACACATTAAACTAATAAAAATCACAAACCAACCCATGGTTTCTGTGAAATAGGATTGGAAAAAATATTTTATAAGGCCAATTCCTAACTTCTTAAAATAGTGGGGTTTCTTATGTGAAGGTGAGTCACACCCTCAAGGAAATCAATTTAAAAATCTAAAATGTTTTATAATTCTTCGAGGGTCCACTAAAGCATTGTAAAATAAATCAAAAAAACCTTAAATCACATTATTTAAATGGTAAAACACATATTTTCTGAACATAATGTTTATAGTATTTTATTACATCACTATTGGGTCATTATGATGTCATAAAACACAATATACAACTAAATGATATTTAATTTTTACACAAAAAATTGACTATCTTGGAAAATTATGAAAAATTAAACATTGGATAATATAATCATCATTATTACAAAAATAATATTCATTTTATCTAAATAATTTTATAATATGAGAAATTTCAATTTAAAAATAAAAACCGATATTTATCGAAAAAAACATGGGTTTGGACAAAAACAGTTTTCAAACCATAATAAACATTACAATTGCATTCATAAAATTATACGATAATTTATATTTAATAAAAATTAATTTAATAAAAATAATAATATTTTATTAAAAGATTATTTAATTCAAAAATCCATTAATTCATCAAAATAGATTTCTTAGTTGAATACTAACTAAAAAACTATTTGCGATTTGAAAACTATCTACAAAGTAAAAATAATAAAAAAAATGTATATTCTCTATAAAAAAATGTTTACATAATCATAGTACTAGGGTCTCCTTACATAACCCCTTATAACACCCTCATAAGACCGAATGGTAAGGTGTGAAATGGTGATAGACTCTTGGGGTGTCTTGGATAACATTGCTCGGGTGGTTATCTCAATCAACATCCACTTCTCCCATTGGCAGTTCTATTTGAACTTAACATGTTGAAGCTTGGCTTGGGCTTGGTCAAGAGAAAATCCCAATGATGAAACCTCCATTATAATCTCCTACAAATGGGCTTCATACCTGGAAATTTTATTAGATGAAGCCATCGCTTCCTTTTTCTAAGTAAATTGGATTTGATAAAGCCCTATATTTATACTAATCATGTGATCACTATACAATGACTATATTTGCAACAGTCACAATTCTTAATGGTATTTTAAAAAACCAAAATCATAAAATCATATAAGTTCATATGTTATATAATTAGTTCACATAATAATACATTTAGTTAGATCAAGAAAAATTTCCATTTTTAAAAGTTTGGTTTGTTACAATATTTTCTCCTTAATAAATTTTGCCCACAAAATTTCATTTTCCCACACTAAAACTGATGCAGGTAACCTTGCTTCATCACTTCCTTTGGTTCCCACATTGCATATTCAAACATGTGGTTTCTACACAACACCTTGATGAGGGGAATTGTCTTATTCCATAGAAATTTTTTCCTATAATCTAAGATCTTCACTGGTATCTACTCTTTATAAAGATCATCCTCTAAATATACTTCCTCTTAATAGATTACACGTGAAGGGTTTGGTATGTACTTCCTTAATAGGGATACATGAAATACATCATGTACTTTTTCCATGGTAGGTTGAAGTGATAGTCTATAGGCCACAGCCCTGACACAATAAAGAATCTCGAAGGGGTCTATGTACCTAGGACTTAACATCTCATTATTTCCAAACATCATAACCTTCTTCCATGGATATATTCATTGAAATACCATGTCTCCAACTTTGAAATCAAAGTTTCGTCGATGTTTATCTGCATAACTCTACTATCTACATTGGGCTGCCTTGATATGATGATGAATGGTTTTCACCTTCTCCACCATTTCTTACCATTTCATGTCTTAGAATATTACTCTCACTAACTTCATCCCAACACATTGTTGTTCTGCACCTTTTCCCATAAAGGGATTCATATGGTTCTATTCGGATCCTCAAGTGGAAACTATTATTGTTGTATAATTCCACCAGTGTAAGATGTTGTTCCCATTCTCCTTTCAAGTTCATTGAAAATTATCTTAACATATCTTCCAGTGTCTGAATAGTTCACTTAGATTGGCCATCAGTTTGAGGATGATAGGCCATACTGAAGTTCAGTTCAGTGCCTAGAGAATGTTCGAGACTTTTCCAGAACTTTGAGGTAAATCTCATATCACAATCGGATACAATATATAGTGGTACTCCATGCAACCTTACCACTTATTTAATGTAAATACGTGAAATTTGATCCAATGATAAGTCCTCTCAAATTTCAATAATGTGAGATATCTTCATAATACGATCAACAACGACCCATATTGCATTGTTTCTTATGGATATCCTTGGGATTCCAATTACAAAGTCCATGGTAATGTTGTCCCACTTCCATTTTTTTATGGTTAGTGGTTGAATGATCCCCTTAGACATTATCCTATTAGAATTCATATGATGGCATACCAGGCACATTGATGTATATTCACCAATATCCCTTTTCATATTATCCCACCAAAAGTTTTCTCAGAGATCCCAATACATCCTTGTGCTCCCTGAAAAAAATAGGGGTGTTTGAGTTATGTGTGTCATTCAGAATATCCTTTTTTATCTTTGGATTTAATGGTACACATAATCGTGACCCAAATCTCACAATTTCATCCTTTTCGACCACGAACTTTTAGGATTTCCCATTTGAGAAAGGATTGACTATGTTCCTACCTTAATGATTCCCATGTCCATCCTCTACAAATCCAAGAAGACTGGATCCTTCTCAATTCTCATAATTGATAAATATGCATGATCCATTTTACTTAGAGCATTATCCCCCCTTGTTTTCCCTACTGGGATGGTAGTGGATTGAGAAATCATAATCCTTGATGAGTTCTATCCTTCTTCACTGGCACATATTAATATCTTTTTGTGTGAATATATATTTCATGATCTTATGATTAGTATATATCTCACACTTCTCCCCATATAGATAATGCCAAAATATTTTCAACTCAAAGATCACAGCCTCCAACTCTAGATCGTGTGTGGGATATTTTTCTAGTGTATTTTCAGCTACCATGAGGTGTAGTCTATCACATTATAATTCTTCATCAACACGCAACTCATTCCCTACTTTCAATCATCACTAAATATCATAAAACAAATTCCACTCCTAGGTAATGTGAGCACGGGCGCAGTGATAAGCCTCTTTTTCAACTCCTAGAAGCTTTTTTTACATTCATAACTCCAAGGAAACTTCACTCCCTTCCAAGTTATCTTGATAATAGGGTTTTAAAATCATGATAAATTTCTTGAAAATCGGCAAAAATATCCAGTAAACCCCCAGAAGCTATGGATATCCATTACCAATGTTGGACTTGGCCATCCCTCAATTGTGGTTGTCTTGGAGGGATTCTCATATATCTCATTTCTTGTGATGATATGACCCAAGAATGAGACCTCCTTCAACCAAAAATCACACTTTTTGTACTTTTCATAAATATTCTCCTTCCACAAGGTCTCTAGTATAGTTCTTAGAGGCTCATCAAGATCCTTGTTGGTTTTGAGTATATTAGAATATCATTAATAAAGACTACCAAAAATTTGTCGAGGTAATCTCTAAATACACTATTCATCATGTCCATGAAGATTTCTGGAGCATTAGTGAGTCCGAAAGGCATTACTATGAATTCATAGTGCCCGTATCTTATACGAAAATTAATCTTGGGGACATCTTCCTTCTTCAACCTACATGAGAATATCCCAACCAAAAATCCACTATAGAGAAGTATTGTGCTCCACGCAGCTTATCAAACAAGTCATCAATTTTTTGTAGAGGATACTTTTTCTTTATTTTGATTTTTTTAAGATCATGATAATCAATGCAAAGTCACATTGACCCATCCTTCATCTTGATGAAGATGACTGGTGCACCCCATGGTGAATCACTTGGGCGTATAAACCCTTTATCTAGATTCTCCTTCAATTTTT
The DNA here is from genome assembly GCA_963277665.1 of Viscum album. NCBI lineage: Eukaryota > Viridiplantae > Streptophyta > Magnoliopsida > Santalales > Viscaceae > Viscum > Viscum album. The sequence goes on along the minus strand of OY728150.1, from coordinate 1,825,316,932 downwards.
TCTTCAGCCTCTCAATCTCCATAACAACCATTATATACAGATTCTTGGATATTGTAAATTCCCTAAGTATTAGATCAATTAAGAATTCAACTTCTATTCTAGGAGGAAGATATGGAAATTCCTCCAGAAACACTTCAGTGAATTCCCTCACAATAATAATGTCTTCAAGGATGGTTGCCTCCTTGGACTCAATCATCTGAGCTAGATACGAATTCTCATAGGTAAGTAATATACACACTTGAGATGATGGTTCTAAAGAACATTCATGTTCTTCCTTGCACTTGTATAGAATCAGGGGTTGATTCTCCACATGGAGAGTGATTTCCCTCTCACAGAAATTTATAATGGCTCTATATAGGTAAATCCAATACATGACAAGATGTGCATTAAATTCCATCAGAGGGATTATGATGATGTTCATAGGGAATTTAAATCTACCGATTATGACTGGGTAGTAGTTAAATTTATCGTTTGCAATGATTGCCCATTTTATGTACTCACCAACATCTTCACTTCTATGAATTGTGGTGGTGCAGAGATTGTTCTACTAAACTATCGAGATATAAAAGAATGCGTATAACAAGAATAAAGAAGTAAATTCTCTATTCTTGAATGAATAACTAGCATACCTATCACCACATCATTTTCAGTGTTCAGTTAGGTATTTTTGATGGTAAAACCTCACTCTTTCTACCTTGGAGGTTGTTGGTTGCATCTGAAAACCTTTGGCATAGGGAATTGATTTGCAAGATGCCCTAGTTCATTGTAGTTGAATAAATGAACAATGTGTTGAGAGTTGAATAGAGCATTACTCTCCTCTGTCGCAGCCGCATGTTTTTCTTTTTGGTAGTTAATGGATAGGTGTCTTCCTTTTCCACACCTAAATCATTTCCTTATCCCCTTCAGACAATTTTTGGGGTGCTTTATCCACACCTTTGGAAAGTGTGGTGTTGTATTTTCTTAGTACCATTGGATTTATCCATCAGATAGCTAGAATTGAAGTCTAACTTATGCTTCTTATCCCCATGATACCCATGAGATTCACCAATCTCCATTTCAACTTTGAGGGAACATCGGACAATTTCCTCATAGTTTTCAAAGTCACTGATCTCTAGGGATTTCTGCAAATTTGGTTTCATCCCACCAAAGATGAGGTAAACCATGCGTTTGGGGGTAATGAAAAAGCTGGAGGCATATTGTGCAAGCCTTGTGAAGTTTTCCGTGTATGATACGATGGGTTAATCATCTTTTTTCTTGAGATAATGGAAGTCCATTTTCATCTTTAGTCGAAGGGTGCACAGAAAATATTTATCGAAAAATATCTTCTAAATTTTTGTCAATTCCAAATCCTTGATCTCCACTGCAGGCTTGGTGTTTTTTATCAATATCCACCAATGATCGGCTTCACCCTCCATACAATAATCATCCATAAGAACCTTCTCTTATTCAAACATTAAAGGATAGAGAATCTCTTTTCAATGGAGTCTATCTATTTTTCAGTGATTGAGGGATCACATGATCCACTAAAAGTTGGAGGGATTTGTCTTGTGAAGCACTAATAGTGATGTGTTCTTTCATAGGGGGGTTTGAACGTTCCTCTTGACCCATGTTTCTATTCAAATCTTGAGTTAACTGAGAGAGTATCATGACAAAGTTCACAATTCTTTTCCCTAAGGGATTAGGCATCTCATTATAATATTCATCACATTGATCTTCGCATCGGTTGTTAGCCCAAGCCCTTCTATTACAGACCATTGGCTAGAATAAAATGAAAGTTACGTGTAACACATAAAGGGTAATCTAGGGAAAAATGGATGACTTATAAATAACTTTTATTTCCTTTATTTATGAATATATTGTATTCAATCTATGTTATCCATGATATACTTTGTAACATATATTCTTAGTGACATTTTTATTCCCTTTACAATGGTTCATACTAAGCTTGTGAATTTACCAAAGCATATCCCTCAGGAGTGTCGTAACCAAGAGTACAGAAAGTCCTATTGTTGTGTACCAGGATACCCCAGGTCAAGTCCAAAACTCCTTGTCATAGTTTTCACTCCTATGTACATTTGTGCCAGATCCTCCTCTACCCGCTCTTATCCAGATAGGGATGTATTTTCTTGATAAACAACTTACTCAATACTCACAAAAAAAATTGGGATGTTTTTATTATACTTAGTCTTATCCCTAAGGATTTCACTAGTTTTTTCTAATCCAAATCCCAAAAATAACTAAACCTATCCTCTGATACCAACTTTAACAACCGTACATTTTATTACACACTTAAAACTGATTTATTACATAAAATTCACTTGATACAACATAGAAGATCGAGATTTCTAGTGTCTTTGGGGCTTAGAAACATTACATAACCACTTATAACATAAAACACACAACATATTTATTGATAACTTCTTTTACATAACCACTACAGTCCCTCGTACTTAGCATTGCATGGGATAACCTGAGGACATGCATAAGAAAAGAGTGAGCTATAAAGCCAAATAAAAGAGTAAAGAAGGAATAACATGAAAAATAAAACACATATTAGGAAATAGGCATATAAATTTATCATAAAATAACATGAACATAAAATAATGATATAGCATGATTATCATAACATGGAAATGTGGGAACAACACTTAACAAAGAATTAGTATGAGCCAAGGCTCATTTCACAAGGATTAGGAGTAAACCCTCATTGCACGTAAAGAACGAGTAAAACCTCATTTCACTTGAATTATCATGAGTCAACACTCATTTCACATGATGTATCATTATACTATACTTTAACCAATGCATTGGAGTGCTATCTAGGCACACCCTTCTTAATCATTTCATTTCATGCATAAGTGTGCGACATTGATCATAAAACATGGATTCATTAAACATAATCATTTATTACATGATAAAGGATTGTGGAATTAATACATGAAACTATTTAAACAATAAGTAAATGTGCATAAATGTGAATACCCTTTATAGAGAAATGGGCATGGTATTCACTACACAATGACTTTGGCTTGGAAATCACGGTGCAATTTCAGCAGCATAACAGTGTGACATAAGAAATCATAAAAATTGTTGATGAGAGATAAAGGAGTGTCTTATAATACGTACATGAAATTTACATTAAGGGGGTCATATATATACAATTACCAACAATTTTAATGGAATTTAGATTCATCATACAAAAAAATTACTTGAATGTAAATGAGGAGAGAGAAATTCCTTATGGAATTTCAGCATGGTAATGGATATACATGGAAGGAATCTATGAGAGAGAAAAGGGTATATCATCATTAAAACATAAATTGAAATGTATAGGGGAGGTGAAAAATCATACCCCAACACTTATAATTGAAAATAAAAGGGCATAACAATATTAATAATCTTGGATAAAAAGAGAAAGGAAGGAATCTCATACTTGGAAGTGTGATCCCAAAGGCTTGGGAGAGGCTTGAGAGAGGCTTATTTGGAGCTTGGGGTACCTTTTGAGTATTCTAGATAGAGAAGGGAAGAGTTTTGATGAACTAAAAAGTATTTTATGGAAGTGGAAGTGGGATCTTGGTTGGGTTATATAGGAAAGGAGATGGAAATATTTATTAATTAGTTTTGGGACACCACACATTAAACTAATCAAAACCAAAAAACCATCCCATGGTTTTTTCCATGGTTTTCTCCAAATAGGGGTAAAAAATAATATTTTATTATTATAATGGACTAACTTCTTAAAATAATAGGGTACCTTATGTGGAGGTGAGTCACACCCTCAAGGAAATAAATTAAAAAAGCTAAAATGTTTTATAAGTCTTGGAGGGTCCACTAAAGATTTGTAAAATAAATCAAAAAAACCTAAAATCAAATTATTTTAATTGTAAAACATATTCTGGTTGAACATAATGTTTATAGTATTTTATTACATCACTATTGGGTCTTTATGATGTCATAAAACACGTTATACAATTAAACAGTATTTAATTTTTACCCAAAAATTCGGCTGTCTTAGAAAATAATGAAAAATTCACTGTTGGATAATTTCAATTTCATTATTCCAAAAATAATTTATAGTTTATCTAAATAAATTTCATAATATGTGAACTTTAACTTTTAAAATAAAAAACCTATATTTATCGAAAAAACATGGGTTTAGACAAAAACAGCTTTCATGCCTTAATAAAAATTACAATTACATTCCTAAAATTATATAATAATTTATATTTAATAAAATGTAATTTAATAAAAATAATAATATTTTATTAAAATATTATTTAATTTAATAATCCATTAATTAATCAAAATAGATTTTTTAGTTGAATATTAACTAAAAAACTATTTACGCTTTAAGAACTGTCTACAAAGTAACAATAATAAAATGAATGTATATTCTCTATAAAAGAATAGTGTACATAATCATTATACTAGGGTATCATTACATAACCCCTTATAAAACCCGCATAAGACTGAAGGGTAAGGTGTGAGATTGTGACATACTCTTAGGGTGGCTCAGATAACATCCCTCAGGTGGTAATCTCTATCAACTTCTACTTCTCCTGTAGGCAGTTCTGTTCGAGCTTAACGTGTTAAAGCTGGGCTTGGGATTGGTCAAGAGTGAATCCCAATGATGCCACATCCTTTCCGAGATCTGAAAAATGGGCTTCGTATGGGGAAAGTCAACTAGATGAGGTCATCGCTTCCTTTTTCTGAGTAAGTTGGATTTGTTAAATCCCTATATTTATATTAATCCTGGGATCACTCTTCAGCAGTTATATTGGCAACGGTCACAATTCAATATGGTATTTTAAAAATCCAAAATCATAAAAACAAATAAGTGAATATTTTATATAACCATTTCACATAATAATACATTTAATTAGATAAAGGGGAATTTCCATTATTAAAAGTTTGGTTCGTTACATGAAATGTTCGATTCTTCATAGTTCGGTGAACCACAGGACAAGGAAATCACTTGCTATGAACATGAAATGGGAAAAAATATCAAAAACATCCATGTGGAATATCTTTTATCCAATGTATGTGTTGAACAAAAATAATTTTTGTTCGAATGATAAAATAAAATATAATAAAACAATCATAAATAAATTCCCCAATTCTCTAATAAATCTAACACAACATGAAATACACACAACACATGGATCAATATATTAGTTGATTGATTTATGTTTTTCATAGAAATAGATATCAAATATGGAATAAAAAATGCAGAAATCATACCTTTGTTTGGATCGATCGATCAATGTTGAATAACATATTTTATCCATAACCATTGGTGATATCTGCTAATTTTTTCTTTCACTGGTTGTTGGTATTAAATTTGTTCATCATCTAATAATAGAATCTCATTCAGTTCTCTCCAATGACTCTCTAATGATTTTTAGGGTTATGTAAAAAACCCTGAAAATATTCTGTAATCAGGATTATATAGATAATCATTAGTTCTTTGAATCATAAGAGATTAAATAAATTAATATTATTATTTTATCAAATATTCATTCCCATGATGGTTTTTCCACATATTCCCCATGAAGACAATTTTTATTTCACACCAAAGTTATGAACCATGTTCGAAACTCATTAGTGCACTTGGATATTTGATCTAGTCCCCCCCCCAACTTAGAATTTATTACACTTTTTTTAGAAAATTTCACTCCTGCTCTATTTAATACATTTAATACATTTCTAACATTTATTCCAAGAACATCAGGTCTTGAAATTGCATGCCATATTAGCAGCTGGTCTTTAAATTATTACATACTATATAAAAAATTAATTCATAGAAAATATGATTCATCACATACTTTCTACCATGGGGATTTATGTCCTAAAAATCCAAAATATGTGACTAAATAGAAATATGTGGGTACTAAGAATGAATCTGATACACCCATTCCCAAGTTCTTTCCTGATGATTTATATACCACCACTAGACATGCACTAAATAAATATCTCAACAGTGAATGATTCTATCCTATGGATCCTAAATCTCTATTAGGTACTCTGAAAAGATAGCTTCTTCCTCAATGTCTAGATCACCCTAGTAGTTAACATGTCATGGGTCATGCATAAACCTCCTCAATAGTGACACATAGAAGAAATCATGTACCTGGTCTAACTGTGGTGGTATAACTAAGCAGTATTCCACATCACCAACTCTATGTAGTTTCCAAAAATGTCCAATGACTCTTATAGAGATCATACGTCTATAGATAAATCCTTGTAATCCATGTCAAGGTGAAACTCACAGGAACACATTGTCTACCTCCTTGATATCCATAGGCCTCCATTTTATTTTTGTATAAGTCTTCTAATAGATCTTTTCAGTCCTCATTTTCTCTTGGGTGATCTGAAACTTCTCCGTAGTGGATCACAGCAACATTGGGACCATAATTGCTAACTCTTAGGGGTTATTCCAGCAATGTGGTGATATGAGGGGTCACCTATACAATGCCTTGAATTTTTCTATATAAATGGAGAAATGGAAATATTTTTTATACCCAAACTCCGCTAAAGGTAGTTGATCCTCCAAAAAATTTTATCAAAGTCCATCATGAAAGCCTTTATAATATCCTTCTTAAACTAAATGGTCCTCTCTATCTAGCAGTCATTATGGGGTGAAATTATATGCTCAAGTGTAACAATTACTTAGATGACTCATGTAATCCCTTCCACAACCGAGATGTCAAGAGAGCACCATGGTTAGAAATGATCTTTTAGGGAACTCCATTGCGCCATATTTTCTCCTACATGTATTGGCATCACATGTTCCCTATTTTACTTCTATAATGAATTGTTATGAAGTGGTAAGACATAGTGAGTCGATCTAAGATCACAGATGGAATCTGGTCCCCTGAATATATATAAATAAATATATATATATATATATATGTTAATCCCATAATGAAGTCCATGGATGTCTCATACCACATCTATTCTGGAACCTCAGCTAAACCCACTAAAACATGGTTTTAATCCTTTACTAACTGATAATTAAGGCATCGAGAGACAAAATATATAAATCCCATCTTCATCCTTGGCCATAAACAATTATGTTTGAGTTCCACATACATATTTTCTACACTATTATGTACAACTAAGTGAGATATATGGAACTCTCTTAGGACTTATTCCCACAAAGTTACATGTACTATCATGCATCCCTGAAAATGAACAACATTCTCCCCACCTTAAAAAATACATCAGGACCATGTCTAGTGGATATTTGATTACATAGGGTATCACAGTCTGAAACCCCAAGGTGTGCCTCCCAGAATCATTGTAGGAGTGTAGGGGTAACAACCATCAACCATATGTAATATTCTCAATCACCATTCATATTTCAAAATAGCAACAAGTCTAACTACACTGATACCTCATTCATCAACTACTAAAAAGATCTTATAATGAGGTCATCTTCTAACATGTTACTTATAGTTACCATAGATATATCATAATGTCATGTTTTGTAAATTTTCATCATGTACTCAAAACTGTTGATAGCATGATATGAGGCCATACTTAGAGAACAATTGTTTCCATGTCAACTAATCAAATAGAATATCAATCATCAGTAAAAGATACTTATTCTTCAAGATCACTTGATTCAGTCAATGGTAGTCCTCACAAAAACTCCAGCTCTAATACTCCTTCATGTAAAACCAAACTACGGCTACCTATGGTGAAACATTGGGGCTAAAAAATCCCTTCATTTGTAAGTCCTCTAATAAAACCCTTAGCTCATGGTATTCTGTGAGATCCATCCAATATGATGGAGCATATATCAATGTTGTCTCTGTTAGTTGGTTAATACAGAATTCTATCTCTCGGTGTGGAGGTCAACATATAACATCCTCAGGGAAGACGCCCACATAATCCTCCACAACTGAAGGGAACTTAGAAATCATAACATCTGCTACACATAGTGTTATTATAGAAAAGAGATGAGTAATCAAATGCACCCTCTTATGAATGAGTCCAACCTACACTTCTTGGGTTTCCTTTTCACCAAAAAATTAAAATATGGTCCTATAACTACACAAAATGCATCCTATATCATAAATAATCAATATGTGCATGAATTTTTGATAATTATCTTATACTTATGATGAAAAATTAAGGCCTTATCACATCTAAAAAGAGATATCAATAGGAATTCTTTCCTCTAAGAGTCATTTTACACTCTCATCATATGTGTGTGATCACTAAGACATCTCTAGTAGGATTCTACAAGTGTAAGGTTCGAGCTAACATCTCAACCAAAATATCTATGTCTTAAACCAGATATGTGGAAGAAATGAAATGACTAGAACCTATGTCTATCAATATTGTATCTATGGTCCAAAGGAAACATATCATACATCGCATCATTAATAGATCCTCTAAGTTGAAATTCTCAACTTCTAGTAGTTATCCCCACCCATTTCATCTAGCTCCCTTAACCTAGTTCAGACCACCAGGGAATGGTGGCGGTAACATTTCAAAGTGTCGGAAACCTTAAAATTCTCTCCAAACATCTCTTCCACATCTTCCAACCTGAAAAATTTCATACTCCATCCACTATCTCAACCATTTTGTCCATCCATAGTGTACCTATCAACCGTACAGTGGGTCATAAAATCTTTTGAAATATGTCCCCTAACATAATAAGATAAACTTTTCCTCTTTACTGGATGACTAAATTCATCATATGATCCTCGAATCATAGACCCTCTATCCTGAGACCTCCTCTTGAAACATGTTATGCTTCCAAGTCCATGTAACGTATTTGGCCTCCTATTTAACAAAGTCCCTACTCCTATGGGCCCACTGCTGGAAACTATTGTCTTTCTCTACTCAGGAAAGAAACTATCAATGACCAAATATTTCTCTAGCACACTAGAATAGGTAGTAATTCATAGAGTTATAACATTATCTCATATGTCTCTATGTATTCCTCGACTAATGGTCTGATCTCAAATGAAATTATCTCATACGATATCCATCAAGTTCCTGAAGAGGTTGGTAAACCTCAATGAATACTAAGATACTATCATTTTGTGATAATGATATTGTAGAAAATCCTAGATTTATACTCCCCTCATCATAACTTGAAATAACCCCCCTCTAAAAAGGCACTCAATGTATGACCATGCTTAAGTCGCCTCTTTGTAATAATGGGTCACTAACCCCCGACCATTAATAAGGATCATCCCGAGGATGACCCTCTAATATTATAGTGGACTATTAAAATTGAAAATACATGGAATCATCTCAATATATCCTTTATTCACCCATGGATTGGGATATCCTAGGAACATCAGGGTAATGTCCCTAAAACTCATGAATTGCCCTCATCCTGTGAACCTCGTATGCTGGTAATGCGGGTACCATCTACTTCTCAATAGGTGTTGGTATAAATTATGTACCCCCAAGAGGTATTACCTTTATAACAGGTCTCTGTATCAAATTTTTCATCCACGATGTGATATTCCCAAATATATTGATGATAAATCCTAGAATGATTGCGTCTTAGAGGGATCCTAAAATGGAAAATATGTACCATGGACAATGATTATATCTGGAGAGTTGACTCAAAATGGACATGTAAATAAAAACCCATTCCTATTTGATGAATACTCCATTGTTTTTCTTAAAATTATGGTTCTAAAGTACTAATTCAAATATAATGTCATTATAATCCTTTTGTATGGATATATCGGCTGATGTACCAACACAAGAGTCCTTATCCTGAAATCCAAACTCAAAACACTTAATATTGTTTCCTCAAAAGAATCTCAAATAATCTGGTCCTATGTTAAAACCAACATCCATTGATACCACTCTATCAATAACCATACAAATGAGAACTATATCTCACATCCCCAATCCCACCCCCAATGGGATAATGTATGGATAGTAGCACCATGTAGTCTTATCAATTACATGGGGGGAATATCCTTAAGTACACACACACACGCATCTCCAATCCCAGAAAATGATAAAATATAAACCAAATTAAATAAAACATTTCTCAATACATCTAATTCCACAACTGGATTATGGTAGAAGTATTTTAAATTAAATATACTCAAATTGAATTCCATCACAAAAAATATGAAAACATGTCTAACTTTAAAATAATGATGGGGGATGTTGTCATGATACTGTAGGAACACACTTAGGTCCGTCTTGTCTCATTAGAAAATATATGGTCCTAGTATAACTAAGAATATGTAAAATGGTTGATCTTATACACAAGAAAAGTCACATGTGGGAAAATTATGTGTAGTATTAAATATAAGAATGCCCAATAGGACACCCTGAAATTACATAGCATATAATAAAATATTAACAATCGGCTCTATACAGGTATATGTATATAGAATATATGACAAGAATATACAAATATAATAAATAAATATTCACAGTCTGAAGGTCAAGTCATAACCATAATACTATCCTATTATTCTAAATCTAATGATCCACATATAACTCATTTGGTAGAACACACTTCACAAGTCCAAAAGAACTGATGGAATCCATATGAGTGGTAGATCCAATCTGGTCTCAACAAAAGAAGTAAATATTGGATGTCTGAAGTTAAATGATATATAGAAGATGATCACTCCCAAGTTCATGGGGTATAACAACAACTAATATGGATTAAACCACAATTTATAAGATTTATTCCTATATAGTGTTGGTTGTGATGATTCTATGAACTCCACCTAGGGAAAGAAGATGTTATAAGATCTCACTTCGGGCCTCATGGAAGGATCCCAACAACTCAATCCAAAAATTAATTTTCAATGGATTACATATTTTTATGTAGGAGTAGATTCAATAATAACCATTATGGAATGGATATATGGAATTCTACCTAATGAAACTTTTCTATGATACATATAAAAAGGTCTTCGATCCTACTACGAAGTAATAAATGATGTGTACTCTGAAAACATGTTGGGTCCTTTCAGCATCATGTCATGCCCATCAAAAATGGTTTATTCCAAAGTATTTGTATAATTTCGCAGTGCACGTCTTCTCATTTACTTTGTACAATATTCTAGTACATGGATTAGCCCATGTACCACTTGGATGGTTCTGTCTGTATATGGGTACATGGTGTGCCCGTGTCCTTAATCTCATGTTGTGTCTGTATACCCTCTAGGGTAAATGATGTGATAAAAAAAGTGGACCACATTCCAAATGATACTGAACTTCTTTTTGAGGCCCTATCCTATTTTAAGGGCCTCACATTGTGTGTAGATCCATAGTACATGCCATGTAGAAAGGCTATTTCTAGAATTATAGATCTAAAATTTTGTGTCTTCTCAACATCTCCAGCAACTGATCTAGCTGATCCCCATGTTAGAAAAAATAATTTTCATCATTTGAGCCTTTTCATTGTCATTTCATCAAAATTCAGCCATCAAATCAATTTTAAAAACACCTTCAAACATTGTTCTTTTGGGAATACCCAATAAAAAACAAATTGGGAATCTACACCATCTGATCTGAGGTCGCTTCTATCGGTGCAACACTATCACATCATGCTGAGCCTAGATCTTTGATATCAAATCATTATGCCATAAAACTAGCTCTCATTGTTATATTATTCATGTTTTCATCAAACTATGGGCCAAGTAAGTCATTTTTAATGAGTGATATATGGAAATGAAATTCACAAATAATATCCATGAGGAACGAAAATCAGTTGATGTTTATGTCCACCTCAATTCATTTCTGTCAGAACAATAAATAAAGTGGTAATCCAACACTACCAAAGAAATTCCCCAATTCGAAAATATAACTAACCCTTCCTGGAATATGCACAACCCTCTGATCAATTTTTTGATTGATTGATTCCCATTAATTGTATAAAAAAAATTTGGGAAGGAAACTAATAAAAACAAATATCCTACACCAATTTAGGTCGATCAGTGGTGATGTTCCATAATCATTGGTGATATCATCTGATTCCATCTTTCACTGATCATCGATCTCTAATTTGTTCATCATCCATAAACATAATCTCATTTATCTCTCTCCAACAACTCTCTAATGATTTTTAGGGTCTTGCGGCTGACCCTTAAAATTTTACATAAGCTTGATTATATATAGAATCATTAGGTCGATGCCTTATAATAAATTCAATAAGTTGATTTTATTAAACTATTTTTTATCCAATTCCATTAATATATTTCAAAAAATAGACCATGAATACAAATGTTATGATGCACCTAAGGTAAAACCTGCATTCTTGACTCTACAGTGACCTATATATTTGTTTACTTCCCCAATTTGTAAGTTATTACAATTTTTCAGGAAGAATGATTTCTTGTTCTATTTAATATATTTAATATATTTCAAACATTTATTCTAGGAACCCCTAGCCTTAGAACCACATGTCGTATCAGTGTATGGTCTCAATAATAATCCAAACAATATCAAAAAATAATAGATGGAAAATCTGAAGAAGTAAATATAAAAAAAGATAACTATTTTCAAATTAATATTTAAAACCCAAACATAACTATAAAATAATAAATTATATTGGTTTTATACATTAGGATCACATAATTTTTCCAAATGAAAACTAAACATTAACAATCCTAAAATAGAATGAGACTATAATTGAAACCTCTTACCTTGGGTCTCTTATTTGTCCAACCCATTTCATCCTCATATAAAATGAATTTAATTTTATTAAATACATCAATAAAACACATTTTCTTTTATATTCCATTTTTTAATATTATTTTATGATCATTTAAATTTATTCATTGAACAGTTCTTTCTTACACTAACCATTTAAGGTTGTTCGGTTTATTTTTGTAAAATTACTTTGATATATTTTGAATCAGTAAAGGTGTTATTAAATGGTTTCAAAATCTTTAAAATATTATGAATATTATGAATATATTATATATTATTGATATTCAATTATATAATCTTCTATTCATTGTGGTAGTATAAAAATAAATCAACTCACTTCATTGATGTGGTAGTCCACACATAGGCATGAGTGATGTTATCATATTCCAATAGAAGTAAGGGATAGAATTTGGATGATATATTATATATAAATAATCATAATAATTTCATAAATATCATATATAATCATTAATCCTTAATTTATTACCATATAAGTAAATAGCTGATGAAAAAAATAATTTCACTACTACGTGGGGATGGTAGGTCAAACATATGAAGGAGCGATGTTTTCATTTTTCATTGGATGGAAAATAAATGGAATATTGTTTAACCATAATCATAATAAAATATTATAACACTAAAAGAAATTTAGGCTATATCCATGGTTTCAAACCATGGCTATAAGCCCAAAAACTATGGCTATAGGTTATAGCCACGGTTCAATGGACTGTGGCTGGTATTGGCGTGGCTATAGGGAAAGACCTATGGCCATAGTTTCAAACCGTGGCTAAAGGCCTATAGAAATGGTTCAAATAGAGGTTGTAGGTCTCTTTCCAAAGTTCAAAACTTTGGATAGAGGACTATAGCCACAGTTTCAAATCATGGAAGAACAGTAATCCATACAGGTCCTATTGCCACGGTTTGGAATTGTGGCTATATGGTTTTAGACATAGTTTAAAATTGTGGCAAGAGACCTACAGCCACGGTTTCAAACCGTGGCTGTAGGCCTTCCCATTTCATAAAAAAATACACCCCCCCCCAAACACCCCCATGCACCCCCATTCCCTACCTGGACATCCCCCCTTGAACATCCCCCCATACCCCCATGCACTGCCTGGACAGCCCCCCTACACCCCCTTGAACATCCCCCCTACACCCCCCATTCCCCCTGGATAGCCCCCTTTCACCCCCTGGACAGCCCCCATTCACCCCCACTGGACCCCCATGCCCCCCCTGGACAGCCCCCTTGAACACCCCCTGGACATCCCCCTTGAAGCCCCCCCCCCCCGCACCCCATGCCCCCTACACCCCACTAGATATCCAACATCCCACATGCCCCATTGGACCCCCATGCCCCCTTGCACCCTCCTAGACACCCCCTTGCACCCTCCCCACTGCCCTATAGACCCCCCTGCCCATCCCCCCCCCCCCCCCCCCCACACCCCCACCAGTATCCCCCCTACCAGGTCCTCCCCTCCCCTCTTGGACACCCCCTTGCATCGCACCTACACCCTCCCCCTGTCCTGCAGCCCCCCACCCCAGACAACCCTCCTAGACACCCCAACTGCACCCCCTGCCAAATAATTGTTTTCCTTCCTCCTCATTCAAGGAAGTATCTAGCTTATATGGTCATATATATTCATTGGTGTTGCACCATGAATTAAAGTAATAAAATGGTCTCTAACTTAGGTGGTAACTCTCTTGGTTCATAAAATATGTAATGAAATTCAAAAATAAATTATTGAATTTTCTACTGGTTTTCTTCCCAAGGATGGTTTTTCTTGGTAACAAAACATTTAAATTTATTTTTCCAAAACCAAAACTCTAAAAGAATAATCCGTGGGTAGAATTTTTGTTTTAGTTCCAGTAGTATTCGTATCTGCTTGTCTTCGCATGTAATCTCACCACTAATCCATCCCACATGAACTCCATTGATTTATGTTTCTAATTTTTGAAAAATATAAACAAAATTATTTCCCAAGTCATTCAAAGAATAAAATATGGTCCACCTATGTCAAACACGTGATCCTTATTAGTGAAAAACATTCTTCATAGTCACCTAAACACCCTTATAAACCCCTAAGAGTACTGTCAATTCCCGTCTCCCAGCCCAATTCTAAACTGCTTGGTTAGCCTGGCGACTATATTGGAAACCTTGGAAATATTTTTAGAAATAAATTATTCACTTGATCCACTATCTAAATGAACCACCATAGAAATATATAACACATTCCTTGAGAATTTCATAGAATCGACATCTGATTCCCACATACTCCTGAATTCTAAAGCTTCTATGGCCTCTACTATTTCATCATAGCTGAGAGATATTGAACTAGTATAAAAGGAGAAATATGAGATTATATGTTGTGTCTCAGAATAATAAAAATATTAACCCGTATCTATAACAAATAAACTAGAATGCTTCATGAAATTAATTTGAATAATATGAAGAAATTTGGAATATTATATAGGTTCAAGGTGGAGGTGTCCAAGAAAAGTATGGTGTGAACTGCTTGGTTGGCCTGTAGACTACATTGGAAACCTTGGAATGTTTTTTAGAAATAAATTTTTCACTTGATCCACTATCAAAATGAACCACCACTGAAATCTCTAACACATTCCCTGGGAATTTCATAGAATCAACATCTGATTCCCACATACTCCTGAATTATAAAGCTTCTATGGCCTCTAATATTTCATCATGTCTGAGAGATATTGAACTAGCATAAAAGGGGAAATATGATATTATATGTTGTGTATCAAAATAAGAAAAAGATTAACCCATATCTATACTAAATAAAATTGAATGCTTCATGAAATTAATTTAAATAATATAAAGAAATTTTTAATATTATATAGGTTCAAGGTAGAGGTGTCCAAGAAAAGTATGGTATGAACTACTTGGTTGGAAAAGAAAAAACATTGGAAACCTTGGAAATATTTGTAGAAATAAATTTGTCACTTGATCCACTATCTAAATGAACCACCACCGAAATATATAACACATTCCCTGATAATTTCATAGAATCAACACCTGATTCCCACATAATTTTGAATTCTAAAGCTTATATATCCTCTACCATTTCATCATAGCTGAGAGATATTGAACTAGAATAAAAGGGGAAATATGAGATTATATGTTGTGTCTCAGAAGAAGAAAAATATTAACCCATATCTATACCAAATAAACTCGAATGCTGCATGAAATTAATTTGAATAATATAATGAAATTTGTAATATTATATAGGTTCAAGGTGGAGGTTTCCAAGAAAATTATGGTATGAACTGCTTGGTTGGAGTGGAGAGTACATTGGAAACCTTGGAAAGATTTTTAGAAATAAATTTGTCACTTGATCCACTATCTAAATGAACCACCACTTAAATATCTAACACATTCCCTGAGAATTTCATAAAATCAACACCTGATTCCCACATACTCCTGAATTCTAAAGATTCTCTGGTCTCTACTATTTCATCATAGTTGAGAGATATTTAACTAGAATAAAAGGGGAAATATGAGATTATATGTTGTGTCTCAGAAGAAGAAAATGAATAACCCATATCTATACCAAATAAACTCAAATTTTGTATTAAATTAATTTGAATAATATGAAGAAATTTTTAATATTATATATTTTCAAGGTGTAGGTGTCCAAGAAAAGTATGGTATGAACTTATTGGTTGGTAAGGAGACTACATTGGAAACCTTGGAATTATTTTTAGAAATAAATTTTTCACTTTATCCACTATCTAAATGAGCCACCACCAAAATATCTAACACATTCCCTGAGAATTTCATAGAATCAACACCTGATTCCCACATACTTCTGAATTCTAAAGCTTCTATGGCCTCTAATATTTCATCATAGCTAAAAGATATTGAACTATAATAAAAGGTGAAATATAAAATTATATGTTGTGTCTCAGAAGAAGAAAAATATTAACCCATATCTATACCAAATAAACTAGAATGCTGCATGAAATTAATTTGAATAATATGAATAAATTTATAATATTATATAGGTTCAAGGTGGAGGTGTCCAAGAAAAGAATGGTATGAACTGCTGGTTGGCTTGGAGACTACATTGGAAACCTTGGAAAGATTTATAGAAATAAATTTTTCACTTGATCCAATATCTAAATGAACCACCTCCGAAATATCTAACACATTCTCTGTGAATTTCATAGAATCAGCACCTGATTCCCACATACTCCTAAATTCTAAAGCTTCTATGTCCTCTACTATTTCATCATAGCTGAGAGATATTAAACTAGCATAAAAGGGGAAATATTATATTATATTTTGTGTCTCATAAGAAGGAAAATATTAACCCATATCTATACCAAATAAAATCGAATGTTGTATGAAATTAATTTGAATAATATGAATAAATTTGTAATATTATATAGGTTCAAGGTGGAGGTGTCTAATAAAAGTATGGTGTGAGTTATTGTGAGATAAATTTTGTATCTTTAAGGTTCATGTAAGGTTGAAACACATAACAAAAGTTTATGTAAGTAAATTTGAATGGAAATAAATCTTGAGTGTGACTATCTTAGAGTTATGTAAGAATGGAAAATTTCATTCCTTATTCACTACACCATGAAGGAGATATCTTTTCAGAATAATGTGGCACTAATTCAGCTCATATAATATATTCTCATGATAGGTGATATCATCATAGAATAAGATCACTTGAGATAAATGTGTCACTAATTGAGCTCATATAATATATTATCACCCTGCACACCCCCCCTACACATCCCCTGCACATATCCTAAGGGATCCTTAGTTAAGCATGTCACGACCCGTCCTCGGGGTCCGTGTCATGACTACCCCAGGTCCGCCTTCCATAGGCCAGGGGCTGGTGACTAGAACCAAAGGCAAATCCTTGATAAAAAAAGGTAAGGCATTTCCTTTAAACTTATAACACACACAGTCTGAACACAAGCAGTAGAGGCAACAAGTACTAGTACAATTAAAAGGGGGATAATAGCTCTTGGATCGTCCACCGAGGATTACTACCTGAACGATAGGTACAGAACTTGAAAAACTTGTCCCTACGGTACATCCCATCTAGTCCAGCTCTGAGCAGCCTCCCGTCCATCACCCTCGGCCTTGATCACTACTGTCTGTCATCTTCACAGAACACAAGGTGCGGGCGAAGCCCGTGTAGGGGTAGGTATAACAATACTTAGTAGGGGTAGGTATAACAATACTTAGTAGGGGACCCCAAGACCCCCGAAGGTCTCCCAAAATCCACTAATGATAAACCACAGAAGAAAGATACAATCACGAAGTATCAACCAACCTTACTTAGGTATATGCACATACATATACCTAAGTTACCAATCAGAGTCCAGCTCCAACTCTCGAGCCCAAGCACAACCCATTCCACAAAGGAAGTAAAGTCAATCATTTTGATGATATCGACTGAAAGTCAAGACTCAGCTCACACAGGTATACATCTTTTTTATATATATAGAGATGATTAGATGTAGTCACTAATTCATCTAAGCTGTCAGACCCACATAGGATATAGGACCAACTAAGCTGTCGGACCCACACAGGATACAGGACCAGTTATTCTATCGGACAAGTTATCGGATCCACACAGGATACAGGACTAGCTACGCTTTCAGACCCACACCAGAAACAGGACCAGCTATTCTGTCAGACCCATGCAGGATACAGAAACAGAAGTCATAACTATTGGACCCATGAAGGATCCCGGTACAGTATTCATCGCAGTCGAACCCACAGAGGATTCGGGTACAGTATCGTCGCAGCCAGCCCTAGGGTTCCCACACACAGCACGCTCGATTTCAAGAGGGTTTGACCCTCGAGCTAAGTTTCGATACATCAACTATCATAAAGTCATGAGTTGATGTATCCTGTAGTTCTGTCTCATCATAAGGAACCCAACGCGACAGACGGCGCGTCAATCGAATGTCCGGTCTGAGAGTTATTGGCATTTTCATTCTAGGGGCCCGGTTGGTTTTTAGGCTCAAACCAACCTGACCATACCCCAACTTCATCCAAGACTCAATCGAAGTATTCCAAAATTATCGTCTCTCTCAAAGAATTCCATCGTCACAGGCGGTACGTCAATCGGACACTCGTAGCCCTAGATGCGGGCTAAAAGGTGTAAATCACCATAGTGGGTCTAGGTCTAGTCCGACCCAGTCGGACTGACCCAACCTGACTCGGTCTGAACCGAGGTCTAACCCAGACTGTGGTTCCGACCCGGTCTGAGGAAGCATCCCGAGTCGAGGGCATAGCCTAACCCAAAGAGACAGCTCGGCTCGGCCTGGCCCGAAGGCGGCACGGCCCGAGGGCGGCCCGGCCATGGGCGGCCTGGACGAAGGCGGCAAGGCTGAGGGCACCCTTGGTGTACTTCGTGAGCGGCGGTGCTTCCCTTCCTTGCTCCGGTTGAAGAAGGAAGAAGATTATGTTTTACGTTCTTTGGAGACGAGGAGCGTTCTTTATATTCTTCTTGGAAAGAATGGAGTTCTTTAGTGGTTCTTCATTAGAAGGATGAAGCTCTTCTCTCTCAAGCTCTCCAAAGGATTATCCGATCCCCAAAAATGACAAAGGATGGCCTCTTTTAATTATTTCCCACAACAACACAAAGATGTGTTTAATTAAATGAGGCAACTCATTTAATTAATTCTAAGGGATGGTTCAAATTCAAATAGGAGGTGAATAGTTTAATTAAAATAAGCTTCCTCACTTTGTTAATGGGTGAATTGGCACCATTATGGGGGAAGGTGGAAGGTTTCAAGTGTTTCTCCAATTAATGGGGAGATCGTGGGTTTAAAGGGGGTTTAAGGGGTTCAATCTAGTAGAACCCACCTAGTTAAATCCTTCCAAGGGAGGTTAGGGTGTGGTGGTCCCCACCTCTAACCTCCACTTGGTGGTTTTAACCACCAACCAAATAAAAATATGTTATACATATTTTTACTTAATTTTATTTAGAATACCCAAAAATTGACTTCCAACCTCGATAAAACGCAACTGAAGAAAAGGTCTCTTGAAGCGAATATCAGTGCTGCGAGTTCATCGGTGCCCTTAGATTTCAATTCTGAGCACCGCTTCAAAAGATATAAAATCTTGCATGTATGTTTACTAAAAATACCTAAAAAAACTTCAGAAATTGATTCTGGGCACACCGGGCCTCGGAATCAAGCACCGTCAGAAACTGCAGACTCGTAAAATTACCATGTATTTAAAAAAATTCCACAGAATTCCCAGGTCTTTACATTATCCCCCACCTCAGGGATTTACATCCCCATAATCTACAACATGCACTAAGGAAACAAATGGGGGTACTGAGCACGCATCTGAGCCTCCCGCTACCATGTGCTCTCCTAGAGGTTCTCATGCTGCCAGCGAACGCGCAACAGAGGAATCGACCATCCACGCAGGACCCGCTCCTGTCGATCCTCCATCTCCACTAGAACCTCCATGAATGTCACCCTGTAATCGATGTCCAACTCCCCATGGTCGATGATGTGGGATGGTTCATGCACGTATCTCCTCAGCTGAGATATGTGGAAGACGTCGTGCACCCGGTGCAACTGAGGTGGAAGATCCAAGTGGTAATCCACCTCTCCTACCCTGTTGAGGACCTGAAAAGGTCCGATGAATCACAAATATAACTTTCCACCTCTGCCAAATCTCCATAGACCTCATCGAGGTGAGACCCGTAGGAATACGTGGTCGCCATCCTCAAACTTTAGTGGTCTCTATCTCCTATCAGCATAGGAATTTTGTCTGCTCTGTGCAGTCTTCATCTGCTCCTGGATGATCTGCACCTTCTCTGTCATAACCTACACCATCTCTGGTCCAATAAGTGTTGACTCCCCTGGGTCAGTCCAGCACAAAGGTGATCTGCAAGTTCGGTCGTATAGTTCCTCGTAAGGTGTCATCCCGATGGTAGAGTGGTAGCTGTTGTTATACGCAAACTCCACCAAGGGTAAGTGATCCTCCCAGCTGTGACCGAAGTTGAGGACACATGCATGGAGAATATCCTCGAGAGTCTGAATGGTCCTCTCGGTCTGACCATCCGTTAGAGGATTGAAAGTGGTGCTCAAGTGAAGCTGCATCCCAAAAGCCTTTGGAAACCCTTTCCATAACTGGGAAGTGAAACGGGCATCTCGATCAGAGAAGATCATCGATGGCACACCATGAAGTCGAACGATCTCATGTACGTAGAGGCATCCCAATATCTCTACTGATCCCTGCTCTCTGATCAGTAGGAAGTGGTCCGACTTGGTGAGTCGGTCTATGACCACCCAGATAGAGTCATGTCCTCTGGATGTACGTGGAAGTACCATCATGAAATCCATGGATATCCTGTATCACTTCCACTCTAGGACCTCTAAGGGTTGTACCAAGCTTGCTGGAACCTGGTGCTCTGCCTTCACTTGCTGACAAGTGAGGCATCATGAGACAAACTCTGCTACTTCCATCTTCATACCTGGCCACCAGTTCTATCATCAGAGGTCCTGGTACATATTCGCTACTCCTATATGTACCTCCAGAGGGGAAGAGTGGAACTCCTTCAACACTTCCTCCTGAAGTGAAACTGGTACCATGGTTTGTCCTTTGAAGATAATGACATGCTCCCCACCTTTAGAAAATCCATCAGGTGTCTTCCCTGAGGATATCTGAGCACATTGTGTCTCAAAGTCAACGTCCTCACTCTGTGCCTCCCTACCTCACTGAAGAAGTAGAGGATTGACTATGAGAGACTGCAGAAAGGCTGCTTCATCTCTATCCAAAAAGGATATCTACAATGTGGCCAGCTTCTTTGTCGCCTCTCCTAGCAGCTGAATGTATAATATTTTGTTGAGAGCATCTGCTACAACGTTCCCCTTCCCAAGATTATAGACTATCTCAAAGTCATAGTCCTGGATGAACTCAAGCCACTGTCGTTGTCTCAGGTTCAGGTCCTTCTGTGAGAATATGTACCTGATACTTTGGTGGTCAGAGTAGACTGTAAAACGCTCGCCCATTAGATAGTGTTGCCACATCTTCAAGGTGAAGACAACTTCTGCTAACTCTAGGTCATGGGTAGTATAGTTCTGCTCGTGATGTCTCAACTGCCGAGAACCATACGTGATCATTGCTTTCTCCTGCATCAAGACACACCCAAGTCTGGTCCCTGATACATCATAGTATACTACATACCCCATGCCCTCCTCTGGAAGCCTAAATATGGGCGCACTAGTCAACCTCTACCTCAGCTCCTGAAAGCTCTTCTCGTATCTCTATGACTACATGAAGGGTTTCACCTTCTTAATCAAAGTTGAAAGCGGTGTTTCAACTCTGGAGAAGCCTGACACAAACCTCTGATAGTACCCATCTAGTCCCAGAAAACTCCGTACCTCCGTCACACTCTTGGGTGGATCCCAAGAAAGTACTGCCTCGATCTTTGCTGGATCCACTGCAACTCCAGCCTCCGAGATGACGTGTCCCAAGAATTGAACCTCTCAAATCCAAAATTGGCACTTCGAGAGCTTACCATAAATATGGTGCTATCGGAGTGTGTCCAGTACTACCCATAAATGGTAAGCATTCTCCTCCTCAATAGTCGAGTAGATCAATATGTTGTTGATGAAGACTACGACAAAGCAATCGAGGTAAGGCTGAAAGATCCTATTCATGAGTCTCATGAACACTTCTGGAGCATTGGTTATGCTGAAGGGCATAACCAAGAACTTGTAGTGTCCATACCAACACCTGAAGGTCGTCTTCTGTACATCCTCATCTCTAACCCTGAGATTGTGAAATTCTGACTTGAGGTCTATCTTCGAGAACCATCGTGCTCCCTTGAGCTTATCAAAGAGGTCGTTAATCCTCGAGAGTGGGTAATTTTTCTTCATGGTCACCTGATTTAGGTAACGGTAGTCAACACACAGCCGCAATCTCCCATCCACCTTCTTGGTGAACAAAATTGGAGATGCCTAGGGTGAAACACTGGGTCAGATAAATCTATTCCCCTACAAGTCCTCTAGTTGTACCCGCAGCTCACGAAGCTCGGCAGGATCCATCTGATATGATGGAGTAGATATCAGTGTCGTCTCTGGGTACAAGTCAATGTACAAGTCTACCTCTCTATAAATAGGTAGTCCTAGAACGTCGTTAGGGAAAACATCCACGTACTATTCCACCACAACAGGAAAACTCAAACTCCACACATCAACTGCTCCAAGGATGAGACTAGCCAACTAATGTGTGATCGGCTTCCCCCTCATCTATTTAAGTCCATCCTGTGCTGCAAAGGCTCCCTTATAACCTATGAAGGTGAACCTGGTCCCATCAGTGTAGATACACCGCACTTTGTTCTTAATACAGTCAATCTGAGCATGAACTGTGGATAACTAGTCCATACCCAAGATGACATCATAAGGCCTCGACACTGCTACAAGAAGATCACAACCAAAGCTCTCACCTCCTAGAGTAAGCTTACACTACCATCACCAGTGCGTAATCATCTAGTCTTCTTCCATAGAAGTCTCTAGTCATAAGGATCGAGCCAATGGCTCTATCGGAATCTCCGAGCTCCAAATGAGGGCATTGGAAATAAAATAATGACTTGCGCCTCTCCCTATAAGTAATGCAGAAAGGGTGGAGTAGACACAGATAGTACCTAGAATCAACTCAGGTGCGCCGTGGTCATAGGCCTCGACTGCCTAGAGCTGAGACCACCTCTGTCCACCATCTCCCTTTGGTCGGGGTGGACCTCCTGGTGGTGGTGGTGGTAGAGCCTTGAAATGTCATCCACCACCTGTTACTCGGCCAGCTCCTTCGCCACGTCCTCCTGCTCCCGGCGGACCACCACAGTCGAACCTCTACCTCTACCTGGGAGGTCCCTCTACTATCTACTTCTCATCTTCATGGCGGGTAGTGTAGTCTCGAGCCATGTGACTCTGCCCGTCGCATGCATATCACTTCCTATTACTCGTATAAATGGATCTGTCTCATGTGACCCGCACAACCGAACCTATATCCTGGGGTCGCCCACTTGATGGCCTGGTCCTCTTGGACCTCTGTGACATCTGTCTACAGCCGGCTGCAGAAGACTATGCTACGTGTCGCCCTATGGTGGGTCTCTCCACTGGTGACTGCTCAGTGAGAAAACTATCCACTAAAAGGGCTCACTCTAGAACCCCCGATTGTGTCAGGATGCTGATGGGGATCATCGATCCTTGATCTCATGCCTGACTCCCTGCTCGAAGGTTTGGGCCCTGAAGAATGGGTCTCGTTCCATATCTATGGAGTAGCACGAGAGGTCTGTGAACCTCGCTGAGTACTAAGCTACTGTCATGTTTCCCTGTTTCAGATAAAGTAACTCATGAATCTGCACCACACGAAGGGTGGCTGGAACAAACTCTGAGTGGAAGAGACTCTCGAAGTCTGTCCAGAGCAACGATGCCTCATCATGCACCTGGAGCATCAAGCTCCACCATCTTCCTTCTTTTGCATGTAAGAGACTTGCGGCAAGGATCACCATGAGGTCGGCTGGTATCCCTACCAATCTGAAAACTATCACGACAGCCTCCATCCAATCCTTAGCTTCCTGTGGGTCCGTCTCTCCCCAGAACCTGGGCGGCCTCTGGCGCTGGAACACATGCAACGTACTCAGAAGGTGTGCACTCTCTGCTACTGGATCTGGTGGTATCGGTGGCCCAGAGGGTAGTGGTACTGCTGGTACCTCCACTGTTATGGGGTCCTTCATCGAGGCCTCGTCGCTCGGTGGGCTACCATCTCGTACGTAACTTGGAACCCTAGCTGGTTGCCTTCGTGGGGCCATCCTAAAAAAGATAACAGGTGTGCCACGGTTAAAACATTATACCTGGTGAGCTGACACAAAGTAATCATGAAGAAAACATTTTTCAAAGGAAACACACACGCAATCAGTGTTTTCATACACTGAGTCAGAGATCAGAAGTCAGAGTCTAAGTGTATAGATACGTCGGTTGTCGCACAAACACCAGTTTCCCTAAACTGATAACCATACCCAAAACACTTAACACTATTGCCATTAAAAGAATCAGATTCTAAGTTCTGCAGTAGAACCGACTCCTCTGATACCAATTTGTCATGACCTGTCCTCAGGGCCCATGCTGTGACTACCCCAAGTCCGCCTTCCATAGGCTAGGGGCTAGATACTAGAACCAAAGGTGAATCCTTGATAAAAAAAGGGGAAGGAATTGCCTTTAAACCTGTAACACACACAGTCTGAACACAAGCAGTAGAGGAAACAAGTACTAGTACAAGTAAAAAGGGGAAAACAGATTTTGTATTGTCCACTGGGGATTCCTACCTGAAGGGTAGGTATAGAACTCGAACAACTCGTCCCTATGATACGTCCCGTCTAGTCCAGCTCTGAGAAACTTCCCTTCCATCACCCTCAGCCTCAATCACTGTTGTTCGTCATCTGCACAGAACACAACAAGGTGCGGGCGAATCCCATGCAGGGGTGAGTATAACAATACTCAGTAGGGGACACTGAGACCCCCAAAGGTCTCCCAGAATCCACCAAGGATAAACCATATAAGAAAGATAAAATCATGAAGTATCAACCAACCTTACTTAGGTGTATGACCATACATATACCTAAGTTACCAATCACAGTCCAGCTCCAACTCTCGAGCCCAAGCACAACCCATTCCACAAAGGAAGTAAAGTCAATCATCTTGATGATATCGATTGAAAGTCAAGACTTAGCTCACACGGGTATACATCTTTAGTAGAGAGATAGAGATGATCAGATGTAGTCACTGATTCATCTAAGTTATCGGAGCCACACATGATATAGGACTAACTAAGTTATCAGACCCACACAGGATACAGGACTAGCTGTTCTGTCAGACAAGCTATCGGACCCACACAGGATACAGGACCAGCTAAGCTGTCATACACACACAGGATATAGGACCAGCTATTCTGTCGAACCCACATAGGATATAGGAACAGAAGTAAGAACTGTCGAACCCACGGAGGATCCTGGTACAGTAATCATCATTGTCTAACCCACAGAGGATTCTGGTACAATATTATTGCATCCAGCCCTAGGGTTCCTGTACATATCACCGTCGATTCCAGGAGGGTCCGCTCCTCGAGCCAAGTGTCAATACATAAACTATCATAAAGTCCTGAGTTGATGTATCCCATAGTTCCTTCTCATTATAAGTAACCCAACGCGACAGACGGCGCATCAATCGGATGCCCGGTTTGAGAGTTATTGGCATTTCCATTTCTAGGGGCCTAGTTGGTTTTTAGGCTCAAACCAACCCTACCATACCACAACTGCATCTGAACCTCAAGTGGGGTATGCCAAAAGTATAATCTCGCTCTATGAATTCCATCTCCATAGGCGGTATGTCAATCGGACACCCGTAGCCCTAGATACGGGCTAAAAGGTGTAAACGGCCATAGCAGGTCCGGGTCCGGTCCGACCCAGTCGGACTGACCCAGTCCGACCCGGTTTGAACTAGGGTCCGACCCAGACCATGGGTCCGACCAGGTCTGAGGAAGTGTCTTGAGTTGAGGGAATAGCCCGACCCGAAGAGACGGCCCGGCCCGACAGGCAGCCCGGCCCGAGGGTGGCCCGGTCCGAGGGTGGCCCGGCCAAGGGGCGGCCCGGCCGTGGCCGGCTCGGCCGACGGTGGCCCGACTGAGGGCGGCCCAGCTCGAGGGCAGCCCGGCCGAGGGCAGCCCGTCCCGTGATAGCCCAGCTGAGGGTGGCCCAACCTGGTCGTTCCAGGGGGAAGCGCTCACCCCCCTCAAACCCGAACATCTTAGCTATTCAGGTAAAACTGAACAGGTATCCGGTGGCACTAATTTAGCCCACGCAGGACCTGACAGGGTCCCGCATATAAGGCCCTAGCCTTAAACCTTAATTAATCTTGAGTTATTACAAGATTACACATTGAGGATCTTTTCAGGTTTAGAGTTTTAGAGAATTAGATCATGAAACTTGCATTACATTCCACATTTAAACAAAGTGGTTACATAAAAGACCGTATTCATTATTCCCATCAACGGAAACATATTGAAAATAAAACATGGATTCTCTCTTAACACATCCTTGACTCTATCATCTTATCATGTACCTTTCCCTTGACCTGAAAAACATTTCAAAAACTTGGGATGAGCATAAAAAGCTCAGTAAGGGATATAAAAATATGGAAAGGAAACATGAGTTCATATATACATAAGAATGAAATCACACTTTACCCATAAAACATAGGCATATCAAATCATGAATAAATCATAGAAAACATAAGACATAAAGGTAAATTGAGGCATTCATAACATTCCTACGTAGGGAGTAACCCTCTTGGTTACGTTTGGAATACCCATCACAGTATATTCCCTAAATCTCTTCGGAGAAACCTTAACGTTTCACTCCTTCGCGTTACCCAATGCATTGGAGAGCTATAACGGGCTCACCCGCCCTTAGTTTATCACGGAACTACCCGTTTTCATAACAATGCCCAAGAACCATAACATAAATGTGTCACATAAAACATGTATAAAGTAAACATAACATTTCCATATTTCAATCACAATATAACATTTTAGTATATTGAAATATTGAATCCATTAAAAAAGAAACCATTTCCAAAACCATTTAAAACATTTAATACAGAGATTTTTGAATCAAAGTGTCCCATACCACCTTGAAGCTTAAAATTTTATACCATTAATATCCATATAAATAAATCCTTAAAACCATTTTGAAAACATGGATATTAATAAGAACAAATAATTAAAACATTTAAAACGATATTTTGGTTAAAGGGGTTTTACCAAAATCAGAGACACTTGAATACAAATATTGAGGAATAACATTTAGTTAGAACTTTATAATATCATGAGAATAAATGGATTCATGATATAATACTCCAAAGGACAGTATATACACCATATAAGAGTTAATTGGTGCATAACAACAATGAACCCTCAATAGAAATGTCAAATGTGATGAAATCCCTTATAAAGAAGGTATCCTTAAATTAAGGACAAATGAATCTCAAAAATATGTGTGAAAAATATATATACACCCAATATAAGTGGATATTAAGTGTAAAACAATAAAAGGTCAATCACACATATTCAATGGATGACATATTCAACGACTACAAGTTGAACCCAAAGAAATCGAAATTGGGTTAAAAAGTTCCCTTGACAGCCTAACGGCATCACATCAAAATGAGTTGATGAGAGATAAAAAGTGTATCTCATCACTTGGACATAAAATTTACATCAATAAGGATGTATGAGAACATATCCCAACATAAAAATATGTAAATTAAAAGACCCAATAAAAGAATTCTTTTAAAAAAGGAGGAGGGTGAAAGGTTCCCTTACCGACTTGGGTATCTTTCAAAACATACACCCCATGAAAGAAAGACAATAGGTCATTGATGTAAATACTCATAAATGAAAGTATATTACACAAAGAGTAGAATAATTTGCAGTACATACACCACTCAGTGGAATTCGTGGCAAATGTAGCATAAATCTCACGGGAAAAAAAGTGAGATGAAAAATCCCTTACGAAAGTTCGGCAGCCTAACGGCGCCACTCAAAACTTCCAAAATGGATTGATGAGAGAGAATTGGGTCTCTCATCACATGAACATAAAAATTACAGTAGTATTAATATAAAATAGCATCCCAATCATAAGAAATATGAGCTTAAAAGAAATGACATAAAAGAGTGTACTTAAAAAGAAAGAGAGTTGTAGGATCCCTTACCTCGAGTCTGACTTGACTCGATCGTTCTTTAATCTCCTGAATAATAAACTTGAGTTAATTTATACTTCATTAAGAACCCTTTTCAAGTTCATTATTCCTTTTATATCACTTATTACCATGTCATAAACATTATGTAATCATTTAAGTCAATAATATTTGTTTTGCCGATATTTGGTTCTTAAGTCAAAAATAGACTTCTTATACTTACATGTTGTTAATTTGGTCGAAGGTTAATTATGTCCAGAATGGTATTCATGATGTAGATATCATATATGTCATATATATCCAGTACATACATTCATTTATAATATTACATCACATTTAGAGGTAAGAAATGAAATGCACCGTTCATGGAGACGGTAAGCCGTACGTACGCATGAACGCTACTTCCATTTCTATTTCATATTTTCTGGAATGGAAGTCATAATTATATAAGATTATATTATAATTACAGTATAATAACATATATAATATCATTAAATTTATCCTTTACACATCTCACATATGGTATTAACGAATCAAATCACTTTTAGGGGGCGGTAGTCCGCACTTCCTAAAATGAAGATATCGTGTTTTACCCATAATGGAAACCATAAAGGTCTGCCCAAAATGAAAAAAAAACAGAAGCTTAAGTAAAACATAAAAATATTATATATCATATATAAAAATAGTGACATCATAATGGCCACCTTTGAAGGTGTTAAATGAGTGTTGAACAATCATCGTTTCGGGAGGCAGAATTTCGCCATCCACAGAAACCTTATGTTCTTTAACCATTTGATGTAGTTGTGTGAGAGTGTAGCTCAAATAAATCTTATAAAAACATCCTAGTATATTGAAGATACTGGTGTTGTTACAAAATAAGTAAATAAAAAGAGTTTAGGGGGTTGGAGAAGCAAAATAAAACAAATGAACATGAGAGAATGAATTACCTTTAAAAGTGTAACTCCTTTTGAGTTGAGCCTAAAGGCTTCCTTTGAAAGGATTCTGCCCAAAGGTAATCCTATAGGATGAGTAGAGGGATGTGGAGAGAGAAAATGGGCAGGGGTTGGCCGAGCCAAAGGCTTGAAGAGTGTGTGAAATGAGGTAGAGGTGGGGGCCTTTTATAAGAGGAGAGGAGGGGCACTTTTGGAAAGTAAGAAATATTACTTTATTTGAAAATGTGTTTCGGTTTCAAAAGGTCCCACATTGATATAATTCTTGGATAAGGTGATAAGGCATCTAAATCCATTCATCCAATTGGTTTTTGACATGTGTAGTTCATATATTTTACATTATCTTTCCATTTTATTTTAATCGTTAAATAATGATGTCATCACTGCATCATTATGATGTCATAAATAATTTAATTTATTTAATGTCTAAAAATTATAAAAAAATTACTATGATGTAGGAAATCTTTTTAGCTTTCCAATTACTATTTATAATCAAAATTTGGACTTGTATAACCCCACTTAAAAATTGTTTTCGCAAAACATAATATGTTTGTGTCATTTTCACTTTAACATTAAATAAAAAGTAATTTATGTCCTTTCCCAACAAAAGTGGATCCATGGGGTCCCCAAGTTGACCCATGGATTGTATTGGTCGGCCATGACACAACAAATAAGGTTGGGACATGTGTCTAGGTCATTTTATATTATTAAAGCATTATTTATACCTTAAACTACCCTAATTACCACTAATCGCGATTAAGAACTTAATGAGTTACTATTCACCAAAAAATTATTATAATCTCATTGAACCACATTTTACTTCTTAATGACAACCATGTATGTCGGATTTTCAAAATTCAATACACATTATTGGTAAACTTTCATTTAACTGAAAAATCAGTTTGCTTGATTACCACTTAGTGGTTTCACTATTCATCAAAAATTGAAGTTTTTCAGAAAATTACCAAAAATTCACCCTAAGCTATATTTGATATTCCGAATTCAAAAATGAATTATATTTTACAAAATTCAAATCATATAAGTCACATTAATTAATTTAATAATTAATTCCCGCTGTCATGACAAATAGCGTGTTTTTGTGAAACAATAAGTATCAAAAGATTGACACCAGTTTAAGTCCAATTTCAAAGTGAAATTGATTCCAATGACCACCATTGGATTAACTGGTAAAAATATTTTCTAATTTCACTTTAAACCCAATTAAAATAATAATCCAATCATATAAATAAATTAGATTAAAAAGAGGTTTTGAATTAAAATACAACATTTTACACTATTCATTAAAAAAATGAACTTTATCAGAAAAATACCAAAAATTTACACAAAGTAAAATTTGATGTCCCGATTATTAATAAGAGTTTTATTTGGTCCAAAAGAATGTATAAGAGTGATCAAAACTATATTTAATGACAGTTCTCCATTAAAAGGCGATAAGTGAACCTTTAGTGAAAACTAGGGCATATACGCCTAAAATTGAATTCTTTCTGTATTTTAAGCCTTTAGCTTTTATTGGATAAATGAAAAAACATTTAAAAACATATATAATCATATTTTAGTTATTTCTATCCATTCCCGCCATTACAACGGCTACATGTTAACTACCATTTAAAATAATATTATTTTATTATTAGAGTGCAACGTAAGATTCCCAAGAAACTCGTTGTTGCGTGTTGGGTACGCCATCGAGCATAGCATCCCCTTTAAAGTCATATTAATATTTTATTCACAAATATGGATAAATATGAAAATGTCATATTCCTTATTTACCTGGGGTGTTACATCCTTCCCCCCTTTTGGGAATTGCGTCCTCGCAATTTTAAAATTGCGCTTGGAAACATCCTTGAACGTCCCACATCAGAACAAGAGTCGGTAAAACAATAACTTTAAAATAAAGAAAGATAAGCACAGAGGTCACCCGAGTTAACCCATACTAGGATTCTAAATATGAAAATATGGACATGGAGGAGAAAACATAGGGTCATGTTCCGATGGAGAGTGATAGAAAACATGTTTAGGAGAAAGTTAACAATAAGAAAATCACAAACTTGTGATGGGTTAAACGGTGTTGGGTTCCCCAGTAGGAAAAGTTAATAGACAACATTTTTGTTTTAAGTTACTTTTTATTGAGGGATTTATTCATAAGGAAGCATAATCACTTATCATGTTGACTTTCAACTTTTACTAGATTCCTTAGTCAAACTCATATTTTTTCCAAAAGACGAGTATTTAGGGAGACTTGTTTGCATTAAGAGTACTATAATCAACTTCTAGAGAATCACCTAATCCCCAAAAGAGAACTATATACATCCCGTGTATTTAGGCTTTAACCAAAACCAAAACAATAAAGGTTAGTACAAGATCAGATAATCCAGAAAAGGATAACCCCTTATAAAAAGAAAATCTATTCTTAATCTCCAAAATTTGTCCAACAAAACCCCAAGTTCAACGAGGACCATCCGATAAAAAAAATTTCCATTAAATTCTTCAAAGTAAACCAAACTAATATTGAAACCCAAACATTTGAAGGATTTAGTCACATATTCTTCCAAGTTAAATCGTAACATTTATCTCCAAACAACATCAGTTTCTCCTAAAGTCTCATATTGAAAAGTAATTATCCTAATCACATATCCTCCATGATAGGTTAATCATTTTCATAAATAACACAAAATCATCTTACTCTTAATTAATAAAATCATATAACCAGAAAGAATCAGTCAAACTAACCAGGTACTTCACGTAGTCCAGTGGTAGGCGGTAAATACCAGTCGCACTTTGGTTGTGGGTTCGATTCCCGCAGCTTTGTCCGACGCGACGGGTTGTCACACGGTCTGCGTGTTGTCCTTTTTCCAAAACTATATAATTCTTAAAACATTCCCCCAAAATGAGATAAAATCTTCAAGAATAATCATAACATATTTTAACCTCAAGTTTATCTCATTCCTTTCATTTTCCATCATATCATAGAGTAACCCATAATTACCTAAAAAGTAAGGATCATATAAACCCAAATGGTTCTTTATAACTATGTCCACAAAAGAAAAGATAACTATTACTTGAATAAAATTTGCCTATATTAAACATAAGGGTTACACATAATATAAAAAGTCTTCTAATGTAACCCCATCATCAAAAGAGACTTAATACTCTTATGAATTTCACCCTAACTCTTGAAGCCCTTATATGTTGACATCTTACTCATTCAACATTCTTCATGATCCATTATCCATTCCTTTCCAACTTATTCTGAAATACCTCTTTCCTACAAACAAAATCATGAATCATATCCTAAGATTCCAAAATAAGAAAACAATAGTCATGAAATAGTACATACCTTTGATTGGTCATTGTCAGTTTCTTCATCCTCAATCTGAATGGCATTAGGTATTGGTAAACGAATATTGGTACGCTCTTGGTGACCCCATTCACGAAACTTCTTCATAGGACATGTGTTTGCATAATGACCATGCACACCACATTTAAAACATTCAATTGATCCCTCATAAAGAACTTCTTTCCCTTTCCTCGAGTCAACTGGATGCTTCCTTTTTCCATGGCAGGTTCTTGCTTTATGACCTTCATTTCCACATCTATAGCATATTTCTGTCCCTTTGAAACATTTTCCTAGGTGTTTCTTTCCACATCTTTTACACATAGGTTTTTGAACACACTTACCTTTATGATTATTACCTGTACTTCCGTAGGGATTTGTTTCTTGCATATATGATGCCTTAGAAAAATCTCCAAGGTTTAGGTGGTCAATCATGACTCCAGATAGTTGGTTGAGGATAATCAAAAGAGTTCTCATTGCAGCTCCCATATCATTCAGTTGCTTACTCAAAAAACTGTCACAGTTTCCTTCACATCCACTGTTACTTTGGTGCCTGCTAGATCTAGCCATTTACTAAAACCAAAAAGGTCAGTGTGAGTATATCAACAAAACCATCATGTACTAATGAGGAAGATAAACACTATGATACACTTACTCATTCACTTTATCTAAAACTAGGACTCTTTCTGAAATCCTGACCATTATGGTAATGTCACTTATGCTTAAAGAATAACCTAACCTCTAAAGTTATCTAAACCGACCTTTGATACCAACTATAAGGCCCCAGCCTTAAACCTTAATTAATCTTGAGTTATTACAAGATTACACATTGAGGATCTTTTCAGGTTTAGAGTTTTAGAGAATTAGATCATGAAACTTGCATTACATTCCACATTTAAACAAAGTGGTTACATAAAAGACCGTATTCATTATTCCCATCAACGGAAACATATTGAAAATAAAACATGGATTCTCTCTTAACACATCCTTGACTCTATCATCTTATCATGTACCTTTCCCTTGACCTGAAAAACATTTCAAAAACTTGGGATGAGCATAAAAAGCTCAGTAAGGGATATAAAAATATGGAAAGGAAACATGAGTTCATATATACATAAGAATGAAATCACACTTTACCCATAAAACATAGGCATATCAAATCATGAATAAATCATAGAAAACATAAGACATAAAGTTAACTTGAGGCATTCATAACATTCTTACGTAGGGAGTAACCCTCTTGGTTACATTTGGAATACCCATCACAGTATATTCCCTAAATCTCTTCGGAGAAACCTTAACGTTTCACTCCTTCGCGTTACCCAATGCATTGGAGAGCTATAACGGGCTCACCCGCCCTTAGTTTATCACGGAACTACCCATTTTCATAACAATGCCCAAGAACCATAACATAAATGTGTCACATAAAACATGTATAAAGGAAACATAACATTTCCATATTTCAATCACAATATAACATTTTAGTATATTGAAATATTGAATCCATTAAAAAAGAAACCATTTCCAAAACCATTTAAAACATTTAATACAGAGATTTTTGAATCAAAGTGTCCCATACCACCTTGAAGCTTAAAATTTTAAACCATTAATATCCATATAAATAAATCCTTAAAACCATTTTGAAAACATGGATATTAATAAGAACAAATAATTAAAACATTTAAAATGATATTTTGGTTAAAGGGGTTTTACCAAAATCAGAGACACTTGAATACAATAATTGAGGAATAACATTTAGTCAGAACTTTATAATATCATGAGAATAAATGGATTCATGATATAATACTCCAAAGGACAGTATATACACCATATAAGAGTTAATTGGTGCATAACAACAATGAACCCTCAATAGAAATGTCAAATGTGATGAAATCCCTTATAAAGAAGGTATCCTTAAATTAAGGACAAATGAATCTCAAAAATATGTGTGACAAATATATATACACCCAATATAAGTGGATATTAAGTGTAAAACAATAAAAGGTCAATCACACATATTCAATGGATGACATATTCAACGACTACAAGTTGAACCCAAAGAAATCGAAATTGGGTTAAAAAGTTCCCTTGACAGCCTAACGACATCACATCAAAATGAGTTGATGAGAGATAAAAAGTGTATCTCATCACTTGGACATAAAATTTACATCAATAAGGATGTATGATAACATATCCCAACATAAAAATATGTAAATTAAAAGACCCAATAAAAGAAGTCTTTTAAAAAAGGAGGAGGGTGAAAGGTTCCCTTACCGACTTGGGTATCTTTCAAAACATACACCCCATGAAAGAAAGACAATAGGTAATTGATGTAAATACTCATAAATGAAATTATATTACACAAAGAGTAGAATAATTGGCAGTACATACACCACTCAGTGGAATTCGTGGCAAATGTAGCATAAATCTCACGGGAAAAAAAGTGAGATGAAAAATCCCTTACGAAAGTTCGGCAGCCTAACGGCGCCACTCAAAACTTCCAAAATGGATTGATGAGAGAGAATTGGGTCTCTAATCACATGAACATAAAACTTACAGTAGGAGTAATATAAAATAACATCCCAATCATAAGAAATATGAGCTTAAAATAAATGACATAAAAGAGTGTACTTAAAAAGAAAGAGAGTTGTAGGATCCCTTACCTCGAGTCCGACTTGACTCGATCGTTCTTTAATCTCCTGAATAATAAACTTGAGTTAATTTATACTTCATTAAGAACCCTTTTCAAGTTCATTATTCCTTTTATATCACTTATTACCATGTCATAAACATTATGTAATCATTTAAGTCAATAATATTTGTTTTGCCGATATTTGGTTCTTAAGTCAAAAATAGACTTCTTATACTTACATGTTGTTAATTTGGTCAAAGGTTCATTATGTCCAGAATGGTATTCATGATGTAGATATCATATATTTCATATATATCCAGTACATACATTCATTTATAATATTACATCACATTTAGAGGTAAGAAATGAAATGCACCGTTCATGGAGACGGTAAGCCGTACGTACGCATGAACGCTACTTCCATTTCTATTTCATATTTTCTGGAATGGAAATCATAATGATATAAGATTATATTATAATTCCAGTATAATAACATATATAATATCATTAACTTTATCCTTTACACATCCCACATATGGTATTAACGAATCAAATCACTTTTAGGGGGCGGTAGTCCGCACTTCCTAAAATGAAGATATCGTGTTTTACCCATAATGGAAACCATAAAGGTATGCCCAAAATGAAAAAAAACAGAAGCTTAAGGAAAACATAAACATATTATATATCATATATAAAAATAGTGACATCATAATGGCCACCTTTGAAGGTGTTAAATGAGTGTTGAACAATCATCGTTTCGGGAGGCAGAATTTCGCCATCCACGGAAACCTTATGTTCTTTAACCATTTGATGTAGTTGTGTGAGAGTGTAGCTCAAATAAATCTTATAACAAAATCCTAGTATATTTAAGATACTGGTTTTGTTACAAAAGAAGTAAATAAAAAGAGTTTAGGGGGTTGTAGAAGCAAAATAAAACAAATGAACATGAGAGAATGAATTACCTTTAAAAGTGTAACTCCTTTTGAGTTGAGCCTAAAGGCTTCCTTTGAAAGGATTCTGCCAAAAGGTAATCCTCTATGATGAGGAGAGGGATGTGGAGAGAGCAAATGGGCAGGGGTTGGCCGAGACAAAGGCTTGAAGAGTGTGTGAAATGAGGTAGAGGTGGGGGCCTTTTATAAGAGGAGAGGAGGGGCACTTTTGGAAAGTAAGAAATATTACTTTATTTGAAAATGTGTTTCGGTTTCAAAAGGTCCCACATTGATATAATTCTTGGATAAGGTGATAAGGCATAGAAATCCATTCATCCAATTGGTTTTTTACATGTGTAGTTCATAGATTTTACATTATCTTTCCATTTTATTTTAATCGTTAAATAATGATGTCATCACTGCACCATTATGATGTCATAAATAATTTAATTTATTTAATGTCTAAAAATTATAAAAAAATTACTATGATGTAGGAAATCTTTTTAGATTTCCAATGACTATTTATAATCAAAATTTGGACTTGTATAACCCCACTTAAAAATTGTTTTCTCAAAACATAATATGTTTGTGTCATTTTCACTTTAACATTAAATAAAAAGTAATTTATGTCATTTCCCAACAAAAGTGGATCCATGGGGTCCCCAAGTTGACCCATGGCTTGTCTTGGTCGGCCATGACACAACAAATAAGGTTGGGACATGTGTCTAGGTCATTTTATATTATTAAAGCATTATTTATACCTTAAACTACCCTAATTACCACTAATCGCGATTAAGAACTTAATGAGTTACTATTCACCAAAAAATTATTATAATCTCATTGAACCACATTTTACTTATTAATGACAACCATGTATGTCGGATTTTCAAAATTCAATACACATTAGTGGTAAACTTTCATTTAACTGAAAAATCAGTTTGCTTGATTACCACTTAGTGGTTTCACTATTCATCAAAAATTGAAGTTTTTCAGAAAATTACCAAAAATTCACCCTAAGATATATTTGATATTCCGAATTCAAAAATGAAGTCTATTTTACAAAATTAAAATCATATAAGTCACATTAATTAATTTAATAATTAATTCCCGCTGTCATGACAAATAGCGTGTTTTTGTGAAACAATAAGTATCAAAAGATTGACACCAGTTTAAGTCCAATTTCAAAGTGAAATTGATTCCAATGACCACCATTGGATTAACTGGTAAAAATATTTTCTAATTTCACTTTAAACCCAATTAAAATAATAATCCAATCATATAAATAAATTAGATTAAAAAGAGGTTTTGAATTAAAATACAACATTTTACACTATTCATTAAAAAATGAACTTTATCAGAAAAATACCAAAAATTTACACAAAGTAAAATTTGATGTCCCGATTCTTAATAAGATTTTTATTTGGTCCAAAAGAATGTATAAGAGTGATCAAAACTATATTTAATGAGAGTTCTCCATTAAAAGGCGATAAGTGAACCTTTAGTGAAAACTAGGGCATAAACACCTAAAATTGAATTATTTCTGTATTTTAAGCCTTTAGCTTTTATTGGATAAATGAAAAAACATTTAAAAACATATATAATCATATTTTAGTTATTTCTATCCATTTCCGCCATTAAAATGGCTACATGTTAACTACCATTTAAAATAATATTATTTTATTATTAGAGTGCAACGTAAGATTCCCAAGAAACTCGTTGTTGCGTGTTGGGTACGCCATCGAGCATAGCATCCCCTTTAAAGTCATATTAATATTTTATTCACAAATATGGATAAATATGAAAATGTCATATTCCTTATTTACCTGGGGTGTTACACCGCACCTCCCGGATGGCCGCTCAGGCCAGCCGCTCCCCGTCACCAGCGCGGCGTGACGGTGTTGCGCCCTCCACTGCGGTCTGGCCTGGCCGTGGCTCCGCATCATCGGCACAGCGCGATGGCGTTGTGATTCTTCCGCTGCAGCCTGCCCTAGCCACATCCCTCCTCTGGCGCGTTGTGATAGCACCGCGCCCTTCCGGCTCTGTCGTGGCCTACTTGGCCGCGACTTTTCTTTGTGTGGTGTGACGACGGCCCTTGCACCGCCGGCCTCTTCCGTGATCTGCCTCCGTCATCAACACGATGAGAACAACAAGGGCGGAGGGTCAGGTCCTATTTGTGCGGTCTGATCCCTCCTTGTTACGTTGTTAACATTCAGCATCAAGAGCACAACACATGATGAGTAAAGGAGAGTATAACTCATACATAAAAACAATCCAATTTCCCCTACATCATATTTTTCATTTTACGTTGTTGATTCGCGGAAGACGGACGTCATTCCATCAATGTCGTAGGAGGTAGATCTCGGTGAAGACGAGTCGAGATGACACCCTCAGTGTACTTCATGAGCGGTGATGCTTCCCTTCCTTTCTCTAGTTGAAGAAGGAAGAAGATGATGCTTCACATTCTTCAGAGACAAGGAGTGTTCTTTATGTTCTTTGTATAAAGAATGGAGTTCTTCGGTGGTTCTTCATTGGAAGGACGAAGCTCTTCTCCCTCAAGCTTTCCAAAGGATTATGCCAACCCCAAAAATGACAAAGGATGGCCTCTTTTAATTCTTTCCCACAACAACAAAAATATGTGTTTAATTAAATGTGGAAACTCATTTAATTAATTCTAAAGGGATAGTTCAAATTCAAATTTAGAGGAGGTTAAGAGTTTAATTAATATAAGATACCTAACTTCATTAATGGGTGAATTGCCACCATTATGGGGGAAGGTGGAAGGTTTCAAGAGTTTCCCCCATTAATGGGGATCTCAAGGGTTTAAAAGGGGGTTTAAGGGGGTTCAAGCTAGTGGTCCCCACCTAGTTAAATCCTCCCAAGGGAGGTTAAGGTGTGGTGGGCCCCACCTCTAACCTCCACTTGGTGGTTTTAACCACCAACCAAATAAAAATATGTTACACATATTTTTACTTAGCTATATTTAAAATCCCCAAAAATTAACTTCAAACCTCGATTAAACGCAACTACAGTAAAGGTCTCATTAAGCGAATATCGGTGCTACGATTTCAACGGTGCCCTCAGATTTCAATTCCAAGTACCGCTTCAAAATATATAAAATCTCACACGTACATTTACTGAACGTACCCAAACAAAACTTCATAAATTGATTCCAGGAACACTGGGCCACAAAATCAAATGTCGTCAGAAACTATGGACTCGTAAAATTACCATGTATTTAAAAAAAATCCATGGAATTTCTGGGTCTTTACAAAGAAGATTGACCAAGCAGGTGAGGTTTAAGCTTTTCCCTTAGATGTACCTACCAAATAATAACCTGTAAAGGTTGATTTACCTAGTGTTTAGAGATTTGTTTCCCCAATACCTTCAGATTTTATATCCATAGTATATTTATAATATTTCAGAGAAAGACTTCTTTTAGATTTCAGCGGAATTTTGAGTTATTAGGAACCTCCTATTGTTGCATCTACATCTAGTTCTCCACCTCCCTCGGCTTTAGTTGATGATGATTCGATCTAGTCTAAAGTAAAATAGTATCTCCATGTTGTTATAAATGATGTGCATTCATCTCATCAGGATTAATTGAGGTAGATTCTGTAGAATGGGTTTTCAAGGAATAGGTTGACCAGTTGAAAGTGATGACAACTCTACTCAAGCTATTCATAGAGGAGAAGATTTCTTTAGTAGTATGGAGATATGGGGAAATATTATTATAGACTTTTTTAGTCTTATGAAGCTTTTATTATTATAGAGTGATGAAAACTCTATCAAGCTTGTTGCGGGACACAAGCATTCGACCCAACCGGATTAGGCTACACTAATCAAACAATCTCCCTTGTTGCATCCCTTGATGAGGAGGTTAAGAGTTCCCTTTTTTCTCTAAATCTTAAGAGTGTGTCTAGTCCTGATGGGTTTACAAATTAATTATTTATGTTCTACTAGGACATAGTTCGTGATGAGCTCCTTAATGCTATGAGGGAGTTCTTTAACCATGCCTCAATTCCCTATGGAATCAACTCCAATTTTATTTACCTGATCCCAAAGAAGGAAAATGTTATGGAAGTAAAGTATTTCAGACCTATTTCTATTGGGAATACCTTTACAAAAATCATTAGCAAAATTTTTTCTATGAGGTTAGGTCTCATTGCTCATGGGTTTATCTCTTCAAATCATCCCCCTGGACAGCCCTTGGACACCCCCTAGACAGCCCCCCTAGACACCCCACCTACACCCTGCTCCCTACCCTACAACCCCTCGCCCCCGGATTTCCCTTGGACACTCCCTGGATAGCCCCTCCTAGACACCCCACCTGCACCCTCCCCCTGCCCTGCAGACCCCCCAGCACCCCAGACAGCCCTTGGACACCCCACCTACACCCTGTTCTACAGACCCCCCCCCCCCGAACAGCCCTTATACACCCCCTGGATAGCCCCTTCTAGACACCCCACTTGGACCCTCCCCCCTGCCCTGCAGACCCCCCCAGACAACCCTTGGACACCCCACCTGGATAGCCCCTCCTAGAAAATTCTATAGCCATCAATACCTTCACTTCATTATGAAAGAATACTAAATGAACAATGCCTTGAAACTTTTCCAAGAATAGTATTTTTCTGACTTAGTCTGAATAATAGACTTCCACCACTTATAATTCGGACCATCTAGTAGGATGTTTACAAAAACAACCTTAAGAGACTCATAAATCTAAAGATGCATAAAAATATCCTCAACATTCAGTACCAAAACCAATTCATCCTAAGAATCTTTTTATCCAGGAATTATTGTGGGGCTACCATCTTGATCTGGGGTTCCTAGATCTGCCTTCAAGATCGATTTATTCAAGGATTTTGATTCAGTAAGGTGGGACTTCTTATGGGATGCTTTGGATCTGCTCAGCTTTCTGACTAGGTTCTCGTCTTGGGTTAAAAGATGTGTCTCTACCCCAATGTTCTCGGTGAACATTAATGAAAATTTACATGGCTGATTTTCAGGGAAAAGAGGGCTCAAAAAGGGGATCCGATTTCACCTTTCCTTGTTCTGATTTGCATGGAGTTTTTCTTGCACATCCTGGAATGCAGGAGGCTGGGGGCTGGTGCAGTGGCTAGTGCAGGCTAGAGTGGCTGGTGCGGGTAGGAAGGTAGGAGGAAGGGGGATGTCAGGGGCTAGTGCAGGCTAGAATAGGTGGTCGAGGCTGGTTTGGGATGGATTGCAGGTAACTGGGGGCAGTTGTGCATGTGGCAGGGGCTGGTGCAGGCTGGGATGTAGGAGGTCGGGGGCTGGTGAGGGCTGGAACTGGTGGCTGGGGCTGTTTTGCAGGTGGAAGATGGCTGGAATGAGTGTTTCGCAGGAGTTTGGGGGTGGTGGTTGGTGTTGTGGCTGGTGTAGTCTGGATTGCAGGTGGTTGGGGGTTGGTGTGGGCTCGAATTCTGGTGGAAGGGGGATGGAATGATGGTGGAAGGGGGCTGGTTGCAGGTGCTGGGGTTATGGTGCAGGCTAATTCGAAGGTGGCAGGGGGGTTGTTACGGGCTAGAATGCTAGTGGTAGTGGGCTGAAATGAAGGTGGAATGGGGCTAGTGTGGGGTGGATGTGGCTGGAGCAGGGCCAAATCACGGCATTACCATGGTGTGACCGCAGCATGACCGTGGCGTGTTGGCCCGGTCCAGCGACATCTACGGGGTAGAATATTCCAACCAGGAGCGAAGGGAGCAGGAGGAGGCTGGAATGCTGGTGGAAGGGAGTTGGTTTCAAGTGTTGGGGGGATGGTGCAGGTTGATTTGAAGGAGGAAGGGGGCCATTGTGGGATAGAATGCTGGTGGTAGTGGGCTGAAATGAAGGTGGAAGGGGGCTGGTGTGGGGTGGATGTGGCTGGAGTAGGGAAAAATCATGGCGTTACCGTGGCGTTACCGCGGCGTGACTGTGGTGTGACTGCAGCATGACCCGACGTGACAGTGGCGTGAGTGCGGCGTGATTGTGGCGTGACCGCGACATGACCG
This sequence comes from Viscum album, assembly GCA_963277665.1. Lineage (NCBI taxonomy): Eukaryota > Viridiplantae > Streptophyta > Magnoliopsida > Santalales > Viscaceae > Viscum > Viscum album. Next base: position 1,825,274,639 of record OY728150.1, on the reverse strand, counting down.
TGGTGTGACCACAGCATGTTGGACCAGTCCAGTGACATCTGCGGGGCAGCTTCTTCTAGCCAGGAGTGAAGGGAGCGGGAGGAGGCTGGAATGCTGGTGGAATGGGGCTGTTTGCAGGTGTTTGGGGGATGGTGCAGGCTGATTTGAAGGTAGTAGGGGGAGTTGTTGCGGGCTAGAATGCTGGTGGAAGTGGGATGAAATGAAGGTGGAAGGGGTCTGGTGTGGGCTGGATGTGGATGAAGCAAGACCAAATCACGGAATTATCGTGGCGTGATCGTGGCATGACCGCGGCGTGACCGCGGAGTGACCGTGGTGTGACCGCGGCGTGACCATGGTGTGTCGGCCCGGTCCAGTGATATTCGCAGGGAAGCATCTTCCGGCCAGGAGAAAAGGGAGCAGGAGAAGGATGGAATGCTAGTGGAAGGGAGCTGGTTGCAAGTGTTGGGGGATGGTGCGGGATGATTCGAAGGTGGTAGGGGGGCTATTGCGTGATGGAATGTTTGTGGCAGTGGGCTAAAATGAAGGTGGAAGGGGGATGGTGTGGGCTGGATGTGGCTGGATCAGGACCAAATCACGGCATTACCGCGGCGTGACCATGACATGACTGTGGCGTGACCACGGTGTGACCGCAGCGTGTTGGTCTAGTCCAGCGACATTCGCGGGGCAGCATCTTCCAGCCAGGAGCGAAGGGAGCGAGAGGAGGCTGGAATGCTGGTGGAAGGGGGCTGTTTACAGGTGTTTGGGGGATGGTGTGGGATGATTCGAAGGTGTAAGAGGGGGCTTTTGCGGGCTATAATGCTGGTGGTAGTGGGCTGAAATGAAGGTGAAAGGGGGCTCGTGTGGGCAGGATGTGGCTGGAGCAGGGCCAAATCATGGAATTACTACGGTGTGACTGTGGTGTGATCGCGGTGTGTTGGTCCAATCCAGTGACATCCGCAGGGTAGCATCTTCTGGCCAGGAGCGAAGGGAGTGAGAGGAGGCTGGAATGATGGTGGAAGGGGGCTGGTTGTGGGTGCTGGGGGGATGGTGCGGGCTGATTCAAAGGTGGCAGGGGGCTGTTGCGGGCTGGAATGCTGATGGAAGTGGGCTGAAATGAAGGTGGAAGGGGGCTGGTGTGGACTGGATGTGGCTGGAGCAGGGCCAAATCACATCATTACCGCAGCGTGACCGCGGCATGACCGCTTCATGTTGGCCTGATGTAGCGACATCCGTGGGGCAGCATCTTCCATCTAGGAGCGAAGGGGCGGGAGGAGGCTAGAATACTGGTGGAAGGGGGCAGGTTGCAGGTGTTGGGGGATGATGCAGGCTGATTCGAAGGTGGAAGGGGGGTTGTTGCAGGCTATAATGCTAGTGGCAGTGGGCTAAAATGAAGGTGGAATGTGGCTAGTGTGGGATGGATGTGGCTGGAGTAGGGCCAAATCACAGCATTACCGTGGTGTGACCGCGGCGTGACTGCGGCGTGACCACGGCGTGACTGCGGCGTGACCACGGCGTGACCGCGGCGTGACCGCATCCTGACCGTGGCATGACTGCGGCATGTTGTCCTGGTCCAGCGTCATCCATGGGGTAGCATCTTCCAGCCATGAGCGAAGGGAGTGGGAGGAGGCGGGGCAACATTCCGGTCATCTCCCCACCGGTAGATGATAGAACAGATCAACTATTTAATATGCTATAATAAGGGATCTCCAGATAAGGTTGTAGTGAGCGGCATAATGACGCAATGTCTAAAGGGAAACAAAATGATGGAAAATAATCATTCACCCTACACAAACCATTTACAAATTCATTCACTTTGACTAAACATGGAAATTTTATTTATAATATTCAAAGTATGAAAAGGAAAGTGTCATGGTCAAGGCATATGCCTACTCGGGCAATGTCATTTGAGTTAAACGAGTATGATAAGCCAATTTATATTATTCAAAGAAAACAAAAACTAACTAGCCACAAAACAAACACCAAAAAGAGGCATATGAAAGACTCAAACAAAATATAAACATGATACAAATAACTATCACTACTCTTTGGTTTAGAAGACAGCGCACCTCCATTGGTGGGGTTTTATTATAAAATCATGGAATTCCTTTATCAAACAATTCATTTAATTATATTTAACATTTATTCTAAAACTCATTTAGCACAAATCAAATGCAATAATTTAAGCAACTAGATCAACATAACTATCACTGTGAGTTTTTGCAGATATCACACCTCTGTTGGAGGGGTTTTATTATAAAAACATGACTTTATTTATCAAATTAAATAATTATATTAAAGAACACTTATTCAAGATATTCAATTCAATATAATTAAGCAGAATTGAGAAATAAGCTAAATTCAATTTAAAGCATTATTGAATTAAAGAGGCTAGAAGAGGTATCCTACCTCAAGGTGGAACCAAACCATCCCCTTCATCTCTTGGAGCTTTCTAACTAAAATTTGTTGTTCCCCCACTGGGTATATGCACCTTTACACACATGAAAGGACACATATCCCCTACGCACACACCTGCATGGCCATGAGCATGTGCAAGGGGATCCTTGCACATTTGATTATATGAATATACCAGTCTCCACTCACCTACATATGCATTTATATATATATATACATGGGCAGACATAGCCCCATACGTTTTTAATCACTGCCATGGTTGACTATACACGTAACAGGGGAACCCACATACATATACTTTCTTACCTATGAACACACAGGCGAGTCGCCCTTAACTTGGCTACTCGAAACCATCAAACAGGGATCAACGCACTACACAAAGGATATTAGGAACATTAAAACACATAAAGGATGTTACATAACCAGTGAGAAACCAACCAACAGCATTAAAGTCTTACCTTGATTGGGAGAACCAATCCACCCGAACCAACAAAAAATGATCCAACTTCCTAATGAAAAAATAATATGGAGTCAAAAACACTGAAATCCCCAAATACATGAGGTGCGAGATAAGTAGTAACCATATAATCTTACCTCAGATCAAAACTGGTGGACTGAATCAATCTGAACCCCATTTTCCCCCTTCAAAGAATATAATTACCCTTTTTCCATAGAAATAAGTAAAAGACCTAAGTGTCCAATGAGATAAAGAAAGTAAAATAAAAACTAAACTAAAACATACCTGTCTTCTGTGACTATACACGTCACCGCCCAACATATAAGGACCACAATTCCCCATGGGTAAAATCATGTTCCTACAAGCAAGGGGGAAATATATCCATGTTTCAAAATTATACTATAAAATAGTAAATTCCTATTAATTAACAATTATTCTTCCTATTAATGGTATATAATTAGCTTGGATCGAGTTTTAGCTTAATTTGGTTTTGTTCAATACAAGTTTTTATCCCACCCGATAATAAAAGTTTACAAGAGGACACAATTTATAATCAAATACAATATATCATAACAAAAAATGGATCCACACCTATGAAGAAGGTTGAACATGATAAGAAATAATGTTTTATCATATAGTCTGATGAGTTATAAAATGATAAACCAAAAAACGAAAAATATTGAGAGTTCTCTAATTTCTCAAGTGAATATGCAATTTTCAAACAATAATAAACATATGAAAGAAGAGAAAACCATGTTTCCTCAACATAAATGTTTAGAATGTGAGAAATAATAAAGCACTAAGAAAATCAAACACTTTTGATCTATAAAGAAAAGTGATCCAGTGTTGAGAAAAAAGCCTAATAACTTAGAAGTTGATCAACCATGGAAGAAATTTTAGATGAAGAAATATTGACCAAGAAAAAAAACTACAAGTAGTAATTGGTGAATCAAAATAGGAGATATATTTTATTGATGTTTCAAAAATCCATATGTAGCTGGAAAAACTAAATCTTAGAGATAACTAAATTTTTTTCAAGAAACTTATGAGAACCACCATTTTTGAAGCACTATATTGTATTACACCTTACAAAATAATTATGAACATAGTAAAATGTGAAACTATAGATTAGATAAAAATGATACTGAGATGCTACAGAAGGGAAAATACCATATGCATGATTCATCAGGAGCTGTATGAATTTGTGCTTAAGGAACAATTCTACCCTCTCGTCTATTTCTACGAAGAAATAGTATATTTTTTAAGAAAGTAGCAAGTTTTGGTGATGGTGAATAGAAACAAGAAGTGAGTGCAAGGCGTGCTTCACTGATGTAGATTTCATAAGAGACAGATAATACCGGGAACACCTAGAGGAGTGGAGGGGAACCAAGTGATGGAGGGAGATGTCGATTGGGGTAGGCGAGAACTCTAGCTCGATAGGAGGTGATAATCGAGTGGGAGGAGAAACCGAGGGAAATCGATACTTGGCGTTGATGTGAATAAATTCTAGAGCCAGAAAATGAAGCTAGCATCACAGTCAATAGAGGGAATTAGGGTGGATTGATGCGAAGTATGGTATTGGAGTATGACGGTGGCAATAGTATGTGGGGATCCGAGGAGTGGATAGAAACTGAGATTATGAGGAAGACGACGACTGGGGTTTGCAGGGACTATAGGTCGACAGGAGAAAAAGCATGAGTGTGGGGAGAAACCGAGGGAAACCGCATGCAGAAGAGGGAGTGAGGAAAAAGAAACGATATGAAGCAAAGGAAGACAAGGAACCCTAGGTCGATAAAAGATGAACCCCAAGCTGGAGGAGAATCCAAGGTAAAATGCGTACCGAAGAGGGAGGGAGGGAGAGGAAGGGATTGATGTGAAGAAGGTGTGTGGAAGTCAAGTTGAGAAGAAATGTGGGTTTTTGAATGTTGGACACATGTAATGGAGAGGAACCTAGGATTAGTATAGTTAGTATATACCATGTCTCCAGTATGTTTTCTTTCAATAATATTTATAAAAGTAGTAAATTGAACATGTTGAAGAACCTCAATTCACTTTGACATGTTTAGAGGTTTAGTTTCAGAATTATGAAATTACTTATTGTTTTTAGAAAAAAAATATATTATTCTTGATAACTATAGGTAAAGAGGAATATGTAACATTTAAAATTTTCCTAGTGGTAAGAATATCATTGGGCACATGTCATCACATAGTAGCTTCAATGATGGTAACTTCATTATCACTGTTGAGAATGTAAAATCTAATAATGATAAACCACCAAAGAATAATAAGTGGTTAAATATTCAATTTTATCACTATAGGATAGATCCTTAAATTCCATGAGCTCACCTTAAGCATGGGGATGATTCTAGAACATCTATATTTTTAAATATATCACCAAAATCTGATCATGATACATCTTGGTCATGTTTTCTCATACCTGAATCCAAGAAATATTAGAATAGTATTAACATATAATCTATAAGAAACATTGTTGTGTGAATATTTATGTAGGGAATAAACCATGATAAATAATAATCATGATAGTAGACAAATACTATATCAATTGGTATGTTTTTTTGGGTAAAGATATCAAAAAATAAAAAAGAATAATATCACATGAAATCTTGGTTAAAGATGAGAATGTGGAAGTTTAATGTCATTACACCACATTCTATGAGATAATGGTGACAATTTAATGATTTCATCAAGGATAACTTTAATAAATAAGAAATAATTGGAGTATCTAACATAATGAGAAAAATAAAACAATGTTTCCATGTGCCACAATATTTCTAACACGTCAATGGATAAATAAATCTTGGAAACATCACATTCTCATGTGCCGCAATAAGTCTTGGTGAAATCTGACACAAAACATACCCTAAAAAACTAAATATTAAAAGATATAAATTAAAGAGAATAATGGAGGTAGAAGAGGAATATTTACCTCTAACCATTTAAAGTAGAAGAACCCCATAAGGCATTTTTAGAGGTGGAATCCAGAATAACTATTTTTTTATCCTTTAAAAACCACAACCATCCCTACTGGGTAAACAAATTCACCTCCATTGTGTACCTGATAGCCCTTATAAAAGGTCTGCTACACTTTCCAGCCCACCGAGTACTTTGTACCCCTACATCGGGTACCTTATAAAGGCTGTAGTTTTTTACAAATCCATTAAGAGGTACCTAGTGCCTCCCAATCGAATACCCAATAACTATTGCAGTTTTTTACGGTTAGCCATCGCCCTAAGATTTGGAAACAAACCCTCTAAATAACCATTATCCTCAAATGAAAACACATCCTAGAGATGTATTAACTCTTTAAATTCCAATTCATATCCCAATTCTCAAAAATCTCCCTTCTTCAGGAAAAAAAATAAAATTTCCTCTAAAATTACCAACTCTTTAATTGTTTGGGTCATCAAAAACTCCCAACCATAAGAATTTCAATCCTTGAGAAGCATCCAGGATGATCCCCTGATTCCCAATTTAACAATCAAAATTTGATACTGTCACTTTTTATCGATTCCAATTGTCCACAACTCCACCATGAAGATTCCCAATCTAGACTAATTGGTTCTTCACCAAAAACCACTTTTCCCTCACTCCACGAATATCAATTATAATTAGAATAATGTATCTAATTCAAAAACCTCTTTACCATACTCAAACATGTGAAACTATTCCAGTTTACTTCTACACACTGATAACAAAATAATGAACACATAATTGTTCATAACAAGGAGGAGAAGGATCACCTGGAAGGGGTTGGCCACATTGGAGGCACAATCGAGGAGGTGGGGAGGCCACCTAGGAGCAGCGTTGGTAGGGGAGGTGAGGTGTCTCGTGTTCTGTGGCAGCGGATCATGGTGGGGTTGCCTTTTTCGGTGTCAGCGATGGGCACCATCGCGAGGGGAACCGTTGGTGGAGGAGGATCGGGGATAGGAGAGGTCACGATGGGTCAGGGAAGGAGGTTTGTCCGTAGTGGGTATCAGGGAGGAGGGAACCTCCGTGAGAGACATCGAGGTTTCTAAGGGTCATGAGGGGAACCGTCAGTGGAGGAGGATTGAGGATAGGAGAGGTCACGATAGGTCGGTGAAGGAGGGTCGTGCGTAGTGAGAGATGTCCAGGGTTCAGAGGGTCGCCGCTGTGAGAGACAGAGTTTAGAGGGTCGCGATTGTGGGAGGATGGAGGAGGATCCCAGCATGATTTGGAAAAAAAAGTGATCGGGGGAGAATAAATGAGGAGCCCGACAGGATTTGAAAAAAAAAAAGACAGCGCAAATTTTTAGCCATGACAATATATACTAAATCATGGATATAAATAAGCTATAGCCACAGATCTATAAAACTGTGGCTATATAACTATGGCTATAGCTTAAATTTCTAGTAGTGTAATATTGGTGATATTGGATTTATTATGGTAAGATAGACATATAAAATTTATAGGAAGTAGAATAAAAAATTTTGTCACGACCCGTCCTCGGGGCCCGTATCGTGACTACCCCAAGCCCGCCTTCCATAGGCCAGGGGCCGGCGACTAGCACCAAGGCGTAAATCCCGGTAAATAGGGAAGGCAATGCCTTTGTAAAGTAAACATACACCACAGAGAAAGCAAGAAGAAGAAGTAAACACTAGTAGAAAACTGGGTACAACAGTAAGTGCGGAAAGTAAATGGGGCCGGAAATACAAGCCCAACTGTAAAGTACAACTGAAAGGGGAAAAACAGCAACTGAAAGAAAAAGCCGCAGCGTCGAGCTGTCCTTTGAAAGTCCCACCTGAAGGCTGAATACAGATAGCCTCCACAGCTCCTCGGTCTAGCCGTCCGCTCTGAGTACACCCCGCCTAGTGGTCCACCTCCAGGTACCGTCCTGCTCCGCAAACCTCGACCACGACCGGCGCTGTCTGTCGTATGCAACCAACACAACGTAGTGCGGGCCTAGCCCGTGCAGGGGTGAGTATAAGCTACTCAGTAGGGACCTCGAGACCCCCGAAGGTCTCCCAGAATCCACAAAGGATAACCCACAAAGGAAAGATACAATCACGAAGTAACATCCAACACTACTTAGGTATATGCCCATACATATACCTAAGTTATCAATCCCAGATCAGATCCAACATCTGAGCCCCAGCTTCAGAACATGATTCCGGGCACACCGGGCCTCGAAATCAGGTGCCGTCAGAAACTTCGTTCTTGTAAAATTCCAAAGCAAATTAAGAAAAAAAATTCCTTGAAATTTAGGGGTCCTTACATTACTCCCACCATAGGGCTTTATGTCCCCATAAATCTTCACCACAAACTTAGGGATACAAAGGCGGTACTGATCATGCATCTGAGCCTCCCGCTCCAAAGTACTCTCCTGGAGGTTCCCGAGCTGCCATCTGAAGCGCACTAGAGGAATCAATTGTCCACGTAGGACCCGCTCCTGTCGATCCTCGATCTCCACTGGGACCTCCGAAAAAGTTTCCCCATCATCAAAGACCATCTCTTCATGGTCAAAGATTTGCGTCGGGTCGTCCTCTGATACCAATTTATCACGACCCATCCTCGGGGCCCGTGTCGTGACTACCCCAAGCCCGCCTTCCATAGGCCAGGGGCTGGAGACTAGCACCAAGGCATAAATCCTGATAAACAGGGAAGGCATTGTCTTTGTAAAGTAAACAACCATCACAGAGTAAGAAAGCAGAAAGAGTAAACACTAAGTAAAAACTGTAACAAGCTGTGCTGAAAGAAAAAGGGGCCAGAAATACAAGCCCAACTGTAAAGTAAAACTGAAAGGGGAAAATAGCAACTGAAAAGAAAAAGCCGCAGCATCGAGCCGTCCTCTGGAAGTCCCACCTGAAGGGCGAGCACAGATAGCCTCCACAGCTCCTCGGTCCAACTGTCCGCTCCGAGTACGTCCCGCCCAGTGGTCCACCTCCAGGTACCGTCCTGCTCCGCAAGCCTCCACCACGATCAGCGATGTCCGTCGTTTGCAACCAACACAACGATGTGCGGGCATAGCCCGTGCAGGGGTGAGTATAAGCTACTCAGTAGGGACCCCGAGACCCCCGAAGGTCTCCCGAAATCCACAAAGGATAAACCACAAAGGAAAGATACAATCATGAAGTAACAACCGACACTGCTTAGGTATATGCCCATACATATACCTAAGTCATCAATTCCCGTTCGGATCCAACATCCGAGCCCAAGCACAACCCAATCCACACAGGAAAGAAAAAATTATACTCACACAGAATAGCACAACACAATCCACGAAGGAGAGAAAAATTAATCCACATAGGATATCTCAACACAATCCACAAAGGAAAGTAAACAGTAAATCCACCCAGGATAGTTCAACACAATCCACAAAGGAGAGTAAACAGTAAATCCACATAGGATAGTTCAACACAATCCACAAAGGAGAGTAAACAGTAAATCCACACAGGATAGTTCAACACAATCCACAAAGGAGAGTAAATAGGATTCGGCTCACACAGGTATACTTCGTCAAAAAGGTGAAAGGGATGATCAGATAAAGATACTGAATCATCTAAGATGGGACACACTGAGGATGCAAGACCAATTGTCTTCACTGAATCATCTAAGCTAGGACCCACATAGGATACAAGACAGCACAAATGGGACCCACATAGGATACAAGACCAGCACTCTTCATTGATTCATCTATGCTGGGACCCACATAGGATACAAGACCAGCACTGAATCATCTAAGCTGGGACCCACATAGGATACAAGACCAGCTGTCTTCACTGAATCATCTAAGCTGGGACCCACATAGGATACAAGACCAGCACAGCTGGGACCCACATAGGATACAAGACCAGCACTCTTCATTGATTCATCTATGATGGGACCCACAAAGGATACAAGACCATCACTGAATCATCTAAGCTGGGACCCACATAGGATACAATACCAGCACAGCTGGGACCCACATAGGATACAAGACTAGCACTCTTCATTGATTCATTTATGCTGGGACCCACATAGGATACAAGACCAGCACTGAATCATCTGAGCTGGGACCCACATAGGATACAAGACCAGCACAGATAGGACCCACATAGGATATAAGACCAGAACTCTTCATCATCGCAGTCCACTGAGGATCTCTGCACAGTCGGGGTGCGACGATGAAGAGTACTGGTCTTGTATCCTATGTGGGTCCCAGCTTTGCTGGTCTTGTATCCTATGTGGGTCCCAGCTTAGATGATTCAGTGCTGGTCTTGTATCCTATGTGGGTCCCATCTTAGATGATTCGGTGTTGGTCTTGTATCCTATGTGGGTCCCAGCATAGATGAATCAATGAAGAGTGCTGGTCTTGTATCCTATGTGGGTCCCAGTTGTGCTGGTCTTGTATCCTATGTGGGTCCCAGCTTAGATGATTCAGTGAAGACAGCTGGTCTTGTATCCTATGTGGATCCCAACTTAGATGATTCAGTGCTGGTCTTGTATCCTATGTGGGTCCCATCATAGATGAATCAATGAAGAGTGCTGGTCTTGTATCCTATGTGGGTCCCAGCTGTGCAGGTCTTGTATCCTATGTGGGTCCCATATTAGATGATTCAGTGAAGACAGCTGGTCTTGCATCCTCAGTGGGTCCCAGCTTAGATGATTTAGTATCTTTATCTGATCATCCCTTTCACCTTTTTGATGAAGTATACCTGTGTGAGCTGAATCCTGTTTACTCTCCTTTGTGGATTGTGTTAAACTATCCTGTGTGGATTTACTGTTTACTCTCCTTTGTGGATTGTGTTGAACTATCCTGTGTGGATTTACTATTTACTCTCCCTTGTGGATTGTGTTGAGCTATCCTATATGCATTACTTTTTCTCTCCTTCGTGGATTGTGTTGTGCTATTCTGTGTGAGTATACGTTTTAAATTAGATGAATATTGATTTATAATAGAAAAATCCAAGAAGGCTTCCTTGAGTATATATGATTATTCCAATAGGTATTTATTTGTTGAATTTGAGAAAAAAAATAATAGGAGTCTAATAAGTTCTTTATAGACAAAGAATATGAGATACAATATTATTATTCCTATAATTTTGATATCAATTTTTTATGATTATTTATATTATAAATTAGATGAATATTGATTTATAATAGAAGAAAAATATGAATCTCTAATGAAAAGAATCGTAAATATCTTCTTAATATTCAAAATTATTTCTGATGTGGAAAATATAATATGTTAATTCTACACTTAGAATTCAATGAATAATTAAACAATTCAACTTTAATTTTTACCAAACATGAAAGGTAAATTAAATATATATGTTTTTATATATCACCTTTAAAATGTTATAATATTTTTTTTATTAGAGTAAAATATACATCAAATAAATTTTATTAAAATAATTTTCATAGAAAAATATGGGATTTTTTGTAATGGTATAAAACATAAACCGCATTGAAATGATTTTTATGAGTTCAAAAAATCATATCATTTTTATTGTTTCTTTATTTTAATATGGAATTAATGGTCACTATATTAATAATTATTTCTTAATAAATAATTATATTATTAATTTAAATAAATATAATATTTCTATGGACTTATCTATTGTTAATTATGATAATTCTAGTAAATATAAATAAATATAGGTTCCTAGATCATTACATGCTGACACTGTAGGACCAAAAATAAATTATCTAAAAAAATAAATTATATATTGATCCATTTTTAGGTGAAAAATTATGGGAAAAAATCTATATGGTATATTAATAGAATATTTTCCAGGCATGTGAGTGGATACATTTCCCACTTTTATGAATTATCTAAGATTTATGGATTTAAGGTACTTTTGGTGACATAACTAAAGGGATAATGAATGGAGTTGGGTAAATTTTAGATCCAAAATATATCATAAGAAAAAATTTATCTATGTTAAAGGTTTAAATCATGATATACTATGTTTCTCTCTATAATATTTTTATGGTTTTACTACTAATTTGTATTACAATGATCGTTCTATTCATTAGAATAAACATTTAATGTTTAGAGAACCTTGAGTATAAAATATTTATACTTTAGAACATATTTTCTTCTATGAAAAAAATGTTAATTGTGTAAATTCTTAGGTAAGTGAATCCTATATATGGAATTCATTTATTATTCATCGTAATATATTTTTTATATCTAAATTTTCTAACAATAATTTTTTTTCTGATCATACTTTTATTATGTATAGTTAAAAAAATGGTGTATAAAAAATATTTTGGTAGTATAATTTATGTTTTAAATCTTTCAATAATGCTTATTCGTGTAATACTTTTGAAATTTTCCAAATGTATTTCTTTAGAAATTTTGGAGTAGCAAGGTTAAATATAAGATTATTTTTTTATGTTTTAGTTTATTATTTTTCCACAATTACTTGGGTTTATTTTTTAGAGTTTAAATATAATGATTTATTATTATATGTGAGTATTTGTAAGTTGGTTAAAAATTTATATGTTTTTTGGAATAATTTCAATGATAACTAGTCATGGGGGAGAATTTAAGAATTAATAAATTTATTATTTTTTCCCAAATATGGGCATTAAATACACATTTTCACCAAGAACACCTAAAAAAATGGAATTGTTTAAATAATAAATACAACCATTCTATAAATATTAAAAACAATGTTAAATACCTATAGTATACATTTTTTTGGAAGAATATATTAATATATTATTTCATTTAATGAATATAGTTCTACTATGATCTCTTCTTAAAACGACATAGTATGAGTTATGGAATAACTAGAAACCAAAAGTTTGATTATTTTTTTTGGATGCAAGGTGTTTATCTTACATACGAAGGAAAATCATAGAAATTTTCATCCCTTGTTAGATGAAGTTAACATTCATAGGAATTTCTATATTTCAAATTAATTTAAATTTTTAAATGAATATTCATTGATAGTTAAAAAATATGTTCATATGAAGGTCTATGTGAGTAATCCATTTGATCAAAATAAAATACAAATTGATATGATAATTGATTCAATTAAAAAATTGACAATTTATTCTTGTAATGATAAATTTTAAATTTAATCAAAATATGATCATGATCAATCTTATTATGATGAAAATAAATTTGAGGAACATGAATGTTTCTGCCCTATAAAAATTAATACATTGAAGGGACATTTGTTAGATACTTTAATAAGAGGTATATATGAAGGAGTTAATACTCAGAGAAACATTTGAATCCTAGTTGGGTTCTCTTACTTTCTAACAAAGTTTAACTTAATTCTGTAGAAGAAACCTTCGGTGATGATATTTGGATGATGGTTATGCAATAAGTGCTAAATCAATTTGAGAGAGGTATTTTTTTGGAATTTGATGATAGACCATTAGCTCATCCTATAATAGTAACTAAATAGGTTTTTTGGATATTAAATAAGATCAAGGTGCAATTACATGGAATAAGTCTTGGCTAGTTGTTATGCGTTACAATCAAATAGATGGTATATATTATGGGGATACCTTTCCCACTATTTCTAGGCTTAAATCCATTAGAATCTTTTTACCCTATTAATATAATTTTAATTTTAAATTATGCTTAATGGTTGTAAAATATACTATATTAAATGGGTTTTAATAGAGGATGTTTATATTGAAAAAACCCCTAGATTTTTAAAATCATTATCTATAAAATTATTTTTTCTAAATTACTATATATTTTTATGGTCTTAAAAATTCACCAAGGTCTCTATATGATATTTTCATCGCTTTTCATTAACAAAATTGTTTTTCTTTAGGACTTGATAATACAAAAATATTTAACAATATTACTTATTTTGATGTATTAGTAGTTCCAATTTTTTTATAAGGTGTTATTTTTTTCAACTAATCAATCATATTTTAATGAATTCTCAACACCTATAAAAAATATTTTAAAATGAGTATTACAGAAGAATTTAATTTCCCTCTTTGGATTCAAATATATAAAAATGTTTTTGGAAATTCATTAAATCAAAGTAAATAAAATGTTGATTTATTGAATTTTTTTCTTGAATGTGGTAATCCATATAAAATTATTATGATAACCAATTTAGAACTTGATTTAGATGAAGCCGGTAAACAAGTTGTAGAAAAATTTATAGTGTTATTATATTTATTTCATTGCATCTTACTTCTAAAAGACTGGATACACTATTTTCTAATTTCTCTTTGTAATATTTCAATCAAATGAAAAAGTTAATATATTAATTAACGTTAAAATTATTTTGAGATATTTAAAATTAACTATTTATATATCTTTAATTTATCTAAAAACCATTAATTTTTATTTAATTTTATATTTAAAAGATAGATTATGATGAATTAGGTTAGATAGAAAATTCAAATTAAGAACTTATTACTTATTAAGTAAATCATTGAATTCATGGTCCATTAAGAAGAAACCTTTATCATTATTTTAAACGTTTTAAGCAAAATACATATCTAATGGAATTTATTCTGTAAAATTAATTTGGATGAGGAACAAACTTCTAGAATTTGGACTCAATTTTATCATGTTCATATTTAATTATTTAATAATAGGGCTATATATATTTTATAAAAATCCAATACTTTATTCGATAATTAAGAATACAGTTATTATTCATCACTTTCTAAGGTATCGTGTTTAGAGAATGGATATATGATTAGAATTTGTTAATCCTAAATTTCATCTTTATGATATTTTTTACTAAACCTCTTATCACTGCATGTTTTGATTTTATTAATTGGGTGAGTCTTATTTAATTTTATATAAAATATATTTATATATTTCATTAATCCATATATATTTTAATAATGTGTTTTAAAAATATTTTAAATTATATATTTTGTTTGTTTGTTTATTCTACTTTTCATTTAGTTTTTTATTTATTTTATTAAAATTTGAGTTATGTTTTTAAAATATCCAAACCATCTTTTTAATTTTAAAAATATAAAATGATTTAACTAAATATTAAACTTTGGAAACCAAATCATCACCTAGATTTTTTGAATTTATTATATTATCTCTCCCATACCATCAAACCATCATTCATTTAATTTTCCAAACTCTACATCCATTTAAAGCTATTTTTTATAATACATAATCATTCTATTACTTCTTTTGATGTGGAAATATAAGAGTAATTATAAGGCTTTTCCTAGTGTTTTGAAGAAGAATATAGTCTCTAATATGGATCATTGGGTGTTTTATGCAAAATGTTTTGACTTTAAAGGGCTGTTTCAGACCAATTTTATATTTAAGCATCTGTCAATATTTCAAGTGTATGAGTTCATGTTTAAAGGTGTAAAGTCTAAATATTTTTTTGAATAATAATTATATGAGATTTAAAATATTTAACATATCATTATTGGTGGTTGTGAGGGAATTTTTTCTTCAATGTTGAAAGAAATGTATTTTTTATGACAATCACAATGTGTTATATTTTTTTTCTTTATAAAGGGTATAATAATTAAAGTTGATAGTCTATTGGAGATGAAGTTCATAAGTCTGAGGATATCATGACATTTATTTTCAGAACATAAAAAAAATTAGGTGTTATTAAGGTATTTGGAAGCTAACCCAAATGTTTTAGTTGAGTTCATTTTGATAGTTATTATTCTAAAGATTTTTTACTGTGATAAAATTATTTTGTAGGAAATGTATATCATGTTCCTCTATCTAAGTGAAATAATGTACAATATAAGTAAGTACATGTTATGATACATGAACCACTAATACGAAAAAATATTCTATGATGTCATTCCATCCCTATGGTCTGTTGGATTATATTAATATTTATAAGAGTGGGATGATTGGTGACATCCAAAATAGTTTAAGATGTAATCATAATTACATTATATATTTTGCAACCCTTATATTTTTTTATTTTGTAGTGTAACCAAATTAAATATTATGCATTTTAGTTTAAAATAAGATGATCCAAAAGGTGATCATGTTGATGGTGACTATTGAAGCATGAATTTTTGTGTTTTTATGATTGGTGTAGAGTAAATTATAGAGTCATCGGTAGAACAATATCTTGTAAGGACATTAGTGGTTATAGGTTTATAATATTATTATATTGGTGGTGAAAGTATTCCATGAAGAACTATAGGGAGGAATGTTATAGATGAAAACATTCCATACAAGATTGGGGTAGATTTTCAATTTCCCAAAGCATATTATGAATATTATTCTAAAGAATATAGTGGATTTATTCTTGTTGAGAAGAATTTAAGAATAAAGATGGTTACAAAAGTTTTTTATGAATGATTTGGGAATGTTATTTACATAAAAGTAAAAATAGTGGAGGAATCTAGTCATTTTCCAATTATAAAAGGAACTAAGGGTACTCGTTCTTATAAGAATGTTAGTTCTCCTTTTTCTAAAATAACTTAATTAATCAAGGATCAATCATTATTTTTGGTTGAGAAGTCCATTTAAAAGAATCTTGAAATTTATGATGGTATATACGTACATGAAAAGCTATCATCTCCATCTAGTAAATGTGTGGAAGTTTAATTACTTTAATTATTTGTAATTGGATAACCCTCTGCAATGGAATAAGTACCACCCTTAAAATATATATATAATTCCATTTTTTATGCTAATGTTCAAAGTTTTATTGAAATGATTTTCTCATGATTTTATATATTCAATGATGTGGTCATAATGCTTCAAATATAACATGATAATTATATGAAGGAGATTGAAGACTTGAAAAATTCAACTATTTCTAAAGCAAAATATGAGTCTCTCTAGTCCCAACATCATAGTTTAAATGGAAGAGTGATTTATAGTGATTTAATTTATTTATTTAATATTTATATCACTAACCATGTTGGAAATACAATGGTTATATTTTTTCAATGTCAAATTTTAGATACCTAAATAACTCTTTTAATCAAATTAGATTGGTCTATAAGTGTCTCTAATTCCATAAAATAATTTTAACCACATCTAATTTAATAAGATCTAGTGATATTTTGAGAAGGATGGCCTTCATATTTTATGATCTTTCTAAAATGGACAAAGAGAATAAAATTTTTCACTGGGATATTGTACCATGTCAAACTTTTTTGGATAATCAAAAAGAACAAATAGAAAGAATGCATTCTTCAGAAGTAGGATTCTGAGTAGTTCTAAACAAACTAAGAAGAATTATGGAGAATAATTTTTATCCTTGATAGACTATTCAAAATATTTTAAATTTTTCTTTAGTTATAGTGATTAAGGTGATTTAGGATTTTAGAAAAATGATGAGAGAGTGGGATAAATGGTTGAAAAATAATTTCAATGAAATGATAACGGATCTGATGGAAATTTAAAAAACTCTTAGAGATTATTTAAACTCTACTTATTCTTTTGAATAATCTCAACCTACTATAAACTCTATCTCTCACCATAAACCTCAATTATTTTCCCATTTAACATCAATTGAATATAATTTAAATTCATTTATAAAAGGTAAATTTTTTTGTTTTCTAGTGTTGTCATTATGTTTCATGTGTGATGTTATTTTTATGTTCTAACCCTATCCATTTTCAAAATACTATTTTCTTTCTTATATAAAATTAAAATATATTTATATTGAAAATTATCTATGATTTATTTCATATATAATCATTCTTTTTGATCTCACAAAAAGGGATATATATTTGGATTAAAAATCAAATATAATTTAATAATATTGTTTCATTTGATTTATAATTAATAATATTCTATATTTACATTTATTTCATTGGTTTATGGATTTTTATCATCTAAAAGGGGAGACCGTTTTGAATACCTTTTTTAATAAAAAAAAGTTATAATTAATTTCTCATTGATATTGATGCTCACTCACAACTCATTTTTAACTAATATATCAAATTTATTGGATTTTTGGGAAATATTTAATTGAATAATTTTCTTATTTTCATGGAATTATGGAAACCTATTATTTTATATTTATATTCTAGTAAAAAAATTTCTATATATTATATTGTATTTTTTAAGTAAGAATAGAATAATTTTTTGAAAAGTGATTTTATAACCAAACATTGCTTCCCAACCCCACATTTGGATCCCCACCTTTGAGAAAAATATTGTGATCAAGAATATATCTTTTGATAAGGAGCATCACATTTGACTGAATCTTATATGTTATGTACCTAATGTAAGGAAACTAATGTTTGTATCAGACTCAAAATTTTAGAACACTATATTTTCAATCACCATAATAATAGAAACAACAATTTTGGTGTTATCTTTATGTATAGTTGTTATAATATTGAAACAATTTTCTTTGGGTTTTATATTTTTGATTAATTAAATGATTTCATATATGATTTCACTAGATAAAATAAGATAATAAATCGATTTAAATTTCAATTTATAAGATCTTTATCGATGGATTAATTTATTCTATTTTCTATGGGTAGTTATTTTTTATCCATGGATTATTAAATTCAAATTTTAATCACACGATCCATTTTCAAAATTACAATTTATCTAAGAACATTTCAAATCTATTTGAATATAACTATTTTGTGGTTCCTACTTATTTATCAAATGGATATAAAAATAGTACAACTGAAAATTTTTGTAATGATATGTTCTCTACAAATATAATGAATAACATGAATCATTTATAGTTAATTTACATCGTATCTTATGTATGAAAGAATAGATTATCATTTCTACTAAAACATATACTTCATATCTATGTTTAATCTATTGTATTTTTTAATGGAATTTAGAATCAATATTTTTGGAAAAACATGATATAACGGTTTTTGTCTGTTTATCACACTACTATAAAATAGTTCTTACTATAGCTCTGTTAACTAGATATATTCTTTAAAGAATGTTCCAATATTCTTCATAAATATAGTTATTTAAATTTATTCATTTATTCCATTAAATATATATTCAAATTTATATTGTATCATTGGAATCTAAACAATTTCAAATTGAATTTCTTCAGCCAAAGAAAATTTCCTTTTGTTCTTAACACTTGGGTGTTCATTGATTTAGGGAATATATTTATCCCTATTGTAATGACTTGAAAAATATATTGTAACAAGTTGTAGTTTATTTCAATCAATTATAATTACCACATCAAAAAGGGACTTCTATTTAAAATCACTAAGCTCATAGAGAGAGTGTTGGTGGACTTGAAAAGGGGACCTTTGTGCCCAGAAATTATTTAAAACTATTGTCTCTTATTGTTCTAATTTTAGATGTATATTTTGTTAAATAAAGGGGAAAAACATAACATTATATGTTTTAAATGGGGATTAATTCCAAAATATTAATGTTTTTTAAAGGGAAATTCTCACCCCCAAGTATTTAGCATCATTATAATATAAATAAATTGGTTCTAATTGAATATTCTAAATGGTGATCAGAAGTTTTGGGTCAAGAATATATTGCTTCAATGATGAGATTATGGAAACATGTTCTCTAATAAAAAATTATAAATCCTTCCATTAATTATCTGTAATGTCTTTCCATTTACATTGAACATCTTTGATAATATTTTAAATATTATTTTACTTCATAATTGCTTCCTAAATATTTTATGGGCCTAAATAAACTAGGCCTCATCATGTTATATGATCTTATTAGTTCAATTTTTTTAAATAATTCTCAAATAAATGTTAATTAATGACATGGCTGTCATAGTTGGTGTTGGTGAAAAGTCAATTTATTTTTTGGGACTTAGATTAGAAGACCCAAGTTAAAGACTTCGACATTAGACTAAATATTTGAAAACATCCCTAAATTTTTCTCTATCATTGATTAAGTGTTTTCTAATAAAATATATCCCTATATCGATACTGCAAGTGGATTTGGTTCTAGAAAAATTGTACCTAGGAGTAAAACCTTGAAATAGGCATATTAGGCCAGACTCAATAGTCACCTTGTGCATGATAAAGACTCCTTACCGAAATCCTAATTCAATAATCCGAGTAGTTATTATTTGGTAAATTCAGAAACCCCTTAGTAACCATTTTTATGGAAACAAAAAATCACATAATATTTTATTTTAGGGAATTTATCAAGGATAAATTAAATTAAAACCAAAAAATTAATAGTTTGGTGAATAAATTCCATTTTTATGTTATCCCTTAAATATTTATAGTTTCAGTTAATATGTTTAAATGATTAAAAATTATCATACCTATTTCTATTATTGATTTTGAGAATGATTATAACCAAAATACAATAGATAAAGATGGCTTCTTATTCATGTTCCAATAAATTCTTTGTTATCTTGTATGTTTGTTATAGCTATTCAAAAACCACCACATAACATATAGGTAGAGCTATCGATGAAAATGATAAACTAGGAAATTATTGCTTCCTATGTATGTAACACCTCCACTATAAATAAATTTTGGATTAATTTCCCTAGAAATCCTTCTTGTACTCCCTTCATCATAATTTGAGGTTATTCTAGGAATGGATAGGATTTACATTTATAAAGACCACTTAAATTGTTGAGAGATGTAAACAACCCGCCATATCAGAAATCAGTCTCTAATTCTATGAAATTTCATAGAGGAGGATGAAAATGTATTGGCATCATGATCATTTGAATGGATATTATTTACTTGGGAGAAAGAGTGCGTAGCTCAAATGATTGAGACTTAGGGAAAGATCATCCATGATTACATGTGAATTGTAATAGAATATGTTGATGTATTTCTTGTAGAACATCTTAGTCTTCTACCAGGATGTGAGGTTGATTTCTCAATTGATCATAATCCTATAGATTTTATAATATCTAATCATCTTTATAGAACATACATTATTGAACATTAGGACCTAAATAATTAACTATTTAAGATTATTAATAAAGGGTTTAGGTACACATGTTCTTTATAGTGGAGTTCCTAAGTTATATTCTTTAGAATTAAGAATGGGTCATTTCACCTTTGCATTGATTATACTAATATCAACAAGATCATAAAAAATAAAAATTATCCTCTTACATTGATTGATGACTTGTTCGATCAGCTACTTGAGCCAAGAATATCATCAAGGAGGATCTTCATTCAGGATATCATCATGTAATCCTCAAAATGGGGGATATCCCTGAGACTACATTGTTTTTAAGGGAAGGGGTCTATGTGTTCATAGTGATTACATTTGAAATCACTAATTCTATATATATATTCTTGGAATTTATGAATATATCCTTTATATATTACCATGAAAAAAAGTATAGTCCTTACAGAATATATTTTTATCTATTCAAAATTCTTGGAGGAACAAGTGGATAATTTTAATTCTATACTAATTAATTATAGAATGAAAATTTTATTTTTTAATTTTAGTAAATTTTATCTTTGTATCAAGAAACTAAAATTCATGGGTAATGTTATCACCATCAAACGGATATATGTGGAACCCTAAAAAATGGAGGCAAATGTTGTATATCTGAGACCAACATTTGTGATAGATATCTATAGTTCCCTTAGATTAGTTGGTTACTATCATTTATACCTTAGAAAAATATCATGATTTCATGTCCCACATAAAACTATAACTCATAAGGGGTAGTGTTTTTCAAGAATGATGAATGTGAAAAAATCATAAAATAATTTATGAATAATATAATCAATACACTCATAAACATACTACCAACTAGTGGGGAGGGAATTAAGATCTATAATGATGTGTATAAAAAATTATTGGGTTGTATTCCCATGAAATATTACTCTATGATAGCCTCTTCCCCTTAAAATTAATGATTCATGACCAAAACTGACCAAATTATGATCTATAGTTTGATTCATTGATCTTCATACTAATTATTTCGGGACATTATCTCTATGTGAAGAAGTGTGATATATAAACGGATCATAAAATATGAAAGTATATATTCACAAAAAAGGACCTAATATGGTCTAATAGAGGTTTTTAGAGCTGATTAAGAATTATTATTGTTCAATCCATTACCATAGTATAAAATCAGACAAGGATTTAGATGCTCTGAGTAGAAAGGATCCTATTACCCAACCTATTAATGAGAATTTCGTGGGATACAATGGTCATAGATATATAGAGGAAGGACATATAAATAATATAAATACATTCGTCGTGGTTTTTCAAAATAACTTTTTAACCATATATTCTTGAGAGGATAAAGAAAGTTTAGAAATATGATGATGTGCTACATAAAAAGGATGTGAATATTCTAGAGTTCAACACTGTTAAAGATGGAGTAATAAGGTTTGGATCCGGGATATGTATTCCATTAAAACCATAAATGAAGTAGGAAATTATATATGATGCACATATCACATCCTTCTCTATTCTTATAGTACAAATTATGAAATATATATATCTAGAGAAAAACTTCACTTAGGTTAACATAAAGAGATAAACCGCTAAATTTGTATCTTGAATATTGGTATTCCAACAAGTCATGGTTGAATGATAGAAGTGTAATGGTATAATGAAAATATTTCTCATACTAATATGAAAATTTTAAAAAAATGACCATATATTTCATCAAAGAAAACCCCATAACCCCTATAATAAATAATACTATCTGGTTGGTAGTCGATTTCCTTTTAAATTCTATTAATTTCATTCATATCAATGAAAATTTATATTTTAAAAAACTCACTGATATATACATAATAGAAGTTATAAAACTAAATAGAGTGGCATAATCAATTGTATTTGATCGAAATGTGAGGTTTACCTTGAGTTTCTGAAGAGTCTTTAGAAATAATTGGATATATAGATGATTTCCAATACAACTTATCACTCTCAAACAGATGTCCAGTATGAAAGGTTAATTCAAAC
The DNA here is from genome assembly GCA_963277665.1 of Viscum album. NCBI lineage: Eukaryota > Viridiplantae > Streptophyta > Magnoliopsida > Santalales > Viscaceae > Viscum > Viscum album. Next base: position 1,825,251,996 of record OY728150.1, on the reverse strand, counting down.
ACAAGAGGATATGTTAATATCATGTTCAATGGATTTCCATGGTTGTTGTGATCAACAGCATATCCTACTGGAGTTTAAATATATCAAAATTTTAAATTATAACATTCAAATGGAACCTTATTAGGCTCTATATGGGAAGATGTGTCTGTAAAAACACAAGTACATATAAAATATATTTTTTTTCTGGAACTAAATAGTAAAATTCATTATTAATGTATAAATAAAAAAGTGGTATTTATTGAAATTAAATAATCTATACTAATATAATAGTAACCTCACCTATGACATTATACCTTAAATTTATGTATCATATAAGTGAAAATATGCTATATTTATATCAAGGAAATATAAAATAAATTTTTTGAAAATAATAAATTATTTTTTGGTATTTTTTTGAATCATAAATGTTTATTTACAATTTAATAAATAGTATCATGATTTAAAAGGAAATTGTATTCCTAAAATATATTCATAGATTAATATTTTGTTTTATTATGATTTTAAGCTAATTTTATGAGATGTTAATTACTTTTTTCAAAGTCTCATAAAATTACTTATAAATTTTAAATTAGTATTTTTTTAAAAACAATTATGATTTTAAAAAAAATTAATCATATATAGAAAATTATTTTCATAAAATGGAATTAATATATTAATTATACATGAATAAATATATAGGGGATATTTTTTGGGATTTTTATAAAATAGTTGAATTCTTTGTGAATAACATAATACAGTAATTTATGGTATATTAATTATAAATTAAATACACTATTTCTTGAGTCATGGTAGATATCAGAACAAAAATATAAAAATATTCTTATCTATTTAATTTATTTAGTTTTGGGAATCAAAACTACTCATATTCTTGAGCTATAATAATAACTAAAGAATAAAATAATCAAAAAGAACTCTTGTCCTCCACAATATATACCACCAGTCACCACCACTTCTCCTCGTAGTTCCAAATCTTTGAATCTTATCAAAATTATACCAAATAATATTACCAAGCCTAAAATCTATTTATAGGTCCCTTTTTTTAAACAAAATAAAAAATTTTGTTTCCCTAAGTAGGTTCTCATGGAGAATAATTCAAAGGGTAAAATCCACTTTCATTTTATTTTATTTTATTTTATATTTATTTTTTTCTTATTATCTCCTTACATACCCTAATCCATGTAACATGATAACTATAGTATATTCCATTTACAATAATTTTATTATTTTAATGAAATATCCATCATCAAACCACTCCTTTTCTCCTCTTATTCTATAAAATGGAAGCATCGTCTATGTAGTGTCGAATCACCGCCTTCATCGATGATCAATTTTAATTTTTCCTTACCACCTTCAAGGATGATAAAAGTTAAATTATTAAGGGTAAAACATATTTTAATTTATATGTTTTTACTTTTTTAATGATCTAGAAATAATTTATAAATATAGAATTAAATAAAATGAAACTATATTGTGATATTTGGAAAAATCCTCCAAAAATAAACCCAAATTTTATCATTAATGTTTTATATAATGAATCATCCTAATGTATGAATAAGATAATATATGGTATCATTTAAAATTATAGAACAAAATTAATACCATTTATTTCCATTTCTATATTTTTTTCCATTTGATAATAAAATTCATAACGAACTAACTATTGAAACCTGAAATCAATGCACCAAAAAAATTGAAAGTAACAAAATATTATTAAAAATTGTGTTCAATTATATTATAAAATGATCATATAAGGTATTATAAATAAGAATTTTGTTCTATAATAAATTATTTTCACTTTTTAAACCATTATAAACGAGGTTTTAATGTTTTTGAATGAATTCAAACATGAGGTGAGGGACTCCCCTTTAAAAAATACTCTTTAATTTATCTTTTTACAAAATAAAAAATGAATGTTTTTACCTATAAGAAATGAGTTGATTTTTTAAATTTTATGGTCCATTAATTTTTGAAGTCTTATTTATAGTATTTCCTTATTATTTTCAAAGAAAAGTTTTTTCCCTTTCATGTGCGCGTTATTCATTTTAAATAAGGTATTTTCCTCAATGAATTGTTTTTATAAAAAAAGTATCCATATTTAATAATTATTTTATAGTTCATGGTCATTCTTTAGGATGATGGGGTTTTCTACTATAAACCAAATATAGAATGGTTTATGATATACCTTTAGTGCATTGGGTATATTGGATGTTTAACATAATAGTTATTATAAGTGTAATTGTGATAGTGACATTATAAGTTAGCCACAATGGTTACAATGTTAGGTAGTCGTCAGGGTTACAAATTATATGGATGCTTCTAGGGGTACAATCATAATTATTTATGGTAATATAATGATTCCAAAATTAAACTAAATGGGTTTTCATAATTTCTATGTTTTATGTAATTATCTTGTTTTCACAAAGAAATTATATATTACTTTTAAGGGTGAGACGTTTATCATTAATGTGTCTCTATTTATTCAAGGACTAATGGTTTTCATTCATTATTTTTATGTCCCATACTAAAAAATCTATTTTCACCACAATTTTTATAATGTTTTTACCTAGGTTTTATTGATGGTTAATAGAAATGAATATTTCAAGTTTAAATTCATGAAGATTGTCATGGAAAGAAAGCAGGTTTTTTTCAATGATTCATACTGTGAGAAAATAGATATTGATTAGAAGTGTATACATTTAATATATGATTTCCTATGTATTTTTAATTACCACTTTCTATAAAAATCTAAACATAAAATATATTTGGGAATTTTTAAAGTGATTTTATGGTTTAAATTATAATATTTTTTAATGTATAATCTAGGGACTTTATTGCTGGTATCATATCATGGTTTAGAATACATTAAGGGTTTGGACGTTATTAATAGAATACTATAAATGATTTTTACTTTATTTATAATTTGAAATGATATAGAATTGAAATATTTCTATGTTTATTCATCTATAATATATATGTTCATAATGGTTTTCTAGAGAAGAAATAGTGTAGATGAATTAGGAAGGCCCTGAGAGGATGGTGTCTTTCTAAATGTGAAAAATTGAATGGTGGGAATCAAAATTGAGAAATTTGTGATAGAAATGGATCAGTTGGAACATGACATAAATACTACTGTAATACATGCAATAGAACATCCTAATCTAAAATAATTGAACCTAATCATAGTGGAACATTTTATTAGGCAACTTTTGGATCGTGTTATATGAAATACAGACAATAGGGGAGTGAATTTTGTCTTTCAAAACATCTTTGAGAAATAACAATGATAATCAACTCTGTCCTTTTATCATTATGAGATTTTTTATGCAATGGAAATAAACATATATTAGGACGCAATGAGTTATAGTGGTTCTAGGAACAAAGATCCCCTAGTCCACTCCACCAATGCTCTACTCCAAGAGCATGGTGATTTTAACTAGCCAGTCCTCTTTTCACAAGACCATCTATAACTGAGTGTAGGCAGTTGACACCTTTACAATTTAATTCTAGAACAGAGCCTTATGGTTCTAAACACATAACAGATCAAACATATTAGTAAGATAATCTGATACTCAAAATAAAAGAGTATTTGATTTAAAATAATTTCTAGTCTTTCTTCATAGTTGCAATAGTATGCAACTGATATTTGATGGATCGTCTTCTTCATAAAGGATTTTCTTCTGATAAGAGCAGTTATGAATCGATCCGGTTGAAAATGATCTTGTAATATACTCGTTAATAAATCTGTAGTAGATTCACAATTGATATCCAATTTAGAACAAGTAAATTTTCAACATTTTTTCTTATGATATAAAATTGAATCAGATCATTATTTTTATCATCAGATTTATAAAAGGTCATTTTTAAAGAATCATCGAAACTCTGTTATTATAAAACTTGAATATCTCCAGATTTGAATCTTGTAAAACTCCTTGAATTCACAAGATATTTTGTCACCTATATATACATAAAAATTAAGATACACATAATATATTGAATAAAGACAAACACCTTATTCATAAATTTAGATCCATAAAAGTCGCCTGACAGATCGTAATATTCAAATGTATGAATAACAGAGCACTCATAACTTCCCTTAATAATTAGAACTAAATCCTCATCTTAAATTAATCCTTTTAATCATGTATAAATGTATTTATATTGGTAAAAGATGTTCTTTAAAATTGGTCTTTCAATCTGGCTTGAAATCAGCCTGATAATTCACAAAATACCTTTACATGATAAAGTCGCAAATTCACATCTCTGACGCTTAAATAAGGTAAATTTATGGTTCACTTTAGAAGCATTCCAAATATCATATGTATGGTAGATTATACATACTTTTTTCATTGACATTAAAATGTATGATATATGATCCATACTTTTCCCTTCCTAAGAAATTAAGGTACTTGATCCATACATTTAGATAAAATGTAAGGTTCATTAAAATAGTATGGTTGATGATCCATACTTTTGTGGAGCAAACATAAGTTTATTCATCCATAATTTTCTCATATAACAAATGTAAGGTTACTTCAAAATGAAAGGTTGATTAAACACACTTTTCTCATATAACAAACATAAGGTTCCTTCCAAACATATGGTTGATTAACCAGACATTGCTCATGTAACAAACATAAGGTTCCTTCCAAACGTAAGGTTGATTAACCATACCTTTCCCATATAAAAAATGTAAGATTACTTCCAAACATAAGGTTGATTAAACATACTTTTCTGAACTCCTATAAAATAAATGTAGGATTTAATCCTTACCCTACTCTTCCCAACGTATGGTATGAACAATGTTTCCAGAACACACTGAATAGCTCTCAGAACACTTCGAAAAAAAATCATGTGAATCATATGATTTAATATTATTCAAAAATTGTGAATATAAAAAATATTAATTTCCTAAAATATACTTAAATTGAAATCATTATAATAATAAATAAGGATATTTTTTAGCATCAAAATCATCATAAAAATATAGAGTATTGTTGAAACAACATGCCCAAAAATCTCCTCCTTTTTGATGATCACAAAACCCATAAAATTATTTATATATAATTTATAATTTTTCAATGATAAAAACAATATTTATTTTCTAATTTTAAATAGATCTTTAAATACACATTACATATTTATCCAAATTTCTCCTTAAAATTCTATAAAAAGTTATGTTTATGAAAATTTATCCCTCTTTTTGTGATTTCAAAAATAATTATAGAATAAAGAATATAACACATTTAATGTAGCACTAAACTTGTAAGAAAGTGTTATGAGAGACTATTTAACAATAAAGGAATCTAGATTTTTTTAAGGTATTCTAACATAGACATAAACAAAGGAAAATGAATAAAATATGATAAATAAGAAATTTCATTGATAAAACAATATACAAGTGCATTAATGAATTGGAATAAAGTTTGTTGGGATAAAGTATTGAAAAAGGGTATCTAAACGATTTTGAATAACATCCTTCAACTCTGCCAACTGTAACCATAATCGCTTCATTACACCATCTCCCAGCTATATAATCAGATCCCTTTCTTCCTAGGTCAAATTAATATCTTCAATGAGGTTCACTCTGAAAAGATCATGCAATCTCTATTACTTCTATATAAACTAATTTAGATGCTCAATGAATCTGTTCAGTAATGGTCTAATACGTAGTTCATCTGAGGTAAGCTAATCAAAAATTAATTTCAAGTTGTCTAACAGAATAGAAAAGGGATAATTATTACATTGTAAATCATGTAACCTTTCATTCATGTTTCTCATTAAATATGTAACAGCTTTGAATCACTTGATCAAATCAGGTGAAGTACCTGATGTACATCTGTTATTTTTTTGATAGTTATAAACTGTTACAGCATAAAAAATTTAAATCTTTAAAATCTGATTTCAAAACAACTTTATATTTCAATGTTGCAACTTATGCCATCAATTCTTTCTTAAAAACATCATATTCTTTCTTTGAAACTGAACTGTCTTTCAGATTTTGAAATCTCTGTTTCTTTATCTATAACTCTCTTCTTAAAGAAGAATTCCCTAATTTAGCTCTATTAAATTTCATGACAAGATCCTTAACATGATCAGACATAGAATCAAAGTCACATTATACTTGATTCACAACTAGATTTACAAGGATCAGAGGTAATGATTGAGCATCTGATTTCTCTTTTTCATCCTACACCACTGGTTTCTCAACTAGTTTTTCTCCATAAATTTAAATTGAGAAAGATTCATTCAGAACTTATGTATTAATTTCAGAGAAATTTTAATGAAAAATTTGATCTTCAATTTTAACTTCCAAAGATAGGTGCTCTTCCTGAGCAATTTCTTCTAAAATATTTTCTTGAATCTGATGTAGTAAGTCAATCTAATCCACAGATTCATCTAAAATTTAAATTTCATGAGATTTTTCAAACTTAGGTACCTCCTCAGTTCTAGTTTTGGCCTCATACTGAGGCAAAACATACACTTCTTCTTGAGTATCAACTTTCACTTGTCTTTCTATTTGAACAGGTGCACTTAAAAATTTATAACTAAATAGTGCTTATGTATCAAGAACTTTCTTAGGAGTAAATTCCTAACCAACTATTCTTTTTCTTAAACTAAGAATTACTCCCTAAATTTCTTCAACAATAGGTTCATTTTCTGTTTCAAATCTAAGTCTCCTTGCAGTCATTGAAATATCCCCTATTCTGGATTTAGCCCTACCTTCTTTAGATTTTGCAGGTTTCTCCCCCTGAGTAGATTCTTGATTCTCTTTAGCTCTAATAGGCATGATTATACCTTTTATAGTGCTCCAGAAAAATCTGATCATTCACAACATTCCAACATTCAACACATTAATATGGTGTAATCTGATTCTCGCATCAATCAGCCTTACCATATCTTTCTTAAACAAAAACTTTGAAATAAAAATTCCATAGGGATAAAAACTCATAAAAGCATCGGGTTGAAAACAGTAACTAAAATATCTAATCATGTATCTTTGGAAATTCAGTTTTATGTCACTTAAAAACAAGAACATTATATACATATCTGGAAAAAGAATCTTCTCCATATCAGACATCCTTGGGGCTATCCTGGTCTAAATAAACGTAACCAAAATTTTCTTATCTCGTTCTAAATATTTTACAAAAAAAATTCTTGTATTAGTTAAACTAAATAGAAAAGACATAATATCCTCCGATTTATGATTGTTATCCCCAATTGACATCAAATCAAAATGAAAAACTCCCTCGTGAGGGAATTTCAAAATACTTGTTATTTCAACAGAAGAGATCGATAACTCCTTGTCTTCGATCATCAGAACGATTGAATGTTTTGTATCTCCAAAACGAAATTGAACAGATTTAAAGAATCTTCTCCACTCAACTTCATACATAAATTTAGTATAGTCCTCACTAAATTTCATTTCATATATTTGAAAGGATAATGCTTGCTTCAGCATTAGATTCGCCTACTATAACCATTCCAAATAGATGAATTTTCCCCGAAGTATTTTTCATCCAGTTGAATGCTAACACTTAGCATAATTTTATTCACCTAGGGTTTCGACGGTGTGATCAAGGGAAGATGAAAGAGGTGAAGGGTTTTAGTATTTTGAATGGTTTTGAGAAAATGAGTGGTTTTAGAATTTGAAACGGGCTCTAACAGAGCCTTGATTCCCAATTCATTATATACTTAATAATCATTATAGAATTTAAAATAAATTAAACCATATACAGTGTATTTAAAATTTATTACAGAATAAAAAGGTGTGAGTTATTTAAAAGATGAGTAATTAATTTATTTTAAATATTGAAAAATTAAAATAATATGATCAACTAAAATTAATATTAAAATTAAATAAGATTTATTTAAAAATAATTAAAAATAGTATTATAAAATTATTTAAAATTAAATAAACCTAACACCCCCTTAATAAAATCCAGACTTTCTGTGGGAAGTGGTTTAGTGAAAATATTAGCTAATTGAAATTCAGTACTTATAAATTCTAAAAATATATCCTTTTTAATTACATGATCTCTTAGAAAATGATGTCAAATATCAATATGCATAGTTCTAGAATGACTTATAGGATTTTTAGAAATATATATAACACTAATATTATCACATAAAATAGGTGTATTACTAAAATTTAGTTTAAATTCTATAAGAGTGTATTTAATCCATAAAACATGTGCACAACAACTGCCTGCAGATATATATTTTACCTCAGCCGTTGACAAAGAAATTGAGTGTTGTTTCTTACTCGACAATGAAACTAATTATTTTCCTAAAAAGTGATAGGTTCCTGAGGTGATTTTTCTATCTAATCTTCAACTTCAATATTCAGTATCCAAATATGAAATTAAATTAAAATTTGAAATTTTTGGATAAATCAGAGATTGAAAAACTGTTCCTTTTAAATATCTAAAAATTATTTTGACAGCTGAAAGATGAGATTCTTTGGGTTTTGATTAAAATCATGCACAATGACATACTAAATACATAATATCTTTACTGCTAGTATTAAGATATAATAAACTACTAATCATACCTTTATATAACTTGTTTTTATTGGATTTCCAGTTTCATTGAAATCATGTTTTATATTAGTACACATAGGAGTTATATATGTCTTGCAGTTTTCAAGTCCAAATTTATTTAGTAAATTAGTAATTTATTCGCATTCATTAAAAACATTTCCAAATTATTTTTTATATATTATATGTTCTAAAAAGAAATTATTTTCTCTCATCATACTCATTTCAATTTATTTTTTCATTAATTTTGAAAAATCATGAAAATGGTTTTTATTTGTTGATCTAAAAATCACATCATAAACATAAATTTAAACCAATATAATATTAGAATTTATATTTTTCATCAAAAGTGTTGGATCTTCCATACCAACAGTAAAATAATTTTTCAAAATAAAAGATCATATTCTTTCATACTAGGCTCTAGGTGCTTGTTTAAGGCCATAAAGAACTTTAGTATATTTAGAAACAAACTCTGGTTTTTGAGAATTTTCAAAACCAGGAGATTTCTCAAAATAAATATCTTCCATTAAATAACTGTTAAAAATAGAAAACTGAACATCCATTTGAAATAATTTAAAATTCATATGATATGCACATGCTAAAAGGATCTTAATGGATTCTAATATAGCTACAGGGGAAAAGGTATAATAAAAATATATACCTTCTTCCGAATTATATCCTTTAGATACTAGTCTTTCTTTATGTCTAGTTATAATTACTTATTCATATTTATAATTTCTAATGACCCATTTAGTTCCAATAATAGGATATTTCATTAGTATTTCAACTAATTTCCAAATATTATTTCTTTTGAATTGGTTTAATTCTTCCTACATTGTTATCATCCAAATTTCATCAACTATGGATTTCCTTATTGACTTAGGTTCTAATTGGGATAGAATGGTATAAATCCCAAATAGATTTCCTATATTTCTTCTAGTATTTATTATTATGTCGAGGTCTCCAATAATAGTTTCTAAACAGTGATTATTTAGAGTTCTAGATTTTCTAGGTAAAACACTTTTAGGTTCAGTAGTGAAATTTTCTTCTAAACTAGATTGAATTTTGTTTATATCATTTTCAAAATCAGCTTTTAGTTTTTCAAGACACATGTTATCATTCGGATCAGATTCATCAATTTGATCTTTCCTTTTATCAAAAGGATCATATTCATCAAATTTCACATGAATTGATTCTTCAATAATCCTTGAGTTTTTATTAAAAACTCTCTACACTTTGTAAATTGAAGAATATCCTAAGAAAATTCCTTTATCAATATTTTGGATCAAACATACCAAGATTTTCCTTGGGTTTCAATATATAAACCATTCATATAAAAACATTAATTTATTTTACTTTATGTTTTCTATTATTCTAGAGTTCATAGGGTGTCTTTTTAAAAATTAGTCTGATTAAAACTCAATACATTATGTAACAGGATGTACTTATAGCTTCTTCCCAAAAATAGGTAGGAATATTGTATTCATTTAGCATAAACCTATCCATTTCCTGAATAGTTATATTTCTTTTTTCAACAATTCCATTCTGTTGAGGCGTTCTTTGTGTAGAGAAGTTGTGTTTAAAACCAATATTTAAGCAAGGATAATTGAATTCCTAATTCTAAAATTCTCCACCATGATCACTTCTTAATTAAATTATTTGAAAATCTTTTTCATTTTGAAAAACATTTCCAAAACTATAAAATATAGTAAAAGATTTATTTTTACATTTTAGAAAATATATCAAAGTAAATCTATAATAGTCATCAACTAAAACATATGAATATAATCTACCAGCCAAACTTGCTACTCTTTAAGGTCCAAACAGATCCATATGAATATATTCTAAAGGTTTAGATATAGAAATTTTGTAAATTAATATGAAAGATTATTTCTATTGTTTTCCAATTTGACATGCATCACAGAATATTTCACTATCAAATTTAAGACTAAGAAAATAAAAAACTAATTGTTTCTTATATAATTTATGTAAAACATAAATATTACAATTTCTAATTCCACTATTCCAAATACAGGATTCATTTATTTTAGTATTTAAACAATTTACTTTTTTTTACACAAGGATTTTATGTCCATGTTATAAATATTGTCAGTTCATGGTGCACTAAATTTAAGAAATTTATCATTAAAAATAGAACAATAGTTGTTATAAAAATCAAAAAAATTACCATCATCGCAATGTTGAGAAATACTTATTAGGTTATGTTTCAATACTTGTACATAAATTACTTTATTGGTTTAGAAAACTTCTAGATCTCCAACAATTCCAATACCAATAATTTTTCCTTTGGCATTGTAACCAAATGTGACTAATCCACCATCCTTCTTAGTTACGGTTTTATATTTTGATGAGTTTACACTCATATTCCTACAGAATCCACTGTCCATGTACCATACTTATTTTCTGATTTTTTGACCTACTTCCTGCAAAATAATTTAAAAAATGCTGGTTTTGGTACCCATATTTTCTTGGGTACAGTAGTGTTAGCTAGTAGTGATCTGGGAATCCAGATTTACTTTGTTTTTTTTTCAATATTTTGAGTCAAATAAACTGTTTGAAATAAATTCCTTTTTAATTCTACTAATTTGGGGATTTCTTAAATAACAGTTTTTAATTGTATGACCTTTTGTCCCATCATAGTTAAAAATTAATCCTTTTTTATTTAGAACAAAATCATTTTTGTACATTTTAGGTTTCTCACCTTTACTACCTATTCCATATATTTCATTATTATCTACATTATTACCAAGAATTTCATTTAAATTAATTTCTTCTTTTTAAAAAAAAGATAGTTTCACTTTTGTAGGTTTCTACTTCATCTTGCAGTGTTTTGATCTTAGATTCATGATCTGCACTATTTGTGTTAATTGAGTTGTATTTTTCAATTAACTCTTGATGTTGTTTTAGAAAAGTGTATCTTTCTCTTAAAATTCCATTCTAAATTTTTTTTAGTGATTTATGCTTTTTTAATAAGGAATCATATCATTCTTCTAGAATGTTTCAGTAGGCTACAAGTTTTTCATTTGAATGGCTAGGGTCAGAATCAGAATTGGAAGAGTAATAAGATTGTACCTCATTATCATCAGCCATGAAGAACATGTTTTTATTAAGATTTGATTATTCTTTTTTTTATTCATACTTTGATGAGCTACTTGAGTCTTTAGAAACACTCCATATATATTTCATTACTCTATTATCATTATACTGTTAATCAGTATTTTTGAAAAACTTATTTTTCTTTACTCTATTAAGCATAGGATAGTCAGCTCTTATGTGACACATTTTTTTGAATTCATAGCATCTGACTTCCTTTGTATCTTTCTCATCTTTCTTGAAATATTTTCTAAATCCTTTCTTCTTCTTATAAACTTTTCTGAATTTTTTTAGCCATTTTTTTCAGTTTAATTTCTGAATCAAATGAGTCAAAACATTCTTCCTTTTTGATATCTTATTTCATCTTTCTTCTCTTCTTCTGAGTTGTAACATTTAGAGCAGTATTTTCTCATTTTATCAAGACTTTATGCTCATTGGATTCATATTCCATCTTAGCTTAATACATTATCAGGCTTCCAATCAATTTTCTCATGGTTATATTTTTAACAAGTGATGATTTTCTAATGGCTCCTGATATCCGATTCCATTGGGTTGGTAGTACTCTCAGCACTTTCAATGATTGATCTAATTGTTTGGTAGGATCCCCTAATGCAGTAATGTTGTTGAATATATCTATAAGACTTACATTCATATGAGTGATGCTTTCACCATCAAGAATTCTAAACGTATCAAATTTCATTTTTGTTTCTCATACCTCATTTGTCTGACATTGTCAGTTCCTTCATAGGAAACTGCAATTGTCTCCCACATCGCATATGCAATAGGGCATTATGATACTCGGTTTAATTCATCCAGTCCAAGACCATAGATGATTTCATTAATTTCTTTTGAATTTATTCCATACTCTACTTATGTATCTATACTCCACATTTTAGGTTTCTCAGGAATTTCATATAGAGTAATAATTTTTTGGTTGACTTATTATCCAAGATTATTCAGGTAGATTATCAACCCCGATTTCCAACATCCACAGTTTTCACCATTGATGTATAGAGCTCGAACCATTGACATTCCCTCTCATGAATCAGCCATTGAGATCTATGTATAGTCCATTACTTTCATCTTTCTATAGCTTTAACAAAATCAACCTCCTTTGATACCAATTTTCGGATCGTGTTATAAGAAATATACACAAGAGGGGTTGAATTGTGTCTTTCAAAACTTCTTTAAGAAATATTGATGATAATCAATTCTGTACATTTATATTTATCATATTGTTTATGTAGTGGAAATAAACAGATATTAGGATTAAAATATTTATAGTGGATCAGGGCACAAAGATCCCCTAGCACACTGCACCAATGCTCTACTCCACGAGCATGGTGATTTTCACTAGTTGGTCCTATTTTCACAAGACCATCCACAACTAAGTACAGTAAGTTTACAACATTACAATTTAAGGCTAGAACATAGACTTCTGGTACTAAACACAGAACCAATCAAGAATCATAGTACAAGAAACTGATACTCAAAATAAAAGAGTATTTGATTTAAAATACTTTCCAGTTGTTCTTCACAGTTGAAGCAGTATACAACTGACAGTAGATGGATCGTCCTTTTTAGAAATAATGTTCTTCAGATAAAAGCTGTTTTGAATCAATCCGGTTGAAAATGATCTTGAAATATATTCAGTAATAAATGAGTAGTAGATTCATGATAAATATCTAATGGAGAACAAGTAAATATTTAGCATTTTTCTTTCTAATATAAAACAGAATCTAATCATTATTTTTAATAATAGATCTGTAAAAGGTCATTTTTAAAGAATCAGCAAAACACAGTTTTTTTGAAACTCGAATATCTCCAGATTTGAATCTTGTAAAACTCCATAAATTCAAGAGATATCTTGTCATATATATATACTTCAAAATTGAGATACACAGAATATATATACAATAAATATGAGCACCTTATTCATAAATTTTGATCCACAAAATTTGTCTGACATATCCCAATATTCAATTTTTTGAATAACAGAGTAGTCGTAACTTCCCTTAATAATTGGCATGAAATCCTCCTCTTTAATTGATCATTTTAATCACGTATAAATGGCTTTAAATTGGTCAAATATTCTCTTTAAAATTGGACATTGAATCTGGACTGAAATTCTCTTGATAATTCACAAAAGACCATTGCATGATAAAGTTTCAAATTCAAATCTCTGATGCTTAAATAAGTTAAATGATGGTTCACTTTAGAAGCAGTCCAAATATAAAACATAATGTTAATGATCTATACATTTTTCATCTACTTTCAAATGTATGATATATGATCTATACTTTTCTCTTCCTCAGAACTTAAGGTACAATATCCATACTTTGAGATAAAACATATGATTCATTACAAAAGTAGGGTTGATGATCCCTACTTTTGTGAACCAAACATAAGGTTCTTTATCCATACTTTTTCTCATATAAAAAACGTAAGGTTACTTCCAAACATAAGGATGATTGACCATACATTTCTCATATAAAAAACATAAGTTTCCTTCAAAACGTAAGTTTTATTAACCATACCTTCCTCGTATAACAAACATAAGGTTCCATCCAAACGAATGATTGATTAACCATACTTTTCTCATATAACAAATGTAAGGTTCCTTCCAAACTTAAGGTTGATTTACCATACTTTTCTGAACTCCTGTAAAATAAATGTAGGATTTAATCCTTACGCTATGCTTTCTAATGTACAACATGAACAATGTTTCTAAAACACGCTAAATGTCTTTCTGAACACTTTGAAAAATATTTCATGTGAATCATATGCTTTAATGTTATTCCAAAAATGGGAATATAATGAATATTAATTTCTTAAAATATACTTAAATTAAAATAATTTGAATAAAAAATAAGGGTATTTATGACCATCAAAACCATCATAAAAATATAGAGTATTTTTGAAACAATATTCTCAACAATAACACCCTATTTCTTTGAGTGGATCTTTTGACCCAGTGGCAACTTATGTGTAATGACCCAAAAATGTATTAATAAAAATTTCCCTTGATATACTTTAATTTCTAATTATTTAAAATAGTTAAATAAAACATATTCACTTTCTTGGTTTTATGTTTTTGAATTTTAAAATACCATTAATAATTGTTATCATTGTTAATATAGCCATTGAAGAGTGATCATGTGATTAGTATAAATATCAGACTTTAACAAATCCAATTTACTCAGACAAAGGAAGTGATGGCCTCATCCAGTAGAATTGCTCCGTATGAATCCCATTTGTTGGAGCTTGAAAATGACGTGGTGTTATTGGGATTCACTCTTTACTAATACCAAGATGAGCTTCTACACATTAATCTTTAACGGAACCACCTAAGGGAGAAGTAGAAGTTAATAGAGATTACCAACCGAGGGATGTTATCTGAGACACCCCAGGAGTCTTCCATCATTTCACACCTTTCCCTCAGGTCTTATGTGGGTGTTATAAGGTTTTATGTAACAACACTCTAGCACTATGGTTATGTACATTATTTTTTTATAAAATAATTTATATAAATTCATTGTTAATTTTTAAATATTTTTTAAAGCACAAATAGTATTATTAGTTAATATTTAATTAAAAAATATATTTTGATGAATTAATGGATTTTTTAATTAAAAAATATTTTAATAAAATATTATTACTAAATTAATTTTTGATAAATATAAATTATCACATGATTTTTCTGAATACAATTGTAATTATTATTAAGGTTTGAAAGTCATTTTTGTCAAAACCCATGAATTTTCGATAAATGTCGGTTTTTATTTTAAAAGTAAAAATTCACATATTTAGAAAATTATTTAGATAAAATTATTATTATATTTGGAATCAGGACATCGAAATTATCCAATGGTGAATTATTTATAAATTACTAAGACAGTTGAATTTTTGGGTAAAATATAAATATAGTTTTAATATATAATGTGTTTGATGACATCATAATGACCCAATAGTGATGTAATAAAATACTATAAATGTGATTTTCGTCTAATATATGTTTTAACTTTAAAATAATGTGATTTTATATTTTTTGGAATACTTTTAGGGTGTCTTAGTGGACCCTCCAAGACTTATAAAATAGTTTAGCTTTTTAAATTGATTTCCTTGAGAGTATGACTCACCTCCACATAACCAAGTATAATATATTAATAAGTTAGTCAATTGGACTTATAAAATAATTTTTTACAATCCCCTTTAGCAAAAACCATGGTCAAAAACCATGGGTTGTTTTTAGGTTTTGATTAGCTTAATGTGTTGTGTCCAAAACCTAAATAATAATGAATTCCATCTATTTTCTTATATAAACCCACCCAATCTCCCACTTACTCTTCACTCAAAGACTTTAGAGCTAGAAAAACCTCTTCCATCCTCTCTCTATAATCCTCCCAAGTCACACCAATCTTCCAAGAATACTCTCTCAATCCACTCCCAAGCCTTTGGGATCACACGTCCAACTAAGGGATTTCTTCCTTTCTCATTTTTATCCTAGTTTCTTTATATTGTTATTCCCTTTTGTTTTCAAATACAATTGTTGGGGTATGATTTATAACCTTCCTAATACTTCCCTAATTATGTTTTATTGGTGATATACCCCTTTCTCTCACATTAACACCTCCCATGTACACATGTTACTCTGTTGAAATTCCGTAAGAGATTTATCTCTCATTTAAATTCAAGAAATTATTTTGTATTATGAATATAAATTCCATTAAATAAGTTGGAAAATGCATCTATATGAATAAATTATTGTAAATTTCATTTAAATATTATGAGACACCCATTTCTCTTTCATTAACCATTTCTATGAATTTTTATGTCATGATGTTATGATGCCGAAATTGTACCACGATTTCCCATGCCAAAGTCATTATGTAGTGAATACCATGCTCATTTCTCTATCAAGGGTATTCACCATTATTCCCATGTACTTATTTATTATATATTTTCGTGTATTAGCTCCATATTCCTATATCATGGGATAAATGATTGTGTTTAATGAATCCATGTTATATGATCCATGTGGCACACTTATGCATGAAATGAAATGTTTTAAAAGGTCGTGCCCTAATAGCGCTCCAATGTATTGGGTAAAGATTAGTGTCATGGTACCTAAATTATAATTAGGTTTTACTCATTTTAATTTAATTTAAATGATGGTTTAATCATTCTCCATGTGCAGTGAGACTTGGACCATGCTAATATCATGTTAAATGTTATTTCCACGTTTCCATTTTATGATAATCATGTTATATCACGCCTTTATGTTCATGTTTCTCTTATTCTCCATTAATATGAATATTTCTTAAAATGTAATATATTATTTATGTTATTCCTTTACTTTATTATTTGGATTTGTATCTCACCCTTTTCTTATGAATGTCCTCTGGTGATCCCATGCAATGCTAATTATGAATAATGTGTGTGGTCATGTAAAAGAATTTTTCAATAAAGATGTGTATTTAATGTTTTAAGTTGTTATGTAATATTCCTAAGTCCCAGAAACTAGGACTATCTGTCTTCTATATTGTATCAAGTGATGTTTTTTTTTAATAAATAGGTTTAAGTGTTAAATAAAGAGTAGGGTTGTTATAGTTGGTATCAGAGGATAGTTTTAGTTATTTTTAGGATTATAATTAGTGAAAGCCTTAGGGATAAGACCATGTATAATAAAAATATCCCTAAATTTTGGTGTGATTTGAATAAGTATTTTATAAAGAAAATAAATCCCTCTCTGGATATGAATAATTAGAGGCAGCTCTAGCATAGATGTATCTAGGGGTAAAACCTGAAAACACCACTTTTAGCTAGACTCAAATGGGAACTGGTGCACGTCAACGGGCCTTGTTGCATTCTTGGTTACGATTGTCCCGGGTGACATGCTTTGGTAAATTCATTATCATATTACAAAACATTATTAATGGAATTAAAAAATTCCCCTAAGAATATATGTTGGTAAGTCGATCATGGATAACATTGATTTAAGCCTATAAATTCATAAGTTTAGGAAATAATACTAATTTATAATTCATATGTTTCTATATTTAGATTAACCTTTATGTGTTACCCCTAAATTTCCTTTTATTCCATACAATGGCTGATAATAGGAGGAATCCGGCTAAAAACTGATTTGAAGATCAATGTGACGATTGTTTTAATGTGATGCCCAATTTGATGGGAGAGGGAATCACAAACTTTTTCATGATACTCTCTCAGTTAACTCATGTTTTGAATAAAAACATGGGTCAAGAGAAACTTTCAACACCCCCTAAGATAGAACAAGTCGCAATCAAGATCTTCATGAGACAATTTCCTCCTACATTTAATGGATCATATGATCCCTCAATTGTCGAACAATGGATAAACTTAATTTAGAAGATATTATCTATCCTTAAATTTTTTGAACAAGAGAAGGTACTTTTAGATGCTTATCGTATGGAGGGTGAAGCTGATAAATAGTGGTCATTGGTAAAAAATATGAACTCTGAGGAGGAGATCAATGTGTTTTAATGGAAGGATTTATAGAAATTGTTTTTCAACAAATATTTTCCTCCCACCCACTGACTTAAGATTTAAATGGAATTACTTACCCTCAAGAAAAAATATGACGAATCCATCAGAGTGTGCAAGGAAAACTTTACAAGGCTTGAAAGCTATGCCTCTAACATTGTCGCCACCCCCAAAAGAAAGGTCGAAACCTTCTCTGGTGGGATAAAATCTAGCCTAAGGAAATCCCTAGTGATCCATGACTTCAAGAGATATAAGAAAATTTCTTGATGTTCCCTCAAAGTTGAAATGGATATTAGTGAATCTTAGGGGTATCTTAGGGTTAAGAAGTGTAAGGTGAACTTAAATTCTGGTGGTCTGATGGATAAATCCAATGGTGCCAAGAAAATCCAACACCCCACTTTCCAAAGGTGTGGAAAGAAGCACCAAAGAAATTTTCTGAACAGGATGAGGAAATAATTTATGTGTGGAAGATAAGGAAATATGTATATTAACTACTGATAAGAAAAACCTGCGGCTGTGACAGAGGAGAGGACATATCCGTTCAACCCTCAATGCATTTTTCATTACTTCAACTTTAAATAAATAGGTCACTTTGCAAACTAGTGGCCTCATCCAAGGGTTTTTTGGGGAAACCAACAACCTTCAAGGAAGCAAGGGTGAGCTTTTTCCATCATTATTGCCAAATTGATCCTCGATAATGAAGTGGTGACAGATACACTAGTTATTAATTGAAGAATAGAGAAAATACTTTTTTATTATTTTTCTACACGTTCATTTATATAGGAAAATTTTATTTTAACAATCCCAACACCACCACAAATCATGTAAGTAAATATGTCAGTGAGAACAGAAAATGGGGAAATCATTGAAACCCATGAATATAACACCTCCTCTATCATAATTTGTGGATTGCAATTCCTGGAGAACCTCTTCATACATTCTTTGGTAGAATTTGATGAAATGTCTGGCATGGATTTTATTTTCTTATATAGAGCCAAGATAAATTTCCAAGATAGAGAAATCACTCTTTATATGGTGAATCGACCCCTAATTATGTACAAGTGCAAGGAGGAGGATGAATCTTCTTTAGAACCATCATCTCAAGTGTGGATATTACTGCCCTATGAGAATGTGTATTTGGATTAGATGATTGAGTTTAAGGAATCAATCATCCTTGAAGACATTTCTATTATGAGGGAATTCACTGAAGTGTTTCCTGAGTAATTGTCTGGTCTTTATCCTAGGAGAGATGTATAATTCTCAATTGATCTTATACCTAGGTTGTTTCCAATATACAAGAATCCATATTGAATTGTTGTTGTGGATATTGAGTAGGTAAAGAAAAAACTATAGGATAATTTGGATAATGGGTTTATACACCCAAGTGTTACACCATGGGGTGAACTCGTCCTCTTCATCAAGAAGAAGCATGGGTTAATGATTCTTTGTATTTATTATCATGGGCTCAACAAAATCACGATAAATAACAAGTATCCTCTAAAAAAAATTAATGACTTGTTCAATCTACTACATGGAGCATAATACTTCCTCAAGGTGGATTTGTGGTCAAGATATTACCAAGTAAGGGTGAAGATAGAGGAAATCCCCAGGACGGCTTTTCGTACAAGATACAGACACTGTGACTTCATAGTAATGCATTTTGGATTCACTAATTCTCCATAAATCTTCATGTACTTGATGAATATAGTCATTAAAGATTACCTCAAAAAAAAATTGCTAGTCTTTATGGATGATATTCTAATATACTCTAAAAGTAAGGAGGAACATGAGGAGTATCTAAGAACTATGTTATAGACTTTGCGAAAGGATAATCTCTATGTAATGTACAACAAGTGTGTGTTCTAGTTGAAGTAGATCTCATTCATGGGTCATATTATTATAAGCAATGGTATATCTATGGATATCTCCAAGATAGTTGCAATAGATGGATTTCTGAGGCCAAAATCAGTGACGTGTATCTATAGTTTCTTTGGGTTAGCTGGATATTATCACCAATTTGTGGGAAATTTATTACCATTGTCAAACCCTCTTACCAATCTAACTAGGAATGGATTCATGTTTTCTTGGAGTGATGAATTTGAAGAGATCTTCATGGAGTTGAAAAGGAAACTTATCACTGCGCCTGTTCTCACACTACCAATAAGTGGAGATTTTTTGTGGTATTTAGTGATGCCTTGAAGATGGTCTTGTGTTATGTGTTGATTCAAAATTATAATGGTATTGCCTATGCTTCAAGGAAATTGAATTTTCATGAGAAAAACTATCCAACATATGATCTGTAGTTGGCTATAGTAATATTTTCTTTGAAAATTTGGCGACATTACCTATTTGGGGAGAAGTGTAAAATATACATGGATCACCAAATCCTCAAGTATATATTCACACATAAATATGTGAACATGCGCCAATGAAGATGGTTAGATATGATCAAAGGCTATGACTGCTCAATCCATCTCCACCCTAGGAAAGAAAACAAGGTGGGGGATGCTCTATATAGAAAGGAACCTACGATTCTATCAATGAATAGAATTGAAAAAGATCCAGCATTTTTAGATTTGAGGAATATGGACATGGGAATCATAAAGAAGGGAACATCATAAATCCTTTCACAAATTAATGTTGAAATGTCTCTTTTGGAATGATTAATGGATTATCAAAAGGATTATGTGGGAATTTAGAAGAAAGTGGAAACTATCAAAAAAGGGAAATACTTGTAGTTCATTGTTAATGAAGAAGGAATTATGAGATTTGGGTCAAGACTATGTGTTCCATCAAAGCTATAGTTAAAGGAAAAACTTTTAGATGATTCACATAGCTCAAATTTATACATTCATCCAAAAAACACAAAGATGTATCAAGATCTCTGAGATCATTATTGATGGGATAACATGAATAATGAGATAACTGAGTATACATCAATGTGCATGGTATGTCAGCAAGTGAAGACTGAGAGGCACAAATCTATGGAGATGATGTATCCATTACCCATACCAGCATGGAAATAGGAGAACATAACCATGGAATTTGTCACTAGAATTTTGAATACATCTAAAGGAAATAATGATATCTGGGTTGTTGGTGATTATCTTACAAAGACTGAACACTTCATTGCAATTTGAGAGGATCTCCCATTGGATCAACTGGCATGAATATAAATCAAAGAAGTGGTAAGGTTCCATGGAGTACCACTTTCTATTGTATCCGATCAAGATTCAAGATTAACCTCTATGTTTTGGAAGAGTCTTCAACATGATCAAAATATTGAGTTGAACTTCCGTATGGCTCATCATCCTCAAACTGATGGCCAATATGAATGGACTATCCAAACACTTGGGTAGTTTTTGAGAGCATGCTCAATAGACATCAAATGAGGATGGGATCAACATATTCCTATTATTTAGTTATCTTAGAATAATAGTTTCCAATCAAGCATCCAAATGGCTCCTTGTGAAGCCTTTTATGGGAAGAGGTGAATAAAACTGGTAGTTGGGATTAATTTGGGGTGAAAAAATTCTTAGGCCCATAAATTTTCAAATAAATGGTGGATAAGATTAAGATCATAAAATAGCACATTAAAGCTACTCAGAGTCGATAAAAGAACTATGTTAATAATCATCGAAGTGACCTAGATTTTGATGTTGGAGAAATGGTATTCCTTTGCATATCACCATAGAAGCGGGTTATGAGATTTGGGAAGAAGGGAAAGCTTATTCCAAGGTACATTGGCCCTTTTGAGATCCTTGATCACATTAGAGCATTGGCCTATCGACTAGAACTCCCTCAAAGCTTATCTCAAGTACATGATGTATTCCATGTATCACTCTTTAAGAAGTACATACCTGACCCATCGCATGTACACAATCTAGAGGTGGTACAATTGGACAATGGCCTATTCTATTAAGAGAAGCTAGTGAATATCATAGATTGAAGGGAAAAATTTATACAAAATAATACAATGCCCCTTATCATGGTGTTGTGGAAAAACCACATGTCTGAAGAGGAATTGTGGGAATCAGAGGAAGTGATAAAGCAGAGTTACCTGCATCTATTTTAGTGTGGGAAAAGAAAATTTTGAGGGTCAAATTTCTTAAGGGGGGATATTTTAATGACCCAAACTTTTATTAATGAAATTTTCTCTTTATCTAATTTAATGTCTTATTATTTAAAATGTTTATACAAAACATATTCACTTTCTTGGTTTTATGTTTTTGAATTTTAAAATAACATTAAGAATTTTTAGCATTTCTAATATATTAGTTGAATAGTGATCACATGATTAGTATAAATATAGGGTTTTAAAAAATCCAATTTACTCAGAAAAAGGATATGATGGCCTCATCTAGTAGAATTGCTCTATACAAAGAAAATTTTTCATAGCTCGGAAAGGAGGTGGTGTCATTGGGATTCACTCATAACAAAGAGCAATCCAATCTTCAAAACATTATGCTCGAGCGGAACCACCTACAGGAGAAGTGGAAGTGGATAGAGATTACCACCCGAGCGATATTATCTAAGTCACCCCAAGAGTCTATCACAATCGCACACCTTACCCTTAGGTCTTATATGTGTGTTTTAAGGGGTTATGTAACAAGCCCCTATAACTATGGTTATGTACATTATTTTTATATAAAATAAGGAATATATATTCATTGTTACTTTGTAAATAGTTTTTAAAGCACAAATAGTATTTTTGTAAATATTCAATTAATAAATCTATTTTGATGAATTAATAGATTTTTGAATTAAATAATATTTTAATAAAATGTTATTATTAAATTTCTTTTTATTAAATATAAATGACCGTATAATTTTTAAGAATACAATTGTAATTTTTATTAAGGTTTGAAAACATTTTTTGTGAAAACCCATAAATTTTCGATAAATGTTGGTTTTTATTTTAAAAGTAAAAAATAAAAAATTTAGAAAATTATTTAGATAAAATAAATATTATATTTGGAGTTATTTCATCAAAATTATCCAATGGTGAATTTTTCATAAATTTCTAAGACCGTTGAATTTTTGGGTAAAATTTAATACCATTTTAATATATAATGTGTATTATGACATCATATTGACCAAATAGTGATGTAATAAAATACTATAAATGATATGTTCATCCAATATATGTTTTACCTTTAAAATAATGTGATTTTAGATTTTTTTGGTTAACTTTATGGTTCCTCAGTGGACCCTCCATGACGTATAAAACATTCTAACTTTTTAAATTGATTTCCTTGAGAGTATAACTTAGCACCACATAAGAAAGTCTAATATTTTAAGAAGTTAGTCCATTGGCCATATTAAATAATGTTTTCAAATCCCATTTGGAACAAAAAATGGTCAAAAATCATGGGTTTTTTTTTTGTTTTGATTAGTTTAATGTGTGGGGTCCAAAACCTAAATGATAAAGAATTCCCTCTCTTTTCCCACATAAACCCACCCAAGCTCCCACTTCCTCTTCAATCAAATCCTTTGGAGCTCGACCAACATCATCCCTCATCTATATAGAACCCTACAAAGGCTCCCAAAGCTCCCAATAAGACTTTATCAAGCCTCTTCCAAGCCTTTGGGATCACACATCAAAGTAAGGTATTTCTTTCTTTATCATTTTTATCAAAGTTTATTTATGTTTTTATTTCCTTTTTTAAAATTAAAAATTTTGGGGTGTGATTTTTCACCCCCCATACTTCTCTATTTATGTTTTAATGGTGATATACCCCTTTCACACTCATTAATGCCTCCCATTTACACCCGTAACCATTCTAAAATTCTGTAATGTAATTCTCTCTCCACCTTTACATTCAAGAAATTCTTTTGTATTATGAATCAAAATTCCATTATATATGTTGGGAAGTGTATATATATGAACCCTTACTGTACATTTCATGTACATATTAGGAGATACACATTTCTCTCTCATCAACCATCTTAATGAATTCTTATGTATCGGTGTTATGCTTCCAAAATTGCACTGTGATTTTCCAACCAAAGTCATTGTGTAGTGAATACCATGACCATTTCTCTATCAAGGGAATTCACCTTTATGAAAATTTACTTATTTATTATATAGTTTCATTTATGATTTCCATATTCATTTATCGTGTAATAAATTATTATGTTTAATAAATCCATGTGGCACACTTATGCATGAAATGAAATGTTTAAGAAAGGTGTTCCCTGATAGCGATCCAATGCATTGGATAAAGATTAGTATTATGATACTTCAAGTGAAATAGGGGTTTACTCATTATAATTAATGTGCAATGAGGTTTGACACATGATCTATGTGCAATGAGGGTTTACTCATACTCCATGTGCAATGAGCCTTGGCTCATGCTAATATCATGTTAAATGTTGTTTCCACATTTCCATGTTATGATAATTAATCTATATAATGATTTTATGTTTATTTTTCTCTTATGCTCCACAGATATGCATATTTCCTAACATCTACTATATTCTTTAGGTAATGCTTTTTTTACTCCCTTACTGTTATTTATTGCTCACATGTTTCTTATGCATATCCACAGGTTATCCCATACAATGGTAAGTATGAAGGAATGTGTGTGGTCATGTAAAAGAAGTTTTCAATAAAAATGTGTATTTAATGTTTTAATTTGTTATGTAATGTTCCTAATTCCAAAATAATCTAGACCTCACAATATTCTACATTATATCAAGTGAAGTTTTTATCTATTAAAATATATTTATGTGTGAAATAAAGATTAGTGTTGTTATATTAAGGGAGGATTTAATCACTTGAGAAAAGATATTTGATGTCATGGGATTCTTGTATAATGATATTATTAGTCTTTCCATTTATAATTTTAATGGTGAGTCTGACCAATGGTGGTCACTAATAAAAAATATCTCAGAAAGAGAAGAGATTGATTCCTTATAATGGGATTAATATTAGAAAATATTCCTTGAAAATAATTTTCCTATGGTGGTACAACTTATGAAGGAAAATAAATTCCATGAATTTAAAAAAAATATACAGTTACCACTTATGAATCATACTTAAATTGATTATAAATCTACATTCCAAATAATATGGGGATCATAATAGTAAAATCAATCATTTTTTACTTAGTAATGGGTACAATAAATCAAAAGGAATTGACTACCCATGAATTCAAAAGTTATGATAAATTTTTTAGATGTGTTGAGAGAGTAGAAATTGAGTTTTCATAAAATCAAGTGTACATTAAAAATAAGAATAAGTAAAGTTCTATATAGAAATAAATGGGAAATAATCAATCAAATAAACTTAAAGGTAAAAAATCCAGTTTCTAGTTTTTAGAAATTTTTCTAAAAAGAAACGTAGAGAATTACATAACCAATCAAGGAAGTGTTTCTAAATTGGTAATTTTGGACAAATGAAACAATATTGAAATGAAAAAAATATTATTGTTGGTTTTTTTAATTCTGATTAGAAAATAATAATTTTTTTAAATGTGTGGAGATGGGTAATAA
The DNA here is from genome assembly GCA_963277665.1 of Viscum album. NCBI lineage: Eukaryota > Viridiplantae > Streptophyta > Magnoliopsida > Santalales > Viscaceae > Viscum > Viscum album. Next base: position 1,825,226,323 of record OY728150.1, on the reverse strand, counting down.
TAGAGATACCTTCCCATATAAGGATTTTTATTATGGGAAGCAGACATACTATAAGAAGTAAGGCGTAGTGAATACCTTTGTGATTACATCAGTAGATGTGGGGCCATCCAATGAAGTGGTAACTAATACATTTTTTGTTTACTAAAATTTTAATAATTCCTTGTTTGATATCGGGTCTACTCATTCCTTTATATCTATGAAATTTTATAGTAAACAAGTAATTTCACCTTAAGAAATTAGACTAGAGTTTATGGTAAAAACACAAGAGGAAAATTGTAAGGAAATAAAGAATTATAACAATATTATTATTGTATTCTGTGGAAAGAAATTACCTAAAAACCATGTTTTTCCCATAGTATAATTGGATGTTATTCTGAGTATAGATTGGATTTATGTTTATCATGATAAGATATGATTGTAGATATAAAAAAGTTGTTTTGAAAAAAAGAGTTTTAGTTTGTATAAAAAAATGAACAAGTACCATTGATAACATATCTATAAGTTGAGAAGAATTTTCAAATATAAATGAAATTTATATTTCACATATTGTTGGGAACAAGGGAAATTCTTAGATAAATGAGGTTCTAATGGTAAATAAATAAATAATTATTTTTTCTAATGAGTTCCATGGTGTTATACATGATCCTAAAGTTGAATTTACTATTAACTTACTTCCAGATGCTAATCTAATTTCAAAACACCCTTATTCAATGGCTTATGTTTAACATCTAGAATTGAAACAATAGTTTTAGGAGTTTCTTGATAGAGGATTCATCTATCTTATCACTTAACCATAGGGTTCTCCTATCTTTTTCATTACAAATAAATATGGTTCCATGAGATTTTTCATTGATTATAGAGATTGCAATAATATTATTTTTTAATAATAAGTATTCATTGCCTCATATTGATGATGTATTTTATCTTCTTCGGGAATCTCAATATTTTTTCAAGATTGACTTGAGATCCAGTGACCATCAAGTAAAGGTTAAGGTGTATGGAATTCCATAAATACCATTACAAACTATATATGAGAATTATGAATTTTTTATGACCTTTTGTTTGAAAAAATCTTGGATGTATTCATAGATCTTATGAATAGATGGTTTTATGAATATTTGTATAAGTTTTTTGTTTTTTTATTCAAAATATTTTATATTATTAAAAATATTTATGAGGATCATGTAAAACATTTATATATTATTTTAAAAAACATTAAATTAAATAATATATATTGAAAATTTTAAAAAATTATTTTCTTGGTTTTAATATAATTATTACCATGGGAACATTGTATATAAGGATGGAATAATAGTTAATATTTCCAAAAAAGTGGTTGAAAATGTCCATGACCTATAAATGTTATCAAGTTTTATAGTTTTTATAGATTAGTATGAAATTACAAATAGTTTTTAAAAATATTTCATGGTTATCAAGCCCACTACCTAAGTGAACACGAAAAGGGGTAAAATATATTTTGACTAAATAAAATTATTATTTTTATTAACATAATAGAATATTCCACAATACTATATTTTTTGATCATTTAGCTAGAAATTTATAGTTTGACCTCTATAGTGTTGAAAATTGAATGGACTTGATTGTGTTCTAATACAGAATTTTCAGGTAATTGATTTTTCTTCAAGATAACTAAAACCTCATGAGTTAAATAATTCCACCCATGATCTGGAATTAGAATATATTTTTTTCTCTTAAAAAATTTTGAGACATCTATTATATGGATCCAAATTTGAAATATATACTAACTATAATATTTTAATGTATATATTCACTCCGAAGGAAATGAACACGAGGAAAAAATTATAAATTTAACTAATAAAGGATAATGATTTCATGATCAATTACTATCCTGGAAAATAAAATAAATTGGTGGATTCCTTGAGTCGAAAACATCATGATATATTAACAATGTTACATTTATAACATAACCCCTTATTTTATAATTTAATGAATTTTGGATTGGACGTTGTGGGGGAAAGAAATTCTGTTGTTTTTTAAGGTGTCAGTGCAATAGTCTCTATCAGATAGAATTAAGAGAGCACATAAGAAAGGCAGTGAGTTGCATAAAAAGGTATAATTGGATAAAAAGGGTTTGTTTCCATAATTTTACATTGATAAAGATTGTGTTTTGTTATTTGGGAAGATATTATGTGTGGCTTATGATTCATAGTAGATTAAAGACATATTAAGTGAAGGTCATAGTAATTTATTTTCATATCATCAGGGAAGCACTAAGATATACAGAGACATTTGGGATTATTTCTGGAGGGATAAAATTAAAAGAGGTATTAATGATTTTACAATGAAATTTTTTCCTTCTCAACATGTTAAATCAGAGTGAAAACTAGAAAAGGGGATGCTTCATCCTTTTCCCGTACTAGAGTGGAAATGGGAAAATATATCAATGGGTTTCATGGTGAGACTACAAAATATTTCTCAAGATACTAATGTAATTTGGGTTATTTTTTATTGAATTAATAAATCTCCTCCTTTTTTCCTATTCAAAATACTATGTTCTTGGATCATCTTTCATGATTGTACCTCAAATATATATTTAGGATATATTGAGTTCCTCTCTCCATTGTATGTGATTGTGATCCTAGGTTCACTTATAAAATTTTTAAAGGAATTTAAAATTCATTGGGAACAAAAATAAATTCATTACGGAATTTCATCCATAATTTTATGGAAAGATAGAGTGAACAATTCATACATTGTAAGACATTATGCGTGCTTGTTTATTGAGTTACAAGAGATGTCGGGATCAACATTTTTATTTTGTTGATATTTTTTACAATAAAAATTTTCATTCTTGTATACATATATAAGATTTTGAAGAAATATATAGAATTTTTTGTCAAAATATAGTATTTTAGGATGAGGTTGGGGAAAGGATGTTGATGGGACAAATATTAGTAGAGGAAGTAGTTGAGAAAGTAAAGATGATTCAAATACATATGAGGACAACATAGAGTAGGTAGAGAGTTATAAAGATAATCGGAGGAGGGATCATTATTTCGAGGTAGGTGATCACGTATTTCCCAATATTTATCTATAGAAAAGTTTTATGTGTTTTGGTAATAATGGGAAGTTGGTTACATGGTTCATTGGACCCTATGATGTCATATAGAATGTTGGATCAGTTGCCTACTGAGTATCATTGCCTCTGAGTTCCTCCCAGGTCCATATTTTTTCTTATTATTTGGATGTTAATAAATTATCATTATAATTCATATCAAGTTATAATACATATGATTTTTCAATTTCACAAAAACCTTTCATGTGATGGAAATCCTATTCCGATTAATGACTATAGAGAGCAAGAATTTTTGAATATGGTAATTCACCAGGTTAAGGTTTTTTGAGAAACCACATGGTGTAAGAAGAAACATATGAATAAAAAATGCTATAAGGGAAAGGTGACATCACTTGTTTAATAATAAAATAAAAATTATGAGGATTCAATTTTTAGATGGGGGAATAATGGAACATCTCAGGTACTTACAAAATAATTAGTTTTCATCGTGTAACTAAATAGTTAAATTCATTATATATGTATAATGAAATTAGTATTATTTATAGAAATAATGGAATTTATAGTAACAGAATAGTATCCTAACCAATGATATTATACATAAAATTTATGTATCTTACAAGTGAAAATATGAAATATTTATATCATGGAATAAATAAATGTTTTTTGAAATGATAAATTAAGTGTTGGTGTTTTTTGAAATATAAATGATTATTTAAAATGATATAATTGATATAATTATTTGAAATAAAAATCAACTTCATAAAAAATATTCATAAATTAATATTTTGTTTTCATATGATTAAAATGTAGTTGTATGATCCCTTAATAAATTTATCAATTTGTCATAAAATAAGTTATTTGTTTTAAATCGGTATGTTTTCGAAAAAATGATGATTATAATTATAAAAATTATATTATTCATGTTAATAAAATTATTTTCATAAAATTTAGATCCTTTTTTAATTCCATATGTTAAATAATGGTTATAGTGAATTTTTGGGATTTTTCTAGAATAGTTTAATTATTGGTCAATAGGGAAATATGATAATTTATGGTATATAACACTATAAGTTAAATATAGTGTTTTATAAGTTAGGGATGATGTAAGAACCATATTCTCAAAAAATCCTTCTCTATTTACATTATTTAGTCTTAATAATAAATATTATTCATATTATTGAACCTAAATAATAAACAACTGAATAAAATAATCCAAAAACACCCCACTCCACTACTATAAATAACACCTCTCAACACAACTTCTCCTCACACCTCCAAGCCATTGATGGTTTTCCAAATTCATCCCAATAATTATCCCAAGCCTATCCACCATGTCTATGATCCTTTGTTCTCAAAAACTAATCAAATTCAATATCATTAAGTAGGTTCTCAATGAGAATAGTCAATGACGTAAAATCCTCTTTCATTTTCTTTTATTTTAGATTCAATTATCATTTATTTGTTTATTAGCTTATCACCTACCATCATCCAATTGATATGATAAATCCACTATAATACATATACCGTATTTTTTTTATGTCATATTCATCATCAAACCTCTCTTATTCTCCTATAATTCTTTAAAATAATGTGTCTTCTATGATGTGTCGATTCACGAACTTTGTGGATGAAAAAATTTCATTTTTCTTAACCACATTAAAGTCAAGTTATAAAATAATTCTTATGATTAAAAATATTTTAATATTTATAATATAACTTTTTAAATGTTCTGGAACTAATTTATAGACATAACATTAAATAAAATGAAACTAGTTTGTGATGATTGGAAAAACCATCCAAAAATAAACCAAACATATATCATTAGTGTTTCATCTAATAAATAATCCTCATATCAGAAAATAAAATAATATATCATGTCATTTAAAATTATAGAGACATATTAATACCATTTATTTCAACTTATGGTGTTTTTCTTTAGTTTTACAAGAAAATACATAATTAACCAACCATGGAAACCATTAAATAAATACACATGAAACAATGAAAATAAGAAAATAATGTTAATAAATGGGTGGAAAGATGTTATATAAGGATAATATAAGGCATTATAAATAATAATTTTGTTCTATAATAAATTAATAACACTCTTTAAACTATTAAAATAAAGAATTAAACATGTTTGAAGGATGTAAAACCTGGGGTAAAGGCCATTCCTTTTAAAAATCCACTTTAATGTCTCTTTTTAAAAAAATAAAAAAATAATTTGTTTTACTTATACGTAATGAGAGGATATTAACACAATCATGATGAATTATTTTTTAAACTCTTTTTTACAATATTTCACTATTATTTTCAATGAAATGTTTTTCCCTTCCATGTGTAAAATAAGTAATTTTCCTCAAGGAATTGTTTTTATAAAGAATGTATTCATATTTCTTGATTATGTTCCAGTACTCAAGAATTTATTACGATGATATGTGGTCCTATTATATAATAGTTATGGGTGGTTATATTATAGACTTCCAATTCATTCTGCATGTTGGAAGTTGAACGTAATGGTTATTCTAAGTGTAACTATGATAGTTACATCAGAAGGTAGTTGTGATAGATATATTTTGTGGTATATGTGATTGTAACAACTGATATGGTTGCCACAAGGGTTACAATAATAATTATTTATGGTGAGAAAATTATTCCCTATTTTATCTAAATAGTTTGTTATGCAAACTATGATTTATGGAAACCCCGTCCTTTCAAAAATTAAGTATATGTTACTTTTAAGGGTGGGATGTTTTTCTTTCTTGTGTTTGTAAGTATTAATTGACTAATGGTTTTCCTTTATTCCTTTTATGTCTCTTTTAGAGTTTTTTATGCTCCCACATGTTTTTGAAATTATTTTCATAGGTCTTATAGATAGGTAAATGAAAGAATAATTTCAATTTTAAAGGCGTGATGTTTCTTACAGAAAGAAAGTGTGTTCTATTTTAAAAAGATTCATATCGTGAAATTATGGATATTGAGTAGAAGTTTCTACATTTTAATATATTATTTCATATTTATATGTTAGGACAAAATTCTATAAAACTTTAAATAAAAAATATATTTGGGAATATAAAAAAAAGTGATTTATTGTTGAAATTAAAAAAAAATCTAATATATATGGTGGGACCTGATCTGGTCTAAGAGATGATAGAGAAGGTTCAAATAATTCAAGGATATATGAAATCCTCACACATTCGATATAAATTCCATTAATATAATCATCAGAAATCCCTATATTTTCATGTTAAATAAAAATTGTCCCTTTGTATATCACTATGTAATAAAGTTGTGAGGTTCTGGAAGAAGGTAAATCTTAGTACAAGATATATCATCCCCTTTTATATCCTTCATCATATCAAATTTTTGTCCTATCAAATATCATGCCCAACTAACCTATATCATGTAAATGATGTTTTCCAAGTATACCTAGTGAGTAATTACATAGAATAATACACACATATACTAAATCCTATGTGGGTACCATGGGAGAATGATCATTCATATAAGGAGTAGTCGGTACAGATCATAGATCTTACAAAATTAGTTCTTTGAAAGTGGGTAATCCATCTAGTCAAAGTGTTATGGCGGGACCATAATATTGATAAATCAAAATGGTAATTGGAATAGGTGATGAAATATAATTACCATAATCAATTTATTGTATAAAATGACCATTTTTATGTGAATTTTCTGAGGGGGGGAATTTAACTACCTAAACATTTCTAAATGAAATTCCCATTATAGATGTATAAATTTCAAATTAAGTAGTGTTGTTATATAAAAAACATAAAATAATTTGGTTATTTTATATCATTATATATTATACCCTTACAGATATAAAATATCATTAAACATCATAATCATTGATAATATAGACATTCTATAGTGATCATATGATTATTATATGTATATGGTTATAATAAATCTAATTGGTACTGACAACATTATTGATGGACATGAACAGTAAGATTCTACCCTATGAAGATAATTTATCTGATCTTTCAAGGGATAAAGAATCACTAGGATTTACCATTGATCCATCCCCAGCTGAGATTCATTAAATAAATCATGAGGGAAATCATTTTTTTGTAGAAGTGAAATCTTATCAAGATCATGTACCAACCCATCTTCATCGAATAACCCCACTAAAATCAATTTATCTTTATCTTACACTTAATGTATTTGTTGTTACAATAAATGTATATTTATCATGATAGAAATAGTAAATATTTCAATATTTTTTAATAAAATAATGATTATATTTATATTTTATTACTTTCTGATGGTAAAATAATAAATTTTGGAAAAGAATAGATTTTGATATGAAGAAAAACAAATTGTATTGTTAGAAAATATATAGTTTCAATTAGGACACACTTCCTAATGAATTCAATGATTTTTTTAAATAAAAATATTTTTTAAAAAAATATTTTGTTAAATAATTTTTATTAAATATAAATGAAAATATACTTTTTTCAAGACAAATGTAATTTTTATAAGGGAATGGAAACAGTTATTGTTAAAAAATCAGTATTTTTCAATAAATGGATATTTTTTAATTTAAAAGTTTAAATTTTAATATTTACATAGTCTATTTGATAAAAGATTTATTATTTTAAAAAATAACATTAATGTTTTCTAAAGGATAATTTTTCATAATTTTTTAAGAGTGTCAATTTTTTGGGTAAAATCAAATACATTATAAATATATCATATCTATTATGACATAATAAAATATGAAAATTTGTGTAATATATACTATAAAGATTATCCATAACAGAAATTATTTTTACCAATTAAAATAATATGTTTTGAGGTTATTTTATCAATTTTATAAACTCTCAAAGAGTACTCAAAATATTATATTATATTTTAAGGTTTTAAAATTAATTATTTATGAACATAACTCACTTCTACATCACAAAGGTAATTATTTTGTGGAATTAGTTTGGATAATTATAAAATATTGAAAATAAAACCAATTTTTTAGAATCCATTAGAAAAAAGGTATAATTTATGTTCTTGATTACTTTATCATATTGACTCCAAAACATAAGATTGGAAATTAATAAAGAATTTCTCTCTCTTTTTCTATAAAATCCACCCAAACTCCCATGAATCTTCACTAAGAATCCTTAGAGAACAAATTTACTCTTACATTAATTCTATATATCCCTCCCAAGATGTCCTCGATCCCTTAATAAGATTCTCCCAATTTATTTGAAGCACACCCTCAATGTAAGAAATTATATCCTTATCTACTTTATTCAAGCACCGCCTTTATGTTATCACTTTTTATTGGTAAATTTTCTGGTTGGAATAAATTTCTACATATACCTATTATTGTTATTATGGTTACCAAGTAATGATATACCCCATTCAATCTCATTAAACTCTCCCATGAATCTTCATGTACCCCCATTATGAAGTAGAAATTATCCTATGTTTTTTCATGAACAAGATTTTTGTACTGAATACCCATCCCTATTTCCACTAAAGGGTATTAAACTAAGGGTACCTTTACATAAATTATTGGTTAAATCCATGCCTTTAATCCACACTCCTTAATCAGGGCATAAAAATTGATGAAATATGTTCTTATGTAATATGATAGGCATGTGACGGCTAGTCCCATAATTATATAGCCCTCCAATGCATTGAGTAATATTTATAACTAATGAGATACCATATAGGGTCTATTATATGTCATCCCAATCACAATATGTATATATTTATTGTAGTTTTTCATTGAAGTATTTTTATACTGTCATTTTTATGTTGTGTCCATATTCCCATGTTTCCTTTATGTTATCATGTTATATCATAGCTCATTGTTCAATATTATGATTCACACCCCTCTTATTTTAATTTGATATGCCTTTTGGATCACATGTACCGATTTACCTTATTTATTGTTTTTTATTCCCATTTTCGACTTTATAGGTGGCCCATTTCTTATATACTTCCCCATGTTGTCCCCTATAATTTCAAAAGAGAGACGTAGTTTTAAGATAATTTTAAAGGAGTTTTAATTAATGATTTTTTATACATGTATTAATTATTATTTTATCTACCTAATAATTAAAGACACATGGCCTTAGGATCTTTTGGGATTTTATTAAGTGTAACTTCTTATGATAATTCATGAATTGAATTTTATTAATGATATGGGTTGTCATAGTTTTCCTGATTGAACCACCTGGGAACCATTTCATCTTTCTAGATAAATGGTGCTTAACATTGCTCAATCAGGTACCATGTTTCAATAATAGTTGTGTAACTATATCCACCACCACTACTAGCATAAATGAACTTAAAAACAAAATCCAAAACACCAATAATTCTATATATTAACTTAAAAATTCAATAATGATCTCAAAATTAAAATTTACCAGTCATAATGATTATAAAATTATAAAGACCAATAGTTTTTAAGATAATAAATTCCTATGGAAGACCCAACATTATTTTTAATTTTAAATATATGAGGGAAAATTTCATTTCTCTATGACCTCTAACTCTCCAAATGATGTAGATTTTTGGTAAGAAATATTATAGGAACATGAAAAGAGGATAAATTCATTTTAAATGTAATATTCCTTAAGAGATGAAAAATTGTGAACAATAAAGGGATGATATGGACAAATATAATCAGAGAAGAATAATATATCAATGAGAAATCGATGGGTAGTTTTACTTTTTTATTTATATAATTCATTTTTATTCAAATCATATCAACCATAGCCCCCTTATTAACGTACTATTAATTACTAGCTATAGTTCTGTGTTAATTTTCTAAATTGTTTGTTTATATATTAAAATTTTATTTTATGGATTTTAATATCCATATCAAGAATCTATACCAAAATCATATTCTTTTTTTTCATTATTTGGTTCTTTCTTTTTAATTTTAAATTTAAATTTCAATTAACCACTTCCTTGGGGTAAATTATTTCGTTATAATAAACAATATTATATAGATTTAGAATATGAGTTTAATTTTTTTGAGTCGGGATTTACATTAGGTGTCACTAAGAACTACATTTAACCCATAATAATATTAGAAGATAAGGAAATATGTTTCACATTCATAAATATTTGAAATACATTTCTTTTTTAAATTTTGGTGAAAATGGGTAGAAAATATTTTTTTGGTGGTATTCACCTCAAACAATTGTGGACATTATTCTATTTTTTTGTGACCTTATGAATGTTTTCAGAAGAAACTATGTCACAAATTTTTTTTATTGAGTTTTTATTTGAGTGTGGGTTATTCTACTATTTATACGCAATAAAACATTTTTTATCATTTCTATATGATTGAAGTGGGAATTTAGATAACATACACTTATAAAAAAATCATATTTCAATTAAAATTATAAGAAAATTATATTGATAGAATGAAGAAAATATATATTTTTGGTTTCTCCAGGACAAGGTTAGTTGTGGTTTACAAAGGGATAAATTTATCCTCTTTTTCATTAGAGAAGTAGAATATCGATTATTATTCATCCCAAAATAGAGTATGTGTATCAAATCATCCATGGATAAAACTCTCAAAAGTAGGTTCATGATTTATCCCATCTATTGTAGTGTTATTTTGTAGATTTAAAATAGGTTGGAACATTCATAGAATCATTGAGATTTATAGATATTTGGGAATGGTTCTTCATGGGTACTTCATTCTTTTTTTTTGTGTTTTGGATTCATGGAGTTGGTTAAAGGATTTCATTTGAGTGGGAAACCAATATAAGGGTAGGATACCCTTGATTATTTTATATCCCCATAGTTATTTAATATATTTTTATTGAAATATTTATTGTAAGTCTATTTTCACGACTTTTTTGATATTGGTTAATTGATCCTTCTTTTATTTTTATATTCCCACTAGATATATTATTTATCATTTTTAAAAATTAAAATTTTTTATTCTGGAGAAGGTGTATAAGATCATAATTTCCACTATTTTATGTTTTTGATGTTATATGGTCATTTTTTATAACCTTTGGATGAAAATATACAATCTAATGTACAAAACATATACAAATTGAAAATACAGTAAATTCATTGATTCTAAAATGGTGTGTTTAGGGTGGGATATGATTTTAATATTATTTTGGAATACAGTTTTTACCACATCTATGGGTCGATTAGTCTATAGAAAAATTTATATAAATAGATAATTAAGACATTAATTTCCTACAACCCTTCTCAAAATCATTAATATTTTACCTATCCCCATTAGCTTTATATTTTTCTTTAATAAACATTTGAATATTCCAAAAATCTTGATAAAAGTAGGAGACTCGTGATTTATCTTATTTTTAATGTCAATATTATATTTCATTCTAATTTTCAAGGTTACTTCATCTAATTCATTGAAATATTATTTTATAATAATTGTTAGTTTATGTTATTATGAGATTATGTATGTTAATTATCATTTTCCTAGAAAAAAATGCCTTCAAATTATAATTAATTGTCATGTTTCTTATTATAGGATTATTTTGATTTAAAATTGTTATTTTATATATTAAAATTTTACTTATATATTGTAAATATTAGATAAAATATTATATAAACCAATTTTACAATTTGAATAATTATCCAAATGTTTGGTAAATAAATAGTTAATATGAAATTGGAATTTCTACAATTTTTCATTCTTCATAAGAGTTTTTTTTAATTTAATACATTAATTACATGTTTGTTGAAAAAATGTTCCATTAATTAATCAAAAATATTCAGATATTTCTAATATAGTTTTGATGAATTATATAAAAAAATATGGTTTTAAATTGACTAATTGAAAAATATTTCAGAATAATATAAGGCTTATTGACCATATGATCAAAAAATCAATGGTAAATAAATAACTAAAAGGTATCCCTTCAATGTTTTGGTGAACTATGAGACCTCATTGTAATGTACTGGTGTTTTTTGACCTGGCCCATTTCCTAACCCAACTCAGCACATGACCCAAAGAAAATTTTTGATTTTCATTAGCAGTAAACAAGAACCAAGCTTTCAAAATATAATATTTGGGAATGGATTCACCCTCAAACTAATATAATCAAATCTCCTAGATTACTCTAATAATTTATCCCTAAACCATTCATATATTTAATTCCAATTTCATCAAATATATATTTTGATAACATAAAGAATGAAAAACAATGTATAAGTTATAGAAATTATATAGTCTAACTTCTAAACATCACATCATCAATATAAATAGATTATAACTGGCATTCGAATACAATAAGACAAAAATAAATCTATGTTCAGTGTGTTTAATACAACCTAATATAAAATCTCTTAGGATCAAAAATTCATCACATGAACCAATCCTATTTTTTATAATCAATAACTATTGGAAACATACTCATAGAAAAAAGAGCATTAGGAGGATCCAATATACTTCTTTTCACTCTTTCCTTTACATGAGTCCTGCAAAACCAACTATGTATATTCACAAAACATACATAATGTGTGATAAAAATCCCATTTTAAAATGAAAACCATTCACAAGAACCAAATGTATTATTAATGTTGGTTTTTTTATTTTTTTACCTCTCTTTTTAGTTACTGTTGTTAATGGAGATATAATAAATATTGTCTTTAATGTTAGTTAAAAAAACTGACATTTTAAACAATATTGGAAAAGATTTTTTACATCGGGTTTCTAATAACCAATGTAAAAAACCTTCATCTAAACTGTTTTTAAAATCGGTTATTTAATAACCAATGTAATATCTTATATATTACTTTGGATATTAAATAACCGAAATTAAAAATGCTTTAGATGAAGGTTTTTTACATCTCCTTTTTTACGTCAGTTATTTAATAACCGATGCTAAAAACCTTTATCTGAAGCATTTTTTATGTCTCTTATTAAATAACTAACATAATATATTATATATTACATTATTTATTTTAAAACCTATGTCAAAAACCTTCAGATAGTTTTTTTCTAAATCAGTTATAAAATAATAGATGTAATATATGATATGTAACATTGGTTATTTAATAAATGACATAAAAAAACTTCATCTGAATAATTTTTAATTTAGGTTATTAAATAACCGACACAAAAACTATTTTTTTTAAATAATTTATGTTACCCTTCATCTCTACTGCTGACCAAAACAGAAACATACAGAACCAGCAACATAGCATCAACAAAATTAAAGTAGAAGAAACAAGAAGAACCATCTAGAAAATTACACATTCACAATTCACAATTACAACATTAAAAAATAAAAATATTAACTAAAATCAAACCAAAATAAAAATATCCAAATATATATTTACAATTACTACATTTAAAATTACAATATTCACTAAAAACAAACTAAAATCCAATCAATCCTAAAAAATAATTTGACCATTCCACTTGTATGTGTGCAAAATATTGTGCACTATAAGGGTGAGGTTCATCATATAGCTAAAAATTAAAAGGAAAGTATTTAACATTTATAATGCATAAAAAAATGAAATATTAATGAATAATTTATAAGAAAATCAACCCTCGTCGAACATCATAACTATTATAGTGTAATTATTTCATACATAAATCTTAACATATAATATCTACATTTGATGATGCCTTATTATGTATGAAAATTATATTTAAATGTGTTTTTCAATTAAAAATATCATTTTATGTAATATATCCAAAATGTACTAATTATAAATGGATATTCACCACTAATTTTATATATTTGATATTGGAACTTTTTTTCATTGTGAATTTTCGGAAAAAAAATCCCATACCCTATTAGAAAATAATATGAATAATATAAATTAAAAATTCATTATAATATAATCTATTAAGAAATTAAAACTTATGTTTCAAACATGTTCTTAAAATTTCCTCAAACATCATCATGGTTAGAGTATATCTAGTAAAGTGTCTTCTCCCTTATACAAAAAACACCAAACTCCAATTTCCACTAATATAAAAGAAAATTTAATGTTAGTGGATATTATGTTAAAATATAGATAAAACTTTTTGAGATATATGTTCCATACCTCTCAATATAAAGAAATATTTAGTACCATGTAATTACATTCTGTTCAAATCTTTCAGTTATATATACTATTATTTGTTCCTCAGTCAATGTGTGCACTTCAAGGGAAATCAACTATGGGTCCATCAATACATATACATCTATCTTGTCATTCTCATCACATATTATATAAATATACCAAATACAAAATAGGCCTATGTATAAATTTTCAATAATGTTAATACAGGAAATATTTGCATTAAGACTTACATGGAGAAAACTTAAATCACATTGATGCCCAACATATCTCTAGTAACAAGCTCCATGATATCATTTTTTCAAAGCCTCGCATTTTTTTCATGCCCAGAAACATGATCTTCCATTAGAAATATATAATAACCAACCAATAAATTTGAATATCTTGAAAATTTTTCATGACTACTATAATTTGTATCTGATGTTATAAACATTTGTCTTGGTTTTTTCTTATACTGTATTTATTTAAATCTAAAGTATTCATATAAATAAATAGATAAATATATTAACATTCAAATGTTAGAAAAATAAATAAAATAAATGATAAAATACACACATACTTCTATGGTAATGTGTCACAGAAGTCTAGATGGTGAAATAAAAGTGGTTGATACTTTATCAAACTGTATTCACCTCATCTGTAGGTAATGGTACTCCAACTGATATATCTATAATATCAATTACAGTGACCTTATGTAGCTCTACCAATAACTATTGATGATTAATTATCTATCCTATATAATATATCATCCCATATACAACTATATGATAGTGAGGATCATCAATATACAACTCCCAATAACTAGAAAGTTGTGGAGGAGGTGGTGTAGGAGTGGGATAAAAAATGGGGTCTTCAGGTGGAGGTGGGGGAGTGTGAGTTCTAGGAGGAGGTGGAGGAGTGGGAGTTATAGTCTGAAATATCCATTTCATGTCTACAAACATATACTGTACCAATTCTCTAATATTTTACTCCATCATCGCATTAATATTTTTATCTTCATCCTCTAAAGATTATATTTTTTATAAAACCACTCAATGTATGATTCCGAATAATTTAGTAACTCTATTCTCATTAATACACCCACTGGGTATCCTCATATACAACTCAGGTGTTATGGCTTTTCCAATGCTACAGGAAATATATCTTGCCTCCCATCACCTTTAAATACCCCATGTGTTCTTTTCTTCCCTAGAGAATCATGAATCAATTATTTGAAAAATTATTTAATATGATGATTCAAAGTATATAATGAATTAAATTAACATAAATAAATAAAAAACATATTACAATCATCTCAGCTACAACCCCCAATTCTTACATAAGATATTTTCCCTTTTTCCTCATTCGATCCCTCTTCCATTTTTCAAGTCTATACGGAGGGGATGGAGGTGAAACCTCTCCAGAGATTGAAGACTCACATCTATGTTTTTGTAATTTTTCAGTAATCATATTTTCTTTCAGTAAAGTATACCATCCACATAATAAACTATGAGTGTATAAATTTCTAGATTGGATCTCCTGATGACATCTACTAGATTGAAGTAAATTTAGAATATGAAATCATTATTAAGTCATTAATAAGATCATTAATATAAGAAAACTTATAAAAGTGTACATATGACTTATTAAAAATGATTCTTGTGTTCTACTTTAAAAAAATTGTTTCCATGTTTCTTCATCTATAAAAGGATATATACAACATGGATTTTCATGTTGTCTATGTACAATAATGAAATCAAATGTGAGGGTTGATTTTAACTCCCTTAATCTCTTAGAAGCCATTGATAAAAATTTCCTCCTGACTCGTCTAGTGTCAGGTATATCAAATTTCATTTGATAATGAAGAGGGAAAATATACTATACTATAAAAATTTTAATATTATTCAAACATTAGTAATAGAGATTACCAAAATGGTCTCACACAACTGAGCTAGTCATGTTTTTTCAACACTTATCTAATTATTAAACAAAATAATAACTTTTATTTTACACTAAGTTGATAAAAAAACCATGATTTTTTTCATTAAAACCTCTTAGAATATCATTCTCATCAAAGTCTACCATTATTCACCGGTCTCTACTTTGAGCAAGTGATAATTTTGGTAAACATGTGTAGCCATGTTTACCAACCCTCGAACTCTTCTTTTCCATTATGGGAGTACATGAAGAAGAAGGGGGAATATCAAGAAGAGAATGTGGATATTCCTCCCCAGAGGTATGATCATGAAGATCATCTCCAAAAGTATATAATTTCATCAAATAAATCAACATTTTTTGTCCTTAAAATCAAAGAAACAAACATTTATTACACAAATATAAAAATTCACATATAAAAATTCTATTGTAAACAAAAAATGAAAAATTATGAAACTCTAAAGTAAACTAAAACATAATTCATTATTACTCATATTTTTTATAGTTAACTAAAATTATAACAACAGTAATGATATATGAAATCTCATGTAAATAAATGAAAAAAAATCCAAAATTGGTGTATGAATTTTAAAAATGGTCCAACATAATACATAATTTTTTACACAAAAAGAATATTTTTTAACATATTAGAATTAAATTAATGTCCATTCAACATAATAAATAAATATATATGTTACTTAATGGAAAACATGATAAACTAAAAAAAATAAACAAATATTTCTATTTAGTAGTCTTAATATATGTTTTAATAAAGAAAAAAAATTACAATTTCTAAAATTTTATGAAATTAATAAAAGTAAACGCGAAATAAACATATGTTACCTATAATATTAAGAATGGACTAATGGAATTTTCCCACATTCCTTCATTATGATCATTCCGTATGGCACAAACCATGTCTACAACATGATCATCATTATTATCTGTAATCATTCCATGGAAATATTGATCTCACATAAATCAACATCTTCATCAAGTTGATCATCACCAACATTTCTTCCTTGTAAAACAATAGACCAATGCATATCATATTGATCAAGAACAGAGAAATCTTTTTTTCACGTGTTTCCAGTATAAAAGAATCAGTTGTTTCATTCAATATATTTAGATTGACAAGTGTCATTCAAAATTCATCATGCTTGACACTGTAGTTTCTAATATACCATTTGTAGTTAAAAATTGGAACTTTAATTTTAATGAAATCAAACTTTCATATTTCTTAAATGACTCCATAATATCCACTTGACACAAAAAATGGGGTTTTTTCTTTAGAACTCGACAAATTCATTGCTTCTGCGAACACCAATACACCACTATTCAAAAATGAACTTCTAATGTCCTAAGATTTCATATAAAATTTATATCCATTTATGTAATACCTAGACCATGTTATTAGATCTAAACATAGTCCACCCACTATCCATACTAATGTCACTGGTTCATCTAATATACCAAGCATAGTCTTTTTAAAATATGGAAAAAAGTTTTGTTATGCTTATTCAAATTCTACATTTCATTATTCATTGGATGACATTGTTTCAACTCATTAATATGAAATATTATATATGGTTGAGCATCTGCTATGTTATTCAAGATGTATAAATGTAAATTCTTCATCTGGTCACCTGGCAATGATTTGACTTTCAAACCAAAATCCGCATTCCCCCATTATAAACTCGTTCATGGTGAGACGGCGACAAACCAATGTTCCCTACTACAGACAAGTAGCTCGTAAAAAACTTCTCAACCACATTAGAAATATACTTTTAAACATTGGGGAATTCAGGTTGATATGGATTCTTAAAATACCCCTTCAACATCTTTATATATATTTTAAAAGTATACATCTAATATAAATATAAAGTCCCATAAAGCCTTATTTCTTAAGACAGATAAACCATTAAATACCCCATTATATAAAAAATTATAGAGGAAAATACATTTCATATTGAAAAAGTATAGAAATTTATTCATTTTCTAAAATGTCAAAAGCATCCAGATCAATCGCCATATTATAAATTGAATTGAAAAAATAACACACCTTCGTGATAGTCTTTTTGACACGGATGGCAATTATTCCATGCAATGAAACTAGTATAATTTATTGCTACATGATGTGAAAATCATGATATTTCATACCTCTTAACTTCTAATCCTTAAAAAAGGAAAAATTGTTTACATTTGAAGAATAACCCTGCGGCACATTGATATCACGAATATACTAAAAAAAGATAATTTTATCCCTCTAGGATAATATATGACTAGCCGATTGAAGGAATGATCTCCTTCCATAAGGATTGGGAGCTAACTCCAAACACACTCTCATTGATAGTAAGTCTAATCATACATTTAACCCATCTTTAGTCTTCCCTTTAATATCTAACAATGTTCCAACCAAACTATCACAAATATTTTTCTCCATGTGCACGAAATTAATGTTATGTTTCACTTCATGGTATCTCTAATATGGAAGCCCAAAAAATATTGACCATATCTTCCAAATATTTCTATCATTACCTTTTTTTTCTTTTCTAATTTCAATTCATGGTTTTTCACCCTCTCCAAATACTCATCATTGGATAAAGGTTTTTTAGAAATATCAAATTATTGTGAGCATTTAATACCTTTTTAATCTTATATAAGAGTAATACATAGTCTAAAAAATCTGATAACACGTGTTTACTATTTTCCTGCTATGATTAAATCAACAATATAAAGTTTTTTTTCTCAAATTGGACATGATTTATTCCCATTAACACTAAATCAAGACAAATTTCTATATGCTGTTAATTAATTTATAGTGAACATAATCACTCTATGCTATTGAAAATATTCCATTTTATAAGAGTCATACACCCTAATATAATCCTCACATAAGAGTTTCAAATCATCAATTAATGGTGACTAGAAAACATCAATATAATTTTCTTATTTCTTTGGTCCATAGATCATTAAACTCAATAATAAATATGTGTACTTCATAAAAAAATCATGGGATAGGTTGTACATTACCAATAAAACAAGCCATGAACTATGTGTGCTACCAAGGCTTTGATATAGATTCATTCCATCTGGGCACATTTTAAGTTTGAGATTTCTAACATCTTTTATGAATGTAGGATACTACTCATCAATATTCTTCTACTATATACAATCAGATGGATGATGTATTTTTTCATCACATGTCGACTCATAAACATGCTAACTTAACATTTTTTCATCAATTGAATTTTCAAATAAATGTTTCAAAAGAGAAATTATATGAAAATACACAAATACCTTTCTAGGGATCTCCATAATCTATATATTAGCCTATGATTTTTATTTTAATTTATACCATGATGTCTCACATTTAAGACACTCTGATAGAAATTCACATTCATTCTTATATATCACAAAGTCATTTATACATGCATTTATTTTCTTGTATCCCAATCCCATCAGGCATAATATTTTATTGGTCTTATAATGTGAATCTATAATATCATTGTCTTTAGGAATAATGTGTTTCAATAATTATAGCATCTCTATAAAAGTCTTTTCACTACATCCATGTTTTTCATTCTGGTTAATCAATCTTAAAACCGTTGTTAAAACCATAAAATCTATATAACCAAGATACAATGGGTTTTCAGCATCACCATATAGATGCTCAATTTTAAGTACTTTCATAATTTGTTCTACTTTAATATCATGTATTAAAACAAATGAAAAATTAAATGATCTTTGATCTCTATACTTTTCAATTTCTTCATATTTAAACATTTTAGGAACATATAGAAAACCATGTCATTGTTTGGAAATTTTCATTTAGAAAATTCCAAAAAATCATCAACAACATCATCATATTCATCACTCATTTAATGTCTCATAATCCAAAATTGACTCATTATTACCTATAAAAAATATCAAAACTATACATCTTGTTAAGATAATCCAATTTTATATTTATATGAAATATGTCATAATTTGAATGTAAAACAATTTTTCAATATAAAACAAATATTTGCATATTTGAAAAATATATGCATTAAAATAATTTTAAAAAGAAAATATAGTTAGATAATAAAGTTTAATATTTATATGAAATATGCCATAATTTGAATCTAACTCAATTTTGAGATATAATAAAACAAATATGTGTGTATTTGAAAATTATAAGGATATTGTTTCTGAGTAACAAGATATAAAACCAATATATAAAAATAAAACACCATCCACTAGTGTGATTCATTATTAACCCATCACAATATGAGTTTTTTTACTTAATTTTATATCTTAATTATCTAAAATATTAACCTAATAGGACTTATGATTATATTGAATTCAAATATTTTCTTTATTTCATGTAATTTTGATGTCCATATTTATGGGTTTTAACATTCTTATTGAGTTTGTTATGGAGAATGTTATTGTGTATAGTCTAAATTTATATGAGTGGTAAGTTGATATTTTTTGATTATGAGCCACTTTTTGAAATGGATTTATATTAGTCTTAAATTAAAAGCCTTTATAAGAACCTATATTATCTTGAGAATAAGGTGAAAATATCATATTCAAGATATGTTGAGAGGTTTTTTGGGGGGCTACTTAGATAATAATAAATAGATAACCAATGTAGTGCTAAATATATAAGAAACCATGTATCAACATATTATGTTATAATACTAGTAATCATCATAAAATATTTACAACATTCAACCTAACCATATAAGTAATGAATTAAATAAAAAATGGCATATCTCTTATAGGAAGACTGAGTACAAATTCATCACCAAACACCTAGACAAGTCTAACTTATTTTTTTCTAATCTAGAATAAGAAAAAATTTAATATGTTATATAAATTTAGAAGGGGGCTATGGTATATAACCAATGTCTACATGACCAAGGATATCCATATGGGGATTTCATCTTTAAAAAAGGAAAAATTTAACAAAAGTAACATAGATTTTTATACCAAATGATTTATGATCAAGGAAAGAAAAAACCATGTCCAATAATGATAACATTAGAAAATTAAACAAGATATTGCAATATTTTAAAAAATGAAATTTCAAAATATAAATGTAAGGAATCCGAGAAAAATATCAACTGAAATCGAGATGTGTGAGACTTACTAGAGTGTTTCAATTCTATTAGATATATGCGGTGATAAAAAAGATGATGAAAAATTCTAGCAAAAGGATGTTGGATTCCATGGGTTCAAGGAATCATTTCTAGGGTTTCCCTGTGAGGGATAAGAGTCATTGACACGCAATATAAAAATAAAACAATGACCCAATATTGGGCTTTATAAAAATTTTAAATGATTTATCACATCATTTATTTAGTAACTGACATGATAATGTAATTTTATTACATTTATAACATTGATTATTTTATAAGTGACGTGATAAAAAAAAAATTCATGTCGTTTATAATATATACAATGTTATAAAACCATTTTTTACATTAGTTAAATGATAACTGACATGATAAAGAGATGATTTTTACTTTATCACTTTGGTTATATAAGAACTGACATACAAAATTGTCTTTGTCATGTCGGTATTTTATAACTGACATGACAAAGAGAGATCACTAATTTATCACGTCAATTATAATATAACCAATGTTATAAATCAACATAATGATTTTTTACATCGGTTATAATATAACCGATGTGAAAAATCTATTTTTATGGATTTTCATGTTGGTTATTTATAACTGACATAAAAATGCCAATGTGGTAAATACTTCTTGTATTAGTGTTTGATTTTAATTTAGAACTACTTTTAAATAATTTTCCACTTTTAATGCATTTTCATAATCCATTTTGTTCTATAAATAGAACAATATCCAATATTAATGTGAAGTAAGAAAACATGTAGGATAAACAAGGAAAATTAACCATAATCACTTCATCATATTCAAAATAATGGTTGGAATAGGGTAATTCATGATATCATATGTAACATATGTAATATGGGATTGTCTTATCCTTATATGATACAACTGTAACTATGAAAGACTCACAAAAAACTGGCCACACATTATGATATTAAATAATAATGTTTTCAAGGGGATATTTTAGGACCCACTAGAAATGATCCATTGATATTTTATACCTAAATATTGGAAACTAACCATCTGATTACCCACCAACATTAGGTCTCCCATGTTCCACAATAATAAAAATTCATTCCAAATCAATATCTAATATGAAAAATATTAATTCAAAATCAATCATATAATATGAAATAACATATTCACTAAAAATAGAAAATGAAAACTCACTCTATAATAATAAATCCATTTTAAACATTTTTTAAATATAATGTTTTTTATAAAACATATTATAATTGTAATAGTTAAGAAATTACAATTTTTATATAAAATAGGTCCATAATAGCTAAGAAATCACAACCATCAACCATCAATATTTAATTTTAATCATATATTATCAAAAAAAATAATGTAAATCTAAAAAAATAGGCATGTTAAGGGAAATTTTAAGTTTTATTTAGACACCAACCTCTGATTCGATATAACATCTTAACCATTGAAAAAAAAATTCAAGGATGAAGAACATGTGCCCACAAAAACCTAAACCACTATGAAATTCTATCAAACCTACACCCCTAACAATATTGAGCACCCCCATGTCCCTATAGTGTTCCTATATCCATGGAAAAATTAATAATATAGTAGTATTTCAGAATATGATGAATAAATAAATGGGAAATGAAAGTTTAAATCAATATAAATAGCTAATTTAAATAAGGAAATAACAGTGGATGAAAATGGAAATAATTTAAAATGTAAAGGGAGGAAGGTACACATGAAATGGGGGAGGTAGATAAGGATAAAGGAAACATATAAAAATTTATATTATCACATAATAAAATATACAATTTCAAGTGAACTGGGTAGGACACATTGTATAGCCTCAAAATTTGGAAAAAAAATAACCTAGTGCAAGGGCCACTCGCCCATTTCAAAAAAGGCACCCCATATTTCTTACAGAATCATTATGATTATAAAAACTATGATTCAACCATGTCAAATGGATATAGTCTTTCAAAAAACCAACATTCATGGATGGGTACCTATTTATTACTAAAATGTGACAACTTTTTTCCCTAGTCTATGTTTCAGAAAAATACATTCCCCCCCCCCCGATCCCCCTAAAAACAATTTAAATCAAATGAAAATAAAAATGAATGAGGAATATACCCATGAACTAAAAGTATTTATTCCAATTGAATTTTTTATTCTCTTTGTTTCTATCTTATTCAGACTTTTATAGGAACTAGATAGATTATTAATGAGACAATATAATGAAAATTTAAGTGTAATTTTATCCCACTTGATATTTTTTATAATGTTTTATAGAGAATTGTTCCTATAGGTTTTTAACCAATGTGATTTATTAGATATGATAATCATAAATTTTATTGATTATTATATTATTATTATTTGTTATGTTTTTCCCTTAAATATTAATGAAAAAAGAAATATTTCAATCGTGGGGTGATGTGGTGTGGTATTTTCTCAATAGAACCGGGTTATGGGTTTTTTTCTTGATAAATAAAATTTCCTCTACGTAATATTTGTAATAAAAAATAATGCATTGTGGTTTTCTCATTAGGACCTATCATATGATTGATAATCATAGGTTGAGTTTAATTTGATCATTATTTATTATCATGTGTGAGATCCAATATAGAATCATTAACTCGGGGATTCCCTTATGATCATATCCAACATAATCATTTTAACATGTAATAGTGGATCATCATTAATTTTAATCATTTTTTTAAAAGTTAACTGACACTATGAAATACTGGATCTTATTGAACACTTTTAATTTTTAATTGTTTTAATAATATGACAAGCTGTTAATAATTATTATAGTTTTTTATTTATAAAAATTATCATGACCCCATATATGAGAATTGGTAAACAGATAACATGGTTATAGAGAGAGAAATTATAATTTTAGGAAGGTTATAAAGTGGGAAAATAGTGTTTAAGTATGGGATATTAAAAAAATTAGATGGAAAATGAGAGATAAAAGGTTGAAAAAGTGTGAAAAAACATATAAAAATATGATTCCATTAGGTATCCTTAAGAAATTTATTAGGTGTGTTAGTAACATATTTTGAGTAGAAACATTAAGAACGATGGTGAAGGCCCATTGAGGCTAGATTTATCCCACTATATATCTATCGGGCTCCATCAATTCTATATTTGGTATCCCAAGTAGTTTTTTTGTAAAGTATGAATAATGTTTTGGGGATTATTTATTTTCATTATCAAGTTTCACATCTCCACATATCAATTTCCTTTAGAAAATGGGTCATTGATATTATTTCTCCAATCCCCTTCCCCTGAATTATCCCACATTATCACCATTATCATTAATTAATATAGTATACTTATTATGATAATGGATCATTTAAATAATCTATTCAGTAAAAAATTAATCTATTTTATGTTTTTAATTAATTTTAAAAGATTTTTCATTAAAAATTATTTTTTGGGTATATTTATAATTGTTTTAAAGGGTTTATTATCTTTTAAAATCAGAAATATGGTCTTATTTAGAGTTTCATTGAGCATTATTTGTAGTAAATAATTTTAACCTTGTCTATTTTTTGTGTTTTTTCATATGTGGTTCATTATGTGGTTCAAAACCAAGAAAACAATCTCTATTAGTAGTCTAAAAATATCATATTGAAAGGTAAATTTTGGAATAATGTCATAGAAAATGTGTTTTATCTTTAAATATTGTGGTGTGATTTATTAAAATAGTTAAAAATTTAGATATTCATTATATTATAGGAAATTATTAATAAAATTACAAATTAAATTTTAATAATGAAAAAAATAAATCATGACCGGTGAATATTGATATGTCGATATCCTAGGTCACATTGTTTTTATTATTTTAAGGGTTTTTTATTTATAATTTTTTGAATAATATTTTCACAGATATATGTTTGTTTAAATAAAGTGAAAACTATTCCATGTCAATTGTATTTTGTATACCATGATATACATTTGAGTTTTTTTTTCAAAAACTATAAGTATGTCATATATTCATAATGTTATTGGTCATTAAGGCTAATCTATTTTTATTATATATTTCATGATTCATGAAATAGAAACTGAAGATATTTTTTATCTAGGCTCAATCGTGTGAGGATGACACCAAGTGTATTATCCATATAACTAGATCACGATGATATTATAAGATATAGGTGAACCAAGCTATTTTCCCACTCTACTTATAAATGTGAGTACATTACCTAGACATTTTCAAATATAATTTAGTTTCTAGGTGTTTTATGAGTGATATTAACATTATAAGTAGGGATTCAATTTATTATAATTATTTATCATTGTAGTTCGGTGAGAAAACAAGGTATTTTATTTGATAGATCAGTTTATAAATTATTTTTACATTCCACTATTAAATTTAATATTGTTTTTTTTATGATACTTATTAGAGTACATTTGATTTTTAAATTTTATTTCACTATGATTACAAACACATTAAAAACTTATTCCAATATGATAGATTTTTTTGGTTACTTATGGGTTTTGTGGGTATCTAGAATACTATTGTGTCAAAGAAGTAAATAAAAAATACAACCACAACACTAATAATTAAAGGAAACTATATGAATTAAATGAAAAATAAAAAAACTATAAACACTTGTGTGAAATATATATAGAATTATTCTTATTTTTAATTATGTTTCATAAACACTACTATACACTAACCAATGCGTTCATGCCACCATAACTCATCCAGTCATTATGGGAATCACATATCAGACAAATATAATTTTTCTCTCTCCCATGGACTACAAAAAAAGTATAATGATGGACGAATATATATAAAGAATTTATATATAAGTAGTATATATGATTATATATCTAATTTTTTAGTGAGTAATGAATCATCATTTTTAGGACCACATCAATTAGTGACGTGTTATCTTATGGAGTTTAAGATATTAAAAAACAAACATGAGATTAATGAACCTAAAATTAAACTGACATTTTTCATTATTCCACCTCATTTTACATATTTTAAACACGTCAACATATCAAAGAACTCAATTATATGTTATCTATTATATTCCAATATTGTAGAAAACTATAAGAATTCATGGTACTAGAAATATCCAATATTCTATGAAGAAAATCATGAAATAAAATAAATATATACTACTCAACACCAATAATGTCATGGGGAAATTTAGATAATTATTTTTTCAATATCCTACTCAAAATAAAACATCACATAAACTGTATATATTAACAATAACTTTAAAAATGACATCCAATCCACTTTAGATATAAATCTACTATATATGTTCTATCTATTTCAGGAAAAAAAATTCACCCAAACATATCCAAATTCATATATCCATTAGTTTGACTATTTAGGCCTTTTTACCACTTATAATTATTAATAATTTTGATTTCTTATCAATAAAAAAGAATTTACCTTCAAAAAATTTCATTTTTACACATGATCGAAGAGGATCATGTATGATCTCATCAAAAAAAATATCTCTATATAGAAATGTCTAAAATACAAATCTTTATAAATTTCATACATGCACATTAAATCCTTTTATAAAATTCCTAAAGTTTATAAATTCCATGTGGAAAATTTCAATATCATATAAGGTTATTTTTTCCATTATGATTCTATAAAACGTACTGGATAAAATAGATGAAAAAAATATTCATTCATCCATATTTATGAGAACAACACATGAAACAAAACTATCCATGGTCATCCATTTACTAAATCAAACACAATAAGGATAGTTAATTTAATACCCATTATATAAGAGGATAAATGTAATATTCATTAGTAAAAACCCAATACTGTTAATGTTATGGTTAATTAGTCTTGGCCCCAGTCCACCACATATGGTAGTTTGGGATGTAGAGAGTAAAATACCACACCCTTCCCTTGTTTGGTCCCATTTTTAGGGGTGGTAGTTTTTCTCTAACATGAAAAATATGAAAAGTTTAATTTAGAAGCATCACATAGAGGCTGTGACACATGGAGAGCATCAAATCTGGTAAGGGCAGCATGGTATTAATGTAGTAGGCCATGTAAAATTAGGCCATTCATAGGCCCATGTGGGTTGGTTATAGTAGTAGTGACCTGGGAAGTGACCCCATTATAAATCCAAAAAAATCATCAACATTTTTTTTAAGAAAACCCATATAAATGAACAAAAAAAATTCAAACCATCACAGATTATCATAATCATTAATACTAGTGTAATAAAGGTATCAATGTTTTAAGGCTTGAATATAGGTTATTTTTAACATTATTTATTTTTAATTACTACCAACTTATTTTTATTATACTATAAGTGGATCAATTTAGAATCTATATCACACTTGTGTCTCATGAGTGAACTATGTTTCTACATATAATCTCTTACTCAAACTAATCATAACATATCATTACAAATAACAAATTTTCATAATGATTAGTGCTTTGAAAAAACACACATGTTAACTCAAGTGATTATTTATTCAATCTCGTGAAATAAATGCAACATACATTAACAACTGACATAGTTGACATTTATAATAACAATAAAACTATGATAGATTATAAAATTTAAACCCTAATATTGAATCAAATATCTCTGTGACATTGATTGTGCTATATATATTATATCTAACCCATAAAATATCTATTACATATGGACCTTATATACCCATGTAGTTTTTTCAATTATAATGGTCTTATTAATGGATTTATTATATTATTTGTTCTATCCCCTAAAAAAATTCTTTCATGGATGATATTAATTATATTTATATATATATGTGTTAATTTTTTGATTTCTTTAATTTTTTGATTTTGGGGTTCCCCTACCAAATTTATTGCCCTCTGTAGTCACAATTGAGTTTTATTAGGCTTGAAATGAAATGAATTAAACCAAGTTCATTATTTCACATTTTTACCCAAACAAATTCAATTATATCATTTTATATAATGATTTAATTTGTATTTCTCAAATAATCTGTTGTAAATGGACAGTTATAACACTTCAAATTAATTACAAAACCATTAATATTGAACAAAAACTTATATAGTGATCAAGAATAATATTTATTAATTTAGAAAACACAAAAATATTAACCCATTCCAATGAGACTTTCCTCACATATAAATAAAAATAATTCTTCTCTAACACCATAATATTGAATGAAAATATTTTCTAATAAATTTTATTTCTTCGATAGCTTGCCTTATACACAACACCTAGTTTTTACAAACTGTGATATAATATTAATATAATTATTTAAACCTAGCTAATATAACCTATAAATTAAAAATTTTAGTATTAATATGAATAATGAAAATTTTAAAATTATTTATAATGGATTTATATAAAAAACATATGGATAAAAAACTAATAAATTCTTATTAAATCATTTTTATGCTTCAAAAATGTGATTTCAAAAAAATGTTATCTATTTTTTTTGAAAAATAACTTTAATTTTGAAAATTTTAGAAAACTTATTTGACAAAAAATTATCATTTATAAAATAAAAATTTCACATTATCTTTGAGTAATTATTACAATTTTTATAAATGATCAATTTTATGATGAATAATGAAGAATACTAATTTTTATTGAAAATGAATTTCCGATTAATGCATTTAAAAAATTCAATTTTCTTTTTTAATTATGTTAAAATTATGATTTGTTCAATAATATTAAAATTAATAAAATTTTGGTAATTATACTCAATTTTAGGGCCATTTTTAATATAAAAATTTTTCATTCTTCTGAAAAAAAAATCCTTGGAAAACAACATTTTCATCACATATACGGGTTTAATTTTAAATTATAATTTTCCCCTTCTATGAATTTAATTTGGTAAAATTCATTACATATTTTAATTCACAATAATTAGTATTATATAATAAGGTTATCATAAGTTTTCAACATAATTAATTTTAAAAACTATAAGAAATAATTATTGTGGTTATTCTAAAAATACAGTTTTGAGCATTACATTGAAATTAATTTTCCACATTCATAGTAATTTTTTTTATAATTTTTTTTATATTTATAATTTTTAAGTCAAAATTATCTAATAATTTTAATTTATTTTTACTCTTAAAGGATGAATTACCATGGTAAATAAATAATAAAACTAGTTACTATGGTGAAAACATAATGGTGAAAGAATATAAACTTTGAGGATATACAATAACATGTTAAAAAAATTAGGGTGGAGGTTTTTTGGACAATATATTCAATCCAATAAATTATTTATGATTTTTTGAATTACTTGGGATGGGACTGACTTCCCATTTTTTGAATAGATTTGGTTATTTAAAATAATGTCACTCCTCAATTAAAAAAGTCCACCCCCACCCCACACTTATTCACACCTATTAAGACAGTATAATAGTTCAAACCCTACTAAAATCTCTCCATAACATACTAATTATTATTAAGAATATTATTTTATTCCCAATATACCAACCCTATGGTTCTAAATAAGATATATGAAGGCATTTGGTCTATGAAGAGGTAATTGTCATCGTCGAGCTCTTTATTTTTTACTTATTATATTACCACCTCTATTAATGTATTAATAATTACAATATAATTAAAAAAATATTTAAAATTTAATTAATTTTTATTATTTTAATGTAATAACCTATATCTATATCCTCTTCCATCAAATGGGAAATGAAACAGTTGAGCGTGTGTTTAATAGACTACTGGATCACAAAATGTTCTCATTCACTTTTCATCACCACCTATCATGGCCAGATACAATGATGTATTTAAAATATTTATATTAAATTTATGAAATAATTATATGTTTTAAATTTTAATATCACATCTACCTTATTACCTTCCAATCCTCTAGAAATTTATAATTTCACTTATGCGTACGTGTGGACTACGGTCTCTACAAACTAATGTAATATATTTTTCAATTTATTTTTACATGGATAGTAATAAGGATAGATTTAATGAATATATATGATATATATTATATAAAAATTATTCTTTAAAGGTGAAATAATATTTACCTTTCCTTAGTTCCATCCATCGAGAAAATTTCAACATTATTCATGCATAAGTATGGAAAACCATCTTGATGAACGTTGTAACAAATTTTTTATCGCTAGATTTTAGATATTACTGTAAATACATATATAATAATTTTATATGATTTTTATATGATTTTTAAATTTATATTTTTTATGAAACCATGATCATTGTAAAGTAACAAAAATACCAAACCAAAATATACATGAAAAATGAAGCAGTTATTTCCTAAGAATTGATTTTAAGAATAAATTGTTAAAAAAGGTATAATTAAAGGTCATAAATATGTCATATATAGTATGATATGTATTTTTGTGGTTATTTAATATATTTATTATATAGAAAATATTTATTATATAGTAGTTATGAACATGTACTAAGAATGTACATACATGAGGAAATGGATTTTCATCTTAATTTTATATTTGTGAGACAGATTCCATATTCACTATTTTTTTCTTTATGGGGTTTATATACATTCCATGACTATATTTTAGAGAAAAATATACTGAAAATTATGTTGATTTACACATGAATATAATATCCTTTATTTCATTGGTATTAGGATTAAAAAGTAACAAAAATGGTAAATGTTTTATGTTATGATCTCATTTTTTATCATGGTTGTTTATGATTCAGTTTCTGATGATGAAATATTATGGACTACATCTTAATAAACTCATTTTTTTCCTCTAGTTATTTATATAGAATACATTTTTTCCATTCAATTAACTAAATTTTATGACTAAAGATGCCTAAAAATGTTTTAAAGAAAAAATACATTATTTCTGGC
Organism: Viscum album; assembly: GCA_963277665.1. NCBI lineage: Eukaryota > Viridiplantae > Streptophyta > Magnoliopsida > Santalales > Viscaceae > Viscum > Viscum album. The sequence continues at coordinate 1,825,195,369 of OY728150.1, read as the reverse complement.
TTTGGTCAAAAATCCTTTTTCTTCAATGTACAGGATTTAAAGTAATATAATATAAGTTTTTAATAATATAAAATGATTTTAAATATATTTTTACCCATGATTGAATTTTTACAAAATGATTTAAATGGAATATTCTTGTTAGTTTCCAAATGAGGTAGTTTTGATTATTTACCTAAAATGAGAAATGAGTCCTTATTTTAATGTGTATGGAATGAATGGAATTTTCCACCCTAAATCCAATAAATTATTTGAAATTTCCTTTACATATTTTCATGATTATTTTAAATTAAAATGTTTTCTTAAATATCTGTTAAAATTTTCTATTTTAAATAATTTTTTTAATAATTGAATGGATATTTTCCTAAAGAATATGTTAAGGATTGTTTTATGAATTTTCACTTCATCATTGACAACAATATTTAGATATTATTTTGTTTTACTCAGGATATGATCTAACTATACCCTCATTATTCATTATCTTTGTGGTTTATGTTTATGATTATTATGAATAGATTCTTATGAAACCTTTTCTTTCCCACATATTAAACTATGATTAAATATTAATGAAACCAATTTCATTTCCCCAGGTTATGATATATTGAAGGTTATGAAATCTTTTAGAACACAAATTTATTAATTATGTAATTTATGGGACTTATACCTCCATCTAATTCATTTTTTAATGATTTATATCCCATGAGATAAATATGGTACACAATATGACGTGCTTTCTCCTCTATGGGAAACATGTTGATGTACTTGGTCCACTTTAGAGAACAATTCAATATGATTTGTCCACTATTAGAAATAGGAAATGATTCTTGGTATGATATGTTATATGAAATAGGTAGTCATTATTAATCCACTATGAATTTATTTTCCCAGTAATTTAACTTTACATATTAAATGGTTTCTAAATTTATTATTATGTCACACTTATATGAGGTGAATTTCTGGTTCATGATTGATTTATGATAATTTCTCACTCTTATAATTCATTTACTTTAAGTGATAATGTCTTATTCCATGAAAAATATTTTTTATATTGGAATGATTATGTATTAAGATTCAATGTTATGTTTATGATTGTAAACCCATATGTTTATCTAATTCTATCTTATGATCATTGATTGATATCTCCCATTTTTACCCTGACAGGGTGTCTAAGGTCAACCTATATTATGTTTAATTTCCTCAAGTTATAAAGAAATGTTTATGTTTTGTTTTTAATTGAGATTTCTTAAATTGGAAGAACATTATAGGAGTTATTTATGATTTTTCTTGAAATAATTAGATTTTCTGTCTACTCTCCAAATACACAAACCTTAATGGTTCTCAAGTATGAATTTTTTTAAATGTATTCAATATTCATCTAAAAAGATTCAATATTTATTTATGAAAATAATGGGTAATTATAGTTGGTATTAGAGTAATGGTTTAGTTAACCATTGTAACTAAGATGAGATAACATTTGAGAGGACTATAAAGATAAGTATAAGGATAATTATATGTAAAGGAAATTAACCTAGAATTTTGGTGATGGATAGAGATAATGGTTTATAAGAAAAAATATCCTTTTATTGATACTGCAATTGAATGTGGATCGAGAATTTTTTTCCTATGAGTAATAAATATAGAAAGAGTGTAATGTTCTTTGAATTTATTGTAACCTAGTTGATTAAAACAGGCCATACCATACACTTGGTTTGACACTACCTAGGGATATGTTTTGGTATTCACAAAAATACTTACAACCAATCATAATGGAATTAAATAGATAATGATTAATAATGGCCTAGGTAAAACAAAAGTTGTCATATATTTAAAATGATGAGATTTTATTTAGACATCATCTAAATTATTTTTCCAGATTAATTGGTTTCCCATTGAGACTATTTTTTCTTACACTATGATTTTTGGTTTTAGTCAATGGAAGGAAACTAAAAGAAAAAATTTTATTGTGGAATGTGAAAGAAAAAAATCAATGATTTTACTAATTTGAATCCAAATTTTATGATATCATGAATTTAAAATTTCATTGGTATATTCAATCAGCCTTCTTAATCAATGAATCGTACGAATCTTCTAGATAATAAAATGAGGAAATAAAATTTTTTTAGTCCTTAATGAGGTAACATTCACTTTATTTTTTTGTTTACACTAATCCAGTATTTTCCGTATAATGGACAAGTTCCACTAAAAATATATTTTTCATTATCCAATATATAGAGAATGAAAAATTATTTTTTTTGTTATAGTTTGGATGTAAAGTCAGATTAGTGGTAAAATATTATCACAAACATGATAAAATATGAATAAATTAACACAATGGAGTGGAATAAGTTTAAGATATTTTTGTAATAATTAATTTATTGTATTCTTATTACAAAAACACAAAATAAAATATTTTATATAATTGAAGTGGCTGATTAATCCATTTATACCGTTGTGGAAAATATTTCAAGACTTTAAAGGAATACACCAAGAATTATCATAAAACCTAAAATTCGGGATGATCAATTTTTTGGTGGCCAAAAATCAAGATATAAGATAATTTAATATATATATAGAAATAATATTAAATTTTATAAATTTTAAAATGAAGATTATATATTACCATCATTCCCATGTTTTTTATAGGAAAAAGGAAGATCAAGCCTTTTAGAAACTCAAATAAGTAACATTGTGGAATAAAATTCCATCCACATAAATACCAAAAATGTGGGATGAAACATCTTGGAAAATACATTAATGGAACAAGTTTGTGTTTAAAATATTTAAGTTAGGAACATAAAACCCATCAAATTCAAAAGTTAATGAATGGTTTGTTTAACATAATGGATGAAATGAAGACACGCAATAATGCACCACCCATGCTCCAATGATTGAAATGCAAAGAGTTTGGGAATTATTTTAACCAATACCAAAATATTATGGATTACGATATTGATCGAAGTTAGAAATTTATTATGTTGAGGGGAAATGGTAAATCTCATGCTATCATTATTTTTGATAAGGGGTATGATAAGAGAATTGTTGAAGGTACACTTACCATCCACAATTGAACTATTAATGTCTTACCTGACTTAGATCTACCCACACTTTTATATCTAAAAATTTTTCTAAGTGTATCAAATTTCAATCCCAATGATTGGTTTTTAAATAATAATTGAGTCCCCAAATTTAATGATAATCACATCTCACATCTATGATTATTCTCTGAATGATATTTATAGAAATGTGCTAATTGTAAATCTTGGTATTCTCTCTAGGGTTTAAATTTATGTAATATTAGGCATGGATTGGATTTCTATATATAAATCCCACATAAATTTACATGGAATAGAATCAATACTTTTTTTACAAACCAAATAATGATTTTCTATCAATGTGAAGAATGATATAAAATTCTGATGGATATCACATCCATTGTGTGAGACTTGATTCCTATTCAAAAGGGGTTTATATCTCATAAGGATTTGGATAAAATCACCATCAATGATATGCCTATTCCATGGGATTATATTGGATTATTTCTAGGATAGTTTTTTAGTCTTCCCCAAAATCATTAATTTGAGTTTTTAATAGAATTCATACCTAGTGATATAGCTATATCAAAGTCTCTTAATAGAATGGACTTGACTGAGTTGCATTAATTAAAGAAGACACTACAAGAGAATCTTGAAAATGGATTTATTCGACCAAGTGTGTCACCATGGGGTGCTTTTTTTTTATGAATAAATAGAATTAATGTGACTCTACATTGATTATTGGGAAATAATAAATATTACAATCAAGAACAAGTATCATCTTCCTTATATTGATGACTTTTTTGATATATTGTGTGAAGAAAAATAATATTTAATAGTCTAACTTGATGATATTATTATTTATTCAAAGGGAAAGGGGAGCATAAATATCACTTTAGAATTTTTCTAATGAACCTATGTTAGAAAAAACTATATGAAAAAATTATGAAGTGTACATGTTATCTATAAATGGTTTCTTTTGGGGTCATATATAAAGGGTATTGAGGTGCACAGTGAATGATGAAGGGTCAATGATTTAAAAAAAATCATCAACGATCTATGTGACATTGTAATCACCAGTGAACACATCCCCAACAAAGGCCCACATAGCCTTTGTAATGAATTTCATGACCAAATATTATAATGAATAATATATCATTCGATCTTAACCCTTTTCGTCGATCATTTATTGATAGTTTATCATCAAAGGTTTTTTCTTGAATAAACCAAATATGATTCCATAAAGATCATCCACATGCACTTCAACAGAGCTTGGAAGCATCGATTTTTTAATTTTTTATGTTATCATGGTCATATAATGACTCCCTTGGCATCTTGGAGATCACTACTATGTCATTACATCGATTTTTGAAGAAGAAAAATGGTCTAATTCTTGGAATGGTGGATTATCTATTTATAAGGAAATATATGAGAGAGATTATCTCATAAAAATTTACTAAATAGTTTCCATGTGAGATCTTATCTCCTAGTATATATAATTAGTGACATAAATTACTTGGAAAGGGTCCCCGACCTACTAATTTTTATTAATCACTATAAAAATTATAAATGATATGTTATTACAAACTGGATGAGTCATAAATATCACACACAGAGACACACACACACACACATATATATATATATACCATTTTCCTGGAATATAATAAATGTATTATTTCATAAAAGTGAGACATTCACTCTACTTTTAATTCCCAATTATAATAAACAAACCAAGAATATTAAAATAATATTTTTTGTTTAATATTAGTCATGTATTTACTTTATCACTTGTAAAAAATTTCTTAAATAAACCCAATGATGATTATTCTAAACTCGAATAATTTGAATTTATTTATTTCATGGAGATAATATATCCTCACACATAACTTGAACCCTATAGTGGGTCCCACCATGTCATATACTCCTATTAATATAAATATGATAGACTTTCATATATGTTTATTGTATGCCCCCCTTGGCCCTTATCTCAATAGAAGTGAATGTTTTTCACAAACCTAGTGTAGTGTCTATCAACCCATCAAGTACCATAAACAGATAAGGGGTAGTCATTTTAATGACATTCATACAAGAACATCTATATAACATAATTTCTCAATGTCATGATATATCATAATACAAGATGCACACTTTATGTAATCATTATTTCATTATTTTTTCCCCATTGACCTAACTCTATGTAAATGCCTCCTTCTATCATGGACATGGATTTAGTAATGGTTCTCCCATCTTTTTCAACTGAACCAAAAATATATCTTCCATTTGGAATAGGAAAACTCTATCCATATTATTCAATCAATTTCATACCACCAATGCTGACCCAATTCTAGATATCGCTCTATGAATTTGATGGATTATTTTTTAACATATAATAAAGTACATGATAATATAGTATAAATTTATAATAATATCAGTTCATGGGAACATTACCTATGTTCATAGATAGAAACTAATAATTAAACCTAAAACATTTGGTGTTCTTGTTAGTGGGCATGTCTTTGTGTTCTCATCTACTGGATATATCCTAGTGTGAAATTCATGGGAAGAAATCTAAAATCTTATGAGCCCCTAGACCCTAATATCTAGGCATCATTTTTATCCAATAAATATAACATATATAGACTATAGAACTCATGTTTAAGATTTATTTCATATTATCTCAAGGTTCTCATTATAGCCTAGGAACTTTTATAACCATTTGATGTACCAAACACCACAAGGAAATTACCATGTAAATAGTGGATGTAGATATAACAAAACTATAATGGTATGAAAGGATCATGTATAAATCAATGTATAAATTATATTGTAATCAAACGTACTATTCATAGTGGGGATAAGGCACCCACTATTAAAAAACTCCAACTTGAACTACATCAAACTCTCTAACTATCCTTGTTAGCTCTCACATGATGACACCATGACTATACTAAGCAATTTATTTTTTTTGGTCCTACCACATCTTTGATGGTTGTAAATTTTACAATATGTGACTTTTCTTCTTTGAGTAAGACTTATCAAAAGATGATATCCCTGAGTATATTTTGATTATCCACTTTCAATGAATCGCATCTCAACTAATACCATTAATATTATTTTGATAATTTATATTATGATGAAATTATACTTAATAAGATTTATTCCAAGAACTATAATATATTGTTTCATGTTATACACTTCTTTTTAGCAGTCTTAGAATCCTTAACACACTTGGTAATTTTATATAGGGCTACCATTGGAATATATGAGATTATCTTCCTCAATAACCTATCCTGACTATGATATAAGATCATATTAGAATAAAATATGACTATTTATTATCCCCTAAGAACTATTTTACCCTCCTCTCCATGTACTAGGTACATATCCTTTATAATTACTCAAGTAAAATTGGATTGCTTTAATTGCTCTGATCCAGTTATACTAGAAACATCTGATATTTTTTCTATTTTAATTTATATGTTTTAAATATAATATTTAGTACATATCATGTTATATGTGATTGATCCATCAAATAATCATTTTGAATTTAACTCACCACTTTAATCTCCACCTATATCACTTACGTATCTTCTTGTATTTTTTTTATGTCATGTGACATTGGTGAAAATTCCCTTCTTGAATTATTATGCCCTTTATTAATCAATTCCTTACCATTGAATATACTATTGACTAAATCTATTAAAATATTATATTAAAATAATTATAATCAATTAAATAGTACATTGATTTCTATATTAATTAAATTTCTATAAAATAACATTCATTCTTATCTTAACAAACACTAAGACTGATAATTGTTTTCTATAAGTTATAAATAATATTTTACTTTAAAATACGCATTGAAAAAATTAAATCTACATAAATAATATATTATCTTTTCAATTATATATATCAGAAATAAGATTTTAGTATCTTTAAACCCTTATTATAATTTTATGGATTCACTAACCTTTTTGGTTTCATCTTATAAACCCATTCCAAGAATAGTTGTATTGACATTCAATTCCTAATATAAGGATCATAGAAAGTTGTTATGAATGTATGATTCTAATGGATTTAGGAATTAAAACATGGTATTACCAATCAATCCTCATTGGTACCATGCTTGTACATCCCATGTATATTCTCACTTGAATACCCACATCAATAATAAAACTAATAATCCCTTTTACTATGATACATAAAATCTATTATTGAATTTAAATTGGTCTTTTTAAAATTTACCAAAATACCATTTCCTACATTATTTTAGTATTAATTACTCTAAATGAATAATGTATCACTATACATAGTAAATATAAAACCATTACAATGGCTTTAAACTTCATACATAGTATGTGTCCCTAGAACATTACATTTCCACATTCTCTTGTGGAACTTGTTCCAATGCCATCTACTTTTGAATCTACAACATTAACTAAATCCCAGTTAATCTTTCTCCAACTATCTAAAATATATATTTTCACTATTTTATAGGAATATAGTCAATCACATGAAAATACATTTTATATCAAATAGTTGTATATCCTAATAAACCTTAGGATAATTACTATTGACGCACTTTGTGTTTTTCTAGATTATAGATTATTTCTATCCTTAACAAAAACATTCCATCCAAGAACATATTATTATAAAATAATGGATATTTTTTCTACTAAAAGTCTTACAAAATCCATTTGTCATTATGGATGGAATAAGTATATGTGATAATGCTACTATATTTTAAGAATATCCTGAAATTTGTGGAAGTTTTTTGTAATGAATATGATTTTTTCAAATTGATACCCCTTTTGCTGACATCATGGATTTGATGTGTATAAGTAAAATTGTGTTTTAGAATTACTCCATACTACATTTTATTGATCAATGATGACATATAAGACTCAAAATTGATTCTCCTTTCAAATATCATAACATTTATGTGTATATGGTAATGTGAATTTAGGAATTAATCCATACTACATTATATTGATTGATGAGTTCTTGGTCATGATATTATTTGGAAAACATTCTTAAAGAAGATCATTTCTCCAACCCATGAATATTTCATACATAACTTTTACATTCCCAAAGAAAAATTAAGGAAATATTATTAAGTATATCAATTTACATCTAACTTAATATTTTAATAGCTCATTCTACCTAGCTAAACTAATTCTGAAATATTTTTTCATACTTTATTTATAAATATTTATTTTCCCAAAAATAAATTAGAAATTGATTCAAAAATAAATATAGTATTTTTCTCCAAACATCATAAATATATAAATTTGTATGTCCTATAATATTTTTTACCTTTTCATGATAAATAATTATCTTACCACAACTGGGTATTTGAGTCGTATATATTATATTCCTTATGTATTTCCAACGATTCCAGATTTTCCAAACTATTATTAGGCCCTAAAAACAAAATTCATTAAAATAAGGAATAATGTATCCTTTTTAAAATCAAAAATAGATTACTTTTTTCATAATGGTTAATAATTTTCCAATAATTACCATTTACCTAGAAAATATAAGTTGTGTTCATCTCACCGTGGAATTAGAAATCACCCTTTGTCAACTGCTCGGGTAATTCACCATACTTTATATAAAATTTCCATATATAATTGGTTGTAATATTTAAATACACATATGTTATAGGAACCTTAAATTTGATCTCTGTGATGATTCATATAAAGATAAAATAAATTCAATTAAAAACATTTCAATATCTATAAACTTATTTTATTATATGTGAATAAAATTACATTATGTCTAATTCTCTTTCTTTTTGTTTTGGAGGATATTGTGATGTTTTCATTAGCATTACACTTTCCATTGTCCTTTTCAACTTTTCTTTAAACTTGTTCATTATAAGAAGAAAATATTAACCTTTAGGTATGTTCGTAACATCATGGTGAACCTTACCTAAAGGTAATGATTGGTTTTTCTCTATTTTTTCATTTTTTTTAAAAAAAACTAGGGTAACTGGATGAAAATGATATTAAAATGGGATGTATTGAAATATCATGATCCATCATTTAATTTACACATATCTAGTGTAATTATCAGTCATTCAAATATTCCTTGACTTTCTTCTCTCAATATTCTTAGAGATGAGACAACATCTAAAACCATTATTTTACTTATCATGTATAAATAACTCATCCAACATTAATGAAAACCTTATGATGAAAACCTAAAATTCGTTATACATGTGTCTCTGGTAATAATATTTCTAACCCTCACTTCCTGATGTGGCTCAACAGGTATTGGGGACACCAACCCCTTGAATTTCATACATCATGGTGTAATGTGAAATCTCATTTACTAATCTATCAAATTCAAGTTGTATATAAAAATTAATTTATCTTGATTTCATCACAGTATGCCTATGGTATTACTTTCCATTTTCTAAAAAAAGTAACACCATAAGATTAGTACTTTTATCTTCATTTTCAATATAAAATCATTGATTAATTAAATCATTACATGTCTCAAACTATTTTATCAAACAATAGTATCCCCAATTAATAGACTCAAAATTAGTATAATCTAGATTATCCTATTATAATAGTTCCTTAAAATAAATCCTCATAGTCCATTCATTTGATATGACATTATTCATAGAGTTTCAATGTAGAAATTTGACTGAAAAAAAAACACATTAGCTCACAGCTCCCTAACCTATAGAGTTAATTCAAATCCACTAAAATCAATAGTATTATTTACACCAAAAAATTACTCTAAAGAAGAAAAATTTGTATTTGGAAACTTCATATCTAACACATATAATTAAGAAAATTGATCACTCTAAAGGGAAATCTCACGTAGTAGGAGTCACCCTAAACTAGAGATGATGACCACACAGTACACATGATCATGTTCAAATTCAAATTATACAATGTATTTAAGAATTAATATTTCCTTAAAAAAATTTAATATTTCATGAATAAATAAATCACCTTCCATCTAATATGCATGATCTATGTGATCACACTCACAACTAACTATTAAATAAATGAAAAAACATTCATCCCATTATAAATTTATTTAATATATACATTTTAATGATTATTAATTTATGTGACTGTGTAATCTTTAAAATTTATGAAAACAATAATAATTTCATAAATTAAATAAATCATGTGAAAAATAAGTATTATTTGATATTTTTTGATATATTTACACTCAAAAGATCTACATTGACCTAAGGGGTATAATACATGAGTTGGGCCTTGAATAACATAATAGATCAAACCTTTGTCTAATCTATCACCATCTCATCTCAAATAATACCCAATCTCAATGTGGTACATGTCTTAATTCAACTCCATTAGAATAAAAAAAATTTGTATACAAGCTATTGGTGTAACACCCAGACTGATTGTAAAGTAAATTAAATAAATTTGATCTTCTCGATATTTTATGTTATATGAAACATAGATTTTATCTTTCAATATATGAAACACTGATTTAGATTTCATTACATGAAACTGCATGTTTAGCATGTGTTATATGCAACACTAACTATATACTACAATACATACAACATTGAGAGTAAATGAAACCTGAAATACTAGTTAAAATATTATTATATAATATTATATTCATCACCTTGCTGTAGGAGTAATGGGTATGAATATGATTAACCAATTATGAAAATATATAGTTTAATCATGTATATAAAATTAATTATTTAGTGACTAATTATTTGTAAATGAAAATAAAAACTATTTGAAAATAAATAAAACCTTTTTTCTGAAAAATTATTTTTTTTCCAAAACACACATTTTACATCAATAAATTAAAAAATAATTTTTTTGAGTTATTTTAAAGTAATTTATATATAATTAATTTAATAAAATATTAGCATTCATCTTATGTGTTTTCTTTGATGATATAAGATTAAATCCATTTTTATGATCAATCTGTATTCATTCTAAAAAAATTGTTGCATTTCCCAATATTATATTAAAATAATGTTATTCTAATTTTATAAAAATAATATGATCATAAATAATTATTTTTTAGAATAAATATTTTTAAAATTATCTTATGGTTAATTTTTGGGATTTTTCAAAAGGATGGTTTTTATGAATACTGAAAATACAAGTTTTTATTAAGAATTTTCATTTCTTTTAAATAATTTTAAAAGATAAAAAAAATTATAATCTAGTTTAAAAGATAAAATTAGATAACATATATTTATTTTAATCTAATTTAGGTTATTTTAATCATTTTTATGCTGCCATTGTTTATAAAAATATTTTTTAACAATTCAGCTTTTCCTTTGGAAAGAAGCTATTTTGTTGGGTCTAGGGGATTGATTTTATATTACATTTTTAAAATCCTGTGAATTAAATTTATAAAAATGGATTCAGAATATTTAATATTCATAATTTATATTTTCTAAAATTTTCAACATAATTTTTTTGTAATTAATAATAAAAATTGTAGATATTATTTTGGGCGGTTAAGTTAAAAATGGGTTTATTGGGGGTTTAACATAAATAATATGGGTTTATTATGAAGTGGGGAGGACAATGGGTGGGGTTTTATAAGTGAGGTGAGTGGGACACTTGTAAATTCAGTAAATAAAAATGTGTTCCCACATTTCTCACATGCCAAAAGGTCCGCAAATAGTCCATTGATGAAAACTATAAATGATATCATAAAATTAAATCCATAAAATGTCTTTTTTGTATTTTTATTATATTTATATCGCATATTGTTTATGTTAAACCCCCAATAAACCCATTTTTACCTTAACCACCAAAAATAATATCTATAATTTTTATTATTAATTACAAAAAAAATTATGTTGAAATTTTTAAAAAATATAAATTATTAATATTAAATATATTGAATCCATTTTTCCAAATTTAATTCATAGGATTTTTAAAATGTAATATAAAATCAATCCCCCAGACCTGACAAAATAGCTACTTTCCAAAGAGAAAAGCTGAATTGTTAAAAAATGTTTTTATAAACAATGGTAGCATAAAAATGATTAAAATAACCTAAATTATATTAGAAGAAATATATGTTATCTAATTTTATCTTTTAAACTAGATTATAAATTTTTTTATCTTTTTAAATTCTTTAAAAGAAATGATAATTCTTAATAAGTGAGGTGAGTGGGACACTTGAAGAAGAGGTGACATTTTTCAACGAGCATATTAATTTTATCACTTAATTTGGATCCATAAATTTTTAATAAAACATGATGATATAATAACCTTAGTAAATTTAATTTACATAGATTTTATTATGTTAATTTCATGTCTTACTACCATTTCTACTTCCATCAAATGTGATATAAAAAATCATTCTTGTGTGCGGTAGATTACTGCCTCATGAACCAATGTTATTCGATTTCCATCACAACATATCATGTCTAGATATAATGATGTATTAAATTTTCATATATGATATTTATCATATTATTATACTTATTATACTTATTATATCACATATACCTCCTTAAATTACATTCTATAGGAATACGGTAACGTCGCTCATGTGTACGGTGGAGTACCACCTCATGATGTGATTTGATTCATTCATGATTTAAATGGAAGTAATAAGGAAGTTTTTAATTAAAATATGATATAAATATAACATAGAAATTATTTTTTAATTTTACTATACTCATTACTACTTTTTCATTCAATCCATTAATAAAATGGAAACAATTTTCATGCGTACAAATGAAGAACCATCTCCATGAATGTATATTCCATTTTGTATCGATAAAGCTTATAGATTAATATAAAAACATATATACTAAATATATAATATATTCATATCAATTTTAATATTCTGGATATTATTTAACCATGATAGAAGAAATATGACCAAAAAGTATCAAATAAAATCATAAATGAAAAAAAGTACATACTTCTCTAATCATGAATTTAACAAGATATTTTTAATAAATAAAAATAAAATGAAATACATAAATAATATATGTAATTGTATATATAATTATGGTTCTTTAGTAAATTTATAATAAAATTATATTTAATTTAAATTTGGTTTTAATGTGTTTGAATTAATTTAGTACTTATTATAAGGTATTTTTCATCACACTTTTATATCCATGGGATACATGAAATATTAAAAAATTGTTTGTTATAAATAGTGTATAAACATCCCATTAATTTTTTTTATTGATATTACGTAACATTATTGGGATTTACATATCCATTTTATGATCTCTCTTTCATGAGTTTTATGTTTTAAAAGTTATAAAAGCATTAAGGGGTTTATGCCTCACTTTTTACTTCGGTGAGACCCATTTTATATTTACCATATCTTTATTTTATGAAGTTTATATACTAACCATGAATGGTTTTATTATTTTACTCATAAAAATTATGTGTATTTACATATCCATATTAGGATTTCCCTTTAATGGGGTTTACAGTTTCAAAGTTACAAATGTGGAAAGGGATTTTTGTCTCAATTTTTCTTCATTGATACATAAGTTTTTTATACACCTATCATATTTTATGGGGTGTATATACATACCCTATGACATTAAATATTAGGAATTTATTTATTCTCCTAGTATTTTATGTTTCACATAATTTTATTCTTTCATGGTTCTTAATATTTATAAGCTCCCAAATTGGTAATGGTTTATTTCACAATCTCATCATTATTCGAGATTGTTTTTTATAAATTTCCCTTGGAAGAATAATTAATTATTTATATCTTAAAATAAATCTATTTTATTATTAATTTGTTATTAATAAAATTATTTTATGTAATAGTACCTTTTTTCACTCTTTAGGACTTAATATGATTGATAAAATATTTTTAACAAAATATGACATTCATTTTATCTTTGATCAAAAATCATTTTTCATCAAAATCAATTTTTTCTAAAAGTGTTCTAATTTGTTTAACCCTTTCAAAATTATTTATAAAAGACATTTTTACCCATTTTTATCTTTTTATAAGAAATATAAAAGTAACAATAATTTATTTTTTTAAACAAGTAATGTTTGACATTAACCCAAAATATGAATGAAATGTTTATTTTTTACTTCGAACACTAGAATGGGATATCCAGCAATATGACTATTATTTCTATTGAATAATAATATATATGTTTTCAAATTTTATTTTCAAAGAAAATTATTTCTAAAAAAATTATGTTTTAAAAAAAATACCAAAGTGGAAGAGATATTTTTTAAAATAATTGTTTTAAATGGTTTATAAATAATATTTTATAAGTTTCAAATAATATTTTAACATAAAAAGAATTTGATCATTTTTTATATATTAAAAAGTGTTTCCAATTTGGAAAGGATATTTTTCTCTAGAAAAACATCAATTTATCTTTCAAAATCATTTCCAATTAATGAATACATCCTTTGATGATACTTATTCTTTACTGGGGATATGATCTTGGGATACCATTAATATTATTTATCTTGATGTTTTATGTTTATGAGTAAAAGTTGTTTATATAACCAATTTATCTTCCATAGGTTATACCATGATAAAAATATTATGAAACCCACAACTTTTTCCATGGATTATGATATAATTAAATAATTATTAAACCTATTTCATTTCAATGGGTTATTCTTTAATGAAATGTTTATGAAACCCATTCCTTTGGATAGGTTTAAATATGATGAATGTTTTATGATATTCTATAATAGATATGAATAGTTTCCATTATGTGATGGGTGGGGCCTATATATTCCTCCAATTCATTGGGTGAAATAGATATCTCATAAGATAAAGAGGACTAAAATGTGGAGCTAACCATGTTCATTAAGGGACTCAATCCACAATGATAGTCTTGGAAGTGAACTTTGACTATAATAATGGTTTGGGGAGTGAACCCTTTCTAGTATGATTATTTTGGAAATGAGCCTTTACTAATAAGGAAATGATTTTTTATGTTTATGTGTATTCTATAAATCAATTTCTTATACCAATGTCAAGCTCTCATGGTTCATGTTATTTGATTCCACTATGATTCGTGTCTTATGAACTACTAATATTTACTTGATGACTAAATTTTATGATGTATGATATGCATGGTATAGTTTCTAAATGTTATTATCATGTTATAATACCATTATTCTCATGATATTTTTTTATATATAATTTGTTTACCCTTACTGAGCTTATAATATCAACCTTTATTATGTTTCATTTCTAAAGGTTATGTTGAATGATATTATATATAATCTTCCAAATAAGGGTACAACTAATGAAAAACAAAATGGGAGATGGCCTAGATTACTTATGGAGTATTTTTTTATGTTTCCATATTTTCAACGGAACTATACCTTTAAAATCCTTAGTTTTTTTTAAATAATGAAATAAATATTCATCAAAAAATATTTAATATCTATGTGTGATAAATTTTTGTTGTTATAGTTGGTATAAGAGGGTATGTTTATTTATCCTTTAAAAACTAGTGTGATAATACATTAGTATTTCCCCAAATTATATGGATAAGGTTGAGTCAAAATAAAATAAATTAACTTGAATTTTGGAATAGGATTGAGCGAGTGGTTTCCATGAAATTACACCCCTATCATGATACTACATGGGGGTGTGGATCTATCACAGAAGTACCTTGGGGTAACAACTATAAAAATGGTTCATTGAC
The DNA here is from genome assembly GCA_963277665.1 of Viscum album. Lineage (NCBI taxonomy): Eukaryota > Viridiplantae > Streptophyta > Magnoliopsida > Santalales > Viscaceae > Viscum > Viscum album. The sequence continues at coordinate 1,825,179,685 of OY728150.1, read as the reverse complement.
ATTAAATTGATCATTACCTAGTGCATGAAACTGGTATTTCCAATACACCTATTTTGACACTCCCGAGGGATATACTTGGGAAAATTCATAAACTCTATGACTTATCATGAAGGATTAAAATAATGACCATGAATTACATTTGAAAAAACTATGTTTTCATAGATTAAAAATCATGTTCCATGATTAAACATACTATAAATGATTTTTCACGATTATATGGTCTTCCACTATGATTATTATCACAAAAACTATGATTTTTTATCTTATTAAATGGAAGGAAACAGAAGAAACTAAATTAAGGTTTATTATGATGGAAAATGTGTTGATAAAAAACAAAATGGTATGATGATTGTAGTGATGGATATCATGATTATTACAAATTCATAATAATGATATATGATTAAAAACATCAACTATAACCAACTCTCAAACTCACAAAATTAAGAGAAAGATGTAGTTCATTGATAGTTCATTTGTTGAAGACCGTGGAGTAAATAATATATAGTGGACTATATTTCTAGAATGTGGGAATACTTAAAAAGTGAATTTCTTAGGGGAACTAAAAAAATAGTTTGGAAAATAATGACATAAATAATGTAATTTCCATAGAAAAATATAACATTTGGTTAATGAAACGGATGAGAATAATGGTCTCCCTAAGTTATCATTGATGGTTGATTATTTTAACTTTTTAATGTACATAAATTATGTATATATATGTCCTAGAAGGAAAGATTGTGATTTACATCATTAAGGTGGTATAAGAAATGGTTATACTATTGATTATGAATATACAATGAATATGAAGAGGAACATAGGAAATGGATTCCAATGTGATTATCTCCCATATAGGTGTTCTCCCTTCCCCGTCGATGTTTCCAATGGAATTCTGATCTCACTCACAATAATCATTTAGAGTTTCCTCTTTGAGTGGATCTTCTCATAAATCATTCAATTAATTGAATTCTTGTAAACCACTAATCTCCCATTCTCTAGTCTTCCAATAATATAGTTTATTAAACTATCTCTTAGATGTGTTTCTAGGGTTGATAGATTTCATGTGGTTGAGATATCATAGTGAGAGCTTTCTAAGGTTTCCATATCTTATGATCTCTCCTTGGTTTCTAATTTTGGCCATGACAAACCCACCTATGGGTTGTTATGGTACTTTATTAATTCATGCGGTCTCCATCTTCTGCGTAAGTTTTAGATCTTTCCAATTTTACATTCTACATCCACTTTTCTAGCAAGGAATATTTTTCTTGAGCCTCATCCGGGGAAGAGAGGTGATATGGTAACTAGAGATTTGTGATGTCTCACTAGTCATGGGATGCTAGATTAGAAAAAGAGTCAGTCATGAATGTGGTTTGGATCTGTTTTCTTGGTCTCCTATTACCCTTTAATAATCAAATATTTTTCAATCCATTAAAAATTTGGTGGAAATATTTTTTTCCATGGATGAGAAAACCATATATATGATGTCAGACTCCAACTTGAATGTTTATGTTTAAATTAATTTGTCCTAGTGTATTCCTATAAGGATTCTTGTTAGATCCAGGAATTTCTTAAAGTTATGGAACCATTTTTTTTTTTACCCAGATCCTCCCTATTTCTACATGGTTTGTTGATTTTAGGGTCATTAGGTGGATAATTATCAAAGAAGATCAGTAGAATTCAAGAATTAAACTTAGAAAAGCATCAAACTTATAGAAACTTTATCAATGGATGATACCCTAGTTCAACATAAGGGGTCTAAAAAAATTTTGATATGGGAGAAGGATCTAAGGATCACTAACATTCCTCCAAAAGATGGAGTGATTTTCATGCAGGATCTCGAAATTTTAATATTGACTCTCACACGCCTCAAACTTATCAGTGGTTCATTGCCTCTCATGCCACTTAGATTCAACATTCTAGGGAATCATAGTTTGTTTCCATTGACTTCCAATCATGTATGTCCTGAGATGGACCCTCCCATGTCAAAATGAATGCATTCATCCCCACCTTTTCTTCCATCGGGCCTAGGTAGTTTGGTTTCATGCAGGCAGTCGATTATGGATGGAGAATTTTCTGGTTCTACTTTTTTTTGCCTTTAGGAAAATCATGTATTAATAATCATTCTCTAAATCACATACAATTGGATTTGATGAGAAATTATGTTGCATCCTTATATTTTAAAGAATTTACTCTTTTAGAGTCTATGTTAGAAGGTGTGATAAATGTAATTCGTGAATCTCATCACTCTCAAGAGAAGATTCTCCTTGTATCAATTTTCTTGGAGGGGGAGTTTCCAAGATCTATGTCTCCACATACCATCTCCCTCAATAGGTTCTCAATGATAGATGAATAATTAGAGCTGCAGAAACTAGAATTAGGTCTTCCTTCAAAGGCTGCTCCCAGCACTCTAACAGCCCTTCACCATATCATGTGGCTCCATCACCCCCTATAAATCAAGAGAATAATCCAAATATGGTATATTCTTAGGACTAGGTAACCTATTATGACTGTCTATCATTATATTTTTTCAATTTTTTTTGTTATCATGTAGAATTACTTTGGCTTGTGGTGCATTGAAAATTTTCATCTATCACCTCTGAAGCTAGAAAAAATACTGGTTCTTTTTTTATGTCCTTGTTAGAAACCAAGAATTAGGTAGATCAGTTAATAATATTCTAAATTAGAATTGGATTTTATGATTACTTTCATTCTTCCACCTATAACAAACATGATTGGGTCTTTTGGAATCAAGTGGTTGACATTGAACTAGTGGATTCTACATCATAGTGTATTACTACTAAAATTATCTCAACTAGAAATGAATCATTATTCTCATTTGTGCATTATAGCTATTAAGAAGTAGAGATATGGACTCTTGGGAATCACCTAGTGCTTTTCCATTTTTGTAAAAAATCCCATGCTTCTTGGGGAGTTGAATAGTATTGTGAAGGTTCCAGATAAGAAAAGAGGGTTTTGAGGTTAAAATAGTGCTATATATGTCATTGAGAACATCATAGATTCTAATGGACTCATGGATATGGGATTCATTGGTATCAAAAATGTTTAGTGATACAATATTAGAGGTATTAACCAAATTTTGAGTAGGCTCGTCCATTGTCTTACCAATTTACAAATAATTGATTCCTTCGATCAAGCATCGGTGTCTCACCTAACAAGATCTCTACCTGATCATGCACCATTGTTGGCAGATTTAGGGAAATTTGATCTACGATGCAATAATATTTTATACTCTATTATCTGGTGCTATAGGTATTATTTCATGAAATTGTTAAAAGACTCTTAAGAGAGTGAAAAAAATGGGACTGCCTGCAATGGATTTTCTTTTCTCCTTAGGTTCCTTGAGAAGAGAATTCATGATTGGGTGAGTGTTAACCCAGTATAGGATGTTATCATTTAATGTCTCATGGAAGAAATTGAGATGCTAGGGAAGGGTCTTAAAACTTGATGGCGAGGATCTAAAGGATGAAATCAAGAGTCTTATGGCTCAAATAGGGGACCAAAACTCAGCATATTTAAGAGAATGTTTGGTGGAAATATTGAAAAATATGACAATAAATCTAGAACTTTAAAATGGCTAATTTTCCTTAGATATATAGGTTATAAGAAAATTGGTGCTTGACTATTTTTATGATATATAGGTGGGGCCAAGTATTTCCTTGTGGGATATGGTGGTCAGATACACCAAGAAGACAATATAATGTGGTGTATCAAAGAGTTGGTGTTGAACATTGATACTAATTATTTTGTGGAAGTACCTAAGTAGGAAAAAATCAAGGAGACCATTTCCAATATGAAGCAGGACAATGCTCCATGACCTAATTTATTTCTATGTGCATTCTATTTTTTGGCATGAGACATCATTATAGTCTAGGTTATGGAATAGGTTCATGAATTTTTCAGGGGTGTCTTTCTTATAAGAGGGGTTTGTGCTTCAATAGTGGTCTTAATATGAATGGTTAATGACACTATAATGATCACCTTTCTCAGACCGATTTGATTGTGTAATTTTTCCTATAAAATTATATCCATTCTATTCTCCAAGAGTTTGAGTGGAACCATACCAAGGATCGTCTAAGAATAACCATGTGGTTTTGTAAAGGGAAGGGGTATCTAGGAGAAAATCATTATTTACAAAAAAAAATGGTGGGAGACATCAACAAGTGATCCATTGGATTAAATTTTATCATCCAATTAGAAATGGAAAAGATTATTATATACTTGATGGGATTTTATCATTTGTTTTTTAGAATATTTTGATTCTTTTAATGGTTCTACAACCTTCTCTACACGTGTTACTATTCTCCATGAATATATATATCACTCATTGGAAAGCATTTTGGTTTCCTCGGAAATTTGGATTGTTTCATATAGAGGGATCAATTATCTACCTATATTTTAATTTTTTATCAAGAGGTACTTTTTAGAAACATCTCCCAATGATGGTAGGAAGGGAGGATAGTGCCTTTTGTTAATAGATATGGAAGTAATCTTGTTTTTAACCTCATTTTTCCTAATTATGTGTTTTTTTACCAAATATAGGGGAACATAAAATCTTTACTTCTTAAGAATCATGTTGATATATGGAAAATATAGTGGTCAAATCATAAATTTAATGAAAATTAAGGTTTTCATTTCCAACATGTGTTCTGTAAGTTTAAGTAGTTGAATTTAGGAAATTTTGTTTTTACATAGAAGAAAACATTCAAAAAGAAACCTCAGAGCCCCTATCTCGAATGGTTGAGTTAAAAAGTATCTACATTATGAGATCATCAAGAAGATCAATTAAAGAATTTGAAAATGGAATAAAAAATTAAAATCCTTTGGATGGAGGGTTAAGTTGATCCATATTGTGTTACAACGATCTCAATGCATTTTTTGTTTATCATAAACCAGTAAAATGGGACAATCACCAAGATGGAAAATATAAGGATGGGTTTTTTATGGGATGAAAAATATGTGGGATGTGTCACCAGGATTTGTGGAAATGAATGGGTAAATCTATTGTGGAGTGGGCTATTGGAATTCACAACATTACTAAAACCATGCTATCCATATAGGCTCAGATTGAGTGGGAAGCTATTAAAGGAAAATCTTTATGGGTAAAATTTATGCGGGATATAAATGGGGGTCACTGGGAGGATATGACACATATAAACAGAACATTAAAAAATTAATCCACGTGTATGTTAAATCATATATAATATCTTCATGACCATACTCTCTGGCTAGTTGGAAAATAAGACATTATCCTATGAAAGGATAATTAGGATAGAAAGAGATTATTTTCCTAATGTTTCCTACTCCAAACATCTCTTTTAAGCATGTGAGAAAACATCTAAGGTTGATGGATATCATCCTTAATGATGTGAAAAAACTGAATTTTGAAATTATATTCATGTTATTAATTTCTAATTGATGTTTTTTTACAGTTCTGGCATCATGGAAATTTAATAGTGGTGAATATATAGCCATATTCCACAAAAAGGGTGAGTTGTATGGGTGGTATATGAAAATGTAGTGTAAATAAATTCCTACTAAAATGAATTTTCATGTCTATAAGACCTGGAACAAATAGAATTTAACAGATGAGAATGTCCAACATAAATAAGCTAACATTGTATCAGTATGATTATGTTGTGACATACTTAAAAAATAATATGTGGACCATATTTTTGTTCAAAGTGTTTGGGAAAGATGGATATTGGATTAAATGGGTCTAATGATTGATAAAAACAATAATGGTAATTTCATACATGAACTCCTCACCAACTGGTTCCAAGTAATGGGATCATAAGAATTGTAATGGAAGGTTCTCGTTCTTATATTCACGGATATCTATTGGAATCTCTGGGAAGTAAGAAAAATTGTGAGATAAGGTACAAGATGATATCTCATTTTTCTCCAAGTGTGGATGATGGACCTCAGAGCAGAGTTGGTGTTAATTATTTGATGTTGGTAGAAGTACTCTACCATGTACAGGTTTTTTCCTAGGCAATTGATGAACTTGTAACAACTCTAGAGTTACCGAGGTTGATGGGTAAGATGGATCACATCTAGTATGGGACTGAAGGTAAATGTGGATGGTATGTTCAAGTAAGGGGTGATGATGGGAGGTGGGATGATAATATAAAATAGAGGTTCAGTCATATTTTTATTTAGTCTGTTTCATGGATTGAGGAGCTCTTTGGGTGTAGAAATAAGATCCAGGTATTCTAGAATTTATTTTTGTATGAGGATCAACATGTTGATTGATGAAATCAAGTCTAACTATGAATTTCTAGATTTAGTTCTTCTAGGAAAGTAGACCATCCTTGGGAGTTGTCTTATTATTTTAGGAAGTACAGATTATTTATCAACTAGTGAAGTACTGTAGTTAATGTTTGGAGAGAACATAACTTTTCCACTAATGGTTTAGCTCATGAATGAAGGTTAGATGATGTTCTGATTATCTAAAACATTGTGGTTTATTTTCCTTTGGAATACAAACACATTATCCAATGAGATTCCTTAGGACATTATCATTTTAGTCCACCATGAATTGTTGTTTTCTCCCCATGTTTGATTCTTTTGTATAGACATCTATTTTTAAATATAAATATATTTTTTAGTTAGTCAAGATACGAAGAATAAAATATAAAAGGTATGTGATTTTATAATAGTATTTTTTATATTAATCGTAAAAAGAATGATAAAATTGAGGTTGATAAATGTTAATAAATGATTCATATTTCATATTGATGGAAAGTGGTATTAAGGTATAAGATGAGGAATCCTAGTTAATGGTTTATTAATGATGTGAAATTGTTTAAGTATTTATGTATGAGAATTAAAAAATTAGGTTATATAAATCATGAAATATATAATTATTGTTCAGTCAAAGTTTTTATTATAGAATTGTAAGAATATGATTATCAATATTGATAACCAAGAAAATGATTTATTAGGAAGTTTTTATTTTATAGAAAACACCTAATTAAGGGAATAAAAATCTTAATATTTTATGGATACTAAGATAGTGATATTGTGTTAATGAGATGATGGATATGAATAAAGTAAATTGGGAAGCAATGGTGAGTTTGGAGCTGATTAATGATTTGTAGACATAGTGGTTTATGTTATCATTGATGGGGTTCAAAAAATTATTATATATATAGAATATATTTAATAATATATGGTTTTATACAAGGAATAAGGATTCATGCATGTTCTCATTGAGGTATTAAGGAAATTTTGGTTATTTCCAAGATTTTGGATAATATATTACCAAGGTATTCACATACTTAGAATGTTACCATTAATAACTAGGTTATTATATTTTGAGTATTAATGTTCAGTTCATGTTGGAAATTTAGTGACCTTATCTCTATTTTTTATTTTAATTTTGGTCATAAATTTAGGGTCCTTATGCTCATCTATTTAAAAAATGGATTACATTGAAATTTAGATATTATTTGATAACTTGTTCTAATAAATCCATTTGTTTGAATAACTAGAGAATTAAGGAATGTATTATCATTAATTTATGGATCATTTGATCATCTATTACATCCAGAATAAAAAAAAATTAAACATTATTCTAAAAAGTATGAGATGAGTTAGAAATTGATTAAAGAAAAACCAAAGTATGAGATTAGTCTTAAAAACTGAAATGAAATCAAATTATTATATCTTCACATAAAATTTTTCATATTTAAGAAAAGAATATTTAAATAAAATGTTATCATGTTACCATAATTTCTGATGATATCAATGACATTTTTCATGCATCCTTGGTTTTATTTTTTGTGGTTTTTATTTTCTATTGATTATTCACTTTATTGTGATCAATGATCATTCTCACTCTCCAACGTTATTTAAACATTATTATTTTCTTCAATGTCGAAACCTCCACCTCCCACCTATGTTCTCCTATTTAGAATCCTATAATGTGTTATTCAGTAAGACCTTTTCAAATCCTTTATTCTTTTTTCAATTGGATATTTTATGAGCCCCTTTTATGACCTAGTTTTCCCATATAGCAATTTTCTAATGTTGAACCCTTTTTTACCAATCATAAGTCTGATTTTAAGGACACGATTTATTTATTGGGGTAGAATGTAACACCACGAGAGTTTTTGGTCTAAATAAAATATATTTCATGTTTTCTATATTTATCATTACACACAGCATTGAGTTTATATTTCATGATCAGAAATATTGATTTTAGATTTGGTTACATGCAACATTGATTTTCACATGTGTTATGTGCAATAGTTAGTGTAACATTCAATAAATGTAACATCAAGTTTAAAAGAAATATGACATACTTTTAAAATATAATCATATAATATAGTAGATATAACCTAGTAATTGGAATGTTATTTATGAATAATATTAACTAAATTCAGAAAATATAGGGTATAAACATATTTATAAAATTAATTCTCTCGAGACCAATTAATTAGAAATGAAAATAAATACTAATTGAAAATAAATGAAATCTTTTTCGGAAATAATAATTTTTTGCACACAAATGTGTTTTAACTCAATAAATTAAAAAATCACTTTTAGTGAATGATTTTAATTATATTTACATATCATATAATCAATAAAAGTTTTAACATTCATCCTATGTGTTTTCTAGGAATGATATAAAAATAATATGGTTTTATGCTTAAAACTATATCTTCTCTAAAATGAAGTATTGTCATGTTCTGTGCATATATTTTATAATAAATTTTATCATATTACATAAAATTAATTTGGAAAAATAATTTTTTTTAAAATCATAATTTAAAAATTATCTTTAGTTAAATTTTTTGTATTTTTCTAAAATGATAAATTTTTTTATGATAGTAAAAATGATGGTTTTTAGTATGAATTTTCTATTATTTTATATCATTTTAAAACATAAAAAGTATCTTAATATTTTTTAAATTAAAATAATTTAAATTATATAAATATATTATTCCAATTTATTTCATTGAAAATAATTTCATAATGAATTTTTATATAAAAACGTTTAAAACATTAGAAACTTTTCTCTTTGGAAAACTGATTTTTCATCACATCTGGGAAATTAATTTTTAATTAATGTTTATCAATTATATGAATGGAATTTTAAAACAATGAATAAATAATTTTAATGATCAATATTTATAATTTATAATAAGTTCAACTTAATTTTTGGCCTTATTGAATTGTAAAAAAATTAAAACTTATTTTTCACTATTAAGATAAAAATGGGTTTTCTAAGGTATAAATTAAAATAGATTGGTTAAAAAATTCCCAAAACTTATAAATATACCATTTTATAGAGATTTATATACCTTATCATGTATAAATCTTATTAGTGGTCCATTTTTTATCCTGTTCACATGGTAGAATTTTAGTACGCCTTTTTCATTCCAAAAATTACAAGTGTTCCACTCACCTGACATATAAAAGGACACACCCTCTCCTCTAACCTTCAAATAGAAAATAAAATTTGGTTAAGAAAATACCTAACAAAATATATTCCTTAAAACCAACCTATCATCTTAGAAGAATTATTTATTCATAAAGTTGGCCTATGAAGGCTTTTGATGTATACCTAATAAGGTTACCTGAAGAAGATGTAATGTTCTTCAACTGGTGTTTTTATTTTATTCCACCATCCACATAAATAAATTATAATTATACCATAATGATATAATAATATAAATATATTATTTTTAATTTCATGATGTTATGTTAAGTGCATGACCTTCAACTATCTCTAATTTAATCAAATTGGATACAAAACCATTATTCATGTGTACAACGGATTACTGTCTTACGAACTGATATTATTCATTTACCATAACAACCTCTCATGGAGTGATATAATTATTTATTAAATGAATATATATTTTATTTATGTTATTATTATACTTCTATAATTATTATATCCCATATACTTCCTTATATTCCATTCTATTATAATATAATAACATCACCGGTGTATAAAACGGACTGTAACCTCACAAAGTGATGTGATTCATTCACACATTACATGGATGGTAATAAGTATGAGTTTAGATTAAATATTTTCTAAATATTACATAAAATTATTTATCAATGTTAATATATTTTTCAACTTTCTTTCTTATAATCCATTGAGAAAATAAAAACAACATTCATGTGTACGCATGGTCTACCGTCTCCATGAACGGTGTATTTAATTTTATATAAATAAATATTATATATTATTATAGATACATATATAATAAATATATATGATACATATATCACGGTTAAATTTCAAGAGATTATGTAACTATTATCAATGTAATAGGACCAAAAAAATAACAGATCAAAACATACTAGAAAAACTATGTAGTTATTTCGTGAAATGTGACATTAACTTGAAATTTTTAATAAAACCATAATAAATGGACATATATAAATAAAAAATGGTATTATATATAAAATTATTTTTTTAATAAATTTATAATAATTTTTTATTTATTATACTGGAGGTTCAAACATACATGAAGAAAATCAAGACTTATAGTAAGGGATTTTTCATCTCATTTTTGTATCACTTTGATAGACCCCATAGTCAATAAATATTTCCAATATATGGTGTATATAATTCCCAAAGATGTATTTTAAATTTATATTAATCAAAATTAAAATGATTTATATATCCATTTTAGGATCTCTCTTTCATTCGGTTTATTTTTCAAAGTAAATGAGAGTGGTAAGGGATTTCTATCTCACTATTTACATCTCTACAATACAAGAAACAATCCCAAACTCTTTATTTTATGTGAAGTATATACTATCTAGGAATTTATTTTATGATTATTATCCTAAAAATTATGATTATTTACATAACCATTTTAGTATCTCTCTTTCATGTAGTGTATGGTTTCAATATTACCAATATGGCAAGGGCTCTTTGTCTCAATTTTTCATCTTTGAGACATGTTATATGTCACACACCTATCTCCATTAACGAGGTGTATATACAGACCCTTTGAAAATTAAAATGATTAATTTATTTATTTTAATGATATTTAAAATTTCATCTAATTTTATTCTTTCATGTGGATTATCATTTATCACTTATAAATGTAGTAAGGATTTATTTCACAATCTCATAATTATTTGTAATGGTTTTTATATATGTTTACCAAGGGGGAATTATTTGATAATTCACTCTTAAAATAAATTTATTTTATTTTTCTATGGTCATTCATGAAATTTCTCATGTAATAATACCATTTTTTCACTATTTGGTATTTTAAATGATGGAGAAAATATTTTTATGAAAATATGAATTAATTTCTCTATTCATTCAAAAATCATTTTTCATTAAAATCAATGTTTCCTAAAAAAAGTAAATATAATTTTAACATTTTAAAAATAATTTATTATATAAATTTTTACCAATTTTTTATTTTTTATATAATTTTATGAGAGGAATCATTCTATCATTTTCAAAACAAGGAAATTTTGTATTTTACATATAAAGAAATAGAAATATTTATTTTAACATGCATGAAATGAAAAATATTTCCACCATCATGCGAATTATTTTCATTAAATATTCCTCTATGACTTTTTATAGTTTATTTTAAAATAAATTTATTTTTAAATTAATTTATTTCTAAAAAAATTGGAGATGATATTTTCCTCAATAATGGTTTTAAATGATTTTTAAATCTTCCTTTATAAGTTTCAATTATTATTTTCATAAAAAAGGATTTTAAAAATTAATTCTTTTAAAAAAATATAAGTGGGTATGTTATTTTCATCTAGAAAACAACCAATTGATATTGAAAAATAATTTTACATATAAGGTGACATCTATTTATGTTACTTATTCTTTATTGGTGATATGATCTAGTGATACATTTATTATTATTTTTCTAGATGGTTTATGCTTCAGATGATAGGATGATTATAAAACTTATTTCTCATCCCAAGGTTATACCATGATAAAATGTTTATGAATCCCTCTTTTCCCTAGGTTATGCTATGATTATATGATTATTAACCCTATTTTTTCCACAGGTTTTTCTAGGTTGAAATGTTTATGAAACCCATTTATTTTCATGGGTTATTATATGATGAATATTTTATGAGCATATGGAACACATATATATAATTTCTAGTATCTGATGGGTCGTACATATATCTCACTTAAATTCATTGGGTATAAATTGATTTCATAAGAGATAAATAGAATAAGAATTGGCATTGAACAAAGTTCAATAAGGGACTCTATACACTATTACAGTCCTAGGATTGAACATTGGCTATTATGATGGTTTAGGGAGTGAAATCATTACACTATGATATTTTTTTAAATGATCCTTTAATAGTAAAAAAATAATTTTCTATTCTTATTTGTGTTCCATAAATCTATTTCTTATTCCAATGTTATGCTCTCAAGGTCCATGTTCTTTGATTCCATTAGAATTCATTTCTTATGAACTTACAATATTTATGTCATGACTCATGTTTATGATATACGATATAAAAGGTATGGTTTTAAGATTTTATTACCATTTTCTCATACCTCTATGCTATATATATGTTAATATCTCCAATATTTACCCTTATTGAGCTTTTGATCTCACCTTTTTTTAATTCCCTTCCCCAAATTATAATGAAAGGTATTATGTATGATATGTATAAGAAGGTTTCTAGTTATGAATATCATAATTATGGATGAAATATCCCATCTATGGAATAGATTTTTATGTATCCAAGTTTCCAAATGATCAATCCATTATGACCCTCAAGAGTATTTTTGTGTAATGTAACGAAAAATCATTTATATAGAATTAAAATCTATATAAGATATGTTTGGATCATTACAAGATGGTTGGTGGTGTATATAATAAAAATTAATAAATAGTATATGGGTGTTCATTACCTTATGAATATAACAATTTTTAATGAATATTTACTGATCATATAAATAATTATTTAATTACAAACGTCACATAAAGATGAAGTTTATTAAAAAATAACTTAAATTATTTAAATTTGAGAAATACAAGGGTTATTCTTCAATCAAGATCATTTGACACACAATTTAATGCTAAATTAATGTTTCAATAAATTTATGTTGAAGGATTTATTTTAATTAAAATAATTCCTTTGTAATTTTAATTTTAATATAAATCACATGATCCCTAATGATATTTTTTTATTCAAAAAGTTATAAATTATTTGTAAATTATTTTATTTCAAAAAAATTTCTTCATTTAAAAAATATATACACACACAAATATATATATATATATATAATTTTTTAAATTATCATAGGCCCACATGTTGACCACATATAACACCCCAAACATTTTATGGTATGCTTCTATTAAATACAATCTATTCATAGTCTATATTTCAAAAAGAACTATGTTACTTTGAAAAAACACTTGCTTATTTAGGAGATATTCAAAACCAAGCCATTAAATATAAATTTTCCACTTCTATGTTTTGATTTTCAAAAAACAATCATCTAGAGTTGTAACCAGTCAGTCGTTTGGAGTCTGATAGAACTAACTTGATTTTTTGATGAATAGTAACATACACTTATGAATATTAATATGAATAGTAATATGACCCTTATAAATAGTAAATAATGATAATATTTTATTTTCTTAAGGTAATAAGATAATGAGAAGTTAATTAATTTTTCAATGTAATACAAAACAAATTATACCTTTAAATTGTTATTTTTTGAATTAACTATAATTTTATTTAAAAATTAAATTAAAAATACATAGAAAATTATTTTCAAAAAATTGATTTCATTTTTTTATTCTAAACTTCGAAAAATAGTAATGGTGAATTTTTGGGATTTTTCTAAAATACTCAAAATTTTCATGGAAATTAAAAATACAGTTTTGAGTTTTTGGTAGTTTAATGACATCATAATGACATAATAATTAAAATAAAAGGCTGGTTGACCTTTTTACAGTAAAATATTACATTATGTGTCCCGATTGGCTAAAACCATGGGAAAATATCATGGGAAAGCCCATGGTTTGGCAAAAACCACTAATGAAGTGTCCCTTTGAAATTATTAAAAAACTACCTCTCTTTTTCTATAAATACCCACTCATCCATTCGTTTTATTTCATTAAAATCTCTAATACTCGATGATATGGTGTTTTTACTTCCCTATGAGTCCTCCCAAGGTGTTTTTAAGACCCCAAGGTCCCATCCTTCAAGATCTAGGAGTTACTCTACAAGGTAAGGGAATCCTTCATTCTCTTCTTTTAATCGACACTTATTTTATGTTATCTATTTGATTTTCCATTATCATATGTTAGGGTTTGATTTTATTTGTTATTATTACTATAATTTTTATTTCAATATGATGATATACCCTTTTTCTCTCAGAATTTCATTTTATGAAATTTTAAGTGACGTTGTTAGGCTGCCGAATTTTCATAAGGGATTTCTCACCTTTTCTTTTATTTTCAAGTTCATCTCATTTATTTTTCTCTCCTCACCTCCTCTATTCAAATGAACATGATAAACTCCAGTATCATCTATATACTGTAATTATATAATGTTAATGTAATAACCATCATCAATATTCTTACTCCCCCTTTTTATTTTTATAAATGAAATCAACATCCATGAGATTCCAATTTATAACCTTTGTGGACGACAGAGTTTCATTCTTCATTTTATCCTTCATTACTAGTAATAAAACCATTTTAATGGTTGAACTAGATAATAATATATTTATTTCATCTCATTAATGTTCTGGAATCCTTAGACACTCATAATATAAAATAATAATAAAAAACAAGTTCATTATGAACAAAATGGCCAAGTTAATCTGAATATTTATAATAAACATTTAACTAATGAATCATCATCATGGTATATAACCCAAAATTATTATAAGATCATTTATATCTCCTTAATTTCATTGATAAGATATATTAAAAATTCTGTATGTTTAACCACATTTCAAATGAACTTCCATTCATGAAATCAAGTAAACGAATCATGAAAACCAAGGAAGAAAATGCTTCCAAAACAAGAAAATTGAACCTCTTAATCCCATAAAAAGGGCCATGAATGAACCTAATAAGGTTATAATAAATCAATTAAATGTATATTAGGTTTTGTATTTATTAATTAATTAAGATAAATTTTATTATTCAGGTCATTAAAACAAACTAAGAACACACTCGAGCATAAGGTAAGGGGTTTCTCGTCTCACTTTCATTTCTATGATATTTTCATTGTTCGCCACTTATTTCTTGTATGTAGTATATGTGTACTGCCATTTGATATATAATAAAATTATTATCTTTATATTCATGTTATTAAATGATCCATTTTAGGTTTATTAAGTTCTGATCATATGATTCGACTAATTACATTGTGGTAAGAGACTTTGTCTCAACTATTATTTTGTTGTGACTAAATTTGTGTGGTGAACATAATAATCCTTATGTGGTGTACCTACTACCCATTTGAGATCACTTTTAATTTGAAATTATATTTATATTAAATATCCATAATCTCATATCATGCATATTTTTTTTGTCTAAACTGTATACCATTTTACATATGGTGTTTATTTGGAAAGTTATTTTAATTATGGAAATATTGATGAATCCATATACTCTACTCTATATGGATATTGAAAAGTAATATTTATCTTGTATTGAATCAATCTATAAATAATGTGTTGGACATGCAGTGGAAGGTGGGGCCCGCTATATCCCCTCGATGCATCGGTAGGTCTCATGAGACAAACTAGTTGGCGACAAACCCTTCGAGTTTGTTTCCAAAAATCAGACAGGTTTTCACCCACAGAACTAAACCATTTTTACAGTATTATGGTATCATGTTCTAGATACATGACATACAATTAATAATAATTCTCTTTATTCATTATTAGTTGTTACTATACATGAGGTTTTCACTATGACAAAATCTATGGATGCAGGTTCATTCTCAGTTTATTAATGTTGTGAGTTTTTCATTTATTCACCATGCCATATTGATTATGTCAAATTTTTTACAATTCAGTTATTATTGATTCATGATTCCACCATTTGTATCCCTTATTGAGCATTTGAGCTCACCCCTTTCACTGTTCACCTTCAATAAGTGATGAAGCGGAGATCATTTATTGAGTTCCTATGGATGCAGTTTTTAGTTTTTGTTATGTATTGTATTTTGTAACCTTTTCCAATGTAATTTGAGTTACATTTATGTATCTAGTTTCTTCATGAATATTAAACTGATCGTTCCTTTGGGATTTCCATTCCTTATAACCATTCCAATGTAATAAGTAATGCACCGGCTTCAGTCTAGAGGGGTCGGGGTGTTACACCAGATAGGGATGAATGGGTTGGGTAGGATCTGCCCAGGATAATCCTAGATCGGCCCACTCCTAACCAGATTTATTAGTTCTCGAATGAATAACAAATAATATTATTGAATAATTTGAAATAAATTTACTTGATCAAAATTATATATGAACATGAAATAAGATAAACTATAAAAATTTAAATTTTGTTTACAGATAAAAATAGTTCTCATTTTTTATGAGGAAATAAAGTAGAACAAAATTAAAACACACAACTGAAAGATTGAATAAAAGAGGTTCAGTCTCATGTTGAGACTTGGTCCTCTCCATATTGTGATCACCCGGTACCAAGAATATAATATAATATATACTTAATTATCTATAACCTAGATTGGGTTTTATAAGAGTTAACATTGTCTTGGTCACACACGACCTCTTCCACAGTAATTCATGGGAGTAAAATGAAATAGTCTATCCAAATACCACTTCCACTCTTATCTGTGGTAGAAATAAATATAAAAATTATTCAATAAGATATAAAGTATCATCTTGTTTATCACATGATACAATGTGTGTTTATAAAAAAGAGTATAGAACACACTACTCAAAATGTAATAAATGTAAATAGAAAGTATAAATCTAGGAGTATAGATTTACAGATGTTCGGTTGGTTTTAATGCATCTTGTGACTCTTGATTTGAATGATCAATTAATCTAGAGTCGAATTCTTTTTAAATATTGGGGAAAATAGAGTGTCACAACTCTTTCTTTATAACTATAGGAAAAAATGGATGTGAAGAACCTTTTTATCCTCAATCGAATAAATATAGTTGGTTAGCTCTTCATGTTTTCAATCAGGTTTATCTCTTTATCTCTCAAATATTTACTGAATCATGAGCTCCTTCTATCCACGAATTTATTTTATCTATTTCATTGTTATTGATATGAATCTCTATGTTCATGTGAATATATATATCATGAGGTAGTGTGATCTATTTTTATTAGTAATAAGAACATTCGAAATAGTTTCCTCATACTACATGTTCACACATGATTTCTGTTGGAAAAACGAAAAAAATCATTTAAATAGTAAATGGAATTAAATTTGAAAAATATATCCATTATATAAATATAATTAAAAATAAGTAAATTAATAACAATAGTGACAGTTTGTAAGTATTTTGTGGTGCCAATATCTGAAAGTATCTCTATCGGTGTGAAGCTCTGGCACTGTGTTGCTCTGACAGTGTGACACTAGCAGTATAACACTGGCGGTGTGACACTGGCGGTGTGAAACTAGAAGTGTTCCATTTTTGGTACATTACTGGTGATTCATTAGACTTAGTAAATTTCACATTATTTTTTAGGTGTCTCATCTAATGGTGTTTGGTTTGGTGGTGTACGATTCTGATGGTATCTCAGACTTAGGAAATGTTACAGTTTTGGCAGAATGAGTCTGATAGTGTGATATTATCTATACCTCTTCTAGTAGTATCTCCAACATTAACACATTTTCTTTCTAATGGAATGAAATCCCAGTGGTATGTTATTCAATGGTGTCTCATACTTTTTCAAATATTCATTACAGTGGTATTATAGTATAACAGTGTGATGTCCTAATGGTATCTCAATATTAGGGATTTTTATGATGATGGTATGTCATGGAAAATGGTACCAGAATCAATGGTGTATTATATATTGAATAATTTATCATTGGTTCATAGAATAAAAATTTCATATAGGTAAACATGAAATTCATTAGTATTATTAAAAACATGATTTTTTATCATTAAAACTAGGTTTTTCAATAAGTATACAAATTGTTTTAGTAATGTTTTTATGACTTTGAAATGTTTTCCCTTAGAACATCAATTGTTATGTTTAACTAATTTATATTTTTTCGAAATTGTTTAATGTAAATCTTCTAACCAGTTCTATCCTAGTGGAATTTTTTAGGACATTATTGGATAAATCCTATTGAGTTCTATGTTGTCCCCCTTCTCGGGAACCTTTTTTCATTTTGAGACGTTATGTTTTGAGATATAGAGAAAGGGAAGGAATCTCAGTTCTTTAATGTTGCATCATGATACCATGTCCATGACTTTTTGATCTTGATCTTGGATCATGTTGGGAGTTATTGATTTTATATATATGGTGTCCTTGATTTTTATTGGTTTTGGTTTATTCTTTGTACTATGATGTTATTTTTGGGTTGTTCACTCTTTGAGTTGTATTCCATTGTACTCATGCATCATATAGTAGTTTTTTTGGTTTCATATAATGGTTTACTTGTTTTATTTTTGAATTGAAATGTGTCCCCCAAAATTTACTGAATACCTTATCATTTATTTCCATCCTTTAGTTTATTTGGGATTTCAGCTAAATCCTAGTGGTACACCCATATCTTATCAATCTAATGGGTGGGGTGGGATATTACAGGATCCTTGATTGACTATGATTTTATGGACCCAATATTTAACCCAAACATGAGAAATGGATTCTATACTTATTATTATGTCATGCCTATATGATAAGAACATATTTTTAATGATTTATTTATGATTATTTCTCACTACCAAATATTTCTATTTAGGAAACTATTTTTCCATATCAATGTTTTAAAAGTTCTCTAATTCATTTACTGATGTTTCGGAAAAACATTGGTAAATGTCATGTTTCTTATTTACTAATGTATATAAACAATGAAAATTAGAGGTGATTATAAACATCACCATTTAGCAATTATTATAAACATATCTATTTAGAGACACCAAATTTAACGATGTTTATTAGAATCATTGGTAAATAAACATCACAATTTAGAGACACCAAATTATAAAAAAATTAGAAACATTAGTCAATCAACATCGCTAAATTAGTGATATTTATAAATTTTATTATTTAGAAACACCTCATTTAACTACATTTTTTAGAAACATCAGTAAATGACCCCTCATTTATAGGTGTTTCTAATAAACATCAATAATTTTTTATTTAAATTAGTAATTTAAAAAATTAAAATTTTTTAGTAAAAAAATAAAATATATATTACACCCTAATTTACTGATGTTTCAAGAAAATGAGGGTAATTTTTTTATTTTTCTATAAATAAAAAATCTTTTTTTATATATTTTTATTTTTAAAATTTATTAGTTTTTCTTAAAATAATAATATAAAATATTATTTTACATCCTCGACTCCACACTTCTCACCCCCATGGTTCACACCCCAAATACCCTCCCACCCTCCCATGCTACAACACACTCCATTCCATCCAGGCTAGCTCAAATAGTACAAAACATTCTCTGTAACACTCTCCTCCATCCCATCCACTCAAATAGTGCACATACACACTACAATGCACTCCCTTCCCTCTATGCTCTTGAATGTTGTACAACTACTCCCACATATTGGGCCAAGGGAGAATTCAGTCAGACTCCAAGAGGATTTGAATCGGTGACCTACACGGTTAAACCCAAAGCCCTAACCAACTCACCAATGATAATTATTTTTATTATGTAATATTCATATATGTATAAATAAACATCAGTATTTAATAAAATAATATTATATATATATAATTTTATTTATTATAATAAATTTTTTAATATATATGTGGTTATATTTTATATTTTATGTTTATATTTTTATATAAGTTTATATAATATTATAAATATATTTATTTATTTATTTAAATTTTACAAATATGTTTATATGTTTATATTTTCATATTATATTTTTTTTATTTTTATTTTTATATTTTATGTATCTATGTGTATATTTATATTTTATATTATATATATATATATATGTTTATATTTTATGTTTATATTCCCTATTTATATATATTTTTATATTATATATATATATATGTATACACCTTTATATATATATATATCTGTGTGTGTGTGTCTGTTTGAGTGTTTGAAAATATATATATGTATGTATACATATATATAACTATCCCC
This sequence comes from Viscum album, assembly GCA_963277665.1. Classification (NCBI taxonomy): domain Eukaryota; kingdom Viridiplantae; phylum Streptophyta; class Magnoliopsida; order Santalales; family Viscaceae; genus Viscum; species Viscum album. The sequence continues at coordinate 1,825,159,393 of OY728150.1, read as the reverse complement.
ATTTTAAATAATGGTATTAATGTAACTAAAATATACATTTTATCATAAATAAATGACTATATTTAAAATATATATGTGTTTATATATATATATAAATATGTGTGTTTATATATATATATAAATATGTGTGTTTATATATATTTATATATTTATATATGTGTTTTTGTGTTTATATATATATATATATATCTATTTATATATATGTGTGTGAGTGTACTTTTATATATTCATATATATATATAAATATATATTTATAATGATGCAGGGAAATGAGCTATATTAATATATATATATATATATATTTCCTAAAAAATGTCACCAATTTAGAGATGATTCCTAAAAAATGTGGTTACATTAGTGATATTTCTAGAAAAAGCCCTAATTTAGAAACATTTTTCAGAAAACATTGCTAATTTTTCCGTGTTTTTCATGAAATGATACTAATTTAGCTTTTTTTAGGAAAAGTCACTAAATTAGTTTTTTCTAGGAAACACCATTAAATTAGTGATGTTTTTAGGAAGTGTTGAAAAAATTTGTGATGTTTTTCAGCAAAATTAATCACATTACTAAATTAGTGACGTTTTATAGAAACAATACAAAATTCATGATGTTTTCTATAAAATTCTATATTTTAGGAATGTTTTCAGTGAAAATTCACCAAATTTTAAAATTAACAACATTTAAAAAAAATAGCTAAAAATGTCTCCAACTCACAACTTTTTGTTGTGTCTCACTCTTATTATTCATGTATTTGAAAAGATAATGTTTTATGACATGACTTATGTTTATGATCGTTGACTGAATGTGTATGAACCTTTTATATTATGTCCACGATCTCATACCCTTATACTTATCTTATGTATTCTTATGATCAAAAATTTATATCTACTATATTTACCCTTATGTATCATATGATCTCACCCATTCATGAGTTTATTTTCCTTGGATTAGGAAGAATGGTTTAAGTAGTGTATGTCTGTCAAGGGTAATAAATGGGAAGATATTTACTAGAGATGTTGAAGATCTTTCACGAAATAAGAATACAATGTATGTAGTCTCCAATAACACTAAAACATTACAATCCTTAGGATTTTATTTTTAAAAATTTATTGAATATTCATCCAAAATAAAATAATATTTATATATGAAATGTTTTTGTCACTATATATTCCTTAGACTATATTATGCTAGTGGGGAATTATAAATAAAATAAAATGAATTTTACCAGATTGGATTAGTAATGAGAAGTTATTCCCTAGGAAAAAAGAGTCAACATTGGGAGTATATACCATATTATAATTGATGGGTCCAATTAAAAAATATATAAAATCGCATCCATGTGTCTCCTCTCTATATTAATGAAAGGACACTGACCCTTAGTTATACTCACACTATGAAACACTAATAGTGACCCATTTTTTATGTTTTCTATGCTAACATTCTTTAGTAGAATTATAATATAATCACCTTGAATCATTTTAAGAAACATTTTTTATTAATCTCTATAGAAAAATTTTTAAAAAATTATGTTTCTTCTCTTATTTATTTTATTGAGAATCATTTTTTCCAATCAATCTTTTATCGATATTAATATCAATATATCATTATTGATGAGTAGTTTAAAATCTATATAAAATATTGGAAATATAATAGTGACCTCACAATATTTCTTGTAAACTCAAAATTTTATACTCCAGATTCATTTGTGTTCTGGAATAAATAACAAAAATATTGCATCAAAAAACATGGATATTCATACTCCAATAATATTACATTAATCTATAAAGGTTCCATGTAAATTTTCATAATTTTTATTGTTTATTGATTCATCAAAACCACTATTTTTTATTATATATACATTTTTGAATAGTTTTATGTTAAAGAAATTTTTTTTGATATCCATCCATTAAATTTCTTAACTATAGAATGATGTAGTAACAAAAAAAAGCATATTGGACTAAATTATGAATAATAGTGAGAAGATTTCACCATATTCAATACCATATATTTATTTATGTATATTTTTCACATATATAAAAATATAAGTACACACTATATATCAATGTTATTTTCCATTTGAAAAACCCATTTACACCTTGTAGTTATTACAACATTAGGTTGATTAACCCAGTTGTAATATTAGTTTTTGTATAAGGTGTTCCTCCTCAATTTTGTTGAATCTACCCATTTTATGGAATAAAAAATTATAGAAACCTCACTATTGATAGTAGTTCAATATTTTACTAAATCAGTTTCATTTCCATTTTCAATAAAAAAAATCACATCTCTCATTTACCCTATCAATCCATTCAGGCCTCTGAGTTATTTTTGTCATCATCATTTAAATTTTTATAAAAAATTGTGGAACTCTCAAATTCTATCACAGATACATTTATTATTTATTATTACTGATGTTTTCAATTTCTAGGTTTCCTCCCTCTCCAAATGTTATAAATATATTTTTTCTCATGAAAAATTACATAATACTCCAAATACAATTTTTAACATAATGGATTACTAAAATAGTAATTCATCATTTATTTTGGATACCAAAAATAAATTTTAATCATTTTTTTTCAAATATTATAAGAAACATTATCATTCACATAAGATCACAAGAAATTTTTTCATGGAATAATAATTGATAAATTTATCAATCCATATCTAATATTATATATTTAAAACTCTCAATGGTGGAATATGGTTTAATGTAAAACTAGTAGTCTTAACTACATAATAAGAAAATAATACAGAAAGGTCACATTAACTCATCATGGATTTAATCCTCTATAATAGGATATAATTCCCAATTTAGATTTATCATTTTAAAGACTTATAAGAGGAGTGATATAGATAAAATAAGAATATTCTGTCAAATGATCACAAAATTCATGGGTAATGTATTCTTCACCTCAATTTGATCATTTTTTTAATTTTACAAGAAGATTATGTAATTCATTTCAGTACATTTAATACTTCAAAAATTGAAAACTTTTTTTGATGTTGTATAACACTATACTATTTAATATGGAAATTGGAAAATATAAATCAGTATGTATTTATATTAATAGATCAATAGTACATTCCCATTTTTAATTAAAAATATTTTTATTCATCATCCCAAATTAATATCATTCACCTTTTTTAAATGATTCATAATAATATTTTCCTAATAATACATCTTCATGGAGTGTTTGGATATTATTTTCATCTAAATTTGTAATGAGACAACACCATCAATAGGTGGTTCTATATCTATTAACACATTATATCCATACAAGTTATGAATTTTATTTAATTTTGGAAAAACGTCATGGATTTTAGTGTTTTTAGTTAGTTGGAGGTATTGGTAGGGGATCTAGTTGTAAAATTATAGATTTGGAGTTGGGTATGGGATATGATTCTAATACTATGGGATTATCACACCACAGTTAATAATGGTTATGTTGTGATGAGGGTTATGTTGGAGTATTTTTTGGTTCAATAAGATTAAATTTTATAGGGGGTTGACAATTATGCTATACTAATAGAGGGTTTCACTATTATATTGGATGAACAATATTAATCTTTTTACCATATAAGATTATATTTTTATTATAGGTTCCATGTCACACAATAATCCAAGTGTTGGGTTGTGAATAACTACATAGTGGTGTAAGGTGTTGTGTCGTAGTAGAGGGGTGTTGCCTTGTGAAAATGGGATAGAATATGAGAATTTCTCCATGAAAGGGGGTTTCACCATGAAACCTTCATGTCTAGATATCATAAATCATCCCTATAATAGAAAAATATAATTTTCATGAGGTTATATTGGGTACATCTAATGGCCCTCATCGGATTATTCTAGATTTCTATAATTATCTCCCCATATATCATTATATAATACCTAATGGGGTGTTTTTTCATGTTTTTTAATTCCAACTAATAGAGGCTAAATGATATGGTGGTTTTCGATGAATTATACCCTGCTAGACATGGGTAGGTGGTCCCTTTATTTCACATTGGTATTTACATGTGTCGTAATAATTATATGCAATGACTGAAGCACCACTTTTTACTCATGGAAAAGGAATTAATTTTAACTGATTTATTCACTAATAAAGCACTAACCAAACTTGTTAGACATTTGATAGGTCTTTTTAGTGGTATATATCACAATCAATGGTCATTATTGTCCATTTTCTATGTTAGTTTATTTCATTGACCCTGAAATTTTACATGAGATTGGTGTTTATTCTTGATAAATGCCTCTATAAACCTCATGGGATATTCTAGGACATTCCATAGAAAGGAATTAGTTTAAAACTCATTATGCAATGGGAGGGATATCGTATATGTGATACATTTTACTATTTTGTACCATAATAAACTAATACATTATGAGTTAAATAATATTAAATATTATGACAAGTATTATAAAAATGATTTTATTACTAAGATTGATTTTTTGGGATATTTTATCTACCATAAATGTGTTTTTTGTTGCTTATCAATAGTATGAGTTGAGTTGGATGTACATCATCCAATGAGATATAGTGAGTTAGTGGAACCACTTCCAAATTGAGATATCATATTGGTGGAGCATCATTCACATAGTAGTTCATCTTGTAGGTTTATAATCCTATTTGAGATTGTGGATAGTAGAGCATCAACCATAAGAATTTTTTTTTGTTTTATATAATCCACCGATGTAAGTAATCATAGTTGTTAATCATCAACTTGGGGGGAATGTGTATGTTTTCTTTTGTCAACCTTTAGACTATTTTTGGTGATTTTTCATCCACACAAAGTTGGAAAATGGTTTTATATCATCCACCAGAGGGGATGATTCTAGTGGTTTTCTATCTATTAATGTTGTTTCGTATTAATGGTACATCATCCACCAATTTTATATAACTATTATAATTCATACACCTAAGTATGGGTATTATTTCTTGATCATCCACTGGGGATCGGTGATACCCCATTCATTGATTGATTTCTCTTTCATTTTTGACATGATATTAGTGAAGGATCAATCAACTGGATAGTTTTTTACAGTGATTCTTAATTGACTTATAATATTTGATTATGATAGCTTCTTCATGATGATTTTTATATAAGTAATGATATAACATTCTTCCTCAACATGTGTTCTAACCAAGGGTATATTATCCCACTCCATCATTGTTCAACGTAGGTATGGTCACATGTGACTTGGAAACTAAACAATTCATCATGTTATCAGTTATTTATTTATTACTTCATAACAATTTATATCAAGAATGAATGTTTATTTTTTGGACATGTCAGGGAAATGATTTTGGGTTTCTTATTTGGTTTTACTCGCATACTAATAAGGAACTATGGTACTCAAGAAGACTTCGTGTTTCCTGACCCTTATTAGTTAAAGTGACCTACTACCTTGGATAGCCGATCATGTAGAGCTTCATTTGAGTTTGGATATGGGGCCTAGTTTGGAATCTGATCCTATTTTTTGCAGACCACATCTCCAATTATTTACTTTCAGTGCCTTTTAAATATTATCTACCCATGAAAGATCATTTTGTTTATTTATATAATTTATGACATGCACAGTTTCTCATTTTGATATAGTATAAAGTGGTTATTTATTATTAACTAGAATTTAGCTATGTTTTATATCTTTTTTTTTGTTATATTTGGAAGAATGATTCTTGATATAGATTTCATAGTGTTTTGATGGTTATTTTTACCTAATGTTATAGTATCCCCAACTAAAATATATCTAATGTCACCACCTATTGAAAGCCTCTGACTTATGGGGAGGAATTTTTTACCTACATAACTACCTAGTTCAGTCATAATGGAGGTGAATTGGATTGGGGATGTTATAACTTGGTATCACATACCTTTTTTATTTATATTTTGGGAACTATATATAAGAGATATCAAATATCATAGAATGGTATAGATCCTTTATATGGGAGTAGATAACCCTCTAATATGGTAACTCCATGTAATATGATATTAGATTATAATTCATGGGTTTTCTTTTAAAATAGGGTTACTTTTCCAAACATGGTGTATTATAATTCTGACTAATGGAATATTTCTTTTTATTACTTATAATTGATATTTTTAGTATACTCAGTCTAGGTTAACTCCACATTGATCAAACTAAAAACCCCATATTTCAGGTTTACCTCACTATATGCCAGAGGTTGTAGAAAAATGACAAGGGTCTATAAGTAATTTTATAGATAATATACACTCTATTATGTATAAATATAAAATATAGGTGATGTAAAAAATTATCCAAAATCATCGTATTAAAATGGATAAAACTAAACATGGTTGGTAGATGATAATAATAAAAAAAATAAAAACATCATTTTTAACAACATTTTTATATGTAATATCTTGCAGTAATATGAAAAAGAAAATTATCACTTATACTCCAACAATGAATTATATTACAAATATAAATAAAAAATTAAATGTGTCAATAGAAAAATAGGGTCCTTATTCTTTACCTAGTCCAACCACCCAACTATATCTAATACCACCAGGTAAACCATCCAATGTGGGGACCCAATCCTTGGCCCTATAACTTAGAGGAATTTTTGAGTACCAAGATTCCTGAAAATAGAGTATGTAAAACTCAAAAGTCATTTTTCAATGTTGTCCCAAAACATATCCATCACAAGAATGTTCATTTATAAATTGATACGCTTATAAATAAAAATTAATAGGAAATGGAAATAATAATAAGTGTGTCACAGCAATGCATGTTACATGATCACCTGGTGTGAAAAATACTTATTTTATCCATTGTTTGGGTTTCAAAACATATAACATAATACTCAATTTTTCAACCCACCCTCTGTAATATTAAATGTGAATATCATCCCATCATTGTAAAGTAATCAACATAAAGATAATGTGCCCCAATAATATAATGAGAACAATGGTCATAACATTCCTATGATATCACAATAATCCATACATGGGAATTATATATTGATAAAAATAAAAAATAGTGTCTCTAGTGTCCCTAATAGTCATATACAAGAAATTATCTCATCCTAACTATAGTAACAAGATATATCATAATTCCCCAAGTATCAAGTTTAAACAGAAGTGGGAGAAGAGTCCTAAGCATTACGACACGTCTTATATGTGGTTATCCCATCCCACAACAACCAATCCTACAAAAAAATCCCATCCTTTTTCTAGGAATCATCTCTCTATGGGAAGTTAATCCCACTTCTAATAGAAATATCAAATAAATACATATTTCATCTTGGGTGTATCATGAGTCAAAGGTAATATCATCACATATTCATCAATACTCATACAATCATTATAACCCATTCCATATACACACCCCAATTAAGCAACATCATGCCACAACCAATGAAAATAAAAAATAACATAAAATTTCAACCTGTGTATAATTTAAATGGAAGGGCATCACATCCAATATGAATCTACAGTTATATAAGTATCCCAACCCCTTCTATGGAAGCATATCACCATGTGTTATCCATCCCACTTCTACGGAAAATACAAAATAACTTGAAATTACATCATGTATATAATGTGAGAATCACAACATCATGTCCCATATGTATTTATAATTGTACATGTGTTATGTTTCCTTTATTATAATCTTCTCACCATGGTATGTACATACCACTAATAAATGAATTAGACAATTCTCAGTCATAGCATCCCCTCATTAAAATTACCACATACATATGGATATTAATTTCCATGGGATTGTAGTTATTTCATACCACAGTAATGATAAATCATCCTAATAATGATATCATCATGTTATAAATTTCATCCCTCATTAAAAAGAGATAAGGGGTTACCTCACCCCATATCTTATCCAAAAACAAAATAGAAATTTTGTACCATTCCATAGGACTCGTTATACAAGTGGTTATATTATTTCAAGACATAGGCTATATTGGAGTTATTGGAATGGTTTTCCCATGCTCTAAAATTTATATTATGTAATTGGTAAACACGTTCACCACATAATAATAAAATTAAAATGTGGAATGTAATCTTACCATATAAAAAAACAGAATATGGAATAATAAATAAGTTAAAATATAAATAACCCAAATGATAATAAGTAATGAATAATTATCCACTTGGGTCAAGCCCCACACTAACCTTCCATAATACACATATTTCTTACTCAAGGGATTCTAAGGGAACCTTTTCTAGGTTCTCTAAATTGTTATCTTATTTGGGGGAAAACCTCTTGATTATAGATCTATAATTACAAATGTCTTTAATTTATTCATTGGACCTTGGTGTATATGGAATAATAATAAATCACACGAATCTACAAAAAGTTACCCAATATCACCAACCTTATCATGAGTAATGAAGTAAAAAAAATATCATGAAAAGGTACACATCAACCTCTCTCAAATATACACATATTCAATATACTGGGTGGAAAAAAAGAACACCAAAAAGATCATGGATAACATATAACAACAAAATAGAATCCCAAAATGATTCCATAGTGTAAAGTAAAACACTCTTCAATTTAATCCTATGAGCATCGATAATCAGGGTTGTAAGGAATGTGAATAATATGGTACATTATGGTCCTAAAATTCCTTACCCAAATCAAGTTGTTCAAAGAAAATAAATTTTAATTTAAGTTCAACCATACACATATAATGATTCTTCATATCCTATATCACATGAAATAACCCATAAAATATATAAAAGGATTATAGACCACTAACCTCACACCACTTGAAGTTTCCTCTTTGAATATAACAAGAGGTATTAACATTGATAGGTAGATTTCCAAAAAAAACAAGAATCCTACATAATCAATGGTATAAATGATATAAAATGATGAAATTTCAATATAAATAGTTTTTAAATCATTGTTTAGTGATAGAAATAAATTACAAGATCTATCTGAATGGACAGACCATGATTCCAAACACAAACAAAAAAGAAATCAAATGAATGTATGTAGCATCAAGAGGGTGAGAGATACAGTTACCAATGCCAAAAAAAATTAGGGTCCCACATTTTATTTTTATTTTAATATTTAATTTATTTAATCTAATTTATAAAAAACTACACATGTTAGGAAGTGTAGCGTGACCACAATGGTCAAAACATAATTCTTATACCCGACCAATTTTGTAATACAACCCTTCTAGCCATGACATTACACCCAATACCCTATAGATCCAAAACCCATCATAACCTATAAAGGTCATGTTGTTTTATAATAATCCCCATCTTAGAAAAGGTTCCTACCATTAATCATGAGTTGGGATTCAACATTCCATCATTTTGACTCAAAACATTTCCCCTCAAAAAAAAATTCATGACACAGCCTAGGGATTATAGTGAGATTACCCACCCACAGATAAATTTTAGTCATACATGGTAAAGGAAAATTGAAAAATATTCCAAAAGATAATCCTAAATTATATTTAAAATTACACAAATCCTTATTTTCTGATGTGGGTTTCAACACTTTGGAAATTCTATTCTAACACAAACCACACCACAATGCATCACTCTAACTTCATTAATACACCTATCATCATTCCCAAAAGTTAACTTTGAATAAGATAATCAAGGAATAGTGACTCTTATTTTTATATGAGTGGACATTAAATCTACAAATATTTATCTTATATAACATTTGTCCATGTTTTAGTGCTCTATGTTAGGGATAGATCTTTGACCAACATCAAAATTTGAGACAAATCTTAGCCCATCTCCCAAAACTGATCCTCAAGACTCAATACAAACCTCCTCCACATTAGATACCACATAAAAAATATAAATAGACATTATAAGTGAATATAAAATTGATAATAACAAATAGGAATTTAAAAATAAAATAAACCCTTTCTTATGCACTCAATGAAATTCAGATTCCTTTGGTTCTACTGACAAAACATGTGGTGTGAAATTACAATATTCTTAAAGGATAATATTATAATGATTAATATTTTAGTTATTTAATATTTCAGTAAACACATATATTGAGTTTTTCAAAATAAAATATTGTCAGAACACTACTTTTCTGGTCAATTACAATGACTATTATGTGATCCTATATGAGATGTTTACCTAACCAAAGAGAGGGTATGTTAGACAAGACTCAGGACCATATTTGAATCCCTTGTATCATACAGTTTTTATTTATTATAGATTGGATTTTGCCTATTATTTTTTACACTAAACCATGATAATTATAGATGTGATTGAATTTTATTCTGAATCAGGTGCTTGGAAATGTAGAGACATTCCACCATGAAGACCTCAGGTTGAGTGTCAAGAAAGAAAAAAAGGATTATTTCTCATAGGTAGTGGAGTCAGATCAACCAATAGTGATTTTTCTCTAATTTTTTAGAATATGTAATAGAGTTTAAATCATGTTTTTCCATCTACCAGGCATGGGTCACCAAGATTTGGGTTGACCATGTTCTACTTGACTCACTGGTTCCATTTGTATTATCCATAAAACATTGTATGATCAAGTGGATCATGTTCTATAGATTGTTTTATAGAGTCTATAAATATATATTCAATATCGTTGAGATATCCCTAGAGATTTTGTTGAATATAATCTCGTATTTTATCCAAGGACTACTGACACACTGGTGGGAACTTATGGTATTTACAAAAAAGAATGTGGTATTTTCTTGGAAATTATTTCCATCTTGATTTTTCATAAATAACCTTAGAAACATTAATAACTACTAAATATAGTGAGTTTAAACATCTTTTATAATGCACTATATACAATTATAGTTTATTCTATTTTACTTGGTGTCCTTCTTAGAGGTCTTGAATCAGACTCTGATTATGAAGGATAAGAAAACTAAGGGTATATATTCTAGTAAGTATACATCCTCTATCTATTCCATGTTTGGGTCATCAAGTAGTAGGATGTATAGGTATGTGTAGTGTATTTGGGGAAATGATATTTATGGAAGTAAAGGTAGGGTTATCATTTCCTAAAAAAGGGAAAATATTGTTTGAGTGTTACTAATATTGGAAGCTTTGGCATATTCAACTTTATTTTGATAGATATCCAAAAAGTGATTCTTATTTGTTGATATAGGGAAATATAATATGTGTTATATAATCACACCATAGAAAGATAATGAGAATGGATCTAGTAAAGCTAAGGGATTTGAAGAAAGAGCAGGAGCATGATAATGGAAGTTCAGTTGGGGATCCTCAGTAAGATTGGGTTTTTGGGGAATTATTTGTTCCCATAGTTAATGGTATCAATTCTAGTATAATGATGTCCCTCAGGGGATTTAGGTGATAAGAGATCATGTCTAGGATTTTGGAAATTATCATTCCATTGATAAAACTCATTTTATATAGGATGGGAATTAGTCAATATAATATGATATTATTTTCATTGATTACACTATATATATTTTTATTTGATTTTGCATATTTGCACTATTTAAAATGTAAGTAGTTTATTTTTGATCTAGGGTATGAAATGTAGTATTTATATGGGATTATATATCAATAAACCCTTGGAGGGTGGGATCATATGGTATCTAAAGGTATATCAAGTGTATTAAATTTATCATTTAATATAAGATCCTATGGGATTTTTATGATAGAGATTCATATTTTCAATGTGATTCTCATGATATATTATTTGACTTTTTATTAAGCATATATCTAAAACTATTACCAATCATTATCTTCAATGTCCTTATAGGTTACTATTATAGATATATTGGTGAGTTCAATTTACAAGATGGTTGTTCAGAACCTATCCATTAATAACAAGGAAATATCATGACTAGTAATCAAATGTTTCTAAAAAGCTTAAGTAGGTAGGATAGATGGTCTTTACTACTATCATTGATCAGTACTGGGATGTTATTCCTAATGATTTTTTAGGGATCTCACCTGAGTGTTAGATTAAGTTTACTATTATTATTATTCCTAGTATAAATCCCACATCCATTTTTTTTATAATTTCCCATTTAGTGCTTTGATAGAAAATGTTTAGCTTGAGGATTTATAGTAAAAGGGGTATAATTACACAAAAATTAATTCTTAGGAAGCTTCCATATTATTCTATAAGGATGGGGATGGATCACTTCATTTAAATATGGATTGATGTAGGTTTGACCATTTGATAGTTAATAATCAGTATTCACTTCCTCATATAAAAAACTTATTCAATTAAAATAGATAATTCATGTGGTTATCTAAGATCTACTTAATGTTACGTTATCATCATATGTGCATTAGAACATTATATATTTATCATACTACCTTCATGAGTAGGTATGGAATTTATGAGTATCATGTGATGTTTTTTAGGATAATTAATTCATTAACAGTGTTTATAAACTTGATTAAAAGGGTATTCCAACTATATCTGGATTTATTTATTGTTTCATTCATAGATGGTATAATATTTTTCTCCAAGTTTATGGGGGGTTATTATTTTTATCTGGAGATCATTCTATGTATAGTGGGGAAAATTCATATGTATGCTAATATATTGATGTGTAGAGTATAGATTTTTCAGATGTTCTTCCTATGGCATGTGATATATTAGGCATGTATATAAGTGGGCCTAGAGAAATTAAATTCTATATTTTCTCAATATTATCATAATAACATTATTAATTTCCATACATCCATGAGATCGTAATGTTAATACTAATGTTTTATCTAGTACTTATCTCATTTGGTTATGCTTAAGAAGGTCCTAAAAAATGGGGAGATGTTTCATATCCTAGAATTTGAATTGAGCTCCCTTTATGATCTGAAATGGAGAATGTGTTTTATGTAGATCTTGGAAATACCTAAACTATGTTAGAAGTATACATTGTATTGTAACATGTTAAGATTTAATCATAGAGAAGTTATAATTTAGGGATAGTGAGTGGTCACTAATAGATCATGGAAGTTGATTCTACATTATCATAACTACTCGATTAAATATTTAGAGTTTTTGGAGGGTGTGCATACATATATATTTTGACGTCACTACCTTATAGATACATGTTTTGTTGTGTATACCGACCAAAAGACTATACATTATATAATCTATCAACATTATCAAAACAATCAGTTGTTTATGTGGTATTAGTACCAATATTATATTGAATTTAAGATGGAATATAGAGATAATTTCATGAAAAATTCATTATGTTTGAAGACTCAGGTGCTAGTGGTGTGGGTGTATAGCAGTGAGTAGCGGATGATGGTCCTCTTTTTTGATATTCACGTTAATGTTTAAGAGTTTCATGGTATAGTTACCATTATAGAATTTTATTATAAATATTTAATTGTAAATATGGTAAAGTAGGTTCAGTTTTCTTATATTATGTTTTGGTGATTAGGGAAAATATATGTGGTGGGGACACACAAACCGATTGGACCTTATATACAAATGCAGTTCATTACGTATGAGGATGGGTTATGTTCCACACAAGTAATCATGACGGGTTGATGTGGGAATAAAATTTCTAAAAATGGGATACTCATCTAGGTATTACCAAGACCATTCAAGAAAATCACATGCAGTATTGTAGTATTTTGATAGAGAAGGACCAAGAGGTGTTTGTTTGAAAATGTATCACTAGTCAATAAGTTGAGTTCTTTCACTATTATTCTTCAATAATTACCCATTCCTAAGTGATATTTTGATAATGTGACCATATAATTCATGATGTTATCTTTATGGTGGTTTTATATTAATGATTTGGTATGGGTTATCAGTGAATGATTGATTGATGTTTGGAATTTCCTAATAATCTATGATACCTTTTCTACAAATGGGATAGGAAATATTTATATCTAGGGGTAAATGTTTATTTAAGGGGTTTTTAGAAGATTTATAACATATCATGATAACTATTTCACTTTATTATAATGGTTCTATATAAGGTTTATTATACTCTTATTCTCTTGATCACTAAAAATCATCCTCAAACCGATAGGTTGTCAGATCATAACATTTAAGAGTTAAATGATATCTTGTGAGCATGTGCCCTTAATTTTGGTGGTCCGTAGTGGAACCAGATTGTTCTTACAATGTTTCTCGATAAAAATAGTTATAAAAATCACATCATTCATTTCCTTTTGAGGCCTGTATAAGGTATATTATGTTGGTTACCACTACATTGGTTAGAGGTTATAGAGTTGGGGATTATTGAGTTTGTCCTTATGCAGGAAATCATAGAACACCATTGGAGAATGAGGAAGTGGTTTGTTCCTACTTAAATTTAGATGAAATCATATATTTACATGTGATTCCATCACCTCAATTTTGAACCATGTGATGGAGTATTCATAAAGATGAAATTTTATTAGGGAAATAGGTTTATTTTATGGTATGTAGAATTAGCACCCAGACTTATAAGGTTGTTTATGGTTATCGAGAAGGTTATTTACATGGAATATTGGTCAGTGATACTTCATAGATATAGTTCTATAAATTATGTATTCCTTGAATATCATATTCAAAGATACCATCTACACCCTTATCATGTGTTAAGAATCGATGATGTTAATATAGATCTAGACATGTCCCGAAGGAGCTGTAAATTCCTCAACCCTATTTACAACAAATTAATCAATCTAATGGGATACAAGTCCACAATTTACCCTTAGATACTCCAGAAGATACCAACTAGTGTCGATGGAATATGAGTATAATATGGGGATACTAATCCATATTTATCAGGGAGAATAACATTGGAAAATAAGGGGAAAATATAAATAAAAATAAGGTACAGAATAAAACGTGATATGTTTGAGATAATATCATGACCCATTTAATAACACAGTGATCCTGTATTCCCAAAATTAAATGTCATCTATACCAAAAATCCATATATAAAAAACCAAATTTCAAAAAGGAACAACCGATTAAAAACTATAGTGACCCCCATAATGGCTTGAGTACATTCCGGGTACCCATCATTGAACTTCCAACCCATCCAAAAAAAGATAATCATATGTCATAGGTTATGTTACCTTATACTAAACTACATTAATAGTGTATGCACAAGTATCAATAGTGGATCGATACGGGTGAGAGTATGACTCAGTAGGACACCATCAATGGTGTATAAACTAATATCTAATCTGAGTATATATATTTCATTACAATGTGTTAAATAAAATAAAGGATACGAGGAAAGTAATTAAATACAAACCATGATGAACCTCGGTCCCTTCAGTGACACCTAGGATTACCATACCTTCTATGACTAGTGATAGATGTCTCTAATCAAATTTTCATGATAATAAGATCAATTGAAATCCCAATAGAAAAATTATGGAATTTAGAGTTATTAGTACATAAATAATTTAATGTGGAATCACCGATGGAATTATGAATCAAAAAATATAATACTCAAATCCATGGTAGTCAAAAAATCAATTTTCATGTGTTAAGTCCAATGAAATTTTTTTAGATATCTTCCATGGAATTACCATAAATTATGGCTCCACTAAATCCATAAATATTATCCATGTCAATATCAATCATTTGGTATCCTTATAAATCCAAGGATCTAATCAATGGCATTACCAACCACTAGTATTTCATTATTTTAGTCATTTAACTATTCCAGAACGATGGATGAATCCAAGGAACACTTCCAAATAATTTGGATTCATTAAAATTTTAATTTATCAATTCATTTTATCTTATTCTTCAAGGAGTTTCATTCACCCAACCCATTAATGAATTCCCACAAATCCCACATGTTGAGTAAAATTACCAGGTTATAGGGAATAATTTTTTCACATCTATTGTCTCTCTTTTAACTATAAAAGCAATCACATTGGTCATGCACATTCCATGAGTGGATATATTCATGGTATTGGTGTTAATAATGGATTTATCATATCCAAAACATTATAAAATATAAATAATTAATTTTATTGATTAAAGACCACATACCTTATATTTTTGGGAGCTCGCTCACTTAATATCAAGATTCGTTTTCGGAAAAAATGGTAGAAACTAGAGAAGTAGGTAAATACTCTTAAATTAAGGTGATTTACACAAAAACACTGATATATCTAGATCTACAAGAGTAAATGATTAAAGGAGGAAGGATTACTAATATTCTTACCTTATCCTTCTAATCTCATCCAAAAGCACTCTGAATAATAGTGAATGAATAGAGAACCACCATGGAAGAAGTAGAGGAAGGGGGTCACGTATGGGATGTGCTACTATTAAAACAAAGAAAAATGTTAATTGATTGATCAATGTTAATAAGCTATATATCAAAAAATTCCACTATTTTAAGGGGAACATGGTCTGTTCAAATGGTTGTCCAAGCTATACACCAATTGTGATAAACTCCACTATCTAAAACTCACCATTTCATTTGGTTATATCCCATAGTTAACCAATGGTATGCCAATAATATGAAAATTAGAAGATTTCATCATATATAATCACATTTTATTAGTTCCCCATGCATGGTTATAAAGCTACGAACCTTTGAAAATAGGGATACATAGTAGGGGATAATGGTTATCACTAATCATGCACCATATGCTGCAAATCTTAGAAGAAATACTTTGAGCCTCAGACCCCCAAGATGCTCCCACAGTATCCCCTACACTCGTTAACACATATAATAAAAGAAATTATGAGTATTTTAACATAGTTCATGTAGACCCATACCTCGAAATGTATATGAGATGTTACAAAATTCCCATAATATAAGCAATTCTCCCCAAGATTTGGTGCCAAGAATCACTAAATCACTTTGATGAATTACTGTATCCATAGAGTTTACATATCTAAATATAATTTCCATGTTTCCAATTTATTTCCCATTTTATTCCAATATACATGAACCAATGGAATATTATTACCGTTTAGATTATTTTCACTATTGTATACTATAAAAATATGGTGCTCCTACAATGATGAATCAACCTCTATTAAAATATACTTAATATAAAATATATGATATGGGGTCTGATGATACAATAGATGTTGATAGATAGAAATAAAATCATGCATAGTATAGTATCTTAGAGGAAGAGATAATTGAAATTATATTGTTTTAATCATGTTTTTAACATGAATTAACCCACAAGACTCAATACTAACTTCCCTTGTTTATGAATCCTATATTTCCAAAACATTAAAAAATATTCAAGAAGGCTCAACATCCCACATCAAACATTAAGGGATTATGTATCTAGGTAAAATATGATATCTAAAAAATCTAAAATGTCTCCAGAAAGTTCTAAATAAAATAAAAATACTTTGATACTTTATGCATGAGACTCATCCAATCCCATTCTCTATCTTCAAGCCAATACATAGGCTATCAACATGGAATTTATTTATAGGAACCTCAAGGGGCCATATGAATTGACATAATGTACCGACGTTTGTAATAAAACTCATACATAACTATATTACTCTCCCAAAACACCCAAAAATCGAGAGAGAAAAACTAATATAATTCCTTTTAAAAATAGATTGAAAACCCTAGACTGATTTTATTTTAGTAGGAG
Organism: Viscum album; assembly: GCA_963277665.1. Classification (NCBI taxonomy): domain Eukaryota; kingdom Viridiplantae; phylum Streptophyta; class Magnoliopsida; order Santalales; family Viscaceae; genus Viscum; species Viscum album. Next base: position 1,825,141,867 of record OY728150.1, on the reverse strand, counting down.
GTAATCTATACATAGGTTTACCGGTATACCAAGTTAATTCTATAGCCACTTCTATAATCTCGAGGTAAAACTAGAATCCATTTCTGAGATGACTCTATATGGAACCCCATGAAAGCTTACCACCTTTCCAATACAAAACTTAACTATCTAATCAATATAAGAAGCATAATTTATTGTTATGAAATGATGTGATTTTTTTAGTTAATCAATGATGATGAAAAATGTATCATAACCTTAGGGAATCCATGGCTTCCCCATAAAAAATATCATCACCATAACATCCAAAGTTCACATTGAAATGGGTTACAATTGTAGAAGACTAGTGGGGCAGTAATGTTTATCCTTTACATATTGAAAGGTGGAGAATCATATAAAAAACCCTAGAATGACATTTCTTATACAAATCCAAAAATACTAAAGTCCCATGTCACAGTACACATTTTTTAAATATAGACGCAACTCCCATTTTGAGGCATGTAATTCTATCATCAACTCTTCTCACATGCATGTGGGGAATACCGAAAAACCCATAACATATAGAAAAAAAATAGAATCAAGAGAAAAATATATTGATAGCTCTCCACCATATATACCATCCCTCATCACCAAGAAATGTGATTTTGAAAGATTCCTCTCAATCACCGTATTTTCATGTGAAGAGGTAATTGACATTTTTGTATGAGTTTACCAACTATGATTCTTATAAACATTCGTAGACTATTCTGAAAAAAAAAATAGATATTACTCCCCACATGCTATTATACTCTTAATCCAACTGGATTTGTATCTTTTTTCTCAACTCATATAAAATTATGTTACCAATATTAGGAGTATACGCCAACTCAATATCAAAATACTAAAGCTTTTGAACCCATATCATCTTCCAAAGGTTCATCACACACTATAAAATCAGTATTCTTGGCTATTATGATTAGTATAAACCACAAACCATCCCCAAGAACATAGTTTCACCAAAAAGATCAAGGTGATGACACCTAAATATAATTAAAAATAATGAATCATATAGTCATTATAATTTGCCTCCTCTTCATGGAACCATATTTTTACTACATACTTTCCATTATCATACTAGTTTTTATAATTAATTCAACCCAATTTGTCTTTATTAATAATTTCATTTTAGTGCTTTCAGATTTATTATGCCTCTATGTTAATTTTATATCTGGGTAAATATTGATTAGATTCCCACACATTTTATTCAATTAAAAATATTAGAATATTATTTTCATTTTATCTATTAGTGTCTAAATATAAATAATTTTTGTGTATTGGGGAAAATTATATGACAAGATTATATGTTCTTCAGTGACATTATAGTTTCTCAGTTCAAGGTCACCTCATTATTTTTATAATACATAATGATGAAGTTCTCAAAGTTATATGAAAAATATCATTTTGTATATCAAAAATAATTATATAAATTTAAAACATTTTAGTGCAATTCTAAAAATAAATCTTTGGTTCTTAAAAAATTCACCAATATTGATGCATCATTTTAGGATTTATATAGTCTACAGATTTTCATGGCTACTATTTCTCAATGTTTACATGATATAGAAATAGTATAAAAATATTAAACACTGTGATATGTAAATCCAAGTGGTTGCACCCAAATTTACCCTACTGGTAAAAGCGGTTGTTGAAGTACAAGTAGGGATCGAATCCACAGGGACCGAAGAAGAAACCTTGAGACACTTTGATTAGATGCGGGATTGGCTATGAAGTGGCCAACTATGGTGTTGATTGATTTGAAGAAATATTTATTTAATTTAAAGAAAAAAACCAATAAAATTACTTTAATTAAAACAACTAATTAATGTGATTTGATCCTAGGTTGTCTCTTGGGCTTGATTGGATGTATTTGTTTTTCATTTGATTTTCTATTCATCAGTTCAAGAGAAATCCATTAAATGAAATAATCCCTCAATATCATTCTCCAATTTAATCCATACACAATTTCAAGGCTAATCACCAATTCACTTAGAGGATCAATTAAATGAGCACTCCAAGGAATTGGATCGTACTAGCACTCAAAATGTGTCATCGTTAAAGTCGGTGAAGACAAAGAAGAAGATAAATCAAAGAAAGGAACTCTTAAAATAAAGAACAAATTTAAGAATTTAAGAACATCAAATAACATTCAATAAAACTCATGAAACTCCCTAGGATCAACCCATAAAAGGTTAGACCTCCATTGATGTTATTCTATCAATGGAAGCAGGTAATTGACTTAAAGAAGCGGGATTGAAGAAAAAAGAAAAAAAACATTAATCAAAATGAACACTCCACCGTTGTGTGATGAATTCACAAGTGCGGGTGTGAATAAATTCACACTACGATTCAACGGTATCAATGTGTGAAGAAAAGGAAAATAAAAAGTGAAAAAGAATAAATTTTATTAAAATACTAAATGTGAATGAAAAACTTACATTAGAGAAATTGACGATGCCATTACAAAACAAAAGCGGGAAATTACAATTGAAAGAAAAACATGGATTCAAAGGAAAATGTAAGATGATTATTCCCTTCACCACCAGATCCTTATATAGGCATATTAGGAGCATTATGTCCACCCCCAACAATAAATTCACCCCCCAACAGTTAAAAGAGTCAAAAGGAGGGTGAAGAATCAAAAGGAAATTAACGTTACAAAGTTGACCACAAAACCAGCCAGATTCATCCTCCATTTTGACGTGTGAGTTTGACACTTCATACGGCCGAATCCGAAGATGTAATAAATAGAACATATCTTCTTACATGTGTCTTCTAGAAGCTATCAAAATTTCAGGAAATTTGGCTCATCAGTTTGGAAGTTATGGTCGAAATGGTGGGACTGATTTATGTGCATTAATGTCGGATCCACCATTTAAATCTCAACTTCAGATCCCTTTATCATCATGAAAACTTAAGAATTAGCTCCGGCCACAGTTGAATAAAATGATAATAATATTTTTATATTTCTACTGTATAAATTTGAGCTTCATTGGGCTTTTTTTATGGGCCCCACATTTGTTTGATGGGCCTTAGGCCCATTATGCTTTTTCCAACAAGTTTATGTCTTCAGGCGCAAAATTATCCATCTTCCTTTGGGATTCATCCATCGAACCTAAAAGATAAAATGTTCCAAAAAAAGTGATAAATCATATCCCAAAATTTCAAATTCATAAAATGAATATAATGTTGTCCATAAACAAATGAATTATTGATCCCAAATTTTCATTTTGAACATGAATTGCATTTTAGATGAGAAATGAAGTTCTATTTATGTAATGCACTAAAAACAATGTTTATGGACTTTGGAACAGTGAATATAAAGATATTAAAAATTAATATTAGCCACTTTCAGTGACTAATCACACCCCCCAACTTCAGTTTTTCTAGTCCCAAGAAAAATAAATTACAAATATGAAATTCAAATCCCCTTTTCTAAAAACATTTTAATACACGTTGCTCACCCAAATATCTAATACCAAAAAAAATTATGAAAACCCATCAAAATAATTAAAAACAAGCTAGGTCCATAAGCATATCCCAAGCCCAAGCCCATTCCTTTGTTTAAATTCATTGCCACATTTCATCCAATTCTAATTAAGCATGATAAAGTGTTGTGCATCATAAAAGACATGGGGCCCATTTTATTGTTCAGGGGGAAAAAATGGAAGCTCTAGGTGGGAATCACATTAAACCTTAAGATGAGTATCCATTTTTTTTAATTTTTTTGATTTTTTTTAACCACAATAGATATGAAAAGACTAACTCTGGGCAAGACAACTATGGAGTCACAATCCCCAAATGTCGGACGCCACGCATTTTGTCAATTTCATGCTCTACAATAGAGATATAAATCCTAACTCTAGGCAAGAAAACTATGGAGTCACGATCCCCAAGTGCCGGACGCCACACATTTGGACAAAACATTGCTCTATGTAGTCATTATTTTTTCAATTTGTTTTGTTTTTTTTTTGTTTTTTTTTTGTTTTTGGATACTCAAATTAAACTAAAAGTGACCCCAGAACCCTATGCTATAATGAAAGGGACCCAAGAACTCAAATTTACCCCCACAATCCAGAAGACGTGCATTGTGGCATTTTTATTAAGAGGATGAAAATTTAAACTTTGAAAATCACATCAGACAACCGCACTTTCCAAAAACTATGCTCATGAACTTAAACTTGCATTAAAATCATAATCAAGGCCTACAAAATTATTTGATATCCAATTTTAGAGTTTGCAATGTGTGTTATCATGTTCAAGATTAATGGAATGTTTCTTTTCATGCATGTTCTTATTCAAAAAAATCATTTTTTATCTCCCCCCAACTTAGAATGACACTGTCCCCAGTGTTTAAAGAAAAGAAAAGTTAAAAGGGGGGTAGGGGAGGATTTCAAAGAATAAATGATAATCATGAAATGAAGTCACTTGGTGGTTGATGATGATAGTGCATGCCATAGTCTCCGTTAACTTCTAGATTTGAGTCTCAACGGCTTTGATGGTGGTGAATGGATTTTCCTTATGACTTACGACATGTCGTTTTATTTTTTTAACCTATAAAAAACATAAAAATAAAACAAAACAAAATAAACTGATGATACATTGTCTTCTTTATATTTTCTGGGTAAGTTATTACTCAGAGATCACACCACGTGACACGGATGAATACGGCACTCCCCTTTCATACCCATCCTTACTCATAAAAGAAGAACAGGTCAACAGCTTATGGTAATTTATTATATGAAAAATAAAATGATTCACAATGATTAGAAACATGAAAACCATGGGTTGCCTCCCATGCAGTGCTTTTGTTTAACGTCGTTGGCTCGACTTGTACCCCCCAACTTATCCAATTCCAACTTTCAAAATTTTTAGGACCCCATTTTTGTCCACTTCAACTTGATTAAGATTGATTTTTTTAGAATTTGATTAATGTGAAATCCCATGGTCAATAATGAGTGTTGAAGTCCAAGGAAATTTGGTAATGGTTGATTCAGTTGAATTTCTAGTCTTTCCTAATACATCAATGACCATTCCAACATTATTGGTTTCTTGAGAAGAATGAACTACAAATACAATGTCTTTCTTATCTCCTATAGTGGGATTCTTGAGTTCAGAAGAAAGTAAAATAATTTTGATCCCGGGTTTATTGAAATTTCCTAAAGGAGATTGATAATTTGAATCAAAAATTGTTTCTTCTCCAAAACATTTAGAAAGAATTGGTTCATTTTGAAAATAAGATTCATCTTGAAAATTGTCCAGTTAAATATCAGAAGTGTGTATGGGATCACTATTCATTATATCTCTCAATGGTTCAATGATCGGTGATTCTAAAAAATGTTATTGGAGCAATATTCTGAACACTCAACCCATGAAGACAAATTTTCCCCTTATAAATCCAAAAAATTAATTTCCTCCTGATTTAAATACCCTTTAAATTTTCCTTGATCTTGTTCAGTTATCCCATATCCAAAGGTTAGTTATTTTTTCAATTCATGAGTGGTTTTTGGGATAAAAGATTCATCTATCAATGATGAGGAAAGAACATCTTGAGTGGGAATGGGTTCCTCAAAGGTCTTAAAGCTTTGTAATTCTAATTTGAAAGATGAAACTTCTGAATTCATTTTATCCATTTCGTCACACAATTGTTCAAGAATTTTTTCAGGATTAGGGTTGATATATGCTTGTACATAATGGACTTCCTCATTATTTATCTTTTCAATCATTCTTGATAGGTATGGAAATTGATCTTTTAAACATTCAGCATCCCATTGATTGTTCATTATATCGAGTGTGGGGTAATCATTCAAGTATTGATGAAAGTAATTTTCTATCTGAGGGTATTCCCATTGTTGATTTTCTATTTGATTCCAGCCCGAGTTTATGAAAGTAAATTGTTGATGATACTCCATTGGAGTTGAATGAAATTTGGATTTGGATTTTTTTTTTTTGGACACACGAAAACAGAAAGGGGAAAAGAAAAGAGAAATATAGGTGAGAAAAGAGAAGTTAGGTGAGAATATAAGGTGGGTGTCTAAGAAAACTTACTTGGGTCCCCAGCAATGGCGCCAAAATCGGGTTGCTCCCAAATTTACCCTACTGGTAAAAGCGGTCGTTGAAGTACAAGTAGGGATTGAATCCACAGGGACCGAAGAAGAAACCTTGAGACACTTTGATTAGATGCGGGATTGGCTATGAAGTGGCCAACTATGGTGTTGATTGATTTGAAGAAATATTTATTTAATATAAAGAAAAAAACCAATAAAATTACTTGAATTAAAACAAATAATTAATGTGATTTGATCCTAGGTTGTCTCTTGGGATTGATTAGATGTATTTGTTTTTCATTTGATTTTTTATTCATCGGTTCAAGAGAAATCCATTAAATGAAATAATCCCTCAATATCATTCTCCAATTTAATCCATAAAAAATTTCAAGGATAATAACCAATTCACTTAGAGGATCAATTAAATGAGCACTCCAAGGAATTGGATCGTACTAGCACTCAAAATGTGTCATCGTTAAAGTCGGTGAAGACAAAGAAGAAGATAAATCAAAGAAAGGAACTCTTAAAATAAAGAACAAATTTAAGAATTTAAGAACATCAAATAACATTAAATCCAAATCATGAAACTCCCTAGGATCAACCCATAAAAGGTTAGCCCTCCATTGACGCTATTCTATCAATGGAAGTGGGTAATTGACTTAAAGAAGTGAGATTGAAGAAAAAAGAAAAAAAACATTAATCAAAATGAACACTCCACCGTTGTGTGATGAATTCACAAGTGCGGGTGTGAATAAATTCACACTATGATTCAATGGTATCAACGTGTGAAGAAAAGGAAAATAAAAATTGAAAAAGAATAAATTTTATTAAAATACTAAATGTGAATGAAAAACTTACATTAGAGAAATTGAAGATGCCATTACAAAATAAAAGCGGGAAATTACAATTGAAAGAAAAACATGGATTCAAAGGAAAATGTTAAATAATTATTCCCTTAATCACCATCTCCTTATATAGGAATATTAGGAGCCTTATTTCCACCCCCAAAAATAAATTCACCCCCCAACAATTAAAAGAGTCAAAAGGAGGGTGAATAATCAAAAGGAAATTAACGTTACAAAGCTGACCACAAAACCATCCAGATTCATCCTCCATTTTGACGTGTGCGTTTGACACTTCATACGGCCGAATCCGAAGGTGTCATAAATAGAACATATCTTATTCCATGTGTATTCTAGAATCTATAAAAATGTCAGGAAATTTGGCTAAGTAGTTTAGAAGTTATTGTTGAAATGGTGGGACTGATTTCTGTGCATTAATGTCGGGTCCACCATTTAAATCTCAACTTTAGATCCCTTTATCATCATGAAAAAATCAGAATTAGCTCCGGCCACAGTTGAATAAAATGATACTAATATTTTTATATTTCTACTGTATAAATTTTAGCTTCATTGGGCTTGGTTTCTGGGCCCCACATTTGTTTGATGGGCCTTAGGCCCATTATGCTTTTTCCAACAAGTTTCTGTCTTCAGGCGCAAAATTATCCATCTTCCTTTGGGATTCATCCATCGGACCTAAAAGATAAAATGTTCCAAAAAAAGTGATAAATCATATCCAAAAATTTCAAATTCATAAAATGAATATAATTTTGTCCATAAACAAATGAATTATTAGGCCCAAATTTACATTTTAAACATGAATTGCATTTTATATGAGAAATGAAGTTCTATTTATGTAATGCACTAAAAACAATGTTTATGGACTTTGGAACAATGAATATAAAGATATTAACAATTAATATTAGCCAATTTTAGTGACTAATCACCAAGACATTTTTGTTTATTTCCTTAATTTACATGTAAGGATTAAAATACGGTTTTAAAGTTCAAAAAAATCTATGTTTTATGATATTTTTGTTGAGTTTTTGTTTTTATAGAATATTTTTGTTTCAATTTTTCAATGATATTGGGAGGTGTGGATGTTAGATTATAATGATTATTGAGATTTTAGATATGAATGAAAATTACCTAAATATATGTCTCATAGTTTTTATTCCTAATATGTTGTTAAGAGCCTATAAAAATTGAGATAAGTTTTTAATGGTGAGTTGTTTATTTTTTAGAAGGGTTTTATCCCAATATTATTATTGGTGATCTTTATATTCGATTAAAAGAGTGGTTAAGAATCCCTATATTTTATTAAAATCATCTTTAATGATCCCCCCAATTTATTAAATGTATGGTTTATAATCCTAATTCCACCAAGATTCATATATATGTTAGATTGATTTTATCCCTATATTTTACTCAAAGATTAACTTTATGATGTTGTAGCCACATTTCACTAGTTTTCTCTCCAATTTTTCATCATGATAATCACATTGATATATGAATATCAATAAGTAACATGAAAATAAATGTATTAAATACTTAGATGCACTTTTATCTCTATTTAATAAATTTTATAGATTTTATGATAAGAGGATCTTGAAAATTCTATTTCTACAATGAAAATAAGGGACTGAGATATTCCCAATGATCCAAGAACTTGGTCTACACTATTTCAAGATATAAAAACAATATGGATATAAATCATTCATGGATGACATAAAATGCCTCATAAAATTTGATTTTGGAGTATCTCTTATGATAATAATTAGTAGATATCATCATTTCCACACAACATCAAGAAAAATACATAATGAAAATGTTTCACTATCTATTGAATTTTACATGTTGTGCATTGGTTGAAGCTTTTCTAGTAGAGTATCATAATGAAATCACTGCAACATGAGCTTGATCAAGACCAAGTAATTTCATATAAAACACTACACATAAATAATTTTATAATGTTGCATATAGGGAAAAATAATCTAGATTACTAACTCCTACAATAATATCTATAGATTCTTCCCAAGAAATATTCATTCAAGATGGAATATGGTCCTCTTAAAAACTCTAGGAATAATATAGTCATCCCATCTACATCCAGTGTGTGATTTGGAAAATGGATCAAGAATATTTCAATGTAACATCATCTATACCTAGATCATCATAACAACTCATTACACTAGAAATAAGTTTATTGGGGGCATCTTGGACATGTTAATAGGAACACACAATATGAAATAAATAAGTTTTTATGATGCATGTTTTACAAAGATTTATCTCAGGGAGAATGGAAATTAACTATGAAATATTTCATGCATTAAAGAAATATCATGAGTTTATAAATGATGGAATTATAAAAAAATTAAAGCTACAATGATAAATTGGTATGAATAATAAGATTTAAATTTCAATGTTATGATGATTTATTTCATGTTTATTTTCTTATATCATCTATTGTGATGTTATATGACTTATTCTCTTGGGTTTATTTATTCATAAATTATTCATAAATTTTAATGATTCTACTCGATGTTATAAAGAACATCTTGTAGATTGACTGGAATTTATAGTAGATTATTAGTTGGTAGTTTTTTTTAAATTAAGATTGTATGTTTTTTGAAATTCAAACAGTTGAATTATTTTTATGGCAATACAACTAAATTTTTTATGTTTTTCTAAAAAAATTGACAAAATTTTTTTAGAGAATTAAACTATTTATATTTTCAATAAATTATGGCTTGATCACTACTAATATTTTTGATATATCATAAAATGATTTATTTAGTTTATTTTGAATCCATTTTTAGAGATTCTTTCTATATATGGATGAATATTGCGATGGTTTTATGTTATTATTGATGAAATTTATGAAATATCTTAACACACTTTATTTTTTAAATCTGAAAGAGAGGAGTCACTACAAATGATTTAATATTTTTATTATTTATATATATAAATATATAAATATTTCCATTTTAGGATAATAAAGAATTAATGGAGGATTACATAAAAACTCTATCAAAAATAATGTGCTGCAAAATTTTCAGTCTGTTGTTATAACTTTCATGAAAAGAGAAAAAAATTGTACATAATTATTCTCACATATTTTAAAGAAGAAGAAAGATTTTGGAACATCATATAATTTATTTTCTGGTTTTAAAGAAGAATAGTTCTTCCCATTATTAAAGAGCCAATAGATTCTACTATGTGCTTTATTAGCGATCGTCTAGATATGTCAGTTGTTACTGTAAATATGAGCTGGAGTTGTTATAAAAACCAAGATCTAATCTCTTTCTACTAAAGTGATGAATACTTGTACTCGGTCATGGAGGAGTTTCATCTTCTTGTATTGATATATAGATAACACAGTTCCTTTTAAATAAACCTAAATGACTTTTTAACTCCTTAATGTAAGGTTTCAACTTCATGTACTTTGTTATTGTGGTCCCCAAGAAAATGAACTTCTTAGTTAAAATAACCAAGCTAACCAAGAGAAAACTTGTGGAGTGGAATAAGGGATTTATATGCATTGAATCACTATACATTTTTATGCCTTGTTCACTACCTTGTTATCTTCTCTACTTCACTACTTATCTTCATGTTAGAAGGTTATAACCTCTTTAATTCAAGAGGGAAGTTTTGAATTTTTCAACATCAATAAAAATACATAATTCACCCCCTGTTATGTTTTTATCAAATTCAATATGACACAACAATTGACATCTGAGGTTGGTCTCTATAGGATATGTTTCTTTTTTTATAAATCTATGAAGATATATTTCTATTTCAACATGATACCAACAATCAGTATCATAAGGTTGTTCTGTTATAAAATATTGACGATTAATTTAGGTCAACCATAATTATTTAAAGATACACAATGAAAAGTTTCAATGGATGGCCATGGAGAAGGTTTTTCGATGATCTATGCTTCATATATCAATGGTGATAAATATGGTTTCTATAAATCTTGAATGATTATCTATTTTAAGAATCTCATTTTAAAATATTGTATGATGATTTTTATCCATATCAAATTCTTGTAGATAATTATGAAAAATGGAATACAATCATAGAAGGTGAATAGAATATAAATTCAAGATCTATGAATTTTATCATATGTTCAATTGGGATAGATGAGTTTAATCAAGTTTATTAATGTGTTATTATCTTTGAAATGATCTATACTAATACTGTAGAATATGAAGGAACTTATAAAGTTAGAAAACTAATGTAAAATACTGATAAACATATATTTGATAAATTCAGAATATATGAATATAAAAGAATTACTAAAATGAATGGTAGATCCGAAAAAACATTAATGACATTGCCACCATGGGAACTCCAATTCCAAGTCCAAATTAGGAATTAAAGGTACTTAGAGTTTAACTTTATAAGTGAAATGAAATATTCTCTATTAATAAACATTCAATACCAGTTAAAAATTTAAAGTTGACTGAATTTATCAGAAATATAATGAAGAAAGAATCTGAAATACAAGATAAAGTGGAAAATAATGTTTTTATCAAGAAGTAAAATGATACACTCGAGGTTTTGAAGGGTGAATTATCTGTTTCAAATTATACTCATATAGGTTTATGTAATGAGAAATAAGATCTTTCTAAAAAGTTTAACAAGATATACAAATGGTAAAAAGTGTAATTATAAATAATAAAGGGAATGGATTTAGATGACAAGAAGAAAAAAAGGTCAATTGAGACCCGACTATCCTTTACTAAAATATAAAAGGAATAATAATTATAAAATAAAAGGAAATAGATACATCAAGGCTACATGGGGTGAATCTAAAGATTCATTCAATGAATATATTATAAACTCAAAAGATGATCATCTGTGGGTACCAATGTTTTTCAATGTATTCCTATGATTCGGATGGAACCACGTCACACAGAAATTCTAGAGGGTGCTCTAGTGGTTGTGGTCTCAGATAAGTAGATTCATGATGTTGCTGAGTATCATAAGATTTCTTTGGTGGCTTGATTTGGGCCTGATAAGCCTCTGTTGGTGGTATTTAGATCTTTTGTGGGTTCTTTGGGTCTTATACACTCAGCGGTGGCTTTGGAATTGTCTAGGTTTTCTTTCTGTATTCATCTTTCCAACAAAAAGGCCTTGTTTGGGCTTGGGAATGGGAGGAGAGACATTGTGGATCCAGGTGTTTTACCCTTTCACATTGGTTATAATAGTTTCACTATGGTAATGAATCAAACCTGGTAGCAGTATGGATAAAACTCTCGGATCTTACCCTAAAATTCCACAATCCTTCGATTCTAGCGGTGGTGGGTGATTCCTTGGGATGCTTCCTTTATCCTGATTTGAACACATATAGTTTGATGTATGCAGCCAATCCTCGTATTTTGGTGGTGATGAACCTTTCTTTGAATTTCCCCCCCATAGCTACTCATCAAGTTCCATGAGGGGATTAAATAGTGGAAACACTTGGTCTTCCAAGATCATCCCAGATTATATTTAGTCTGTGGAAAACCTATAAAATAATATCTATAAGACCAATATAAATGAAAATTAATACATGGATTAAATATATAAGAAACAATTAATAATTAATTAGTTAATTATTAATATAACTATTAATTAGTTAATAATTAATATAATTATTAATTATCAATTATTAATTAGTTAATTTGTAATATAATTATTAATTATATAATAATTAGTTAGTTAATTAGTAGTATAATTATTAATTATATAATAATTATGTATTTAGTTAGTAATATAATTATTAATTATATAATAATTCATTAGTTAATTATTAAATTAGTAATATAATAAATTATTATAATTATTCATTAAAATTATTAGTCATTAATTATTAATAGTTAATTATATAATAATTAATTAGTTAATTAGTAATATAATTTTTAATTATTATTATAATTATTAATTATGTAACGCCCCGACCCCAGTTAAACAGAGTCGGTGCATTATTACATAACATTGGCATGATCACAAAAGATCAAGTCTTAAAAGACCGATTAGTTTAGTAGCCTTGGAATAACTAGATACATTCATAAAGTTTACATTACATTGTAAAATGAAAACTACAACAACGTAGTCTTCATAGTCTACACTCATATCCCCTCATACTATCCCTACAGGTCATTCATAAAATAATTATTCACATCCTGAGAAAAATAAAACATAGAAAGGGGTGAGCTCAAATGCCCAGTAAGGATAACAATATAGTGGAAACTTTCATAAATAAGCATAAACATTTAAGGCAATGTATAACTAAAACAAAAGCCTTTTAAACTTGAACTTCATCAAAATATGGCAGAAATAAAATGAAATAGTGTCATTTACTTATTCACATGGATATTCTACTAGTCAAATAATCACATGCAATATCAATAACCACTTTCATAATGATGGAATGCATAATTCTAGACTATCATAACCACGTATCCAAGGCCTCGTGCCAAGACTACAAATAAGATTTTATCAAGGCCTCATGCCAAGACACTAGTTTGTCTCATGAGACCTACCTATGCATCGAGGAGCTATAGCGGGCTCCACCCGTCACTTACTAAGTCCAATGCATTCCTCATATGAACAGGTTTAAACATAATATAAACATTCATATAAAAACTAGCATACGAAATGTAAATACTTTCTCCATAAACCATGAATGGTGTAAAAATAACACATCCATAATCAAACATATCACAAAAAGTTCAATACAATATGGAAGTTTTGTATCATAATAAATCAACTTTAAATAAGCTTAAAATCCATTAAAGGATGTTGACATAGATGAAATCAAAATTATTTGAGAGAAATATCTCTTTTTTTGAAATCATTTAAAAGTCACATAATTATAAAATAAAACATTTACATTGAAAATATTATTATAAGATTTTAAGGGAATCTTCAAAGATTTTATAATGGTGGAAAATAGCCACACCTTCCGTATAAGTTAAAAAAAAGACATTCTTACCTTAATTTTGTCGAAAAGGTTAAAAAGGACCTTGTTTGGAAAATGATGTAAAGATTCCCATAAAAACTTCTTATAAAAAGTAAAACAAGGGTATAAATGACTTTAACCCATATTCTGTAAAATAGTAAGAATTTTTTGAAATACATTTTTAAGAAACATGGGTGTGGATGATAAAGAGGTCCCAGTAGATAATTACGTATTAACAACCTCAGATAATGAAGAGATTGTGAAATAAACCCTTACCTTGTACTTTTCCTTGGTTGAGGGTAGTTTAACCTCCTATATAATAGAGAAATAATTGTTATTAAATTATACAATAGTCATATACATTAATATGATATCATATATGATCTTTTAACATTAGTTGTTAATAATATCTTAGTATTATCGTCATTTCGGGTGTTAACTTACTCGTTTTCTTTTATATATTTTGTTACATAAGTCATGTTTGTTATAGATAGGTTGTATATTATTCATATCCATAATGATATCAAGTCCTTAAACATTATTTTTAACCATCAAATTAAAATTATTCTTGAATGGATAGGATGGGGAATGAATCTCATCGCGTTCGTGGAGACGGTAGTCCGTACGTACGCACGAGCGACAATATCATTATTTTGATATTAAAATAATATATAATTGGATGGTATATCATATATACAGAATAATTATAATGTTATATTTATTATTTAATTCAATTACACATCATTATCATACTCATCCAAATAATAATGTTTTGAATAACAATTACACCACGACGTGGAGACGGTAAGTCGTACGTACGCACGTATGGTGACATGTCATTCAAAGGATGGATAAAATACTGAATATGGTTGTACCATATTTATAATAACATCACAGTATATATAAGATACTGTATTTATTATTTTAGAATTGAAATAACAAAGAAAGAATAAGTTGAAGAATAAAGTAACTTGAAAGAGGGTGGTGAAAACATTGCCTCTTCTTCGGGTTTTTCCTTTTGATTTGATCAAAAGGGCCACTTAGGTTGTCTTTATGATCAAACTAAGTCTTCTAGGTTGAAGTGAGGTAAGTTGGGAGGATATTTGGTTAGGTTTTGGCTGAGCCAAAAGGCTTTGAATGTATGAATAATTGGTTAGAATTGGTGTCCTTTTATAAGGGGGAGGTGGGGCTCTTTAGGAAAAACTTAAAGTATTAATTTATAATAAATTTATATTCAGTTTTTAATGGATACAAAGTGGATTATTAAAATTATAAGGTGTTTATGGGTCTAAATCCTTTCAACCAATAGATTTTAGACAGGTTTGGGTCATTATATTAACCTTATCTTTTAGTTTTAACTCTTAGTTGATTAGTTTGACATTTACCATGTCACTTTGTATTTTTATATTATATAGTTAATAAAATTACTATATACATCCAAAGGACTCCCAAGTGGTCCATTAATGATACAACTATAATTATATAAGTCTCTTGGCCGAACCTTATATTTTTAGGAATTGAATATCAATTAATAATATAATATTTGTTTTAAAAACTCATTTATGTCAATTTTGACACTATTTGGTATTTTGTTTTTTCTAAATTTATAACAGCATTATTACTTCAAAACTAATTCATTTAATCAGCCCTAACATTCCATAGTAACCTATAAAATTCTTGGAATTCATTAAAAGTTTCAAATTATATTTATTTGGGTATTTATAATATCAATTATTTTAATATTTCACTAATAAGGTAATTACTGCATCATTATTGTGTCATAAATAAATTAAATTATTTAATGTCTAAAAATTGTAAATAAAATACCATTATTTAGGAAATATTTTTATTTTTCTAATGAATTTTTATAATCTAATTTATCTTATGTATAACCCTATATTAAAAATGTTTTAGTTATTAAACTTTGATTTTAACTCTTTTAACTTTTCTTTGAATAAAATAATAATAAATGTCCTAATCTATTCCAAGTGGACCTAAATGATAATATTTTATTCCTAAGGTTGTTTTTGGTCGAGATACACTTGTCCAATATAATTAGGACATGTTTTAGGGTAATATTAATATCATTTTTACCCTTAATTACCCTATTTACTTTTAACCGTGGTAAATAAAAGTTAAAAGTTACTATTCACCAAAAATTATTTTTATCTTATTGAACCATATTTTACTCCTTGATATTAACCTTGTCTCTTGTATTTTTGAAATTACACTCACAGAAGAGGTAAAATTAAGTTTTATGTGAATTTGCAAATTCTCCTACGAGGTGGGTAAAAGACGGTGAAAAGTTCAATAAAATTTTTATATATCTAAAATTATTATAATTTGACTCCAATTAATTACATTGAAATTATATAGGTATTATATATCTATTTTTACCTAAAATAAATTTAAATTAAATAAATAATTATTTAAATAAAAATTCAGTTTTAAACTATAACTCGGTGTTTTTCAGTATTCGTCAAAAATTGAAAGTTTTCAGAAAAATACCAAAAAATCACCCTAGGCTGATTTCGATATTCTGAATCCAAAAATGAAGACTGTTTTATCAAATTCAAAACATATAAGTTTCATTTATTAATTTAAAATTAATTCCTGTTGTCAAAACCAAAAGGGGTATTTTTAAGAAATAATAACTATCAAAAGATTGACACTTGTTTGTGTCCAATTTCAAAGTAAAATTACTTAAAATGACCAGAATTGGATTAAATGGTAAAAATATAATCTATTTGTACTTATAAACCATTAAAATTTAATACTATAAATTATTTTGATTTAAAAAGTTGTTTTCAGTTAAAATATAGTATTTTTCACTGTTCACCCAAATATGAAAGTTATCAGAAAAACACAAAAAATTTATTAAAACTAAATTCTTATGTCCTAATTCTAAATAAGAAGTTTATTTTGTTAAATTTAATATATAAATGTTTCAAATATTAGATTTAAAAAGGGTTCACCATTAAAATACGGTAAAAGTGCATTTTTTGAAAAATACTTCTTTTATCTGAAAAAATGAATTAGTTCTTACATTATGTCTAAAAAACTCATAATATTGATTCTAAAATTATAAGGATTATATAATGTTCAAAATTCAGTTAATACTATTCATAACCGCTTTTGAACGGCTAGTTTGGTAATCTTGTGGTGCGCTTGAACTCGGTGTTGCGTGTAGTGAAAGTTATGGAATTACTTTGAAGAAATAACGTACTATGAAATCTTGGGGTGTTACATTATTCCCTCCTTCAATAAATTGTGTCCTCGTAATTTGAAATTGTTCTTCAAAAAGAAATGGTTGAAAATAGAAAATACCTTTGTGTGGAAACCCACATCGGAAACTGGGTTAATAAAATTTAGTCTTAATAATAGGAAAAGGGGAATGAAAAAGTAACTACCAAATTATGATCTCAATTAGGATAACATTGGTGGAAATTAGAAACACATAATTGGAGGGAAAATGTAAATATTTATAGGGAGTGATTGAGGTCATCAATCACAAACAATTGTAGAATTGTGGGTGTCAAAGCCACCAATCTATGATGATTTAAAATACCATCGGTTCAACAAAACGTAAGGTACTAGGATAACACATTTTTGGTTTTAAGATTTTTTACCTAATGTTTAAGAATTTATTTCTTCATAGAATAAGATAAGAAAAAAATATACTTTTCAAGTAGAGTTCCATCCTTTAACTAATTTCTACCACAAACTCATCTTTCACTCTAAAATATAATAGAACTTAAAAAAATATTCTATTTATCCTATTTGTATAGGGTTCCAAAAAATGAATTTATAATTCATCTACCATACCCTTTAAAAAACTACATTATTCAATCCAATACATCACGTGGGTTAGTGGTAGGTGATACACCCTTGTCACCCTTCGGTTGCGGGTTCAAGTCTCGTGGCCTTGCCGGACGCGATGGGTTGTCGCCCGACCTCCGGGTTATCCTTTTTATAACAATCCAAAAATAATCTTCAGAAATGATTTAACCTTAACAATTGTATCAATTTTCAAATATAACTCATTCCAACCTTTAGACTTATCCAAATTATTTCTGTCCAAATTCACAGTCCAAAATTTATAAGGAAGGTAAATATAATGAAGATCTTTTTTTCACGTAATAATATGTGAATACCTTCATCATGTATTCTTTTAAAATATGGTAACACCCTGAATTACCATAAAACCTTATTTATTACATTCATTCTCCCTTCTTACTTATATAATACTAGATATATTCCTTATATCCAAAAACTTTGAATATTCCAACAATGATGAAATAAACAAACCATTAATCAGTGCCAAGGTAGTCAAGAATATCCAATATAATTTATCCAAATCAACCATCTCTTATTCCAAAATTACTATATCAGTATCAAGACCATATTAAGGATTACCTTTCCTTCAACCATGTATTTTCAAAAGAAAAAGTTTAACTTACTGTTGAGTCACTTTTCATAGTACCATATAATCTCAAATCCTCAATGAAATAGTACTGCAGTACAATCCTAATTTATCTCCATAATTCATATAACCAGTACATCATTGATAAAACACTCAAATGAAATAATTATTTAATAAAAACATAAGAAAACTAGTCATTCCTCTTCATCGGTGGTAGTATCATAACTTTATTATTATCCGATAGCATCATTTGGGGCATACTTTGATGATTTGAATATTGATTCGTGTAATGTCTCCACTCCTTACAGATAAAGCATTGTACAATTGAAACCTTTTTATTACCCTCGCAATCACGAACGTGGTGTCCTTTTTCTCCACACTTATAACATACTCCCATTCCCTTCAAGCATTTTCCAAGGTGATTCTTTCCACAGTTATCACATATGGGAAATTCCTTCTTTACCTTGTTCCCTTTATCTGTCTTTATCTCTACCATCCTTTTCTTCTCTGGCTTCCCTTCAAATCCATAGGACTCTGAAAACTCTTTACTCATCTTATCAAGACATGATACTATTTCTTCATATGATGATAATACATGGGAGACTATTTCCCTTCTAAATTATTGCTTAAGACCATGAAATATATGATCCTTCTTACTCTCTGGATCATGCATATTGCTGGAGTTCTCATTCCATATACTAGGAACCATTTCTAAACAATTGAATACACTAGATTAGTTTATGAATAGAAATACCTAATCCCAAACTTGTAAAACACTTAACATAAATTAAACAGTTTATGGATATAATCCATAATCATAAAAATGTCTTCTTTGAGTAAGTATATACTCATAAACCCTTCATAATGGTTTGTAAAGAAAATGAGTATTATCCTAAGCATATCCCTCGGGAGTGTCGTAACCAAGAGTGCAGCAAGGCCCATTGTCATGCACCAGTTCCTGTTTGAGTCTAGCTCAAAGCAGTGTTTTTGGGTATTACCCCTAGGTACATTTGTGCCAGAGCCGCCTCTACCTGCTCGTATCCAAACAGGGATGTATTGCTTGGAAAACTCACAAAATCTCTACAATACCAAAATTCTAGGAACTTCTTCTATACTAATCTTCAAAGTCTATCTTACGGCTATGCGCTCTAATCAGAGTTTATCTAAATCTATCTTTTAAGGTTTGTACTGAACTTCCTCTGATACCAATTGTAACGCCCCGACCCCAGTTACCCAAAGTCGGTACATTATTACATAACATTGGCATGATCACAAAAGATCGAGTCTCGAAAGACCGATTAGTTTAGTAGCCTTGGAATAACTTGATATATTCATAAAGTTTACATTACATCATAAAATGAAAACTACAACAACATAGTCTCCATAGTCAACACTCATATCCCCTCATACTATCCCTTCAGGTCATTCACAAAATACTTCTTCACATCCTGGGAAAAATAAAACATAGAAAGGGGTGAGCTCAAATTCCCAGTAAAGATATCAATATAGCGGAAACTTTTATAAATAAGAATAGACATTTAAGGCAATGTATAACTAAAACAAAATCCTTTTAAACTTAAACTTCATCATAATACGGTAGAAATAAAATGAAATAATTCCATTTAATTATTCACATGGATATTCTACTAGTCGAATAATCACATGAAATATCAATAACCACTTTTATAATGATGGAATGCATAATATCAGACTATCATAACCACGTAGCCAAGGCCTCGTGGAAAGACTAAAAATAAGATTTTCTCAAGGCCTCGTTCCAAGACACTAGTTTGTCTCATGAGACCTACCGATGCATCGATGAGCTATAGCGGGCTCCACCCGTCACTTACTAAGTCCAATCAATTCCTCATATGAACAGGTTTAAACATAACATAAACATTCATATTAAAACTAGCATACAAAATGTAAATACTATATCCATAAAACATGAATGGTGTAAAAATAACACATCCATAGTCAAACATATCACAAAACATTCAATAAAATATGGAAGTTTTTTATCATAATAAATCAACTTAAAATAAGCTTAAAATCCATCAAAGGATGTTGACATAGATGAAATCAAAACTATTTGAGAGAAATATCTCTTTTTTTGAAATCATTTAAAAGTCGCATAATTATAAAATAAAACATTTACTTTTAAAATATTCTTATAATCTTGTAAGGGAAGCTTCAAAGATTTTACAACGGTGGAAAATTGCCGCACCCGCCGTATAAGTTAAAAAAACATTCTTACCTTAATTTTGTCGAAAAGGTTAAAAAGGACCTTGTTTGGAAAATGACGTAAAGATTCCTTTATAAACTTCTTATAAAAAGTCAAAAAAAAAGTATAAATTAATTTAACCCATATTCTGTAAAATAGTAAGAATGTTTTGAAATACATTTTTAAGAAACATGGATGTGAATGATAAAGAGGTCCTAGTAGATAATTATGTATTAACAACCTCGGATAATGAAGAGATTGTGAAATAAACTCTTACCTTGTAATTTTCCTTGGTTGAGGGTAGTTTAATCTCCTGTATAATGGTGAAATTATTTTTATTCAATTATAAAATAATAATATACATTAATATGATATCATATATGATCTTTTAACATTGCTTTCTTAATAATATCTTAGTATTATCGTCATTTCGGGTGTTAACTTACTCATTTTATTTTATATGTTTTGTCAAATAATCCATGTTTTTTATGGATAGGTTGTATCTTATTCATATAAAGAATGATATCAAGTTCTTAAACATTATTTTTAACCATAAAATGAAAATTATTCTTGAATGGATACGATGGGGAATGAATCTCATCGCGTTCGTGGTGACGGTAGTCCGTACGTACGCAGGAGCGACAATATCATTCTTTTGATATTAAAATAATATATAATTGGATGGTATATCATATATAAAGAATCATTATAATGTTATATTTATTATTTACTTCAATTACATATCATTATCATACCCATCCAAATAATACTGTTTTGAATAATAATTACACCACGACGTGGAGACGGTAAGTCGTACGTACACACGTATGGTGACATATCATTTAAAGAATGGATAGAATACTGAATATGGTTGAACCATATTT
Source organism: Viscum album (assembly GCA_963277665.1). Classification (NCBI taxonomy): domain Eukaryota; kingdom Viridiplantae; phylum Streptophyta; class Magnoliopsida; order Santalales; family Viscaceae; genus Viscum; species Viscum album. The sequence continues at coordinate 1,825,120,483 of OY728150.1, read as the reverse complement.
ATAATAACATCATAGTATATAGAAGATACTGGATTTATTATTTTAGAATGGAAATAACACAGAAAGAATAAGTTGAAGAAGAAAGGAACTTGAAAGAGGGTGGTGAAAACATTACCTCTTCTTCGGGTTCTTCCTTTTGATTTGATCAAAAGGGCTCCTTAGGTTGGATTTCTGATCAAACTAAGGCCTCTAGGTTGAATTGAGGAAAGTTGGTAGGATATTTGGGTAGGGGTTGTTATAGACAAAAGGCTTTTAATTTAATAATAATTGGTTAGAAGTGATGTCCTTTTATAAGGGGGGGAGGGGCTCTTTAGGAAAAACTTAAAGTATTAATTTATAATAAATTCATATTCGGTTTATAATGGCTCCAAAGTGGATTATTCAAATTATAAGGTGGGTATGGTTCGAAATAATTTCAACCAATAGATTTTAAATAGGTTTGGGTCTTTATATTAACCTTATCTTTTAGTTTTAACTCTTAGTTGATTAGTTTGACATTTACCATGTCACTTTGTATTTTTATATTATATAGTTAATAAACTTACTATATATATCCAAGAGACCGCCAAGTGGTCCATTAGTGATACACCTATCATTATATAATTCTCTTGGCTTAACATTAGACTTTTAAGAATTGAATATCAATTAATAATATAATATTGTTTTTAAAAACTCTTTTATATCAATTTTGACACTATTTGGTATTTTGTTTTTTCTAAATTTATAAAAGCATTATTACTTCGAAACTAATTCATTTAATCAACCATAAAATGTCATAGAAACCTATCAAATTCTTGGAATTCATTAAAAGTATAAAATTATATTTATTTGGGTATTTATAATATTAATTATTTTAATATTTCACTAATAAGGTAATTACTGCATCATCATTGTGTCATAAATAAATTAAATTATTTAATGTCTAAAAATTATAAATAAAATACCATTATGTAGAAAAAAAATTTATATTTATAATGAATATTTATAATCGAATTTATCTTATGTATAACCCTATATTAAAAATGTTTTATTTATTAAACTTTGATTTTAACTCTTTTAACGTTTCTATGAATTAAATAATAATAAATGTCCTAATCTATTCCAAGTGGACCTAAATGATAATATTTTATTCCTAAGGTTGTTTTTGGTCAAGATAAACTTGTCCAATAGAATTAGGACATGTTTTAGGGTAATATTAACATCATTTTTACCCTTAATTACCCTATTTACTTTTAACCATGGTAAATAAAAGTAAAAAATTACTATTCACCAAAAATTATTTTTATCTTATTAAACCAAATTTTACTCCTTGATATTAACTGTCTCATATTTTTGAAATTCCACTCACAGAAGCCGTAAAATTAAGTTTTATGTGAATTTGCAAATTCTCCTGGGAGGTGGGTAAAAGACGGTGAAAATTTCAATAAAATTTTTATATATCTAAAATTATTATAAACTGACTCCAATGAATTACATTGAAATTATATAGGTATTATGTATATATTTTGACCTAAAATAAATTTAAATTAAATAAATAATTATTTAAATAAAAATTTGGTTTTAAACTATAACTCAGTGTTTTTCACTATTCATCAAAAATTGAAAGTTTTCAGAAAAATACCAAAAATTTACCCTAGGATAATTTCGATATTCCGAATCTAAAAATGAAGTCTGTTTTACCAAATTCAAAACATATAATTTTAATTTATTAATTTAAAATTAATTCCCGTTGTCAAAACCAAAAGGTGTATTTTTAAGAAATAATAACTATCAAAAGATTGACACTTGTTTATGTCCAATTTCAAAGTGAAATTTCTTACAATGACCAGAATTGGACTAAATGGTAAAAATATAATCTATTTGTACTTATAAACCATTATAATTTAACACTATAAAATATTTTGATTAAAAAAGTTGTTTTCAGTTAAAATATAGTATTTTTCATTATTCACCCAAATATGAAAGTTATCAGAAAAACACTAAAAATTTATTGAAACTAAATTCTTATGTCCTGATTCTAAAGAAGAAGTTTATTTTGTTAAATTGAATATATAAATGTTTCAAATATCGTATTTAAAAAGGGTTCACCATTAAAAGACGGTAAAAGTTCATTTTTTGAAAAATACTTCTTTTATCTGAAAAAAATGAATTAATTCTTAAATTATGTCTAAGAAACTCGTAATATGGATTCTAAAATTATAATTATTATATAATTTTCAAAATTCGGTTAATACTATTCGTAACCGCTTTTGAACGGCTAGTTTGGTAATATTTTGGTGTGCTTGAACTTGGTGTTGTGTGTAGTGCAAGTTATTGAATTACTTTGAAGAAATAACGTACTATGAAATCTTGGGGTGTTACATTCTTCCCTCCTTCAATAAATTTCGTCCTCTCAATTTGAAATTGTTCTTCAAAAATAAATGGATGAAAATAGAAAATACCTTTGTGGGGAAACCCACAAAGTAAATTGGTTTAATAAAATTTAGTCTTAATAAGAGGAAAAGGGGGATGAAAAAGTCACCACCAAAATATGATCTAGATTAGGAGAACATTGGTGTAAATTAGAGACACATAGTTTGAGAAAAAATGTAAATATTTATAGGGAGTGATTGGGGTCATCAATCACAAAAAATTGTAGAATTATCAGCCTCAAAGTCACCAATCTATGATGATCTAAAATACCATCGGTTCAACAATACGTAAGGTATTAGGATAACACATTTCTTGTTTTAAGATGCCTTACCTAATGTTTAAGAATTTATTTCTTCATATAATAAGATAAGAAAAAATATATATTTGTCAAGTAGAGTTTCATCCTTTAACTAATTTATAGCACAAACTCATCTTTCACTCTAAAAGATAATAGAACTTAAAAAAATATTTTATTTATCCTATTAGTATTGGGTTTAAAAAAGAATGAAATTATAATTCATCTACCATACCATTTAAAAAAACTACATTATTCAATCCAGGAAATCACATGGTTCAGTGGTAGGTGATACACCCTTGTCGCCCTTCAGTTGCGGGTTCAAGTCTTGCGGCCTTTCCGGACGCGACGGGTTGTCGCCCGACATCCAGGTTGTCCTTTTTATAACAATCCAAAAATAATCTTCAGAAATGGTTTAACCTTAACAATTGTATCAAATGTCAAATATAATCCATTCCAACCTTTATACTTATCCAAATTACTTATATCCAAACTCACAGTCCAAACTTTAAAAGGAAGGTAAATATAATGAAGATCTTTTTTTCCACATAATAACATGTGAATACCTTCATCATGTATTATTTTAAAATATGGTAACACCCTGAATTTCCATAAAACCTTATTGATTACATTCATGCTCCCTTATTCCTTATAGAATACTATATATATTCTTTATATCCAAAAACTTTGAATATTCCAACAATGATGAAATAAACAAACCATTAATCAGTGTCAAGGTAGTCAAGAATATCCAATATAATTTATCCAAATCAACCATCTCTTATTCCAAAATTACTACCTCAGTATCAAGACCATATTAAGGATTACCTTTCCTTCAACCATGTATTTTCAAAAAACAAGTTTAACTTACTGTTGAGTCACTTTTCATAGTACCATATAATCTCAAATCCTAAATGAAATAGTACTGCAGTACAATCCTTATTTATCTCCATAATTCATATAACCAGTACATCGTTGATACAACAATCAAATAAAATAATTCTTTAATAACAACATAAGAACAGTAGTCATTCCTCTTCACCTGTGGTAGTATCATAACTTTATTAATATCCAATAGCATCATTTGGGGCATACTCGGATGATTTGAACATTGACTCGCGTAGTGTCCCCACTCCTTGCAGATGAAGCATTGTACATTTGAAACCTTTTTCTTACCCTCACAATCACGAACATGGTGTCCTTTTTCTCCACACTTATAACATACTCCCATTCCCTTAAAGCATTTTCCAAGGTGATTCTTTCCACAGTTATCACATATGGGAAAATCCTTCTTTACCTTTTTCCCTTTATCTGTCTTTCTCTCTACCATCATTTTCTTCTCTGGATTCCCTTCAAATCCATAGGACTCCAAAAACTCTTTACTTATCTTATCAAGACATGAAACTATTTCTTCATATGATGATAATACATGGGAGACTATTTCCCTTCTAAATTTTGGCTTAAGACCATGAAAGGTATGATCCTTCTTACTCTTTGGATCATGCATACTGTTGTAGTTCTCATTCCTTCTACTGGGCACCATTTCTAAACAATGTAATACACTAGATTAGTTTATGAATAACAATACCTAATCCCAAACTTGTAAAACACTTAACATAAATTAAACAGTTTATAGATATAATCCATAATCATAAAAATGTCTTCTTTGAGGCAGTATATACTCATAAACCCTTCATAATGGTTTCTAAAGAAAATGGGAATTATAATAAGAATATCCCCCAGGAGTGTCGTAACCAAGAGTGCAGCAAGGCCCTTTGTCGTGCACCAGTTCTCGTTCGAGTCTAGCTCAAAGCGGTGTTTTTGGGTTTTACCCCTAGGTACATCTGTGCCAGAGCCGCCTCTACCTGCTCGTATCGAGACAGGTATGTATTGCTTGGAAAACTCACAAAATATCTACAATACCAAAATTCTAGAAAGTTCTTCTATACTAATCCTCAAAGTCTATCTTAGGGCTATGTGCTCTATTCAGAGTTTATCTAAATCTAGCTTCCAAGGTTTGTACTAAACTTACTCTGATACCAACTGTAACGCCCCGACTCCAGTTACCCAGAGTCGGTGCCTTATTACATAACATTGGCATGATCACAAAAGATCAAGTCTTTAAATACCGATTAGTTTAGTAGCCTTGGAATAACTAGATACATTTATAAAGTTTACATTACATCATAAAATGAAAACTACAACAACATAGTCTCCATAGTCCACAACCATATCCCCTCATACTATCCCTACAGGTCATTCATAAAATACTTATTCACATCCTGGGAAAAATAAAACATAGAAAGGGGTGAGCTCAAATGCCCAGTAAGGATAACAATATAGCAGAAACTTTCATAAGTAAGCATAAACATTTAAGGCAATGTATAACTAAAACAAAAGCCTTTTAAACTTGAAATACATCATAATATGGCAGAAATAAAATGAAATAATTCCATTTACTTATTCACATGGATATTCTATTAGTCGAATAATCACATGCAATATCAATAACCACTTTCATAATGATGGATTGCATAATGTCATACTATCATAACCACTTAGCCAAGGCCTCGTGGAAAGACTACAAATAAGATTTTGTCAAGGCCTCGTGCCAAGACACTAGTTTGTCTCATGAGACCTACCGATGCATCGAGGAGCTATAGCGGGATCCACCCATCACTTACTAAGTCCAATGCATTCCTCATATGAACAGGTTTAAACATAACATAAACATTCGTATTAAAAATAGCATACGAAATGTAAATACTTTCTCCATAAACCATGAATATTGTAAAAATAACACATCTACAGTCAAACATATCACAAAACATTCAATACAATATGGAAGTTTTGTATCATAATAAATCAACTTCAAATAATCTTAAAATCCATCAAAGGATGTTGACATAGATGAAATCAAAACTATTTGAGAGAAATATCTATTTTTTTTAAATCATTTAAAAGTCACATAATTATAAAATAAAGCATTTAATTTGAAAATATTCTTATAAGCTTGTAATAGAAGCTTCAAAGATTTTACAACGGTGGAAAATAGCTGCACCTGCCGTATAAGTTAAAAAAAAGACATTCTTACCTTAATTTTGTCGAAAAGGTTAAAAAGGACCTTGTTTGGAAAATGACGTAAAGATTCCTTTATAAATTTCTCATAAAAAGTCAAAAAAGGGTATAAATGACTTTAACCCATATTCTGAAAAATAGTAAGATTGTTTTGAAATACATTTTTAAGAAACATGGATGTGGATGATAAAGAGGTCCCAGTATATAATTACGTATTAACAACCTCGGATAATGAAGAGATTGTGAAATAAACTCTTACCTTGTACTTTTCCTTGGTTGAGGGTGGTTTAACCTCCTGTATAATGGTGAAATAATTTTAATTAAATTATACAAGAATTATATACATTAATATGATATCATATATGATCTTTTAACATTGCTTTGTTAATAATATCTTAGTATTATCGTCGTTTCGGGGGTTAACTTACTCATTTTTTTATATATTTTGTTACATAAGTCATGTTTATTATGGATAGGTTGTATATTATTCATATACAGAATTATATCAAGTCCTTAAACATTATTTTTAACCATAAAATGAAAATTATTCTTGAATGGATACAATGGGGAATGAATCACATCGCGTTCGTGGAGACGGTAGTCCGTACGTACGCACGAGCGACAATATCATTCTTTTGATATTAAAATAATATATAATTGGATGGTATATCATATATACAGAATAATTATAATATTATATTTATTATTTACTTCAATTACACATCATTATTATACCCATCCAAATAATAATATTTTGAATAGCAATTACACCACGACGTGGAGATGGTAAGCCATACGTACGCACGTATGGTGACATGTCATTCAAAGGATTGATGGAATACTGAATATGGTTTTACCATATTTATAATAACATCAGAGTATATATAATATAATGTAGTTATTATTTTAGAATGGAAATAACAAATAAAGAAGAAGTTGAAGAATAAAGGAACTTGAAAGAGGGTGGTGAAAACATTACCTCTTCTTCGGGTTCTTCCTTTTGATTTGATCAAAAGGTCTCCTTAGGTTGGATTTATGATCAAACTAAGGCCTCAAGGTTGAAGTTAGGGAAGTTGGTAGGATATTTGGGAAGGTTTTCTTCGATCCAAAAGTCTTTTAATGTAATAAGAATTGGTTAGAAGTGATGTCCTTTTATAAGGGCGAGGAGGGGCTCTTTAGGAAAAACTTAAAGTATTAATTTATAATAAATTCATATTCGGTTTCTAATGGCTCCAAAGTAAATTATTCCAAGTATAAGGTGGGTATGGGTTGAAATAATTTCAACCAATAGATTTTAGACAGGTTTGGGACATTATTTTAACCTTATCTTTTAGCTTTAACTCTTAGTTAATTAGTTTGACATTTACCATGTCACTTTGTATTTTTATATTATATAGTTAATAAACTTACTATATATATCCAAGAGACCTCAAAGTGGTCCATTAATGATACACCTATCATTATATAAGTCTCTTGGACAAATCGTATATTTTTAAGAATTGAATATCAATTAATAATATAATATTTGTTTTAAAAACCCTTTTATGTCAATTTTGACACTATTTGGTATTTTTTTTTCTAAATTTATAACAGAATTATTACTTCAAAACTAATTCATTTAATCATCCATAACATGTCATATCAACCTATAAAATTATTTTAATTCATTAAAAGTCTCAAATTATATTTATTTTGGTATTTATAATATCAATTATTTTAATATTTCACTAATAAGGTAATTACTGCAACATCATTGTGTCATAAATAAATTAAATTATTTAATGTCTAAAAATTATAAATAAAATACCATTATGTAGTAAATCTTTTTATATTTCTAATTAATATTTATAATCTAATTTATCTTATGTATAACCCTATATTAAAAATGTTTTAGTTATTAAACTTTGATTTTAACTCTTTTAACTTTTCCTTGAATTAAATAATAATAAATGTCCTAATATATTCCAAGTGGACCTAAATGATAATATGTTATTCATAAGGTTGTTTTTGGTCGATATACACTTGTCTAATAGAATTAGGACATGTGTTAGGGTAATATTAATGTCATTTTTACCCTTAATTACCCTATTTACTTTTAATCGTGGTAAATAAAAGTAAAAAGTTACTATTCACTAAAAATTATTTTTATCATATTGAACCACATTTTACTCCTTGATATTAATCGTGTCTCTCAGATTTTTGAAATTCCACTCACAGAAGCGGTAAAATTAATTTTTATGAAAATTTGAAAATTCTCCTAGGAGGTGGGTAAAAGGCGGTGAAAAGTTTAATAAAATTTTTATATATCTAAAATTATTATAAACTGACTACAATGAATTACCTTGAAATTATATATGTATTATGTATCTATTTTGACCTAAAATAAATTTAAATTAAATAAATAATTATTTAAATAAAAATTTGGTTTTAAACTATAACTCAGTGTTTTTCACTATTCATCAAAAATTGAAAGTTTTTAGAAAAATACCAAAAATTCACCCTAGGATAATTTCGATATTCTGAATCCAAAAATGAAGCTTTTTTTACCAAATTCAATACATATAAGTTTCATTTATTAATTTAAAATTAATTCTCGTTGTCAAAACCAAAAGGCGTATTTTTAAGAAATAATAACTATTAAAAGATTGACACTTATTTATGTCCAATTTCAAAGTGAAATTACTTGCAATGAAAATAATTGGATTAAATGGTAAAAATATAATCTATTTTTACTTATAAACCATTATAATTTAACACTATAAATTATTTTGATTAAAAAAGTTGTTTTCAGTTAAAATATAGTATTTTTCACTATTCACCCAAATATGAAAGTTATCAGAAAAACACCAAAAATTTATTGAAACTAAATTCTTATGTCATGATTCTAAAGAAGAAATTTATTTTGTTAAATTGAATATATAAATGTTTCAAATATTGGATTTAAAAAGGGTTCACCATTAAAAGACAGTAAAAGTGCATTTTTTGAAAAATACTTCTTTTATCTGAAAAAAAATGAATTAGTTCTTACATTATGTCTAAGAAACTCGTAATATGGATTCTAAAATTATAAGGATTATATAATGTTCAAAATTCAGTTAATACTACTCATAACCGCTTTTGAACGGCTAGTTTGGTAATCTTTTGGTGCGCTTGAACTTGGTGTTGTGTGTAGTGCAAGTTATTGAATTACTTTGAAGAAATAACGTACTATGAAATCTTGGGGTGTTACATTCTTCCCTCATTCAATAAATTGAATCCTCGCAATTTGAAATTATTCTTAGAAAATAAATGGTTGAAAATAGAAAATACCTTTGTGGGAAAACCCACATCGGAAATTGGGTTAATAAAATTTAGTCTTAATAAGAGGAAAAGGGGGATGAAAAAGTCACCACCAAATTATGATCTCGATTTAGAGAACGTTGGTGGAAATTAGAGACACATAATTGGAGGAAAAACGTAAATATTTATAGGGAGTGATTGAGGTCATCAATCACAAACAATTGTAGAATTGTGGGCCTCAAAGCCACCAATCTATGATGATTTAAAATACCATCGGTTCAACAAAACGTAAGGTATTAGGATAACACATTTTTGTTTTAAGATGCCTTACTTAATGTTTAAGAATTTATTTCTTCATAGAATAAGATAAGAAAAAAAATATACTTGTCAAGTAGAGTTCCATCCTTTAACTAATTTCTACCACAAACTCATCTTTCACTCTAAAAGATAATAGAACTTAAAAAAATTATTTTATTTATCCTATTCGTATAGGGTTTCAAAAAAATGAATTTATAATTCATCTACCATACCCTTTAAAAACTACATTATTCAATCTAGGACATTGCGTGGGTCAGTGGTAGGTGATACACCCTTGTCACCCTTCGGTTGCGGGTTCAAGTCTCGCGACCTTGTCGGACGCGACGCGTTGTCGCCCGACCTCCGGGTTGTCCTTTTTATAACAATCCAAAAGTAATCTTCAGAAATGCTTTAACATTAACAATTGTATCAAATGTCAAATATAATCCATTCCAACCTTTATACCTATCAAAATTACTTATATCTAAACTCACAGTCCAAAATTTATAAGGAAGGTAAATATAATGAAGATCTTTTTTTCCACGTAATTACATTTGAATACCTTCATCATGTATTCTTTTAAAATATGGTAACACCCTGAATTACCATAAAACCTTATTGATTACATTCATGCTCCCTTATTCCTTATAGAATACTAGATATATTTGTAAGAACCCGGTTTTTTCTGTGAAAGACTTTGGAATATTCTTGATGATATTCCAGAGCAGCGCCTTCAGACGACGTGCGATTCCGAGCCCCGAAGTGGCCGGAATTAAATTTTCAATGCGTTCACACTGGAAACGCCAAATAAATGGGATAACTCCTAAACGGTGATCTGGATCAGAGATCCGAGTGTACAGATGGGTTTGTAATGGGGTGTTTACCCTAGGAACGACATAAAACGTGTCGGCACGGGACGTTTGGACCCCTCGCTCGCTTTCGGAACATGAAACGGATAAATTAATTAATTAATTTATTCGTTTGATGGTGAAACGCAAGTATCTCTTAAACGGTGGTTCAGATTTGGAAACCGAGGGCGCCGTAGAGTTTGGAGCGTGCCTTTTACCTTAGGAGGGGTGTAACTTTTGCGGGCGCGGGCCGTCTGTGAAAAATGGCCCCAGGGGCGTTTTCGTAATTTGGCGGACTCGGGCGTGGTTGTTGCAACGTTTGAACGGGGTCTCGGATTAAAATTCCGAGACCGCTGTTGTGCTCTGGAGGTTGTTTTTACCCTAGGGGAGGCTTAACCTCGACCCCATCGGGGGTTTCGGATGCGGGTCTTTTCGAGATTTTTAAATTAATTAAAACATTAATTAATTTATTTAAACCCTCCCCCCCTTCTCCCTTGAACCCCCTGGAGAAACCCTTCCCCTCTCCTCCTCCATCTCCGGCGAGACGGTCCGGCGAGGCGACTCTGGCGAGGTGCGGTGATGCTTGCGGATCGACGCGAAGATCCGGGCGAAGCCCAGTGAGGTAGGAGGTTTTGAGCGTTTTAATTCCCGAACCTTATTTCAACCTCAATTATATGTGTCGATTATTGTTCGATTGTCGAATCAAATCCCATGAGCACGTAGTAGTTTTTATGAGCTATCCGATGCATCTTTCGGATTCGGTTTTAGAGTTCGGAGGAAACCGCAATCATTCGCCGAAGATTGCAGGTTTGCGGAGGAGATCTGGGGTGTTCCGGCGGGTAGGGGCGGCGGTCGGCCATGCCAGGCGGTGGCGCGGTGAGCCGGGCGGCGGCTTGAGGCGGCTGGGCGTGCGAGGGAGACGGCACGGCCGACTGTGGATGGCAGAGGCGGTGGCTCCTGGCGCAGGCGGCGGTCGGCTCAGCGGCGGGGTCGCGGCGAGCGCGCGCGGAGGCTGGCGGAGGCGGTCGGGCGACCTGGGGTCGGCGGGGTCGTCGGCACGCGCGAGGGGTGCGAGGACCCAGGGTCTTCGTGACCCCGGTCGGCGGACAGGACCCACGCCGCGCGGGTCCATGCGAAGACCGGACCAGCCGAGCCGGTCCGGGCGGTTCAGGGCGGTCCGCACGGTGAACCGCGGACCGCTGGTCCAGAGTACGGGTGGGCCGGCCGAACCGGCCCGGCCCGCCCGTTTCGGTCCCTAAATACTAAAATGCTCCTAAGACTCAAACTGTATATCCGTTTGGAGTGCCGTCTGCGGCGGTGGAACCATATCGTCGAGGCGGACTTTTTGAGATGGTTTCAGGAATTTTTAATTCCCGAAACAAGGGGCTGCGGAGGCGCGACGTGTCTTTAAGTGGACGAGCGTTCCTCCTGAGATTCTTGTTTTGGACGGCGCGGACGTGTCCGACGTCCGTTTTGAGCGTCGTCAGTGGCGTTGGGACCCTGGCATCAAGGCAGAGCTTTCCAGGGTGGTTTCAGGTGTTGAGGCTGAAGTTGAGGCACGGGCCCCACGGCCCGTCTTTTGAGCTGCGTGCAGCTTTTAGCGACTTTTTCCTCGGACGTCCGTTCGGGGCATGAGAGCAGTCGATGTTGGGTGTTTTTCTGAGGGCATCGCGTTGGCGCAGTCTGCCCGCTGTAATTTCGCACGATGGTGCGGGCCCTGCGAGGGCCATTTCGGGAGTGGATGGTGATTTCCAGCTTTATCACTGGGCGACCGTTTTGGACAATTGAATAGTCCATTTCATGTACTTTTTCGAGAGTATCGCAACGGTGCGATCCGTTCGTTGAGTTTCAGGACCGGGATGCGGGTCCTACGAAGCACCGCTCGTGTGTGGTGTGCCGGAACTTATCTTTTTCTCTGGATATCCGTTGCACTCAAGTGAGTAGTGCTTTTGACGTGTTTTCCCAAGGGGATCACAATGGTGCGATGAGCCCGACTGTTTTTGGAGCCTAGGCTCGAGATCATGGGACATCGTTCGAGCGTGAGGCGGTGTTGGTGACTTGTCCGTCGGATATCCGTTTGAGGCGAGTAAGTAGTCGATCTGACGTGTTTTTCCGCGAGGATTACAACGGTGCGATCCGTTTGGTTGTGTGGAGCCCCTTTCATGATCTTGTGGAAATGTGAAGGTGCCCCGGGGGCAGTTCTTCTACTGAGTTTGTAGCGGACCCTTGGCGTGTGATCGCGCACTCTTGGGAGAGTGATATAAATGATTCACGGGATGTGGTTGGCCGTGCCTGGGCCTTTAAGGTGGAGTTGTTACGTCACGCCTTCGCGTTGACCCTGGGTGCCGTGTGCACGATAGCCTTTGGGCTAGAACGAGGTATACTCTGGGAGTATACGGGAGCGCTTTGAGGTACATGTGGTTTGTACCTGAGATTGTTTGTGCGCTTGGTTGGGGTTTGACTTGGGGCCACATGTCGTGTGGGCCCCAAGTGCGTGTTGTGTTCTGCTTCGCGTACTTGGACCTCTTGCGGCGTAGAGGGTCCCTCTGTGCTCGTTTGTTTGACCAGTAGGGTTAAGTGGTCTCCCCCTGGTTTCGTTCTCGATGGATCGGACGGTAGTCGTGTTAGTGACACCTAGTGATGGAACAGGCGCTGAAACCCCCTTTGGGTGAGTTGTGCTGGAGTTGGGTGGTTGCGCGATACTCACTCCGTGTTCGGTTGGCCAGTGTTGTACCCTCTAGTGGAGATGGCCAGGACAGTTCTAAGTTTTACCCTCCAGTGTGGCTGGGCAGTGGGTTACTCATCGGCTTCTAGGGTCTACCCTCTAGCAGAGACTGGGAAGTGGGTCACCCAACGCTCTTAGGGTTTACCCTCCAGCAGAGACTGGGCAGTGGGTCACCCGACGACCACTTAGGGTCTACCCTCCAGCAGAGACTGGGCAGTGGGTCACCCGACGACCACTTAGGGTCTACCCTCCAGCAGAGACTGGGCAGTGGGTCACCCGACGACCACTTAGGGTCTACCCTCCAGCAGAGACTGGGTAGTGGGTCACCCAACAACCACTTAGGGTCTACCCTCCAGTAGAGACGGGGCAGTGGGTCGCCCGACGCACTTAGGGTCTACCCTCCAGCAGAGACTGGGCAGTGGGTCGCCCGACGCACTTAGGGTCTACCCTCCAGCAGAGACTGGGCAGTGGGTCACCCGACGACCTCTTAGGGCCTACCCTCCAGCAGGGCTAGGTAGTAGGTCGCTCGTCATCCAGTTCCAGGTCTACCCTCCAGCAAGGCTGGGTAGTGGGTCGCCTGTCGACTTATTCCAGCTCTACCCTCCAGCGGGGCTGGGCAGTGGGTCGCCTGATGATGTATTAAGGTCTACCCTCCAGCCGGGCTGGGTAGTGGGTCGCCTGATGATGTATTAAGGTCTACCCTCCAACGGGGCTGGACAGTGGGTCGCCTGATGATGTGTTATGGTTTACCCTCCAGTAGGGCTGGGCAGTGGGTCACCCGATATTTGGTTATGAATTACCCTCCAGCAGGGTTGGGCAGTGGGACACCTGTTAGCATTTCAGACTCAGTCCTTACTACTAGGCTATTATGTGGCTTTCCTTCGTGACCACCGGAGCGGGACCCTTGGTTGTACGGGTCGGTGATGGAACGACTTTGGCTTTGAGTGTGCTGCGTGTGTGTGTGTATAGGTACTTAGGCAAAGGTCTCCCCGAGTTGTTGTGCCTTCGGCGCTGGTCGCCAGCCCCTGGCCTATGGAGGCGGGCTTGGGGTAGTTGCGGCTCGAGCCCGGGTAGGGTTGGGTCGTGACAATATTCTTTATATCAAAAAACATTGAATATTCCAAAAATGATGAAATAAACAAACCATTAATCAGTGTCAAGGTAGTCAAGAATATCCAATATAATTTATCCAAATCAACCATCTCTTATTCCAAAATTACTACCTCAGTATCAAGACCATATTAAGGATTACCTTTCCTTAAACCATGTATTTTCAAAAAAAAAGTTTAACTTACTGTTGAGTCACTTTTCATAGTACCATATAATCTCCAATCCTCAATGAAATAGTACTGCAGTAGAATCTTTTTTTATCTCCATAATTCATATAACCAATACATCGTTGATACAACACTCAAATGAAATAATTCTTTAATAACAACATAAGAACACTAGTCATTCCTCTTCATCTGTGGTAGTATCATAACTTTATTATTATCCAATAGCATCATTTGGGGCATACTCGGATGATTTGAACATTGATTCGCGTAGTGTCCCCACTCCTTGCAGATGAAACATTGTACATTTGAAACCTTTTTCTTACCCTCGCAATCACGAACGTGGTGTCATTTTTCTCCACACTTATAACATACTCTCATTCCCTTCAAGCATTTTCCAAGGTGATTCTTTCCACAGTTATCACATATGGGAAAATCCTTCTTTACCTTCTTCCCTTTATCTGTCTTTCTCTCTACCATCCTTTTATTCTCTGGTTTCCCTTCAAATCCATAGGACTCTGAAAACTCTTTAATCATCTTATCAAGACATGATACTATTTCTTCATATGATGATAATAAATGGGAGACTATTTCTCTTCTAAATTCAGGCTTAAGTCTATGAAAGATATGATCCTTCTTACTCTTTGGATCATGTGTATTGCTGGAGTTCTCATTCCTTCTACTGGGCACCATTTTTAAACAATGCCATACACTATATTAGTTTATGAATAACAATACATAATCCCAAACTTGTAAAACACTTAACATAAATTAAATAGTTTATGGATATAATCCATAATCATAAAAATGTCTTCTTTGAGAAAGTATATACTCATAAACCCTTCATAATGGTTTGTAAAGAAAATGAGAATTATCCTAAGCATATCCCCCAGGAGTGTCGTAACCAAGAGTGCAGCAAGGCCCGTTGTCATGCACCAGTTCCCATTTGAGTCTAGCTTAAAGCGGTGTTTTCGGGTTTTACCCCTAGGTACATTTGTGCCAGAGCTGCCTCTACCTGCTCGTATCGAGACAGGGATTTATTGCTTGGAAAACTCACAAAATCTCTACAATACCAAAATTCTAGGAAGTTTTTCTATACTAATCCTCAAATTCTATCTTAGGTCTATGTGCTCTAATCAGAGTTTATCTAAATCTAGCTTTCATGGTTTGTACTAAACTTCCTCTAATACCAACTGTAACGCCCCGACCCCGGTTACCTAGAGTCGGTGCATTATTACATAACATTGGCATGATCACAAAAGATCAAGTCTCGAAAGACCGATTAGTTTAGTAGCCTTGGAATAACTAGATACATTCATAAAGTTTACATTACATCATAAAATGAAAACTACAACAACATAGTCTTCATAGACCACACTCAAATCCCCTCATATTATCCCTAAAGGTCATTCATAAAATACTTCTTCACATCCTGGGAAAAATAAAACATAGAAAGGGGTGAGCTCAAATGCCCAGTAAGGATAACAATATAGCGGAAACTTTCATAAATAAGCATAAACATTTAAGGTAATGTATAACTAAAACAAAAGCCTTTTAAACTTGAACTTCATCATAATATGACAGAAATAAAATTAAATAATGTCATTTACTTATTCACATGGATATTCTACTAGTCGAATAATCACATGCAATATCAATAACCACTTTCATAATGATGGAATGCATAATGCCAGACTATCATAACCACGTAGCCAAGGCCTCGTGGAAAGACTACAAATAAGATTTTGTCAAGGCCTCGTGCCAAGACACTAGTTTGTCTCATGAGACCTACCGATGCATCGAGGAGCTATAGTGGGCTCCACCCGTCATTTACTAAGTCCAATGCATTCCTCATATGAACAGGTTTAAACATAACATAAACATTCGTATTAAAACTAGCATACGAAATGTAAATACTTTATCCATAAACCATGAATGGTGTAAAAATAACACATCCACAGTCAAACATATCACAAAACATTCAATACAATATGGAAGTTTTGTATCATAATAAATCAACTTTAAATAATCTTAAAATCCATCAAAGGATGTTAATATAGATGAAATCAAAACTATTTGAGAGAAATATCTCTTTTTTTTTAAATCATTTAAAAGTCACATAATTATAAAATAAAACATTTACTTTGAAAATATTCTTATAATATTTTAAGGTAATCTTTGAAGATTTTACATGTAACACCCCGAGCTTCTATGATACGCTTCTCATTCAATAATGCAATAGCTTGCATTGTACGCAACTTCGAGTTCTAACACACCGCAACTAATCAAAGTAGCCGTTATGAATAGTAATACCAACTTTTTTAAATTATATAAATTTTATATTTCAAAATGGACTTCATTTTTGTATTCGGAATATCGAAATTATCCTAAGTTGAGTTTTTTGTAATTTTCTGAGAACTTTCAATTTTTTATGAATAGTGAAAAATACTTAAAAACAACTTTTTAATCAAAATAATTTATAGTGATAAATTATAATATTGATTTATTTTAAAGTGTAATTAGAATATATTTTTACCATTTTATCCAATGGTGGTCATTAGAATTAATTTCACATTGAAATTGGACATAAACAATTGTCAATCTTTTGATATATATTGTTTCTTAAAAACATGCTATTTGTTGTGACAGCGGGAATTAATTATGAAATTAATTACTGCAACATATATTTTTGGAATTTTGTAAAATATAAATCATTTTTGAATTCGGAATATCAATTATATCTTAGGGTGAAATTTTGGCATTGTTTTGAAAAACTTCAATTTTTGATGAATAATGAAACCACTAAGTGGTACTTATAAAAACTGATTTTTCATTTAAATGAAATTTTACCACTTCTGTGTTTTGAATTTCAAAAATCCAACATACATGGTTGTAATTAATAAGTAAAATGTGGTTCAATGATATTAAAATAATTTTTTGGTGAATAGTAACTTTTAAGTTCTTAATCGCGATTAGAGGTAATTAGTGTAGTTTAAGGTAAAAATAATGTTTTAATAATATGAGATGATCTTGAAACATGTCCTACCCTATTGGATGTGCCATGGCCGACCAAGACAATCCATGGGTCAACTTGGGAACCCCATGGAGCCACTTTAGTTGGAAAATGACATAAATATATTTTATTTAATGTTAAAGTAAAAAATGACACAAACATGAAATGTTTTACTAAAACAATTTTTACATGGGGTTATACAAGTCCTATTTTTTACTATAAATAGTAATTGAAAAGATAAAAAGATTTCCTACATCATAGTATTTTTTTATAATTTTTAGACATTAAATAAATTAAATTATTTATGACATCATTATGATGCAGCGATTACCTCATTAATTAACGATTTAAATAAAATGAAAATATAATGTAAAATCTAAGGCTTACACTTGTCCAAAGCCTATTGTATGGGTAGATTTAGAACCCTTATCACCTTATCCTCGAATTATAGAAGTGTGGGGCCTTTAGAATCCGAAAAGCATTGTATAATAAAGTAATATTTCATTACTTTCCAAGAGTGCCCCTCCTCTCCACTTATAAAAGGCCCCCACCACTACCACCTTACTCACCCTTTCAAAGCCTTTTGGATTGGCCAAACTCTTACCAAATACTCTCCCAACTTCACCCTCTTACTCCTAGAAGCCTCACTTTGGGCAGAATTCTTCCCAAGGAAGCCTTTGGCTCAAATCAAAAGAGTTACCCGATTTTAAGGTAATGTCTTCTCTTATGTTATTTTGTTTTATTTTGCTTCTCCAACCCCATAAACTCTTTTTATTCATTTCTTTTGTAACAACACCAGTACCCTCAATATACTAGGATGTTGTTATAAGAAGGATTCTAGCTACACTTACACACACCTACACTTAATGGTTAAAGAACATACGGTTTCTGTGGATGGCGAATTTCTGCCTCACGAAACGATGATTGTTCAACACTCATAAAACACCTTCAAAGGTGGCCATTAAGATGTAACTCTATTTATAAATGATATATAATATGTTTATGTTTTACTTAAGGTTCTGTATTTTTCATTTATGACATACCTTTATTGTTTCCATTATGGGTAAACGCGATATTTTCATTTTAGGAAGTGCGGACTACCGCCCCCTCAAAGTGATTTGAATCGTTAATACCATATGTGGGATGTATAAAGGATGGAGTAAATGATATTATATATGATGTTATACTGGAATTATAATATACCTTTATATCATTATGATTTCATTAAATACGAAATAGAAATGAAAGTAGCGTTCGTGCGTACGTATGGCTTACCGTCTCCATGAACGGTGCATTTCATTTCTTACCTCTAAACATTATGGAATATTATAAATGAATGTATATACTGGATATATATGAGATATATGATATCTATATCATGAATATAATTCTGAATATAATGGATATTTCACCACATGAACAACTTGTAATTATAAGAAGTTTATTTTTGACTCAAGTACCAACGATTGAAAAAACGACTGTTATTAACTTAAATAATTACATAATGTTAATAACATAGTAATAAGTGATATAAAAGGAATAAAAAACTTGAAAAAGGTTCTTAAGAAATTATAAATTAACTCTAGTTTATTATTCAGGAGGTTAAATAACGGTCGAGTCAAGACAGGACGGAAGTTAAGGGAATTTCTTAACCCAATTTCCATTCTTTGGGTTAATCTCCTACTTTCAAATTATGTCATGATATTATTATGTCATATCTTGTATTTGTACTTTATTTATGTGTACTTATAGTGAATACACATAATAGACCTATTTTATTTTAAAAATGATCTTTGTAAGGACTTCGTCTCAATCTTCTTTCATTGAGGCATATTTGGTTTTATACACAACTTTCTTTTATACGGTGTATAAACCCCTTTGACTTTTACATTTATTCAAAAGGAATATTTTTTATACAAAGCGTTTTACTAAACGACAAAAAGGTAATGTTTTTCTTGTCGTACATATGCGGCGACAACGACTTCTCCGCCACCGTTACCATTATTTTAGTTTTTGCTTCCTCTACAAGCCATAACTTTTTTTAATGAAAAATAAATACAAAGTTTTAACTTTCTTTTATTTTGGTATTGAAAATGGTTTTGAAAGTGTTTTTATTATATCAATTTGTTGTATTGATATCTTGTGATTGAAATGTGGAAATGTTATGTTTCCTTTATGCATGTTTTATGTGATATGATTATGTTTTGGTTTATGATATGTTTAAACCTATTCATATGAGGAATGAATTGGACTTAATAAATGACGGGTGGAGCCCGCTATAGCTCCTCGATGCATCGGTAGGTCTCATGAGACAAACTAGTGTCTTGGCACGAGGCCTTGACAAAATCTTATTTGTGGTCTTGGCATGAGGCCTTGACTACGTGGTTATGATAGTCTGGCATTATGTATTCCATCATTATAAAAGTGGTTATTGATATTTCATGTGATTATTCGACTAGTAGAATATCCATGTGAGTAAGTAAATGGAATTATTTCAGTTTAGTTTTGTCATATTATGCTAAAGTTCAAGTTTAAAAGGCTTTTGTTTTGGTTATACATTGCCTTAAATGTTAATGTTTATTTATGAAAGCTTCTGCTATATTGTTATCCTTACTGAGCATCTGAGCTCACCCCTTTCAATGTTTTAATTTTTTCCAGGATGTGAAGAAGTATATTATGAATGACCTACAGGGATAATATAAGGGGATATGAAGAGAAGATGTTGTAGTTTTGTTTTACTTTATGATGTAATATAAGACTTATGAATGTATCTAGTGTTTCCAAGGCTACTAAACTAATCGGTCTTTCGAGACTTGATCTTTTGTGATCATGCCAATGTTACGAAGTAATGCACCGACTCTGGGTAGCTGGGGTCAGGGCATTACATTACAACGGTGGAAAATAGCCGCACCCGCCGTATAAGTTAAAAAAATACATTCTTACCTTAATTTTGTCGAAAAGGTTAAAAATGACCTTGTTTGGAAAATGACATAAAGATTCCTTTATAAACTTCTTATAAAAAGTCAAAAAAGGGTATAAATGACTTTAACCTATATTCTGTAAAATAGTATGAATATTTTGAAATACATTTTTAAGAAACATGGATGTGGATGATAAAGAGTTCCCAGTAGATAATTACGTATTAACAAGCTCAGATAATGAAGAGATTGTGAAATAAACCCTTACCTTGTACTTTTCCTTGGTTGAGGATAGTTTAACCTCCTGTATAATGGTGAAATAATTGTTATTAAATTATTCAAGAATCATATACATTAATATGATATCATATATGATCTTTTAACATTGCTTTGTTAATAATATCTTATTATTATCGTCGTTTCGGGTGTTAACTTACTCGTTTTCTTTTATATGTTTTGTTACATAAGTCATGTTTGTTATGGATAGGTTGTATCTTATTCACATCCAAAATGATATCAAGTCCTTAAACATTATTTTTAACCATCAAATGAAAATTATTCTTGAATGGATACTATGAGGAATGAATCTCATTGCCTGCAAATCATTTTTTTTTCGAAAAGCCGGTTTGAGGGTAGACGGTTCCCATGAGCCGATTAAAGGGTTTCCGGAACCCGAACAAACAATCCCCAATGACAACATATCAAAAATCAAATTCAAACCGCATACCATCATCTCCACGCGCCACACCTTGGGCAGAGAGCACATCATCACGCTACGCCATCACCTCGAGTCACGTGCCCACCTCGATCCGCACACACCACGAGATGCGAGTCGACACAGATCTCAACACCGCCTCCGGCCATGTCGTCGGAGAGAAAGTCCGACCACCGATTCCATCGACGTCGTCAGAGAACAACGGATCGCAGCCACATAGAAACAAAAAAAAACACATCGAAACGCCGGCGAGATTCACCGGCTTTCATCATCACCTTCAACCTCAACGCCGACAAAAGCCCGTCGTCGCCGTCGCCTTCACCCATGGTCAAGAGAAAATCGCTGCGCGAGACGCCGACGCGCACCAGGAAGGGTCCAGAGCGCTCCGAAGAGTATGTCGTTGGACGAACCGGTCTTACACCCATAGATCCAACCAGGAGCGCCGTCAATCTCACCGTAGCCGATAGCCAGCGACCATCAGGAAACATTCCATCCCCAGCCAGAAAACACCAGATACAGCTCCAGAAAATCAAATCACACATACAGATAAACATAACTCAAACCTTTAAACCCTAATCATGAGGAAACAGCAACTGTTGCGAGCAGAGGAACCCGCAACACAGATCATGTCGTCGTCGTCCTTATCGACCTCGAGAGCCACCGCAACACACCAACCGTCGACACCGGAGCTTTGAGCATCAAACTCTGACCGACACCACACCTCCAACTAAAACCCTATCCAGCGAGAGGAGTCGGACAAGCAAGCGAGCGTCGAGTGCTGGAGAGCTGGAGAAAACCCCGAAGCCACCGAATCTCATCGCATTCGTGGAGATGGTAGTCTGTACGTATGCACGAGCGAAAATATCATTCTTTTGATATTAAAATAATATATAATTGGATGGTATATCATATATACAGAATCATTATAATGTTATATTTATTATTTACTTTAATTGCACATCATTATCATACCCATCCAAATAATAATGTTTTGAATAACAATTACACCGCGATGTGGAGACGGTAAGTCATACGTACGCACGTATGGTGACATGTCATTCAAAGGATAGATATAATACTGAATATGGTTATACAATATTTATAATAACATCACAGTATATAGAAGATACTAGAGTTATTATTTTAGAATTGAAATAACAAAGAAAGAAGAAGTTGAAGAAGAAAGGAACTTGAAAGAGGGTGGTCAAAACATTACCTCTTCTTCGGGTTCTTCCTTTTGATTTGATCAAAAGGGCTCCTTAGGTTGGATTTCTGATCAAACTAAGGCCTCTAGGTTGAAGTGAGGGAAGTTGGGTGGATATTTGGGCAGGGTTTGGCTGATCCAAAAGGCTTTGAATGTATGAAGAATTGGTTAGAAGTGGTGTTCTTTTATAAGGGGGAGGAGGGGCTCTTTAGGAAAAACTTAAAGTATTAATTTATAATAAATTCATATTCAGTTTCTAATGGATCCAAAGTGGATTATTCAAAGTCTAAGGTGGGGATGGGTTGAAATCATTTCAACCAATAGATTTTAGATAGGTTTGGGTCATTATATTAACTTTATCTTTTAGTTTTAACTCTTAGTTAATTAGTTTGACATTTACCATCTCACTTTGTATTTTATATTATATAGTTAATAAACTTACTATATACATCCAAGCGACCCCCAAGTGGTCCATTAATGATACACCTATCATTATATAAGTCTCTTGGCCGAACCTTAGATTTTTAGGAATTGAATATCAATTAATAATATAATATTTGTTTTAAAAACTCTTTTATGTCAATTTTGACACTATTTGGTATTTTGTTTTTTCTAAATTTATAACAGCATTATTACTTCGAACCTAATTCATTTAATCAACCCTAACATGTCATAGTAACCTATAAAATTCGTGGAATTCATTAAAAGTCTCAAATTATATTTATTTGGGTATTTATAATATCAATTATTTTAATATTTCACTAATAAGGTAATTACTGCATCATCATTGTGTCATAAATAAATTAAATTATTTAATGTCTAAAAATTATAAATAAAATACCATTATGTAGGAAATCTATTTAGATTTCTAATGAATATTTATAATCGAATTTATCTTATGTATAACCCTATATTAAAAATGTTTTAGTTATTAAACTTTGATTTTAACTCTTTTAACTTTTCTTTGAATTAAATAATAATAAATATCATAATCTATTCCAAGTGGACCTAAATGATAATATTTTATTCCTAAGGTTGTTTTTGGTTGAGATACACTTGTCCAATAGAATTAGGACATGTGTTGGGGTAATATTAATGTCATTTTTACCCTTAATTACCCTATTTACTTTTAACCGTGGTAAATAAAAGTAAAAAGTTACTATTCACCAAAAATTATTTTTATCTTATTGAACCACATTTTACTCCTTGATATTAACTGTTTTTCTCGGATTTCTGAAATTCCACTCACAGAAGCGGTAAAATTAAGTTTTATGTGAATTTGCAAATTCTTTTAGGAGGTGGGTAAAAGACGGTGAAAAGTTTAATAAAATTTTTATATATCTAAAATTATTATAAACTGACTCCAATGAATTACATTGAAATTATATATGTATTATGTATCTATTTTGACCTAAAATAAATTTAAATTAAATAAATAATTATTTAAATAAAAAATCAGTTTTAAACTATAACTGAGTGTTTTTCACTATTCATCAAAAATTGAAAGTTTTTAGAAAAATACCAAAAATTCACCCTAGTCTAATTTCGATATTCTGAATCTAAAAATAAAGTCTGTTTTACCAAATTCAAAACATATAAGTTTCATTTATTAATTTAAAATTAATTCCTGTTGTCAAAACCAAAAGGAGTATTTTTAAGAAATAATAACTATCAAAAGATTGACACTTGTTTATGTCCAATTTCCAAGTAAAATTACTTACAATGACCAGCATTGGATTAAATGGTAAAAATATAATCTATTTGTACTTATAAACCATTACAATTTAACACTATAAATTATTTTGATTAAAAAAGTTGTTTTCAGTTAAAATATAGTATTTTTCACTATTCACCCAAATATGAAAGTTATCAGAAAAACACCAAAATTTTGTTGAAACTAAATTCTTATGTCATGATTCTAAAGAAGAAGTTTATTTTGTTAAATTGAATATATAAATGTTTCAAATATTGGATTTAAAAAGGGTTCACCATTAAAAGACAGTAAAAGTGCATTTTTTTGAAAAATACTTCTTTTATCTGAAAAAAAATGAATTAGTTCTTACATTATGTCTAAGAAACTCATAATATGGATTCTAAAATTATAAGGATTATATAATGTTCAAAATTCAGTTAATACTATTCATAACCGCTTTTGAACAGCTAGTTTGGTAATCATGTGGTGCGCTTGAACTCGGTGTTGTGTGTAGTGCAAGTTATTGAATTACTTTGAAGAAATAACATACTATGAAATCTTGAGGTGTTACAAATTATACAATTAATAATTATATTACTAATTGACTAATTAATTATTATATAAATAATAAATAATAATTATATTTCTAATTAACTAATTAATTATTAACTAATTAATTTTTAATAACTAATAATTATATTGGTAATTTACTAATTAATTATTATTTAATTAATAATTTTTAATTATAATGAAAATTATATTACTAATTATAATTAATAATTACATTGCAAATTAACTAATTATTTATTATATAATTAATAACTATATAACTATATAACTAATTAATTATTATATAATTAATAATTAAAAATTAAAAATTAAAAATTCTAATGAATAATTATAAATAATAATTATATTACTAATTAACTAATTAATTATTATTTAATTAATAATTACAAATTATAATTTGTAATTATATTACTAGTTATAATTAATAATTATATTACTAATTAACTAGTTAATTAGTATATAATTAATAATTATAATTATTAATTATATTATTAATTAATTATTGTATAATTAATACTTATATTACTAATTAATTATTATTACTAATTATAATTAATAATGATATTACTACATAACTAATTAATTATTATATAATTATTAATTATATTACTAATTAACTAGTTAATTATTTTATAATTAATAACTAATAATTAATAACTAATAACTAATAATTATAATGAATAATTATAATGAATAATTATAATTACTAATTATAATTACTAATTATATTACAAATTATTTATTTATTTATTTTATAATTAGTAATTATATTTCAAAATAACCAATTAATTGTTATATAATAAATAATAAATAATTATATTACTAATTAACTAATTAATTATTATATAGTTAATAATTAATAATTAATAATTAATAATTATAATTATAATGAATACTTATATTACTATTTATTTATTTATTTATCAATTAATAATTATGTTACTAATTAACTAATTAATTATTATTTAATTATATTACTTATTAACTAATTAATTATTGTATATTAGTAATTAATAATTAATAATTAATAATTAATAATTAATAATTATATTAATTATTAACTAATTAGTAATTATATTACTAATTAACTAATTAATTATTAACTATTTATTATATGTTTAATCCATGTTTTAATTTTCATTTATATAGGTCTTATATATTTTATTTTACACCTTTTCGAAGCCACATACTTGAAATGTTTTTAAGTTTCATGTTGGTGATTTTGAAATCTTATAAATTATTTTTCCCTAACATTTTTTACAATTTTCTTTATTTTCAACTATTTCTTATATATTTAATCCATGTTTTATGTTTCATTCATATTGGTCTTATAATTTTTTTTTATAATCCTTCAAAAACACGCATTTGAAACATTTTTAAGTTTCAAGTTGATGGCTTTGAAAGCTTATAAATTATTATTCATCAACATTTTTTATGAAATTCTTTTTATTTTCAATAATTTCTTATATGTTTAATCTATATTTTAAGTTTCATTTAAATTGGTCTTATAGTTTGTATTTTATAATCTTTCAAAGTCACATATTTGAAACTGAATCCCATATCGGAAATGCAGAATGTTATGCGTAGGGAAGATAGAACTCGAATCCCACATCGAAATGCAAAATGATTTCCAGAGTAAGCTCTCTTATAAAAGAGAGTGCTGAGTGAAGGTGTTTATCAGAATCCAGACTGCTGTAATGACAGTACTGCTGGATATTAAATAGCATATAAATTATGTTAAAATTTTTGTTATATATATATATATAAACAAAACAAAACAAAACAAATAAAAATTTTCAAAATACAAAAAAAATAAAACATTCTGTAGAATGTGTGAATGAGGTTCACCCAACCCCAACACAAGCCCAAACCGTCTTCCCAAATCGACAGGAACCCAATTAATGAGTCATCACCTCTGCATGATGCTCGAAACCGCAATTGTGCGAGAGAATTCAACCCGAGCATATAAACAGGGCCCGTATATCAGCACTGGCGGGATTGGGTTTTTGCCCCGTCCCCTGACGTGCCTGCATTTTCCTCCCCGGCGGCCTTCATGTGCCTTAGGGGTCACGTCGGTGGCCCTTCCTATGGTTTCATAGCTCTTTTAGGGTAACCCGTGTTGTCTTTCATGCACTGCGGTGCCCTTAGGGTGGTCTAAAGCGTCAAAGATGTGTGATTTAGGAATTTTGATACCTATTTTTATAAATATTTTAGACCCCATCATTTTTATATAATGGGGCTGTGCGGCGATCTCGCCAAGCGCCAAAGTCATCCGGGTAAGTGATTAGATCTGGTGGAGAGGCGGCTGTTCATGGTGTCATTGGTGCTTCAACGTTTGGCCTGAAGCTTTTTCGGCAAAGGAAGTGGAAACTTGTGAGCATTCAATGTTTGTTGAAAATTCAAATATTTTAGGACACGCGGTGGAAGAAAGTATTGCTTTTTATGAAGGGGTCCAGGTCGGTAACTTTTTGTCGGGGGATACTTCTACACTCGAAATTTTACAGATGATTCCTTTTGTTCCCTCACCGGCTTCGGATTTGGTTTTGATGGAGAGGGTTCCAGCAGCTGTGGCTTCATCATCTTCCATTGGGAGGATGGAAGATATCGTGTGCATCCTTCCGATCATTCCTAGGGAATCATCCCCTCCTTCCCAAGGTGTATAGATTTACTCCCTCCTTTCTCACGTAACCCTAAGGATTTCATTGGTTACTTTGATGGGGTGTTCCAAGGCTGAGTTTGAAATTCCTTCACAGAGGGCTTTGGCGGATTGGGTGATGAGGGTAATCAACGCATCCCATAGCTCGCCTACTCGCTTGTTGCTGGTTTCCATGGTTCAGGAGGAGTCGGTTCCGGTATCTCTTCAAGCTTATTTTCCTAATAGGGTTTCCCTGTTATAAGAGTCAGATAGTCCGTTGAAAAAAAAGATACTTATTCCAAAGAAGGGTTATTCCTCTGATGGGATTTCTAGTCCTATTACATGATCGATGTCCAAGGAGGACTTTGGTTGAAGCTTGTTTGTCCCGAGATCAGGTTTCAATTGACGTAGGGAAAAATACCCTCTTCTTTAATTCTTTCTTGAATTATATAGAATGCCCGAGGTCTAGGAGTGCTTGAAAAATGCACTTTCTTGGCCTCTGAATCTAGCAGGATTAGTGCTTTTGTGGCTGTTATTAAGGAGCCTAAGCAAGATTCAAGCAAAATTATTTTTTTTGCAATGTAGTTGGGTTTTGCTTTCCACTTGCATGGGCACCCTATGAATAGACACATTTAGATATGTTGGAAAAGGTCACTTTAGGTGGATATTATTCAATCTACGAGTGAGTGTATTAGTGTGAAGATTTTGATCCAATGAAATGAAATACTCTTCTCCTTTATATATTCCAATAATTATGTGCTGGAATGAAGGGTCCTTTGGGAGTGTCTGGACTCTTTTGATTTGGCTGGTTTACCTTGGTTCATCGCTGGGGACATTAATACCATTGTTGACATGTGGAAGAAGATAGGCGTGTTATGTTGCTTTACCAATGGTATGTTTGATTTCAAAAACATCATTGCTAGTAGGGGTCTCTTGGACTTGGCCTTTGGCGGTTGCAGGTACACTTGGTGCAACAATCGCAGAGGTAATAGCCGCATTTGGAGTGGACTGGATAGATTCTTTTCAAATATTGAAGGGTTAGAATCCTTCACCTGGACGTATGTATCATAGTTATCCCGAGCCTTTTCTAATCTTGCTCCACTCTTGGTCGATAATAAACAAGCGGGTCAGGATAAATTTTCAGTCATCTACTCATCCAACTGGCATAGGCTGGATTGTTTTTTGCAAATGATGATGGATTATTTGGAGCAAGAGGAATCTGGGAGGGATTGGGTTGGGCTATCTGGTAATATAAGGCATATTAAGTTGGATATTTCAATGTGGCTTATTAGAAATCCAATTGTGGAAAATTATATAGAACTGTAGATATGGGATGATGGTATTTTCATGATGCTATGTGACAAGCGTATATTTCTGGTTGAGAGGATGATGGAGATTGAAAGGAACTACAAAAAACAGTTTATGGTCAGATGTGTCAAGGAGGGTGATTGAAATAGTTCATATTTTTATGCATTTTTAATGGAGAGACAGAATTTGAAAACCAATATCAGACATGAGGATGGATCCTACTCGTCTGATGTGAATGTTGCAAGGAGGTTGGTCGTGGATCACATCAAGTCAATTCTAGCTGGTGATATACTGGGGAATATTGGGGATACAATTTCATTGGAGGAGTAGGAGGTTTTCATGGGATCAATTTCTAGCTGGATAGAAGATGAGGATAATGATTCTTTAATGGTTACTCCGTCTGGGGATACAATTTCTTTCGTGTTCTTCCTGAGTGATTCATTTACCGAAATTAAAAGACCTTTCCTCCATTGATCATAATAGACCCATCTGTCTTTGTATTGTATCATACAAGATCATGAGGATCCTTCTTGGAAGGAGATTGATTATGGTGATCCTGAAGACTGTTTATCAGCAACAACATGGTTTTATTAGATGCAGGGGAATCCCAGGAGCAACTGGCATTGCTAAGGAATTGGTGGAAGATATTAATAAAACGGTGATCTTGTCCAATACTATTATTTAGGTTTACATGGATAAAGCTTATGACAAACTGCAGTGGAGCTTTTTTATTAGGTTCATGATGAAACTTGGGTTTCATGAGTGGGTTTGTGATCTCTACATTCACTATTTTTCTTCCCCTTGGCCTTCTATCCCACTTATGGGGAATGTTTTTTGTTTTTTCAATAGTGTGTGGGGTGTTCGACAAGGGGACCCATTGTCCCCCACCATATTTATTACGGCACAGGGGGCTTTGTCACAGAACGTACACAGAAGCATGACATAATGGAGGATCCTTCCATGCCACTCCCAATATTCAGATGGTACCCTTTCTCATCTCATGTTTTTTGATGATATACTTGTCTTCCTGAATATCGGGAGGTCTTATATTCATAGCCTTAGGGATGTGACAGAGGTTAATGGTAATTTAAGTGGTCAGTGGATCAATCCAAGAAATATCATTGTTTTTATTTCCAAGATATGTTCAAATCGGAGGGCTAGAGATATACAAGATATTCTAGGAATTTAGCGGAAGCCGTTTCTGATGTTTTACCTCGTGGCTCTTATTTCTAATGGTCAGGTTATGAAGGCCTTCTTTGATGGCCTCATTAACAGAATGGTAGGGAGGATCCTTGGTTAGAAAAATAGAATTTTGTCCTTTGGGGGACGCGTCTCACGGATCAACAATGATCTATTATCAATCCCAATGCATGTCTTGTCCACGGTCACGCCTCCCAAAGGGATTATTCATATGTTAAAGAAGATTATGAATAGGTTACTCTGGGATGCCAACTCCACGGGTAGGTCTCATTGGGCATCCTGGAATCATTTGGAAAAGCTAATTGTGGAGGGAGGCGGCAGTCCGAGGGATGTAACTACTACCATGCAGTCCATTTAAGCATGGCTGGCATGTGATTTTATCATTGGGGAGTCACTTTGGTCCAATGTTATAAGAAATAAATATGGAATCATTGGGAGGACTGAGAAACTTGAAAACATTCCAAGCTATCAAAAAGTGTGTTGGTTCATAAATTGAAGTTTTTTAGGATGCTACTCGATGGGTGGTTGGGAAAGGGGATGTTAATTTGTGGAGAGAGAATTGGATCAGTGAGAAGCTGTTTTTCCCGGGCTGTCTGGTTCCCGACATGTCAATTAATGAAGCTAGTCGGTTTCCCAGTTTACATGAAGCTATTTTGAGCAAGCATCAATTTAAATATTTCAAAGAGATCGTCTTAAATGAAGAGGCTGACCAGTGTTGCTTTACTGGATCCTATTCTGGTTGTTTTAATGGGCAGGATTATTGTGGATTAACTCATTCTGGTTGAGTTCATGATGAATGGGATGCTTGGTTATGGTGCTAGGAGGTGCCCACTGAGATGAATTTCTTGATATGGTGGTTGAGGAACCAAGATATTCCATTGGAGGATAATATCCAAAACATGGCGATTTCTATGGCCTCTTGTTGTTAATGTTCTGTCAACCCACAATTAGAATCGGTATTCCATATGTTTTTTAAGTGAGAGTGGGTTGTTGGTCTCTGCTCAGCTATTGGGATCACTTCCTATAAAATGTAGAAATTCTTTCCAAGGGGATTCCCTTTGACTTCATTATTTTAGACCTTTGTGATCTTTGTTTGGTGTTCATGGGATTTGTTTTCCCATATTTTATAATAAAAATAAATTTTCGATAGATCTATTTCTATTAAAAACAATAGTATGGATAACCGAATTTCATATTTTAGATCTTGTTCTTCAAATAAAATCTTGTTTTTTCCCTAAACATAAAATTGGGGAATTATTGGATCAACAGGATTCTTTAAAATTATCATCTAGTGTGAATATCATGTTGGAAAAGTATGTAAATGAAATTCCATGATATAGTAGAATTAAAAAATGGAAATCTTGTTATTGGTTGCAATGGGGAAAATCCAAAATTATATTCGAATTATTTCATCTAGGGTTTTAAAATAAGAAGCATGCATAATGTTAAATGTATAAATTATTATATTAATCGAAATTATTCTAATGACTACTATTTTACAAATCATTAATTTTAAGGATTAATGAATTCTAATAATTCAATATATTTATCTGAATCTATGATTGAAATTCCTAATAAAATTAAATATATTTGGTTACCTATGCCTTTTTTATCTAATATTTCCATACAAAAAGAATATTGGTTCCAAAAGGAACCTAAATTATATTTCATTCTGGTTTATTCCCTTGGAATTCATTGTTAAATCATTGAAAGGATAATTCAAATATAAGGATATTTCTTTTATTATATCATGATTTTGCAACCCATAATTATAGTTATTTGAAAGAAAATATCGATAGATCTCGAATTATTAAAATACAAGAAGTATTTGATTTTGATTTTATTTTTTTCTTTAAATTCACTAATTATTTTAAATATCTGTGTTGATTTTTTTTTTCATTTTCCCTCATACATTTGATTATTCATATGCTTTAATTGTTTAATATTTCTCACTCTAATATTTTATGTGATGAACTAATTCTTTGAATTATTTTACCAAATTATTACCACCACAAATGCACTATAAAATTCAATGTTTCATGTGTTAATCTATTTAAAGAAATTTTAATTGTAACTATGAGTTTTCATGTCATAATATTTAGATTACTTGCATGTGATAAATTCATCTATTATTATATGTGTTAAACTATTCTATTATTAGAGTATGATTTTTTGTTAATGAATGGCATGTGAAAAAATATTTTTTATTATTTGAAAATATTATATTTAAGCTACTTGAATATTTTTTTTAATATTTATACTCACTCTTAGGGGGGTGTTATATTACATTTTAACAATATGTTTAAATATTTTAGGATTATGGAATAAATTAGTTATTCTGATAAAAAATTCAATTCCTTGAAAATATTATGTTATTCTTTGAATAATATTTTACATGCTTTTATTTTTGTTGAATTACAACATTGATTCTTTGAATGGAGGCATGGACTAGGGGAAGTACATATTAGTGAATGTGTTTCCCATGTATTTTTCATTAATGAATCTATTTGATTCTTATTAAAATGGGAAGTGATTTTGGATAGAGTGTTAGAGTATTTTAAATATCAAAATGGGGGTGATTTTTAAATGGTTCATTTCCACTCAAATCTTGGTTTTAATAATTTCATCATCCCATTTTGTTTTTATTAATAAGTTTTTTAATGTTTTCATTTTTAGTATTTCTCCATTTTTATTTCATATATGAACAACTATTGAATAGATTCTTACACTATTTTTTTCCATTGGAAAGATATGAAATTTATCTTCATTTTATCTACTTATGTACAAATCTATATTAGTTGTTTGACTGGGGGAAATTATCAGAACAAATTTATCGCTCAAGGCACAGTATAATTTCATGCGCATATTGTTTTTAATATTTCAATATGGGCCATGAGAAGATAAATTCCATAATATAAATCAAAGGTCTGGGAAAAAATCAATACCATTATTAACTGAAATAATATAATTAGACCATTTCAATAAGAAAATCAAAATAAGGCCATAAGAACACGTGGATCAATACAATTTCCACTATTATAAAATCATCCTTTAATATAACTGGAAATGACCTTTATCAGTGCTAGAGAAGCACTTGCTGCCTAAGAAAGATTAAAATCTCTATTCTTTTATTAGTCCTAAAAAAACTGATAAATGGGTCCTTTATTGATTCTAGAAAATCACAGATTAATGGGTCCTTTATCAGCACATTTAGAAGCGCTAATAAAGGACTGCATTTATCAGCACTTTTATTTACCACTTCTAAAGGCCCCATTCTTTATTTCTTATAGAAGAACTGCTAAAGAGAATTTTATCCCAACCTATAGAAGCGATGATAAATGGTTCCTTTATCTGTGATTTTAAAAGAGCTGATAAAAGGTCCATACTGCAGTGTGTTGTAACAACACACTAAAACACCAATGAAATGTGTTGAATTGGCACACCGTGGCACTAGAAATATGCCATGACTCGTCCCCCGGGCCTCGTGTCGTGACTACCCCAAGCCCGCCTTCCATAGGTCAGGAGCTGGCGACCAGCACCAAAGGCGTAAATCCCTAATAATGGGAAGGCGTTGCCTTTTGAACTATAAACAAACACAACAGAGTACAAGCTGAAAGCAAAACACTAAGTAAAACTGTATAACAAGGAGTACTAAAAAGTAAAAGGGGCCGGAATACATGCCAAACTGAAAAGTACAAGTACAACTGAAAATGAAAAACAACTGAAAGGTGAAAAGAAGCTCCTGGAACATCCACCACAGGTCCTACCTGATGGGTAGGTACAAATAGCCTCCACAACACTCCACATCTATCTATCTCCTCCATGTACCGACTCGTAGTAAGGTCCACATCCGGGTACCGTCTAGTCCTGGTGCTCTCAGCCTCTGTCAACGTTGTCCGTCGTCTGCATCCGACACAACGAGGTGCAGACATAGCCCGTGCAGGGGTGAGTATAATGATACTCAGTAGGGACCCCAAGACCACCATGGTCTCTCAAAATCCACCAAGGTTAAACCACAGAGTATGAAATCAATGGATAACCATTACTTAGGTATATGCCCATACATATACCTAAGTTATCAAGTAACCCATCTCAATCATATGGAAAACACAGAAGTCACTAACTCAACTCACATAGGTATACAACTTTTGTAGAGAGATAGAGATGATCAGATGTAGTAACTGAATCATCTAAGCTGTCAGACCCACACAGGATCCAGGACCACCAGTTAGAACTGTCGGACCCACACATGACCGAGGAATAGTAATCAGTGCTGTCGGACCCACACAGGATCCAGGACCAGCAGTTAGAACTGTCGGACCCACACAGGATCCATGAATAGTAGTCAATGCTGTCCGACCCACACAATATCCCGGAACAGTAGTCAGTGCGCAGCCAGCCGCAGGGTTCCACTAGAGCATGCTTGATTCTGGGAGGGTCCGATCCTCAAGCTAAGTTTCGATACAACAGCTTCCACGAATTACCACGAAGAAGTATCCCAAAGGTCCGTCACGTCATAGGGCTATCAACGCAACAGACGGCGCGTCGATCAGACGCCCGGTCTGTGAGTTATTAGCCTTTTAGTTCCGGGGGCCTGATTGGATTCGTGTACGATCCAACATGACTGTATCTCAAATATATCCCGAACTCCAGTGGGGTATTCTCAAAAGGACCGTCGCCTTTCAAGAATACCAGCGCCACTGACGGTTCGTCAAACAGATATCTGGTGCCAAAGATATGGCCAAAGAAAGTAAAAGGTCGGTAGTGGGCCAGGGTCCGGTCCGACCCGGTCGGACCGACTCGACCCAACCCAGTCTGGGTCGACCCGGTCAGACCCACTGGATCTGACCCGGCCCGTTGGGCGGGTCAGCCCGTTAGGTTCGGCCCGGTCCACTGGGCCCGACCCAGCGGACTCCGGGGGCGGTTCGACCCGGAGGTCGCCGTGTAGGTGGCTCGGTCGGGAGGCTGGGGCCGGTTCGGCCAACGCCGCGAGGGGCTCGGCTCGGGTGACTCAGCCTGGAAGGCTGAGCCGGTTCGGCCAGCGATGCCGCGGGCCGACTCGGGAGGCCGGCACGGCTTGGCCAGTTCGGCCGGGAGCCGGGGTGCGGCCCGGGTAGGCTGGTGGGGCGGCCGGGCAGGCCGCGGGCAGGCCTGCGGGGCACGCGGGCAGGCCAGGGGCAGGCCGGCGGGGCGCACGGGAGGCCGTGGGAAGGCGGGTAGGGCACGCGGGAGGACGCGGGTAGGCTGGGCAGGGCGCGCGGGAGGCCGCGGGCATACCGACAACTGGGAGGCGGTCGGGCTAGCCGGTTCGGCGCGGCTCGGGCCGGCGTGGACCGACAGTGTTCAGCCGGGAGCACCGGTGCACCGCGGGGGCGGCGCGGTTTGCGGAGGCCGCGGGTAGCGCGACCTTTGTCGTCGCCGCCTTTGTCGTCCCGTCACCTCATTGCCATGTCGAGGATCATCTCAAACAAGAACGACAGAGGGGTCGGGTCATGTTGGTTTGACCCACAGCCTCCGCGTTTAGGGTGATATCAAGAGGCTCGCAAGTATGAAGCACAACAACCCTCGTTCCTCGTTTTGAGAGAAAGGAAGAACATGGGAAAAGATCATACTTAGATAAAAAAATTAAACCCCTACCTTTGATTGTCGGTCGTTGATGTTTGAAGGAGTCATGAAAAGTAGACGAAGAAGGTTGTCGTTCGTCGCGTCCGCCAAGCACTTCCAAACCCGAGCTGCGTCGACTCGTTGATGACGATGCGAAAGTCGGTCGTCGAAGACATCTCACGACGGTTGAAGCTCCGAGGAAGAAGTCGAAGAAGGTCGTTGCCGGCGTTCTTTGTTGGAAGAACGCGTTCTTCGTTATTCGTTAGAA
This sequence comes from Viscum album, assembly GCA_963277665.1. Classification (NCBI taxonomy): domain Eukaryota; kingdom Viridiplantae; phylum Streptophyta; class Magnoliopsida; order Santalales; family Viscaceae; genus Viscum; species Viscum album. The sequence goes on along the minus strand of OY728150.1, from coordinate 1,825,085,147 downwards.
GAGGAGGTTCTTCGTTGGAGAACTCCTTTTCTCCCAAGCTCTCCTCCAAAAAATGAAAAGATGTGCCAACCCAAAAATAATAAGAGATTTTGATATCTTATTATTTCGTTGGCACAATATTAAAAAAAAGAAGAATTAAATTAAATGACTCCACCTAATTAATGTAAAGGATCAGGCATAATAAATTATGCGTTGACCCAATTAATTAAAGGGGAAGTGGTGGCACCATAAATGGTAGAAGTGGTCAAGGGACTCCCCCCTCATTAATGAGTGGAGTTGAGAGATTTTCCACTCCTCCCATTAATTGGGGGGTTTTAATCTCGTGTGGTCCCCACATCGTAACCTCTCGCGGGAGGTTAAGTTTGGGTGGGCCCCACCACCATAACCTCTCAAGTGAGGTTAAGGTGTGGTGGCCCCACATCCAACTTCCATGAGGAGGTTTTAACCACCCAACACTCACATGGCCGTTCAAATTAAATAAAGTGAAGCTCACTTTATTTTATTACATTCCACGAAAACCCAAAAACTATCTTCTATTCTCGACTCACTACCGTCTAAGTGAAAGTCTCATTAAACGAATACCGACACTTCGAGTTCAACGGTGCCCTCACATTTCATTTCCGAGCACCAGTTCAAAAGTTATAAAAACCCGCTCGTACGTTTACTGAACGTACCCGAACAAAACTTCAAAAATTGATTCCGGGAACATCGGGTCTCGGAATCAAGCGTCGTCAATTTTCACGGACTCGTAAAATTCCCATGTATTTAAGAAAAAAATTTCCACGGAAATTCCGGGTCTTTAAATTCTCCCCACCTCAGGGCTTTACGTCCTCATAAGCTACAACTCGAACTAAGGGAACAAATGAGGGTATTGAGCACGCATCTGAGCCTCCTGCTCTCATGTGCTTTCCTGGAGGTTCTCGTCCTGCCAAAAAACGTGCACCAGAGGTGTCAATCGTCCACGAAGGACCCGCTCCTGTCGATCCTCAATCTCTACTGGAACCTTCGTAAAAGTCGCCCCATCTTCGACGTCCAGCTCTCCATGGTCGATGATGTGTGAAGGGTCGTGCACGTATCTCCTCAGCTGGGATACGTGGAAGACGTCATGCACCTGGTGCAACTGAGGTGGAAGAGCTAAGCGGTATGCCAGCTCGCCAACTCTACTGAGGACCTGGAACGGTCCGATGAATATCGGAGATAACTTGCCGCCTCGGCCAAATCTCCATAAACCTCATCGAGGTGAGACCCGTAGAAAGACGTAGTCGCCATCCTCGAACTCCAGAGGTCTCTGTCTCCTGTCGGCATACGACTTCTTCCTGCTCTGTGAAGTCTTCATCCGCTCCTGGATGGTCTGCACCTTCTCTGTGGTAGCCCGTACCATCTCTGGTCCCACCAGTGCTGACTCCCCTGGGTCTGTCCAACACAAGGGTGATCTGCAAGGTCGCCCGTATAATGCCTCGAAAGTTTCCATCCCAATGGTGGTGTGATAGCTGTTGTTGTAGGCAAACTCCACCAAAGGTAAGTGATCCTCCCAGCCGCGACTGAAGTCGGGGACACAAGCACGCAACATGTCCTCAAGGGTCTGAATGGTCCGCTCAGTCATCCGTCTGAGGATGGAAGACGGTGCTCAGACGAAGCTGCGTCCCGAAAGTCTCCTGCAACCCCTTCCATAACCGGGAAGTAAATTGTGCGTCACAATCAGAGACAATAGAAGAAGGTACTCCATGCAGCCGCACAATCTCCTACACGTAGAGGCATCCCAAGCTCTCTACTGAACCCTACTCTCTGATCGGTAGGAAGTGGGCCGACTTGGCGAGTCGGTTGACGATCACCTAGATAGAGTCATGTCCCCTGGATGTACGTGGAAGACCCGTCACGAAATCTTTGGATATCCCATCTCACTTCCACTCCGGGACCTCTAAAGGCTGAACCAAGCTTGCTGGTACCTGGTGCACCGCCTTCACTTGCTGACAAGTGAGGCATCGAGAGACAAACTCCGCTACTGCCTTCGTCATACCTGGCCACCAGTGCTGTCGTCGAAGGTCCTGATACATCTTCACCACTCCTGGATGTACCACTAGAGGGGATGTGTGGAACTACCTAAACACTTCCTCCTAAAGTGACACTGGTACCATAGTACGTCCTCTAAAGAGGATGATGTGCTCCCCACCTTCAGAAAATCCGTAAGGTGCCTATCCTGTGGATATCTGAGCACATCGTGTCTCGCAGTCAGCGTCCCCATGCTGCGCCTCCCTGACTCGCTGAAGAAGTGGGAGACTGACTGTAAGAGACTATAGAAAGGCTGCTCCATCTCTATCCACAAAGGATATCTATAAGGCATCCAACTGCTCTGTCGCCTCTCCTAGAAGCTGTATACCAGATCTCCTGCTGAGTGCATCTGCTACAACGTTCCCCTTACTAGGAGTATAGACTATCTCGAAGTCATAGTCCTAGAGGAACTCAAGTCATCACCGCTGTCTCAGGTTCAGGTCCTTTTGAGAGAAGATATACCTGAGACTCTTGTGATCAGAGTATACTATAAAACGTTCACCCATCAGATAGTTCCACCACATCTTCAAGGCGAAGACCACTGCTGTTAACTCCAGGTCATGAGTAGCATAGTTCTGCTCATGCTGTCTCAGCGGATGAGAACCATAAGCGATCACTGCTCGCTCCTGCATTAGGACACACCCGAGTCCAGTCTCTGATGCGTCGCAGTAGACTACGTACCCTACTCCCTCCTCTGGAAGCCTCAAGACGGGGGCACTAGTCAACCTCTGCCTCAACTCTTGAAAGCTCTGCTGGAATCTCTCCGACCACACAAAGGGTTTCCCCTTCTTCATCAAGGCTGATGGTAGTGCTACAACTATGGAGAAGTCTGGTACGAACCTCCGATAATAACCAGCCAAACCCAGGAAACTCTGTACCTCCGCCACACTCCTGGGTGGCTCTCAAGCAAGTACCGTCTCAATCTTTGCTGGATCCATTGCAACTCCAGCCTCCGAGATGACATGTCCCAAAAAGTGAACCTCTCAGATCCAAAACTTGCACTTCAAGAGTTTACTATAAAGTTGGTACTCTCAGAGTGTGTCTAGTACTACCTGCAAATGGTAGGCATGCTCCTCCTTGATAGTCGAGTAGATCAGAATGTCGTCAATGAAGACTACGACAAAGCGATCAAGGTATGGCTGGAAGATCCTGTTCATTAGTCCCATGAACACTGCTGGAACATTGGTTACGTCGAAAGGCATAACCAAGAACTCGTAGTGGCCGTACCGACATCTGAAGGCCATCTTCTGCACATCCTCGTCTCGAACTCTAAGCTGGTGATAGCCTGATATGAGGCCTATCTTTGAGAACCACTGTGCTATTTTGAGCTAATCAAAGAGGTCTTCAATCTTCGAGAGTGGGTACTTGTTCTTCACGGTCACCTGGTTTAGGCGACGGTAGTCAACACAAAGCCTCAGGCTCCCATTCCCCTTCTTGGAGAACAGAATTAGGGCTACCCAGGGAGAAATAATGGGCCGGATGAATCCATTCCCCTGCAAGTCCTCCAGCTGTACCCGCAGCTCACGAAGCTCAGCGGGAGCCATCCGATATGCTGGTGTAGATATCAGTGCCGTCTCGGGGTATAGGTCAATGTAGAAGTCCACCTCTCTGTGAGTAGTTAGACCTGAGACATCATCAGGAAAAACATCCGTGTACTGGTCCACCACTATAGGATAAGTCGGACTCTCCACATCAACTGCTCTGAGGGTAAGACAGGCCAACAGATGAGTGATCAGCTGTACCCTCCTCCGAGTAAGTCCTTCCTGTACTGCAAAGACTCTCTTCTCACCGGTGAAGGTGAACCTAGTCCCATCCATGCAGATACACCGCACTTTACGCCTAATACAGTCGATCTGAGCATAGATTATAGATAACCAATCCATACCCAAGATGACGTCGTAAGGCCTCGATGCCGCTACGAGGAGATCCCAGCCAAATCTCTCACCTCTTAGAGTAAGCTCACACTGCTGGCACCAATGCGTAATCGTCGAGTCTGCTCTCGTAGGAGTCTCTAGCCATAAGGATCGAGCCAACGACTCTGTCGGAATCTCCAAGCTCTAAACGAGGGCAGTGACAATGAAAGAGTGACTGACACCTGTGTCTATAAGTACTGCAGTTAAGGTGTAGTATACACAGATTGTACCTCAAATCATCTCCAGAGCGCCATGGTCGTATGCTTCAGCTGCCTGAAGCTGAGCTCTCGCCTGTCCACCTGCTCCCTATGGTCTACCTCGATCGAATCTCTGTCTCTGCCTGGGCGGTCCTTCAACTGTCTGCTGATCGTCAGTACGGCGGGTCAGACAGTCATGAGCCATGTGACCCTGCCCACCGCAAGAGTAACATTGCCCGCTCCTGGCATGACTGGCTCTGTCTCATGTGCCTTGCACAACTGAACCCGTATCCTGAGGTCATCCACCAGATGACCTGATCCGCTTGGACCTCTGCGACATCTGTCTACTGCCAGCTGCAGAAGAATCCGCTGCATGTCGACTAGTGATGGGTCTCGCTGCTGGGGACTGATCAGAAAGGAAACTCTCCACTAGGAGGTCTATCTCTAACACCCCTGCCTGCATTGGGATGCTGAATGAGATCATCGATGCTCTGATCTTCCGTCTGAGCCCCTGATCGAAGGTTCAGGCCCTGAAGAAAGGGTCCCGCACCATATCGGTGGAATAACGCAAGAGTTCGATGAACCTCGTTGAGTATTGTGTCACTGTCATGCTTCCCTATCGCAAATTAAGTAGCTCCTGTATCCGTACTGCATGTAGGGTGGCTGAGACAAACTTTGCCCGAAACAGGCTCTCAAAGTCTGCCTAGAGTAGTGTCGCCTCGTTATGCACCTGGAGCATCAGGCTCCACCATCTGGTTGCTGCTACCTGTAGAAGGATGGCAGTAAGAATCACCATGAAGTTTTCTAGTGTCCCTACCAGTCTGAAGACTCTCACCACAACCTCCAGCTAATCCTCAGCTGCCTGAGGGCCTGTCTCTCCCTTGAACCTGGGCGGCCTCAGGCGTTGGAACTCGTGAAACGCTCTCAAGCGGCGTGCATCGTCTGCTGCTAGGGTTGGTGGCATCAGCGGCCCAATGATAAGTGGTACCGCTGGTGCCTCCACTGTGATGGGGCCCTGCACCGAAGCTTTGTTGCTCGGTGGGCTGCCATCTCGTACATCTCTCGGAACCCTGGCAGGCTGTTTACATGGGGCCATCCTGAAAATATACAGGTGCTCCACAGTTAATAAGTTATACCTGGTGAGATGACTCAAAAGATCACAAAGATAACTCTTGAAACACACATGAAATCAGTGTTTTCATGCACTGAGTCGGAAATCAGAAGTCAAGGTCCTAGTGTATGGATACGTCGGCCGCCGCACCAACACTGGACTCCCTGAACTAAAAACCACACTTAGTACCCTTAACACTATTGCTTCATAAAAATGATCAGAGTCCTAAGTTCTGCGGTAGAACCGACTCTTCTGATACCAATTTGTCACGACCCGTCCCCCGTGGCCCGTGCCGTGACTACCCCAAGCCGGCCTTCCATAGGCCAGGGGATGGCGACCAGCACCAAAGACGTAAATCCCTAATACTAGGAAGGCGTTGCCTTTTGAGCTATAAACAAACACAATAGAGTACAATATGGAAGCAAAACACTAAGTAAAACTGTATAACAAGGTGTATTGAAAAGTAAAAGGGGCCGAAATACAAGCCCAACTGAAAAGTCCAAGTACAACTGAAAAGGACAAACAACTGAAAGGTGAAAAGTATCTCCTAGAACGTCCACCATGGGTCCTACCTGATGGGTAGGTACAGATAGCCTCCTTAGCACTCCAGGTCTGTTAGTCTCCTCTGTGTACCGACTCGCCGTATGGTCCACCTCCGGGTACCGTCCAGTCCCGGAGCTCACAGCCTCCGTCAGTGCTGTCCTTCGTCTACATCCAACACAATGAGGTGCGGGCATAGCCCGTGTAGGGGTGAGTATAACGATACTCAGTAGGGACCCTGAGACCACCAAGGTCTCTCAAAATCCCCCATGTATAAACCACAGTGTATGAAATCAACGAATATCCATTACTTAGGTATATGCCCATACATATACTTAAGTTATCAAGTAACCCATCTCAATCATGAGGAAAACACAGAAGTCACTGACTCAGCTCACACAGGTATACAACTTTTGTAGAGATATAGAGATGATCAGATGTAGTCACTGAATCATCTAAGCTGTCGGACCCACACAGGATCCAGGACTAGCAGTTAGAACTGTTGGACCCACACAGGATCCAGGAATAATAGTCAGTGCTGTAGGACCCACACAGGATCCAGGACCAGCAGTTAGAACTGTCGGACCCACACATGATCCAGGAATAGTAGTCAGTGCTGTCGGACCCACACAGGATCCAGGACCAGCAATTAGAACTGTCGGACCCACACATGATCCAGGAACAATAGTCAGTGTTGTCGGACCCACACAGGATCCAGGACCAGTAGTTAGAACTGTGAACCCACACAAGATTCAGGAACAATATTCAGTGCTATCAGACCCATATAAGATCCAGGACCAGTAGTTTGAACTGTCAGACCCACACAGGATCCAGGAACAGTAGTCAGTGCTGTCGGGCCTACACAGGATCCAAGAACAGTAGTTAGAGCGCAGCCAACCATAGGGTTCCACTAGAGCACGCTTGATTCCGGGAGGGTCCGATCCTCAAGCTAAGTGTCGATACAACAAATTCCACGAAGTCCCACGAAGAAGTATCCCAAATTTCTTCCACGTCATAGGGGTCTCAACGCAACAGACGACGCGTCGATCAGATGCCCGGTCTGTGAGTTATTAGCCTTTTAGTCCTGGGGGCCCGGTTGGATTCGTGTACGATCCAACCTGACCGTATCTTAAATATACTCTGAACTCCAGTGGGGTATTCTCAAAGGGACCATCGCGTTTCAAGAATACCAACGTCGCTGACTATTCGTCAAACGGACGTCCGGTGCCAAAGATATGGCCAAAGAAAGTAAAGGGTCGGTAGTGGGCCCAGGTCCGGTCTGACCCGGTCGGACCGACTCAGCCCAACCCAGTCTGGGCCGACCTGGTCTGGGTCGACCTGGTCAGCCCGCTAGGTTCGGCCCGATCCGTTGGGGGCCCGTCCCAGCGGACTGCGGGGGCGGTTCGGCCCGGAGGTCGCCGCGTAGGCGGCTCGACCCGGAGGCCGAGGCCGGTTCGGCCAGCGCCACAAGGGGCGCGGCTCAGGCAACTCGGCCCGAAAGACCGAGCCGGTTCGGCCAGCGACGCCGCGAGGGACGCCGTGGGCTGGATCGGGAGGCCGGCGCGGCTCGGCCGGTTCGCCCGGGAGCCGAGGTGCGGCCCAGGTAAGCTGGCGGGGCGGCCAGGAAGGCCGGGTGGCGGGCTTGGAAGGCTGGCGTGTGGCCGGGAGGGCGCCGGGCAGGCCGTGGGTAGGCCGGTGGGGCGCGAGCAGGCCGCATGCATGCCGACGGGGCGCTCGGGCAGGTCGTGGGCAGGTTCGCGGGGCGCGCGGGAGGCCGCGGGCAGGCCGAGCAGGGCACACGGGAGGCCACGGGCAGGCTGGCGGGGCACGACTAGGTGGGCCGGCGGCCGGGAGGCGGCCGGGCTGGCCGGTTCGGCGTGGCTTGGGCCGGCGCGGGCCGACAGTGTTCGACCGAAAGCATTGGTGCGCCGCGGGGGCGGCGCGGTTCGCGGAGGCCGTGGGTAGTGCGGCCTTTGCCGTCGCCGCCTTCGTCATTCTGTCGCCTCATCGCCATGTTGAGGATCATCTCAAACAAGAACGACGGAGGGGTTGAGCCATGTTGGTTTGGCCCGCACTCTCTGCGTTTAGGGTGATATCAAGAGGCTTGCAAGTATGAAGCACAACAACCCTCGTTCTTCGTTTTGAGAGAAATGAAGAACATGAGAAAACATCATACTTAGATAAAAAATTAAACCCCTACCTTTGATTGTCGGTCGTCGACGTTTGAAGGAGTCGTGGAAAGTAGACGAAGAAGGTCGTCGTTCGTCGCGTCTGCCAAGAACTTCCAAACCCGAGCTGCGTCGGCTCGTTGACGACGATGCAGAAGTTGGTCGTCAAAGACGTCTCATGACGGTTGAAGCTCCGAGGAAGAAGTTGAAGAAGGTCGTTGCCGGCGTTCTTTGTTGGAAGAACGCGTTCTTCATTCTTCGTTGGAAGAGGATGTTCTTCATTGAAGAACTCCTTTCCTCCCAAGCTCTCCTCTAAAAAATGAAAAGATGTACCAACCCAAAAATAATAAGAGATTGCGATATCTTATTATTTCATTGGCACAATATTCAGAAAAAAGAATAATTAAATTAAATGGATCCACATAATTAATGTGAAGGATCATACATAATAAATTATACGTTGGCCTAATTAATTAAATGGGAGGTGGTGGCACCATAAATGGTAGAGGAGGTCAAGGGACTCCCCACTCATTAATGAGGGGAGTTGAGAGATTTTCCACTCCTCCCATTAATTGGGGGGGTTTTAGTCTCATGTGGTCCCCACATGGTAACCTCTCGTGGGCGGTTATGTTCGGGTGGGCCCCACCACCATAACCTCTCAAGGGAGGTTAAGGTATGGTGGCCACACCTCCAACTTCCATGAGGAGGTTTTAACCACCCAACACTCACATGGGAGTTCAAATTAAATAAAGTGAAGCTCACTTTATTTTATTACATTCCACGAAAACCGAAAAACTATTTTCTATTCTCGAATCACTGCCGTCGAAGTGAAAGTCTCCTTAATCGAATACCGAAACTGTGAGTTCAACGGTGCCCTCAGATTTCAATTCCAAGCACCGGTTCAAAAGTTATAAAAACCCACTCTCACGTTTACTGAATGTACCCGAACAAAACTTCAGAAATTGATTCCGGGCACACCGGTCCTCAGAATCAAGCATCGTCAATTTTTGTGGACTCATAAAACTCCCATGTATTTGAGAAAAAATTTTCCACGGAAATTCTAGGTCTTTACAAAATAAACTAGATATCAAAAAAAACAAGTACTGGTACAAAATTTAGAATAAATGAAATTTAAGAAAAAAATTCAATAAAATACTATGTTATATATATTTCAATCATTGGTCTATGGAATTACATAAATACAAATTATTACATACATTAAAAAACATCAATGTTCCGTTGACCTTTAATCCTGACCCTGACTCATTTTATATCTGAATAAAACACCCTGACATGAGAAGAATAATTCACCATTATAATAAAAAAATCATATGTTAGTACTAATATAAGGAAATATATTTCTATAAAGTGCTAATTTTACTAAAATTGATGTAAAGTTTAAATAATATGACATGATTTGAGTCATTCCAATCAAATTACATTAGATTATGGTCGTTTGATTCCAACATGCCTCAAATGACCTGTTTATCATTTTCCTAAAGTATTAAAAAAATATGAATGCATTGGCTCAATTTTGAGTACGCCGGTTTTCTTTTTTACTAAAATGTCATTTTAAACTGGAAACATGCATTTTGACTCATTCCCATCACATCATGTTTCAGGTTCACATGAAAGTAATTTCTACACACCATAAATGTCATATGAATTATTTTTATAAATTTTCAAGAAAATGTATCCGTGTTTGATAGGTTTTCAGTGAGTGACACTTTTTAAACTAAAATGTTGATTTTAAACTGATAATAGACACTCTGAGTCATATTGAGCACATAGTGTAACAGATTGAGGATCGACTAATTCTTACACATCAAAAATTACTTGTGGATCGTTATTATAACATATTAAAACAATCAAAAGGTTTTTGATTAGTTTTGAGTAGGTCAGTTTTCAATTTTACTAAAATTGAAGTAATTTTTAAATAATAATTTTCACTTTGAGACATACCGGTCACACCATGGGTTGGATTGAGGTTCTCCTGATTCTTACATGTCTTAAATAATTATGGATTGTTTTCCTAAATTATAAAATTTATTTGAATGTGTTTTCTCAATTTTTTGTATGTCAATTACATTTTTAACTAAAATTTTCTTTTAAACTGGAAACACACACTTTGACTCATTCTGATCACATTGCGTGTCAGTTTAACATGAGACAAATTTCTACATGTTCAAAATCACTTATTAATCATTTTCCTAAACTATCAAGAAAACCTGATCAGATTTGATTGGTTGTTAGTGAGTGACACTTTTTGAACTAAAATGTATATTTTAAACTGATAACAGAGACTTTGAGTCTTATCGTGCACATTGTGTATAAGATTAAGTTGAGGCTAATCCCTATAGATCAAAAATAACATATGGATCATTTTTGTAAAGTAAAAAAATAATTTGAATGTGTTTTCTTGGTTTTGAGTAGGTCAGTTATCAATTTTAATAAAATTGATGTCAATATTAAATAAAAAGAAGCACTTTGAGTAATATTGGTCATATCGTACATCAGAATAAGGTGTGGATGATTCCTACACATCCCATCTAACATATGGATCATTTTAATAAAGTATAAAAACAATATGAATGTGTTATCTTGGTTTTGAGTACGTCACTTGTCTATTTTTCTAAAATGTGCTTTTTAAAATTGAATCACACACATTGAATCATACCATTACATTGTGTATTGGATTGATGTGAGACTAATTCATACACATAAAAAATGAATTATGAATGCATGTTATAAATTATCAATAAAATCCAAGTGCGTTTGCTCGACTTTTAGTGAATGACACAGTAAAATGTCGATTTTAAACTGATAACAGACACATTAAGTCATACTATGAACACCATGTATCATATTGAGGTTAGGATGATTCTTATACATCAAAAATGACTTACGGATCATTTTCTTAATGTATTTATACAATTTTAATGTTTTTATCTATTTTTAGTAGGTTAGTTTTCATTTTTACGAAAATTGATGTTAATTTTAAATAGAAAGATGCCCTCGGAGTCATACTTGTCACACCGTGAGTCAGATTGAGTTATTGCTGATTCCTATACATCAAAAATGACTTATGAATCATTTTACTAAAGTATCAAAAAAATATGAATTTTTTTTTGGGTTTTGAGTTTTCTAGTTTTCCTTTTTACTAAAATTGATTTTAATTTTAAATAAAGATGCACTTAGAGTCATATCAGTCACACCATGGATTGGATTTAGGTGAGACTAATTCCTACAAATCCCAAATGACTTATGATTTTTTTCTAAAATTATCAAAATAATATGTCTGTTTCTTTTGGTTTTGAGTATGTCATTTATCTTTTCTACTAAAATATAATTTTATACCTAAAACACACACTTTTAATCATACAGATCACATCATGTATCAGTTGGAATTGAGTCCGATTCCTACACATGAAAAATGATTTATGAATCATTCCATTAAATTATCAATAAAACACAAGTGTGTTTTCTCAATTTTCATAATGATAAACTTTTTATAGTAAAATGTTGATTTTAAACTGATAACGGACACATTGAGTCATACTGGGAACATTGTGAGTCAGGTTGAGTTGCGGCTAATTCGTACGCATCACGAATGACTTCTGGATCATTGTTATAAAGTATAAAAGAAATATGAATATGTTTTCTAGATTTTTAGTATGTCAGTTTCATTTTTTACTAAATTTAACATCAATTTTAAATAGAAAGATGTAATTGGAGTCATACTAGTCAAATAGCATGTCAGATTGATGTGTGGATGATTCCTACACATCGAAAAGTCTTAGAAAAATGCTATCTATCAATTTTTCTATGACATTAATTGAATTTCAATTTAAAACTAATTACTCTACATCAGAAGTATCAAACAAGCCACCTCAACTTGAAAAAAAAAGAATCCACATGTGTATGAAACGAATTATTATATGATTAATACATAAAAGAAATAAATTGTACATAAATATGAAATTGTACATTAATTATATAGATAATGATTTTTTGTGTAAAAACATCATGATTACATATGTGATTGAGTTTTGGAGGGAACTTGAATGAAAGTGATAAATGTCAACACTATAGGGGTGAAAGGTTTCGAAGGGGAAGAAGTATGGGGATGTTTTGGTGCAGAAAGGAATGAAAGATGGACAACCACCCCAACTCATAAAAATTAATCCACTAGTACATTTGTAATGGGAGTAATACTAAAAATAAACAAAAAATTAGACATAAATATGAAATAATACATTAATTATAAGGATAATTATTTAACTGTGAAAACATTAATATTACCTCTATGATTGAGCAGAGAAATATTCATTACTCTTTCTGAAAAGGAATGATAGATTGAAAAAAAATATTCTAAAATAATCAAACTCTGTAAGGAATAATGAAAATTAAATCAATTTTATATTGTATATTTTTTTAGTATAATATAGAAATTATAGTGTAACATTATCTTTATATATTTCCAAATGGGTTCCTTCATTATTGTTTGTTCTTCCAAGGGATTGGTAACATCGTCATGTGAAGAAGACATTGTGCGCATGAGTATTCCAACATTTAATTTAGATTATGTTAATGCAGTAGAGAACATATAATAATATGAAGAAAATAATAATATCTTAAAAACAATTTTGCATTCATATTGAACTCTTTTTATTATTTAAAAGTTTCAGGGATTTTCTTCCCCTGTCAAGAATCTAAATCCCCTCTCTCTGGTCCCCTCTAATGTATAAGAAATTTTCTACATTGGGACCAGTATGAACTGATTATTATCTCCCAATGAATGGGTCATTCTTGATTAAATTTTCATCTGATATGGCATTTGTTTTGGTCACCAGTAGGACAATTAACCAATTCTTGTTTGACGGATCAGACACATAAAATACTTTCATTTCTTCTGATTCCATTATAAATCACATGTATTTTTACCCTTCCACACCAAAATTAACTTTGATGAAGCCCATTTCATAAAACTTTACTATAATGATATTGTCAACCCATTTGAAACGGAAAATCAATACTTGAAATGTTGTATAATCTGACTCACATATCTGTTTGATAATGCCAAAATATGAAATATTTTAATAGATTCAATTTCTATCCTTAAAGCCAGATATGTTCAGCACTTCATCTAAAATCATAACACCACAATTTTTCAAAGAATGTATAACCATTGACTATAAAACCAATGTAAGATATAACATTTTCATTTTGTCCCCTAGCTGGACATTGAAGTCAGTTGACAATTGAATTTGGATTTTCAGATAACTATTTATATATATGATCTCAGAACTATCAAATAAACAATTTATTATGTGTGTCTGATGTCCATCCCTTATCCCATGATGAATTCCACCCTCTAATAATTTCATTGTGGGATTCAATAAATGGATCAACATCTTTACTATTATGTCAAACCTAAAGGTGTGCATTCTCCCGCTCTATCAAGGTAATTGTAACAACATATCTTTCACTAATCCCTTCTCTAATAAGGTGTTCATAGTGATAAAACTTTGGGATACTGATGTTGTCAACATAAGATAAGTAATCAGTTCATAATTCAATAACTTCTTTAAAAATGCATCTTTCTACAATACAACCTTCTAGCTATCTCCAATTCTTGACATAAACTTTCAAAATCATCATATATCGTTCAATGGGGTACATCCATTTGTAATGGAAATGACCACATAGTTCAACCTCTCTAACCTAGTGAACCATCAAGTGGACCATTATATCAAAGAATAATGGTGGAAAGAATACCCCTAATACATATAATATGAGTGAAACATCCTTATTCATGAGGGGGATATTTGATGGGTCTTTAACATCAATACATATAGATTTTAAAAAGAAGCGGAGTCTGGTTAATGTATGTTGTAAATTTTGAGGTAGAATGAAATGGAAATAAACAAGAATTATATATTTCATAAAAACATGACATTCATATTATTTTAGTCCTTATAAATTCAAATTAGGCATTGAAATGACATTCTTGATATTGGATGAATACCCCTGTGGAACATTTTCACTATTAAGGAAAAGGAAAAATTAAAATTTTTCCTGTCTGGATAGAGTGTTGGTAGATTGGGGAAGAAAATTCCACCATCTAACCTTCATAGGTTCCAAATATTACCTTATCCCCAATTTTATCAATTCCTACCAAGCCTAATTCCATCATTTGTGTTTCTAGGAACATTTAGTAACATTCCAATAATACTATCAAATATATTTTTTCCTACATGCATGAAATCAATTAAATGAATTGCATACTAACAATTAAAATATAATAATCCAATGAAAAATTATCTCTTCTTCCAACCTGCTTTTGTATGGTTTTTCAAAAATGGATTACCAAAAATAGTGTTAATATATCTTACTTTATTGTACAGTTGATCTCCTGTTACTAGAGAAGTGGTTGTACCTTATTTGAAATTCCCATCAAATATTGTTGTCCAATATCATAATTTATGTCGTCAAGGTAAAAAATTTTAATTTTCCAAAAACATAGTCATTAAGGAATGTTTCAATTGAACTGGGTATGTGTGTTTTTCACAAATGGGACATCCCAACATTCCTATAATACTATATCTTAATACATTTACAAATGAGGGGAAGTCATTTATAGTCCCCTATAAAATAGAACTCACTGTTAATTCTTCACATCCATTTGAATCATACATTGTAACACTTGTAGCCCACATTAATTTTAGATCTTCGATCATTGGATCCAAATAAACATCAATACCATTACTGGGTTACTTTGGTCCAGATATAAACAGATACAACATAATGTATTTTCTCTTTATTCATAACCGTGGTGGAAAATTACAATGTACCAACATGACGAACCATGTGCTATGAGTACTAATATTTACACCAAAAAGATTTCATCAATTTATAGATAATTCAATAGAAAAGTTTCTCAACTCATTTCCATATTCCAGATACATGTAATCAATTTTCATCCACTGAGCAAAATTTGATGGATGGCGTAGGTTCACATATTTAATTTTCTTATCTTCATTCCGTGTCAGCATACTTGATATTTTCTCACATCCATATAGTATTCTAATCCATTAAATGATAGGAAATTACCATACATATTTATAAGGGATTGATTTATTTTTCTTGTATCGATCTCTACAACACATAAGGCATTTTTTGAGTGATATATGGTCCTTTTGGAACAATATGAAATCATTTGGATAAGAATCTATTTTTTTAGAGATTTTGACCATTTAACATAACATTCCTTTAGCCTCATATGTTCAACATGTTAGTTCATTTATTCAATGAGATCTCCATTATCATTTACACTTGTATTCATTTCAAATGATCCATAAACTGTAGTATCATCCCAATCAGTGTCCACATTATATTTTTCCCCATGCTTAGTCCAAAATTTATACTTTTGATCTATTTTTTGAAAAATAAAATGTTATTACAAAACTTCTAGACTAATTTTCCTTGAATAAAATCTATCAAAACATGGACATAGGATTTTAGAAGGGTCGTATTCATTCTCTATTGAAAACTTGATAAACACATTAACTCCATCATCATACGCTTTTGTCAAATGATTAGAAACCATCCATTTTTTATTCATAACCATATTATTGGGTTAATAAATGAATAATTGTATTTAATAAATAAATAAATACATATAATCTATTCTTTATTAATGGTGAATGTTATAGACAATTCTAACAAAGGAAATTAAACAATTTATTATTTCAAATAATTTCACTATGTTGAAGAAAATGGGTATTTGAATTTAAGAAAGGAATTAATCTACTTTGTCAGGTGTTATCCTATGAATTCATTTAAATTTGAATGTTATAGACAACTATCATCCTCATCAACTCATTTTTGGGCATTTATCATTGCATTTTGTTGTTTAAAACACATCATCCATATCTTGTGAACATGCACATATGTTTCTTGGAATACACTAAACATCACACATCTATGGGATTACAATTTATTAGAGTAGTAAAAGAAACATAAAAGAGATGGGGGATGAGTTCCAAGCAACATATTTCAATAATAAATGTTTTGGAGATGATGTTAATGATGTTGATAGTTTTCTATAAAAGAGATGAGGGATGAGCCTCAAGAAACAAATTGTAATAATAACTATTTCTTGAAACACATAAAGTATTTCCTTTGTCCCCAGTACAAATGAAAATATAATATAGTAAATTAAGGATTAATAAAAAACCCAAATATGATAAATAAGAATGAAGACAGAAAAATGTATTGATAAAACATTTTAATAAGTAAAATGTTATTTCACATACATAGATAGTAATCAAAGATTCCTAGGGGTGAAACCAATACATGTAGAGATAAAATAATGAATACATAAAAATAATTTATAATATATAGAATTTGATAAATACCATTCATTTTTTTGGAACAAGTGATATAGAAAACTAAGGAATTATTAAATTTAAAATTAATGGAATATCAAATATTTGAAAACATCTCAAGACTCTTGGATGTCATATCACCGCACCAAACCATCCCAAGTATTCTAGGGAGGTCATCACATCCAAACTACCCATCTAAAGTATTCTAGGGATGTTATAAAATATATATTGACATATCCTTGAGATTCTAGGGAGGTCCATAAAGAATTTGGCATAAAGAAATAATACACACCAATGTGATATATCATAAAAAGGGTGAAAAAGACACAAAAAATTTCAATTTCTATCCCATACACATTTAAACAGATATATATATATATATATATATATATATATATATATCATGGAATTTATAATACACATAATTTAAAAAAATACACATTTAATCATAATTTTTAATTGAAATTAATATAACCCTTTCCTAATTTGGAAATCTAGAACAATAATTTCTGAATAAATAATTATAAAATCACCCTAACATTACAACTTATTAAAACACTTATAAATAGATAGAAAGATATATATTTATATACAAATATATATTTATAATATAAAAATAAATTAATAATAATATATAGAACCCTTATAATAGAATATAAAAACATAGTAAAATAAATACAACACCATACTAATTTTGAAAATGGAGAGCCATTGAAAATAAATAAATATTGTATCACCCATACTAAGATTTCATATAAAATAAAACAATATAATTTTGAGAAAATAATTTTTTAAAGAAAAAACATACACAATAATATTGAAACAAATTTTGAATAAATAAACTCCCTTACATAAACTGTATAAAATCAGATTTTGCTGCTTCTTCACAACATTACTAAAATGAGAATTTGTTTTATAAATAAATTTTGTCATTGGTTTATGGTTTTTGTATCCAAAACCTACACTTTTTATACAGTGGAATAAATATTTATTTAATTGGTTTATCTGAGTATTATAGGTGATTCTTTATGATTTCTAAACAGTGTCAAAATTAAGTGTGTAGAGCATGTTGTGGTAAAAATATAGACAGTGAAGAAAATTGATCCAAAACAAGCATTTAAAAAGTCCAAAATAGGATATTTAAATCGGTAGTCTAGAAGACATGGAATCATAAACAAATTATTTAGTTCATAATCTAAATGAAAAATAGTATACAATAATGAGAACAAAAATAACTAATGACATAACAAACGAAATGACAATCACAAAAAAAATTAGAACCTACAAAGTGAAACACATTCCTACCTCAAAAGTTTACAGAATACATGAGACCCTCATATCAAGATATTTATGTTTTCATCGAAAACCCCTATAATAAGATAATACTGAATGTTGGACAATGTTTGAGAAATTGGAGGCATTTGAGTGGTTCGTGTGATTCAATCTTCAATTCACCAAGGAGGAGAACTGATAGTGGGTGAATTCTACAGAAAGATTCTGATATCACAATGGGCTCGCAACTAGTTAGAGATTATTATATAGATCAGGACACTTTTATCATTGCTTCCAAAAAAGTGCTGATAAAGGATTTATAATTATAATTATAAATAATATATATATATATATATATTTATAACAAATATATATAAATATAAAAATAGTAAAATTATTCATTATTTAAATATAATAGTTATAATTTTATAATTATTTCAATATACAATTATTTATTTATAATTATATAAATATTTTTAAAAAATAATATTGATATCATTATATATATTAATATAGTTATATATATATTTACCTAATCAACATATTTAAATTTAAATATAGTAAATGTATTAATTATTTAGGTAAATTTATTATAAATTCAATAATTATTTAAATATATATTATTATTTATTTATAATTATATAAATACTTCTAAAAAATATTTACTTATTTATAATTATAATTATATAATTGTATAAATATTGTAAATGTACATTTAGAAATATATTTTTTATAAAAAAATTTCAAACATATTTTTAAAATTATTAGTGAATATCTTATTTTAAATGTGTTCATATTAAAATTTACTAAAATTGAATAAATTGAAAATAAGTACAATTATACAATATTAAAAAAATGGATAAGTTTTGTGTGTATGCATCGTATATTAAACTCCATTAATCATGTATATGTGAAATAAATATATCACACATTTTATCTATGTTCAATTGAAAAATCAACCCACATTGAATTATATGTCCATTACTCTATGAAATTAGTTAGTATTTTTAATTCATATTCATTCATAATTATAAACCATTATTCAAAAAATATATGACTATTTAGTGTAAAGTGCATAAATATTTTATAATATATAAATCATATTTATATACATTAATATATATATATATATTTAATATATACTATTTACTAATATTATCAATAATTATATATTTAATATAATGTTTAATATATTTTATAATTTATATATTTTTAATTTTTATATGTTTAATTTTCATTATGAATATATATATATATATATATATATAATACATACAATTTATTAGTATTTATACTTTATATATAGTATAATCAATTTATTCATTTTTATCAATATTTATTTAATTAATAAATTTTTTAATTTTTTTAATAAAATCATTTTTATTAATTTATTTACTTCATTTTATATATTTTGAACTTTATTAGTGATAAAAACAAATTTCTAGAAAAGGGTATCCTTTATGAGTACTAAAAATAAAGCGCTCATAAAGGGTCCTTTTATTAGCGCTAAAAAAAGTGCTCATAAAGGGTATATTTTATCATTTATTTATTTAGAACTAATAAATATTTCATTTATCAACACTTTTTTCTAACACAGATAAATACCAGTGCTATTAAAGGCATGTTTTATAGTAGTGTTCTCATGATACATTTCATTAAACAATATACAAATTAATTTGGTTATTTTATTAACCCCATAATATATACAGTCCTCAGCTAAGGATCAAGGGGGTCTATCGAACTCACCTAATAATGCATTCCATTATATTTATAAATACACTTAGATTTTATAAGAGTTAAGGGACCATTCCAATCCATTCAAATTTCATCAATTTCATCTAACATTTCAATTAATTTAGTTTATACTTTTTTATCTCAATCGATAAGAAAACCCTATCTTAGGACTTGATTTAGTTGTATAGGCATTTATAAATGTACTATGTCATTTATAAAACACTCTTAAGGGGTGTTTAAATCACAACAAAATGATGTATGATATTATCATAGAACCAAACTCACTATAAGATATATTTTGGGAGGGTTTCATCAACCTCCAACCATGTAAGGGGTCTAAGGAATATCAAGGTTGTGATCTATGGATTTAATTTAAGCTATTTCACATATATAAGAAAATATTGTAACATATGGATTACAACACAATATCCCAACATATAAATGATGAATAGTAAATGGAAAAATATATAAAACACCAACCCCATGCTTATCATGCTTTACTCATCCAATATCATGATTTAATTCAAGCCGAAATAAGAAAAATAGATGAAATAAAAAAACATGCTGCAAGTAGGGAATATAATCTCACATTTATATATCATCTGAGACAACAATATAAAAGGTTAAAATAAGTAAGATTAATGGTATATTGTCCAAGGGAAATAAAATTTTACATACTTAATTCGATTATGATCCCATGTTGGGGAGGTCTTAGCATACCTTAGTAGAGAAAAAGAGTGAAACTCAAGAATAGGGGATCTAATTCATGAAATAGATAAGAGAGTATAGTTAATGGTTAAATGGATTTGAGGGTATAAATATAAATTCACCATTTTTAAATGGTCTTATAGTTCGGGTGCCTTGTTTGAAAAACCATGCACCAAGTGTGTTTTATCTCCCTTCACATAGAACACATCCTCACGTACCTAGTATTGTTTTTTACAAACTATGTAAATCCTATGAGGAACTACTATACATGTGCCCCACCCCCTTATATGGATATAAATGTGGTTTGAAAACCCATTCATAGCTTGTGTGATTCACATTTTAAATTTTCCATAGACCCTTTCCATGATCATTTGAACTTCATATCATGATTTGACAAACCATGTGACACCCTCTAAAGACCACATGGTTGTATAGGCCTCCTTAGATAGTTAAACCAACCATGGGACTATAATATAAATGTTTCATGGATGTGACACAAGGTTAGTACTAATCTTAGTCTAACCATGCACCTAAGGATGTCTCTCATGAAAATTATTTTTTGATGCCGGAAACTTTTAGAAATCATCAGGACCTCTGATACACATAGTGGGAATCAAACCCCATAAATAAACAACCATTTTAAGTGCTACCATTCCCAAAATAACATTATTAAACTTGATATAATATTTTTTCTATTCACCCGATGAAAATTACAAACTCCATTGAAAATTTCAACTTGTCCAAAACCAGGGGAGTTATAACCTCTACACCATAGAACTTCTCATCCTTAAGAAACATTGGGGAACAATGAAAAATTACAATACCTACTTAGTACATGATTTTTTTCCATTAAAATGGCCACATTTCATTTATAAATTCCTAATACACCTCCCAGAATTTCCTTATATCATAAGGTATATAATCCATTAACACTCGATCCAATACTCATCACTACACATGAATCATCGAGAGAGTGCTTACTCAAAACCATATGACTGAGACATGTTTATCTTTACTATCCTTTAATAAGTGTCCAATGTTATTCTATTCCATGGTTCTTATTCTTTAACATCCAACTCCAAGCCATGGTATTAAAACCAATGGAATTTCTTATTGAGGTGTTTCCATAGAATCATAGTGGTTATCCTAAGATGATTCTCACCATAATAAACCTAATGACACATGTGGTTAATACCATCATCCCTTGATTTGATCCAAAAAGAGGAATTCCAAATCAGGAAATATTATACTAGATTTTCTGAATTTTCCTTAATATTATCGATTGACTCTTATATGACACATGTCTCATCCCTATAAAATGAATGATGTAGTTTCTCACTAATAACACCCCACCAAATGAGGGAGTGCAAGTAGAGCCTCTTTAAGATAACTATTTAAAAAACATTATTCATGAGAAGCCAACATGTCCAAATATATATCCTAATGCCTTAAATCTATGGAATCCCACACACTAGGTTTTTTATTTGATACACCAGAACATAGCTGTGAATTTCACACCATAGAACAATTGACTAATCCCCAAGGTGGTATTTCAATTGAAAATCAATTCAACGATTTAGTTCGTGTCCTTGAGTCTATGCAAGGCATTCATACTAAATAATCTAGGTGTTACTTAAAATATTCAAGGCCTATATTGAGATCCAATTCCATGACCATTTTTAGTCATAAAAACCCCATAGATTACCTAGAATTCATGGAAAATTCCATCTATATATCGATTTATTTTTTCAATTGAATTAAAATGACAAAATACCCACAAAACAGAAGTTATCAGGGTTCCATGACCCTTCTCACATGTCACGACCCGTCCTTGGGGCCCGTGCCGTGACTACCCCAAGCCCGCCTTCCATAGGCCAAGGGCTGGCGACTAGCACCAAAGGCAAAAATCCCGATAACTGGGAAGACATTTCCTTTATAAAAGTAAACAAAACACCATAGAGTACAAGCGGAAGCAAAAAACTAAGTACAAAAGAAAGTGCTGAAAAGTAAATGGGCCAGAATACAAACCCAAAAGGAAGTACAACTACAACTGAACAAAGTACAACAGAAAAAGGAAACAACTGGAAGAAAGGAAGCAGCTCCTGGGTCGTCCTCCTCGGATCCTACCTGAAGGGTAGGTACAGATGGCACAGCTCCTGGATCGTCCACCACGGATCCTACCTGAAGGGTAGGTATAGATAGCCTCCACAACGCTCTCATCCGTCAACCTCCTTCGTGTGTCGTCTCTCCGTGAAGTCCACCTCCGGATACTGACTTATCGTGTAGTCCACCTCCGGGTACCGTCCAGTCCTCGAACACTCGGCCTCCATCAGCACTGCAGTCGTCTACAACCAACACAACGAGGTGCGGGCATATACCGTGCAGGGGTGAGTATAACGATACTCAGTAGGGACCCCGAGACCCTCAAGGTCTCACTAAAACCAACAAGGATAACCACAAAGAAGATCTCAACAGATAACATCTACTTAGGTATATGCCCATACATATACCTAAGTTATCAAGTAACCCATCTCAATCACAAGGATTATGAAATCAACGGATAACCACTACCTAGGTATATGCCCATACATATACCTAAGTTATCAAGTGAACCATCTCAATCATGAGGTAAACACAAGGGTCAAAAGTCTCAGCTCAAACCAGGATTTTCATTATCGAAACCGTAACTCCTGAAGAGCCCCGTCTCTGGAGTGTACAGTGGTCCTGTCACGACTCCGAGGTATTGCTCACTAACCTAAGACTGCTGAGGTACTCCTCCTGTCGAGTACCGCGGGTCAGCCACCCAAACACAGTAGTGCTTCCCGCCGGGGTATGCCACCCAAACACAGTAGTGCACACCCCATAGTAGCCTGCTGAGGTACTCTCCGGATGAGCACCGCAGGTCTGCACTGTCACACAGGTAGTGCTCCGTCTGCCATGGGTCTGCACCTCACAAAGTAGTGCTCCGTCCACTGGGCTAGTCGACTCACTCCAAGTCGAGTCGGTCAAGCAGTCGTCAGGTCTCAGTCGGCTACACGGTCTCCGTACTCCGCACGCTCGTCTCTGGGAGGGTCTGCTCCATGAGCTACAGGTTGATACTCCAAGTATCTCAAAGTCCCACGAAGAAGTATCTCAAAATACCACCTCGTCATAGGGGTCTCAACGCAATAGACGGCGCGTCAATCAGACGCCCGGTCTGTGAGTTATTAGCCTTTTCGTCCTAGGGTCCAGGTTGGTTTTGTGAGCTAACCAACCCGGCCGTATCTCAACTGTACCCCTAACTCTCATAGGGTATATTCATAGGGACCATTTCTCAATGTGATCACCAACGCCGCTGACGGTTCGTCAAACGGACGTCCAGTCTGAAAGATATCAGCTTTTCCGTTCCAAGGGTCCAGTTGGATTTCGGGTACAATCCAACCCGTCCACTATCCAACAGCAACCTAAACTCAGGCGAAGTATGCCAAAAGTTCCGTCTCATCAAGAGGAATTCAACGAGACAGATGACGCATCAATCGGACGCCCGATCTGTGAGTTATTGGCTTTTTCGTTCTAGGGGCCCGGTTGGTTTTTAAGGCAAAACCAACCCAACCGTACTCCACCTGCGTCCAAACCTAGGGCGGAGTAAGCCAAAAGATCCATCTCACTTAGAGGATTCCATCAAAGTCGACGACACGTCAATCGGACGTCCGAAGCTCAAGATATAAGCGTTTCCGCTCTGAGGGCCCGGTTGGTTTCGTATCCAAACCAACTCGGCCGAACCCAAAGTATTCCGAAACCTTGAGTACGATATACCAAAACGACCATCTCGATCCAATGATTGCATCGCCGCTGACGGTGCGTCGATCAGAGGTGTACAGCTCAAGATATGGGAAAAAGACCAAAGAGGGTCCGAAAACGGGGGTTTCGGGCCCGGACCGACCCAGCCCGAGACCCCCCGGTCGGCCCGAACCGGGTCAACCCGCCCCGGGTCCGGGTCAGCCCGGCCCGGCCTGGCGGACCAGCCAGGGCACAGCGCACCCAGCGCGCTGGCCAGCTCGGCCAACGGCCGAGCCGTTGGCAGGGGGGGGGGGCTTCCCCCCTGGTGTAACCGCCCCCCCCATTTATGGGGTCCGTTTTGTAGGCCGGCCCTTGGGAATTAATTCCCCTGGTTTCTCTTTGTCCGGCCGGCCCGCACCGGCCGGCCGGTTCTGCCGACAAGGACCGACGACGGCCGGTCCTTCCTCCATCGCCAACACCGGCGGCCCAGAACCGGCGGCCGGTCACCCTACTCCGCCGCGGCCCCGCTCTGGACGCGGCGTCTTCAGTTTTCTTCGACGCGATGCGACGGCGTCGCTTCCTTGTTCATCTTCATGGCGCGGCATGACAGTGTCGCATCCTTGTTCAACTTCACGATGAGGCACGACGGTGCCGCACATTACTTGCCGTGCGATTTCCGCGTGGTGTGACGACACCACGCCATTCCATTCCATCCACAAAGAATCAAACAAGGATAAAGGAGGGGGGGTCGGCCGTGTTTGTGCAGTCCAGACCTCTCTCGTTAATCGGTATCATTTGGTCGTATAACCACGAAGAATGACAAACTAGAAATCACTAACGAAAATAATTAAACAACCCATACCTTGATAAAAGAGATGACGAACGTCGACGTCGCGAAGCGAGGATTCGAAGACGTTGACGGAGATTGTCCAAGATGGAACGTCGTCTCCCTTCCTTTGACAACGGGAAGAAGAACGAAGGGTGGCGCGTCGCAGGTATGGCGTCGCGGTAAACGGTCTCTGAGGGCTCAGCGTTCTTCGTTGGGAATCGTTCGTTCTGCGCGTTCTTCGTCGAAGATGAAGAATATGATCTCTAAGATCCTTGCCATTTTTTCCCCCCAAGTCCTCTCCAGCAACAAAGGAACTAACCCAAAATAAATTAAGCCACACTTAATTTATTAACTCAACATGGATTTTGAAATTCAAGTGTTTGAATTTCAAAAACTCACATTAAACTCACTACATTAATGTCATAAGTTATTAACTTAAGTTAACAATATTAATGGTGAGTTGAGGGGGTTAGAGGATATGAAGGGGTGGGGTTCGTGTGGGCCCAACCACCCTCATAACCTCCCAAGGGAGGTTGGGTAGTTACCCAACTTCCATCCAAAGGATTAAACACTTAGAGTAAAATAAAAAATGTTGTTAAATTTTTATTTTTAACTTCCACAATTTTTATCAACTTCTCTCGAGTAAACGCAACTCCGGAATAGGTGTTTATAAGCAAATACCGGCGCTGCGGTTCCATCGGTGCCCTCAGAATTTGATTCCGAGCAACTGTTTAAAAGTTAGAAATTCCCGCTCGTTCGTTCACTGAACGTACCCGAGCTAAACTTTGGAAAATGATTCCGGGAACACCGAGCCTCGGAATCAGGCGCCGTCAGAAACTACGTTCTTGTAAAATCCCAAAGAAAATTTAGAAAAAATTTCCCTTGAAATTTCTGGGTCTTTAAATTACTCCCACCTCAGGTCTTTACGTCCTCGTAAAGCTTTAACACAAACTAGTGTCACAAAAGCGGTACAGAGAACGCATCTGAGCCTTCCGCTCCCATGTGCTCACCTGGAGGTTACCGTACTTCCAGAGAAAGTGCACCCGAGGAATCGATCATCCTTGTAGGATCCGCTCCTGTCGATCCTCGATCCCCACTGGAACCTCTGTGAAAGACACCCCATCGCCATCGTCCAGCTCCTCATGGTCAATGATATGCGAAGGGTCGAGCATGTATCTCCTCAGTTGAGATACGTAGAAGTCGTCGTGCACCTGGTGCAACTGAGGTGGATGGGTCAAGAGGTAAACCACCTCGCCTACCCTACTGGGGACCTAGAAAGGTCCATTGAACCTCAGAGATATCTTTCCACCTCGGCTACATCTCCGTAAACCTCATCGAGGTGAGACCCGTATAAGGACGTGATCGTCATTCTCGAACTCATAGGTCTCCAAATCTTGTTTAGATAGAAACTTAAAACGACTACTACCACGAGGGTAAGGTTGACCGACTCAAGAATGATCGGACGCACCCTCCTATGCAAGAGTTACCCTGCGCTGCCTGGGGTTTCCTTTTTTGCCGACCAAGGAAAACCCATCCCGACATTCGCCTAAAACCGTCAATTTGAGTATGAATAGTTATTTCCCATTCCATACTCAAACTAATGTCGTAAGGCCTCGACACTACCACCAAGAGATTACAACCAAAACTCTCGCCTCAAGGGTCTGACCACACCGTCGGCATAAGTGTGATTATCGAGTCTCCTCCCAAGGTATCTCCAGACGTGAGGGTCATGTCCACGGTTTACCGGAAACTCTAGGTCTGGAACAAGATTCGTGAAAGCAAAGAATGATTCATATTGACGTCCGTTACTACAACAGCTAGTAGTGGACACAGACTGTCCCTTGAATCATTTTTAGAGCCATTGGGTCACTCTCCCTGACCGCATGCAGCTACTCTCTTCCTCCACCCTCCATCTCCCTGAGCCTGACGGGGATAGCTAAGGCGGGTGGTTGTAGCATGTTAAGATGTACACCACCAAATGCTGCTCTCCTAGATCTGCCTCCACGTCTGCTGCTCTGCAGAATCCTCTCTCCTTAAAGCTTCCTCTTATGGAAACATTTAACATGCCCGAGTCTTTAAGACTGGTTCCAGTTTCCTGTTTCTTACTGCACCGTGCAGTCTTCATCCGCTCCTGGATGATCTGCACCTTCCTTTACTATGATCTGAAAGAGCTGCTAAAATTTCTCCTTTGCTGAAAAGAGAAACTCGGTCTCATCCCCTGGATGAACCACGCCCATTGCCTAATACAGTCAATCCTGACATGAATGATGTATTCATGCCATGGATGACATCGTAAGTCCTCGACGTAACTACCAAGAGATCCAACTGTCACTCTCGCCTCCAAGGGTCGAGTCACACTGTCGGCATTAGTGTGAAGTCACTGGGTCTCCTCCAGTAGAAATCTCTAAAGTGAGGGTTAAGTCAACTGTTTTAACCGGGACCACTCAGTATCAACCAAACAAAAGGACAGGAAAGAAAACATCACAAAGATAAGTGTCTTTTTACTATTGCAGCTCATAGTACAAAGACACGAATAAAATAGAAACATGGAACTTAGAAGTACAAGGAACGTATCCACTAGTTCCGCTCCGGTCCACCTACTCCCGGAGATCTACTGCCTTGTCCACTGCTCAGCTGTTGCTCAAGAACCCGCCGCTGCTTCTGCCTCGGTGGCTCCTCCAAAGCATGCGGATCAACTGTACGAGGAGTCGGACAGTCACGTGCCAGGTGACCCTTCTCGCCGCATGAGTAACACTGTCTGTTTCTGGAATGCCTGGCTCTGACCCCACCCTGGGTACCCCGAACCACCGGTCCTAAAACCTGAGATCGTCCAACTGCTGGTCTGGTCCTCCTGGACCTCTTCATCATCTGTCTACTGCCCACAGATGACTCAGCTACTGATCTAAAAACACGCGGCAAATGCAGAAGCTCCTGTACACGCTTGGGGTGTAGAGCTACTGACACAAACTCCACCCTGAAGAAGGTCTCGAAGTCTTCCCATGCGAAGGTAATCCCGTCGCAAAACTGAAACAAGTGGCTCCACCACCTGCCTGCTGCTGCCTGAAGGAGGCTGGCAACAAAGATCACCATAAAGTCTGTCGGCGTACCCACTAGCCTGAAGACTCTCACCACAGCCTCCAACCAAACCTCAGCCGCCTGCGGGTCCGTCTCTCCCCGGAACCTGGGTGGCCTCTGGCGCTGGAACTCGTGCAGCGCGCTCAAGTGGCGTGCATTGCCTACTGCTGGGGCTGGTGGCATCGGTGGCCCAACGTATGGTAGTACTGCTGGTGCCTCTGCTGGTGCCTCAACTACAAGAGGGCCCTGTACCGAAGCCTCGTCGCTCGATAGGATGTCAGTACGCACATCCCTCTAGGCTCTAGCTGGTCATCCGAGAAAAGGCATCCTGAAAGAAACAATGTGACACGGTCAAAGGATTATACCTGGTGAGCTGAACTGGTTTGAGATGACATTTAAAAACTTCTGTAAACACACACGCAATTAGTGTTTTCGTGCACAAAGTCAGAAATCAGTTGTCTGGGTCCTGGTGTATGGATACGTCGGCCGCCCGCACCAACACTGGACTCCCTGAACTGAAGACCACACTCGGTACTCTTAACACTATTGCTTTACAGAAAGAAAATATCAGAGTTATAAGTTCTGCGGTAGAACCGACTCCTCTGATACCAATTTGTCACGACCTGTCCTCGGGGCCCATGCCGTGACTACCCCAAGACCGCCTTCCATAGGCCAGGGGCTGGAGACTAGCACCAAAGGCAAAAATCCCAATAACTGGGAAGGCATTGCCTTTATAAAAGTAAACCAAACACCACAGAGTACAAGCGGAAGCAAAACACTAAGTACAAAAGAAAGTGCTGAAAAGTAAATGGGCCAGAATACAAACCCAAAAGGAAGTACAACTACAACTGAACAAAGTACAACAGAAAAAGGAAACAGCTGGAAGAAAGGAAGCAGCTCCTGGGTGGTCCTCCTCGGATCCTACCTGAAGGGTAGGTACAGATGGCGCAACTCCTGGATCGTCCACCACAGATCCTACCTGAAGGGTAGGTACAGATAGCCTCCATAACGCTCTCGCCCGTCAACCTCCTCCGTGTGTCGTCTCGCCGTGAAGTCCACCTCCGGATACTCACTGGTCGTGTAGTCCACATCCGGGTACCGTCCAGTCCTCGAACACTCGGCCTCCGTTAGCACTGCCGTCGTCTGTAACCAACACAACGAGGTGCGGGCATAGCCCGTGCAGGGGTGAGTATAACGATACTCAGTAGGGACCCCGAGACCCTCAAGGTCTCACTAAAACCAAAAAGGATAACAACAAAGAAGATCTCAACAGATAACATCTACTTAGGTATATGCCCACACATATACCTAAGTTATCAAGTAACCCATCTCAATCACAAGGATTATGAAATCAACGGATAACCACTACCCAGGTATATGCCCATACATATACCTATGTTATCAAGTGACCCATCTCAATCATGAGGTAAACACAAGGGTCAAAAGTCTCAGCTCAAACCAGGATTTTCATTATCAAAACCGTAACTGCTGAAGAGCCCCGTCTCTGGAGTGTACAATGGTCCTGTCACGACTCCAAGGTATTGTTCACTAACCTAAGACTGCTGAGGTACTCCTCCTATCGAGTACCGCTGGTCAGCCACCCAAACACATTAGTGCTTCCCGCCGGGGTATGCCACCCAAACACAGTAGTGCACACCCCCTAGTAGCCTGCTGAGGTACTCTCCGGACGAGCACCGTGGGTCTGCACTATCACACAGGTAGTGCTCCGTCCTCCATGGGTCTGCACCTCACAAAGTAGTGCACCGTCCACTGGGCTAGTCAACTCACTCTAAGTTGAGTCGGTTAAGCAGTCGTCAGGTCTCAGTCGGCTACATGGTCTCCGTACTCCGCACGCTCGTCACTGGGAGGGTCCGCTCCATGAGCTACAGGTTGATACTCCAAGTATCTCAAAGTCCCACGAAGAAGTATCTCAAAAGACCGCCTCATCATAGGGGTCTCAACGCAACAGACGTCGCGTCAATCGGACGCCCGGTCTGTGAGTTATTAGCCTTTTCGTCCCAGGGGCCCGGTTGGTTTCGTGAGCTAAGCAACCCGGCCGTATCTCAACTGTACCCCGAACTCTCATAGGGTATATTCACAGGGACCGTTTCTCAACGTGATCACCAACGCCGCTGACGGTTCGTCAAACGGGCGTCCAGTCTGAAAGATATCAGCTTTTCCGTTCCAAGGGCCCGGTTGGATTTTGGGTACAATCCAACCCGGCCAATATCCAACAGCAACCGAAACTCAGGCGAAGTATGCCAAAAGTTCAATCTCATCAAGAGGAATTCAGCGAGACAGATGACGCGTCAATCGGACGGACGCCCGATCTGTGAGTTATTGGCTTTTTCGTTCTAGGGGCCCGGTTGGTTTTTAAGGCAAAACCAACCCGACCGTACTCCACCTATGTCCAAACCTCGGGCGGAGTAATCCAAAAGATCCGTCTCATTTATAGGATTCCATCAAAGTCGACGGCACGTCAATCGGACGTGCAGAGCTCAAGATATAAGCGTTTCCGCTCCGAGGGCCCGATTGGTTTCGTATCCGAACCAACCCGGACGAACCCAAAGTATTCCAAAACCTTGAGTGAGATATACCGAAACGACCGTCTCGATCCAAGGATCGCATCGCCGCTGACGGTGCGTTCATCGGAGGTCTACAGCTCAAGATATGGGCAAAAGACCAAAGAGGGTCTGAAAAAGGGGCTTTCGGGCCCAGACCGACCCGGCCCGAGACCCCCCGGTCGGCCCGAACCGGGTCAACCCGCCCCGGGTCCGGGTCGGCCCGGCCCGGCGCGGCCTGGCCTGGGCACAGCGCGCCCAGCGCGCTGGCCAGCTCGGCCAACGGCCGAGCCCCCCCCCCCCCCCTGGTGTAACCGCGCCCCCCCATTTATGGGGGCCGTTTTGTAGGCCGGCCAGGGGAATTAATTCCCCCAGTTTCTCTTTGTCCGGCCGGCCCGCACCAGTCGGCCGGTTCTGCCGACAAGGACCAGGAACGGCCGGTCCTTCCTCCATCGCCGACACCGGCGGCCCAGAACCGGCGGCCGGTCACCCTGCTCCTCCGCGGCCCGGAACCGGCCGCGGATTGGTTCATCTGGCGCGGTGCGATGACACCGCGCCCCTCCACCGCGGCCCCGCTCCGGCCGCGGCGTCTTCGGTTTTCTTCAACGCGACGTGACGGCATCGCGTCCTTGTTCATCTTCACGGCGCGGCGCGATGGCGTCGCGTCCTTGTTCAACTTCATGGTGCGGCGCGACGGCGCCTCGCATTACTTGCCGTGCGATTCCAGCGTGGTGCGACGACACCACGCCATTCCGTTCCATCCACAAAGAATCAAACAAGGATAAAGGAGGGGGGGTCGACCGTGTTTGTTCGGTCCAACCCTCTCTCGTTAATCGGTATCATTTGGTCGTATAACCACGAAGAACGACAAACTAGAAATCACGAACGAAAATAATTAAATAACCCCTACCTTGATAAAAGAGATGACGAACGTCGACGTCGCGAAGAGAGGATTCGAAGACGTTGACGGAGATTGTCCAAGATGGAACGTCGTCTCCCTTCCTTTGATGACGGGAAGAAGAATGAAGGGTGGCGCGTTGCGGGTATGGCGTTGCGGTAAACAGTCTCCGAGGGCTCAACGTTCTTCGTTGGGAATCGTCCGTTCTTCGCGTTCTTCGTCGAAGAGGAAGAAGATGATCTCTAAGCTCCTTGCCATCTTTTTCCCCCAAGTCCTCTCCAGCAACAAAGGAACTAACCCAAAATAAATTAAGCCACACTTAATTTATTAACTCAACATGGCTTTTGAAATTCAAGTGTTTGAATTTCAAAAACTCACATTAAACTCACTACATTAATGTCATAAGTTATTAACTTAAGTTAACAATATTAATTGTGAGTTGAGGGGGTTAGAGGATATGAAGGGGTGGGGTTTGTGTAGGCCCCACCAACCTCATAACCTCCCAAGGGAGGTTGGGTAGTTACCCAACTTCCATCCAAAGGATTAAACACTTAGAGTAAAATAAAAATTGTTGTTAAATTTTTATTTTTAACTTCCACAATTTTTATCAACTTCTCTCGAGTAAACGCAACTCCGAAATAGGCGTTCATAAGCAAATACCGGCACTACGGTTCCATCGGTACCCTCAAAATTTGATTCCGAGCACCTGTTCAAAAGTTAGAAATTCCCGCTCGTTCGTTCACTGAACTTACTCGAGCTAAACTTCGGAAAATGATTCTGGGCACACCGGGCCTCGGAATCAGGTGCCGTCAGAAACTACGTTCTTGTAAAATCCAAAAGAAAATTTAGAAAAAATTTCCCTTGAAATTTCTGGGTCTTTACATCACATGATTTTAAGCCACCAAAAACCAACATCCCACTCCCCACCTTTAGAAAATTCACATACTATAGTGATGAAACAAGTTTACAACTTCTACATCCCATGCCTCATGCTTCATAGCACATAATGAATGAAATGGATAAGAAACACACTCATCCACATGAACTAATGAAAATGTCACCCTTTACTCATTACTTCTATATAATAATGGTTTCCATGTTGTTCATTGAATTTATAAAATACCTAAAGGGTCACCATCCTTTGATATCCAATGGTGTACCACACACCATTATGGTTATCTTAAAACCACTCCTCAAACACAACTCCCATGGAGTTTATTTGTGAAACCAAAAAAGATATATTGGTAGCTCAGTAAATAACTGATGCTCTCTTTGTGTACTCAAGATGATTTCAATAAATTGGGAATCATCATATCTGAACTAAAATTATACTATAATTTCATCAATAATAGTGCACCACTCTCCTGATCCATGTTCATCTCAAACTAGGCTATACCAAAATTAACAAACACCTAAAACCTCATCTCTCATCCATTCATGTCAAGGTCAAATCATGTATCAACCATCTAATGACACCCAATTTAAATCCTAAATATCCATCATCACAAGGGAAATTTAGTAAAATTTACTCAAAGTTTTGGGTCACCATGACAATAAGTTCCATGTCTAGAAATTTCTGATCCTTAGCCTATATCTAGATTCCCAAAAATATTTGATTTTTAATGGTTCCCATTTTCAACTACTATGAACTCAACTTTACAAACATAAATGGTGTATATACCATGCCACACAGTTCAAAACTGGATTCATTTTCCTATAAATAATGCATTAAAAATTTAAAATAGACCATGCTAAAAGTCACATGAATCTCATTAAGCCGGGTGTTCCCTTGTAACTCCTACTCAAAATAGATAACCTAAATATTCCTTGATTTATCAAATGACTACCTACCTCATGAAATCATTTCAGAAATTGAAGCGTTAACTACACAACCACTAGTTAATTAGACTAGGAACCCAAACATTCCTTCCCAATAGATCTATTTTTTATAACAAATAACATCTTCTGCTTCCTCAATGATGTTAGGAATCATTATTCCTATATTGAAAATTTCAATCACCTTCTATGAATCATCTACTAAAAGATCAAATAACTAATCTCAACCCCCAAAGAGGTATTGATAACCCTTAGGTCAGCCTCATACATGTTTCCTTAATAAAAAAGTATTCTCTTGATGGTCTATGTAAAATGTAATTCCATGTATATCTCCCTCCTTGTCATACTAATAATAAATAAAAAATTCCACTATGTCAATACAACTACACCTAAGGTCTCTCACACAAGATCCATAATAAATTTATGAGGATTCTATTACATTGTATATTTATCACCAATAAATAAATTCTAAAATATGTAAAATGAAATAAGGTAAAGGAATCATCAACCCATGAGGGTAAATACCTATAAAAATAGGTGTAAGGACATAATATTCCAATAATCATCCAACTAGGCCATAATTCAATCTGAGAATCCTCATATTGGAGTGATCTCTGTAGCATTACAACATGAACAAAAAATGATAAGGAGGTGAAACTCACATTTTCTCAATAAATGGTAATTCCCCCTCAAGGTTCAACTCAGAAATCAACCATCAACCTCTTTGGGGATGTTGTTCCATTATATAAGAGTCACACACAACTCAAAATGTCAAATATATAGCCCTTACCATTCGTAGTGTCTTATCTAAAAAACCTACTATTTTTCAAACTCCATGGTTGTTACCACAATGACTAAACCCACACTAAAACATAAGGAAACATATTTTAAATAATATTCATGCCTAAATGGTCTCTATTATCTACTACTTATTATGTAGGTCAATGAAAAAATATAAAAGAATCCAACTAAGACCTATGGGCCTTTCCAATTTACTAATTCAAAGCATTGCCCAATTTAATACTAAATACAAAATTATATGAGGGTTTTACACTATCTAAAACCATGAAAAAGTATTGCTTTAATCTATTTCATAACATTAAATTTATTATTCCAATAAAAAGGCTCAATTATAAAATTTGTTATGTACTAGTTAGAAAGAAACAAATTTTAGACTTTTACCTAAAATATTATTCATCTGACTCTAGGTAGTATTATAGTTAAATTATCTCATAATTTCCCTTTAAAAAACTATATATATATAAATTCTCTTATTTGGGGTTATTAAATAAAATATTAATTAAAATATATAGAGGAAAACTATTTAGATTTTATTTAGAATTTTAATTAACTGAAACCTCATATCAATGAATCTCACAAACTATGAAAAGGACTTTTACCAATTAAATGGGATTTCTTAAGTAATGTTTCACCATACATCTATATAGGAACCATATATTTTACTAATTTCACATTAAATAAACATCCCTATCATGAAATCACAATATCAAGAGAATAAGTACTAAAGAAAATATGAATAAATGATACCTATGAGTGTCCCTATATACCAACCTGGTTTCAATTATATGGGAAACAATTACTAATTTTGGAATTCAACACACTATAAATTATGATTGGAATGTTATTTAAGTGAAACCCATAATATATTTTATTTTAAAACACCCATATAGGGTTTAAGTCAAAGAAACAATATTTTTTTAACTAAACTAATAGTGTCCAATTTCTCATTTTGGGATTTAGTCATGTGGGTTATCATTCCCAATATATAAAGGTACTATATTTATAAGTTACAATTGGACCGCTATTCAATTGACATATTTTTCCTTCAAGAATTAAAAGTTTAATAGTTTAACCATATACACATCATGGATCATTTATATGTCTCATACATACCCATGTTATAATGTCCTACACCTTATAAAATTTAATTTTCATTTCATGTTCCTCCAACAAAATTTAAGGCATTTATTTTCATTATTTAATTTTGTTCTAGTAAAATAAAATTCCAAAATCTTGCTATGTGTGAAGCACAATTTAGGTTGTTGTATATAGTTTATTTAACTCACCCTAAACCATAACTATATCCAATATATATTCCACATTATCGAATAATATTAGAATATAAGAAGGAAAACACACAGGCATGATATACCGAAGAACAAGAAAATGACATGTAAATACTATGTTCCAAAAATGATTCATGAATACACCTCATCCATTTCTATACCAGGCAAAGATTTAAATCACACAGATCCATAAATCATTAAATATAAGAAATATAACATTAATTCAAGGTGAAATAATAATCAAATATACTAACAAACCATCATGATCATTAGTCTAATACCATGAAACCTGATCACCCCCTCACCCATGGGTTTACCATACCTAGACACAAGAAATTTTACATGTTATGACATGTTCCTAGTTTCTTTTCTACCATCCTAAAAAGTATTAAAAATGAGAAAACCATCTAGTACCACATTATAACATCCAAACATGGTATCTTCTAAAAAGTTCTCTGATTTTTTGCACCACGTGTCCTCTGGATCTCCTCTCCATACAGTAGAGGCTATTGACTATAAGTGATGGTTTAATTAAGTTATAGTGGAGAGACTATAACCTCTTGATTAGAAGTAAACATCAAAAGAAATAAATTAATAAAAAATATAGATGATAAATTAATATCCAATAGATAATGATAACATATAACCTATCCAATGATAAATGAACACTCATGCATGATTATGCTAAATAATAATATAGGTAGATGATATATAAAATTTTTATACAATAGCTATATACTGAGAAATAATAAATAAATATTGATTCAACTCTTATGGGTAGCCTATGAACATGATCGGCCTCCAACTCCATGTCATCTCCATGTCCATAAATGGTAACAAAAACCTGTCACAATCTAGGGTCATACCTATAACAAATAGATCTATTCGGGTACCAAATGATGGCTTAAATATGGTTTTGGTAAAAACAAGTAGGACACATAAAGTTGTTTCTAATGCAATCCCATCTATTAATATAAACCGGAGAAGTAGTTTTAAAGTAAAATAAAAAAATCAATATATAATAAACAAAATCATGTCAAGATCATGTTCCTAAAAATTCACCCGGTGAACCATAACTACTTCATCCTATGTTGGAATTTCTATTTACAAGTTTCATCATTTATATATATGTATATATATAAACCTATATATGCAAGGATATAAACGCACTAATGATGAATAGAGTTATATGACCAAGCCATCAAAATAATGATTATATAATATGGGTATCATATTTTATAAAGGGAAAAAACCCAGGAATCCAAAAAGGGATACATTGCATCATTCCCAACAATACCAATCAATGTGAAGCGTCTTGATCAAAATCCTAAACAAAGGGTTTGAAACATCATGTATAACAATAAAAAATGATGTGAAATGTCATGTCCAACATCCTTGACCTAGGGGGTGCGAAACTGCTTATATTACAACCCAGACCAAGGCCTATAAATATAAATCCAATATAATGAAGTCTCACTTTCCATATGATCACATAACTAATGTGTTTTATAAATATGTAACCAAGTATCATTCAAGGTGAAGTTTACTTTAATGTGATTTTTATATTTAATATTTCAATACAGTCCACAAGAACATCCGTCCACATTAAAAGTAGTGGAAATTGAATAAAATCTATTAAATTATCTATTTTTCCAATGGATTTAGACTATTTCATCTATAAAAAAACACGAAGGCCATGGGAAGCACCCATGTATGAATAAAATTTCTCATAATACATTTTATTAAACAATTTCCCAAGTAATTCATTTATTTTATTTAATCCCTTCATTGATAAAGAATAACATCAAGGATAAAGGGGGTCTATCAAACCCACATAAAAATTTGTTCCATTCTATTTATAATTTTTTTCTAGTGATAAGATTCAAGTGGGCCATCCATGCCATTTACAATTCATTTATTTCATCCGACATTTCCATTAAGTCAGTTTATTCTTTTACATCTCCATTGAAATTCCTAACCATCTTAGGATATTGTTTGGTCCTATATGAATTTATAAATGTTATAATTCATATAGATAATAAACCCAAGGTGTTTTATAATCAAAATACAAATACTGTATACATTAGAATGTAATCATACTCACCTTAAGAGGTTGTTCAGGTAAAGGATGTCGACCTCTTACTATGTAAGGGGTCTAAGGAACAACATGGTGGTTATCTAAGGATTCAATTTAATGTATTTTAAATTCTACAATATTTATACCAAATTTATGATTTTTTTCACTAAGAAATATTTTATAAATGGTTAACCCTTAAGGTAAAAACATATAGACCACCTACCTCATGGTTAGGAATATTTATTAGTTCAATATTGGGTATAAATTTATCCATAATGAGAGAAAAAATGAAATTACTAAACACCATAAAACTAATTCATATTATATTTCCTAGAATTAGAATATGATATAGAAAGATAAATTGATAAAATAAGGAATAATAGTGATTGACTAACTAATAGTGATTATACATGACCGAAAGGGTTTTATACTAATCTCATACAGGTAAATATCACTATTCATATGAGGATTATAAAACAAAATCTTAGGTATAAGGGATAATATGAATGAAAGGTCTAAGGTAGTTGGGTTAATGGTAAAATTTCGTAGAGAGTAAAAAGGTAACTCTCCCTTTTTATGGGTTGTGCAGTTTGGCTGCATTATTTGACAAACTATGTACTAACCCTATGCCAGCTCTGTCCATATGGTGCTTCACCTCACATGGCTTGGAAAATGGTTTTAATAACTATTTATATCCCATGAGGGGATATTGTGTAATTTATACACACACACACACATTGCTAGGAACTCAGTTTTTCTAACTGTTGATAGCCCATGTGATTCACCTCTACAATATATGGTCGATCCTTTGAATGGCCATGCGACCTCAGCTGCATGGTTTGACAAACTATGTAACACCGTATAAATCCCACATGGTGTTCTAATCCTCATACTAAGGTTAATCACACCTTGTTCCAATAAAAAATATTCAACATTTTTGTGCCAAATGGTTTGTACTAATTGTGTAACAACCATGTTCCTTAGGTTCCCTCTTTTGAAAATTATATTTCAAAGCCCACCACTCCCAAAACCCATGTAGACCTATGAGAAACCTTTTTGGAATTAAATAACATCTAAAAAATTTTATGTTTTCCCACCCTCATATTTACATTCAAAATATTGGTTTAATATTAAATAAATTCATTATATAAAAAAATAAAATTCCATTGAAAATTTAAACCTTCCAACACATGGGGTGTTACAAAAAGTATGGTTTGGGATCCCAACATTTGATTAAAAGTATGGTTAATTATCAATACATTTGATTCAATGTATATTTTAGAAAACACATTTTCATGTGAATTCAACTACACATTATAATTATTTTATCCATATTATTTTTTAAAGTTGAACTTCACAATGCTACTCCTATAGTGGAGATCACATTTATTTCCTCTCCAATTGTGCATCTAGATTGGAACATGGATACATGAAACTCGAGTAGAAGCATAAAAAATAATTATGTAAATACTCAGTTGTAACTATATATCTCATTGATTTATTAAATAGACTATATGTATACTATATCACACACATTCAGTTATTACAATAAACACACAGGAATGAGAACTTCATGATGAACCAAGAAGTTGGTGTAAACCATATCACCCTGGAAACACCAGATGAGTGTTGGCCATGTATGGATAATGAAAAACACATATCTAAATTCATTATGGTAGTGTATCTTGTGATAATGGTTTGTGTATATCATTATTTCATATCTTAATCTTAAAAAAATTATTCAAGAATACATTTCACTATTTTTTGAAGACCACATGTTGTACAGTTGTAGCAATTCAAATAAAAAAGTATAATCATGCCATCTATCCAACATTAATTCTATAAATAAAATCTATTTTTTTAAGAAATGATGTACCTAAATTATTCGTTAATAATTCATTTATTGAAGAATACTCTATCTTTTAAACTCTAGATTGATTAAATATATAGTCTTTCCATGATATATTAATTCTATATGAAAGATGAACCAATTATGAAGAGTTTAAAGAATATAGTTCTTAACACTATAAGAATGTATTGATTTGTAATATGGATCAATTATTTAGTGAAGCAACATATTATACTCCTTTATGAGAATAATGAATCATTATATTGGAATAAAATACATGGGGAATATCTTGGTTGAATGTACAAAAATTTGGGTGCTAAAATAGAGAAAATAGTGAACTTTATGATTTACAGAAACTTTTTTCATGGGGAGAATGGATATACATAATGAAATATTTCTTATATTACACTAATATCACGAGTATTGAAGTTATGGAATAATAAAATGGACACTATATACGATAAATTTTCATTAAAAATTAAACTACAATATAAAGTCCACGAAGCTCTGATTCACGTTGATTTTTATTTCTATCTATTATGATATTATCTTATTTACTCTATTGAGTATATAGATTCCAAAGTTACTCCATAATTACAAGGAAGATACTCAATGTTATAGAAATCATTTTTATTTATATTGATAATTATTTCTTTCATATCCACTATTATGTGTCTTTTTGAATTATGGATCATATTTTTTTAATTAGAACATTTGAATAGTTATTATGGTTGTGAGGATAGATTTAAGGGGATATTGAGAATGAATTTAAGGGATATTTTTTTGAGAAATAAAATATAGTGGCAAAAACTTTTCATGCGTAGATAACAATTAATTTTTATGTATATTCAATACATTTTATAATTAGATGCATGAGTACCATAATGGTTTAGTGTATATATAAAATTAGATAAATAAACAATTGGTTCATAAGTGAACTAAATTATCTACCACTATGATATTCATAACTATAACCCTTATTGTACATTTCATACATAAAAATTATGTTTATGGATTAGGGAATGGAAACGTAAGATAGTTCGAGCTCAGAGAATAGGTATGGGTAAAAAATGGATATATTTACATAACATTAGAATAAGGGTATGAGAACATGGGAATAATCCTTGAAAACCATACACTGCGTATCATAGATCTAAAAAATTTATCATAAAATAATTCATGGGCGTTTATAATAAATTAATCATAAATAATATGAGCCATGGAATCATAAAAATGGGATAGGACATTGAATTTTAGCATACAAGAAATAATAGAAAATAACTTCCTTTGTAGCCAAAGACCATTTTCAAAACTATCATAGTTGAATGGGTTCACTCCTCAAACTATCACAGTAGTCGGGGTTCAATCCCAACACTATTATTATTTGAAAAGTACCTTATTTAACTAGGTTCACTCCCAATTCTAGTATTATTTATCTCATGAGACATCAATATTTAATGAATTAATTTGCGGTATATATCAGTACCAAGGAAAATAAATGGTTTTAAAAAAAAATTCTATCACAGTATAACTTGAGTAAAATAAATGGCCTTCATAAACATCTCATTAAAACATAACATATGGAAAAAGACACAGGTTTCATAAAAATATTATCATCATAATAATAAACAATCCAAATAAATAATTAAGCCGATACCATTGGGGAATATTTCTAGTAAAACATAAGGAACACAAAATGTTTTTGTATTTCATTAATAGAAATTCAAAAAAATCATTGATTTACCTTGAGGAGAATATCCTTTCCATTTTGAAATAAATTTTCTAAAATATGAAAACATACAAAATATTAAAAAAAAAATTTAATTGTAAAATATCCTTGGGAACTTGTAATGTTATATTTAAATCATCGAGTGGTCCTGACAGTTGGAAATTCTGTTCACTCAATACAAATTAAAATATTAATTTTACTAACAACTTATGTAAAAATTCAAATGGTACATGATGAAAAATGATAATAATATTACATTTAAACCATTTTATAAAAATTAAATCATGGATAAAAATTTCTTTAAAAATAAATATAAAATAGTGAAAACATTCAATAAATCATTTCTAAATAATATGGATATAAAAGAAAAATTGTTTTTGACTGAAGAGATAATTAAATTTGGTTTTTATTAGAAAAAATTTATTTGGTTTATCTAATCCCTAAAGAGAGTAAAATAAATAAAAAACATGTATTCTAAATAAATAATAAGTATATATAAATATTTATGAGGTTTTTGAGATCTATAACTTAATACATCAGTATCAAAAGAATAATCAAACAATCTCGACAAACTATTGGATTATAACATAAATACTTACAACTTTGGTAAAATTTTAATCATAAGCCCCATTAATGAAAGAAATATATATATATATATATATTTATATTCCCATATTTTTAAGGGGAATAATCATGTAAGACATTCATTTCTAGTATACACACCCTACAAATGAAACATGTAGTGAGTATGGAATCTGTCCTATAGTAATTAATGTGAGATGAACCCCCCTTACAACTTTCAAAGTTTATGAATCATTAGACCCATTAAATAATAAAATAAAATTAAGCCTTAAATATCATTAAATTAAAGGTATTAATGATATAATGTTTCAATGGTTCAAGGTAATATATATTTACACCACAAAATAAAAATGAGAAGTGAATATGGAATATTTATCCACGAAAAGAAGATAGACTTGAAAGCTCTTACCACATGTCTTTAATTTCATTATACACATTAAACAAAACTATATAATAAATATATATTTATTATTATTATATTAAATAACCGTACTCATATTTATTATATCATATATGATTTACTTAAAGCTTTTTATTAACAATTATTTTCTAAAATCACTATTCTGGATGATAACCGCTCTGTTTTTCATGTAAATTTCGATTTAGTATTTTTTCTTCATGTAAATTGATTATGGTTCTATAATATAAATAATTTTAATAATTATAGAATGATATTATACATTAATATTATTCAGGTTTATATTCATAAATAATATTAAGATATTGAAACATTAATTTCACCATTCATGGATATGGAAAGACAAACGTATGTGTGAATGTGTTCTTCATTTTTTGATAGATGTAATAGAAGAAATGTAAATATTAATTCAAAATTAGAAAATAATTTTAAAATAATATTAATATTATCTATTAATTGAATATTTCTCTATTACTATCCATGTCAAAATAAAATGAAAAATTTATCACATCACTTCTTGGAGATGGTAGTCCACACGTATGCATGAGAGACATTATCATTTTCTAATGGATTAGAGGATAATGTGTTTTATATGATATAATTTTAGAAGTATAAATAATTCATAAATACCATATATATATACACATTAAATCTATCATTATACCCACCTGTGGGAGGATGGGATGGAAAATGAATTATATCATATTGTAAGGTGGTTGTTCACCATATACACGATTGGCGATTTCATTTCCCATTTTATGGAAGAGAAGATGGATAAAATATATTACATTAAAATAATAAGAACATAAATTTTTCATACATTTATCATATCATATCAATATAGTTAAATATTATTTTAAGGAGTCATACGAAGAAATAAAATGAAAATTCTTGGTTACAGACTATACCTATTATTTGGATAACCCTTTTATGTTTACACCTAATTCCTTACTAGGAGGGTTTTCTGATTAAGATAGGACCTATGGAAAATGGGGATGGATTTATGGAATGGATTTGTAAGGTCTTATTAAAAAAGGATCTTTTTTGAGGATATGAGAGGAATTGGGTTCCCTTTTATAAAATGGGCAAAAGGATGCACTTGGAAACAAATTGGAAATTTCC
Organism: Viscum album; assembly: GCA_963277665.1. Lineage (NCBI taxonomy): Eukaryota > Viridiplantae > Streptophyta > Magnoliopsida > Santalales > Viscaceae > Viscum > Viscum album. Next base: position 1,825,042,243 of record OY728150.1, on the reverse strand, counting down.
CAAGAGAAAACAAAATGATAAAGCTCATTCCCAAGAAAAATTATTTGAAATGACCATATATTATATTTAGGGATATTACAAGGTTATATTATGTCCATAATATTGGATGTTGATAAGATTAATTGGAAACCTTACCTTTATCATTCGGTCCCCCTCCTCAATAAATCAATAATAACCTTAATTGTGATAATTAAATTTCAATATTTCCACTTTTCATAATGACCAAAAATTATATTGAAATAATTATATAATATTTATTATGTTTATTAAAAAATAAAAATCCATTTTTACAGAATTACATTCATATATGTGATATAATTTAAGTTGAACCAAACTTATAGATGCAATGAAAAAATCTACATTCCAAAGAAAGCATTTTTATCAGTATAACTGATTCTATATAAAAATTTAACATAAAATCGATTCTAATGACCATAATTATATTAATAATAATATAATTTTATAAATTTTACTTTCAAACTATTTAAAAATACAATTGAGATTTTTAAATTCATTAAACCAAAACGCTGTTTTCAAAAAAATTAACATTTTAACTATTCATAAAAAAAATTATCTTTTCAAAAAATTATAAAAATTCAATACAATATATTTTTGAAATTATATTTTAAAAAATTTAATTAATTTTTTTGTATACATTTTCTAAAATTAGATAAAATTAATTTGGTTATAAAAATAATTTTTGGGAAAAAAATATATTTTTTAGGCATATAAAGACTTTACTAATTATTATTAATTATTTTTAAATATATTTTATTTATATAAGACTATTATAAATAAATTTATAAATGTGATTATTCTTATTTATACCATAATTTTTAATTTCTTCACTATTCCATTCATATTTAAACACAAATATTAATAGTATGTTGTGGTTTGTTAATACTTGGTGTTTCTTATAACCCAAGCTATCAAAAAAGATAAATTTATTTTAAATAAATAAATATATTTTTTAGAAAATCAGAGGGTGTTAGATTCTAACTCCAATAATATTAATTTCATCCTTGAAATTGTGTTATTTTGATTCAATAAAACTGTGGCTACTTTGGCCTTATCATATCCTCATCTTCCCATGCAGCTTCTTTAAATTGGTGGTTCCACCTTAAAACATTGACCGAATGAGTTTTCATGGTTTGGAATACTTTATATTCATGATCTAGAATCTTCAAAAGTTAATCCTTATAAAAAAGATCATGATCTAGTCTATTAACTTATATGTTCATTACTTTTGATGTATCATGTATGTACTTCCTCAAGTGAGATGCCTGAAACACACTACGGACTTGATAGAGGTTCATAAGAAGATCCAATATATATGAAACTATCCCTAATCGATAAAGAATACCAAAATGGAAAATATAATTAGGGCCTAGATTTAATTTATTTCCAAATATTATAAAATTATTCCATGGATAAATTCTTAGAAACACCTTCTCAACAACTTCATATTCAAGAGCACATCGATGATTATCATTATAAAATTTTTATCGACAATGTTATGACCTTATGTGTTTATGAATGGATCTAACCTTCACTACCATTTCTTTTCCATCTTAGTTCACAATTTTATTCTTCCTCTAACTTTATCCCATAACATTTTAGTTCTAAACTGCTTTCCATATAAGGAGTCATAAGGATCCATATAAATGCTTGATTGAAATATATTTTTTATGAATGCTCAACTGGAGAAAGACATTGATCCCAAACAATTATTAAATGCATCAAAATATATCATAGAACATCCTCTAGGTTTTTTATTTTTTTATCTAATGGTCTATATTACTAAGGATAATATTTAGTGCTAAAACTAAATTCTATGTCAAGATCTTGCTAAAGGATTCAAGAAAAATTTGAGGTAAACCTTAAATCCTGATATGTTATAATAGAATTAAGGTAATCTATGAAACCTTACCACTACCTTTATGTATATCCTAGAAAAATGATCTAGAGGGAAATATTCTCTCATAGTAATGAAGTTTTATGACTTTATAAGGTAATCAACTATAACATATATAGTATTTTTCCCTTTAGATATTTTGGGGAGTTCAATGAAAAAATTCATAGTGGTGGCTTTGCATTTCTATTCTGGTATGCGTTAGGATTATAACATCCAAGTTTGAATTTTTTCCCTTATCCATACCTAAATTTCATATAAATAACTGAGATATAAACATTTATGCCTTTCTTTTCATGGAATCATACAAGAAATACTCTTTCAAATCTATATATAATTTTTTTACTTCAAGGAAGAATAGAGAATGAAGAACTATGAACTTACTCTATTTCCCCTTATTCAAATATGATATTGATGGAACACATACATTGTTCCTAAACATTATCATTCCATCATGATCAAGGTTAAACTTGGGTGAATTTATGACATTCTTCTAGAGATTTACATTATTCTTCTAAACCACTTTAAACATTACATGAATAGATAGTTGAACACTTATTTGAGAAATATAATATTTCTACCCATCTATAAGGATCTCAAGGTCCGTCCTTATTAAATACATAAAAATTATATATTTTATGATTCTCATCATAGATAATCTATCATGATCATTTCAACTAAAATCATCAAAAACCATGTTCACATTCCTATGGTGGTAATGTATTTATCATTCATAATCTCTAATTATCTAAAACTATATTATATGGTGCATATAAAAATATTTTCATGTGAATATATAATTTAAAATTTTATTATAATTATATATATCTTTCCTTTATTCATAAAGATAATGAATCTATATATTTAAAGAAAAAAATTATACAGCTAACTACAAATAATGAGTTGGTTAATATTTCTCATAGTTCTTTAATTTTCATGTTGTGTAATATATTACCAAATAATTCTACATGAGAACACATCCTAGTCACTTATTCAATGCATCACAATAGATTATAAACCCTTATCAACTACATGGTAATATAATAACATGTCAAATGACTGACCTTCTATTTAATTAATTAAAATTTTCTTCACATTTATCCATTCAAGTGAACTTGGATCATTTATAAGTTTACATGGAAAGAATATTAGATAGTTGATTTAAATTCTCCGCAAATAATTGATAATATCGAAACAAACCAAGAAAAAATCAGATCTTTATCACAATGGTTGGTTTTAGCTAATTATAAATAGATTCCATCGTTGATGGATCCACAAATATAGCCTCTCTTGAGATTATATGACCCAAAAATGAAACTTTTTTATCCAAAATTCACACTTTGTAATGTTAACATTAATTTTCTTCATCTCTAGGGTGTTTATTACAATTCTCAAGTGATCTTCACTCTCTTCCTTGTTATTTAAATATATAAAAAAAATTTCTTAAAAGGATACCCAAATTTGATCAAGGTAATCTATAAACCCTATATTCATTAAATCCATTAAGATAGCTGGGACATTAGAAATACATAATGGAATCACAATAAATTTATATTGTCTATACCTTGTATTGAATGTTGTTCTGCATATATGATCCTTATTATCCTTAAGATGATGATATCTAGGAAGAAGTGAAATCTTGGAAAAGTATTTAGCTCTGTACAATTAGTCAAGAAAGTCTTAACTATTGTTAGAGGATACTTTTTATTGACTGTGAACGTATTCATTTCCAAATAATCAATCCATAGTCGAATTGATCCAAAACTTTTCTTAACAAAAATAATAGTTTCATCCTAAGGTGACACACTTGAAAATATAAATCACCTATCAAGACTCTCTATGTGTTTCTCTATTCATTCTTGACACTCAATAGGGTCTACTCTATAGGGATCATTTTAAATGCATGTGGTACTTACTATAACTATGATTTGGAACCCAACATAATTATTTGGTTGAAGACTAGGAAAATATTTAGGAAAGAAATAAAAAAAATCTCACACAATATACATATCATCGATGTTGAGTTTATACCAAACCATCTGAGATAAAAACCTTTTAAAAAAAATAAAGACCCATAAAAGTGTTGTAATTTCCCTCAAAATTTCATATGTATCATCATACTGATAGATGATTATATTTTTTTTAACTATCAATCATTACATACCTCCATTATATGTTGATATTGTATTATATTAGAGAAATACAATCCATGGATAATATAACATCAAACTCAACAAGAGGGATAATAAAAAGATTTATTTGCAGGATATTCCCAAAAACTTAAACCATATAAGAACCATAGACTTGAGAGATGATCATCATACCATTAAAGATTTCCAAAGGTAATTGAACATAAAATTATTAGGTATTGGAATTAATATTCCTAAATATTTTTCATGATTTATGGTAATTTATATAATTAATCCTAAAATACATACTTCAATATTTGATCATACCTATCACCACTGCATCTTCATTGTTCTATCTTCAGTCCCATACAAAAACCTAAATAATCAGCATGACCCCCATGCATCCTTGATCAGAGTGATAGATCATTCACAAGATGTATAAATCATGAAACCTTCTTTTCAATCAATCACACCTTAATTTTACCATGTTCATTCACGATAATTATGCATTCAAATATTTCATGATGTTTTATAATGATTTTTTGAATTTCAAAACATTCCCTTAGGAGTTCCAAACCTTGTGTGCATCAATACCCATTTTCATTCTCCAAGTGAAAATTGATTCAAATAAAAATGTTCCATTTCTAGAGTTATTACCCCTTAGTAAAACTATTTCAAATCCACATACATTATAGTATCATTATAGTGATTTAATTTCTTGGAAACCACATTCTCTATCCTTCATCAAAATTTAAAGATATATTCCTATAATTTTAAATTTACACAATCACATCCCTAGGTATCTCACTAATTATTTTTCAACCTAGTTCCAAAGGATACATAAACCTATCCTATGATTCCAACTATTAAATACCATATATTTTATACATAGATATTACATATTTTTATATTACCATTCATTTCATTTGAAAAATATATTCCTGGGGACTGTAAAAGTTTAGTGTTTTGGAAACTCAGATATAGAAACAACTATTTCATTTGTGATAGAAATAATCTCACAATTATATATTCAGGACTATAACCCTTATTATAAATTTCACACATAATACCTTTCTTCATATTCGAAGGAAAGGAAACATAATAAAGGCTAATATTAAAATCTTGATAAGGGTAATAAATATATATATCAACATAACATGAGCATTAGGGTATTATAATGTGATAATAATATTATATAACCATACTATATATATCATAGATCATAAATTTCCATTTTTTCATAATAATTGGTTGTTACATGAATCATAAAGAACATAATCTATGTAGGCATAACATTCGTATCAGACATGGAATTGTGACATAAACATTAGTAAAAAAATTTTCCTTAGTAGTCAAGGTTCATTTAAAAAAAATATAATGATGGAATGGGTTCACTCCACAAACCATCATTCTAGTAAATATTTACTCTCAATACATTCATAGAGTACACAGTCCTTTACGGAACATGGTTCACTCCATATTCCAATATTTGACATCCCACCAAAGTGATGGATGTTTATCCTTTATCATCCAAAGGATATGGTATACATATTGGGAATAAATGAGTACCTATAAAATTAAACAAATTAGGATAATCTAGAATATAAATATAAAAGAATCAATACTAATAGTAAAAAAATACTTTTGGACTCTTGGTGAGCTAGCTTGGTTGATGACCTTTCCGATTAAATCTTCACAGTATTATCCATTGAAAACCATTTAGAATATACCTTATGTTAAGTTATCATAGGTGTATCTTGTAGAGGCATACATATATTTCTTTAATATTAGAAACCATCATCTCAATAATATCAGGTTGAACAAGAGATCCTTATTCATAAGTCTTCTAGTCATTTTCTGAACCTATATTTTCCACCATTTCTCAATGTGAATATAGAATATAGATAAGTGGGGATTTAATTTCTCCATAAAATAATTATATCCTCTAGAAAAAATAGACAGGAAGTTAAATAAAAATATTCATCACATTTAACTGTATTGATGGAAGTAATATAACTCCTCGCCAGAACTATGTCGGAATCCCTTATCTTCCCCAACTACTATTGTGCTTGGAATTATAATTTTCAACTCATAGGGAATGAAATGACCTAACCGTGAAGGATTTAATCACTGAGTTGGGGTTTCATAGGTATTATGTGATGTCTCAAATATAGTAAACCCATGAGTAACTAAACTCAAGGTCTACATATCCTCAATAATTCCTCACCATATGTGAAAGGATTACAACTAGAATAAATGTTTAATTGTGGTATAGTGGGGAGACTATACCCCCTATATCAGTACTAAATACCATAAAAAATAAATAAATACAACTATACAAATATATAATAAACATAAAACATTTCAATTTCCATCAAAGTAAAATTATTCCAGAAATATAATGCTACATATATAAGGAAATTAAAACTAATAAAAAGTAATACATAAAGCTGCTAAAAATATAAATAAATAAAAAATACCAAAATCCTATAGGAAGTATTAGTACAATATCGGTCCATAGCTCCCACGCTAAATCCAAGCCTAATATGAGTATAAAATTAGAGTAACCTTGCAAAATCCAAACCAACAACTGATTGATCTACTCATCTACCACACAAAAACTCATACAAGGTGTGAGTAAAACCCATAGTACACCACCAATGATGTCTAATGTATTTATAGTCCAAGATTAAAAAATAAAGTTGGGTAAATTACATAAATAAGAAATTAGTAATTTGGGAATGAACCAATAGGTTACCACATGATTATTCCATGTCATGTTGTCTCTGAGAATAAAAATAATAGAGTAAAAATAACACCCAATGTCATAAATCCAAGTATCGAAGAAAAATAATCAAAGGTGAATATTCAAAAAATGTCAAAAAATTATGATATAAGAGTACTAGGTGATTATAAGGAAGAATATGAGGAATTCTTAGTGTGTAACTGGTGATCCATCCCATGGTTATCAAGACATAGTATCATCTCTAGAGTAAATCTGAGGGATGGTTCCTCGACTTTCATCATTCTAAAAGGGATTGATCTAAGCATAATGAAAAATTAGATGGTAATATCAGGAATGAAAAAATTATAATCCAAGGAGATAATAAATATTGTTCCATGTTCATGTACATCATGCCAAATCGATGATCTTATTCCATGAATTCTGATATTTTTGGTGTTTCTTGGTGAATTTGCATCTCCTAGCTGAGTCATTCATGAATGTAAGACACTGAACGAATCTATGGAATTATTACCCCTTGTAATTTTCATCAAATGAATCATGTTAAACCCGTTGGGCCTTATATGGAATTCAATCCCAGAATCCATGTAATACTCCTCGAATGTGGCACTTATAACCATACTTTATATTGTGTTTTATATCAATGTAATTAAAAATAGGATAGTGATTTTACATTTATTTTTCCAAATCCACATCCTTAGAAGTAGCCCCTAAGTGGTTACCATTTAGTTTTCAATGACAACATGTTATACCCCAAATCCAAAGAGACAAAATTTTTTTGTTTGGTGACCAGGGTAGAGTCATTCTAAATATGACTAGGTTTACAAAAAAGACGCATGTACCTTATAGTACTCATTTTAATTTCATGTCAATTATAAATTAGTCCCAACAAAATAAATTATGAGTTTATTAAAGGAAGGAAGGTCATAATTTAAAGGAAGGACCATGACTCTTCTAAGGTTTATAAGAGTAAACCCATAGGTTATAGTGATCCTATAGGCACAACTTAATCAACCAGGGATTAGTCAAAGAAATAGAACCTCATGAGTACCCTCAGTTAATTATCCAAGCTTTGTCCATGAACCTTACTTGGTCCTTAGAGTAATTTGAATTAATTACCTATCCTAACATACAAATTTCTTATTTATTAAGGGTACCCAATTAAAATAATTAATATTTGTAATTTATTTTTGGATATAACCCCCCCTAGAAAATACATGGTCATTTCCCATATTGATAAACTACAGTCATAAGCTATGATGAAAGAATAAATTATGGTCTTTAAATTAAAACAATTTAATCTCTAATTTCATAAATAATTATAAGTGAGGTTTTCTTTCATTAAAAAATTAAAATATGATCTATTGAAAATCATGAATTTAATTGAAGTAATCTAGACCAACTATCTTATCCTTAGAAATCCTCACCTACCCTATGTTTCCCTATAATTAAACCTAGAATGAAAAAATAGAGAAATAAATAAAACCCCTAAAAATAGGCAATAAACCATATAAATGGAATGTGAAATATTTCAAAGAAAACCCATGAATGAATTAAGGGATGGATATACTTATTGAGGGAACATGATTAAAAGTAACGATATTTGATTCTATTATGAAATAAAGGAAAACCACCAAAAGGAATATGGTGGAGGGAGAGGTTCCCATTGGATCCGTTATTTCCAAAATGAGAAAAGAATAAGGGGTAAAAAAATTTAATGGGTGGAGGAAAAAACCTCAGTTTTCTTCTTTTAATGAAGAGTATGGTTATGCTACAAGGTTTTTCAAATCACTTGCAAACTGTGTAGCCTCACAGTCCAATGACCATTATATTGCACAATTAGTCTAAATGGCTTAGCTAAATGTAAAAAAAACCATGTGACATGCCTCTATAATTCAGGCAGAGGACACCATATTTTTCTTATCCCATCACACAATTTGATCAAACCATGAACCTATACAAAATGTGCTCCGTATTTGTGGTGCACCATTATCCCAAACTGGGGACACCATGACGTGACTCAAAAAACTATAGTTTCAAAACAAGGGTACCCTATCAATTGTTAGTGAATCCAAGCATCCTCTTTAGACTAAATTGATATACACAAATATCCCTTTGTGGAACTCCAAATAATGGAATTCAATTTCAAATCATGTTATTAGATTTATTACATCCTCTAATTGAATACCTAGGTTCCTATAAAATTCTTAATATATATAGACATGGGATCTAACAACCTCCCCACCATAATAAAAATTATCCATGAGCTTCAAACACATACAAATAGATCATACCCATGTTTTTCATCAATTTTTTTTGATAAAAATAAACTTGTAATTACATCACAAATATTGGTTCCAGACACAACCCATTATTTAAAGATAGATTATGACATTCTATCAATTAAAATTTTAGTTAAATACCTAGTTATTTCTAGTAAAAATGATCATATGTACCATATTACCTTAGTCTCCATTTAATGGTCATCCGAAATCACCCCTCTTGTTTTTTTAATGCAACATGACATTGTAAAACTACTCCATCACTAACCAGTCAACCCGAATCATTTCCAACCATAACTAGTTCGATCACCAAATCATAACTATAAGATTCAAAAGGAACTCCTAAAATTATTTCAACATTATAATGTTCAGTATGACACAATTTTACTTATTAATCTAACCTCAGTATATTCCCAACATGAATGATTGACCATAACATATGATGCACTAATAACTATCCTATCAGAAAACTTCACTCCCTATTTTATTCATGGATTTTCCTTTCTATCAGTTAGGATATAAAGGAACATTTAATGGGAATAACAAGTGTTATTCCTATGGAAGAGATATGAATGAAACCATATTATTACTCCCAATACTATGTCCATGAAAGGGAGTCGGACCTCCTTGGATGACCCTACCTGAAATAGTAGACTTACAATGTCAACACACCATTATCTTAGTTGATCATGATGAAATAATATCAAGGGAATCTTGTGATCATATTAAAATAATCGCAGAGGTCCACACCCTATATTTTATGAAATTCCATAGTTTCACCAATAATAATCTATTTTACCTTGATTATAAAATGGTATCTTTCAAAACACTCTGAAACTTCTTCCAGAACATGTCACACACTTAACTAGTACATTTTGGATCTCCACTATATGACATTCCTTAACACTAATTTATGATAACTATAATTCTAGAAACTACCACTTAATACACTCCAAAATTTCCAATCCCTTCTCATTCCATTTAAATCATATTTCACTTGATCTCACATGTGATCTCATTGAATATCGGTGCCTCTCAAAACATGCTACCTCTATTAACAACATCAATGTTACCTTCTATCTAGTCATAAGGGCCAAAATTAATGGTCAATCCCATAAACCTATCAATCACTCTTAAAATGAAATATTCAAGAAACTTTAACTCACCACTTATCTTGCATAATAAAATGATAGTCAGATCACTTTAGGATGACTAGTTTATAGAATCTCTAGCATGAATATCGATTCATTATTTAAGGATTTCATTAAATCACATTAAATGTCAAATATACCCATTGATCATTTGAATATACCCATATATGTTCTAAACATTCATTACACTGTACTTAAATGGCTATAAATTAAACCAACCACCTTATCATTATGGTTCCTTGCAAGCAATGATGCTCAACTGATCTATCGAAACTCTCAAATTGTGTATACACCCTCTTTAGAAATGTAACATTTGGAATATATCCAAACATACAACTGAATTTTAAATTTAATTCCTTCCTTCATGACTGGAAACCTCAAGCTTACCATTTATTCAGATTCCAAATTCCATTTAGGCCAGTTATTAATTGGGTTTCTACATCTGCAATTCCTCCCTCTTATAGAACATTCTTTCCACTACCAACTCAATGATCACCACCATATTATTTTTCTATGCATCTCTTCACTAAAAAGGGAAGTCGATTCCTATATAAATTCTCCATCCAAAACTATTTGTGATTTCTATCAATATCCAAAACACTTATATCAAGTGAAAAAAATGAAAACTCGATAGGGTATATGTAATAACATCACTCGTGATGAGGATAACATCCATGAAAATCTTTTCATATAAGTCCCACTACATGGATTTACTTCAAGAACATGACAAAATAATTTTGATAGGTCCATTGATAGAAACACATGCAACGATCTTCTGGGGACTTGGTCATAAACATCATCCACATTAGAAATTAAATCCAAAACTCTCTTTCAGATCAACAATGTTACAACACTCAATCATTTACATGATCATCCCACATATCATAAGAAATCACATTTTTCTAATAATATCTTACGGATATGATGTTTATGAAATAATAATAACTCCATGTTCAATCTACTATTGGAGTGACCCATTAACTTATCCATAAATATCCCATAACCCCATTATATGATGTCATGAACTATCATATCTCAAGGGGTTACCATGGTCACATATAACAAAACATCAAAACTTGAATGATTAACCGCAAACTATAAACTACTTGTACCACCATGCCTTACTACAATGGGAACCATGTATGAAAATTTTCACTACCACATAATTATTTTAATACAATTTCATTGCAATTTAATGTGATTCACAAGAACAATTTCACTAAACATCCTAGTATGTTCCCTCTCTTATGAGACATCATACCTAGAATTGTGATGATTCACATGAAAATTATCATACTAATAACTTTCCAAGTCATGAATTATGGGAAAAAGAATGTTCTTAAGACTCACTATACATTTAACCATGACCTAGCTATTTTATTCTCATTAGAAATAAGCATCCATGAGAATCTTGTATCTATCAAGGATAAACTTACTGAATGGACACCCCCTGCCAGGGGAAACCTTCCATAAACTAAGTTTCCTACTTGATACCAAATGGAATATGAATGGAACTTCATATTCCTAAAAATCATTGGAACACTTAAAATATCAAAAGGAATTGTCTCTGAGTCTAGGGGTGTGACAAAAAAGACATTGGGCCAACTATTACTCCCAAAATAAAATTCCTACTAAAAATCATGGTCAATATTCATGTTCCCATCCAAGGAATTTCACAAGTCATTCTAAAAATAAAACCCAAAACATGGTATTTTCTATCATAAAAAATAATAGGTTTTATTTAATCTATTACATTGATACATATTTTATATAAACATTAAAGAGGATCAGAAATGTGAAATGTCGAATATTATTTTTTGATGAAAACAATTTCTAAACTATACTTGAAAAATCATTTAGTTGATTCCACAAAATACTAGGAAAATTATTTTATAATTTCATTTAAATATGTAATTATCAATAAGTTATGACAAGATGGATCAAATAATGAAAATGTAACTAAAAATATATAGAGGGAAAAACTCTTTAATTTGTGACTAAATATTTAATTAACTAACACCACTTACCAATAAGTCCAAAAACAAAAAGAGTTCTTTTATCATATTAGGGGGATCAGTCAAGTATGATTCCAGCATAAATGTATAAAAACAGCAAATGATTGGATGATAAAACATTAAGTAACCATCCCATTAGACAAAAATATACCTCTAAGGAGTTACTTACTAATGTATATAATGATGTTGTTGACATAAAAGGTTCAAGCCATGAAAACCATGGTTCATTAATATAGGTATCTATTGCCGATTTGTTAAGGAAATTCTCAATAAATTGAAATTAGCATCCAATTTATGTGTGATCCATTTTTTATAATGTAATATTTATCACATCCTTATATAATGATTCAGTTGTATGGGTTTCCATTCCAAATTTATAGAGGTAATGCTCTATAATTTGAAAATGGATAACCATTTAACTACAAACTAGTTTTCTTTTCTTCTTTTACTTTAGGAGTTATAATTTCAATGTATTTTACACATTGATGTTTAGTTATATGGATTTCCATTCCTAAGTAATGAAGGTTCAAAACATTATAATATATAATTGTAAATTAAATAAATTTAAATAATTTAAAATGTATCATATGAAATATTGATTCTTTGTATTTTACTATCTTAAAAATGGTTAACTAAAATTCTATCATCTGTCTATAAATAAAAACACTGTTCCTATTAATAAAGAAAATTTTTGGGACCAATTTTTTTTCTTTAAGTAAAATTTAAATTTATAAGAAGATAAATCAAGAACATGAGGCATATAGAAAGGAATGTAAGTAATAAATCATTAATGACATGGAATATGGATCATATATAAATCCATGTATGCCTATAATGTTAAATGAACCCATGCCCCCATGTCATACCATACCAAAATTATAAATCCCATAAATTATTAACCATTTCAATGAAAAATAGTCACTTGAGTTGAAACAACCATCAACAATAATAAGGAATAACATGATAAAGAGTCACATGCCCCAAAACATGGACTTTAACTTCTATGTTGGTATGTTATTCCCAAATAAGAACAACATACTAAGAACCAACACATTACTATATTCCTATATTCTATCACAAAGTGTATTACAGTGGTAAATAGAATCTCTTATACCACTTTGTGATGTCATATTCCTGGTTCAATCATTAATAACAAAACCCGAGGGGCATTTGGCCCTAGGATCACCTCCCTGTATGTTAGATCTTTTTGACTAGAACTGAGGGTATACATTAGGTTTGGTGGGGATAAAATACCCTCTATATTAGTATAACATATAGTGCAATTATAAATTTAGTAAATATGAGAAAATAATTATAATAACACCACTAAACATGTTCATACAAATACCATCCATGAGTAAAACTCCATAGGCCACCACCAACAGTGTGTAATGGATTTCCTAACCATGAGTAAAAAACATAATACCGTGTATTATAGAAATAAAAAATCAAAAAATTAAAGATAATGTAAGATAATACCACCTACATAATCCTAGGATGGTTGTATTAGACAATAAAAATAATAGACTAGAAATAGGAATTTAAGTTATAATAATAAGCATACAAGAACAAAATTCAATGATAATCCATAGAACAATTATAGGTATTCCCACATATCATACATGTAAAATCCTAGGAATACTCCAAGGCATTCATAGTGTTTAGCTGGGGAGCTAATCTACGCTGATCAAGACACGGTGTCAGCTCTAAAGTGGAATTTGGGGGATGAACCCTCGACATTCCAATTTAAAAAAGGTATCTAACTTATCCAAATAAACAAGTCCTAGATAATATCAAGAAATAATGTATTTGAATATAATAAGATAGTCTATAGTTTTAAATGATTAATGACACAAAAAATGAATTTGGGAGAATATATGAGGAATTATATATTTTTAAGAGTTCCTAAGTGAATTGCTAGCACCCGGATGAGGAATTTATGAATGCAAGAAATCGAAAAAATCGAAGGTGGGTTTACCACTTGTACCTCGCATCAATGAATCATGTGAAATTCTTCCGATCAAAATTGGCCTTAAGACCAAGAATCTAAGTCATACCATAACATTCCACACTTATGAATATACTCCATATTGAGTATTCTAACCAAGAATTACCCATTATTTATATAAGAGGAAGAATATAACTATAAATAAATCAAGATTCAGGATCAAGGAAAAAACTGTGAAAATCATCAGTAACATAAATAGACTAAAGGAACAAATAGATGGAAAGAAAAACTAGTCAAGGAATTAATACATATTATTCTAGATCCATGTCCTTATGGGTACATCCCAAGGGGTTACCATTTCATTTTCACATGAAACTAGTTATAACCTAAATCCAATGGAAGATATGGTTACTAGTTCATATTCAAGGTTGTTTCATTATAATTCTAACTGGATTCATAAAAAATTTGAATGTCCATCATTGAAAACTTTTTAATTATACTTTATATATACATTATCCTCAACCAACTACATTATGAGTTCATTAAAAGAATAGATCTCATGATTTAATGGAATGAACAAGAATCTTCATATATTAATAGGAGTAAACCCATATATTATAGTATTCCAAGATGTATGAACTAATCAATATGATCTTATCCAAAAAATTTCACCACATGGGTACCCAAATTAATTAGCCATGATTCCTCCCTAAACATTACTTAGGTCTGTGAATAAATTAAGTTAATTATCTATACACACCAATAAGTCATTCATTATTAAGGGTAAATAATTAAATAAATTAATTTATAGACTTATAGTTAGGTTTTGGTAAACCCATGGAACATAAAAGGTCCTTGGTTGGATTTATTAATTAATTTCACAATCTATAAAGCAAGAATCAATTACGGATTTTAAATTATAACATGGTAATTTAAATTTCATAATTCAGTTGACGCCAATTTTTCTAGCATGATGTAAAACTAATATATTTTATAAATCATCCTGAATTTACATGAAAGAATATATAATAGATACATTAGCATTGGTAATCTCCACCCACCCATTATCGACCAGTGATTTGAGCTATAATGGGAGAAAATTGTGAACCAAAAAAAATTAACTGAAAATAGGTCATGTCCTAATGAATTACAGTGAGGAATATTGATAGAGAAATAAAATAAGAAAATAAGATTTTTGTTAGATAAATAGACAAATATTTCTTAATTTCAAAATAATGTGTTAGATTCATTTAAGAAATAGCGGTAAATAATCTAAAGAAAGCAGGGGAGGGAGAGGCACATATGGTTGGACCTATAAGAAAAATGATGGAGGAAGGGGGTAAATCCCTTAATAGGTGGAGGATATTTTTTTTTTCATTTTTTCACTTTTAATTAGGAAATTGATTATTTTTCATGAATTTTTCAACTATGCACTAACAATGAAACCCCACAACCCAATGCCAAACAAGTAACATGGTTAAGGAACATAGTTTAAGCAACCTTGTGAAAAGTATGTTCCATGAATCCAAAACCCCTCTAGAGTTTAAATGGTTTTTGAAATCCCCTCACATGGATTAATCAAACTATAATCCTATATAAAATAGGATTCATGGTTGGGGATCATGGTTATACCTAATAGTTTACCCGATTCTCCAACTCCAAAACATAAAATTTAAAATATTGAACCCCACAGGATGTTTCCAATCACTAATGTAACCTTACAAGGCTCAAAAAATGTCTTAAAACAACCCTATGAGACACTATAACATTTAAAATACAATTATTAAATCTGATTTGAAATTCATTCAATCTACTAAAATTTAAACCCAAGGTTCCTCTAAAATCATCAACCCATAATGATAGTGGATGTTTTGGATTCTTAGTGAGTCCTTGAATTTTTGATTCCATTAGAACTCCAACAACATCCCCCTTATCCACCATTATAAGATCATTTGTTTTTTCACCAATTCATCAAAATGACTATTTGGATATGACTAGAAGCAGATGTCAATATATGAATTGGATAGATTTCTGCCTAAATAAGATGGATGAATGGTCTCCCAAACCTATGTTTCCACCTTATTGCTCATTAGATAAATTTTTTAATCAATCATTGGATGACTTTACAAATAAATGTAGTGAGGAGTAGAAAATTTCATCTGAATACACCGGAATTTCCTCTCAAACCAATATGGTGTTACCACTGATAGAACATCTTGAAATTAATATGAGTAAATAGAAAACCCTCAAGAATAACTATTCACTAAGATTGTGCTTTTGGATCACTATTTAATTTATAATTGATTTCATAGGATATTACTCTATATGGAATAAAAAAACCATGAATATTTATCCTTCTATTAATCTCATACTTCATTAGTGAAGTGGTCCAAAACATGCAGATACTCTTTATAAATCACTTGAAATGAGCACCTAGAATCGTCTTAATAATGGGAAACATTTAATGTCCCATGTGGTCTACCATATAACCACCTAGAACTTAGAATGGGCCTACTATTATGAATGAGGTCTTTCCCCTATAGAAATAGTGACCTTTTTCATATAAATAGACAATATAGAAATGACCAAGACGATATGTCTACCACCTACCATTTCTACCACAATAACAATGGAATGGTCCATTAACACACCCTTCTACTAGATCAGGACCAAGTACCTACATAGATATATCACCAATAAGTCACCCATTTGAACAAGGAAATGACCTTGGGAGGTGAAAGACCATCCATGGTCATTTAATTAATCCCTATAAATGGTTTTCCAGTATAAAAACACTTTACCTTGGGATTATCATGATGGTAAGGAATTGGGGTTCTTAGCTAGAGGTTTTTACAACATTTTTTTGACAAAATACTCTACTAACATATTAAAAGGGATGTTGGCCACTGAATACAAGTCCATTCTAATGCCCTTCATGGAAAGGTTGATAGTTTCTCAAATGATAGTTTTAGTATATTATAAATCATCCCTGATAGATTATATAGGAAAAAATCCATCATATATATCTCATAAAATCATTGTACCATTGATCTTTTTTAAGTACTAAATACTAATTCTAACCTCAACATGCAACAGATGGAATGTGTCTATCTTTAGAATCCATCAGCTGTAAAAGTCATCCATCAAACCATTGTTAAAGTATGAAATTGTTTGAGAAATACCGATGGCGTCATAAAAACCTATATTTATTAAATAAACCTTAAACATTATATTAGTAGACTTCACCCTAAATCAGAATCCCTAATCTCTCCCCAATATTCCACTTGATTGGATATCCCAGCTGGATAACCACACAAACTACTGATTTTATATAGACTAAGGATTTTTTTACCAGTTGACATGTGTATCAAGCACAAACTCAAGCCATACCCATTCAATATCCAAAGAAGGATTATTCGAAACATAAATTTCATAATGGTACCTTCTAAGAAGAAGTGACCAACTTATGAAATATTTTCCCTAAACCTATGATGAGTATTGTTGATCTAAGAGAGAGGAGTGATCCCTACTAGAGGGTGAAATAACAAAGAATTTTTCTAAAGTCTGAACCCATATCAGGGAAAATAATTGTGAAATTGGTACTCCAAATGATTTTTAAACATCAAATAAAAAATATGATCATAAGTGGGTTTAATGAATATGAATTAGTTAGCTTTTATACTATCAACCATTATGTCCCAATGAACAAAAACTTCTACACTATCAACATCTGAGTGATAAAAAATGGAAATTCAATTTAATTATTAAAATAGAATGGTTGGGATCAAAGAATATAATTGAAAAATAAATGAGCAAATGACTCATACATCATCATGGGAGGAAAATAAACCATATAAAGTCATGTGACCACATAACCATAACAGGGTCACACATTCATATATTCCATTATGTGTTATGTGATCACATAAAATCTAATAAGTAACACGATCACATGAACATTCAAGAAAAATTATCCATGGTTATAGATAATTTCATTTAATTAGTTAAGTGATGTGTTTTTTTTAATTTGTTGACATGACAAGGGGTTATGTGGTGGGATCATGTGATCATTTCACGCAAAGAGTTCATGTGAAAATGCTCAGGTCAAATATTCACACAAAGCACATAAAATATGAGATACCTAAAAATATGATGTAATTCAAGAATCTATCCCATTTTTATACTATATATATGATTATTCACAAAATACCAAGAGTCACGTTGAATACCAAAAATACATAAGGATACCCTTGACTGTTTAGTGGGAATTCACTTCCTTAGAACTGATTAATACATTCTTTTTCCAAACATCATTTCTAATGGGGAATTTGTTGATTCCCACTAGGTGAAAATTAGAATGATTAAGTAGTGAAAATACCTAAAATATAAGATTGATTTTGATATAATGGAATTTATTAGAGAATAATAAAATTTTTCATGATCACATGACAACTTAATGATCATGATATTGGGTTATGTAATTGTGTAACAATCACAGAGACATAAGATCATATAACTAATGATTATTCACGTGACACCTGATATATAGGTAAAAGTGGATGTCAATTATGGATCATTCATGTTGTCATTTTTCATCATGTGATGCCTTGGAAAAATGAGTTTCTTCCCTCAATTGGATCACATGAAGAGACAGTCTTGATATCCAATATCATTATATAATTCTCCCTGATTTATAAGGTTACCCAAAATCAAAATGATATTGTTATGTACTCCAATGAACAGTTTTCCAAGACATACCACTTTCATGATTTTTGTTTTTTATGCTAAACACCAGGGATATTTCATTGGTGAAATGCATCAGGGAAATGTGTAAGACATGATTTTATACTAATTTACATAGACAATCATCCATCACCTTAGTTAGTTAATGTGGATCACATAACTTAAAAAGTTGTGTATGTATAGGGGATTGGTTCCTATAAAATCCCTCTTTACAAGTTGAATTATGAGGATTTTTGCAATTGGATACATTGATATGAAATCAACATAATAATAGATAATGAGAATCAAAATAATTTAATGTATCTTATTTGAAAAAATTCTATGAGTAACTTTGATGTAATTTGAAAACAAATTGAAGCCTTAATAAAATCACATGAACCATTAATGTGGGACCAAACTATAAGACCACATACATTAGAGTATTTCATATGAAGACCCTTTGGTCATGCGATCAGTTAATAACCTATCAATAATATGATTTCATGATGATCACTAGCTCATGTTCCAATGTGTTAAGATCATCTATCCTAATATGAGTTATGTGATCGCATGACCCTTTTTTCTTCATACGATTTTGTGACCCCCCTATTTATGCGACCGATCAACCCCCAACTACTTTAGGTGATCATACGACCCTATGACCTTCAGTGATCTCATTGATTGAAATAGTTCCAACCCTCCAAAGTCTATCTTCATCTCTTAAGGGTTAATACATTTTATGGACATACATAGTGGTGTTATTCCTTATTTTTTCATTGTTACCTAACCTATGATGAAGTCATCCCCATGAGACTATTTCTCTTTCCTTTTCCAATGAAAATCGAGGAATATATGAACTACAAGGGATTTAATTCGTATTATAATTATAAAATATATAGCACCATTATATAAATCGATATCTATATCCAATATATCTCAATTTATCTTCAAACAAAGTACTTATTACCCCTAAATACCATGATATCCCGATAAGTATTTTACATTAAAATAGTTATTATGAATGACAATGCCTTCTCTCATAGAGAAATATTCTCCATGGGACTCATAAACTATAACACCTCAAGACATTAAAATTATTTCCTTTTAGAATAAATTTAATTTAATTTATATATTTATTTATACATAACACCATGTTAAACATACACTACCCACAACACTGAGTTATCTTGTGTTGCACATAAGACTGAGTTATACAACCTTTTAAAAGAGAACATATTTTAAAACTAAATTTTCACACTTTTATAAATTTTATTTGTCAAAATAAACATCATTATTTAATTTTTAATGCCAAAATTATATTAAGGTGAATATTTGGTATTTTTTCTAAGAAGATCAATTTTTTGATAAATAATAAAATATACTGCATCTTAGATAAAGCCTTCATTTTCATTTAAATATTTATTAATGTTAAATTATATTTTAAATTGGTTTTAAAGTCACAATATAACAATTATACATATTTTAATCTAATTTTATGTCATTTTTATCATTTATATATTTAATTTATATGTAAAAACATGAGGATATTTTGGACATTTTTCTTAAAACCCCACTTTCTAACCACATCTGTGGGATTATCATTAAATTTAATTTTACCACTTATATGAGTTGAATTTGGAAAAAAAATATACATAGTTATAATCATTATAATATTTTAGTATAATAATATAATCATCATCATTTTTCAAACATATTAGTGAATTTAATTAAAATTAATAACTATGATTAAGGTAAAAATTAGTTCACATTATTGTTATCCTTTAATGGGTGTATGATACCTCATGTCCCCCCACTCTCCAGGTCTCCGCTCTTCTATGTGCTAGGGTTTCTTCCTTGTGCCGCTGCTGCCACCACCTCTCCCTCCCTCGCACCCCTTTCCACCCCTCGCGGTAAAGGTCCTTCTCTGGAGCTCCTCCTCTTATCTCCTTCTTGTTCCCCTGCTCTCCTCCTGGCCTCGTTTTCTCTCTCTTGGTGACCATGGTTCCTCTTCCCATCACCTTCTTCAAATCCATGTTTCTTTCTCTTTGGTCATGTTTTCCACTTTCTCTCCGGTGAAGGTGCTTCGATCTTCCTCGAATCGATGACGTCTTCTCCGGTCTCCATTGAATCAACAATATATTCTTAGGTCTCCCTTAAATTGATGACATGTTCTTCAGTCTTCTTCGTATCGACGACATCTTCTGCCTGGGTTTCCTCGCTTCTACTTTGATGGTCCCTAGTTCTTCCACCTCGTTGACAATGCCGTCGTTCAGAGCCCTCGGTCACTTGAACCATTGCTCTAAACCTATGTTCCGCTGCTCCTATCCTAGTTGGATTTGGAGTGGGGGTTATAATGGGGTTTTAGGACATGTGGTTCGACGACCATCAATGTACCAGGCACGAGCTCCTCGATGTTGGATTTGGTTTTTTGGGTTTTATTCCTCATGCTATCAGTAAAGGTTTGTATGATTATTCCTAGTGGTCGATCTATTTCATGCTTGTTAAGTGGTGTTGTGGTTCAGGTTTGGTTTCGACATCGACGACAGGTTTCTTCTCGGTGGCGACGATGAAGACTTCTCCTCAGAAATGATGGTCTGAAATGGTTTCTTTCATCGACGATTTTGGTGGTGATCTACAGTGACGACGTCGGTGTTCTCGGCAATGACGGGGGTCTGCTGTGGTACTACGATCTGATTGCTTTGATGTCAGTGTGTGCATATTAAAGAGACTTTTACAGTGGCCTAATGATTGTTTACTGCCTTTTGATTTTCAATTTTTTAAATGGTTGTTTCAGTGGCGATATTGTCGAGTCTATGGGGTTTTCATGGTATCTTTTGAATTTTGAAATAGGTTGCATTTGATGGTCAAGGCACGGTGAATGGTTGTGTTTATTATTTTGAAATTTATCTATGTAATGGGTGTTTGATGAGGTTGTGTCTGGATGTTGGAGGAATGGTGTTGTAGGTTCCCACTTACCCTTAAAGTAGATTTTTAATAAAATTAAAAAATGGATTGTGGTGTGCTGTTATCCTTTAATGTTAAAGGAAAAAATTACATACAAACTTGTTCAAACTCAATTGGATTCCCATATTTAAAACATATCTCATATTAGTTCTAATTTTATGATTTATTGGGATATTATTCACTAAAATTGAACTATATAATAAGATAAGGAAAAAGACAAAAAAGGAACCTTCCTTACCTTTAACATTTATAGAGCCTTGATTTATGGACAAGAAATCATATATTATACTATACATATCCTTTTAAAAGATAAATGAGTTATTTTTTAATAATTATTTATTATTATTTTTTAGAGATGAATTGGTTACCTAAAATGCATAAGAA
Organism: Viscum album; assembly: GCA_963277665.1. Classification (NCBI taxonomy): domain Eukaryota; kingdom Viridiplantae; phylum Streptophyta; class Magnoliopsida; order Santalales; family Viscaceae; genus Viscum; species Viscum album. The sequence continues at coordinate 1,825,019,993 of OY728150.1, read as the reverse complement.
ACACTTATATAATAATTATTAAGTTAATAATTAATTAAAATAAATAATAGTAAAAATATTAAAATTGAATTAATTATTATGTTACATTAATTATTTTTGATTAATATAAACTTTTAAATACATTTTAATTATATCATTTTTTTGATATTTTTAAATTTAAAATAAATAAATAATGTCAAAATTCACATTAATGTTATTTTATAATAAATGATATTTTATTTAAATATTTAAAATTTATTATAAATATTATGTTATACCAATTTACTTTTAAATTTTAATAAATGTCAAATATTTTATATTAATAGGACAATTTAGCTTCAATAATGAACATATTTACCCTATATAGTGAAAACATTGTTAGTATGGATTTGGTTAAAGTATTGTTTTTGTGTGTTATATGTGATTATTTTCAAATTAAATTTACAACATACATAAGATCATAATTTTTTAAATTATATATCACATTTATAATTAAGTGGGTCTAAATTTTCTAAGAAATCTCACTTTAATGTAGTCTTAATTGTCAAATTACATATAATAGAAACCTTATTACTTTAATAAAAACCAAAATGATAAAAGCGAGTAAATGTAGAAGTTATGGATGTAAATTATTAAAATGAACTTATTTTAGAGTCTTAGAGGTATCTATAAACCATAAATTCAAATTAATCCATTATTTTTTAATTTTAGTGGAAGAAGACATAAGGGAGACATCCTAATAGGGTTTTCCTTTTTATAATTACAATAATTCCACTCCCCTCCACTACAAAAACGCACTCACCCCTCCCACTTTATGACACCTATAAATCCATTTTAATAATAAAAAACCATACCCAATAATATCTAAAAATCTATCCCCTAAAACCATATTCCCCACATTGGGTTTAAATTAATTCAAGGAGGTCCTTTGATTAAAATGAAAATTAGTTTCCTCGAAAAGTGGTAACATTTTTCAATAATAACTATTTTTTATTTCTTTCCCAAACATTGAAATTATTACTATTAAATTATTATATAATAACATACATATCATAAATATAATGATATGTTTTTATGTTATGGTGTATACTTAGTCCTACACACACTTCCATCAAATGTTTAACGAATTTACTATTCAAGTGTACGGTAGACTGCCATATCACGAAACGATTTCATTAGTTTTTCCTTCACCACCTCTCATGGTTTGGAATTTTGGTGGACACACTATTTTTATATGATATATATGTTTCATTAATACTTATTTAATATTTATATAACACATACCTTCATGATTTCCATTTTTATAGAAATATGATAACATCTTTCGTGGACGTGTGGACTACCTCCTCCTCAAGGTGATGTGATACGTTCACGCATTACCTGGAATGTACTACGAATGGTTTTAATTAACATATATGATAAATATGACATTAATATTATAATTAAATTATAGTGTACAATTATATCATTTAAATTCTATTATTTTAATATGATATGATAATGTAAACAATGTTCATGCGTACATACGACGAATTGTCTCTATAAACAATGAATTTCATTTCCTATATGAAAACATCATGTATTACTCTAAATATGAATATAATAAATATATTTATAATATTTAAATCTTGTTTTACATGCTGGATATGATTAAATCATGATCAAAGTAATAGCAATGAAGATTAACAAAGAGATACATACTCCAAAAACTAGCCAATTAACAAACGAAATGATTAAAATGATAAAATATTACTAATAAACGATTTTTAATATGTTATAAAATGATTATATATGACATAATATATATTAATATGGTTATAGTTTCATTTAATACCATTTTAAAACCATTATACATGAGGTTAACTAACTTTAAACCAAAATAAAGTGTAAGGTAAGAGATTCATATCTCACTTTTAATTCCATGAGGCATACACCATTTTCACCACTTATTTATTTTTTGTAGTTTATATTATTACCATTTGTCATTTAATATAATGATTCACTAATAATTCATCATATTATTAGTTTCAATATGAATTATCTCATTCTAGGAGTTTGATTTTAAATTTTACAAGTTGTAAAACTTATCTTTGAAAGCTCACTTTCTTTTGTGACTGTTAACATTCCCTTGAAACAATCACTTTTTTGTAATCCTTTTTTATTTGAAAATTATATTTATTTTAGTATCCAACTTTTTTGTTATTGAAATTATTATTTCCTAATCCATATACCATTTTTACATATTTTATTTACTTTCAAATTAATATGATTTATTAGGGGAATATTGATAGATCTGTATCCTTTAATCAATACATATATTTGATAAGTAGCATTGTTTATGAATTAAATTGATTTATAAATTTATTAGGAATCATTGAGATATAAATTATATGTATTGGGGACTGATTATTGCAATCCAATTGATTCATCAGTAGTCTGATGGGATAAAATCAGTTGGTGGAAAGACTTTCTAGTTTGTCTCTATGAAATTTTAAATTGTTAGGAGTATAGATATTGGCACAAATCAAATGGGTTTCTTCCCAAAGACAGAAATTGTCTTTAGATAAGATCATGACAATAATTATCTTAAGGATAGATCTTAATAGTGTAGATATACAATATTATACAGTCTTTCATTATTATTATTCCATTTTATCATTTAATTAGTAAGAATATCTATGGTCAAATTTATATCTCTTATGATTATTAATATGGAATTATTTGATCATCTTTTATTATTTATATTTTTATTATTCATTCTTAATTCCGGATAAATTCATTTATAATTTATCCTCACTGAGAAATTGAAATCAAACTTTTTTCCTTTCCTAAAGGTTTGATTATGAATTCATTAAATAAGTTTCAAGGGAACTAAGTGTTTTATTTTGTAATATATTATGTTATTTTATTCCCAATGAAAAAAGGTTTCATGTATATAATCTAGTTTTTTTAAATTTCTAAATGTAATTATCCTTCAGAAATTGATTCCTTGTAATCAATCCAATGTAATAAAGTATTGAACCATCTCCATGAATTTAAGGTCGGGTCATTATAGTTGGTATCAGATAAAGATTATTATAAAACGTGGGAATTAGATTTAAGAAAATGTAGATTATATCAGATATTCCAATGATACACATTGAGTATAAGTATAGAATAATATCACAAATAATCCATGTTTATCATTATGAGATTAATTACACATAAATTTCTCAATTTGGGTTATGTATTTAACTAATTTTAGGATTATACATGATACAATATAATTGAGTTCATGTCTTTATTTTGAATTGGAACATTGCAGAATTAATGTGAACCTCACCAATGAACATGATCCAAAGAGAAAGAGTGGTTATTTATTTTTTGTTATTTAGAAAACATTTCAAAGGGAACTAGTCTCCCAAGATTTGTCACCATATTAGGACATAGTATCAAGTTCTAACAAGATAAATAAATAATTCTCTAAATATTATGGTTTCATAGGGATACATGAGAACAATAGGAAAATAGGGAAAAAGATAGACAAAGGGAAGAAGGGGAAAAGTTTTCTCCCATATCTAATAATTATGGAAATAATGACCCCGGTACTTGCTTAATAATATTGTTAGTTTTCTATAAGTGTGTATAAAAAATATACAATTCTTGTGATTTTAAGGATAATAAAAAGGTTTCCAATGTATAATGATTCAACTATAAGGATATGGGAAACTATAAAAATCAATGTCATAAGTGTCAAATAAATATACAAAAAAAAGTCTAATGAATCATGTTCAATATTATTATACTACCATAGAAGAATAGGAATAAATATTATGTAAATTATTGGATTAAATAATTATTTAATCTGAGTATTTTATCAGTAAGGTAATGTTCATAATAATTATGAAATATATAAGGATTTTATTTTAGTATTATTTCATTAAAGATTGAAGATCATATGTTGAATAGTACTAAGAAAAATGATTCAATGACATGTTAAAATTCATGTAAAACATGTGACTAAGGGAAAGATAAACCTTAGTATGCTACTTATGTTGAGATAATGATGATTTGATAAGGATATAATTCATATGGATAATTTAAATAGAATAATACTAACTTCCTTGGAACTAATTCTAATGTTTGGGATCATAATACATGGAAGGGTCATAAGTTTATCCATTTATAAAAGGGTTAAAGTTGATCCTTGGATGAGGTTTTAGAGATTTATTTATTAATTATCTATAAAATTAATCTTGTTCTAATAAATTAATTATAATTTTTTCAAGTCACATAGAAAGGGTCAGATTATATTTATGAATTAGAAACATATCAAATAATTGTATTTACTTACATTATTATAGAGTGAAAGAATTATTAAACTCAAGGAAAAGGGTCTCATTTTTTTTCCTGTTATCATAAATTTGGATGATATCAATTACATTAATTCACACTACTAGTTGATAATGTTTTGGTCAAAAAATTTCTCATGAACATGTTTTGAATCACTCTCCATCAAAACTGGTTAGTCAAATTTCTCTTTCATGTCGACATTCTCACTAATGTTCTCTTATTCAAAATCCTAGTTTTATGGTGACCTTCACATTTCAATTTTTGTACTATAAATAATATATATTATTAACCCAATTTACTATATGGGGTTTTAAATAATAGTATTTTCATATATCAATCCATCAATTATCATAATCAAATTTAAATTATAGGGAAGCAATTTATTTAAGGTGGGTAAAATATAACACCCTAATAAAATAAAATATTTTCCTTTTAGAATAAAATTACATTTATTTCTAGTATTATTTATAGGTAACACCATGTTAAGATTACGCTACACATAACACTGAGTAAGAATGTCTTACACGCAAGACTGAGTTTTAATGCCTTTCAATGACACAACTAGATTAAAAATAAATTGTTAAACTATTATAAATTTTATTTGTCAAAATAAAATTTATTTATAAATTTTAAATTTCAAAAATATCATAGAGATAAGTTTTGGTATTTTTCATAGAAGTTTCACTTTTTGATGAATAGTAAATAATACTACGTAGTAGTTGAAAACTGCCTTTTCGATTAAGTAATTATTACTGTTAAATTGTATTTTAAATTATTTTTAAAGTCACAATATACTAATAATACATATATTAATCTAATTTTGGTATTTTTAGTAATTTTTATATTAAATTTAGATACAAAAACTTAACAAACTTTTGAACATTTTCCCTTAAACCTCCATTTTCTCACATCTGTGGGGTTAGCAATAAATATAATTTTAAAATTTTTGTGAATTGAATTTGGAAAATGTGTATAAATATTATGAAGTAGTATTAAATTTGTCATCTAATAATATCAAATTAATTTTTTACCAAAAAATTAGTGAATGTAATTAAAATGAATCACAATGATTATGGTAAAAATTAGTTTACTAAGTTGTTAAACTATAATCTTATAGGGGAAAATGAATTATAAACATTTCCAAAATCACTTGGTTTTCCATATTTACACCACATCCACTATTATTTTTAATTTTATTAGTTATTGTGATACTTCTCCCTAGAGGTGACAAATATAATAAGTTATGTAATGAAAAAAGACAAAAAGGAACCTTCCTTACCATTAAATTTTTTAAAGCCTTGAGATAAGGAGAAGAAAACCATATTTTGGTTATATAAATCCTTTTGAAAGATAAATGAGTTAATTTTGTCATAATTATTTATCAATAATTTTTAGAGATGAATTAGTTACATAAAAGTCTTAATAAACTCCAACATATTGATTATTTAATTAATATTAAAATAAAATAAATGGTACTAAAATATTAAAAGTGATGGAAATGGAAATAATTATTAAATTACCTTATTTTATAGATTAATATTTAATATTATATATTTTTGATCTTAATATATTTTATTTCTTTCATTGTTTTTACATTTTTAAATTTAAATTATGTAAATAATTTCAACATAAACATTACTATTATTTTATAACAAATGATATATTATAAAAATAATTAAAATTTAATTAAAAAAATTATCTTCTTCAAATTGATTTGATTTTTTAAAAAATTTAAAATATTGTCTATTCATGATACAATTCATCTTTTATTATGAACATATTGACCTCTAAATTGTAAAAATATTATTAGCACAGTTCGGGTTAAAGTAGTGTTTTTTTCATGCTATATAGAGTTGTTTTAAAAATAAATTTACAACACACATGGGATAATTATTTTATAAATTAAATATCATATTTAAAATTTATTGGGACTATATTTTCTATTAAGTATCAATCTAACTTACTCTTAATGGTTAAATTACTTATGATAGAGAACTAGTTAATTTAATAAAAACTAAAATGGTAAAAGTCGGGAAACACAAAAGTTAAAGTAACAAATTATAAAAATGAACTTTTTTGTGGAGTTTTTTTTCATAAATACTTTAACTAATCTATTATTTTTTTATCTTTTTTATTATATGAGTTTAGAGATACCTCTATATAGTGTCTACCAGTTTATATTTACAAGAATACCACTCCCCCTACACTATAAAAAGGCATTAACCACTCCCTATTAATCACACCTCTAAATCCATTTAAATCATTAAACCCTAAAAAAATAATCTGAAAATATATTTAAACTCAAAATAGTAGCCTCAATTTTTTCCTAAATCAATACATATAAGCATTTTGTTGAAAACTAGAAAGAATACCTGAAAAAGTGGTAACATTCTTCAATGATCGGTTTTGTTGTATCTATTTCTAAAACCAATATATTATTATTACGTGATTATATAGTAACATAATTATATTAAATAAAATGATATGTTTTTATGTCATGGTTTATACCTACACCTAGACACACTTCAATTAAGTGGGTAATGAATTTACCATTCATGTGTACGTCGGACTACCACCTCGTGGAACGATGTCGTCCATTTTTTCGTTACCACCACTCATGGTTTGGAATTATGATGATCACAATATTTTTATATAATATATGGTATATATATGTTTCATTCATACTTATGTAATTTTTATTTGACACATACATTCATTCTTTCAATTTTGTGAAAATATGATAACATTATTTTTGGACGTGTGTGCTACTGCCTCCTTAAAGCTATGTGATATGTCCACACATTACAGTTAATGCATTAAGGATTGTTCTAATTAACATATGTGATAATTATAAAATTAATATGATAAATTAATTATAATATATATATATATATATATATATATATATTTAAATTTCATTATTTTAATACTAAAAGAAAATAAAAATAGTGTTCATGCGTACGTATGTCCTACCGCCTCTATGAACAGTGTATTTCATTTCCTATCTTTAAATTTTTTGAATTACTCTTAATATGTATATAATAAATATAATAAATATATAAATCATGGTTTAAATTTTTTATATGATAAAATTATCATCTATCTAGTAATAGTGGAAAATAAGAAATAGATACGTAGTTGAGAAACTGGGCAATTAACTCCCAAAGTGATGAAAATGATAAATGATTATTAATTAATGGGTTATAATATGTCCTTAATAGAAAATATATGATATTATATATATATTAATATAGTTCTATTTTAATTTAATAACATCTATAAAACAATTATATATGATGTTAAATAGAGTTATACCAAAAGGAAGAGTAAGGTAAGGGATTCTTTTCTCACTTTTTCGTCTATGATGCACACACCAATTTCACTGCTTATTTAATTTATTTTGTGTATATTATACACCTTTTAAATTTAATATAATTATTCACTTATATTTCATGGTATTATAATCTTTAATTTTAATTATATCATCCAATGTGTTTTATTTGAAAATTTCAAAGTAGTAAAAGTTATCTTTGTAATCTCACATTCTATTGGGATTGTCAACATTATCTTGAAACAATAACATTTTTGACCTTTTTAATTAGAAATTATATTTTTGTTAATATTAATATTATTTTATGATGGATATTATTATTTCCTAAAACTTAAACCATTTTTTATATGGTTTTCATTTAGAAAGTTATATGATTTATTGGGGAAATGATTACAAATTCGCATCCTTTACTAAATATAGATATTTGATAAAGAAAATTGTTTATTATTTAAATTTATTTTTAAATATATGAGGATTTTTTTTAGAAAAAGAGTATATGGGTTTAGAACTGGTTAATGAAATCCCCATGATGCATCAGTTGTCTCAAGGGAAGAAATCAGTTGGCGACAAACCATTCATATTTATCTCCAAGAAGTTTCAAATTGTCAGGTGGATAGATCATGACACAAATTAGACCAGTCTATACCTATAAACATAAAAAATATTGAGGATAGATCTAGATTGTAAATATATTGAGGAGACCTTTTTATAGTAAATATTTCCAACATTTTTTATTCCTTTATTATTATTATTCCATGTGTTTACTTGATTAGTTAGAATATCCATTGACAAGTTTTAAGACAATGTAATTATTTATTTAAATTTATTAAATCATATTATATTCTATAAATTTTTATTATTCATTATTAATTCATGATATATTATACTGTTCATTATCCGTATTGGGAATTTGATATCACCATTATTTTGTTTCTTTTCCCCACGGTATGAAGATGAATTCTTGGAATGAGTTTCGGAGATACTAAGAATTTTATTTTTTTAGGTTTTATATTTATTTATTAACAATGTAAACTAGATCCCATGTATATAATATAGTTTTCCAAAACTACTAAACAAATATATCCATTGGGAATTGATTATATGTATTCATGCCAATGTAATTATGTGAGGCATGAAATCCAGACTTCTGAAGTCAAGGAATTATAGTTGGTATCATAAGAAGTTTAGTATAAAACATGGGAACAAGATTTAGGAAAACATAGATTAGAGAACATAAGATTATGATATACATTGGGGATAATTATATAAGAACATCCTAATAAACCATTTGTCTCATTATAATATTAGTTACACATAGTTTTTTATATTTCTGTTATGTATTTCAATAGTTTTTGTATTATACAGGATATTAGCTAATTGATTCGATGTCATCATTTAGAATTACACCTAGAAGAAGTAATTTTAACCTCACTCATTAAAATGATCCAAAATGTAATAAAAAACATTTATATTATGTTCTTAAGATAATCATTTTAAGGGAACTAGTCTCCCAAAAATTATTTTCAAATGTGGACATAATATAGTTTGCTAATGACATAGAGAATTATTTCTCTAAGTATTATGGATTTTAAGGGAATAAATATAAAAAAAGCTTGGGAAAATATAGATAAAATGGATATGGGAAAGAATTAGTTTCCCACATATAATAATTTTCAAAATAATCACCCTGGTACTTGCTTAAAATGAATCAAAGTATGATAAAACTATAGAGATAAAGGCCATAATTCTTGTGATTGAAAATAGAAAAAAATGATTCTAATGTAAAATTCTTCAACTGCAAGGATATGGGAAAATATGAAAATAAATGTATTAATTTTGAAAGGAATATACCTCAAAATAGGATAATGGACTGTGATTAATTTTTTTACTACCATAGATGGATAGTGTTAGGTCTATTAGGTAAAATACCCTAAGAGTGGGTTGAATCAGTGTATGAAAGATTAAAATTACTACCGCTTCAGATATTGTTTTTCAATTAAACAAAACACACTTCTCTATTACTCCCATAGAAATGTGTATATATAAATTAAATCAATCACAAAACATAGAAATTTTACTTGGTTCTCCATCACTGGGCTATATTCAAGGAGCATAAAACAAAGATGTGATGATGTACCTAATCCACAAAATCTCACTACCATTTAAAAGGTTCAGGCCAGATCACTTATATTCCCATGCTCACTACCTTTACAAGATTTAGGGTCTACACACTGCATTCCAAAGGGTCAATCCCAATGTCTCTTTCCCTGGCTCACTACCAATGGAAAGGATCACCGACATCCTCTTCATTTGATCACCACTCTTGGAAGGGATTCAAATATAGTTTATTGACTTGTAGGTCCCTTCATTTTCATAAATTCTCACAACCAAAATTGTTTATAGATGCTATTTTAAAGTTACACTTTCATATAAATTATGGATAGCACATTACCATATATGTACTAGGAAATCCCCTTTAAAACACTTTTACGATGCACAATTCCTTTGCAAAACACTATCTTTTATGAATCTCAAACAACCTTTCTGAAGTGAACATTCCTTTCATGAATCTCACTTATCCTTCATGAAGTACACTTATTTAACAAATATCACCTAGCCTTTGTGAATCACCTTCCTTTTATGAATCTCACTTTGCCTTAATGAATTTCCTTACATTAGAGATGCTTAGAACATTCTATTGGATTCTAAATCCTTCACTAACTTCTTTTCATATTACCTTATTGAACAACCCTTTTAGAACCACCCTTCATGAACAATCTTCGAGATTCCAGAGACTTATTTTTTTTGTTAAGTCTCGCTACTTTTATGAAGAGGTAGAGGCCTATTTATAGGCATTTACACTAATTCTAGAACCTTTTGGGCCACATCATCACCATTTTTAAAAGCTCCCTCTTTTCCTTCACAACGCTCCCTTTTTTCGAAGCTCCATGAAAATTCTTCTTTCACGATGCTCATGAAAATCCCAGAGCATTCCATAAATCATTTGTGCAATGCAATGCTCCACTCACGATGCTCCTCACCTTCACAATTTGTGATGCTCGTCATTGTTCATGTAGATCACTATTAACATTATTTGATCATTCGAGAAACACACTTTGTGAATCCCATATTCCCAAAATTCATGAATTCACCATATTTTATTATGGCCTTCAAGAAAATTCACTTTTCGTGATGCAATCCACAATCCAAATTTTGGTCCCCAAAATTTTTACAACCACTTGGAAATGACGTAACCTTGTGTACAAATTTTATTATACCGCTTACAAGGAATCCATTCCATCATCTTGGATATTTTTAAACATATTGTGTCAAAAATACCTATGGACTCCACAACATACCTTGGAAACCCAGTTTTTCAACAATTACAATCAACCCAAAAATACTAAAATGTTACCATGAGGGATTTTTTCCCAAAAATCTCCCCATTTGGGTTTGTTGAAAACTCTTTCATAATATGATACCTCATTGAAGTTTTATCCATCATCTACCAATATTCTCTTCACGCAATTCAGATAGTGATCAAATATTTACTCAAAACATACTCTCAGCCCATATGAGCAATGCTCAACATAAGAAACAAGAGTGTAAGGAAAAGTTCACTAATTAATAACTTCATTACAAAACCTCTCATATTCATTCATCACAAACCTAAGATGTTATAATATATAATCATTGATTGATCCTCTTTAGTATGGTAATATTTAAAACTCCACCTATATTTTTAATCATCCTAATTCACTACTCCACCACTCATAGATTCTCCCTATGTCTTGGCTAGGACATTTTATCCCTTTTAATAGAACAATTTCTCCCCATTTTTCAAAGAACCCAAATGTCATTCCTTTTAGGTATTAAATAGTGTAAAGAACACATATCAACTCATTATGGGGAAAACACCATAACTTAGGAAGATAAGGTCCCACATCCACACTTTTTTAAGTATGGGGAGTTTATTAAACTCATAGAGTTAGTCAATGACATTAAAATACTACTTTGGGTAAGGCATTGGTCAGAATTTATGCATCCTATTGTTATGTTGGAACATACTTCAACTACACAATCCATTGATCCAACTTCTCCTTGAGTAAATGATAATTGATTTTAATGTGACTTGTCCTAGAGCGATGAATTGTATTTTTTCTCAGATTTATAATACTTGAATTATTATAATGGATTCTGATTGAAGACTCTAATTCAACCTCATATCCTCAAGCTGTTACTTCATCCATAATAATTGCGCATAAGGTTGAGTGGTTATAATATATTCAGATTCTACAGTGCTCAAATAAATGCAATATCATTTCTTACTTAGCCATGAAATACATAAACTTCCATGATAAAATGCACCACCTGATGCTGATTTTCCATATTCTCTTGAACCATCCCAATCTACATATATATCCTAATAAATACAACAAATGTTTATCACTGTACATAAAACCAAAATCCACCATGCCATTAATATACTGATTTATTCTTTTTAACTTCATAAATGTGGATTTCTATGGGATTTTTTTGATATCATGCTGCTTGACCTATGGAAAAAACAATATTCGATCGTCACTGTCATGTACAACATGATTCTAATGATCTGCCTGTATTCTATGACATTAATTGATTTTCCTTCATCATCCCTTGATAGTTTCATCTGGATAGCAAATAGAGTTATCATCTCCATGAAATTATCAATTAAAAATCTTCTAAAAACCTCCTTGGTATATTTATATTGAGAAATGGATGTTCTATTCATTCCTTGTGTTACCTATCAACCAAGGAAAAATGTCATTTCACCAATCATTGACATTTCAAACTCACATTTCATGAATATGGAAATATGTATACACTATAATTCATCTAATCCTCCAAAGATCATGTCATCGACATATACCAACACTATCATCCTTTGATTACTATCATGGTTGACATATAGATTGCAATCAACTACACCATAATGAAAAGTATGATTTTATTAGAAACTGATCAAGCCTTGAATGCCATACTCTTGGTGATTTATTCAAAACAAATAAATCCTTATCCAATATAAAAACTATGTTATCATCTTTATAAATGAGAAAACCATCTTTATTATTAATAAAAACGTTTTCTTCAAGAATCCCATTCATAAATTCAACCTTGACATCCATCTGGATAACCTTGAACTTTTTTTCACAACTATGGACAAGAATAATCTAATTATATCCATCTTTTCAATAGGTGAACATGATTCAACAACATCGATACCCTCTATTTGGGAGTACCCTTTACACACTAGTCCTAATTTTTTTGAATCTTTCTACCATCTTCATTCATCTTGTTGCGAAAAGACCCATTTAGTTCTAATAACATTCTTATCTTTTGGCCTTGAGTTAATATCCCATGTACAATTATTCTCAATTTGGTCAATCTATTCATTCAAATCATAGAAACAATTATCATCTCCAACTAATTCATCAAAACATTTAGTCTTTAACTATGATAAGTAAGATTCTTATTGTAGATTATTCATCCTCCTTGTCTGCACTGGCATGGTCTGATAACCAATTATGTTTTTTCTTCCAATTTATCTCTTCTCTTCTATCTTTTTGCAGATCCAAAATTCTACTCATCCATTTCATCATTTTAATCTTCTTCTGAATCAGCCTTGAGAACTATAACATCCCAGGGTATAATTATATCTTCATCACTATCCTCCTGATACTGATCATGTATTTTCAGAATATTTTCCTCATTTTTCACTATAGTTACATAATGACATTCAACTACCTTTCCCATCCGCTTATGGAATCATTTATATTATTTTATTTTCATTAAATATCCAAGAAATATCCCTTTATCTCCACAGGAATCAAACTTTTTATTTTTATCATTATTGAGAATATAATACTAACTTCTAAAGACTCAAAAGTACTTCATTGATGAATTATTTCCATACTATAGCTCATAAATGGTCTTTAATTATTTATGACAAATTAATTCTCTATTGTAAGTGTAGACTACTGTCATTGCTGCTTCATTCCAAAAAATGTTTGGATGGTATTTCTCGATGAGCATTGTTCTAGATGTGTTGTTGACAATCCAATTTATTCTCTAAACTACTTCATAATGTTGTGGAGTTATTACCATTGAAACTTGATGCCTTATCCCATGTTTCTTGATATAATCCTTCACCTTGCTATTTGTGAACTCTATTCCATTATTTGTTCTGATATTCTATATGGTTCCACCTAACATCTTCTCAACTTCCCTTTGCTATGTTTTTATGCAACTGAACACGTCATATTTGTGGGTGATGATTGAAACCCATGAAATTATTCTAAAATCATCAATGAATAGAACATAATATATTTTACCATCAATATCTCTTGGTGAAATTGGTCCACACATACCAATATGTACCAACTTAATCAATTTTGTTGACCTTTTCTCTTTTTCATTATGCGTATTTTTTAATCTACCCCAGTTGACAAGAATCACACATATGGGTACAATCACATTATAATATAATGAGGCATCAAGCAACATATTATTTCACCAGATCTTCTAAGGATATTTGGTTCATGTGTCCAAGTCGTTTATGCCATAACTCATTTTCTTCTTCCTTGGAAAGAATTCACATGCCTTCTTATCTACTCACAAGATATAGATTTCCATTTATATTTTTTCCTTTCAAAATAACATCACTATATATTACCTTGATGAAAAATAATTTTGTTGAAAAGTTTATAGAATGTCATGAGTCACATAATTGACTAACACCGAGAAAGATGTGAATGAGACCTTAAAAAACTAAGACATCAACATATCTCATGTCTTTTCCACCAAACTTGGCCTTTCTTGAGCCCAAAATATTCATCCCTTCATCTTGAAAAAATATTATGATACCTTCCCAATCTTACTTGATTATAGTCACCATATCTTTATTACCTATCATATGAGTGGTGCATCCACTATCAATAACTCTTATCCCAGTGGGATATGATTCTTTAAAAGTAATTTTAAAACCAATGAATATTCAACTATATTCTTCTTTTTTTCAATGTCTTTTACATTATACCTGGTAGTGATTGATAATATTGACCTTCCTTGCTGTATGATGGACAAGCTTTATCCCATAGATTTGTAAGTCGATTTTGAATTTTTAGCTCATTTAATGATACATTTACCTGCGACTTATGACCATATTCAGTTTGATTCACCACATTATTCTTTATATTAGATGAGAAATATATTTCCATGTGTCTAATTCCTCTAAACCTAAAATAGTGACCATCAAATAATGATCTGGAAAATTGAGCTCTGTATGACTACCTCTGTTGGTCTTACATCTTTTTGAACCTCTCTACTATGAAACATACATTTTGTTAGTGTCCCGTCATTCTACAATAATAATATCTCATGTGGGGTACATTTTTGTGTGATAATAAAAAACCACTGGTTGTACCATGAGTTCTCTAAATATTATGATTTTACTTCATACCCAAATGAATATTCAGTCTCAGAGTGGGTGCTGGTGTTCTAACTTCAACTATTACTACTTTATATTTACGAACAACCCCAAACCGGCCTTAAAAATCAGATTTGACTGTTTCTTCTGTTCTTCTGGACAAATTTTTTTGTACTTAAATCCTTTATTTTTCCTATATAATATTATTTCCTAATGTTGTACCACGAGTCAACAAATTTTCTTGATCCTTAACACTTCATCGAGCACTGACATCTTCCTCTTCAAGTTCTTTGATACATTTGATTTGATCTTTTCCAGTTTTAGTCAAACTATCGATTTCTATTTTCTATTATTAAATTTCTATATTTTATTCAACAAACATAGTAGAATTTTATAGAATTAAAGACTTCGATTATTAGATTTCTTCATTCAGATCAGAATTCTCTTATTCCTATTACTGTATATAATGTTTGGCATTGTGAACCACTTTGTTGGCTTTCTTTGTTTTGGATCTCCAAACATCTATTTCCTCTAGAAAAATTTCATGTTATATTTGAAGTTCAACTCCTACCTCAACGTCACCTTAATCATTGTATCTTTCTTCTTTTATTACATAATTTTGAATAACTACAACCATAGCATCAGCTTCATGATCCTTATAGTTCTCTAATTCTTATATCTTAGATTATTTTGAACTATCATCTTATCTAGAAAGAAAATAATTTTTTTAATGAAAATTACCTTAATGTTTTTCTATCATTTCATATAAGATGAAGACATATTCATGGGAATTTCAACATTATCCTCTTCATTTTCTTGAAACTTCTTCGATCACCATGCTGCAAGATGTCCAACCTTCCCACATCCAAAGCTTGAAAGTGTATGTTTCCCTTTGAACTTTCCTTTTCTTATTTGGAGATTTAAAGAAAAGAATTACATCACCTCATATACCTCTTTATCTTTCTATCCATCTTCAATGGAGAGATTATTCATGTCCTTAAATTCCACCTCTTTGGATTTCACATTTTCCACAACATCGTTGTTGTCATTTCTCATTTAATATTCTACAAGGGTATAATTCAAGTTATCCAATGTCAAATCCTTTAGATCTTTCTCTTCCAATACTAAATCATTTTGATTGAACTGAGGTGGAAGTTTCCTCAAGATACGCTTCACAATATTTATATCTTCAGTGACTTCTTCAAGACCATGCATGTCATCCAATACAACATTTACCCTGTCAAATAATGCATCAACATATTCATTTGGGTTCATTATCAGATCCCCATACTTGTTCCAAAAAACCTATAGCTTTTCCTCTCTGGCCTTTGACTCTCATTCATAGATATTCAAAAGCTTTTCCAACATAGCATGTGATGTTTTACATAACATCACATTTGTATAAATATCATTATATAGGGATCCCCTAAACCATTAATTCCTTTCACATCAGCATCAAATTTTCTTCATTGAGATTCTGAAAAAGCACCACTATCAATGTTGTCCGAAATACCATGCATCAATTCCATAAACACACCATTCCTAAAGATCAGAAGTAGTGTTCCATCTGATTCATCTATAACTGAAATTTTTTCCAATAGATGATGGGAATCCATTTGTGGTTGAAAAACTCAATTAAAACTTTTGATCAATAAATACTGAAATTAACCATTCCCTTTGAAACCAATTGTTAGACCTATTAAGCCACATAACCTGAGAGAGGGGGGTTGAATTAGGGTATGACTAATTAAAATTACTACCCCTTCAGATCTTGTTCTTTCGTAAAAAACCCCACTTCTCTCTTACTCCCATAGTATTGTATGGAAAAAATGAAATCATTCACTGGACATAGAGATTTTACTTGGCTCACCATCATTGGTCTATGTCCAAGGAGCATACAACAGTGATGTTTCTATGTACAAAATCCACTAAATAACTCTTTCAATTACATGATTTGGGATAGATCATTGTTATCTATATGCTCACTACCTTTGCAAGACTTAGGGTCTTCTCACTGAAATCCCAAGGTTTACTCCCTATGTATCTTTCTTTATCTCACTGTTGGTTGAAAGGATCATTGTCTTCCTCTCCCTTTTCTTACTTCTCTAGAAAGTGAATAAAACACATATTATGGACTTGTAAGTCACTTAATTTTTATGAATTCACACATCCTCAATTGTATGTATATTCTCTATTAATGTTCAACATTCATCCAACTGATGAATACCAATTTACTATATATTTAATAGGCAATCCCATTTAAACATTTTTGTGATGCACAATGCATTCACGAAGATCCCTCTTTAGTGAAGAACAAATTGAATTCTTGAATAACACCTTTCATTTTCAAATCTCACATATCCTTCTTGAGGCAAACCACTTTCCCGAAGCTCATCTATCCTTTGCGAATCTCTTTCTTTTCATGAAGCTCACTTAGCCTTCATTAATTCCCTTACTTTTGTGATGATCAGAACATTCAGTTAGCTTTTAAATCCTTCGTGAACTTCTCCACATATAACCTTCATGAACCACCCTTTGTGAACCACCTTCAAGATTTAGAGACTTATAATGTTTCATTATGTCTATCTACTTTTCTGAAGGGGTATAGTATTATTTATAGGTGTTTCCACTGATTCTAGAACCTTTTGAGCTATGTCATCACCACTTCATGAAGATACTTATTTTCTTTAATGGAAATCCATTTTTCATGAAGCTCCAATACAATTACTCTTTCACGATGATCGTCCTTATCATGGAGTTTTTCATCAAGCCTACTTGGTGCAATGATGTTAAACTCATGATGTTCCTCACCTCTTTCGTTCATGATGCTAGTCATTGTTTGTGAATATTTCCATCAATATTATTTTATCCTTAAAGAAACACACTTTGTGAATCCCACCATCTTAAAATTAATGCCTTTACCATATTTTTACATGGCCTTCAAGAAAATTCACTTTTCATGATGCAATCCAAACTCCATATTTTGGACCCAAAAATTTGGCAAACTTTGGGAAACAGTGTCACCTTGTGTACATAATTTTCTATACCACTTTTAGGGTATCTATTATATCATATTTGATTATTGTTTATATACCTTATCAATAATCTATCTGAACTCCATACCTTAATATAGAAACCCACTTTGATAGCATACCTGATCAGCCTAAAAATACTACAATGTTACGTTGAGGTATTTTTTCCTTATAGAGATGAATTATTGATATGAATGGGTTTGGATCCAAGAATTATGCCATTTGAATATTTATAAATAAGGATCTAGTCATAATAACTATTAAATATATAAGTATTGTACTGCAAATGTATTTCACTAAGGACTTGAGATCATATGTTGAATTTTACCAAGAAAAATGATTCGAATGTTTTGGATTATAATAATTGGAATGTTTATAAGGTTTACTATCTATGAAATGGTTTAAGATGAACATTTCATGATGTATTAGATATTGAATTATTACTTCACCCTATGATAAAACATGTTATATGAAATAAAGTATAGTCATTCAAGGAATATCTAGAGGCTAAAATTGTGTTTATGAAATAGAAAAATATCATGCAATTATATTTCATTACATTATTATAGAGTGAAAGAATTCCTCAACTATAGGAAAAGGCTCTTGAAATAATTATTTTGTCCTAATATAATATTTTCAGACAAAATAAATCTCATTTATTCACACCACAAGTTTGTGGCTTTTTGGTTGACAACATTCTCATTAGCATGTTATCTATCACTATCCATCAAAACATGATAGTCATATTTCTCTTCCATATCCACAATTTCACTAATGTTCTCTTATTTGAAATCTTGGTTTTCTGGTGTCCACATTTCCCTTTCCTTATTATTAATAATATTTATTATTATCCCTATTTAAGATGTAGAGTTTTTAATAATAGTATATTCAAATATAAATTCATCAATTATCAAGATCAAGTTTGAATTGTGAGAATGAAATTTATTTTAGGAGGGGAGATTGAAACACCACAAGAAATTATTATATTTTTCTTTTTGAATAAATTTAATTTTCTTACTATCTTTTTTTATAATCAACATCATGTTAATCATATTATACACATGACACTGATTTAGCTTTTGTTACACGATAGACCAAGCTTTACAACCTTTTAATAGAACACCTATTTTTAAAATAAAAATGGACACTTTTATAAATTTTATTTTTAAAAATAAACTTTTCTTTTGAATTTTTAATGTCAAAATTATCTTTTGATGAGTTTTTGGTATTTTTCTAAGAAGTTTCAATTTTCAATGGATAGTGAAAAATACCGCATTTTAGATAAAATATGTCTTTTTCATTTAAATAATTATTAATATTAAATTACATTACAAATTTATTTTAATGTAATAATATATAAAGTATAAATCTATTAATTAAATTTAGGACATTGGGATCATTTTCAAATTGAATATATATATATATATATATATATACTTACAGTCCTTATGAACATTTTCACTTAAAACCTGATTTTATCTCTATGTATATGGGATTAACATCACATTTTATTTTTATAATTAAGTGAATTTAATTTGTAAAAATTTATATACATAGTTGGAATTAGTATAATAGTTTTAGTCTAATAGATCAACATACTTTTTTTAATAAAAATATTAGTGAATGTAGTTAAAACTAATCCAAGCGATTAAGGTAAATATTAGTTTAGGTAGTGCTTGGACATAAATGTTAAAGGTAAATATGACATAAAAACATGTCCAAAAGTCATTTTCTTACTATATTTATAATATTTACCCTATTATATTGAATTTTATGAGTTAGTGGGACTTTATTCCATATAAGTGACCAAAATAATAAACTGTGTATGAAAAAAATACAAAAAAGGAACCTTCCTTACATTTAACATTGATTAAGCCCTGAGATATGCATAAAAATTTATATTTTCGATTATACATATCCTTTTGAAATATTAATGAATTTATTTTATCATAATTTTTTATCATTAAGTTTTATAGATGAATTAGTTACATAAAACTCTTAAAAAACCCCAATGTAGTGATTATTTAGTTAATAATAAAATAAAATAACTAATAATAAAAATATAAAATGAGAATAAAATTGAATTAATTATTTTATTTAATTATTATTTTATATGAATATTTCTTGTTATATATCTCTGAATATAATATATTTTAATTCCATTATTTTTTGATATTTTAAATTTAAATTAAGAAAATAATGTCAAAATTGACAAATATATTATTTTTTAATTAATGATATTTTATTTAAATATTTAAAAATTACTAAAAAACATATATTCTTAAAATTGATTTTCAAAATGTTAATAAATATAAAATATGGTCTATTAATGGACCATTAGATCTTTTATAATGAACAGATTGACCCCTAAATAATAAAATCATTATTAGTACGATTTGAGTTAGAGAAGTGTTTTTCCGTGTTACATGCGATGGTTTTATAATTATAATTAACAAAAATGTGGGATATTTATTTTTTAAATTATATATTATATTTATAATTAATTGGTTCTATATTTTATAATAAATTCCACTTTAATATGTTCTTAATGGTTAAATTACTTATGATACAAAACTAGTTACTTTATTAAAAACCAAAATAGTAAAAGTGGGTAAACATAGAAGTTAAGGAAGAAATTATAAAAATGAACTTACTATAGCGTGTTGGATATATTTCTTCGAAAAAATATCACTTTAATCCATTAGTTTCTATTTTTTTGGTACGTGAGGTATGGAGATCTTCCCAATAGTCTTTACTTTTTATATTTACAAGGATGTAACTCCTCAAATACAAAAATTAAACTCAACCATTCCACTTCTTCAAAACTCTAAAGAAATTTGGATGATAAAAACCCCACCAAAATAAGCTACCAACATCCCTCTCCTCAACTTGAAATCCTCAATTTCAGAATAATGCAATCCAAGATGTCCATTGGTGAAAACTAAAAAGAGTTACTCCAAAAAGTGGTAACATTTATCAAAAATCACTTTTGTTTTATTTCATTCTCAATACATTAAATTATTATTATTACAGAATTATTTAATAAAATAGGTATCCTAAATTTAGTAATATTTTTATTTTTTTGTGTTCAACCTACACATACACACACATCCATCAAATGGGTAACAAACTTACTGTTCATGTGTATGGCAGACTCCCGCCCACGAAACGATGTCTTTCATTTTTTCACTTTTCCACTTATCATGGTTGAAAATTATGATGGAAAAATTATTTTAATATAATATATAAGATATTTATGTTTCTTTAATACTTATATTATTTTTTTATAACACATACCTTTATGATTTTCAATTTTTGGAAATATGAAAACATCATTTGTGGACTTATGGACCACTCCCCCTCAAAGTGATGTGATATATTCACACATTACTAGGAATGTATTATGGATTTTTTTAATAAAAATAAGTGAAAATAATACATAAATATGATAGTTTAATTATAATATACATATATATCATTTATTTTTCATTCTTTAAATGCGACAAGAATTTGGAAATAGTGTTCATGCATATGTACGACCAGCTGTCACCAGGAATGATGTATTTCATTTCACATATCAAAACATTATGGATTACTATAAATGAATATATAAAAAATATATAATATTTAATTCATGTTTTACCTTATGGAGATTATTAAATCATAATCTACGTATACTTATTAAAAAATAACCAATTGATACATGTTCGAAAAAAACTAGAAAATTGACACCCTAAATAATGAAAATGAGAAAATATAATTATTAGATGGGTTATAATATGTTATAATAAGAACTATATTTGATATAATAGATATTAATATGGTATTATTGTGAGTTAATAAAATTATTAAAACCATTATATAGGTGGTTAAAGAGCGTTAAACCAATAAAAAATATAATGTAAGGGGGTTTTATCTAAATTTTTCTTCCATGAGGCATACACCATTTTTACCACCCATTTATTTTTTGTTCTATATATTATGAACAATTGTAAATTAATATCATGATTCCTTAATATTTCATATTATTATGATTTTTCGTTTGAATTGTCTCATCCCAGGGATTTGAAATTAAAATTTCCAAGTGGTAAAACTAATGTTTGAAATATCACTTTCTTTTATGATTATTAATATTCCCTTGAAACAATCATATTATTATAATCAATTTTCATTGAAAATTATATTTATTTTAATATCTATATCATTTTAATAATAAATATTATTATTTCCTAAACCATATACAATTTTTTACATACAGTGTTAACATCAAAATTTATATCATTTATTTAGGAAATGTTAATAAATATCTATCAATTACTTAATACAGATGTTTTATATGGTGAATTGTTTAATATTTAAATGTATTTTTCAGTATATGAGGAGTTTTTTGGAAATAATTTATATGGGTTTGGTATTGGTTAATACAATCCACTTGATGTATTAGAATTCTCATGGGATTAAATTAGTTGGAGGAAAAACCTTCTTGTTTGTCTCTTTGCAGTTTTAAATTGTTAGTGTGATAGATCATGATTCAAATCAGACATGTTTCAACACAAATAATTAAATTTTATTGATTATAGATCTTGTGAGTAACTATCAGGAGGATATATCTTGATATTATAGACATCCAACATTGTGAACTCTATCATTATTATTATTACATATGATTATTTGATTTGTTATAAAATTTAATGTCATGTTTTATTCTCATGCGATATTTATGTGGAATTATTAGATCATATTTTATTCTTTCTATCTTGATAATTAATAATTAATTAATTATATCCTCCTATATACATTACCCTTACATATAATTTTTGATCACCCTTATTTTTTTCCTCTCCCCAAGGTATGAAGATGAATTCATGGAATGATATTCAAGGAAGTTGAGAATTTTATTTTGTTATGTATTATGTTTTTTATTACCAATGTAAAATCAGTTCCATGTATATAGTACAATTTTACAAATCAGATAAAATGATTAGTCCTTCGGGATTTTATTACTTATAATCATGCCAATGTAACAATATATGGAACTATCTAGGGGATTTTGGGGTAGAGAGTTACATAACCATATTATATTTGGGAGGGTCTTGGTGTGTAAGCCTCAAAAAAATAAAATATTTTTCTCTCATTCAATGTGCTTGATCTCAATCAATTTAACATTTCACAGACTAATAATAACTCTAATGGTACTAGAGATCTACAATGATCATGTCATTATCATAATAAGAATACCCTTATCATGGTAATCCTCCATTGTTGTATGACCAAAATGTGATCCCTATTCCTTCAAAGGGATTTATTACTGATGATGTTTCATTGGGTAGCCTCATATGTGCAATTCCAATTCAATTCTCAATTATTAAACCTTTTACAAACACTAATACCCAATTTTGTGAAATACATTGGACACTTATCCAAGGATAGATCTCACCAAATACCATATTAAAATGTTTATACATACGCCTGAGTCACACATCATTAAACTTCATGACAACTTCCTTACCGAATGATGTTAAACTACTTGGTATGGACCAATCATATGACCTTAAACTATTTCATTGGAACTAGGTTGGATTTTATTTTTATCTGGATGAGATACCTAGGATTCCTCCCCAAGTATCAAAAATAACTTATTGTCATCACTTTCATCATTCCATATTCCTCATGAGATCATTTATGTCCTCCTCTCATCTACCCATACACCCATGAGTTCGTACATCCCACTAGTTATGTTCATACTCCCTATGGATAGTATTTTATCAGGATATATTCTAAAAACGAATCAATCCCCCCAACATGAGGTCCATATTTCCCATGGGTCCCAATATATCATCCTCATTGGCCCATACTCATGATAGGATCCATCTTTATAGAGTCACAATCCTCATGAATCCATATCTTCCAGTTTGGTCTTTATTCCATGGATGATCAAAGGGAAATAACTTTTCTTGCATAATATCAACACTATTTATCATTTGGAAGCCTTCTACTTGTCTTCTTTACCACATGAAATTAAACAGCATCAATCAGTTCTTTCCACATGACCTCAAAATCTATGAATTGTCATGTTACGTAGCATCGAACTATGTGGGTTATGATTTAGTTAAAAATGATATATATGTACCTCCTTCATGGGATTGATTTTGATACCATTTTCACATACCACCTTATTATATGGAAATAAACTCTAGAGCACTATGTTTTTTGGATATAAAACATAAAAATCCCTAGTTAAATATAACCATGTAATAATGGGTAATAATATAGATATCCTTTAATACATACATATGGTTTCAGAAATAGATAATCTCTAATAAATACTGATTATCATGTCATTGGAATACCTCTAAAATTTAATGGTACTCAAATAGATTTATGAAAATAAGTCAACATAAGATTAATAAAGTTAGGGTAACCAATCTTATATCAGGATCTAGAAAATATTCATGGACATGAAATAAATCTATGAAAGAGTCTTATAGTAGGAAATAATTTTCCTCAATAGGATTCTATGCTCATTCCCTCTAATAATCTCAGCCAATGTCAGACCCAAATTGTCATTAGCAAGGAAACCCATTGGTCACCTTTCTTTTGAAATGAGGATAGTACTCCATTACAGAAGCTGGAACTATTGGGTGTTTCTAAGTAAATGAATAAATCCATTTGGAAAATATCTAAGATATGGGTATAGAACCATTTTTTTTCAACCCATCTTTCATTTAAATGAAAATGGTGTACTCAGTGTGACACCTTCAACTGTGTTAACCCCTTTATGAAAAAATGGTCTGATTTTCTAGTCCCCTATCAGGACATTTTGTTTCATGAATCAAGACCCGCATCGAGTCTATAAAAAATATCAGTATATAAAGATTCCTTTATTATGAGGAATACATAAGAATATATTTTAGGCTATGTAATATCATTTTTTTATAATTTCATCAGTCATGACATAGTAAATAAGGGTTATTTAATGACATGGGATTAGTAAAAGTAACCTATTGGGAATGAATGATTTTTATATTTATAGTAGTTTCAATGTTATTTTGAAACCAAATATTATAACATGAATAAATTCTTAAGGGATCAAATTTCATGCTTCAATGTAAGGGAGTTTCACCATGAAATCATTCTGATGGAGGAATGTTTCACTGTGAATGATGAGGCTATGCCCCGAAGACTATGGGACTAGGTTTGTTCATTATTCTAAGGAATAATGAATTTTAATTTATAGATACCCATGATAAACATGCCTTTACTTTATATCTTTTAAATCATTTAAAATATTAAATTTCATCAATAAAATATTCCAAGAACTGATATGTTCAAGGTCTATGGAGACTGTCTCAATAATAAGTTTATTTTAAGAAACTCTTGATCATTTATCTTAAATGGTGCCATATATGACCATATTATATCCATATAATTATTAATATTCATCCTCAAAGCATAGGTAAAGACAATACAAGAAAGGGGTAAGCTCAAAGAATTAGTAAGGGATGAATAATTTTTTTTTCAAGGATGAGTTAACAAACATAACTAAAAAAATAGTGTAAGGGAAATATCATAACATCATGAGTGGTAAACATAAGAAAAAAGTGACCATCAATTTTCATGGTATAAAAACACAAATCAATAACTGGTAAGAATGAAAGTATAATAACTATAACATGTCATAGAATAAGTTAACATAATCCTTTAATAGTGAGAGAATATATAATATCCCAAAACCTCTACTCATAGATCTAATGCTAAAAACATGATCTTTTCATTTCCAACAAGAATACTAATGAAAGTAACATAAATTTTTCCATAAAAATCATTCATTATAAGATCGATAATTAGGACAACTTACATTATCAAGGAACTATTATGTTTATATTTTTAGATAATTAGAATAAACTCTTTCATCAACAATACCCATGTATTTAAATGAAATTTTCTCCCACATAACCCAGTTTTTCTTATTTCAAAATAAGTCCTCATAAATAACCATATATAACCCTTATAGACATAATTTATTCAACATAATTCTTGATAAACTAGGGAAAAGAAACCAAAGTAGGGTGTTCTAAAATGATTAGTAATGATAAAAATAATAATTAAAAATTTCATCTCATCAATGTAAATAATAAGTTCATAAGGTTATAAAAACTCAATCGGAGTGAATGATCTAATCATAAAATAACTCATACCCAACAATACATAAATACTCAATAATGAAACATGGAATAATAATTTAACAAATTAAAGAGTCATAATAATAAAAAATCAAGAGCTATGTGAAATCAGTATTAGTCAAAGGAAACAATATAAACCCCTAGAAAGTATATATAAAATTTATTGGAATCTTTGAACAACATCATCATCAAAATATTCATATAGAACCTAAATAATTTTTATGAACATAATGCCAAATTCCAATACAATTATCTAGAGAACATAAAAATTACCAAATGAATTAGAGAACTAACTGGGTGCACCGATCCTATAAGAAATATTGATCTCACCCAGTGCTTGCTTGGTGCATGAATCATATATAATATACAAGAACCACAACATGAAAAAAGTATATAAAGAATTAATTTCATTAAAAAATATTATAAATAAACTTCATTTTTTTGAATATAATTAACACAATCAAAATAAATTGGATACCTGAAAATTTCATTGAAACATGATTAAACCTCAAAAAAGAAATGGGTTCCATAAAAATAACAATTAATCATGATTAACCTATAAAAACGAACTGGAATCCATATCAATATCTTTAAAAAAATATTTATCTATCCAGTAGAATAATTAGAATGGTATAAATAAAAAATACCCATAGTGTAGGATATGTTACAATAAGAGTTATTGATGTTGATGAATGTAAATACCATTAACAGATTATTGATGCCATTCTAATAGAAAATATCCTTTTCAAACTGAAAATTAATTCTAAAAACTAAAAACTAAAAAATGATTTAAAAAAAATAATTCATTGAAAATAAACTTGTATTAATGTAAATTAATATTCAAAGGAATTAATTTTCAAGATAGGTGAAAAATCCATTCATGTTGTACATGTCAAAACAAAGATTCCCTCCAAATTTTTAATAAAATCAAAATAGGTATTGTTTGGAAAACAATAGGATTGTAATTTTATTTACAGAAAATACAAGAATAGGAAAACATAACATAAAAAATCATAATAAATATTTTTTAAAAACATTTTATAAATTATGGATTTAAAAAAAAATAATTTTACAATGAAGGGATAAATGATGTTAGATTTTCTTAAAAAAATTATTTTAAAAATTACTTTCAAAATCTAGAAGCTATGAACATAAAAAAAGAAACAATTTTCTTTAAAAATAACATTGTAAATATATGAAGGAAAAAAATAATTGAGGCATCATTATGATGGAAAACTTATTAAAGATGTAATTTTTGAAAAATATATCCCTTATAAAAAGAGTTAAATGGAAACTTTAAAATGGTATTTTTAAAATAAATTCATCTTACCATTTTTAAAAAATTTGAATCATAATCCATATGAATGTTAACTAAAAAAATAAATATAATTATAAAAGAAAAATTAGTGATATAAAATTTCAATGGTTCCGAATATACACATAATAATAGAATATTTCTGAATAACATCAAAATATTATTTAATGAAAGGTAATTAAGACGAGGTCCCCTACAATGGTTATAACATTGAAGAGAGAGTTAGTAGATGAGTCGATTATGTTTTTGAAGTGTAAATGTGTATATAAAAAGTAGAAATTAAACAAAGAATATTAAAAATTCCTAAAACACAAAATTTTAGAATATCAAAGGTAATAAAGATGTAACAAAACACAATGAAAAGAAATTGAGTGATGAAATTATTTACAACTTGGTAACATTTAATAAAATTTCCTTGAATGAAATAATATAAATTAAAACATAAAATAAAATGATTTATTATGGATTCATGAAATTAATTTTTAAAAGTGGTAGTATATACAACAACCAATAAAAAAGAGAGGTGAATATAGTATGTGTATTATAGAAATAAAATGTGAGATGGAAAATCCCTTTCCTTGTGACTAGACATTACTTGTATGTCCTCTCACTCTGTTATAATAAGATAAAATAAATTATTTTATATATTAATAACATTTTACCTTTTTAATAACTTATAATTAAATAATTTATTTATATTATTTATAATGATATATTCAAATACCTAATCAGTTAAGTCCATGTTTGGCATTTTGAGAATGTTCGGTTCATTATTTCAAAATTGCTTTGGTGTGTTTGTCGTGGTCAAAGAGGTAATTATTTAAACATATACATAATAATAATAATGATATTATTACAATGTTTAAACAAAAATTATCCATTTTATCAAAACAATTATTTTTTTGATAAATTAAATACATTACAATCATGGAGACTCTATGTCATACGTTCACAAGAGTGACATTTCTATTTTTCAATAATCATTACATAAAAGAGGTTAGTAATATTTTTATCCATTAATAATGAAAAAAATATCACATATAACATTTTATTTCCTTAGTTATATGTATATTTTTCATTTATATGGTATGTTCATAAACAGAGAGTCACACCTCTTCATGATGGCAGTTGTCCACATCTTCACGAAAGATGTTATCATTTTTAGTGCGTGAAAAGGTAATAAAAAATAATATATTATCATTTGAAAATGATAAATATATTATTAATATCATTTTTATTTCATTTTTATCACATATATTTATTATATTATCTCTTTTTAACTTTTTTTGTAAAGTGTGATAGAAAAATGAATCACATCGCTTCATGAGGTGGTACTCTTCCATTCACATGAGCAACATTGTCATATCCCATATAGAATGGAAAATAATATGGTATATATGATATAATGACTCAAAATAAATAATTATTTTTTAAATATAATATATATAATTTTGATCCATCATCATACCCAATCATGAGAGGTGGTGATTTAAAAACAAATGACATCGGTTCGTGAGGTGGTAGTTCGTCGTACACATGAATGATGATTTTCATAGCCCATTTGATGGAAGAGGATAATGATATTGGTTATTTAATTAACATAATAAAATTTAATTACATGTAAGGTACTATTGATATTTTATAATCATGGTATAATAATAACATCCGGGGGGTGGTGGACGAAATAAAATAAAACTGCCTGTTTAAGAACATCTTCCCTTATTCGAAAAACTTCATTTATTTTTCACCAAAAAGGTTCATAGGATGTATTTATGTCTAAACTAATGATAATAAAATTATATGAGGGAATTAATTATCTTATTTTTCAAGTATTGTCTGAAAAAAATTTATTTTAAGGTGTGAATAAGAAATGATAACAGTGGCCTTTTATAAGTGAGGTGAGTGGCATAATTGTATTTTTTTATATGAAAATGTGTATCAACGTTTTTCACATGCCAAAAGTGTCAAAAATGAATTATTTTAGATAATTATACATGATAATGTCAAAATATTTCCATAAACTAATTTTTATAAATTTTTATAGGACATTTGGACTCTTGGATTTTTTGTTTAATCCCGAAGTAAAACTATTTTCATCATAACCAATGTAATTAGTTTTATTGTTTTCACTATACATTAAGGTTAAAAATTAATTTCATATAATTATATAATATAAAGTAAATTTATTCCAAATATGGAATCCATTTTACAGATATCAATTTAGAGAAGTTTAAAGAGTTAATTTAAAAGAAAACCTGTAGATGAGATGAAAAAGGGGGGTTTTAGGGAGTGTATTAATTGAGAAAAAAATGATTTTATATTAAATATATGTATAATAATATTATTTGAATGAATATAAATTCATATTTAATGATATATAATATAAAAAATAATTTTATTAATTCCAATTTTGTATTATTTTTAAAATAAATAAAATGGATAAACATTATCAACTTAAAAATAGGTTTCAGAAAAATATCATTTTTAAACTCAAAGAAACAGTTATACTAAAATACAACAAGAAGTTTATTAAAAATAAATTTAGTTTATTAAAT
Source organism: Viscum album (assembly GCA_963277665.1). NCBI lineage: Eukaryota > Viridiplantae > Streptophyta > Magnoliopsida > Santalales > Viscaceae > Viscum > Viscum album. Next base: position 1,824,989,801 of record OY728150.1, on the reverse strand, counting down.
ATAATTAAATAATAATTATTTTATGTCAATTCATTTTAAATAAACATTGTTAATTTTAAATTAATTAATTTTTTGAATACAAGTGCCTTTTTTTAACAAAAATCAGTATTCTCACTATTGACTAAAAAATCATTATTTTTTGAAAAATACAAAATATTTCACCCAAAGTAAATTTTGATATTATAATTTCTAAAATGAAGTTATTTTTATCCAATAAATTCTATATAATATCCATAAATTTAAAATAATATTACCTCACAAAACAAAAAAATAATTTTTGAAGAAAATATATTTTTGAAAAATAAAACTACTTTAGGAAAATTGATTGATAATTTACTATAAATTTATCAATATTTTTTTATTGTGAAAAAAATTTATGTATATGTATATCATTTAGAAGTTATTATAATTCATAGCAAAAAATATAATGGCTAGGTTGTAACAGTTATAAATTTCATGGGTTATTTAATTTTAGTGTTGTGGTTCAAATACAGTATCCAATATAGTTATATTTTCTAAAAATTTTGGTTATTAAAGAATATTATCATAATTAATAACCTCATTTAATTATCATATGATACATTTCATAGGTAAAAATTCTAATAATGAGCAAACCATTAGTTCATAGGCTTATGATAAACTAAAATGTAAACATTGATACCTATATCATGAGATATCAACTATTAAAAGAATGCATTGAAGGGTGATATAGGACCCTTCCCAGCATTATTTTATACTTTAATGTTCCAAAAAATAATAATTAACTTTAAAAATCATAAATAACCCCTGGAAATAAAATGGGTTTCCAAAATATTCTAAATTAAAATCATACACTTTTCAAAAAGAACCCAAGGAAATAAAATTATATTCCTAAAACAACCAAATATAAATCATTCAGTTTACAAAAATAACCCATGGAGATAATATAAGATTCATAAAACATAAAAATTTAAATAATATCCTTTTTATAAATAACCTATGTAAATAAATTTTGTTTCTCATAATATCGAAATAGTATAAAATTACAACATAAACTAAATCCTTTGACACTGAAAACAAAATCACACAAAAAAATCACATAATACTAGCACAATATAGGATGAAACATGAAACATAACTATATTTGAGTTATGTAATTTTGAATATAGATAGTAAAATAAAAACTAAATTCTAAATTTAGATTTCATGAAAATATTTTTCATACATCCATATAAAAAACATAGTAGGAGTCTATTTTCATATATGTATTATTTTCAAGAAATACTGAGAATATAATAATTCATGGAAGGGGATTTAGATAAAAAAATATTTTTACCATAATTAAAGTGAGAACATAATTCAAAATTAAATTATGTAAAAAAATATGTTTAGTTATAAATTATATAACCCAATTACCAATTTTGGAACCTTATTCATATACATTTATATTAATTCACTTATTTAATAGAAATTATCTTCATGTATTACATAGTTATAACCTCTTTTCAACATCATGTGTTAATAAAATTGATTGTTTTAAACTAAGTTCTTAAAAGTGATGTTGATACCACTTCTTATCCAAAATTAAATAATCTAAAAAACATTAAAGGTACTAGAATTTATGTTTTATAAAGACCTATAATGTTATAATTCCATTACATTTGAGTTTTAATTAAGTTTCATGAACTTGAAAATTGTGATTAACTAATTTTAGGGTATTTAAAGATATTGATGGATTGACATATAATTATAATTATTGCTTTTATCCAAAAAGAAATAGGTTAATGATATATATTACTCATATATACGATAAAAATCATCAAATATAAATGAAAATCATCCATGACAATGATATATAAAATTAAATGAACTGTTCCATAGAGGTGGTAGTCCACAAATACACATGGATAATGATTTTATATTTTTTAGAAAAGTAGAAGGAATTAACACGATTTATAATATCAGGAACATAAATATGATATATATATATATATTATTATTATTTCACTCCCCTTTTATACCATCCATGTTAGGTAGTGAAGGAAAAAGAAACATGTTTCTTCATGGAGGTATTTCTCCACATGTATTTATAATTCATATTTATATTATTATTAAAGGAAAAGGGAAAAGTGGTTAATGGTTGCACTATCATTATAATAAGATAAATGTATACTAATTATACTAATTTTATCGTTATAATATGGTTTAATTTAATTTTAGTAAGAAGATATGCAAAAAAATTAAATATAAATGAGAAAGGAGAATTCAGAGATTAATACCACACTTATTTGATTATCTCCTTTGTATGGAGGGATAAGACATTAAGGGATGGAATTTTGAGAATACTAGAACCTATTTATGTTTTATAAAAAAAACTATTATTGTTTTGGGTAGAATTTGTTCTAAACTAAGAGTGTTTTGGTTTGATATTAAGTGAGGAGAGGAGTTCCAATTTATTATTGAAAAGGGATACAATTTTTTTAAATACCCAAAAAATTTAAATAATGAGAAGTTAGTATTAATAAATTTAGCTGAAAAATTGGGAAATAATTTATATGGTAAGAAATATGGTTAATAATTACCTCAAACACACGTTCCCACACATTTTTAAACATTTTTTTGTTTTTTCCATATTGGTTGAACCCTTTTCAACCCTTTTGTGTTTTACAGAGGTAACTATCTTTTACAAATGTAATTTAACCTATATACTTAAAAATATTATTGTTCATATTATAAAATTTGGAACTAATGATTCCAAATATAAAATGCGGTTTATTATATTAATTTTATAAAAGTGATAATAATTATATGTAAAATACTAAATGTGTAATGTTTTAAATTTTGTTTGAAAAATATAATATATGTTTTAACTATAAAATATATACTTATAAAATAAAAAAAAGTTTTCAAAATTATAAATTCACTTATAAATAAATATTTTGCCTCATAAAAAGGTTTCATGAATTTATCATTCATAATTATATTATAAAAATTTCAAAATAGTCATGGAATTTGTAAAAACTGTATATAGAACTATTCACCTAATAACCAATATTTTTAGAAAAGACCCTAAAATTAATATTATGTTAATATTTTTATCATAACATAAAAATGAATTTAATTTTTTGAAAAATCACATTCTAAAATTTATAAATTTAACTTTGAAATAAAATCATAAAATATTTCGAACAACATTTTTAGAGGATTTTTTTGGTATATTAACTATTCTTATAAAATTATTGTTAATCATAAATACATAAAACATTGAAAATATAAATTTTATAAAATGAATTTTTAGCACAATTTTTTTTATTATATGTTTAGTTATAATTTTAGAAACTGTTTTGAAAGGGTCCTTTATTTTATAAGGCAGTTATAACTGTTTATTCCTTTTTATTCAAACGATATCATACATTGGTATGTTTATATTTTAATAAAAAAAATTTTGTTTGTTACAATTTTTTATTTCATGGGGATCAAGATAATGAACGTGGTACTTATTTAAGAAGTAAATTATCACTTAAATATTAAGTCATTGCATTATTCCCCCTTAAGAGAACTCTATCATTGTAATTTTATTTCAAGGATAAAAACAAGTGAGAGTAATTTTTCCACATTACATCATTAGGTTTCCATGTGGATTCATCAAAAAAATGATTCATCTAAATGAAACATACCAAATTAGTGGTCTATCTCTACCACAACATTCAAATATGATGTAGAATCTCCAGTTCTTATTTCATAAATGATAGAAGATTCTTTAATTGCATGTCTTATGAGATTAGCACATGTGATGGGTCTCGTATTTACATTCCCCATAAAGATACATGAAATACATCGTGTACTATGGATAGTTAAATATGATTTTATAAGAAATAATATATATCCCCAATAAGATCAAGCATCTCAAATATAACGATGTACCATGGAATCAACTTCCCTTTCTTCCTAACCCTCCAAATGTTCTTCCAATGAGATATCAAGAGGAACAAATACTACCATATTAAAAATATAGATCACATAGATGGTTATATGTTAAACACTTATACCAATTTTATGCCAATTTCATGATTTTATTAATTATTTGAACCTTCTCTACCATTTATTAAACAAGGTCAGGTCCTATCAGTTTACATTATCCAACCTCATCATAACATGTTAGAGTCCTACATATCTTACAATATAAGACTTCATATGATTCCATCAAAATTATTGAATGGAAAATATTTTTATATGAGAACTATACTAGGGGGATGTGGTGATCTAAATATCATTGAAACTTCGTGAACATGATCTTAGTATTTCCTCAGGTGTTTAGATGGTTCCATTCAAACTGACCATTAATCTGTTGGTGGTATGTAGTATTGACACTAAGACTAGTCTTTGGTACTTTATTGGGACTTCTCCAGAACCTCTAGATAAATCTTAGATCTCAATAAGATAATACTAAGTGTATAAATCCACAAAACCTCACTAATTACTATATACATAAAATTGAGTTTTCAAAGATATAAATATTATTTTATAGTAGTAAAACATGTTGACTTAGTAAGGTTATTGACGACACATGAGATAATATTATGGACTTTAGATGTCATAGAGAGTCCTTCGACAAAATAAGTGGTGATGTCTTCCCATATACATACTGGTATAGATAACTTTTTTGTTATCCCCTAACAGTTTTTTATTTATCCTTAACTTTTTGGTATACCAAGCATCAAGATATTTATTTATGATATCCCCATTCATTTCATCCAATCGTATGTTTATATTTAGATATATCTAGGTATTCTGGCTTCTTGGATGAAAATATAAGAATGAGATATATGAATCATCAAAAGATTACACCTTTAGTCATTCCATTAGTGGAACACATAATCATCTTACAATATTGATTACTCCATATTTATCCAAGTTGAAATTTGGAATATTCACTAAATATTTATATAGATCTCCATTATCTTTCTTGGTTTCTTTGATCTTCACATGAACAGATGTTTGAGAAATAACAACAAAAAGATGGTATTTCACACCTTACATTATGAAATTAAAATTCATTATTCAAAAATCCATGAATATTGGGTCTCTATCAATCTTCGTCATAGATAAGGTTTCATGAAATTTCTTTATCAAATCATCAACCTTCTTGTTTTCCTTAATAGTGTGGTAATGTATTGAGAAGTATTACACTTTTATTAGTTCCATCCATCTCCTTTGTTTAATACATAAATCATTCTATGTGAATAAATATTTAAAACTATTTTGGTTGGTATAAATATCATAATTCTCACTATATATATAATTACACAAAATGTTTAATGAAAAGAACACTTTTTATAGCTTCATATCATGTGTCGGGTGAGTAGTCTCATGAGTTTATAACTTTTTAGGAGGCACTATAAATTACAATTTTATTTTTTATTAGGACTCACCTCAATCCCTTTTTTAAGGAATCAGTGTAAATTAAAAACCTTGTACCACTATAGGGTCACATATGTATCGGATTTTTGACCAATCTCTTCTTCATTACCTTAAAAAAACATCAAATTACACCAATTAAAGGGACTTCACTCCCTTGCATGTTCACTCAGTTAGTGGATTCCATCGATATAATAATTTTTTCACAAAGAATAAGTAGTAACTATATAAACCAAGAAAACAAAAATCCCCAGTTTCCATATTTGGTATGGTCCATTGTTCAATAACCTATATCATTGAAGCCTATATAGATATACAACTGTTTGTGATTAAATATCCCAATAATAACACCTTCTTTAGATATTATTCACACTTACTAAATATGGAAAACATATTCTCATATCATAACGTCATCAACACAATCCACATATAATCATAATACTGTTTTTTTATATTCTAATAAATAACCTTTTTCAATGTTTATGCCCATAAACTGATCTCTTTATTCTTTAATGACTATATTCATTAGATCCATGATGATATAAAGGGAATTGTTATACCCTAATGGAATAATTATAGACACATAGTGTCCAGACATCATTCAGAATCCTATCTTTGGAATATCTTACATTTTGACCCTTTTTGCCCGAATGGCCCGAAGGTATTCTTTTTTATTTTATTATGGATAATCCCCCCTTTTAAGGGTTGAACGGGAACCTGTACATGACCCGTAGGCTCAAGGCATAAGGCCCGACACACCCGCAATACATGGCCCGAAGGCCCAGAGGCATACCATGCCCAATACATGACCCGTAGGCCCAGCCCACTTGAACTGCCCCTCCCCAGCTTTTTGCGTCATTGATCACCTTACTCCCCACCTTGAATTACTGATTGGATAGCATTTCCCCATACAAAGCTGCACGGTCCCTGGTCCCGATGGTGGCTGCCATACCCTCTCATTCTTCCAATCCGGTTAGCTTTGTATCTGGTGGATGCTACTCCTGTTGCTCTGATCCTCTTATGGGGAATGTTCTGTGTGAACTGGGATACTCCATGGTCTACGTGACCCGAAGGCCCTATGGCCCGAAGTCCATTGATGACCCGAAGGCCCTGGAGACCCGCAGGCCCAAACCGGGGGCCCAAAGACCCAAATCGGGTGAATAGTTCCGGTTGCTACAGTACCAAAAAGTAACTACTACAGTGATTGCTACAGTATGAACAGTACTGCTATAGTAACTGCTACAGTACTGCTACAGTACCAGACATTTTCCTCCACCCGGTTTTAAACCTGGGTCTCTTGGATGCCAAGCAGGAGCCCTTACCACTCGAGTACGGGCTCGTTGGCACATTTTGACCGTTAATTGGTAATATTTGTTTCAACTATATGTCATTGAAAAATTATTTAGTTCCTTCGATATAATAAAACAATTCTTCAATATAGGGTAAAGGATACTTTTTCTCAAATGTGATCTTGTTAAGATCACAATAGACACTGAAAAGGTGCATTGATCCAACCTATTTGTTGACAAAAAGAACTGGTTTAGACCACTGTGATACACTTTGGAAGATAAAACCCTTGTCCATATTTTCTTATATCTACTAATTTATTTCATCCAATTCAACGAGATACATTCTATATAGACTCCTTCATGTATTCATATATCTCGATATATATACTATTGAAATATAAGCCTCATGCTCTAGGGGAATAATATAAAAACCCTAACTCTAATAACCCAGTGTTAGTGTATAATTTTTTACATTACCATAGATACAAGTGTTCTAATCCCTAATAAAAATTATTTTAGTGGTCTTGGAGAACAAGATACATATATGGTTTCCATATTATATTGGAGATAAAATATAAAACAAAGTAAAATAAATTTCTTAGAATCCTTGAAAATCAATCAAATAATTCATCTTAATATCCCACTTAAAGGAAAAAAATTAGGGTGAGATAATATGGTCATCAAGGTTTATGTATTGTGGAATCTTTCATTAGTACATAAGGAAGAATCAATATAAAAGGTAAATAAATGAAAACACATTTAATTTAACGAATAACTTGAGAAAAAATGCATTTGGGATAATATCAATAAAATAATTCTGTGGATAATAATTGATAAATTATCAATGAAGTAAATGGATAATATATGACATCATTATCTAAACATCATTATATCTATATTAGAAAGACTTTTTTACAAGATGTTTTAAAACTCTAGGTGAAACCCCCTTAAATTTGATTAAATGATTTGTCCCATGAGACCTGTCAATGCATCTAGGGGCTATATAATGTCTGGGTCCACCCATCACTATATGTCTAAATAATTCTTCATATATAAAATGGTCAATTTAATTCATGAAAAATATTAATTTTGAATAAATTTATTTATTGAATAAAGAATTTTGAATATAAATATTTTTCAAGTCAATCAAATAACTTTCAAAGTAAAAACCCATTTTTATAAATGATACAAGGATTATGAAATAACCATATAAATTTTAAATATAATGATATATAAGTTAAATTTAATTTCTAATGATCATATGAAAGCTAATGATTCAGGAATATATAATGAAAATTGAATTAATATAATATAAGAGATGCCCATCAGTTCTCTGAAAATACATGTTCTATAATAAAATCATGTCATTTGGGATAATGAAGGGAATAAATGGAAAATATTAAAATAATATTTAATTAATTTGTTTTCATTATAAAAAAATTTAAGACTTTTATAATAATATAGGTTTCATGAAATCCTTATGGTGTTAGGGAATTCTGTTACCATCTTATATGTTAAAAAAATTCCATATGACCTTTTAAAAGTAATTAAAAAAACATTTAATTAAGAATAAATTTTAAATATTCGTGTAAAACCCTTTATAAAACTAATTGAAATAAAAAAATTCCTTAATAAATCATTTGAGTAAATAAATATACTTTTATTAAACAAATTTAAAAATCATAGACATTGAAGGAAACTATATCGGATTGAAAAAGAAATAAAATTAGATTTTTTTAAATATCTATTTACTTGATTAAAGTAAAAAAGATAATTAAATTTGGAATAAAATATAGAAAACCATAAATATATAGTTTATGAAAAAATTATTAGAGATTATGAAGGATAAATGTGAATATTACTTCAATAAAAATAAAATAATTCCAACAAAAAATTAGATTGTAAAAAATATTACTACGTATTTGGTAATTTCTAAATTGTAACACCTTGAAATAATAAAAATTAATTCAAACATTAATCATAATTAATAATTTTATATCCATGTTACATACATAAACAGATTATTATATACACCATAATAAATTTAATATGTGCATAATAATAAAAAATGTCTCAATGGTGGGGAAATTGAGACGAAATATCTTTCCTCACACTCCCATTTTTTTGAACATGATTTAACTTACAATATTTAGTTTTAATCATGTTAATAATTTATTTAAAAACAATAATAATTTTTATAATGTCATATATTATCCTTTTATAACATCTTACAACCCAATCATTAATAATAGTTCATTATTACCAGTGTTTCCGGTGTTAACTACTTAATTTTATTTGGCATGTTTTTTCACAGATATTCATGTTAGTGTATATAGGATATAGATATATCATCTAAAAAATTATATTAATTTCATAAAAATCACAATTATTTTTTAGATATATTATTAGAATCATTATTTAATGCTGGACATCATAAATGAATCACACCACTTCATGGAGATGATATGTCGTACATTCGCATGAACGATGATATAATTACCTTAGTGAGTGAAATTTTAATGAAGGGAAAGATATATAAATTTATTATAATTAATATCATATAACATGTATCATATATATTCATTATCTCTATCATTATGAAAATCAATGGGAGTGGGTGATGGGAAAAAAATTCATCCATTTGTGAGGTGGTTGTCTGCCATACACACTGACAATGGATTTATTTCACATTTGCTTGAGATGGAGATGGATAAATATTATTAAATAAATATAATATCATATTGAAATATCATAAATATTGATTTTATTATATAATTTTTTTACATAATTTATGGTGATAAAATAAGTAGTATAAAATTATGATATTAGCGAAGACTGTTACTTTTTCCTAGATGAACATCCTTAGGATCTCTTATTAAGGACCAAAGAGTTGTTCATTTGGAAAAAAAATATGATCTATAATGTGGATAATGATTTTAGGGAGATATTATGGTAAGGTTTTGTTGATCTAATTGGAATGATTATCTTGAAAAAGTGATTGGAGGGGATCCCTTTTATAATTTAGGTAAGTGGGACACCTGAATTTTCTCAATGTAATTTAATAAAAATGATTTCAAATTCATGGAAATAGGGTTAAAAAATGGGCCAGTTTCATAGTGGTAAATTATAAGGTCAAATTAAAATCATTAAATGGGGGGTTTTTCAAGCTTTTAAGAAATTTTTACCCTTATCCTTATAGATTAACCCCTTGAAAAACCCATTATTACCATAACAATTATAATTTATTTTTACTATTTTACTATTTATTGTGAACATAAATTAAGCTAAAATTATTACATATTAACTATGATTATATAAAATATATAATAAATTTATAAATATATTTTTTTATGAGCTTTAGAATTAAAATTTAAAAATAAACTCATAAATTGTGTCGAAAACAAGTTTTAAGGAAATTCATTTTTCAAGCATAAGATGATCTTTTAATAACTATATGACTAGTAATTACCATTAGATGTAATTTAATTAATATCGTTATAAAAATAGTATATGAATTTATTTTAAATCATTAATTATTAAATATTAATTTCATTAATTAATATATATATATATATTATTGTTTTTTAAACAAAAATAATTAAAAAAAATAGTTTCCCTAAAAATACCTCTTTTAATTAAAAATGATCTTATATTTATTTAAATAATATTGATAGTATATTTTTTTAATTATGAATATTATTTAACCTTATTATAAATAAAATTAGGAATAGTTAAATTCATAATTTCTAATTATTCATGAAATCTTATTTCTAAGGGAATTTTCAAAAATATATTCTAGGCTTATTTTGACAAAGTAAGATAAAATCATTATTCATATTTTAAAATTGTAATTTTTGTCTATGAAATATTAAAATGTGAATTATATTATAGTTATATTATAATATATTGTTTTCTTACTATAATTTAGGCTCGAATGTTACATTATTCCCTACTAAAAAAATCATCCTTGAAATTTTAATGGATACTACGTTCTAAAAAAGGAGGGTGGTTATTCTTTATAACATCCTATAGTTCCTATTTTTCTTCCTTGATTTTATGATTTTTCCAAATTTAATTTAATGGTAAAGTAATATTATTTCCCAAAAACATTCTCTCTAGTTTTAAGAATATATATGAGACCTATATAATAATATGGATCATGTACCAATTATTTTTCATCAATGGGGAGAAAATGTGTTTGGTTTTTCATGCACATCTTAAATGATTATATATTAAACACATAATTTAATTTACATGTGATTATAGGTATTCCAAATATATAACCTGCATCTCCAATTAATTATATAATTTCAAAAGGTTTTATTTACTTGGGATTCAGTTTTACCTTCATAACAAACATTATAACACCCTTCGAAGAAGATACTTTCAAGAAAATTTAATCTCAAAATTGAAACTCTAAATCTTTCCTCTAGTTATCTACTTACATTTTTCCTTATTTGAGATAATTTAATATATTGTTTAATATTATTTACCCTTTTCATTATCTCTTACACAAGTTATGGGACTACAAGATTCCTTTCACCAACATCATCTCAATAAGTTGAAGTACCACATCTCTTTTCATATAGTGGTTTATATGTTGCTAATTAAATACTTGAATGGAAACTATTTTTATTTAAAAAACTCTGAAAATGTTAAATACGAATCATATATAACTTGAAAATCATATTACTATGACATCAACATGCCTTCTAATTAGTTAATAGTCCTTTCAGACTATCCATTATTTTGAAGATGGATGTTAGTGCTCAAATTAAGCTTTATATCAAGAGCCTTATGGACCAAATTCCAAAATTTTAATGCAAATCAGGGAATATTATTAGACATAATTGAAATTGGTTCACCATGAAGTCTAAAAAATTCATTAATATAAACCCTTTCAAGGTGTTCAAGATGAAAATATTCTCTTATAGTGAAGAAATGTGAAATTTTGGTTAGGCAGTGAATAATATCCCATATTGAACCATTATTTCTAATAATATTTGGTAGTAATATGACAAATACCATAGTAAGTAAGTCCCATTTTTACATAGGTGTAGGAAGAGGTCACAATAATCCTCTATCATGTTGTCTCTCATCCTTTACTTTTTTATTTTAATAAATATCTCGACATATAATCAAAAATTTCCTGCTTAATGTTATCCCACTAAAAATGTTCCCTCAAATCATTATACATCCCAGTTTAACTAGGGTGTATAGAGAAAATAAATATATTATAATCATCCAATAATTCTATTTTTAACTCATGTATATATGGAATGCATAGTCTCTTTATAAATTTAATAGTTCCATTTTCAAAAATAAAGTTAGCCAATTTCCAATCATTCATGTGTTTAATTTTCCTCTAAAAATTATCATCATCAAATTTGAAGCTTTATAACATTTATATCAAATATTGTTTCTAAATAAATTCAAAAAAAATTCTTGTATCCCCTTACTTAATAATTAATGTATCCATTTTTACTATATCCATCAACATGGTATCCCTGTTAAACCTCTCAATGCATCATATACCCTATGAGCCTTCCCTTGGTCGTAGTGTATTTAAAAATAAAAATACTTGGTTATCTTAAGAAGTCATATATACCACATGTTGATATATTTTTGTGAAAATATATATTTTAGTCTCTTATTGTCCATGTATATATCACATTATAATTATAGAGATAATGTCTCTACTTAGCATTGTGTCACCAATTCAGGTATGTATTCCTTCTCCTCATGTTTTCCCTTCATAGAATGAAATTTTGTGTGAAAATATATACTTTTCATGGTTTTTAGGACATTTACACACTGTGTACTTTGATTACATGCTATGTATTGTACTCTAGGGAGAATTCATGATTTTTTACATAGTGTGAAAGGATTACATATTCTGAATTTGGTTCACATCATGTATTGATTTTTTTTGTTTTTTCAATGGAAATGTGTTTCTTGTATTTTTCATCCTCCATAGATTACATGATATGTAATAGTGGTACTTTCCATGTATGACTCACATACAGTGATTTTAGGTAATCGTACAAGTTATTTCTTATTCCATTCATTTAAAATATCTTTTTCTCTCATCCTAGGATCTCTCCTATGTGATTTAGGGGACATACACTCCATCCGTATTGCTTTGTGAAGAGATTGATCTCTATTTTGTTTGATTTCAATCAATTTGGGTGGGGAATCCTTTTTTATTCTTTTTTCCTTTAATCATGGTAGTTATATCACATTGTAAAATAGGATTTGTTGATCTATGATGATGATTCCTCTATATTCCTTCTAGATCCATCATGTGATATTCCTTCGGAGGCTAACCCATGTGTTGGTTGTGGTGTGGGATATGAGTTCCTTGAGGTATGGATTGTTTCCTCTTCTCTTCTAATTATTATAATAGAAAAGATTGGGGAAAGCCCCTTTATTAATAAAAAGAAAACAGGAACCCTTTTAAACTGGGTATGGGTGAACCAAAAACAAACCCAACACAAAGCCCTAGAGGCATATAGCCTTTAAAAAAAGGCCCGAAGGCCCAGTGAGGAAAAACCTGTTACAAAGTCCAATCAAGCCAGAAAGAAAAATATCAGCCCACCGCTGCTAGCCCGCCTGCTGCGCGAACTCGCCGCACCTGAGCAGAACACACCATCGTGGCCCCCACAAGAGCTGCCAACATTTACAACCCCACCACCGTCTGGACCGACGTGCCTCTTCCCCACGGGCCGCCCGATCCTGCACCTGAACCTGCCTCCACCCTGAGGCCTCGCCGAAGAGCGTCTCGCGTTTCCTCCAGCCAGAAACCATGCCGCGCACCCTGAACAACAGAATCCCTCCCTTGATGATGGAGATCATGCACACTCCTCACTCTCCTAGTTCCATTGCGAAGCCGTAAACCCCCGCCACATAGACCGTCAGAGCTGACGCATGCCGCCGCCATAGTCTCCGCTGAAGCTGCCGCACTGTACCGCCGAAGCCAGATCCCATCCTCGCGCACCCAGATCCGACCGAATCGCAACCGCCGCCGAAAGATCCACGATTCCCGGCATCCGATCGTGCGTCCATCACCGAGGGGCATGGCTCCTCCGCTCATCTCAACTAGCACGCTACCGGGGTTCGAAACCCTAAAGCACCAGAGAGCTCTCCGCCGAGGCAGAGATCCCCTGTAATTCTGTGATTCAAATAATATCTTCTAATTATTATACTTAGTGAACAAATTATGATATTTTCAGATTGAGTTTAGGGCCTCCATTGTTGTCATTGATTCTGTAATGACCCGAAATTTTGAATAAATCTTGTTTCCTAATTTTGTGTGTTATTTTATTTTATACTCAACAAAACTGTTTCATTTGATAACATGAGTAAAATTAAAATGAGACCATTGGGTTTCGACTGTTATATGACCATTGGTCAATATGACCGTTGGTCAATATGACCGTTGGTCAATATGACCGTTGGTCAATATGACCGCTGGAAACTAAACGTTTCGATTATTGTCTCTAAATACAAGTGATATTGGTTAATTAATATTGAAAGAATATTCGATGTCCTCATCCAGTAGTCTCGGACCAATCGAAGCCCATCTAACATAACTTGGTAAGGGGGTGGCACCATTGGGATTTTCTCTGGACCAAACCCAAGCCAAACTTCATCGTGTGAAGCTGGAACGGAATCGCCTTCGCGAGAAGTTCAAGCTAATAGAAATTACTACTCGTGTGATGTTGGCCGAGCCGCTCTCAAATTCTCTCACCTTAGCACACCTTACACTTAGGTCCTATGCTGGGGTCATAAGGGGCTATGTAAGGAGACCATAACTACCTTGTGTAATCCTTTGTTTTAAATAAAAATTGGGATTTCTTCTTATGATGAAGTTTATGAATTTTCAAATGACCGGATAAATATAGTATGCATATTTTTGATGAATTTTAGAAAAAGTATATTTTAAAAATGTTTATGTAAACCTTAAATAATTAAAAATGTGTAATGATTTTCAAAAAATAGTATTCTACAATTATGTTCAGTACGAAATTTAGAGTCTAATAAGACCAACTTGATTTTTGATGAATAGTAAATTATGAATAGTGATTTTATGCTTAGGATTAGTAATGTGACCAAATGGTTTAGTAATCTCACTTAAAGAAATTATTAATATAATCTAGGTACCTTGATTAAGTAATGTGATTCAATAAAATAGGAAAATAACTGTTTCAGAAATTATTAGTCAAGTATTAGTTTTTTTTGGGTGAATAGTGTTTTTTAATTAAAAATTAAATTAAAAATATTTAGAAAATCATTTTTATAAAATGGATTTCATTTTTGAACTCAGAGCATTGATATTATGTTAAGGTAATTTTTGGGGATTTTTCTGAAAAAAATGAATTTTCGGTGAATAGTGTATTTATTTAAAAATTAAATTAAAAATATTTAGAAAATTATTTTTATAAAATGGAGTTCATTTTTGAAATTAGAGCATTGATATTTGGTTA
Organism: Viscum album; assembly: GCA_963277665.1. Lineage (NCBI taxonomy): Eukaryota > Viridiplantae > Streptophyta > Magnoliopsida > Santalales > Viscaceae > Viscum > Viscum album. The sequence continues at coordinate 1,824,974,629 of OY728150.1, read as the reverse complement.
AGGTGAAATTTTGGGAGTTTTCGGAAAAATTTGAATTTTCAGTGAATAGTAAAAATACAGTTTTAGGGTTTCGGTATGCTTAATGACATCATGATTGCATCATGATGATGTCATGAGATATTTTAAGGGATGGTCGACTAAAGGAGATGAATTATTGTATGAGGTGTCCCAAGTGGCCAATACCATAGGAAAATACCATGGGCAAGCCCATGGTTTTGCCAATACCACCAATGAGGTGTCCCTTGACCATTAATGCCTTGTCCCCTCACTTTCCCTATAAATACTAAGCCATACTCTCATCCATTCAACTCACAACTCTCTGCCAACAAAGATCTGGTCTCATTACCTCCCAAGGAGTCCTCCAAAGGTGCCCCCAAGCCCTCAAGGTCCCAACCTTTGAGTTTTAAGAGTTACGTTTTAAGGTAAGGGATCAAAACTCTCTCTTTCTTTTCAAATACTCTCTTTTAAGTCATTTATTTTATGCTCCATGTTATTATGTTGGAGGATGTTATTTTATATTCCTCTTACTGACCTTTTCTTGTTCATATGATGAGAGATCCCCTCTTACTCTCATCATTTTGTTTTATGAATGTTTAAGTGGCGCCGTTAGGCTGCCGAAATTTTTGTAATGGATTCTTTCACCCTTCTCATTTTCAAGTTCTATTTTATTGTCAAGTATTTCAATTTTTTTTTATGTCTGGGTATGATATATACATCTATAATACTTATATTTTATGTTCATATGATGAGAGACCCTATTTGATCTCTTCAATTGATTTTTTTATGTTTAAGTGATGCTGTTAGGCTGCCGAATTTTTAAGGGGTTCTTTCACCCTTCTCGTTTTCAAGATCTATTTTCATGTCAAGTATTTCAAGTTCCTTTTTATTATATTGGGGTATTATCTCTATATCTATCATACTAATCTTTTATGTTCATATGATGAGAGACCCTATTTGATCTCGTCAATTCATTTTTTTTAAGTTTAAGTGACGCTGTTAGGCTGCTGAATTTTCATAAGAGAAATCTTATTTTTCTCTTCCTTTCATGTTCTTCATTTCATATGGTATATCTTTCAAATTTCATTACCATGTTCTTAAATCATTTATATTCTGTCCCCTTAATATTTTATGGATCATTTATGAGTGGGTGACCAATGTCCCCTCTCTTTTCAATGTTTTCTAAAACCTCGTAACATAGCCGTTATGCTGCTGAATTTCGGTCTCAAAATGTCTCTCTCTTATTCTCAAATTCATTTATTTTATTAAGTTAATACTCAAAGATATTTATTCTAAAGGGTTATTCACATATATACCAAAATTTTCTATTTTAAATTCTGGGATTTACACACATGATACCCGCTTTCCCTTTCTGTGGGTTTAAAGTGACATAAAGATCATGTCTTTAAAGTAGTTTTTAAAACGTTATGATTATGAAATGAAACCCATTCCTTTTATGCTATATGGTTTGTTTATGAAATGATTGATAGTGACATATGTGGCTAACATGATAATAAAGACATGTTAAGGGTGCACCCTGATAGTGCTCCAATGCATTGGGTAAAGACTTAATCTCTAGAGACGACCATTTTTAACGATGCCTTGGTGAATAACCTTGGTAATTTTTAATGACACCTTGGGGATGGACCTTGGTGAAATGGAAATGATTGTCAATATTAAATTTTGTATCCACATATTCAAGTTATGAAATACGTTATTTTTATTATGATATGCCTCATGATTTCTTTCTCATGCCTTAAAGTTCTTTTTCATGACATTGTTGATGTATCTCAAGTTCACATGTTAAATGTTTCCCCTTGTTTCCCTTACTAGGCCTTCTAATCACCCTTTCTTTTGATGCATGTGCCCAGGTTATGAGATGCAGTAATGAACCTAGGATGAACATAAGGATAATCCTTTCAAGTGTTTAATAAGAATATTTTATATTTTCATGTTTTAAGTTCCTGGTTTCCAAGACACTAAACCTTAAAGATCCTTGGTTTTGTAAAATGTAATGAAAGTTTATGTTATAAAAAGGTGGGACGTCATAGATTATTTTTCAGCTTGGTGAATCATGTTGCATGAAAGTGAGGCCATAGTTTAAGCTATGTTGTTTTCTCTCAATCCTATATTCGATGAATGGAATTTCACTAGTTTTGATAAATTGTTTTACAAATAAAATTACATGTTTTTCTTATGATTTTTTTTATGAAAAGGTTTCTTGGTAAATGATATTTTTCCCTAGTTTTGGTAAAATAAAAGGGTATTTTCAAAGCATTATTAAATAGATTTCTAAAATCGATTTCAATGAATGGTTTTGATGAATTGGTTAAGAAAATAGAGCACATTGGAATCCTTGGATAATTAGGTGGAAGGACTAGTAATATTCATTGTCCACTGATATTGTTATAGAGTTTTGACATGGGATTTTCTCTATATACATTGTCTTTATGAACTAGGTACTTGATAGAAACTATTAGGGGGTTCAGTTTTTAGTATGTTCCTCTACTACCATGATTCGATGCATATGTATAGGGGATTGATTCATCTGTGATTGTCTATGTTGGGGGGGTATGCGTGTCCTAGATATCCTAACTTGTAGTGATCCTTGGTGTAATGTGACCTATGATTTTGGACTTAACTATTTTAGCATGAACTGATATGGTTTGTTGTGATATATGATACATGATTTGGTGTGATTTGATTTATCTACTTTATAATTTTTATATGGAATGCTATGAAACTGTTTTACATAGATTTATTTGGAAATGTGGAAGAATTAAAAATCAAATGTTTAGTGATGATTTTATTATAGATACTATAAAATATTTATCATGCCTTGTTTTTCCTTAAAATATGGTATGTTTATATTATTGTAAGGAGACTTGTTATGGAACACCTGGGTTATATCCTATTGTTCCTGTTAGCACACACTCTATTCTCCCCATTGAAGGTTCATAGATATTTTTGTAGAATTTGATGTAGGGGAATGAAAGTCCTTGAAGTGATGTGGAAAGGTTTTTATTAATCTATATATGGGTAGCTAGTGGTGGGATGGTGGGATTTTACCCACATTATCACATGGAGTAGTTTTCTTACTATTTTATATTTCCTTTGATGATTGGAGTTATACATTGTGATATTCTTTCTTCTTTGAGTCATATCAATTCTTCTGTGTGCTTTCAGTTATGGAATATGTATATTTCTTCAAATATTTTTATCTAGTATATATATTCCATGTTGTTACTTCAGGTTAGATGAAATAATTCTCTATTTATGTTCTATGTTTCCCTAGTGCTAGTTGTAATCCCATAGAGATCAAGAACAACCTTTGGGTATGTGGAAATTTGGGTCGGGTACCTGTTTGTGAGGGTATTTGGGTCAGGATCAACATTTTTTTATATCAAAGGTGTTATGTCCTCAAGATTCCTTCTCTTGGGACATTTGGTAGATTGATGATAGGATTTTCAAGAAAGGAGAAATAGATTTTGGTGAGTACCTGACATTCACTTATTCTGAAAAGACCCAAGTTACCATGGTATGTTGGGATTTGTGTCACCTTTATTTGGTTATTGTTATTAATATCAATTTTTTTCTTATGGATTTGTGGTTTAAACAGAGATTAATCTATTGTTTGATCATTTCCCCTATTCCAATGTTCAATAGAAAGCCTTTAAGACATGTTTTGCAGGTTCCTAGAGAGGGTGAAGTATATGGTCTCCAAGGGAATCCTCTTATAGATTAGAATCATATCAATTCTATACTATGGTCAGTTTGTGCTATTTACTAGAATGTACCATAGTTCCAGAATTCACTTTTTGAGGTACCACTAGGATATGTAAGATACCAAGACAAATCACAGTAGTTCTTCTATAAGAATCCACCATACATTAAAAGTACGGATAAACCATAGAAGAGAGAGTACCAACTAGATAAGATAAATTAGATCTTAATCCTTTAAGATACACCTAAGAGTATCAAGGTTAATTATTCAGTGTTCAAAAATAAGTGTCCTAGAAACCGATGGTGGGACTCCAAGATACATGAGGATAGGCACGTGGGTTTGGACTGGAATGTTTTGAAGACTCTATTGTAACAACATTTTTTTCTAGACTCATCATGATAGAAAAGTCTATATTGTTCCTATATCTTTATAAGGGAGAGTGTTCATTATCGTTATACACCAATCGGTTTTCTAAGATGTTTCCTTTTTCTCTAGAGGTGGAAAAGAATATCCAGATGAAAGCTTAAAAGTCTCTTCAAGGTTTGCGACAAGATATCAGATTTCATAAATTTATGATGAAGCTTTTGAACTTCAAAGAGATGTTATATAGAGTGATGATGGACGAAATTAATATAGAAGGAAGGGTTGGTTTTTATTCCTCATCCCTTTAACCTAGTGGAAACTTCATTATTACTCCAGGTAAAAGAGGAAGTGGAAGGATCAATGGAGTGGTGGATGTGGTTCTTAGTAGTAGGACTCCTCTGCACCCCCAGATACAACTAGTAGTACGTCTCTGATTATCTATTTGATTTTCATGTTTAGTCACACTTGATATTTTATTCCTTCACTTCCAAAGTTGTGAAACATTTTTAGATGTTTTATTCATCTACAGAATTATTATCATGTATGTTTATGCCTTGGTATGGTAAGGCAACATCATATCGAAAGGTTATTTAGGAACAATCAGATAAATTAAATACTATAGGGGTCCATCCATATGACTCAATATTATAGCACCATCATGTAGTAGAAGAGATTCCAGTAGCGGTAGATGTGAGTATAGTGATAGTGAGATATACCTATTTATTTATTCTTTGGTAGTAGTTTCTTTATTTTATACCAGTTCCTCTTACTCATTTTTGTCTAGATATTTTTCGATATGCTTAAACATCCAATATAGCCCATTTACTTTATTTTAGTGTTAGAGACACCACTTAGGAAGAGGAAAGATATGGGGTTTTGGTTCCCTTCTGGTTCACTATTGGTAGATGATGCGAAGTTATACTAGGATGTCCTCATTCTCGATTATGATTTGTTTAACATCTATATTAAGATGGATTGTATTGTTTCTCATTCTCATAAGTATGATTGTTATCATCGATATATTTATTTTCTTATTATCGATGGAAGATCACAATCCTTATACAAAAAATGGAATTTGAGGTCTGGTTGTGTAGGACATTCCCACTCATATCATAGGTGTTTGTTCTATTTATTAGTATTTTAGATTGAGTACGTTTCTTATATTGTTGAAAAAACCACAATTTTTAATTATTTTCATGATATATTCCTAGAAAATATCTCTAATCATCATCTAGAGAGTGAGGTGGGGTTTATAATCTATCTGGTGATAGTAATAGTGTTGATTTTGATTCCTTATTATTATATGGATCCAAAAGAGATGAAAGAGATCCTGATTCTGTTGGAATACCTATTGGTGAAAGGTTTTGTTATACCTAGTGTTTTACCTTGGGAATACCCAATGCTCTTTTCAATGAAGGAAGATAGATGAAACTGATAATGTGTGGATTATTGGAAGTTTATGAAAGTAATTTTTTTAAATAATAATCATTTCCTCATATGGATTATTTTTATGATAATTTAAAAAATGAAAAGTATTTTTTGAATATTTATATTCAGTAAGATTATAATTGGATTAGGTTTTGGGAGTCTAATGTAACGCCCTGACCCTAGAAGCCCAGAGTCAGTGCATTATTATGTATCATTGGAATGATCACAAAAGATCAAGTCTCAAAAGACTGATTAGTTTAGTAGCCTTGGAAGTACTAGAAACATTCATAAGGTTTACATTACATCATAAAATGGAAAACAACAACAACATTGTTTCCATAGACAGCACTTAAATCCCATAGACTATCCCTAAAGGTCAGTCATAATATAATTATTCAAATCTTGGTAAAAATAAAACATATAAAGGGGTGAGATCAGATGCTCAGTAAGGATAACAATATAGAGAAAACTTTCATAAATAAGCATAAAAATTTAAGGAAATGTATAAAACTAAAACAAAAGCCTTTTCAACATAATCTTCATCATTATATGGTAAATATAAATCAAAATAATTCCATTTACTTACTCACATTGATATTATACTAGTCAAATAATCACATGAAATATCAATAGTCACTTTCATAATGATGGAATGCATAATTCCAGACTTCATAACCACATAGTCAAGGCCTTGTGCCAAGACTACAAATAAGATTTTGTCAAGGCCTTATGCCAAGACACTATTTTTTCTAATGAGACCTACCGATTCATTGTGGAGCTATAGCGGGCTCCACCCATCACTTACTAAGTCCAATGCATTCCTTATATGAAAAGGTTTAAACATAACATAAACATTCATATTAAAACTAGCATATGAAATGTCAATACTTTATCCATAAACCATGAATGGTATAAAAATAAAACATCCATAGTCAAACATATCAAAAATCCTTTAATACAATATGGGAGATTTTTATCATAATAAATCAACTTCAAATAAGCTTAAAATCCATCAAAGATGTTGACATAGATGAAATCAAAACCTTTTTAGAGAAATATATCTTTCTATTTTAAAATCATTTAAGAGTCATATAATTATAAAGAAAATATTTATTTTGAAAATATTCTTATAAGCTTTTAAGGTAAGCTTTTATGATGTTATAACAGTAAAAAATAGCCGTGCCCTCCATATAAGTTAAAAAAAACATTCTTACCTTAATTTTGTCGAAAAGGTCATAAGGTACCTTGTTTGGAAAATGATGGAAAGATTAATTTATAAACATTTTATAAAAAGTCAAAAAAGGGTATAAATGACTTTAACCTATAGTATAGTAAATAGTAAAAATGTTTTGGAATACATTTTTAAGAAACATAGATGTGTATGATAAAGTCGTCCCAGTAGATACTTACGTAAAAACAACCTCAGATAATAAAGAGATTGTGAAATTAACCCTTAACTTGTACTTTTCCTTGGTCTAGGGTAGGTTAACCTACTTTATAATGGTGAAATAATTTTTATTAAATTATACAAGAATCATATACATTAATATTATATCATATATGATATTTTAATATTGCTCTGTTAATAATATTTTAGTATTATTGTTGTTTCGGGTGTTAACTGATTTGTTTTCTTTTATATATTTTGTTATGTAAGTAATGTTTGTTATGGATAAGATGTATATTATTCATATTCAGAATTATATTAAGTCTTTAAACATTATTTTTAATATTCTAATGAAAATTATTCTTGAATGGATACGATGGGGAATTAATCTCATCGTGTTCATGGAGACGGTAATCCGTACGTACGCACGAGCGACAATATCATTCTTTTGATATTAAAATAATATATAATTGGATGGTATATCATATATACAGAATAATTATCATGTTATATTTATTATTTACATCATTTATACATCATTATTATACCCATCTGAATAGTAATGTACTGAGTAACAACTACACTATGACGTGGAGACGGTAAGCCGTACGTACGCACGTATGGTGACATGTCATTCAAAGTATGGATAGAATAATGAATATGGTTGTACCATATTTATAATAAAATCATAGTATATAGAAGATACTATAGTTATTATTTTAGAATGGAAACAACAAGGAAAAAAGAAGTGGAAGAAGAAAAAACATGAAAGAGGTGGTGAGATATTTACCTCTTCTTTGGGTTCTGCCTTTTGATATGATCAAAAGGGATCCACAGGTTGGATTTATGACTAAAGGAATGCCTCTAGGATAAAGGGATGAAAGTTGAGAGGGTATTTTTTCAGGGTTTGGCTGAGCCAAAAGGCTTTTAAGGTGTGAATTAGAGAGAAGGGGAAGTGCCCTTTTATGAGTGGGTTGAGGGGCACCTTATGAAAAGTTAGAAATATTATTTTATAATAAAACCATTTTCGGTTTATAATGGCTCAAAAAATGAATTATGAAAAGGATAAGGTGATGTTGGGTCTAAAACCTCTCAACTAATATGTTTTAGACAGGTTTGAGTCACTATAATAACCTTATCTTTTAGATTTAACTCTTAGTTAAATAGTTTGACATTTACCATATCTCTTTGTATTTTTATATTATATGGTTAATAAACATACTATAAGCTTCCAAGAGAACCCCAAGTGGTTAATTAATGATTCAAATATCATTATATAAGTCTTTAGGCTGAACCATATATTTTTAGGGTTATTATATCAACAAATAATGTTGTATTTGTTTTAAAAACTCATTTATGTCAATTTTGACATTATTTAATAATTGACTTTTTTAAAGTCCTAAAAACTTTATTACTTAGAACTAAATACATTTAATCAACACTAAAATGTCATATTAACCTATAAAATTAGTTTAATTCATTAAAAGTCTCAAATTAAATTTATTTGGATATTTTAATATCAATTATTTTAATCTTTCATTAATACGGTAATTACTGCAACATCATTGTGTCATAAATAAATTTAATTATTTAATGTTTAAAAATTATAAATAAAATACCATTATGTAGGAAATATTTTTATATTTATAATTAAAATTTATAGTCGAATTTATATTGTGTGTAACCCTATATTAAAAATGGTTTAGTTATTAAACTTTGAATTTAACTCTTTAAACTCTTCTTTAAATAAAATAACAATAAATGTCCTAATCCAATCCAAGTGGACCAAAGAGGTTGATATTTTATTCCTAAGGTTTTTTTGGTCTAATTATACTTATCCAATAGAATTAGGGAATGTGTTAGGGTAATAATAATATCATTTTTACCCTTAATTACCCTATTTACTTTTAACCGTGGTAAATAAAAGTAAAAAATTACTATTCACCAAAAACTATTTTCATATTATTGAACCAAATTTTACTTACTGATATCAAACATGTCTCTCGGATTTTTGAAATTCAACTCACAGAAGCGGTAAAATTATGTTTTATGTAAATTTTCAAATGCTCCTAGGAGGTGGGTAAAAGATGGTAAAAAGTTCAATAAAATTTTTATATATCTAAAATTATTATAAACTGACTCCAATGAATTACATTGAAATTATATAGGTGTTATTTATCTATTTTTACCTAAAATAAATTTAAATAAAATGAATAATTATTTAAATAAAAATTCAATTTTAAACTATAACTCAATGTTTTCACTATTCACAAAAAATTGAATATTTTCAGAAAAATACCAAAAATTCACCCTAAGCTAATTTCGATATTCCGAATCCAAAAATGAAGTCCATTTTGAAAGATAAAATTTATAAAATTTTAAAAAGTGGGCATTACTATTCATAACAGCTAGTTTGATTGGTCGCAGTGTGTTAGAATCTCGAAGTTATGTACAATGCAAGCTATTGAATTATTCAAAGGGAAACGTATCATGGAAGCTTGGGGTGTTACATTATTCCCTCCTTCAAATAATTTTTTCCTCAAAATTTCTAGAATATTACTACATAAAATGATTCAGGTGGTTCTTCATCATAAGTTCCTCACGTTCCCACGTTGCCTCTTCCATCTTATGGTTTCTCCATAGAACTTTTACCATACGAGTCGTCCGGTTTCTCAAAACTTGTTCTCTAGTATCAAGAATTTTGACAAGCTCTTCAGAATAAGATAGATCAGGTTCCAGTTCAATTTCCTCATAGGTGAGTACATGCACTGGGTCAGGCATATTTTCTTAACAGTGATACATGGAACACATCATGAAATTTGGAGAGACTTGGCGGCATTGCCAACTGGTAAGCTACAAACTCAATTCGTTCTATAATTTCGAAAGGTTCTATGTACTTGGGACTTAGTATACCCTTATTACTAAATCTTATAACTCCCTTCCATGGATATACCTTCAAGAAAACATGATCTCATACTTGAAATTCCAAATCCTTCCTTTGGTTATCAGCATAGCTCTTCTGCCTACTTTGTACTGTTTTGATGTGGATTTGGATAAACTTCACATTTTCCATCATTTCCTCAAAAAGTTCCAAGCCTACGAGTTTTCTTTCACCAACATCATCCCAACAAGTTGGTGTGTGACATATCTTTCCATATAATGCTTCATATGGTTCCATCTAAATAATTGAATGAAAGATATTATTATAGGAAAATTCTACCATAGGTAAATATTGATCCCACATACCTTGAAATTCAAGTGAGAAAGATCTCAACATGTCTTCTAAGGTTTGAATAGTCCATTCTGATTGTCCATTAGTTTGAGGGTGGTAGGCAGTGGTCAAAAGTAGTTCAGTATCCAGGGATTTCTAAAGACTTTTCCAGAATCTTGATGTAAAATAGGGATCACGATCAGAAACAATTGATAGGGGTACACCATGGAGTTTTACAACTTCATTAATATATATTCTTTCTAAAAGTTCAAGTTGTAAATCTTCTCTTATAGCAAGAAAATGTGATGACTTGGTAAGACAATAAAAAATGACCCATATTGCATCATTCCTTCTAGGTGTCTTTGGTAGACCCATGAAAAATTCCATCATAATATTATCCCATTTCCACTTAGGTATGGGAATAGGTTGCATGACTCCTCCAGGATGTTGCCTTCCAACATTCACTTGTTTAAAAACCATACATCGTGACACAAAATCAGCAATATACCTCTTCATGTTGTCCCACCAAAAATGTTCTTTCAAATCTCTATACATCTTAGTGCTACCAAGGTGTATATAGAAATTGGAGCTATAAGCATTATCCAAAAATTCCATTTTTAGATCAGGTATGTTAGGAACATAAATTCTCTTCCCAAATTTCAAAATTCCATCTTCATATATTAATTCAATCAACCTCCCATCATTCACAACATTAATTTTCTTTTGAAACTCCTCATCATCAACCCGAGAACTTTTTATCCTTTCTAGTAAAGATGGTTTGGCAACCATTTGAAAAAGTATTAATGTTTCACCTTCCATGATTATTCCCATATCCATTTTCACTATATCCATGAAAATAGGATCCCTTTCAACTGTCATCTTGTTCAAAAATCCATGATCCTTTCTACTCAAAGCATCTGCCACCTTATTTTCCTTCCCCAGGTGGTAGTGTATTGTGCAATCATAATCCTTGAGTAGTTCAAGACATCTCCTTTGCCTCATGTTGAGTTCTTTCTATGAGAAAATATACTTCAAACTCTTGTGATCGGTATATATCTCACATTTTTCACCATAGAGATAATGTCGTCATATCTTCAATGAAAATATTACAACTGCTAACTCAAGATCATGAGTATGATAGTTTTGATCATGAATTTTTAGCTATCATGATGCATATGCAATAAATCTCTCATTATGCATAAGGACACAACTAAGTCCTTTATTTAAAGCATCACTATAAATAACAAACCCATCATTCCCTGATGGTAGAGTCAAGATAGAAGCATTGACTAATCTTCTCTTTAGTTCTTCAAAAAATTCTTCATGCTCTTTTTTCTAAACAAATTTAACCCCTTTACATGTGATATTTGTTAATGGGTTATCCAATCAGGAAAAAATCTGGATGAAATGTCGATAATAACCTACTAAACCAATAAAACTGCGTACCTAAGTTATACTCATCGGTGCTGGTCATTATTGGATTGCCTTGGTATTTGAAGGATCAACAGAGATTCCATCCTTAGAGAAAATATGGCCAAGAAAATAAATATCCTGAAGCCAGAATTCCCACTAGTTAAATTTCCCATATAATTCATTCCTTCTAAGAGTCTTTAGAATAATAAGCATGTGATTTTCATGATCTTCATAGCTTTTAGAGTATACCAATATATCATCAATAAATACCACTACAAAGTCATCAAGATATTCCTTGAAAACTCTATTCATTAGATTCATGAAGACAGAGGGTGTATTAGTCAATCCAAAAGGCATTATTGTAAACTCATAATGCCCGTACCTGGTTTGAAATGCTGTTTTTGGAATGTCTTCCTTCTTCACACACAACTGATGATATCCAGATCAAAGGTCAATCTTTGGAAAGTATCGAGATCCATGAAGTTAGTCGAATAAATCATCAACGAGAGGTAGATGATACTTGTTCTTTATTGTTATATCATTGATCTCCCTGTAGTCAATGTGCAACCTCATAGATCCATCTTTCTTCTTAAAAAAAAAGAACAGGGGCTCCCCATAGAGAAACACTAGGGTGAATAAATCCCTTATTACTTAATTCCTCTACTTTTTTCTTTTGTTCCACTAATTCCACAGTGGCCATTCTATAACTGGTCTTCGATATGGGCCTTGAACCAGGAATTAAATAAATAGAAAACTAAATTTCTTGTTCTGGAGGATGTCCAGTTAAATCTTCTGGAAACACATCAACATATTCTTGCACAATAGGTACATCCTATATTTGAACATTTCTTTCCTCACCCATATTTATTCCATTCTCTTCCTCCCCAATAATTGAATTTAGTTGAGATATTGGGGGTGAATCTAGATATGAATTAGGTGGTGACATTTCTACTCTAAAGATAAGGTACTTCTTATCATCTTCGAGAGTTTTAACCTCCTTCTTCTTACAATAAATTTTCACATCATAGTCTAAAATCCAATCCATACCAAGGATTATATCAAATTCAATCATGGGTATGACGATGATATTAGTAGATAAAGAACAATTATATTCCCTAATGGGAACTGATTTAGAAAACATCATTGCAATGATACTTCCCTTATGTGTTTTGACTGACAACTCCCTTGTTAAGTCAAATTGAAAATATCTGATTTTTTTAGCAAACTGGGATGATATGAAACATTGTGATGATCCATAATCAAATAAAGCATTTTCTAAACTTGAGGAAACCATTAAATTACCTGCCACCATGTATTTCAAAGCTTCAACCTCAACAGTAGTGATAACATAAGCTTGGCCTTGATCCCTTGGCCTTTTCTGAGGTAAGTTTCCTTGGATCTTAGGACATTCATTTACATAATAACCCCTTTCTCTAAAATTATAGCATTAAACATTGACAGACTCTTTCTTCCCCTTACAATCATGAGCTTGGTGGCCTTTTTCACCACACTTGTAATAGACTCTCATTCCCTTCAGGAAAGTATCAGGGTGTTTCTTCCCACATTTACTACTGGATGGATATTCAACTTTTCCCTTATTTTCGTTATTTCCATTTCCAGAGTGTTCAACAAATCTCTTCTTCTCTTTCTTTTCTTTAAAGTCATAAGGCTTAGAGAATTCCTTTTCTGTATTGATAGTACACGAGACAATATCTTTGTATGATAAGAAGGATTGTGATACTAATGCTTGCCAAAGAAATGGTTTTAACCCATCAAAAAATTGATCAATATTACTCCTTATGTTACGTATATAATCTGCTTCATGCCTTTCTATCCTTTTAAAGTTAGCATAATACTTTACGACATTCTCATCCTCCTTTTGCCTCAGACTCAGAAATTGACTTTCCATATCTGCTCAATGGTCATGAGGAAAGTATTTTTCTAAGAAAATCTCTTTAAACTCCCTCCATTCCATATTTGATACTTAATCATCTTCCTTTGTGTTTTGAATCAATGACCACCATTGATTTTCATCTCCCGCAATGCGATAAACTATCATGACAACTTTGTTTCTTTCGCTACTCCCCAAAGTGTGAAATATTTTCTCTAAGGAATTTATCCATTGCTCAACTACTAATGGATTTTTACTTCCATTGAATGTTGGTGGTTTTTTCCTCATGAAGTGGTCTAACATTGATCCTCTACATTGTGGATCAGGGTGCTTCATATGGGTAAGGTTATTATTCATAACCTGAGTGAGTTTTCCTAGTATGGTGATTAGCTGATCAACACTAGTTTCTTTACTTGATCCACTATAATTATCTTGAGTAGGAGGGAAATACATACATGTATTAAGTGCAATGATATGGTTTCCATTCCTTCTACTAAGCGCCATTTCTAAACAATTTCATACACTAGATTTGTTTATGAATCGCAATACATAATTCCTAACATGTAAAACAGTTAACATAAACTGAACAGTTTATAGATATAATCCATAATCATAAAAATGTTTTCTTTAAGGTACTATATACTCATAAACCCTTCATAATGGGTTTTAAAGAAAATGAGAATTAAATCATATCCCCCGCGAGTGTCGTAACCAAGAGTGTAGCAAGACCCATTGTTGTGCACCAGTTCCCATTCGAGTCTAGCTCAAAGTGGTGTTTTTGGGTTTTACCCCTAGGTACATCTGTGCCAGAGCTTCCTCTACCTGCTCATATTTAGAAAGGGATTTATTTCTTTGGAAAACTCAAAAAATATCTACAACACCAAAATTCTAAGAAGTTCTTCTATACTAATCCCCAAAGTCCATCTTAGGATAATGTGATCTAATAAGAGTTTTTCTAAATCTAGCTTCCAAGTTTTGTACTAAACTTCCCATGATACCAACTATAATGACCCAACCCCAGAAGCCCAGATTCAGTGCATTATTACGTATCATTGGAATTATCACAAAAGATCAAGTCTCGAAAGACTGATTAGTTTAGTATCCTTGGAAGTACTAGATATATTCATAAGGTTTACATTACATCATAAAATGGAAAAATACAAAAACATTGTTTCCATAGACAACACTGAGATCCTATAGAGTATCCCTAAAGGTCAGTCATAATATATTTCTTCACATCCTGGAAAAAATAAAACATAGAAAGGGGTGAGCTCAGATGCTCATTAAAAATAACAATATAGCAGAAACTTTCATAAATAAGCATAAAAATTTAAGGAAATTTATAGAACTGAAACAAAAGCATTTTCAACATAAACTTCATGATAATATGTAATATATAAATTAATGCCATTTACTTAATCACATGGATATTCTACTAGTCGAATAATCACATGAAATATCAATAGCCACTTTTATAATGATGTAATGCATAATGCCAGACTTCATAACCACATAGACAAGGGCTTGTTCCAAGAATACAAATAAGATTTTGTCAAGGCATTGTTCCAAGACACTATTTTGTCTCATGATACCTACCGATGCATAGAGGATCTATAGCAGGCTCCACCCATCACTTACTAAGTCTAATGCATTCCTCGTATGAAAAGGTTTAAACATAACATAAACATTCGTATTAAAACTAGCATATGAAATGTCAATACATTATCCATAAACCATGAAAGGTATAAAAATAAAAAATCCACAATCAAACATATCACAAAACCTTTAATACAATATGAGAGATTTTTATCATAATAAATCAACTTTAAATAAGCTTAAAATCCATCAAAGGATGTAGACATAGATGAAATCAAAACCCTTTTAGAGAAACATATCTTTCTATTTTGAAATCATTTAAGAGTCACATAATTATAAAGAAATAATTTATTTTGAAAATATTCTTATAAGCTTGTAAGGGAAGCTTCGACGATGTAATAACAGTGGAAAATAGCCGCACCCTCCGTATAAGTTAAAAAAAATCTTACCTTAATTTTGTCAAAAAGGTCATAAGGTACCTTGTTTGGAAAATAACGGAAAGATTCCTTTAAAACCATTTTATAAAAAGTAAAACAAGGGTATAAATGAATTTAAACCATAGTCTAGTAAATTGTAAATTTTTTTTGGAATACATTTTTAAGAAAAATGGATGTGGATGATAAAGAGGTCCCAGTAGATACTTACGTAAAAACAACATCGTATAATAAAGAGATTGTGAAATTAACCATTAACTTGTAATTTTACTTGGTTTAATGTAGTTTAAACTACTTTATAATAGTGAAATATTTGTTAATCAATTATACAAGAATCATATACATTAATATGATATCATATACGATCTTTTAATATTACTTTGTTAATAATATTTTAGTATTATCGTCGTTTCGGGTGTTAACTGATTCCTTTTTCCTTTATTAGTTTTGTTACATAAGTAAGGTTTTTTATAGAAAATATGTATATTATTCATATTCAGAATGATATTAAGTCTTTAAACATTATTTTTAATCATCTAATGAAAATTAGTCTTGAATGGATATGATGGAAAATGAATCTCATCGTGTTTGTGGAGACGATAATCCGTATGTACACACGAGCGACAATATCATTATTTTGATATTAAAATCATATATAATAGGATGGTATATCATATATAAAGAATCATTATCATGTTATATTTATTATTTACATCATTTATACATCATTATTATACCCATCCGAATAGTAATGTATTGAGTAACAACTACACCACGACGTGGAGATGGTAAGCCATACGCACGCACGTATGGTGACATTTCATTCAAAGGATGGATAGAATAATGAATATGGTTGTACCATATTTATAATAAAATCACAGTATATATAGGATAATGGAGTTATTATTTTATAATGGAAAAAACAAGGAAGGAAGAAGTGGAAGAAGAAAAAACACGAAAGAGGTGGTGAGATATTTACCTCTTCTTCAAGTTCTTCCTTTTGATTTGATTAAAAAGGATACTTAGGTTGGATTTATGACTAAAGGAAGGCCTCTAGAATGAAGGTAGGACAATTTAGAGGGTATTTGGGAAGGGTTTGGTCGAGCCAAATGGATTTGAAGGTGTTAATTAGAGATAAGGGGAAGTGACATTTTATAAGAGGGGTGAGGGGCACCTTTGGAAAAGTTAGAAATATTATTTTATAATAAAATAATTTTCGGTTTATAATGGATCCAAAATGAATTATTCAAAGGATAAGGTGTGTATGGGTCTAAAAACTCTTAACCAATAGGTTTTAGACAAGTTTGGGTCACTATATTAACCTTATATTTTAGATTTAACTCTTCGTTAAATAGTTTGACATCTACCATGTCTCTTTGTATTTTTATATTATATGGTTAATAAACTTACTATAAACTTCCAAGTGAACCTAAAGTGGTTAATTAATGATAAAAATATCATTATATAATTATTTTTTCCCAACCTTAGATTTTTAGGATTGTTATATCAACCAATAATATTGTATTTGTTTTAAAAACTCATTTATGTCAATTTTGACATTATTTAATAATTTATTTTTATTAAAGTCCTAAAAAATTTATTACTTAGAAATAAATACATTTAATCAACCCTAAAATGTCATATTAAGCTATAAAATTATTGGAATTCATTAAAAGTCTCAAATTAAATTTATTTGGATATTTATAATATCAATTATTTTAATCTTTCATTAATACTGTAATTACTGCATCATCATTATGTCATAAATATATTTAATTATTTAATGTCTAAAAATTATAAATAAAATACCATTATGTAGGAAATATTTTCATATTTCTAATGAATATTTATATTCGAATTTATATTATGTGTAACCTTATATTAAAAATGGTTTAGTTATTAAACTTTGAATTTAACTCTTTTAACTCTTCTTTAAATAAAATAATAATAAATGTCATAATCTAATCCAAGTGGACCAAATAGGTTCATATTTTATTCCTAAGGTTGTTTTTGGTCGAATTATACTTATCCAATAGAATTAGTATATGTGTTAGGGTAATAATAATATCATTTTTACCCTTAATTACCATATTTACTTTTAACCGTGGTAAATAAAAGAAAAAGTTACTATTCACCCAAAATTATTTTCATCTTATTGAACCAAATTTTACTTACTGATATCAACCGTGTCTCTTAGATTTTTTAAATTCAACTCACAGAAGCGGTAAAATTATGTTTTATGTAAATTTGCAAATGCTCCTAGGAGGTGGGTAAAAGACGGTAAAAAGTTCAATAAAATTTTTATATATCTAAAATTATTATAAACTAACTCCAATGAATTTCATTGAATATATATAGGTATTATGTATCTATTTTGACCTAAAATAAATTTAAATAAAATAAATAATTATTTAAATAAAAATTCTATTTTTAAACTATAACTTGTGTTTTTCACTATTCATCAAAAATTGAAAGTTTTCAGAAAAATACCAGAAATTTACCCTAAAATAATTTCAATATTCTAAAACCAAAAATGAAGTCCATTTTGAAAGATACAATTTATAAAATTTTAAAAAGTGGATATTACTATTCATAACGACTAGTTTGATTGGTCGCGGTGTGTTAGAATCTCGATGTTGCGTACAATGCAAGCTATTGCATTATTCAAAGGGAAATGTACCATGTATGATTGGGGTGTTACATCTAATGTACCTAATATATCATTTTGGAGTAGGTATGGAAATTAAAAATAACTAGTGATTCCAATTCATTAGAAAAAACTCTTGTGTTTTTTTTGGCTTTGATAAATAACATATTACATCAATGTGTTGGCACTTTTATGGTAGTGTTTATGGATGATATTTTGGACTATTTGAGATCTCAGTGAAATAATTACCATCATTTGAGTTTCATTCTTTAAATTATGAGGCAAAACCATTTATTTGGAAATCTTTTAAATTGAAATTTTTCAATACCAGAAATGATGTTCTCGGGGAATGTGATTTCAGGGCATGTCTAGTCAGTTGATCTAGATACGGTTAAGGATATTTTGTATTTGGAAGAGATACATAATGTCTTTAATATTAGGATATTCCTTATTCTTTTTAGATATTATCAATGGTTCATGAATTATTTATTGAAGTTTGTCCCAACATTGAATTATTTTACTAAGAAATATGTGAAGTTAACATGGAATGAAATGTGTCAGTCTTATTTCAATGAGATGAAATTAATTATGACATCATTTTCTATTATGGTCCTACATGATTATAGTAAGGGGTATGTGGTTTTATATGATTATTATAGATTTGTTTTTGGTTTCATGCTTATTTATAAATATAATGTGGTGTATTTTGGCTCTATCTAGATTTTAATTCATCATACGAATTGTCCCACTCATGATTTAGATATTTTCATGACTATTCATGCACTTCAGTTTAGTGGAACTATATTTTTGGGAAATAGATTCACAGTCTTTTTTGATGACATGAGTCTAAGTTAAATCCTTTCTTAGAATGTCTTGAATCTCATACAGAGGTTGTGGTTGGAATATCTTCGAACAGTTTACATTGATATTGCTTACACACTGTAGAAGGGGAATGTCATTACAGAAGCTCTTAGCCAGAAAGTACCATTATATACTATTTTGAAATCAATGGAAGAGTGGAACCTTAAGGGTATCTTTGCTTTTTTACACCTATATTCACCAAAGGATTAATCAAGTATTGCTCTAAAAATTGTTTAGTTATCATCATTACTATATCATTCTATTCTACAATGTTAGTAACAGGATGATGAGTTTAGGTGAATTCTAGAAACCCTTTATGGTGGGGAGATGGGGACTCAATTTAGGAAGATTTTATCTTACCATCCATAGAAATAATGTCAGACATAACATGATACTCAAATCCTAGAGGATATTATTTGTTCTTATGTCTTTGATTTCGGTGTATCTTAGGATATCTATCTAGAACTAATTGACTTTTACTATAATAGTAGTTACCAGTCATCAATCAGAATGGATCATTTAGATTCACTCTATGGTAACCCATGTAGGTAACCTCTTTTTTAGAAAGAGGTTGGGGAATAATATTTTATGGGACAAAGTCTTATTCATAAGTCATCAATGATGATTTAGGATATATGTTGGAATATGGTTACAGCATAGACTGGATATAAATATTATGTTGATCAGTGAAGTCATCCTTTAGTGTTTTCATGGGTTACTAGGTGTTTATGAAATTTTCCCCTTGTTTGTGTCACTATTGTCTTGGAGAATCGGGAAAGATGGCTTCGAGATATATTGAACCATTTGAGGACACTATTCTTCTTTGAAAATTTTCTTATTGGATGGTATTTTAAGATTAATAAAATTTAATTTAATATTTTTTTCACATATCTATGCTCTTGAAATATTTTCCTAGTCCCTCTCATGTTCTGTATTGAAAAGATATTGAGTTAGATCCAGAAATTTCGGTTTTGGACCAATAAGTTGAAATAATTAAATATTAAGTGAAATTATTATGGGGGATTTCGATTCTAATTGTTAGAGTGTAATGGAAACACAAATCTTATTCTCATGATACTTGGGAGTGTAAGTTATAAATGAGGGATAAATATACTCACAATTTTTTTCAGAAAACATTCTTCCACACGACTTACTAGTGATGGAAAGTCTTATGGTGGGGAGTTTCTAACATCTTGTTACCTCTTTCAGGTACTCTCTCATTCTCCTCATATTTTAGATTTTTGGTTTGGGATTTTGTGTGTAAATAAATAATTTTCTTAGTTTCTAGGATACATACACACTGATTAATGGTATTACAAATCAAGTATTATCTTTCAAGAAGAATTTGTGAGTTTAGTACATAGTGGGAAAGGATTATTTACCGTGTATTTTGTTCACACTATGTATTGATAAAATTAGGGTTATTTTGTGAAAAGGTAATGTGTTTCATCTTTTTTTGGACTTATTGGATTATAAAATGTGTAATGGTATTACATTCCATGTATTCCTCCCTGAAAATTATTTTCATGAGTTGTGTGAGTAATTTCATATTTCATTCATTTGTATTGTCATTTTCTCTCGAAATAGGAGATCTCCTAAGAGATTTTTGGGTTCTTCACTCTATAAAAAACACTTCGTTCATTTTATGATCTCTATTTTGATTTATATTGACATATATTAGTGGGTAATAATTTCTTATTCTTCATTTAATTTGATCATGGTATCACAATTTAATTTTCTATTGGATCTATTGATATGTGATGATGATTCCTCTTGATTTAATCTAGATCTATTATGTGATCATTCAGTAGAGGCTAACCCATGTGTTGGTTGTGGTATGGCATGTTATTTCCTTAGGTACGGAGTGTTTCTTCTTCTCCATTAACCTTTCAACTTGTTGAATCATTTTTGATATGTGTGGATTTATTCTAGGTTATATGTTGTTTTCATATTGTTCATTGATGTTGCTGAATTCCATTGTAGGTTTGTGAAACCTGAGTTTAAGGAAGGTGGTTTTGTATCCATCCTATATTGGATGAATATCATTTATATGGTTTTTATAAAAATAAATATTAATTAAATGAAATGATTTAATGGATTATTTTTGTATGTTGAAATAGGTTTTTGAAAAATTATAGATTTTCCATTATTTTTGATAAAAATGGTATTTTTAGATAATTTTAAAATGGATTTATGAAATGGTTTCCAAAAAATTGTTTTAATGAATTGGTTGAAAAAATAGAGAACATGGGAACTGTTGGGTACATATGTTGAAGGATTATTAATAGGCCTTTTCCATTAATACTATTTGGATTTTACTCATGGGGTGTTCTCATACTACCTAGGACTATTTTTATTAGGTCTTGATAGGCACCATTGGGAGGTTAACTTTATGGGGTGTTCCTATATTACTTAGATTAGACACATATATTCAGGGGATTGATGTGTGTGTGATTTTCTATATTAGTGATATTCATTTCCCAATTATTTTGACCTGTAGTGATCCTTGGCAAGATGTGACTTGTGATTTTTAATTGTAGATTCTACTTCTATAGTTGTTTTTGACATGTGATACATGATATTATTTTATTTGATATATCATATTTGATATTTTTATATAGAATACATACAAAATGTTTTTCCTGTTTTTTTGGAAATGTGAGGAAAAGTGATTTTTTTCATGTTTTTGATATATAATCTATTAACTATTTATCATGAATTGTTATTACTTAAGATTGAGTATATATAGATTATTACACAGACACTCATAATGGAACACCTAGGTAGGATCATACTGAGATTATTAGCTCACACCATGTGCACTGCTTCAGTGGTGTGTAAACCATTGTATGTATTTTGATGGAGTGAAATTAAAGGCATTGTAGTGAGGTGACAATGTTTTTAGTCAGCTATATCAGGGTAGCTATTGATGAGATCGTAGAATTATTCCTATGTTATAACATTCAAACGTTTTTTTTCCTATTTTAATTTTCCTTTGATGATTGCACATATAATTTGGGATATTCTTTCTTATTTGATTTGTATTGTTTCCATTGTATTTTTTTCAGTTAAAGAATATATTCATTTATTCTAAAGTATTTCTCTATTATATATATATATATATATGATATTTTGTTGCTTCATATTGGAAAAAATAATTCCTTATAGTTATTGTTTAATGACACGGTAATAGGTTCCAACTTTTGTGGAATGGTAACCCCCTTTAGGGACGTATGAACCTACGTTAGGTAGAATTTGAAGATTGTATCTAGGTTAGGTTCATAAAAATCCATATTTTTAAAGCAATGATTACATATTCCAAATCAATCTCATGGGTCTGGTGGTTCTATTCATGATTCATTAACTTCCCCAATGCATATTCAATAAAATTATCATTATTCATATGTACACAGCCATGTACTTTCTTTGATGCATCACTATATATCATAAATCCATCATTTCCTCTTGGTTGAAGATAAAATCGGAATATTTTATAATATCTTCCACAATTCTTCAAAATAATCTTCACATTCCATTATCCATGGGAAAATTACACCACTACAAATTAAATTGGTTAATGGGTTATACAATTTGGAAAAATTCAGAAAAAATCACTAATATCAACTTTCCAAACCAGTGAAACTACATACCCCAGTTATGTTCATTAGTATAGGTCATTTTATTACTACCATTTTCTTCAAAAATAATATTTTATTCTATCCTTTGAGACAATATTTACATGAAAATAAACTTATTTTTGTCATAATTTACACTTAGTAAATTTCCCATATATCACATTTCTTTATGGAGTCTCAAGAATAATACACACAAGATTATCATGGTCATTTTAGCTTTTAGAATACACCAAAATATATCATCCATGAGCACCACAATGAAATAATAAAGATATAATTTAATTTATCTATTCATTATATCCATAAAAATGGATGGTGCAGTAAATGATCCAAAAGAAATTACTATAAAACTATTATTTCCACACCTCATTCAAAATATTTTATTTGAAATATATCCCTTATCAACTTCCAATTGATTTTTCCTAGAATGAATCTTAGTCACTGAAAAAATATTTATATTCATATATTTGATCAAATGATTCATCGATATGAGATAGATGATACTTTTTCTTTATCACAACATAATTTATTTCCTTATAATTGATTCATAACACCATGAATATATCATTATTCTCAATGAAGAGAAAATGGTATCTCTATGGTGAAACATTGTGGTGAATAAATTCCATATCATACAACTCTTGTAGTTGTTTCTTGAATTCCACCAACTCTACAATGGATGTTATATAGGGTTTATTTGACATAAGTCTTTCGTTGAGGGTAAAGTCAATGGAAAACATAAATTCTTGCTCAAAAGAATGTATGAGTAATTCCTTTATAAATACATCAATTTATTCTTGTATAATAGGTACATCCTTAATTTTATGTTTACCCTCCAAATCTATATATTTTATTTTCTCTTCTTCTCAAAGAATCTCATTCATAAGTTCTATTGGGTGTGGATCTACACATGAATTGAATGATAAAGACTCCACTCAAAAGGTAAGGAATTCCACATCTTCATCATCTATAATTATTTCTTTAACCTTATAAAAAAATATTGCATCATATATTAAAAGTCAATTGTAATCATGGATTATATCAAATTCAACAATATTTTTATCACAATTTCATAAAATAGAGCATGTTAATTTTCTATAAGGGGAATATCCTGAAACATCCTTATTTCAGTGATAATTCTACTTGGTTATTTGACTGAAAAATCCCTTATTAAGGTCTAAGAGAAATATAATATTTTCATTAAAATAATGGATGATATAAAAGTATGTAAGGATAAATAATAAAATAAAATATTAGATAAAATTATCAACATGATAAATACACCTACCACCACATACCTGGGAACACCCACCATAGTTGTATTGATTCCATAAGCTTGGCCTTCTCCCCTGTGCCTCTTATGTGGTAATTTACATTTGATGATTTTTGAATTTGTGTGAATAATCCATTATTTCTCTATATTTGAATCACTGTAAATAATTTATTTGTTTCTTACTCTTATATATTTTATAATGACGACCATTAATTTCACACTGGTAACAAACTCCCATTCCCTTCAGACATTTTCAAGGATCTTTCCTCCCACAATTTCACTTGATGAAAATCATTTCATCTTCTCTATATTATTTTATGTCTTCTATTTTTCATAGTGCTAAAATGACCTTTAATTCTCTTTATTCCCCTTAAATATATATGACCTTGATTTTTTTCTCTATTATGACATTGTGTAAAAATATTACATCATATGATGAACAATTTTGAGATATGATGTCACTTTGGAGACTTGGATCTAGCACTTAAAAGAAATGATAAATATTTTATTATGTATTGTGAATATAATCCATATAGAACATGGATATTCCAGTCATGGTATACTCATACTCCGCACCACTCTATTTCTACTTTTTCTTTAGGTTGAGAAACTTTGTCTTCATTTCAATTCATTCTACAAGATGTATTTTTTTTTTCAAAAAAAATTTCCTTAATAGCTATCCATTCCATGTGTTATGTTGTTTATTCCTCTCTAGAATTTTGAATTAATAACCACCATTGATCAGAATCATCCTATACAATGTATAATTCTACTACAACCTTTTCATTTTTATTGAATTTGAAGGATAGAAATATATTTTTTGGGAGCTTAATACATTGCTCCCCTATCACAAAATTAGTTTTCCCACTAAATTATAGGGCTTATGTCACATGAATATATCCAAAAATGAATAATCATCATATGGAACAATATGAATCACTATTCAGTAATGTTTATTCCTCTTAACCTCACTAAGATGCCTCAATATAGTCATGATCTACTTTGTTCTAATACGAGCTATATTGGATTTCTCAGTGGGGAAATATCTACATTGACCATGAGGGTTGATACCAATATTTCTTCCATTAACCATTTCTAAACAGTGGTATGTACTAGATTAGATCATTGGATTATAAATTTTAAACCACAACATATAATTATAAATCCGGTATAATACATAACAATAATAAAAAATTAATGCATTATTAATATAAAAAACATAAACATGGTTAATTTATTAATATCTTTAAATCACTAAAAAAATATTTCATAATGTTTTGTAAAGAAAATTGGAATTAACCAAAGAATATCTCTCGAATTTATCAAACAAGGTACACCATAAGACCCATTATCATACAGTAGCTGGCAATCTAATCAATGATCAATATTCCATATTCCAATTTATTACCGCTATGTACAACCATTATAAAACCACATCTAATTCTAGTATCAATATAGTGTTGTATTTCTTAGAAAAGTAATATAATATCCACTTTTTCATAAATTTAGGATGTTATCCCCAAATTTGATGTATCATCAAATTCTATCAAAAGGTAATGTTCCCTAATATATGTTTTTATAAATCTAGTTACTAAGGCTTCTACTAACATCCTCTAATACCAATTTTAAAAAAAACTATCTATATTATCCAAGATATGGTTTCTAATTTTTTACATTGGTATACATTTGATCTTTCTAGTCCAAAAAAACTGACCAGTTTAGTCAAATATTCTTTAACAAATATGTCTTAATGGGTGGCATATACACCTCATAAAATAATATTTTTAAACCTGTAAAGTTATAAACATGAATTAAAAAATTATTATTCATGAATAATTAGGTATTAATTTAAAATACATAAAATGGGTAGTATATACACCTCATAAAAGTGAATATGTGAACAGTAACAAATATGTCTCAATGGTGCTGAAATAGAGACTAAATGTATTATCTAATTCTACCAATTAGTTGAGTGTAATTTGACCTCAAATATAATGGTTTTAACCATGTTATTAATTTATTACATAACCATTATAATATTTATAATTTCATATATGATGCTTTTATAACATCATACAACCAGTCCATTAATAATATTTTAGTATTACCATTGTATCATGTGTTAAGTACTTCATTCTCTCATGAATTTTTTGTCACCGATATTGTAAATAGGATATAGATAAATTATGTAAAAATGATATTAATGTTATAACTATCCCATTTATTATTATATACCTTTTTAGAACCATTCTTTATTTTTATATGTGGAAAAAGAATCGCATCTGTTCATTGAGATGATAGGTCCTACTTACTCACAAGCGATATTATCCTTACCTAAATAGGTTAAATGGTAATATAATGTATGATATATTAATTTCATAAAATAAATATATTTTCATGTTAAAAATATAAATTTATTATTTCCAAAATTATAACTATCTAAAGTATTTAGTGATAGAAAAAAATGACATCGGTTCTTGAGGCAGTAGCCTGTCATATACTGGAGTGATAGTTTTGTTTCCCTTTTTAAGTAGAAGGAGGTGGATAAATATTTTTAATTAAACATAATAATATCTCAATATATGGGTAAAAACTGTGTTATTATGTTGGAATAATTAAAAAATTATTGATGTTGTTAAAAGAAGAAGTAAAAAAATAAAGACCTTAGTTAAGACAATTGCCTTCAATTATAGGAACCTCCTCTAGATCATATATTATGTTAAATAGGGATGGTATTCTTGGAATACCAAAAGATCTAGAATCTATAAAAGTATTATGAGGAAATGGTTTTTTAGGTATTAGTTGAGCAGAATGGCTTGAGAGATATGATTATAGTGAGGGGAGGTGTTCCCTTTTATAATTGAGGTGAGTGACATATTTTTAATTTTTCAAGGTATTTCTATAATATGGTTCCACATTAATTGGAATATGGCTCCAAAATAGATAATAAACGAATTTGGAAGGATAAATTTTAAATAAAACCAACCAATTTTGTTTCATAATTTTTTTTTAGAAAATCATTACAATTGTAATTATAGATTAACCACTGGTAAATTCATTTTTACCTGAACTATGATAATTAGTTTTTATTATTTTTAATATTAATTATGAGAAAACATTAAGTTAACTATATTAAAAAATACTAATATTTATTATTTGAAATATTTAATAAATTTTATCAAAATAAATTCACAAAATCTTTAGGATTTAATTTAAAAATAAATCCAACATAACGTGCCCAAAAACGGGTTTTCAAGATTTTTTTCCATGTATTAGACAATATTATATTAAATATTTGAATTTAAATCACCATTATATTGATTTAAATTAATTTAGTAAGATATATGATATATATATTCTATTTAAATAATTAAAAATAAAATATTATATTAATTTTTTAAAATGGATAGACATTATTCCTTTTTAAAGAACACTTTCTAAAAAAAACTAGTTTTTAGAAAAATAATCATTTTTCTTAAAAATGATCTAATATTTATTTTCAAAAAATTGGTATTTATTAAATTATTAATTATAAATTCTAATTTTAAATATTTTAAATAATAGTATGAAAAGTTAAATAATACATTTTTATTAGTCATAAAATCTTATTTCAAATAGAACATTAAAAAATTATTTCAAGGATTATTTTTACCAAGTAATTTCAAAATCATTATTCAGCCTATCAAATTAAAATTTTGTATCCAATAAATAATAAAATTACATTTTAATAAATTTTTATTAAAAATAAATGTTCACTTACTATAATTGAGGCCTTGTTGTAATAAATACTAGAATGTTTCTCCAAAAATACATTAGTATATTCTTATAAAATAGACATGTCATCAATTATGACTTCATCTCTGATCATATGAGATATAAATAACTCATTTCTATGTATCAAAACCCATTTAATATAATTTTATTCCAATTTTTGTTCATGATTATTTCAATGCTTATACATGATAAAAGTATGATTCAAGACATGGAATGAGATATCCATTCCCTGAAAAATAATATGTGCATTATATAGAGAAATAAAATCAATTGCAAAGAATATATCAAATTACACTAAAGTATAATTAGATCAATAGGAAGTATCCCCCAAAAAACAATCAGATAAGATTTATATATCTTAGATGTGATCAGTTTTACAAAAGTGATTTCATAGATATTTTAACATCTATAGCTTAAAATCGTGATTCCACACTCATAGAAAACATCAGGGATACAAATGATTGTGATGTGATAAAATTAGATAAGGTAATATCATATCTAGAATATAGATAATTAATACCTCACATCAATTCCCTATTGTGATCTACCACAGTGTTTGTGGCCATGAATTCCCTTCCTTGATACCTTGGATTGTGATGTTGTTGGGTCCTATTTTCTATATTTTCTAGAGTGTTGGGTATTGATTCATATAATTTCAAAAAAACATAAATTTGAATAATTTTATTGCATGTATATCATTTATTGGACCTTAAACCCATTCATTTTTTTAATTATCCTCTTAGACTTACTTAATAAGATGCATAATTGGTCACCGAGTTTACCAAATAAAAAAACATCACAATTACTTTTAAAAAAAATATGTGGGTACTTATTCCCATAGTTTGGGAAAGTAGGGTATTGAATTATATTCCAACAATATGACTTTACATTTGAGTTCTCTTAGTATTCCCCCATCCATTTTCCCCTTTTAGAGTACTGGGATACCCTAGATTCCAAATACACCTTTATCACACATCAAAAAATTTCATCATAGATTCCAATGATTCTTATGAATACACCTTTAAAATAAATTTTTTTAATCAATTTAATAAAAAATTGATTTTACATTATGGATCATAGATAAAAACTAAGGTTTAAATTATAATCCTTGTAAAGTTTGCTTCATATATTCTGACGGATTCAACTTACCCTAATAATCTAATAATTCCCTATCAATAACTTTTAAAAGAGTTTGGAGAAATTACATTATAAAGAACAATTTCATAAATTCTTACAATTCCATTGAATCTACTCTAATGTTCTTTTTGGGGTTATTAATGATTTTACATCATAGGTAGGACTCACCTTTGAAATGGTAAACAGGTAGAACAACCTTCTAATGTTCTATGCATTAGAAAATTGAAAATAAATTCTCCATCACATTGATACATTACATTATGATTGGTGAATTTAAAGAGTAAATAAATGAGGCATACATTACCACATTAAAAAACAATTGAAATCCCTTCCATCCATGGTGCATTTTAGATCTATATACAATTTTAATTATTATTCAAATCATGTTATGGTTGGGTGAGAATTGTTATGAGATCTTTTACTCTGGATCTAATTCTATCTGGTTTTTTATTAGGGAAACAATTACATTTTTCATATATCTTATTGTTAATTCAACTCCTTACAGTTCCATTTATCTCTAAAACCAAAAGGGGTTAGCATTAATAAAAAAAATTAATAATATGGGGGGTTATAATAATCAATAACATAAAATGGATTCAAAATTAAAACCTTTTAACATTTTACATAATCACATTATCCTTTAACTCTTTTAGTTCAACCAATATCAATATTTGTTATACCAAGGTTATATTTTGTTGGATTATCTTATACTTCTCAACCAAATCCCTCAATGTAACTAGGAAATCAATCCTTCAAATAGATTCATAAAGAGTATATGATAAACCAAAGTGAATACCTAAGGAGTTTTTATCAAGGTGTGTATTCTTAGGCGCACTCATTATACATTATAGTGGTGATTGATTCAATTCCCAACTAATCCTATATAGTTGATTACAAAAAGTGTATTTTTTCCACAATTGTATACACTTAACATTATATTAACAAGGATGTATTTGTAGGAAAGTAATATATTCAACACTTTACCATTATTTTAATATATCAACATATAATTATAATAATATCATGTGTTTTTACTAATGTTATATTATAGTGTACCTCCCTGGATTCCACTTAATATCACCCTGAGATAGAGGGATAGAAAACCTAAAGAACATCTCCCCAAATTTTAGAAGTTGTGGACTAGCAGTAAGGGACTTGGTATTGTACATGTTGAGAATATTCCCTCAACAATCATAATGATGTGCAGTAATATATAAGGAAAAAGAAATAATGAAAGTAGACACTATATAACCATACTAATAAGCATCCATAGGAAAAGAAGTATCAATATATGGATAGTGGAAGAAAAATAATAACAAAACATGTAAGATAAGTAAAAAATAGGGGGAATCTAAATAATAAATAGATACAAAATGATGATGATACTCATGAATCTATAAAAAAGATTATGTGGGGAACAATGATTAAAGGCATAAACCACATGCTGTTAAAATATATAATAAGGAAAATATGACTCTTACTTCTAGAATCACGAGCACAGTCTTGATCCTCTACCCTTGAACTCCATCGTAGAAACTTCAATAAAATATCAGAAGCTAACTGCTTCCCTTTATCTATAACTGTAGTCACGAAGTGACCTGAGGTACCAAA
Organism: Viscum album; assembly: GCA_963277665.1. NCBI lineage: Eukaryota > Viridiplantae > Streptophyta > Magnoliopsida > Santalales > Viscaceae > Viscum > Viscum album. The sequence continues at coordinate 1,824,944,247 of OY728150.1, read as the reverse complement.
GGAAGTCCAAGGAAGGTGTGAGATATAATATAATGATGCCACTACAAAAAATTCTATCTTAATACTTCTTTTCCAATTAAAAGTGAATTTTTTCCATAATTAATAAATTAATTAATGAAATAATTAACTAATTACACCATACTGGGTTCTATTAAGGACAACAGTCCAATACTACCTATTTTATCCTAAGCCAATGATTCTTAACCAAGATATCCTGCATAGGCATATTGAGTGGTATAATCTAAATAAGAGATGGATTTTCCCCAGGATTGGGATTCGACTTTGTGGGAATGCCCCTAAATTCCTAGTTTCAGGATTCTATTTATTAATTGAAGTCTTTGTCTTCCATTTTTTATTTAACCTCATTATAGAGTTTAATAGTCACTCTGATCTAGTCTATGCTAGTTCTAAGATAATTTTTAAGTATCACTCAAGTGGTTTGATATATGTATAATTCCAAGGGAGTCCATCCATGGTGAAATAAGAATGTCATCTCAAGTTTCGCACCATGCAAGGTGTGAAGACATCATGAACTATCCTCTGATTTCATCCCATATATCGTACATAGGGGCCTAATTCACTCTTGTGGCATGGTAAAAGAATCATTCCATAGATCCCATATATGGGTTCTCCCCTATGAACCTGATGTTACTCACCATGAGGTAAAAAGGAAAATTCAAGATGTTCCCATACCAGAAATAACTATTCTCTCCATTATTGTTTTTAATAATTCATTTAAAAATTTAACTAAGGTACAATTATCCCATCAAATAGGTCCTTAATTTTGAACCCATTTTATTTCCCCTCACTGAATATAAAGGTGTTACACAATCATAAAAACAACACGATTGAAAAAAAAAAGAAATTATAACATGATTTCACATAGTGTCCATGGAATCCAAATTATGAAACCCATTTACATAATAAATCACAAGAATAATGGCCTAACTAGTTTACCAACTAATTTATTTAAACAAATATATTAATGAAATGTTGTGAAAGGGGGATAAGTAATGGCATATCATTAAGTTCAACTTAATTAATTATATCAATTAATTAATTATAAGTCAACACACCTCAAAGGGTTTTTTTAAAATTTTGGAAACTGGAAATTAATCCTAAAATATATAGAACACCCCTTTGGAATATTATAGGTTAAAGTGATTAACCTGAGGGATTTATTTGAAATAATATGGGGTTTTATTTGTAAAGTTATGGCTTCCAATTTAATTTATTTAAAAATTAAGAGGTGTTTCTGGAAGGGTCTAAATCATGAAACAATGGCACATGATATCAGATGAAATTAAACAAGGGTAAAGAATCTAGAATACCTACCATATCCTTGTAATGCTTCCCTCATATAGCATTGGAATTTTATTCATTCAAGAATTAGAGATATCAAATAAATCATCAAATACCCTGAAAATATGGAAAACTATCCTTCACCTAAATAGCACAATAGTGAGGATGATAAAATTTAAATAGAAGGGATATGATTGAATAGTTAGAATCTAGGAATTTGATGGATCTAATGGTGAGAGATTTGGTGTCAGAAGGATATGGATATCAATAATTCTATAAAGATGTTGAGGATAGATTTGAGTGTGCGATAAGAGCTCGTACATAGGGTAAATAATGTAAAAATTATATAGGGTTAAATAAAACAATCAATAAGGGATAAATTATAATTTCACCAACACATACAGGCTCATATGGTTTGTCCACTTGATTGTACAAATTTTGCACCAACCATGGGAAAATCTACTTCCCAAAGAGTACCCTCACGTGGGCTAGGCACACTGTTTGGTTAACAGTGCACAACCCACACAAAATTCCTTGTTTATAAACTATCGGTTGAATCAACAAGTGTGTTCTTGGGAATAAATGGTTGTAGAAAATTTTTATGTCCCTATAACCCCACTGTATAATGTTGAATAGTTATAGAAATCATGCAGGTTGGGTTCCATGTTTTCTTTTAACCGTTTGTCTCAGTTGTCCTATTCATATTTTGGGGCTTTGGGATCCATTAAAATCCCCAAACACATATTATTTATCCTTTACATAATTATGAATCATTATTAAGGCAAAAAAATGAATAAAAAACAAATAAATGTGTCATACCTTTGAGAAAATATAGTATATTACAACATCCCCTCTTTAAGACAACTCGTCCCTGAGCTTCACTTTCGATGGTTCTAGAATATCTACTGATAAAATTTTCAACCACAGCTCACATACATTAGTCTCCCACTCTAATATCTCTTCATGTACACAATATTGCTACCAATTTTATTAGAGAATAGGAACTTACCTCCCCCAAATATTATTTGTGCTTCGATCAATGACACATATCAGATGATACTCAAAGGATGAATTTTCCTATAGATATTTTTCCTCAAAGTCAAATTAACGAGAAATGTTCAGATGATACCATTGATTATATGATTCATGGAATAAATTGTGCATAGAATAGAACCTATGTGGTATCTGAAACTAATAGGCCATGAGTCATACTCTCTCCACTATTTCAGAATGTCTGGAATATCGATTTGATAACTTTCTGTTTCTTATAATTCGTTTATGAACCAAAATAGTCAAAACATTAAAAAAGATATGATGTTCCACCTTAGAATCTAGAGTCCAATGATGAAGAGTGTTAAAATAATTATTTTTATATTGAGCTACAATCATATATTTCTAAATCATCTAGAAATTCTTGGAAATATCCTAAATGATATGAGGGTGTAGTATCATTGCCTCACCTTCCTCTAACGATCATAGATTTGAATAGAATTCACTATTATAAAGTATTTCATACTGAGCTATAAGAAACATTTCATAAAAACTTTTATTATAAGAAAAAAAGATAGTAATATTATTTTCCCATGATCCTTCTAAACCAAGGATTATGCCTGTAATATATCCTCTAACAATCATATCTTCCTCTTAGACTGCTCATCGATCTAAGGGTGATATTATGTACTCAAGATCACTTATGAAACTTTTACTTTCTACCACCCCTTCTGGAACTATGAGGTAAACTGGGTTTTGCATTCTGAAATGATATAATAGAGAACACCATGATGGTACACTATCTCCTAGATATAAATCATTTTCCAACTCATCAATATTAAAGGACTTAAAAATTGGAATAAAGCATGAAACCTTGTTCAAATTGGCAATGATGACCCATACAATATCATTTTCTTTAGGGGATCTTGGAAACACTCCTCTAAATCCATTGTGACATATTTCAATTTCTATAATAGAATGTATAGAGTCTGTATAATTCTAGCATGTCACTGGTACTCTTCCTTCAATGGCAGATAGGTGGGTCACAGAGTAATGAAAACTTCTATATAACTCTTCATACCTAGCCACTAATACTGATGGAGGATTTCTTGGTGCATCATTGTAAGTCCAGGGTGAACTACCTAAATAGAAGCATGAGATTCTTGTATAAAGTATTCCTATATATATAAAGGCACTCAGACACACCAACAAAAGATAATATTCTCATTCACATTAATAACCCAACCAAGTGGTGGGTTCTCACCTATGATGATCTCCCTCAAGATGAGACCCTCATAATTAGAAAAATGACTCATCTGGACTCTCTCGAAAAGTGAGGTTGTCACCATGATAGCTCCTAAAAATATTTTTAATTATTGTTCATGAACCTCTAGGTGTATCCCAGAGAACAAATACATCAACTCCCAGTCACTGATGACACCCTTGACCACTTTCATTTGAGTATTCTAGATCAAGGGATCAACTATAAAATTTCCCTTTCTAGGTGTCTTAAAATGAATAAAATTGTATTACATTAGGTACTCTATAAACATGTGTTTCCTTATATTCAATTCCAACTATAAGGATATTTATTTGATACACTTTTAATCCATGTAAATGATTAATAGCTAACCCAATAGATATTGCCTCCAATAGTGTAGAGAATAAACCTTGGCTACTAGATCAGGGTCATCCATAGTGTAATTCCACTCATTAAGCCTCAGCTGGCAGGATCCATATGCCACGAATGAATCACCCTGCATAAGAACTACCCCAATCTATATCCTTGAAAAAATCAGTAAATAATATATCATATTCCTAGATCAAGAAGAATCAGGATCAACACTAATGTCAGTCTCCAATTTCACTCTGAAAAAGATGTCTAACATGATTTCGTCCATTAGAATTTCACACCCTTCTTTGTTAATCCCATAAGAAACACTTTTAATCATGATAAATCATGGTTGAATTAGATATAATAGCTATCTTTCACTAATAAAATGTGTATTTCAAACACATTCTTGGTCTTCTACTAGGAAACCACACCACTCACTATCACTACATCAATAGAATTTCCAATCACTAAGATGATATGACCCAATAAGTGAACCTTAATGATACGAAAAATAAAATTTACTAATATTCACAAAAAATTAGTGAACTCTTAGTGTATTCAGAATAATCCCAAGGTTTATTGAATGGTCTTGTTGGGTGCGAGAATACAATAAGATTTCATTTAAGAATAGTTCCATGAATGAATCCATTTATGGGTGGAAAACATGAATCATCAGATCCATAAAGGCAACCAATGTGTTTTTCAGACTGAATGACATGACTATATACTCGTACAAGATGTACCTACTTTGGAATGATGTATGTGATCATTCTGATGGCCTCATAAGAACTGGATAGCAGCTTGACATCAAATAAATCATGGATATAACTTTCAATCCATGGATATAATAAAAAAAGAAGTCTTTATAAGGTAATGGATACCTATGTTTCACCAGAATCTAGTACAGTTAGTGGTAATTGAATCACAATCAGAGGGTACTACTGGCCTTCTTAGAGAAAAGGGCTGTTGAACCCCATGGTGATGTGATGGGTTGGATAAAACCCTTATCCACTAGATATCCAAGCTGTTTCATAAGTTCGTTGGTGTCATACAATATTAAGGAATGGACATATGTGTCACACCTGTTATAAGATTGATGGTGAAAACAACCTATCTATCAAGACGTAATCCATAGAAATCATTAGGTAAGACCTCTATAAAATGATCCACAATAGGTGGTAATTCCACTAGTTATATTCCCTGATCTCATATGACGAGACTATCTAAATGGGTTGTCACTCCGCATTTATTAGTATTCTTGGGTCCATCACAACTTTCCTAGATATCTCATACACCATTATGGATATACATGCTCCCTTTGGGAGATGTGAGCGATACCTACTAGAGATTGTAATCCACCTATGATTTATAAGGTACAAGATAGTCTATACCGATAATGATGTCGAATCCGATCATCTTGATTATGAAGAAACACCACATAAAATGGTACCCACATATTTCAAGGTTCAATCATTGCACTATAATATAACCTTATATTGAATTTATAATGGTGTGAAAAGACTCATAATTCCATTTGAATACTCTATCACTAGGCCGAGAATACCCATAGTTGTAATGGTTAGAGAAGAGTGTGATGCACTTATATAAAAAAGAGATGAAACTAAAGTAGAGGATACAATAATGGTACCTCATGTAGTAGAAGGACCCAGACTCTACTTCTCAAAAGTAGGCCATACAACATATACATGTCTTGAATCATGTCCCTAATATGTGGTATGAGTATCTTGAGCATGTCCACTCTACTGATGCAGAATTTATGAGGTTTATATACCTCAACCATGAACACATACTCAGCAAAAAAATCATATAGAAGATCAAAATACAACATGAAATGTATTTTTTGACACTACACCTAAAGGAATTATTGGTAAATAACCCCATTCATTGGGAAATGGAGGAATGGATTGTCAGAAATGTAGAAGGTGACTCAACATGCCACAAGCCTAGCTCTAGTTTGGATTCCTTGTACACAAGGTCTTTTTATGGTCTAGTATCCCAAACAAGTTACACACTACATATCTATCAATTTGGGCCACATAGATGGTATTAACCCCACATATAGCCTCAAAAAACCTCTTCTGTCCACTGGATAAACCACTAATCTTCCAAGAAACTTATCCACCCTAGTTCACATTTCAAGATTTTCTTGGGTTCTACTCAGTGATGGGAGCCTGATTCACTATTTATAAAATGTTTTAAGCCAAAATATGATCAAGTATGATCATATTTCATATGAAATCCCATACTTGAATCACATTTGAATCATTAGCTCATCAACATATAAGGTCGGTGGAAAATGCTATAATTCTGTGATCTGAGTTGAATATTCCATCACTGACATGTCAGCCTTCTAAAGGTTTATTAACTCCCTGGAATGTTCTATTCTCAAAATTATGATAAAATAAATAGTCAAATAAATCCATTGTGAAAAACTATCACACCATACATTGATTTCAACCATCCTAAGTAAAAACATCCTATTAAATCTTGGCGGAGTTACGTGGCATCTAAGTGGTGAGCTTGACCCTATATTCTGGAGGCATCTTGATTTGCTTAAAGAAAGACACCATGGCCTCTATTCATGATTCAACATCATACAACATGATATCCACTAAGAAGGTGGGAGGATACTAATACTATAAATCATGAGTCAACTCTGATATTATAGGGACAAGTTTAAGGGCACCATGTAAAAAATGAATAAATAAAAATATTATATCCCTGATTTGAACCTCGGTACTCAGTGGATAATCTATAGGACTTTTATCATGTGGAACTACAAGAGGTGTCACAGGTTGATTAGGGACAAAAACTTCTGGAATATGCTCATCAGCACATTCTTAGAGTACAATATTAGGATGTCACAATGATAGATCTATTTATTTTCTAAGAACACACCTCATATTAGATTTATAACAGATTGGGAAAGTAGTAAAGGAAGTACCAGTAGAAACCCAGCCTATAACATGGAATAAACTTTATCCTTCTCAATGATTTAGGTTAGGATGACAAGTGAAAACAAATAGGTCATAGAATAAATTTATTACTAACCACTACTATGGTTTAGACATGGTAAAGGTCTCATATCACACTTATAAGGTTTTCATTTCATTTTAAATATCATATTAATTTTTATTTCAAATTAATTTATGTAATTAAATTTTATTTAAATGGTTGTATTAGGTGGATCACCATTTCCAATTCATAAGGGGCCATCCATCTTATGAATTGGATGGTTTCATCCACTTAGTCTTTACCATAATATGATCCATCCCATGCGACCAACGGTCCCAGGATCAAAGTTCCATAACTAATTACTTAAGTTGTCTTATTTAACCTATTGAGGAGAACACTATTAGGTAAAGGAAATAAATTTATGTGTCAGTTATTCTTTCTCGGTCATCCAAGGGATAAAAAATATGTCACTACATCATGCATATGAAATATAGGAAAAGTATACAGAAAATACACATGGAATAGATTAATGCATGGAATTTTAATCCTATGGTTCTTAATATGATGCATGATTATAGTATTCCCTAAAACCATGGGGTAGGGGAAAACAACACTATTTAATAAAATCAACATCAATAACATAAATAAAAAAAGTGAGTAACCCCAATGGTGGAATGCATGAAACTATAAAAACACAAGTAATAGAAGTATTTAGCCACTCCATGTAATTTGGGTTTCCCCTCTACGTGGGTTAGTTACTATCATGCTCATAATAAAATTCCAATATCCTAGTATCATTTATAAATATAAAACTATTAGATAAATGAAAAATACCATAGATATAGCTTTGTAGCATCCATACACAGATTCCAATTAACGACACATGGAGAAGGTGGGTCACAAGACCTCAAGTGCATCTTTCTAGTCACCAGAGGCTGTCAACTAGTAGTGATTTCCTTGGGGATTTTTCATGGGGAGACTATTCCCTCATCGATTAGATTGGAAAATAGAAATTTTTATGAAAAAATAAATATAATAAGTAGATACTATATGACCAGACCGATATCCAATTTTAGAGGAAGAAATATCAACAAACAGATAGTAGTGGAACAATAATAATACAATATGTAAGATCATTAAAAAATATGCGAATGATGAATAATAAATAGATACAGAGTGATGATGATTCTCAAGTAGCTATAAAAATAAGAGTATGTATGGAACATGGGATATAGTTATACAACACATGCTAAAAAAATATACAAAAATAAAAAAAGAACTTCTACTACTAATATCACGAGCATAGTCTTGATCCTTTACGCCATCACTCCATCTGAGAACTATCAATCAAGCATAAAAATTTGGAAACTTCCCTTTATCTATACCGACATTCATGAAGTCTAATTGGGTACCAATGATGGCCCACACAAGGTGTGAGATATAATCCTAGTAGTCTACAACAAACATTTCCTTTCCCAAATCATGTCATGCAATATATATTGAATAGTAGTCCCTAATGAAAAAATATAGTAAAAAAATAAATAATTATGTATGGAAGACTGGGTTTTATTTAGGAAACCCTTCCAATACTACCTATTTTTCCCTAAGCCAATGAGTTTGAACCAAGGGATATGGCATAGGAATTTTGAGTTGTATAATCTATATATGTTTCATATAGCCCCCAAGTTTGTGATTTGTCTTGGTGAATACATCACTAAATTCCCAGTTTCAATGTATCATTTCATTATCAAATTCATTATGTTACCATTTTATTTAGTTAAAATCTTTACAGATTATTAATAATCACCCTAATACCACCCATTGAAATTTTAAGAGAATTTACAAGTGTCACTTGAGGGGATTTATATATATTAGATTTCAAGGGAGTCCATCCAAGGTGACAAAAGAATATAATCCCAAGTGTCACTCCATTCATGTTTTGAACAAATAATGAACTAATCATCGAGTCTTCCCCATGTATCTCATGTATGAAATTGATTATCTCTCATGGAATGGTATGACCATTACACCATGGAGCTTGTCCCTGAAGTCTTCTCTAGGGAACTACTTTCACTCACTCATAGGTAAAAATGAAAACAAATGGATATCCCAACCTAGAAAAAAATAGTGTCTCCCCTGGTATGTTTTCAATGAATTAACAAAATAAAATAATGCATGATGAGATTGTCCAATGGGATATTAATTTAGAACCCATTGTATCAACCATGACATAAGATAAAGGTGTGAGTTGGGTAGAATAACCTTACCATTGGAAAAATAAGAATTCATAACATGATTTCAAAATTTAGCCATGTAATTTAAATTAAACAATCCATTTATAGCATAAGGAACAATGAATATGGTCCAAACACAGAACTAACTCATTTAGTTCAATAACACTATTTATTACATGTATTTAAAGGGGCCTAACTCATGGATTATCTTTAAGATCAACTTAATTAAATCTATCATGCATTAATTATAAGGAATCACACCTCATGGGGGTGTTTAAACAACTTAGTAAAATAGAAATTAAGCATAAAACATGGATAAAATACCCTTAAGATGGAATAGTTCATAGAGATCAACCCTAGAATTTGATTTCCCACTAGCTAGGGTCATATTTGGCATAGTAATACTTTCAATTTAATTTATTTAACAATTAAGGGGAATCACCAGAACTCTATGGATCACCACATAATTACGGATGATACACAATGAATCAAAACAAGGGGAATGATCCTAGAACACCTACATGTCATCTTAGTGATTCTATTTCCCATCATCGACCATTTATTCAAGCTAGAATGTGAGTAAATAGAGAAATTTTCTAATGGAATGAAAATAGTGAAAAAATATTTCACCTAAATAACATAATATAGAGGAAGAGAAACATGAAATAGAAGAGTTATGATTTAATATATTAATTTTATCATTATAATGGATTTAAAGATGAGTGATTTTTGTCACCATATGAGGTAGATATAAAAAACCCTATGAAGAGGAGGATGAAATGTTTGAGCATGGGAGAGGAGCTATTCTACTTGATAATTATGGGAGGAAAAATAGTGGGTTGAATGAAAAATTAATTAGTAGAGAAATTGGAATTTCACCCATAGATAAGGGCACATGGTTTGGTGGCATGGTTGGCCAAACCATTCACCAAGCCATTGTCCAAAGAGGACCCTCGCATGGGATAAGCATTGGGTATGGTGAACCATATAGAGCTCGTGAAAAATTCCATTGTTAAAAACTATAGGTTTCCTTCATGATCATGATCTTGGGTCTGCATGGTAGTATAAAAACCATGCGTCACTCAACACCCAATTATCTAAAGCCTCATGGTTAGAGAAACTGTGCTGGCTAGGCGATATAGTATCTACTAACCATGTGACCTAGTCTGCCTATTCAATTTTCACGGCTCTAGGATTCAAACAAGTCCCAGACACCTCTGAGACCTCCATGACATCATTAGTCATCACTATTAGGTCTAAAAAGATATTTTAAACTAAAAAAATTTAATTTACCATTTATTAAAGCCAACATTTTACAGAATAAACCCAAGAACTTATGGTAACTAAAAAAGAAAAAATATAACTAAACAATTTAGCTAATATCAAATATAGAATACCAAGATAAACATGGATTTATTTTACATATTTTTCATTATTTAAAACATTAAGTTTCATTAATAATAATATCCCAAGAACTAAATGGGTTAGTGTATTTTCCGAATAGCTATATAGTAGACTTATTTTACGAAACTCATGATCATTTCTCTATAACGAAAACATAATTGAAAATATTCTATAATTATCATTAGTGAGAATCATTATTAAAACCTAGGGAAAGAATAAATAGGAATGTGTTTATCTCAAACACTTAGTAATTCAAGAATAAAACTTCATCAAGGTTAAGTTTTTGATAGTAAGTAGAAGACGCCGTCATAAATGAAATATTATAATAGCATGGGTTATAATCATAAGACATAAGTGAGCTGAAAAGTACATAAAATAATAACTTAAATCCAAACAAGATCAACAAGGAAGAATAATAGCTATAAAATGGATTAGAATAATTTAAAAAAACCATTATTCCTGAGATTATTAAATAATAATGATTAATATCCTTTAACTGTGACAAAATGATTACCATTGGGAAAAATTACATTCATGAGCCACACCACCAGTTCTAATGATTATAAAAAACTAAAATGTACTTTTGAATACATATAACATGAGATATAAACACTTAAATAATGATTTGGGGTATATATATAAGACCCCATCCCTTATTCATACATAAATATAATTTTTACTTAAATTTTATTCTCTTTTCATGTTATAAAGAACCCATAGATATAAAAAGCATTTCATAAAAATTATGAATGAAAATTAATCTCTTTTCATGTAGAACTTGTGGAAATAAAAGATACTTCCTAAAATATCCATATTAAAATTTTATCTTTTAATAAAGGTACCAGGAAAAAATAGGATTTATAGAAGATGAAAATGGAAATATTTCACTTTTCAAAAAGAATCCTAAGAAATAAAATGGGTTTATTAAAACATCTAAATGGTATATAATATCATCATGAATGAACTTTTTTGATAATGGAAACTTGATCACCCAAAATAATATCATAATAAAAGAAAAATATATGGTGAAACATGTAACAAAACTCCATTAGTGGTAGATAATTTTTAATATATAGAGTGAATTGAAAACTAGACAATGAAAGGTAATTCATGAAAAGAAAAATTGTATTAATTTATGTAAAATAAAATGTTATGAGTTTCTTTTCAAAAATTATCCCTTTTTTAAAAAGGTGAAAATAAATCATTTTGAAGAAGTGGATTGGGATAAAAAATATCTAATCCCCAGAAATAAATACACAACATCATTCAAAATTGAATTTATTGTAAAAAAAGTTTAATAAGAAATTTTTTTAACTCAAATAAATGATTTTTTGTTACAAGTACCTCACCTTTACCCTTGATTTATAACTATGTGCTTCAACCTCCTATATAAAAATATTAAACATCTTAATTACCTAGGTTCTTAAAATAAATGTCAATATTACTTATTTTTCAAAATTTCATAGTTTAAAAACCATTAAAGGTATTAGTGTTTATATTTTACCAATACCTAAAATGTTATATTTACATTACATGAGACTTTTAGTCTTTTTTCATGAATATGAAAATGATGATGAACTATTTTAAGTTCATTTTCTGATGTCGATCAATTCATATATAACAATTATTAATTTTTACATTATCTATAATGGATAAAATTAAAGATATATATTTCTTACATATAACTTATTTACACATAAAACATATATTAAAACCATCCATGATAGTGGTAGTAAATAATTTAATGCATTGGTCAATCATGGCAGTAGTCTTCACAAAAGCAAGCTCAATGATAATTCATTATTTGTTCTTCATGATAGTTCTTTATGGAGGTAAAAGTCTACACATAAGAATGATTCACATTTTTATTTTTCTTAAATTAAAAGGGAAAGTTAGTTAATGATTTTACCGTTTTATAATAACATACCAGTATAATAATGATAGTGAAGTTATAATTTTATTATTATGAAATGTAATTTTAGGACCAATATGTTCACAAAAGACTTAGAGATGAGAAAGGAGTGGTTAGAAATTTATACGTCACTTCTTGGATTATAACCATTGAAAATGGTGGGAAAACATTTAGGGATGGTCTTTTGAGAAGACCAAAACCACTTGAAGGTGTATAAGAACGATGAAGATAGTTTTTGGGAATATTTAATTAAGAAATAAGTGGGTTGTGGTGTGGGGGTAAGTGAGGAGAGTATTTCCCCTTTTAAATGTGAAAAGGGTTGGAAGTTTTGTAAATACCCAAAACATTTAATAATATAAAGTCACACTCAAGTAAAGAAGATTCTTTATTTGGAAATAATTGAGAGGATATGGGATAAGGTCATTAAAGACCTCAAGTACCCATTCTCATATATGTTTCATGTGTGTTATTTCCCTATTGGTTAAACCATTTTAAACCCTTTTTATTTTTACGAAGGTAACTAGTTTTTACCAAAGTAATTTATCCCATATTACAAAAACTAATTTTGTCCTTAACACAAAATTTTGACATGATTATTCAAATTTTATATCAATATTATTATATAAATTTTCTAAAAGTGAAAAAATTAATCTTAAAATGAAAAAATTATAAAGTATTAATTTTTTTTAAAAAATATATCTTCAGTTATAAAATGTAAAATATGTGTTTATAAATTAAAAAAAATATTTTTAACATTATAAAATCATTTATAAAATAGCTATTTTTTATATTATAAATTATTCATTCATTTCCAATTCATACTTATATATTAATAATGTAACACCCTCAGCTTCCACGATACACTTCTCTTTCAATAATGCAATAGCTTGCATTGTACGCAAGTTCGAGATTCTAACACACCGCAACCAATCAAAATAGCCATTATGAATATTAATACCCACTATTTGAAATTATATATATTTTATATTTCAAAATGGACTTCATTTTTGTATTTGGAGTATCGAAATTATCCTAAGTTGATTTTTTTGTAATTTTTTGAGAACTCCCAATTTTCTATGAATAGTAAAAATACATAAAAACAACTTTTTTAATCAAAATAATTTATAGTGATAAGTTATAATATTGATTGGTTTTAAATTATAATTAGAATATATTTTTTCCATTTTATCTAATGGTGGTTATTAGAATTAATATTACTTTGAAATTGGATATAAACAATTGTCAATCTTTTGATTGATATTAGTTCTTAAAAACATGCTATTTGTTTTGACAGTGGGAATTAATTATAAAATTAATTAATACAACTTATATGTTTGGAATTTTTTAAAATAGACATCATTTTTGAATTCAGAATATCAATTATAACTTAGGGTGAATTTTTGGTATTGTTCTGAAAAACTTCGATTTTTGATGAATAGTGAAACCACTAAGTGGTAGTTAAAAAACTGATTTTTCGTTTAAATGAAATTTTACCACCTCTATGATTTTAATTTCCAAAATATGAAATGAATAATTTTCATTAGGAAGTAAAATGTGGTTCAATGAGATTAAAATAATTTTTTGGTGAATAGTAACTTTTAAGTTTAATTAATCGCGATTAAAGGTAATTAGTGAAATTTAAGGTAAAAATGATATTATAAAAATATGAAAATACCTTTACACTTGTCCTACTCTTATTTGATGAGTCATGGAAGACCAATAAAATCTATGTGTCAACTTGGGGACCCCATGGAGCCACTTGGGTAAGAAAATGACATTAATAACTTTTTATTTAAAGTAAAAATAAAATTGTCACAAACATGTGTTGTTTTACTAAAACAATTATTACATGGGGTTATATAAGTTAAATTTTTGAATATAAATATTAATTGGAAATATAAAAATAATTCCTAGATCATGGTAATTTTTTTATAATTTTTAGACATTAAATAAATTAATTTTTTACGACACAATGATGATGCAATGATTACCTCATTAATTAATGATTTAAATAAAATGAAAAGATAATGTAAACTATAAGACTTACACTTGTCAAAAACCTATTGGATGAGTAGATTTAGAACCCTTATAAACTTATCCTCTAAATATATCATTGTGGGACCTTTAAAATCCGAAAATCATTTCATAATAATGTAACATTTCATGACTTTCCAAGAGTGCCCTCCTCTCCTCTTATAAAAGGCCCCCACCTCTACCACCTTATTCACACCTTCCAAGCCATTTGGCTCGGACAAAATCTACCCAAATACTCTCTCAACTTCCCTATCTTACTCATAGAATCCTCACTTTGGGCAGAAGTCTTCCCAAGGAAGCCTTTTGCTCAAATCAAAAATAGTTACCTGATTTTAAGGTAATGTCTTCTTTTATATTCTTTTGTTTTATTTTGCTTCTCCAACCCCCTAAACTCTTTTTATTCCTCTATTTTGTAACAAAAACAGTATATTAAATATACTAGGATGTTTTTATGATAAGTATTCGAGCTACACTTACACACACCTCCGTCTAATGGTTAAAGAACATACTGTTTCTGTGGATGGCGAATTACTGCCTCACGAAACGATGATTATTCTATATTCTCCTACCACCTCTCATGGTAGAAATTATGATGAAACTATATTTATTTATGATATATATTATATTTATTTCCTCTCTATGCTTCTGTATTTTACATTTAAAAAATATCTTTATGCTTTGCATGTTGTGTAAATGCGATAATTTCATTTGGGGAAGTGCGGACTACCGCCCCCTCAAAGTGATTTGAATCGTTAATGCCATATGTGGGACGTATAAAGGATGGAGTAAGTGATATTATATATTATATTATACTGGAATTATAATTTAACTTTATATAATTTTGTTTCATTCCCTTAAAATACGAAATAGAAATGAAAGTAGCATTCATGCGTACGTACGGCTTACCGTCTCCATGAACGGTGCATTTCATTTCTTACATATAAATGTTATGTAATATTATCAAGGCAAGTATATACTGGATATATATTATATATATGATATCTACATCATGAATATAATTCTAGATGTAATAGATATTTTACCACATGAACAACTTGTAATTATAAGAAGTTTATTTTGGACTCAAGTACCAAAGATAGACAAAACGACCGTTATTAACTTAAATAATTACATAATGTTCATAACATGGTAATAAGTGATATAAGAGGAATAATGAACTTGAAAAAGGTTCTTAGGAAAGTATAAATTAACTCTAGTTTATTATACAGGAGTTTAAAGAATGATCGAGTCAAGTCGGACACGAGGTAAGGGAACTTCTTAACCCAATTTCCATTCTTTGGGTTAATCTCCTACTTTCAAATTATGTCATGATATTACTATGTCCTATATTGTATTTTTACTTTATTTATGTGTACTTATAGTGAATACACATAATAGATATATTTTATTTAAAAAATGATCTTTATATGGGACTTCGTATCAATCTCCTTTCATTGAGGCATATTTTGTTTTATACACAACTTTCCATTATACGGTGTATAAACCCCTTCGACTTTTAATTTTATTCAAAAGGAATCTTTTTATACAAAGCATTTTACTAAATGAAAAAAAGGAATGTTTTTTTGTCGTACGTATGTGGCGACAATGACTTCTTTGCTGCCATGACCATTATTTGAGTTTCGGCTTGCTCTGCAAGCCATAGATTTTTTTAAATGATTTAAAAAAAGAGAAATATTTTCTCTCAAATGTATGAAAATCCAGTGAAAATGTATACGTATTTAACGAAATCATAAAAATGTTTTCAGAAAACCCGACTCTCGAGTGTGGTAGACAGGAAGGGATTGGGCGTGGACCCATCATGGCCTGTAATTAGTCGATCAGTCTCAGAATTAGTTATTTCGTTTTCAGAAGCTTGCATAATGTTTTTAGAAAAACACTAGAGTATATTTGAGCAATTTTAAACGTAATTATATTCTAATTTTTTTTTATCGGCAGGTCTCATGAGACAAACTAGTGTCTTGGCATGAGGCCTTGGAAAAATATTATTTGTA
Organism: Viscum album; assembly: GCA_963277665.1. NCBI lineage: Eukaryota > Viridiplantae > Streptophyta > Magnoliopsida > Santalales > Viscaceae > Viscum > Viscum album. The sequence continues at coordinate 1,824,927,768 of OY728150.1, read as the reverse complement.
GTCTTGGCACGAGTCCTTGGCTACGTGGTTATGATAGTCTGGCATTATGAATTCCATCATTGTGAAATTGGTTATTGATATTGCATGTGATTATTCGACCAGTAGAATATCAATGTGAATAAGTAAATGGAATTATCTCATTTTACTTTTTCCATATTATGTTGAAGTTCAAGTTTAAAAGGCTTTTGTTTTAGTTATATATTGCCTTAAATGTTTATGTTTATTTATAAAAGCTTCCGCTATATTTTTATCCTTACTGAGCATCTGAGCTCACCCCTTTCAATGTTTTATTTTTTCCAGGATGTGAAGAAATATTTTATGACTGACCTACATGGATAGTCTGAAGGGGATAGAATTGTGGACTATGGATACTATGTTATTGTGATTTTTCACTTTATGATGTAATGTAACATTTATGAATGTATCTAGTGTTTCCAAGGCTACTAAACTAATCGGTCTTTCGAGACTTGATCTTTTGTGATCATGCCAATGTTATGCAATAATGCACTGACTCTGGGTAACTGGGGTCGAGGCATTACAGTTGGTATCAGAGGCAGTTTAGTACTAACCTTGGAAGCTAGATTTAGATAAACTATGATTAGAGAACATAGCCCAAAGATAGACTTTGAGGATTAGTATAGAAGAACTTCCTAGAATTTTGGTATTATAGAGATTTTGTGAGTTTTCCGAGCAATATATCCCTGTCTGGATATAAGCAGGTAGAGACGGCTCTGGCACAGATGTACCTAGGGGTAAAACCCAAAAACACCGCTTTGAGCTAGAATCGAACGGGAACTGGTGCATGACAACGGGCCTTGCTGCACTCTTGGTTACGACACTCCCGGGGGATATGCTTAGGATAATTCTCATTTTTTTACAAACCATTATGAAGGGTTTATGAGTATATATTTTCTCAAAGAAATCATTTTTTATGATTATGGATTATATCCATAAACCGTTCAATTTACATTAAGTATTTTACAAGTTTGTAATTATTCATTGAAATTCATAAACTAACCTAGTTTATGCCATTGTATAGAAATGACACTTAGTAGAAGGAATGTGAACTCCATTAATACATATGATCTAAAGAGTAAGAATGATCATATATTTCATGGTATTAAGCCAACATTTAGAAGGGAAATAGTCTCCCATGTGTTCTCAACATATGAAGAAATAGTATCATGTGTTAATAAGATAAGTAAATAATTCTCTGAGTCTTATGTCTTTGAAGGGAAGAAAGAGAAGAAAAGGATGTAAGGGAGAATGATGGATAAAGGGACGAGGGAAAAGAAGAATTTTCCAATATGTGATAACTGTGGGAAGAAACACCTTGGAACTTTCCTGAAGGGAATGAGAGTTTGTTATAAGTGTGGAGAAAAAGGACACCAAGTGCGTGACTGCAAGGGTAAGAAAAAGGTTTCAAATTTACAATGCTTCATCTACAAGGAGTGGGGACACTATGAAAACCAATGTCCAAATCATCATAGTATGGCCCACATGATGTTATTGGATAATAATCAAGTTATGATACTACCACAGATGAGGAGTAATGATTAGAGTTCTTATGTTGTTATTAAAGAATTTTGTCATTTTAGTGTTGTATCAATGATGTACTGGTTATAATAATTATGTAGTATATAAGGATTGTACTGTAGTACCATTTCATCAAGGACTTGAGATTGTGTGAAACCAAGAAAAGTGACTCCACAACAGGTTAAATTTTTGGAAAATATATGGTTGAGAGAAAGATAAACCATAATATGGTTCTGATAACGAGATAGTGATTTTGGAATAATACATGATTGATTTGGATAAATTATATTGGATATTTTTAACTTCCTTGAAACTGATTAATGATTTGTATACATTTTTTGGATAGAAGGAGTATATCTAGTATTTTATAAGGAATAAGGGATCATGAATGTAATCAATAAGGATTTATGGTAATTCAGGATGTTGCAGTGTTTTAAAAGAATACATGATGAAGCTGTTCACATGTTGTTACGTGGAAAAAAAGATCTTCATTATGTTTACCTTATAAAATTTGGACTGTGAGTTGGACAGAAGTATTTTGGATAACTATAAAGGTTGAAATGGATTAAGTTGAACCTTGGATAGTATTGTTTAAGGTTAAAAAATTTCTGAATATTATTTTTGGAATATTATAATATTATAGTTTTAGGAAAAGGACAACCTGTAGGTCAAGGGATAACCCGTCTCATCGGAAAAAGCTGTAGGAATTGAACCCACAACCATAGTGCGACATGCCTTTATTACCTAACACTAGCCTACAAGAAGTCCCTGGTTATTACAAAATAGTTTTCCTAATCTAAATGGTATGTGTTAATATTTTGAACCTTATAATATTAGGATAAATATAATATTTTTGAGTTATATTATCTTTTTGAGTGAAAGATGAGTTTGTGGTAGAAATTAGTTTAAGGTTGAAACTCTACTTGTCAAGCATAAATATATATATAACTATCTATTATTCTATGAATAAATTAATTCTTAAACTTTAGTAAAGGAATATTAAAACAAAAAAATGTGTTATCCTAATACCTTATGTCTTGTTGAACTGATAATATTTTAAATCAACATAGATTGAAGGCTTTGAGGCCCTCAATTTTATACTTGTTTGTGATTGATAACCTCAATCACTCCCTAAAAATATTTATGTTTTTTCTCCAGTTATATGTCTCTAATTTCCACCAATGTTCTCCTTATCAAGATTATAATTTGGTGGGGACTTTTTCATTTCCATTTCCCTATTTTTAAGGCTAAATTTTATTAACCTTATTTCGGATGTGGGTCTCCACAAAGGTATTTTCTATTTTCAACCTTTTATTTTCAAAGAAAAATTTCAAATTGTGAGGATGCAATTTATTGAAGGAGGGGAGAAGGTAACATCCTGAGCTTTCACGATATGCTTCTCTTTCAATAATGCAATAGCTTGCATTGTACGCAAGTTCGAGATTCTAACACACCACGACCAATAAAAATAGCCATTATGAATAGTAATACCCACCTTTTGAAATTATATATATTTTATATTTTAAAATGGACTTCATTTTTGTATTCGGAATATCGAAATTATCCTAAGTTGAATTTTTTGAAATTTTCTGAGAACTTCCAATTTTCTATGAATAGTAAAAATACATAAAAACAACTTTTTTAATCAAAATAATTTGTAGTGATAAGTTATACTATGGAGTGGTTTTAAAGTATAATTAGAATATATTTTTTCCATTTTATCCAATGATGGTCATTATAATTAATATCACTTTGAAATTGGACATAAACAATTGTCAATCTTTTGATTGATATTGGTTCTTAAAAACACGCTATTCGTTTTGACAGCGAAAATTAATTATAAAATTAATTAATGAAACTTATATGTTTGGAATTTTGTAAAATAGACATAATTTTTTAATTCAGAATATCAATTATAGCTTAGGGTGAATATTTGGTATTGTTCTGAAAAACTTCGATTTTTGATGAATAGTGAAACCACTAAGTGGTAGTTAAAAAACTGATTTTTCGTTTAAATGAAATTTTACCACCTCTGTGATTTGAATTTCCAAAATCTGACATAATTAATTTTAATTATGAAGTAAAATGTGGTTCAATGGGATTAAAATAATTTTTTTGTGAATAGTAACTTTTAAGTTTAATTAATCGTGATTAAAGGTAATTAGTGAAATTTAAGGTAAAAATGATATTATAAAAATATGAAAATACCTTTACACTTGTCCTAACCATATTTTATGAGTCATTTAAGACCAAGACAATCCATGGGTCAACTTTAGGACCCCATGGAGCCACTTGGGTAAGAAAATGACATTAATAACTTTTTCTATAAAGTAAAAATAAAATTGTCACAAATATGTGTTGTTTTACTAAAACAATTATTACATGGGGTTATATAAGATAAATTTTTGACTATAATTATTAATTGGAAAGATAAAAATATTTCCCACATCATGGTAATTTTTTTATAATTTTTAGATATTAAATAAATTAATTTTTTTATGACACAATGATGATGCAACGATTACCTCATTAATTAATGATTTAAATAAAATGAAACGATAATGTAAAATATAAGCCTTAAACTTGTCAAAAACCTATTGTATGAGTATATTTATAACCCTTATCACATTATCCTAGAAATATATCATTTTTGGACCTTTAAAATCCTAAAAATCATTTCATAATAATGTAACATTTCATGACTTTCCAAGAGTGCCCTCCTCTCCTCTTATAAAAGGTCCCCACCTCTACCACCTTATTCACACCTTCCAAGCCATTTGGATCATCCAAACTCTGCCCAAATACTCTATAAACTTCCCTCTCTTACTACTAGAAGCCTCACTTTGGGCAGAAGTCTACCCAAGGAAGCCTTTGGCTCAAATCAAAAAGAGTTACCCGATTTTAAGGTAATGTCTTCTTTTATGTTATTTTGTTTTATTTTGCTTCTCCAACCCCATAAACTCTTTTTATCCCTTTATTTTATAACAAAACCAGTATCTTCAATATACTAGGATGTTTTTATGATATTTATTTGAGCTAAACTTACACACACCTCCATCTAATGGTTAAAAAATATACTGTTTCCATGGATGGCGAATTACTGCCTCACGAAACGATGATTGTTCTATCTTCTCCTACCACCTCTCATAGTGGACATTATGATGGAACTATATTTATTTATGATATATATTATATTTATTTCCTCTCTATGCTTCTGTATTTTACATTTAAAACATATCTTTATGCTTTTCATGTTGTGCAAATGCGATAATTTCATTTGAGGAAGTGCAGACTACCGCCCTCTCAAAGTGATTTGAATCGTTAATGCCATATGTGGGACATATAAAATATGGAGTAAGTGATATTATATATGATATTATACTGGAATTATAATATAACTTTATATCATTATGTTTCATTCCATTAAAATACAAAATAGAAATGAAAGTAGTGTTCATGCATACGTACGACTTACCGTCTCCATGAACGGTGCATTTCATTTCTTACATCTAAATGTTATGTAATATTATAAAGGCAAGTATATACTGGATATATATGATATATATGATATCTAAATCATGAATATAATTCTGGATGTAATGGATATTTTACCACATGAACAACTTGTAATTATAAGAAGTTTATTTTTGACTCAAGTACCAAAGATCGACCAAACGACCGTTATTAACTTAAATAATTACATAATGTTCATAACATGGTAATAAGTTATATAATAGGAATAATGAACTTGAAAAAGTTTCTTAAGTAATTATAAATTAACTCTAGTTTATTATTCAGGAGGTTAAAGAACGATCGAGTCAATTCAGACACGAGGTAAGGGAACTTCTTAACCCAATTTCCATTCCTTGGGTTAATCTCCTACTTTAAAATTATGTCATGATATTATTATGTCCTATCTTGTATTTTTACTTTCTTTATGTGTAATTATAGTGAATACACATAATAGATAGATTTTATTTAAAAAATGATCTTTATAAGGGACTTCGTCTCAATCTCCTTTCATTGAGGCATATTTTGTTTTATACACAACTTTCCATTATATGGTGTATAAACCCCTTTGTCTTTTACTTTTATTCAAAAGGAATCTTTTTATACGAAGCATTTTACTAAACGACAAAAAGTAATGTTTTTTTGTCGTACGTATGTGGAGAAAATGACTTCTTCACCGCCATGACCATTATTTGAGTTTCAGCTTCCTCTGCAAGCCATAACTTTTTTTAAATGATTTAAAAAAAAAGAGAGAGATATTTCTCTCAAATGTATGAAAATCCAGTGAAAATGTATACGTATTTAACGCAAGCTTAAAAATGTTTTCCGAAAACCTGACTCTCGAGTGTGGTAGACAAGAAGGGATTCGGCGTGGACCCATCATGGCCTGTAATTAGTCGAGCAGTCTCAGAATTAGTTATTTTGTTTTCAAAATATTGCATAATGTTTTCAGAAAAACACTGGAGTATATTTGAGAAATTTTAAAAGTAATTATATTCTAAAAAAAATTGCATCGGCAGGTCTCATGAGACAAACTAGTGTCTTGGCACGAGGCCTTGATAAAATATTATTTGTAGTCTTGGCACGAGGCCTTGGCTACGTGGTTATGATAGTATGAAATTTTGCATTCCATCATTGTGAAAGTGGTTATTGATATTGCATGTGATTATTAGACCAGTATAATATCCATGTGAATAAGTAAATGGAATTATCTCATTTTACTTTTTCCGTATTATGTTGAAGTTCAAGTTTAGAAGGCTTTTGTTTTAGTTATCCATTGCCTTAAATGTTTATGTTTATTTATGAAATCTTATGCTATATTGTTATCCTTACTGAGCATCTGAGCTCACCCCTTTCAATGTTTTATTTTTCCCAGGATGTGAAGAAATATTTTATGACTGACCTACAGGGATAGTCTAAAGGGGGTAGAAGTGTGGACTATGGAGACTATGTTATTGTGATTTTTTTACTTTATGATGTAATGTAATATTAATGAATTTATCTAGTGTTTCCAAGGCTACTAAACTAATCGGTCTTTCGAGACTTGATCTTTTGTGATCATGCCAATGTTACGCAATAATGCACCGACTCTGGGTAACTGGGGTCGGGGCGTTACAAATAAAAACATGAAATTAATGTTATTTATAAAAAAATTATTTTTATATGTTCAACTAAAAGTTACTCTTTTTAGAAAATCCCGAAAAATTATTATTATGTTAATATTGATGTCATAAGTTAAAAATGATTTTAATTTTTCTAAAATTCAATTTCTAAAATTTTTAGATTTTATTTTTAAATAAAATAATAAAATATTGTGAGAAAACTTTTTTTGTAGGAATTCAATTTCTAGAATATAAATTATTATTATAAAAATATTTCTTATAGGAAAATATAAAACATGAAAAATATGATTTTTCAAATTAGATTTGGAGCCTTAAAAAATATTTTACTTTTCACGTAGTTTTACTTTTTAAAAAAATGTTAAGAGAGTGTTTTATTTCATATGTTGGTTATAACTATTTTACTTGATTATTCAAATAGTAACATAAATTAGTCTCTATCTATTTGAATAAGAGTTATGGTCTATTAGGGTTTTGTGTTACATATGGAGAAAGAAATCTAACATAATACTAATTTATGAAGGAAAAGTTCACTAAAATTGTTGTATATTATTACTATAACTAGATGGGTTATGCCACATTACATGACCATTGTAGTTTTGTATGTTTTAGTTTAAATTATTTAAAATGATTAATGTTTATCTTAAGTGGGGGTTTTCACTCATTTACTCTAACTATAGGATTGAGCCCCTTTTATTTTACTCATTATTCTCTAATTTAAAATTTTACATCTCTACAATCTAGGGATGAGATTGTGGATTAATTTTCACTTGAAGTTTATTCAAGTAAGCATCTTTCTCCTCATCATATCTTTATTTATTTTTCTCATTATTTTTGTTTGTATGATCAGATAAAATATATTGTGTCAATTTTTATAGGATTTTTTTAACTAGGGATGAATAATATGGTAATTTTTGATCAGTGAGAACCTACTAAACAAAGGTAGATAGTATTTTACTTCCCCATTATTATTTATGGGAAAGTAATACATCGTATAAAATACAGGAAGTTCCACTATGTGTATATGAACAATTTTTTTAACTAAAATATTTCATTCCAATGGTTTAAATTAATTTTTTTAGCCAATGAGAGGTCAATTTATTTTTGTACATCGACACCATTGGACACCTATTACCTTTTTCATTTAAATTTATAATGTGTGTTCATGAATTCGAATATAGGTGTGTGTTTTTACTTTAAAATTACCTCTTGGGACTCATGGGGTGCCTGAGGTTTTTCTATAGTAAGGAATCATTTGATACCTCAAATGCTAGTGATACCTCATGCACATTTTGATGTGATTTTTTTGGTACATCATCAACTTTATAATTCATCTTTAGGGTATATTTTCTGCTTTGATATTATCTATGGTGGTGCATCATCCACCAAAGTATATTTGTTAGTGTTATTATTTACAACTTATAATTATTCTTGGGGTAACATCATACACTAGGGGATGGTACATGTGGCATTTTTCCCAACCAAATATTTGTATTTATGTTGCATATTCCTCCTATAGTTCAATAGAGATTGGAAATCTTCCACTTGAGTGGTTGATTCCAGTGTTGCATATCCCACCCATGGAATATTATATTGGTGGTGAAAACTCCACCTGAGTAGTTTAATTTTTTTCATCTCATCTAAATGAGGTTAAGTGGTGGTGGTAGATTATCCCTATAGGAATAATCGTACCCCACTCACTAGACGATATATTATTATCTATTGGATTAGGATTGCTAATGGATATTTCCCTGGGATGGGTTATGATAAAAATAATTTTTCACCTAATATATTTTATTATGATGTATTATTCAACTCGATATTTAAATAATAAGTGATATAACATTAATCCTCAATAGGTTTTTAGACCATTGGTATACCGTCCCTTTATGGAACTAGTTGAAGTATGTCATATCACATATTTTTTTAACGAGAACTCCATGATGTGATAGTTTATCTATTTATTAATTTATCAAAACATTATATCATTAATATGAATTTATATACTAGAAAAATTAGGTATTTTTTTGGTGGTGGTATACCGAGTTACACTAACACATGTATTGGTTTCCAAGTCACCCGAGAAGACTTCATGTTTCATGTAACATGTAAGGGAAGTGATCCTACTATAATGGATGCATGAGATATTATATGATGATAAAATTTGGTAGATGGGAACATACCCTGGCTTGAGACTAGTTCTTTAGTGACCTCATATAATTATTTGTACTTTTGGGCTCTATTGAATGTGATTTTCACAAGGGAGTTCCCCTTATTGTTGTATGACTAGTAAGACATATACAATATATCATTTTTATATAGAATGATCTAGAGTGTGAATTATCCCCCCGTATTGTATGTCAACCCTAAAAACTAGTTTACAACCTCTAGAGTATGAGTATGTGTTCTTGAGTTATATACAAACTTGGTTTGGCCATGATTGGGGTAAACCTGATCGAAAGCATTATTGGCTCCTTAATCTTTGACTCTATATTTTTATTTTTATAAAATAGGTAATAAATGTGTATAATACATAAATTATTAATCATATAATCAATGAAATAAAATATTTCATATATATATATATATATATCAATTTTTGTTCTTAATTATTTGTCAAAATATTTTATTTCCCAAACATGAAAAATAAATCAAATTTATATTTATAGTATGTTTATATTAACAAGATTCTAATAATAGAAATAATGAACCTCATATACATAGATCATATATTCACATATTCAATACAAAACCCATAAACCATTTCCAATACATAGGTATACATCACTCTAATCCAATTTCTTCTATTTCTGAGTGCATGTATATATGCATAAATATGTTTTTCAAAACTCGTAAATAATACCAATAAAATAGGATTATAATGGTTTAATTGTATACTAATTAATTATTTAAACTCATTATTCTTCTATTCTTAACTAAAAATACATATCAAGTAATAATATAAATCTATGTTGTCTAAAAACCAATATAGAAAATATTTTAGATACATGAGTCTCATGTTTAATTTCATTCTAATCCAAAATAGAAGATATTTTTCAAGTGATTATCATGTTTTACAAAAAATAATTATTTTGTAAATTTTTAAAATATACTCCCACTGAAATTATGATCCTATACAATATATCTATTAGTGGTAATAGATCCATATTTCTTTATTTTTTGAGTCTACTTTTTTATTTTCATCAAAACATAACTATATTCTAGGTAAATATTTACAACATATCCTATATAAATATAGGAAAAATGGATAGACAATAACTTCACTAGATTTATCTAATAAATCAACCTAAATAAATTTATTTTTATACTAGAATTTTGGGTTAACCATCCAAGTGAAACTCAAATGTTATAGTCCAATATTGTTACCAAACATTTTTGAGTTAAAAATATTATGAACACCCTATACATAGTAGTCCATTGAAACCATGATTTTATGTTAAAATTTATTAAATAATAGATAAATTAACATCCTCTCACATTGGAAGGAATCTAATATATTTAAATTTTATTTGTTCTATTGATACACAGTTATCTATATTCCACTAATGTATTAATTATATGTACGAATGTTCCTAATGATAAAACTTTTTCATTTCATGATTTTCATAAATTTAACATGTTTCATCCAAATTTTTATATATATCTTATATAGTTAAAAAATTGGTTTTAGAATCCCTAGTAATAAATTGAAATTATAATTTTTAAAAACATGTCCAAATTCATCGTAAACAATTAGTACATGAATCATTTTAATCTAATGGGTCAAAATGATAAGAAAAAAAATATAATTTAGAGAATATATGGTGTGATAGGAACCCTTAACAACTTATTAATATAGGAATTATACCCTTAGGGTAATAATATGTTTGGAACAATGTTCCACTATCTATATATCATTACACATAAATGATTTATTTTTCTATTGTTATATTAACTCCAAATATAAAAAAATAATCATAATAAGTTTTATGTTTTAAATTAAGCAAGGAAAATAATTAATTTTCATTCAAATAAAGTAAATAAAAAAAATACATTTTTATAATTATTTTTTTCACATATACCACATAATGTTTCCTTTCACCATGGAATGATTCTTCAATGATGTAATTAATTTTCAATTATATATAAATCATCACTTCTAGTTTCATACTAAATATTTTTTTCTTTAAAATATTAAATTGTTTCCCACAATATTTTATAAGAAACATAACCTTTAAAGGTAAATATTATTACAATGTAAATTTTTTATTAAATAATATTCTCTAAAAAATATAAAAATTCAAAAAAATCATTTTACTCAAATCACAACACTAATTATTGGTTCTATTTTGTTTTGTATTTAAATTTTAATTTCAATAATAGTTTCTCATAACTACCAATGAGGTCATGGTAAAGTCATCACCATTGTTGGATATTTTCCAGAAATTCAACACCAAAATAGTTGGTTATTTTTCTAGAACTCCATAACTTGTATTATAAAAATATTAAAAGATTCATAGTTTAATTTTCTATCTTTTTTAGCATAAAGGGTATCTCGTACTTAATTTAATAGATCATTTTATTTCAAAAATAGCCTCCATGTTTTGGTTTTCTCTGGTAGGTAAATATTATTTTTGGTTTTTTAGGTTTTTAACTTTTAAAAGTTTCCTGTGACTTTATGAATTTAGAAAAATATCAACCAGAATGATAGAGGACACAAAGACATGTTGTTTGGTGAATATAAATTGTAATATTATAGCTTTTTCATGTGTAATTAATCAAAAATTTAGGATTTTAGAAAGATAGTTTAGAACTAATCATCATTAACTATTATGGATTTTGATTAACTAAAGGATAATGTTTGGATTGATCTTTTCATGATTCAAGATTATCTATTTCATGTTGAAGAATTGCATTTCACATATACTACTTTTAGAATGTTTAATATGATCTATTCAAAAATATTAATTTCACTATCCATTTCAATACCCCAGTCTGTGTTTATGTTCATTTTTATTTTCCATTTACTTTTATTGGTTTTCATCCATAAGGGTTTTAAGGGTTTTTCAACCCATTTTATGTGAATCATTTCCTCTATTTCATGGGAATTTTAAGCATTTTTGACACTTTTCAGGTCAATTTCATTCCTAGTAGATCCCCAGACATCACTTTTATAGGTTATTAAATTTACTTCATCAAATTTTGGTCAGAGTTTATATGATTCATTCTATATTGTTCCTATATCATTTATAATAGTGTCTACTCATTGTATGAGAACCCATTCTTGGGAGGTGTCTGAATCTATTTGAGTGAGGCCTTGATTCAATCAAACCTCTATTGAAGAAAAAAAAGAAAAAAAATCATATATTTGCAGGAATACATCGAATGATATTTTCCCTTATACTTATATAATAAATCTACTATAAAAGTAAATGATTATGTAATTGAGGTTAAAATTGAAAATTCATCTGAACACATGGATTCTAAAATTGATCCCCAACTCTCACAAGATTATGATGAAGTAAAGTATCAAAAAGAGTTTTCTACATCAATAAATGATTCACATTTCTCATTATATTTATATGTAGAAGAAGTTTTGGCTTCCCTTTATGATGATATTGATGAATTGATTATAGCTATGATGGAGGTTTTTAATATTGAGCCTCAAGTTATTAAAACCGAATAAATTATAGTGATCCCTTCCAATAATGTTATTTAGAATCAATTATATTGGATCCAATAGATTGTTATTGCATCAAATATAATTCCATGCACATATTCTAATAATAAGGACACCCCCATTTGATAGATAATAAATGTTTCACTATTGCTTTAGGGGAAAAAGATCATAATAAAAATACTCTTTATGTTTACAAAGGGAAATGATCACTTGATAAACACCATTTTCTTTTGTGATTAAGTATAATAAAATAATTAATATCTTATGGGATAGGGGAAAGAAAATAACAGGATCATGTAGTCTCAGTGTCCATGATTCTATATTAGGAGGTGGAGGATTAGGAATTTCATATTATAGCCTCAAGGAAATATATTTATATAATATAATAAAGAGAAATTATTTCTAATATCAACAATTTATAAATTTAATTGACTATTATGATGAAATTTTTCTCCATTGAATTATTGAAGGTAAGATTAATTTGGGAGAGAATTATTATAATTAATAATATATGGACTCCCTTATCAAAGGCAACATTTTTTCTAAATCATATCGGGGATAAATTCAACTGTCTTTGTGATTTGAATGATCTTATAGGTCAAATAATTTATGGCATGTGTTCAAATGATTTAGAATATTTTTTTATTGTGTAGTTTTTTAAATTTATATTATTAGTTCTCTGTGACTATTATAAGAGAAAATATTTCATTTTGTTCTATATTTATTAATTCTAAAATTATACTATTACATTCAACCACAAATGAAGGATAGTAAAAATATAAAAAAATATTAATTAAAAAAAACTTCATTTTTTTGTAGTCCAACACATAGAATATGGATTTTTTATATATCTCACGTGGGTTCATGAAAAAAGTAATATTAATTCCTCCCAATATTTTAATATATTTTTGTCTTAAAAATTAATCACAATAACTTTCTTAGATACACATTCTTGGTTTTTTATTACTAGTATAGCTATAAGTAGTCAAATAAAACCGAAAACTAAAGATAAAATCGATTTTGGGTGGAAATGGAAATAAAATAAAGAATACAACATAAAAAATATGAACTTAGAGGAAGTATATAAAAAAATCAATCAAATTTTTATTTATTTTTAAATACCATTAAGGTCCTACCGATGGATTCAGGACTTTGTGTTTCTTCCACCAGCTGTGGGGAACACATATCTAACTGATATTATTATTATTATTTATACCATGTACAAATAGTTTTGGCACACCCGTGACACTTCTCATGTCATGGAGTTATTAATTAATGAATTAACATAATTAATTTGAATCTAGAATGAGTTCTAGGGTGTTTTGGTCTAAAATCATAAATCTTATTACAAAATATGTGTTGTGAAAAGCGTGTTCATGGTCAGGAGAAACTCTATCCTAATTGTGCATGAGGTATATTCAATTTATATTATTTATTTACACTATTTAAGGATGGTTAACACAACCATGAACCCTGAATTAGTGTAACCATGTTGGTGCATCATGATTTTCTTATAAGGGAAGCATAGTTTGCACACATTTAGGTAAACGAGGTACCTAAAATGCTCTCCATAACAATATGTTTTTAAAAAAATCGTTCTTTCCTTTGTCATATGTCAGTTCTATTTTATTTCATTTCCCCCTCTCCCCTATACTCTGTGTTGTGTGAACCACAACCCTCCCCAACATCAATGGCCGTCTGCTCCTTACTCATGGGAGATTACTCTCTTCTGGATATTTTAACAAGATTCATGGAATTTATTGGTTAATCCTTCAAGGTATCGCCTCTAGATCCCTACTTCCTCCCATTTTTCATAAATGTTCCCTACCTCAGCCTTCCAACCTAGCTCGACCAAACCCTATGCCATTGTATTGACCATATTTTTTAGATTTCATATTTTATATGGTATTTATGGATCTTTTAGGTCTCATTATTGTTCATTTCAACATCCATTGTAATGTCCCAGGTTCTTGAGTTGGGTTGAAAACCACTATTGATTTGAACATTTCAATTAGTTGGAGTGTCATTTTCATTATCGTTTTTCAAAATATAATTTGAGAGTTTCATAAGCTTTATATTTTGTTTTTAAATGAGTTTCAAGATTTGGATGAAGCCTCAAATGTTTGGAAGAGGTTTTGTGAGCGTTAGAGGCTGAATAGAATGTTTCAGAATATAAGGTTTTGGTGCATGGTTTAGGGTAAACAGTGCATACCCTTCTTGGTAATCATGTGGAATGTTTTTAAACCATTGCATGGTTTTTGTAAACTATGTGAGGGAGGTTCATGCTCGTGAAAGGGGTTATGTAGTAATTGAAGATGCTTCCATATGGTTTGTGCATAGTGAGTGAAAATTATGATGAATTCTACACAGGTACTACCACTTAGGCAGTACCTATGCACTATAGCTTGCATAGTTTGTGAACGGTTTGAAAAACTATATGAGTAAATTGTGCATCCAATTTAATGAGTAGGAATTACATTTTTTCCCTTTCCCCATATATTTATTTTCCTCACCTTTCTCCCTTCTCAGTTGCACATAGCAGTGTGAGAGGCTCCATTTTCTTCTTTATATATTTTTTGATCTATCATCAGATTCTTTTATCCATTCTATGATTATCCAGAGGCTATAGAACCCCCTTGGTATTGATTATCTCATAGTTACCTCCCTTATCCATGAATATCCCCTTATAGAGTGATAAATCTATTTGAGATATTTTTCTTAATTTTCAGGGCACTTGACCGAAACTAAGATATATGCTAATCCAATTCAAATTGAATCTCAATATCAGATGTTCCTATGCATGTGAGTCCATTGTTGGTGTAACATATATTACTTTTAGTTTTCGTGGTATTTTTTTATGGTGTGTATTTTAGCACGCCTTTGGGAAACTGATTAAGACCCATCATGATTCAATACTTCCATGATAAATTGACATGTCCATTTAGTTATAAAATTCAATATTATTAAATTGAAATTTTTATGGTGAATTTCTATATAATAATTCAGCTTGTGATAAGCTAAAATGATGAATTGTAGGTGATTAGACCCATGGGGTCCTGATAGGTATGGATAAGGGTATTGAGTTTGTTAGGCCATCATGATTGATGTGATGTTCATCATTAAGTTGGGCTTGGTCCAGATACTTGGTTATTGTTAAATATTCAGTTGGTCGTCATGTACATCTTATTGTGGTGGCGAGGACATACAGTTGGGCATGGCCCATAATATTGGGATGGAAACTCCATCAGTTTTGAGTGACATGGTTGAAGGGGGATTATGTACTAGTTAGTGGTGATTTTGTATTATTAATGGATGATTTCCACTCACCTATTATGGACTAAGTGCTTAATTGAGTTGTGTGAACATAGTATGACTCTGTTGATCAGTTTGTTAGGACCAATCATGTATGTATATGACCTGGTAGTGTGGATTAAGAAATGGTTTGGGGGTTCTTTCCATATAAATCCATGTGGAATGTTAGGAGACTTAAAATTATAATGTTGATGATGACAGTTGGGGGATGAGACTTACTGAGATTGAGGTTGTGGGCCTAAACTTATATTAGAGGATGGACATCACTGTTCCTTCGGATGTCTTTCCATGGGCTAATGGGAACTATTATTTGAGGATAATTATAGTTGTTCCTACATTTTTCGGGCCTTGGGATGATCAAATATTTTGAGAAGGGGTTTATGGGACCATGTTACTATTTTCTTGGGCATGCCTTTGGGACATCAGTACTTATTGGGACATGAGGTGTTAGGAGGCATGTGGGGTCAGGTAACATGTTTTAAGGTGGAAACTAAGGGTTCACCTAGGATGTTCACATCAGGGGTAACATTGGCCATGATCCAAGGACCTTATTAACCTCTAGTATTTTAACATCGGTTGGGGAAGGTTATGGCTTCCCTCTGGGTTTTGACCAACAGGGATGCCTTTTTCAGTTATCGCATAATGTGGTTTACTTTTTATTTATATTTCAAACCGTCTTAAACACTTATGATAGGAAACAACCATTGGGTGTTTTCCAAAAAATATTCACTCTCAGACCCTGTATGGGTCCTTTGGGACGCGTGAAAAATTTATGTAATTACATTTAGGTAATGGATCAGACTTAGGAGGTAGATCATAGTGCAATTTTTATGGGATTTTTTCATAATACCTTGAGGTCATTCCCAAATGGAGCTTTCTATTTTAGTTTCCCTTTTTTATGTATTATATCAAAGAGCTATATATGTAAGATTTATTCTGGTCATCCATTAATGTCCCTCTTTTTTATATTTTCATGTGTGACCTGATATGAAATACATGTTTTTCTTTTTTTGTAGTGGTTACATGTGGCATGCTGATCTATATATTTATATTCCACGGAGTCTACTTGAATTACTTCCAATATTTATTTCTATTGTACGTTCTTATTTCATTGGCATGTCTGGTTCAAGTCTATAAGGTCTTTTATTTCTTCTTCATGTAATATATTACTACTTAGACCAGTGTTATATTTTTCCCCTAAGGGTATAATACCCCTACTATTATATAACTAACCACTCATTTCTTGTTATAAGAATTTTTTGTGTGGGGAATCATGCCTAAGGCTAGTGGAACCTGGCCCTATAGCACTATTTGGGTGGCTAATTGTGTCGGTGAACTATAAGTTGTGTTATTGGAGTTCTTGATTGGCATTTAGTTGCAGAATTTGACTGAATACTAATGATATTGAGACTAACATTTCATTTATGTTGGTATTACTTTTTGGTTAATGGTATAATGAAGATAAGAGGAGTTTGGAATTGGGTTTAGTGATTTTTTATGATTTCCCATATCTCTATTTATGAGGGATGGACCATGTTACCTTGGACGGGGAAATACAGTTCTATTTTTCTCATTTTATGATTCATATGATTTCCATCTATGGTGGATTATTTTAAATGTTATGGGGATTTTTTTTGAAATGTAACATTGTCTGGGTACGAAAAAGAGTGATACTTTGGACCTTGGCTCGACGAGGAAAGGTGTGTTGCTTTCTTGTTTGGATTTTGATAAGAACATTTTAGTTCATTTCAAATTTATAAATGCATGTATTCCTTATAAAATGATTATACAATGTGATAAATATCAAATGCAATGATAAATGTGAATTAATGTAATACATTCAATGTTGTATTCCATAAATTATATATATGTCAAATTGAATGTTCTTTGAGAAATGGTCATGTCTCATATACGAGCAAGTGTGTGACATGGTTTAGGTAATTTTGGTCACCATTATTGGGTGACTCGGTCATTGGATTAAAGAAATTTTTGTTTTTAGGATGGTCAAGGACCAAGGTATGTTTGATAATCTACTCTATTGGGGATGGGTAAAGAGGCCACAAGTCTAGGATGTCCTGGGGGAATGATTGTAATAGTGGAAGGAAGGGTAGTGGGTGTGTTCTACCTTTTACTACATTCCTTATATATATTGTATATATATGTATATGGGTTTTCTGACCATTTATGTTATTTGGTGAGTTCCTCCTTGGTGTCTCAATGGAGTATCAGGCGGGTGATGAAATAGTGTTGCAAGATCTGGAGCAGGTTGAGACCACTAAGGGTCATGCAGAGTAGGTAAAGTCTCAAACACAAGTTCTAGGGTCAGTGGGATAACCAAAATAATTCAAAACTTTTAGAAAATGGCTTAATGAGAATCTCTGATCAAGAGTAGTATGGGTTTTCTAGGGTATCAAAAGGAGTGTTTAGGGAGTGGATAAATCAATGTAATATCGGGCATAAGAGTTTTAGTTAGAGAACCCACCACTTTTTCTAGGTGAGGGTGGTCCACAGGTGGCTGAGAACTAGATAGAGAGCATGTAGATGATCTTCAAGCATGTCGAGATACCTCCAGGGTGGTAGGTCAAGTCAATGATGTATATGCTCATAGGGAAAGCAAAGGAATATTGGTGTATGTAGGAACATGATAAAAGACATGAGGGACTACCCTGGAAAGACATTGATGTTAGGTTCATCAAGAAAATTTTCGAAAAGATGTTAGGTGCTGAAAGGGCTCAAGTTTTCCTATGCCTTCAATAGGATGAAATGTATGTCATGGGATATGAAACAACATTCAATGTGTTGACTCTCTTTTCCCTGATATGGTGAGTTACAACGCCTCTAGGGTGAGGAACTTTGAGGATTGTTTACGACATGCCATTTGTGTTCATTTAAACATCATTATGTTTTCCTCATTCTCTAAGGATGTGAATGAACAACTCATTCCTAAGGGAAACCTAAAAGATAGGTCTAATCCCAGCCGAGTGACAACTTCATGTGATTTACATGGTGATGCTTTAGAAGTAGTATGTGATCTAGAGAAGATTTTTGGTGTGGTGGTCAAGCCATGGACTTGAGCAGACCACGTCATAGTAGATCATTTATAGTTTAATTTTCATGTGGATAACAAGGGAATGTTTGTACTCATTGTGAAAGGGATCCGATAGAGTGTCATACATGTGGTAAGGTAGAGAATATTGAGAGGTTATGTAGGAGGCCATATCATTCAGCAGGTGATTAGGTTTTTGAGTAGAGGAAAGCTTTAGATATCAATACATCATTGGTACCAGGTGAGGGTTGTCGAGGCTCAACTACATGTGGAGGTCATTCCATGAATAGGCAGACCCAAATCTAGGGTCAGTGGATAGAGAATAGATTAGAAACTCTGTTAGGATAGGCTTCAAGAATTCATGCTTCTGTCCAGGTGCATGTTGTGGTGCTGGTAGGGGATGAGCAATTTAGTGAGCCAACGACAGTCAAAGGTACGTAACAGGCATGAATATGATTTCTGTCTTTTCTTTTTATTTTTCATGACATTTTGAGGTCTGTTTGAATGGGTTCACTTGGTTCACATGTTTTATATGGACTGACCAGAAGTTTTTCAGTAGGATGGAATCATATCATATGCATTACACACACACACACACACATATATGTATATATGTATGTATTTATGAGGTGTGGGTAACCATACTATTTTTTATTGAGGGAAATTTGGTGTGTGTTGATTTATATATGAGGCTTCAGGGCATTTTTTGAGGTGTGGGGAATACTTGAGGTGTGATGCATCTGGGAACCAATGCAGTGTGGTACTTGAATAAGGAATGAGGCATTAATGTTTATTTGATAATTTGTAGGTGATGCCAGACCTTGATGTTCCATGTGTGATATGGGTTTGAGGTGGGAAAAAATGTAGTGTAGGATGTGTTTGGGTTCCTTATATGGAATAGAATTACATGAGGAGTTGTGGGAGTGATGATGAATCATGGAAGGAACATGGGTTCGGAAATAGATCAATGGAACTTTGTGTGATTTGAGTTTTCTGTTGGGACATGGTCAGGTTAGGAAATTCCAATGGTGTGGATCCCCCTCAAGGTAATTGGCCAGTACCCTTGAGACTAAGGTATTTTAGGTTAATTATAATGGGATGGGTATGTTTGGTACTATCTCTAGGTTTTTTTATAGCTCAGTGATGAGATATATTATGGTGGGTAGATTTTAATGTCCATGGAATTTGAGTCGGGTAGAAAACCACTCTCGATTTGAAATTTTCAATTTGTGGGGTATCATTTTATTTAGTATCGATCATAATAAAATTATGATAGTTCTATCATATTTTTATCATTTTTTTACATTTTTTTCAAGAATTTTTGAAATCCTCGACTGTTCAGAAGAGGTTTCAGGAGCATCGAAGAACGAATGACCTATTTTGGAATTTTATGTCAGGGTGCACGATTTATAGTAAACCATGCATCCCCATCCAGGTAATCACAAGACACAATTTTGAACTACTGTCTGATTTCTTTAAACTGTGTGAGGGAGTTATATAGTTTTGTGAGGGTCTCAATAGTAATTGGAAAGGATTTTACACAATTTGTGCACAGTTAGGGAAAACTATGTGTAATTCCACATGGTTACTACCATTTTGGTAGTACTTATGGATTATAGATTACACGGTTTGAAAAACTATGCAACTAAACTGTTCATCCCCTTTAATGAGGAAAATTTATATTTTTTCCCTTTCCCCCTATTTCTATTTTCCCTCTCCCTTCTCCCTTATTGTTCATGTACAATTGCGTGGGAGGATCCATTTTCTTCCTCCCATGGTTTTTATCCATATTAGTTCTAGGTATTTATTTATTCAATCCATCAGAGGATATTGAACCCCCTTAGTAAGGCTTATCACACCCTTACCTCCCTTATCATTTATCTTGAATCACTAATCACTAAATCCATTTGAGCTATTTTTCCCTATTTTTAGGGCCCTCGACGTAAACTATGATCCATGAAAATCTACTTTGAATTAGAGCTCTATATCGGACATTCATGCATCTATGAGTCTAATGTAGGTGGTTTATATCTTAGTTTATGTTTTCACAGTCATTTTGGGGGTTTGGTTTTTAGCCCTCCTTTGGAAAATTGAGTGATACCCCTCATGCTTTATATCAAATTGACCATGTGACATGTGGGATGCTGTTGGGCATGCCCAATTCCTTTTTATCTCAAGAAATGCCATGCTAGAGGTCATTTATCTTTATGATGGTTTGTTCAAGGGTGTCAAATTAATTTTAATTTATTTGTTTAATTTTTTTTATTAGTTAATTAAACCAAAGGCATTCAATACCAACATGATAAATTGACATGTCTATTTAGTTATGAAATTCAATATTATTAAATTTAACTGTTTGTTTAATTTGAATTAATATATATATATATATATGCTACTTGGGATAAGATGAAATGATAGAGTGTAATGTGATGAGACTCATTGGGTTGTGAGGGGAATGGATCGGGGAATTGTGGTGGCTAGGAAATTATGATTTAGGAAATGTTGATTGTTTGGTTAGACTTGGCCTATATACCTGGGTGGTGTTGACCATCATTTGGGTGTTGTGGACATCAGATTGTGGTGGTGGGGCTATCAAGTTGGGCATGGACCATGATATTAGGATGATAAAAGACCATCGGTTTTGAGTGACATGATCATAAGGAAATAAGGTTTCAGTTAGTGTGACTTAGGTATTATTAATTTGTGATTAAAGATCAATCTTGTTGTCCAATGTGTTGAATTGAGTCTTGTACACACATGATGACTCTTTTGATGGGTTATTTTTGAGAAATAATGTGGGTAGAGGCCCCTTGTAGTGTGGATTTGGAAATGGTTTTGGGTGATTTCCATAGAAAGCCATGTGGAAGGTGAGAGCCTTCAGATGTCATTGTTGAGGCTAATAGTTGGGGATTGAGGCCTATCAAGATTGAGGTAATGGTACTGTAAATATATTGAATGTTGGACATTGTCCTTCCTTGGGAAATCATTCCATTGGCCAAATGGGACTTTTATTTGAGTGCCGATATCATTGTTCTTTTGATTTTTGGTTCTTGGGGTGATGTGTGATTTTGAGTAGGGGTCTATGAGACCAAGTTTCTATATGCATGGGAGTGACTTTGGGATGTCAGTATTTATTAGGACACAAGGTGTCAAGAGGCTTGTGGTTTCAGATTACATGATTTGGCATGGAACTAGAGGGTTCAATTGGGTTGTCGACATTAGGGATACCTTGGGTCATGTTAAAGGAACCTCTCAACTATTTTTATTCCATTGTTGTTTGAGGCAGGTGTTGGAGTCTTAGTACATGTTGGGCTCCAGGGAAGCTCATGTTCAGTTATTTCATTATGTTGTTTAATTTTTATTTATATTTCATGCATACTTAAACACTTATATTAGTTATGAACCCTTGGGTGGTATCCTACTGATATTCTTTCTTACACCCTGCATGGGTCCTTTGAGTTTTTTATAGACATTATGTCATTACATTCAGGTAATGTATCAACCTCATAAGCTGGATCATAGTGCAGTTTTACATGGGATGTTGGAAAGGGACCTTGAGGTCATGCCTAGATGAATATTTCTGTTTTAGTTTCCTTTAATTATGTCTTGTATCGACATGCTATATATATATAACTTGAAATGGTAGGACATTTCCAAACCTATTTTGTATATTAACAAGTACAACTGGATATGAAATTCATGGTTTTCTTGTTTTTTTTGGGTAGTGGATATAAGTGGAATGATAATCTATTTATTTTTCTTCTACTACTTCTATATTTATTACTTCGGCTATTTATTGTTATTGCATGTGATTACACTATTGAGAGTCAGGTTTATGTTTACTAATACTTTTATTTTTATTGTATGATATATATTAATACTTATACTAGTGTTATATATTTCCCCCGAGGGTGTAGTGTCCCCACTATAATCCATTTTAACCCTCTCTCCTAGTTAGAAGCTCGTGGCTTATAGGGAGGCATGCCTAAGGCCAGTAGCACCCAACTTGAAAGCACTGTCTGGGTGGATAATCGGGTCAGTGGTGCTATATCCATCATTGAAAGTGGTGATTTTTGTATAGTTTATACTCACCATCTGTTAATTTGTTCTAGGTGTCACTATAGTACACCCTTTCATTACATAGAAAAAATTGATTGTTCTGTTTTAAATTCTTTCTAGAAATTATAATTGTTGAGTCAATAAGTTTATCTTATGACTTCTCCATTCCTTATGGTTTTATTTTTTGAAAATCACAAACACTTTTTCTTAAATTCTGCCTTTTTCTTAAGTTCTGTTTTTTTCTTAAGATCCCAAATTTCCATTCTGTTATACTTACATATGTTTCATTACGATTTGTCATTCTATTATACTTATAGATGTATCATTATGATTTTCCATTATGATTATATTTAAAGATTTTTCATATCGTCTTTGTGATACTGAATCTGATGTATAAGTGATACAAACTTTGTGATACTGATTACGGTGTATAAGTGATACCGACTTTATGATACCAAATTTAGTGTATAAGTGATACCATATTTGTGATACTGATTCCAGTGTATAAGTGATACCATCTTAATGATATTGAATCTGGTGTATAAGTGATTCTGATTTTATGATTCCGATTACGGAAAAAATGAGATACCAGTTTCTCAATCTGAATTACTTTTCCTTATGAATCCATTTTCTTGATAATTTTTTTCTTAAGAATACATTTTTCTTGATAATGTTATAGTTTTTTAAATGTATCATTCCAATATTATCGGATTTCAGGTTTTATTTTATATAACACTTATCTTTAACTTAACATCATTTTTTTACTTGAAATGATGTTGTAAAATATGTTACAAATTAACCATTAAATGTTTGACATGTGTCTAGGTCCCTCTAAAATTTAAGAAAAAAATGACCATTGGAGAGGAACTGACCGTTGGGAAGATTTTCCTATAAATACAAGTCCATTTGAATGAGAAAATAACTTTTGACAACTTGGACTACATTGTAGAGGGTGAATGAAATTGATGCATGTGAAAAAGATATGAAGTGATTTCTAGAGAGAGAGGCTCTTTCGACTATTAGTGCTTCATGTGGATATCATGAAAAACTTGTTCGGGTGTGAATAACTTGTTCAGACTTGCTTTGTGCAGACTCCGATCATGCTTACCATGGGCTTATGGGTTTAGAAGACAGAGGTTCCCATTTACTTATAAATCAATGGATTGCAGGGATAACAAGATAGATATCGATATTTAGTTTGAGGGCTTACCTGGGTTTGGGTAAGACAGACTTTCTTGAAAGTGTAATTCAAGGAACCTTTATCCAAGGTTGTTGGATACCCTTATCTCTGGGTTAAAATAATCTTGTTGTTACTTGTTTTCTATTTGAAGTTGTTTTATTTTCTCTGTAATCTTAACTTTGTTAAAGATAGAAAGTAGAACATTATTATACTTTCTAATTCCATTAATCTGATTATATTACATATTCTATATGCTCTAAGGTAGAATCATTCATTTAAGAAAATGTTTCTTTTAGAGGTGTTGTGTATGTTGGTTTAATGTTGTTAATATAAACTTCAAAGGTTCCAAAATAATTTTTAAAGAATAAAATTAACCCCCTCTTGTATATTGATCATCTAAATTCATCATTTAGATCCTACAATTGATATCAGATCAGGTCTCTGAAATACTTATATCCACATATAAGTTTTCTTGCTGAAGTTTTATTTTTATTATTTTATTATAGACTTTTAATTCTAATAAGTTCTGTGGAAAGAAATTCTTTTTAGTATGGCAGGCATTCATGTTGGATCTCTAGATAATCTCAATCCTACTAGACCACCAATCTTCGATGGAAATGACTATGAGTATTGGAGAGGAAAAATGAAGGCCTTTGTGATAAACACAGGTGTAGACAACAATATTATGTTAACTGGATATTATAAGATTCCTAATAAAGAACTTAGAACCTTTACTAATCCAGAAAAGGTGGAATAACAGGTGAACTTTAAGGTATGTAATACTTTGATTTGTTCAATAAATAGAAATATATATATATATATATATATATATCCAAATTTTATCCTCTGAAGCTGAAAATAGTATTTGGAAGAATCTTTTAGTAACTCACTTTTGAACTTCCAAAGTTATCGAAACTAGAAGAGCTATGCTCATAGCTGAGTATCATGGTTTCTGCTTTCCTTATGGAGAACCTATATGTAAGGTACAACAAAGATTCATGAATATTGCCAAAAACTTACAATCAATGGGTGATAAAGGCTTAGATTATGAATCTCTTGTAGAAAAGATTATATATATTATGCCTAAAGAATGAGAATCCAAGAGATCTGCTATAGATGAAAATAGAAAAGTTACAAATATTTATCTCAATGAACTTTTTGGAACCCTTATTCAACACAAAACCAATATGAAGAGAGATACTGATAATATTAAGAGGAAGAATGAAAATAGAGGTGTTTCTTTTAAAACTAATTCAAATCATACGAAAACCAAGACTCCTGAGAGAGTTACAAGATCTAAATATAAGAAGGTTGTTGTTCAATCTGAATCTAGTGAATGTGAAGCATCAGAAAATGAGTTAGACAATCTTGCTTGGAGGATGAACATGATTTTTCGGTAGAAGAGATTTCAATATAGATACAAGAAGAAATATGGAAAAGATACGAAAGATGAATAAGTGACAAGCTATGAATGTAAAAGAACTGGTCATATCAGACCTGATTGTCCCTTACTTAAGAAAAGAGATAATAAGGACATTAATTCTAAGAGAAACAAGAAGAAGTTCTATAGATCAAAGCACAAGAAAGTCTTAAAATCCAATGACACTTGGAGTGCCAATGGTGGAGAATCTTCTGATGATTCTTCAGATTATGAATCTTCTGAGGAAAAGAAAATAGGTTTAATATCCTGAGATCCATTTCAAAATCAATGTCTTATGGATAAGGTATGATCTTCTGAATCCTTAGCCAATATTTCATTGAAGGAATATCTTCCTGATAAAGATTTTTCATCAGATGGAGAATATTCTTCATCAGATACTAATAATGATTTTCCTTCTTATGAAGAAGTTTCTAGGTTTCCTAAGCTGCTAGAGAAAATAAATTTTAATGTTTCTAAAAAAATTTGAAAACTCAAATTCTAGAGAATTTATTTTAACTAAATAAATTTCAGATCATACCAAATATGTTGATAAGAAAAATGATGTTTTAGAAAATCTTTCTAAGAAACTTGAGGAAGCTAATTCTGAGAAGGATAAGATTTCTAAATATCTTAAAAATTTGTCTTTTGAAAAAGATGTTTTAGAGGATAAACTTAACTCAAAGTCTATTATTCTAGAGGAAATGAATTTAGTCCTAAGACTAATGTATCAAATTTTTTCTTTAAAGAAACTTCTTGTAAATTTTACTTCTCATAAGAAAATTTTTGACAAGATGTATTCTCAGATCCGACCTCATGGTAATAATCAAGGATTTGTTATTCTCATGAAAAACCTATTTTTAAAAACAATTATTTTGTTCCTCGAAGATATCCTTTTTTTACCAAATGGTAAAGTGGTGGGAATTGGAAGAAGAACTATTCTTTAAATAATGTTTAATCTCTTGGGTTTGATAAAGCATAATTTTCAAAACAAATTTGGATACCCAAAATTTTATTATCTAACAATTCTATATCCAAGCAAGTTTGGATTTTGAAAACCTAACTCTTCCTTTTTAGGTCAATTAAGGAAGTACCCACAACATATGGTACATGGATATTGGATGTTCCTAACACATGACTGGAAACAAAGACTGTTGCAAAAAGATTTTAAAGACTAAAGGTTGAAAAGTAACCTTTGGAGATAACTCTCGAGGAGAAATTGTTGGTATATGCAACATTATTCTTCTTGGAAAATTTAATTTCAAATATTTTATTTGTTAAAGGCCTTAAGCACAACCTCATCAACATAAGTCAATTATGTGATGAAGGATACCTTGTTAATTTTAGGAATGAAAAGTTCTTAGTATGAAATTATAAGGATGAATTTATTCTCTCTGCCCAAAGGCAAGAGAATGTATACACACTAAACCTAGAAGAATTTAGAACTCATGATCTTCTTTGCCTAGGTGAAATTTAAGATCAATCTTGGATTTGGCATAGAAGACTAGGACACTGTAACTTAAGGAATCTTATTAAACTTTCTAAGAAAGAACTTGTTAAGGATTTACCGGATCTTAGGTTTGATTCTTTAAAAGTCTTTGATCCTTGTCAATATGGCAAGCAACATAAATCTATCTTTAAATCTATAAGTGATGCTAAAACTTCTAATGTATTACAATTAGTGAACATGGACAACTAGAAGCATTGGAGGAAAATACTATGTGTTTGTCTCAGTTTATGACTACAATAGATTTACTTGGGTATATTTTCTCTCAAAGAAATCTAAATATTTTTCTTACTTCAATGTTTTCATAGATCAAGTTAAAAATGAGAAAAAACTTCCATTGATAACTATTCATTGTGATCATGGAGGAGAATTTCAAAATTCTGATTTTGAAACTTTTTTGTAGTAAAACGGTATTACTCACAAATTTTCAGCTCCAAAAAATCCTCAATAGAATGGTGTTGTTGAAAGAAGAAATTGTATTCTTCAAGAGATGACTAAAACAATTTTGAGTGAATATTCTATAGCTAAACATTTTTGGGATGAAGCTGTATGTACTACCTGTTATACTATAAATCGAGTTTTAATTAGAAATTTTCTTAATAAAACACCTTATGAGTTATAGAATGGACGCAAAATAAAAGTATCTTATGTTAATGTTTTTGTTTGCAAAGTATTTATCTTGAATAACAAGGATAACTTACATAAATTTTCACCCAAATCCGATGAAGGAATATTCCTAGGCTACTCCACAAACTCTAAGGCATATAGAGTTTTTAATAAAAACTCTTGCACTGTGGAAGAAATAGTACATGTTAATTTTGATGAAAATGATCCTTTTATTTTCAAATAACCTGAACTTATTTCAGATATATTTTCTAAAAATGATCACCAAACTTTGATAGAAGACCTTTCAGATAAGTATGATATTCAAGAAAATGTTTCTGAAACATTTACTCCTGAAGATTCTCTACCCTATGTTGATGATCAAGTCTTTCAAAACCCAAGTCAGCTATTACTTTGAAATCATCCCAGTGATAATATCATTAGAAATGTTAATAAAAAAAAGAACTATAAGTTCTTTAAGGAATGAAGTTTAACATGTTGCTTTTATTTCTCAATTTGAACCAAATACTCCTGAAGAAGCCTTGGATGATGAAGATTGGATAAAGGCCATGTAAGATAAACTCAACAAATTTGTAAGGAATCAAGTTTGGACCATGGTTGAAAAACATAAGGAAACCTATGTTATTGGTGTAAAATGTGTTTTAAAAAAAAAATGCAATGAAAATGGAGTTATTGTTAGAAATAAAGCAAGATTAGTTGCTAAAGGCTATAACCAACAAGAAAGAATAGACTATGAAGAAACCTATGCTCCTGTAGAAAGACATGAATCTATTCATATTCTTCTATTCTTTGCAGAATTATTTAATTTCAAACTTTATCAAATGGATTTAAAGTGTGCTTTTCTTAATGTTTATGTACAAGAGGAAGTCTATTTAGATCAACCCCTGGCTTTGAAGGTATAAAACATCCTAATCATGTTTATAAACTTACCAAAGCTCTGTATGGACTTAAACAAGCCCCTAGATCTTGGTATGATAGACTTTCAGGATTTTTTTCTTCAAAATAACCATGTTAAGGGAACTTATAATCCAACCATTTTTTAAGAAAAATAACAATGATGTTTTGATTGTACAAATTTATGTTGATGACATCATCTTCGGATCAACTCAAAAATCCTTAACTATTTCCTTTGCGAATCTTATGAAATCTGAGTTTGAGATGAGTATGATGGGTGAGTTAACATTTTTTATTGGTTTTCAAATTTCTCAAAAACAAAAGGGAACTTTCATATCTCAACATAAGTATATCAAATATCTTCTTAAGAAGTTCAGGTATGATAATTCTAAGAGTATAATTAATCCTTTCAGAACCTCTAATACTCTTGATATTGATGAAGTAGAAACCTATGGATCATGCATATTATAGAGGGATGATAGGAAGTATACTCTACTTAATATCTAGTTGAGCTGACTTAATGTTTTCAGTATTTTATGTGCAAGATTCCAAGAAAATCCTAAAGAATCTCATTTAAAGGTAGTGAAAAAAATGTTCGCTACTTAAAGGGAACTTTAGATTTGGGACTTTTTTATTCTTCTAGAAATAATTTTGAACTTAATAGTTTTTCATATAATGAATTTAGTGGTTGTAAAATGGATAGAAAAAGTACATATGGAAATTTTTATTTCTGAGGATATTATTTAGTTTCCTGGTCATTCAAGAAACAACATTCTGTAGCACTTTTCACTGCTGGAGTTGAATATGTAGCAGTTGGAAGTTGTTGTGCTCAAGTGTTATGGATACAACTAACACTCACAGACTATGGTATGAGTTTTACTAAGACTCAAATAATGTGTGACAATACAAGTTCCATTTTTCTATGTAAAAACCCTGAACATCACTTTCTTGCAAAGCACAAAGATATTAGACATCACTTTCTTAGGGATCACACACTTAAAGAAGATATTATTCTTCAATTCATTGGAACACAAGAATAACATGATAATATTTTTACAAAAAAATTATCTTCCAATATATTTGAATACATTAAACAAAATATAGGAATGATCTCTGTAAGTTAATAATTCATATCTACTTCTTATTTAAATCATCTCCTAACATTAAACTACTCTTTATTTCAAAAGAAGTACATATTCTTTCTTATTTTCATTATTTTCTTAAGATTTTTTTAAATTTTTTATCTTTACATAAGTTTTTTTAAGAAATTTTGGTATTAGAAATTTAGGTATTATAAATTTTAGTATTATAAATTTTGGTATTAGATGTTTTGTTATCAAAAATTTTGGTATTCAAAATTTTAGTATTGCAAAATTCATTATTGGAAGTTTCGGTATTGAAATCCTGGATTTTAAAACTTCCAAGAGAATTCTTATAGTACTAATAAATTCCTTAGAGTATTCCAAAACGTACACCTCCTTACTCTTTATATTCTTATCTTAAGTCTTATTTTTTGGTTTTTTCAAATTTTAAATTTCGGTTTACATTATTTAAAAGATCGGAATTCATATTTTTTTAATCATCCTCAACCATTAGATCTGATCAGGTTCTTTTCGGCTGTTTGATTATCTTAAGGAATTTTAAAGGTCATATCCCTATATATATAAGGGGTGCCTCATTTATAAGCACTGCACCATCCTTACAGATCTCTGTGCTGAAGCTCTGTTGCCAACAAAGTTTTCGTTTTGATTCTTTTGTCTCTATCACCCTGAAAGACTCCTGAATCCTCAGCAGATCAGATGCCGATTACAATGGAAATAAAGGATTGGTAAATCTTTAGGGAAAGGTTTATTTTCCCTAACTTCTTTTCAAAATATGACTCCCTTATCTCTAAGGTGATAATAATTAATAGATGGGAAAATTTTTGTATGTCTAAGGAGAAAAGTATTGATCCAGTTTATCCTGACCTGGTTATTCATTTCTATGAATCTGTTACTTTCTTCCAAAAGGATAGTATGGATTTATTTAAGTTCAAATGTTATGATAAGACATATATAGTCTCCTATAAGAATGTGGAAAATGTTCTTAACATTCTGTATGAAGGGGAAATGATTCTTTGCTCTAAAAAACTCCCTGACAAGGAAGGTTCTTTTCAAAAAGCCAAAGCTATGGAGTATCTTGGTCTCAAGTATGTTTAGAATCCGAAGATTATGAATATTTCAAAAAACCATAAGATAGTATCTCTCTGAATGTAAGGATTTATTATACCAAGAAAAGGAGATAAGGACTCTATAAAGATATGTGATATATTTCTATTATACTTTCTTGTCAACTTAAGGAAGATCAACTATGTGAATTACATCTTTCTCACCATCCATGCAATAAAAGGTGGATCCATCAGATCTCAGATACTTAGGTATCCGACAACTATCTCCAGGATAATTTTCACATGCCTTCAAGAGTTGAATGTTCCATGTCGATCAGTCTCAAATCCTTTCAAGATTTTCTTACTTAGTGATGTCACTCTAAGAAGGATGAAGGTAGAGTTCTTATAGGAATCCAAGACTTTTTAAGAAATAGTTGTCCAAAACAAGGGAGATGTTCCAGAGAATTCAAAATCGGTACCCAAGAAAAAAAATAGGAAGAACCTAGCATGCCTATACCAGTTCCTGATGTCCCGGTATCAGCACCTCCTCCTACAAAGAATCCGAAAGCCTATTCTGATGCAACAGTGGAAAATTAGAGAGAAATGGAAGCTATCAGAAATGAAGGAGATCCTTCCTTTGGATTAAATCCTTTAGAGGCTAAGGCCTTAAAAATTCAACAAGCTGAAAATCTTGAGAAATAAAGAAAGGAGAAGTTCTAGAAGAAGAAATATTTAGAAGCTCAAGTGTGTTATTCCCTTCTAAAAGATATATAAAAGAATTCTCAATAAGTATAAGAATCTGAATTTTTTTATAAGAAACTAGTTGCCACTACAGAAATCCAGAAATCCAAGAAAGTTCTATATATATCAGAACCTATTCAAGAAATAGAAGATCAGATAGTTCAGGAAGACTATGATTATGTTTTAAGGGAAGTGGAAGACTATATTGGAACTCCTTAGAGTTTTGTCTCTAAATCTATTTTAGAAGAACAATTTGAAGTACAATTTGAAGAAGAATAACAAGAAGAAATTTATGTGGAAGAAGAAGATAAAGAAGAGGTTGATCATAAAGGTGGTGAAGAAGAAGAGTTTCAATAGGAAGAAGATGAACATGGAAATATTAATGTTATCCAAGTTTCAGATGAGAAATCTACAGTTCAAAATTCTATCGAAGGAAAAAGTGTTTTGGTTGCCTCATCTGAAAAGAAATGCCTTAGAATTTTTTCAAAAGAATATAAAAGCTGCATTCCTTAACTCGAATATGAGTTGAGAAAGGAAAAGATGTTTCAAGTTATGAATCCTATTCATCTGTTGAACATGACTTTGTCAAGCTATCTTTAAGAAAGTTGGTCAACACCATTCTAGTTCATGAAAATATAGATGCCCAAAGTCAAATGATGCAATAAACCCTAAATCAAAAGACAGAATCGACTAATATGCTTATGGACATGGTGGTCAAGCAAGAAGAAGACTTTAGTAATATTTTGATTTATTACAAAGCTCAGAAGGTGACTTGTAAGAAAGTATTTAATCGTAAAATAACTATCAATGTAGAGCTAAGACAATTTAGTGATTTCATGGATTCAATAAATGGAGCTTTCAATACCTGTGAAACTGAGTTCAACAAGGTCAAGGCATCAATCTCAGAGAAAGGTAGTCAACTCAATTCTGTTGCCCGATCTGTTAGCAGTGAGAAGGAAGTCAGAGCCGAATTAGAGAGAAATGTGGATGCTTAAGAAGAAAGGATCTTGTTATTAGAAAAGAAGAATCATGATCAGGATATGTTGTTGAAGAAGTTCAAAGGAGATCAGAAGGAAGTGAAGAAACTAAAAGCCTTGATAAATAAGATGTTTTCTGAGAAAAAGAAGGATAAATGATTTTTGTCTTTACATTCTAATGTTTTGATGAAATCTAAACCTTATTTCCAAAATTTCTATAAGAAGATTCTTTCATGTCTTTCTTTTGTTTTCAAATGTATGCTTTATTAACCTTACAGGTACATCTTATACATCTCTATTCCTTTCCCTCTTTTGGAAAATCACAAAGGGGGAGAATTTATTCAAAGGAAGAATTTAATGAAGATATCAAAAGAGGAGAATCTATTAAGGAAGAGTATGGTAAGAAAGGATAATGTACAAGTAAGGGGGAGTTTTCTATTAAGAAGATATGTTAATCTAAGGGGGATATTTCTTATTAAAAAAGAAAACCAGATACTAAAGATCAAGAATATGATCCTTAGAAAACATAACCTAAGGGGGAGTTAGTCGTATTCATCATAAATCTCATTCAAAGGGTGAGATAGGTTTTTTATACTTGTTTATCTAAGTCAATATTTTCTTCCTTAGAAAAGTTGTTTGTGCTTTCCAAAAGGGGGGATATTTTTGAGTTAATAATATTATCTTATTACTTCTCTATTCCTTATGGTTTTATGTTTTAAAAATCACAAACAATTTTTCTTAAATTCATTATTTTTCTTAAGTTATTTTTTTTCTTAAGATCCAGAATTGCGATTCCATTATACTTATAAATGTTTCATTATGATTTGTCATTCTATTATAATTATAGATGTATCATTACAATTCTCCATTCGGATTAGATTTACCATTTTTTCATACTGTCTTTGTGATGCCGAATCTGGTGTATAAGTGATACCAACTTTGTGATACTGATTCTGGTGTATAAGTGATATCGACTTTATGATACTGAATCTGGTTTATAAGTGATACCATCTTTGTGATACCGATTCTGGTGTATAAGTGATACCATCTTTATGATACCAAATCTGGTCTATAAGTGATTCTGATTCCTAAATAAATGAGATACTAGTTTCTCAATCTGAATTAATTTTACTTGTGAATCAGTTTCATTGATAATTTTTTTCTTAAGAATCCATTTTTCTTGATAATGTTAGAGTTGTTTAAATGTGTTGGACTCCTCAAGTATTAATCATGATTTACTAATCACAAATCCTACTAAACATCGTTAACTCCTGTAAATTATATCACAATCATGTGTATTCATGTGTACTATTATTTAAGTAGTCTCATGCTTTTTGAAGATCCATTCAAGATATCAATTTCTATAAATTCAGTCTACTTAATTTATAATATCTTTGATATACTCTAATAATACCTTCTTTGACAAAATGATTAAGTCTAATCCATTCTATTATCATAATTACTTAAGTCTGAATACAGTTATCTTGAAAAGTCTAAGACACCATGAGTCTGCCACGGGTTATTTCTGTCTGGCACCGTGAAGCAGACACCATGAAGCAGACATCATAAAGCAGACACCGTGAATCAGACACTGTGAAGAAAACACCATGAAGTAGACACCATGAGACAAACACCATGAATCAAACACCATGAAGCAGACACCGTGAAGTAGACACCATGAAGTAGACACTGTGACCATGAGACATCATGACCGTGAGACATCGTGACTATGAGACACCGTGACCACAAGACACCGTGATCAATCTGGACATTGTGTGAAGGAGACACTGTTTCCATGACTTACTGTGACACTGTTTCTTAAACTATTTTGTTTACTTTCAATTTAATCTCTAATAGTCATATTTGAAGATTTTAAATGCACTGACATAATTAATGTCTCTTTGTAGACATATCATTTGACAGTACGAAGTACGAGGTGCGGTATCCATGAAACCTGTCAGCTTCAACACATGCATTACAACATAAAAGAGAAGTGTGGCCAAGAATCAAGGCATGTGATACTGAACAAAAAACAAGGTTGTGATCATGATAACAAAGAACAATGATAGAATTTAAAAGGATGGATTTTCATATGCAAGCAACCTGACTCTGCTGAAGAACATACGAAGTACACTGGAATCTAGAGAACATCTTCGCATATTCGAACCTCATGAAGAACACAAGAAGAATCACGAAACTATGTTTTAATAACAAGGACTCGAGATCTGTATCTAATTCATCTCAAGAAGTCCAGAGAAGCAAAGACTAAAACTCAGAGCATTTCTAACCCCATCTCCATATTTCTGCTCTGTTGTGTATCTGTTTATTACCTTTCGAGTAGAGTGTGTACCTATAAAACAACACACTTTGTCTCCTACATCAAACTAAAGGATATAAGATATCCTTACTCAAACCTCCTTTTTTACTCTTGATACCCACTAATAAGTGTGGAAGATGTCCTTGTGTGGCCTAGTTATTTTTTACCCACAAAAACTATGGAAGAGGTCCCTATGTGACCTAAATAGTCTGTGTACTATTGTTAACCTAGATACGGGTGTGGATCAAAGTTTATTTATATAAACTGCTTGGTGGCAGGTGATCACCAAGTGGAGTGGATTAGGTCTCAGATTGAGACTGAACCACTTGTTTCATATCTACTGTGCTGCTAAATTTAGTGTTCTATGTTTTATTGCTTTACTGTATAATTAAAAAACCACTAATTTCCCTTTGACTGTTAGTCTTAGAAAGAAGTTATAACTGGATTGTCTTAGCAGATTAACTTCACAAGTAATATTAATAATAAAAATTAAGATTACTGAGAATTAATCAATCTTCTGAGAAGTTACCTAAATAGTCTAACTCTTATAACAGTATAAACTTGATTAACTGGTCTATATTTAATCTTTGGGGAAACATTTTTAGAAATAATTTTTAAATTTTTTTTTATAGTTGCTCAATTCACCAATCCCCTCTTAAGTAATCTACTCTGACCAACATTTGGTATCAAAGGAGTTTATTAGAACTCTTTGTAATCTTATTCAACTGTGATTGTAATTGTACTTTAATGATCTATAAATTTCTGTTAATTATAAATTTCTAGCTCTTTTAAAGTAATAATTTATTATGGAAAATATATTGGAAGGTGCTGAAACCAATAGAACACCATTCTTTAATGGAACCAACTATGCTCAATGGAAAATTAAAATGAAAATGCAATTAGAGAGTATGAGTTTTGAAATTTGGTCATCCATTATAGATGAATACAAAAATCCTGCTACTGATAGAATCACATGGCAAGAACCAACCAAAAATGCCTACAATAACAATTGAAAAGCTATGAATTCTTTATACTTATCCTTAAAAGATGAAGAGTTTAATAGAATTTCTTCTTGTAAAACTACCCATGAAATTTGGGATACCTTTTCTATCTCATATGAAGGAACATATAGTGTAAAATAAATGATACTTAATACTTATACTATCAAATATGATAATTTTAAGATGAAATCTGATGAACCTATTTTTGACATGTAACTTAGGTTTAATGAGATTGTCAACACAATGATTTATCTTAGAAGAGAAGTCACTGCCAAGGAACAGATCATGAGAATTCTTAGATGTCTACCTGACATATGGAGGGGAACCTTTTTCTTTATTAGAGAATCATGCAACATCAGCAAGCTACCTGTAAAAGAACTCATTGGGAAACTGATTATGTATGAAGAAGAACTGAAAGTCAACAAGGAAGAGGAGGATGAACCAAAGAGGAAATTTGTTGCATTCAATACCACCACCTCTAAGCACAAAGACAAAGGGAATCTGGAAGCTTCTGTAGAAAGCTATACCAGTAAACAATCATCAGCTGACATTGATGAGAAGATAGCTCAACTAGCCAGAAGATTCAAATGATTTTACAAAAAGAAGAACTTTTTCAGAAAGCCTAACTTTAAGGTAAAATATGACCAAAAAAGGGAACTTGAAGAAGGGATAAAAAAGAAGTGACAAGACTGATGAAATTGTATGATTGAATGTAAGCATAAAGGACATATAAAGGCTGACTATCCAAAGCTCAAGTACAAAAATAAATATGAGGACAAGGACATGAAGTACAAAAAGGAAATGAAAGCAACCTGGAGTCCTTATGAGGATAGTTCAAGCGACTCAGAGACATCACATGATGAACAGGATAACAAAGACAATATGTGTTTTATGACAAACACATCTGAGGTAACACTGGACTCTTCTGTACATAATTCATACTATTATAAAGATGATATTGAATATGAAAATATGACCAATGATGAAATGTTTTAATATTGTAACATTCTTGACAAAACATGAAATGAACTAAAATACGAATATAAATCATTGAAGAAACAAAATGCTATTACTGTAATTGTCAAATCTGAACTCCAAACTGAAAAGGATATAAATGCTCAACTGCTCAAAGAAAACAATGAATTAAAAATGTCTAATGAGAAATTAAAGAGTGACTTGGAAAATTTTACTAATGGAAAAAATACACTTACCCAAATTCTAGGAAAAAAAATTTCCCCTAAATACAACACTGGCATTGGTTATCAACCTGGTAAAAGAATCCTTGGTAGAACACATTTTGATTCAAAATCTAGGACATACAATTTTACTCCCAGTTCTGGACTCAAATCAACTAATTCAATCCATGATACAATTCTACTGTTTCAAGTTTTTGTTGACTAAATACAATTTATTTTTCAGATACTTTACATAATTATTATAGGAAACCTATGAGGAAAATATGGGTTTCAAAAGCACTTATTACAAATATTACTAGACCCAAACAAGTATGGGTACCAAAATCTTTTTTTTCATAATCTTTTTGAAGGAAAGCTACTTAAAGATCTCCTACAAAATTCTATGGTACTTGGACAGTAGATGTTAAAGGAATATGACAGGAGACTACTCATGCTTCAAGAACTTGATAAAAGTAGATGGAGGACATGTCACATTAGGTGACAACTCTAAGGGAAATATTATTGTCCTCGACCAAATTGGTAACTCTAACTCAGTTTTAATTTCTAAAGTACTGTTTATTTATGGTTTAAAATATAATCTACTTAGTATGTCACAATTTTGTGATGATGGATTTCATGTTAGATTTGAAAATGGTGCTTGTAATGTCTTTAGTTATAAAGGTGAATTAGTATTTTTTGAATTAAGAAATAAAAATGTTTATTCTGTTAATTTAGATTCCTTAGCATCTCAAAATGATTCATGATTAAGTGTGTTTCATAAAGAATCTTGTCTTTGGCATTGGATACTAGGACACTATAATGTTCACTCCCTTAGAAAGCTAACTAGAAAAAGCCTAGTTAAAGACTCACCCAAACTTGAGTTTCCAAATGACAAAGTGTGTAATCTCTGTCAAAAGGAAAAACAACACAAAGTTTCCTTTAAAACAAAGAAAGAAGTTTCAACTTCTCAACCTCTTGAACAGGTTCATATGGATTTTTTTGGACCATATAGAGTTTCTAGTTTAAATGGGAAGCACTATGTTTATGTTATTGTCGATGAATTTTCTTGATATACTTGGACCTTGTTTATGGATCACAAAAGTGAAGCCTGATATTATTTTACTAAATATTCTAAGTCTGTAGAAAATATTAATGGACTTAGAATTAAATCACTAAGAAGTGATCATGGTCGTGAGTTTGAAAATCAAGAGTTTGAATCCTTTTTCTCACAAAATGGTTATAGTCACAATTTCTTTGACCCTAGAACACCTCAGCAGAATGAAGTTGTAGAGAGAAGAAATAGAACCCTGTAAGAGATTTCTAGAACAATGCTTAGTAAATATGACCTACATATTTATTTTTGGGCTGAAGCTATCAATACATCATGATGCATAATCCATAGAGTGTTGATCAGACCTATTCTTAAGAGGACTCCTTACGAATTATGGGACAATATAAAACCCAAGGTTAGCTACTTCAAAGTCTTTAGTTACAAAGTCTATATTCTTAATACCAAAGACAATCTTGAAAAATCTGCATCCAAAAGTGATGAAGGTATCTTTTTAGGATATTCCATGTCTAGTAAATCCTATAGAGTGTTTAATAAAATAACTAAATGTGTGAAAGAATCTATTCATGTCAAATTTTATGAAACATATCCACATGATCCTAAAACCATCCTACAAAATATGGAGGATGATGTATCATATTTGAACATAAATTAAAAACCCTCAAATTCTTCTGTGAAAGAATCTATGAAAACTTACAACCCTGGAAATTCCTTAGAATCAAGTCACAATAAACCCGAATCTGTTGATGAACCTGAAATCACTAGTCCCTCTTTTTCTAGAACTGTTAGAACCCTTAAGAACCATCCCTTAGATGTTGTTTTAGGAGACATAGACAAAAGAACTCAAACTAGAGCTTCTCTTAGAAATCATGTTGAACATAAATTCTTCTTATCACAACTTGAACCTACAGACATTAATGACGCTATCAATGATGAATTTTGGGTGATGGCTATGCAAGAAGAAATTAATCAGTTTGAAAGAAACAAAGTTTGGAAACTTGTTGAAATACCCAAGGAAACATTTACCATAGGCACTAAATGGGTGTTTATAAATAAGGTAGATGAAGCTGGTAACATAGTTAGAAACAAGGCTAGATTAGTTGCACAAGGCTATAGTCAAGAAAAAGGAATTGACTATGAGTATAACTTTGCACCAGTAGCCAGACTTGAAGCCATCAGAATCCTACTTGCCTATGTTGCACATCTAAATTTCAAACTATATCAAATGGATGTTAAGAGTGCATTCTTAAATGGGTATATAGATGAGGATGTTTTTTAGAAAACCCCCATGGATTTAAAAACCCCAGCTTTCCAAATCATATTTTTAAACTATGAAAAGCTTTATATGGTTTAAAGCAAGATCCAAGAGCTTGGTATGATATATTGAGTAATTTTCTTATTTCCAAAGGTTTTACAAAAGGAATAGCTGATACTACCCTATTTATAAAATGAATTTATAATATTGTTTTAGTTTTTCAAATCTATATAGATGGAATTATTTTTGGATCTTCGAAAAATTCTTTATGTGTTTATTTTTCTAAAATGATGCAAAATGAATTTGAAAATGAGTTTAATGGGTGAACTAAAATTCTTTCTTGGATCTAAAATCTTTCAAAATAATGAAGGAATTTCTTTAACTCAAAGTAAATATAATAGAGATCTTCTAAAACATTTTTGGATTGTATAGCACTAAAAGTAGTGACACTCTAATGAGTACCACTTGTATGTTAGATCTTGACGATGATAGAAAATCTGTTGATCAAACCACTTATAGATGAATGATTGGAAGTTTACTCTACTTAACTGCTAGTCATCCGAACATTATGTTTAGTGTGTGTATGTGTTCTTGTTTTCAATAAAATTCTAAGGAATCTCATTTAAATGATGTAAATAGAATTTTCAAATACCTCAAGCATACACTTAATCTAGGACTATTTTATCCTAAATGACAATCATTTGAATTATTTAGTTATTTAGATGCTGACTTCAATGGCTGTAAGTTAGATAGAAAAAGAACCTCTAGAACATGTCACATTTTAGGCAAGTCACTAGTATCATGGTGTAGTAAGAAACAAAATTCTGTTGCATTATCTACTGCAGAAACTGAATACATTGCTGCTGGAAGTTGTTGTGAAATTTTTTTTGGATGAATCACACATTAATAGATTATGGATATCAATTCAGACATGTACTTATAAATTGTGATAACACAAGTACTATTACTATAAAAAAATCCAGTTTCACATTCTAGGACAAAGAAAATTGATGTAAGACATCACTTTTTGAGAGATCATTATCAAAAAGGTAATATCACCTTGAAATTCATTGGTACTGAATATTAGCTTGCTA
Source organism: Viscum album (assembly GCA_963277665.1). Taxonomy (NCBI): domain Eukaryota; kingdom Viridiplantae; phylum Streptophyta; class Magnoliopsida; order Santalales; family Viscaceae; genus Viscum; species Viscum album. Next base: position 1,824,887,609 of record OY728150.1, on the reverse strand, counting down.
ATACATTCACCAAACCATTAAATTTTGAGAGAATAGATTACATCATACATGAAATTGGCATGATAAATCTCAAATAGATATCTTACGTTTTACTGTTTCATGTCATACTGTTCAGTATCTTACTGTTTCAAATTTATGGTCTCATAGTTAATATTTTGTGATTACTGTATGACTATTACTGTCTCACCATAACACACTCCATGAAGTTCATTCACTGTCTCACCATGAAGTTCATTCACTATCTCACCGTGAAGTTTTTTCACTGTCTCACCATGAAGTTCTTTTTCTATCTCACCGTAATGAAGAAACACGGTCTCACCGTAATGTGTGTTTACTATCTCACCGTAATGACCAGAAATGGTCTCACTGTAAAAATTCTTTATGATTTTTTTGTTAAAACCCGTATTGTGGTAATTACCATTTTCACCTGTTTTCTTTTCCTGCACTTTTACTTTTTCAATGTTTGGTACTCCTAAATGATGAAATAAATAATGTATCACTCGATTATTCACTTGGGGTTTCTATTACTTACTCATTTCGAACCCTTCTTCATCCCTACAACCCTTCTCTCTCTCGAACCCTCAGTGAATGCTAGGAATTAAATGTCCTTCATTTTCGACACCTGAGAAGCACAACTCTAAGAAGAAGAATATTTCACCTAAGCTAACACCCGAAGGACCTTTAAATCCGAATCTGGTAAACCACATTGTTGTACCTGAGAAAGAGATTTTCCCCAAATGGATTTTTTTAGTAAGTCTCTGGTATTGAAAGTGTTAGAACAACAAGGTTGGTTAGAGTGGTTCTTGAAGGAAGATATACCAATCTACCCTAAGTTAGTGGATCATTTTTACTAGTACGTACAGTTCTCTTTTGATTCCGATGATAGTTATGTTGTAAGAACCTGGGTCAATGGAAAAATATGCTCATTCTCTTTGAGGTTATGGACTGCATGACTTAGGATACCTCATAAAGGCATTTATGAGGATTATCATAGAGGAAATCCACCTTCAACCGAATTATTTGATTTGGAAGATTCTCTGAAATCCTTAAATGGAAATGACACCCAGAGGAGAGACATTTCTACTAAACTAGATAGAGAATCAAGGCTCCTGTTCAATTTTATTCAAAATCTGGTTAGCCCCAGAAAAGGTGATTTTTCTGTTTTGAAATATCAATATGTGTTTCTGATCCACCTTATGAAAAATGGGCATAAGATCAACCTATGAAAGTATATCATACACCATATGTTTGAGATGATCAAAGTCACATCCAATTATACTTACCTATTTTATTCTTGGCTCATCTCATCCATGCTGCATGTCAAAGGTTTGGTTGCACCTAATGAAGAAGTTATAAAGGACTGTGAGTACTGCCTTTCAAAAGTAATCATCAAGAAGATGAAAATAAACTGTAATCCTTGGAAAAAGGAATTTGTGGAAGACAATGATATAATTTATGAGAAATTCAATCCATTAGAACATCCCTTAATACCAATAAATATTTCTAATCATGGTTTGGAACCAGATGAGATTATTGAGTATCATAAAGAAGAGGAGGAAGAGGCTGAAGTGCCACCTAGGGAAGCAATTTTTGTTGAGGAAGAAAAGACTACTTTTCCTCATAAAGTTCTTGAAGAAGAAGTCCCCACTCCTAAAGATGATGTTAATCTGGAAACTCAACCCAAGGCTGCAATAGAATCAGTTTTCAAAGAATTTGAAAAGAATGCCATGGAAGAACCTATAGTGGAAGATCCACCTGTTATGCAAGAATCCAATCTTGAGAAACTCCCAGTGGAACAATATGTTCTTGAAATAATCTCTTCAGCTGAAGAACAGATGGAGATAGATTTTCAGCTGGCTAGATAGAAATTGAGTGAGGAACTTAGAGATGTGCCTATGGAATTAGACCAAGATCCTAAGCTTTTCAGTCCTGAGAAGGAGGCACCTGTTGAGGGGGAGAAAAACCCAAATATTGAGTCTATTGAAGCTTCACATCAGACTGAGTAAAGTCCGGTAGACACTCAGTATAAGTTCCCTAGTTTCTATGACGTGGATGACTCTCAGTAGGTTTCATTAACAATCCTTGATCTTTCTGCTATATTCCAGTTGAAATTAGTCTCCAATATCTCACCTGAGAAGGAAACTGAGCCTGTACCAGTCCCTATTCGTGATCCTTTATCTGAACAACCATCTTTTGTGAGTAAGGATGATCTTAAAGAATTTGGTGCTACCCTCTTGTCTGGAGTTGAGAAACTCATGAATACCCAACCTCTTCCCATGACCAATTTAAGTGAGAGGGATGCCTCACTATTGTTGGAAAAGATAATTTGGAAAATACAACCTAAAATTCTTCATGAGATTAAAGAAGTAAGAGTTTAAAATAAGATGCTCAGTGATGAAGTGAATACTCTGAGAGGTATGATTGAGGACATGCAAAAAGAGATACACAAGAGATAAGACCTTGTTTCTACTCCTATATAACCTGTTGTTACTCAAATCCCACAGGTTATTGTGTCTCAGATAAAACCTATTTTAGCTTCCTTAGATGAAATGGTCGCTGAAAGGAACAAAAAAATTGTGAAGGAAATGAGATATCTTGTTCTCAATCTTAAAAAACTCACTGATGAGTACATCGGGTGTCTTCAAAAGGTTCTAGATCAACTAAAATCCCTAACCACCACTGTAAATGAATCTAAAGCATCTGGTCAATCCTTTAAGCCCCCCTTGGACCCTGATCTGATCATAACTGTAGTCAAAGAAGAGATTCAGAATGATCTCAGTGGTTTCAATATGGATTCTCTATATGATGTTGTCAATAACATTTATAGATTTCTTGAACTAGTCCAAATCCACTCAAAAATTTCTAATTATGCTTAGTAAGATATTACCAAGAAAGTGGATTTATACTTAAATAGAATCTTCTCTAAGACTGATATGAAAAATCATTTCAAGTATCTTGTAGAAAATCTACAAATTCCTCCTGTGACTCAAGATTTCAAGACCCAAGTACAGAAGCTCATCGAGTGTACTCAATTGTTTGCCAAGTTTATAGAGAACAAGGATGATTTTGAGAAATCCATGAAGTATGGTGGAGAGATCATTACAGATTTCATCAAACATATGAGGCCGTATCTTCACGTCCAGAGTATAGCCATTGTTGCTCTAGAAGCTGCACCTCTAAGACCTGGGCTTCCTACCTTCACTTCTTCCCTCGCCTCCACCACTATGTCTGTTAGCCATGCCCTGAGTTAGATCAGGCCTATGATTCTTGATCAACAACTGTTGAGATCTTCTATTGATACTACTTTGGATACATCAATCTTTGAAGGTCTTCCTTTACCCTCTTTATCAACCACCTCACTCCCTTATTCTACCTTGACCTATACCCCTATGGATTTATCTTCTACTACTGCTGCTAATGGCAAAGATAAGGCCAACCCATGAAGAAGAACAATGATTACTCTTTTTTGATAGGAAGGCTATTGCTTTTGTTTTGATCTTTTACATTTGTACTGAACCTTATTTTCTATTAATGGAATGTGCACTTTTGACTTCCCATATTCCATATTTTTGATAATCCCACAACAGGTATAAATTTCTATATGCCTTTTATCTCTATAGTTGAATCCAATATACACTTTGACTGTACATGATTTGTGATCATCAAAAAGGGGGAGATTGTTGGAATCCTCATGTATTAATCATGTTTTAATGATTAAAAATCCTACTAAACCTCATTAAATCCTATAAATTATATCACAATCATGTGTATTCATGTGTATTATTGTTTAAGTAGTCTCATGATTTAAGAATAGCCATTCAAGATCTTAATTTATCTAAATTTAGTTTACTTACTTTATACTATCTTTGATCTACTCTTGTAATACCTTATTTGAAAAAATGCTTAAGTATAATCCATTTTATTATCATAATTACTTAAGTCTGAATACAGTTATCTTGAAAACTATAAGACATCATGAGTCTGCCACTAGTTATGTATGTCTAGAACCGTGAAGCAGACACCGTGAAGCAGACACCGTGAAGCAGATACCGTGAAGCAGACACTGTGACCATGAGACACTGTGACCATGAGACACTGTGACCACAAGACACCATGACCACAAGACATCATGATCAATCTAGACACTGTGTGAAGATGACACCGTTTCCATGACTTATTGTGACACCGTTTCTTAAACTATTTTTTCAGCTTTCAATTTAATCTCTAACGGTCATATTTGATGATTTTAAATGCACTGACATAATTAATGTCTCTTTTTAGACATATCATCTGATAGTATGAGGTACGAGGTGCGGTATCCATGCAACCTTTTGGCTTCAACACATGCATTCCAAGATAAAAGAGAAGTGTGGGAAAGAATCAAGGTGTGTGATACTGAATGAAAAAAAAGGTTGTGAGCATGATAACGAAGAACACCAAGAGAATTTAAAAAGAAGGATTGTCACATTTATGCAACCCGACTCTTCTGAAGAACATACAAAGTACACTGGAATCCAGGTAACCTCTTCATATAGTTGAACCTCATGAAGAAAACAAGCTGAATCACAGAACTCTGTTTTACTAACGAGGACTCGAGATCTGCATCTGCTTCATCTCAAGAAGTCCAGAGTAACAAAGACTAACACTCAGAGAATTTATAAACCTATCTCCATATTTCTACTCTGTTGTGTTTCTATTTATTAGCTTTTGAGTAGAGTGTTTACCTGTAGAACAACACACTCTGTATCCTACATCAAACTAAAGGATATACGATATCCTTACCCAAACCTCCTTTTTACTCTTAATACCCATTGATAAGTGTGGAAGAAGTCCCTATGTGACCTGGTTATTTTGTACCCACTAAAACTGTGGAAGAGGTCCCTGTGTGACCTGAACAGTCTGTGTACTATTGTTAACCCCAATCCAGGGTGTAGATCAAAGTTTATTTATATAAACTACTTGGTGGCAGGTGATCACCAAGTGGAGTGGATTAGGTCTCGGCTTGAGACTGGACCACTTGTTTCATATCCGATGTGTGAATAAATTTAGTGTTATCTATTTTATTTCTTTACTGTATAATTCAAAAATCACTAATTTCACTTTGATAGTTAGTCTTCAAAAGAAGTTAAAACTGGATTGTCTTATTAGAGTAACTTCAAAAGTAATATTAATAACACAAATTAAGATTACTGAGAATTAATCAATATTCTACGAATTTACTTAAATAGTCAAACTCTTATAATAGTATAACCTTGATTAACTGGGATCTATTTAATCTTTGGGGAAACATTTTTAAAATAATTTTTACAGAAATTTTTATAGTTACTTAATTAGCCCCTCCCCTCTTGAGTAATCTACTTTGAACAACAAAATTTATCATTCCAATATTAATGTATTTCAAGTTTTCTTTTACATAACACTTATCTTTAACTTAACATAATTTATGTTACTTGAAATGATGTCTTAAAATCTATTAAAAACTAACTATTGTATGTTTGACATGTGTCTAGGTCCCTCCAAAATTTAAGGAAAATAAGTCTATTGGAGGGGAGCCGACCGTTGGGAATATTTGCCTATAAATACAAGTCCATTTGAATGAGAAAAGATTTTTTTGACAACTTGGACTACATTTAGAGAGTGGATGAAATTGATGCATGTGATAAAGATGTGAAGTGATTTATAGAGAGAGAGGCTCTTTCAACTCTTAGTGCTTCGTGTGAATGTCATGAACAACTTGTTCAGGTGTGAACAACCTTTTCAGACTTGCTTTGTGTAGACTCGGATAGTACTGATCATGGGCTTCCGGGTTTAGAAGATAGAGGTTTTAATTTCCTTCTAAATTGAGGGCTTACAGGGATAACAAGACAGATACTGATGTTAGGGTTGAGGGATTACCTAGGTTTGGGTAATACCGACATTCATGAAAGTATAAATCGAGGAACCTTTATCCAAGGTTGTTGGATACCCTTTTCTTTGGGTTAAAGGAATCTTGTTGTTACTTGTTTTCTATTTCAAGTTGTTTTATTTCCATTGTAATATTAAATTTGTTAAAGATAGAAAGTATAACTTTCTTATAATTTATAATTCCATTACTCTAATTATATTACAGATTCTATACGCTCTAAGGTATAATCTTTCATTTAAGAAAAGGTTTCTTTTAGAGGTGTTTTGTATGTCCGTTTAACTTAGTTAAACTGAACTTTAAAGGTTCCAAAATAATTTTTAAAGAATAAAATTCACCCCCTCTTGTATATTGAAAATATAAATTCATCATTTTGATCCTACAATAATTATTTTCGTATATCATATTATGCTTAATTGATGTTCAATATAAGGCATAATATTTTTTCGTAAGGAAAAATCTTATGGAAATGCCTATGTGTCCCTTCAAATTTTTTTTTGGAGTTTTATAATGTTTTATTGGTTTTTTAATTACTTTTTATAGATTTTGTTTTTGTTTTATATTGTCTTTAAACTATTTATAAAGATTTTTCATGTACATAGGTTACATTACACATGGTTGTTAGTAACTGTTTGTCTTTTAAAAAGGAATTTTAGTATTTTTAAATAATTATAAATGACAATTACACTTTTAAAATGGGTGTATGATGTTCTTAAAAGATCATTTTATAAAACAAATCTACTTCACCATCAATTCATTAAATTATTTTGAGGTACTATACTTTGTTCCATTTTTATTTTCAAAGTGTTTTTCCCTTTTAGGTTTAATGTGTTTTCATTTTTAAAAGAAGTGGTGATGTTTTATGAAATGAAATGGAAATTTCTATTTTGTGGTTATGATTATTTTTTAGTGTTTATCTATATTTCCCTTGGATTTATATTTTGTTTAAAAATATTTTTGTAAAGGTATTTACAAATATATATACTATAAGTGATAATTTAAAGGAATAGTTGGCAATTTTTGAAGTTGTGTTTCATTGATTTGTATTATTGTGACCTTGTTGATACCATTTGAATTTTTTATTATGTTTATATATATCCAAATGATAGATGAATTACTGTGATTCTAAATGGGATTAAGGGTTGTGTCACAATTTATGTGAAGTGTGTGTGGTGGGAGGGTTGTCATTGGGATGTTAGCCTTTGGGATTTGTTACTATCTTGGGATGACATTGGTTATGATCATGAACCATCACATTTATTGATTCCATAAGGAACCCTAGGATACTAAGTATGATGTTATGGTATGTTTCTAAGAAATTTAATATTACACACTATATATTCTCTTCTAGTTGTTTTTATTCCTTTCTAGTGGGGGGTAATCAATGAGACTAGTTATAGAGTCATTGGTTGATGGGATGTGTGACTGTTATCATTTTGGTAGTTTGTCAATTTTTTTGTGTCTTCTACTTATCCCATTATTCCCATAAGTGTTTCCTCATGATGTTTATCACAATTGTTCCCTTTTCTAGATGGAATTTCATTGAGTTATTAATCCTTGTGTGATTTTGTATTGAAATTCACTAGTATTGTTATACCTATTTATTAGAATTATTTAAAACCTTATATTATTTAGTTTTCACTATATATTATCATTGTTCCTTTATTAAATTTTATTTGGGTGTGTAAAATATTTTCAATGAAAAAAGGGGGATATTATTTTCAAATTTCTATTCTTTATTAAAAATTCCATTAAAATATTTTTACGCCAACTGAGGGTTTGTTCGTATAAATTATGTTTTAAAAATAATATAAGGGGTTTTCCCTAAAATTTATTTTGAGAATTAAATTTTCATGAGGATTTGAAAAGGACAAAATGTATATGGATTGATTTTCTGGCCTTAATGTTTTCACTTTAAATGCATAACTATCCTTGTGTTTATTTTATAAAAATGGTATTTGTTTGAAATATTTCTTGTGATTTGGTTTTATATACCATTTGAAACCCTAATTTAACCTTATTTACAAACAAAAATTTATAAAATGTTTACTAATATATTTCTATATACTCGACAGGTAGTGGTGGGAAAATGGTAACTTTCATGCTCTTAGATATATTATCACAATTTTATGTTCCTAGTTCAATTTAATGGATTATCTAAAGAAAATTTATCCGTTTGGGGTATGGTATATTTTATAGCTTATCTGCATTCTTACTTTTACTTGTTTTTTTGGAAAACACTGCCTTTACATTCTTAGGATTCCAGATAATTTTCCCTTTATATGATTTTTTGTCCAATAACGATTTAATTTATTTCTATGGCTGGGGGTCTGTTGATATTTTTGTAATAGAGGGTATGAATATTGTGACCATATTTTCCTTATAATATATGGAGTTTGGGGTGTTGAGGGATTATTTTGGTGGTAATTACATTTATTATGTTCTTTATTATCTATTTTTTATTTTATCCTTTTTCATTCAGCATAGAAATCTAATATACAGACGTGTCATGTCAGATTTTTTTATATTACTTCTACCACATTTACTTCGATGATTAGATGAAACTATTACCAAGTGTGTCATTTTTATTATCAGTACTAGTTAATCCTACGTTTAATTATCATAAAAACCATAAATTGTGTTTCTATAAACATTTCTAACGTGTAAATAATATCATTTTAAAATTTTTAGGTATACATTTAAAATAAATTTCTAGTCGAGTTAAAGAATATGTTTTTCTAATTTTTAATGTCTTACATTCAAGTTTTAAAAACTGATAATTTCTTACAATGAAGGCATATAATAAATATAAATTCTAGGAGAAATTATTCTTATTATAAATTTTCATAATCCTAGAAGTATTATGTTATGAAAAAGCCTTTCATTCATGACATAAAATCAGAAAAGTACTTACCCTTTAATAATCATAATTTTCTATAATGAAGACTTATGGCTTTAAAAAAGTATCATGGTGAAGTATTATGGTAAATCCTTACATTCATAATAATGTATTTTGATTAGAATAAATACATATGATTATTTTATTTTTTTATAAAGGTTGATTAAAATGAGTTATGGTAAGATTCTAAAGTCATACAATTTTTCAAAAGCTCATATGATCTGATTAAGACTTCTTATTAGAAGTCTTGTGATTCTAAATAATTATAAATATGGTTAATTTTAAGTATGTTATAGATATTTTATTATTTTTTTTATGTTAATATTGGAATTTAAATATTTCAAGAAAAGTTTTAACCTTTATTTATTTTAATAGTAGTAAAACTGTCTCAATATGGAAGGAAAAAATTAATTAAATATGATATTCCCAAGAAGATAAATATTTCAACGAAAGACTATTGTTACCCAAAAAAATGGATAACTATATTTTTCTTTTTCTAAAAAATAAAGTCATATACAATGTATTATTCATTAATTTTTTACTGTTATATTGTTTTCTCTAAACCATTTTAATTAAAAATAGAAATTCAAATTCAAAAGATAAGATTTGTGTATATTCAACCGTTAATAAAAAAACACATATACTTTAATTTTTTACCATTCATACTATGAAAATAAAATGGAATTTTTTTTGTTGATTTATTATTTTAGTTTACATAGAAACAAAAATTAATATCTTTAAATCACTTTAAAAGTTTATTTATTTCTCTATGGAAGTACGACTAACTATAATTTTATACTAAAAATTATGTGTTATAATCAAACCACATTTTTTCAATTTATCTCATTTTAAATTATACACTCATCATACTAATTTTGTGAAGGTTAATTATTGTTATTGTATAAGTGTAATCCAGATTAATATCTATTTAAACTAACTATTACAAGAATTAGTTACTTTTCCTCAACTGTCTAGTCCCCCAAAAGAATGATGATCTTAGTGAAAATCACCAAACCCACTAATAACGTGTTATTTTTTTGTAATATAGGATCCTTATGCTCCAAAAAACTATAAATACTCTATATTATATTCCTTATCTTCTATTTTAATTCTCTAATTAGAATATGTTTTTGAAAAATGTAAATATTTATGTATATTTCAATTAGGTCAGTTTTATGTTGAAGAATATGTAAAGAACATAATTCACCCCCATCTTGAGTTATTTTGCATCACGTATTTGGAAATTAATTACTCTTAGGGCTGGTGAATTTTTTGTTCTCAAACTTTTTCTTGTTTATTTCTAAAAATAATTCTAATGTTGCTACCATGACTAATTTAAAAAGTATATTTCTATGATTAGGGAACTCGACTTTAATGGATAATATTATTATTTTTTATATTATAAAATGATTATATCTTTGAAGAATAGTGGATTAAATTTTAAATTAAAGGCTTTATGCCTAATGAAATTCTTAATGGCTGACTAAAGATATTAAATGCTACATTAAAAGTTGAATATCAACTCTAACAAAATGAAATCCATTATCTGTGAATTAGGACCTGAGGAGTTTAATTATGTTTCAAAATGAGGAACAACTCATGAAATGTCGATTACCATTTCTGTTTCTTAAGGAGATGTTGATAATTTCAAATAACTTAATTGTATTACTTCCAAGTAAAAGTTTGACACATTCGAAATGGTTTAAGGGGAAATCATCAAATACTTAAATAAAAGATTAACTAAAGTAGTAAAGGATATAGCTTTTTAATACATTAGAGCAAGAACTATATGTGGCATTAAAGGTTCATATATTTTTTCCTTCAAAATGGAGTGGAATCCCATATGAAATAAGAAAATAATATCTTCTAAATGATTTGAAAATAAATGATCATATAGAAACTTTGATGTTGTATTAAGAAGAAATAGAGGCTAAATTAAATGATCACAAAATATTCTAAAAGGATAATGATACATTGAATGTTTCTACTATTAATAATGGGAGTAAAATCAAATAAAAATCCTTGTCTTACACATCCAGTTAAAAAAATGATATGATAAAAATTCAATCTATAACATTCTCTATTTGAAAAAAATAAAACCATTTTATAATAATAAACGATTCTTTAAAAATTCCTTTAATAAATAAAAAATGTTCTAAGGATATTCAAAATAAGTTATATGATTTTAATATTAGAAGATAAGACACATCAAATTGTAGTGTCCTTCACTTAAAGAGTAAATTAAACCAAAATATAGACATCGAAAAAATATCATTACATGAAATAGGAGAATAAGGAAATGGAGTCTAATATGTGTACTTATTATGAATCTAGTGATTAATCCCATTTTAACATAGATACTGGATAATCCAATTAGAAAAAAATTACTCTATTATTCAAATAGAATTGTTAGAACAAAATTACAATTATTCGATTGAATAATAATCTAAAACTAAAAAACTAGACTTATAAAAAATTAAAGGAGCATTATTAATAATACCACTATGAGTCCTTGAATAAAAATAGAGATTCCTAATAAATAATTTATGATATAATAGATGAAAAATAATTTATAAATAAACAGATTCCTGAAATAATATCTAGAAATTATAGGGCTGCTTCTAGGAATATAAACATGTAAAAATATCACTTTTTCATTATTGTATAAATGGTCATTAGGATAATTATTATTTTTTAAGATATCCTCAATTTTTTAATGTTAAGATATATTTTATTTCAACAAAATTACTTAAATATAATTCCATAAATTCTATACATTTTATAAAGAATAAAATGATTTGGAGTCCCTTATAATTTGTAGCTAACACTACTGGACCTAAGTGTATTTGGGTAGAAAAAAGAACTATTTTATTTTTTATATAGGTAAAATTTTATAGGAAAAAAATTGAAAAAAGTTTTATAGATAATGGTTGTTAATTACATATGATTGTATCTTTTTCCACATTTCACTCACTATCTATAATTAATAATGGCTCTGTTGCATTTTTTTGATAACTCCAATGGAAAAATAATTGGTCTTAGTTACATTTCTGATCCATATTAATTTCACATTTATATAATTATATATGTTAAAGGGTTATAAAATATACAAATAAGTATTTTTCAAGTTCATAGTGATATATTTTCAATATATTTTTCTTATAATTCATGATTTGGATTTGTAGATAAATTTCATAAATATAAAGCACCATGAATTAAAAACGGTTACATAGTGGATCTTCATTGTTTATATAAATATAATATGAACTATTTGAATGCCTAAGTTAATGAATAATGTATTTTTTTCATATATTTATTTCACATTATAACTTATTTTATTTATGGGAAATTTCTAAGAAGAATTTAGTTTTTTATTTTCCTCTACTAAAATACGAAAAAAGAAACTATGTAATGCACACAAATTAAGAAAGCAACACAAATAAAATTTCAAACCAATTAAAGAGGTTATTAATTCTAGACCCATGGAACATATTCTTGTGGATATATTTATCTATCTATAATATCTATTCTTAGGGTTAAGAACATATTTATATTTTAGTGGATTATTTTTCTACATTTATATTAGTATATATTTTAATAATAAAGTGTTAAATAGGTGTTGTTTTTATAAATTTTTGTAATTTAGTACAAAATAAAAAATATGATAAAATTATTTCATTATGCAGTGACAATGGGGGAGAGTTAAAGAATCATGAATTCAATTCATTTCTCAAAAAATTATAATTAAACATACCTCCTCTAACAATATTAAACCCTAAAATAATGGTCTTGTTGAATGGATGAATACGACCTTGCAATACATTTCTAGAATAGTGTTGTGTGAATATGACATGCCTACTCACTTTTTTTCTATACTAGTAATCATGTAATTCCATTTCATCAATAGATTTCCAATAAGGATTACCTCTAAGAAAACACCATATGATATATAGAAAAATAAAAAACCATAGGTTGGATACTTTTAGGGTTTTGGATTCAATGTGTATATCATAAGTATCAAGGAAAATATTGCAAAGAACAATCGAAATTATAATTATAGAATATTCCTAGGTAATTCTAACACTTTCAATGTATACATAGTATTAAATAATAAATCAAGGATAGTTAAAAAATGTAATCATGTCGAATTTGATTGAACCGGTCCATTTGATCGGGAAAATGAATTATGTTTTTGATTTTGGTGATTCTTTTAGTAACGTGAGAATTGATGCCACCATTGATGAAAAAAATGATGATATAAAATTTGATCATGAATTTTGATGTCATGAAATAACAGAATATGAGGTACTTGAAAAGGTGATTTAAAGATAGCCTAAAACACTTAAAAATCATCCATTATGTATTGTTATATTAATCTTGGATGAATTGTTTAGAAATAGAATAATTAAATGGGACATATCTATGTTTTATTAATTTTTAACATAGCATGGTCCTAAAACATTTTAAGAAAACATAACTGATGAGAGTTTTGTAGTTTCTAATCTAGCAGAATTAAACGAATTCAATTGGTAAAAGGTATGGGAATTTGTTAATAGACCCTTTGGTTATAATATTATTAGAACTAAATAGGTATTTAGAAATAATAAATATGATCAAAGTGTGATTATGAAAAAAAGGATAGGTTAGTTTCTAAAAGTTGTAGTAAATATGAAGGAATAAAATGTGAAGAATTGTTTTCCAGAGTTTATAGGTTATAATCTAGTAATATTCTTCTTGAATGTGCAAATTATATGAATTTTAAATTAATTTGTATTTATTTAAAATAAAAAATTATAAATTAGTTATAAAGGATGAACTTTATGGTGAATTACCACAATGTTTTGAAAACCCTCACTTTCCAAATAGGTATTTAGAAATAATAAATATGATCAAAGTGTGATTATGAAAAAAAGGAAAGGTTAGTTTCTAAAAGTTGTAGTAAATATGAAGGAATAAACTGCGAAGAATTGTTTTCCAGAGTTTATAGGTTATAATCTAGTAATATTCTTCTTGAATGTGCAAATTATATGAATTTTAAATTATTTTGTATTTATTTAAAATCAAAAATTTTAAATTAGTTATAAAGGATGAACATTATGGTGAATTACAACAATGTTTTGAAAACCCTCACTTTCCAAATTCTATTACTCGAATTACTAAAGACATGCATAGTCTCAAAAAAGAACCTAAATATTTTTATGAATGGTTATTTTCTTTATTTTATCACATTGTTATAATGTGGTCTTGAAGGATCCCACTTTATTTACAAAAATCTCATCTAAGGATTTTTTTCAACTCTATAATGATGATGTAACTTTTTGCTCTATAAATAAAAAATTATATAATCATTTTTCAATACTATTGTAAAAAAATTGAAATAAGAATGATATGTGAGTTAAATTTCATTCATGGTATAAAAATTTACCAAAATAAATTATGATAATTTTTTAAATCAAAGAAAATATACACATGATTTTTATAAAATATATAGACTTCATTATAGTAAGAATTATTCAACTCCCATTAATTATAATATTTAGAAGTATTTGGATGAAGTAAAGAAACCATTTGACAAAAAGATATATAAAATAATAATCTGTAGCATTATTTATTTTATAGTAAGGTGTCTTGATATTATGTTTTCTTGGTGTTAATTTACCAAACATCATGAAGACAAAAAATAGCCACATTTAGCTGCTTCTAAAAAAAATTTAAGGTATTTAAAACTAAAAAATCTCTTATAATAAATTTTTTTTTAAAAATGAAGATTTTTGATTTAATTTCATATTCTCATACCAAATTTAGAGGTTTTATTTTTAAAAAGAAGAGTACTTAAAAAACCAAATGCTTTCTTGTAAAAAAATTAGCTTCGTGGCAAAGTTTCAAAGTAATAATCTATTGAATTATCAAATAATGAAGCTTAATACATTGTAGTTTGCATTTGATGAGCATAGTTTTTGTTTATAAAAAAAACATTTATTGATTTTGGTTTCAATTTTTATAATCCTCCAATTAACTATATAAAATTTCTACATTTAATATTTATATAAATCAAATAAAATATTCAATAATGAAACAAAATGATGTAATAAATCAATTATTAAGAGATCACTCACAAAAGGGTGATATTTTCATAGAGTTCTATAGTATTGAATGTTAGTTATTAAACATATTTACAATTACCTTACTAAATAAATGATTTTATTTCATTTAAAGTGAATTTTTATTAATTTACTCTTATTATTTTATTCTTATTTTAATATGATTCATAACTTGTTAATTATTCTGATTTATTTTATTCCAAGATTATGTTTTGAGATGAGATAATCTATATTCTTTATTACAAAATTTACTAATTGTTATTTTTTTACTTTAGTGATATTTATTTTTACGCTTATATTAATACATCACATGCCGAGTCACTCAATATGAAAAAAGTATATCTTTTAATAATACATTAGTAGTTAAATTGTATTTTCTTTGAAACACACCCATTTTTTAGCTTATGATATCTCTTTATCTCTATTTATATATCTATCTCTATCTATTTCTCACATAAATATAAACCCATTTCTTTTGCTTTCTTAACCTCTAAATCATTCATGAGAATGGTTAAAACCTAGAGAACCAATGAAGGAGCTTCAGGTAGTTCATGAAAAATCTAAGATAAGTGGTAATGAATGTTGAGTGCTTCCAAGAAGTGCTCCAGAACATGTTCAGTTAAATCAAATGAATATTGTGTTGAAGAGAGTTATATATTTTAAAATTTATGAATTCACCTTTGAGGGGAAGAATAAAGGATCCTTGTGAGAAAAATGTGTTTTTTTGTGAATACCAAGTTTCAATTTTCCAAAGAAGGTGATGTTGTTCAATCAATAGTAAATAGAAGAGAATTCACCCTTTATTTTGAGGAGATTATGGATGGTTCCCTCTATTCCCATGAGGGTATATATCTTAATATTCTCTCATTGATAAATTATATTGAAATAAGTTCTAATTCGATCATGTAATCCTAGTTTATTAATCCTTTTGTTAAATTGAAATGTCAAAAATATATAGAACCAAACTAATCCATGTTTATTCAAACTGAGATAGCTGAGAGAAATGGAGAATTTGGGAATGTTTCTTTTTTAGGAGTCAATATAATGTATCTATTTTTAGATGATGTGAAAGTTAGTTTCTAAGATTTTTATTTCATTATATGCATCATTATCCTCAACCAAAGAATAATATTAACTTTTACCCATATGGAATATTTTTTACATTAATCATCAAAGATAAGGATATGGACCAAAATAATTTTGAAGCGACCAAGTATAAATGAAATCATACTCTATCGGAAGGACTTATAAAGAAAATTATCTTTTTCAAGAATTTTATATGAATAAATTGGATGTGAAAAATAAAAGGGAGAATAAAGTATGTGAGGATATAGAAGATAAGGATAGTTACCATTTTGTGGGGAGCATACATGAGTTACAGACCCATATGATGACATAGTTTTCTCAAACTAGTCAATACATGTTGTTGTTGAAGGTGAGAATGTGTTCGAATCTCACTTGGATTAGGTTTATCCTATAGAGTAACCCACTACTGGTGTAGTTAATCAAGAACCTAATATTGGAATAATTTGTGAGACTAAGTCTTAATCTAATATTAGAGATATTTTTTAGTGAAAAAATTTCCTGTTTTTGGACCTTAATATATAGATTTTAGGATGGAAAGAGAAAATTTGGATGATTAAACATCATAGAATGTTCATATTTCTCTTATCATAATTTATCATCAAGTTATATCTATGAAATATCTTTCACTATTTAAGAAAAAAATTAGTGAAAGGCTACCTTTATCTAATGTCCTAGAAATGTTACCATCATTTGGAATAGAAAATGATGATGTCGTTGAAGTAGTCAATAAAAATATGACCAATTATATGTTTTATTATAATTTCTGAAGCTTTTTTTCAAATGTTTTAAATATATTTGTGAATGTTAAAGTAGATATAAATGAACTTATGGATAATATTATGTATTCCATGGACTGATTGGATATCTTAAAAGTGAATTTAGTATCTTAAATTGATTTTCCTAGTATGATGTAAATTATGTATTTTACGATTATAATGTTAAAAAAATATTAATTTTTATATATATGTGTTTCTATAGAAGTAATGAAGGAACTAATATATTTAAAGGATAAGATGAAAGAATTTTTAGATGACTAAGGTTCTAATATGAACAATGATTATCTGAGATAGATGAAAAGATATCAATTTGAACTCATTAAAATAGTTCCCTCAAATTAACCAAGTCCTGTATCCAATTTAGAACTTGATGAGTTAAAAGGGATAGTTAAAGTATAATTTACACATCCTATTTCAGTGAATCCTATTCATTAGGCACTTCAAATATATTATTTCAAGAAACAAGAATCAAGAGTACATAATTGAAATTAGTATCATCTTATGTTAGTATGCTAAGTGAAATGTTCTAATACCTATATTTTGATGTGACATTTATATAAACTCTTCATGAAATGTTGAGAAGTTTAAATATGGATATTCATGATTCCATGACTAAAAGTAAGAATGTATTCAAGATGTGAAAGTAATTTTAAACATCTATAAAAAATTGTTTTATTATTTTGTCCATAATTCAAAGGGTGATTAAGAAAGGACTTGAAAATATATAATTTTACTACAAATATTTTGTGAATCTCTTACCAAATATTCTGAGATTCTAATAGATTTATCTAGGGGAAAGTATTTGGTTTTCACTCATGAGAAACCTTGAATTTTTATAATAATATTATTATATTCTCAAATGTAATCATTGAAGAAGAAACTAGAGGATTTTGTATGTCATGCTGATATTACCATACTAAATGATTTGGCGGCTCAACCAAACATGAGAAATATCATGAAGGAATTATGAGAGAATAAAATTGTGTAGTGAATAGAAAACCATTATAGTGATAAATTTTATGTTATAGACAAAAAATAACTTATACTAAAAATAATAGGAAATATTATGTATCTGAGGAACCATTTCAAGAATAGTTTTCTCCTAAATCCTTCTATGAGGAATCCTAATGAGGTGCCTCTAGAATGGAAGTTGTAGCTATTTCAGAAACATATTTAAAGGCTATGCATTATCATATAGAACTTATCTCAAACAATCTCACTCCTATATGTGAACATCCACCTTCATAGTAGAAATATATCATAATATATAACAGAATATTTTAGAAGAAGTTTTTTATTTTTCTAGATGTTGATGGAAAAAATTATTTAGATATGTTATAGGGTCTATTATTGGGATGAAACTATGTATAACTACTCAATCTATCATAGTCCTTAACATTTTAAAACACATTAGTCTTATTAATTTGGTATAAAATATGGGTATATATTTTTATTGATTATTATAATGATGAGATTATGAAATTGATGAAAATGGTTGGAAAATACATGTTTTAAATGAGAAGTGACAAGTCATTTGTTGTGATACCATAAATATATATCCTTATTCTTTATAAATATTGGAATAATTTCTTGGTCCTATTACATTGTATGCTGATGTTTTATCACATGTATTTTAACTTACTTGGAGATAATTGTATTCTTATTTTGGATGGGAACCTCATAAAACTAGTCTTATTTACTTTCATGTTATTGAGGGCGATAAGGAGAAGATCACGATAATTTTGTATGAAATTTTATTAGTGAATACATGAATCAAGATAGATAAAACATGTATTGGGGATACCATATCCAAAAGGAACTAAGCCACACCTAATACTCATTTCTTTCCGCTAGGGACTCTTGATCAAGATTACAAACATATTTATATTGATCTTGATCCTCAACATGAATCTTCAGAAATGCCTAATCCTAACACTAATGAGATAAGTGTATTTGTTTAGATGATGTATATTTTATTTATCTTTTTAATGTTTTTTGGTATTTAATTAAATTCATTAAATTAGTTATTCATTCCATATATTTTTATAGATTCTTTATATTCATTCTAGAAATAATATAGTTATTATTGTTTTACTCAATTACTTCCAGTAAATTCCAAAAACTAATTTAATTTTTGTATATATTCTTATAATATTATAATTTATTGTTACAAATTTAATATTTACTTTTATTTCTTCTTTATTTTTTACCTCCAAAAAATGGTGGAGAAAAAAGAAAAAATATAATATTTTAATTTTTTTAATATTTAGAAGTTTTTTGATCATTACTTTATTGAAATACTATGATTGTAAATAATAAATTTTTTAAATATTTAATTTTTTTAAGGTTATATAGGATTTTCAACATAAAAAATAGAGATATTGTTAGAAATTATATTATTATTCCAATATATTCCATTTTATCCAATGTTTTAATGATAAAAACCCTCAATTTTATTTCTAATGATTTTTCCTGATGTGTGCATACCAATATTTATTATTTTAAAAATATATTTATATAAAGAGGTTATATATAAGTTGAATAAATTTTTTTATATGTGTTTAATTCATACATTAAATTCACACATTGTACTAAAACCTTCTGTTAAAGACATAGGATCTGTATTAATTCTAAGAGAAATTATGGTATTTAGAAAATTCCCTACATCTGAATGTCTAATGATCATAAATAATATTATTTTCAAGACTTATGACTAGATAATGAATTATATTAGAGTTTTATAATAATAAATTATTTCAATGAAGATTTGTGGAAAAAAATAAGTCTCAAAGTTAATTCCTATGGAAAATCCTTATATTAAAAAAAATCACTTAATTCGAAGTAATCCATCTGAACATTTCATATGGTTAGAAAGAAAAATGAAACAGACACATGGTCATATTCTAATTTTTTTTGATTATTAGGAGAGTGATATGATTATATAAAGACTTACTTTCATATGTATTACATTACTTTATACTTAAGAATATCTATATTTCATATGTAAGCTTATGATATTTTATTTAAATTTTAAGGGGCATATAACCATTCCAAAATTTTGATTAAAGTTCACTCTATTCCTTATTTTATAAAACGTAGATATATCTCAAAGTGGACAGGCTAGATAAATTAATTAATATTTTACCAATATTATATATAGTTTCATGGATGAATGTAGAAATTCAAAAGACAACTACCTCTATTTTTTAATTTATAGAGAAGAAAGTCACATGAAAATGGAAAAAAGTATTAATTTATTAGTATTATGATATTTTATCCTAAAAAAATTAATTAAAAATAGATTATTGAATTAAAAAGGGAATGTTTGTGAATATTCATGTATTTTTCTAAAATAATATATGTTCATACTCTGTTTTTCTCCCCATTAAATCTATGAGACTAAAAACAAATATTTTTTTATTTGTGTGATTTTAGATTAAATATACATAATAATGATGTTCTTAAAAGATATTTCAATGATTATTTATTTATTTAAGGAATGTTAACCAAATTTTTATTTTGGATGAAAATTAATTTCAAACCCTCAATATTTTCAGTATTTATATCTTAATAGAGAATACACTCTATGTAATAAGTGTATAAATTCTAATGATTGGTCTTTTATTATGGAGGGACCATGTAAAATATATTATAACCATTTGTAAAAAGTTATAATATCTTCCACCCAACTATCAAGGTCCACCTAAAAGGTAAATACTTATAAAAAAGGCACAAAACTCATTGAGAGTGTGTTGGTAGAAAGGACTAGGTGATATTTATTCCCCGAACCACTATAAATCCTCTTTATTATACTATTTTTATTATATTTTTTTTCAACTAAATATTTATACCAAAGTGATTTGTAGATTAATTTATGTTTTAAAGAGGGTGGTTTTAATCTCAGGAAAATTTAAGTACTCAACTCACCCCCACACCAAACCCAACCCCTCTTGAGTTATTAGGTAACACCTACAAGGGGGAAAAAACTTATATAGTAATAAAATTAAAATATATCCAATGATATAAATGGTAAATAGGTTCTATGATCACATTACCTACATGAAAGAATGAAAGTTTTATCCATTTATATGACCTCTTAAGTAAATTAAACATGATCCTGTGTAGTTACAATGTCTCAAAATAACATATAATTTTAATTAATCATACAATAATCTATCATAGCATTAATTATAAATCTGACAAATTTAATTTATTTTAAACACTTCAAGATCATACATAAATTCATTATATATCATATAATGATGTTTTTATATGGTTGAAAAGGACAATAAGTGATATTAATAGAAATGAAACATAGTCTATGATTAAAACATTCCCATATAGTGAATATCCATTTCATAACACTTATCAATCCTAGAGAGTCTTCATGTCATGGTGAGAATTGGGGTATTATTTTATAAATTTTGTGGTATTTAAAAGAACCATAAATACTAACACACTGCATATACATCATTTTTATATACATATAGACTATATATAATGTGATATAAGTAAATAAAATTTATCAATTATTGATGGATTGGTTTGAACGATACATAACATGTAGTATATAGATGAGGAATGAAGGTGAGGTCATGTACAATTTTAGTTGAATTTCATCTCCTTATTTTTTTATTAATTGTATTTTCCCATTTTTTATATGATTTTACTATGAGAGATCCTCATTTTTTTACTAATTCTCCTGATAGAGGCATACAAATTTCTATATTTGACTTTACTTAAATTTATTTACTCATTTGGAAACAAATGATATATAATGATATTTTAAATGTTATATATATAATTAATGTTTACTTTGTATAGAGAATCATTTAAATCGCTTTTATTGTTTATAAAATAAATGATCACAATATTTCTAAGACAAATTGACCTTTAAAAATTATCATCAACCTATAATAATTATGGGATTGTGTGTGAGTTTATATAGTTCTCTGAATCAAGAAAAATGATTATACTAAGGAGTGGATTTTACTTGTATTTTTCTTTATTCATTTTAATGGGAAAAATTAATTTTTCTTATAATGGGTAAACCACTAGATTTTAACATTACTAAATTAATATAAATAGGTAAAGGATTGATCTTATAGATCTATATAGTATTTTACCCTTGATAATATATTCCATAAAGTGATGGTTTGGTAATGATAAACTTGTTCATAGATTTTGTATTTACTAGTATTATGATATATTCATTATATAATTTTATATTTTTGTGAGGGTGGTTATTTCACATCACTATGAAACAAAACTAGTGAGGCAAGGTTGTGTGTAGCAAGCATCTAATGAGGGAAGGAGTTATTATATGTTTATCTGAGATGGTATCCCACCACATGTGTGTTTGGGTGTTATGGAGAAAGTTGGTATTAATACTTGTGTTATGAGGAGATATATTATTGGAATTATTCCATAAGGGACAATATAAAGTTATGATTTTGGAAATGTTCAATATAATATATATATATATATATGCGGTAGATATAGTTGTCGTATGACCAACCCTACATTTGGATTTTTATATGTGATTTTTTTCAATTCATTGTTTGATTAAATTATCTATTTACACTAATGGGGATGAGTTTTATTAAGAGATAATATGACATAATATTTTTATACACGATACTAATTTTTCATTTCTTGTATCCATTTTACTAACCCAAAAAATATACAAGATCAATTTAGAGGTGAATATAGAGATTAAAAGTTTGTGTCTTGTTCATATGAGGTTTTGAAGTGGAATTAAATATCATGGTGTGTATTATTACTATACCTAGTTGTTTATACCCCTTTTCCTTATTGTTTCCTTACATAAAGGATATATCAAATTATTTTTTATGGCAGTTTTATTTCCATTTTTATTGATTTTTTGAAATTTTTTTCATACATGAATTTTTCATTAATATTATCATGATTATATCATATTTTTTATACTAACATGTATATTATATTATATTATATATTTTAATTATTTTTTTTCAATTATATTAAGTTAATGGTTTCCATATGTGTGGTTCATACTCATAGGGTGTGTTTGAGAGTTTATTTTTGAATGGTGAGTAATAATGAGGGAGTTCCTTAGGATGGAATACTATTGCTTGATATAATTTTCTTAGTAAGTGGGAGATGATCCTTAAAGTTATTTTAATTCATTCCTTTCCCTCTCCTTGGATGTGTTTTTTCAATCTCTCAATTGATGTGTTGTGGATTGAATGAACTTATAGTGTCCAAGACCGACACTCCTAGAATTGGTGAAAAATATTTTCATTAATAAATTCCCTTAATAAAAGGTGATATGGACCAAGATAAACATACATATAATTAAATAATTTATAATTATATATATAAAAAATAAAACAGTCCCAATAATTTAATTTTTTTCTTGTCTTTGATGAATAGTGATAGAAGAAATTGATTTTACAATAATTGTGACTATTTCCCCACAATTGATCCATACTAGATTATTTTCTATAATTCCCATAAGGTATAATCATCTTCATAACCTAAAGAATAAAAATATAATATTGGGTTTATCTCAAACTCTTAGTAAAGTAAAATTCACAAATATCTTATCAATCTTTAGATTATAAGAATGAGATAAAACATGACCAGGTGAGATATATCTTATTTAAAGAAATATTTATCAATAGTAGTTTTCCAAAATCTGTGATAGAAAGAGATGTAATATCAAAAATATAAAACAAATACCAATTTATTAGAGTGTAAAAAAATGGAAAATTGAATTTTATATGTAAAGCATAATCATATGATTAAATATTTGAAATATCAGGGAAATAAATCCTAAATTTAAATAATGTTACTAACATTGTTGTAGAAATCCTAAAATATTTTCTATTTCCTATAAAATTGTGGAGCATGAATCACCACATGATTCTCATAGTATAGTAGAAATCAATACACGATTCTTATAAACATAGTGGAGTGAGAATCAATACATGATTCCTTTAACATAGTGGAGAATTCATCCTTTCATGATTCCCATAAGGGATAAATAATCAATACATAATTACCATAATTATCACATGAGATATAAATCATTATCTAATGAATTATTGGTAAATATATGACCATATAATACAAAATAATTATCATTCTTGTATATGTGTTCAATTAGAACATGAGAAAATTTATAATTTATAAAAAAAATAAATAACACAAGGAAAAGAAGTAGGTTTCATTAAAAATATTTCATAGAACATTTTATAATACATATATAGAAATATGTTGGATGATGGATTACAAATTTCCCCTGCATAACAAAAAGATCATTTCTAATGTCATCATAGATGAAAAATTACATTTACAACCATTTTCAAAGGCATTAAAACTACATAAAATTGTTTACTAAAAATAAAAGAATTCATATTTAAAAAACAATTAAAAAATTCCTTTAAAACAAACAAATTGTTTTTAAAGAACAAATTTTATAATATAAACATGATTTAAAGAAATAAAATTGAGATGAAATGAAATCAATAAATATTTATTTATTAAGATAAAACACATTCCTTTAAAATAAATTCAAAAAAGAAATTATACCTTTTATAGAATTGATTTTACAATGAATTTTCATGATATTAATAAAAGATGAATTCACATGTCACATTAAAAGTAAATTTTCAAATAGATAAAGTGAATGATTTTGAAAACCATTAATTTTATAATTTATATTTAATAATGGGTCATTTTAAAGTATTTAACAGTTTTTTTGGAAATGTGGAGTGGAAGTAAAAAAAAATAATCATGACTGGAAAATCATTTGATTGTTTTAAAATACCTTTATCAAAAACCCACATCATAAAAATGTTTAATAAAATATAATTTTTAAAAAGGATAATAGATATATGAAGGTAATATGGTATAACACGTAATTATGTTTTCAAATATAATGGATAAAATTAGTGTGAAGGTAAAAATTTAGACATAGAAGAGAACCCATCAATAACAATAATCTGAATTATTCATAAAAATGTTATTATTTTTAGAAGGGAATTCATCTAGGTAAAATAATTGTATTTAAAATTAATTTTACTATAAATTGAGAAGGAATTATTATATTATATTTGAAAAATATAAAACTATATTGTAAAACCATATTGAAAAAAGGAATCATAATGATTTAAGGAAATATGTTAAGTAAAGATGATCCTTTTACGTTAAATCCTTGTTAGTTAAACCTTATATAATATCCTTTCAAAATAAAATAAATATTTTAATCACTAATTTCATATCATAATTCAAATATATTAAAATTTATAGAAATAATTTATAACTGTCAATCACAAATAGGTTTCCTAGTTATAATTTACTCTCATCATTAGATGTAATATTTTTTTAATTATTTTTTGTATACAAGTTTTATAGTGACATGGTTGATTCTAGCTTATTTTTAGAAATTTTCATAATTACTATATTATTAATGGTAGAATAATCAATTATTTAATGATTAATTAAGTAACATTTTATTAGTTTAAATACTTGGATATTGTTTCTGAAAAAAATTATGATGATATAGTTTCAGTGTGTTTAATGATCGAAATGCGGTATATTAAATTATTAAATTTTAAGAAAACACTAAACAAATTTATAAAAAAATAATAAATAAATTTTCATTACATTATATTAAAATTATATTAAATTCCTTTAACTTACATGGTCTAAACATTATAACTTCATTGACAAATGTGTTAACACTATCCTAAACGATAACTTGTTTTAGAGGTTTAACTAAATATATAGAATGAAGGTATATGATAAATTATCATATTAAAATTAAAAATTAAAAATAATAAAAATAGTCATTCATAAAATATTTCCATAT
Source organism: Viscum album (assembly GCA_963277665.1). Taxonomy (NCBI): domain Eukaryota; kingdom Viridiplantae; phylum Streptophyta; class Magnoliopsida; order Santalales; family Viscaceae; genus Viscum; species Viscum album. The sequence goes on along the minus strand of OY728150.1, from coordinate 1,824,861,988 downwards.
TCTCATCAATGAATGGTGATGATGAATAACAAAGAACATCGCTTCACAGAGGCGGTTGTTCGCACAAATGCATGATCCATTTTGTTTTTTATTATATGATGGAAAGGATATAACCGTGTTTTATTAATTAATATAAAAACATTAAATTATATTAATAATAATTATTTAACAATATTATGGTGTCATGAAAATGTTTGGATGTGGAGTATTTAGAAGAAAAGTATAAGGAGTAAGAAATACTCACATTGAGATCTTGGAGTTTCTCTTGGAATGCCCATTGGAAATAGAGGCCCTATGATAACTACTTGAGACTATAAGATTAATAAAAAGGGGTAGGATTATATTAATATATAAATGGAGTATTTTTGGGATTAATATTCATGTTTTATGTGTAGCATGATGTGAAGGAAGTGAACCCCCTTTATAAGAGAAGAAAAGGGTAATTTTTGAAGTACCCATTACATTTAAATAATGGCATGTCCTTATTCTTGGTTCAAAGGTTCAAAATTATTAAAATAATATATTTGGGTGGTTTCATTATTCCAAATCACATCCAAATTCTTTATGTAATTCATTTAAAATGTTTTTTTCATTTTCATATAGTAAAACTCCTTTTACTATTTTTCTATTTACCCCATTAACTAATATTTTTAACATTGATAATTCATTTTAATGACCAAAATTATAATTGTAAGTATATGATAATTTAATCATGATGATTTATAATATTAAATTAAGTTTTAAGAAATAAAATCTCAATGGTTTTGAAAATTTAATTTTATAATTAATGCACATGACGTGTAAAAAAATTTATTAGAAAATTTGTATCATTAAGAATAAAATTTATTTATTGTTTAAAATTATAAATTTTATTAATTTTCCTGAGATAAATATTTTCATTATAATATAATTAAAAATTAATGGTTTTAAATCATCCATAAATGTAATTTTATCATAAAAATGTTTAATAAAAAAACAGAAAAGAGTTTTTAAATTGGAATAAAGGGTTACCTATGTTCTAAAAATTATACATAGTTTTTCTAATTTCATAATAATATTTAATAATCATAATTTTATGACTTAAATAAAATATTTATTAATTTATATGTTTAATAAATTCCTATTCCTTTTAAATAATAATAAAGTCATAAAATTTTCAATTTGGGTGAAAACTGTATTTTTCACTATTCAATTAAAAATTAGTTATTTTAGAAAAATATCAAAAGATAATATTAAATTTACTTTGAAATGTTATATAAAAGAATTATTCAAATTTTTCCAAATTAAAATTCTAAAATTTATAAATTTTTATTTGAAATTAAATTAAAAAATATAAAGGAAAACCACTTTTGTTGAAAAATTATGTTTTTTAAAGTTAAGTATTCTTAATCCTATTTTTTAATCATATCTAATTGATTAATGTATTTTTATTAACTATTATTTTTTATTCTTATTTTTTCTTGATAATATTTATTTAATAATTCATGTATCATTTATGTTTGGTTTTTTTGTGAAACAAGTTATCGACCTGGTGTTTATTTACATGAAAATTATATAGTAAAATCTCAAGGAGTTACATTCTCCCTCCACACCCACATAAATAAATTGATTCAATGAAATTTTAATTTTCACTTATTTATTAAAATCATAAGGTTTTAAAAAATATAGTCTCAACTTGGGAATTAACTTTTATAGTGATATCAACTTTAAAAATTAAGAAAATAAACTTTTCCCTTCATAATAGGTAAATACTAATATTGAGTTTTCCCCAACCATTTAATCTGGGAGTTTGTTGGTCTGCATTATAGAGACCAAAATTATATAATTTTCTTCTAAGGGTGTTCATAATCATCATTTCAATGATATACTATCATAGGTTGGTTTGAACTATGATCTCTTTATTCCATGTAATTTTTCCCTCTAAGTGGAGATACCAATATATATTAAAAATCTATATTAAATTCATATAAAAAAGGATATTAAGTTTTTCATGAGTCAATTTCCCATAAACATCAACTTAGAATGAAAAAATTATAAAATTATAAGTTTTTATTGATATTCAAAACATCTTGGTGGTTGTTTAGTGATTTTGAAAAAACATCCAAATATAATTGGTTGCTTAGAATGAAAAACAAAAAATGCATTCGTAATTATATATAGGAGAATAACAGTTACCTAATTATAATGATCCACTTTAATGGTAGTGATGTCATATTGTTTATCTTTTTAAATTTGTCTTATTAGGCTATTGAGGCCTATTATCCTCATTAACCATTGAATTAGGATTTTTTTTATAATGCCTAAACTCCTTGAAATTGGAGCACTATAGTGTGTGTAGAGTTTTTAATGGGAAATTCTATTCATATATGGTAATAATTAGTTTTTTTCATTCCTTTGCCAATTTTTTTCAAGATAGAAAACCCTACCTCAGTTGAAACTTCTTCTTATACCTCATAAAAAATTTCCTTGGTTCTTTTTAAAACATACATGGAATATAGGTAATTAGAATTTTATTCCTCTATGAAATGTATCCTCCAATTTTTTATAATATTTAATTTTCAATTTCCTTTCTCTATAATTATAGGAGTCTTTATCTTCAGTATCCACTTTAAGAACACATAAAATTATTTCTTCATACCTACTAAAATATCTTATAGATAATTTCATTTGAAGACATAGATTTAGGTGTAATGACCAAAATGTTTATACATAAATTTATTTTTTAAATGAATAGATCTAATATTAAGAAATATGGTTATAGAAAATAAATGAACTACATTTCATTTAGTTATTTTGGACCATTATAAAATATGGAAACAAAATTTCTATCATCCATAAATGACTATTAATATTACTAGACATAAATAATATATCAATTATATAACAATAATATGATTATAATATGGTATATATTATGATAATGTTTATTTTATATAGATTAAAGAACCAAAAAATTGACCGGTATAATCATAATCCACGAAGAACATTTGTTAGAGCTTTTAAGGGACATGGTATCACTGATATTTTCTATTAACCATGCCCATGTTGAGATTCAAAAATTGAAATAGAAGTGAATCCATTTACAAAATATGTTCAAGAGTATTGATATCACATCTCAATTCATGTTCACTTGACCACTCTAATAAATTACCACCATAACACACCCTATCCTTAGGTTGTATAATGTTGTAATATGGGCTTATGTATTTAGAAAATAGTAGTATGAATTTATATATTTTTCTTTTAATAAAATAATTATTATATTTATCCAATTTTCTAATTACTTGATTTATATATATTATATAATGTTTATAATGAAAATTAGATTTTTATATGAAGAAACTAAAATTTTATTTTTCAGAAATATATAGTTTCAATAAAAAGTAGTTTTTATAATTTCATGGATTTTTTAAATAAATTTTAATTTAATAAAATATTCTAGTTAAATATTACATATTTAAATATAACTTATAATGTAACACATGGATTTTTTTAGGAAATATTTTTTTAAATAATTTTTATTCTTAAATAACTTTATTTTCACCAAATCCTAAGTTTAGATAAACTATGAGATTCCATTATTATAAAATTATCATTATATCCTTGCTATTAGGTTAGGGGAATAATTATAACTAACTTATGAAAATTCATTGTGAATTCATTGTCAATAAATTAATGATCAAAAATATAAATGAATTAGATATTTGTAAATATGAGTGAATTACTTTTTTTAATGAAATTAATGAGATATAAATGTGTTATATTCTTAAAAAAATATTTCAGATATTTATCCAATGGATATTTTAGTCATAGGGTATGAATGAAACCCTCTTTGATGTATAAAAACCTATTTTTAAAAAAGATTAATTTTTCACCTTTGAATGGAGAACCCATTTTAAATTAAGATTTTGAAACATTAATAATTTTATATGAAAAAATAAATATGTTATTTTGAAGAGGGATATAAAAATTTACTTTGGATGAATTTCAGATAGTCTCTGATAACCTTTATGTTTTGATGAATAATAAAATTACGCTAAATTTAAATTGAAAATACCTTTTTTTCATTGAAATAATTTATATGGTTAAATTATATTATTGATTGGTTTCAAAGTATAAATAGATTATATTTTTGAAATTTAATATTATGTAGGTCATTGGAATTGACTTTATATTAAATTCAGATGGAAAATCATTATAATCATTCTTAATATTTTAACTTTTAAAACACATTTTTTCATTTCCACAATGGAATTAATTTTTTATTAAATTATAGAACATATGTTTGGAATTTTGAAAATGGATTCCTTATTTGGAATCATTAAGTCCAAATTATATAGATATCATTATTTTTGTTTGGGCAATATGAATAGTAAATTCGATAAATTTTCTTAACACGATAAAAGGGTAAATTGGGTAATTAAGGGTAAAAGTAATATTATTAAATTATCTAAAAACTTATCTTAATATAATTGGATGTTTATAATTTTAAATAAAACATAATTTGGTAAAAATGGTATCCATTGGAACCCACTTCGATGACATTATAACATTTAATTTATTTTATTTTAAGAAAAGTTAAATATGTCCCATTGAAACTTAAATAATGAAAATTTTTTAATATAAGTTTATATAATAGATAAATTAGATTAAAAATATTCATTTGAAATATAATTTTTTTATTTATCATGAATATTTATTTTTAATTTTTAGGAAATAAATAATTACCTTAAAAAGTTATACATGGATGATGAAAAAATTAATTAATAGATGATAAATGAATAAAACAATTTTTATTAGAATATTAATTACTATAAAATAGCCCAAAAATTGACTAAACATTATTAGTATAGTAAATATATACCATAATCATACATGTTATGACTTATTGACCATTTTTTGTCTTATAGAAGAGATTATTAAACTTATAATATTTTACTTAAAGTGAAGATAAATTTGTCACATTCATGTTTTGAAAGAGTATTGGATTTTTAATGTCATGTTTTTCAGAAGATAAATTATAATAAAAGTATTATTATGAAATATTATTTATTTATATTCATCATATTATTTTATTTTGAATTATTATTAAAAAAATAAGTATATTAAATAATTAAAAAAAATTGATGTAGTAATTATTTTATTAATGAAGAGCTCAAATAAATGTAATTTAGAATATTTTAATAAATAAATTTTTTTAATTATTCTGTAAAATGAATTATATAAATTAAATTGAACCCTTAGGGATATAATAAACTATTTGGATTGAGGTTCACTTATTATTTTTATATTTTAAAAAAACCATGAAATAAATAGTGTCAAAATTGACACTATTGATGTTTTGTCAAAAAATGGGTTTCCTAAATTATTTTAAAATAATAAAGCATTTTAAAAATATAGAATAATTATTTTATGGTATAAAATATTATAAATTATTCATTTATGGTATAATTGACTTCAAATAAGTAAATATTTTACCCTTTTAATATTGAAAGATTTGTTACCCTGGTTAAAAATTGAATAGAATAACTAAGTGTTAATTAAAATAATATTGCTTAAATTGACATAACCACTTGTCTAAAATTTATTGTTTGATGAAATTACAACCCTATATATTATAATATTCAAAATTAAGACATTTTTTAGGTTTCTATGTGGGGTTTTATTTTATTATAAATTGATATTTTTTGAGGTTTGCAAAAGTGACCCTCACCTCAATTATAAAAGGGAACTTCCTCCCTCAACTATTCATTTCTTTTTGAGACTTCAAACTAAATTATCCCCTTCCCATTTCCATTATAAACTTTCCTAGAAACATTATAGAGGTCCTGGTATTCTTCCAAATTCAACACTAGTGATCTAAGAGGAGATTTAAAAGAGGCACATCGAAGAAGATATAATATCATATATCGATTCATTCAAAACTATTTCTTCTTCTACTTCCACCTCATGATTTGTTTCGTTATAATGTAATAAATCCATTATTACATATATAATAATAGGTTATTATGTTTATGAAACATCCATAGTCCTCCTTCTACCCATCCTATGAAAAATGAAATCCCCACACGTGCATACGCACGACTTATCGTCTCCACACCGTGGTGTAATCTGTTGTTCACCACCACCTTAAATTGATGGGTATAATTATGTAATTAATAATAATATATATAATTAATATATAATGATATTTATTCTTAGATACTATATCCCATCCACTTCAATACCATTCAACAATTATGGGAATGATATCGTCGCTCAGACGTACGTACGACTTACCATTTCCACGATGCGATATGATTCATTCTACATAATCTTAATTAAAGAATGATTATATAAATTAATTAAATGAATAGTTATGATATATATTATACTAATACCATTATTTAAATGATATAAATATATCCTGAAAATATTAATAAGAACTTATCTGACAAACATGCATAAGAACATAAAGCAGTTAAAAACTGAATAACAAGTAATAATGAAATGTTACCAACAAAAAGATTAAAATATGGTCATAAATGTTATCATAAAAATTATTATGATTATATAATAAATTAGTAACATTATTTAAATAATTATACATAAGTTTTAGATACATATGAACCACATTGGACCAAAGGTAAGGGATAACTTTTCAAATATAATTTTTATCATAGATTGATTAATCGCAAGTATTTAATGGGGTATATTTATCATCCAAGTACATGTTTCCTAAAAATTAAATTCAAAATATTATTTATATCCTTCTAAAAATTTTTAAATCCACTTTTAACCATTGTTAAATTTTTACTAAACGATATGAATGGAATCTTTTGGTGTTTCGGTATGTGGTACTTTTTGACTTTTCTGGCAAAAGTATGAAAAGATTATTTTTTGTTTTTTACAGGATGATCTGATTTTTATGGTTTCATAATGACTTATTTCCTTGAAACTTCCCCTGAACACTTATAAGGTTAATTTCACATAAATTGATTTCTTCTAAAAATTTTGAGGCATTTTGAGGAAGGATAATGTTTTGGAAGAAGAAAGGATATTTTCTATAGAAATTAATTTCAAATGTTTTCTCAAAATAATTTTACATCTAATATGAAACTCTTCAAATAGGGTTATATTTATAACCTAGTAATTAATATTATTTTATTGTGTGTTATTTAGGAAACCAATTTTTTTCTATCAATGATGATTGAATGATGTTTACAAAACCTGTTTTATTTCATGGTTTATGCTATGGTGAATTATTTTTTTAGGTTTTTTAGAACATGTAAGAATGGTATCATTATGAGATGAGTGAGACATATATATCTATAGCATCCCATCTTTTTATAACATAAAATTTAATTACATTACACAAAACTGAGGATCTTTAAGGTTTAGTGTCTTGGAAACCAGGAACTTAAAACATGAAAACATAAAACATTATTCTTAAATACTTGAAAGGCTTCTCCTCATGTTCATCCTAGGTTCATTACTGCAACTCATAACCTGGGGACATACATCAAAAGAAAGGGTGAGCAGAAGTCCCAGTAAGGGAAACAAGAGAAACATTTTACATGTGAACTTGAGATACTTCAATAAGGTCATAAAAAGAACTTTAAGGCATGAGAAAGAAATCATGAGATATATCATAATAAAAATAACATTTTTCATAACTTGAAGATGTGTCTACAACATTTAATATTGACAATCATTTCGTTTCACCAAGGTCCATCCCCAAGGTGTCATTAAAAATTACCAAGGTTATTCACCAAGGTATCGGTCTAAAATGTCATCTCTAGAGATTAAGTCTTTACCCAATGCATTGGAGCACTATCTGGGTGCACCCTTGACATGTCTTTATTATCATGTGAGCCACATATATCATCATCAATAATTTCATAAACAACCAATATAGCATAAAATAAATGGGTTTCATTTCATAATCATAACGTTTTAAAAACTACTTTAAAGACATGATCTTTATGTCACTTTAAACCCACGGAAAAGGGAAAGCGGGTTTCATGTATGTAAATCCCAGAATTTAAAATAGAACATTTTTATATATATGTGAATACCCCTGTAGAAATAAGAGCTTTTAATATTCACTTAATAACATAAAATAATTTTGAGATAAAGAGGGAGGCATTTTGAGACGAAAACTATGCAGCATAACGTCTACGATACATGGTTTTAGAAAACATTGAAAAGAGAGGGGACATGGGTCACCCACTAAAAATTGATACATAAAACAATATGGGAACAGAATATATAGTATTTAAGAACATGGTAATGAAATTTGAAAGATATACCATATGAAATGAAAAACTTGAAAGGAAGACAAAAATAAGATTTCTCTTATGAGAATTCGGCAGCCTAACGACGTCACTTAAAACTTCAAAAAATGGATTGACGAGATCAAGTAGAGTCTCTAATCATATGAACATAAATGACCATTATGATAGATATAGAGATCACACCCCAAAATAATAAAAAGGAACTTGAAAGACTTGACATGAAAGTAGATATTGAAAACGAGAAGGGTGAAAGAACCCCTTAGAAATTCGGCAGCCTAATGACGCCACTTAAACTTCAACAAAAATGAATTGATGAGATCAAAAAGGGTCTCTCATCATATAAACATAAAAGATCAGTATGATATATTTAGAGATCATACCTCAACATAATATAAAATAACTTTCAAGACTTGACAGGGAATTAGAACTTTGAAAAAGGAGAAAAGTGAAAGAACCACTTAAAAATTCGGCAGCCTAACGACGCCACTTAAAACTTCAAAATAATGAATTGAAGAGATCAAATGGGGTCTCTCATCATATGATCATAAAAGATCAGTATGATAAATTTAGAGATCATACCCCAACATAATAAAAATGAACTTGAAATACTTTACATGAAAATAGATCTTGAAAAATGAGAAGGGAGAAAGAATCTGTTACAAAACTTTCGGCAGCCTAACGGCGCCACTTAAAACTTCATAAAACGAAATAATGAGAGTAATAGGGGATCTCTCATTATATGAACATGAAAAGGGAAGTAAGAGGAGTATAAAAGAACATCATTTAACATAAGAACATGGAGCATAAAAGAAATTACATAAAAGAGATTTCTTGAAAAGAAAGAGAGTGGTCGTATCCCTTACCTTAAAATGTAACTCTTAAAACTCAAAGGTTTGGACCTTGAGGGCTTGGGGGAACCTTGGGAGAACTCCTTGGGAGGTAAGGAGACCATAACTTCGTTGAGGATGGTTTTGGAGTCGAATGGTTGAGATTAGGTCTTGGTATTTATAGGGAAAGTGAGGGGACAAGACATTAATGGCCAAGGGACACCTCATAAGTGGGTTTCTCAAAACCATGTGCTCTCCCAAGATATTTCCCATGAAGTTATGCCACATGGGGCCCCCAATATAAAAATTCATCACCTTTGGTCGGCCAACCCTTAAAATATCTCATGACATCATCATGACACAATTATGATGTCATTAAACATACCGAAACCCTAAAACTGTATTTTTACTATTCACTGAAAATTCAACTTTCTCAGAAAAATCCCAAAATTTCACATTAACCAAATATCAATGATTTGATTTCAAAAATGAACTCCATTTTATAAAAATAATTTTCTAAATATTTTTAATTTTATTTTTAAATAAATACACTATTCACTGAAAATTCATTTTTTTCAAAAAAAACCCTAAAAATTACCTTAACATAATATCGATGATCTGAGTTCAAAAATGAAATCCATTTTATAAAAATAATTTTATAAATATTTTTAATTAAATTTTTAATTAAAAAAGACTATTCACCTGAAAAAACTAATACTTGAATAATAATATATAAAACTGTTATTTAACCATTTTATTGAATCACATTACTTAATTAAGGTTCCTAGATTCTATTAATACTTTCTTTAAGTGAGATTACTAATCCATTTGGTCACATTACTAATCCTAAGCATAAAATCACTATTCATAATTTGCTATTCATCAAAAATCAATTTTATCTTATTAGACTCTAAATTTTGTACTGAACATAATTGTAGAAGACCATTTTTTGAAAATCATTACACATTTTTAATTATTTAAGGTTTACATAAACATTTTTAAAATATCCTTTTTCTAAAATTCATCAAAAATATGCATACTATATTTATCCGTTCCTTTGAAAATTCATAAACTTCGTCATAAGAAGAAATCAAAATTTTTATTTAAAACAAGGGATTACAAAAGTCAGTTACTGTCTCCTTACATAGCCCCTTATCACACCAGCATATGACCTAAGTGTAAGGTGTGCTAAGGTGATAGAATCTGAGGAAGGCTCGACCAACATCGCACGAGTAGTAATTTCTATCAGTTTGAACTTCTCGCAAAGGCGATTCCGTTCTAACTTCACACGATGAAGTTCGGCTTGGGTTTGGTCCAGAGCAAAGCCCATTGGTGCTACATCCTTCCCAAGTTCTGTTATATGGGATTCGATTGGTCCAAGACTACTGGGTGAGGCCATCGAATCTTCTTTCTATAATAATTAACCAAGATTACTTGTATTTAGAGACAATAATCAAAACGTTTAGTTTCCAGCGGTCATATTGACCAATGGTCATATAACAGTCAAAAACCCAACGGTCTCATTTTAATTATAATCATGTTATCAAATGAAACATTTTTGTTGAGTATAAAAATAAAATAAAATAACACACAAAATTAGGGAACAAGATTTATTCAAAATTTCGGTTCGTTACAATCTTCCCCCCTTAAGAAATTGCGTCCTCGCAATTTTTAAAATTGGGTTTTGAAATTTCATTGAAAGTACCATATCGGAAAAGGAGTCAGTAAAAGTATTACTTTAAAAGAACGAAAGGGAAGTACAAAGGTCACCCGAGTTAACCCACACTAGGATTCCATGTAGGAAAACATGGACTTGGAGGAGAAAACAAAGGGTCAAGTTATGAGGGAGAGTGATAGAGAACATGATCAGGAGAAAGTTAACCATAAGAAAATCCCAAACTTATGATGTGTGTAAACGGTCTTTGATTACCTAGTAGGAAACGTAAACCAACAACGTTTTTGTTTTACGTTTCTTTTCATAATTTTGAGGAATTCATTTACTACATAGAACAAAAATATAAGGAAATATACCTACCTTCATGTAGAGTTTCATCCTTTAATAAGTTTCTACCAAAACTAATATTTTCTCTAAACGATGAGCATTCAAAACTACTTAGCCTTATCAAAACACAAGAATAATCTTCTAGAGAATCACCTATTCCGTAAAAGAAAAACTATCAATCTTTAAACATTTATCCCCAAAACAGAAAGGGTAAGATAAAAGAACTCTTCAAAAATAAAGATTCCCATAGGAAGGGAAACTACTTTTAAATCTTTAAAGTTCCACGGTACTACCCAGAGTTCATCATAGACCATTCCGTAAGTGACTGTCCTTAAAATTACTCAAAATAACCCAAACTAAGATTGAAACCCAAATACAAGAAGGACTTGATAACATAGTCTTCCAAGATTAACTTTATCGTTCATCTCAAAACAAAATCAACCACTCCTTACATCTTATAAACAAAGTAACTAACCTAAACATATTTTCCCAAGATAGGACAATCGTTTCCATAAGTAACCTATAATACCATAAGTTCACCTTAAATTCGTCGATTCTTTAAAATATAAGTCAACCTTACTACTCAAAGAAAATACCATAGTAATATATTTACCTCGATCAAATAGGGTTCCCAAAATAGTGAACATCTTCCAAAATAATAATCATCTTTTAATCCCCTAATCATCTCTGTCATATTAATACGACAATCGTCGCATTTCCTATCACATTGGATGTTGGGACATGTTCTTCCATTTCTCACCATTAACTAAGAAGAGAAAGTATAATTAGGGGCTTAAATACTTAGCCAATAATCATGAAAAGGAACTTAAAGCATATAAGGATAACTTGTAGAAGAATAGTATACCCTAACTTGTGATCCCCTAGGTTCCCATCTAGGTTACCCATGATCATATATTCTTATGCGAATCTTTATTTTATTTTATCTTTTTTCCTTTAACAATGGTTCATACTAAGCTTATGAATTTACCAAAGTATATCCCCAGGGAGTGTCGTAACCAATAGTGCAGCAAGGCCCACTTTTGTGTACCGGTTCCCATTTGAGTCTAGCTCAATGCAGTGTTTTCGGGTTTTACCCCTATGTACATCTGTGCCAGATCCACCTCTACCTGCTCGTATCCAGACAAGGATGTATTTTCTCGGCAACCCATTACTCAATACCCACCAAAATACCAGGAAGATTTCCTATATATAAACTTTTCTATAGGATTCTTCCTAAAGTTTTAATATCTTAATTTCCACAAATAACTAAACAATCCTTTGATACCAACTATAGCATCCCGTCTTTTTATAACATAAAATTTCATTACATTACACAAAACTGAGGATCTTTAAGGTTTAGTGTCTTGGAAACCAGGAACTTAAAACATGAAAACGTAAAACATTCTTCTTAAATACTTGAAAGGCTTCTCCTAATGTTCATCCTAGGTTCATTACTGTAACTCATAACCTGGGGACATACATCAAAAGAAATGGTGAGCAGAAGGCCCAGTAAGGGAAACAAGAGAAACATTTTACATGTGAACTTGAGATACTTCAATAAGGTCATGAAAAGAACTTTAAGGCATGAGAAAGAAATCATGAGATATATAATAATAAAAATAAAATTTTTCATAACTTGAATATGTGGCTACAACATTTAATATTGACAATCATTTCATTTCACCAAGGTCCATCCCCAAGTTGTCATTAAAAATTACCAAGGTTATTCACCAAGGTATCTGTCTAAAAGGTCATCTCTAGAGATTAAGTCTTTACCCAATGCATTGAAGCGCTATCTGGGCGCACCCTTGACATGTATTTATTATCATGTGATACACATATATCATCATCAATCATTTCATAAACAACCCATATAGAATAAAAGAAATGGGTTTCATTTCATAATCATAACGTTTTAAAAACTGCTTTAAAGACATGATCTTTATGTCACTTTAAACCCAAGGAAAAGGGAAAGAGGGTTTCATGTATGTAAATCCCAGAATTTAAAATAGAACATTTTGAAATATATGTGAATACCCCTGTAGAAATAAGAGCTTTTAATATTCACTTAATAACAAAAAATAATTTTGAGATAAAGAGGGAGGCATTTTGAGATGAAAACTATGCAACATAATGTCTACGATACATGGTTTTAGAAAACATTGAAAAGAGAGGGGACATGGGTCACCCACTCAAAAATGATACATAAAACAGTATGGGAACAGAATATATAGTATTTAAGAACATGGTAATGAAATTTTAAAGATATACCATATGAAACAAAAAACTTGAAAGGAAGACAAAAATAAGATTTCTCTTATGAGAATTCGGCAGCCTAACAACGTCACTTAAAACTTCCAAAAATGGATTGACGAAATCAAATAGAGTCTCTAATAATATGAAAATAAATGACCAGTATGATAGATATAGATATCACACCCCAAAATAATAAAAAGGAACTTGAAATACTTGACATGAAAGTAGATATTGAAAATGAGAAGGGTGAAAGAACCCCTTAGAAATTCGGCAGCCAAACGACGCCACTTAAAGTTCAACAAAAATGAATTGATGAGATCAAAAAGGGTCTCTCATCATATGAACATAAAAGATCAGTATGATAGATTTAGAGATCATACCCCAACATAATAAAAAGTAACTTGCAAGACTTGACATGGAATTAGAACTTTGAAAAAGGAGAAAGGTGAAAGAACCACTTAAAAATTCAGCAGCCTAACGGCGCCACTTAAAACATCAAAATACTGAATTGAAGAGATAAAATGGGGTCTCTCATCATATGATCATAAAAGATCAGTATGATAAATTTAGATATCATAACCCAACATAATAAAAAGGAACTTGAAATACTTTACATGAAAATAGATCTTGAAAAATGAGAAGGGAGAAAGAATCCGTCACAAAAATTTCGGCAGCCTAATGACGCCACTTAAAACTTCATAAAATGAAATAATGAGAGTAATAGGGGATCTCCCATTATATGAACATGAAAAGGGAAGTAAGAGGAGTATAAAAGAACATCCTTTAACATAAGAACATGGAGCATAAAATAAATTACATAAGAGAGATTTCTTGAAAAGAAAGAGAGAGGTCGTATCCCTTACCTTAAAATGTAACTCTTAAAACTCAAAGGTTTGGACCTTGAGGGATTGGGGGAACCTTGGGAGGACTCCTTGGGAGGTAAGGAGACCAGAACCTCTTTGAGGATGGTTTTGGAGTCGAATGGATGAGAGTAGGGATTGGTATTTATAGGGAAAGTGAAAGGACAAGGCATTAATGGCCAAGGGACACCTCATAAGTGGGTTTCTCAAAACCATGTGCTCTCCCAAGATATTTCCCATGAAGTTAGGCCAAATGGGGCCCCCAATACAAAAATTCATCACCTTTGGTCAGGCAAACCGTAAAATATCTCATGACATCATCATGACACAGTTATGATGTCATTAAACATACCGAAACCCTAAAACTGTATTTTTACTATTCACTGAAAATTCAAGTTTCTCAGAAAAATCCCAAAATTTCACATTAACCAAATATCAATGCTCTGATTTCAAAAATGAACTCCATTTTATAAAAATAATTTTCTAAATATTTTTAATTTTATTTTGAAATAAATACACTATTCACCAAAAATTCATTTTTTTCAGAAAAACCCCCCAAAAATTACCTTAACATAATATCGATGCTCTGAGTTCAAAAATGAAATCCATTTTATAAAAATAATTTTATAAATATTTTTAATTAAATTTTTAATTAAAAAACACTATTCACCTGAAAAAACTAATACTTGAATAATAATATATGAAACTGTTATTTAACCATTTTATTGAATCACATTACTTAATCAAGGTGCCTAGATTATATTAATACTTTTTTTAAGTGAGATTACTAATCCATTTGGTCGCATTACTAATCCTAAGCATAAAATCACTATTCATAATTTACTATTCATCAAAAATCAAGTTGATCTTATTAGACTCTAAATTTCGTACTGAACATAATTGTAGAAGACCATTTTTTGAAAATCATTACACATTTTTAATTATTTAAGGTTTACATAAACATTTTTAAAATATCCTTTTTCTAAAATTCATCAAAAATATGCATACTATATTTATCCGTTCCTTTGAAAATTCATAAACTTCATCATAAGAAGAAATCAAAATTTTTATTTAAAATAAGGGATTACAAAAGGCAGTTATGGTCTCCTTACATTTCCCCTTATCACACCAGCATAGGACCTAAGTGTAAGGTGTTCTAAGGTGAGAGAATCTGAGGGAGGCTCGGGCAACATCGCACGAGTAGTAATTTCTATCAGTTTGAACTTATCGCGAAGGCGATTCCGTTCTAACTTCACACGATGAAGTTCGGCTTGGGTTTGGTCCAGAGTAAAGCCCAGTGGTGCTATCTCCTTCCCAAGTTCTGTTAGATGGGATTCAATTGGTCCAAGACTACTGGGTGAGGCCATCAAATCTTCTTTCTATAATAATTAACCAAGATTACTTGTATTTAGAGACAATAATCAAAATGTTTAGTTTCCAGCGGTCATATTGAACAATGGTCATATAACAGTAAAAAACCCAACGGTCTCATTTTAATTATACTCATGTTATCAAATGAAACATTTTTGTTGAGTATAAAAATAAAATAAAATAACACACAAAATTAGGAAACAAGATTTATTCAAAATTTCGGGTTGTTACAATCTTCCCCCCTTAAGAAATTGCTTCCTCGCAATTTTTAAAATTGGGTTTTGAAATTTCATTGAAAGTCCCCCATCGGAAAAGGAGCCAGCAAAAGTATTACTTTAAAAGAAAGAAAGGGAAGTAGAAAGGTCACCCGAGTTAACCCACAATAGGATTCTATGTAGGAAAACAAGGACTTGGAGGGGAAAACAAAGGGTCAAGTTCTGAGGGAGAGTGATAGAGAACATGATTAGGATAAAGTTAACCATAAGAAAATCCCAAACTTATGATGTGTGTAAACGGTATTTGATTACCTAGTAGGAAACGTAAACCAACAACGTTTTTGTTTTACGTTTCTTTTCATAATTTTGAGGAATTCATTTACTACATTGAACACAAATATAAGGAAATATACCTACCTTCATGTAGAGTTTCATCCTTTAATAAGTTTCTACCAAAACTAATATTTTCTCCAAACGATGAGCATTCAAAACTACTTGGTCTCATCAAAACACAAGAATAATCTTCTAGAGAATCACGTATTCCGTAAAAGAAAAACTATCTATCTTTATACATTTATCCCAAAAACAGAAAGGGTAAGATAAAACAACTCTTCAAAAAGAAATATTCCCATAGGAAGGGAAACTACTTTTAAATCTTTAAAGTTCCACGGTACTACCCAGAGTTCATCATAGACCATTCCGTAAGTAGCTGTCCTTAAAATTCCTCAAAATAACCCAAACTAAGATTGAAACCCAAATACAAGAAGGACTTGATAACATAGTCTTCCAAGATAAACTTTATCGTTCATCTCCAAACAACATCAACCACTCCTTACATCTTATAAACAAAGTAACTAACCTAAACATATTTTCCCAATATAGGTCAATCGTTTCCATAAGTAACCTATAATACAATAAGTTCACCTTAAATTCGTCGATTCTTCAAAATATAAGTCAACCTTACTCCTCAAAGAAAATAACATAGTAATCTATTTACCTCGATCAAATAGGGTTCCCAAAATAGTGAACATCTTCCAAAATAATAATCATCTTTTAATCCCCTAATCATCTCTGTCATATTAATACGACAATCGTCGCATTTCCTATCACATTGGTGGTTGGGACATGTTCTTCCATTTCTCACCATTAACTAAGAAGATAAAGTATAATTAGGGGCTTAAATACTTATCCAATAATCATGAAATGGAACTTAAAGCATATAAGGATAACTTGTAGAAGAATAGTATACCCTAACTTGTGATCCCCTAGGTTCCCATCTAGGTTACCCATGATCATATATTCTTATGCGAATCTTTATTTTATTTTATCTTTTTTCCTTTAACAATGGTTCATACTAAGCTTATGAATTTACCAAAGTATATCCCCAGGGAGTGTCGTAACCAATAGTGCAGCAAGGCCCATTGTCATGTACCAGTTCCCATTTGAGTCTAGCTCAAAGAAGTGTTTTAGGGCTTTACCCCTATGTACATATGTGCCAGAGCCATGCTCGTATCCAGACAGGGATGTATTTTCTTGGAAACCCATTACTCAATACTCACCAAAATACCAGGAAGATTTTATATATATAAAATTTTCTATAGGATTATTCCTAATGTTTTCATATCCTAATTTCCACAAATAACTAAACAATCCTTTGATACCATCTATAGCATCCCGTCTTTTTATAACAAAAAATTTCATTACATTACACAAAACTGAGGATCTTTAAGGTTTAGTGTCTTGGAAACCAGGAACTTAAAACATGAAAACGTAAAACATTCTTCTTAAATACTTGAAAGGCTTCTCCTCATGTTCATCCTAGGTTCATTACTACAACTCATAACCTGGGGACATACATCAAAAGAAAGGGTGAGCAGAAGTCCCAGTAAGGGAAACAAGAGAAACATTTTACATGTGAACTTGAGATAATTCAATAAGGTCATGAAAAGAACTTTAAGGCATGAGAAAGAAATCATGAGATATATCATAATAAAAATAATATTTTTAAAAACTTGAATATGTGGCTAAAACATTTAATATTGACAATAATTTCGTTTCACCAAGGTCGATCCCCAAGGTGTCATTAAAAATTACCAAGGTTATTCACCAAGGTATCAGTCTAAAAGGTCATCTCTAGAGATTAAGTCTTTACCCAATGCATTGGAGCGCTATCTGGGCGCACCCTTGACATGTCTTTATTATCATGTGAGCCACATATATCATCATAAATCATTTAATAAACAACCCATATATCATAAAAGAAATGGGTTTCATTTCATAATCATAACGTTTTAAAAACTGCTTTAAAGACATGATCTTTATGTCACTTTAAACCCACGGAAAAGGGAAAGCGGGTTTCATGTATGTAAATACCAGAATTTAAAATTGAACATTTTGATATATATGTGAATACCCCTGTATAAATAAGATCTTTTAATATTCACTTAATTACATAAAATAATTTTGAGATAAAGAGGGAGGCATTTTGAGACGAAAACTATGCAGCATAACGTCTACGATACATGGTTTTAGAAAACATTGAAAAGAGAGGGGAAATGGGTCACTCACTCAAAAATGATACATAAAACAATATGGGAAAAAAATATATAGTATTTAATAACATGGTAATGAAATTTGAAAGATATACCATATGAAACGAAAAACTTGAAAGGAAGACAAAAATAAGATTTCTCTTATGAGAATTCGGCAGCCTAACGACGTCACTTAAAACTTCCAAAAATGGATTGACGAGATCAAATAGGGTCTCTCATAATATGAACATAAATGAACAGTATGATAGATATAGAGATCATACCCCAAAATAATAAAAAGGAACTTGAAAGACTTGACATGAAAGTAGATCATGAAAACGAGAAGGGTGAAAGAACCCCTTAGAAATTCGGCAGCCTAACGACGCCACTTAAACTTCAACAAAAATGAATTGATGAGATAAAATAGGGTCTCTCATCATATGAACATAAAATATCAGTATGATAGATTTATAGATCATACCCCAACATAATAAAAAGGAACTTGCAAGACTTGACATGGAATTAGAACTTTGAAAAAGGAGAAAGATGAAAGAACCACTTAAAAATTCGGCAGCCTAACAGCGCCACTTAAAACTTCAAAATACTGAATTGAAGAGATCAAATGGGGTATCTCATCATATGATCATAAAAGATCCGTATGATAAATTTAGAGATCATACCCTAACATAATAAAAAGTAACTTGAAATACTTTACATGAAAATAGATCTTGAAAAATGAGAAGGGAGAAAGAATCCGTTACAAATATTTCGGTAGCCTAACGACGCCAATTAAAACTTCATAAAACGAAATAATGAGAGTAAGAGGGGATCTCTCATTATATGAACATGAAAAGGAAAGTAAGAGGAGTATAAAATAACATCCTTTAACATAAGAACATGGAACATAAAAGAAATTACATAAAAGAGATTTCTTGAAAAGAAAGAGAGAGGTCGGATCCCTTACCTTAAAATGTAACTCTTAAAACTAAATGGTTTGGACCTTGAGGGCTTGGGGGAACCTTGTGAGGACTCCTTGGGAGGTAAGGAGACCATAAATTCGTTGATGATGGTTTTGGAGTCGAATGGATGAGAGTAGGGCTTGGTATTTATAGGGAAAGTGAGGGGACAAGGCATTAATGGCCAAGGGACACCTCATAAGTGGGTTTCTCAAAACCATGTGCTATCCCAAGACATTTCCCATGAAGTTAGGACACATGGGGCCCCCAATACAAAAATTCATCACCTTTGGTCGGCCAAAACTTAAAATATCTCATGACATCATCATGACACAGTTATGATGTTATTAAACATACCGAAACCCTAAAACTATATTTTTACTATTCACTGAAAATTCAACTTTCTCAGAAAAATACCAAAATTTCACATTAACCAAATATCAATGCTCTGATTTCAAAAATGAACTCCATTTTATAAAAATAATTTTCTAAATATTTTTAATTTTATTTTTAAATAAATACACTATTCACTGAAAATTCATTTTTTTCAAAAAAATCCCCCAAAATTACCTTAACATAATATCGATGCTCTGAGTTCAAAAATGAAATCCATTTTATAAAAATAATTTTCCAAATAATTTTAATTAAAATTTTAATTAAAAAACACTATTCACCCAAAAAACTAATACTTGAATAATAATATATGAAACCATTATTTAACCATTTTATTGAATCACATTACTTAATCAAGGTTCCTAGATTATATTAATACGTTATTTAAGTGAGATTACTAATCCATTTGGTCACATTACTAATCCTAAGCATACAAACACTATTCATAATTTACTATTCATCAAAAATCAAGTTGATCTTATTAGACTCTAAATTTCGTTCTGCACATAATTGTAGAATACCATTTTTTGAAAATCATTACACATTTTTAATTATTTAAGGTTTACATAAACATTTTTAAAATATCCTTTTTCTAAAATTCGTCAAAAATATGCATACTATATTTATCCATTCCTTTGAAAATTCATAAACTTCATCATAAGAAGAAATCAAAATCTTTATTTAAAACAAGGGATTACAAAAGGCAGTTACGGTCTCCTTACATGACCCCTTATCACACCAGCATAGGACCTAAGTGTAAGGTGTGCTAAGGTGAGAGAATCTGAGGGAGGCTCAGCCAACATCGCACGAGTAGTAATTTCTATCAGTTTGAACTTCTCGCAAAGGCGATTCCATTCTAACTTCACACGATGAAGTTCAGCTTGAGTTTGGTCCAGAGAAAAGCCCAGTGGTGCTACCTCCTTCCCAAGTTCTGTTAGATGGTCTTCGATTGGTCCAAGACTACTGGGTGAGGCCATCGAATATTCTTTCTATAATAATTAACCAAGATTACATGTATTTAGAGACAATAATCAAAACATTTAGTTTCCAGCGGTCATATTGACCAATGGTCATATAACAGTAAAAACCCCAATGGTCTCATTTTAATTATACTCATGTTATCAAATGAAACATTTTTGTTGAGTATAAAAAATAAAATAAAATAACACACAAAATTAAGAAACAAAATTTATTCAAAATTTTGGGTCATTACAATATCCCTTCAATTCATTGGGTAAATATTAATATATCATGAGATAGACATGACTAAAATGGAAAGTAAATCTGGTTCATCAATATAGGGATAGAATGAGGAGTGAACTTGGTTCAGTAATGGACTTTGTCCGCTATGATGGTCTCGACAATGAACCTTGACTAATACGGAATGATTTTCTATGGTTATATTCTATGAAATTTTATGTCTTATGTTATGAATATTTGGATTACATTTCACTTTTATGATTTATCCCATGACATGATATTATTATCTTTTATATGCAGGATAATATTTTCAAATGTTATGTTCCTATGATTATGAGATGATTGATTTTTCTATTGTTTACCCTTACTGAGCATTTGAGCTCAACCATTCATATGTTATTTTTCCCAATGTCATGAAGAAGGGTATTAAGTAAGATATGTCCTAATGGATTCTAGTTATGATGAAATAAGTGGGAGACAATGTAGATGTTTTATGGACAAGTTGTTTATGTTTCCTAGTTTCTAAAGACACTAGACCTATATAGTCCTAGAGTGGATTTTGTTATGTTATGTAATAAATATTATTCAATGTGGAAGTAAAATCTATGTGTAAATTATGGGTCATTATAGTTGGCATCAGAGCAAAGATATAGTTATCCTTTTAAAACTATGATGAGAAAACCTTAGTAAGAACCCTAAGGATATGTCAAAGTATAGGTTACAATCCTATCCTAGTGTTTTAGAGATGTCCATGAATAACCTTGGATAAAACCTAAAGTGTACTCAATTGAAATTTTATTCTTGAATTATGTGGTTTTTCCATTATGATTAGGGTTTCTCACACTATTATTCTTGGTTTTAATCATTTGTTAGAACCTGAAGGTACCACACTAATTATAAATGTGATGGCCAATTAAATTATTTCCCCCCGGAGAAACTAAATAATATGGTAGATGGAATGAAAAATCTCGTACCCAAGATCACACAACTTTCTCAAGCTATAAATCATACCATAATTCCAAACGAGTAATGAAGGGAGAAATATTCTATTAAATCCTTCATGAGGTTACGTCTAACATCATTCAGTGGGTCTTCTGATCCATTAGTGGCTGAAAAATAGATCTATACCACTGAAAATATATTTTCAATTATACAATGTTCTGAACAAGATAAATTCATATTAGCGGTATATTGTTTAGAAGGTGAAGCTGATCAATGGTGGAATCTTATCAACAATATGAGGAAAAGAGAATGAAATTGAGTCCATGGAATGGGATGAGTTCAATAACTTGTTTTTCAATAAGTTATTTCCTCATATTCTTCTAACATAGATGGAAAAGGAGTTCTTTGAACTTAAGAAAAGGATTATGAATCTGTTGATACCTACGAAGAAAATTTTATAAGCCATTCAAGGTACGCTTCTAGAATTATTATCCAAACTGAGAGTAAAATTGATCAATTATTTAGTGGCTTAAAACCAAGTATTCAAAGGGAATTTTCCATAAATAACTTCAATAGATTTGTGGAAATTGTTCTATGTACTCTCAAGGATGATATGGATGTTGAAGTTACCCATCCGTCATATGGGTTTGATAAGAAGAGAAAAATTGAATTCAAAGTAAAATCTAAAGACTACACTAAAAAGAAGATGAGTTCTCCCTTATGCTCAAAGTGTGGAATGAAACATGGAGGAAATTATCTTAAAGGGACTAGTAAATTTTTTATGTGTGGAAAATAAGGTCATCGGGCAGTTGAATGCCGATGTGATGGGAAAAAAATATCTAATGATGCGAATAAAGAAAATGATACACAAAATTCACCTCCTACACTTCAATGCTAAAAGTGAAAGGAAATGGGGAATTATGCCAATAAATTCCATAATCCAAGAGTTATTGATGATGATCAATATCAAGAAACTCTTAAGGACAAAGGAAAAGGATAGTCACATGCAATCACTATCGGCGACGTGGAGTATGATAATTAAGTTGTTAAAAGTACATGTACCATCTACTCTAAAGTAGAAAATATTTTATTTGATTCATGGTTCACCCCTCTTTTATTTTTGAATAATTTTCTTTGGGTATCACCATATTACTTCAACAATTAGATGTTGTGTTAGCTGTGATAACTCTTAAGGGTAAAATGGCCGCATAAAAAGTTTATAATTCTTCTCCGGTTAAAGTTTGTGGGAAAGTGATTCCTATAAATCTTGTGATCCTTCCTATAGTGGAATTTGATGTGATTCTTGTCATGGATTATATTTCTCTAGATGATGGTCATATCAATTTCCAAGGGAAATTACATTTCAAATTTTAGATCAATCTAGGACCATCTATCGATTCAAGTATGAATATAAACTTACAGTATAAATTTCATCCATCTTATGGGTCTTGATTCTTATAAACGAATTTTATTTGTCTCAAATGGTTGGTAAGAAACTTAATATTAAGAATACATCAATTGTATGGGAGTTTGATGATACATTTGAAAAGGAATTTCTAGGAATTCCACCAAATTATGAAGGTGAGTATTCAATAGAACTCATATTGGGTTCTATGCCTATTTCAAAGACACCTTATAGAATGTCCCCAATTGAGTTATTGGAATTGAAGAAGAAAATCCAAGATAATATTGATAAAAGATTCATATGACCTAGTGCATCACCTTATGTAGCACCAGTTCTTATTTTAAGCATAAATATGGGTCAATGAGACTCTGTATTGATTATTGGGAACTTAACAATATCACTATTCAGAACAAATATCCTCTTCCCTGCATTGATGAATTATTTGACCAACTGCGTAGACCTCCATAATTTTATATGATTTATCTTCGTCCAGGATATCCTAAATTAAGGGTGAAAAGGGAAGTTATACCAAAGATGAAATTTTTTACAAGGTATCGACACTATGAATTTACAGTGATGAATTTTGGTCTTACTAATACCCATGCCCTCTTAATAGATGTAATGAATAGAGTATTTAGAGATATCTTGATCAATTTTTGGTAGACATTATAGATGATATTCTTGTCTATTGAAAGTGAAAAGAAGAACACGAAGACAACTTGATAATTGTACTAAAGAACCTGATAAAAAATAATATTTATGAAAAATTTACCAAGTGTAAATTTTGGCTTCAGAACATATCATTTTTGGGTCACATAATCTCGAGATAAAGGATATCTATGGATCCATCCAAAATAGAAATTGTTGAATATTTGCGGAGACCAGAGAAAGTAACTGAGATTCGATGTTTCCTTGGTTTGGATAGAAATTATCTATGTTTTGTGAATGATTTTTCATGATTATATAATAAACTCTCCAAGTTGACTCAAGAAATATTTATGTTTATTTGGATGGAGGAATGTGAATAAATTGTAAAGAGATAAAAATAAGGTCAACCACTACACCTGTTCTCACACTTCCTTTTAGTGGAGAAGGACTTGTGATCTACAATGATGCATCCAAGAAGGGTCTAGGATGTGTTCTATTGAAAAATGATATGATGATAGCTTATGCCTCACTCTATTTAAAAATCCATGATAAAAATTACCCAACTCATGATTTGAAGTTAGCTTCAGTAATCATTTCATAAAAGATATGGAGGCATTGTCTTTATGGTGAAAGGTATTATATTTATAATTATCATAAAAGTTTAAAGTATATTTTCACAAAAAATGAGTTTAATATGTAACAAAGAATATTGTTGGATATGATTAAATATTATGACTCCTCAATACATTACCAACTTGGTAAATCAAACAAGGTTGCATATTCTTTGAGTTTATAAGACCATTCTAGCCTATCCATGATGAGGATCACAAAAGATCCAACATTTATGGATTTTTAATGGATGGATATTGAAATTTTAAAGGAAGGTTGAAAATATTATCCTTCTCAAATGAATGTTCAACCATCTATAAATGTTAAGATTAAGGAGGTTCATAAGAAATATGTTGAGTGACAAAATAAGATGAGAAATGTTTTTTAATTAAACCTTTATTGTGATGAAATAATAGTGTTCAAGAACAGGGTTTTTATTCCTTCTATACTAGAATTAATGAAGGAGCTATTGGATGAGGCTTATAGTTTTTCACTCACTATTCATCCTGGAAGCATAAAGATGTACATAGACCAGAAAGAGTATTTTTGGTGGGATAACATGAAAAGATAATTCTCTAAATATGTCTCTCGATGTTTGGTTTATTAGTAAGTTAAGGTTGAGAGATAAAATTATAAGGGGATGTTACAACCAATAACCATACCAAAATGGAAATGAGAAGACATCACTATAGACTTTATTGTCAGACATCCCAAAACATATAATGTCTATAATACAATATGGGTTATAGTTGATTGAATTAAGAAGTTTCACACTTCATTTCTATTAGGGAGGATTTATCTCTTGATCATCTTTTCAGGATATATGTAATGGAAGTGGTAAGATTGGCTAGAGTACCACGTTCCATTATATCTGATTGGGATATGAGGTTCACCTCAAAGTTCTGAAGAATTATTCAACCTGCTCTAGATATAGTGTAACATTTCATCACTACTTATCATCCTCAGACAGATGGTCAGTCTAAAAGGAAAATTAAAACTCTAGAAGTCATGTTTAGAGATTTTTCTTTGGCTTTCAAAGGTGGTTTAGATCAACACCTACCTTTGGTCTAATTTTCTTATAAAAATATCTTTCAATCTAATATTCATATAGATCCTTATGAATACCTCCTTGTAAATAAGTGAAGAACTCCAACTTGTTGGGATGAAGTTAGGGAAAGAAATTTATTAGGACCTGATCTTGTTGATAAAATGGAAAAAATGTTAGATCTATTCAACAACACATAAAAGTATACCAAAGTTGAAAAAAATGTTATGCTGACAACCGAATAAAAGACCAATAGTTTCAAGTGGGTGATAAAGTTTTCCTATAAATATCTCCCTAGAAGAGAGTAATGTGATTTGGAAAGAAGGGAAAGCTGATCTCTGGGCATATTAGTCCTTTTGAAATTCTGGATCATGTTAAGAAGGTAGCTTACCAATTGGAACATTAGCTGAATATATCTCAATTTCATGATGTGGTCTATGTATCTCTCTTAAGAATGTACATACCCAATCCTTCGCATATACAAATCTCAGAAGTTGTATCGTTGGAGCAAGATCTTCCTTATGAAGAAAAATATATGTATATTCTAAATCGTAGCGAAAAAATTATACAAAACTAGACCACTCACTTGGTTAAAGATTAATAGAGAAACCACTAATTTTAAGAAGTTACAAGGGAACATGGGGTTATGATGAGGTAGAGGAACCCTCATCTGTTTGTTTCCAAGTGATGAATTTAGAGGGAGAAATTCAGTTTAAGGGGGGTAGAATATAACACCTGAATGTTTTTATGAAATATTTTCTTTAAATAAATTTTATTCTTCGGTAGATTTATTTTAACAAAATCATGAGTTTAAACAAACCACAAGATTCCCTTTTTATAAAATTACAATTATAGCCTAGCTGTTAGGTTAGTGGGAATAATTATAACTATCTTATGAAAAAGCATTGTGAATTCATTGGCTATCAATTATTCATGAAAAATATAAATCAGTTAGATATTTTGTGTTTTTGAGTGAATTACTTTTATAATGAAATTAATGAGATATAAATGTTTCATATCCTTAATAAAATATTTTTTAAAATCATCCAATGGATATTTTAGTCATAGGGTACGAATAAAACCGTATTTTATGTATAAAAATGTATTTTTTTTAAAAAGTTTTATTTTACACCATTGAATGAAAAACACCTTTTAAATTATTATTTTTTAAATATTAATCATTTTTATATTCCAAAATAAATATGTTATTTTTATGTGGGATATAAAAATTTTCTTTGGATGGATTTTTGATATTTTTCTAATAACATTCATATTTTGATGAATAATAAAAATACACTAAATTTTAATTGAAAATAGATTTTTTTCATTGAAATAATTTATATGGATAAATTATATTATTTATTGGTTTAAAAGTATAAATAGAATATATTTATACTATCTAA
Source organism: Viscum album (assembly GCA_963277665.1). Taxonomy (NCBI): domain Eukaryota; kingdom Viridiplantae; phylum Streptophyta; class Magnoliopsida; order Santalales; family Viscaceae; genus Viscum; species Viscum album. The sequence continues at coordinate 1,824,835,049 of OY728150.1, read as the reverse complement.
TATAATCTAGGTCATTGGAATTAACTTTACATTAAATTCAGATATAAAGATATTTCACTCTTTTGTAATATTTTTACTTTTAAAACCCGTTTTCTCATTTCAACAAAGGGATTAATTTTATATTAATTAATAAAAATTCTGTATTTTGAATTTTGAAAAATGGATTTCATATTTGGAATCAGTGGGTCCAAATTATATAAGTATCTTTATTTTATTTTTAGGTAATATGAATAGTAACTTCTGTAAATTTTATTACCATGTAAAAAGGGTATATCAGGTAATTAAATGTGAAAATAATATTATGAAATTACCTTAACACTTGTATTAATATAATTTATTGATTATAATTTTCACTAAAACATAATTGGGTCGAAATGGTATCCATTGGATCCCACTTGGACGAGATTATGTCATTTAATTTAATTTATTTAAAGAAAAGTGAAATAAGTCTCACTCAAAATTTAATAATTAAATTATTTTTGATATAAGGTTATACAAAAGATAAATTAGATTATTAAAACTAATTTTAAATATAAAATGTTTTTATTTATTATGATATTTTATTTTATTTTTTATGAAAAAAATAGTTACCTTAAAGACTTATACTTGGAGGATGAAAAAATTAATTAATTGAATAGAAATAAATAATTTTTTTATTAAAATATTAAAAACCATATAAGGCCAAAAAACTTGACCAAACCATATTGGTCAAGTATATATCAACCATAAGAATCCATGGGTCTACTTTTTGACCATTTGGATTCTTATAGAAGATATTATGACACTTATTTTATTTTATTTAATGTGAAGATAAATTTGTCAAATTCATGTTTTAAAAGAGTATAATATTTTTAATGTTGGTTTTTTTGGATTAAAAATTATACTAAAAGTATAATTATTAAAAATAATGGATTTAAATGCAATAATTTTTTTATTTTTAATTTTTATTCAACAAATAAGTATATTAAATAAATACACAAAATTGAGTAAGTAACCATATTATTAATGAAGAGATAAAATGTATGTTATTAAAAATATTTTAATAAATATAATTTCAGAAAATTATTATTTAGAATTAATTTTATTTATTTCCTTGAACCCTTATAGATATAATAAAATATTTTTTATATAGGTTCACTTCTTATATTTATATTTTAAAATTCCATGAAATTAATATTGTCAAAATTGACAGTATTAATATTTTGTCAAAATAAGGTTTTCCTAAATTTTAAAAAAATCATAAATCATTTTAAAAATATAGAATAATTATTATATGGTATAAAATGTTCTAAATTATTAATTTATGATCTAGTTTACTTCAAATAAGTAAATATTTCATCCTTTTAGTATTGAAACATTTTTTACCCTAGATAAAGATTAAATAGAATAACTAAATGTTCATTAAAATGATAATGCTTAAATTGACATAAAAAATTATCTAAAAATTATTTTTTTTATGATATTAAAACTTTATCTCATCTTAGATTCGAAATAGTGACATTTTTATATTTTTATGTGGGGTTTTATTTTATTATAAATTAATATTTTTGAGGGTTCCAAAGTGCCCCTATCCTAAATAATAAAAGGTCAGTTTCTCCTCAACTCTTCACTTCATTTTGAGCCTTCAAGATTGACCATACCCTTCCCATTTACATTATAAAATTTCATAGAAACATTCTATAGGTCCTGGTATTCTTCAAAGACAACCTATAGTGATCTAAAAAGAGATTTATAGGTGGCACATCGAAGAAGAGGTAATATCATTTACTGATTCTATCAAACATATTTTTTATTCTACTTATACCACTTGAGTTGTTTCATTATAAATTAATAACTACAGTAGTAATTATATATTTAGAGGTTATTATGGTTATAAAACAAACATATTCCACCTTCAACCCATACAATGAAAAATGAAATCACCACGCGTGCGTACGTATGGCTTACAATCTCCACACTGTGGTGTAATCCATTTTTCTCCATAACCATACTTGGATGGGTATAATGATGGAATTAATAAATATATATATGATTAATATAAAATCTTATTGATTTTTATATATGATACACCATCTACTTCAATACCATTCAACAATTATGGGAATGATATCGTCGCTCGTGTGTATGTACGACTTGCCGTCTCCATAGTGTGATGTGATTCATTCAACATAATCTTCATTAAAACCTGATTATATAAACTAATTAAATGAATAAATATCATATATATTATAATAATACCTTGTTTTAAATCATATAAAAATATCCTAAAAAGTGTAAGAAGAACTTATCTGACAAAACACGCATAAGAACATATAGCAGTTAATACCGAATAACGAGTAACAATGAAATGTTACCGAAAAACATATGAGTATATGGTGATAAATGTTATCATACAAATGATAATGATTCTGGAATAAATCAGTAACATTATTGAAATCATTATATTAGAGGTTTGGATACATTTGAAGCATATCAGACCTATGGCAAGGGATAACTTTTCAAATCTTGTTTTTATCTAAGATTGATTATTCGTAAGTATTTATTGGGGTATATTTATCATCCACGTCCATGTTTCCTAAATATAAATTTCAAAATATTTTTATATTCTTATATAGTTTTTAAAATTCAATTTTACCCATTAGTTAATTTTTACTAAACTCTATGAATGGAATGTTTTGTCATTTTTGGTGTGAGGTACTTTTTGACATTTCAAGCAAAAGTACGAGAAGTATGTTTTTTTAAATTGTATGAAAATAAGTGATTTTTACACTTTCATAATAATTTATTTCTATGAAGATTCCCCTACAATATTACATGGTTATTTTCACATAAAATTATTTCTTTTAAAAAATTTGGGGCATTTTGAGGATGGAAAATTGTTTTGAAGAAAAAATGATATTTTCCACAGGAATGGATTTCAAGTGTTTTCCAAAAATTATTTTCCATCTAAGATGAAACTTTTTAAATACGGTTATATTTAAAACCCTATAATTATTATGATTTTATATTGTTTTATTTTGGAAATTCATTTTGTTATATCAATTATGATGTAATGATGTTTAAAAAACCCATTTTATTTTATGGTTTATGATATGGTGAATGTTTTTTTATTTTTTTTAGAACATGTAAGAATGGTTTCATTATGATATGGGTGGAAACAATATCTCCCTCTAATGCATTGGGTAATGATTTATATCTCATGAGATATACATTAATAGAATGGAAACTAAATATGGTTTAGTAATACAGGGTTGGAATGAGGAGTAAACCCGGTTCAATAGTGGATTTTGTTCGCTGCGATGGTCCCGACAATGAGCCTTGACTAATATGAAATGATTTTCTACTTTTATATGCCATCAAATTTAATAAATTATTTTAAGAATATTTATGGCATCCCGCCATTTTATAACAAAAACTTTCATTACATTACACAAATCTGAGGATCGTTAAGGTTTAGTGTCTTGGAAACAAGGATCATAATACATAAAAAAAACATAAAACATTCTTCTTAAACACTTGCAAGGCGTCTCCTTATGTTCATTCTAGGTTCATTACTGCATCTCATAACCTGGGGACATACATCAAAAGAAAGGGTGAGCAGAAGGCCCAGTAAGGGAAACAAGAGGAACATTTTACATGTGAACATGAGATACTTCAATAGGGACATGAAAAGAACTTTAAGGCATGAGGAAGAAATCATGAGGCATTTCATAATAAAAATAACATTTTTCATAACTTGAAGATGTGGCTACATCATTTAACATAGACAATCATGAACATATCACCAAGGTCCATCCCCAAGGTGTCATTTTAAAATTACCAAGGTTATTCACCAAGGTATCGTGAAAATTGTAATCTCTAGTGGTTACATCATTACCCAATGCATTGGAGCGCTATCAGGGCGCACCCTTAAATTTGCCTTTATTATCATGTGAGCCACATATATCATCATCAAACATTTCATAAATAACCCACATAGCATAAAATAAATGGGTTTCATTTCATAATCATAACGTTTTAAAAACTGCTTTAAAGACATGATCTTTACGTCACTTTAAACCCACGGAAAGGGAAAGCGGGTCTCATGTATGTAAATCCCAGAATTTAAAATGGAAAATTTTGATATATATGTGAATACCTTTGTAGAAATAAGAGCTTTGAGTATTCACTTTATAACATAAAATAATTTTTGAGAAAAGAGAGAGGCATTTTGAGGGGAAAATTCTGCAGCATAACGGCTAAGTTTCGGGGTTTTAGAAAACGTTGAAATGAGAGGGGACATGGGTCACCCACTCATAAATGATCCATAAAACAGTAGGGTGAAAGAATAAGAAGGACATATGGACATGGTAACGAAATTTTAGGGAAATACCATTTGAAATGAAAAACATGGAAGGAAAAAGATTAGATTTCTCTTATGAAAATTCGGCAGCCTTACGGCGTCACTTAACTTCAAAAGAAAATGATTTGACAAGATCAAAAAGGGTCCCTCATCATATGATCATAAGAGATCAGTATGATTGATATAGAGATCATACCCCAACATAATAAAAAGGAACTTGAAAGACTTGACATGAAAATTGAACTTGAAAAATGAGAAGGGTGAAAGAATCCCTTAAAAATTCGGCAGCCTAACGGCGTCACTTAAACTTTCATAAAACGAAATGATGAGAGTAAGAGGGGATCTCTCATCATATAAACATGAAAGGGCAGTAAGAGGAATATAAAAGAACATCCTCTCACATAAAAACATGGAGCATAATAGGAATGACATAAAAGAGATTTCATGAAAAGAAAGAGAGGGGTCGGATCCCTTACCTTAAAACGTGACTCTTGAAACTCAAAGGATTGGACCTTGAGGGATTGGGGGCACCTTGGGAGGACTCTTTGGAAGGTAAGAAGACCAGAACTTCGTTGGGAAAGAGTTGGGAGTGAAAACCAAGGGAGGAAAGGGTGGGTATTTATAGGGAAAGTGAGGGGACAAAGCATTAATGGCCAAAGGACACCTCACATGTGCTTTTCTCAAACCCATGGGCTCTCCCTTGGAATTTATCATGGAGTTAGGCCACATGGGGCCCCCAAAACAATAATTCATCACCCTTGGCCGGCCAACCCTCAAAAGATCTCATGACATCATCATGACATCATTATGATGTCATTAAACATACCGAAACCCTAAAACGGTATTTTTACTATTCACTGAAAATTCCACTTTCTCAGAATAATCCCAAAATTTCACCTTAACCAAATATCAATGCTCTGATTTCAAAAATGAAATCCATTTTATAAAAATATTTTTCTAAATATTTTTAATTTAATTTTTAAATAAAAACACTATTCATCGAAAATTCATTTTTTTCAGAAAAATCCCCAAAAATTACCTTAACATAATATCGATGCTCTGAGTTCAAAAATAAAGTCATTTTTATAAAAATAATTTTCTAATTATTTTTAATTAAATTTTTAATTAAAAAACACTATTCATCCGAAAAAACTAATACTTGATTAATAATTTATGAAACCGTTATTTACCCATTTTATTGAATCACATTACTTAACCAAGGTGTCTAAATTATACTAAAACTTTCTTTAAGTGAAAATTACTAATCCATTTGGTCACATTACTAATCCTAAGCGTAAAATCACTATTCATAATTTACTATTCATCAAAAATTAAGTTGATCTTATTAGACTCCAAATTCCTTAATGAACACTTTTGTAGAAGACCATTTTTTGAAAATCATTACACATCATTAGTTATTTAGGTTTTACATAAATATTTCAAAATATCCCTTTTTCAAAATTCATCAATAAAATACATTCTAAAATTATCTAGGCATTTGAAATTTCACAAACATCACTAAAGGAAGAAATATAAATTTATTCACCCGAGAGGATTACACAAGGAAACTAGGGACTCATCACATAGCCCCTTATAACACTGGCATAAGACCTAAGTGTAAGGTGTGATATGGTGAGAGAATCTGAGGGAGGCTCAGATAACATTGCCCTAGTAGCAATCTCCACTAACTTGAACTTCTCCTGCAAGCGTTTTCGTTCAAGCTTGACACGCTGGAGCTCGGCTTGGGCTTGGTCCAAAGCGAAGCCCACAGATGCTACCTCCTTCCCAAGCTCTGATAAGTGGGCTTCGTAAGGGTTGAGTCTACTGGATGAAGCCATCGACTCCTCTTTCTGCATTAACCATTAACATCTTATTAAATCAATAAGAGTAAGTTAATATACTACTCAAAAAGATTGGGTCGTTACATTCTTCCCCCCTTAAGAAATTTCGTCCCCGAAATTTACACTTGAGGCCTAGTCGAAAAGGTGAGGGTACTTTTGCTTCATTGTTTCCTCAGGCTCCCAAGTCGCCTCTTCATATTTATGATTTCTCCACAACACTTTCACAAGGTGGGTAGTCTTGTTTCGTAGAACCTTGTCTCTACGGTCCAAGATCTCCACTGGCTGCTCCTCATAAGAGAGGTCATGTTCAAGTTGTACCACCTCTGGGTTCAGTACATGCGAAGGGTCGGGTATGTACTTCCTCAAGAGAGATACATGGAAGACATCATGAACTTGAGCTAGGTTCGGTGGAAGTGCTAGACGATAGGCCACTTCTCCTATGCGATCAAGGATTTCATAGGGGCCAATGTACCTAGGGATGAGCTTCCCTTTCTTCCCAAACCGCATGACTCTCTTCCATGGAGAAATTCGAAGGAAGACTTTGTCACCAACACCAAACTCCAAGTCCCTTCGACGATTGTCAGCATAGCTCTTCTGTCGACTCTGAGCAGCCTTTATGTGTTGTTGGATGGCATGAACCTGTTCTGTCATCTCTTGCACGAGATCAGGCCCAAGAAGCTTCCTCTCACCAGTTTCATCCCAACAAGTAGGAGTTCTACACCGCTTTCCATACAGAGCTTCATAGGGTGCCATCTGAATACTCGCATGGAAGCTGTTGTTATAAGAGAACTCCACTAATGGGAGGTGTTGATCCCATCCACCTTTAAATTCCATTGAGCATAATCTCAACATGTCTTCGAGTGTCTGAATAGTCCTTTCAGATTGGCCATCAGTTTGAGGATGATAGGCCGTACTAAAATTCAATTCAGTATTCAGAGCATGCTGAAGACTTCTCCAGAATTTTGATGTGAATCTTGGGTCACGATCAGATACGATGGATAGTGGTACCCCATGCAGCCTTACCACTTCCTTCACGTATATCTTGGCAAGCTGATCCAGAGAGAAATCTTCCCGAATAGAGATAAAATGGGCTGTCTTGGTGAGACGGTCCACAATAACCCATATCGCATTGTTTCCTTTGGATGTTTTTGGGAGACCAGTTACAAAGTCCATGGTGATATTATCCCACTTCCATACTGGTATGGGTAGCGGTTGTAATACCCCCTTAGGAAGTTGTCTTTCTGCCTTTACTTGCTGACACACCAGGCACCTTGTAGTGTAATCGGCAATCTCCCTCTTCATGTTATCCCACCAATAATGATCACGAAGGTCTCTATACATCTTAGTGCTTCTCGGATGTATAGAGAAAGTAGAGCTATGAGCTTCATCCATCAGTTCTTTCTTTATCTCCGGAATAGATGGAACACATAGTCTTGTACGAAATTTCAATACACCTTCTTGATCAATATTGAAATCAGGGAACTTCCCATCCTTTACAGCCTCGAACTTCTCCTGCAGCAAAGGATCTTCTTTTTGAGCCTTCTTGATCTTCTCTAGTAATGAAGGTTGAGAAATCATTTGGGATAGGGTTGATGATGTCCCTTTCCTTATAATTCCCATGTCCAGTTTTACTAGATCTTTAATCAAGGGATCTCCCAGGATCCTCATTGTTGCCAGAACAACAGGATCTTTCCTGCTTAACGCATCCGCGACTTTGTTTGCTCTACCAGGGTGATAATGAATTGAACAATCATAGCCTTTAATAAGCTCCAACCATCTCCTTTGTCTCATGTTCAATTCTTTCTGTGTGAAAATATACTTTAGACTTTGGTGGTCAGTGTATATATCACATTTCTCTCCATAAAGATAGTGCCTCCATATCTTTAGAGCAAAAACAACTGCCGCCAGCTCTAGATCATGCGTAGGATAATTCTGCTCATGAATCATCAACTGTCGAGATGCATAAGCAATTACTTTGTCATTTTGCATGAGGACGCACCCAAGCCCTTTCAGAGATGCATCGCTAAAAATAACGAATCCTTCTCCGATAGAGGGTAGTGTTAACACCGGTGCAGTAACCAATCTCTTCTTCAGCTCTTGGAAACTTTCCTCGCATTCCTTTGTCCAGATGAACTTAACCCCTTTTTGAGTCAACTTAGTTAGTGGATTAGAAAGACGTGAAAAGTTTTTCACAAACCTCCTATAATATCCCGCTAAACCAAGGAAACTACGAATCTCAGTTACTGTTGTGGGTTGAGGCCACTCCTCCACAACCATTGTCTTTGCAGGGTCAACCGAGATACCTTCATTGGTTACGATGTGCCCCAAGAAAGCCACTTGTTGTAACCAAAACTCACACTTGCTGAACTTCCCAAAGAGCCTCTCCTTCCGTAGAGTTTTCAAAATAACCCTCAGATGATTTTCATGCTCCTCACGACTTTTTGAATATATCAAAATATCATCAATAAAAACTACCACAAAGTTATCAAGGTAGTCCTTAAAGACTCTATTCATCAAATCCATGAAAATAGCAGGAGCATTAGTCAAGCCGAAGGGCATAACAGTAAACTCATAATGCCCATATCTTGATCGGAAGGCAGTCTTTGGAATATCTTCCTTCTTCACCCTCAGTTGATGATAACCAGATCGAAGGTCAATCTTAGAGAAGAATTGAGCCCCACGAAGTTGGTCAAATAAATCATCAATTCTTGGAAGAGGGTATCTGTTCTTCACTGTGATCCCGTTCAGTTCTCTATAATCAATGCATAGCCGCATTGATCCATCCTTCTTCTTCACAAAGAGAACTGGTGCTCCCCAAGGAGACACACTCGGTCGGATAAACCCCTTCTCCAACAAGTCTTGGAGTTGTTTCTTTAGCTCCTCTAGCTCCACATTTGCCATTCTATACGGAGTCTTTGATATCAGTTGAGACCCAGGTACGAGTTCAATGGAGAACTCTACCTCTCTTTCTGGGGGAGGTCCAGGTAACTCCTCAGGAAATACATCCATGTATTCCTGAACAATCGGAACATCTTCAATTTGTATGCTCCCCTTCCCTTCTTCCTCATCACCGATTAACTCCATAAAGAAAGCTATAGGAGGTGCTTCTAGATAGGGATCAGTTCGGGATATCTCTCCTCGGAAGATAACTGTAGGTCGTTCATTCAAGACTACTGAGATTTCCTTACTTCTGCATTTGATCTTAGCATTATACTTTGAGAGCCAGTCCATCCCTAGTATAACGTCGAATTCCATCATGGGGATGACTACTAGATTTGCGATAAGATTGTGCTCACCAAAGTAAACACTAGAGTCTCTAAACACTGTTGATGCATGGATAATCCCACTTGGAGTCTTGACTGACAACTCTACCTCAAGCAATTCGGGGATTGATTCTATATTCTTTGCAAACTTGGAAGAAATAAAGGAATGCGTAGAACCAGAATCAAATAAAGCACTTGCTAGTTTTGAGAGGACAACAAGAGTACCTGCTACCACATCGTTCGGAACTTCAACTTCAGTTGTTGTGATAGCGAAAGCACGACCTTGCTCCCTTGGCCTCTGCTGAGGTTGATGGTGATTCCCCTCCACCGCCCTCGGATTTGGACATTGATTAGCAAAGTGCCCAAGCTGTCCACACTTGAAGCATGTGACTTCGGGTAGGGCCAGAACCATCTTTCCTCTGTCGTTAGTGTTGGGAAGTTGAGGCTTCACATCACCACGACAATTTCGAGAAATATGGCCTTCTTTTCCACACCTATAGCACTTGCCACTTCCGATCAAGCAGTTCCCCGGATGCTTCTTCCCACATTTATTGCATGTGGCATGTTGCATATGCTTTCCACCTCTTTCCTGATCAAAACTTCTTCCCAGGCTCGGTTCTAGAGTTCTCTTCTTCTCATTAGATTTGTGAGACCACTGTGTCTCCCCAAACTCTAGTTCAACTTTCATAGCACTTCGAACTATTTCTTCATAGCTATCGTAGTCCCTGTTGGCTAGATTCTTCCGCAGATGTGGTCGTAGTCCGCCAAAGAATCTATCAACCTTCCCATTAGGGTCCATGACAAAGCTTGAGGTATAACGGGAAAGCCTTGTGAAGTTCATCTCATAGCTTCCGACAGATTCGTTCTCCTTCTGCTTCAGCTCGAGAAACTCTTTCTCCATTTTCGTTCTCATGGAACGAGGGAAATACTTGTTAAAGAAAATTCCCCGAAATTCTTCCCACTCCATAGCTTCCATCTCTCCTCGTGGCTTCGTGTTTTTGATCAGTGACCACCACTGATCAGCTTCTCCCTCTAGGCGGTAAATAGCAAGGGTGACTTTTTCTTGTTCCGAACAATGAAGTACAGAAAAGATCTTTTCAATGGAGCTTATCCATTGTTCCGCAACCAATGGGTCAGTAGATCCACTGAATGTTGGCAGTCGTTGACGCATGAAGGACTCAACAGAAAGTTGTTCCCTTCGTGGTGAGGTCGGCCTCTCAGCTTGATTCAAGTTATTACTCATAACTTGAGTCAGTTGGTTCATCATCCGCATGAATGTTTCCATTCCGGCTTCCATCGGAGGGCCGTCAGCACATGGTGCATTGCGGTCACCATCGGCACGGTTTCTCCTATTGCCCGCCATTTTCTAAAAGAATAAAACCTTAGTGAGAAACTTATTTCATTTATGAATCTTTTAACTAAGACTTCATGCTTAGACAATTATACTTCTCTATAATTCCTTCATAATGATTCATAAAAAGCATGTGATTAACCAAACATATCCCCCGGGAGTGTCGTAACCAAGAGTGCAGCAAGGCCCGTTATCGTGCACCAGTTCCCGTTCGAGTCTAGCTCAAAGCGGTGTTTTCAGGTTTTACCCCTATGTACATCTGTGCCAGAGCCGCCTCTACCTGCTCGTATACAGACAGGGATGTATTTGTTTGATAGACCACTTACTCAATACTTACCAAAATACCAGGAAGTTTTCCTATATTTAAACTTTTCTATAGGGTTCTTCCTAAAGTTTTTATATCCTAATTTCCACAAATAACTAAACCACCCTTTGATACCAACTATGGCATCCCGCCATTTTATAACAAAAACTTTCATTACATTACACAAATCTGAGGATCGTTAAGGTTTAGTGTCTTGGAAACAAGGATCATAATACATAAAAAAAAACATAAAACATTCTTCTTAAACACTTGCAAGGCGTCTCCTTATGTTCATTCTAGGTTCATTACTGCATCTCATAACCTGGGGACATACATCAAAAGAAAGGGTGAGCAGAAGGCCCAGTAAGGGAAACAAGAGGAACATTTTACATGTGAACATGAGATACTTTAATAGGGACATGAAAAGAACTTTAAGGCATGAGGAAGAAATCATGAGGCATTTCATAATAAAAATAACATTTTTCATAACTTGAAGATGTGGCTACATCATTTAACATAGACAATCATGAACATATCACCAAGGTCCATCCCCAAGGTGTCATTTGAAAATTACCAAGGTTATTCACCAAGGTATCGTGAAAATTGTAATCTCTAGTGGTTACATCATTACCCAATGCATTGGAGCGCTATCAGGGCGCACCCTTAAATTTGCCTTTATTATCATGTGATCCACATATATCATCATCAAACATTTCATAAATAACCCACATAGCATAAAATAAATGGGTTTCATTTCATAATCATAACGTTTTAAAAACTGCTTTAAAGACATGATCTTTACGTCACTTTAAACCCACGGAAAGGGAAAGCGGGTCTCATGTATGTAAATCCCAGAATTTAAAATGGAACATTTTGATATATATGTGAATACCTTTGTAGAAATAAGAGCTTTGAGTATTCACTTTATAACATAAAATAATTTTTGAGAAAAGAGAGAGGCATTTTGAGGGGAAAATTCTGCAGCATAACGGCTAAGTTTCGGGGTTTTAGAAAACGTTGAAATGAGAGGGGACATGGGTAACCCACTCATAAATGATCCATAAAACAGTAGGGTGAAAGAATAAGAAGGACATATGGATATGGTAACGAAATTTTAGGGAAATACCATTTGAAATGAAAAACATGGAAGGAAAAAGATTAGATTTCTCTTATGAAAATTCGGCAGCCTTACGGCGTCACTTAACTTCAAAAGAAAATGATTTGACAAGATCAAAAAGGGTCCCTCATCATATGATCATAAGAGATCAGTATGATTGATATAGATATCATACCCCAACATAATAAAAAGGAACTTGAAAGACTTGACATGAAAATTGAACTTGAAAAATGAGAAGGGTGAAAGAATCCCTTAAAAATTCGGCAGCCTAACGGCGTCACTTAAACTTTCATAAAACGAAATGATGAGAGTAAGAGGGGATCTCTCATCATATAAACATGAAAGGTCAGTAAGAGGAATATAAAAGAACATCCTCTCACATAAAAACATGGAGCATAATAGGAATGACATAAAAGAGATTTCATGAAAAGAAAGAGAGGGGTCGGATCCCTTACCTTAAAACGTGACTCTTGAAACTCAAAGGATTGGACCTTGAGGGCTTGGGGGCACCTTGGGAGGACTCTTTGGAAGGTAAGAAGACCAGAACTTCGTTGGGAAAGAGTTGGGAGTGAAAACCAAGGGAGGAAAGGGTGGGTATTTATAGGGAAAGTGAGGGGACAAAGCATTAATGGCCAAAGGACACCTCACATGTGCTTTTCTCAAACCCATGGGCTCTCCCTTGGCATTTATCATGGAGTTAGGCCACATGGGGCCCCCAAAACAATAATTCATCACCCTTGGCCGGCCAACCCTCAAAAGATCTCATGAAATCATCATGACATCATTATGATGTCATTAAACATACCGAAACCCTAAAACGGTATTTTTACTATTCACTGAAAATTCAACTTTCTCAGAATAATCCCAAAATTTCACCTTAACCAAATATAAATGCTCTTATTTCAAAAATGAAATCCATTTTATAAAAATATTTTTCTAAATATTTTTAATTTAATTTTTAAATAAAAACACTATTCATCGAAAATTCATTTTTTTCAGAAAAATCCCCAAAAATTACCTTAACATAATATCGATGCTCTGAGTTCAAAAATAAAGTCATTTTTATAAAAATAATTTTCTAATTATTTTTAATTAAATTTTTAATTAAAAAACACTATTCATCCGAAAAAACTAATACTTGATTAATAATTTATGAAACCGTTATTTACCCATTTTATTGAATCACATTACTTAACCAAGGTGTCTAAATTATACTAAAACTTTCTTTAAGTGAAAATTACTAATCCATTTGGTCACATTACTAATCCTAAGCGTAAAATCACTATTCATAATTTACTATTCATCAAAAATTAAGTTGATCTTATTAGACTCCAAATTCCTTAATGAACACTTTTGTAGAAGACCATTTTTTGAAAATCATTACACATCATTAGTTATTTAGGGTTTACATAAATATTTCAAAATATCCCTTTTTCAAAATTCATCAATAAAATACATTCTAAAATTATCTAGGCATTTGAAATTTCACAAACATCACTAAAGGAAGAAATCTCAATTTATTCACCCGAGAGGATTACACAAGGAAACTAGGGTCTCATCACATAGCCCCTTATAACACTGGCATAAGACCTAAGTGTAAGGTGTGATATGGTGAGAGAATCTGAGGGAGGCTCAGATAACATTGCCCTAGTAGCAATCTCCACTAACTTGAACTTCTCCTGCAAGCGTTTTCGTTCAAGCTTGACACGCTGGAGCTCGGCTTGGGCTTGGTCCAAAGCGAAGCCCACAGATGCTACCTCCTTCCCAAGCTCTGATAAGTGGGCTTCGTAAGGGTTGAGTCTACTGGATGAAGCCATCGACTCCTCTTTCTGCATTAACCATTAACATCTTATTAAATCAATAAGAGTAAGTTAATATACTACTCAAAAAGATTGGGTCGTTACAATATTGGTATTACATATACCAATTATTATTTATCCCATGAAAAGTTATTATCATCTTTTATATGCAGGATAAGATATTCAAATGTTATATTCTTATGATTATGACATGATGATAATTTCCCTTTTACACTTATTGATCATTTGATCTCACCATTTCATATGTTTCTTTTCCCCATGTCATGAAGAAGTTTATTAAGTAAGATATGTCAAGAAGGGGTCATGTTATGAAGAAATAACCAGGAGACAATGTTGATGTTTTATGAACTTGTTTTTTTAGGTTTCCCGGTTTCTAAAGACACTAAACATATACGATCTGGGCATGGTTTTTGTTATGTTATGTAATATATTTCCTCAATGTTGAGGTAAAATCTATATATAATGTATGGTCCGTTATATATAATATTGTTTAATTAAGTCAAATTTAATATTTATAAGCATTAGAAATAAGTTAGTATCCCCAAAACTAGTATTTTCCAATACAAATAGTTATTTATTAAAATTGAAAAACAAAATATTTTAGAAAAAATAATTTAATAAAATAAATATTATATTTGAAATTATTACTTTGAAATTAACTAAATATGAATTATTTAATTTTTTTAAGATGTCCAAATTTTTTGGGTTAAAATTAAATATGATATAAACATGCAGTATGTATTATGACATTATAATACACCAAAAGTGACGTAATAAATAATATAAAAGGAATCCATGAAAAAAATGATTCCACCTTTAAAATAATTATTTTATTGTTATTTTATTTAATTTATAAACCTAAAATGAATCCTCTAAAACCTATATTTTATTTTATGGTTTTAAAACCAATTCTTTATAAACATGACTCACTTCTACATCATCAATGGTATTATATTAATGATTTAACTTCTTATATAATTATAATATTGAGAACTACTCTAGACTAGAAGAAAATATGGGGAAAAGCCTTGGGATGGTTGGCAGTTTTTATTATTATATCTCTTAGATTCCAAAACTTATGTTTAGAAATTAATAAATAATTCTTATTTATTTTGTAATAAATACCCTCCCAAACTCTTAGTTATGTTCACTAAAATACCATTTAACAATAATTTCCTATAAATCTCTATAAAATCCTTGTTAATGTACTATCTCTTTTAATTTTTAAGAGTTTTTTATTTTCATTCATAGGGTGTCAAAGATTTTTTTGGGATATGAGTATAGTTTTTGGATCAAAAAATGGTACATAATTGGAATTACATTAACTTCCTGAATTGTTTGTTTTAGTTTTATAAACCAATGAAACACCTTTTTCGGAGTACATGAAGCTTGTGGTATTCAATTGGTGAATTTTTGGTTCATTATATGAATGTATTTTTCCCAACAGTTTTTATTTCACTTCTTTCCAGTGAAAAATATCAATTGGTTTTCTACTCCATGACTCTAACCCTACTTATCTTATAGGTTTTTTAAGTGGTTTTTTGTTCACTAGAATTCCTTTGTTTGATTCTTTTTCTCCTACTTGGTTGGTTTCTATCCTTTTGGTATGTATTTTATTCTCACTCTCTATAAGATTATCTTCTCTTGGTTAGGAACTGGTTTTGGGGTTCATTTGTTTGATTTTTGATCATGTAATAATGCATCTTATATCACTTCAAGATTCATAGTTTGATTATCTTATGGGGACTACTACTTCTATTTGTTGTGGTGCAGTTTGAGAGAGTCTCAAGAGCCTCTATTTATTGTTCCTATGTTCCATCTCAGTGTGTGTGTGGATCCCATCATTGTTGTCTTGTGACCCTAGTCTTAGGTAGGTGGTGTAGTCTCTAGCCTATATTTTCTAAAACTTGAATGATCATGATTTTTGAAATAGTTTTCTAAATTAGTATTTATGATTCATTGATTTGTGTGTCTGAAAATGGATTTTTAGAGAAAAAAATTTTCCACTAATTATTCTAAAAGAAAATTTACTTTCTAATAATTTTTAAATAGAATATGAAATGTGTTTTTAAGGATTTTTTTATAAAATAAAGTGTTTTTTATAATTTTTTTGAATGGTTATGCCCATCAAAATTGATATGAAATTTTCAGCACATGGGGTCCTTGGGTACTAGGTGGAAGGAAGAATATTGTGTATCATCCATTTTATTAATCTGGGATTCAATTTATAGGGGGGTTACATTATTATTAGAGCCTAGATTTATTTGATCTAGGAACTTGAATGACCATTGGTGGGTAAAATATTTGATTTGTTCCTCAGATCCCTAGATTTGATGCATGTGTCTAGGGAGTTGTAGGGAACACTAATCATTTGATTGTGGTACAAGTGGTCTAGGTATCCAGAATTATGTGATCCTTGGAATGTTAATACTTGGTGTTTTTGACTTTAACTACATCATATGATATGAAATAAAATTTTATTTTATTCTTTGACTGATAAAAACTAGTATTTGAAATATTCATTAAATTTATTTTATCTAGAATGGTTTCAGAATTGTGAAACGGGGGATCTTTTTTACCATGATTTTGATATAAAACTACTTAACTACATATATTTCTATGTTCTCCTAAAATAGGTTATATTGGGAATATTGTATAAAGACTTGATATGGAACACTTGGGTGGGTTCCTACTTATCTTCTTTAGCTCACACCTTCACATTCCCCTAGGAATGTGTAGAACTTCTATTATATTTTAATAAAGGAAAAGGGAAGTTTGCATAGTAAGGTGATGATGTTTTTATTATGTGGAAAAGGGGAGATAGTGGTGAGATGGTGGGACATTACACATATACAACACATAGTATATTTTTTAGTTTTTAGTAATCTTTTGGTCATTGAACATGTACCATGGATGTCTATCTTGCTAATTTTGAGTTTTATCACTACCACTATCTTTATCGTATTATGGAGTTTATTTTGATTCAAGTTTAATTTTTATTTATATATATAATTTATGTTGTTTTGAGTTGGGATAAAGAGTTCCCATTTTTTCTTATGCCCTGGTTTTAGTCTACACCCAATGGGGATCAAGAATCCTCTTTGGGTTAAAAGTGTATTAGTTCAGGTAACAATTTTATGGGGCTTTCTAGTTTAGTTAATTAGAAATTGGTATCATATAATGGTTGTACATAGTCTTAATAATGTTGATATGTGAGATATTTATTTTTTGGGAATTGAGTGGTTGGATGCAATGAGTTAATGTCTATATCTCATTGCGATGAGCATCATGTTACCATAAGATTTTGGGATGTGTGTCTCATGTGTTGAGTTTTGACCTTAATCTCAGTTTATACTTATGGTTTTTTGGTTTCAAAATAATTTGTTATGTTGTATAATCATTTATTTTGTTTTAAGTGTGAAGTATCTTGCCTTTAATTTATCTTACATGGGTTTCTTAAAAGGGTGTAATGGGATATTCCCTTCAAGGTAGTCCTACATTGGATCATAATATAATAGAGGATATTGTTTGATTAATTCATATCATGGGCAAAAATATATTGAAATTTAATTACTTAGCTCTTGAGGGATGACAATGACTTTAGGGATAGATAGATCAGTCTTGAGGTTTCTTATATAAGAGTCCCCCATCTGCTATGGTTTTGAATGAACCCCATGAGGTGGAGGACAAGACAGAAAATATCAATTAGGTCATCAAATTCTAGTAGACATGTGAGGGTATAGAGGTGAACTATGCAATGCCCAGTCCTGAGGGACCCAACATGGGGTGGTAGGAATTCATGGTATATGAAAATAAAAATGTGGGATTGGATAGGAATGGTTCCATGACCTTATTCATTCATTTTTTCATCCTAGATACTCTGATGACGGAAAATTATCAAGAGTTCCTATCTCTATAGTAGGGATAATGTATAGTGTCTAAGTACACGAATCAGTTTTTCGAGCTGGTTCATTTTCCTCTAGATTTGGTGATGAATGATCAGTTGAATGATTAGATGTGCATTATAGGTTTTCAACTAGATATCTAAAAAGGTATACATGCAAAATCTTACCACCAAAGCTGACATAGTTGAAAGGGATCTGATGGAAGAGATGTATATTATGGTAAATTTTGGATACTTAATTCATTTTCTTCAACTGATTGGTAGTTTTAGAATCTAATGGGGGAAGAAGAGGAATTTGAATGGTCATCCTAAGGGTGAAAGATGTGATTATCAATAGATAGACTCCTCTGAACCATCATAAGTATCCAATAGTTTTCCCCTAACATGATATCAGTATGAAAAGTTAGGAAGAACACATTATTATTTCCCCTCACTCGAAAGACTTGAAATTCTTGTGGCCACTACATCCATTTTTAGAGGTTCTCTTAGGATATTTATGTCATGACCTATCCTCGAGGCTCGTGTCATGACTACCCCAAGCCCGCCTTCCATAGGCCATGGGCTGGAGACTAGAACCAATGGCATAAATCCAGATAAAAGGGAAGGCATTTCCTTTATAGAAGTAAAAAAACACAACAGAGTACGCAATAAAAGTAACACTAAGTAACATTGAATACAAAAGTAAGTGTTGAAAAGTAAATGAGCCAGTATAAAAATCCAACTGTAAAGTACAGTACAACTGAAAAGCTAGTACAACTGTAGTAAAGTAAAACAGCAACCACTGAGTCTTCCTCTGGGAATCCCACCTAAAAGATGGGTACATATGGCCTGCTCAGTACCTCAGGTCCGACCGTCTTCTCCATGTATGTCTCGCCAAGTGGTCCACCTCTGGGTACCGTCCAGCTCCACAAGTATCCACCTTGATTAGTGTTGTCCGTCGTCTGCATCCAACACAATGTAGTGTGGGCATAGCCCGTGCATGGGTGAGTATACGATACTCAGTAGGGACCTCAAGGCCCCCGAAGGTCTCCCAGAATCCACGAAGGATAAACCACAAAAGAAGGATACAATCACAAAGTATCAACCAAATCTAATTAGGTATATGACCATACATATACCTAAGTTATCAATCACAGTTCGACTCCAACTCTCGAGCCCAAGCACAACCCAGTCCACACTGGAAGTAAAGTCAATCACATCGATGATAATGATTGAAAGTCAAGACTCAGCTCACACAAGTATACATATTTCATATAGCCGTAGAGATGAACAGATGTAGTCACTGATTCATCTAAGCTGTCAGACCCACGCAGGATACTAGACCAGCTAAGCTGTCGGACCAACATAGGATACTAGACCAGCTACTTTGTCGGACCCACGTAGGATACTAGTACAGAAGTCAAACTGTCAGAACCACGTAGGATACAAGAACAATAGTCATCACTGTTGAACCCATGGGGGAATCCAGTACAATTTTCATTATCGTCGAACCCATAAAGGATTCCAGTACGATTGTCATCGTCGTCAAACCCACGAAGGATTCCAGTACGGTAGTCATTGCAGTCGAAGCCAGCTCTAGGTTACCCGCACACAACACGCTCGATTCCAGGAGGGTCCTCTACTCAAGCAAAGGGGTCGTTACATCAACTATCACAAAGTCCAGAGTTGATGTACCCTGAAGTTCCGTCTCGTCAAAATGAACCTAATGCGACAGACGGCGCGTCAATCGGACGCCCAGTATATGAGTTGTTGGCTTTTCCGTTCCAGGGGCCCGTTTGGAAATACGCTCATTCCAAACCCAGCCATTTTCCCAAGTCATCCAAAACTCACTTAAAATATATCAAAAGGACTGCTTCGTTGCGAGGGTCTCAGTGCCACTGATGACCCGTCGATCGGACGCACAGTCGTGAAGTTATTCACATTTAAGCAAAACTGGCCCGACCCGTCAAGCCCGGTGGGCTGGCGGGTTAGCCCATTCTGGCTCGGTGGGTCCGATCCGACTAAGGGGTTGCCCTGGACCGATAATGCACGGACCATCCCGGTGGGGTAAGACCTGAGCCGTGGTAGGCGGCCCGACCCGGCCCGCGGGTCGGCCAGCTGGCTAAACCGGTGTGGGGGGGGGGGGGGGGGCGACCCCTCGACTTCCTGAACCGGTGACGCCGGTTGGTGCCGACCTCCTATCTGGCCAGCCGAAGCCGGCCGGTCTTTCCGGCTTGAGCATACCGCACGGGTGGGCCTCTATCCTCCCACGTGACACCTGCGGGTGTCGCGACCTCTTCAACTCAGCTGGCTGATGAGTCGGCCGGTTCACCGCCAAAGCGGCCCGCGGAGCACGGTCCGTGGTTCTCCACAGCGCGGTGCCTTAGAGGCGCCATGATCCTCTATACCGACTAGCTTCAGCAGACCGTTTCTTCTTCGGCCGAGAGGCCCGTGGATGCGGGCCACAGTTCCTCTCCACGCGGCCGGCATACGGCCGCCGTTTCCTCCGGTCGCCGCCACCTCTTCTTTCACCACCACCATCGAAATAAAATAAGGATCAATGGAGGGTCGTCGGGCCATGTTCATTCAGCCCGCACCCTCCTCGTTAGGAGGTATCATATGGACGAAGATAAAACATGGTTTCAATGAGGAATGAAGAACAATTTTATTCAATTAAAATTGAAGAAAACCCTCTACCTCGTAATTGAGGTTAATTTGTTGACGAGTCGCGGAAGACGAGCGTCGTGGTAGTCGGGCATCGCATAAGATGACATCGCGGAAGACGAACGTAAATTCTGTTGATGTCGGGGTGCATTTGAGGAGGGAGCGTAGCCGATGTTCCTTACGGGTGGCTCCTCCTCTTGTGGCTTGGATGAAGATTGAAGTCGGCTTCGTCGTTCTTCGACAGTTCTTTGTTGGAAGGTATAAGCTTTCCTCTATTTCTCTAAAGGCTTCCCCCAGATATTTGCTAAGCCAAAATTATAATAAGGCTTTCCCCATAATTATAAACTTTCCATGTAATTCAAAAAGATTCAAAAATTAAAGGAGCCTATTCATTAATTGATCATTAAATGAAAACATGTTGGCAAAATTTATGGGAGAGAGAGAAGGAGGTGAAGAGTCACAATTAAGGAGGGGAGTTAAATGGGGGGTTTCAAGGGAGTTGAGGGGAGGTGAAAAGTTAGTGGCTCATGTGGGCCCCACCACCCTTAGTTATATCCTCCCATGGGAAGTTAGGTGGGGTGTAGGCCCCACCTTCAACTTCCCTTTTGAGGAAATAACTTCCACTTAAAACAAAATTGTAACGCAATAATTTTATTTAATTATTAATGAATCCCCAAATTTTAACTACCACATACGACAAAACACAACTATGGTAAAGGTCCCCTTAAGCGAAAACTGGCACTGCGAGTTCATCGGTGCCCTTGGATTTCAATTCCAAGCACCGATTCAAATGATAGAAAAACCAGCATGTACATTTACTAAACGTACATGAACAAAAATTCAGAAATTGATTCCAGGCACACCGGGCCTCAAAATCAGGCGCTGTCAGAAACTGCTGACTCATAAAATTCCAAAGTATTTAAGAAAAAATTTTCCTTGAAATTTATGGGTCTTTACAGTTTAATTTCTCCATCATAATTTGGGATATTCAACTATAATGGATATTCTAGAATATCCATATGTTATAATTTCTTCCAGGATCTAACCATAGTCCTAAGGAGTGATGAACCATTACAAATTGGTTGAATTGTTGATACATGTTGAAACAGTCCCAACTATAGTGATGGGTAACATTTCTGTCTCATCTTTAATAGAATATTCTTCATTTGATACATGTGTCTTGCACTAGTTTATATCTTCTTATTTTGTTAATATGATTAATCATCCCACAAATTTCATTTCCATTTTCTTTATGTGATAAAAACCTATTTGGAAGAGGATGGAGTTGGGGTTTCATTTCCATAAATTTTATCTAATGATAGTTGATGTGAATTTATAATGGGATTTCTTGGTTCTTAATCATTATTTTTTTATTTTAACTATCAGTGTGGTCTAAAATTATTCTCTTTATATAGATATTGATTGTTTTTTCAGTGTGTTTAGTTATTTATTTCTGATTGTACCTCTTAGGTGATTCAAGGGGACTGAAATCTGAGGTCTATCCATGCAAGAACATTACACCCCGAGGTCCAGAGTTTATGGTCTTTCATTAATGTTGAGGAAAATTTGTTTTCTTCTATCGGAAATCTTTCCTGGGCTGTTAGATACTTCTATGATGTCTTCTTAGATGAATTCTCTAGTTTTAATCATAATAGGTAGAGTTCTTTATCAATCTAGTGTAGATAAAATACACAATTTCTATACCTTATTATAGTATAGAAGCTATAGAGGAGAAATATATAAAAATTAAATTGGATTATATGATTGAAAAATGTTTTTTTATCCTTAGTTTTTAACAAAGTAAATCCCCTATAATGTTGGACAAGATGGATTATGGTTCACTTCATTTTTGCATGGACTAATAAAATTAATTGGGTGATGAAAAAGAATAAGTTCTTTTTTCCCATGTCAGTGATTTTTTATTTGTTAATGGGGGAAAAGTGGTATTCCACAATCAATATTTTTTCATGTTATCATCAGCCGAGGGTGTGAGATTCTAATCTTCCAAATACCACATTCAGAAAGACGTATAACCATTATGAATTTTATTTGATTCCTTTTTGACTAATTAATTCTCTTTTAATTTTATTGTCATTGATAAACCATATATTCCTCTAGTATCTCAACCCCTTTTTCATTTTTTTGGTGGATGGTATCTATGTTAGTTATAGATATGAGAGTGATAATGATAATCACATGAATTTTGGTTTAGACCTCATAGGGAGTCACTATGTCACGACCCGCCCTCGGGGTCCGTGCCGTGACTACCCCAAGCCCGCCTTCCATAGGCCAGGGGCTGGTGACTAGCACCAAGGCGTAAAATCCCGATAACTGGGAAGGCATTGCCTTTATAAAAGAAAACAAGCACCACAGAGTACAAGCGGAAGTAAAACACTAAGTACAAAAAGAAGAGCTGAAAAGTAAAAAGGGGCCGGAAATACAAGCCCAACTGTAAAGTACAACTCGAAAGGGAAAACAACGACTGAAAAGTAAAGCTTCTACGCTGAGATGTCCACTGGAAATCCCACCTGAAGGGTGGGTACAGATAGCTCCTCTGCTCCTCGGGTCCCGCCATCCGCTCCGAGTATGTCCCGCCCAGTGGTCCACCTCCGGGTACCGCCTCGTCGTATAGTCCACCTCCAGGTACCGTCCAGTCCTCGAACCTTCGGCTTCTGTCAGCACTGTCCGTCATCTGCAACCAACAAAACGAGGTGCGGGCATAGCCCGTGCAGGGGTGAGTATAACGATACTCAGTAGGGACCCCGAGACCCTCAAGGTCTCACTAAAATCAACAAGGATAAACACAAGAAGATCTCAACAGATAAACTCTACTTAGGTATATGCCCATACATATACCTAAGTTATCAAGTAACCCATCTCAATCATGAGGAAACACAAGGATTGTGAAAACGACGGATAACCACTACCCGGGTATATGCCCATACATATACCAAAGTTAGCAAGTGACCCATCTCAATCATGAAGTAAACACAAGGTCAAAAGTCTCAGCTCAAACCAGGATTTTCATTATCGAAACCGTAACTGCTGAAGAGCTCCGTCTCTAGAGTGTACAGTGGTCCTGTCACGACTCCGAGGTACTGCTCACTAACCTAAGACTGCTGAAGTACTCCTCCTGTCGAGTACTGCGGGTTTGCGGCCAACTACCTGGCGCTCCGTCCGCTGAGGGTCTGTCGCCAAATACCGGGCGCTACCCAGATAGCCTACTGAGGTACTCTCCGGACGAGCACCGCGGGTCTGCACTGTCACACAGGTAGTGCTCCGTCCTCCATGGGTCTGCACCTTAGAAAGTAGTGCTCCGTCCACTGGGCTAGTCGACTCACTCCAAGTCGTGTCGGTCAAGCAGTCGTCAGGTCTCAGCCGGCTACACGGTCTCCGTACTCTGCACGCTCGTCTCCGGGAGGGTCCGCTCCACGAGCTACTGGTCGATACTCCATGTATCACAAAGTCCCGCAAAGAAGTGTCTCAAGAACCGTCTCGTCACAGGGGTCTCAACGCAACAGACGGCGCGTCGATCGGACGCCCGGTCTGTGAGTTATTAGCCTTTTCGTCCCAGGGGCCCGGTTGGTTTCGAGAGCGAAACCAATCCCGGCCGTATCTCAACTGTACCCCGAACTCCCATAGGGTAAACTCAAGGGACCGTTACTCAACGTAACCACCAACGCCGCTGACGGCTCGTCAAGCGGTCGTCCTGTCTGAAAGATATCAGCTTTTCCGTTCCAGGGGCCCGGTTGGATTTCGGGTACAATCCAACCCGGCCATACTCCGACTGTATCCAAAACTCGGGCGGAGTATGTCAAAAGTTCCGTCTCATCAAGAGGAAGTCAACGAAACAGACGGCGCGTCAATCGGACGCCCGGTCTGTGAGTTATTGGCATTTTCGTCTCCGGGGCCCGGTTGGTTTTTAAGGCAAAACCAACCCGACCGTACTCCACCTGCGTCCAAACCTCAGGCGGAGTATGCCAAAAGATCCGTCTCATTAAGAGGAACGCAACGCGACTGACGACGCGTCAATCGGGCGTTCGTGGCTCAAGATATGAGCGTTTCCGCTCCGAAGGTCCGGTTGGTTTCGTGAACGAACCAACCCGACCGAACTCAAAGTAACCCGAAACCTTGAGTGCAATATACCGAATCGACCGTCTCGATCCAAGGATTGCGTTGCCGCAGACGGTTCGTCATTCGGAGGTCCGAGGCTCAAGTTATGAGCCAAAAACCAAAACTGCTTCGAAACGGGAGGGTCCGGGTCCGGGCCGACCCGGCCCGACCCCCCCCCCCCCCCCCCCGGGGCGGCGGCGACGGCGGCGCGGCGGCGG
This sequence comes from Viscum album, assembly GCA_963277665.1. NCBI lineage: Eukaryota > Viridiplantae > Streptophyta > Magnoliopsida > Santalales > Viscaceae > Viscum > Viscum album. Next base: position 1,824,810,133 of record OY728150.1, on the reverse strand, counting down.
CGCGGCGGCGGCGGCGGGCCGCGGTGGCGGCGGCGGCGGCGGGCCGCGGTGGCGGCGGTGGGCCGCGGTGGCGGCGGCGACGGGCCGCGGTGGCGGCAGCGGGCCGCGGCGGCTGGTGCTGGCGCCGCACGGGGAGCCGCACGCGGGGGGCTTGATTGCCCCCGCTTTCTTCTGGCGGCGCGGCTTAGCCGCGCCGATTTAAGTAAACCGCCCCCCTCACATGAGGGGGGCCTGCTTGTGCGGATCCGAGGGGGCCGGTTGCCCCCTCCTTCAAAGAACCCCCCCCCCCCTCTCTTAAAGAGGGGGTTTTATTAAAACGGCCGGGGAATTTATTTCCCCGGTTTTAATGACTTCCGGCCGGCCAGCTGGCCTTCCGGTTTTTCTCCAACGGGACCGGAAATTTCCGGTCCCCTCTTCGGCTTCCGACGCCGGCGGCCCGGCCGCCGGTCTTCCCTTCCGCCGCGGCCCGGAACCGGCCGCGGTCTCCTCGTCCTGCCGTGGCCCGGAACCGGCCGCGGTCTTCTCGTCCCGCCGCGGCCCGGAACCGGCCGCAGAGTTCGTCATCCGGCGCGGTGCGTCGGCACCGCGCCCCTTCGCCGTGCTTTGATTCTTTTCAACGCGGCGCGACGGCGTCGCGTTCTTGAAGATTTTTCCTCGGCGTGGCGCGACGGCGCCGCGTAAAATTAATTGTACGATCAACCGCGTGGTGCGACGGCACCACGCTACTTGCTTCCACCCGCATGAATAAACATGAACGTTGGAGGGGGGTTCGGCCGTGTTCGTGCGGTCCGGCCCCCCTCGCGTTAACAAAATAACGCAACTTTAAATAAACAACATCCTCACGTTAGTCATACGAACCACGAGCAAGAATGAGATAATTAAATATTAAATCAACATCCCCTACCTCGGTATAAGGTTCGAAGATCGTTCTACGTTCCGCGGAAGACGGCGTCGCGGAAGTCGGGCGTCGCGGAAGTCATTCGTCAATTCCGTTGACGAAGAGATATGCCCGAAGAGATACGTCGTTGGCGAATCTTGCACGCCGACGAAGGTTGTCCGAAGAAGTGGTGGCGTCCCCTTCATTGTCACGGTGAACGAAGAAAGGAGGTGCGGCGTTCTTCGTCGGAAAAAGAGCGTTCCTCGTCAAGTCTTGAGGAAAGTCAAATAATAAAGTAAACAACGAACTCAAGAACCCCTACCTCGATAATCACACGTTGACGAAGTCGTGGAATATCGGTGTCGATTCCTTTGACGTCGGAGGAAGAGTCGTTGTCGATGGCGTTCGTCGCGGAAAACCGTCACGGAAGAGATGACGCAGAAGAAGTACGTCGCGTCGCGGATACGGCGTCGCGGATGGATCGTGTTCTTCGGCGGAGAAGTTCTTCGTTGAAGAACGACGTTCTTCGCGTTCTTCGTTGAGTTTGAAGAAGTAGAAGAGGAGCTATCCACCTCTCAAGAAGACAAACGATCAACCCAAAATAAAATAAGATAACATCTTATTTTATTATTACAAAACATAAAAGAATTTCAAAAGTTTGAAATTCAAAAGAGTTTAACCCCCAAAATTAACTCACTTATTTAATATACATGAATTGTATAATTAAATAGAAGTTAACTTGTCGAGCCATTAAAAGGGAGAGAGGGGAGTTTAGAGGGGTTAGGGAATTTGAAAAGGTTAGGGGTTCGTGTGGGCCCCACCACACTTAATCCTCCCAAGGGAGGTTAAGTGGGTGTGGGTCCCACTTCCAACCACCTTTGAATAGGTTTTAACAAGTTGTAATAAAATTGTTCTTCACAATTTTATTTAACTCAAACTAAAAACCCCAAAACGTAACTTTCAACCCGCAACAAACGCAACTCCCAAAAAGGTCTCTTTAAGCGAATATCGGCGCTGCGAGTTCATCGGTGCCCTCGGATTTCAATTCCGAGCACCGGATCAAAAGTTAGGAATTCCCGCTCATTCGTTCACTGAACGTACCCGAGCCAAACTTCGGAAATTAATTCCGGGCACTCCGGGCCTTGGAATCAGGTGCCGTCTGAAACCGCGCTCTTGTAAAATTCTAAAGAAAATTAAGAAAAAATTTCCCTTGAATTTTACGGGTCTTTACATTACTCCCACCTCAGGGCTTTACGTCCCGTAAAGATATAACAAAAACTAGGGAAACAAAGAGGGTACTGAGCACGCATCTGAGCCTCCCGCTCCCATGTGCTCTCCTGGAGATTCCCGTGCCGCCATCTGTTGCGCACAAGAGGAATCGATCGCCCATGTAGGACCCGCTCCTGTCGATCCTCTATCTCCACCGGGACCTCCGTAAAAGTTGCCCCATCGTCAAGGATGTGCGTCGGGTCGTGCACGTATCTCCTCAGCTGAGACACGTGGAAGACGTCGTGCACCCGGTGCAACTGAGGTGGTAGAGTCAGACGATAAGCCACCTCGCCAACCTTGCTGAGGACCTGGAAGGGTCTGATGAAGCGCGGAGATAACTTGTCGCCTCGGCCAAATCTCCGAATACCACGTCGAGGTGAGACCCGCAAGAAGACGTGGTCACCATCCTCGAACCCTAGTGGCCTCCGCCTCCTGTCAGCGTATGACTTCTTCCGGCTCTGTGTTTCCCTCATCCGCTCCTGGATGACATGGACCTCTTCTAACGTGGCCCAGACCATCTCTGGTCCCATAAGAGCTGCGAGATTTCTTCTTTGCCGATAAGAGAAACCTGGTCTCATCCCCTGGATGAACCACATACTTTGCCTAAAACAGTCAATCCTAACATGGATGATACTAATCCATACCAAGGATGACGTCGTAAGGCCTCGACGCTACTACTAAGAGATCCAACCATTACTCTCGCCTCCAAGGGTTGAGTCACACTGTCAGCATCAGTGTGTGGTAACTGGGTCTCCTCCAGTAGATGTCTCACAAGTGAGGGTCAAGTCAACAGTCAACTGGAACCTCTTAGTAACATCACAAAAGAGGACAGGAATGAAAACATCACAAAGGATGCGTCTTTTATTATTGCAGCTCATAATACAAGATGCTACACAAAAGCAACATCAACACGGAACTAGAAGTACAAAAGACGTATCCACTAGTTCCTCCCCTGTCCACCTGCTTTACTGTTGCTCAAGCATTTGTCGCTGCCTCAACCTCGGTGGCTCCCTCCAAGCCTGCGGATCGAGGAGTCGGACAGTCACGTGCCAGGTGACCCTTTCCGCCACAGGAGTAACATTGTCCGTTTCTGGCACGCCTGGCTCTGACCCCACCTCGGGTGCCCCGCACCACCGGTCCTAAAACCCGAGATCGCCCAACTGCTGGTCTGGTCCTCCTGGACCTCTGAATCATCTGTCTACTGCCCACAGATGACTCGGCTTCTGATCGAAAAACACGCGGTAAAGGCAGAATCTCCTGTACACGCTCGGGGTGTAGAGATACTGGCACAAACTCCACCCTGAAGAAGGTCTCGAAGTCTTCCCATGCGAAGTTCATCTCATCGCAAAACTGAAACAAGTGGCTCCACCACCTACCTGCTGCTGCGTGTAGTAGGCTCGCAGCGAGGATCACCATGAGGTCTGTTGGTGTCCTCACTAGCCTAAACACTCGTACCACTGCCTCCAGCCAGTCCTCTGCAGCCTGGGGATCCGTCTCCCCGCGAAACCTGGGCGGTCGCTGGCGCTGAAACTCATGCAGTGCGCTGAGGCGACGTGCATCGTCAGCGGCTGCTGCTGGAAGCATCGGGGGCTCGGCGGGTAGAGCTACCGCCGGTGCCACTGCTGACAAAGGGCCCTCCACCGAGGCCTCGTCGCTCGGTGGGCTGTTGTCACGTTCGATTCTCGGAACCCTAGCTGGCTGTCGTCGTGGGGCCATCCTGAAAGAAACAACGTAACACGATCAAACGATTATACCTGGTGAGCTGACCTGGTTTGAGCTGTTTTAAGGGGAAAAACCTTTGAAAACACACACGCAATCAGTGTTTTCGTGCACAAAGTCGGAAATCAGTTGTCAGGGTCCTGGTGTATGGATACGTCGGCCGCCCGCACCAACACTGGACTCCCGGAACTGAAAACCACACTCGGTACCCTTAACACTATCGCTTCACAGAAAGAAAGATCAGAGTTATAAGTTCTGCGGTAGAACCGAACTCCTTTGATATCAATTTGTCACGACCCGCCCTCGGGGTCCGTTCCGTGACTACCCCAAGCCCGCCTTCCATAGGCCAGGGGCTGGTGACTAGCACCAAGGCGTAAAATCCCGATAACTGGGAAGGCATTGCCTTTATAAAAGAAAACAAGCACCACAGAGTACAAGCGGAAGTAAAACACTAAGTACAAAAAGAAGAGCTGAAAAGTAAAAAGGGGCCGGAAATACAAGCCCAACTGTAAAGTACAACTCGAAAGGGAAAACAGCGACTGAAAAGTAAAGCTGCTACGCTGAGATGTCCACTGGAAATCCCACCTGAAGGGTGGGTACAGATAGCTCCTCTGCTCCTCGGGTCCCGCCATCCGCTCCGAGTATGTCCCGCCCAGTGGTCCACCTCCGGGTACCGCCTCGTCGTATAGTCCACCTCCAGGTACCGTCCAGTCCTCGAACCTTCGGCTTCTGTCAGCACTGTCCGTCGTCTGCAACCAACACAACGAGGTGCGGGCATAGCCCGTGCAGGGGTGAGTATAACGATACTCAGTAGGGACCCCGAGACCCTCAAGGTCTCACTAAAATCAACAAGGATAAACACAAGAAGATCTCAACAGATAAACTCTACTTAGGTATATGCCCATACATATACCTAAGTTATCAAGTAACCCATCTCAATCATGAGGAAACACAAGGATTGTGAAAACGACGGATAACCACTACCCGGGTATATGCCCATACATATACCAAAGTTAGCAAGTGACCCATCTCAATCATGAAGTAAAAACAAGGTCAAAAGTCTCAGCTCAAACCAGGATTTTCATTATCGAAACCGTAACTGCTGAAGAGCTCCGTCTCTAGAGTGTACAGTGGTCCTGTCACGACTCTGAGGTACTGCTCACTAACCTAAGACTGCTGAAGTACTCCTCCTGTCGAGTACTGCGGGTTTGCGGCCAACTACCTGGCGCTCCGTCCGCTGAGGGTCTGTCGCCAAATACCGGGCGCTACCCAGATAGCCTACTGAGGTACTCTCCGGACGAGCACCGCGGGTCTGCACTGTCACACAGGTAGTGCTCCGTCCGCCATGGGTCTGCACCTTAGAAAGTAGTGCTCCGTCCACTGGGCTAGTCGACTCACTCCAAGTCGTGTCGGTCAAGCAGTCGTCAGGTCTCAGCCGGCTACACGGTCTCCGTACTCTGCACGCTCGTCTCCGGGAGGGTCCGCTCCACGAGCTACTGGTTGATACTCCATGTATCACAAAGTCCCGCAAAGAAGTGTCTCAAGAACCGTCTCGTCACAGGGGTCTCAACGCAACAGACGGCGCATCGATCGGACGCCCGGTCTGTGAGTTATTAGCCTTTTCGTCCCAGGGGCCCGGTTGGTTTCGAGAGCGAAACCAATCCCGGCCGTATCTCAACTGTACCCCGAACTCCCATAGGGTAAACTCAAGGGACCGTTACTCAACGTAACCACCAACGCCGCTGACGGCTCGTCAAGCGGTCGTCCTGTCTGAAAGATATCAGCTTTTCCGTTCCAGGGGCCCGGTTGGATTTCGGGTACAATCCAACCCGGCCATACTTTGACTGTATCCAAAACTCGGGCGGAGTATGTCAAAAGTTCCGTCTCATCAAGAGGAAGTCAACGAAACAGACGGCGCGTCAATCGGACGCCCGGTCTGTGAGTTATTGGCATTTTCGTCTCCGGGGCCCGGTTGGTTTTTAAGGCAAAACCAACCCGACCGTACTCCACCTGCGTCCAAACCTCGGGCGGAGTATGCCAAAAGATCCGTCTCATTAAGAGGAACGCAACGCGACTGACGGCGCGTCAATCGGACGTTCGTGGCTCAAGATATGAGCGTTTCCGCTCCGAAGGTCCGGTTGGTTTCGTGAACGAACCAACCCGACAGAACTCAAAGTAACCCAAAACCTTGAGTGCGATATACCGAATCGACCGTCTCGATCCAAGGATTGCGTTTCCGCAGACGGTTCGTCATTCGGAGGTCCGAGGCTCAAGTTATGAGCCAAAAACCATAACTGGTTCGAAACGGGAGGGTCCGGGTCCGGGCCGACCCGGCCCGACCCCCCCCCCCCCGGGGCGGCGGCGGCGGCGGCGCGGCGGCGGCGGCGGGCCGCGGTGGCGGCGGCGACGGGCCGCGGTGGCGGCAGCGGGCCGCGGCGGCTGGTGCTGGCGCCGCACGGGGAGCCGCACGCGGGGGGCTTGATTGCCCCCGCTTTCTTCTGGCGGCGCGGCTTAGCCGCGCCGATTTAAGTAAACCGCCCCCCTCACATGAGGGGGGCCTGCTTGTGTGGATCCGAGGGGGCCGGTTGCCCCCTCCTTCAAAGAACCCCCCCCTCTCTTAAAGAGGGGGTTTTATTAAAACGGCCGGGGAATTTATTTCCCCGGTTTTAATGACTTCCGGCCGGCCAGCTGGCCGGCCGGTTTTTCTCCAACGGGACCGGAAATTTCCGGTCCCCTCTTCGGCTTCCGACGCCGGCGGCCCGGCCGCCGGTCTTCCCTTCCGCCGCGGCCCGGAACCAGCCGCGGTCTCCTCGTCCCGCCGCGGCCCGGAACCGGCCGCGGTCTTCTCGTCCCGCCGCGGCCCGGAACCGGCCGCGACGTTCGTCATCCGGCGCGGTGCGTCGGCACCGCGCCCCTTCGCCGTGCTTTGATTCTTTTCAACGCGGCGCGACGGCGTCGCGTTCTTGAAGATTTTTCCTCGGCGTGGCGCGACGGCGCCGCGTAAAATTAATTGTACGATCAACCGCGTGGTGCGACGGCACCACGCTACTTGCTTCCACCCGCATGAATAAACATGAACGTTGGAGGGGGGTTCGGCCGTGTTCGTGCGGTCCGGCCCCCCTCGCGTTAACAAAATAACGCAACTTTAAATAAACAACATCCTCACGTTAGTCATACGAACCACGAGCAAGAATGAGATAATTAAATATTAAATCAACATCCCCTACCTCGGTATAAGGTTCGAAGATCGTTCTACGTTCCGCGGAAGACGGCGTCGCGGAAGTCGGGCGTCGCGGAAGTCGTTCGTCAATTCCGTTGACGAAGAGATATGCCCGAAGAGATACGTCGTTGGCGAATCTTGCACGCCGACGAAGGTTGTCCGAAGAAGTGGTGGTGTCCCCTTCGTTGTCACGGTGAACGAAGAAAGGAGGTGCGGCGTTCTTCGTCGGAAAAAGAGCGTTCCTCGTCAAGTCTTGAGGAAAGTCAAATAATAAAGTAAACAACGAACTCAAGAACCCCTACCTCGATAATCACACGTTGACGAAGTCGTGGAATATCGGTGTCGATTCCTTTGACGTCGGAGGAAGAGTCGTTGTCGATGGCGTTCGTCGCGGAAAACCGTCGCGGAAGAGATGACGCAGAAGAAGTACATCGCGTCGCGGATACGGCGTCGCAGATGGATCGTGTTCTTCGGCGGAGAAGTTCTTCGTTGAAGAACGACGTTCTTCGCGTTCTTCGTTGAGTTTGAAGAAGTAGAAGAGGAGCTCTCCACCTCTCAAGAAGACAAACGATCAACCCAAAATAAAATAAGATAACATCTTATTTTATTATTACAAAACATAAAAGAATTTCAAAAGTTTGAAATTCAAAAGAGTTTAACCCCCAAAATTAACTCACTTATTTAATATACATGAATTGTATAATTAAATAGAAGTTAACTTGTCAAGCCATTAAAAGGGAGAGAAGGGAGTTTAGAGGGGTTAGGGAATTTGAAAAGGTTAGGGGTTCGTGTGGGCCCCACCACACTTAATCCTCCCAAGGGAGGTTAAGTGGGTGTGGGTCCCACTTCCAACCACCTTTGAATAGGTTTTAACAAGTTGTAATAAAATTGTTCTTCACAATTTTATTTAACTCAAACTAAAAACCCCAAAACGTAACTTTCAACCCGCAACAAACGCAACTCCCGAAAAGGTCTCTTTAAGCGAATATCGGCGCTGCGAGTTCATCGGTGCCCTCGGATTTCAATTCCGAGCACCGGATCAAAAGTTAGGAATTCCCGCTCATTCGTTCACTGAACGTACCCGAGCCAAACTTCGGAAATTAATTCCGGGCACTCCGGGCCTCGGAATCAGGTGCCGTCTGAAACCGCGCTCTTGTAAAATTCTAAAGAAAATTAAGAAAAAATTTCCCTTGAATTTTACGGGTCTTTACACACTACCTTTATAAGAATCTATAAAAATGAAATTTTTGGATCCATGAAGTGAATTTCTTGGGAAACGTGATTTTATAACCTAGAAATTCAATTTATTCTTAAAAGGTAAAGGTTGTCTTGTCATGGGATGAACTATGTATCCTTTTCATTTATGGATATTTGTATGTCTTCAGACATCAACTTACTTTTGATCATTCCTATTCATAAAAGGGGTTTGTTTTATACTGTGATAATGCTGGTGCTGTTATAAGGTGTTTTATTATAATTGAGTGTCACAATATGTCCTATGGATCTCATTAGATCAAGTTTCATTAGAAAAATTACTCCTTAAAAAATTTGGATTTTTCTATAGTTATGAATGCGCTTAAGTGTTGGTGACACTTTTTTTGGGGGGTAGGTTCATGGTATCATCTAATCATAAGAGTTTGAGATATATCTTTTTATATAATTACCACAATCTCAAATAGAGATTATCAGTAGAATACCTCTTTATGATTGACTTGGAAATCGCCAACACCCAATAGAAGGGTATTGTAATTGCAAAATATGGAATATTCCACCATAGTTTTTTTTGGAATTAATGGTAGAGTGGAACCTTATAGGTATCTTTTATCAGTTTCATCTTGATGTAAAATATGATTATTCAGTTATGGTTATGACCACTGTTCATTTATCATCATCATTTCTTGAGTCTATTCTACAGGTCCAGTAGTATGATGATGAGTTTATAAGAATCAAGGAAATAGAATATTTTTTAGAGACATTTTCTCATTGGTATCTTTCTTGTGATGTTGTTCTATGATTTAGGAATCAAATTTTCATCACATTACCAATGAGGAGATTCATGTTGTATGATTTTCATAGTTCTTTTGGGGAGATTAACCTTGGTGAAATGAATATGTATTATAACATGAGACTACATTTCTGGTGGATGGGAGTGAAGTGCAACATTGCTGACTATGTGTCACATTGGAACACCTACCAACAGATAATGTTAAAGCATTTGAGGCCTTTTGGCCTACTTCTACCTCTATTTGTTCTGGTTTTGAAGTGGGATGTGGTATCCATAGACTTTATTGATGGATTAGAAAATAATATCGAGTAGAAGAGTGTTATCTATGTCGTGATCGACTGGTAGATGAAATCATATCATTTTATTCCTATTTGGGACACTACTAAGATTTAATATATGTGTAAGATATACATCAAATAGATTAGGCTGTATCATGGGATTCCCTAGGTCATTGTTTTTTATAAGGATCATTATTTACTTCTTGGTTCTCAAATTATCCCTATAAGGTGATGGGGACTCAACTATGGTTGAGTATAGCTTACCGTCCATAGAAGGATGGTTTGTTAAGGAAAACTATTTAGATCCTAGATGATATAATCTATGTATGCATCTTGAATTTTGGTAGATCATTATATATCAATATGGTACCTCACTTGTTTTTTTATAATAATAGTAACCATTCATCAATCAAAATATATTCCTACAAATATTTGTGTGGTCTCCCATATAGGTCACCTCTTTGTTGGACCAAGGTAGACGAGGCATCTATTGTGGGACCAAATCACATTTATGATTTTTATTCAAGGTTTCATGATATAAAATAACTCATAGAAGTATCTCATAGATTTTTGAAATCATATAAAAATCATTTATGTCATACTTTGGACTTTTCCATTAGTGACATGGTTTTCTTGAATATTTCTCCATAATTGGGTCACTATTAGCTTGGAGAAGAGATAAATATGGCTCTAAGATATTTTATACCATTTGAGATCACTGGTTATCCTGGTCTAGTTACTTTTAGGTTGTAATTTTTATCTTAATTGATAAATATATGTAATTATTTCCATGTATATTAGCTAAAAAAGTACCAAACTAATCCATCCCATGTTCTGAGTTGGGAGAAGATAAAGTTGGAGGTAGATATTTTTATTTATTGAGAAACCAGTGGGCATCAATTATTCTAAAATGAAGTTATTATTAAGGATGTATATGAAATTGGTCAAAGTTTTTTTTGGTGGAATGGATTATATTCTCAAGATACATGGGAGCGTGAATCAACCATGAGGGAAAAGAAGACTCACCTATTTTTGTAACACCCTTATTCTTTATGAATTTCTGGGCATTGAAAATAATATAGTGGGGAGATGTGTAGAATCCTAGTTAATGCACAACGTATTTTAATGTTCAGTAGTTTTTACTCTAGGACTGGATGACGTATGATATATTCTGTCTGTTTTTCTATAGGGCTTATTCATGGATCTTTCTATAGAACCATTTCACACTATGAAGTTGATTCATGAGTTGAAATTACTTTTGGGAAGAATTCACAAGCCTTTTTTAGGATTCAAAAACTATTCATGACATGAATTTCATTCACATTGTGAATTTTCCTTCAAATTTATATTTACTAAGTATGTTCCTTTTTCATATTACAATAGACCTAGAGGATTCACATTATGAACCCATGGTTCACAATGTGAACATATTCTACCCAATGAGTTTTGTTAAACAACATGCTATGAATCCTTACATTAATATTATTTCTCCCTACCTCAAACTCTAGGTATGTTCATGGTATCATTGGGTGGTTACATCTACTTAGAGTTCCTCTTTTTGGGATTTGATCTCCAGATATATTGGCTGGTCTCATTTTCTAAAACAATTAATCCCCTCTTCTCATTGTATTTATTTTTCTTCATTTAGAATAGGTTTTGGTATATATTTTTTCAAATTTTTATCATTTTATTATGCTTATTATTTACATTCTATATCTATTATCTAATCATATTCGTGGGTCAGTTCTTTTGTTGGTTGTGGTGTGGAACATGACAATATCAATGGCTTGCATTCGTTGTTTATGTGTTCCTTCCAGATGTGTGTGGATCTCATCATGGTTGGGTGAAAAATTAATACTCTTAGATTGTGAAATGTTTTTATATATTTATTATAATGTTTGAATTATTTATATTTATGAAAAGGGTTCTTGAGAAAATATGTCTTTTCCCAAAATTAAAAAAAAAGTATTTCTAGAGCATTTTAAAATGGGGTTTGAAATTGGTTTTCCACGATTTTTTAGAAAATAAATGGTTTCTTAGAATTATTTTGAATGGTAAATCCCAATATAATTGATTTTAACTATTCCAAAATTTGGATCCTTGGTTACTTTTCTTGAAGGTGTAGTATTTGGCCTTACCCATTTTTTCTAGTGGGATCACTTTCTAGGGTGTTCCTCTCTTCCTAGAGCATTGATGTATGTGGTCTACAAGCATACATAACTATAGAATGGTGCAATTTATAGGTTTTTTCCTATACTAACTAGATTTGAGGAAAGTTTCTAGGGACTTTTAGTATTCACTAGGAATTTTCATGTAGTATGAGTGGTCTATCTAGTCTAAATAATGCAATTATTAGTGTGTTTATGCTTTCTCTATTATATTTGAAATGCTTGGTTTGATATTAAGTGAAAAATTAATTGACACATTGACTAAAGAAAATGGTTTTATGAAATATTCCTTCAATTTTTTTAAACAATATTGGTTTTTGAATTATAGAAAATGGGGATATGATTTATGACACTTTTTGTATAAAACTAATTAACCTCTAATAATGAAATGATTTAATAAAAATTATGAATATTGGGATTCTTGAACAAAGACATGAAATGGAACACCTAAGTGGAATCCTGATGATCATGTTTAGCTCTAACATTGCATAGTCTCTAAAGAATATGTATCCATTTTATTATCATTTAATCTAGGAAAATGAAAGGAACTACACTGAGGTGGTGAGGTTTTTATCAGCTAGGAATGGGTTGTTGGTAGTGAGATGGGGTGACATTTCTTACAAATAACAGAAAGTATATGTTATGGTTTTTAGTTGTCCAATTGGTCATTGGAAAAGTTCCTTGGAGTTTCATATTCCTACTTTTTAGTTGTATAACTAGCACTATGTTTATTTGATTATGGAATGTATTTTTTCTCTTATCCCCTTTCAATATAAATTCCATGTATGTTGTTTAAGGTTGGGTGAGATCGTTCCCTATATTTGTCATTTTATGACGTTGTGCTAGTTTCCATCCCATGGGGACTAGGAATTCTATTCAGGTAAATAGTAAACAAATTACTAGTTTTAGAGGGTATATTGGATTGGTTTGTCACACTCTCCCTCTCTAAATACCTCCCAATTATTTCCCAATCTCTTGAGAATCTCCTCATAAGATTTTATAATAACCCTCTCATGGAAAGGGATCTCTCTCTACTCATTTACATTAGTGAATCTACCTTTTATTTCTCCTTTTGTTCAAAATTGAATATGTTTTTATGATATTATAAATATATATTTAGTATCCAATTTATTTTCTTAGAATTAGATTTTATTTATCCCCTCTTGTTATAAACTTTATGTATGTCGTTACAATGTTAAAGTATTGGATTCACTCAAATTAATTTTTATTCATGTTCCCTCATTATTCTATAAAGTTTTCTTTCCAATTGAATGTATTTTATGTGTTTTTATACATCCATTTATTGTCCTTATGATTTCTAAGTAAGGAGATAAAATCTTACCCTCTCATTAATATATTCTTTGAACCTTAATGAAAACTCATTATGCTACTAGAATTAACCATTGATTTTCCATTCCAAAATTTTATATTGTGAATAAACATCCCCATATTGACTTGTGGGTATTCACCTAGATGTAAAAATCCTTCATTTATTGGGAAATTTTATGTATGTAACCAACATTCCTTAATCATGGGAATAAATGGGATCAAATATGTTTTTTTTCAGAATGAGATATGTTTCTCACAAATTCATGTACATAATATTAATATAGAAGGTGTGATCAGAACTATATATAAATTTAATGAATTGGGTAATATCTTTATCTCAAGAGGTACCATGTATGGTGCATGGGATACAAGACTAATAAGACTATGTTATATTGCCATGGTGGTTGGCCTTGAATTATGTACATGGTTTTATGTTTCATGATGCCACCACATTCCTATGTTTACATGATGTTATAATATTATATAATTATTTGATGTTCATGTTCATGTTTATCATAATTTTATGTTAATTTTATATGATAGTTGACTCCCATGTATTACTATAATCAGGTCTTGATTTTCTTATTCCCTCACTAGCATTTATAGCCACCCTTTTCAAATGTACTTCCCCAGGTAATCCCGTTTAGTTTTATAATATTAATAGAGTCTTAAGGTCAAGTTATATATTTTTTAAATATTTTTTATATCCCATTTTTAGTTTATTGTTATTTGTATCTAATTACCCAATCACACTAGGCCTCTCAACATTTTTGTGGTGAATTTAGTTTACCTATGTAATAAATCAGGCACTAAAGTGTATAAATGATATAGGTTATCACAATTTTTATAATATTTGGGTATATATAGTTTTTGGGATTATGATTATAAAATATTAGTTAAATACATAGGGATATGAATAAATATAGGAAAAAATCCCAAAATTTTGATAAAGTATATAGAAAGGTGTTCCAAAAAAACCAAATCCAATTATAGACAATACAGGTGGATGTGGATCTAGAAGAGATATACCTTAGGGTATTACTCTAAAAATGGCTAATTGGGTATTAACTATATCTTCACCTTCTATAGGACAATGTTTCTATTATTTACACCATGTTTGACACTTCTAGGGGATAATCATTGATAAATCGACAATATCTTTATAAACCATCATGATGGGATCAAAATTTTCTATGAAGTTTAATGTTAGGAAACATTCCGTAGATTAGAAGGATAAAATCTTATAAATTAATAGTTAAAGTAATATATGTCATTTATTGGTTTTCCCTTCAATATTCAATGATATCCTTTTATATGTTTAAAAGATTGAACATTTTCATTCATAAGTATATTTTTGATGGTGTAAATGATTAGACCAATAATAAAATAGAGAATGTTGGGTTTATCATCCATTCCTAAACATAAATGGTCATATGGTTATATACATTATTTTATATCAATCATAATTTGTCAAAATATAAAAAAACTTCAAAACATGGATGTTGAATTATCAGTGAAAATAGAAAATCTGAAAATTATTTCATCATAAACATAAAACATCTCCCCTATCAATATTTCTAGACATAATTTCCTAAAGAAAATTGTGATACTACCTTTATCTGTTTTTTTTCTATTTAGAGAATGGATTATCTTCCCTTATATATAGAAAACATAAATTTCTAGGAGAAGGAAATCATTCTTCATATCATGAATCCCCTTATGATTTTATAAAAGTAAAATGAAAATGATGTATTTCCTTTGGAATCATCATCTGAATCATCGATATTATTCCTTTATAGATAAGAATATATAGATCAAATTATTAATATTAAGGAAAAGATTATCCCTGATGACATTCCCACTATAAGGGATGACGTGGACATGTTCCACCATGATTTGACTAGTTTTCCTCCTAACATAAAGATTTAGTTCCCAAATAAACTTATTCCTATATCTTTTTTAATATCCAGAAATCTAAATATAATTACCACATTTGTGATTAAAGAGATAAATAATTAACTATAGTATAATCTGGATAACATATTTATATTCCTTAGTGCTTCAATATAGGGTGCACCGATCCTCATTGTTAAGAAGAAGGAATGCTAAATGTGGCTCTGAATTCATGATCATGATCTTAAAAATATCATGAAAAGGAAAAATTACCCTCTTCCATGGACTCATGACTTTTTTGATGATCTATTTGGATCTCATTACTTCATTAAGGTGGATCATTAATTAGGATATTATAATGTAATGGTAAAGAAATATGATATACCCAATATAGATTTTTGTACATGGAATGGGGGTGTAAGATTTGGAGTTTTTCTTGAGATTTATCAAGATCTTTTTATGTAATTTATTTCCTAGTTTTGAGTATTTTTTGGGGGGGTTTTACCATGAAGAGTTTTGGGTGAGATTGGAAAATTTTTGTAAGGGTTCTAGGAAGTGTATGGTTGGGGTATTGTTTTCCCAAACCATGTGCCTTACCTCATCAAATTGTGAAACCCCAAGCCGAGGGTAATTGCACATTTGGCCCATATTTTTGAAAACCATGTGACCTATTAGTAGTAACCATTATAACCCCAAAGAGGAGGCACATGTTAGGCACATAGTTAGGGGAAATCATGAACCATGAGTAGGAAACAATTCATAGGAACATTTAAACCACCAAAAATTAGACTAAACATTCATGAACCCCTCCAAATTTACCCATAGTTGACCCAAGTCAAACCTAACTCATTCCTCCCATTTTTAGCCTTACGAATGAATTATTATGGCACTATAATTCCGTTCTTGATGGATTAAATAAGGGATTCATGGATATTCACCTCTCCATGTTTTGGATCTAGTTCTCTTTATTTGTTATGATCTCGGTTGATTTTCTTTATTTGGGGATTTATGTTTGTAAGTGTTCATCATCAATTTTTTAGGTAGGTGATCTAATTTATATATCCTATAGTATTGATCTAAATTATGTGTTTTTAAATGAAAAAAATCTAATTACCTTGATTGGGAAATTTCACTGTTGATTGAATTGATTTAATTTAATTTATATTTGATAATGATTTGGATTAAACTGGGGAAATGGAAAATGGTGGAATTGGATTTTTTTTGAATGGTAAATTAATTAATAGAATTTTTGGGATTATAAAATTGATGGGATGTTGGGATCATGTAATTTTTCAATCAATGTGATTATCAATTAATTATAGAAGAGGGTTACAAGATGGCTGGACTAACCTAACTGAGTTAATGGGTTAGATGATTAAATGATGCTAAGGGGTCTAACAGTTATTTGGTTATATTATTTCATGTGATTAAAGTGATCAAAAGAGTTTGTTTTGCGAATTGAACTAATATAAAATGACATGAAATGTTGATAAGAGGGTAAATTATGATTAACCAGGAAAATTTTGAAATCTCTTAATTGTGTGATTGATTGATAAATTAGTGTGGTACATTGACTGCTACATAAAAATTCTACTTATATGATTTTTTGATACATGTGTGTGGGACATTGACTGAGGATTCAAAATCCCATATGTGATTGAATGATATACATGTTTGGTACATGGACTGATTATTCAAAATCCCATAGTTATAATCATGTAGTTGGACATTGACCAATGCTTTTAATTCCCATGGGGTTCTATATCTGGTGTTCTATGCCAAATATATTGGCAATGGAAAATGGTTCTAATTGAAGGTAGTAGAAATTTAATTTAAATGATAAATTATACACATGGTATTGGGATATGTGATGTTCTTTGGGTATAGTTAGGACTCTGCAATGGGCTGAAGCATGTATTGATGTTATGGGAGTCCTTGGAAACCGGATGGTTTATGTAGTTAAATAAAAAATAATTGAATATATGTACTTATTTTACCTTATTTGTTGTATTTTATTCTTTATAAAACTATATACAATATTATTATCATGACCTACCTTCTCTAGGATGAGGGAAGGGACAACAAGGTGTCATTCGCTTCCTTCCTCATGATAAAGGAGAGATAATGATTCCTGAGTCCAACCTTCAGTAGGCCATAGATTAGCGACTAACACTAAGGGTATATAATATCATATAAATGGAAGGCATTACCCTTTTTATAGAACAAGATCGGGAGATAAAATGGTAATTACCTGCAACGCCAATGAGTAAAGGTAAAAGTAAAACCAAGAATTCATTACCACATGAATGTTTAAAAGTAAAGATGATACAAAGTATGATAAAAATCTCAAATAATGTATCATAGAAAAGAAAGTAAATAGAAATAGAAACTATCCCGAAACTCGAGCTAGTAAAGACCAACATGGTCCCCAAAGTCCTTATGGAGACCTGAAAACTGTTTTATATATGTAGGGTGAGCATATAAGTATACTTAGTAGGGAAACTAAAGATACACATGCACAAGTGAGGGAACACACTAAAGCCCTTGTGAGAAAACAATAGAACCTCAAGAACCAACCAAGGAATACTGACCAACCTAACCTCACCAAGGCACATTCACACAAGTAACACAAGTCAAGTAAATTATTTGTATAAGCATGGCAATATTTTGGTACCCCACACTGCTTTCCCACTGGTTAACTTCTTCTTCCTAATGATATGACATCTTGATGCAACCACTTTTCCCACACATAGCCCCACTATTGCACCCTAACTACACAAAACTAAACCTCATGCCACACACAACCACACCCAAAGACACTTGGACCGCAACAACCACAGACATACCCAAAGATACCTAGGCCTCAACAACCACACACCACACCTAAAGACACTTGGGAATCATCCCAAAGATACTTGGGAAAACATACTTATCCCAAAAACACCTGAGCCCCTCATCCAAAAAAAAAACCATTTCTTGAAGAATATTTTACTATGGTAAGCCTCAAGACATTATAGCATGTCCTTATATTCCCAAGCGGCAAGATCTAGAAGAGGTTGCATTGAAGAAAATCAATAACCAGCCATTTGTCCTCCCATCAGGATGTTGGGAAAGACATCCTACACCAGGAAATCGAGGTGTTTGGAAGATAGTTCTCAACAAGGTTGGGGTACATATATAAATCACAAGGAACTAATATATATATATATATATATATATATATATATAGGTAAAAATTCACTCAACCCCAACCTACGGGTTTTACACTAAGAGACAACCAGCACCACTTTTACTGCTACCCCTATATGCACAACCATATAACAACCACCGCCAAGAACAAACCCAAACCCCTTTTTTCCAACATCCATTTACTTATTTATGCGGATTCACATTAACTTATTCTGTCACTATAGGGAAACTAACAACCGTAACCATACCAAGTAATGAACAAAGCCAAATTGCAGTCCGACTAAACAATAACTCAAACTTGACTTTCATTCCCACTGCATATCAACACAAAACTAGACTTACAGTCACACTGCATATCCCTGTTCAAATAATGCCAACAATCATTCTTAAAAGTGATACTACCCATTCCTTCTCTCACAACCCAGCCCTGGCACCCCGTTGCCCAAACAAATCCCCAATGCAGTCCCACTGCATAACAATTCCATAACCACATTGCAGTCCCACTACTCGACGTCACTTTGCAACCACAACAAAACCCAAAGGCAGTTAAACTACCTACAAGTTCATCCATTCCACAATCAACCAGTCTCTTATACTGAGACACCAACACAACCCCCTATACCACCCCAAATACGAAGCCCATAGTACCCAGACAAAAATACACAACACATAACCACAACCATCAAACCAATCATATTCAAATTTAACTAAAAAGGGTTTTTAATTTACACTTTAATATTACCGGGGTGATCACAAAACATGCATTATACTATATAATACCTTTATTTAACTGAGTGTATGCGATTAATCATATTTCATGTTACATTTGTACATAAAAACATCTCATCAAAATAGATCACCAATAGTTCACAAGAGAATACCACCAACAGTAATTATTTTTGGAAGGAATAGAGCCACAACTGTCATAAAAGAATAAAAAATAAAAAAATAAAACAAGCGACCAACATCAAACCACACCCTACCCATTATTTTATTTATACAAGTTATCTTTTTAACATATTAAATTCTTGTTTATTTCTCATTTTTAGAAGAGTATCCATCTATACCTCACAAGGAACCATTAATATATCCACTCCACATGATGAAAAATTAAAGAGAAGAAAAGGAAAATCACTATATGGATGATCAACGATCAAAGTTCCATATTGCGCCAAGAACCCGGGATGGTGTGACTTATAGGAAGAACTTCAAGGCTGAGTAACAAGGGATCCAGCACGGGTGTACAAATTGTCTTAGGAGAAATTATCTAGGCACACCAAGAGAAATGAAAAGGAATAAGGAAGATAGGATCCTGACTTAATAAGAGGCTAGATCCTAAAATCAGGGAGACCATTTTGATGTACTTAAATTTTGGATCGTGGTTGGACCACATAGGTGGGTGGCTTCACACGTTGGAATTAATTGAGATTTAATAATTCCCATATGAAACAGTGGAGATAGACCAATGGATGACTGTGAGTTGGTATATTAACTTTAAATGGAGAAAAACATGTAACAAGGGAGAAACTACAAAAAATAGGAAAAATGGAAATGAATCATCGATGGGTGAGTCACCGATACTGAGCCACCAATGGGTGTGATACCAAAGCGACCTACCGATGCTAAGAAACTGATGCCTCAGCCAAATGATTCCTCGACCAACTGATATTGATCCACAAATTTTGAGCCATCGATGCTGGGATACTGACACCTCGACCTACTAACACCAACGCCCTCGACTCAATGATGCCGACGCCACATACTCACCGATGCCGACGCCCCATACACACTGATACTGATTCCATGGACTCACTAATGCCAACTCCCCTGAATCAATGATGCAGACACCCCTGACTCATCGATTCCAATTCCCCTGACTCACTGGAACACTAACATGCTGAGGCATTGACATACTGATGCACTGACATGCTGATGCACTGACATGCTGATGGTAAAACTGGAATTTTGGAAAACTCTTGAAATGAGCCACCAACAGCTCCTAGAAAACCTCAACACTATATTTTCAAAAAGGAAGGGCATGGAAAAAATATGGGTTATTACCTGCCTGAATTGCCTAAAGGCTTTATTTTTATATTATTTTTGATAATCCAGCTTTCAAGGGGTGAGGTGGAACCCTTACAAGGCCCGAAGGCTTACAGAAAATTACATGACCCATAGGTCTTAGAGGGAATCACCCAGACAAGACAACTTGAAACTACTCCTCCCCATCACATGTCATGATATCAGCACTCCACCTTCATATGGCTGGTCAGCTATCTGTTCTATGCAATGATGCACATGCCCGATACCAATAGAAATTCCATACCCTCTGATTCTTCCAATTACGGTTAGCTCTACTCTAGTGAATATGCCTTCCATAATACTCATCTAGATAGTTTTCCCTTGTATTCCGACTTGTACAACATGGAAATTCATGTGGCCTAAAGGCCTTGGGGTGGACCTAATGCCTTAATGTGGATCTAAGGCCTTGAGAGGCTACTGGCCCAAAGGCCTTGGGTGGCCCGAAAGCCTTGATTGACCCAAGCTGTAACGACCCAATGTTTTGTAAATGGAAATTCCTCTCTTATAAATATTTCATATAAACACATGAAATCACAAAATAATGATATAATAAGTGCTATGCGACCTTTAAACTTATGTTTTTCACTTCCATGTTTGGAATTTTCAAAATCTAACATACACGGTTGCGATTAGTAAGTTATTTGTAGTCCAATAAGAAAAACTTAGATTTTTGGTGAATAGTAACCCAACCTTATTAATAGTAACATACCCTTATGAATAGTTATATACTTGAATAAATAGTAACCTTAATTATGATAATATATAAATAATATTCAAGTTGAATGTACGATATTCCTGTATTTTAGAATAAGTAAATGAATATTTTAAAACTGTGTTTTTGATAATAAATTATGATTTTAATTAAATATCAAAATAATCATATTTAGAAATTTTTTTTTGAAAAATGGACTTCATTTTTGGATTCTACATGTTGAAAAATTTTTACGGTGAATTTTTTAGATTTTTATGAAATACATGAATTTTTAGTGAATAGTAAAATACATTAATTTACCGTATAAATACACTATAGTTAAAATACACTATTCATGACATCACAAGTTATGTAATCACCCAAATCTAGAAATCATATGCATTTATTACAGTTCTTGGTCATGGAATAATTATTATTCCTTGTCTTGTGAAGAAATAATAAACTAATGATTAAAAAATTATGAAAACCCTCCTCTCTTCCAATATAAGAACCCCCCTTCACTCCCTCTTCTCTTCACTCCTCTCAGGCCTTGTGCCTTGACAATATTCTTCCCAAATATCTCCCCAAGATCCTCCCCCACATCCAAAATCTCCCATACACTTTAAAATACAAAAACCTCTCCATTTAAGAGGTTCTAAAAGGAGGAAGTCTCAAGAGGTAAATTCCTCTTTCCAGTCCCTTTATTTATTTTAAGTTCTTTTCTTTTTGTTTCTTTCCTCACCTCCCTTCACCCAAATGGTATGATAACTCCAGTAACATAAATTTATTGGAATGATATTATTCTAATGGGATACTTCATTATCTTCTCTCCTTTCCCCACCTTTTATTTGAATGAAATGAAATAACTGTTTGAGATGTGCTATTTTAGCACATACAAGGACAACGTTTTATCAATTTATATTATCATCTTTAAATCTGGTCATGAAACCATATGTGTTATGGTTGAACCAGGTTATTATATATGTAATATATTCTTGTTTTGGTTCTATAATTCTTTTGTACTAATGATATTAAGTAATAAAGAAAAACATGTTCATTGTAATCAAACCCACCGATTAACCAAAATGGTTGTCACTAAGGTTATATATATAATAATTCAACTTCACTCTAAGTAAGCAAATAAAATTTAAAACCATTTAATCTAATAAATGTTAAATAATAGAATATAAATTCAATTTTTTACAACCACTTTCATCTTACATGTTTATCCAAATATGAATATAAGCGAACCAGTCATTAAAACCTAGTAAATAAATGAGCCCGAACAACGAAATAGAACCTCATAACCAATCAAAATGGTTATAAATAAACATAAAATGATTATACTAAACCAATTATAAATATAATAGGTTCTAGAATTATTAATTAATAAACCTTATTTGTTTATTCAGGTCTTTAATAACAAGTGGAGAACACCAATGGATTTAAGGTAAGGGATCCTCTCCATTTATCTCTTAATCAAGATTGTACTCTATGCTAGGACTTTTTATGTGTAATAACAAGTGATGGGGTATGTTTTATCACCTCCCCCATACTTCCCTCATGATGTATATGTGATGAGAAACCAATTTTCTCTCTCATAAATCCCTCTTAGGTACACCTAACACCATGCCAATAAATCGTAACAAATTCTACCGGAACCCTTTTTATTCATTTAGGTTTCCTTAAATTTATTTATATCAAAGTGGAGTTAACTTATCTGTTTTTGTAAATATTATAAATTCTATTTAGTTTTAAAAAATTTATCTATGAATACCCTTTCATCACTCTATTTAGTGTATATACATGTTTTTGAACAAGTCACTCCTTAGAACTTTCTGATAAGAAAACCTATTTTAAGGGAACTTGCTGATTTTTTACCCAATTTCAAGTGCACCATATCCTATGTTTTAATCCAAAATTGCCTTTATCAAATCAGTATTTCTATTATGAAATCCTTATTGTTTCAATTCTAGCTTTTTATAAAATATTTTCATCTTTTATATTTTAAAATATCTATAGTATTTTACTTAAAAAAGCACAAAAATGTTTTAATGCTAATGTTTTTAAAATACATTTCTTATATGTTTCCACTTATATTTTTCACCACCTACCACTTTATATGCCTATTTTACCTTATGAACATCAATGTATGTTCTAATCCATTTCTTTCATGGATATTTTCATGATATGCTCATCGGTTATGCCTTATGTCATGATTGTGGTACCCAATTATTTAAATGGGTATCCTTATGTTTATGTATAGTTGATTATGTATAATTATTTATGTGGCAAGAATATTCATGAAAACATTGATATGAGTGCACCGAGATAGTGCTCCAATGCATTGGGTAAAGTTAAGTCTCATGAGATGCGATGTGAAACGGGATTGGCAGTTAGCCTTGACCCGTACTAAAATGGGAAATGATATTGAAGGTTATCCTTGTACCATACTAATGAAATGTTTTATGATCCTTATACATTTATATGATTCCATGTTTATATTATTCCTTTCTTATATGATAAAATTTTATATGTTATATGCTTTGGATATCATTAGTTCATGCCTCCTAACTCACGTGCTTAAGATGTATCCTTATGTTCATTCCCTTACTGGGATATTTAGATCATCCATTTGTTCAAGGGATCCCAAGGGTAACCTATGAAGATGTAAGGTCTCAAAGGAAGTTAGGATCTCTTTATGGAGATTAAATAAAGAAATGTTTTTAGCCCCATGTTTTATGTACCTAGTCTTCCAAGTCACTAGACTTAACGATCCTTGGATTTTCCTCTGATGTATAATTATGATTAAAATAGTGAAATGTTATATGTAAAAGGCATGGGTCTGTATAGTTGGTATCATATGATGGTCTACTTATTTTTTGAATATTAGGAACAGTGCACCTTAGTGAGAACATTAAGAATGATACTAAGTATAAGAAAATAGTCCTAAATTTTAGTGAGTCTTGAGTAAGTGGTTTATCAAGAAAATACATCCCTATCTAGATACGAGCAAGTAGAGGCGGCTCCTACATAGATGTAACTAAAAGTGATAACACTGATAAGGAGTTTTGGGCTTGACCTGGGGTATCCTGGTGCATGACAATGGGATTTACTACACTCTTGGTTACGAAAATCCTGAGGATATGTTTTGGTAGATTCATGAGCTTAGTTAAAATCATTATTAAGGGGAAAAATAACATAAGAATATAATTTAAGAAATATGTTGAGGATAACCTAGATTTAAACCTAAGGAATCAAAATTTATGATACACACATTCTTTATAAGTTTATCCTTTTATGTTTAATGTTTCATTTTTATTCTCAATAGTTAAGTATTAAAGACTTATAATTATACATTATTTTTCTTAGTTAATGGATGGAAATAGAAGAACACGTTCCAAAATACAATGTGATAGGAAATGTGAATATTTCCCTAATGATATGCCTTACAAGATGGGAGTGGGTACTCAAAATATCATGACAGTACTTGCTCAGCTGGCTTGAGTTATGAATAATAACTTGAATCAAGTGTAATTCCCTCCTCCTCTAAGGAAAGAGCAAGTTGTTGAAGAATACTTCATGTGGAAAAGGCCTCCCATGTTTAGCAGATCCTATGACCCCCTCCTTGTGAAATAATAGATTAACTCCATTCAAAAGATATTCTCCATCCTTTAGTGCTCAGAAGAAGAGAAGGTGGTATTGGCAGTCTATCATTTTGACGGGGAAGCTGATTAGTGGTGGACACTGATCAAGAATACAAAGTCCCAAGAGGAAATTGATTCTATGGATTGGGAGGAATTCAAGGGGATTTTTTTCAATAAATATTTTCCTTGAACCCTCTATCTCAAGATGGAAAGAGAGTTTCTCAGACTCAAGTAGAAGGAAGATGAGTCCATCGGGGCATATGATGCAAAATTTAAAAGGCTTGCAAGGTACGCTAGTTATTCATTCAAGAATAGCGAACATACTATTTGATTCTGGTTCTACACATTATTTCATATCTTTCAAGTTTAGTAGAACTATTCAAAAACTACCTCAAAATTAAGAGGAAAAGTTATCTGTGAGAATAGTGAATGAGGAAAATTATTGCGTCCATGGTTTATAACTCCTACCCTATTAATGTTTGTGGTCTGAACCTCCTAGAAAATCTCATCATACTTCATTTAGTAGAGTTCGACACTATCTTGGGCAAGGATTGGATATATTTATACAAAGACAACATCAACTGTTGGGAAAGGGATATCACTCTTGACATCCTGAAGCATCCTCCAATTCTATACAAGTGTAAGGAGGAAGATGAATCCCCTTTATAATCACTATCTCAAGTGTGGATATTGCTGCCTTATGAGAAAGCATATACAGTTCAACTGATTGAGACTAAGGATATAATCATGTTTTAAGACATGCCTATTTTGAGGGATTGCACTGATGTATTCTCTGAGTAGTTGCCTGGTCTTCCTCCTGACCAAGAGGTTGAGTTCTCAATTGATCTTATCCCTAGATCTCTACCTATCTCAAAGACACCTTACAAAATAGACACCATAGAGCTAGAAGAGCTGAAAAAGCAGTTACAGGAGAATATAGAGAAGTGTTTTATATGACTGAGTGCTTCACTCTGGGGTGTTCCAGTCCTCTTCGTCAATAAGAAGAAAGGATCAATGCACCTCAACATTGATTATCATGAGCTCAATACAATCACGATAAAGAACAAGTATCCCCTACCATGGATAGATGACTTGTATGATCAGCTTCGTGGGGCCAGTTGTTTCTCTATGGAGGAACTTCGGTTGAGATATCACCAATTAAAGGTGAGTAAGGAAGATATTCCTAGGAATGCCTTTCAAACGAGGTATAGACACTATGAGTTCATAGTTATGCCCTATGGACTCACTAATGCTCCAAAAATTTTCATTGATTTAATGAATAGTGTTTTTAGAGATTACCTCGACAAATTTGTGGTAGTCTTTATTGATGATATTCTGATATACTCCAAGAGAAAGGAGGAACATGAGGAGAATTTGAATATTTTTATAAAGACTTTGAAAATGGATAAGTTGTATGCAAAGTACAGTAAAGGTGAGTTCTAGATGGAGGAAGTATCATTCTTGGGGAATGTTATCACCTGTAAAGGAATATCTGTGGACCCTTCCAAGATTAAGGCAATTGAAGAGTGGCCTAGCCAACTTCTGTAAAGGGGATCCACAACTTTTTAGGTCTAGATAGTTATTATTGATGATTTGTGATGAAATTTTCACGATTTTCAAACCCAATGACCAAGCTAACACATAAGGGAGTAAAGTTTGTTTGGACACAGGAATGTGAAGACTGTTTCAAGGAGTTGAAAAGAAGGATTATCACTGCACTATTACTCACACTCTCTAAAAGTAAAGAATTCTTTGTGGTGTACAGTGATGCTTCTAAGAAGGGATACAGTTGTGTGCTAATGAAAAATGATAATGTGATAGCCTATTTCTCAAGGAAGTTAAAAATCCATGAGAAAAATTATCCCACGTATGATCTGGAGTTGGCAGCTGTGATCTTTGCATTGAAAATCTCGCAACATTATCTTTATGGGGAGAAGAGTGAGATATATACTAACCACAAGAGTTTAAAATATATATTCACATAGAAATAGATTATTATCTTCTAGCGAAGATGGATATAGCTCATCAAGGATTATGACTGCTCAATCCACAACCAACCCGGTAAGTCAAACAAGGTGGATGATGCTCTAAGTAGAAAGGATCATGCATCTTCATCAATGATGAAAATTGAAAAGGATTTGATCCTCTTTGTTTTGAAAAGGATGGACATGGGAATCATTAAGGTAAGAAAATCATCAATCCTTTCTTAAATGATTGTTCAACCACCCCACTTGGAGAATATAAAGGATGATCAATGAAATGATGTGGAAATTCAGAAAAGGGTGTAAGCTATCAGAAATGGGAAATCCTCCGATTTCAAAATTGATGAGGAAGGAGTTGAAAGATTTGGGAAATGATTATGTGTACCATATGATCCATAGATAAATAAGGAGATATTGAATTATGAACATAACTTGGTTTTCTATATCCACACAGGGAGCACAAAGATGTATCAAGATCTCTGAGAAAACTTTTGGTGGGACAATATGATAAGGGAGAATGCTGAATATACATTAAATTTCCTGGTATGTCAGAAAGTTAAGGCTGAGAGGAAAAAGTCTAAGGGGATGACGCAACAACTACCCATACGAGCTTGGAAGTGAAAAAACATTATCATGGACTTTGTCACTGGACATCCAAGGAAATCCAGATAAAATAATGCTATATGGGTCTTTGTGGATAGTCTTATAAACACAACTCACTTTATCATGATTTGAGAGGACTTCTCATTGGATCAACATGCACGGATTTACATCAAATAAGTGGTAAGTCTACATGGAGTACCACTTTATATTGTATCTGATCGTGATCCAAGATTCACCTCAATGTTCTGGAAAAGTCTCCAACATATTCTAAGAACTGAAGTGAACTTCAGTATGACCTATTATCCTCAAACTGATGGTCGATATCAGAGAACTATTCAAACCCTAGAAGACATGTTTAGAGCATGTTCTATGGAATTCAAAGGAGGATGGGACCAACATCTTCCACTGGTTTAATTCTACTACAACAACAATTTCCACTCGAGCATCTGAATGGCATCATATGAAGCCCTTTATGGGAAAAGGTGTATAACAATGGCATGTTGGGATGAAGTCAGTGAGCGTAAGCTTCTAGGACCTGAAATGGTCGACGAAATGGTGGAGAAGGTGAAAACCATTTAGCAGCCTATCAAGGCATCCCAATGTCGACAGAAAAGTTATGAATACAATCATCTATGAGACCTTGATTTTAATGTTGGAGACATGGTATTTTTATGCATATCTCCAAGGAAGAAGGTCATGGTGTTTGGGAAGAAAGGGATGTTAAGTTCCAGGTACATCAGCCCCTTTGAGATCCTTGATCTAGTCAGAGCTGTGGCCTATCGACTGAAACTTCCACCTAAAATCTCAAAATTACATGATGTATTTCATGTATACCTCTTAAAGAAGTACATATTATACCCTTCACATGTACTCTCTTCAGAGGTGGTACATTTGGAGGAATATCTTTCTAATAAGGAGGAACCAGTGAAGATCTTGGATCGTAGAGACAAAGTTATACACAACAAGACTACTCATCTGGTCAAGGTACAATGGCGAAGCCATAAGTATGAAGAGGAAACATGGGAACTGGAGAAATCAATTAAGAAAAAGTACCCACACCTTTTTTTGTCTTAAAATGTAAAACAAAATTTTGAGGGTGAAATTTCATAAGGGGGAAGAATGTAATGACCCAATGTTTTGTAAATGGAAATTCCTCTCTTATAAATATTTCATATAAACACATGAAATAATAAAATAATGAACTAATAAGTGCTATGTGACCTTTAAACTTAATTTTGTTACTTCTCTATTTGTAATTTTGAAAATATGACATACACGGTTGTGATCAGTAATTTATTTGTAGTTTGACAAGAAAAACATAATTTTTTTGTTGAATAGTAACCTACCATTATGAATAGTAATACACCCATATGAATAGTGATATACCCTAATGAATAGTAACATTACCTATGATAATATATAAATAATATTCTTGTTTAAAGTACGATATACCTATATTTTAGAATAAGTAAATGAATGTTTTAAAACTGGGATTTTGAGAATAAATTTTGATTTTAATTAAAAATTATAATAATCATAATTAGAAAATTATTTTTTAAAATTGGAATTCCTTTTTTGATTCTATAAATCAAAAAATGGTTAGGGTGAATTTTTGAGATTTTTCTAAAATACTTGAATTTTTAGTGAATAGTAAAATACATTAATATTCCGTATAAATACACTATAGTCGAAATCCACTATTACTGACATCACAAGTGATGTAAGCATCAAAATCTCTAACTCAAAAGAATTTATTACTGTTTTTTAGGGAATACTTACTATTCTTTGTCTTGTTAAGAAATAATAAACTAATGATTAAAAAATTATGAAAACCCTCCTCTCCACCACTATAAACCCCCCCTTCACCCCTCTTATCTTCACTCCTCTCAAGCCTTGTGCCTTGCAAATATTATTCCCAAATCTCTTCCCAAGATCCTCCCCCACATGAAAAAGCTCCCAGCCTCTTCAAAATACAAAAACCTCTCCCCTTAATAGGTTTTCAAAGGAGGAAGTCTCAAGAGATAAATTCCTCTTTCCAATTCCTTTATTTCTTTTAAGTTCTTTTCTTTTTGTTTCTTTCCTCACCTACCTTCTCCCAAATGGCATGATAACTCTTGTAACATACATGTACAGGAATGATATTATGATAATAGGATGATTTATTATCTTCTCTCCTTTCCCCACCTTTTATTTGAAAGAAATAAAAGCACTATTTGAGATGTGCTAATTTAGCACATTTAAGAACAACATTTTATCAATTTATATTTTCATCTTGAATTCTGGTCAGGAAACCATTTGTGTTATGGTTGAACCAGATTATTAAATATTTAATATATCCTTGTTTTGGTTCTGTAATCATTTTGTACTAATGGTATAAATTTATAATGAAAAACTTGTTTATTGTAACTAAACCCACCGATTAACCAAAACAGTTGTAACTAAAGTTATATATATAATAATTCAACCTCACAATAAGTAACCAAATTAAATTTAAAACCATGTAATATTTTCGATGTTCAATAATAGAATATAACTTTAATTATGTACTACCACTTTCATCTTACATGTTTATCCAAACATGAATACAAGTGAATCGGTCATTAAAACCAAGTAAATAAATGAGCCTGAACAATAAAATTGAACCTCATAACCGATTAAAATGGTTATAAATGAATATTAAATGATTATAATAAACCAATTAAATATATAATATGTTATATAATTATTAATTAATAAATATAATTTTTTTATTTAGGTATTTAATAACAAATGGAGAACACCGACGAAATTAAGCTAAGGGATCATCTCTATTTCTCTCTTAATCAAGATTATCCTATATGCTAGGACTTTTTATGTGTAATAACAAATGATGGGGTATGTTTTCACACCTCCCCCATACTTCCATCAGGATGTATAAATTATTAGAAACCTCTTTTCTCTCTCATCATTCCTTCTTAGGTATAACCGACACCATGCCCATAAACCGTATCAAATTATACCCGAACACTTTTTGTTCATTCAGATTGCCTTATCTTTCATTATATCAAATTAGAGTTATCTTTTCTATTTTTTTACATATTATAAATATTGTTTAGTTTTAAAAAATTTATCTATGAAGACCCTTTCATCACTCTCTTTCGGGTATATACATGTTTTTAAAAGATTCCATCCTTAGAACTTTTAGATAAGCAAACCTGTTTTAAGGGAACATCCAGAATTTTGTACCCAATTTCAAGTGAACTATATCCTCTGTTTTAAGCCACAATTGTATTTATCAAATCATTATTTTTATTATTAAAACCTTCTTGGTTCAATTCTGGGTTTATATAAAATACTTTCCTCTTTTTTTAAAAGCTCTATAGTATTTTCCTTAAGGCCACAAAAAATGTTTTAATGCTAATGTTTCTCAAATACACTTATTATATGTTGTCACTTCTATTTGTCACCAACTACCATGTTATATTCCTATTTTACCTTATTAACATCCATGTATGTTCTAATCCGTTTTTTCATTGAAACACTCATGATATGCTCATTGGTTATGCTTTATGTCATGATTGTTGTACCCATTTCATTCCATGGGTATCCTTATGTTTATGTATAGTTGATTATGTATGATTATTTATGTGGAAAGAATAGTCATGAAAAAATTGAGATGGGTGTACCCAGATAGCACTCCACTGCATTGTTTAATGTTAAGTCTCATGAGATGCGATGTGAAACAGGATTGGCGGTTAGCCTTGACCCATACTAAAATGGGAAACAGGATTGACAGTTTGCCTTGACCCATTCTAAAATGGGAAATAGGATTGGTGGTAAGCCTTGAAACATACTAAATAAATGTTTTATGATCCTGTCACAGTTTTATGATTCCATGTTTATATGATTCCATACTTATATGATTTGATTTTATATGTTCCATGCTTTGGATATCATTATTCCATGCCTCTTAAATCATGTGCTTAAGATGTATCCTTATGTTCATTCCATTACTGGGATTTTTAGCTCATCCCTTTGTTCATGTGTTCCCCAAGGTACCCTATGCAGATGTAAGGGCTCAAAGGATGTTAGGATCTCTTTATGGATATTAAATAATGAAATGTGTTTTTAGCCACATGTTTTATGTTTTATGTACCTAGGCTTCCAAGACACTAGACTTAACAATCCTTGGCTTGTACTCTGATGTAGAATTATGCTAAAAATAGTGAAATGATATATGTAAAAGGCTTGGGTCTCTACACGAGGACCACACTTGTGGTCCAGAGGCCCAAATGGATGAATATTTTAGGCTCCTAGAGTACCAAACAGTACAAAACAGTTCCTACTATAGTACTACTATAATACCCAGAAATATGTCTCCACCCGGAAATGATATTAAGTCTCTTGGATTCAATTATCAAGTCCTCACCAACTGGGTTGAGGCTCATTGGCTCTAGGTTATTACATCAGATAACTTTCAAACTATTTTTGTCCCCGAGAATTTCAAAACTACCCTAGAAGAAAAGATGTTTGAACTAAAATCCCTTAAGATACATCTCACGAGTAAACCAACCTGAGTTTTTCTAAGGCTTGAGTGAAAACCTCTATATCCAAGGACACCCCCTTTACATATATCTCCTGAAGAACTATAGAAACCCTACTTCTCCACTCCCTCATGTAACCACACAAACACCAAAAGTCACACCGTCCAAACACCTGGATTAGGGATATCCTTCTTCCATTTCAAGATATTATCTACTATGGGTGGCACTGACTCACCTGCACGAGTTTAATCACATCCACATTAATGAATTTTTCATAGGGATATGGTCCTACCCTTCCCCTAGTTAGAAATTTTCACAAAAAAATAGAGAATGGAGAAACAAATTATCATACAAAAAGTGAGGCCAAATATTACATAAAAATCCAAGGCATACAGAAAACACAAGATCAAAATTCAGAAGGGCTTTCGGTATTGGGCATGCATATGTGCCTCCTATTATTAGGTACTCTCCTCGAGGACACCATAACTCCATAACACGGGGACCAAGGGAATGGCTAGTCCATGAAGAACCTTCTACTTATGATCATCTATTCTTACTAGTCACTCCATGAATGTCACATCATCCTAGATATCTAACTCTCCACAGTCTAGGATATGGGATTCATCTTGTAGATACTAATAGATTTGAGAGACATGAAAGACATGGTGGATTATCTACAATCGTGGTTATAACACCAACTGATATGCAACCTTCTTGACCCGCCCTGACTCCTCAAAGGGTCTGATGAACCTGGGAGAAAGCTTAATTCTATTTCCAAACCTATACTGTCCACACCAAGGGGATACCATTAAGAACACATCGTCCCCAACCTCGATATCCAAGGGTCTCCTCCTATGATCGACATATGAATTATTCTGATCTTGATATTCCTTCATACTTTCATGCATAAGCTAAACCTTCCTCGTCATGCTCTGGACCACCTCTGGGCCAAGAACACATGCCTCCCCATCCTCTGTCCAGCACATGGGGAGAATGAAATGGCCAGCCATACATGTATTTGAATAGTGTCATGCTACTGGTGGAGTGATAGCTATTATTGTAGGCAATCTCCCCCATGAGAAAGTGTCGTACCCACAATCCTCTAAAGTCCAAAACACACACTCATAGAAAATATTCCCACGTTTGGTTGGTCCTCTCTGTCTTCCCACCCATATGAGGGTAGAAAGTAGTGATAAGGCATAGCTTTGTGCCAAAATCACACTGTAATCCCTTTTAGTCTTATGAAGTAAAGCATGTATCCTAATCCAACATGATGGATCTTGGAACTCCATGTAGTTTTACCACTTCACTCACGTACCACTATGCTAAAGAATCAACTATGCTCGTCTCCTTAACTATTAAGAAGTGAGCCGACTTCGTCAATGAATCTGCCACGACCTGGATAGCATCACGGCCTCCCTCATCCCTGGGTAGTCTTGTGAGGAAATATATTGAGATGTCATCCCATTTACACTCGGGAACATCCAAGAGCTACAACAGACTACTGAGAAGACTTTGTTCAGCCTTCACCTACTATCACACAATGCACCTTGCCACAAACTCTGCCACTTCTTGCTTCACTCTAGGCCACTAAAACTGACCTCTCAAGCCTCATTACATCTTTGAGACTCTTGGATGTACTGTCAAGGGTGAGTTATGGAACTCACTAAGAAAACCCTCTCATATTTCCACAGGGAAAACAGCTTCCCACTGAACAACATTTGATTCCTACTATCCTCTGACCATCCCTCCAAAGCATCTCCCTAACTAACGTGATCATGCACCACATCAGCCTCTAAGTCTCCCCACTAAGACTCTTACACCTTCCATACCAAGGAAGACTGCACTTTCATCTGAAATAGACATTCTCTACCATCCTCCACTCTCAAGCCCAGATTTAAGGCATCCAACTCCCCTATTTTCTTCCAAGCATCTGCCGACTATAGAACTACATCCTTATGTGAATTATGACTCATGGAACCGGTCACCACATTCCCCTTTATTGAGGTGTTTGAGATCTCAAAGATGTATTCCTGAAGGAACTCTATCCACCTACACTACCTCAAGTTTAGGTCTCACTGGGAGAAGATATACCTCAAGATATTTTGATTTGTGAAGACCATGAAGCATTCCCTGATAAGGTAATTGCACCAAAAGGTCAATGCATACACAACCATTGGAAGTTTTAGGTCATGGGTGGTATAGTTATGTTCACGAGGATGTAACTTCCTAGACCCCTAAGAGATCACTCCTCGCTACTGCATCAGCATACACCCCAAACCTAGACTGAAAGAATCACAAAACACTTTAAACATCAACCCTTCTACTGGAAACCTAAGCACTGGGGCACTGACCAACTTCCCCTTTAGGTAGCTGAAAGATACATGGAACTACTCACTCCCTATGAAAGATTGGTCCTTTCGGGTCAAATCCATCAATGTAGCCACAAATCTAGAGAATTCGGGTACAACCCTCCGATAGTAACTTTCCAAACACTGGAAACTATGAACCTCAACCACATTCATGGGTGCTATAGAAGAAACACCCTCTTAGACCATTGATAGGTCCACTACTATTCACTTCCATGACACCACATGTCCAAGTAAATGCACCTCT
Organism: Viscum album; assembly: GCA_963277665.1. NCBI lineage: Eukaryota > Viridiplantae > Streptophyta > Magnoliopsida > Santalales > Viscaceae > Viscum > Viscum album. The sequence goes on along the minus strand of OY728150.1, from coordinate 1,824,776,042 downwards.
CATGTCCAAAACATGCACTTAGACATCTTACATTAGATAGGGCGGTGTCAGAGGAGTTCCCAAACTATCTTTATATTCTTGGTGTGATCCTCCTCTGATCTTAAGTAGATCAGGATTTCGTTGATTATCATGACCCTGAACCGGTCCATACACTCATTGAAAATAGATCTCAAGAGGCCCCATGAAAACAATTGGTACATTCATAATGTCGAACGACATAACCACAAACTCAAAGTTCCCATAACTACAGCTAAAAGCTGTCTTTGGGATGTAACCCATCTTTACCCTCAACTAGTGATATCCAGATCATAGGTCCATCCTAGATAACCAACCTACTCCCTTTAACTTTCCAAAAAGGTCATCGATCCTCGGGAGGGGGTAATGGTTCTTGACTGTCACTTGATTCAGTCTCTGATAGTCTATGTACAGCCTGAGACCATCATTTGTTTTCTATTCAAACAATACTAGAGAACCCCATAGTGACACACTTGGTCAGATAAAACCCATCTTCATCTGGTCATCAACCTAAATCCATAACTCCTGCAACTCAGAAGGCACCATCCGATAGGGAGAAATCAAAATTGGATAGGCAAAGGGTTCTAAGTCTATACCAAACTCAAAATCACGTTGAGGGGGGTAGGGTCACTTACTATTGTGGGAAGACATCAAGGAACCAACTGAAAATCCACAGAGCTTCCACCATATCTGAGTCTTTTGATTCCACAAATAGCTCGACTATCAATGAATGAAGGGACTTCACACACCGACTGCCCTCCTGGAAACTCCGCTCACTAATGAATGTTACATGATGCCCCCCCCATATCTAAGTACATGGCCCTTATCCAAAATTATTCAATAACCGAATGCATGAAAAATAGCTATTCAATGCCTAGGATGACATTGTATGTCTACATTTGTAGTAGATGAAGATCCCCACTGGACTGATGCAGCACCAACATCCGTCTATATTCTAGACAAACATCAAAAAAACTGGTCTGAACTCCAACTGGTGTTCTCAACACCAGGGGCATGGAAATTATATATACATATAGAACCAAGGCATGGGAAATAATAGGTGCAACAAAGAAGTGAGATGCTCCTAAATAAAACAAGGCACAGTTAGGAGTACTAAACAGATTTATCGTACCTCGAACAAATTCTGGCCCTGCTGGAACTGTTACCTCTATGATGTGAATATTCCCATGCCTGACCCCTCTACCCCTTGGCTGTTGACCACCTCCCTGACCATTTATAGGTCGAGGTCCTTGAGGAGCACCCTGAGGTTGGCCTCCTGCATCACTTTCCTCCCTCAGTGGAGTGGGAACTCTCTACCCCTGCTATTGGAAAGGCCTAGCTGGAAACTACTATAGCTGAGGTAGGTGCTGAACTGACCCAACCCCACTATACTACACATGGATAAGGAAATTATTCATAAGATTCCCATAGCTACCACATATAACAAATATTAGTCTTAGGATGATGGAGAAAGGGTAAGGACCGGGAGATCAGAACCAAAACTCCTGAGGTCATCCCCCCTTTTGCTGAATCTTGGAAGGCCCTGAAGCTAGAGATATGGTGGGAATGACATTCCCCTTTTCCAAACATAGTTGGCACCCCTATAGCGGAACACATCCCAGCATGTGCATCATCTATACTAAAATAGTCTTCTTCTGAACCTCCATGTACATTTATAGAGTGAAGTGAGTAAAAGCATACTAAAGAGTAGGTTAGAGTGCCTCCTCCAAGCGTCTTCCTTGTGACTCCTCATACGAAAAGAGATCCATATAAAAAAGAAGGAGATCCTTGTAATTGATCCCCAACACCCTTACCGACATACTCTCTTACTGATGGGATAGAAGATTCTACATCATCTCATCCTTCATCATGGAAGAAAGGAATTCTGCCTGGAACTCCTTCTCAAAGTTTTTCTGCGAATCCTCGGTTTCCTTCTTCTCCTAGAGGTAAATCATACACCAAAAACACACTACTCCTCGCATAAGGACCACTACTAGAGGAACCCAGTACTCTATTAGAGCCCCGATCAAGCTGAAAGTGATCACCAACTCCTCGAGCCAGCTCTCCATCATCATGTCTGAGACACTTCCCTCATACAATTCTAGAGTCTGCCCTTGGAAGGTACAAACTATCCTCTAAAACTGGTCATCCTCCTCCCCTCAATTGGCCCTCTGATTATCAACTAGATACACCGATTGGGCCTCGACTGCTCATACCACCCATGGACAACGTCTGGGTTCCATAGCTGAAAAGAGAAACATAGAATTCCTAATATGAAGTAGTGAAATTTATTTTTTTCTTGAACTCTTTATTTATTTTAAATTCCCAGAACACTCAAGACACACAAGAGTACACATAATTATGATTAATGTACCTTACCTAGGGTATCCACTCTATATCAGTGTAGCATCACCTAGTCATTTAGTAGGTCCAATGTATTTTCATCGGATCACAGGGGGCCCTACAATACCATTTCCTAACTGGTCTTCCCTAGCCTAGTTCACACACCATGATTGACTAACACTATTTCCCTACTATCCCATGCAATCCCCACTATTCCTAACCCCAAAATCTATATTATCTCTCAACCATCACCTCTGATATCATTCTATCATGACCCACCTTCTCCAAGATGAGGAAAGGGATGGAAAAGTTCCATACCCTTCCTTCCTTAAGGTGAATAAGGGATAATGACCCCTGAGTCTCGCCTTCAGTAGTCCATTGAGTAGTGACTAGCACCAAGGGTGTATAATCATGCATAAATGAAATGAATTACCCTTTTTATAGAATAATATCAGGTAATAAGATGGTAAATCCCCGCAAATCCAAATACTAAAGGTAAAATTATAACCATGAATACATTCACACATGCATGTTCAAAAGTAAAGCTGATACAAAAATGCGACAAAACTACCAATTAATGTACCAAGGAAAAGAAGCTAAATGGAAACAGAAACTATCCAGAAGCCCGAGCTAGTAAAGTCCAGAATGGTCTTTAATGTCCTCCTAGAAACCTGAAAACATTTTTATAAACGTAGGGTGACCATACAAGTACATTAAGTTGGTAAACTAAAGATATTCATGCACAAGTGAGGGAAAACACTAATGCCTCTATGAGAAGATAGTAGAACTACAAGCACCTACCAAGGAATACTAACCATCCCAACCTAAAAATGGAACAATCACCCAAGTAATTCATGTCAATTAAAGTATTAGTATAATCAAAACAATATTTTCATAACCCACACCACTTTCCAATGGTTAACTACTCATTAAAAATAATATGACGTCTTGACAATGCCACTCTCCCCACATGCAGTCACACTATCGCAACCTACCTACCCACACCAAGGCCTCAAGTAGCACAAAACCATAGTCGCAGACACTTGGGCCATGACAAACACTATTAAGCTCAAAGACACATGGGCCTCATCAACCATACACAATGCCCGAAGACACCTAGGCCTTATCCCGATGATACTTGGGAAAACATACTAGGCTCACGAATACTTGAGCCCCTCATCCAAAAAAATCATTTTCCCAAAGAATCTTGGACTATGTTAAGACTCAATCCATTACATCCTTCCCAGATATTCCCGAGAAGAATGATCCGAAAGAGCGTGCAAGGAATAAAATCAGTAACCAACCATCCATCCTCCCCCATGATAATGGGAAAGACAACTGCCCCTATGAAATGGAGGAGTTCGACACATAGTTCTCAACAAGGGTGGGGTATGTAAATAAATCACAAGGAACTAATATATATATATATATCTATAAACAAACACTCATACCCAGCCTACGAGCTTCACATGAATAGACAACCAGCACCCCTTTTGCAGCTACCCATATATGCACAACCATATAACAACCACTACCAAGCCCAAACCCAACCCCATTTTTTTCCAACATCAATTTACTTATTTAAGGGGATTCTATTTAAATTATTCTATCACTGCCGGGAAATTATCTACCATAACCATACCAAGAAACAAAAAAACCAAACTGATGTCCCACTGCACAACAACATGAACTAGACTTGTAGTCGCACTGCATATCAACAAAAAACTAGACTTACAGTACCACTGCATAACCCGGTTGAAATCTTGCAAACCATTATTAATCAAAGTGATACCTCTCATTCCATCTCTCACAAACCAGCCCTGCTACCCTACTACCCAATAAAATCCCCAATTTAGTCCCACTGCATAACCAGTCCATAACTACATCGTAGTCCAACTACTCAATGTCGCTTCACAACCAAAACACAACATAAATATAGTTCAAATACCTACAAGTTCATCCACTCAACAATTAATCATTTTTTCAAACTGAGACACCAAAACACCCCCTGTACCACCCCACATACCAATCCCATATAACATAGACTTGAACACACAACACATAACCACACCCATCAAACCAAGAGTAATCAAATTTAACTGAAAAGGGTTCTTTAATTTCTACATTAATATAACTGAGGTGATCATAAACTAGGTTTGATCCTAGGGAATCCCTTCATTCAACTGAGTCTACGCGAGTAATCATATTTCATGTAACCTATGTACATCAAAACATCATAACAAAATAGATCACCACCAGTGCACAAGAAAATATCACCAAGAGTTGGGATTCTCAGAAGGCATACGGAAACAAATGTTATAAAACAATCAAATATATCAAAATAAAATAGGAGACTAACATCAAACCACAACCTACCCATTATTTTATTTACGTGAGTTATCTTTTGATCATATTAAATTATTATTTTATTCTCATTTTCAAAAGAGTATACAGATTTCCCTCACATGGAACTATTAATATACCCACCCCACATGATGCACAACTAAAGAGAAGCAAAATTAAATCCCTACTCGGATGATCAAGGATCGAAGTTCCTTATTGCCCCAAGAACTGGGGATGGGGAGACTTTTAGGATAAACTCAAAGGATGAGTGAGAAGGACTCTATCAAGGGTGTACAACTCATCACAGGAGGAAGTCACTACGTAAAATAAGAGACATGAAAAGAAAAAAGGAAGAGAGGATCTCAGATTAAAAAGAGGCATGATCCTAAAATCAAGGAGACCATTTCGAAGTACTTAAAAGTCAGATCATGGTTTGAGCACACTACTGGGTGGTTTCACACGTTGGAATTAACTGATATTTAATTATTCCTCTTAGAAATGGTGGTGATAGACCAATGGAAGTTTGTGAGTTAAAATATTAACTTTAAATGGTAAAAACCCTATAACAAGGGTGAAATTGGAAAAACTATGAAAACTGGAAATGATTCATCGATGGGTGAGTGAATGATGCTAAGCCATCAAAGGGTGTGCTACCAACGCGACCTACCAAAGATGAGATATTGATGCCTCAACCTACCGATGTTGAGCCACTAACTCTGAGCTACTAACACCTCAACCTATCGACACTGACACCCTTGACTCATCGACACCGAAGCCCCTGACTCACCGATGTTGACACCCCAGACTCACTGATGCCGACACCCCTAACTCACCTATGACGACACCCCTAACTAACTGATGCTGACACACTTGAATCACTAATTACGACACCACTAACTCTCCAACGTACTAATATACTAATGTACAAATAGGCCGACACACTGAATTTCCGATGCAAAAAATGGAATTTTGGAAAACTCTTGAATGGTGCCACCAACAGCTCTTAGAACACCTTGATGCGTGGGAATTTATTTCATATCCCCAATCAAAATATTATTTACCTATGAATGCAATATAGTTCACTCCCAGGGTCGGTCTCGAGGTGGCAAATTACACAACACCGAAATTCTATTGTCACTATTTATTTTATAACTAATATATAATATAAAGATGAGTTTGAAATATGAATAAAATATGAATATATATATATGCAATGCAAACAATATGATGTTAATAATAAATAATGAATACATTTGTTCTTGGGGGATCCTAATAGTTTATATAATGGTTTATTAAAATATTCTCAATATCAATTCAATGTAGTGATCAATATCTATCACACTACACCCTCTCATTCGAAATGTTATTACCCCAACACCAAGATCTATACATGTGGGGAAATACTCTTCCTAAAGTCAGCTAGCAAATCTCTTTGCTGGCCATCACTACCCAAGACATACTCCATCATATGCATGACTTAGATAGTGAAGGGAAGGATAAATGTTTAATGAGAAGAAGAACTAGGTAGTAGAGAAAATGGGGCAATCACACACCATAATCAATTTAACCACCAACTAAATCCTTAGAATTAAATAATTAGATTAAAATTTAAGTACAATGAAACTCAATCAACCACCATTCTCCCCCTCGAACAAACATCGAGGTTAGTTCTCCATTCTCATGGAGTTAAAAGAGAATACGGTGGGGGAAACACATACAAGTAAAAATGGAAGAATGAGGTATGAAGAAGAATACTAATATAAATTAAAACATTAAAAATATACTACAAAATAAAATAAAATATAAAACTACACAAAATGGAAACTACTTTTCCAACCATTTGAAATGAAGAAGAAGTACATTTTTATAGGCAAAGGGGTGAAATATTTGGATCCAAAATCATCCTCCAAATGTATGTGCATGTATGAACTCATTAATGACATAATTTGGAAATTGTTCCTACTTGAGAGTTGTCCCATTAATTCCCCTATGTTGACACACGAAATTTCATCTTGATTGGCCAAGTTTGGAAAGAGATATGGTCGCTTCACTCATGACATTTAATCTGGCCAGGCTGACTATTTGTATTACAATACACTAAGTTCCAACGCATTAATGTCCTTGAAAATAAAAATCAAGATGCGGATATCTTACTAAAAGTTATTCCTCCGGATGTATTCCAGCTACATGTAAAATTTAAGCTCCAATGGGTCATCCATTTATGAGATATGGTCCCAACAATAAAATTCTCCAGTTCTATACACAGTTTTCAAGGCCTATATTGTGAGTTAGATTTGAGGTTCCAAATGATTGATTGAGCTTTGGGTCTATAAGGATAAAATGAATCTCATCGAACATAGAAACCTATAAATGAATAATTTTACAATTTTTATCAGTTTATAAAAAGTTATGTTCGATACATTAAAATAAATGAAAACTGTTTAAATCCAAAATATTCCATTTTCCAATTAAGCTCAAAAATACTACTAACACATAAAATGTGACAATTTCCCTTTAAATAACACATTGGTGGGATTTAAAAAATGAAATTCAGAATAAAATAATTGAAAATATTTGTTCTATCACACCTCAACACGTGATTTTTATAAAGGAAGGGCCTAGGAAAAATACAGGTTTTTACAATTATTGACTTGATACTTTTATAGATAACGTTGGTGGTGGCCTAAAGAGTTGTACACATACCTTAATAAGTATTCCTGATCAGTACCTGAATATACTTCATGTTTTTAGGACAAGATGAGTAAAATAATCATATGTTAGATGGTTGGGCTGGGATGGAGCGTGGGTGAGGAAACCAGACATGATTTAACACAGTCTTGGGAGTTGTCAATGTATTTATTTATTTTTTGTTTTTCATATTTAAAATTGACTTGTGTTCTATTATGACATATATTCTGTTTAGATTTGTAAATATTATTTCTTATTTTGTTCATCGTGTGATACTAGTTTGGTTTGGTCATTGGTTATATCACATGGTTATTCTTATTTATTTACTTTATTGTGATACCATGATAAATAAGGTATAGTCTCCCCCTAACTAATATTAATCCCTTGTTCCTAATATATATATTCTAGAATATGGGGAGGTGTGCCTGAGTTCATGTGATTGACCGACTCAGGGAATCAGTGTGTGGCTCTAAGATCATGATATTAAAATCTAGTGTCAAAGTGGGGTTTTATTTTCTTTTCTATGATATTAATATTTCAGGAAGGTGGATAGGATAATAAGATGATTTTTTACTTGTACAAGATCTCATGGATGGGATTATATGGCCCATGTATGGGAGAAAATCCAAGTTCTAAGGGTGGGATTGTTGTTATTGATATGAGTTATTATAATTGGATGCAATTTCACCTCGAGTGACACACTTTTTGTGGGATGTGATTATTGTTTTTGGATTTTTTTTTGAGATTTTACTCATGGAACAGTATGGAAATAGTGTTGTGTGTGCATACATAATTCTAGGAACTCTATATTATAATTTTACATGAAAAATATTAGGCGCAAATAGGAAAATGAGGGTTTTGGGTAAGTCGTTTAAATAAAAATAATTTTTTGTGTGTGTTTTAAATGAAAAATGTTCATAATAATAGTTTAGAAGATTTAATAAAATAAAAATGTAGAAAATGGATTACTAATGAGAAAAATGAATAATGAGAATTTTTATAAATGTACTAATCATGAAATAAATGTTGGATGATTTAGGGTAGTGATATCACCTCCTTTTTTTCAATGTGTTGGGGTTTGGGGGAACGAATTATGATGGATTTTGTGAAACCCCCTTGTTAGGTTTGGTTATTTTTTTTATGTTTCCTAAAATATGTTTTTGGTATTTTATATTTATGACTCCACGATGACACTTTTTGAGGGGGTGACAGGTGGTTATGGATGGAAATGGTCCTCCATTAATGGAACCTGAAGCACAAATAGTGTCGGATGAGGAAATTGTAGAGATATTCCAAGAGAACGTTGCTTGATTCATGCAGTTTATTAAAAGAGACCCATGAAAGGTTGTGAAGTGTATTTATAACATGAGATGGTATTTTTAGTTGCATCACCCTTCGATGGTTATGTATAGGTTGGTCACGAGGTAGCTGAGTTCTAGATTGAGTCTATCCAGACTATACTTGACCACTTGGTGACTCCTACTGAGAAGAGAGTCAAATTGGATGCTTATATGTTACGTGGTCAAGAGAAGTGATGGAGGAACATCCAGACTAATGCTGGAAATCTATAGAATATGGAGTGGAAGGTTTTTTAGGAGAAGTTATTATAGAACTTTTTCCTTGATATGCTCATAAAGGAGAGAGAATGAGAGTTTTGGAGGTGGAATTAGGGAATATTCCCATGATAGACTATGATGGATTTCTTACATTCTTACAGTTAATTTTCCAAAATTATAGGGATATGATGCTATTAGAGAAAAGTGATTTTAGTATGTGATTAAATTTAAAATTTAGTACCATGTTAACATCTTTAATATGAAGAATTTTTACTAATGTTTTGAATCATGCTCTCATTTCTAAGAGAACCTGAAAGAGGATTCTGATGGAGGATATTTGGTTCTATCAGGATGGTTAGGAGGTATGAATTTTGATATAAGGATGCAATTTTATGAGAATATTGTCCTGAGTAGTATAAAGAATAGTGGCATGTTTGAAGGGTCAATTAGACAAAACATTACTCGTGTGACCTATCACGAGATTGATAAGTTGGGTCACTTTCGTAGATTATTACCTAGACCATTATTAGAGTGTTAATCATATGGAATGATGGGTAATCTATAGAGGTTCTGTAGGATCCAACATAATATGGGTAGTTATTGATCCTCTAGACAGAACCAGAATACTGGAAGGGGTTCTTCATGCCCGTATCAGTCTAGTAGCTGGAGTTCTATTTACCTTGGTGATAGAGGTAGTGGACGTTGTTATTCTAGGACAGAGATAATGTATCAATAGAGTGGTGTATATCTGGGGAACTGGACTACAACATAGGGAAGAGGGGATGGAGAGTTTCACACAATAAAACCCACACTAGTGTATGACATCCAAGAGTACTCCAACACAAGTGAAGACCATACCCAACATATTGATATCATCCTGAGTACACTAAGAGAGAATCAGTTATATGAACGTCTATTTATGTTTCATCATTAAATTAATTAGGTACACTTCTTGTGTCACATCACCAAAGAGGACGGTGTGTCAATGGACATAGATAAAGTGAAGGTAGCAGTTTCTTAGGAGTAGTCCCAGAATGTTTTTGAAATATGTAGTTTTCAAGGATTAGTGGGTTTTTATCAATGATTCATCCAAGAGTTTTCCTATTTTTAAGAATCTATTTTTAAAATGACCATGAAGGGGTAATGTTTGATTTGTTGAATTCACATGATAATTATTTCCAAGAACTGAATTATCTTTTGATAATGGAAACAATAATGATTCAACCTGATCCCAGGGAGGAGTATATGGTGTTTTGTGACACTACTAATATCAATCATTGAGCAATGTTGATGCAGGGAGATCAAGTCTGATCACATGGGTTCCAGAAATCCAGGCCACATCAATGGAACTACCCAAAATACAATATCAACTTAGCTGCAATGGTTTATTCCATGAAGTGTCTATGGAATTATATATTGGGTGAATGTTTACATTATATATAAATCACAATATCATCAAGTATATCTTTTCACAATGAGAAATTAATATCCAACAATGTAGATGGGTTGAGTACATATAGTCATTTGACTTTGATCTAGAAAATATGCCCCAAAAGGGAAATAGTGTTGCTGATATGCTAAGAATTAATATACAAACATCAGTAGTTTAGGAATCTATTTCTAAATAAAAAATGATTACTTTACTAGTAGAGATATTTTTTTGATTAGGAGGATTAGGAGTGGATGACTCCTATATTGGTTTCAATAGAATATTCACTTTTTAGTTGGATTAGAGAGAAGAGTTATCATGATATAGAATTTTTGAACTCAAGAGAATGACATGATGGAGGGTAGTCACCTTTTGATTGGTCTATAGATATATATGAGATCATCTATGTCCGGAATCTGGTTGTTGTGCCTACGAGTATATGGGAGGAGTTTATTCATGAATTTCATGCCTCAAAGTTGGTGGTACAACTGGGTTTGAAAAAAATGTATCGAGACCTACATCGATAGTTCAGTGGTCAAGCATGAAAAAATCAATAGCGGTGTTTTTGACATGATGCTACAACTTATAATAGGTGAAGGCTACACATCGACATCCAGGTTATTTAATACATTCATTACCCATTCTGGAATAAAATTGGGATGACATTACCCTGTAAATTTTGGTAGGTCTCTTGAGGACTACATAGAAGAACGGTGTTATTTGTGTGATTGTGGACCAATTAACTAACTTTGCAAATTTATTACCTATATGGGATACCTTCTTAGTGGATCAATTTAAAGACATGTATGTTCCATAGATATTCTTTTTTTTATGGGGTACAAAAAAGAGTTTTTTATATCGTGGATCACATTTTAATTCAAGATTCAAGAAGGACTTACAGAAGGCTCTTAGTGAATAGGTTTTACTGAGTATAACTTTTATCCCATAGAAATATGGGCAGTCATAGCATACCATACATGTGATTGAGGATATGTTTTGAAGGTTTGTTTTGGACTTAGGTGGGTCTTGGGTGAAACACCTAGCACTTGTGTATTTCACCTATAACAAAATTAATTAAGAAACTATTTAGATAGAATCATACGAGGAACTAAATGTAAGGTCATGAAAATCACCACTATGTTGGATGGAGGCTCAAGACTCATAGTTGTTTGGACCGAATCTCATGCTGGAGACTTCATATAGGGTCAGGTGATTAAGAAGCATATGAATATGTATAAGAGAAATAATGTTTCATATATTTATAGGTTTCAATAAACCCAAGAGTTTTATGATCTTGATCATGTATTCCATCAGTTGTCACCAAGATTGGATCACCATAGGATATGGAGATAGGGAAAGTCATCACACAGGTTTATTAGACCATTTGATGTTGTGGAGAGAATAAAGATAGTTGTTTACCAATTGGAACTTCTATGGAGGTATAGTACTATAAATGATTTTTTCTCATGTTTTACAACATCTGTTAAATCACCCGGACACTTCTCATGTGATCTATGTGGATGATGTTGACCTTGAGAATAATGTATCCTTTGAGGATAATTTGATATGTGTGTTGGATTGTATTGAGAATGCATTGCGGATAAAGAACATGCATATAGTTCAATTGCTATGAAATAATGGACATGTAAAAGAGGAAACATGGGGGAGAGAATTAGATATTTTGTTGATTTTCATGACCTTTTAGATTCAGAAACTTAGTGAATCTTGGGAGTAAAAATTGATAATGAGATATTTTAATCTAGGGAGACTGTAAGATCCTGAGCTTTTTTGGAGATTTATCAAACATATTTTAGGTAATATTTTTCTTGGTTTTGAGTATTTTTTTTTGTTTGGGTGTTAAAATGGGTAGTTTTTTTGGTTAAATAGAAAAATATAATAATGGTTTTTGGTATTTCATGGTTGGAGGATAGTTTACCCAAATCGTTCACCCTTCACCACAAAACCGTGAAACCCTAGGAAGAGGGGAATTACACAGTTGTTGCATGGTTTAAAAAATATTGTGTAATAATTATAGAAAGCATGTGGTCCCATAGGAGGAGGCTTTCATTTAATCACATTGAAATGGTAAACCATTGGCCCCAATCATGAAAACTTTTGCACAGAAATTAAAAACCCTGAAAAGTATATAAAATTTCTCTAACCTCTCATACATCACCCAAAGTAGAAAAAACACAACCCTAACTCATTCCTCTCATTTTTAGAGGTGTCTAGATGAATAATTAGGCCTTTTTCACATATTATTTATGAATTGAATGTGTGATTTATGGATTTAATCCTCTTTGAGTTTCAGATCTATATCTCGTTTTTCATCCTGATCGTGGGTTTTTCACTTCAATTTGAAATTTCCATGGTGAGAGTTCATCATCAATTTGGATGTAGGTGGAATAAATTACAAATACCATAGTATTGATTTAAATTATGTGTATTTAAATATGAAATTTCCAATTTCCATGATTGATCAATTTAATTGATGATTTTATTTATTTAAATTAATTTTCTAGGTGATAATGATTTGGGTTAAATTGGGGAAATTGAAATTGGGTGAATTGTATTAATTAGTTAGTCAATTATTTAATGGAATTATTTGGATTGTCAAATTGATGGAATATTGGAATTTTGTAATATGTTAATTAATGTGATTATGAATTAATTTACAAAGAGGGTTATGAGATGTTTGGCCTACCCTATGTGTGTTAATGGGTTATATGATTGAACGTTGATAAACAGTATAATGGTGAATTGGATATATTATTTCACCAGATTAAATTGATAAAAAAAGTTTGTTTTGATAATTGAATTGATATAATATGACATGGAATGTTGATAAATGTTTTGATGTTTATTAACCTTTAACATTGTGATATATGTGAATTCTACGATTGATTGAAAAATAAGTATGGGTCATGGACTACTTATTTAAAATCTGAATTGTGTGATTTTGTGATATTTGTGTGTGGGACATGGTATGATACTTTAAAATCCCATATGTGATTGAGTAATATAAGTGTTTTTGATGTGAAATATTTCTTCAAAATAACATACTGATAAATGAGTTGTGCAACACATACTGATACTTCAAATACCCATAGGGTGATATACATGGCATGCCAGGCCCCAAATTTTTTTTCATTAGTCCATGGTCCCAATTATCCATACTATGAATTCAATTGAAATTATAAAGGATAATCATGGTATTGTAAAATTTTTTGTCCCATGGGGATAGTTCAGACTCTGGTACATGATGCAGTAGGTATTGATGCTATGAGAGTCCTTGGGAACTCTATGGGTTTCTGTGGTTAAATAAAAACTAATTGAATATATGTAAACAGTTTAATTTATTTCACATATTTTATTATTTATACAGTTGTATACACTATTATTGATTGGATATTATTTTAGATGTTGTTGGTGGTGTCCTACTGAGTTTTACTCACACAATACATAGGCTTCCTGATCGATACGTAAATAGATTCCATATTTATTAGAAAGTATAAGGGATAAAATCCTATGTTAGATGTTTGAGTTTGGATATAGCATGGATGAGGGAACTAGATGTCATTCATGACCCACTTAGGATTTTTCAATGTCTATTTATTTTGAGTTTTTCATATTGAAATTTCACTCATATTTTGGCATGACATACATAATGTTTAAATTTGGATATTACATTTCTTATTTTGTTCATCATGTTATACTGGTTTGGTTTGGTAATTGGTTATATCATTTTGTTATTCTTATTTATTTCCAATGTTTTGAAACTTTGATAAAGAGAGTATAGTCACCCCATGACCGATATTATGGCCTCACTTATAGTTAGTAGCCTCAAGTATATGGGGAGGCACACCTGAGGTCATGTGATTGACCAGATTGGGGAACCAATGTAAACTAGACTAGGAAGTTAAAGGGGGTACAAGTACATAGTGATGCTATTTGAACTCACTAAATCTTCATCTATCTTTATTGACGTAAATTAATATAATCTTTATAGATTACCTTGACAAATTTGTGTTAGTTATTATATATGAGATTCTTATCTACTCCAAATGTAAGGAGGAACATGATGAAAATTTGAATTCTATATTGTGGACATGGAAAATGGAAAAGATTTATGTAAAGTAAATAAAATTCATTTTTTAGATGAGGAATGTAACATTCATTGAGAATTTAATCACCAGAAGAAGAATATTTATGAATTCTAAAATGAGAGAGGTAATTAAAGGATGGCTTAGGGAAAATTTTATGATATTGATTCATAGTTACAATGGATTATATGGGTGCTATAATTTATTTGTGAGAAATTTATAATGATCATTAATCCCACTAACCAAGATAACAATGGATGGGAGTGATTTTTTTCTCAACTGGTGAATGCGAGAAGGTATTTAAACAGAAAAAAATGATGAAAATAAATTTGCATATGATCCCATTACCCACCACTAAGGAAGGTTTTTTTATCAACAGTAATGTTCCCAAAAAGGGATTGGGTTGTGTACTTATGAAAGAGTAAAAATTGATTTTCTATGGAACCCACTAATTAAAGATCCAGGAGTAGAACTAATCAACCCATGATCTAGAATTGGCTATAGTAATCTTAACATTAAATATTTATCACCATTATCTATATGGGATGCGAAGAATATATAAGGGACATAAAAGATTAATATATATATTCACAAAAAATGAGATCAATATGCACCACTAAAGGTGTTTGGATATAATAAATTATTATTATTTTTCAATTCATTACCATCCATGGAAGATGAATAAAGCGCATGTTTCATTGAGTAGAAAGGATTTAGAAACCATATCCTTTATGATGATTAAAATAGATCCAATATTATAGGACATGAAATGGCTGGATATGTGAACCATAAAGTTAAATTTATCCTACCACGCTCTAATAAATTATCTACCATCGATTCAGGATATGATCATGGATGAAACAAAGAGGATGAAGAGATACAAGGAATGGTTGTGAATATTCTAGAGTTCAACATTGAAAAATATTGATTTATAATGTTTGGAACCATGATATGTTTCCCATAAAAGTTAAAATCTAAAAGGAGAACATAGGAATGATATGCATATATAATCCTTCTCTATTCATTTAGGAATCCCTAATTTGTATAAATATTTGAAGAAAAACTTCTTGTGGAATAATAAGAATATAAATATTACAAAATTTGATTCTTGATTCTTTGTTTGAAAAAAGGATAAGTCCATCTTAAATATTTCTAAGGTTATGACGAAACCATTTCCCATACCATTATGGAAATGTGAAAAACCCCTGGATTTCATCATAGGACTCCCAATGACATGTATAAGAAATAAATCGAATTAGGTTATAGTCAATCGTCATACAAAGTCAGTTCATTTAAGTACCATTGAAGAATATTTCCCTCTTAACCAAATATCTAATATATACATAAGAAAATTTATAATATTTCTTGGAGTACCAATCTTCATTATATATGATTGGGATCTAAGGTTAACCTTGAGGTTTTGGATATTTTTCCTTATAATTGGATATAAATATGAGTTTTAGTAAAATAAGTTACCCTCATATAGATATTTAGTCTAAAAGAAACATTCAAAAACTTGTTGATACACTGAGATCATATTCAATGGATTTCCATGTTTTTTGGGATAAACAACTTCTTATAGTGGATTACTCATATACCAATAATTATCATTATAGCATTCAGATGGAACCTTGTGAGGCTTTGTATGGTAATAGGTGATAGACTCCAACCTGATGGGATAAATATATAGAGAAAAATTTGGTGGGCCTTAATATTATCCAAGAGATGATAGAGAAAGTTAAAACCATTCAGTGACACATGAAAGATGTGAAAAGTTGACAAAAAATTTATAACACCAATCATTGATGAATCCTTACTTTTGAGACTGATGAAAAGTTTTTCCCTCATATATCTCAATGGAAAAAAGTAATGAGGTTTGGTAAATAGGTAAACATTAGTCCTAGATACATTGACCCATTTTATATCCTTGATTAAATCAGAGTGGTGGCATATCAACTAGAACTCTCACTAAACATATCTCAAGTACTTGATGTGTTCCATATATCCCTCATAATAAACTACATAACAAACCCCTCACTTGCACTCAATCCATAAATAGTACCAATGGAGAAGGACATTTCATATGAGAATCAGTAAGTGAATATCTATAAATGTAGATCCAAAGTTATAGGAAATAATATAACACACATGGTCAATCTTCTATGGTGGAATCAAAAGTTTGAGGATCCAACTTGGGAACTAGAATAGGTAATGTAATAATATTACCCTCATTGGTTTTAGTGTATGAAATTCAATTTCATCGGTGGAATTTTAGAAGGGTGGGGAATGTGAGAACAAAAAAAATTATAAATTAAATTCACATCATATTAAATAAATTCCATATTATGAAATATGGTTATAGAAAACACATTCACAATAATTAATTTTGTTATTTTTAAAAATTATAAAATATGGCCCTAATTTTTTTGCAGATGATAAATGACCATTATGTAATATGGGTAAAAATTTATTTTTATTTAAACTACCCTATTTCACAGGGGAGAAAAGTAGTGTATACTAGGGGTGTTTTCCCTTAAAATGATTTATTTTTCATTCATTAAACAACCCATACAATTATATAAAATTATGCTCTTATTAGTTCTCCCTTTGTAAGCTAATGAATCATCTGAAAAATTCCATTCCCTCTAATTATGCACAATGTCAATATCTTATTCAATGATAATACTAAGTTTTTTAATTATATATGAATAATCCCTTAGTGATTTGTCCTTTCCACAATGAAGACCAACTAACACTATGGATTCTGACTCAACTTACAAGATATTAATATTTCTAATCCTACACAAAGTAATACTGCTTTCAATATCCTTTTTTCTGTTTCAATAGAGCTGCATTGACCTTAATAAGTGTTTAAAACATATAGATTCGAAACCCACTTATCATGTACAATACAACCCCCTCTAGTACTAAAGAAAAAATGAATCTTTAATATTTAGTTTCAGCCCTATCCTTGGTGCTTTCTATTTTACCCACCTCTCATATCTACTCCTATCTCCCCCTCCTGAATTAGACACTATCCTAAAAATAATCCTCCATATATATGATGAATACCTCCCACCATTGATGAAATATATAATATAATAAACCACCAATTTCATGTGATTATAAGAAAATGACATAGATCACCATATTCTTTCATTGGATTTCTTCCTAGTCTCCAAGATCACCCAACACACTACTACAAACTTCAAACAATTTATAATAACCATCACACCTTGTTGGTCGTTAAACAAGAATGACATCATTTAAAATCTAATAGATATTCCACATTCTTATTAATTATCATTAACTATCTAGTGTGATTCCATGAGCCAATAACCCACTCTCCTTCAAAGGTGATGTTACAAATATATTCTGATCTTAGTGATGAAGAAAACTAAAAGCGCAAAGCCAAAAAATTGTCTTCTATATATTATTATTCATGGGTAATTATTGATTCTTAAAATTCCAAAAAAATCGTCTTCATTGTTGGAATATCATTACCATATATTTTTGAGGCCAAATAATCTCTTTCATTACATTTATACACCATCTATTGATAGTCCCAACCATATAATCATCTGTATGACAATTCTGAAAAAACACATATATTAGCCTCATTGGCCTTGCATATATTCCATTACATGATCTTAGATTTCTAATCAAGAGTCAAGATGATCAAAACATTAAACATTCATTATCCCTTGAAAGAAATATTTTGAAATAGAAACCCTAAGAATGAGATTGTTTTAACAAAACAGATCTCCTTCTAGTAGTTTTCTTATCAATGCCCCCTGAGTCGACTAACAATTATCCACTATCACCTACATATGTTTAAGTTGACATCATGAAATACATTAATTTCATCCCTTTTGATCAGTTGAATCTATATTATATCCACAATACAATTTCATCATAAATCTAACCCACAATGAGTTACCCTCGATAATATCTCATGAACGCTTCACCTGCATACACCTCATAACTTCTTACACACTCTAAAAATTTATTGTACCTTCATCAATCAACTTCACCATTTTTTTAAAGATGTCCATTGGCATCTTCACCCTTTATTAAAAACCTCGTATGAAGGTTGTTATAATTTTTCAATCTGATTTAAAGTCTCTTTATATACTTTTATGATCGATATAATGTTCATTGCAATTGAATATAGAACAATTATTCCAAAAGTTATCCTCCATCCTAATGAAATAAAGTGAATCTTCCCATTGTAGATGCAACCAGTGTTCTGATTAATGACTCCTTAAAATAAAAAATATTTAATACTTATAACTGAAATGGGAAACCAATATACTTCTTTAGAAAAATGAATTTATTTATGACTATTTTATCTTGGATTATCCTACTATGTATGTTTGGTCAATTTTCTAAAATGAAGACGCTTCTCTTCTACTGATTGATCTATCATCCTGTCCTATTTCCATAGGATTATAAGTTAATTCTGAATCCATTGATAGACCATTTAATTTTATTAATTAAGATAAAAATATTATCATAAAATATAAGATGAGATAAAATGGTATCCCAGGACTAGTTTCTAAATGGACAAATCCTTACTTGCTTCATATCATGATTTGTATTTCTTGTTTGACCCACCGTTTTTTGAATAATGATATTTTATGACATTGGGTCACACTAACTTTATACAAAAACGGTTTGTATGAATGAAAATCCCCTCCCCATTTTATAATTAGTGCTCCATAAGGAATATTAATATCTTAAGAACATATCACATACTCATTCCTTGGACCCAAATTCCCTTATGACCCCTACAATGAGGTTCCACTGAAACCAGTCATATTCCAATTCCATGTAAAAATTGATCATTAGATAGGATCTATGAATCCTATAATTAGTATCATCCACCATCTCATTTACAATATCCATCACCCATTAGATTATCCACTGTTGAATAAAACTATTTTTCTTCTTTGAAACCAAACTAAGGATCACTAAAAATAGTATTTTATTCATGATAAAAGTAAAAATACTATCAGAAATGTTAAAAATACTTATTGTTCTACATTTATTGAGTATAATGGTATTTTTTAACATTAGAATAAGAACCAAATTAAATGCACACAGTTCCCTATTGTGCGACCTCCTCTAAAATAATCTTACAACACTTCTGAAACATGAAATTACCCCCTAAATCCAGAAAAAATGAACCCAAAAATCCATGAAGACTATGTTAAAAATTCATGTTCATGCGGTATAATATTTATTTTATCTATTCTTCCTTCATAATAACATATAAAAGTTTTATGTACCTTTCCTCCACTAGTATTAGAATGCAGCTCAGAAATGTTTCCTCTCATCTCACCCCTGTCAGCCATCATCCACTAAAGTTATCTATTATTTCCATATGTAACTCAATATTTTCTTGCACAATATTCCCTTCCACCTATATATCCAACATATGTGAACCATCCTCTAATTTTATGTTTATCCTCTATGTTATACTATTCTTCTTTATACATGCCTAAAAATTACTTGTTCTTGTCCCCCTCCTTAATCCAGAGAGACTTTGACATTTCTCAAAATGCTATTTTAATTTCCAGTATCTATCCACATATATGTTTTTTATCAACAAATATGTTTAATGTGTCATCATTAAAGTTATATTTGGGCCTCTCCTTAAGCTCCCCGATGTCCCCTTCTATCCCCTCCAGACTATAATTATTTTAGGTTCTATTAAAAAACCACTTCCAAGGGAAATAACAAAATTTGGATTCCCATTAACCAAGTCAAAGTTGATATTTATCACCTAAAACTCAAGAAAAATGATTTATGGGAGAACTTAAATCTTATTGAGCTCATACCCCATATCAAAATCATAAAACCAAACCCTAAAAGTATACCCATCACACACCATCCCCTTACAGAGTACAAATGTGTTATTAGCGGTTATGTATCTAGGTCTCAATAATATTAATTATTATTTTTAATTCCTAATAAACTAATTATTATATATATCACTATTAATTACTAATTTATATATATATATATATATATTATAATGAGTTTGATGAACATTATATATTGATATGAATAAAATAAAATTGTACTTTTGTGGAATAAATAGTTTCAGTTAATATACTCTTTTCGATAATACCAATAAAATTTTAAATAAAAGTTATTTTACTGTAAAATTCTTATTAAATTATATTTATTTAAATAAATATGATAGGAAAATTTAATTAATTTCGCTATAATTTTTATAAGGTTTAGTAAGAAGTTAGTCTCATAAAAACTAGAATTTTTCTGTAAATAAGGTTTTTTATTTTAAAGTGACAATTATCATATTTTTAAAATTATTTTATTCAAATAAATATTATTTTTGATATCAAAATGTCCAAATTATCCAATTTTTATATTCTCATAATTTTAAAAGGCAGCCAAATTTTTTGGTAAAAATTAAATATGGAATATATTATTACATCATAATAACACAAAAGTGATGTAATAAATACTATAAATGGAATCCATGACCAAGAATTGATATCCCTATAAAATTATTATTATTTTGATTAATTTTATTGATTTTACTAATAAATAATTATTCTTCCAAAACTTATGTTATATTTTATGGTTTTAAAAACAATTAATTATTAATATGGCTGAATTCTGTATCATTAATATCTTTTTAATGATTTTGGTTCTTAACCTAAAAAAAATTGAAAAAAGAACTCATATTTGATAAAAATATATGGGTAAAAACCACAGTAATGTTTTTAGTTTTTATTATTTTATCACTTAGAGTCCAAAACCTATGTTTAGAAATTATTAAAAATTTACCATCTCTTTTACTATAATTAACAACCAACCTTTCATTACTCTTCACTAATAACCCACTGGTCTTTAATTTCATTTCCCTCAACATATCACTCAATAAATACATCCCAAGGTATTACCAATATTTTAGGAATCCCCTCATGAGATTTTAGAAACACCCTCTCAACGTAAGTGATATATCTCTACTCTTTTTCATTAAAACGTATTTTTTGTATTTATCGTTTTGAATCTTAATTAATTATATTATAATTTGACTAAAAATATCAATATATTGAAAAATTTGTGTTTTAATAATAATATATTATTCACCCCCTCTCATTATAAACTTTACATAATCCGGTATTATGCTGAAGTATATGATTCTCTCCTATACCTTTTTTTAAGTAATTTATTTATATATATAATTTTTTATTCTAATTTATCATATTGAAATGTGTTTTTACACATACTTTTATGGTATTTATGATTTCTATAAAAAAATATCCCACATATTATTCTCGATAAACCCTTTATTGAACATTTATTTACACCTATTATGATATAGAAATTATATCATGATTATATAAGACAAAATTATGTATTGTGAATATCCATTCTCATTTACACTAAAGGGTATTCACCTATATATACTTATCATTAATTAATTAGGTAATTACATATATGTAAGATAAATTCTTAAATCATTAGATTAAATTTAATGAAACATGTTATTATATTGTATGATCTATATGACACACAAATTTCTGTAAATAATATGGATGTGATAGTTGGGATCAAAATTATATTTCCCTATAATGAATTGTTTAATATTTTTATCTCATGAGATACCATGTACTGTGAATTGGAGTTTATCCTAATCACAATATGTTAGGTTGTTAGGGGGGTAATCCATGACTTATGCTTATGATTTCATGTATTATGTTAGCCACATTCCTATGTTTCCATGATGTTATCATCTTATATCATCTTTTAAGTTCATGTTATTCATTATCTCCCTTTTATATAACCTTGATATTCCACTTGAATCACATGTATTCATATATTCATGTTATTCTTTGATTATTCCCATACTATGATTTATGGATCACCACAATCTTATTTATCTCTCAATGCTATATCATTCCATTTTGGAAAAGTAATGGTTTATTAGGTCATATAATATTGTTTTAAAATAATGTTTTTGAATCCTTATTTTATGTATTATGTTATGTATTTAATTACCCAAACATATTAGGCTACATGTTCATTTGGAATTGTATTATGTTTTTGGATTTTTTAATAAATCTTAAGATGATGTTTATAAAAGATATGGGTTGTCATAGTTGAGTTTTGGCTTCTGTAGTGATATGAATGGGTGACCTCCTGGTAAGTTTCCCATTGTGTGTGTGAGTGAGTAAAAAGAACACTAAATGAACATGTGTTGACTTGTGGGTAGTTTCATTAGTTTTATGAACCCTTCAGGAACATGGGTGGGCATGTGAAGGGGACGACACATGTCTGTGAGGAAACTGGGGTGCGTATAGGACCCAAACACTACATTGGTATCAGAGAAGGAACTCATCCAAAAGTGTAGGGGAAATACGAGGGATTTGATATAAGATCTACAAAAAGAACATTTTTATCCAATATTATGATTAATATAACACACCATAATTTCAAATTATTTAAAAATTAAATGTTTCTACTCATTTAAATAAAGTGAAAATTTCTTTTTGGGATGCTACCTAATTAGAACTCTATAGTTAATATTTCTCCTAGTGTAGTGATCTAGATGTGTAACCTCTTTGGAATCATCAAAGGGTGTGTGTGAGTGATAAAAAAACATAATAAAATAACATGGGTTAGCTAATAGGGATTTTCATTAGCCTAGAAAACCATTCAGGCATGTGGGTGGGGCTATAGGAGGGAACAACACGTGTCTGTGGGTCAACTAGGGAGCCTACGAGGACATTTTTCCTCATCAATCAACTCAATAATCATTCAATCATACTATTAGGGTAAGTAACAAAAATATAGGTGTACTTTGTGAGTCTTGTGAAGTTTTATTCATATGTTCCTATTGATTCATCCATATCATTTTTTAACTCTAGAAATTATTACTCCATTTTCAAGTGAGGAGTTCAGGAAAAATATTTGATGAGGAATATTTTCTTGAGATTCTCTCATTCCATAGAGTTCAATTCCTCATTTTTTTATTCCTAATGTGGGTACCCTATTTTTTAATCTCACCATCACCCAAATAAATAATTTTCTTTCAGAAAAAACTCTAAGTAAGAATTGGGAATCCATAAATATATAGAATACCTATAAATAAAACCTCATAATAAATAAAAATCACATTATAGAACAACATAAAGTAGTTAGAATCCTTTACCATGAATAATCACCATTTAATGGAGGTAACCTTATAGATTATCCATGATGAGATCTAAATAGTGAAATTACATCTTATCCTAAGCCTTCACATGCACCACTATACTAGTTTTCCCCTTGTTGAAATAGTGTATCAAAATCTTGTTTTTTATCAATCCAAGATGATTATTCTTCATTCAGGTAAACTCACAGTAGTATTTCAAACATCCTATCAGCTTCCCCCTTTAAGACTGTGATCTGGAAAGACTTCTCTAACATTTCCTCATTAAAATTAATAAGTATATCATGGGTGTTTTCTAATTCACGATCCTCATTGTCTTTATTAACCATATCAATGGTTGTTAGTTCCTATTCTTGTGATAAAATTGTCTCATAAGCTGCTAGATCCTCATGTATAATTGAACCCTTATGTTTTCTCTTCGGGATATCACAATAACTAGTCAAGCCCTTTTGGGAGAGTCTCCCTTTGAAATATGATAGGTGGAAATTGTAAATTTGATTAGTTATTCCATCTTTGTGGCCTCATGTTCTAGTCATTTTATAATTTAAAATATTATTCTATCACATTGATCCATTTCTCATCAATAAGTCGATAGTAAGAGACATTGAAGGAGGGTGGGTGTTGTCACATGAAAGACTCAACAACAAGTTTCTCCTATATTATTGTGTTAGATATATCAAAATGGTCTGTTTTATAATTAAAATAATGATATAATGGAGTGATAATCGCCACAATATTTGGTACTCCTATAAAAAAGTTTAGTTTCCCATTAGTACAGTCTACACATTTCCCATCACAACCATTATTAACTCATTTTTTCTATACTCAATACATTACTATAACCAAAAGGGTTTAACATGGGTGATGAAAAAATAAAATCATAATATAATTAAAATAATTAATGTCATGGAAAATCAACTTTAAAATTTATTACTCTTTCAAACCATCACGCTGTCTTTTACATCATCCAAAATCACTCATGGTTCAACCTTGGTTTTCTATGTTAGGGTCTCTTATTCTCCATAACCAAGTTCATTAATATAATAAATTCTTTATGTTGGATTATAAATAGAGTTTTTTAACAAATGTATTTCCCCTTTTATTGTCTATATAGGTGTGTAATATTATCCCCACTTATCATACACCGTGAGAATATGGTGTTAATTCTAAACTGGCCTTATTCATGGGCATTACTTATAGGAGAATTTTTGCTACATCCACTTTGAATTTCTTATATGTAAACAAGGATTTAATTTCATTGAAACCCACATAATAAAAATATCACCAATGTTTTAGGATGTCAATATAATGTAATATGTATTCCATAGGTTTTTTAAAAAATTTATCTCAATTTAGTAACAACAAAACAAAATATTCTTTAAAATTTACTAAATTGTAATCTAATCCCAACACTAACACCCCAGGCCCAAACTCTTGGGACTTGTGCAAAAAAATTTCTTTAAAAACTATCCTTGATACACAATGTGATGACCCAATCTAAACTATCATATATTTTAATAATTTATGCAATAACCAACTTAATAATTGAAAAATTCTAGAAATATAAAGGACTAGTGTATTTGTGGACTATCTATATAAGAAACTCAAATTGAAAAACATATAGATATTTCTATATTATTTATCAACAGTATACTCTTATCTATAAATTACATATGTTTTACTAATATTCATAACGTTGATGATGGAAACATAATAAACATGTTACCTGAAATGCTCAATAAGGGAAAACTCATCAATATGTCACAAATGGTTAGATCATAAGATTGAAATAAAACATGATAAGGAGAGATATATCAAATTAACACTAATATTAAACAATAATATTTTTCCATAAGCCATGAAGGAAATAAATGTAATATCAAAATAGAAAACATATACTAAGGCATGAGAGTATAGAAACATGATATAATAAACATGATCAATTTCTTATAATAATAGGAAACTATTAGGTAAATTAAGTATATTAATAAACTATGGAACTCATATATACATAGAAATTATAAAATGTCTAATTGGTAATCCCAAAAAAATTACCATGGAATAATGGAGTAGGAACCAGGTACTGATTCCTATAATGAAGTAAGAATCCCAACCAAATTCCCATAAACATAGTTTAGCAGGAATCACAACCTGAATCCCATAACATAGTAGTTTAGAACTCACTTCTTGATTCTCATAGTATAGTGAGTATCAATACTCAATTATCATACTTATATTTTTAGATATAAATCCAAAACCAATGAATTTGAGGGAAATACAAGACATAAACCATCATAATAATAATCACACACACACACACATATAAAAGTGTGCCATTAGAACATGATAAAAATCATACTTCAAATATCACTTAATTATCCAATAGAAAAGATATGGGGTTCATAAAAAAAATTCAATAAAAGTACATAATAAAACCAAAGTGGTAATTTGGATGGGAGATTAAAAATACTTGTAGTGTAGTATAAGGAGCATTAAGGATATTTTCATATATAAATTTTTTTTAATAATTTGGACAAATCACATGAAAAATATGAGGGAATAAATTTTTTTAAAATACTATAAAACTTTATAAAAAAATGCATTAAAAATATACATTTTATCATAATATATAATTTACAAAAAAATACTATAAAAAAATAAGTTAGATTTTAGAAAAAAAATTATAAGGTAATTATTCTTTCATTAATAACTCTATATGAAAATAAATAAAAACCCAAAATACTTCTTTCTTAAGAAAAACCAGAATCCTTAAAAATCCAATTAAAAAAATCAAGAATCCCTTTTTAAAATTAAACTATTACTTTTATTAAATATAAGAACATTTACTGTTCTTTTAAAAAGAAACTATTTTAACAATAATTTTGAATAATAATTAAAAACCTAAAAATTAAGTTTAAAAAATAATAATTCTCATATTTTGATAGAAAAAATAAAATAGATTTTATAAAAAAATCACCATACTCAAAATAGATGAAGTTATGTGACTGATTTAGAAGGAATTATCAAAATGGTTAAGATAAGGCACTTGAAAACATTTAAATTTAAAAATTATATTCCATTTAGGATCCTTGAATATTATAATTTTTTTAGGAAATTCTTAATCGAACATTAACCATATGATCATTAAGGGAAACCCTTTTGAATGTTTATTATGACATTATTGTAAACCCACATTATAAAAAGGCTTAATGAAATTAAATTTTCAAAATAGGATTAGTGAAATATAAAAATAACATTAGATAAAACATATTTAGGTTTCCAAATATAATGTAGATCATTAGTGGGAAGGGTAAAATATGAACATTGAATTTAAATCATCTTTAAAGACAATGGGAATTATTATTAACAAAGATAAAATGTTTAGAATGATATTAATAAAGTTAAATATTTTTTATTTAAAAGTAATGCTACACTAGAGAGATATGAAATTATAGTATTATCATTTAACATAAGAATATAATCCTATAAAACCATATTCAAAATGAATCCTATTGACTCAATAAATGAAGTGGAGTAAAGAAGAACCCCTTACATTAAACCACGCTTGCTTTAATGTTCTATAAACCCATATAAATTGAAAATAACAATTGTAATATCTAATTTAATAGAATTATTCATATATATTACCTTTCATATACATCATTTAAAACTCTATAGCACTAATAAGTAACCCAATTATAGTTTATTTTCATCATCAGATGTTAGGATTTTGAATTATTTGGTGCGTATAATGTTAACTGTGATAGGGATGGTTCTTAGTTATTGGTTCAAATTTCATCATTAATATATTACTGAATATATATTAATCATTTTTTTCAATTATTAACTATTTCCTATTTCATTATGATAATGAAACAAATATAGTTTATGACAAAGGTAATTATGATGTACTAGTTTCGGTGTATTTAACAATCAAAAGGTTATATATTAATATATTAATATATTAAATGTTTATTAAACATTTTTATAATCATAAAAAAATAAAAATACATTATTATTTATTATTAATACCTTAATATAACACTTCTAAATTATTGAATATATAAACAAAATAACATCGATCACATAGGTGCAAAAACTGACCAAAACTAGAGCATTTTATCATGATTTAAAAACTAAGGAAATGTTTTTATATGATGTTTTTATAAATTTTAAAGTTGATAATAAATTCCATGAATATAATTTACCTTCACTAAACTAATTCTTAGAACAATCCTTTTAGGTTGGTTATTGAAAATTAAATTCAACATTTGTGGTCGTAGTAGTCCAGACACATGCGTGATTAATGATTATATTTCTCAATTAATTTGTTTGAATGAAGTTATATGATAAATTAGAATTTTTTAATTATAAATATCAAATAGTGATCATAAAAATTCATAAAATATATTCACATTACCATTTAGAAATGGAAGTGATGAATAATTAACCACATCACACTGAGATCTTAAAATTTCTCTTTGAAAAATATCAAGAAATAAAGTCCTTAAGATATTAAATTTGGACTAGGGGTTTATGAACATGAGAGAATATTATATTAGGAGAAAAATGGCATATTTTTAAGAGGAACTTCAAAGGGATGTATATTTTGTGATGTAAGGGAAGTGGTCCCCTTTCATAAGTGAAGACAAGGGTAATTTCAGAAGTACCCATTACATTTCAATAGCATTATGTCCCTATTCTAGGGGAATAGGGTTCAAAAATTTAAATTCCTCTATGGTTTTTGGTTTGGATGATATACCTCTCATTAACACATTGAATAGACTATTTTTTGATAAAAAGGCATTTACACTTAATAAAACTATTATTACCCTTTTAACATTTAGTAGGTTAATTATGTTTTTTATCCAAGATTAACAATTTTAATGAAAAAAAATAAAATTGGGCCTATTGAATAATTTGAAAGTTCTAATTTCAAATATTGAAATAATTTTACTAACTAAAATTTCTATGGTCAATGAAATTTAATTTCATAATTAACACACATGACACGTAAAAATAGTTATTAGAAGAAGTGTGTTTTGAGATTAAAATTTATTTGAATGTTATAATTAATAATGATATTAATTTAAATTACTTAAATTAATTTATTATAAAACAAATAATTTTTTTCCTTTAAAATCCTAAAAAACATATTTTTCAAAAGAATAAAGTGATAAAAAAAGATATAAAATTGTTTAAAAATTAGAATAAAATGTTACTAGAGTTCTAAAAAATAATTAAATGTAATCTAAGATGATAAAAATATTAAAAATTTATAATTTTACCCCTTAAATATATATTTATTTAATTAAAAATTTTAAAAAACTTTCTATGCATTAATTATATGCTGATAAATTTATAAAATTCTCAATTTTGGTAAAAAGTGTATTTTTTTTACTATTCACATAAAAATAAATTATTATGGAAGATTATAAAAATTTATCCAAGGGTAATATTAAAATTATAAATAAAAAATTAGGTTAAATTTTATGTTTCATGTTCAATAATTTATACATTTATCTTTTAAATGGAAATATAATATATAAAGGAAAATAACTTTTATGGAAAAATGCACTTTTAAGACATTAAGTGTACTTGGTCTTACATTTTATGATTTTATAATTGATTAATATATATTTATTTAGATTAGTTTTTTATTATTCCTATAATTTCTTAATAATATTAATCAAACATTTTACACCTCGTCCTATTTTGGTGTTGAAACCCATTATAATGAGCTTGTAAGGGGTGTAGCATTTTAGGTTTTCTCCCCGACGCCGTCTTCTTCTTCGCCTCGTTGGGATGAAAACTCTTCCTTGGTCTTCTCGATGTCTCGTGGTGTGGAGAATTTTTACGTGTGGAGGACATCCTATCTCTGGATCGGGGTTCATTTTTATGCGGTGAGGGTGGTCAGGTGTCTGGTGGGCTCAGAGTTGGTTTCTATTCTTCCATAGTGCAGAGTCAAGATCTGGTGCGACATCGGGGCAGTGGTCCTTCTCTATGGAGAGGGCTCTGGTTCTGGTGCATCAGGTTTGAGATTCAGTTTGGCGTCAGGGTGTCTCAGGTGGTTGAGGGGTTTCGATCTGGTGCGATGGGGTGAGATCTGGTTTCCACGGTGCTGGAGGCGTGCTCTGGTGTGGCTCTGGGGTTGCGATCCTGGCGGCGTGGGGTTGGTGCGACATTGGGGCGGTGAGCTTCTCTCTTTCCGCAGCATGGGTCGATTTCTCTTCCTTTCCTTCTTCCGCAATGTGGGATCGAGCCCAACTTCCTTCTCTTCTTCCGCGGCGAGGAGTTGGATCCAGTCTTCTTCAATGCCGGGGCTGTGTTCCTGCTTCTCGGTGAGGGGGTGGAGTTATGTTCGTTGCATTGTATTCCGGCAGGGGTTCTATAGTGGGGTTGCTTATGTCTCTACGTGTGGGTTCGAGGGCGGCGTTGGGTCCTGTGGTGCGGATGGTGAGGATGGAGTTGCTTTAATGGTTTTCTATGAAGGTTATGTATTGATGACTGAGTTTGTTGATATGGATATTTAGTGGTTTTTGTTGGTTTTATTATCTGGTTGAGGTGTGGGTGGTTAGAATGGAGGTGCTTCTAAACTTGAAAACATGGAACTCCAAGGAGGTTTCAGAGCTAGCGGTATTCCTTTGTAGAGTTGTATGGATTTGGATGTTGAGAGGGTATGGAGTTAGCCGTCGGATCAGGCCTGTGCTTGACACAAGACACTTGTTTTCCATTCAGCCTTACATCGGTGGATATATTTCTCATGTTCACATGCTAGGGAAGAGTTCTCTATGTTGTCAGTCTATTTTGTCTCTTCTAACCTTTAGGTTGTGAAATGTCTTAAGTCCTGAATTCTGTTTGGGTTTCCCCCTTCATCCCTTAAAAGGGGGTTCTTTCTATTAATAAATAAAAATATTGAAGGCCTTCGGGCCATTGGAGAGAGTCTTAGTTTGGTGTTTCATGTGAAACAAGTTATTAACACTACGTTTATTTAAATACTATTATATAGTAAAATATTGGGGGCATTAGAAGACTGTTATAAAGTTATTATAGTATTTAAAAAATAAAAAATAGATTAAAATTATATTGATAAATTAGAATATTATAAAAAAAATCATATCATCAATTTTTTATTAATAATTATGTTTTTTCATTTTATTCCATTATAAAAAATTCAAATAATATAAAATTAAATTTATTTTTATTCTATACTATATTATTATATTCTGTTATTAATTTTATTCCATTCTATCTCAAAAAATCATCATTATTATATGTAACCAATCCCTATCAATATTTTATGGAATTTTGGATTGACTTGCCCTGTATTTTCATCGAATTATGATGGGGTCCAAACCTAATCAGGCTGGGTAGTGATATCCATGTGAGAGGCTTATACTTAGTTTTTTTAGTAGTGGGATTATTTAATTTATAAATAAAAACATGTTGTGAAGTCTTTATTATGGAACTCATTATGACGACCCAATCCATCCCAAGATTATAAAATTGTCCGCTTTAGGCCTAGACCACAATATTTTTATTTCCTAGGGCTCTGGACCTTATGAATACCCATGGAAAATGCATCATGGTAGGAGAGGTATCCACACCACCTTATAAATCGGTTCTTTGTGCTCATCTTCCTTTGATGAAGAATTTCCAAAATCCACCCCTCCCCCCAAAGTTCCTAGGGTCCTCACTTTTACATCAAATTGAAACTTTCTCTGATACCATTTGTGATGGCCCAGTCCAGTCTAGGATCATGATATTGTCCTCTTTGGGCCTAGCCCTCACATCTTACCATTCCCTAGGCTCTTTCCCTCATTCATCCCTTAGGAAAAGGTTTCATAGTAGGAGAGGTATCTATACCCCCATATAAAGGGATTCTTTGTGCTCCTCCTCCTTCTATGTGGGATTTCCATAATTGACCAATTAATTTTTGAATTAACTGAAGGAAGGGTTGGATTTGATTAATTAATTTTTGAATTAATTAATGGAATTTTGGTGAAATGTGAATTGGTTGTCATAAAGTTTTCATCGAGCTACACATGGGACAATTAGTGTGTGATAATGATATTAAATGGAGAAGGTAGAGAGAGCTTTTAATAATGTTTATGTTAAGAACGTGTAAGCCTTAAGGGAAAAAGACTATGATGGCTTCTAATATTGTTTTTGGAAGTAACATGTGAGCCTTAAGGGAAGATGACTGGGAGAGATTCTAATATTGTTTGTTGAAGGGTTGTGTGAGCCTTTAATGGAAAAGACCATATAATAATTTGATGGGAAAATACCATGATACATTTCCCATTTTTTCTATCAAGCATTAATACTTCATTTTGTATTACCCACTATAGACCCATGAGGTTACATCTCATAGAGAACATTGCTCAGTCCATTCTTATTTACATATTTTATGCATTTATAAATGCTATATGAATTGTATTAATAAATGTAAACATAGAAATTAAGATATGTGATATCCCTTATCGATAGTTTGGACCCAACATGGTCCCATGAAGTTATTGAGGTTTGGGTGTGCTCGGGAACCCCATGAGTTTATGTGGATAAATAAAGGATATTTGAATATATATAAACTATGTGCTTTATTACTTGTATTTATTTCTTATACAACCACATACACTATTATTGAATGGTTTTGTTTTAGATGTCATTAGTGGTGGCCTACTAAGTTGTAATCACACCCTACTCGGGCGGCCTGATCGGTACCCGAATGAACTTTTTGTTTTTGGATAAGTTAAGGTAACATGGACTCCGTTAGATTGATGATTGGGGATGGAGCTTGGATGACAGAACTAGATGTGGTTCGGGACCCTATTGGGAGTTTTTAGTGTCTTTACTTTTAGTATAATTTTAGAAACATTGGCAAAGAATGTTTCCTCTTTAGTTAAATTTTTTATCTGTTGTTTTGGTTATCATGTAACATTTGTATTGTTCTTATTTATATATACTTCAGTGTTTATTTATTTATTTTTTCTAGTGATTTACTCTAATAAAATTGAGTATAGTCACCCCATGATAGACTTACCAGGACCTCACTACTAGTCGGTAGACTATGGAGTAGGGGGACGCACGTCTGAGGTCATGTGGGAAACCACCTCAGGACACTGGTTAGTGGCACCTAGGTTAGGATGCTACAATGTAGTACCAGAGGTCTAGTGTTTTTTCATCCTCTTATTTTGTCTTACAAAATGGTAAAGGAATACATGAGAATAGAAAGAGTTGGGTCTTGGTTATGTGCTGGTGCATGGGAGTTGATACCCTATGAATGGGGGAGAACCCAAGTTTTCAGGGTGGGATTATTGTTATTACAATATTCTATTACAGGTGAATATTATTTCATGTTGGGTGATTTTTTTGTTTGATGTCACTATTATTGAGATTTTATGATTTTTTACTTATTGACTGAATGAAATTATAGTTGAGTCAGCATTCATTATTCTAGGAACTCAGGATAATTTTGTGAAATGCATCATTATAAGCACATACAGGAAAAAAGCGTTTGAGTAAGTTATTGAACTTGAAATATTTTTTATTTTTTTTAAATTGAACTGAAATAGTGTATAAAATGAAATTGAGAAAGATTTTCCAGTTATGAAAGTTGAGAATAAATGTGTTTCTAAATGATAAACTTGAATAATGATAATGTGTTTGCCCTTGTGATCCAGGATCTAGATGTAAGATGGATAAGGGTAGTGATAGTGACATGGTTTTGACAGTGTGGAAAAAAGGGAGGAAAAATTTGTAATGAAGGATATGAGGTGGTATTTATAGATTATTTCTTATCATATTTTAAATTAGAGATGATTGTGTCCCCTACCTTGAAATAGTCTTGGGTACACTAAGAAATATAAATTTTTTTCCTAACTAAATGAATTTGTTTTGCTCGGATGTGGCACCCCTTATAGGTTGTTCATATAAATTAGTATATATGTGGGGATAATGGTGTGAGTTACTCCATCAATGGTTTAAATATCATATTATTAAGAGGGATTATAATTCTATGAAATTTATGGGACATGGGATGAGGTGGCTATGTTATTTGACTATGAGATGTTAAAGATGCTCCTAAGGTGGGGAGAGATATTTCAATAGTAGGTGTGTAGAAACTTGGATGAGATAAGGAGGAAACATGGGATAGAGAAGCAGATAAGAAAGAATTATGGCCTGAACTTTTTTGACATGGAATATTAGAGGGGATTGGGAGTACAGTTCAAGGATGATCTATTATAGTGTAGGGATATTGTAAGATCCCATCCTTTTTTCATGTGTGAATACTTTAATTTTTTTTGATGAAGTTGGATTGTCTTTGTTTTAATTCACAAAAATGATTTAGCAGCAAAATTTTGATAAATGTGTCAAAGGTCTAAAATGTTAATTACTATCTTGTAATATTCAATTGAGTATTTTTGGAGTTATAAATTGAGTTATTGGGAGATTATAAGGCACACAATGTCTTAGAGAAGACTGAAGAAAATGTTAAATATAAAATATTAAGAACACAATTTTTTTTAAAATAATTTAGTAACACTAAAACAGTGCTTCGTAAGGGAAATGTGAGACCACTATAGTGTTCGGAAGATGGTTTTTAGCCAAGGAGGTGTATAAAATTTATATGCATCAAACGCTTGAACACATCACTAGAGAAAATAACCTTTTTATATTAAATTAATTTTTTAATAATTTTTTTAATATTAAATAATTAATATCTCTCAAACGATGCATCATATGAGAAATCTGAGACCACATTTGGGTCTAGAATAGGGTGTTTTACCCTAGGCGGGGTATACCATTTGTATGTGTCATACATTTGGATGGCTTGCTCACGAAAATATCCTTTTATATTTAATTAAATGTTTTATCAATTTTTTGAATATTAAATAATTAATATCTCTTCAATGATGCATAATATACGAAATTAGATACCACTTTTGGGTTTGGAATGGGGGGCTTACCCGATTCAGGGAATACATTTTATGTGTAATGGGCTTTTGACCTCATTAAAAATTTTAAGTTAAATAATTAATTTTTTTTAATTTAATAACTAATATGAAATTAATTAAATTAATTGAAATTAAGAAAACTGGTATTTTAATACATACTAGGTAGAAAAAATAATAATATTATTAATAATTGTATTGTTATTATTATTATTGTTGTTCAAAAAAATCAATAAAAAAGTACATTTGTGATTAAATATTATTTTTTCACTTAAATGATGAATGATGTTTCCCTGTGTGTAAATATTTGTGGTTGATATACTGTAAGTGTAGTGAAAGTATTAATTAACACTAAATAAAAAATAATATGGGATTAATATTAATTTATTAACTATTATCGACATTTAATGAATGTAATTTGTGAAACCTTAATGGTGTAAGATATTTTAAAGTAATAATAATTGTTTTTTTATTATTTCTATAATTATATTGAGAAATTAATTTTTGTCAAAACACAGTTTCACCCATAACTCTTTTATATGGGATCAAATTGACACAGCGTCAGTGGCATCCTAACCCAAAAATTGAAGTGTTCATTTCAAGACCAATTTTGAATATTTAATTCAGGATCAAGGTATAGGTCCATGAAATTTGCAATATTATGATGGGATGGCACATGAAATTAATAGAAGAGATTAATAAATAAGTGAAGCAATTAATGTTTTTCTAATGTTTTTGTGGGATTTCCTCAGGAAAAGGGGAAATCGGTTACAAATAATTACATGAA
The DNA here is from genome assembly GCA_963277665.1 of Viscum album. Lineage (NCBI taxonomy): Eukaryota > Viridiplantae > Streptophyta > Magnoliopsida > Santalales > Viscaceae > Viscum > Viscum album. The sequence goes on along the minus strand of OY728150.1, from coordinate 1,824,740,633 downwards.
GTGAAATGAGAATTCACATTGTGTAATAGTCACACCCAGCTATTTAGAAACTTGTATCTAGAATTGCTTGAACCTCCAAACATTACTTTCATTGATTCAAACACTCTGTGCACCACCATTTTTAACCCAAGATGTCATGCATACCTCCTCCATGGACCAAAAATCCTCTGCGCACCTTCGATAGGGATTAAATATCCTCCATAGAGCGTCCTCCTTTGACCGAAACCCCTCCACACACCACCATCTTCGATCAAATACCCTCCATGCACCTCCTGAATATGAGTGTTATGTTCATTTAAAATCTATCTTACTTTTACTCCACTTCCTATATAAAAGAAATTTATTTATTCATTGTTGGATCAAGATCAAGATTTGTTAAATATAGATCTTCGCTTTTTTGGATCTATATATAATGTTAAGAGATCATGTTTCATTTAATCATAGATTTAGGTTTCAGATATACATCGTGTTCTTCATCGCGTTCTAGATGGATCTGGTATAATTGGGATTATCTATTGGAAAGCGTCTGTCACAGTTCTTGAGGTAGGTGGTCTAAAATTCAAATCCCATAGTCTTAATAACAATTATTTGTATATAATTGTAGAATTTTTATTAGATGTTTAAAAATTGTTTTTTATATTAAAATAATTAATTTTCTGAATTAATTAATTACATTATATGTGAAATTGGGATATTAGGATTTTGGATCATGAATAACTAATTAATATATTAATTATGAGATATCAAGATTGTTGATTTTAAATAATTAATTGTATAATTAATAATGATATATGGTCATTATGAATTGAATAATTAATTAGTGAATAAATTATGAGATTATGAAAATATGATTTTGTGTAATTAATTGCTGAATTAATTATAACGAGTCAGGGATTTTTGAAATTGAATAATTATTTTAAAAAATAATTATAGTTATATTAAGGATTGTGAATTGGCATAATTAATTATAGAATTAATTATTTGATATATTTAGGATTATTAAATTGATTGATGTGGAACAATTAATTGATGAATTAATTGGGGTTATTAAATTAATTTACATAGAAAAATCAATTGATGAATTAATTGGGATTATTGAATTATTTATGTTAGGTATAATTAATTGTTCAATTAATTAATGGAATGATTGTTGTTATATAACTATTGAATTAAATAATGGGTTTGAGTTAAATTAATTAATAATAGAAATTAATTTATGGAATTGATGTGAAAAATTAATTTGTTAATTAAATAATGGTTTTGAGTTATATTAATTGATTTTTAAAGTAATTAGTGTAGGTGAGTTGGAATAATTAATTAGTAAATTAAATAGTGGGGAAGGTTTTGATTGTGAAATTGAATGACTAGATAAATTAATTAGAAAATTAATTAATGTGGAATATTGGGAGATTGAGTTGATAAGATTGAATAATTAATTACATAATTAATTATGGTAATACGAGATTTATAAGATGGATAAATAACTGTTGAATTAATGATGGGATATTGAATTAGATAAATCAATATAATTAATTATAAAATTATTTGTGAGTTATTGAGATTGTGAATGAGATAATTAATTTTCTAAATGATTAATAAGAGACATGTGCTTAATTAATTTGTGAATTAATTAATGGGAAATGTATGGTTAATTAATGTTTGAATTAATTAACAAGAATGGATGTTATTAATTATTTGTCAAAATAATTAATAGTCTTATATTAACTAATTTATCAATCAATTAATGATTGATAAATGGGGTGATAGACATGATGATCTATTTCCTTTATAATTATGTAAATGTACGGTTGAACTATATAATTAATTTTGGAATTAATTAATGGATATGGATGATACTTTTTGAGATAATTTATTTTGGAATTAATTAAGGGATTATAATTTTATTGATATTAATTAATTAATTATTGAATTAATTAATGGTGTTGAAGTAATTAATTTATTATGGAATTAATTAAGGTTAATTATTTGAAAAAATAATAGATGAATTAGTAATGGAATTATAAGATAATTAATTTTTGAGTTAATTATCGAATTATTGAATTTTAAATTGTGAATAATTAATTAGTGAATTAATTATTGGATGTCAAGTTGTGAAATGGTTAATTAATTGTTGAATTAATTAATGAACCTTTTATTCTTAATTAATTATTGAATTAATTAATTGGGTTTATGTGACCAGTTAATTGATGAATTTATTGAAGGGATTTTCATTATTAATAAATTGAATAAATTAATTTATGAAATTTATGTGATTAATTAATCATTGGATTAATTAGTGGAAATGGGTTGTGATTAATTAATTTTTGAAATTAATTAATGAATTTGATGTTATTAATTAATCATTAGATTAAATAATTTAAATGGGTTATGATTAATTGATTGGATAACTAATTAATGGAATTAATGTGGTTAATTAATTATTGAATTAATTAATGGATATGGACTGACCAATTAATTGTTGAATTAATTGAAGGGTCAGAAATGATTAACTAATTTGTTAATTAGTTAATGGAATTATTGGTGAAATGGGAATTGGTTGTGATAATGTTGGTATGGAGTAACACATGGGACAACTGGGTGTGAGAATGTGATTAAAGGGAGAAGGGTGGGAGAGCTTCTAATGTTTTTTACTTAAGGGCCATGAGAACCTTAAGGGAAGAATAGTATGAGAGATTATAATATTATGTGATAAAGGACCATGATAAGCTTCAAGGAAAAATACTATATGATAATTCGGGGGGAAAATACTGTGACAAATTTTCCATTTTTCCTAAAAAGAATTAATAATTATTTTTGTATTACTCACTATAGAGCCTTTGGTTTAGAGCCCATAGAGAAAATTAATCATGAAATAATTGTTTACATGTTTTATGTATTTTATAAATTACATATGAATTGATATATGGAATGGAAACATGGACATTAAGATGTGTGATATCTCTTGGGGATAGTTCAGACTTCGGAATGAGGAAAAGCGGGTATTAAGGTTCATGTGTCCTCTGTAACCCTAGGGTTTATGTGGATAAATAAATGATAATTTAATAAATGTAAAATATTTAAGTTATTACATGAATTTATTCCTTATATAACTTAACACACTTTTATTGACTAGATTTATATCAGATATTGTTGGTGGTGTCCTACTGAGTTGTACTTACACCCTACATGGGCTACCTGATCGGTACCAGAATAGACTTTTTGTTTTCTGGATAGGTTAAGGGTGAAGGCCCTTGGTTAAATTACAGATTTTGTATAGATCATGGATGATTGAAACATACATGTTTTAGGACCCACTGATAGTCATCAGTGTATTTTATTTCAATTTAATTTTAGATACATTAGCAATTACATTGTCATAACATGTTTCCCCTTTCAGTTAAATATTGTATCTATTGTTTTGATTATCTTGAAACATTGGTAATGTTCATATTTATATATTCTTCCTCAATTTTTTATTTATTTCTTCTGGTATTTTACTATTATAAAATAGGGTATAGTCTCCCTATGATAGACTTACCAGACCCTCACTACTAGTCAGCAGCCTCTGGCATATAGGGGGGTGCGCCTGAGGTCATGTGGAGAACCGGCTCGGGGCAACTGCGAGTGGAACCCAGGTCTAAACATTACACAAATTGAATCTAAAAGTTTTTTAATATAATATATATTATTTCAATTATAGTTTAATTACAAATATGATAGTTAAAGAGAAAAAACATAATGTAATATAAGTAAAAGAGGATATAAGAGGGAGAGAAAATGTACAAATCCAGAAGTGTTATTTTCATTACCATTCCATATTATATATATATAACTAGTTTATATAATCAATATTACATATTTATTCATATATACCATGTAAAATATATAACATAGAATTATATCTTAATAGACAGAGGATAATGATATGTTTAGCTTAGGAGGTAGAGTCTATGGGAATCACAAAATATTAAAAATTTTAATATATATTGTTCATATATTTAAAATACACCCAATTAAATTTAATTAAATATTTTAAAGCATCAAATTAAATAATATATGGGAAAATATGTGAATCCAAAAATACTGAATTTCATTTCGATTTTAATATACCATACTAAAAATTTATTTAAAAAAATCCTATGGAGAAAAAGTAATAAATTTAAAGAAATATTCCATGGTTCCCGACATACCCTAATAAAATCATGATAGATGTTTATGAATAAATAACCCATTCTACCCTATACCTAGTACCCTATCCTACATGGTATAAGAAAAAAGGTTTTAATGATCCCTACATGATAGAAACTAGTTCCTAGGCACCAAAAAACATCTTTGGGAATGGTTTTTCTATACAAATCTTATTATAAAAGGTCTATTTTAGGTAACTGGAATCACTACACCATATATTGAAGTTTTAAGAAACTAAATACATAGTTGAATAAACAAGAAAAAACTAAGTATAATATAATTTAAAAATAACTCAAAAAAACTATAACAAAATAAATATTACAAGTCAATCATCCACACATAAAAATATTATTATGAGGTAAATCATACATATAAAAAGTGATCCAAAAGATGAATGTATAAAAAATTGTGATAGTAATCTAATAAGGATATACTGTATAAATATTATACTACCATACCAAAACCCAAACAAAAAATAATGCCACCCATCTCAATGTGTCATGAGTTCTATCTCCCACCATGTCACATCCTCCATTCCCATGTCTAGAAAATATGAACATCCATTAAATTAATGTAGTACATTTCCTTTACATATGTAAATCAAAACAAGTTTTACATACATATAATTGTAATATTTTTTGTGAAAGAATACCTAACCCAGTAGAATCCCACCAAGTGTTCCTTGAACATTGTTAGATAATCCAAGAATGCAAGTTTAAAAATAAACATATGAAGATACAATTTTATTTTTAAATAATATGTAGTAATTTTTAATAAAATTATGCATGAAATTAGAGTCCAAAGTAAAAAAATATATTTTTAACTATGAATCATGGGATATTCCCTAGTATTACTATTTGAAAGACCTATTGGGAAACTCGTACTAATTTATATCTAACCCATGTTTCTCAAACTCAAAATAGGTTTCTAAGAAGGGTATCATTCTAAACTAGTGGTATCTCTAGTATCCATGTTGTAATAATAACTAGGCTTTCATAGTATATGTATAGTGGTATCATTCCCAATAAAGGTACTTGTACTATGGTCTCTATCTAAGTAACTAGGGATCTAAGGAGGAATAATCATTATTAAGGAATTTCATTCCATATTCAAAAATATTTTCTAAAACTTATTGAAGTCATCACCAATATCACGTGTAAAAAAATTAATTTAAGACCCCTATTTATTAAAATCAATCATATAGTTTCTTCAAATAATGATTCTTCAATGAACCACCTAACTTTATTAACTAAAACATTAAAAGATGATGTGAATTCACAATGAAATAAGATGAAAATACTTTGGTATAAAAAAGAATTCCTTGACATCAAAACCCAATCATCATGTTCATAAAACATAAACCTTATGTAATTATAGCCATAATAAATGAATAAAACAATAACAATAAGGAAGGAGATGCCTAGGGAAGGAGGAAACCCACTTACTAGAAGGATTATTAAAGAAATCCTATAAATGTTCTAGTAGGATGGGAGGGGAGAAAGGGTTATCATGAGAGATGCATGGATGGTTCAAATGGGGAAAATTTAAGAAAAATGATTTTTATTGAATAAAAATATAAAATTAAACTCAAGTTTTTTATTTTATGAGTATTTTTCATAATATTTTGTATGGTTTGGTAAACCATTGATCAACCGTGTTAATGAAATTGAAACCCATTTCTTAGGATTTCGTAGTTTCCCGCTAGAATGTACAATTATCTTGCATGACTTCTTATGGTCATGAAGTGAATATGCATTTATAACCCTATGAGAGTTTAAGATTCACATTTTCATTTATTTTATTTATTATTAAATGAAATTTTTTCCTTAACCACATGATAACCATTTTCCTTGAACTACCAAGGGGTCTCTCTATATATGATTAGGTTGTATGGTCAATACTAATCATGAATTGACTGTGTACTGACTATTCGAATCCTAATGCTCCTAGTTTTACCAAATTTTCAATTAAATTTAACCTATAATAAATATATAATGAAAAAAATTAGTAACTAAAAAAACCCTCTCTTAGAAATGACACCACCGGTGTAATAATTACCCCTTCCATGTCACTCTCTACCTCTAAAATGTTAACCCAAAGATTCATTGGTCAAAAAATAGGTCCACTGCTTCCTTTTAAAATATTCTTGTTAACACATCTCATGCTAATCACTATTTTTCTACCATAATACCCAAACTATAGATATATATTTTCCATGATGTACTTTTTTTTAGGATACAATGATCTAGATTGGTTATTAAGACACCAAAACATTCAACTTAATTCTAAGTCTTCATATTTGAACACATAGGATGAATCAAGATAGTGATTCTTTAGTTGATAGTCATGGAAATGTTATGAATTAATGTCAACTAAGGAGACAAATATAATTGATATGAAATATTATCAATTCTTCTAGTGCTCTCAAGGATTCTTATATACATCTATTTGAGATTCCCCAACTTATCGACCCAACTATAACTAAACAAGAGTAATGCCCATTAGAACACCTTTTCATAAACTAAAAACACCAAAGGATAATGATGATGGCTATGATAATATTTATGTTCAATCTATTCCATCAGTCAATTTCTTTATAAACAGAATCTTTTAAGTCATCTCCTAAAATAATTTTAATCCCAGAAGAGTGGTCTCACAAGCCTCATTCTATTAGAGAAGAGACAGACAATGACAACAATATAAGTCTCTGAAATAACCAATATATATATATATTATTAATAGAAGTTATTATAAAAAAAATCATATAATGTTATATGGGTATCCCCTTATCCTCAAAATTCAAATAAACCAGCATAAATATTTCCCATTAGAATCTGGAATGTCATTCTATCTTCCCACCTTTTTTAGGATGGTATTACATGATCAATATCAATTGGGAATCCATTTCCTTATAAAGGAAGTTCTAGAATCAATAGGTAAATTAGGAATATCTATTAGAAATGATAGTGAAAGTCATTCCATATAGTTTCATAATCTTCTTCACGTACAACTTCCCTATATTCCATATCCTAGTGAAATATTTAATGAGGAAAAATGATCAAATTTAGTCAACTAATCAATCAAAACATTTATATAATTCTTCCCCTATGATTTATGAGGTAACCAAATAATATAATATATGAATATCTCAAACCATTTCCATTCAATGATAAGAATGGTATAAAGAAAATTATAATCATTATGAAGTTCTATTTTAATATGTTAAAAATTATAATATCATGACATAAAATATACTATGACACATCTCATTCTAGGCCACAATATTTTTTTTCATCAAGTCCTAGTATATCTTGGTGGCTTTCATATGGACTGATAAATAAGGATAATGGAAATATTTCATCTAATATAAAGGAATTACATAACCATTTATAAAATAAGAAATTTACATAGTAAGATAGAGAAAATAATTATTGGTTGACCCACCAAATATAATTTTTTGTATATACATACATTCCTCATAATTTGGTTTCACTTGAAGAAAAATCTAAAGAATGGAATATGTCATCCAGATATTAATAATGAACAACTTATCCTTCAATACCTTTTCTTATGAGTTCATTTTACAAAATTGGGTAACTGGTTTCCAATCGTTACTAGATTATTTCAATTCATTTGATGAAAACATATTACAAAGTGCAATGGAGACCAAAATATTCCTTCCCATTATATAGGTGTGTATGAAATCAAAATTTAAAACATACTCCACTCCTTACCTCTAACTTATATTCAAATTTTTTTAGAGAAAATATAAATAAATCATTTATGATTATTATACATCTGAAATTTTACACTAATGAGATAGTGATTCCATCATTTAGGATTATTTATAACAACTGCAAGATTAAGAACAAGTCTTCAATAATTAATTTAATGGGTTTGAAATAAGTGACAATAATACACAACTAATTGATAAACCTATATAAGTAAAAAAAACTCAAACCAATGCCTGATGAATTAAACTATGCAATATAAAATTATCTATCCTCATGTAAAACCAAAATAGGGGATTATGTGAACCAACTATTCAACTCGTCAAAATATACATAAAATTTGATGGTCTATAAAAAAATTAAACCCCTTCAAAAATTTAAGCAACCAAAGGAGAAACAATCTTAGATATATCATTGATGAATCAATTATTGTGACCCACTAGATCCAAAAAGAAAAACATCTCGAAGAGATTATCTTGTTCTTCCCATAACATAACAGACTTATTTTCCCAAAGCTGGTGATACCTAGCATTAAGGAGGATCTTTATCAAAACCCATGCCCCTTTCAGTTGAAAACATAGGTCATAAATACGAGTAAATTAGTATCTATTATTAATATTCACATATTTCAGGTTCCTATAATCAATGAACAAAGGAATATTTCCATCTAATTTTATAGTAAGGTTCACATGCATGTCTCATTGAGTGAAAATATGGATAATAAGTACATTAGAATCAAAATCATCCAACTAAGTCCTTAATTCCCTTAATTATTCTAATAAAATTAAATATAAGGGTTATGATATCATATATTTCATATAAATGTTGTCAATAGGGAGTTAAACATATCATTTAGGATAAAACCATGATAATTCATCTAATAATACTTTGGGAAACTCCCCAACCATAGGAGGAAACTATAGAGACCTATATGTTTTAATTTTATGTAAATGTGGAGAAATTTTATTTCTTAGATGCCAAGTTATTATGAGGGATAAAAAGGTAATTTAAAATATTTTAAGATCCTTGAATATTTCTATGGTTACTCTTTGGAATTAAAAATAGGGTGGTTTCCCTTAGGCTGAAATTTTGTAAGATTCAAATCTAGAATTATTTTTGGAATATTTTAAAATTTATTAAATAAATATTATTTATTCAACATATGAAAAAATAATATCTTATAAATAAATTCTCTTATATAAATGATGATTTTTGACTTTAGGATGTTTGGTTTTACCATGGTGTCATATAATCTCTATTAAGGTTATGGGTTTTGGTGTGAGCCTTTAAATGGGTATGAAATTTGATATCATTTGATTATTTTATCCCACCTTTATCTCCCAATTATTTTTTGTTAGGTGTGGGTCCATACTAGAATCTAAAAAAATTCAACATGAGGTTAATAGATTATTTTTATTATATTAATTTTCTTATTTAGATCAGTGTTTACATTTTATCATGGTTGATGGATTTGAGGGAATGATTTTTCAGTGACCAGAATAGTGGATAATTTTTCTCTATAGTGAAGAAAAAACTTTTATTATTATTATTATTATTATTATTATTACAAATACTACTACTAATAATATAAATACTACTATTAATTTTTTTGTAATATTTTACTTGTTCATAGGTACCCTCCCTCGTGCAGTTCATGTGTATCTGTATGTTGTAAAAATAAATCATAAAATTGAGTTTTTTTTCTTAAGTGACTATTTTTAGGTATAAAACAGGAGTGTTGGGATGGGTAATTTATTATTTATTATATATATTAATTATATAATAAATTAGGGCAATAATTTTAAATTTTTTATAATTAATTAAAGTATTATGAATGGAATTAGGGTCTCATGCTACTGGATGATGGTAATTTGAACATATATAACCATTAGTGAGGGAGTGGTTGTGATCCTTCAAACATCTCAAAATTTTATAAATTTTAGCGTATGAAAGTAATATGAAGTTTCATTACTAAGGGAGATATACATAATATATTTATATAAAAAGTTAATAAAAACACTTATGGATGAAATGTATGTGTCTGTGGACACAATGGACTATTGGATCCTAATTCATGCCTAATCCATCGATGGTTGAGGAACTATGTCACTCCCCGACATGCGCGTTTATTTTATTTTATGATTTCTTCGACTTTAAATTATATTGCTGCGGTTCGTGTTCAGTATTGGACCAGGTTTTTGAGTTTTTGTTAAAATGTGCGCTTTTTGACGCGACGTCGTCGGGCGCGTGAGCGGAGCCTATTCTGGAAACCCCGCTTGTCCCTGCCCGGTGTATTTTCGCATCCCGTTGTCTTTGGAAAATTTTAAATAGAGTCTTTATATTTAACGCGCACATCTATTGTTATCAGTTCATAGTTGTTTTTATTATTTAAGACGAAATGAGTATTTTTATCATTTGTATTTTTATCACCATGATTATTATTATAATTATTATTATTATAATTGATCTTGATAAAGATGTTATTAATTATTATGGTTATTTCTTTATTTATTTTCTCTTTTCGAGAGTTGGGGTGAGTTTTAGACTAGTGCGCATGCACTACATGTTTGGCAGAGACTGTGCGGACAGCCTGGACACCGGTCTGACAACTTCTGGATCAGACAAAAGCTCACGCTTAGTTCGCGCACAGTCGCTAGAGGCATGTGCGGACCGCGCAGTTACGCTATTCAAATAAAATAATTATTATGAAATGAAATTATTGTTATTAGAGATTAAAGTTATCATTATTTTTATTATTATCATTCTTTTATTATTATCACTATTTTTGTTTCATTTATTTATTTATTTTTTTTATCTATTTTCTTTTCTTTATTTTTCTTTCCTTCTCTCTAGCCCTAGATCCCCATTCTCGTTTCTTTTCGTCTCCCGTAGCCCCCATGAGCGCCGCCACCCACATTTTCTCTCCCCTTCTTCCCCCTCCTAGCGCGCTAGCCTCCTCCTGCTCGATTTGCAGCGCCCCACCGTGTCTCCCTTTGGCCAACTCCCTTTCCTACCATTCACCGACTGCAGCAGATTTATCCAGCCAACGACGCCCCGACACAGCGCCCATGCTTCATCGCGCATCCTTCCATGGCCCTTCTCTCCCTTATGCAGCACAGCCCCTCCCACGGTTTCTCCTGTCGCGAGCAGGCACCGCACCCCTCAGTGCCGGCCAGACTCCTGCAGCCAGCCCCCGCGTCCCTGCCTTGCGCTTCACTGCCATCTCCCGCTGTCCGCACACCCTCCTCCCTCCCTTGCAGCAGCCCGCATACTGCAGCCCCCTGGCATCCGATCTCCTCCCTGCCTCCTTCCGCAGCAGCAGCAGCAGCGACCCAGCGCCCTCTCCTGCCTTCTCCTTTCTCCAGCGCACGCAGCTGCATCACCCAACCCTTGCTCGCCTTCCTATCGATCTACTGCACCAGCCACCAGCGAACCTCCCCTTCTCTGTCCATCATCACACAGCAAGGTCTCGGCCGGCGCGATCCTTCCCGGTGTAGCGCGCCTCCTCCTCTTTGCAGGTTTCCTCCAGACCCGCGCCCCCTTTTTTCTTCTCTTCTTCCTCTTCTTCTTTTCTTCTTCTCTTCTTCTTCTTCCCTTATTCTTATTCTTCTCTCCTTCCTCTTCTTCTCTTCTTCTTATTCTTTTTCTTCCCCCTGTCCTGTGCGCAACACCCCTGGCCAGCCGCTCGGCCTCCCTTGCCAGGTTGGTGTTTTTTATTTTTTTATTTATTTTTTTTCATTCTTATTGTGTGATTATTATTATTCTTGTTGTTATTTTTAATAATAATAATAATAATAATAATAATATTATTATTATCATTCATATTATTATTATTATTATTATTATTATTATTATTTTGTTGTTATTATTGTTAATATAATTATAATTATAATTATTTTTATTATTATTATTATTAATCTTATTACTATTATAATTATTATTATTATTATTACTATCATTATTCATATTCTAATTATTATTGTTATTATTATTAATAATATTATTATCATTATTTTTATTATTATTATTATTATTATTATTATTATTATTATTATTATTATCTTCATCATCGTTCTCTTGTTGGTTCATGAGTTTTAATTGACGGTGGATTTTTATTCGTCGTTTTAGGATTCTTAGAAACCGCGCAAGGCGTTTCCGAGTGAGCGCCATCGCCGCACCTTGTTTCCGAGGTACTGTTGTTGTCGCGCTTCAGTTCCGAGGTGAGTGTTTCTTCCCGCCGCTTGGTTTCGAATGCTCTGGTGAGTTTTGGATGTGTCTGAGTCCTTGGTTTTGATTATGCAGAGTGTCGGACTTTGTCACGTGGTTTCGGACACACGTCGTGTCATCGCGCCTTGGATCCGAGGTTGTTGTGTCGACGCGCTTGGTTTTGAGGTAGATCCCCTTTGCACTGCTTTTAAAATTTAAGTTATATTATTTCATGCTGTTTGCGCACCCTAATTGTTCAAAATCAACATTTTATTAATTGTAATAAATATGAGATAATATACGATAATTAATTTTTAATATAAGATGGTTAATTTTTAAATGGTTATTTAATGTCAAAAGGAGCCGTTTATTTTATACACGACACATGAAAAATCCTTTTGAAGAGCGGACACCCAATAATGAAAGAATGCCCGTTTGGATTTTAACCATAATTCACGAAATGTAAAACAGAGTTCTGGTTTAATGAGAAATGATTTCTTTTGAAGCATGAACAAATACTTTGGTTCGTTTGAGAAATTGCCCGGTTGTCTCTTAAAGATTATTTGGAAAAAAAGAAAATGGTTTGGTTTGGTTTATAAAAAATATTGTTAGCCTGTGACGTAGTGTTTTGGGGTTCTTTAAACGGTTTTAAACTGGGTTTTGTCTCATAAAGAAGTTGTATCTGTCTTTGAGTAGTGTTTGTGAAATGTATTAAATGCCCGTTTGGCACCTTATGGAAAGCGATAAAAATGTTTTGATAAAAACCCTCTTAGGGCGACTCTCATGCCTTGGTTGCAATTGATTATTTGGGAGGCCGCGCTTAGAGGCTCCCGGGTACTTGAGTAGAAAAAGGCATGAGGTTGTTCCACGGAGTGGCTCGGGTGATGCCTGTTGTGCTTTATATATATATATGTATGTGATTGGATGCTCGGTTGGCATTAGTTGGCTCACCCCTTTTTCAAACACTTGAGACATGGGAATCTGGCATATTGAGAGAATATTCTAAGAACGATTGCTGCACTGGTAGGTTATGGTACTGACCAGTGGCCCATAGTAGGTGGATATATTGGGTTTATTACTATGGGATTTGCCCTCGACCTGCCTGTGAGTGGATGGTCGAGCGTATTGTGCGTTTTGATTTCACCGTGACATGTCAATAAGGATGATTTCTCATGTATTGGTGTCTTTTGGTTTATTCTCGATCTCCTAAGTTCGCCCATGTCTATTCAGCTCTTGTTGCTTGCAGTACTGATTATGATGCTCACATGTATACCTACATTTCCCTTGCTGTGTGTTTTACTTTGTGCATTCTGGTGTATTGTTTTCCTTGGAAAGTGATAAATCGTTTTTGATTAAGTTTCTAAAAATTGTTTTCAAATTAAAGTGTTTAATCCCCTTTGTACAAATTTGAAAAATGTAAACATCACTTTCCCTTTTCCTGAAATGTCATTGACACTAATGAAATAAACCCCGAATTTGGAAATGGTAAAGGGAAATGGTTCGTACTTTGTTTTTAAGTAAAATGCTTAGAAAAACATACCTTTATAAATTGTAGTTCAAACTTGAAATGATATTTCTTTTATTTTAAAGGTAGTTCATTTGGAATAGATATCGGGCTAGCCTACTGAGTTTTAATACTCACGCCTATAGTTCTTTTCTGTTTTTAGTGTTTGTGCAGGCTATAGCTTGAGTGCGATCGCCTAGGGTGACGCTTGATCGTTGAGTCGGAGAGCGACCCGCGAGGTCGCACTGAGTTGTTCGGACGTCGTGTTTGGTTAGTTTGTTTCCTGTTTGTTCCCGTTTAGTCACTTTATCTGGTTTATCTTTTCTGCGCTGCTCTGTATTATTTTCGCTGTCTTATTTATTTATATTGGGTGAAATCATTCCCATAGCCTCTGTTGATGCCCTGGCGCTTGTCGCCAGCCCGGGAGGATCGAGAATGCCTCTCGGGCCATGTCGCGGACCGGCTCGGGTGACCGGTTCAGGGTCGACCCAGGTTGGTTCGTGAAAAAATGGTATCAGAGGCAGGTTTGCTCTTAGAAGACCTCACTATTCAGAGCGCCCTTTGTTATTTGGGATGTCAAGGTAGATGGAGTAGGATTGTCGGGACTTGAGGGGTAGGTGCGAGAAGAGCGTCACGAACTCTTGCCTGTACCGATCCTCAGGTTTCCATGGGAAGTCTGGTTTAATTGGTTTGTTTGGGTTTTTATGGAAATGTTTTGCGATTGGGGTACGACAAAGGGAGTTGGGCCATTATTCCTCCTAACCCGCGCGGCCTGGCAAGCCATGTGGATCTAGGGGCATGGTCCAAGAAGGCTCTCTGTGTCAGTGGCATGTTTGGCATATTGCCGCCAACCATATGGTCAAGTCACCCACTGACACTAGTCCCCTGTTTGATTTGTTTTGGGTTTCCGTTGATTTCTAAAAGTGGTTTGAATCAGAAAAGTTGGTTTTGAAAAAAAAAGTGTTGTTTGAAATGACATGTTTAATTTGTGGATTGTTTTAAAAGAAGTGGTATGAATAAATTGTTTTTGGAAAATGAAGTTGCTTTGTTTTGGCCTTGGTGTTCCGATGAGTACTCACATGCATTTTGGTGTGTTGGAAATGTGGATGGATGTCTGGTATGGTGGATGGATGCCCTGGGTGGCACAGATACATGCATGTGAGTGAGACTCTAAGGGATACCAATGGCAAGGGTTTAACTTACCAAGATTGTTTTAAATTAAAGATGTTTTCAAAGAGAAAAGTTTTGATGTTATGATAACTTGTTTTCTCGGATTTCGAGCTTGTCACCTATGAAGTGTTTGATTTTTAGGTTGTTATTCATTCGTTGAGTTGGCCTTGATTGGGTTTTTGACCTTTCTTTGTCCAGCAGTTATCCCTTTGAGGCTTCGATGGGTGATCGTAGTGCGGTTGATCAACCTAAGAATTTTATGCTTGAGTTTCGGAAGCTCGATCCACCTCTCTTCTATGGTCATGCAGACCCTTCCGTGGCAGAGGAGTGGATGCGGAAGATTGAAAGGGACTTTAACCTCATTGAGTTGCCCGAGTTGTTGAAGGTAAAGTTTGCGACCTTCATGCTTGAAGGTTCACCGTGGATGTGGTGGAAGTCAGTGTCTCGGAACAAGCCTCGTCAAGAGATTACTTGGGAGTTTTTCAAGGCCTCGTTCATTCGTCAGTATTTCTCTGAGGAAGATAGGGTGAGAAAGGGGATGGAAATGTGTTGTCTACAGCAGGGCGACAGACCCGTGTTGGAATATTTCCAGCGCTTTGTAGATTTAGTACCTTATGATTCATATTATGCCACAAATTACCCCGTGAAGGCTCGACGCTTCGAGGAGGGTCTCCGCCCTGATCTGCAGTCGAAGGTGTCAGAGTCCAACCTAAATTCTTTTGTCGATGTGGCAAGACAAGCTTTTCGTGTCGAAGCCGCGATGGCAGGAGTGCTCGAAGTAGTTCTCCCTCCTTCGATCCCTATGAAGAGTGGTGAAGATTCTGGAAAGGAGATGAGTAAGAAAATGGAAGTGGATGGATTAGGTCGTGCAATCAAGAGGTCTCAGGATCTTTCATCAACCTCTTCGGTACGAGAGATTATTGTGTGTTATCAGTGTGGCAAGCGGGGTCACAAGAAGTCGTCATGCCCAAGCACTCCGAAGCCCTGCCAGGCATGTGGACGCCTGGGTCACTTGCGACGATTTTTTCGGGGTGTTGCAAGGAAGCGTCGCAGAGGAAGTTCTCAGATGTAATGTGTTGTAGGGTCTTTGTTCAAAGTTTCTAGTGTTATTTTCCTTTCAGTGTAAGTGCTCTATCATCGTGGCCTATGTATGGGTGTTGTTTTGGGTTTGAAATGTATGGGAACTTCATGGGTCTTTTAACGAACCTCGTCTTTCAATGCTGGTGTGTTTTAATTTTAAAATCTTGTCCTTCAATCTGTCAGATCAAAAGATGTATGTATCTCATTGGCATTATCAGAACCTGACTGCGAGGCAGGAGATGCTTCATCCATCAGAGCTCTAGCCAAAAGGTCTCGGAGTGAAGCCGGCGCGTAGTCAGGAACCCCCCGGGGAAATTTTAAAGAGTCTGGTGAAAGTCGTGCCTCTATCGTCGTGGTGAGAGAGTTTTGGTGTTGTTGCTCTGGTTTCTCTGTCGTTGTAGTTCTCTCTTGTCGCAAAGTGCGCAATGGACTTATCCCTCGTGTAATGCCGGGATTTGTGCCTTTTGGATGTAAGTTGCTGATCAGTGACTTTGCATGGGCCACTGGTGTAAATCAGTTGCGGCCCTGGTTTGTGTCCATCCCAAAGTGATGGGTTGTGAGTAGTCGTACGTCGTAGTTTTAGTGATTTGATCCTTGGGCCCACCCTCCCCGCCCATGGGATTAGGGTTTTAGTTGCGCAAAGTATCCATTTAAGCTTCTATCCCATTCGGACGAGAGTAAGTGGTTTAAATGTTTTTGCTGTGCTTTTATAGCTTGAGTAAGGCCCGGTTCTGGCCTAAGTTGGATTTCTAGTTGGTCGCTAAGAGGACAGTCCTTTTATGGTGGGGAGACCCACCATGAGTTTCGTTGGGTTTTCTCTTAAATAGTTATCGAATTCTAGTGGATCTCTTATGGTGGGGAGCCCGTTCGGGCCTCTCTCTGTTGGTGATTTATTTCGGGCAATGAGGTTTAGTTCCGTTGGTAGTCGGTATGATGTCCTTGAGGTAAGAGGTTGGATCGTGTTCTGTGAAATTCTTAGGTGTTGATCGATCGACTGGTTGGTGTGGTGGCTTTCCGGGGGCGGAAAGCGTTATGGTGGGGAGAATTGTCACACCCCGACATGCGCGTTTATTTTATTTTATGATTTCTTCGACTTTAAATTATATTGCTGCGGTTCGTGTTCAGTATCGGACCAGGTTTTTGAGTTTTTGTTAAAATGTGCGCTTTTTGACGCGACGTCGTCGGGCGCGTGAGCGGAGCCTGTTCTGGAAACCCCGCTCGTCCCTACCCGGTGTATTTTCGCATCCCGTTGTCTTTGGAAAATTTTAAATAGAGTCTTTATATTTAACGCGCACATCTATTGTTATCAGTTCATAGTTGTTTTTATTATTTAAGACGAAATGAGTATTTTTATCATTTGTATTTTTATCATCATGATTATTATAATAATTATTATTATTATAATTGATCTTGATAAAGATGTTATTAATTATTATGGTTATTTATTTATTTATTTTCTCTTTTCGAGAGTTGGGGTGAGTTTTAGACTAGTGCGCATGCACTACATGTTTGGCAGAGACTGTGCGGACAGCCTGGACACCGGTCTGACAACTTCTGGATCAGACAAAAGCTCACGCTTAGTTCGCGCACAGTCGCTAGAGGCATGTGCGGACAGCGCAGTTGCGCTATTCAAATAAAATAATTATTATGAAATGAAATTATTGTTATTAGAGATTAAAGTTATCATTATTTTTATTATTATCATTCTTTTATTATTATCACTATTTTTGTTTCATTTATTTATTTCTTTTTTTATCTCTTTTCTTTTCTTTAATTTTCTTTCCTTCTCTCTAGCCCTAGATCCCCATTCTTGTTTCTTTTCGTCTCCCGTAGCCCCCATGAGCGCCGCCACCCACATTTTCTCTCCCCTTCTTCCCCCTCCTAGCGCGCTAGCCTCCTCCTGCTCGATTTGCAGCGCCCCACCGTGTCTCCCTTTGGCCAACTCCCTTTCCTACCATTCACCGACTGCAGCAGATTTATCCAGCCAATGACGCCCCGACACAGCGCCACTGCTTCATTGCGCATCCTTCCATGGCCCTTCTCTCCCTTACGCAGCACAGCCCCCCCACGGTTTCTCCTGTCGCGAGCAGGCACCGCACCCCTCAGTGCCGGCCAGACTCCTGCAGCCAGCCCCCGCGTCCCTGCCTTGCGCTTCACCGCCAGCTCCCGCTGTCCGCACACCCTCCTCCCTCCCTTGCAGCAGCCCGCATACAGCAGCCCCCCGGCATCCGATCTCCTCCCTGCCTCCTTCCGCAGCAGCAGCAGCAGCGACCCAGCGCCCTCTCCTGCCTTCGCCTTTCTCCAGCGCACGCAGCTGCATCACCCAACCCTTGCTCTCCTTCCTCTCGATCTACTGCACCAGCCACCAGCGAACCTCCCCTTCTCTGTCCATCATCACACAGCAAGGTCTCGGCCGGCACGATCCTTCCCGGTGTAGCGCGCCTCCTCCTCTTTGCAGGTTTCCTCCAGACCCGCGCCCCCTTTTTTCTTCTCTTCTTCCTCTTCTTCTTTTCTTCTTCTCTTCTTCTTCTTCCCTTCTTCTTCTTCTTCTCTCCTTCCTCTTCTTCTCTTCTTCTTCTTCTTTTTCTTCCCCCTGTCCTGTGCGCAACACCCCTGGCCAGCCGCTCGGCCTCCCTTGCCAGGTTGGTTTTTATTTATTTATTTTTTTTTCATTCTTATTGTGTGATTATTATTATTCTTGTTGTTATTTTTATTATTAATAATAATAATAATAATAATATTATTATTATCATTCATATTATTATTATTATTATTATTATTATTATTATTTTGTTGTTATTATTGTTAATATAATTATAATTATAATTATTGTTATTATTATTATTATTAATCTTATTACTATTATAATAATTATTATTATTATTACTATCATTATTCATATTCTAAATATCATTGTTATTATTATTAATATTATTATTATCATTATTTTTATTATTATTATTATTATTATTATTATCTTCATCATCGTACTCTTGTTGGTTCATGAGTTTTAATTGACGGTGGATTTTTATTCGTTGTTTTAGGATTCTTAGAAACCGCGCAAGGCGTTTCCGAGTGAGCGTCATCGCCGCGCCTTGTTTCCGAGGTACCGTTGTTGTCGCGCTTCAGTTCCGAGGTGAGTGTTTCTTCCCGCCGCTTGGTTTCGAATGCTCTGGTGAGTTTTGGATGTGTCTGAGTCCTTGGTTTTGATTATGCAGAGTGTCGGACTTTGTCACGTGGTTTCGGACACACGTCGTGTCATCGCGCCTTGGATCCGAGGTTGTTGTGTCGACGCGCTTGGTTTTGAGGTAGGTCCCCTTTGCACTGCTTTTAAAATTTAAGTTATATTATTTCATGCTGTTTGCGCACCCTAATTGTTCAAAATCAACATTTTATTAATTGTAATAAATATGAGATAATATACGATAATTAATTTTTAATATAAGATGGTTAATTTTTAAATGGTTCTTTAATGTCAAAAGGAGCCGTTTATTTTATACACGACACATGAAACATCCTTTTGACGAGCAGACACCCAATAATGAAAGAATGCTCATTTGGCTTTTAACCATAATTCACGAAATGTAAAACAGAGTTCTGGTTTAATGAGAAATGATTTCTTTTGAAGCATGAACAAATACTTTGGTTCGTTTGAGAAATTGCCCGGTTGGCTCTTAAAGATTATTTGGAAAAAAAGAAAATGGTTTGGTTTGGTTTATAAAAAATATTGTTAGCCTGTGACGTAGTGTTTTGGGGTTCTTGAAACGGTTTTAAACTGGGTTTTGTCTCATAAAGAAGTTGTGCCTATCTTTGAGTAGTGTTTGTGAAATGTATTAAATGCCCGTTTGGCACCTTATGGAAAGCGATAAAAATGTTTTGATAAAAACCCTCTTAGGGAGACTCTCATGCCTTGGTTGCAATTGATTATTTAGGAGGCCGCACTTAGAGGCTCCCGGGTACTTGAGTAGAAAAAGGCATGAGGTTGTTCCACGGAGTGGCTCGGGTGATGCCTGTTGTGCTTTATATATATATATGTATGTGATTGGATGCTCGGTTGGCATTAGTTGGCTCACCCCTTTTTCAAACACTTGAGACATGGGAATCTGGCATATTGAGAGAATATTCTAAGAACGATTGCTGCACTGGTAGGTTATGGTACTGACCAGTGGCCCATAGTAGGTGGATATATTGGGTTTATTACTATGGGATTTGCCCTCGACCTTCCTGTGAGGGGATGGTCGAGCGTATTGTGCGTTTTGATTTCATCGTGACATGTCAATAAGGATGATTTCTCATGTATTGGTGTCTTCTGGTTTATTCTCGATCTCCTAGGTTCGCCCAGGTCTATTCAGCTCTTGTTGCTTGCGGTACTGATTATGATGCTCACATGTATACCTACATTGCCCTTGCTGTGTGTTTTACTTTGTGCATTCTGGTGTATTGTTTTCCTTGTAAAGTGATAAATCGTTTTTGATTAAGTTTCTAAAAATTGTTTTCAAATGAAAGTGTTTAATCCCCTTTGTACAAATTTGAAAAATGTAAACATCACTTTCCCTTTTCCTGAAATGTCATTGACACTAATGAAATAAACCCCGAATTTGGAAATGGTAAAGGGCAATGGTTCGTACTTTGTTTTTAAGTAAAATGCTTAGAAAAACATACCTTTATAAATTGTAGTTCAAACTTAAAATGATATTTCTTTTATTTTAAAGGTAGTGCATTGGGAATAGATATCAGGCTAGCCTACTGAGTTTTAATACTCACGCCTATAGTTCTTTTCTGTTTTTAGTGTTTGTGCAGGCTATAGCTTGAGTGCGATCGCCTAGGGCGACGCTTGATCGTTGAGTCGGAGAGTGACCCGCGAGGTCGCACGGAGTTGTTCGGACGTCGTGTTTGTTTAGTTTATTTCCTGTTTGTTCCCGTTTAGTCACTTTATCTAGTTTATCTTTTCTGCGCTGCTCTGTATTATTTTCGCTGTCTTATTTATTTATATTGGGCGAAATCGTTCCCATAGCCTCTGTTGATGCCCTGGCGCTTGTCGCCAGCCCGGGAGGATCGGGAACGCCTCTCGGGCCATGTCGCGGACCGGCTCGGGTGACCGGTTCAGGGTCGACCCAGGTTGGTTCGTGACAAACTATATATAAATTTATGATCCTTGTGATATTTAAACCCTACCAAGTTATAAATTATGTGAATTAATTAAATGTATTTTCCCTTATGATAGGTTTCATTGGCTTCTCAATATCAAATATCACCCTATAAAATGAGGATCAATCGTGATCATATAGCATGTATGGGGTGGTGGGTATGGGTTGTTGCTTGGGTTTCTATATTATGAGATAGTATATTGGATTGTGTAGGTGGTTTTTCAACATATTTAATGATGTGTGGTCCAAAGGAGAGATCATTCCGTTTATGTTTTGGGCACTTTAGATCCTTGAGATAGATTATTCCCTTGATTACTTTGTGTGAAAGTAGTAAGGAGAGGTTATTACCCTCATGCATGAATTATTCCTATTTACTTTAATTTTTTGTTATTACTATATGTTTTTAAATTATATGTATGTGCCTCCTATTAGGGTGAGAGTCGACCAATAATATTATGATTATGATGCTTTCTTCCTAGAAGGGTGATGTTTTACCATAAGCTTTTTGATGATATATGATTTCCAAAGAGGAAGGATGTTCCCTACAAATTATCATGTGATTATAGGTAAGGAGAGTATTCCCTTAGGTTCCAAATGAATCATTCTCCTTGTAGGTTATGGTCTAGCCCTATGTTCTATATAAAGTTATGTATTTCTTAGTAGTGAGATTCTTCCCTTGATTTTTAGATGTTTGGTTACTCTTTTCTAGGAAGTGTGATTTTATATCCTTAGGTTCCATGTGATATTATTATGTTTAGAGACAATTGATCATTGTTAAATGCATGTATGTTCAATCTCAAGTGTCACATTAGATCCCACTAATCAATGGTGATTATTTTATTATGCTTATGTACTCTTTGTTTATATATTCTAATCATATCCCATTTGCTTACACCATTTCTTCTGGATATATTTGATACCCATTGGTGGTTACCTATATAGTTTTACTAGTTCCCTACTCTATAATCCAATGATCTAGGGTACCTAATAATATCCCACTATTTTCTGGTTCTAGTAGTGTAGAGGTCCAATATTTTTTGATCAAATGGGATAGATTGCAAAGAAACTAGATACTGGGATTATGTGAGGCTATGGGACTTTAGTGGATCCTTTTTGTATTTTATTTACTTTTCAAATATATTTTTGATTGACCAAGTGTGTGATCATTATATGTATTTCGGTTTGATGACCAATCTATATAACTACATGCATCCTCATTTTCATTTGATATAACATTATTTTATTTATTGATTCTATGTACTTTGATTACTCATTATTAATATTATTTATTTATTTACACTACTATTACTCACTTTTCAATGGGTTTATAGATTCCCTATCGTTTCACCATTAGACCATCCTATTAGATAGAAGCATATACCATATGGGGAGGTATGCCTGAGGTCATGTGAAAACATTGGTTTGGACCCCAAACAATGGTCTTTGACCGAGAAACTTCATTAATTCCAACCATTAAATCCCATTATTTTTATTAAAATTTGGGTTATGGTAGAATGAAATTATATATGTATTGTATCTTATTATGGAAATCATTTTTTATCCTTACCAACACATTTTCTCATGAAAATTCCATGTTATTGTGAAAAAGGGAGTATAGTTCATGGTTTTCACATTAGTAGTTGTATCATTTTAACAAGTGTGGTTCAATCAGGTTTTAGGATTTATGATTTTCAATTTTTTGGAAGTTTATAATTATATAAGGGATTGTGTACATTCATCATTATTGGAATATAGTAATCAAGTGAAATATTAATGCTGGTGTGTGATTGATATATAATACGATAGAGGGTTCAATTGTTTTAAGTGTCAACATTTTTTTGTGTGTTTTCCAATATAACTTGTAGATTGGTAATGTAAATTATATTGAGATAATCTCATTGATGATGATGGTTATATAGTCCCTCTATTTATGGGAGTTACAGTGAACCCTAGTGGGTTCGTATAGGAACCTAGTGCCTTGGTACTGGTGAAAAATGAAAATTGGCTCTGTTGTTTTGTTTATTAGATATCAACTATATGATTTTTTATCGTACTAGTGTTTTGAATTTTGTTATATGTGTGGAAAACATAATAGATGTGTTACTATAGTCTTTTAAAGTCCCAATGTGGTGGGAGTCTTGGTTACATTATTCAATTTATAATTTTAGTTCATGGAGTGTCCCACTGGGTATGTGGAATTGGATTGGATGTTCATTCTACATTTATGATATAAAGCACATGGAGTGCATTGCTGTACAAGTTTGGTTTTTATGGGAAGTGTCTTATGATTCCATATGTAGTTAATTTCATAGGTGTATCATGGGAAGATAGTGCATTGTGATCCCAAATTTTTATATCTACAAGGGTTATAGAATGGGTAGACCCTTCTGGTTTATTGATGATTTTTGGGTTGGTTGGTGATCATGTAGAATGCCTCGAATTTAGTGGAGTTCTCTAGATAGATGATATTGACATGAAATGATACATGGTCAGTGGTATAATAACATGGTCATATAGTATATAATTTAATTCTCATGGAAGATTGAGTTAGGTTCTGTAATTTTGTGGTACTGGAGAATATAATCATTGGGATTTGATGAGATTTGGGTCATAAGTGATGGTTATATATGGGGTCAATTAAGTTTTAAAGTTTTTATAAACCATATATGGGATGAGTAAAATGGTTTTAATGAAATACATATGGTTCTAGTTTCTTGATTCTTGATAAGAATGGGAAATGTCTCGATGTGGTGAGAGATAAAAATAGAAATGGATTGGGGTACCACCGTATGGTTGTCCCGATGTTATCCCATGATATGGATTACAAAATTTATTTATTGTTAAAACCCTTTAATTTTATGCTCAAGGTGATTTTTGAGTGGAATACATATTTTTGGTAGTGCATCATTGGTTTTGGAGTGTCATACCAAAATTATTAATGAATATTTTTTGATGTTAAGGATGGAATAACTGCTAAGTCAAGAACATGTAGCTGTTGATGTTTTGAGTTACCAATCATTTATCTATTGAATGGATGAATCAAGAAAATACATGTGGTGATTGAATGATCATAAGACAAGGTTTTATAACCATTGAGTTAGGAGGATAAATTATGTATTGAGAGAGGCTGGGGTTCAGAAGAAAAATCACAAAAATACTTATGAGAAAATATTGGATATGATGTTTGATAGAGTCTATGTGTTGACATAAACCATGGGATGGATTTTTTATGTGAACCAAGGGTGATATAAATTAGTTATTTTTGGGTTCTCATGATGAGATAAATACCGCTAGTGTAGACAGTTGGTGCTCAAATGGTGAAATTGCACACAGAGTTAGGTTCTAACTATAATGTGGGAGTTTAAATGATCTCATGATTCATTTAAGGATTTAGGAATCCTAATATGGTGATAAGATACTGTGTCAGTGGTTATGGATAAGTGCTTTAATAAAATTTCATTTAGTGGAAGAAAAACTAGTTTTTTATGAAATATGGTGTGGTGACATAGAAACTACACTGTGCATTTTTCATACTGCTAGAAATGAGTTTATAGTGTTTGATTCTGGTGTCATGGAGCATTAGGTATTTGAATATCCCTAACAAGTAGAGACATAGGTTTGGTGTCATGATGAATCAGATAATGGATAGGTAGATTACATAGTCATGTAACAGGATTGACAAGTATAGCTGAGAATATCCTTGACGATTCGATAATGGGGATGGGGGTACTTCAATTTTTTATGAATAATGTGCCTCATGTTTCGAGTAATAGATAAAAATCTTGTTCAGTTTTCTAGTGGATAAGGGGAAGAATTTTTTGTTAATTAACGACTTAAATAGTTTAATATTGATTATTGTTGTACCACTAGGGCTTCTTGGTGATGAGAAATGACATGAGAGGTATGTTTGAATGATTCATGTCTTTATAGGTTTTGAAAATGTGGGGTCATTTCAATATTTTGATTTTAAGTGCTCATAAGGGGTAAAATAGTAATTCCCCCAAGAATATGATCCAAGAATTTTTTTGATGATCTTTTTGACCTCTTAATGGGGGTTTACTCTTGATATGAAATTTGGTGGGATTATGAGTTAGTGCTATTTTTCAGAATATTTTCATATTTCTTGAATAAATATTAATTATTATAAATATGAATATAATGATATCATTTAAAAGAAATATCTCATAGAGATTTTGATTTTTGATTGAGCATTGAAAATTCATTTTCACCTAGGTGAGGTATAACCTTTGGTCAGGTTTTGGGACCCATGTATAACATTTCAATTTCTATTTAATTTTATTTTATTTCAATTTTTTTTGTTTTTTTTGTGTTTTTATTTCTTATCACCATTTTACCTCACTCATTTTCTAATGAGTAGAGGGAATGTTTTTCTTGAAATTCATTCAATTCAAGATAGGAGAGTGGGAAAATGGATAGGGGTATCACTAAGGATATTCAATGAATTTAGATAGAGGTGTATAGGGAATTGAGCATGGGTTCAAGATTGAATATTTGACGATTCACCATGAGGTAGTTTGTGTATATCTATTTTTTCTTCTGTCTTATTTTGATAACAATTTAAATTTTATTATCATTGATCTATGTGGTCAAACAATTTGCGGGTGAGTGAGAGTTTTATCATGAATTATTTCATATGTTAGTTATTGTTTTTGAAAAGTTATGTAAATGTAAAAAATGGATTTTAGTGTGTTGGTTAAAGATAAACAATTAAAAGATATTACTATCATAATAATAATTATTATATAATTTTTTGGTTAACTAGTTTCTCTTACACAAAGTACCTTTTTAAGGTTAAGCCTCATTATCATTATGACGGTTACCCCACCAACCCCCTCCTATGCAAGGGTCATGCATTAAGGAAAGTATTCCTTATTTAATTTTTTAAAAAATGATCTTTCCCTCATCCTTATAAGGGATAACATTAAGGTAAAAATGGGGGTTCTAGATGATTATTTTTATTTATTCCATGTTATTTAATATAAGGATTAATTATGGAATAAATTTTGAGATTAATTATTAACTGTTTCAAAATTAATTGTGGAATTAATTAAAAAATAAATGCAGATTTTTTTATATAATTTATTAAATTATTTAAAATGTAATTATGGCCTCATTTTGATGGATAGTGGTCTTTTGGACTTGGATAATCATCAGCATTTGACGCAAGTATGATGAATTAAATGGGGGGGGGGAATGTGATTCCGAACACATTCAGTCCAATAGTATTTAGGGAAATAATATTCAGGATGAGTAAGGAAGAATGATATTAATGGAGAATGGAAATTTACAATAATTTCAACTATAAGATAGACGATGATGAATATGATCTTCAACATAATAAAACACCTGAATGAATTCATGACACAATAAGAATTTTGTAAAGGAATAAAGTTGATAAATTCGAAGGCTTCCAGTATCATTATCATCGTAATGATATTAACAAATGATGATATAATTAAAGGATGAAGAGGATAATTGTTACGATGGTGATGTATTTCATTAAAACCAAAATCTAAAATAATTAAATCCTCAGAGAAATATATTAATAGGAATCGTATTTATAAAATAAAGAGTCCGTTGATGTTGTTTCATTGGATTCAGTATGTAATCATATTAATCAAAGGTAGAATTTTTAGTGTTGAAAGTTTATTGATATCATATTCCAAAGAGAAAGAAGAACACTGATTTTTTTTTTTCATTTTCTTTCATCAGTTGGGTTAAGATCCTTCATATTTAAGTTGAAATAAATTTATATTTTTTATGAAAAGAATAAGTGAAAGTAGTTGAATATGTTTGTAATAATATGATGACCTCCTCATAATGAAGAAATTGAAAGGAGAGTTGGTTTGGAGAATCATTATGAGAATACATTGGTTCACATTGTACATTTTGTGTTGTGAAATGAAATGGGGAAACTATTGTTTTACATTTTTCTTCATTTTAATGAGGAAATTTTAATGGAAATAAGAGTGCAGAATTGGAATTGGGCTGATGTTTGTGAAAAAAGTTTGAATCAGAGTTGAATGTGTGAGAAGATTCAAGAAGGATTGAGAATAATTGAAAGTATTTTAGAAACATTAATGAAGTCGTGATGCATATGAAATTCAATAGAAATTTGAAACTAGGTAAATTTTGTCAAGAGGGTATTTTTTTGTAATTCCGCCTAAGCCATGTTTGGACCACCTATAAAACTAAAAGTACTTTCTATTATCTAACTGATGTACTATCATAAAAAGTAAGAGGGAAGGAATAGAACTGAATAATTATAGAGAGAAGAAGTGTTTTATGGATTGATATTTTTTGAAGAAGATTTCTAGACATAAGGAGCATACAAGAAGATACTATATTGTATTCAGCTGGTCATCATATTGAGCACCTTACTAAGAAAATTGTATTGGGATTTTCTTATTGAGGAATAAGTAGTTCATATTTTTCACAACCATATTATAAAAGACCTATATAATTTTTGTATTTTGCAATCAAACTGGGAAAATTCAGCTAGAAAATCATACAGGAAATTCCAACTAAGTTTTATTACAATGTCCAGAAAAGTTATTGCCATATTTTTGGTAAGAAAGTGAATAATTTTTTTAAATATTATATTTTTGAAAGTTGGTCAAGAAGAACTATAACATGTGTTTTACAAAAACCTTCTTATATAATTTGTTTCAATTTTAATCACATTCATTGTCGTATTGATCATAATGATACAAAAGTGTAAGGGAATATACAACTCATTATATTCTACACAAAAGGATTGGTTTCCGGTTGATTTTGTGGTTTTGGATCACTTCCAATCCATACCAAGGGAATATCTACTCTTATTGAGTGGTGAATCTTGTAAATTATTTTCTTCCTACGGATGTGTGTTTGAATTGTTTTTAGTGGAGAAATATATATTTAATAGGAGAAAAAGGTTGTTTTATAATAAAGGAAACATAAAATAAAATTATATCACTGATTCACCCTCTTCCCCTCTTAGTGATACAAATATCATGACTGGGAAATTACAATTGTTATCCGAGTGAATGTTCCCTTTTTTAATTCATTTTTGATGTTTTGAAGTGTAGTTGATGAAGAAATTTAATTGTGTCAATAGTAAAGGTATCCCTGTTTTTATGGTAATAATTATCATATTTGGAAGGATATAATGTTTCATTATCTTATATATATTGTGAATTATTTTATTTAACTTGAGATATATGGATTTCCTTTTATTAATGAAAAATTTCCTCTTACATTAGATGATAAAAAGAATCTTAAAAATGAAGGAATTATAAATAGTTCTTTACAATCATCATTTTTTGAAAGTGAATTTCTATGTGTGAAGGGTGTTTCCACATCAGAGGTATATATAAAAATTTGAAAACAAATATGAAGTAAAGATGAAAGTGAGTAAAGAAAAAATTAAAAATATAGAGTTTGGAGTGTGGAGATTTGAAAATGGGTGAGTATGAATCAGTCAGGGATGTCTTTACTCGGGTAAATTACATTTTCATCACTATCAAACATCTTAGTGAAAATTGGTAGGATTATACAGTTATAGAAAAGATCTTAATAATCCTTCACGACAAGTTTGATGATAAATTTTATTCATTAGAAAATAGATATCTGCAAACACTATATCTGGATGACTATCATTTTAGTCTCATCACTTATAAAATCAGAAGGGATAAATATATGAAAATAAAAATAAAAGAAGGTAGAGAAATTTCTTTCAAGGATTCCAAAAAGGATAAGTCAATGAATATTCTTATTGAATAATAAGTTGGTGATTCAGATTCTGATAACATGGTATATAAAAATATATATGTAATTTTATCCATGTTTTCTAAAAATATGAGAATAGTTCCTTGTAAATATAAAGGGAAACTTCCTTTGATATGATTTGTGTTTTTAGCTATTTGACACTTTGTGGATAATTTTACTCAAATAAAGAAATTAGTGGATAGTGATGAAGAAGAAATAAATCCATGAATATTAAGGAAGAAATATGTGATAAGGATAAATATTTTTGCATATGAAAATATAAAAATCTCTTCAAATATAAAAGAATAATATTTGTGTCTAAAGATGAAGAAAAAGAATATAGTAAAGATTAATTGAAAAATTCTATTGAAAATAGAGAATAATTTTATTGTAATAATGAATAATGAAGAGTTTAGAAGCATAATTTATGGAAAAGAAGAAACTCGAATAGAATATCATCTACAATAAGAGTTGAAAGAATGTCTGAGAAATATTAGAAGGCACAAGAAAGAAAACATAGATTTGATAAATAATAAATCCTCATTAAACAATCAATAAGGTTTTCATGATGATAAAGTCAACTTAGTGAAGGATATTGATGATTTGAATATTTATATTAAGAATTAAAATAATCATAATAAACATCTTGATGTGAAGATGAAGAAAAAATAATAAGAGTTGGAAATTTTCCAAACAAAATTTAAAAAATTAAACCGAAAGATACATGTTTTAGAAAATTTATCTCGGATGTTAGTGAAAGTTATCTTAAGGAGAAAAATTAGAAGGAACATCAAAATTTACCTATAAATGTTTAGAATAAAGCTGGAAATTTTTGTGAAAATAAGAAAGATGGATAAGTTATTTATGTGACCAATACCAAAAGATTTGGAATATCAGAAGTTATCAAACATTATGATCATAAAAAAGATTATATTACTTCTTATTCTGATAATGATGAAAATAAAAATGTGATGAAAAAGAATAATCTGATTGATAATAAAAATCTTTGTGGTAAAAAAAGTGTAGATAAGAAATACCAAAAGGTTAGTGAGAAACATGTTCCCAAATCTAGTCAGTATAGAAGTTTTATAGGAAAAAATTATTTCAATTGATACTGCTGGTATTGCGGTGGATTTAGGCATATGGAAAATATTCGATACTTCAACCAACAACCTTACCAATAATCCACAAATTATAGAAAGGAAAGTTTGAGGGGGAGTCAATATACTTAGAGGAATAAGTCTGAAAAGTTGTTTTGAAGAAACCTTATAATGTTAGTGTAAAAGTTAAAAATAGGTTCCAACTCATGGAAGCTATATGTGAAAGGTTTGAACATCCTAAACATATTTAAAAAGGATGTATATGTTTTTTACCGGCACAAAAAAAGTATGAAAATAATTCTAAGAATCTGGAGGTGAAGGATTTAAAAGCTATTATTCTAAAAGCCGACCTGAAAGATACAAAATGAAAATAACCTCGTATTACTTATATCTATTGTTCATTTTTTATAAAATTATATTTAATTTTTTTGAATAATTTGAATGAATTTAAATAAGGAACAATGACATTTTGAAAGGATGAATCACTGGGAATCAAAGGTGTTTGATCAACCATCATTTGGAAATAAAATTTGAAATCCAAGAATGTTTTATATGTTTATTGGCTAAAACAAAACTTTCTAATCATTTAAAAACATTGTGCTGAGGGAAACAAATTCATTTTCAGAAATGATGTATTTTTTTTATCAAAATTAAGTAAGATGTGAAGATAATTATAAGAGGACAATATAAAGAAGGAAATTTATTTCAAATTGGTGAAATACAAAGCTCTTATTACATTGATATGGTGGAAGAGAATCAGTTGTTTCATAATATTTTTTGACACATGTCACAAAGAAACATGAAAATGTTATGGAAGAGATATATTTTTTGAGATATTATTGTTTTTTGGAAGAATATACTGGGGTTTCACTATATTTAATAAGGGTAAAGTTAAAAACATAGTACAAAAAAAGTTGATATTTGTTTGGAAAAACCCCTGAAGAATATCCATTATGATATTTGTGGGACAATGATAAAATAATAAAAAATAGTGATAATTAAATCATCATTTTCATAAATTAATTTAATCTCTTTAATTTTGTTATATAAATTAAATGTAAGTTATATTCTTTAATTTTTGTTAAAAGTTTTAGCAGGAATTTTGAGAAGGAATATGAGTATTCAATAACCAAGTTGAGAACTGATAATGGTGGTGAGTATAAGAATGAATAACTTTAAATTTATTGTGAGAGTCATATAATTTGGCATGAGTATGGTTACCCATACACTCTTCATAAAAATGGGGTATCTGAAAGGAATCATAGTGTTTTAGTGGAAATAGTGAAAACTATGTTGCATGAAAGTGATATTTCCCATTACTTTTTGAGGCAACCCATGAGTACTACCATGTATATCCAAAAATAGTGTTTCTATAGGCTATGTTTGGATATGAATCCATATAAAATGTTATATAATAAAGTCTATGTTTAAAACACTTAAGAGTTTTGGGGAGTTCATTCATCATAAAGAAGAAAGTTTGATACCTTAGTAAGTTTAATAAGATTGGTGAAGATGGAATTTTTCTTGGATATACTCGGAAAAGAAGAGGATATTGATTTTTTAACAAATTAATAAAGAGGAACTGATGATTCTGTTGATGTGAATGTTATTTAAAAATATTAGGTAGATAAATAAACATGAGATTATAAAAAATGATGTGTAGTATAATGAATGTTTTGTTAACATTTTTAATAAGGATACAAATACTTGTAATATTACTCAATGAGAAGAATAAAAATAATATATTTCTAGTGATGAAAATGTTTAAAAAAATATCATCCCTAGCGGAGGAAAAAAAATGAAAACTGATTACATTATTGGTGAGCAGCATCAAAATGTTCAAACATGATGAACAAAAAATACTATTACACATACTTATTTGTATTAAAAGGTTGTTCCAAATGACGTGAAAGAATATTTTGAGTATTTATAATGGGTTAAATCCATGAATTATGAGATGTATCATATATAAAAGAATTATACATGGAAACTCATACCAAAACTAGATAACTAAAATGTTATTTGAAAAAATTGGGTTTTCTAGAACAATTTGAATGAAGAAGTCGAAGTGAAAAGAAAACAGGCATGATCAACATGAAAATTTTACTCCAAAGCTAAAATTGTTGGTTTTGATGAAACATTTTATTTAGTGGAAAGGTTATAGACTGTCAGAATATTTCTTAACATTAATTCAAAATAATGTTACAATATTTTTCAAATCAATGCAAAGTCTACTTATCTGAAAGGGGATCTTGATGAGGAAGTTTAAATTTAACAACCACGTGAATTTATTGTTGGGAAATCTGAATTTTATATATGATGATTAAAGAAAACATTGTATGGGTTGAAACATTATTTGAGGTCATGGTATTTCAAATTGGAAATTTTCTTAAGGAATATCAGTTTTCAGAAATGGATATTTCATAACAGTATTTACATCAATGAAATTCAGAAGTTTTACCTTATATTAATTGTTTATGTTGATGAAATTATATATTCTGGGAATATTTAATGATCTTGGTAAATATTTTCTAATGAAATGAAAATTTTGTTTGAGATGTCCATTCTAGTAGAAATGAAATACATTATTGAGTTACAAATTTTTTGAAATGAAGATTCACATTTTTCTTTATCAAGAAGAGTATGCTCAAAAACATCTTAAGAAGTTTGACATGGAAATTTCAAAACCTATTTTCACACCATTTTTAGTGGGAACAAAGTTGTATAATATAGAGAATTCAAGGAAGTTGGTTAGAAAGATTTTGGAATGACGATTGGAAGTTTATTGTATATGAATTCCTCAAGACCCAAAATTTTTTAAGTTGTTACATTATGTGTCACATTTCATAGTTCTCTTAAATAATCAAATTAAATTTCTAGAAATTGAAAATTTAGATATATCAGTGGAACACAAACTTCAGAATCAGGTATGATACCCTAGAAATTATTGGAATACTTGGGTATTCAAATGCTGTTTGGGTATAAAATTTCTATGATGGAAAATCCAAATCTAGTGTATTTTTCTTTCTGGATAAAGGATGTGTTTTTTTGGAAGAAAAATAATGGTAATTCAGAAAATCTTGGTAAATATATATATTATTACATTACTACTACTCAAGTCATTACCCAACTTGTGTGGATGAATGATTAGTTAAAAGATTTACCTATTGATGTGAAGTTACCCTTGATCTTGGGTTTTGATAAACAAAGTGAAATAAACCTAACTAAGAATATGGTATAACATTATCATTCAAAACATATTTATATAAAATATAATTTCATCAAATATCATTTCTAAAAGAATGAATTAAATATGGATTATGTTCCAAAATTGGAATAAGTTGATAATGTTTTCACAAAACCATTACCAAAGGATGTTTTTCTAAATTGAGGTCAAACACAGTCATACAATAACTTTCTCATAAAGGAATTGGTATGTGTTTTTGTCACCTATCACATATTATTTTTGGATAATGACATCAATGGGGTAAATTGTTTCAAAAATCTATACTTAAAGAGAGTATGTATAAAAGGGAAGTTTTGCGTAAATAGTGAACCCAACATTGTAAGGTGTGATCTATTCTAACTATATAAATGAGTGATTGTAAGAAACAATATTTTTTTATTCTAGGGTAGTTGAAGAGTTGAGGAAGAAAATATGAGAAATAAATCTGAGGAGGATTTTATGATCCCTTTTTTAGGAGAACATGGTTTTCCTGTTAATAATTCTTGTTTCCTATAATGAGTTAGCTCACATAGTCTTAGACTTGTTTATATATAACCCATACATGAGGATACAAAGTAAAGAGATTTATGAACCTTGGATGGAATCAAAATATAAAGGGGGAGATTTTTATGATCAAGAGGATAAGTATAATTATCATATTCAGATGTTATCTTTTTTTTTTCACAGGAAAGTTTAAGAAGAAAATAAATCACCTCACTTTGTTTTTGGAAAAAATTCAACTGACCATCATATTAATAATTTCCAATTCACAATTT
This sequence comes from Viscum album, assembly GCA_963277665.1. Taxonomy (NCBI): domain Eukaryota; kingdom Viridiplantae; phylum Streptophyta; class Magnoliopsida; order Santalales; family Viscaceae; genus Viscum; species Viscum album. The sequence goes on along the minus strand of OY728150.1, from coordinate 1,824,706,735 downwards.
TTAAGAAATTAAATCATATTATTAATATGTTTGTTGGATGAAATGGTTTATCCAACTCACCTCAGGTCTAGAATGAATATATATATTAGAATGAGGTTCTAAACCATATTCCTCCTGACTTCAATAAAAATATAATGATTACTTACTAATCCTAGTGTTTTTATAAAACATAAGTATGTTGTAAAACTTTTCAAGCATGATTGATGAATGAAACTGGTGAAAACGTGCTTCAAATCCCATTCATTCTAATCGTATTCAGAAAAAAATCAAATTTAGGATGAGTAAGAAAGAAATATGTTGCTAGAGGATTGGGTAGTTATAATACATTACATTATAAGACCTACAATTATGAAGATGATATTAAACATAATAAAATTCATGAAGGAATTCATGATACACATTTTTTTTTTGAAAGAATAATGTTGATAAAGTCGAAGATGTTTTCTCCCAAGAACATCATAATGATATCACCGAATAAATATATTTTTTAATGGATGAAAAGGATGATCATAAAAAAGGTGTTGTTTTTTAGTCCGACCAAAACCCAAAATATTTACATCCTTATATAATGAATATGGTGAGCATCATATTCAGAAAATAAATAAGTTATTGAAACCATTCCATCAGATTTAGTATGTCATCATATTCATTAGAGTTAGAATAGTTATTGATAATAGTTCATTTATATCGTATTCAGAATAGAAAGAAAAAACTCTAATTTTTTCACTTTATTTTATCATTTTGGCCACAATCTATCATATTGATGGTGATACATAATCCTATTTATGATGAAAAGAATATGTGCATGTGGTTGAAGAAGTTTTAAATAATCTAATGTCCTCAGTGTAATTAGGAAATTGGAATTAGAGTTGGTTCTAACAATAATGATGAGAAAATATTTATTACCCTTTATACATTTGGTGAAAATTAATATAATGAAGAAACTATTGTTTTATATTTTTCTTCATCGTAATGAGGCAGATCATAATGGAAATCAGAGTGGAGAATCTGAATCAGACTAATGTTTGTGAAGAATGTCTAAAGAAGAATGTAAGGTGTGATAAGATTTGAGAAGGTTCGATAAGAAATGAGAAGAGTTTAGAAGCATTGAAAATGTCAAGATTCATCCAAAAATAAAAAGAAATTGAAATATAGATAAATTTGGTTAAGCGCGAAATGTTTTTAGAATCTCGCCAAAACCATATTTGTCTCACCTATAAAAGAGAATGTAATTTGTAATTACTAATTGATGCATTATTAATGAAAATAAGATATAATTTGTAGAGATGGAGAGTTCTAGAGAGCATATGTTGTTTCTAGATTGAGTATTTCTAATGATGTTTTCCAAATATAAGAAGCATAAGAGAAAAGACTAAATTGTATTTTTCTAATCATCATATTAACCAATCTAACTGAGAAAATCATTTTGGTATTTTCATATTGAATAATAAGTAGTTCAGTTTTGTCTCAATATTATTGCGATAGATCTATATACTTTCTATATTGAATAATTGGATTGTGAAAATCAAACTATAAAATCATATTTGGAAATATAACTAAGTCTTATTATAATGTCCAAAAAAGTTCTTTCCATATTTTGGTTAATAAAGTGATGATTTTTTTGAAATTTCATAATTCTAAAAGTTGGTAAAGAATCACTGTAACATTTTTTTTACAAAAACCTTATTATATCATTTCATTCTACTTTAATCACATTCACTATTGTATTGATAATAGTGTTACATGTGTGTAAGGGTGTATACTAAAAATTGTATTCTGCACAGAATTATAGTTTTCTAGTGTATGTTGTGGTATTGGATCATTTACAATCCATAAAAAGGACATAGCCACTCTTATTGAGTGGTGGAATCTGTAAATACTTCTCTTCTAGTGGTTGGGTGTTTGAATCGTTTTTAGCAGGGAAATATATCTTTAATAGAGGCGAAATTTGTTTCTTAGGAAAGGAAAAATAAAATTAAATGATACACTGATTCACCCCATCCCTATCTCAGTGATATAACTATTATGACTAGGAAATTATCGAATGTGTATTCGCAGGTTAGGTTATGATAGGTTGGGTGAATGAGTACCAACTTAAGATGATTATGTAATGAAGATAAGTCTTGGGCCTTTTCTCATAGGATATAATTTCAAAGTGTTTCATATATGTCTGTTGAGGTAATGAGATGAATAAGGTGATGATAAGGGATGTTATTCCCCCTAAGTGGTTGGTTGATCCAAGAGATGAGAATGGTATAGAGTGGTCCATGTTGGGTTTTTAGGTTATGGCTGGACCAGGGTAACTCGAAGGGTGCTCTTATGTTATGGTGACTTAGGAGACATTTAATATCATGTAATAGGTATCATTAAACATAGGTATCACCATATAATCCTATGATTAATGGTTATCATCTATAATGGATGTTATTATGATTTTGGGCTATTCAATTTAGAGCCTAACCTAGGAGACATGTGATAGGTATGGGAAGTTGCCTGACCTGATTGGTTCATGATGTGATATCATGGGGAGAGAGCTTTCCCCCAATGACTTTATGTATTACTCTAAAGGAGAGGTGATTCCCCCATTGTATGAACTATATGTGTTTCCTTGTAAAGTTTGGTGTACCCTTGAGTTAGTGGATGATCTGTATGTGTTTCCTAGAAAGATAGGGGCCTCACCTATGATATATATGATAATTCATGATTCATGGAAGGTATAGTCTACCACTATGTTTCCTTATAATATATGACTTCCCGTCCAAGAAGTAACACCCTGAGTTCCTAATGATGTGTTTCCTTGTATTGATACTATATTTATAGGTTTTGAATAATGAATTTTCTTAGAAGGTTGTAGTCTTCCCCTAAGTTATAGATGATATATTTTGTTTCCCAGTAGGGAGAGACCACCCATAAGATCCATATGATGGATTACTTATTTTCTAGAAAAGATTTTACATTAACTTGGGTTATATATGATGGATAATGGTTAATGTCACTCTTTCATTGGTTTAAGTATGGATGAGTTATCTTGGGTATGATTTTATAGCCTAAGGATCAACTATAATTACATTTTGCTATCTTTTCATAATGTTTTTACGTATTATAGAAATATATCATATGTGTACACTTTATATAATTTATATTTCTAGGTACCTATTGATAGTACAGTACTGATTTTAAATCACACCGATCTCAAGAAACCATGTCAATTTTAATCCTGAGCATATCACATAGTTTAGAAGTTCATTCTAGTATGAGGCCCATTATTGTATGATAGTTCTGAGTTACTCGGAAGGTTTCAAGATACTATGAATAGGTGATACTCATATATGTAAATAGATCTATTTTCAATTTTATATCATTTTTATCTTAATTTTGATCACTCAGGTGGGTGATCAATAGATATATTATGGTTTGATCATGTGTCTATATGACTAATTTCTTATATATTTCCAACTGGTAAGGCCCAATTATATTTATTGATTATAAGTAACTTGATTCGACATTATAGATGTTATTTTTTATTATACTACTATTTCTCACTCTGAAAATATCTTATAGTATTTCCACTATAACACATTATACCCCTGCTAATATACGGTAGCCTCTCGTGTACATGAAAAACGCTCCTAAGTTCAAGTGGTGACACTGGGAGAGAAAATAAAAAAATATATGTGATTTGAGAATGTCCCAAAACCTATCTCATTAAATAACCTTCATTAACCTCTAACATAAGAAATGATATCTAATATATTAATCTACAAACATCCAGAAGGGGAGTTCCTAGATGACAAGATAACAAGGCTCATTATCATTAGAATAGGTAGTAGATTCCATTTGGGGAAGTAAAGGTTTCCCTCTAAAGATAATAATGAAAACGTTATTGAAATGTGATCATCCAATCCAAACCAAGAATCATATCAAAGTTATCCATATTGATAATCATAAATTCCCATTATATCTAGACCATAGATATAGATACAATACATGACATACTTTATAATATGTACTCTTTATTTTTCCCAAGAGGTCGAGATATTTCCATGATATATGACATAGTTTTAGATATAATAGTCAATAAATACTAAACATGAAGTGATATTAATTAATTACAATCATATGTATCAAATAAAACAAACTCTATATATTTTTCAATAATAATAGTACCTCATTCAACTTTCAATATCACTCGATGATGGATGCATAGCATGAAGCTTCATCATATATAAATGAGAATGAGGCCACCCAATGTACTAGGGATTATAGCTCAACTAACTCTAACTTTATAATGAATCACCTTTTTCTCCACACCAATATGGTTGGATTATATTTGCTTAAGAATAATTATAATACACATGGGAATCCTTTGGGGATAAATAATTAATAACAAATCTAGATGATGGGTGTGTTTTAGAAAACCTCTAAATATATACCATGATCCCACAACAATAAAAAGTTATATAGGGCCTTTGATCATGTTTGATTTATATGAAAAAAATTCCACATTATTGGAAAAAAGTGGATTACGTACCATTAGGGTGTGAGAAACCCACCATTATGGATTCCACTAAATAACTATTATGCCATATATATTCACTAGAAGTCATCTTACTTTTTTAAAACACACCTTCACATTGTTTTATCTGGGTGTGAGATGAGTTGTTTCGGTTAGGTTTTTGGATTTATATAAGATAGATATTTAGAATATTGACTTATTAGAACCAAATAAAGATAATAAAACTTTACCATAGAAATCCAAATTCAGTTAAATGAATGTTATATTAGTTTAAGTGGTTGAATTGATGCAGTATAGTTGATTAATTTGAAAATAAGTTATTTGAAGGATTCTACATAGTAGTGGTGACCATGTTCTGGAATATATAAGGAGGTTCTTATAGGCTCATATAATTTTGAAACCAATTTTATTCTAAATTGTATATTTATACAATAAGAAGGGAATTTCAAGATATATAATTGGATTTTGGATGAACGATGGTTTATTTTAAATGTACACTAATGTATTGGTCACAAAATATGATATGTAAGGGTCTAGGAGGTTCAAAAAAGGAATATATATGGGTTCATTAGTTATCTATGTCAGGATTGATTACTTAAATAACCAATTTTATGTGTTCATAGTAGGAGAAACAACAATCAATATAAGGTCACTATGGTCAATGGTAAGGCCTTCTTGAATATAGGGGAGTGGTGGTGTCAGTGGACTATTCAGGACCTTCTACACTATGATGGGTGGTTTTGAGTGTTCTACTAATGTGTAAGCATCATATGAAGAAAAATTCATGGGTATGTAAGTTTTAGTTCTAGTAGTATCCTTGTATCAGATACATTAAGGTTAAAGGATTTTTGGTTATAGACTAAAATGGTTTAATACTATGAGGAACATGATCAATAGACAGGGTATGTTCAGATAGTTTAAGAAGGGTTTTGGAACATGATTCCATTGTAACTAAGAAATTTGTTTCCTTGGATATAGGATTAATACCCTCTCATGAATGTAAGACTAATTTCTAAACCATTTAATATCATATCTTGTTCTTGTATGTCTATCACATTCTTGTTTCATTGTTTTTTCTAAAATATAATTAATAAAAAACTTCGAATGCAAACTAGGATGATCACATTAGAAGTGTGACTTAGGTTCTATCACTTCCTAGTTCTAGATTAACTAATTTTTGGGGTGTTATATGGTGATAGGATTATCCTAGTGTCTTTGTTCTATATTTGGGGAGAACAAAAATTTTTCAAATCATGGATTTTTGGTGCTTCTGAATCATAAGTTTTAGAGTTATAATTTTTGAATTTTAGCTGGGTATGTCACCCCCCAAGATGTTGTTTCATAGTATAAGAGGTTGTAACCCATGATATATGAGTATTGAATTCTAACATGTGGTATAATATCATGGTTGTAGAACCTCTTGTTAGAAACTTATCAAAATTGGAAGAAAATGTTTTTGTACAACTATTTGGCTCCCCTGGTCCATTGGTTTATTAAGTTCTAAAAGGGTTTCACTATGAAGGTAGTGGTACTATCAGAGGTTTTTTATTATATAGAAAATCTTGCAAGACCATAGGTCTGGAATAATGTTTCATCATTTTCTAGAATTTAGAATATCATGGGAAGATTATTAAAGGAATACAGAATAAAATCATGGTATAATAATATTTTTTATATCCAATGGAGGTAAATTAATTTTAAATGTTTGATTTTCAAGTTTGAGGTATTGATTGATGTTTAATGGAAGATGATTTATACTATGAAGGTTGCAAGTTTTTTACTCCAAAAGGGTTCACAAGTTTTTATGATAGTGAATTATTTATTAGAAATATATTTGAAACTATTGGAAGTCCATGATAGTAATCACAAAGTTATTTAGAATTTTATAGATAGGTCAATTGAAAAATGATATGAAAGAAAGATTTAGTGGTAAAGATGAATTAAATCGCTTATTTTATTTCACGTAGTGCATGTTTCAATTCTAGGTTTTTTTAATAGGACATATAGGTCTGTTCTACAATGGTACCTTCCAAATGTTTTCATATTACACACTTTAGAGGGGTATACTCCTAGGGTTCAATCTGATTGAAATCCAAATTTATTTAGGAAATTAAATGATTTAGTTCTCATTGATAAACAATTTGATAGTGGGGTAGGTATTTTTCAATGTAACATTAAGAAAATTATGGAAGTGGTGGTTCTATTAGGAATGGGTATAGAAGTAGGAAGTGAAATAGTCTAATATAATTAGAATAAATTTTTCCTGATCAAGTTTATAAATAGAAGAAAAATATGTATAATGTCATGGGAACTATGTGGAGGGGCATCATAGTTATGAAAAGTATGAATGACAGGTATATGGAAGAATATATTTTAAATGTACTATTATAAGTCGAGGAAGTAAAATTCGAAAAAATAGAGGTTTTGTCATATGTGACTAAATTAAATAGTTGAGAGGGATGAGGTTGAAACCCCATGGTATCTAAAGACCTACTAAAAATATATTGATGTATGTCTCAACAACATACAGATTATTTAGTTGTTTAATGTGGTTGTTAATTTTATTTTTTGAGAAGATACAGGTATTGGTGAATTAAATATGGAACGTTTTAATTATTTTCTCCAATGGGTCATTAATCAGTGTACCATTAATGAATAATTTAAAAAATTTTGTGGGATTTTTTATTCTAGTAATCCAAATTATTTGGTGTTTTCAAAACATGTACATCAATATTCTTGATGTAATGAATGGATGAGGGGCTCGATTAGGGATATATTCAATAATGAGTGGGGCATTGAATCTTTATTGGTTAATTTTAATGTAATTTAAACTTTGTGTCAATTTTCTACCTATAATAATTTTTTATGTGAATGCTTCTCTTATTCTCTCTCCTTACCTTATTTATTTCTTAAAACAATTCTGAACACCCCACACAAAAGGAAAATTAATTTAAAAGGTTCGTCTTCCAAAATTCAAGGTTATTATTTAGTGAGATATGAAATTAACCAGTATAAAAACACTATTATCATTCTTTGAACTACCAATACCCCAGGATTATACATGGAAGTCACATTTTTACACATCTAGGATGTTCTTCAGTGTATCTAATATATAATTTCATCACATACATTACTATGAAAAATGATCTAGGAAACAACTTAAAATTACTTCACTCATTTAGTATTATTTAAGTTGTTAATTTATAAATTGGATCTTCCTATTATTCATCTATTAGATTATCAGTACCTTGGGAGATTTTATTTTTCATCTCTATACACTGTATCACTCACAGACACACTCTAAATCATTATATTAAAAAATATTTATTGCCTCTCCTACCTTCTCATCTTTTTGAGAAAACTCAAATACACATTATCGTTTAATTATTATTTCCCACTTATTCTTAGACTTCTCTGCACCACAAACAACAATGGACCACTTATCTCTTAACTTTAACAATATAATTTTATAGAAAACTACTAAATAATCCTCCATTGAAAACTCCTAAAATAATCCCCCATTGAAAACTCCTCAAATAATTCTCTATTAACACAACATCTTTAAACTACAATGAATTTGAATCTCCATAATAATCATCCATTGAAAACTCCAGAAATAGAATCCTTTTCCATTTTCATGAAAATTTAGAATCCATAAATCCTATATAAATTACTTCTAAGTTTGTTACTAAATAAATTATACAATAATTATCATTATTCTTTATCCTTAAAAAAATCACAATCTATTTCAAAATCTTATTATTTTAATGAAACACCATCTAACTTGCATTTATGAATCTATTCCTTCATATTAAAGTCATGATCATAGATATCTCATTATTGGTAAGAAAAAACCCAAAAATTATTCTTCCTTATTTATCCCAATTTATAATCATGATAAATATATCATGATATTTTTATGCATGAAGATAATATATCCTGGAATTGATTAGTTTTAATTTAATTAGTAACAAAATTCTTTTATATCTAGATTTTGGAAAACCCTTATCAAGAAAGTGAGCTATCAATATTGATTTTTATTTATACTATGGATTACCTTTACATAGATTATGTATGACTCATACATAGGATCATATGAACCTAATAAAGGTAGTATTTACCTAGATACCTTTTTTGTAGAGTCCATATGACTCTAACAGAGCATTTAGAAATCTATTGTGACTTTTATGAAAACCATAGTCACCCTTACAGAGAAAACATATCTATGGTGTAAACATTATGTATATATTACATATTTTATACAAACTATAAGTAAATTTTTAAAATGTTATGGTGACCTATAGACATATATGTTTTCACCTTTTTGTAGTAGAACTCATCCAAATTTCATCACATACATTTCATAACTCCTTCACATCATCATCGAACATTTCCAAAATCTACACAAACAACCAGAAAGAAACTTTTAAATCCAAAATGATGAATTTATTTAATAATATTAAAATTTTACTCATAAAATGTCAAGTAATTACTTTTCTGAACTTTTATATTTCTCATATGAAGTGATCCATATCTCTTTTGGAGTAAACGTGTCCCACTCTCAGCTTAAAAGAAATATTTCCATAATTATATATTAATGAAATAATTACATCAAAAACACTATATATCATTTTCAAACTCCTCCACACATCTTAAAATATTCCAATATCAATTACCTTACACATTCAACATTCTCTACAATTTTTCATTTCATCTATATTCCTCAGCCACATCCAAAACATGTTTTTATTGAAATATTTTTTTTTATATTTTATCATGTCTTAGATGTTGAGATATAAAAATTCTCACAATAAATTCCCCAGAGAAAATAAAATATCTACAAACCTCAAAAATGTTTTAACTTTAATATAAATAGATCTACCGATGTTACAATTTAATAACTACATCCATTTTCATATAGGTAATGTAAACAACTTCAAACCCAGCTTCCATGATGTTATTTCTAATTTTTATATAATTAATAAAGATGACACAACTCATGGGATAACTTATAATTCAACAAAAAGATTATGTTCTAAAAATATTCCATACACTACTTCAGTTAAAATATTCTTAAATGTATAGACATCAAGAAACATTATTATTTCATGTCCATTAATAACCATTGACTATAAATAAAATAAGAACAACATGTGATCAATGTTATCCCCCTTTTTATTTATTTTCAACATCCGCATATCAAGATATGATATATCAACATGTTCTCTTCATTAATCCATCCTATTTACTCTCCCAAATTTCTCAACATTATGTCATTATTAATTTAATTCAAACATTCTCCCTATAGAAAATAAATTCACCAAATTTGAGTGAGAGGTATCAACTCCTACTCAATAAATGAACCATATACCATTCCACTATTATTCTATATGATCCATGATCATTATAGTAAAAAACAGGGTTATATTTTGAATTCAAATTTCCCATTATCAATTGAATTTGATACCAAATAAAATAAGAAACTTGTCACCTTTCTCAAGAGTTTTACAACCGGTTTCTGGATAAAAATATTGAGGGTGATAATTGTGATACATAGTTTCCAATAAAGTATATCAACATGAATTTATATACTCACTTAAAAACACATATTAAAATAATTCAATTACAAATATTTGATTTTTGATTTCTAAAAATCATCCCTGAATCTTATACATTTCTAATTAATTTAATTGATAAAATACAATTTCACACCCATAATATGAGGATTTGATATTTATAATAAAATATCATTAATTATACCATCATTAATAAAATCATTTTTCATGAAACTTATATAATATTTACATTTAAATGGAATACTAAATTTGTATGCTTCTTCATACTCCTTCATTTTTCCCTTGTGGAGACACTTCAAACAGTCTTTATAATTGTGGATCTCCTCTAATGATAAATTTCATACTTTTAGATCTTCAGAATTCACGAAAATTGATAACATAAATTGGTATTCCAGATTTAATAACTTCCAAATATTCATCAATAATGGTCCTTAAAAATATATTATACTTAGAATTCAATTTTTAAAAACATTCTAAGATGGGAACTTCCTCTTATAGCTTTCTAGTTATAACAAATTTCACTCTATCTAAGTTTACCCCCTGAAAACATGATTCACCTTGAATTAACAACATTTTGAAGTCAGATCCATCACACATGGGTTGGGTAATATGGAAGATCTTCTAGATACTCATTGTGAACAAAATGATTGAATAACTTTTCTCAACTAATTCTCTCCATTTTTTATTTTAACACATTTTTAGGTGTGATTTTGTTTTGGATAACATGGTTTTCTTCACATACTATCATTATTTGTGTGGGAAGCCAATTTTTTTATTAAAATTTTAGCCTAAAATTGTTTTAATTCCATTTAATTATAATTATTGTGTTGACTATATGGTTAAAAAACATTTGGCAGTGTGGTCAGCCATCTTTAATCTCCCAAACATAACTTGGGAAACATTAGTGTTAGCATTTTTTTTGAAATATCTCTAAAATTTCAATATCTTAATATGAAATATTATTTTTTTACCTTGGACATGGTTTTTTTACTTATTATTATTATATATTATTTAATATTTTTTAATTTTTTTGAAAAATTACTAGTATATATTTGGGTACATGTATAGCTCTTTTAAAATGTCTTCATGGATTCTCATGAGTTATTTTCATAATATCATCCCTTTTAGATATTTCGCTCCTCTTTTTCATCATGCTTATATTAACAAAAAATGATCCATCATCTTTATTTGAAATTTTATTTATAGTATTTTTATTTATATAACCCTTCAATTCCATTCCCAAGGATATAGTTTATTGGTTCATCAGCTTTTGTGGTCTTCTTTTCCCATTTTTTTTATAAATGATGATATATGGAATTTAACATTTATATGACCACACCCATTCTAAATATCAAAAATATTTCAATGAATTTATAAGGCCCCAGCCTTAAACCTTACTTAATATTGTATTAAATGAATAATTCACATTGAGGATCTTTTCAGGTTTAGAGTTTTATAGAATTAGAACATAACTATTACATCTTAAAAGATTACAAAGTAGACACTTCTACTAAGTCTCCATAAAATAAAAACTCTTAAAAAGAAAGATGTCTAGATTCCATGTTTTAGATAACATGAAATTCCCTTGATCCCATCCTTGACCTTATTCCACTTTAAGTCCTGTGAAAAACATTTCGAAAAACTTGGGGTGAGCATAAAAAGCTCAGTAAGGGATACAAAAAGAATGAAAACTGTTAGTTTTTCAAACATCAAGTAAACCATGTATACTATATCAAAGTAATACCTTCACCTTCATGAAGTAGTAAAAAAAAACTTCACTGAATAAAGTATCATTACTTACCTTTTTGTAACCAAAGGAATTACCATAAAACCCATATAAAGAACACATAGAATATATAAAGGTAACTTGGGACATAAACATACTTAAGTGGAATAACCATACGGTTGACTTCCACACATATCACTTAATGGAATATCCATATGGCCAATTTCCATACATACTTAATGGAATAGCCATACGGCCGACTTCCATACCCAATGCATTGGAGGTTATAACGTAACCACCCGTCCTGGTATTCACGGCACCACCCGTCATATGGTTTATAACGTAACCACCCGTTAAAATGTCCAAGTACCAGTATAAAATCATAAAACATAAAACCAATATAAAGGAATGATAACATTTCCACATTTCAATCACAATATATCATAAATATATTGACATAATAGAATCCTTTTTCAAAACCATTTTCAATACCAAAATACATAAAAGAGTATATGGTATTTATTTTATTCTAAAAACATTACGGCTTGTTGAGAAAGCCAAAGATCAAATAATACTCGCGGCGGTGGAAAAGGTCGTTGTCACCGCGTACGTTAAAAAAAACATTCCTTTTTGTCGTTTAGTAAAAAGATTCGTAGAAAAAGATTCCTTTTGTATAAAAGTAAAAGTCAAAGGAGTTTATACACCGTATAAAATAAAGTTGTGTATAAAACGAAATATGCCTCAATGAAATGAGATTGAGACGAAGTCCCTTACCTTGGGTCCGACTTGACTCGATCGTTCTTTAACGTCCTGAATAATAAACTTGAGTTAATTTATACTTGATTAAGAACCTTTTTAAAGTTCATTATTCCTTTCATATCACTTATTGCCATGTTATAAACATTATGTAACCATTTATGTTAATAATGTTTGTTTTGTCAATATTTGGTTCTTAAGTCGAAAGTTGACTTCTTACAATTACATGTTGTTCATGTGGTCAAAAGTTCTTTATATCCAGAATGAAATTCCTGATTTGGATATCATATATATCATATATATCCAGCATATACATGTATTTATAATATTACATAATCATTTAGAGGTAAGAAATGAAATGCACCGTTCATGGAGACGGTAAGCCGTACGTACGCATGAACGCTACTTTCATTTCTTTGTCATATTAGTGGAATTAAAACTAAATGAGAGGTATGTATATTTTAATTCCAGAGTTATATTAATCATTTAGATATATCATTAATTATATATATACATTATATACATGTAATTTTAATTGTACATTACATTTGGGGATAAGAAATGAAATGCACCGTTCATGGAGACGGTAAGCCGTACGTACGCATGAACGCTACTTTCATTTCTATCTCATACTTTAATGGAAAGAAATAATAATGATATAGAGGTATATTATAATTCCAGTATAACATCATATATAATAACTTTAAATCCATCCTTTACACGTCCCACATATGGCATTAACGAATCACATCACTTTTAGGGGGCGGTAGTCCGCACTTCCTTAAATGAAGATATCGTGTTTACCCATAATGGAAACCATAAAGGTATGCCAAAAATGAAAAATACAGAAGATTAAAGAAATCATAAACACATTATATATCATATATAAAAATAGTGACATCATAATGGCTACCCTTGAAGGTGTTAAACGAGTATTGAACAATCATCGTTTCGGGAGGCAGAATTTCGCCATCCACGGAAACCGTATGTTCTTTAACCATTTGATGTAGTTGTGTGAGAGTGTAGCTCAAATAAATATTATAACAACATCCTAGTATATTGAAGATACTGTTTTTGTTACAATAGAAGTAAATAAAAAGAGTTTAGAGGGTTGGAGAAGCAAAATAAAACAAATGAACAAGAGAGAATGAATTACCTTTAAAAGTGTAACTCCCTTTTGATTTGAGCCTAAAGGCTTCCTATGAAAGGCTTCTTCCCAAAGGGAATCCTCTAGGATGAGGAGAGGGATGTGGAGAGAGTAATTGGGCAGGGGTTGGCCGAGACAAAGGCTTGAGAAGTGTGTTAAAAGAGGTAGAGGTGGGGGCCTTTTATAAGAGGAGAGGAGGGGCACTTTTGGAAAGTAAGGAAATATTACTTTATTTGAAAATGTGTTTCGGTTTTAAAAGGTCCCACATTGATATGATTAGTGGCAAATGTGATAAGGGTTCGAAATAAACTCATACAATTGGTTTTTTCCATGTGTAGGTTTTATATTTTTCATTATCTTTCCATTTTATTTAAATCATCAAATAATGATGTCATCGCTGCATCATTATTATGTCATATATAATTTAATTTATTTAATGTCTAAAAATTATAAAAAAATTACTATGATGTAGGAAAGCTTTTTAGCTTTCCAATGACTATTTATAATCAAAATTTGGACTTGTATAACCCCACTAAAAAGTTATTTTAGTAAAACAATTTATGTTAGTGTCATTTTCACTTTAACATTAAATAAAAATATATTAATGTCATTTTCCAACTAAAGTGGCTCCATGGGGTCCCCAAGTTGGCCCATGGCTTGTATTGGTCGTCCATGACTCACCCAATAGGTGTAGTACAAGTTTCATGGTGTTTTCACATTCTTATAATACCATTTTTACCTTAAACTACACTAATTACCTTTAATCGCGATTAAAAACTTAATAAGTTACTATTCACCAAAAAATTATTTTAATCTCATTGAACCACATTTTACTTCTTAATGAAAACCATGTATGTCGGATTTTCAAAATTCAATACACATTAGTGGTAAACTTTCATTTAACTGAAAAATCAGTTTGCTTGATTACCACTTAGTGGTTTCACTATTCATCAAAAATTGAAGTTTTTCAGAAAATTACCAAAAATTCACCCTAAGCTATATTTGATATTCCGAATTCAAAAATGAAGTCCATTTTACAAAATTCAAAACATATAAGTCAAATTAATTAATTTAATAATTAATTCCCGCTGTCATGACAAATAGCGTGTTTTTGTGAAACAATAAGTATCAAAAGATTGACACCAGTTTAAGTCCAATTTCAAAGTGAAATTGATTTCAATGACCACCATTGGATTAACTGGTAAAAATATTTTCTAATTTCACTTTAAAACCAATTAAAATAATAATCTAATCATATAAATAATTTAGATTAAAAAGAGGTTTTGAATTAAAATACAACATTTTACACTATTCATAAAAAATGAACTTTATCAGAAAGGTACCAAAAATTTACACAAAGTAAATTTTGATGTCCTGATTCTAAAGAAGAGTTATATTTGGTCCAAAATAAAGTATAAGAGTGATCAAAACTATATTTAATGACGGTTCACCATTAAAAGGTGATAAGTGAACCTTTAGTGAAAATTAGAGTATATATGCCCTAAAATTGAACTCTTTCCGTATTTTAAGCATTTATCTTTTATTGGGTAAATGTATAAACATTTAAAAACATATATAATAATATTTTAGTTATTTCTATCCATTCCCGCCAGTACAACGGCTACTTGTTAACTAACATTTAAAATAATATTATTTTATTACTAGTGTGCTACGTAAGTTTCAAAGAAACTCATCATTGCGTATCGGGTACGCTATCGAACATAGAAACCCCTTTAAAATAAAATTAATATTTAATTTGTAAATATTAATAAATATGAAAATTCTTTATTCTTTATTTACCTGGGATGTTACATCCTTCCCCCCTTTTGGGAATTGCGTCCTCGCAATTTTATTCACTTATCAAAATAAGTGGGGGTATTTATCCCTCATAGCATTTTCAGATTCCCACGTTGCCTCTTCAATCACATGGTTTTCCACAAAACCTTTACCTGATGAATCACCTTATTCCGTAACACTTGCTCCCTGTGGTCAAGAATCTGGACCGGTTGTTCCTCATAAGATAGGTTCTCTTCCAGCTAAACTACCTCTGGACTCAAAACATGAGATGGATCTGGCATATACTTTCTCAACATTGAAACATGAAAAACATTGTGTACCTGAGATAAACTCGGAGGTAAAGCCACCCGGTATGCAACTAATCCAACTCTCTCCAGAATTTCATATGGTTCAATAAACCTTGGACTCAACTTTCCTTTCTTACCAAATCTCATCACACTTTTCCATGGAGAAACCTTGAGAAAAACATGATCACCTACCTCGAAAGATAGATCCTTCCTCTGGTTATCCACATAACTCTTCTGCCTACTCTGAGCTGTTCTCATGTGTTTCTGAATCAACTGAACTTTTTCTGCCATCTCTTCTACCAATTCAGGTCCCATCAGCTTCCTTTCACCCACTTCATCCCAAAATGCTGGAGTTCGACACCGCTTCCCATATAATGCCTCAAATGGTGCCATCTGTATACTGGAATGAAAACTGTTATTATATGAAAACTCAACCAAAGAAAGATGTTGGTCCCAACTTCCCTGATAATCCATAGAACAAGCTCGTAGCATATCCTCCAATGTCTGAATTGTTCGTTCTGACTGCCCATCTGATTGAGGATGAAAAGCTGTAGTAAAATTTAATTCAGTACCCAACGACTTCTGAAGGCCTTTCCAAAAGTTAGATGTGAACCTGGGATCACTATCAGATATAATGGAGAGCGGAACTCCATGTAACCTGACTATCTCTTTAAGATACAAACGGGAAAGTTGATCAAGAGATAAAGTATCTCATATAGAAAAGAAATGAGCAGATTTGGTCAAGCGATCAACAATAACCCAGATTGCATTATTACCTCGAGATGTCCTCGGTAATCCCACAACAAAGTCCATGGATATGTTTTCCCATTTCCACTCTGGCACTGGTAAAGGCTGAAGCATCCCTTTCGGTAACTGCTGCTCTGCTTTAACCTGTTGACATGTCAAACACTTCACAGTAAAATCAGCAATGTCTCTTTTTATTCCATCCCACCAGTAATACTCCTGCAGACCTCTGTACATCTTAGTACTGCCAGGATGAAAAAACAACTCATTCTTCAACTGTGAATCACAAGGCACACATAACCTCTTCACAAAACTCAAAACACAAACACAAACTTATCCAAGAACTCATGGAAAATTTTATTCATAAGGTCCATGAATACAGCAGGTGCATTGGTTAACCCAAAAGGCATAACTACAAATTCATAATGGCCATATCTAGTACGGAACACAGTCTTCGGAACGTCTGCTTCTTTTACTCTCAACTGATGGTACCCTGACCTCAAGTCAATCTTCGAAAAATACTGAGCTCCCTGAAGCTGATACCACTTCATTCGATGGCCCAAGATCTGCTGAAGTTGTTGCAAATGATTTTACCACCCCTTTCTGCTTGTAGTCTAGCTGCATTCCCCCAGTTGAGTTCTTCGTTGGACACTCGTTTGCATAATGACCCATTTCATTACACTTAAAACATCTTACCGTTGGCTTTTCATTTCCTGCTTGATCATCTTCCTTACAGTTATGAGCAATATGACCAGACTTACCACACCAAAAGCACTTACCAGACTTGGATAAACATTCTCCAGGATGCATTTTACCACACTTCTCACAGGATGGATATTTGGTTTTCTTACCTCCTTGCTTCTTTGATGAATTCTTCCCCTTTTCCTACCAACTAGACCTCTTATTCTGTTGTTTGTCATAGAACACCTGATCATCGGCAAACTCCATTTCTACCTTCTCCGCACATCGAACAATTTTTTCATAACTTTTGAACTCACGAGAAGCTAAAGCCCTTCGATACTTTGGCTTTAACCTTGAGTAAAAACGGTTTATTTTACTATCAAGATCTCATATGAAGTTTGGAGCATACCTTGCCAATCGAGTGAACTTTTCTTCATAAGCAGCCACTGAATCATCCTCCTGCCTCAATTCTAGGAATTGTTTTTCCATCCTAAGACGAACCACCTTAGGAAAATATTTCTCAAGAAAAATACCTTTGAATTCATCCCAGTGAAGATCCTCAATCTCATCACTATCCCTTATATTTTTCACCATCGACCACCACTGATCAGCTTCACCTTCAAAACGGTAAACAGCAAGACTAACCTTTTGATGTTCTGAACACCCCATGACATCAAAAATCTTCTCTAGTGCTTTAATCCACCCTTCAGCTTGCACAGGGTCAGATGATCCTCTGAATGATGGGGGATGTTGCCTCATGAAATGTTCCACCACTGACATGTTCCCCTGCGGTTGATCTGGCTGATATCGTAAATGGATACCACCACCATTTATCGCCTGAGTCAACTATTCTATCACTGCAACAAACTGTTCAGTTCCGATTCCAACCATCTCAGGTTGCTGATTTGGAAGGTTATCTTTTTCCTGATGTCATCCCAACATAGCTGCTTTGTTTCCTTTGCGGGAAACCATTCTGAACACAGAAATATCTTAGGCGAAGCAACAAGGTAATCCGTAAATGCTATATCATTTCAATCATATTATAATTTAACACTTTTCTAACTCCTAAAGTTGTCTAAACCGTCCTCTGATACCAACTATAAGGCCCCAGCCTTAAACCTTACTTAATATTGAATTAAATGAATAATTCACATTGAGGATCTTTTCAGGTTTAGAGTTTTAGAGAATTAGAACATAACTATTACATCTTAAAAGATTACAAAGTAGACACTTCTACTAAGTCTCCATAAAATAAAAACTCTTAAAAAGAAAGATGTATAGATTCCATGTTTTAGATAGCATGAAATTCCCTTGATCCCATCCTTGACCTTATTCCACTTTAAGTCCTGTGAAAAACATTTCGAAAAACTTGGGGTGAGCATAAAAAGCTCAGTAAGGGATACAAAAAGAATGAAAACTGTTAGTTTTTCAAACATCAAGTAAACCATGTATACTATATCAAAGTAATACCTTCACCTTTGTGAAGTAGTAAAAAAAAACATCACTGAATAAAGTATCATTACTTACCTTTTTGTAACCAAAGGAATTACCATAAAACCCATATAAAGAACACATAGAATATATAAAGGTAACTTGGGACATAAACATACTTAAGTGGAATAACCATACGGTTGACTTCCACACATATCACTTAATGGAATAGCCATACGGCCAATTTCCATACATACTTAATGGAATAGCCATACGGCCGACTTCCATACCCAATGCATTGGAGGTTATAACGTAACCACCTGTCCTGGTATTCACGGCACCACCCTTCATATGGTTTATAACGTAACCACCCGTTAAAATGTCCAAGTACCAGTATAAAATCATAAAACATAAAACCAATATAAAGGAATGATAACATTTCCAAATTTCAATCACAATATATCATAAATATATTGACATAATAGAATCCTTTTTCAAAACCATTTTCAATACCAAAATACATAAAAGAGTATATGGTATTTATTTTATTCTAAAAACATTACGGCTTGTTGAGAAATCCAAAGATCAAATAATACTCGCGGCGGCGGAAAAGGTCGTTGTCACCGCGTACGTTAAAAAAAACATTCCCTTTTGTCGTTTAGTAAAACGCTTCGTAGAAAAAGATTCCTTTTGTATAAAAGTAAAAGTCAAAGGAGTTTATACACCGTATAAAAGAAAGTTGTGTATAAAACGAAATATGCCTCAATTAAAGGAGATTGAGACGAAGTCCCTTACCTTGGGTCCGACTTGACTCGATCGTTCTTTAACGTCCTGAATAATAAACTTGAGTTAATTTATAATTGATTAAGAACCTTTTTAAAGTTCATTATTCCTTTCATATCACTTATTTCCATGTTATAAACATTATGTAACCATTTAAGTTAATAATGTTTGTTTTGTCAATATTTGGTTCTTAAGTCGAAAGTTGACTTATTACAATTACATGTTGTTCATGTGGTCAAAAGTTCGTTATATCCAGAATGAAATTCCTGATTTGGATATCATATATATCATATATATCCAGAATATACATGTATTTATAATATTACATAATCATTTAGAGGTAAGAAATGAAATGCACCGTTCATGGAGACGGTAAGCCGTACGTACGCATGAACGCTACTTTCATTTCTTTGTCATATTAGTGGAATTAAAACTAAATGAGAGGTATGTATATTTTAATTACAGAATTATATTAATCATTTAGATATATCATTAATTATATATATACATTATATACATGTAATTTTAATAGTACATTACATTTGGGGATAATAAATGAAATGCACCGTTCATGGAGACGGTAAGCCGTACGTACGCATGAACACTACTTTCATTTCTATCTCATACTTTAATGGAAAGAAATAATAATGATATAGAGGTATATTATAATTCCAGTATAACATCATATATAATAACTTTAAATCCATCATTTACACGTCCCACACATGGCATTAACGAATCACATCACTTTTAGGGGGCGGTAGTCCGCACTTCCTTAAATGAAGATATCGTGTTTACCCATAATGGAAACCATAAAGGTATGCCAAAAATGAAAAATACAGAAGCTTAAAGAAAACATAAACACATTTTATATCATATATAAGAATAGTGACATCATAATGGCCACCCTTGAAGGTGTTAAATGAGTATTGAACAATCATCGTTTCGGGAGGCAGAATTTCGCCATCCACGGAAACCGTATGTTCTTTAACCATTTGATGTATTTGTGTGAGAGTGTAGCTCAAATAAATATTATAACAACATCCTAGTATATTTAAGATACTTGTGTTGTTACAAAAGAAGTAAATAAAAAGAGTTTAGAGGGTTGGAGAAGCAAAATAAAACAAATGAACAAGAGAGAATGAATTACCTTTAAAAGTGTAACTCCCTTTTGATTTGAGCCTAAAGGCTTCCTTTGAAAGGATTATGCCCAAAGGTAATACTCTAGGATGAGGAGAGGGATGTGGAGAGAGTAATTGGGCAGGGGTTGGCCGAGCAAAAGGCTTGAGAAGTGTGTGAAAAGAGGTAGAGGTGGGGGCCTTTTATAAGAGGAGAGGAGGGGCACTTTTGGAAAGTAAGGAAATATTACTTTATTTGAAAATGTGTTTCGGTTTTAAAAGGTCCCACATTGATATAATTCGTGGATAAGGTGATAAGGGTTCGAAATCCACTCATCCAATTTATTTTTTCCATGTGTAGGGTTTATATTTTTCATTATCTTTCCATTTTATTTAAATCGTCAAATAATGATGTCATCGTTGCATCATTATTATGTCATATATAATTTAATTTATTTAATGTCTAAAAATTATAAAAAAAATAATATGATGTAGGAAATCGTTTTAGGTTTCCAATGACTATTTATAATCAAAAGTTGGACTTGTATAACCCCACTGAAAAATTATTTTAGTAAAACATTTTATGTTAGTGTCATTTTCACATTAACATTAAATAAAAATATATTAATGTCATTTTCCATCTAATGTGGCTCCATGGGGTCCCCAAGTTGGACCATGGCTTGTCTTGGTCGGCCATGACTCACCCAATAGGTTTAGGACAAGTTTCATGGTGTTTTCACATTCTTATAATACCATTTTTACCTTAAACTACACTAATTACCTCTAATCGCGATTAAAAACTTAATAACTTACTATTCACCAAAAAATATTTTAATCTCATTGAACCACATTTTACTTCTTAATGACAACCATGTATGTCTGATTTTCAAAATTCAATACACATTAGTGGTAAACTTTCATTTAACTGAAAAATCAGTTTGCTTGATTACCACTTAGTGGTTTCACTATTCATCGAAAATTGAAGTTTTTCAGAAAATTACCAAAAATTCACCCTAAGCTATATTTGATATTCCGAATTCAAAAATGAAGTCCATTTTACAAAATTCAAAACATATAAGTCAAATTAATTAATTTAATAATTAATTCCCGCTGTCATGACAAATAGCGTGTTTTTGTGAAATAATAAGTATCAAAAGATTGACACCAGTTTAAGTCCAATTTCAAAGTGAAATTGATTCCAATGACCACCATTGGATTAACTGGTAAAAATATTTTCAAATTTCACTTTAAAACCAATTAAAATAATAATCTAATCATATAAATAATTTAGATTAAAAAGAGGTTTTGAATTAAAATACAAATTTTAAACTATTCATAAAAAAATGAACTTTATCAGAAAGGTACCAAAAATTTACACAAAGTAAATTTTGATGTCCCGATTCTAAAGAAGAGTTATATTTGGTCCAAAATAAAGTATAAGAGTGATCAAAACTATATTTAATGATGGTTCACCATTAAAAGGTGATAAGTGAACCTTTAGTGAAAATTAGAGTATATATGCCCTAAAATTGAACTCTTTCCGTATTTTAAGCCTTTATCTTTTATTGGGTAAATGTATAAACATTTAAAAACATATCTAATCATATTTTAGTTATTTCTATCCATTCCCTCCAGTACAACGGCTACTTGTTAACTAACATTTAAAATAATATTATTTTATTACTAGTGTGCTACGTAAGTTTCAAAGAAACTCATCGTTGCGTATCGGGTACGCTATCGAACATAGCAACCCCTTTAAAAAAAAATTAATATTTAATTCGTAAATATTAATAAATATGAAAATTCTTTATTCTTTATTTACCTGGGATGTTACAGAATTTATAATCTATTTGAATTATATATATATATATATATATATTTTATCATAGTCTATGTTTGTTGAATTATCTCTAATTTACTCATCCAAACATCAAAAAATTTTAACATCAAAACTTGATGGATTATACCACAAATGCAATGACTTGTTTTCAAACAAAAATGTTAATAAAATAAATGAACCATAAATCATGACCTCCTTGTATGAATACCATATTATCCTGATTTTATGAATTTTATAATGTTATGTTTTTTGGTTATTCTTTTTTACTAGTTAGACTCTTCTTGGGGAAGAAAAATTTAAACACTGTATTATATCCACCATTTACATTGTTTTATACATCCCATTACTAATACACTTCCATTTCCTCAAATAATTTTTATTTAATTGTTATCTATTTCCATAAATAAATTATTAAAAAATTATAATTTTGTTTTGATGGTACTTTATTCTTTAGTGATTCTAGGAAAAGATAATCTAATGAATTGTTTATCTTATTTCAATTGAGTAGAATTATTTTATATAGGAATCCTTCCTCAGAAATTTTGTTTCCAAATATCATTTCTTTCTTGATTTTGAGATATCCAAATTTTTCATTTACTCACTTTCTAGTTTTACTTATAAATCAAGACATGTTGTATGAAGAGTGTTCTTATTATCTCTAATCAATAAACTTTCTCTTAATAATCTTATTCTAAAATTCTAAATGTCTTCATCAATTATCATACTATTTTTATAAATAAATGTGTCATTTTCATTGATTATTTTTTATATAACATCAACTTATTAATTTTTCACATAAATTAAATTAAACTTGTTCTCCACAAATGCTTGGATATTCTCTTCAATATTATTAATGATCCCATTATACTTTTAAACTTATTTGATTCATTCATTTTGAAATTTTAAAGATCTCTATTCAGGATCCATATTTAATAATTATAAGTTTCTAACCTATTTGGAGAGATTTTTACATGTTTTAAATTTATTTTAAAATTATTTTTCATACTATTTTAGATATTATTGAATAAGGGTAATTTTTTTAATGATTTTAAAAAGTACACAAATTAAAGAAATTAATTATTCTAGAAAAAAATATAGAAATTCATTTAATCCATCAACAGAAATAGCTATTGACATATGATCACCCCCTATAGTGCATGGATCTTTGTTAGTATGTGTTTAAATGGAATTTACAAATACCTCATAATCACTTGAGTTTCCTTAACATTTAATGTATAAGTTTTTTCCACGGAAGTTTTGGTAGATATAACAACATGTTATTCTCTTTCTAAGATTTTTTTATTATTTTCATAAAGAACATGAAACATTATCTTCTATTCTCTAGAGTGAAATATTATCCATTATATATTATTATTTATTTTATATGTTCAATGTATTATAGGTATAGATGTTGATATTGTTTGAAAAGGGAATAGAATCTAACTTTTCAATATGAGTTGAAATTGAATTCTCTTTATAAAATTATACAAATATACATATTACAATGAATTTATAAAGACACTAAAATATTCAAAAATAGAAAATATTCAAAAATAGATATAAATTTTTCATAAAATAAGGACTAATACAAATTTATGGGACCAATTAGGGATTTATACAACACTATGAGGGGCTTAATCAGTGTTTATGGTCTTGAATCAAATTTATAAATTTTTAGCCCTTTTAATTTTACCTCTTTCACATATTAAGTTGATTGGTTCTATTTTTATCCCTTGTTACATTATATATTTTAATAAACGCATTAAAAGACACCCATATATAAAACTATCAATTTACAAGGTTCATTATTCAAAATGAAAGGCTACTCCTCGATGTGATTCAATATTTCCAACATCACATGACCCACTAATATCAACTTGTGAGATATAAATGAGCATATATTCTCTTTGAAACTCTTTTTTTCAGGTCTATAAATAGTGGTTCAGTGCATCCCATATAGAAATACATCCCATGCTATATGATGGTAAAATATTTGGGTAATAATTTAAAATTACATTACCAATTTACACTTTTACAACTTGTTGATTTAATACCTAGATATTATTTCTCTTCACATACTACATTCCTAATAGTTTACAAGAAATTATAAATCTTTTTAATGCATTTTATCACACACACACACACACACACTTCTTCATAAAAGTGTAAAATAAGTAATGTTAATCCTTTATTTACTTTATTCTATTAAAACTGAAATATATAGAAATATCTACTTATTATTATGAAATATTCTAAATAATAGTCATTGACCCATGAATAAAATTTGATTATTTTTTAATATATTCAACACATTGATTTCTTATATTATATTTTTAGTCGCATCTCATATATTTTTTGATGTAATTATTTTATGGACATTATTTGGAAGAACCTTTTTGAGGATGATAATGCAGATAGTAAAAAAATTGTTGCATGTTGTATGGTGCATAAATATTGAATTGAAATATTATTATGTAAAAGGAAATAAGAAGTAGTATATCTAAACACATATATCTGAACACACCCACATGCACCTTTAAAAAGTAAAATTAATTCCTTATTATGATTTGGAATTTAATAACATCACAGGATGTGCTATAATAAAATTTTATATATAGGATAAAAGGGTTTATCGTTGAAACAAAAATTTTCTCATCTCAATGTAATTATTACTTTCATCTCAAACACAAGTTAATGAGGCACATTTCAATTATAAATTATAGGAGTAACAATAGAAAATTCCTTCATAGATTTATACTTCTAAAATTTATTGATATGTTTCTTTAATTTTATTCTTCTTACTATATTAGTTTATGAGTTTATTACAATCACTTATTCTACTTTTATATGCATGATATCACCACATTAAAAACTCTTCTTCTTAACAATATTAAATCTATAATGAAACTTCTTCCTTATCATATATTTCTTAAACTAAAAGGCATTATAGCCTTTACTTCTTTATCCGTCATATTTTATTTCTACTTCACTGAAATAAGACAATATTGGATCACTTATCTTTTATCTTTGTTAAAATTATTTCCTAGAATATTTTAAGTGTAAAATATCTTATCCTCCAAGATACAAATATTTTGCATTCAATATTTTATTTGATCACACAGACAATATTTTTTGTCTTTAAATGGAAATATATATTTACTATTACTATCAGTTTCATCATTAGTAACTAGTCCTAAATCATATCCATGTCATTTATTTTAGAATTTACTATACCACATAAATACCTTGAATTCAAATGTCCATTAATTTTTCCCTTTCAAAAATCTTGTTATATCAACCATTATATAAATTCATATATACTGAAAATAAATATTTACCATATAAATATTTTCTTTATTTATTAATTCATAAGATATATAATAACAGTTACATGTTTTCTTCAATTGAAATCTTTCGTCCATGTTATAATTTTATTATTTTCCGGAAATAGGCCCCAACATACCCTTACACATGAATTAAAAAAATTTATATAAAATATTGTGGATCTTTAATTCTTGGAATGAAACTCCAAAAAATTATTTTTCCTTATTCATCATCTACTAGAGAAATGATATATATCTCATGATGTTTTTACTAATGAATATTAGAATACCTGACAACTACTGGTTTTGATCTCTTGATCCCAAAAATATTATAAGTTTCAATTTTTACAGATCATAATATGTCAATTGGAATATCAATATTACCATTATTGATAGACAATAGTACTTTTATAAAAACTAGGGGTCAATAGACCCTTACATTGGTTGTTCTTTTCTGAGTTACCTTTAGGTATAGTTTAGATGAATATTATGTTGTATGTATAAATACAGAGTTGGATTTATAAAAACTAGGGTTAAATGTATGTAGATATCATATCTATGGGGTTAAATTTATGTATAAAACATATATTTAATATAAATTTTATGAAGTATCAGGTATAGAGATGATGACCCTATCACATAGTTTAAGTTATATTTATGCAGTTGCTCTTATCCAAATTTCATCTCCAAAATTTAAAACCCTTTTAAGATAACTTGAAACCATATAAAAATAAACTCTAGAAACATAAAAACCATTATCAACTAATTACATCAAGAATTGTTTTCACCATATATAAACTCAGATCATTTTACGTTACGAAATTACTCTTTTGAACATTAATATGACACTTCTGAAGGGATGTTTTGTTCTTTCCAAATACACTTATATATTTTTCTACTCAAACTGAGAAATTATTAACATATTAATAAATCACAAAATAACTTCAAAACACCTCAAAATCTCTTTCAATTTCCTCCAAAAATCTTCAAATATTCCATCATTCATCACTCAACACATTCAACCTTCCCTGTAATTTTTATATTATTTTAACTTCCTTAACCTCATAAAAAATATAGCATTCATCATGTTAATATATATAGATCTTCTAAATTAATAATTATAATGATATAAAAATTATTATTCTAAATTCCTTATGGAACATTAAATCATAACACGCCTAAAGAATTATATTTAATATAAATAGATATCACATGTTCTAGGGAAATTACTCTATCATTTAATCATATAGATAAGTTTAAATAACTTCAAAAAATGAATTATGAAATGTACATTCCAATTTTTATAAAAATAATAAGTATTAAAAAAATATTTGGATAACTTATTCTTTAATAATAGGCTTGTATTCTAACCACCATGTAAGAACTTCTACATCACATCAATTCTTCTTCAACTTAATGAAAATTTTTTTAATTCATAATTCATTTACTTTAACAACCATTGGAAGAAGGTATATCACAAACAATGTGGGACTAAAAATGACACTAAAATATGGCCTATAATATGAGATACTCATAATAAAGGAGAGTTTAGGAAGATATGTTGGTGATATTTGTACACATTTTGAGGGAAATAATACTTTAATACTAGAAATTGGGGGGGATTAAATGTTGAGACTTTTAATTATAAGTTCATGATCATATGGAGTATCCTTGTGGTTTTATTGAATTAAAATTATTTTAGATGGTGAAATCATATAACCTATTTTAGAAATGGATTTACATGATGCTTTTGGTATTCTTCTAAATATTGTTTATCTTTTTTATCAGATGCATTCTTTTTCTCATAGGGTAGTATTTTTTTAAAATACTCGATGTCCATAATTTTAATGATTTTCTTCACTTGTATATAATGTATTTGGTAAGTTGACCATTAAAATGAACAATATCAGATGAGTTACAACCCAAGAATCCTAAGAATTATTCATCATAAAGGAGTGGTGATAAAATCTTTTTGTTTCCAAATTTTTTGCAACAAATTTTAAAATATCATTAATTATCCAAATTTATCTCTAATGGAGGGGGATTATCGATGAATTAAAACCATGATGTAATATGATGGTGTAAATGGTCTGTATACACCTTGGTTTCATAGAATAATGAACTAATATGAGTTTTTTAGCCTGATTGATACCAATATTCCTAGAAATTTGTTCCAGATAGATGATATTTCTGATGGATTACTATAGTTCATTGTACTAGATAACTCTTGGAATAACTAGAGGTAGGTAATGGAGTTTCAAAAAGCACTATAATTTGTTAAGAGTGGGTCCATTGGAATTGTACATAGTGCACCTAGATGATGAGACTTTAAAAAATTTATAAACAAGATACTATTTTGTTTTTTTTGGATTTACTTCCTAATTATGTAATCAGATGTTTTCATGACTAATTGAATAACATGTCGTCATCTAAAATTTTTAGTTGGAATTTTTTATTATGGTATTGGATGATTGTATTTGTGATGGAGAACCATATGGGTACTATAAACGGTAAAACGAAGTTGGATGGTTTGGGGTTTAGTGAAATCTATGGAAATATTAATTATGTGGGAGATTTTTGGGATTAACTATAAAAGAACTATCAATTGAAATATTATTCATTTTTTTATGAGAATCATTATTGGTTTAATTCTAGTGATTCCCTAAAGCTTATCCTCTAAAAGATACACTTGGAAGAATCTAATGGAGAGAGTACACCATCACCATAGATTTCCAGATTTAGTTCAATGAAATTTTACATTATAGAAGTAGTTCGATGCATATTATTGAATGAATGGTATTTAATGTAAGCATCACATCAGTGGTGACTAATTAGATGAATGTGGAAAAAGATTCATCTAGATAAATGCACCCAAAAAGGATAATATGTGTCATAGTACTGAGTGTTGTTGTAGAAAAGGTAGTTCTGAATACATCCTAGAATTCTAGAGGAGGCGGGGGATTAATAAAATTTTACACCTATATACGGGTCACTAATTATTACACATAAGGGTCATGGATGTTTAAAAAATTAATAATTAAGAGTTCATTATTCAGTTGATGAAATGGTAGTAATAAATACATTAGATTTTGGTATTTATTGTAGGAGTATCAATTGAAAATAAAAAGAAATTATGATATAATGTTAGCCATAAATGTCAAGGTTTGGTTCCAAATAAGTTTCATATGTGCAAGTATTAAATTCATAACAGCGCATTAGAAGTTTGAGTGTTGAGGTTGGAGTACCCTTGTTCTGGAGTCCCTAAGTGTAACACCCCAATCTTCTATGGTACGCTTGTCTTTGAATAATACAATAGCGTGTGTTATACGTAACTTCGAGTTCTAACACACCACAACCAATCAAACTAGTCGTTATTAATAGTAATACCCACTTTTCCAAATCTTATACATTTTATATTTCAAAATTAACTTCATTTTTGTATTTGGAATATCTAAATTAGCTTAAGGTGAATTTTTGGTACTTTTCTGACAACTTTCACATTTTGATGAATAGTGAAAATTACTAAATTTTAATTAAAAACAACTTTTTTAATCGAAATAAATAATAGTGATAAATTATGAATTTTAGTGGTTTTAAAGTTTATTTAGAATATATTTCTACCATATAATACAATTTTGGTCATTGGACGTAATTTCACATTTAAACCGAACATAAACAAGTGTCAATCTTTTGATAGTTATTATTTCTTAAAAACACGCTTTTTTTTTTGACAGTGGGAATTAATTTTAAATTAATTTCTTCCACTTATGTGTTTTGAATTTATAAAAATGGATTCCATATTTATAATCAGGAGGTCCAAATTTTTTAAATAGGTAACTTTTATTTTTATACATTTTGAATAATTCGGTAAATATTTAATTTACCATGGTTAAAGAGTAAATCCGGTAAATAATGGTAAACAAATAATATTATAATAATAATAAATTACCCTAAAATGTGTCCTAACCCTATTTTTTGATACATGTCTGACCATGGGAATCTTTGGGTCGATTTTGGGACCCCATGGAGCCACTTTTAATTGATAATGACACTTTATATTAATTAAGTTAAAGTAAATATAAAAATGACATAAGCATATATCTTTTAGAAAAACAATTTTTACATAGGGTTATATATGTTATATTTTCGACTATAAATATTAATTATAAATATAAAAACATTTCCTACATAATGGGACTTTATTTATAATTTTTAGACATTGAATAATTAAATTTATTTATGACACAATAATGATGCAATATTTTCCTTATTAATGAATGAATCAAATATTTGGTATTATAAATGTTAAAATAAATATAATTTGAAAGTTTTGATGACATCAAAAAAAATTATTGGTTAATATGACATTTTAGGATTAATTAAATGAGTTGGTTAGAATTAATAAAGTTTTTAAGACTTAAAAAAATCAATTATTAAATAGTGTCAAAATTGACATAAAAGAGTTTTTAAAGCAAATATTATATTAATAATTGATATTATATTCCTAATAATAAAAGGTTTGGCCAAATAACTTATATAATGATAGGTGTATCAATAATGGACCACTTATGGGTCTCTTGGAAGTATATAGTAAGTTTATTAACTATATAATATAAAAATACAAAGAGACATGGTAAATGTCAAACTAATTAACAAAGAGTTAAAACTAAAAGATAAGGTTAACATAGTGACCCAAACCTGTCTAAAACCTATTGGTTGAGTGGTTTTATAACTATACCCACATTAAACATTAAATAATCCACTTTGGAGAAATTATAAACCGAACATGAATTTATTATAAAATAATATTTCTAGTTTTTCCTAAGGTGCCCCTCACCCCTTTTATAAAAAAGGAAATTCCCCTTACCTCTAATTCACACCTTTAAAGACTTTTGGATCAGACAAACCCTACTAAAATATCATCCCAACTTACCTCACTTCATCCTAGAGGCCTTTCTTTAGTCATAAATCCAACTTAAGGAGCCCTTTTGATCAAATCAAAAGGAAGAACCTGAAGAAGAGGTAATGATTTCACCACCCTCTTTCAAGTTCCTTTATTCTTCCACTTCTTCTTTCATTTTTATTTCCATTATAAAATAATAACTCCAATATATTCTATATAATGAGATGTTATTATAAATATGGTACAACAATATTCAGTATTCTATCCATCCTTTGAATGACATGTCACCATATGTGCATACGTATGACTTACCGTCTCCATGTCGTGGTGTAATTGTTATTCAAAACATTATTATTTTGATGGGTATGATAATGAAGTTTAATTCATGTAAATAATAAATATAACATGATAATTATTTTTTATATATGATATACCATCCAATTATACATTATTTTAATATCAAAATAATGATATTGTCGCTCGTACGTACGTACGGACTACTGTCTCCACGAACGCGATGAGATTCATTCCCCATCGTATCCATGAAAGTCCAATTCTCATTTGATGATTAAAAATAATTTTTAAGGACTTGATATCTTTCTGTATATGAATAATATACAACCTATCCATAATAAACACAACTTATGTAACAAAACATATAAAAGAAAATGAGTAATCTAACACCCGAAACGACGATAATACTAAGATATTATTTACAAAGCAATGTTAAAAGATCATATATGATATCATATTAATGTATATGATTCTAGTATAATTTAATAAAAATTATTTCACCATTATACAGGAGGTTAACCTACCCCCAACCAAGGAAAAGTACAAGGTAAGGGTTTATTTCATAATCTCTTCATTATCCGAGGTTATTTATACGTAATTATCTACTAGGACCTCTTTATCATCCACATACATGTTTCTTAAAAATGTATTTCAAATCATTCTTACTATTTTATATACTATGGGTTAAATTAATCTAAACCATTTTTTACTTTTTATAAGATGTTTATAAATCAATCTTTACATCGTTTTCCAAACAAGGTCATTTTTTAACCATTTCGACAAAATTAAGGTAAGAATGTCCTTTTTAACTTATACGGCGAGTGCGGCTATTTTCCGCCATTATAAAATCGTAGAAGATTACCTTACAAGCTTATAAGGATATTTTAAAAATAAATTTTTTATTTTATAATTGTGTAACTTTTAAATGATTTCATAAAAAAAGAGATATTTTCCTCAAATAGTTTTGATTTCATCTATGTCAACATCCTTCGATGGATTTTATGATTAGTTGAAGTTGATTTATTATGATACAAAACTTCCATAATGTATTAAAGGTTTTGTGATATGTTTGACTTTGGATGTGTTATTTTTATACCATTAATGGTTTATGGAGAAAGTATTGACATTTCATATACTATTTTAAATATAAATGTTTATGTTATATTTAAACCAGTTCATATGAGGAATGCATTGGACATAATAAGTGACGGGTAGAGACCTCTATAGCTCCTCGATGCATCGGTAGGTCTTATGAGACAAAATAGTGTCTTGGAACAAGTCCTTGACAAAATATTATTTGTAGTCTTGGCACAAGGCCTTGAATATGTGGTTATGATAGTCTGGCATTATGCATTCCATCATTATGAAAGTGGTTATTGATATTGTATGTGATTATTCGACTAGTAGAATATCCATGTGAATAAGTAAATGGAATTATTTAATTTTATTTCTGACATATTATGCTGAAGTTCAAGTTTAAAAGGCTTTTGTTTTAGTTATACATTGCCTTAAATGTTTATGCTTACTTATGAAAGTTTCCACTATATTGTTATCCTTACTGGGCGTCTAAGCTCACCCCTTTCTATGTTTTATTTTTTCCAATATGTGAAGAAGTATTTTATGAATTACCTACAGAGATAGTATGAGGTGATATGAATGTGGTATATGAAGACAATATGTTGTTGTAGATTTTATTTTATGATGTAATTTAAGACTTATGAATGTATCTAGTGTTTCTAAGGCTACTAAACTAACCGGTCTTTCGAGAGTTGATCTTTTGTGATCATGCCAATGTTATTTAATAATGCAACGACTCTGGGTAACTGGGGTCGGGGTGTTATAGTTGGTATCAATGGAATTTTATTACAAACTTTGGAAGTTAGATTTAGATAAACTCTGATTAGAGCACATAGACCTAAGATGGACTTTAAGGATTAGTATAGAAGAACTTCCTAGAATTTTGGTATTATAGAGATTTTGTGAGTTTTCTGAGCAATACATACCTGTCTGGATACGAGCACGTAGAGGTGGCTCTGACATAGATGTACCTAGGGGTAAAACCCGAAAACACCGCTTTGAGCTAGACTCGAATGGTAATTGGTGCACGACAATGGGCCTAGCTACACACTTGGTTACGACACTCCCGTGTGATATGCTTAGGATGATTCTCATTTTCTTTATGAACCATTATGAAGTGTTTATGAGTTTATACATCCTCAAAGAAAACATTTTTATGATTATGGATTATATCCATAAACTGTTCAATTTATGTTAGGTATTTTACATGTTTGGAATTATTCATTGCAATTTATAAACTGACCTAGTGTATGCCATTGTATAGAAATGGCGCCCAGTAGAAGGAATGTGAACTCTAGCTTTACATGTGATCCAATGAGTAAGAAGGATCATATCTTCCACGGTATTATGCCAACATTTTGAATGGAAACAGTCTCTCATGTTTTCTCAACATATGAATAAATAGTATCATCAGTTAATAAGATAAGTAAATAATTCTCTGAGTCCTATGTCTTTGAAGGGATGCAAGAGAAGAAAAGGATGGAAGAGAGAAAGAAGGATAAAGGGAAGGGGGAAAAGAAGAATTTTCCCATATGTGATAACTGTGGGAAGAAACACCCTGGAACTTTCCTGAAGTGAATGAGATTTTTTTATAAGTGTGGAGAAAAAGGACACCAAGTACATGACAGAAAGGGTAAGAAAAAGGTTTTAAATGTACAATGCTTCATCTGTAAGGAGTTGGGACACTACGCGAACGAATGTCCAAATCATCAGAGTATTCCCCAAATGATGCTATTGAGTAATAATCAAGTTATGATACTACCTTAGATGAAGAAGAATGACATGTGTTCTTATGTTGTTATTATAGGATTATTTCATTTGAGTGTTGTATCAACAATATACTGGTTATGTGAATTATGGAGATAAATAAGGATTGTACTCCAGTACTATTTTATTGAGGATTTGAGATTATATGGTGTAAGAAAAGTGACTTAATAGTGAGATACACTTTTGGTAAAATACAAGGTTGAAGGAAAGGTAATCTTTAATATGGTCCTGATAATGAGGTATTAATTTTGGAATAAGAGATGGTTGATTTTAATAAATTATATTAGATATTCTTGAATACCTTGAAACTGATTAATGATTTTTCATTGTTGGAGTTTACAACATTTTTGGATAGAAGGAGTATATCCTGTATTCTGTAAATAATAAGGAAGCATGAATGTAATCAATAAGGTTTTATGGTAATTTAGGATGTTACCATGTTTTAAAATAATACATGATGAAGGTGTTCACATGTTATTACATGGAAAAAGGATCTTAATTGTGTTTAACTTCCTTATAAATTTCGGACTGTGATTTTGGATAGAAGTATTTTGGATAAGTCTAAAGGTTGGAATGGATTAAGTTTGAAAGGTTATTTTTTGATTTTTATAAAAGGACAACACGCAGACCGTGTGACAACCTGTTGCGTCGGACAAAGCTGCAGGAATCGAACCCACAACCATAGTGGGATTGAGATTTATCGCCTACCACTGGACTACGTGAAGTCCCTGGATTGTATAATGTGGTTTATTTTTTTAAAGGGTCTGATATGTGAATTATAAATTCATTATATTTGGAACCCTATACGATTTGGATAAATAAAGTATTTTTGAGTTGTATTATGTTTTGGAGTGAAAGATGAGTTTGTGGTAGAAATTTATTAATGGATAAAACTCTAATTATAAAGTAAGTATATCTCCTTATGATCTTATCCAATCTCATAAATAAATTCCTCAACATTATGAAAAGGAACTTAGAACAAAAAACATTGTCCTAGATGGTACCTTAGATCATCACAAATTGATGGCTTTGTGATTGTTGGCCTTTTCATATCCATGTTCTCTACCACTCTCCGTTAGATATTGATGGTTATACTTCTCTTCCATATCCATGTTTTTCTACATGGAACCCTATTATGTGTTATTTTTGGTAACCTTCATACTTACTACTCTTTATTTTAAATAGAGCCCTCATTAATCCATTTTTTGATATGGGATTTCAACTAAGATATTTTGAAATATCAACCCCATGTTTCCAATACCAATCATAAATTGCGAGGATTCAATTTATTGAAGTAGGGGAGAATGTGACACCCCAATCTTCCATGGTACACTTCTCTTTGAATAATACAATAGCCTGTGTTATATGCAACTTCGAGTTCTAACACACCACAACCAATCAAAATAGCCATTATTAATAGTAATACCCAATTTTTTAAATTTTATACAATTTATGTTTCAAAATAGACTTCATTTTTGGATTCGGAATATCAAAATTATCTTAGGGTGAATTTTTGGTACTTTTCAGATAACTTTCATATTTTGATGAATAATGAAAATTATTAAATTTTAATTATAATCAAATTTTTTAATCAAAATAATTAATAGTAATAAATTATGAATTTTAGTGATTTTAAAGTATATTTTGAATATATTTTTACCATTTAATACAATGTTGGTCATTTGACGTAATATCACATTTAAACCGGATATAAATAAGTGTCAATCTTTTGATAATTATTTTTTCTTAAAAACACGTTTTTGTTTTGATAGTGAGAAATAATTTTAAATTAATTTTTGCTACTTCTGTGTTTTGAATTTATAAAAATGGATTCCATATTTATAATCAGGAGGTAAAAATTGTGTAAATAGGTAACTTTTATTTTTAGACAATTTTAATAATTACTTTGGTAAATATTTTATTTACCATGGTTAAAGGGTAAATCTGGTAAATAAGGGTAAAAAAATAATATAATAATAACAATAAATTACCCTAAAACGTGTCTTAACCCTATTTTTTGATACATGTCCAACCATGGGAATATTTGGGTCGATTTTGGGACCCCATGGAGCCACTTGTAAGTGATAATGACACTTTATATTAATTATGTTAAAGTAAATACAAAAATGACATAAGCATATATCTTTTAGCAAAATAATTTTTTACATAGGGTTATATATGTTATATTTTAATCTATAAATATTCATTAGAAATATAAAAATATTTCCTACATAATGAGATTTTATTTATAATATTTATACATTGAATAATTAAATTTATTTATGACTCAATAATGATGCAGTATTTTCTTTATTAATGAAAGAATCAAATAATTGGTATTATAAATGTTAAAATAAATATAATTTGAAAGTCTTGATGACAAAAAAAAATTTATTGGTTAATATGACATTTTATGATTACTTAAATGAATTTGGTTTTAATTAAAAAGTTTTTTAGGAGTTTAACAAAAATCAATTATTAAATAGTGTCAAAATTGACATAAAAAAGTTTTTAAAGAAAATATTATATTATTAATTGATATTCTATTACTAAAAATATAAGGTTCGGCCAAAATACTTATATAATGATAGGTATATCATTAATGGACCACTTTATGGTTTCTTGGAAGTATATAGTATGTTTATTAACTATATAATATAAAAATACAAAGAGACATGGTAAATGTCAAACTAATTAACTAAGAGTTAAAACTAAACGATAAGGTTTATATAGTGACCCAAACCTGTCTAAAACCTATTTGTTGAATGGTTTTACACCTATCCACACCCTAAACATTAAATAATACACTTTGGAGCCATTAGAAACCGAATATGAATTTATTATAAAATAATAGTTCTAGCTTTTCCTAAGGTGCCCCTCACCCCTCTTATAAAAAGGGCACTTCCCCTTCCCTCTAATTCACACCTTAAAAGCCTTTTGGCTTGACCAAAACCTACCCAAATATCCTTCAAACTTCCCTAAATTCATCCTAGATGCCTTCCTTTAGTCATAAATCCAACTTAAGTATCCCTTTTGATCAAATCAAAAGGAAGAAGCAGAAGAAGAGGTAATGATTTCACCACCCTCTTTCAAGTTCCTTTCTTCTTCCACTTCTTCTTTATTTTTTATTTCCATTATAAAATAATAAATAAAGTATATTCTAAATACTTTGATGTTATTATAAATATGGTACAACCATATTCAGTATTCTATCCATCTTTGGAATGACATGTCACCATACGTGCGTACGTACGACTTACCGTCTCCACGTCGTGGTGTGATTGTTAGTCAAAACATTATTATTTTGATGGGTATGATAATGATGTGTAATTAATGTAAATAATAAATATAACATGATAATGATTCTGTATATATGATATAAAATCCAATTATATATTATTTTAATATCAAAAGAATGATATTGTCGCTCATGTGTACGTACGGACTACCGTCTCCACGAACGCGATGAGATTCATTCCCCATCATATCAATGAAAGTATAATTATCATTTGATGATTAAAAATAACTTTTAAGGACTTAATATCACTTTATATATGAATAATATACAAACTATCCATAACAAACACGGCTTATGTGACAAAACATATAAAATAAAAGGAGTAAGTTAACACCTGAAACGACGATAATACTAAGATATTATTTAAAAAGCAATGTTAAAAGATCATATATGATATCATATTAATGTATATGATTATTATATAATTTAATAAAAATTATTTCACCATTATACAGGAGGTTAACCTACCCTCAATCAAAGAAAAGTACAAGGTAACAGTTTATTTCACAATCTCTTCATTATCTAAGGTTGTTTATACGTAATTATCCACTGGGACCTCTTTATTATCCACATCCATGTTTCTTAAAAATATATTTCAAATTGTTCTTACTATTTTATAGACTATGGGTTAAAGTCATTTATACCCTTGTTGAATTTTTATAAGATTTTTATAAAGGAATCATTCCGTCGTTTTCCAAAGAAGGTCATTTTTAACCTTTTCGACAAAATTAAGGTAAGAATGTCTTTTTTAACTTACATGGCAGGTGCGGCTATTTTCCGCCATTATAAAATCGTCGAAGATTCCATTACAAGATTATAAGGATATTTTAAAAATAAATGTTTTATTTTATAATTATGTAACTTTTAAATGATTTAAAAAAAGAGATGTTTTTCTCAAATAGTTTTCATTTCATCTATGTCAACATCCTTTGAAGGATTTTAAGATTATTTGAAGTTGATTTATTATGACTCAAAACTTCCATATTGTATTGAAGGTTTTGTGATATGTTTGATTGTGGATGTGTTATTTTTATACCATTCATGGTTTATGGAGAAAGTATTGACATTTCGTATACTATTTTTAATAATAATGATTATGTTATGTTTAAACCTGTTCATACGAGGAATTCATTGGACTTAATAAGTGATGGGTGGAGCCCACTATAGCTCCCCGATGCATCAGTAGGTCTCAGGAGAAAAAATAGTGTCATGGAACAAGGCCTTGACAAAATCTTATTTTTAGTCTTGGCACAAGGCCTTGACTATGTGGTTATGATAGTGTGGTATTATGCTTTCCATCATTATGAAAATGGTTATTGATATTGCATGTGATTATTCGACTAGTAGAATGTCCATGTGAATAATTAAATGGAATTATTTCATTTTATTTCTACCATATTATGCTGAAGTTCAAGTTTAAAAGGCATATTTTAGTTATACATTTCCTTAAATGTTTATGCTTATTTATTAATGTTTCTGCTATATTGTTATCCTTACTAGGAATCTGAGCTCACCTATTTCTATGTTTTATTTTTCCCAGGATGTGAAGAAGTATTTTATGAATGACCTGCAGGGATAGTATGAGGGGATATGAGTGTGGTCTATGGAGACACGATGTTGTTGTAGTTTTCATTTTATGATGTAATGTAAGACTTATGAATGTATCTAGTGTTTCTAAGGCTACTAAACTCATCGGTCTTTCGAGACTTGATCTTTTGTGATCATGCCAATATTATGTAATAATGCACCGACTCTGGGTAACTAGGGTCGGGACATTACATTAAGCCTGAAGGATACTGGTCATATTTCCTAATAGAGAAATATCAAAAGGAGGTGGATTGAAAGATATTGTATAGTGACCTAGAATTAACATACATGGATATTAAATAATTTAATATTATTATTCATTAAATTACCAAAGTACATGCCCAAGGACTCTAGTTGTTTAGTGTCTTTGGAAACATGGATACGTAATCATCAATCTTGGTGAAATATCTTCAACGTCTCCAGTAAATATGTTCCCCTACAGTAATCCTACATAAAAAATTTCTTCATAACATGGGGAAAAGAAACAATAGAATGGGGTGAGCTCAGATGATCAGTAAGGGTAATCAAGTGGCATATGTAAGCACAAAATGAAGAAAAGGATACGAGAACATGATCTTATTAATATAATTTCATAACCTACATATCAAATATCATATACATGAATCTTGGAATATATAGTGGTAGTTCAAAAGAAATTAATTATAAGTAAATGAAATAAAAATATACTTTAGAGAATAAAAATTGCATAAGATATAGAATTATCGAATACACATAAACCTATCCCATTATGAACATGTGTAAATGGAAACAGGTTCACTCATTATGTTATGGATATTAAATCAAGAATTCATATAAACTTATGGACATGAAAATATGCCTTAGAATAACATTGTGAACATATAATATCATTTACTCATAACATTGTGTACATGTAATCATATTCACTGATAACAATGTAAACATGTAATAAGTTTCATACATAACATTGTGAACATGTAATCAGCTTCATGAATAATATTATTGACATTAAATTGGGTCCATGAATAATGTTTTGAACATTTAATCAGGTTAAAGCATAACATTTTGAACACATAATAAGGTTCATTATTAATATTGTGAAAAATTAATTGGGTTCATTCCTAACATATATACTCAAGATCCATCCACCACTACCGAAATTCCCCAGAGGGAGATATTTCTCCCACCCATTACATAATGAAATCATATATATGTGTTCCAAAATATCATTAACATTCATTATATCATAACCCATGAAATGAAATGGGTATTATAAAAACATCATAATATTATACCCTATGGAAAAGATGTAGTTTTTAGAATCATTTAATCATATAATAACCCATGAAATGAAGTGTGTTTCATAATAATTTTATCATGGTATAACCCGTTGAATAGAAAATTGTTTCATAAGAGTGTTTTCATCATAACATAAACCATTAAAGGAAATTATAGGAATGGTTTCCAGTGATTTTTTCTACAATAAATCCTACACTATATAAAATCATGTCATATTATATGGAAAATAATTTTGAAATATATTTTAAAAAACATTATTAGGTAAAATATCCTTTCCTCTTTGAAAAAAACATTTGAAAACAGAAAAAAAAATTGAAAACACTTTTCAATGGAAATAACATTGTAAACATAAAAAGGAAAATTTGAAATGCATTTTATTTATTTTTAAAATAATAAATAATTTTTTAACTAATTTTAATTTAAAATTATATTAAAAGTTAATTTAAAAAAAATTAAAACCCGTTTATATAAATCATGGTTTATGAATAAACTTTATTTCTCATAGAAGAAACAAATAAGGCCATATTTACTTAAAAAACTTTTCATAATCATATTATTTAACAAAGAGTTGAAAATGTTATCATTACATAAAAATATAATTAATAAAAATAGTATAATAAAATTCATTGGTGTTCCTAAGAGATGGATCATAATATTTCATATATTTTAGAATGATAAAAAACAATCCTAATAAACCATGAGATTGTAGAAATAAACTATTACCTCTTTGATAACATTGAATCATATTCCCCAAGAAATAATAACATTAAAAAATTGTAAAATGTAATGAAAACAATTATATTATTGATTTAAAATGTAAAATGTAATTATATACACCACATAGAAAAATATAGGTGCATAAACAAGCATGTATCTCAATGAAGGAAAATTGAGATAAAATTACTTTACCGATTTGGAAACATTTGAACCAAAAACACCATGAAAGATACATAAACAAAATGTTATTTGAATCCAAATAATTATAACAATAATAATAATAAAATATATCCATGTTTAGTATACACACCACATATATCAAATAGTTAGTGAAGATGGATTCTATCTTACAGAAAAATAAAAGTGAGATGAAAAACCCCTTACCTTATGTCTTGACATTATTTATACAAGATACGACCTCTTTTAAGGTAAATATAAGTTTATTACACATATATAAAGTTACCATATTCTTATATCTAAAACATATATTATTTTATTATGACTTTATATTACAATTTATTATTCCATGTCAATGTTATGTTTCAGGTAATATCTGATTTGTTTTTCATTTATGATTTGACTTGTTATTCTTGATATTAATACTTTGATTATGATTTAATAATTTATATAATTAAAAAATGATATAAATTATATATATATATATATATTATATTTATATTTTATATAAATTTATAATAATTTTATAACTGATATAAATTTGAAATGGAATACACCATTCATAGAAAGGGTAGGTTTTACGTTTTCATTAACGTTGTTTATGTTCTCTTATCATTTTGGACGAAATAAATTAAATAAAAATAAGCATTAATATATTATCATTATAGTAATATTATAATTTAATATAAATTATATAATTTTTTTAATATCATCTTTAATACATTCCATGAAAATTGTGAACAAACTACATCTCTTTAAGGAGGTGGTTGTCCACACATCCCCAAACTAAGTTATCATATATGTAAAAAATGGAAATAATGAATGTATGTTTTATATATTAATTAAATAAGAATATAAATATCATATATATTTTATAAAAACATTATTTCCATCAAAATTCATAACCATGAGAGATAGTAATAAAAAAATAATGACATGGTTTCATGAGGCGGTAGTTCACCATACAGAAATGATAATTCCATTACCCATTTGATGGAAGTATTTATAGGTGTATGTCTAAAACTTAATATAAAACATATCAGTATATCTATTATAATTGTGTTATTATATAAGAATTAAATAATAATAATAATTAAATGGGTGGTGAAGAATGTAAAACATAAACTTATGTTGAAGATTGTTACATTTTATTGGTTAACTCCTTTTGTCTTGCACCAAAGGGATTCTTTGGTTATATTTAGAAAAATATTGAAGAATCTTGGGTGAGGGGAGGGATTTTTTGAGATTATTTGGGATGGTTTTGGATGATAAAACGTTCCTGATAAGTTTTAAGAAATGGGAAGGGAAAATTTCTTTTTATAGTGGCAGGGAAGTGGCATCCTTATTATTATTAAAAGGTAAAAACTCTTTGTATGTATCACCTACCTAAGGTGCTTTCAAAATGACTTAAATTAGAGTAAATGCAAATTATTTTCTACCCAAACTCCCACCACACAAAATTAAAATCATTTTTATCATTTTTTTCTTAGTCTTTATATTTCTATATATATTTTTTATTTTTTTCATTCATCTAGATAGTTAGTTTTCTAACATATGTAATTCATACAGTAAGAAAACATTAAATTTATAATTATTAGAAAATATATACCAAAATATTATAAAATATTATATCTAATTAATAAAATAAAAATCACATATGTGTTTGAAATTAATTTTAATAAAAATGCATGTAACTTGCAAGAAATATTCTTTAACCCTAACTGTTATAACAAGGTTTTTACTATTTATGGGCCAATATGTTCATTATAATAGATAAATTTTCCAATTAATGGACCATATTTGACATTTATTGAATCTTTTAAATCACTTTTCTAAAGATAACTATTTTTTGTAGTTTTCTTTTATTTAATAAATTATCATTTATTTTATTTAATTATTATCTAAATATTTCATGCATTGGGGTTTGTTAAGAAATTAATGTAATTATATCATCTCTAAAAATTAAATATAATTTTTTAAAATAAAAAAATTATGTTATAATTGAAAATAATATTTATAACCAAACCTATATAGCTTCTTTCATACTTCAATTCGTTTTAAGTATTAATGGTAAGAAAGGTTATTTGTTGCCATTTTCCTTGAATAACTTATTATATTGGACACATTTGGGGAATATTATCCAAATAACTAATAAAAGTAGATACTATGTTTTTTTGGGTTTAAACATTTCCATAAAATTGGGTTTTGGAAAATTTAGTTTCATTTATACACCCTATATTCTATGTTTAATCATTATGTAAGATTGTTTTTACCATAATAATTGTAATTAATTTTAATTACATTCCCTAATAATTTTTTAAGAAATTAAGATTTTATTATTTGAAAAAATATTAATACTAATTCCAAATATTAGTATCCATTTTTAAAAATTAATTTCCCAGAAGTGTCTAAAATTAATTTAAAATTTACCCCACAAACAGTGTGAGACAACAGGTTTTAAAGGAGAAAAGATCAAATGTATGAGCTATTTCTATAACCAATATCAATGATAAATTTAATCCCTAGAACAAAATTGGATATATATTTTTTATAATATAACTAATTATCCTTTAAAACAAAATTAAAATATAATTATACTATATAAATTAATTAGATGAAAATGTATTTTTAATTAAAATTTATTATTTTCACTATTCATCCAAAATTGACGTTTTTTATAAAAATACCTAAAATTCACCCTAAGATAAGGTTGACATTATGAATTAAAAAAATAAAGCTTCTTCTCAAATTGAATTTCTAAATGTGTGTAATATTAATTTTACTATTTTTCATAGAAG
Organism: Viscum album; assembly: GCA_963277665.1. Lineage (NCBI taxonomy): Eukaryota > Viridiplantae > Streptophyta > Magnoliopsida > Santalales > Viscaceae > Viscum > Viscum album. The sequence goes on along the minus strand of OY728150.1, from coordinate 1,824,663,114 downwards.
GATATAGAAAGTATTTCTTTTTAGAAAATAGTATTTTCAAACGTAAAAGGACTTTATAAAAAAATTATATTTTTTCACAAATATTTTTTATTTATATAAAACAATTAGAAATAATATTTAAAAAATAAGTTTTTTCTATTCATATTAAATGTTTAATGTCTATGTTATAACTATCTCATATAAATAATTATAATAATATAATGATGTTTTGTTAAAAGTGAGTGTTTAATGTAACATAAGCCATGTTGGTGTTGCGTGTAGGGAAAGCATATTGTGGATTAGTGTATAAAAAATATTATCTTTGTGTAGAGTGAAATTATATACAACAAATAAAATTTCTATATTCAAAAAATGATCATTAAAACATGGGGTGTTACATTCTATGTCATGACTCGTCCCCTAGGGCCCGTGTCGTGACTACCCTAAGCCCACCTTTTGTGACTAGCACCAGAAAGGCATATTCCTAAATTAGGGAAGGAATTACCTTTAAAACTGTAAACTCACAGACCAAGAACACAACAAAATGCAAACCACGTAGTAAAACTACCGTAGTAAAAGTGTTTACTGAAAGTAAAGAGTCTGGAATACAAGCCCAACTGAAAAGATACAACTACAACAGAATACAACTCCTGAGATCATCCACCATGGATCCCAACTTAAGGGTAGGTACGTCTCGTCTCCATAGGTCTCCGCATCAACCAGTCACCTCTGGGAACCACATGGTCCTGGATCCCTAAAGTCTCATCCAAGCTATTTGTCGTCTGCACAATTCATGATAATGTGCGGACGAAGCCTATGTAGGGTTGAGTATAACAATATATAGTAGAGACCCCAAGACCCCCAAAGGTCTCTCAGAATTCCACAAAATAAATTCCACAAAGTATGATATCAATCACAAATCAAAAAAAAGACTTCGTTCAAACCATTTATACAACCCAGAGATTAGGAATAAAAATTATTAGTCTTAAGATATATCATTTTATTCTGCTAGGAAGTTACAGAACTGAACCATGGAAAAGTTATTCCATTATCAATCCACACAGGCTTGTAGATCACTTATCCATGATGGTCTGCTCTAAGGCCAGTCCTCATCAGGTTGTGAAATTCTGATCCACACAGGGTTTCTAGAATGTGGATCCACACAGGGCCACTATGATGCTAATCCACACAGGGTCGCTATGATGCTGATCCACACAGGGTCGATAGGATGCTAATCCACACAGTTTCTCTATAATGCTAATCCACACAGGGTATCTGTGATGCATATCCACACAGGGACTCTATGATGCTGATCCGCATAGAGTTTCTATGATGTTGATCCCCATAGGGTTGCTATGATCATGATCCACACAGGGTATCTATGATGCTGATCCACATAGGGTCGTTATTCAATTGACAGCCAGCGATAAGATTCTCGGCACTCTGTGCACCTGAGTTCTGTATTACCTGCTCATCAAGATATCTATCATGCCTCAAATTCCACGAAGTTACACAAACAAGTAAACCAAAGGACATATATATACTAAGGGTCCCAACGTGATAGACAATGCGTCAATCGGATGCCTGACCTATGTGTTATAGGCCTTTTAGTGCTGAGGGTCTGATTGGATTCGGGTTCGATCCAACCCGTTCAGACTCCAACATTCTGCAAAACTTAGGTGATGTTTCTAAAAAAGACCGGCACATTCCAAGGATTATAGTGTCGCATATTGTTCATCAAACGGACGTCTTGTTTGGGAGATATATCTTTTTAATCGTATCTAGGTTGAAAAAGGTTCGTGTTCGGTCCGACCCAATCAGACCGACTCGTCTTCCCCAGAGCCAGGCTGCCCCGACCTGGTTCATGTCGAACTAGGCTGACCCAAACCGAATGGGCTATCCCAAGTGGGATGGGCTATGGAGGGCTCGAACTGCTAAGCCACAGACCGTACCATCCCACCAAGGATGGCCGCGGCCCACCCGACAGCCCGACACACTGGCTGTCACGACCCCCAACTAGTTAGCCCGCATGGGGGTCTTTCCACTCCCAAACATAAATTAATTCCATTCAATAATTCAAGGAGGTGCCACATGGCACCGCCCCCTATCAGCGGGACCTATGGGCTACAGGTCCCCTTTTTCATGACTTCCTTTCACGGCACGGGACGACGCGCCACCCAGTTGCCACCATAGCTGGCCGAAGCCAGCCACCCCATCTATTCGCTACGGTGCCTCCGGCCACCTCCTCTCCTATGTGGTCAGGGACAGTCGGCCACCGTCGTCTCCTGCTGCGCCTGTGCTGCACCAGTGGGGCTTCTACGGGCCACCGGGTGAGCTCTGGTGGTCCGTTTTCCCTTACTCTGGCACCTATGGGCCTCCCGGGATGCTTCCATCACTGGGTGGCTCCCGGATTCAGGATTTCATTGATTTGAAAATCTGCCACCGAATAACGCGACCAAAATCAAAGTGGCGAAGGGTCCTTTCCTTGTTTTTTAGCTCACACCCTCCGTGTTAGCATCATATCAAAGAGGTAAATAATATATCACACAAAAATAATGATAAACCCCATTCAATCTCTTCCCAAAACAACCACCCGTAGTTTCATATGAGTCACAAACCAACTCATTTTAGATGATCTGCGTTCAACATTCTTTTCAAGAATGAGGAAAATAAAAAAATTCTCTAGAATTTAAACATAAAAAACCCTTACCTTAGATTCATAGGAGACGTCACGGTTGTGGAAGAAAATCCACATTTAATGAATCCATCGGCATTCATCATTTCTGGATTGATTCCTCAAACATTGTCGTTCGAGCCTCTATTCTTCGTTGGTGGAAAATGCCGTGGTACTTCGTGTAACATCCCAAGTAAACAAAAAACCTGAAATTTTTCCCACTTATTAATATTTTTGAATTAAATATAAATTCTAATTTAAAGGAGATTCTATGTTCAATGGCATACCCGAAACGCAAAAATGGGTTTCTTTGAAATCTTACATTACATACTAATAATATAATATTATTATTTTAAATGGCAGTTAACGCCTAGCGGTTGTATTGGAGGGAATGAATAGAACTAACTAAAATATTATTATACATGTTTTTTTGAGTATTTTTACATTTATCCAATAAAAGTTAGAGTCTTAAAATAAGTAAAGAATTCGATTTTTAAGCATAAATACTCTAATATTCACTAAAAGGTCGATTCACCACCTTTTAATTGCGAACCATATTTAAATATAGTTTTTGTCACTTTTATATATACTATTTGACAAAATTAAATTCGTCTTTAGAACCAGGACACCAAAATTTACTTTAGATGAAATTTTGGTATTTTTCTGATAATGTTCATTTTTTAATGAATAGTGAAAAATACTGTATTTTAATTCAAAACTGTGTTTTAATCTAATTTATTAATAAGGGTATATTATCTTTTTAATTGGTTTCAATGTGAAATCAGAATATATTTTTACATTTAATATAATTTTGGTCATTTGAAGTAATTTCATTTTGAAATTGGACATAAACAAGTATCAATCTTTTGATAGTTATTATTTCATAAAAACACGCTATTTGTTTTAACAGTTGAAATTAAATTTAAATTAATTTCTGCCACTTCTGTGTTTTAAATTTAGAAAAATGTATTCCATATTTGGAATCAGTAGGTCCAAATTTTGTAAATAGGTAACTTTTAATTTTAGACATCATAAATATTTACTTCAGTAAATATTTTATTTACCATGATTAAAAGGTAAATATAGTAAATAAGGGTAAAATATAATATTATAATAATATTAAATTACACTAAAATGTGTCTTAATATAATTGGATGATACATATCCGACCATGGGCATCCTTGGGTTGAATTTGGGACCCCATGGAGCCACATGGGAGTAATAATTACACTTTATAAAAATTAATTTAAAGTAAAGACAAAAATGACATAAACAAATATCTTTTAGTAAATAAATTTTTACATGAGGTTATATAAGTAATAATTTTGAAAATAAATATTATTTTGAAAGATAAAAATATTTCCTACATCATGGTATTTTTTTATATTTTTTTGACATCAAATAAATTAAATTATTTATGACATAATAATGATGCAATATTTACCTCATTAATAAATGATTTAAATAAATAAGATTATAAATATTAAAACAATAACCAAAACTAGTCCGATTCTTATTGCATTATTTTATTTCTACCAGGAGTCATCTTAAATTTTATTTTACTGAATATTTGACCTTTTGAAACCGAATATGAGGTTATAATAAAATAATTGTTTCAAACTTTCCTAAAGTGCCCCTCCCCTCCCTTATAAAAATCCCTCACTTCTAACCCATTTATCAAACTTCTAAAGAATTTATCTCATGAAATATCTACTCTAATAAGCTTCCAAGATCTCTATATCGATCCTAGAAACCTTACCTTAGGCATAAAACACTTCAAGAAACCCTTTTGGTTCAAACCAAAGTGAGTTACCCGATTTAAAGATAACATCTTATCTTAAGTTATTTTGTTTTATTTTACTTCTCCAACCCCATACACTCTTTTAATTAATTTATTTTTTAACAAAACAAGTATCATCAATATAATAGGATGTTTTTATGAGAAGTATTTTAACTACCCTTATATGCAACTCCAACTCCATCTAATGGGTAAAGAACATAGTGTTTTGTGGATGGAAAACTAACGCCTCACGAAATGATGATTGTTCAATTATCTTATACCGCCTCTCATGGTGGACATTAATATGGAACTGTATTTATATATTATATATATTATGTATTTTTTCATATATTCTTCTGTAATTTGCATTTACAAACATACCTTTATGCCTTCCAATATGTGTAAACACGATAATTTCATTTGAGGAAGTGCGGACTACCACCCCCTCAAGGTGATATGATTCGTTCGGGACATACATGGAATGAATAAAGATGGATTTAATGAAATTATGTAACATATATATAATATTATATTATAATTGAATTATAATATACCTATGTATCATTAAGTTTTCATTCCATTGAATATTAAATAGAAATGAAAGCAGTGTTCATGCGTACGTACAGCTTACCGTCTCCATGAATGGTGCATTTCATTTCTTATCTCCAAAATTTTATGTACTATTATAAATAAATAAATATATATATATATATATATATATATATATATATACACTGGATATATATGATAAATATGATATCTAAATCATTAATATCATTCTGGAGATAATGAAGTTTTGATCACATGGACAAAATGTAATTATAACAAGTTCTTTTTTAACTCAAATTTCTGAACATCGACAAAATGTACGATATGAACTCAAATAATTGACTAACTGTTATTGAAAGGTAATAAGTGATATAAAAGTAATAATAAACATTAAAAATGTTATGAATCAATTATAAATTAACTTAAGTTTATTATTCTGGAATAAAAAGGAACATACGAGTCAAGTTGGACACAAGGTAAGAGATTTCTTATCTCACTTTTAATTCTGCGAGATTTCCATTGATCACCACTTATTTATTGCATGCGGGGTATTGTGTACTGCCACTTGGTATATATTATCATGATTATATTATATTTATAGTATCATGTGATTCATTTTGTGGTTATTAACATTTGATCACACGACTCGATTAATTACAACGTTGTAAGGTTTTTTTATCTCACTTTTTTACTTCCGTGAGATACATGCTATATTAGACACTATTTACTTTTGTGTGGTGGATATACTTCCCATTATTGTATTATTTGTGTAATATAATTTAATTAATTGGTATTTACATATTCATTGTGTGATCTTTCTTTCATGGGGTGTATGTTTCGTAAGTTACCAAATCGGTAAGGGAACCTTTCACCCTCCTCTTTTTAAAAGACTTCTTTTTTGTTATGTATTTTAATCTACATATTATTATGTTGGGATATGTTCTTATATATCCTTATTGATGTAAATTTTATGTCCAAGTGATGAGATATCCTTTTCTCTCTCATCAAATAATTTTCTGAATTTTAAAGTGACGCTATTAGGCTGTCGAATTTCTGTAAGAAAACTTCTTAACCCAATTTCAATTAGTGGGTTAAACATCTACCTCTTGATTATGTCATGCTATGAATATGTGTGAATAACCTATAATTTTTTTAAACATAATATCCACTTATATTGGTTGTATTTATATTTTTCACACATAATTATGAAATTGAATTATCCTTAATTTAAGGATACATTCTTTATAAGGGATTTCGTCTCACTTTACATTTCCATTGAGATTTTATTGTTGATATGCCCCAATTCACTCTTATATGGTGCATATAGTGTCCTTTGACATATTACATCATCAATTTCTTTATTCTCAGGATATTATTAAGTTCTAATTAAATTTTATTCCTCAATTATTTGTATTCTAGGATCTCTCATTTTGTTAAAAACTCTTTAACTAAAATATCGTTTTAAATGTTTTAAAGGTTTATTCATCTAAATATTTCACATTAATGTCCATGTTTCAAAAATGGTTTTAAGGATTTATCCATATAGAAATGAATGTTTTGAAATTGAAATTTCATTCAAAATATTCAAAGTGGTATGGGACACTTTGATTCAAAAATCTATTTATTTAATATTTTAAATGGTTTGGTAAAATCATTGATTTTGTCAACATTTTGAAATGATATATTGTGATTGAAATAAGTAAATGTTATCTTTCCATTATGTTTTTTATGGGTTATGAATATGTTATGGCTATTGGGAATTGTTTATATATACGGGTGGTTCCGTGATATACCTAGGGTGGGTGACCCCGAGATAGCTCTCCAATGCATTGGGTAATGTGATGGAGGTAAACGTTGATGTTTCCCCTAAGAGATTTAGGGAATATACTCTGAAGGGTATTCCAAATGTGAGTCCCTCGGTAGCTATGAAAGCTACAATGTAAGTATGTTATTTATGAATAAGTTACCTTTATGATTTATTATTTATATGTGTTGTTCATAAATCTTATGATTTCATGAGGTATGTTATGATTGAAAAGTATGGTTTCATTGTTTTGTATTTATTGATGGGATGATGTTTTAATCACTTATTTTATATACCTTACTGAGCTTTTTATGCCCATCCCATGTTTTCGAAATGTTTTCCACATGACTTAATGATGAATAAGGGTCAAGGATGGGATCTAGGAAAAGACATTCTCTCTAAAACATGGAACTAGACATGACTCATTTTTTCAAGAATTTTTATTTTATGAAAAAAATGGATACCGAGTAGAATTGACTACATGTAATATTCATGTTGTTATGTAAATGTTATGACCTAATTCTATGAAAATCTAAACATGAAAAGATCCTCAATGTGAATTATCCATTTAATTCAATATCATGTAATATTTAAAGTCGATTCCTTATAATTAGTATCAGAGGTTGGTTTAGACAACTCTATGGATTATGAGTTCTCGTTAAACACATGGTTAGTCCCTATGTTTATTATTTCAGCTAAATACTTGTTTTTTCAGATCAAGGAAAGTATGTTACAAATGGAAGGAGGAAGATCTCAAAGAAATTCGTATCTCTTTCTGATGACTTTCTTGCAATAATTATTGAAAAGTCGTATTCGGATGATTGTAAAACTTTTTCTGACATACAACTCACTGGCAAGAAATTGTTCGAGATATCAAACACCTCCACTATACCCCGATATCATTGTGGATTGTGGGTTGTATTTAATCAAATATTATTTTCATAATATTCTCATATTTTCATGAATGGTAAATATTTTCAATGAATTTTCAAATATTTTACCTTATCACAAGATTTTGAAGCATATTATGATTTTGAAAAAGGTTCTGAAGAAGGAGACCCTTGTGCAACCTATTTATATTTTCTTTTAAAATATAGTCTCATAGAACATACATATAGTATTTTTAAAGGACCATTAAGTGAAAGTTTCCACTCAAATTCGGTCCGCCTATTTTATAGAAATAATGTTTTATCAGATGTTTTGAAATTATATGTCATACATGATTATTTTGCAAAACTATTTTTATGTGAACACCCATATAACCCATGTTGTACAAGGTGTTTTTGGATGATGGAAGAAAATGATTTTGAAGGATCTATAAATCATTGTGGCAATGCATGGACCTTCTACCTATGTGAACAAAATAATGATGAAACCAAGTGGACACCATGATCCATGTATGATGTTCTTTATTCAAGATATCGTTTCATTTTATCATATGGTGGTGAAATTAAAAAAATGACAATATATATAAGACATCAAGAATTAAGATGCGGAGATCATAATGATTTGGGATGAAAATGATAGGTATAAGGAAACCATTGAGGTTAAAACATGTTAGGGTTATATTTTAGTTTTATAAAAAAGACAACACACAGAACGTTTGACAACCCGTCGCATTGGACAAAGCTGCAGGAATCGAACCCACAACCAAAGTGCGATTGGGATTTATCGCCTACCACTAGACTACATGAAGTCCCTAGTTAGTATGACTTAATGTTTTTAGTTAAATAATTTTATTGATCAAGAATAAGTTGATTTGGGATCTTATATTTTATCAAATGTATATCCTTATTATAATAAAATTATTTGGTGATTAAGTGATAAAAGAGATTTTGGAAGACGTTCTCTCTTTTGGGGAATAATATATACCTACAGAAAATGGAATAATATTGGATTTAAATTGTGGGGTAATTGTTGAAATATTATTTTTGGAGGAATTTATGTTTTATTTTGGAAATATGGATATTTGGGTTATTTATGGAAATGAATAACCTATCCTAGAGAATATGTGATGAGGTTAATTACACTTCAGTATGAGATGATAAGAGTAATCGATGTTATTTGGAGATAAATGTTAAGATTTACTGTGGAAGACTTTGAGATTAAATCCTTATGAGTTTTGTGTTTCAATCTTAGTTAGGATTATATTAAATAATTTTAAGGACAATTATTTGTTGAATGGTATTTATTGATCTTTGGGTACTTTTCTTGAATTTTGGAGATTAAGAGTAGTAACTTTTTTATAATGGACCATCATTTTTTGGGGATTATATGATCTCGTACTAACCATTTTGGTTTTAGTTGATGTTTAAAGACAAGTGAAATATATAGTTCTTATTTTGTGGATTATGTGATTATCTAGAATATGATTATTGTGCTTTTGATGTGGACAAGTCTTTTTGAATGCTCATTGTTTGGAGAAAAGATTATTTTTTGGTAGAAACTTATTTAATGATGAAACTCAACTTGGAGGTAAGTATATTTCATTATGTTCTTATTTTATGTAGTAAATGAATTCCTCAAAATTATGAAAAGGAACATAAAACAGAAACATTGTTGGTTTACATTTCCTACTGGGAAATCAAAGACCGTTTAACACATCATAAGTTTGTGACTTTCTGGTGGTTAACTTTCTCTTAATCATGTTTTCTACCACTCTCCATCAGAACTTGACTGTTTGTTCTCTCTTCCATATCCATCTTTTCCTACATGGAATCTGAGTATGGGTTATCTTGGGTGAAATTTTTACTTCTATTTAATTCTATTAAAGTGATGGTTTTAATGACTCTTTTCTGATGTGGGACTTTTAATGAAATTTCCAATCCCATTTTTAAAATTGTGAGGACGCAATTCCCAAAAGGGGGAATGATGTAACATCCCAGGTAAATAAAGAACATGAAAATTTTCATACTTATTAATATTTTTGAATTAAATATTAATTCTACTTTAAAGGAGACTCTATGTTCGATGGAATACCCGAAACACAAAAACGGGTTTCTTTGAAATCTTACGTTGCATACTAATAATATAATAATATTATTTTAAATGGTAGTTAACGCCTAGCCATTGTATTAGAGGGAATGGATATAAATAAATAAAATATTATTATATATGTTTGTTTAAGATTTTACATTTATCTAATAAATTTTAGAGGTTTAAAATAAGTTAATTATTCGATTTTTAAGCATAAATACTCTAATATTCACTAAAAGGTCGATTTACCACATTTTAATGGAGAACCCTCTTTAAATCTAGTTTTTTGTCACTTTTATATCTTATATTTGAAAAAATAAAATTATTATTTTTAATCAGGACACCAAAATTTAATTTTGATGAAATTTTTGTATTTTTATGATAATGTTCATTTTTTAATGAATAGTGAAAAATACTGTATTTTAATTCAAAACTTTGTTTTAATCTAATTTATTTATATGGTTATATTGTCTTTTTAATTGGTTTTAAATGAAATTAGAATATATTTTTACCATTTAATATAATTTTGGTCATTGGAAGTAATTTAATTTTGAAATTGGACATAAAAAAGTGTCAATCCTTTGATAGTTATTATTTCTTAAAAACACGCTATTTGTTTTAACAGCGGGAATTAATTTTAAATTAATTTCTGCATATTCTGTGTTTTGAATTTGGAAAAATGGATTCCATATTTGGAATAAATAGGTACAACTTTTGTAAATAGGTAACTTTTATTTTTATCCATTTTAAATATTTACTTCAGTAAATATTTTATTTACCATGATTAAAAGGTAAATATAGTAAATAAGGGTAAAATATAATATTATAATAATATTTAATTAGCCTAAAATGTGTTATAATGCTATTTTATGATACATATCTTACCATGGACATCCTTGGGTTGAATTTGGGACCCCATGGAGCCACATTAGAGTAATAATGACACTTTATATTAATTAATTTAAACTAAAGACAAAAATGACATAAAAAAATATCTTTTAGTAAATACATTTTTAAATGGGGTTATTAAAGTTATCTTTTAGAATATAAATATTATTTGGAAATCTAAAATGATTTCCTACATCATGGTATTTATTTTTTAATTTTTGGACATTATATAAATTAAATTATTTATGACACAATAATGATACAATATTTACCTCATTAATAAATGATTTAAATAAATAAGATTATTAATATAACAATAATATCCAGAACCAGTCCAATTATTATTGGATTATTTTAGTTAGACCATGATTCATATTAACTTTTATTTTAATGAATATTTGATCTTTTTAAGCTGAATATAAGGTTATAATAAAATAATTGTTTCAAACATTCCTAAAGAGCCCCTCCTCTCCCTTATAAAAAGACCTCACTTCTAACCCATTTTTCACACTTCTCAAACCTTTGGATCTTGAAACTTCTACTCCAATAGTCTCCCCAGATCCTTCACTTCATCATATAATCCTTACCTTAGGTTGAAAACACTTAAAGAAACCCTTTTCGTTCAAACCAAAGGGTGTTACCCGATTTAAAGGTAACATATTCTCTTTAGTTCTTTTGTTTTATTATACTTCTCTAACCCCATAAAATCTTTTTATTCCTTTATTTTGTAACAAAAATAGTATCGTAAATATACTAGGATTTTTTTATGAGAGGTATTTGAACTACACTTACACACACCTCCATCTAATGGGCAAAGAACATACTGTTTCTATGGATGGAAAACTAAGGCCTCACGAAAGGATGATTGTTTAATTATCTCCTACCACCTCTCATGGTAGCCATTAAGATGGAACTGTATTTATATATGATATATATTATTATTTTTCTATATGTTTCTGTAATTTATATTTACAAACATACATTTATGCCTTCTAATATGTGTAAACACAATAATTTCATTTGAGGAAGTGCGGACTACCGCCCCCTCAAGGTGATATGATTCATTCTTGACATACATGGAATGTATAAAGATGGAGTTAATGAAATTATGTAACATATATATCATATGATATTATACTGAAATTATAATATATCTATGTATCATTATGTTTTCATTCCATTGAATATTAAATAGAAATGAATGTAGCGTTCATGTGTACGTACGACTTACCATCTCCATGAACGGTGCATTTCATTTCTTATCTCCAAAATTTTATATAATATTACAAATATATATATATATACAATGGATATATATGATATATATGATATTTAAATCATTAATATAATTCTGGAGATAATGGAGTTTTGATCACATGGGCAAATTGTAATTATAACAAGTTCTTTATTAACTCAAATTTCCGAACATCGACAAAATGTCTGATATGAACTCAAATAATTAACTAACCATTATTATCAGGTAATAAGTGATATAAAAGTAATAATAAAAATTATAAAGGTTATTAATAATGTATAAATTAACTTAAGTTTATTATTCAAGAAGAACAAACAACTTACGAGTCAAGTTGGACACAAGGTAAGGGATTTCTTATCTCACTTTTAATTCTGTGAGACTTCCATTGATCACCACTTATTTATTTCATGTGGTGTATTTTATACTGCCATTTGGTATATATTATCATGATTATATTATATTCATGGAATTATGTGATTCATTTGGTGGTTATTAACTTTTCATCATACGACTCGATTGATTACAACGTCATAAGATTTTTTCATCTCACTTTTTATTCCCGTGAGATTCATGCTATATTAGACACCATTTCCTTTTGTGTGGTAAATGTATTACCCATGATTGTATTATTTGTCTACTATAATTTAATTTATGAGTATTTACATATTCATTGTGTGATCTTTATTTCATGGGGTCTATGTTTCGTAAGTTACCAAATAGGTAAGGGAACCTTTCACTCTCCTATTTTTAAAAGACTTTTTTTGTTATGAATTTTAATTTAAATCTTATTATGTTGTAATATGTTCTTATATATCATTATTGATGTAAATTTTATTTCCAAGTGATGAGATATAATTTTCTCTCTCATCAACTAATTTTCTGAATTTTAATGTGACGCTGTTAGGCTGTCGACTTTCTATAAGAAAACTTCTTAACCCAATTTCAATTTTTGGGTTAAATATCTACTTCTTGATTATGTCGTGCTATGAATATGTGTGAATAACATAGGATTGTTTTAAAATTAATATCCTCTTATATTGGGTGTATTTATATTTTTCACACATAATTATGAAATTGATTTATCCTTAATCTAAGGATACCTTGTTTATAAGGGATTTCGTCTCAGTTTACATTTCCATTGAGACTTCATTATTGATATGAACCAATTCAATATTATATAGTGTATATACTTTCCTTTGGAATATTTTATCATGAATAACATTATTATCATGATATTATTATGTTCTTATTAAATGTTATTCCTCAATTATTTTTATTCTAGGATCTCTCTTTTTGTTAAAAACTCTTTAACTAAAATATCATTTTAAATGTTTTAAAGTTTTATTCATATAAATATTTCACATTAATGTCCATGTTTAAAAAATGGTTTTAAGGATTTATCCTTATGGAAATTAATGTTTTGAAATTGAAATTTCATTCAAAAGCTTCAAAGTGGTATGGGACAATTTGATTCATAAATCTCTTTATTTAATATTTTAAACAGTTTTGAAAATGGTTTGGTAAAAGCTTTGATTTTTTCAATATTTTGAAATGATATATTGTGATTGCAATGTGGAAATGTTATCTTTACATTATGTTTATGGGTTATGAATATGTTATGGCTATTGGGCATTGATTACATATACAGGTGGTTCTGTGATAAGCCTAGGGCAGGTGGCCCTGAGATAGCTCTCCAATGCATTGAGTAACATGATAGAGGTAAATGTTAATGTTTCTCCTAATAGATTTAAGGACTATACTGTGATGGGTATTCCAAATGTGACTCCCTTTGTAGCTGTGAAAGCTACAATGTAAGTATGTTATTTATGCAGTAAGTTACCTTTATGATTTATTATTTATATGTGTGGTTTATAAATCTTATGATTTCATGAGGAATGTTATGATTGAAAAGTATGGTTTCAATGTTTTTTATTTATTGATGGGATAATTTTTTCATTCCTTATTTTATATCCCTTACTGAGCTTTTTATGCTCATCCCAAGTTTTTGAAATGTTTTCCATCATACTTAAAGACGAATAAGGGTCAAGGATGGGTTTAAAGAAAAGTCATACTATCTAAAACATGGAACTAAACATGTCTTTTTTTTTTCAAGAGTTTTTATTTTATAAAAAATAGACACTGAGTAGAATTTTCTACATGTAATATTCATGTTGTTATGCAAATGTTATGAAATAATTGTCTAAAACTCTAAACCTGAAAAGATCATAAATGAGAATTATCAATTTAATTCAAGATTATGTAATTCTTAAGGCTGGGTCCTAACACTTCGTCAGAGGTTCCTCACTTCCATGTCAAAAACCCAAACCCGAGATTCATTTAAAAAGAGGGGAAGAGAGATTAACGCATTGTAATAATTAATGAGGTTCATTAATGAGTTTTAATTAATGAACGTCTTAATTCTCAATGGTGTGGTTACAAAATAGAATAGTCTATCCATTAAATGGATCGACAACCTAGCGGTCCCACCACCACCGCATAATAGTTGGTAGAATAATAAAATAACATTGTTATGTTATTTTATTATTCTTAAAAAGTCGTAAAACTAACTTTTTCACCCGAACAACTATGGTCGAAGTTAAGAATTCCTTATGTTAATTCTTATGCTACAGATTAAATAGTGCCCTCAGATTTTTAATCTGATCAAGGTTAAAAAGATTGAAAATGTCATCTGAATGTTTACTGAAAGTTTCTTAAAAAAATTTCACAATTCCATTCCGGGCACACCGGGCCTCAGAATCAAGTGCTATAAATTTTCACAAATTCAAAATAATTTCAAATAATTTAAAATAAATTTATATTGAATATCTAGGTCTTTACATTCTACTCACCTTAAAAAATGATTTTCCCTTGAAAATCATCTCTCTTATCAAAGTTTCAATAATTGAAAGTTCCTTTCATAAAAACCCACATCATAAAAATTAATACTAAAACATCCATTAGAAAATAAAATTTTGAAACATAATGGTTTCCCAAATTAAAACATAACTTGTTTAATGCATATAAAAACATAAGTGGAGAGTGAAAATATAGACATGGAGGAGAATAATAAATAATCATAAAGATTGATAAAGATCACTGATCACATAAAAGTGGATTATCTAGAGAAAATGAACTATTAAAAAATATAAACATTAGTGGTGTTAATAGGTCATTGATATCATAAAAATTTATGATAATAAGACAATATTTTATTTCCAGACTGTTTTTCCCAAAGTTAAAAAATTTTCATGATAAGGTCAACTTATATGATTTCAATACATCCTCACCCATTATTGTTTATTAATAAATTTCCACTTCATCTCTTATTCTAATAAATGAATGGAGTTTATTAAAAAATCACTATATGTTCATTATATCAATAAATAAAATGACATGTAATTCCATATGTCTTTAGTTATGAAAAAAAAAATTTTCCCATGTAATCCAATATACATAAATCCTCATATCATGAGGAAATATTTTAATCTCTCAAAACACATATGAAGATTAACAAAAACCATTCCAAAAATTGTTAACCTTATAACCCTTCTTAAAGATGTAATTTCAATACATTAGAAATAAGATAACTAAATTTCTGATAAAAATATTACCATTTATCCCCCGTATATCATAAAGTAGATCTTTTTTATCATATAATAAACATGTGAATACATTATTTATGTTTCTTGTTGAAACATGTTAATCACCTGAATTACCATAAATCCTTATTGAAAACATGTACATTTACTTCTTCCAATGTTTATTGGATATAATCCTTAAATATTTTTCTTTGGGAAACTTAATAAATGCTAACATAAACCACTTGTAAATAAATACATTATTATCTCCACGGTAATCATTATCATCCAATTTAATTATTAATTTACAAAACATATTTACCCTAAAATCATTATCATAACATAAGAAGAATATTAAGGGTAATATTTACCTTAATCATGTGTTCCCCCATGAACATCACAATTCCATTAAATGAATTTTCTAAGTCTTCAGCATCATTAAACATATTCTTTTCAATCCTTACTGAAAATACTTATTTATTTTGTGATACGTATATCATAATATTTTAATTCCAAAATATACACACTTAAATTATATAACTCTATTATTTAACCATCACTCATGATTTATTATCTTATTACATAATACCTCTTTCTTAGAATATAAAATATAAATCATGTCTTAAGGTTCCTAAACCTTAATCTAATCATTCTATCATGTTTAATATAATCAATACTTCTATAATATCTCATATCATTTAGATGCCATTTGTGGTCCCTTTATCTTCAACAGTATTACCAAAAATCACACCTCATTACTATTTCTATTTATGATATTTCTTCTTAAGAAATAAATTTTCAAAATTCCCATACTTTCCACATCTATAACATTCAATTTTAACCGTGTTCTTGGTAGTTACCACTATTGACTAAAACCATAAATTATTGGGTGAGAAAAAGTTATCATAGTAGAAAACCACACAATCATGAACAATTGATTACAAGATGAATAAATCATGATACCTACTTTTAAATATATGACACCTTAGGATTATTCTTAGTAACATTATATATAATATCCTTATAAATGTACCTAGGGATTTTATTAAATTTTTATCTTCCTAGTTTCCAAAGGTTAACAAAAACATTCCTTTGATACCAAATATATAGATGCAGGCTTATCATTCTTGGATATTAAAATATTTTTAGTTGAATACTATACACATTATGAAAGTATGTGACCAATTATCATGATATTTCAGTGTCTTTGGAAACAAGGAAACATAATATTCTATCTTGGTGAAATATTTTAAACATATCTAATAAAGTTCATACCCTTTAGTAATTCTACTTAAATCCATTCTTCATAACCTAGGGTGAGGAAATATAAGAAAGGGGTGACTTCATAAGCCTAGTAAGGGTAAACAAGGAAGATATATAAGAATATCATGAGAATGTAGGTATGACAACATGATCATATAATTAGAAAAACATACCTTCTACACCAAATTTCATAATTAGGATTCATGGAATAGAGATTTGAATTTCATAAGACATTAGTTATTAGGAAATAAAATAACACGAGTCATAAGAGCATAACATTGGAATAATATTTGGAATTATGGAATACACACCAAATTATAACATATTCCAAAAAATGAACTAACTTGGGAAACCCTATCATAACACCTAATCCAACATAACATGTAGAAAAAATCACATTCCCAATCTACAAGGGATACAAATAAGTGAAGGGTCATTAAATTTATTTGATTCGTAATGTTTTTTTCCAACAAATTAATAAATATAGAAAATGGGTTTCCATTGAAAAACCAACATTACCTTTACTTATATTAGGGATCCTCATATGCCAAATATTTTTTTTGAAAATAAAAAACATCCATGGATGGAATAACCAATAAATAATTATCTATAAAATATTATAACAGCATAATAAAATTGAACTACAGTCAGCATCATTCATAATCAACTAAAACTTGCATACAAAAACTGATATATACCAAAAAATGATGGATGCATGGTATGAGATGTTTATATATGAGAGTATATGAGGATAATTAAAACTATATATCCAAAATGAAAACATCCACAATATGTAGCCATGTAACAATTGAACTCACTCAACTGATAACCACCTCTAAACCTGAACAAAAGAAATTGAGTAATCACTACATAAAATCAATTATTTTACTTTAAATATATTAATTAATACCATATATATATATACACAAAACATGTATATGTGTAGTGTGAGATAATAAATCTTGAATGATTCCACAACATGGTCTATGTAAAACCATGATAAAGAATACCATGTAGTTCCAAATTAAACTACAAATATAAAATCTCCATTTTTAACATTTACTAAGAAAATGTTACATATAAATGTGAATTTATATCATTCATAATAACCTAAATAAGTTATTTATATAAATATAAATTATACAAGTGACCTAAATCGTACAAATACATCGGTGAAAGAAAAAATGAAAAATTAGGTATAATAAAGGGTATATCAAAGAATCATGAGATAGTACATGTAGAACAATTGAATTTATACCTAGGATCCCCATACTTGAAAAGTCCATTAACATATCCATATATATATATATATCCATTTATGTGTAGGATATTAGATAATGGAGAATTCTACTCTAGTTGATATAATTACTAGCAAGGGTGGCATCTGTCACTAGAGATTACCTCATAATTGAACTGTAATTAGTGGAATTATAATTAGTCAGCTCAATCTAGATTGGAATTATAACTATGAAGGGAATAAACTAAGAATAATTGCATCATAACCTAGTATATGTAATGATCATAGAAACCCTATTCAATACTCAAGGTATTGCAGTGATGTTTCATTATATCCAATGATATGTAAATAATAGTACATGAGAATACACCTTTTTAACATTGTATACCAATAAATAAAACAATATTATATATGTATGGGACTTATAATAAAAAGGAACTATAATATCAAAGGAAGTTTTCAAGTAATAAGCACATTATAAAAATGAAACCACTTTATACCTCTATAAACATTTAGAAAAACACTTCATCAATATTTTATACTTCATCCCAAGGAATTAGATGATAATACATTATAAAATTTCATAGTGCAACACTACTATACATTTAAATAAAAACAAATCACAAAACATTAATTTCTAAACATAATTCATATCCTTTATAATACTATTACACCGTGTCAATAAACATCATTGAAAAAAATTAATGTATACTTTTAGAGTTCACATGTATCATTATATTATTCAAAATAAAATTTAAAACCAAAAAACACAAAAATGGTTCTATATAAATGGAAATTCTATTTATATACCTACTGTAAAGAGTTTAATTGTTTGTTTATTAGTGTTTTTATACCAAATTAGAATATAGTAGATCCATTGATGATTTTTGGAATCCCTAACATTAAAAATAACTAAATTAAAATTTGAAAAGATGAACCATATAAAAATATATATATAAGAATGAATATAATAAGAAGATTAATAGAAAATGAAGATGGATAGTGGTGATTAGAATCACTTAATTGAAGTAATTGAACCACTTTATTAAAAAATAATTAACAGATAGGATAATAGAATGGAAGGGAAAAGGAGGATTATGAAAGTAGATTCTAGAAATTTATCTACTAAATGATAAAGAAAATAATTACTCTTACTAAATTGAGATTACAAAAAAATATTATAATTTTTAGAGGTCTATAAAATTTGGATTCATAGTTAGGAAAAAAATAAAGAAAACATTTAAATTCTTCTAGAAAAAAATATTACCTACACAATTTGGATATATGGGTAGAATAAATAATCTTAAACCATGAATTAGATAAAATACCCCAAAATATTGCTTAAATGGTTCAGATTCTTGGTTAGGGAAACTATGAAACTTACTCAAGTATTCTTTTAATTTCCAGTAAAATTCCAAATTTTCATCTAGAGCCTCTAACTAAATGACAAATATAATAAACAAAAAGTGTATACCAAGAAGTGATATAGTGTGTGTCACCATTTAATACACCATATAATTTTTTACACTAAAAAACAAAACATGAAAACTATTTATTCGAGAATAAGAGAGTTCACTAATCAATAATTTTTGGTTCTCATTCCCATATATCATGGTAGTCACTATTGTGCATCTATAAATTTTTAACCTAAGGAATTAACTTCCCATAAAAAAATTATTCTAATAATCAAGAATCAGGATATGTTTCTAAATTATTGAAATATCATAATCCAACTCCTACTTTTCCAAATTCAAAATATTAGAAGGATCTAGAATATAACTTTTCAATTATATGGCTTGAAATTCATTTTGGATCAATTTCATCTTAGAATTTAATTTTAAGTAGTGTGAAAATTTTCAAATAAATTTAATAATTGAAAATGGTACAACGTTATTATCCACGAGGTTACATTGTTTCGCTATCATTCTATAACCTATTTGAGGAGGTATTTTCTAGAGTACTACATCACCAATAGAGCATTATAGTTTTCTATAATAATAATATGTATATGAATTCAAGAGACATGATGATATAATAGAATGCTTCTAAACAATTTGTATCATCTGTGTTACCTCTTTCATTATACATGGTCCCAATATAGATTTTCCACTAAACCTAACCCAAAAAACTAGATACCATCAAGGTAAAAAAATATAAGGACATTAATGGATTCATCATTATTAAAAAATTGTAACTATTAGTTTATAAAAAATCCATCAATGATATATGAACACCCGATGATCCCTTCAAAAAATTAACTATACACAAAGAATATCATAAAATATGTAAATTTATATCTATAATTTCCCATTTATTTGAGGATGGTGTGTTATTATATTATTCACATGTCATTTGACAACCATGTGAAGGCCTTTATATAATCTATATGTGAATATGTTATCTATATCAAAAATAATATTTGAAAGGAAACAAATAAATTTTAAATTTACCAGAATGTATAACTTAATAAGGTCTTCAACTATTGATTTATATTTTATGAGAAGAAATAATTTAGTTTAGTTACTCATTCAATTATTAATAATATAGGATTATTCCCATGAGACATATAAATGAATACAACAATGAAATCAATAAATATCTCATCCCATTTATAGGTAGTAGTAGGTAATGGATGAAGCATTAATGAATGATTTTGAAACTTTGTTTTAACTTTTTAAAAATTGAATCATTGAGACACAGATTTAGTGATAATATTTCTCAACATAAACCACATATACTATAATTTAATTTCATCATATATTTTAGTTTTACATGGATACACTAGATGTTCGTAGGGATCATTGAACTGAACAGAAGGGCAGTGAATAAGTGGTTATTTTTTACAAAATTTGATCTTTATAATATTTAACCCATATATCTTGTTACAATTATCTTTCTTATCAATTTTTATATGCAACTCACAGTAATTAAAATGTTGGAAATTAAATATTTAACACAAGATTTATAAGGTTCATACTTAGTGTGAGAATCAATATCCTTTCCGTCAATACTCCCATGGTTCCATGGAAATTATGTATTAAAAATATATGAATAAAATTTTTCAGACAACTCCCATTATTCTCATTCTATCTCCCAATCTGTATGATTATATAGACTCATGTTATATTATAACTTTTTCTTTCAAAACATGATCTATAAAAATGTAATATTGTGAATTCTACTCTTCTAAAGTTAATCTGGAATTATTTTCTAATTCATCTATCCAACTTCTCTATTTAGTGTATCTATATCTATCAATCTCCATCTATTTAACATTTTATAAAACTTTACCTGATAAAAACTTTTGGTATGTTTGATTTAACAAAACTCAGTGCCTCACAAACTTTCTACATGGAAACTCTGTTTACTGCAGTCTTTCAAGTAACTAAACTAACCATTGTCTAATTCATATGGTCAAAAAATTATATATATAACTTTTCTTCAACATAAATCCAAAACTTTATTGGAAACTAACATAGGAACAAACTATTTAGTACTTCACATTTTTTCTTTCATGAAAGGTTTCAAGCATGATGTATTTTTTTACTCTAATTCATTGGTTCCCTCAAGATAATAATACCAGGAACCCAATTTATTTTTCCCACTCACAATAATTTACAAACATGAATTTCAAACTCATTGATATTTTTTAGGATTATTCTAAGATCTTATATAATATTCATGAATCATGATGAATTATATATAGTTTCTAACTTTATTCAAGTATTTATAAACTCAATTTTTTAAAAAAACTTCAACCATTATAACATAAAATTTGTAAAAATTTCAACATTAACAATGTAACTTGAATATTTAATAAATTGAATCTTTAACTTTGTAAATATATATAAACATAAACTTTATAAATTTACGAAAATTCAAAATTATAACTCTATGAAAACCTTAAAATTATTATATCATTGATCATCATATTTGTAACTCTATACAAACAATTACTTTTTAAAGTCATGAAACCTCAACTTTATAACTCTGTAAAAACATTAACATTATAAAATTAAGATACAATTTTTTTTAACAATATAAAATTTTCAACTTTGTAACATTTTAAAACATTTACTTTCCAACTTTATGAAAAAATTAACTTGGTAACTTCAAGAAACTCCCCCTTTGTAATTGAGTAGAAAATTAAACTTTGCAGCTTCATGAAAATTAAACTTTGTAACAATGTACAAAAATTGAATTTATAATTTCATGAAACATAAAATCAATGACTATTTTAAAATACCAATTTTGTAAATTCTCAATATCTAATCTTT
This sequence comes from Viscum album, assembly GCA_963277665.1. Classification (NCBI taxonomy): domain Eukaryota; kingdom Viridiplantae; phylum Streptophyta; class Magnoliopsida; order Santalales; family Viscaceae; genus Viscum; species Viscum album. The sequence continues at coordinate 1,824,640,854 of OY728150.1, read as the reverse complement.
TTTCACACTATATAAAATTTTTGTCTATAAATCTAGAAAACATTATTTGTTTGATCGTACTATCTATCTGATCATATTTTTCATCTGATAGGAAAAAGTTCATTTAATTACAAACATCCATTTGATTACAAATGTCCATCTAATATTAAATTTATAAAGCTTGAAATGCCTATATTAATTACAAATCATTATTTATAATTGTTTTCCCAAAATTTTTTATCTGATTCACTATTCATCTGATGATGATCTATAAACATTCTATGAAAAAGTTAGTTCAGAAACATTAACATCGGAAACTATAGAAAATTTCAATTCAATTTTCTTTATCCAACACCATATAATATAATTTATATTTTATGTTTTTAGGAACTTGAAAAAATAGAATACAATAATTTCACTTTTTAAGAAAGTTTCATAACAAAGTAAACATTATAAAATATTGAATTTCTTACTTTATCTATATAAACAACATTCTTAACTCCCATAATTTCTAACAATATTAATCACTAAATCTTTATTAACCCCACAAACATTAAAATTTCATCAACACTGAAACATTCTTAACTTCTTATATTTCAAAATTTATTTATCTTTGTAGCATTATTAATGTTAACCCTTTCTTACATTATTCATCTAAAATAAAATTATTAACATACATAAATCATAATTTCTTCATATTTAGAACATTTTAACTTACTAAATATTTAGAAATTTATTTATCTCTAATAACTTCCTAACAAAAGTATGTTAACATTCAGACATTATAACATTCTCCATATATATAGTATTCTATCATTCTACATCTATCGAACATTATTCATATATAGAAACTTCATTAGAAAAGTTATTTAACTTTAATAAATTATAAAATTCTTCATCTATAGACCATTAAAACTTTCTACATGAATATAAATTTCTTCATCTTCATCAATGCCAGAAAAATATTTTATGAAATATACAATTTAAGTTAAAAAAACGTTATTTTAAAAATGTCAGATGTCAAAAAATACAAAACAATAAAAAAATCACAAAGGATCTTCAATATGCCCTTTATATTTGTTCATAACATCTATTAATATATTTTGACACATATAGTTTTTCATCACTCAGACATTTTCAATACACATTTTTTAACAACATTATTTTATAATGTTTTCCAAAACATATCCTTTCATAAAATATAGCGTTCTAACAATACACTATCATATAAAGTAATTTTTAAAATGCAATTCATCTCTGAAAGATAAGAATTTTTTTCAATGTTAAGTAAAAATCCACTTAATGTTGATATTTTCTATTTTTTTAAATCTCAATTTTTTACTCGCCCACTTTTGGTTCTCTTTATCATTTTATGATTACCAAATATTAAGAAGACTTTCCAAAAATAATGTAAAAATTTATTTATGAGTTTTTTCTTTCCCTCTTCATTTCTCAACATAATCCAAATAATAGTGGGGGACTTACTTAAAATGTTTTAGGATGTATTTGGTGAAAGATGAACATGAATTTTCATCCTCAATTCTTCAAACCTCTAACTTGGAATAGCTTTTTTGAAAACATAATTAACTTGAAATTTTTTAGAAATATAATTATACATGAAATATCCTCAAGAAACATTCTCCATAATGAAATTATACTTAATATTAATGTTTTTTGATCTTTAATATTGTACAATGTTTTTGGGATCAACAGAACTTTTATTATCTCAAAGAATCTTCAATAGTATAGAAACACTGACTTTTAGATCTTGTAGTTTTAATTTCATCCAAATCATTTTCAATAAGCATTTGTGGAAGAAACATATTATTCTTATGGTGTACTCAAGGCCATTAAAACTTGTTTATTACTATTCGATCTCACACAACATTCTCCCATAAAAAATGTTCCTCATAAATTTGAATTTCAATAATTTCAATCTCCAAACCAATTAAAATATATTGAACTTGTAAACGTATAAAAAAGATCAAATGTATGAGAATTCAAATTTCTATGTCCTTCATCATTTTATCATAAAATTCTTCCAAATATTTTTATCTGTCTCTTTTAATATTTATATCATCAATATAAACAATGAAAATGTGAGTACCTATGCTAATTTATTCTACATACATTTTTCTATCCAATTTTCCATTATAAATTTCTACTTTTTCAAGAAATTATCATTTTTGGGGTACCATTCTCATGGTGATTTATTCAACCCATATAAGGATTTATTCAGCTTAGAAACCTTGGATTCATCTTTTTTATTGAAGAATCTATAATTTTTCTTAATGTAAAGTTATTCCTCAATATCCATATCTAAGAAATATTACATTACATCCATTTGATAAGCATTATAACCACAACATACATCCATGTTTAAGAACAATACAATAGGTTCTAATTTTTTTGAGGGAAAATTTTATTCCAAAACTAATCCTTTCACCTATGAATAAAATTTTAAAACAGGATGATCATTAATTCTCAAAATGTATCCTTATTCATTCATCTTAGTTCTGTATACCCATTTTGTTTCAATAATTTTATTTCTTGAAATTCATGGATAAAGTTCATATATTTAATTTTTACCAAGTTGATGTAACTATAAATTCAGTCATTGTACACCTTATTCATACTAAACAACTTTTAAAACTAATTATGGTTCAACCTGTGAGATAAATAATGTATGATTTTCCAATATCAACATTCTTCTAGTTTTAACTACAGCTTTACAATTTACAATAATTTTATGACATTCAAACCATTTTTTGTGTTTTGAAGTTTCACAGTTTATTTTTTCCGGATTCAATTTCCTCAATAAATGATTCCTATGAATATTCATGTGTCTTTTTTTCTCACTTTCATCAACATATTTGTTGGATGTTTTTAGTTTTTCTTCCTCAACATTTTTAACAACCTTTGTTATATATTTTTCATTTTTAATAACATTAATACCATAATAATCCACAACATTTTGTAAATTTTTTCTCTAATATTTTTAACTAATTCCATTTGGTGGATATCCCATGAAAATTCATTTCACATCATTTTCATAAATTTTACAGGATCTCAATTTTTTATCATCAGTAAATAAGGACTTCCAAATAACTTAAAATATTTTTCTAAATTTTTTGGTTTATTAAACATTTCATAATAAGTAGGTTGGATTTTTTTCATTAAAAACATTGAATTTTTACATGTATACTAAAACTAATATCTTACCTCTTGTATAACATTGAGTGTTTTAATTATACTAACTTGTTTCTTCCCATTTCCACCAAAATTCTATTTTCTCTTTTCTGCTACCCTATTTTTTTTATTGGGTGTATAGAAAACTAAATTGATCTTTGATTGCATACCTCCTGAGATAGGATTCAAAATAATTACATGTTAACAATTTTCCATTTTCAATTATCAACATCATTATACACACACACCTTCTCTATCAAAATACCTTCTAAAAAATATAAACATTTATATGGCCTCTGATTTTTTCTTGATAAACACAATGTTAGTCATCTAATTTAAATAATTAATAAAAGTTATAAAGTAAAAAAATATATTCTTTTATTGATTTATGTCTCATTGGTCCAAAAATATACGATTGAAGAAGTTCAAGAGCTTTAGTATATTGAATCTTAGCTTTATTATGGATTTTACCAACCATCATTCCTTTCTAATGCATTATAAAAACATAATACTTTTTCACTTCCACATTTGGAATTTCCAAACAGCATATTCCTTATAAATTTTATTCATAACTTTGTTCAAAGTATAACGACCCATAATTTACAAATATTGTTAATAGTTCAAAATTGAAGCATACTTATTACAACATATAACAAAACCATGAAAGGACCGTATAGGTATAGTGTCTTTAGAAACTGGAAAACATAAACAACTGGTTCATAAAGCATCTACACTGCCTCCCATTTATTTCATCATATATATAGTCCCTTTTGGCATATCTTACTTAATAACCTTCTTCCTGACCTGGGGAAAGAAAACATACAAAAGGGTGAGCTCAAATGCTCAGTAAAGGTAAACAAAAGAAATATCAATCACATCATATACATAAGCACATAACTTTTGGAAATCTTAACCTGCAAAAGGGATCATAATTTCATAACATGGGATAAATCATGGCAGTGAAATGTAATCACAATAATCATAACATAAAACATGAAACTTTATGGAATACACACATAATCATAGAGAATCATTTCTTATTAGTCAAGACTCATTTCCAAGACTATCTTAGTGGACAAAGTCCATTTCTGAACCGAGTCACCCTCGTTTCAGTCCTGTTTCACTGAACCTGTATAAACTACCGTTCCAGCCATGTCTATCTCATGAGATATAAAATATTTACCCAATGCATTGGAGGGAGATATAGGTCCCACCCATCTCATAATGATACCATTCTTTTGTGTGCCACAAAATCATAAATCATACATCATTGCATAACCCATGTAATACAAATGAGAATCTTAAACATCATGACATCATAAAAAAATTCATATAAGATAAAGGAATTAATAAAAATAATTCAATCACAACATAATAAAATCAATGTAATAATAGGGATAAAAACAGAACCCTTTATTATCTTAGATGGAAAATAATTTTGATAAAACACTTGAACTCCATTCTTGAGGAAAATATCCTTTCTTCTTCAAAAACATTTTTCCTTTCTTAACATGTCATACAACTTTATACTAAAAGAAGTTGATTAAAAATAAAATTGAAAACTTGTAAATGAATCTTCTTAGAAATAATGTTTTAAAAATCCATTCATGCTGTATAAGTTAAAAAAACATTCTTCTCGTACTTTTGTCGGAAAAGTAAAAAAGTACCTCATACGAAAAACGACAAAAGATTCCTTTCATATCTTTTACTAAAAACTCACCGAAGGGTAAAATTGGATATAAACTATTGTATAAGGATATAAATAATACATATTGAGGAAACATGGATGTGGGTGATAAAATACACCCCAGTAAATACCAAAGTATAAATAATCTCGGATAAAAATGAGATTGTGATATTTCCCTTACCTTAGGTATGTTTTGCTTCGTAAGTGTCCGAACCTCCTGTATAATGATTTAAATAATGTTATTGACTTATTCCAGAATCATACTTATTTTTATGATATCATATATGGTCATTTTCTTAGCTTCTTAGTAGTAATATTTCATTGCTACTTGTTATTCGGGTGTTTATAACTTTTTGTTCTTATGCGTGTTTTGTCGAATAAATTCTTATTCTTATCTTTAGGTTATAGATACCTAATTTCCAGAATGTTATTAGTGTAATATATATCATATTCATTCATTCAATTCATTTATATAATCATTATTAAATGAAGATCATGTAGAACGAGTCACATCACATCGTGGAGACGGTATTCCGTACGTACGCACGAGTGATGATCTCGTTCCTATGATCGTGGAATTGTATTGGAGTGTATGTATACTATTTCAGAATCAGTATAACTTTATAATAGTCATATATAGTCATTATTTGCACCATTATACCCATCCAAGCAAGGTGGTGGTGGAAAATAGATTACACCACGGCGTGGAGACGGTATTCCGTACGTACGCACGCGCGGTGATTTCTTTTTCCGTAGGATGGATAGATGGTGAAATAGGGTTGTTTCATACTTATAATAACATATAAGTATATGAGTGATACTGATGTTATTACTTCATAATGAAACAACTAAAGAAGAATAAGTGGAAAAGAAATAAAAATGAAAGAATCGGTAACGGACATTACCTCTTCTTTGAAGTGCTTCTTTGAGACCTCCTTTTAGGGCACTAAAATTGGTCTTTGAAGAAGACCAGTACCTATAGGATGTCTCTAGGGAAGTGGAGAGGAGGAATTGGCAGGGGTTGGCCGAGATTGAAGGCTCAAAGTGGTGTGATCAAGAGGGGGAGGAGGTGCCCTTTTATAAGGGAGGAGAGGGGCACCTTTGGGAATACTAAACATATTATTTTATTATAAAGTCAGGTTCGGTTTTAAATAGCTCCAAATTGATATATTTCGAAGCTAAGGTGGGGATGGGTCTAAATCCTCTCATCCAATAGAATTTAGACAAGTTTAGGTATCAATTTTAACCTTATCATTTAGATTTAACTTTAAGTTAGATAATTTAACTTTTACCGTGTCTTCTTGTTTTCTTACACTATAAGGTTAATAAACTTACTATATCAAGCCAAACGAACCCCAAGTTGTTTATTATTAATATATATAACCTTATCTAAGTCATTTGGCCGAACATTAGATTTTTAGGAATAAAATAATAATTAATAATATAATATTTGTTTTAAAAACTATTTTATGTCAATTTTGACACTATTTAGTAATTGATTTTTGTGAAAATCATAACAGAATGTTTAATTCGAAACAAGTTAATTAAATCAATACTAACATGTCATATTAACCAAGAAAATTATTGGAATTCATAAAAAGTCTCAAATTACATTTATTTGGGTATTTATAACATCAATTATGTCAATATTTCACTAATAAGATAATTACGGCATCATCGTTGTGTCATAAATAAATTAAATTATTTAATGTCTAAAAATTACAAATAAAATACCATTATGTAGGAAATATTTTTATATTTCTAATGAATATTTATAGTCGAATTTATCTTATGTATAACCCCATATTAAAAATGATTTACTTATTAAACTTTGATTTTATCTATTTAACCATTCTTTAAATAAATTAATAATAAATGTCCTAATCTAATCCAAGTGGGCCTAAATGGTCATATTTTATTCCTAAGTTTGTTTTTGGTCGAATTAAACTTTTCCAATAGAATTAGGACATGTTTTAGGGTAATAATAATATCATTTTTACCCTTAATTACCCTATTTACTTTTAACCGTGGTAAATAAAAGTAAAAAGTTACTATTCACCAAAAATTATTTTCATCTCATTGAACCAAATTATAGTCCTTGATATTAACCGTGTCTCTCAGATTTTTGAAATTCCACTCACATAAGCGGTAAAATTATGTTTTATGAAAAATTCAGTTTTTTTAACTACCACTTAGTGGTTTCACTATTCATCAAAAATTGAAAGATTTCAGAAAAATTCCAAAATTTCACCCTAGGCTAATTTCGATATTCCGAATCCAAAAATGAAGTCCATTTTGAAAAATAAAAATTATAAAATTTCAAAAAGTGGTTATTACTATTCATAACGGCTAGTTTTAATAATATTTTAATAGCATATCATTGTTTAGTGAAACTCGGTATTGCGTACGAAGCAAGCTATCGAGGAAGGTCGCGATTTCATGTAAAGCAAGACAAGAAAGTGTTGTGTAGAAACAGATTCCTTTGATGATTTATATAACATAACAGTCTCGGGTGTTACATTCTACCCCCCTTAAAATGAATTTCACCCTCGAAATTCGTCACTTTGTAACAAACAGATGAGGATACCTCTCCCTCATCATATCCTCAAGCTCCAAAGTAGCTTCTTCTAATTGGTGGTTCCTCCATAAAACTTTCACCAAACGAGTGGTCTTGTTTCGTAGGACTTTTTCGCTACGATCCAGAATCTCTATCCATTGTTCTTCATAAGAAAGATCTTCCTCCAGCGGTACAACTTCTGAGCTGAGTACATGTGAAGGATCAGGTATGTACTTTCTCAGGAGAGATACATGGAACACATCGTGAACTTGAGAGAGATTCGGTGGAAGCGCCAATCGGTAAGCTACCTTCCCAACACGATCCAGTATTTCGAAATGACCGATATATCTAGGGATCAACTTCCCCTTCTTTCCAAATCTCATGACCCTCTTCCAGGGAGATATTTGTAAGAACACTTTATCACCCACTTCAAAATCTAGGTCTTTTCTTTGGTTGTCGGCATAACTTTTCTGTCGACTCTGAGCTGCTATTATGTGTTGTTGAATAGATCTGACCTTTTTTTTCCATTTCATCAATGAGATCAGGTCCTAATAGCTTTCTTTCCCCAACTTCATCCCAGCAAGTTGGAGTCCTGCATTTCTTTCCATAGAGAGCTTCATAAGGAGCCATCTGAATACTGGAGTGAAATCTATTATTATAAGAAAATTCCACCAAAGGTAGGTGTTGATCCCAACCACCTTTGAAATCTATAGATCAATCTCTCAACATACCTTCTAGGGTTTGAATTGTTCTCTCAGACTGACCGTCTGTCTGAGGATGATAAGCAGTGTTGAAACTCAACTTTGTATCCAGAGTGTGCTGAAGACTTCGCCAGAACTTCGAGGTAAATCTCGGATCCCGATCAATTATAATAGAAAGTGTTACTCCATGAAATCTTACCACTTCCTTTACATATATCCTGGCAAGCTGATCTAGAGATAAATCCTCTCTAATAGCAATGAAGTGTGCAGACTTTGTAAGACGATCAACTATGACCCAGATAGCATTATTTCCTTTGGATGTTTTAGGAAGTCCTGTGACAAAGTCCATAGTGATGTTTTCCCATTTCCATCCGGGTATGGGTAATGGTTGTAACATCCCCTTAGACTTCTGTCTCTCAGCTTTAACTTGCTAACAAACCAAGCATCGAGAGACATATTCAGCAACATCTCTTTTCATGCCATCCCACCAGAAGTACTCTTTCAGGTCCCTATACATCTTCGTGCTTCCAGGATTAATAGATAATGAAGAACTATGAGACATCCAGCAGCTCCTTCTTTAATTCTGGGATGGGAGGAACACAAAACCGATTCCTAAACTTTATTATCCCATCACAATCAAGGTTTAATTCAGGAACATTTCTCACCTTCTTTTGTAACTCGACATCTGCTTTCTGTGCCTCTTTAATCTTCACATGTATAGATGGTTAAACATTCATTTGAGAAAGATAAGATTTTTCCCCTTCCATTATAATTCCAAGATCCATCCTTTGTAAATCCATAAATATTGGATCTTTTGTGATCCTCATCATGGATAAACTGACATGGTCTTGTCGTCTAAATGCATCTTCCACCTTGTTTGCTATCCCAGGGTGGTAATGGATTGAGCAGTCATAATCCTTAATCAGCTCCAACCATCTTCTTTGACGCATATTCAGATGCTTTTTTGTAAAAATATACTTTAAACTTTTATGATCAATATAAATATCACACCTTTCACCAAAAAGATAATGCCTCCAAATCTTTAATGCAAAGATTACCGCAGCTAACTCCAAATCATGTGTTGGGTGATTTTGCTCATGGATTTTCAACTGTCGTGAGGCATAAGCTATCACCATATCATTTTGCATAAGAACACACCCCAATCCCTTCTTGGATGCATCACTGTAGATCACAAACCTTTCTCCACTACAAGGCAGTGTGAGCACAGGTGCACTGGATAACCTTCTTTTCAACTCCTTGAAATTCTCTTCACATTCCTCCGTCCAAACAAACTTAACTCCTTTCCGAGTCAACTTGGTGAGTGGATTAGATAATCGTGAAAAATCTTTCACAAAACGCCGATAATATCCAGCCAAACCAAGAAAACTTCGGATCTCAGTCACTGTTGTTGGTCTCGACCATCTTTCGATAACCTCTGTTTTTGCTGGATCCACAGATATCCCCTCTTTTGAGATTACGTGACCCAAAAATGTAACTTTTTGAAGCCAAAATTCACACTTGGTAAATTTGGCATAAAGCTTCTCCTTTCTCAGGGTCTTCAATATAATTCTCAAGTGATCTTCATGCTCTTCCTTGCTCTTTGAATAGACAAGAATATCGTTTATAAAGACTACCACAAATTGATCAAGATAGTCTCTAAAGAATCTATTCATCAGATCAATGAAGATAGTAGGGGCATTAGTAAGACCAAATGGCATCACTATAAATTTATAGTGTCCATACCTTGTACGGAAAGCCGTCTTTGGTATATCCTCCCTTTTGACCCTTAATTGATGATACCCTGAATTAAGATCAATCTTGGAAAAGTATTGAGCTCCGCGTAGTTGGTCAAATAAGTCATCAATGCGTGAGAGAGGATATTTGTTCTTGATAGTGATCTTGTTAAGTTCTCGATAATCAATGCAGAGTCTCATTGATCCATCTTTCTTATTAACAAATAGAACAGGTGCTCCCCAAGGTGACGCACTAGGGCATATGAATCCCTTATCAAGATTCTCTTGGAGTTTCTTCTTCAATTTCTACAACTCAATTGGGCCCATTCTATAAGGTGTCTTTGAAATAGGCAAAGCACCCGGTACGAGTTCTATTGAGAACTCAACTTCACGATTTGGTGGAAGACCCAGTAATTCCTCCGGAAAGAAATCATCAAACTCCCGTACAATGGGAATATTATTAATCGTGAGTTTCTCACCAACCATTTGAGATAAATAACCTTCATTTAGTGGAATCAAGACCCATAAGATGGAAGAAATTTCCACTGGATGGTTATGTTCATCCTTGCATCAATAGATGATCATATATTGATCTGGAATATGAAATGTGACTTGCCTTCTTTGGAAATTGATATGAGCTCCATATAAAGAAAGCCAATCCATGCCAAGAATCACATCAAATTCCACTATAGGAAGGATCACAAGGTTTGCAGGAATCACTTTCCCACAAACTTCGATCGGAGAAGAATTATAAACTTTTGATGTGACTGTTATGCCATTAGGTGTTGTCACAGCGAACTCAACATCTAATTGTTGAGGTAATACGGTGATACCCTTATAAAACTCTTTAGAAATAAAAGAGTGGGTGGATCCAGAATCAAATAAAACATTTGCTACTTTAGAGTGGATGGTAAGTGTACCTTTCACCACATCGTTATCATACTCCACATCGCTGATAGAAATTGCATGTGACTTTCCTTTGTCTTCAGCCTTAAGAGTTTGTTGACGTCGACCATCATCATCAACCCTTGGATTAGGGCATTTATTGGCATAATGCCCCATCTCCTTACACTTGAAACATTGAAGTGTAGTAGGTTCATTCTGTGTATCCCTTCCTTTGTTTGCATCATTAGAAATATTCTTCTCATCATCGCGGCATTCAAATGCCGGATGACCTTCCTTTATACATTTGAAAAATTTACTTGTCCCTTTAAGACAACTCCCTCCATGTTTCTTTCCACACTTTGAGCATAAGGGAAAGCTCATCTTCTTTTCAGTGTGCCCTTTAGATTTTCCTTTGAATTCCATTTTTCCTCTTCTTATCAAACCCATATGACTGATGGGTTACTCCAATCTCCATCTCGACTTTGAGAGAACATCGAACAATTTCCTCGTAGCTATTGAAGTCCCTTATGGCTAAGGCCCTTCGAAGACTTGGTTTTAAGCCACTAAAGAATCGATCGATCTTACTCTCAGGTTGGATAATAATACCAGAAGCATACCTTGCAAGTCTTGTAAAATTTGCTTCATAGGTACCAACAGATTCATCATCCTTTTGCTTCAGTTCAAGAAACTCTTTCTCCATCTTTGTTCGGAGAATAAGAGGGAAGTACTTATTGAAAAATAAGTTCTTTAACTCGTCCTAATCCATGGACTCAATTTCATCCCTTTGCCTCATATTCTTAATAAGATTCCACCATTGATCAGCATCACCTTCCAAACGATACACTGCTAAGATGACTTTATCATGCTTAGAACATTGAAGAACTGAAAATATGTTTTCAGTAGTACTAATCCATTGTTCAGAAACTAATGGATCAGTAGACCCGCTGAAAGATGGTGGACGCTGTCTCATGAAGGATTCAATAGAATGTTGCTCCTTCCTTTGCTCGTTTGGAAGTCCTGCATGATTCATAGCTTGAGAATGTTGTGTGAGAATGACTACAAGATTTTTCATTCCAGCTCCCATAATGTTTGGTTGCTTAGGGGGACAATCATTGCATTGCCCGTCGCATTCCCAATTAACACGATTCCTTCGGGTTCCAGCCATTGACTAAAACCAAGAAGAATAGTGTGAGCAACACTAATTATAATAGGAAAACCACATAATCAAGAATAATATTTCACACTTAAGGTCTTATACTAGGTTATTCATGGCCATTTATAAAACACTAAGATTGTGTTCTATGCTTAGACTTATCCTTAGGGTTCTTACTAAGGCTTTCACATCCTAGTTTCCAAAGGTTGACTATACCTTTCCTCTGATACCAACTATAACGACCCATACTTTACATATATTGTTAATACTTCAAAATTGAAGCATACTTATTACAACATATAACAAAACCACGAAAGGACCCTATAGGTATAGTGTCTTTAGAAACTGGGAAACATAAACAACTGGTTCATAAAGCATCTACACTGTCTCCCATTTATTTCATCATATCTATAGTCCCTTTTGGTATATCTTACTTAATAACTTTCTTCCTGACCTAGGGAAAGAAAAAATACAAAAGGGTCAGCTCAAATGCTCAGTAAGGGTAAACAAAAGAAATATCAATCACATCATATACATAAGCACATAAATTTTGGAAATCTTAACCTGCAAAAGAGATCATAATTTCATAACATGGGATAAATCATGGCAGTGAAATGTAATCACAATAATCATAAATTAAAACAAGAAACTTTTTGGCATACACACATAATCATAGAAAATAATTTCTTATTAGTCAAGACTCATTGCCAAGACTATCTTAGTGGAAAAAGTCCATTTCTGAACCGAGTCACCCTTGTTTCAGTCCTGTTTCACTGAATTGGTATAACATACCATTCCAGCCATGTCTATCTCATGAGATATAAAATATTTACCCAATGCATTAGAGGGAGATATAGGTCCCACCCATCTCATAATAATACCATTCTTATGTGTGCCACAAAATCATAAATCATACATCATTGCATAACCCATGTAATACAAATGGGAATCTTAAACATCATGACATCATAAAACAATTCATATAAGATAAAGTAATTCATAAAAATAATTCCATCACAACATAATCAAATAAATGTAATAATAGGGATAAAAACAGAACCCTTTATTATCTTATATGGAAAATAATTTTGATAAAACACTTGAACTCCATTCTTGAGGAAAATATCCTTTCTTCTTCAAAAACATTTTTCCTTTATTAACATGTCATACAAATTTTAACTAAAAGAAGTTGATTAAAAATAAACTTGAAAACTTGTAAAGGAATCTTCTTGTAAATAATGTTTTAAAAATCCATTCATTCCGTATAAGTTAAAAAAAACATTCTTCTCATACTTTTGTCGGAAAAGTAAAAAAAGTACCTCGTACAAAAAACGACAAAAGATTCCTTTCATATCTTTTACTAAAAACTCACCGAAGGGTAAAATTGGATATAAACTATTGTATAAGGATATAAATATTACATATTGAGGGAACATGGATGTGGATGATAAAATACACCCCAGTAAATACCAAAGTATAAAAAATCTCGGATAAAAATGAGATTGTGATATTTCCCTTACCTTAGGTCCGTTTTGCTTCGTAAGTGTCTGAACCTCCTATATAATGATTTAAATAATGTTATTGACTTATTCTAGAATCATACTTATTTTTATGATATCATATATGGTAATTTTCTTAGCTTCTTAGTAGTAATATTTCATTGCTACTTGTTATTCGGGTGTTTATAACTTTTTGTTCTTATGCGTGTTTTGTCGAATAAATTCTTATTATTATCTTTAGGTTATAGATACCTCAATTCTAGAATGTTATTAGTGTAATATATATCATATTCATTCATTCAATTCATTTATATAATCATTATGAAATGAAGATCATGTAGAACGAGTCGCATCACATCGTGGAGACGGTATTCCGTACGTACGCACGAGTGATGATCTCATTCCTATGATCGTGGAATTGTATTGGAGTGTATGTGTACTATTTCAGAATCAGTATCAATTTATAATAGTCATATATAGTCATTATTTACACCATTATACCCATCCAAGTAAGGTGGTGGTGGAAAATAGATTACCCCACGGCGTGGAGACGGTATTCCGTACGTACGCACGCGCGGTGATTTCTTTTTCCGTAGGATGGATAGATAGTGAAATAGGGTTTTTTTCAAACTTATAATAACATATCAGTATATGACTGATACTGATGTCATTAATTCATAATGAAACAATTAAAGAAGAAGAAGTGGAAGAATAAATAAAGATGAAAGAATCGGTAACGGACATTACCTCTTCTTTGAAGTGCTTCTTTGAGACCTCCTTTTAGGGCACTAAAATTGGTCTTTGAAGAAGACCAGGACCTCTAAGATGTCTCTAGGGAAGTGGATAGGAGGAATTGGCAGGGGTTGGCCGAGCTTGAATGCTCAAAGTGGTGTGATCAAGAGGGGGAGGAGGTGCCCTTTTATAAGGGAGGAGAGGAGCACCTTTGGGAAAACTAAATATATTATTTTATTATAAAGTCAAGTTCGGTTTTAGATAGCTCCAAATTGATATATTTAGAAGCTAAGGTGGGGATGGGTCGAAATCCTCTCATACAATAGAATTTAGAGAAGTTTAGGTATCAATTTTAACCTTATCATTTAGATTTAACTTTAAGTTAGATACTTTAACTTTTACCGTGTCTTCTTGTTTTCTTACACTATAAGGTTAATAAACTTACTATATCAAGCCAAACGAACCCCAAGTTGTTTATTATTAATATATATAACCTTATATAAGTCATTTTGCCGAACATTAGATTTTTAGGAATAAAATAATAATTAATAATATAATATTTGTTTTAAAAAATATTTTATGTCAATTTTGACACTATTTAGTAATTTATTTTTGTAAAAATCATAACAGAATGATTAGTTCGAGAAAAGTTAATTAAATCAATACTAAAATGTCATATTAACCTTGAAAGTTAGTGGAATTCATAAAAAGTCTCAAATTACATTTATTTGGGTATTTATAACATCAATTATGTCAATATTTCACTATTAAGATAATTACTGCATCATCGTTGTGTCATAAATAAATTAAATTATTTAATGTCTAAAAATTACAAATAAAATACCATTATGTAGGAAATATTTTTATCTTTGTAATGAATATTTATAGTCGAATTTATCTTATGTATAACCAAATATTAAAAATGATTTACTTATTAAACTTTGATTTTAACTATTTAACCCTTCTTTAAATAAATTAATAATAAATGTCCTAATCTAATCCAAGTGGGCCTAAATGGTCATATTTTATTCATAAGGTTGTTTTTGGTCGAATTACGCTTGTCCAATAGAATTAGGACATGTGTTAGGGTAATAATAATATCATTTTCACCCTTAATTACCATATTTACTTTTAACCGTGGTAAATAAAAGTAAAAAGTTACTATTCACCAAAAAATTATTTTCATCTCATTGAAACACATTTTAGTCCTTGATATTAACCGTGTCTCTCGGATTTTTGAAATTACACTCACAGAAGCGGTAAAATTATGTTTTATGAAAAATTCAGTTTTTTAACTACCACTTAGTGGTGTCACTATTCATTAAAAATTGAAAGTTTTCAGAAAAATACCAAAATTTCACCCGAGGCTAATTTCGATATTCCGAATCCAAAAATGAAGTCCATTTTTAAAAATAAAAATTATAAAATTTCAAAAAGTGGTTATTACTATTCATAATGGCTAGTTTTAATAATATTTTAATAGAATATCGTTGTTTAGTGAAACTCGGTATTGCGTACGACGCAAGCTATCGAGGAAGGTCGTGATTTCCTGTAAAGAAAGCCAAGAAAGTGTTGTGTAGAAAAAGATTCCTTTGATGATTTATATAACATAAAAGTCTTGGGTGTTATACAAAGGATACCCAATCCTGCAACCATATAATTTTTTTCATATTCATTGCTAAAATAAAAGGATTTACAGTTCTTCTATCTAATTTTTTGATTGATCATTATCCTATTATGAAAACTTTACCATCATCCACACATCATATGATACATGAATATTTTCAAAATATCAATTCTAATACATCATAAAAAAGTTGGACCAATTAATGTATGCTATGTTTGAGCCCAGTCAAAATAGAACATCTTTAGATTTTAGTTTTTCTACTTTAATCTTAGTTGTAAAAATTCCTTTTATATTTTAGGAGAAATCATTCTTGAAGTAAATTTTTCCTCCAAAATGATTCAGAACATCATTAAATATTTTTAATTCATCCTTCATAAATTATGAACAAAGACTATCAAGAATCCTTGATTATTTACTTTTTATCACCTTTAGGGATATCTGAACAACAAAATATCTTTCAACAATATTCATCTTTCTTAAGTCATTAACTTTTGTAGAATAAATGTTTGTACCAAGAGAGTGGTTAAATATTCTTCAGAAAAGTGACTCGTTGGTAACATTTTTTACAAACTTCCTCAATATAAGAATAATAAGTATTTATTTGAAGTTTTCTAACATATTCATATTTTGTTTTTCCAATATCCCACAGCTTAGGAAAGTTACATTTATATCATGATTACTCTACCTTTTCTCCTACCAATTTTAGGGTAAAGACATGTTATAACAATAGTTGTAAAACTGATTCCCTTAAATACAACAAAACTAATATAAACCATAACGCCTCATTTTCCTCTAGAAATATTTTATTTCCATATAATACTATTAATGAAGTTCATAACATTTTTTATATCTAGTTTCCTCTGAGTGTGTGGAACCATTACTTTTAGGGTACTTTAATTTTTTTTTGATGTGGTACATTTTTCACATAATTTTTCAACCCAATAATTCTAAAAAAATAAACCCTTAATTTTTAGTAATATCATTTAAACATTTAAATTTTTTGGGTTTGTATTTTACCTGATTCTTGGAGGGATATTTTCTACAACTTGAGATTATAAACCTTTTACCTCTAAATATTTGTTAAAATTTCCATTCATCTTTCTTAATATGGTTTCAACCGTAATAATTTTAAATTCATTTTTTTAAAAAATATTCCTTAACTATAAGTTTGTCTCATATATCTTTCACTATCATTCCATGTTCAAAAACACTTAGCATGATGTTTATAAACCCATGAATATACTCATATTCCTGTTTAAGAACATCTATTATTTCATTAAAATCCTTTCCTCTTCATATATTTTTAATTTTCATTTCTTAATTGAGTTATTTTTAAGACATGATACATGTTCATAACTGATTTGGTGTTATCTATAATATGATTATCTTCCATCTTCTTCTTTTTTAGTTGAGGAATCTTCTTTATTTCTTCTTAAAATTTTTTTAGGTGATTATTAGAATTACTGAACTTCAAAATTCTGAAGAATAATGATAATTTTTGTCAAATTCAAGTTTCTTTCTCATCACGATTCTTTTGTTTCCTGTGAATATTTTCCTAACACTAGTGTACTTCTTATCGACCTTAGAATTTCTTCAATTCTATTTCCACCATGTTTTTTTAGAATGATCATCAAATCCACCAACTTTCTTCTTATGGAATTCCATAGAAAAATTCCCAATACCTCCACAATCAAATTATTGGAGTTGATGATTACCTTAATACATTCCTCTAACTCTATAATTGTTATTAGTGATTAGATACATGAAATTATCAATAATTTCATAATCATAATTATCTATGAATCATTAAGATTATAATTATCAGAATCTTGGATTTTAAAATTTCTCATAGCTTTAAAAGTCATTTTATCCTTAATATTATTTTTTGAATAATGGATATTTTCTCATAAAAAATGAAATAATAATTTTATGCAGTTCATCAAGACATAAAACTTCATTATCCTCTAAAGAATAGATTTTATAACAAAACCTTTTAGGCGTGTTTTTAATTAGTTAATTTACAATTGTAGAATCATAAAAGACATATCCAAAACCTCTAATATTTAACACAATGACATTAAATCAGTTGTAATAATCAAAAATGTTTTATTCGTATCTCAATTTGATATATTTAATCTTTATTTTCTAGATATGTTTATTTTCCTCCATCAATTTGGTGGTTACTTCAATGACACTTTCTTGTTTGTCTTGTCAGCCGAAGTCATATGGTAACTTTTCTCAATGGGTGGAAACCAAATTATAGCAGCATTATCCAATTAAATTCCATGTGACAGAAGATAGGGAATCATTATATTTTTTAAACTATGGTAATTTTTCTATATAAGGTAGAAATACCTCTTCTATTGACTGAATTGAGATGTTCTACTATAATGATTTAATACGGGGTCCATTACTCTGATAAAAATTGAACTTCCTATGTATTTTTGAACCATTGAAAAAGGGTTTGAATATGTGGTAATTTTTTTACAAATTTAAAACATCATTGAATTTAACCCATTCAACTTCTTAGAGTAACATTCTTTATAATTTTTTGTACAAAACTAAAAATAATTAAAAATCATAAAAGAAATCAATTTATGAAGATTAAAAAGGTCTATCCATAGTGTGATAACATGTATTCTTAGAATGGAAACTCTCATTGGTGTATTGAAATTAACTATTGGAAATAAGTGATTACAACATGTTATCCAAATCTAATAGGTCTTATTCTATCTCACAGTAGGTAAGATTATACTGAACCATTTTAATTTAGAATTTTTTCTTAAAAAATATGAGCCGCTACCCAAATATTACTTTTTGACTTATACATGAGGAAATATCATTTAAAAAGTCCATCTAATTCCTTTTTATGATTTCTCCATCTTCTTTTCCTATGTTTGGTAATTTCTATCAATTGTAACTTTTCTAAAACATTTCGTAATACAAACATATTGTTATGATTTAAATAAAAACTCAGCACTTCACAAACATTCTATACAAAAACTCTTCTATTTTTACCATTTCTAGTAACTGGACTAACCTCTGTCAGATTCCACTAATCAAAAAATTAGTTTCAAAACTCTTCTACAACAAAAAAATCAACTATATTTTAAAAAATATCTCTAACAGAAACTCTATAACACTTCAAATTTTTCAATAGTGTAAAAAGAGTTATATATGTTGTACTTTTATACTCTTATTTATATATGATTCCAAAATATTAAAGGTTTGAAACCAATTTCATTTTTCCCATGAAATAAAATTTATTTACATGGATATCATGATCATTTTTATTTTTATAGGATTCTTCTCAAAACATATAGAACATTCTTAAAGCTTATTTAATTCTTAAGTGTTTCAAAATTTCATTAACCTTCCTTAAACTTAATTTTTAAGAAACTCTTCAAACTTTGTAGCATGAACTTTGTATAACTTGAAGTGTAAAATTTACAACATCAAATTTGTAAAACTTACACCTTCATCTTTGTAACTCTATATAGACCTAGTCTTTTTAACATTGTGGAACTAAACTTCATTACTCCATAAAAACATCAAAATTTTAACATTATGAAACTTCAACTTGGTAACTCTCTCTAAACTTAAACTATGAAGGTTCATGAGTATTAAACATTGTAAATATTTAATAACCAAAAATTAGTAATTTTATGAAATTTTAACTTTGTATCTCTAAAAAAATCAACTTTTTAAATATTTACAATCATCCACATTATAAATTTATAAAACATCAAATTTGTAAATTTGAACAAAATTTGCCTTTGTAACTTCCTAAAACATGGACTTCTTTTAACTCCATTAAAACATTAACATTGTAAATTCACAAAACAAAAACCAAGTAACTCTTTAAAAACATCAAATTTTTAAATTAATGAATCATATACTTTGTAACTCTATACAAACTTCAAAATTTTAAATCTGAAAAACACTCTTTGTCTGATTGTACTATCTAATTGATCATATTATTCATCTGATGGGTGAAATGTAATCTAATTACAAATGATCATCTGATTAGAAAGTACAATCTGAATGGAATTTTTTAATAAGTAAAATTCCATGCATTCTTATAAATCAATTTTTATAATATTTTTCCCAAAAAATCTATTCTATTTGTTTTTCAACTAACAATGAACCATAATCTTAAAAACAAAAACACTGTCTATAATCATAAAACCGGGAAAATATATCAATTTTCTCTTCTCATTTATTATACTAACATCATCTCATATAAAAACTTATCCATGATATTTTAGTAACTATAATGAATAGTATAGAATCATATGAAATTTTAGGAAATTTTCAAACCAAAGTAAAATTTCTGACTTCTAGAATTTCATAATTTCTTTATCTAAATAACATTATTATCTTGTAGACTTTCTACCATCATTCATCTCTGCAACTTTCATTACATCCATAATTTTTATCTTTCATTATCTTAGAAACTTTTTTGAACTTCAAGAATTTCCAAATTTTTTTATCTCATCAAATTTATTATCATACAGAATTTATAAATTTCTTTATCTACAGAAAATTCTACCATTCTATATCTACAAAAATTTCTTCATCTTTAATAGATTTAAAACAAAATTATGTCAACTTATAGTCTTTCTAAACTTATTTTTGTTTAGAAATTTATAAGATTCTACAACTTCATAACTTTTATCATATCCATAAACTTAATAATACAATTATGTTATATTATAGACTCTCTTAATTTAACCATATATAAAAATTTATAACTTTATGAATCTAGAGAAATTTAATCATCACTAGAAAATTCATAATAATTTTTTTTCAACTCAACATTTTTGGTTTAAAAAATTTATTTTAAAAAAGTTATTTTTCATCAAATACAAAATTTTGATATAAAAACATAAAAAATGATATTTAATAGTTCCCATTAAGAGTAATGGGAATTGTTTATCATTACATTTATCATGGAAATAGGGAAAAAATTTCATATTCTAATATTGATAACATATTCATGGGATAATGACCAATAATTAGTGTCTTCATCACCCTAAGGATTCCCTAGGTATAAAAAAATTGCATCAACTTATTACACCTAAAAATTAATTTCTAAAAAGCGATTGAATAAAAAAAATGATAACAAAAAAATATAACCAAAATATCTTCTTTTACAGTAATACGATTTTCAATCAAAATTACCTTCACAATTTACTAATCACTAGACTCTTTCAATGACCATGAATTGTTTTTCTAATACCGTTGACAACCACATTCCCCATTATATGTTTATAGGTGAGGTTGACATAAAATATTTATAAATGAATTATATGTTTTATATGTTTTATTGTCATATTCTTTTGTCAAAATATGCATTTCATTCTTTTGTGGTCACTATATACTATAAACATCCCTAAAATGGATAGTGGTACCAAAATTTCAAAAAAAATAATTAATATATCGAATTTTTAGTATTTTATGGTTATCTTATTATATGTGGATAAAGATTGTATAATACATACAAAAAATTGTCATTTTATATAAGAATATAACCCAAAAAAATTCTCATTATAATCTAATAAAGAAAATATACTTACCAATTATTCATCACAACTATAATTAGAGTCATTTTTAACCTCTATTTCATCTTTCCTAATGATAGTTAATATTCATGAATCTATTCAATCTTCACCCCTTCATGAGTGAAGTATTCCATAGGGTATGAATGATTTGAGGAATCTTTTATGAACATTTTGTATTATCCTAATAAAAAACAAATATTCATATATAATATATTTTTTTAGACTTACAAAGTCATAACATATTTCAAATTATTAGGATCAATTGAAATGAATTTTTTAGACACCATAAACCCCAATAAGAATACATCATGGAACTAGAAGGTACACATATATTAATTTAAAAGTAATAAGTGGTCTTGAATAATTACTAAAAAACTACATAGCCATACTCATTCTCATATAAGGATTTTGAATATACTAAGATAAAATTCATAAAAACCATGAATACAGAGTCAAGGTATCGATTTAATATGTGATTCATTAGATCCATATGTAACACCCCAAGATTTTATAGTGTGTTATTTCTTCAAAATAATTCAATAACTTTCACTACACGCAACACCAAGTTCAATCGCACCATGACTTACCAAACAAGCTGTTCAAAAGAGGTTATGAATAGTGTTAACTAAATTTTAAACTTTATATAATCCTTATAATTTTAGAATCCATATTATGAGTTTCTTAGACATAATGTAAGAACAAATTCATTTTCAGTATTTCACTTTTACCAAATTTTAATAGTGAACCATTTTTAGATAATATATTTTAAACTTTTTGACTAAATGGGGACATCAAAAATTTAAAATGAAACATCCCAAGCTTCCACGGTACGCTAGCGTGTGTTGTACACAACACTGAGTTCTAACACACCGTAACCAATCAAACTAGCCATTATAAATAGTAATACCTAATTTTTGAAATTATTTATATTTTATATTTTAAAATGGACTTCATTTTTGGATTCGGAATATCGAATTTATCCTAAGGTGAAATTTTGGTACTTTTCGGATAACTTTCATATTTTGATGAATAGTGAAAATTACTAAATTTTAATTAAAAACAACTTTTTTAATCAAAATAATTAATAGTGATAAATTATGAATTTTAGTAGTTTTAAAGTATATTTAGAATATATTTTTACCATTTAATATAATGTTGGTCATTGGACATAATTTTACAATTAAACCGAACATAAACAAGTGTCAATCTTTTGATAGTTATTATCTCTTTAAAACACGCTCTTTGTTTTGACAGCGGGAATTAATTTTAAATTAATTTCTGCCACTGCTGTGTTTTGAATTTAGGAAAATGGATTCCATATTTGGAATCAGGATGTTCAAATTGTGTAAATAGGTAACTTTTATTTTTAGACATTTTGAATAATTACTGCGGTAAATATTTTATTTACCATGGTTAAGGGTAAATCCGGTAAACAAAATAATATTATAATAATACTAAATTACCCTAAAACGTGTCTTAACCCTATTGGTTGATACATGGTCGACCATGGGCATCTTTGGGTCGATTTTGGGACCCCATGGATCCACTTGTAAGTGATAATGACACTTTATTTTAATTAAGTTAAAATGAATACAAAAATGACACAAGCATATATCTTTTAGAAAAACAATTGTTACATAGGGTTATATATGTTGGATTTTAGATTATAAATATTCATTAGAAAGATAAAAAGATTTCCTACATAATGATATTTTATTTATAATTTTTAGACATTAAATAATTTATTTTATTTATGACACAATGATGATGCAGTAATTACTATAATAGTGAAAAATTAAAATAATTGATATTATAAATACCCAAATAAATATAATATGAAACTTTTAATGAATTAAAATAATTTTCTAGGATAATATGATATATTAGGATTGATTTAATTGACTTTGTTCTAAGTAATCAATCTGTTATGAGTTTCACAAAAATCAACTATTGAATAGTGTCAAAATTGACATAAAAGAGTTCTTAAAACAAATATTATATTATTAATTGATATTAAATTCCTAAAAATCTAAGGTTCGGTAAAGAGACTTATATCATGATAGGTTCATCATTAATGGACCACTTGGGGGTCTCTTGTATGTATATGGTAAGTTTATTAACCATATAATATAAAAATACAAAGAGACATTGTAAAAGTGAAACTAATTAACTTAGAGTTAATACTTAAAGATAAGGTTAATATAAGTACCCAAACCTGTCTTAATTCTATTGGTTGAGTTGTTTTCGACCCATCTCCACCTTAACCTTTGAATAGTAAAATTTGGAGCCATTAGAAACCGAATATTAATTTATTATAAATTAATATTTCTAGCTTTTCCAAAGGTGCCCCTCACCCCTCTTATAAAAGGGCACACCTCCTTTCCATTTCTTCACACCTTCAAAGCCTTTTGGTTCGGCCAAACTCTGCCCAAATACTCTCCCAACTTCCCTAAATACAACCGAGGGGCCTTAGTTTGATCATAAAGCCAACCTAAGGAGCCCTTTTGATCAAATCAAAAGGAAGAACCCGAAGAAGAGGTAATGATTTCACCACCCTTTTCTAAGTTCCTTTCTTCTTCCACTTCTTCTTCATTTGTTCTTAACATTATAAAATAATAACTCCAGTATCTCACATATACTGTGATGTTATTATAAATATGGTACAACCATATTCAGTATTCTATCCACCCTTTGAATAACATGTCACCATACGTGCGTACGTATGGCTTACCGTCTCCACGTCGTGGTGTAATTGTTATTCAATATATTATTATTTGGATGGGTATAATAATGATGTGTAAATCATGTAAATAATAAATATAACATGTTAATGATTCTGTATATATGATATACCATCCATTTATATATTATTTTAACATCAAAAGAATGATATCGTCGCTCGTGCGTACGTACGGACTACCGTCTCCACGAACGCGATGAGATTCATTCTCCATCGTATCCATTCAAGTATAATTATCATTTTATGATTTAAAAATGATGTTTAAGGACTTGATATCATTCTGGATATGAATAAGATACAACAAACATGGCTTATGTAACAAAACATATAAAAGAAAATGAGTAAGTTAACACCCGAAACGACGATAATTCTAAGATATTATTAACAAATCAATGTTAAAAGATCATATATGATATCATATTAATATATATGATTCTTGTATAATTTAATAACAATTATTTCACCATTATATATGAGGTTAACCTACCCCAACCAAGGAAAAGTACAAGGTAAGGGTTATTTCACAATCTCTTCATTATCCGAGGTTGTTTATACGTAATAATCTACTGGGATCTCTTTATCATCCACATCCATGTTTCTTAAAAATGTATTTCAAAACATTTTTACTATTTAGTAGAATATGAGTTAAAGTCATTTATACCCTTTTTGACTTTTATAAGTGGTTTATAAAGGAATCTTTCGGTCATTTTCAAAACATGGTCCTTTTTAACCTTTTCGACAGAATTAAGGTAAGAATTTTTTTTAACTTATACGGCGGGTGCGGCTATTTTCCGCCGTTATAAAATCTTCAAAGCTTCCCTTACAAGCTTATAAGAATATTTCAAAGAAAATGTTTTATTTTATATGGGTCTTAAATGATTTCAAAATAAAAGGAGATATTTCTTTTAAAATAATTTTGATTTCATCTATGTCAACATCCTTTGATGGATTTTAAGATTATTTGAAGTTGATTTATTATGATACAAAACTTCTATATTGTATTGAAGGTTTTGTGATATGTTTGACTGTGGATGTGCTATTTTTATACCATTCATAGTTTATGGTGAAATTATTGACATTTCGTATGCTAGTTTTAATACGAATGTTTATGTTATGTTTAAACCTTTTCATATGGGAATGCATTGGACTTAATATGTGACGGGTGGAGCCCGCTAT
This sequence comes from Viscum album, assembly GCA_963277665.1. NCBI lineage: Eukaryota > Viridiplantae > Streptophyta > Magnoliopsida > Santalales > Viscaceae > Viscum > Viscum album. Next base: position 1,824,615,632 of record OY728150.1, on the reverse strand, counting down.
AGCTCCTCGATGCATCGGTAGGTCTAATGAGACAAACTAGTGTCTTGGCACAAGGCCTTGACAAAATCTTATTTGTAGTCTTGGCACGAGGCCTTGACTATGTGGTTATGATAGTCTGGCATTATGCATTCCAACATTATGAAAGTGGTTATTGATTTTTTCATGTGATTATTCAATTAGTAGAATATCCATGTGAATAAGTAAATGGAATTATTTCATTTTATTTATGCCATACCATGTTGAAAGTTCATGTTTGAAAGGCTTTTGTTTTAGTTATACATTGCCTTAAAAGTTTATTCTTATTTATGAAAGTTTCCGCTATATTGTTATCCTTACTGGGCATTTGAGCTCACCCCTTTTCTATGTTTTATTTTCCCAGGAAGTGAAGAAGTAAGTTATGAATGACCTGCAGGGATATTTTGTGGGGATATGAGTGTAGATTATGGAGACAATATGTTGTTGTAGTAGTTTTTCATTTAATTATGTAATGTAAAACTTATGAATATATCTAGTGTTTCCAAGGCTACTAAACCAATCGGTCTTTCGAGATTTGATCTTTCTTGTGATCATGCCAATGTTATGTAATAATGCACCGACTCTGGGTAGCTGGGGTCGGGGCGTTACAGTTGGTATCAGAGGAAGTTTAGTACAAACCTTGGAAGCTAGATTTAGATAAAATCTGATTAGAGCACGTAGACCTAAGATGAACTTTGAGGATTAGTATAGAAGAACTTCCTAGAATTTTGGTATTGCAGAGATTTTGTGAGTTTTCCGAGCAATACATCCCTGTCTGGATACGAGCAGGTAGAGGCGTCTCTGGCACAGATGTACCTAGGGGTAAAACCCGAAAACACCGATTTGAGCTAGACTCGAACAGGAACTGGTGCACGACAACGGGCCTTGCTGCACTCTTGGTTACGACACTCCCGGGGGATATGCTTAGGATAACTCTCATTTTCTTTACAAATCATTATGAAGGGTTTATGAGTATATACTTCCTCAAAGAAAACATTTTTATGAATATGGATTATATCCATAAATAGTTAAATTTATGTTAAGTGTTTTATAAGTATGGGATTATGTATTTTGATTCATAAACTGATCTTGTGTATGCCATTGTTTAGAAATGGCGCCCAGTAGAAGGAATGAGAACTCCAGAAATGCACATGATCCAAGGAGAAGGAAGGATTATATCTTTCATGGTCTTAAGCTAGAATTTATAAGAGAAATAGTCTCCCATGTATTATCATCATATGAAGAAATAATATCATGTGTTGATAAGATAAGTAAAGAGTTTACTGAGTCCTATGGCTTTGAAGGGAAGCAAGAGAAGAAAAGGATATAAGAGAGAAATATGGATAAAGGGAAGAGGGAAAAGAATAATTTTCGCATATGTGGTAACTGTGGAAAGAAACACCCTAGAACATGCCTGAAAGGAATGGGAGTTTGTTATAAGTGTGGAGGAAAAGGGCACAAAGTACGTGACTGCAAGGGTAAGAAAATGGTTTCAAATGTACAATGATTCATTTGCAAGGAGTTTGGACACTACGCGAACCTATGTCCCAGTAATCAGACTATGCCGCAAATGATGCTATTAGATAATAATCAAGTTATGATACTACCACAGATGAAGAGGAATGATTAGAGTTCTTATGTTGATTATGTCAATTGAGTGTTGTATCAACAATGTACTTGTTATAATAATTATGGAGTATATAAGGATTGTACTACAATACTATTTCATTAAGGACTTGAGATTGTGTGGAACAAAGAAAAGTGACTAAATAGCAGGATAAATTTTTGGAAAATATATGGTTGAGAGAAAGATAAACCATAATATGGTTCTGATACCGAGTTAGTGATTTTAGAATAATACATGATTGATTTGGATAAATTATATTGGATATTCTTGACTACCTTGAAACTGATTAATGATTTGTATATTCCATCATTTTTTTGGGGTTTAAAACATTTTTGGATTGATGAAGTATATCCAACATTCTATATGGAATTGGGGAGCATGAATGTAATCAATAAGGAATATGGTAATTCAGGATGATTCAGTGTATTAAAAGAATACAAGATGAAGGTATTCATATGCTATTACGGGGTAAAAAAGATCTATATTATGTTTACCTTCCTTATAAATGTTGGACTGTGAGTTTGGATAGAAGTATTTTGGATAGTTCTAGTTTGGATTATTTTGGATTACCATAAAAGGACAACCCGGAGGTCGGGCGGCAACCCGTCGCGTCCGGCAAGGCCGCAAGACTTGAACCTGCAACCGAAGGGCGACAAGGGTGTATCACCTACCACTATCCCACGAGATGTCCTGGATTAAATAAAGTAGTTTTTTTAAAAGATCTGGTAGATGAATTATAAATTCGTTTATTTTGGAACCCTCTATGAATAGTACAAATAGAATTTTTTTTACGAGTGAATGATGAGTTTTTGGTAGAAATTTATTAATGGATAAAACTCTAATTATAAAGTAAGTATATCTCCTTATGATCTTAGCCAATCTCATAAATAAATTCCTCATCATTAAGAAAAGGAACTTAGAACAAAAATGTTGTCCTAGACGGTACCTTAAATCATCACTAATTTACGGCTTTGGGATTGTTGGCCTTTTCATAGCCATGTTCTCTACCACTCTCCATCAGATAATTGATGGCTAGATTTTTCTTCCATATCCATATTTTCCTACATGGAACCCTAGTATGTGTTATTTTCGGTAATCTTCATACTTTCCACTCTTTATTTAAAATAGAGGCCTCATTAATTAATTTTTCGATGTGGGATTTCAACTAAGATATTTTGAAACGTCAAAAATGTGTTATCCCAATACCCTATGTTTTGTTGAACCGATGGTATTTCAAATCATCATAGATTGATGATTTTAAGGACCTCAATTTTATACTTTTTTGTGATTGATGACCTCAATCACTACCTATAAATATTTACATTTTTCCTCCAATTATATGTCTATAATTGCCACCAATGTTCTCCTAATAGAGATCATAATTCGGTGGTGATCCTTTCATTTCTCTTTTCCTCATATTAAGACTAAATTTTAGTAACCCAATTTCCGATGTGGGTTTTCCCACAAAGATATTTTCTATTTTCAACCTTTTATTTTTGAAGAACAATTTCAAATTGCGAGGACGCAATTTATTGAAGGAGGGGAGAATGTAACACCCCAAGATTTTATAGTGTGTTATTTCTTCAAAATAATTCAATAACTTTCACTACACGCAACACCAAGTTCAATCGCACCATGACTTACCAAACAAGCTGTTCAAAAGAGGTTATGAATAGTGTTAACTAAATTTTAAACTTTATATAATCCTTATAATTTTAGAATCCATATTATGAGTTTCTTAGACATAATGTAAGAACAAATTCATTTTCAGTATTTCACTTTTACCAAATTTTAATAGTGAACCCTTTTTAGATACTATATTTTAAACTTTTTGACTAAATGGGGACATCAAAAATTTAAAATGAAACATCCCAAGCTTCCACGGTACGCTAGCGTGTGTTGTACACAACACCGAGTTCTAACACACCGTAACCAATCAAACTAGCCATTATGAATAGTAATGCCTACTTTTTGAAATTATATATATTTTATATTTTAAAATGGACTTCATTTTTGGATTCGGAATATCGAATTTAGCCTAAGGTGAAATTTTGGTACTTTTCGGATAACTTTCATATTTTGATGAATAGTGAAAATTACTAAATTTTAATTAAAAACAACTTTTTTAATCAAAATAATTAATAGTGATAAATTATGAATTTTAGTAGTTTTAAATTATATTTAGAATATATTTTTACCATTTAATATAATGTTGGTCATTGGACATAATTTTACAATTAAACCGAACATAAACAAGTGTCAATCTTTTGATAGTTATTATCTCTTTAAAACACGCTTTTTGTTTTGACAGCGGGAATTAATTTTAAATTAATTTCTGCCACTTCTGTGTTTTGAATTTAGGAAAATAGATTCCATATTTGGAATCAGGATGTTCAAATTGTGTAAATAGGTAACTTTTATTTTTAGACATTTTGAATAATTACTGTGGTAAATATTTTATTTACCATGGTTAAGGGTAAATCCGGTAAAAATAATAATATTATAATAATACTAAATTACCCTAAAACGTGTCTTAACCATATTGGTTGATACATGGTCGACCATGGGCATCTTTGGGTCGATTTTTGGACCCCATGGATCCACTTGTAAGTGATAATGACACTTTATTTTAATTAAGTTAAAATAAATACAAAAATGACACAAGCATATATCTTTTAGAAAAACAATTGTTACATAGTATTATATATGTTGGATTTTAGATTATAAATATTCATTAGAAAGATAAAATGATTTCCTACATAATGATATTTTATTTATAATTTTTAGACATTAAATAATTTATTTTATTTATGACACAATGATGATGCAGTAATTACTATAATAGTGAAAATTTAAAATAATTGATATTATAAATACCCAAATAAATATAATATGAAACTTTTAATGAATTAAACTAATTTTATATGATAAGATGATATATTAGGATTGATTTAATTGACTTTGTTCGAAGTAATCAATCTGTTATGAGTTTCACAAAAATCAACTATTGAATAGTGTCAAAATTGACGTAAAAGAGTTCTTAAAAAAAATATTATATTATTAATTGATATTAAATTCCTAAAAATCTAAGGTTCGGCCAAGAGACTTATATCATGATAGTTTCATCATTAATGGACCACTTGGGGGTCTCTTGTATGTATATGGTAAGTTTATTAACCATATAATATAAAAATACAAAGAGACATTGTAAAAGTGAAACTAATTAACTTAGAGTTAATACTTAAAGATAAGGTTAATATAACTACCCAAACCTATCTAAATTCTATTGGTTGAGTTGTTTTCGACCCATCCCCACCTTAACCTTTGAATAGTTAACTTTGGAGCCATTAGAAACCGAATATTAATTTATTATAAATTAATATTTCTAGCTTTTCCAAAGGTGCCCCTCACCCCTCTTATAAAAGGGCACTCCTCCTTCCCATTTCTTCACACCTTCAAAGCCTTTTGGTTCGGCCAAACTCTGCCCAAATACTCTCCCAACTTCCCTCACTACAACCTAGGGGCCTTAGTTTGATCAGAAAGCCAACCTAAGGATCCCTTTTGATCAAATCAAAAGGAAGAACCCGAAGAAGAGGTAATGATTTCACCACCCTTTTCTAAGTTCCTTTCTTCTTCCACTTCTTCTTCCTTTGTTCTTACCATTCTAAAATAATAACTCCAGTATCTCACATATACTGTGATGTTATTATAAATATGGTACAACCATATTCAGTATTCTATCCACCCTTTGAATAACATGTCACCATACGTGCGTACGTACGACTTACCGTCTCCACGTCGTGGTGTAATTGTTATTCAATATATTATTATTTGGATGGGTATAATAATGATGTGTAACTCATGTAAATAATAAATATAACATGTTAATTATTCTGTATATATGATATACCATCCATTTATATATTATTTTAATATCAAAAGAATGATATCGTCGCTCGTGCGTACGTACGGACTACCGTCTCCACGAACGCGATGAGATTCATTCTCCATCGTATCCATTCAAGTATAATTATCATTTTATGATTTAAAAATGATGTTTAAGGACTTGATATCATTCTGGATATGAATAAGATACAACAAACATGGCTTATGTAACAAAACATATAAAATAAAATGAGTAAGTTAACACCCGAAACGACGATAATTCTAAGATATTATTAACAAATCAATGTTAAAAGATCATATATGATATCATATTAATATATATGATTATTGTATAATTTAATAACAATTATTTCACCATTATACAGGAGGTTAACCTACCCCAACCAAGGAAAAGTACAAGGTAAGGGTTATTTCACAATCTCTTCATTATCCGAGGTTGTTTATACGTAATAATCTACTGGGATCTCTTTATCATCCACATCCATGTTTCTTAAAAATGTATTTCAAAACATTTTTACTATTTAGTAGAATATGAGTTAAAGTCATTTATACCCTTTTTGACTTTTATAAGTGGTTTATAAAGGAATCTTTCGGTCGTTTTCAAAACAAGGTCCTTTTTAACCTTTTCGACAGAATTAAGGTAAGAATGTTTTTTTTAACTTATACGGCAGGTGCGGCTATTTTCGGCCGTTATAAAATCTTCAAAGATTCCCTTACAAGATTATAATAATATTTCAAAGAAAATGTTTTATTTTATATGGATCTTAAATGATTTCAAAATAAAATGAGACATTTCTTTTAAAAGAATTTTGATTTCATCTATGTCAACATCCTTTGATAGATTTTAAGATTATTTGAAGTTGATTTATTATGATACAAAACTTATATATTGTATTGAATGTTTTGTGATATGTTTGACTGTGGATGTGCTATTTTTATACCATTCATAGTTTATGGTGAAAGTATTGACATTTCGTATGCTAGTTTTAATACGAATGTTTATGTTATGTTTAAACCTTTTCATATGGGAATGCATTGGACTTAATATGTGACGGGTGGAGCCCGCTATAGCTCCTCGATGCATCGGTAGGTCTCATGAGACAAACTAGTGTCTTGGCACAAGGCCTTGACAAAATCTTATTTGTAGTCTTGGCATAAGGCCTTGACTATGTGGTTATGATAGTCTGGCATTATGCATTCCAACATTATGAAAGTGGTTATTGATTTTTTGCATGTGATTATTCGATTAGTAGAATATCCATGTGAATAAGTAAATGGCATTATTTCATTTTATTTATGCCATACCATGTTGAAAGTTCATGTTTGAAAGAATTTTGTTTTAGTTATACATTGCCTTAAAAGTTTATTCTTATTTATGAAAGTTTCCGCTATATTGTTATCCTTACTGGGCATTTGAGCTCACCCCTTTTCTATGTTTTATTTTTCCCAGGAAGTGAAGAAGTAAGTTATGAATGACCTGCATGGATATTTTGTGGGGATATGAGTGTAGATTATGGAGACAATATGTTGTTGTAGTAGTTTTTTCGTTTAATGATGTAATGTAAAACTTATGAATATATCTAGTGTTTCCAAGGCTACTAAACCAATCGGTCTTTCGAGATTTGATCTTTCTTGTGATCATGCCAATGTTATGTAATAATGCACCGACTCTGGGTAGCTGGGGTCGGGGCGTTACACCATATATACCATAGGACCATTTATAAAACCAAGTAGAATTATAATAAACTCAAAGTGACCATATATACTTTGTAATGTGCACTTGGTTATATCAAATTCACTTTCCGTAACTTCGTGATACCGAGAACTGTGTTCGGTCTTGAAAAGAAAATTTACATTTAAAAAATAATAGAGGTCATAAATATAGGTAAAGAGGTATTTATTATTTATGGTTACTTGGTTCATAATTTTATAATCAATGCATAGGTGTAATATTTTTTAATACTTGATTACAAAGAGAACATGGTCTACCCATTAAGATACACTGGGATGAATAAATCCTTTTCCTTAAACATCACTAATAATTTTATTTTTCTCCATCAGGTCAGTTAGATGAATTTTATGAGAAAGTAAATATATAATTTTACACTGAATAATGTCATAAATACATTACTTAACATCTTAAAATGGTCTAAAATAAGAAAGATAATCAAGAAATGATATAGGTAATGTTCTCTCTATGGGATGATTTTTATTCTTAGAATTCTTTTCTATTTAAATGTTACAAGATATTACATCTGGAATAATGATTTTTTGACCACTAGGAGAGGGGTTTTACCTTATTTTAATCAATGGTCTCACTTTTATGTAAATGAATGTGATCCCCCATTTATGGAAACAAATACAACCCTTCGGTTATAGAAATCAATGATAGATTTTTAAAAAATCATTGAATCTATCCCAAACATGATGTCAAGAAGGACTGTTTCAAAGATAAGGAAATCATATACCAAATCAACTTTAGATATGAATATAATATAAGAGGTAAAATAGAAGACTTACTCCTTTTTCATGATAACATGTTTTGACATCTCTATAACATATATAATTAGATTAAATATAATTTTAAATGGATAATTTATTTGAGAACATAAAAATGATTATGTGGCACCAATATCAATTAATTTGATAGAAATAGATCATAAAATAAGTATGATACCTCAAAAAATAGTTGATCTATCCTTAGATTCTATTGGTTATATGTTAGCAACATATAATTTCTCAGATTTAGGATGAGTGAGAGACCTCTAACTAATTTGATGTTAAATCCTCATTGTTATTTTCCCATGAGATGAACATACTCAACATCTACACTCCTAATAGTGAGATCATGTTTCCTTAAGGGGATCAAATTTTACATGGTATTTCATTGGACTTAAGAAACCATTACAACATTGATATGAGGATTTTTATAGTATAATCCAAGGAGACATTCCATTATTCCACATGATTTTAAAACATTAGGATTTTAGCACCCATGTTTTGAGGTATGTGGACTTTTTTATGAATTTCTAGGTATTTAAAGTGCATGGAATGAGTTGGTAAGGGGTTGGGAGAGTTTGGAATGGTTTTGGATGAGTTTGGAGGCTTTTAAAGGGGTGCACGGTTTGAGCACGGTTAGTGGAAACCGTGCGGGTTTCCCAGGAAACCGTGCGGACCCTTGTTCTTGAGATAGTATTCCTCGCACAACCTATGCATGGTTTTCCAAACTGTGCAAGGAAACTGTGCGTACACTGGATCTCGAGGCAGTGGCGTGCACACGGTTAGCCCACGGTTTACCAAACCGTGCGGGCTAACCATGCGGCCACTTAAAGTTAGGGTTCGAAAACCTGGGCTCACTCAAGATTGCCTCATTTCACACATCTCTTCCTCCCACTTGATCCTCAATCAGGATTTTGGGTTCTCATGGGTTAAGGGTGCTCTCCCACTCGTTTTGGAAGCGATTCGAAGGGGTTTCAAGGTGGATTCAAAGGTGATTTCTCCCGGGTAAGTCTCTCCTCTTGTTTCTCTTGTGTTTTCCTCTAGATATGCATCCCTCTCTATCTTGGTTTTCTAGATCTACACTTTTTGTGTGTAGATCTAGGGTTGGTGTCTCCTTGGATGTTAGTATTAAGGATTTTTAATGTTAGGGAAAGGGATCTAGAGAGGTTTTAGTGGTGCGTTCGCTGGTTTTGAGGTGCGGTGGCTTGTGGGTCGTTTTCTCGAGAACCCTAAAGGTAGGTGGCTTCTTTCTCGACTCAAATTGGGTTTAAATAGTAGTTACATGTTACAATTAATTCATTGTGATGGAAATTAATTGTGCGATTATGTGTGATTTTGGTTGGAAATCTATTTGGGGGTTTCTGGGGAAAAAGGGTGTTTCATGGTGAAATGTTTTATTGTGCATTTTAAAATAGAGATTTTAAAATGGGATTGATGAGATTGATTTAGGTAAATGGTTTATGAAAAATGGGTTTCAATAAAGAGGTCATTTTATTGAAATGGGGCTTGGGCATGGAAAATGATTTTCAATAAATGGTTGATTTATTGAATGAGATTGATGTGAAATGGAATTGGTTGATTGCATGATGTTGTGATCTTGGTTTGGATTGATTAAAATGTTTTGTGGAAGTGGGCAGGAAGTACCACTATAATGAAGGGGATGGATAGTGGATGGAAGGGCCACCATCAAAGTATAAGTGGACGGGAAGTGCCACTAATTGTGAATGGGTGAACGGGTTGGACGGAAGTGCCACCGTTTGGTTGTTCTGGTTATTGTTGTGCATTGTTTTGCAAGATGGAATTGTTGTGATAATATGTGAGTAATAGAATGTCTTATGGCATGTTTTTTTGGCTTTCTCTGGGTTGCTTGGTTTGGTTGTGATAGCCCGGTAAGGGCACGTTTGACTTATGAAAATGGTTGCACTTGTGTTTTATTTTATATAAACTTTTTTATATAATGGGATAACGGTTTCATCCTAGTGGTGTGTGTAGGGAAGTCATTTGGGGAAATCCAACTGAGTTTTAGTACTCACCCCCTTCTTTGGCACATTGGTGTCTTTCCAGATGTTGTGTACCGTGATGTGGGTAAAGGTAAGGCATCAACCACCTTTAGTGGTGCGTTGTGATGTCTTGGTGGAACTTGGAGCTTGGAGCTTGGTGTGGAGCTGTGGTGGTGTCATGGATCGTGGTGTTCATGTTGAGTCTTTCGCATTGTACTCTGATATTGTATTTGGTTGTGTTGGAATGTGAGATTATGGATTATCTGGTTGTCTTTGGTAATATATGAGTTTGGTTTTGTTGACATGCATCATTTAGTTGTGGTTGTTGGTTGATTTTGTCTCAAGGGAAAATCATTCCCCAATTGTTCTCGGAGCCCTCGGCATTTATTTCCAGCCTTTAGCACCTTGGTAACGTCGCTTAAGGCCAAGTAACCCTCACCACCTCCTCAAGCCAATGAGGTAGGGGTGGGGTGTTATAAGTGGTATCAGTTTATTCGGTCCTTTGGAGTTGATTCTCGGATTTGGTATAGACATTCGTAGTGGTATACTCCTTCAGTCGGGATGGTATCAAGGCATAAGATTGCCGGAACATGAAATGTATAGCATAAAAGGACGTAGCTAACCCTTTTATGCTGAAATTCATGTTACCAGGGAGTTGGGTACATAAGTGTTTTGGATACACTCATAGGAATAGGATATCTCATTGTCGTGGGTGTACCCAATGAGATGAGCACGACATGCATGGTAGAAATGAATTCCCTCTTGGATGAATATTTCATTGGGGTATAATGATTTATGATGTGATATGAATATGTGAAATTGTAATTTGAATAAATAGGTATTTTGAAAATGGTTTGGTTTTCAAAATGGTGAAACTTGGCACATGTGAAAAAATGTGAATTGGTGGAAAGCCTTGTTGTGATAGTGTTGTGTAATGTGATTTGAAATGGGATTTTGTGATGTCTATGGAAGTGAGACTCATGGTTGTTTGTTTTCTGTTTATAGAAATGACACCGATTAGGTGTCTTAGAGACCAACTAGAGGAGGCTGCTAAGAATGTGGTTTCACCTGAGCCTCAGGTGAACTAGCAGCTAGTGAAATGTATAGTGCAAGCTTTCCAAGCTATGGGAAGTGGAAATAGAGGGAATGAACTAAGGAATGTGGATTAGGAAGTTCAGTTTCAAAGGTAGAATCCACCCATCGTCAGGGGTGATTCAGATCTAGAGGGGCAGAATCATGGTTGAATAGAATGAACAAGATCTTTGAGTTCTTGGGAACACCGATAGAGATGAAAGTGAAGTTGGCCACATATATGTTGGAAGATCTTTCCCTTCAGTGGTGGGAGTTGGTAGTCCAAGCTAGGACGGCCCAAGGTATGATGTGGGAAGGCTTTGAGGAATTTTTTAATAAACAATTCTACCCACATACGTTTAGAATTCAGCGTACGACTGATTTCTTCAGTTTGAAGGAAGATCTAATGTCGGTGACGGAGTATTCATCTAAATATACGAACATAGTGCGGTTTTTTCCCGAGGTGGCGGGTAGCACGTCGTTGAATGAAAGGATCTTTGAAGTAGGGCTAAGGTAAGAAATCCGTTCAAATACAACGGTTCTGTGTATAGATGATTACACAGAGATGGTAAATAGAGCCTCGGTGGCTGAGTGGGATTTCTTGGGCACTCTAGGTGGAGGAAGCATGGTGGTACCCATGGTGAATAGTGGTAACTCTAACGCTGGGTTCAAGAAGAAGAGGGAAACTTATTCTCAGGAAGGAATATGACGTATAATCTGACAGCAGGATCGGTAAATCTTCCTCCAAAGGCCCAGAGCAAGCTAGGATGTTTTCAGTGTGGCTCTACAGGCCACATCAAGAGGGATTGTACGGAACAACCTCAAGCATGTCATAATTGTAAGAAGATGGGATATCTGCAACAATATTGTTGGAATGATCCAAGGTCGGGTGCGCGTGACACTCCTCAAGGATCGCAGACGTTGTATGCTTTGATGGGACAGGGCAGCAACATACCCCTCGACAGTAGAGTAATGTGGGTCATGGTGATTCTCGGAATACCACAATGCCTCACCAGGCCAATAAAGAATAGAGTGTGGAAAGCAAACATGTGTTTGGAGCTGAGCAGGTTGTGGTGGATGATCAGTCGGGACCATCAACGGTGCGAGGTACTATTCTTTTAAATTCTACCTTGATACAAGTGTTGTTTGATACTCGTGATTCACACTCTTTTATTGCTTCATGTGTGGTTGATTTACTGGTTTTATGGGTAAAAATGATGCCCTCCATTTTGAAACTTCAAACTCCTCTGGGTCGAAGAGAGTGTCAAGCCTTCTTGTGTAGAGAATGTCGTATCATTGTGGGTGAGGTTGAGATAGTGTGTAATTTCTCAATGCTTGAGATGGATGGGTATGATGCAATCCAGGGAATGGATTGGCTGGTGGCTTTTAAGGCCCACATCGACTATGATGCGCGGACAGTGGATTTTACGACACACGATGGTGTTTGAAATCTCTTTATAGGAGAGAAGCATGAAAGGCATGATGCAACAGGTTTGTTGGCACCAGCAATGGGTACACTATCATATCAGTTGGTTCTGTTGTCATTGGAATCGGTAGAGGGTATTGAGAAGAGTGTTTCTCCGACAGTGGTGGATCAGTTCATGGATGTTTTTCCTGATGAATTATTTGGGTTACCTCCCATAAGAGAAGTGAAGTTTACAATTGATCTCCTCCCGAGGACCAATCCTATCTCACTTCCTTCTTATCGGATGGCACCATCTGAATTGTGGGAATTGAAAATCCAGTTGGAAGAGTTAGAAAACAAAGGGTTTATCTGGCCTAGCACATCTCCATGGGCAGCGCCAGTGTTGTTTGTGAAAAAGGCAGATGGAACATTGAGGCTATGTGTTGATTATTATAGAATTAACTAGGTTACAATAAAGAATAGATATCCACTTCCACGAATTGATGATTTTTTCGACCAGTTGAGGGGAGCCCAGTGGTTCTCCAAGATCGACCTGAGGTCAGGATATCATCAATTGTGGGTGAGGAAAGAGGATATTTCTAAACAGATTTCAGAAGTAAATATGGCCATTAGGAATATGTGGTTATGCCCTTTGGTCTAATGAATTCACCAGTGGTGTTTATGTCATTAATGAATTGGATATTTCAAAAATATCTGGATTCATTCATGGTGGTGTTTGTGGATGATATTCTGGTGTATTCAAGGACAAGGGTGGAGCATGAGCAGCACTCAACGACTGTGCTGGGGATCTTGAGGGATCATCGGTTATATGCCAAGTTGTCAAAGTGTGACTTTTGGATACAGGAAGTTCATTTTCTTGGCCATGTGATTTCTGAAAAGGGTCTTTCTATGGATCCAAAAAATATAGAGGCTGTTATATCGTGGCAACCGCCAAAGAATGTGTTCGAGATATAGAGTTTCCTTGGTCTAGCTAGGTATTATCGGTGTTTTGTTCATGATTTTTCACATTTGGATTTGCTAATGACATCATTGAAAAGAAAAAATTCTCCATTACAGTGGAATGAATAGTTCCAATAGTGTTTTGAAGAGTTAAAGGGTCGTCTTAAATAAGCACCAATCATTGTTTTTCCAGAATCGAGAAAAGGGTACGTGGTGTATTGTGATGCATCAGGATTAGGGTTGGAGTGCGTTCTCATGCAAGGGAATCATGTGGTTGCATATGGCTCACGACAGTTGATAGTGCATGAGAAGAACTACCCAACTCATGATTTGGAGTTGGCAGCAGTGTTCCATGCTTTGAAAGTGTGGCATCATTATCTCTTTGGTGAAAAATTCACGGTATATACGGATTATAAGAGCTTGAAGAACATTTTCTCACAAAGGGATTTGAACTTGAGGAAAAGGAGATGGATGGAATATCTCCAGATGTTTGATTTTGAATTAATGTACACACCAGGTAAGGGAAATTTTGTGGAAGATGCATTAAGTAGAGAATCATATGCTCAGGTGGTGAAACATGAATCAGACCAGTGGTAGTTGATGTCGGTTATAGCTGATATGCGGTTGGAATGTGAGGACCAGGGTGATAGAGTGGTCTTCTTTCCAGTTTCATTGGTTCCTGACTTGGTTGGGATGGTTAGAGAGGCACAAATATCTGATTCTGAGTGTGTGACTGTGGGGTCAAGACTCAATGGTGGGGAGACCATTGAGGGTTGGAAACTAAATGGAGATTCAATTTTGTGTTTTTAGAATCGGATGGTAATACCAGTTGCTTGTCAGGAGGATCTTCTTAGGGCGTATCATCATTTCAGGTGGGCTGTTCATCCTGGAATTCAAAAAATGTATAAATCATTGAAAGTACAGTTCTGGTGAGTTGGTATGAAAAGAAGTGTGACTGAGTTTGTTTCGAGATGCTTGACTTGTCAGCAGGTCAAGGCAGAGCATCAGAGGCCAGCAGGAATGTTGCAGTCTTTACCAATCCCTGTTTGGATGTGGGAGCATATAGTGATGGATTTTTTCACAGGTCTCCCATGAACGATCAAGAATCACGATACCATTTGGGTGATAGTGGATCGACTAACAAAGTCGGACCATTTTATCCCGATTCGCGAATCTCATACGGTGGAGGATCTATCCAAAATCTATATCTGGGAGGTGGTAAAGAGGCATGGTGTTCCAGTTTCTTTTGTATCATATATAGATCCAAGGTTTATATCTCATTTCCGGAAATCCTTACAGCAAGACCTTGGAACGCAGTTGATGATGAGTATGGCATATCACCCTCAGACGGAAGGTCAATCCGAGAGGATGATAGAAACTCTGGAGGATATGTTTCAGGCTTGTGTCATGGATTTTGGTTCCTTATGGGAGGATCACTTGTCATTGGTTGAGTTCTTGTGCAATAATAGTTATCAGGAATCCATACAGATGGCTTCGTTTGAAGCGTTTTATGGGCGTCCGTGTCGTTCTCTACTATGTTGGGTGGAAGTGGGTGAGTCTTCGATGGTTGGACCGAATATTGTCCAGGAGACTACGAAGAAGATCAAGTTGATCAGGAAGAGAATGGAGACAACTCAGAGTCGTCATAAATCATATGCAGATCATCGTCGACGGTCGTTGTCGTTCGAGGTGAGTTATCATGTGTTCTTGAGGATCTTTCCTAGGTTGGGACATCGTCGATTTAGGAAGTAGGGAAAGCTATCTCCGGGTTATATTGGGCGTTTTGAGATTCTTGAGCGGATTGGTGAGGTGGATTATCGTTTGGATTTTCCACTATGGTTTAGTTCGGTGCACAATGTGTTTCATGTGTCCCAGTTGAAAATGTATCAGCCAGATAGTGACCATGTGATTTGTTGGGATCATGTTGAGCTAGAACTAGATGCTTCGTTGGTGCACGTTCCAGTGCGGGTTGTAAATAGGCAAGAGAAAGTCTTGCGTGGTAAAATCATCGGTTTAGTTCTTGTTTTTTGGCAACATGGTCTGGTTTAAGAGGAGACTTGGGAGCAGGAGAAAGAAATGGTTGAGCAGTGGCCCAAGATCTTTCGGCAAAGGGCGGGTTTACTAATTTCCGAGGACGGAAAGTCCAAGGGTGGGGAGAATGTAGCACCCCCCGATTTGAGGTATTTGGACTTTTTTTATGCATTTTTATGTATTTAAAGTGCATTGAATGAGTTGGGAAGAGGTTGGGAGAGTTTTTAATGGATTTGGATGAGTTTGGAGGCTTTTACAGGGGTGCATGGTTTGAGCACAGTTAGTGGAAACCATGCGGGTTTCCCAGAAAACCATGCGACCCCTTGTTCTTGAGATAGTAGGCCTCACACGGCCTGTGCACGGTTTTCCAAACCGTGCAAGGAAACCATACATGCACTAGCTCTCAAGGCAGTGGCGTGCGCACGGTTAGCACACAGTTTTCCAAATCGTGTGGCCACTTAAAGTTAGGGTTTTAAAACCTGAGCTCACTCGGGATTGCCTCATTTCACTCCTCTCTTCATCCCACTCAAGCATCACTTGGGATTTTGTGTTTTCAGGGGTTAAGGGTGATCTAACACTCATTTTGGAAGTGATTCAAAGGGGTTTCAAGGTGGATTCAAGGTGATTTCTTCAGGGTAAGTCTCTCCTCTTGTTTCTCTTGTGTTTTCCTCTAGATCTACATCCATCTCTTTCTTGGTTTTCTAGATCTACACTTTTTGTGTGTAGATCTAGGGTTGGGGTTTCTTTGGTTGTTAATATTAAGGCTTGTCAATGTTAGGTAAAGAGATCTAGAGAGGTTTCGGTGGTGTGTTCTCTGGTTTTGAGGTGCGGTGGCTTGTGGGTCGTTTTCTCTGGAACCCTAAAGGTAGGTGGATTCTCTCTCCACTCCACTTGGATTTAAATAGTAGTTACATGTTACAATTAATTTTTTGTGATGGAAATTAATTGTGCGGTGATGTGTGATTTTGGTTGTAAGTCCATTTGGGGGTTTTTGGGAAAAAATGTGGTTTCATGGTGAAATGTTTTTATTGTGCATTTTAAAATGGAGATTTTAAAATGGGATTGATGAGATTGATTTTGGAAAATGGTTGATGAAAAATGGATTTCAATAAAGAAGTCGTTTTATTGAAATGGGTCTTGGGCATGGAAAATGATTTTCAATAAATGGTTGATTTATTGAACGGGATTGATGTGAAATGGAATTGGTTGATTGCATGATGTTGTGATCTTGGTTTGGATTTCTTGAAATGTTGTGTGGAAGTGGGAAGGAAGTACCACTATAATTAAGGAGATGGATAGTGGACCGAAGGGCCACCATCAAATTATAAGTGGACGAGAAGTGCCACTAATTGTGAATGGGTGAACGGGTTGGAAGGAAGTGACACCATTTGGTTGTTTTGGTTGTTGTTGTGCAAAGTTTTTCAATATGGAATTATTGTGCTAATATGTGAGTAATAGAACGGTTTATGAAATGTTTTTTTTTCTTTCCCTGGGTTTCTTGTTTTGGGTGTGATGGCCTGGTAAGGTAACATTTGACTTATGAAAATGGTTGCACTTGTGTTTTATTTTATATAAACTATTTTATATAATGGGATAACAGTTTCATCCTAGTGGCGTGTGTAGGGAAGTCATTTGGGGAAATCCTACTGAGTTTTAGTACTCACCCCCTGCTTTGGAATTTTGGTGTCTTTGCAGATGTTGTGTATCATGATGTGGGAAAAGGTAAGGCATCAACCTTCTTTAGTGGTGCGTTGTGATGTCTTGGTGGAACTTGGATCTTGGAGCTTGGTGTTGAGTTGTGGTGGTGTCATGGATCATGGTGTTCATGTTGAGTCTTCCACATTGTACTCTGATGTTGTATTGGGTTGTGTTGGCATGTGAGATTATGGATTATCTGGTTGTCTTTGGTAATGTATGAGTTTGGTTTTGTTGACATGCATCATTTAGTTGTGGTTGTTGGTTGGTTTTATCTCAAGGGAAAATCATTCCCCAATTGTTCTCAGAGCCCTCAACATTTATTGCCATCCTTTAGTGCCTTGGGAATGTCGCTTAAGGCCAAGTAACCCTCACCGCCTCCTCAAGACAATGGGGTAGGGGTGGTGTGTTACAAGGATCCTCCTAACATGAATATATTGAGTTTCCTAAATAATTATTTTGATGACATAAATCTGCTCTACCACCCATTGGCGCTCATGAGGTTAACTGGGATGGATGGATAGAAATACTTCCACTCTATATTATAAAATTTTGAAACATCATTTTATTCTCAATAAAAATCATTTTTATCCAAATTTAATGTACGTGTAAGGTTAGTACATAATATAAAATATATCTTTGGATATATCTACCATTAATTATTTATTGAATACATAGATTAATTTTTTTACTTATAAAAAAAACCATCACCGAATGTCCTTATAGGGAACCATATCAAATTATCATTATTTTTTTTGTGTCATTTGTAACCACTTATCCTGAAAAATTAATGACCATGATGAATATATCCACATAATCTTCTACTATCCAATGGGCTTGTTTGACACACATAAACTCTCTTATTTTTGAAAATTTTATATTATCAAGGTCAAAATTCTTTGTAAACATGATTTAAAAATCCTTTAATTCTTGTTTCTTATATATATTTTCTTAGACTATTGAATACCTCCAATTTCGGTTAGGTCCCTCAAGAAAAAAAGTGGAAAATTACTTTTAAATATTCTTAGGATTCCTGGAATTCAAAAATAATATTTATTTTATAGTATGTATTCATATTCTTGAGGATTATTGATTCCTTGGAAATGAGGATAATTATGATGGATGAATTTTTAAGATCGATCCCCATCTTAGGATAAACTATAATCATCACCCCATTTCATTGAATATATAATAAAATTTACTTTTTCAAAATAATTATGATCTATTTTTGGTTTATCCTGTGGAAAATTATCTTTCATTCCCTCGAAATGATTCAAATATAAATATCTAGAAAGCAAGATTCCATATAAAATCCAAAGAAAAATGAAATTTCAAAAAAAATGAAATTCAACTGAAATAATATATGAAATATCAATTTAAATCTTAAACTTCTAATAAAATGTACCAGATCATAAAAATTAATATGAGAATAAAAAACAACATGGTGTTAATGTGGCATGGATTAGTAGGAGGGTTTCATATAACATGTTAAATCATTGAATAGTTTATTGTATTTTCTAAAACATGATGCATGCATTGAATTCATGGTCTTCCAAACAATTCTTGAACTCTTTAAATCTCACTAGACACAATAGAATATATTTCATGGTTTATGTATAGTATTCATCACATGTAAACTAACTATGAACCTCTAAAAGTTTATTCAATTTCCCATTTTAGAGTTGAGATTACTCAAATTGAATATTAAATCAAAGCCAAACCCATATATATACCCAACATCTCCTAGAAACATAATGATAATCATAAATAGTTTTTTTTCCAAAAACTTACATGTTACCTAACACTTTATTATTGATGATTATATATCTTATCAACCAAATTTCCCAAATATCATAAAATAAAATTGGGATTGTAACACATTTATAAAAAATAAAATTTAGCCACACTATCAAGATACATAATATAGTTTGACACATGTCCCAAAGTAGGTTCTCAATTTTAAATGAATAGAAAAATATTTTAGGGAATTAACATTAACTAATTATGAATTATTTTTTGGATAAATAATTAACTATTGAAAGGGTTTACAACCAAAAACTTTGATTGTCCTTCCCATACATTGGTGATTATTACCTACAAATTAAACAATTTAAAAAATGAATCGTTAACAAAAATAGAATAAAATGAAATAATATACAAATATATATAAATGAATATATAGTATAATATAAACAAGATGAACATAAACTATAATCAATATGATCCATAGATAAGCATACCTAACATATACAACACCAAGATCTACTCCAAATTGAGAGATGAATGAGATAGAAAGATGATGTAGATAAGTACAACATGAACCCTAAAATCATATATTAAACATTATAGTTCTCACTAATTATTATCATGTGGCAAGTGATCTCCCTCAATTGACCACCACCTTAAACACAAGACCAATTTATCGACCAAATTCTCCATTAAAGCAGTATTTCTCTTAACTTGTATCAGTTAAGACCATATATATATACACAAAAATAAAGTATTTGTTAAGTGAGTGAGAAAAAAATCCAATAATGATTCCACTGTATTATCTATGTAAAACATTTTTAATGTAAACCCTGTCGTACTTATTTAACTATAAATATAAATATGAAATTTGTATCCTTTATAAAAAACAAGTAACATTTAAAAGAGAATATATATATTTATTTCAAAACTATATATGTTAGGAATATAAATTGAACGTATATAATTAACTCAAAACATATGAGTATGTTTATGAAAGAATGAATGATGAATAGTCTATGATAATGAATGTTTGAATGAATAATGGAAGTATAACTACATAGATAAGATAAGGTAATTTAATATCCTAATGCTTTCAAAATCCATAACTATATTCATATATAAATCTAACTAAACATAGGATGCAAGATAAAGTGGAACCCTATACTTGCAAGAATAATTGATATCCACAATGGAATCCTCCACTAACAATGATCCCATAATGGATCTTTCCAAAATGGAATCAAAATTATTCCATCATAAATAAAGTGGCACATTATTAGAAAAATATTAGGCTATGTAGAGTGGATTCATAAACTAGAATAGTACTTGTATAATAAATTGTTGAAATATCTCAATGTATTTCCATTTTTTTTACTCTAAATAATGAGATGTAAATCATACTACATGATACCTCCCCCTTCATCACTATATATACCAAATCAATAAAACAAAGTTATATATGTATATAATTTATAATAAAAAAAGAGAAATAATTTAAAAGGGGGAGATTTATATAATAAGAAATTTAAATAATTGAAACACCACTTTACACAATATTAACATGCATAAAAACATATTATAAATTATTTATAGGTCAAGATAATAAATTCCATGAAAATTATTTCATTAAAATTATTCTAAAACTGTACTATAAATTTTAAAAAATACTTCTCATCTCTTTCTATAAATACCTTTGTTTCTTATTATTGTATATTTTAGTAGTTCCTAGATACATCACCCATTGTGAGTGATGGAAATCCATAATTACACATATTATTATGGAAATATGGGATCTATAGTGACTTTTTATGTAAATAATTCTATTATGGGAAAGAGTCTAATCACATGTGGCCACTACACAATTTAACATTCCCTTGATATGCGAATATTTATCATCTTTTAGTTTCTCTGAATGAATAACATTTATATGATAAAGTGACACTTAAACATTGGATAAAACTAATGCATATTTCCCTTCCTTCACTTTATGATTCATTTCTATAAAAAGAAACATAAAATTATACTTAACGACTGTCTCTTTCAAATCCAATAATGATATCTTACATCAAAGAGCATTAGTGACAATATTTTATTTTTCTGTTGCATATGAAAGATAAAAATTAAACCTTTTACGATACTTAGTATATATACTATGTTAAGGTTTAAATTATTTTATTAAAATATTAACTTAAAAATTTTAGTCAATATATACTTAAAACATCCCACCAAAATGTATTCCTACAAAAAATATTAGGAATGCTTGACTAATGTTAATTAAAGATAATTATAGGGTAATTTATTTAATTTGGTTGAATTTTGTGTCTTCCATAGTCCACCACATTGTAATTTTGTATAATTATGATGACCAATTATACTCCTTGAAAAAACAAAATTATCCATAAATCATTCCTCTAGATCTTGTATAGAATGATATTTAACATTGAGGAATCCATTCAAACTTCACCCCTTTATCAGTTTGGTAAATAAGGGTGGTGTAATCTTTTAAAAATTATTTATAAACCACAGTTTGTATCCTATTATAACCAAAAATCATTTTATATAAAATATTTTTTCAAAATTCAGAAGAAATAACTAGTTACAAGATCTCATTATCAACAGAAATGATTTATTCATATGAAAACTTCCCTAATAACATTACTTCATGTATATAGAACTGAAACATGGGAAAATTTATATATAATATATGGTCCTCAAAATTTCATAAAATGATACCCATGTGATGCTCACATACAACTTCAAATTTTTAATTGAGTGGGATATTGTCTAAGAAAATCATGAAAAAGAGTAAAGTTATTGATAAAATATGTGATTTATAATAAAATATGTGTGTTTTTTAATAAAAAAAAACATCTAAAGATTCTCAAAGTGACCATATCTACTTGAAAAGGTGTTCCTAGTTATATATCACTCTATTTCACTATTTGTTTTGATAACCACGTATGTGGTTGATCATATATTTCTCTTTGACAATTTTAACTAGTAAAATAAGTCATCAATATGGGGAAATAATATTTATTATCTGTATTCAATTGATTTAACATTCTTTAATAAATTAATATGTATTATATTCCATCAATTTTATTAAAGAGTACAAAAGTTTTATGTAGAGATACATTGGGATGACTAAATATGTTGGTTTCAAGTTCACCAAACTAGGAATTTAAATCCTTCTATTAAACTAGAGAAGTTTAGTAAAAATAGAGGGATACAGGTTGTGTTATTTGGATAAAATAATTAGATATATATTTACAACACTTGAGGAAACATAGAAAAATAAAAAAAATCCTTAAGGAAATATCTCACAATGAGAGTATGTATATTCCATGATTTACTAACTTTTAATTCTTGAAAATGAGATAAAAAATAACATAATAATTTTTTAATTTTCTGAACATTATTTCTAGATCCTAAGTAAATCTCTCTCAATGGTCTAACTCACCATAAATTAATTTTTAATATCCATTGGAAGAGAAAACTAATAACCATTTGTGTTAACAGTTCATGACATCTTCAAACATAATCATATATTCTATCCCAAGTATTATTTAAAAAATTTCCATGTTGAGGATAATAACAACCAGTATCAAATCAACTATAGGTATGGAATCATGAGAAGAGAGATAATGGAATCAATGTTCTATCTTCCTTCCTGGAGGAGTTGATATCTCTATTATATAAAAATATTGTTTCTTCTGAAATTGTAAAAAAATAACATTAAAATAAAGATTAATTATTTTTTGTAATGAATTGTAAATTCTATGTATTATTTTTGTATATTGTATGGATTATTTTCAAGACTAATTGCTAATATGGGGTGTGATTTAAGGCCTGGTGTGCCAAGTATAAATGATTGAAATTTATTAAAAATATTAAATAAGACACACATGAATTATTCTTAAAAAGGTGGAATAAATCCTAAATGGGGGTCTGGATCAAATAACTCATGACATAGTTGAGTTCAGAATGTAGGTTTTTTCCTAGGCATAACATAATGTTGGTTGGTGTTGGGAGTTTTTGATAAATTCTTCAGTGTCACATAATGAATAAAATATAGAAATAAATTATTTTATTTTTATTTATCTAATGGAGTGACTAGAGAATATTTAATTATACTTTTATAATGCAATTCTAGGGTTAGCTGCATAATATTAAAGATGTTGTAGAAACATCAGAGAGAGCGTTGGAAGATCTCTCTCATATGAAAGATAACCAGATCGTAGAGAAGCAATCAGCATGAAACTAGATTTAGGATCTCTCCAACGATAATGATGCGAGATCATTCCTCATCAGCGATCAATACATCTCATGGTTGGATATTTTTTTGATTGGATTTCAACCCCATTATTAATTTTTAATGATGATCCTGGAGAAACCGACTAATTCTTATTCATTAATTAATTTTTATCCCTTTTTTCTTCATTCTGATTACAAAAAATTGAGGTTAACTCAAAAATATAATGAGGTTCATTCCTAAAAAAAATTTCGATTATTTTCTCCCAATATTCTTTGTTCATCACGGGCATTATTCATTTGGTCCACAGTTCAATGTATAACTGGAATTAAAATGTTGTGCACCTGATTCTTGGTGCAATAGTTCAAAATCATAGATTCGATATTAGAATGATGCTATGGTGGTACTAAAATAAAGGTGGAATCAGGTTGGATGATGTGTGGACCTAGTTTTTATTTAATTCAATATGAAATGAATAACATCATTTGAATGAATTTTCCAAACAAATCAAGGAATCAATACGTGTTAATAGATAATGGAATGACTCATCAGGACATGGTTAATGATTTTATAGAGAGGTGGTTTCTGGATCGAAGTCCAGAGGGATGGATAAAAAAGTTGGATCCAGAAATCAAAATATGTAAAATTATGCATTACACAGTGTCTAACATGAAGACACACATAATGTGGGCACGTATTAATGGTGGCCTAGGTTTTGGTAGAAAGATAAGTATCACATGGAATTTGGCCTTGTTCCATGACATGTTATCCCCATTAGTGTTCTTGATGTGTACCTCAGAGCGTATACAGAACTGGGATGGAGTACATTGTAACAGACACGTCTTTTACTACCATGTGGACACAACATGGAAAGCATGTACGTATACTCAGTTGTGTTCTGGTACACAAGAAGAAGTGCATGGGAAGAAACATGTTGTATACATCTATATAGACACGGACTAGGGACATTTACATAGGAAGGACTTGAGTTTTAATGGGAAGATCATGTAACCCGACTACATGTCACGTACTGCTTAAAGTTGCGCTTGGATCACTTGTCCTCTATATCTTGGACATGTTTCATTATGGTGCATTACCCATATATATTAAATGAGTGTTTGTATGGAATCACCTCCCACACATAGGTTAGTGATCCCATAATAATGAATTCTTGGATAGTGTAACACCCCGAGATTTTATGAAAAATATTCTATTTAATTTCACTAATGTCTTGTGTTGTACGCTACACCAAAAGGAGCTTTCACAACACGCATCCTTGATTTTCCATGCATTACACGCAATCGCGACCTTCCTCGATAGCGTGTGTAGTACGCAATAACGAGTTTCACTAAACAACAATATGCTATTAAAATATTATTAAAACTAGCCGTTATGAATAGTAATAACCACTTTTTGAAATTTTGTAAATTCTATTTTTCAAAATGAACTTCATTTTTGGATTTGGAATATCGATATTATCTTAGGGTGAAATTTTGGTACTTTTTGGATAACTTTCATATTCTGATGAATAGTGAAAATTACTAAATTTTAATTAAAAACAACTTTTTTAATAGAAATAATTAATAGTGATAAATTATTAATTTGAGTGGTTTTAAAGTATATTTAGAATATATTTTTACAATTTAATACAATGTTGGTCATTGGATGTAATTTCACATTTAAACCAGTTATAAACTAGTGTCAATCTTTTGATAGTTATTATCTCTTAAAAACACGCTATTTGTTTTGACGACGAGAATTAATTTTTAAATTAGTTAATGAAACTTATATGTTTTGAATTTGGTAAAATATACATAATTTTTGAGTTCATAATATCAAATATAGCTTAGGCCTAATTTTTGGTATTTTTCTGAAAACATTCAATTTTCGATGAATAGTGAAACCACTAAGTGGTAGTTAAAAAAAACTGAATTGTTCATAAAACTTAATTTTACCGCTTCTGTGAGTGGAATTTCGAAAATCCGAGAGACACGGTTAATATCAAGGACTAAAATGTGGTTCAATGAGATGAAAATAATTTTTTGTGAATAGTAACTTTTTAGTTTTATTTACCACGATTAAAAGTAAATAGGGTAATTAAGGGTAGAAATGATATTATTATTACCCTAAAACATGTCCTAATTCTATTGGACAAGTGTAATTAGACCAAAAACAAACTTAGGAATAAAATAAGACCATTTAGGCCCACTTGGATTAGATTAGGACATTTATTATTAATTTATTTAAAGAAGGGTTAAAAGAGTTAAAATCAACGTTTATTTACTAAAACATTTTTAATATGGGGTTATACATAAGATAAATTCGACTATAAATATTCATTAGAAAGATAATAAGATTTCCTACATAATTGTATTTTATTTGTAATTTTTAGACATTAAATAATTTAATTTATTTATGACACAATGATGATGCAGTAATTATCTTATTAATGAAATATTGACATAATTGATGTTATAAACTCCAAAATAAATGTAATTTGAGACTTTTTATGAATTCCACTAATTTTCTAGGTTACTATGATATATTAGTGTTTATTTAATCAACATGTTTCGAACATATAATTCTGTTATGACTTTCACAAAAATCATATATCAAATAGTGTCAAAATTGACACAAAATAGTTTTTAAATCAAATATTATATTATTAATTGTTATTTTATTCCTAAAAATATAAGGTTCGGCCAAATGACTTAGATAATGATATATATATTAATAATAAACAATTTGGGGTTCGTTTGGCATGTTATAGTAAGTGTATTAACCATATAGTGTAAGAAAACAAAAAGACACGGTAAAAGTTAAATTATTTAACTTAGAGTTAAATCTAATTGATAAGGTTAAAATAATAACCTAAACTTGTCTAAATCCTATTGGTTGATAGGATTGCGACCCATACCCACTTTAACTTCGAAATAAGACCCATTGGAACCATTATAAACCGATTTTGACTTTAATATAAAATAATATTTTGAGATATTCCTAAGGTGCCCCTCTCCTCCCTTATAAAAGGACACCTCCTCCCCCTCCTCCTCACACCAATTTGAGCACTAAAGCTCGGACAACCCCTGCCAAAATCCCTTCTCCACTTCCCTAGAATAATCCTAGAGGTCCTGGTCTTCTTCAAAGACCAATCTTAGTTCCCTAAGTGGAGGATTCAAAGAGGCGTTTCAAAGAAGAGGTAATATCCATTACCGATCTTTTCAATTTCTTTCTTCTTCAACTTCTTCTTCTTTAGTTGTTTCATGACAAAGTAATAAAATAAGTATTAATTACATACTGATATGTTATTATAAATATGAAACAACCCTAATTCACCTTCTATCCATCCTACGGAAAAATGAAATCACCGCATGTGCATATGTACGGAATACCGTCTCAACGGCGTGGTGTATTCTATTTTCCACCACCACCTTAATAGGATGAGTATAATGGTGTAATGAGTAACTATATATGATTATTATAAAGTGATATTGATACTGAAATAGTCTACATACACTTCAACACAATTCCACGACCATGGGAATGATATCATCGCTCGTGCGTACGTACGGACTACCGTCTCCACGACGTGATGAGATTCATTCTCAATGATTAACCATTCAGGAATAATTATAAAGTATATATAATAAGTAATAATGAAATATATGACATAATAATGATACTGGATTTATGTAAATTTATATGTATGTTATCTACTTAATTCCATTCACTTCAATAAGGAAACGAAAACAGCGTTCATGCATACGTACGGACTACCGTCTCCATGAACGGTGTATTTCATTCCATTTATCGATATTATATATATATATATATATATTCTGAATATATATTATATATAAACCATTTTTTACATTTTGGATATAAGTAATCATGATCCAAGTAATCATATTAATAATTACAAGTTAAAAACACGAACGACAAATGAGACGATTTTACCCAAAACGCTACTTTAACATGAATTTACAAAAGAACAGGTAATATAAAGTCATAAGTGGACCATATATGATATAATAACAATGAATATGATTCTTTAATAAGTCAATAACATGATTTAAATCATTATACAGGAGGTTCGGACACTTACAAAGCAAGTCGGACCTAAGGTAAGGGAAATATCACAATCTCATTTTTATCCGAGATTGTTTATACTTTGGTATTTATTGGGGTGTATTTTATCATCCACATCCATGTTTCCTCAATATGTAATATTATTTCCATTCACCTACAAATTTTTAAATCCTATTTTACCCTTCGGTGAGTTTTTAGTAAAATATATGAAAGGAATCTTTTGTCGTTTTTCGTACGAGGTATTTTTTTGACTTTTCCGACAAAAGTACGAGAAGAATGTTTTTTAACTTATACGACATGAATGGATTTTTAAAACATTATTTCCAAGACTCTTACTTTACAAGTTTTCAAGTTTATTTTTAATCAAATTCTTTTAGTTTAAAGTTGTATGACATGTTAAGAAAGGAAAAATGTTTTTGAAGAAGAAAGGATATTTTCCTCAAGAATGGAGTTCAAGTGTTTTATCAAAATTATTTTCCATATAAGATAATAAAGGGTTATGTTTTTATCCCTATTATTACATTGATTTGATTATGTTGTGATGGAATTATTTTTATGAATTCCTTTCTCTTATATAAAATGTTTTATGATGTCATGTTGTTTAAGAATCCCATTTTTATTACATGGGTTATGCTATGATGTATGGTTTATGATTTTGTGGAACACATAAGAATGGTATCATTATGAGATGGGTGGGACCTATATCTCCCTCCAATGCATTGAGTAAAGATTTTATATCTCATGAGATAGACATGGCTGGAATTGTAGGTTATACCGGTTCAGTGAAACAGGACTGAAACGAGGGTTACTCAATTCAGAAAGGGACTTTGTCCACTAAGATGGTCTTGGCAATGAGTCTTGACTAACAAGAAATGATTCTCTATGATTATGTGTGAATGTCACAAAGTTTCATGTTTTATGTTATGATTATTGTGATTACATTTCACTGCCATGATTTACCCCATGTTATGAAATTATGATCTCTTTTGCAGGTTAAGATTTCCAAAAGTTATGTGCTTGTGTATACGATGTGATTGATATTTCTTTTGTTTACCCTTACTGATCATTTGAGCTCACCCTTTTACGTTTACTTTTCCCCAGGATATAAAGAAAGGTTTTAGGTATAAAAAAAAGAGGAAGATCTTTATGGGAGATGTTGAAGATCTTTCACCAGGATTAGAAGATTATATTCCGAGTTTCCAAAGACACTAAACTATTACGATCCTTGTGTGTGTGTTTTTGTTATGTACTAAGTATTCCGCAAATGTAATGTAATGTCAATGTACATCAAGTTTCGGGTCTCTACAGTTGGTATTAGAGGAAAGGTTTAGTCAACCATTGGAAACTAGGATGTGAAATCGTTAGTGAGATCCCTAGAGATATTTCTAAGGTATGTCTAGGGATGTCCCTAAGGATAAGTATACGTATAAGATACAGTCCTAGAACTACGGTAACGATCTTAGAATTTATCCTAAGATGTTAGATATTAAGGGTACTCCCCCTTTACTATGTTGTTTTCCCTAGCATGATTTTTGCCTCTCACAAGATTCTTTTTGTGTTTTAGTTAATGGAGGGAACCAGAAGGAATTCGGTTAACATTGAATCCAATGGAAAAATTGGTGACTATGAGAAACAAAATTGTGTAATTCCTAGAGGGAAAGATATTGTGATTATGCCGAATCAGTCATCGCGATATATGATTAACAAGGTGAAATTTAGTGGTATGCCTAATTCATCAATGAAGAGGAAGATAAACTATTATTCATGTTCGCATGTTGAGGAGCATAAAAGAAGGAAGATTGAGATTTCTAAAGAAGGGAAGAAGAACCTTGAGGAATACCTCAAATGGAGGGACCGATGTTATCTGTGTGGAGAAAAGGGTCATAGAGTGACAGACTGTTATGGAGTTGAATGTCTTATTTGCGGAGAACATGGGCATTACCCAACTCAATGCCCTGACCTAAAAAGTTACTTCTAAATCAAGTAAGGACTTATTCCAGGACAATCATTGAAGTGGATGGACTGAAGTGTTTATGTATTGGTATTCAAGAATAATGTTGTTGAGGTACTTTTATGGTGTATTGAAATATTTATGTATTGGTCTATTGTGGTTTTCAATAATTTTAAGGTACCGGTAACCATGAAAAGTGATTCGAATATTCTGGAAAGTAGATGATATGCGCATAATGAAGGGATAAGGAGAAAATGAAATGTTTAACAGTATTCATGAGCTCATGATTGATATAAGGACTAAGTGATATCATGGTTTGATTATAAAGAATTTTGAGGATTTTGGTATGTGGAAAGTGTTTAACTGCATTCATGTTTTCACTAAGGTTCAATGGGTATTCAAGAGAATACATGATTAAGGACTTTGAATGTTTAGAATGTGACCAACAAGACATATCTTATGATATATGGGGATCAACGATGGTATTAAATCTCTGGTAATTGTTTTCACTATATTATGAGAGTGGACTGCAGTATTATGGGTAAGCCTAAAGATTGGAATGGATTATGCTGGACATAAGTTAGTATTGTTTAAGGATAAAAGTTTTTTTTCGATATTATTGATGGGATGTTATAGTAATATAGTTTTAGAAAAAGGACAACCTGTAGGACGAGCGACATCCCATCGCGTCGGATAAGGCTGTGAGAATCGAACCCATAACCGAAATGCGACTGGACTTTATCGCCTACCACTGGCCTACAGGAAGTCCCTGTTTAGTAGAAACCAGTTTTATTTTATTAAGCGGTATGATATATGAAGTATAAGTTCATTTTTAGAACCATATACGATTAATCTAACCATAAGATGAACTTATAACTTTTCAAACCTTTTGTTTGAGACAGATGGAATGACCCATCATTCTATTACATGATCTGCTAACACATCATGAATGACAAATTCAACTTCATTTCTTTAAGAGATGAAGTGGAAATTTTCCAAAGAATGACCAACGGTGAGACTATACCGAAATCACGAAAGTATTTCTTCTAATTCCAATTTCATCAACTTTAGGGAAACGATCTTGAAAACCAAAAATGTCGTCCTAGTGCTCTTATATCTGATTAATCATATGGTACCTTAGATCATCACAAATTTATGGATTTGTGATTGTTGTCTTTTCCATAGCCATGTTCTCTACCACTCTCCATCAGAACATGATGGTTAGATTTTTCTTCCATATCCATATTTTCACCTATGTGGAAACCCAGTGATTAGTTTATTTGGGTAACCGTTACGTTTCATACTTTCGTTTTTAAAGATTGGTTTTGGTATTCCTTTTTACGATGTGGGTTTCTATTAAAGAAACTTTCGAATAGTAAACCATTTATAACCCCGACGAATTTCAAGGTCGAAATTCATTTTAAGGGGGGTAGAATGTAACACCCCGAGATTTTATGAAAAATATTCTTTTTAATTTCACTAATGTCTTGTTTTGTATGCTACAACAAAAGGAGATTTCACAACACGCATCCTTGATTTTCCTTGCATTACACGCAATCGCGACCTTCCTCGATAGCATGTGTAGTACGCAATAACGAG
This sequence comes from Viscum album, assembly GCA_963277665.1. NCBI lineage: Eukaryota > Viridiplantae > Streptophyta > Magnoliopsida > Santalales > Viscaceae > Viscum > Viscum album. Next base: position 1,824,584,783 of record OY728150.1, on the reverse strand, counting down.
TTTCAATAAACAACAATATGCTATTAAAATATTATTAAAACTAGCCGTTATGAATAGTAATAACCACTTTTTGAAATTTTGTAAATTCTATTTTTCAAAATGGACTTCATTTTTGGATTTGGAATATCGAAATTAGCTTAGGGTAAAATTTTGGTACTTTTCGGATAACTTTCATATTCTGATGAATAATGAAAATTACTAAATTTTAATTAAAAACAAATTTTTTAATAGAAATAATTAATAGTGATAAATTATTAATTTTAGTGGTTTTAAAGTATATTTAGAATATATTTTTACAATTTAATACAATGTTGGTCATTGGATGTAATTTCAGATTTAAACCAGTTATAAACTAGTGTCAATCTTTTGATAGTTATTATCTCTTAAAAACAAGCTATTTGTTTTGACGACGAGAATTAATTTTTAAATTAGTTAATGCAACTGATATGTTTTGAATTTGGTAAAATATACATAATTTTTGAGTTCATAATATCAAATATAGCTTAGGCCTAATTTTTGGTATTTTTCTGAAAACTTTCAATTTTCGATGAATAGTGAAACCACTAAGTGGTAGTTAAAAAAAACTGAATTTTTCATAAAACTTAATTTTACCGCTTCTGTGAGTGGAATTTCGAAAATCCGAGAGACATGGTTAATATCAAGGACTAAAATGTGGTTCAATGAGATGAAAATAATTTTTGGTGAATAGTAACTTTTTAGTTTTATTTACCACGGTTAAAAGTAAATAGGGTAATTAAGGGTAGAAATGATATTATTATTACCCTAAAACATGTCCTAATTATATTGGACAAGTGTAATTCGACCAAAAAAAAACTTAGGAATAAAATATGACCATTTAGGCCCACTTGGATTAGATTAGGACATTTATTATTAATTTATTTAAAGAAGGGTTAAAAGAGTTAAAATCAAAGTTTATTTACTAAAACATTTTTAATATGGGGCTATACATAAGATAAATTCGACTATAAGTATTCATTAGAAAGATAAAATGATTTCCTACATAATGGTATTTTATTTTTAATTTTTAGACATTAAATAATTTAATTTTTTATGACACAATGATGATGGAGTAATTATCTTATTAATGAAATATTGACATAATTGATGTTATAAACTCCAAAATAAATGTAATTTGAGACTTTTTATGAATTACACTAATTTTATAGGTTACTATGATATATTAGTGTTGATTTAATCAACTTGTTTCGAACATATAATTCTGTTATCACTTTCACAAAAATCATATATCAAATAGTGTCAAAATTGACACAAAATAGTTTTTAAATAAAATATTATATTATTAATTGTTATTTTATTCCTAAAAATCTAAGGTTCGGCCAAATGACTTATATAAGGATATATATATTAATAATATACAATTTTGGGTTCGTTTGTCATGTTATAGTAAGTTTATTAACCATATAGTGTAAGAAAACAAAAAGACACGGTAAAAGTTAAATTATTTAACTTAGAGTTAAATCTTATTGATAAGGATAAAATAATAACCTAAACTTGTCTAAATCCTATTGGTTGATAGGATTTAGACCCATCCCCACTTTATCTTAGAAATAAGACCCATTGGAACCATTATAAACCGATTTTGACTTTAATATAAAATAATATTTTGAGATATTCCTAAGGTGCCCCTCTCCTCCCTTATAAAAGGACACCTCCTCCCCCTCCTCCTGACACCAATTTGAGCACTAAAGCTTGGCAAAACCCTGCCAAAATCCCTTCTACACTTCCCTATAATAATCCTAGAGGTCCTGGTCTTCTTCAAAGACCAATCTTAGTTCCCTAAGTGGAGGATTCAAAGAGGCGTTTCAAAGAAGAGGTAATATCCATTACCGATCTTTTCAATTTATTTCTTCTTCAACTTCTTCTTCTTTAGTTGTTTCATGACAAATTAATAACATCAGTATTACTTACATACTTATATGTTATTATAAATATGAAACAACCCTAATTCACCTTCTATCCATCCTACGGAAAAATGAAATCACCGCACGTGCGTACGTACGGAATACCGTCTCCACGCCGTGGTGTAATCTATTTTACACCACCACCTTAATAGGATGGGTATAATGGTGTAATGAGTAACTATATATGATCATTATAAAGTGATATTGATACTGAAATAGTCTACATACACTTGAACACAATTCCACGACCATGGGAATGATATCATCGCTCGTGCGTACGTACGGACTACCGTCTCCACGACACGATGAGATTCATTCTCAATGATTAACCATTCATGAATGATTATAAAGTATATATAATAAGTACTAATGAAATATATGACATAATAATGATACTGGATATATGTAAATTTATATGTATGTCATCTACTTAATTCCATTCACTTCAATAAGGAAACGAAAACAGCGTTCATGCATACGTACGGGCTACCGTCTCCATGAACGGTGTATTTCATTCCATTTATCGATATTATATACATATTATGAATATATATTATATATAAATCAAGTTTTACATTCTGGATATATGTAATCATGATCCAAGTAATCATATTAATAATTACAAGTTAAAAACACGAACGACAAATGAGACGATTTTACCCAAAACGCTACTTTAACATGAATTTACAAAAAAACAGGTAATATAAAGTCATAAGTGGACCATATATGATATAATAACAATTAATATGATTCTGTAATAAGTCAATAACATGATTTAAATCATTATACAGGAGGTTTGGACACTTACAAAGCAAGTCGGACCTAAGGTAAGGGAAATATCACAATCTCATTTTTATCCGAGATTGTTTATACTTTGGTATTTACTGGGGTGTATTTTATCATCCACATCCATGTTTCCTCAATATGTAATATTATTTCCATTCACCTACAAATTTTTAAATCCTATTTTACCCTTTGGTGAGTTTTTAGTAAAATATATGAAAGGAATCTTTTGTCGTTTTTCGTACGAGGTACTTTTTTGACTTTTCCAACAAAAGTACGAGAAGAATGTTTTTTTTAACTTATACGGCATGAATGGATTTTTAAAACATTATTTCCAAGAATCTTCCTTTACAAGTTTTCAAGTTTATTTTTAATCAACTTCTTTTAGTTTAAAGTTGTATGACATGTTAAGAAAGGAAAAATGTTTTTGAAGAAGAAAGGATATTTTCCTCAAGAATGGAGTTCAAGTGTTTTATCAAAATTATTTTCCATCTAAGATAATAAAGGGTTCTGTTTTTATCCCTATTATTACATTGATTTGATTATGTTGTGATGGAATTATTTTTATGAATTCCTTTCTCTTATATAAATTGTTTTATGATGTCATGTTGTTTAAGAATCCCATTTTTATTACATGGGTTATGCTATGATGTATGGTTTATGATTTTGTGGAACACATAAGAATGGTATCATTATGAGATGGGTGGGACCTATATCTCCCTCCAATGCATTGAGTAAAGATTTTATATCTCATGAGATAGACATGGATGGAATGGTAGGTTATACCGGTTCAATGAAACAGGACTGAAACGAGGGTTACTCGATTCAGAAAGGGACTTTGTCCACTAAGATAGTCTGGGCAATGAGTCTTGACTAACAAGAAATGATTCTCTATGATTATGTGTGAATGCCACACAGTTTCATGTTTTATGTTATGATTATTGTGATTACATTTCACTGCCATGATTTACCCCATGTTATGAAATTATGATCTCTTTTGCAGGTTAAGATTTCCAAAAGTTATGTGCTTGTGTATACGATGTGATTGATATTTCTTTTGTTTACCCTTACTGAGCATTTGAGCTCACCCTTTTATGTTTACTTTTCCCCAGGATATAAAGAAAGGTTTTAGGTATAAAAAAAAGAGGAAGATCTTTATGGGAGATGTTGAAGATCTTTTACCAGGATTAGAAGATTATATTCTGAGTTTCCAAAGACACTAAACTATTACTATCCTTGTGTGTGTGTTTTTGTTATGTACTAAGTATTCCGAAAATGTAATGTAATGTCAATGTACGTCAAGTTTCGGGTCTCTACAGATAGAGTTGCTGGAATCCTTCCATGGGGCATGATAATAGATCCTCTATTCATCTTTGTTCCCTATGTAGGGTTCTTGGAATCAGCATGGCTGACACAACACGGGAGCCAATCCACTACATATAGGGTTAATCGAGATTGAGTTATTGGTATAAACCATGACCTTGAGAGTGATCCTCATCTATGTATCGTATATCTTTGCACTTTCATAGTGTACTTATAATGGTGAGACCCAACGATCACTTCATATCAAATAGACATCATCACTGCTATCAGACTCATGGAGTCTGTTCTCCTAGATGAGTTCAATGTGGAACCTTGTATCTAGATTCTTTGTATGGTATTACATTTCTGAAATATTTTTATATTTTTATATTTCTTTATTATATATGGATATTCTTGTTATATTTTTTGTGGAAAGATATATATGTAGAGTTGAATATATTATATTGTTGTATGATTTTTGGTTTTGGGGTTTCGTACTGTTTATTATTATATTCAACCATGTACAGTCTCTACTCACACATGTCATATATTTTGTAAATGAATGGCCCTTTGAAAATGTACTATATGGACCAGGAAGAGATTTTTCTAAGTGAGATCAGATAGATCGAGGTGTGTTCTTGTAGTATCTTGACAACAACCCCCATTATTAATTTCTAGTTGGAATTGTGTTCAGACACTTTGTGGTGGGCTTGTTTATGGTCTAATTTTATTTCCTTTAATTCCTATCATACTTTAGTTGTGGGATTTAGATGTATGTGTGCATGTTTGTTTAGTTGTTATAAAATTTTACCAATGTATGGTCTTGTATATTTTTTAATGTCAATAGGTACTTAGGATAAGGCCTCCCATATTAGTGATATTATTACTCGGTGTTTTCTCCAACCCCTAGCCTACTGGAGGTGGACTTAGTGAGTCACAACATAGGCCCCTTTCAGACAGGTCAGGACATAGTGGTATCATAGGACTTGATTCAACCTTTGGATTGAAGTCTATGTTATCAGTTTGTGGAAAAAATGTTATGTGTTTTTAGTTTTTATTTTAGGACAAAGACTCTAGTGTTGGTGCAACAACCAACATATCCGTACACCAAGAATATGATCACCTATTTGTTGAATCAGTGCATGATAACACGGGTTTCGGGGAAAAAATGTACATGTATAATACATGAATGGGTTTTCCATTCAATTTCATTCTTGATTTATCTCTCCTGATATACTAATTGAATATGGAATATCTTGTTTATATTTAGGATGCCTCCATGATGTATTTTAGCTATAATTCAACATCAATATCACAAGGATGGTCTAATCTGTGATCAGGCATTGATACAAGGATCAGTTCTAGTGGTCCTACCTCCTGGTGGTGCACCAGCTATACCACCACCTGTAGAGAAGTATGTGATACCTATAGTACTAGTGGATGAGGTGACCAGGTAGAGTACACTTTCTGAGTTTAGTGATAGTGACCCCTCATGTTCTATGGTTAGCCTGGCCCATTGGTGGATGAGGACTATATTGAAGTGGTGACCTATGTTTTCCATCTGGTTAGTACACTAGCAAATCATATGGTGATCCCGATGCATGACTTATTAATGGATCAATAGGATGAAGTGGGGCTTGGTGACTATGTCTTTTTACAAGGCAACTCTTGCAGGCCCAGATTTTGGATTCCTTTTCAGAGAGGTTTTATCTATATCTACGTGGAGGGATGTTTGTATCCATAATCTTCTATATCTCTAGTAAGGTATCTTGACTGTAGATAATTATTCATCATGGTGTACTAACCTTTCTAGGTACTTGATGGATACGGTTCAAGATTAATTATTGAGGGATTGGATATTTGATGGAGGACTTAATAGAGACATATGTGTCATTTTTATCCCTCTATTCATTATAAACTATGATGTGGTGCTATATTGAGATTTAGTGGATGATATTATTTGGATAAGAATACACAACCATTGATATTTTGTAGTGGGAATGAAGGAGCAGAGACCTCGGCAGTATCGAGCCAACATTAGCCCTAGGGACCTGGATGTGCAAGATGCTTCTAGAGGAGGTCCCATGATAGGATATATATAGTTCATGGATAAAGGTATGGGTCCAGTATTCTTAGGGAGAGGATCTATTACTCATGTGATGGAAGGGGACATATTTCATGTGATTTTCCAACCCATCGTACTGTTGACAGATACACCATGGATGGTCTGCCACGAAAGAGCCTTTAATAGAAGAAGGTGGGTACACAAGAATACATATATGGAAGTGGATTTTGGAGAGTAGTAGGATATGGTAGATTCTATGACATGTTTCCTACACCACCACTAGGTGGTCCGCGCTAGGCTTAGGAAAATAGAGGATAAGAGTGGGGACAGGTACAAGCAATTGAGGATTACAGACCAAAGGCTCCATGAATTATACGATGTACAATTTGTGTCTTTTATACCATAAATACAGTACTAAAACACATATGTTATAGTCATTTATTTCATTCTACCTATCTTATTCGAGACTGAGAGATTCTAGTGGAGCTCTTGGATTGAACCTTACGATTGGAGACTCCAACTGTAGCTGAATCAACAATCACACACTATTGTTAATAGTGTTTCCTTACACATGGAGGTGATAGTTTTGGTGGGGATCTCTTTGTTGTAGGGATGAGGCCTTACGACATCAGATTAGGTATGGATAGTTTATCAATAGTTCATGCCTATATTAGCTATTTAAGATGAAAAATGTTGTGTATCTATAGTGAAAGGACTTGGTTTTCTTTTTTTTGGTACAAGGGAACCCCAACATTGTAGGATCGACTCATTCATAGGAGGTTGTAGCCGATTAATCACCAGTTTCCTAGAATAAAACATGATGTAGTGTAATTTATGAGTCTCTAGTTCTCTGTAGTGGTGGTGGAATACATGGTAATCTACACTATAGATGTTCCAAGATTTCCTCCTCACTAAGATATATAAATATTCATTTATATCAACCCTAGGATAGCATATATATCTTCACCAGCATATCATATGAATCATGTAGAGCTTTACATGATGAGGGTGCAGTTGGAGGACTTGGAGAGGACAATATTTATAAGACCCATTGTTACACCCTAGGCACCCCCGGTTTTGTTCAACAAGAAGGAGGATGAGATCTTGAGGTTATGTGTGTAATACTGATGCTTTAACTAGGTAACTATGAAAGGGGAAGTATCCACTCCCAAGGAACAATGAACTCATTAATATTTTTAGAGGGGAATGATGGTTCTTGAATGTTGACCTCAGGTCATTCTTTCACCAATTGTAAGTACTAGATGAGGATATACCGACGAAAACATTCATATGTCTCTATGGCCCATATGAGTACTTAGTGATTCCCTTTGGCATGAATAATTCCCCAGTAGGGTCCATGGTACTCATGAACTTGATCATTCCTCCTGTCATAGACCATCTTTTTTGTTGTCTTTATCGAAAATATTCTTGTGTACTCGGTATCTGAGGAGGATCACATGAGACACTTGAGGATGGTTTTGGATGTACTATGAAAGAACCATATTTATGTGATTCCCTCAAAGATCCAGTTCTAGATTTAGGCGGTCTACTTTTTGGGACACATTATCTCGGAATATGGATTGGATGTGGACCCAACCAAGGTCAAGGAAGTGTTAGGTTGGGGGAAACCTAAGAATGTGATGGAGGTATAGAACTCCCTTAGGTTGGAAGGATATTATAGAAGATTCATACCAGACTTCTCTTGGATATCTTCTCCCATGAAATCTTTGACTTGAAAGGGAAATCCTTTCGTGTGGCCATAGAAGATCCTATAGGATTTTTAGCAGTTGAGGAAGAGGTTGGAAAGTTCTCCCCTATTGAGATTTCAAAAAGAGGTTGTTGTGTACGTCATGTTCTACGATTCTTGAGGAATTAGGCTTGGTAGTGTTCTGATACAGAGGCAGATGGTGATTGTCTATAGTGTATGTTAGTTGATACCACAAGAGAAGAACAATGTGACCAATGATCTTGAATTGTTAGTTGTTTCCTTCACATTTAATATGTAGTGACACTACCATATGGGTGAGGTGTTTACGATAAATTATGATAACAAGATTATCAAGCATATCTTCTCATATAGGGACATTACCTTGAGACATGGGAATTCGATAAAGTTACTCTATGATTATGACTTCAAACTTTTAAATACTTCTGGGATGGGGAATGTAGTAGAAAATTCCATTAGCATAATATTTTTTTTACTTTTTTTGAGTGAAGTATCATAGAATTTTTCCTCAGTGCAGTTATCCTTTTGGGATAGAGATGGACTAGATTTCCTCTAGTAGATAGTTGTTACCCCACCGTTCATGGAGTGATTCAAGGATTTTCAGCTTGTGGATTCCAACTATGAGACCATAAATTCTTAGATATCCACAAGACAAGGACCTGATAGTTTTTTTGAAGGTTTAGAGCATGTTTTCTTTTCATAAGATACATGATGGTACTAGTGATGTTGTCGGATGTGGTATTAAGATAGTTTCATAAATCTCCTTTAGAGGTAAATTCATGTTTGGAAAATATGTACCAGTACATTCGATGATAGTTTTGTTGGTTAGGGATGACAAAGGGAGTTTCAGAGTGTGTCCTCCGATACCTTACTTCCCACCAAGTGAAGGATTAACACCAAGTTCCTTTGGGTTTTTCTTAACCCCTTGAGGTTCTATAATGAAAGTAAGATGGGATATTCATTGAATTTTTTATGTGTTTAGAAAATATGTCTAGGGGACACAATACCAATGGGTTATCATAGACCGACTCACCTTATAAACCCACTTCTTAGCTATTCAGGAGTTGAGTTCCATAGAGATATTGGGACACCACCACATACAAGATTATATTCTAACTCCAAGGAGTTCCAACAACAATTGTTTTTTACTATGATTCTCAATTCAAATATTAGTTATGGAGGGGGGTCCAGGAGTTATTTGGGACTCGGTTATTCTTGATCATAGCATTTCACCGTCAAAATGACAACTAGAAAATGAGTACCATTGAGGTATTGGAATGCATGTAGGGAGTTTCCATGTTGGACTTTTACTGTAGTTGATACGATCACCTAACACTAGTGGAGTTTGTTTACAACCACACAAACCATCCCACCATCCGTATGGCATCATTTGATGCTTTGTATGGGTAACTCTACATGTCACCACTTTGTTGGAATGAACCAGTAGAGTCAGCACACATGGGGCCAGAGTTGGTGAGATCATATACTGACAAGGTGTAGTTCATCTAGGAGTTGTTAAAGACTACATATATCAAATTGATTTCTTGTACCTATAGATGATGTATTCTTTTAGAGTTCGAGGAGGGGAAACCATTTGTTTCAATGGTTTTCACCTTGACATGGATCATGGAGATTTTCCCAGGGAAGAAATATATATTATAGATTCATTAGGAATTTCTAGATACTATATAGAGTTCATGAGATGTCTTATCACTTATCTCTACCTCCATAGTTACATCGAGTACATGACGTCATCCACGTGTCACAACTGTGGGGGTACATTCATGACCCATCGCTCATTATCAACTTGGGTGAGACGAATATCGATGAGGAAGCTACATTTTCTGATTACACAATGGAGATAGAGGATTTAAAAGAGAGTATTCTTAGTGGGAGGTTTATTCTTTTAATGCATTTATGGTGGTTGCATGGAAAATTTTAAGGGAGAAAAAGGGAGTTCTAGGATCAAATTCATGACCTGTACCAACATCTCTTTATGTAGCCCCATTTTTAGAATTTAAAGACCTAAATCCCCAAGTTGGGGAGATTTTAATTACTGTTATTTTACATGTATTATTTTTGAATATGCTATGGATTGTTTTCGAGATCCCGTGGTGAGACGACGTGCGATTCTAAGGCCCATTTTTTTGGAATAAATTTTTGAAATATATAAAATATATAAAATATATTAAATAACATGCACAATGTTTTTTCCTTAAAATTTATAATAACTTCAAAATAGGGGCCTGGATAAAAAATATGAGGGCATCGTTGAGTTCAGAACATGGTTTTTAACCTAGGAACGACATAAACTTGGATGGTCTTAGGTGTTCATGGAAAATTCTTCACAGGCATAGAATGAATAATTTAATTAATTAAATTATTTTCGTTTCGTTTCACTAATTCATCAACAGGTGAGTCATTAATTATGCTATTATGATGGAATTATAGGGTTACCTACATAAACCTAAAGAATTTTTAGAAACCATACAGAAATATTTGAAGGACATCTCTTAGACAAAAAAAATTATATCCTAGATCGGTGATAAGAAAGAAATGGGATTGAGGATCTCACTAATGACAACGATGCTGGCTTATTCTTCTTCACCATTTAATCCATCTTGATCTGATTAGATTATTTCCCCTTTCTTAAATTCAATGAAAAAAGTGAATTAGTCATATAATGTATTGAGTTTTAGATCAAGAGTCATATGGGATGGGGTTATTGTGGGTTTTTATTGAGGGGATTATTATTCTTGATTAAAATGTTATCCCTTTATTTGTCATTCTAATGGAAACGAATGAAGGTCAACATGGACATCGACCAAGATCTGTTCTTTATGATTTTTCTTGTTTTTCTCTCCTATAATAAATTATTCATTATAGGAATTCTTTGTTCTAGATGTGGTTATATGTATAATGGGAATTATAACATTTCACACTAGATTCTTAGGGAAGTGATTAGAAATCATTGATTTGTTATCGATACAATGAGAATGTGGTGAGAAAATGAAAGTAGTAGTGGATCAGATGATGTGGGATCCTAATTTTTATCTTCTATAGTAAAAAATAAATAACACCATTCAAAATCATTTTCTAAAAAATTAAAAGGGATCAAATGTGTTAATCGATGATGTAAATTCCTATTGGGGCATGGTTCATGATTTTATGGTGAGGAGGTCACCAAATCAAAGGTTGGAGGAATGGTCAAAGACCCCAGATCCATATATTAGAATTTGAAAAATTCTACATGACATTGGGTGTAACATAGATCCACACACCGTATGGGCCCTTCTCAGTGGAAGATAATATTTTATGATTAATATAAGTATAACACTTTATTTTACCTTGTCACATGATGTGTGCTACCCTTTAGTGAGATTTAAGTGTACATCAAATGGTACACAGACAAGGTATAGAGTACATAGAAACATGCATGTTGTGTACTCCCACACTGACTTGAATTGGACATCATGAAAAAGGTAAAAGCAATGTACTGGTACATGTGAAATAGAATGTTGAGTACTTCTGCACAAATATATACATGGTCCATTTACACAGGTAGGACCTGGTTTTAAGGGACATAGTGTGTCAACCTACAACATTTTTTGTACTCCGTAAAAGTTATCTTGGGGCCCTTTCCCTCAATATAATGGATATGTTTTGTTAGTGTGTGTTCCCCATATAGTTTCCTTAAGGGTTAGTATGGAATCACCTCCAACACATAGGAAATTAGTCCCTTTAACATGAATTATGTGGTTGAGTTGTTCGATTCCTTCTAAGAGTTTTGGAGTGAGATATTATATTAATCTTTTTTCCCTATGTGGAGTTCTTGGTATCATTGTGACCAACACTATGTGAGCGTCGATCCTCTACTTAGAGGGTTAATTCAGATTGAGTAGTTGGTATACCAAGTGTCCTTAGGAGTTATCCTCATGTTCTTATCGTATCTCTTTGAAATTTCAACATGTAATTATAATGGATAGACCTGTAGAGAAATACCCCTCAAACAGACATCATCAGTGTTATCATAAATGGGGAGTGTGTTCTCCCAGATGAGTGATATGTGGAAGCTTTGAGATAGAATCCTAGGCTAGTATTACAGTTTTGAATTACCTTTAGACAACTTATCTTGTTCAATATATCTATATATTCTAGTTATATGTGTTTTATAAATATAACTGTGTAGAGATGAATATTTTCTTTTTTTGCATGATTTGTGTTTTTGGTGTGTCCTATTGGGTATTATTATACACACCTCTACTTGGTCTTTTCCCATATGTGTTGTCTCTCAAGAACATGATCTACCTTTTGATAGATTTCTATATGGACTAAGAATAGATAGTTCTTAGTGACACCAGAAAAGATGAGGTGTGTTCTTATGTTGTCTTGACATCAGTCCCCAATATTAATTTAAATTTTGTATTATTCTATCACACTTATTTTTGGGCTTGTATTTATCCTTGTTTACATTTATTTACTCCATTTTGTAATATGGTTGTGAGATTTAGATGAATGCAGGCATGATTCTTTAGTTTTTTTACATTTCATCATTCTATGGGCCTAAAGATGTGTGTGTCTGTGTGTGTGTACAAGTACTAAATATAAGGCCTCCCATGTTTGTGACATGCTAAATCAACGCTAGTCACCATACCCTAACCTATTCGAGGAGGGATTGGGGTGTCACAGTTTAGGCCCCATTGGGATGGTTCATGAAACCTTAATTCACCAATATCAAATAAAAAATTAACTATAAATGTTCCAATAAGTTTAGTGCATCAACCTTCAGTGCATCTAGCTAAAGATTTTGTTGTATCTTTCATAGTATAATATATTTTCTCATGTTTAGGATAATTATGACACCACCAAAAAAATAAATTTCAATCCAGAATTTAATATACACCTAAGATGAAATTCCTATAACACTATTCCCTTGATGTTGATAAACTAATACCTTAGATGTATAAAATTAAACATAGATTCCCTTAGGAGATTAATAATCCACCCCACTTATTTAAGAAATATCTTTACGGTTTGAGGAATAGTGTAAGCACCTTTCTTGGGTGTTAAAATAAAAATTATTTTCAAATAGTGTTACCAAAGATCCTAATAGTGAAAATTTTCATGTTAAATTTATAATTAATTTATTAAATATTAGAATAAATAATTTACCTTTTGTTAGGATCCTTTCTGTGATATATATTTTGATCATCTAAAAACCCTTTTCTAGACTACCTTTATTGCACTATAAGGATCCAAGTATATATTTTCTCTAGTAGTAATCTATAAATAGTCCTTTGATCTCTATGATTTTTTAATTAATGTATATGTGCTAGCTTAGTGAATCAATTTTCACTCATTTCTCATGTGGATCCCTCATCCTTTGATATTGAATAAATCTATCTTTCATTTCTCATTCATGAGAGGGAAATACAAAGAAGAATTCATGAGATATGTATGTTTTACCTAATGGTTCTCTATTTCAAAATTTTTACCTTACCCAACAGACATAACCATCTATTTTTCTATCTAGGGATTATATTAAAATATTATTTAATTTCACTCTATCCCTTAAATAATATTCTAATCTTTCATAAACCCCATTACTTATAAAAATAATAATAATAATAATAATATTACATCATTCACTAACTCTTGTTATGATAAATATTATTTCACCAACTCCTAATTAATTTTTATCACCAAACGTGAAATTGGACCAATTGAATGACTCAAAATTTATGAAATACCCATATTAATATTTTCTATTCCTAAAAAATATTTTATTTGAAAACAAAATGACCAAATGTTTATTTAATATTAAACAAATGAAATAGATATTTTATCCACAATCTTGCAAATAAATATTTATTAAATATTTACATAATTAAAAAAATATTTACATAATGAATTAAAAATCACTTGTTACATTTTTAATATTATACATTAATTAGAAATAAACAAAATATACATTAGCCATGAAAATATTATTTATTCCAAAAAATAAATTCTAATATAATTTAATTAATATCAACACATGCACATAGTGTGTGCCCCTTTAGGTTCTTTACTCATTGTAATTAGGTGATCTTGCCTAAATTCAAAGATTTAAAACTAGAAACATGTCAAAGTACCCATGGAAACGAACTTAAGGTGGAAACATCGACAACTACATATTAATTCTCACTATGTAATATAATCCCTTTGTCTCGATGTCCCATAAAGTAAGTTTTACATCCGTTTCATCAAAAATATGCTCGATATGTGTTTCTTTGAATATCTAAAATAAACTTCATTACCCTATAGATATGTAATTTAATGAGATATTTGTATTTCTATCAAAGAGATATTATATCAACTTCCATAAATAATTAAGGGATAAACTCTTGCCTTCTTTTTTAATTAACAACATGTCATTTGTGATGCACAAAATGTATTCAACTACACCATGAACTGTTATCATCATGGTTTATGAAATACATCTTAGTGTTCATGTCATCATATGTATCAATATAAATCTTAATTTCTATAGACCATTACACACATTGGAATTTATGAATTTATGATAACACCAAAACATATTGAATTCCAACTAAAAATTCAATTCTCATAATATCCTATCTTAGAGATTACCAAGTGTGAAAATCATAAGAAAAATCCTCACGTGACTATAATAACTCAAACATGATAGTGTATATACTATGTTCCCTATAATAATTCATTATCCAATATTAGAACTATATTTAATAATATTGTCAAACTATTTCATGGTTCTCACAATATAAGAAATTATTATGACTTTATCAATATGAAAGATACACTAGGAAATTATAAAACCAATGTTATAAAGAATATTAAACAATGTGTGAAAATATATTTATATTAATATTCCACATGAATTGGAGCTAACTACTAAAAAGTTATTATTCCTCACATAAAAACCCGATTCTAAAAATTATGGCTACTTTTTTCATAGTCAACAACATTTCGATGTCTATGGTTGGTAAATCCATGTTTCGGTGTGGGGAATATATTTACTACAACATTAATATCATGATAAAAAACATAAATTAGTTATATAGTTGAGTATCCACCTCTTTTTCTCATGTATGAATCCTAACATCCTGTAAAAATCCATATTTAATTTTTTTCATTAAATGAAAAATTTATTTCAATTGGTATAACCAAAATTCAAAATAGGACATTGTGAAACTACATATTAAGATTCATCAAAAGCCACAACATGCTTAGATATTATAGATATGAAAACCATTGGCTGTAAGATTTTTTTGTTGAATATTAACTTAACCTTATCTATGATTGTATATAAAATCAAACCAACTATAGAAACGTGTCCAATTCCATTGATTATTATAATTCTAGAATCTCTATATGAAAAATACTCATCCAGTTTTACATTGTAATATACTATCAGATGTTTCTAATTGTAAGTTGATTTAGTTTTGTGGGTTTAGTTTGATATTAATATACTATAATCCTGAGTTATAAATAAAAAACATCATAACATATACTGAAACAATAGATAAATTTCCAATACTTCATCATGTGAACTTATATTAATCTCACAAATATCTTCATATTCCTGTGCATCTTCTCCTAAAAAGATTATATTCACACAAAAACTTAGTCTTGAATTATTAAAACCATTATTATTCAATACTATGTAAATATATTTAATATTACTAAATTGGAAACACTCATGGATCTATTATGTAGATATTTTTACCTAAAACATGGTTTTTGATTTATGTCATAATTTGAGAAATTTCATTTCATAGTCTTAGAAAACATGTAGGACACAATATTTTTCTTCAATACGTTATCAACATATCTATATTGGAAACTTATAATTCCCCAAAAAAATAGATAGGAACACATTTCACTCATTCATTTAAAAATAAATATTCTCTAATCACTATATACTATTTATTAATAAATCAATTTATGTTGTCTCTATATCTTAAAGGAATTTTTTGTTGTCACAAACCCTTTTATGTTATTACTAGTAGGCATATATAATAGCATATAATTTTGGTCACTTTATATGGACATATACAATAATATTTTATCTAGTTTATGTGGTCAGGATAATCAATTACCTGATATGACGATCCTATAAATATTTCTTGACAAACTAGAATTCATGAAGAATTTTAATCATGATGATTGGCGTATAGGTTTTTAATAGAATTGGCCTTTCAAAAATCAATCATTAATTATCAAAATAGTCTTTTACCATCCGTGTCTAGTTTTTATGGAATACTCACAATTAGTATCACATCTTTGAAATATTCAAAATATAGAGTCCCTAATTTTGATACATGGAGTCCATTAATTGAATTTATTCATAATTTTCAACATTACAATATTAACATCTATTGTTACATTATAGGAATATTTATTATAAAATAAAAATACTTTAATCACCCACCATGATGAATGTAATCGACCTCTTTAGTAAAAAATTCTTATGAAGTATGTGTCTCTAAAACTACTCCTCCCAATAAGTTGTGTAGAGTCTAGTATTACAAATTCCAACTCATATGTATCATGATCCCTAACCCATAGAATCCAAGTGTTCTCCCACTATATTCAGATTTGTAGACTATATTTATGGAAATATAATCTGTCATAACTAGATTTTAATATTATTATTGGTTATAGGATAATAAACATAGATGCACCTTAGTGGGAGAACACTTAGATTCTATGGGTTAGGACAAACTATTTTCATAGTTAGTATTTACCAAAAATTAAATGTCCACCTAATAGAGGTCGAACTGACCCATAAATTATGGTTTCATCTTATTTTAAATGATGGGAGGTTGGATGACATAATAATAACCTGAGGGATTTTTATTGATTAGAAATAAATTTTATCTTGTTTTATCCTTCAAATCTCATATTAATATTAAGTGGATTTTACTTAATTAGTTAATCATATTGGAGAAAACATTTATGCATAATCCATTTATTTAAATTTCTACTTTTCTCATTAATTCATTTATTTATATGATAGTCATATTGTATCCAAAAAATAAATAATTCATACGATAAAATTAATTAATTAATGAATGAATTTATTGTGATATTATCTAAATGGTAGATTTATTGAGTAGGAAATAATTTAACCTTTGGCTTTGGGGAATAAGTCCTTCTGCCGGGATTTGCATGAGTTGCAGATTTCTAATTATCCACCTATGTATCACTTGAGTTGGAAGCATTGTTGTTCAATTTGTAATCCCCTCTATGCACCTTGGTATAATCTTTTTATTAAGAATATTTATAACTCACAATTAGGTGAGTGGAATCAATGGATTTGTTTGATAGAATTACATAAATATCTATGGACCCACATGTCCTGCATAATTAGGGATAGAGGGATGACATGAAGGCCATAAAATTTCATTTAATATTATATAATTGAAAACCCATGCCATTAATTAAATTAAAACATTCAACCCATACATAGGTATTGGTCAAGCTCGTGAATGGTCATACATGTATTGTATATGAAAAATATACTAACTAACATTCATTCCCTATTCATTTATCATTATTAAGATAAAAACACTTTAATTAATTAAATAACTGATCAATTAATTAATTCCCTTTACATAGAATGACCATATAAACATTTTTGGAGATATCGATCATGGAAAATAAAAGGAAAACCCTACAATTAAGAATGATTAAAATAAAATAATTGAGAATATAAAATTCATTAAATTAATAATTAATTGTCAATAAAAATATGTGTTAATAAATAAAATTTTATTTAATATATTTTTATTATTCCATTAATTGGGAGATTACATGGAATGCGCTTTTGTGTTACACACTCCTTATCTCGATAGTTGTGTATTCATATTACACACATAGGACTTTGGTGTGTTCCTCATTTTTAGTAAATGATCTATACAAGCAAGCTACACACTATGTATCACTCTTTCCATGTTTCTATGCCACCTAATTAATGACTCATCATGTTATTCAGACGCATAACCACCCAATTTTTAAATTGGATACCTATCGTGTGTTTTTTTGTGTCTATTGGACTCACCGAATGGCTTTGTGTCTATCCTAAATGTATGAAATGATGAACTACATTAATTGAAATAGCATAGAAATTGTTTAAATCCACAAAGATATAAGATATTAGTCTCATGTGGTTTGACCATATTTATGAACAAATAAGATGCATAAATGTGTCCCCAAAACCATGTTTCCTTCATGGTGTGTATAATATCTACATGTTGTGTAATCCAACATTCATTTTCCTGGTTGGCCTAGTCAACACATGGTGTAAAATAAATGAATAACATGTAATTTACTTCGTTGTGTTTCATGTGTCCCATGACATGGCTAGGTGATGCACACATGGATACGTGACATGTAATCTGACTATATATTGTATAGTCCCTTGCTATCCAGCCAGAATATTCAATATTTCATGATGGAATCTCTAGTCATTCGTTATCTTTCTTAGAAATTTGAGAAAATGAGTCACTTAAAGAACATGATTTATATTTTTATAACATATTAATTCAAATCTAATTCAAGATCAAATAATATGCTAGGAAAATATAACCACTATTTTTTATTTTTCAACAATCAAATAAATTATTATAAATTTAAAATGTCTCCACTCTAATACCACTTAATGGATTTGTGCATAGTGAAAGCACATTTTATGGTTTTTAGATTATATTTTCTTTCAACATAGAGTTTCTCAAATCCCTAAAAGGGTAACTTTTCACTTTATATTTATAATTATTTTATTTAAGATCAGATTAAATGGTTTCACTTATCTTAGGATCACTTGTTTGATGTAGATGTTGATCATCAAAAAACAATTATTTTGGATTACCTTCATTTCATTATAGGGATCATAGTGTAGAATACCTTTAGAGGTGATCCACACATTCTACATTGATATCTGAGAAATGCCAATTAATTTTTCAGTAATAGTGAGGATATTTAATTTTATTATGTTGTTCGTGAGGATATCTAATCCTTAAATCTTAAAGGAACCTACCATGTGCTTCTCATTCTTTAAAGGGAGAGATAAAAGATAATTTGGGAGAGAAATACATTGTGCACAATGATTCACTATTTCTCGATTTAACCCAATACAGTAGACTTAACCGTCTAATAATAGAGATAGGGTATAGGTTAACATATTATTTAATTGCATACCAACCATTAAATAATATTATAATCATTATTAAACTCACATTATATATTTTAAAATACTATTATTATTATTAATATTATATAATGTTGGTCTCTAACTCACCCAATGATAAATATTATATTACTAGATTTTAAATTAATATTTTTCACCAGACGCGATCTTGGTGGACTCAAACTCCTCATAATATATTGAATAATTGAATGTTCTCTTAAAAGAATATTTTATTAAAAAATAGAGAATAAATATTTATTGAATAACCAATAAATAAAATAAATATTTTATCCACAATCCAATGAATAAATATTTACCAAAAAATTATTTAATTAAAAAAATATTTATTTTATGAATAAAAACTATTTATTAACTTTCAAATATTATAGATTAATAAAACTTGAATAAAATTATTCTTATTTCCTAAGAATAATATTTATTACAATAATTAAATTCAAATATAATTTAATCAATGTTAACAAAATCACTTAGTGTGTGACCCTCTATGATCATCTCTCATTAAATTTAGGTTGGATTTTATAAAGTAAAAAATTACTATCTAGTAATAGGTCAAGGCTCCCACGATAGAGAACTTAATGGAGGAACATCAAAAACCACATATGAATGCTCAATGGGAATTATAATATGTTTCTCTCTTAATATCATTAGTCAGGTTGCACATTGATTCTATCATCATATATTCTTGTTATGTATTACTTTAACACTATTAAATAAACATAGTTACACTACAGACAATGAATTTAATTCAGTAGTAATATTTCAATCAAATGTATGAGATATCAACATCCATAATAAAATATTCATCATCTTATTGTTTAACAACATGTCATTCATGAGACACCCAATGTACCTAAATTCTCTATGAACTATTATCATAATTATTTATGATATACATCTTAGTGCATCTATAATACATGAATTAATAAAAATCATAAAGTATAAGGACTATAACACATGCTAGAAAATAGGAAAATTGTATTACATGAAAATATATATAACTCTAATAGTTGGGTCAATTCTTATAATATCCATTCATAGAGATTACAAACTATGAACTTCATGAGTAGAAGACTCATCCTCTTACGAGTACTCACACATGACGGTGTATATAATGTCTTCCACATTATAGTCTGTTATCCAATTGAAGAACTATATTTAAGAATATTGTCATAGCATTTCATGTTTCACATCATATTGGGGAACTCCTATGACCTTATCAATGTAAAGGATACTCTAAGACATATTCACATAAATTTTATTCAGAAGAACAAACAATATGGGGTAATGAATTAATATTAATATTCACTTATTTGAATATATATATGTATCTCTCTCTGTGTGTGTGTGTAATACAAGGTACAATATAGTTGTTTCTAGGGAACCAACTCCAAAAAACATCCACTTTCACTAGATATAAATTCTAATGACCGGTTAGTCCTAACATGAAAAACATGATTTTTCAATGTGTGGCTACTACTGCTAGGGATAACAAAATTAAATGGCTAGTTTTGGTCAAGCCAAGTGTTTTTGTGGAACATATTTTTACTAAAACATTACTATCTTGATAAGACCCTTCATGTATTTACATAACTAAGTATCTACCTATTATTCACATTCCATAATCCAAAAATATTGAATAAATACATATTAAATTCCAATCATAAAATAACAAACATAATTAATTTGGAATAACAAAAATTAGAAACTATACATTTTTAAATTATTCTTAAGATGTTTTCAATGCCGCAACATATTCAGATATAATAGATATGGAAACCAATAGCCTTAATATGTTTTTCTTGCATATTAATTTATCCTTTTTTATTATAGACGATGATATAGAACAAACTGTAGACAAGTGTTCTATTTCCTTGATTACTAGTATTCTAACTTATTCTGAAAACAATAAATAATATAGTTCTACCTTTAAAAGTAAAATCTAATAGTTCTATGTACAATTTGATGCAATTATGTTGGATTTTATTTATTTTTACATAATATGCATAATGTTTATTAATATAAAACATCATTATATATCATGGAACATTAGATAAATTCCTAGAAATTAAGTATTCGAAATTATATTAATCCTAACAATAACTTCATATGTATATGCATGTTCAACAAGATAGATTTTATGCCAACAAAAATTAAGTCTGTAATTGTTAT
Source organism: Viscum album (assembly GCA_963277665.1). Lineage (NCBI taxonomy): Eukaryota > Viridiplantae > Streptophyta > Magnoliopsida > Santalales > Viscaceae > Viscum > Viscum album. The sequence goes on along the minus strand of OY728150.1, from coordinate 1,824,563,565 downwards.
GACTTGTATTCTTTAATAAATAGTTAATATATGTAATATTAATAAATTTATAAAACTCATGGATCTATCCTATAAATATTGTTCTCTATAACATGGTTGGTTCTTTAAGTCACCCATGGAGAAATTTCATTCCTAATTGTTTACAAATTGGTAACACACAACATTTGTTTTCTATATGTTATCAATATAACTATCCTAGAAGCTTATAGTACTCCCACTAACCAAATAAAGCAACATGTCTCTCATTAGTTTTGAAATGAATATTTTATGGTCACTATGAATTAGTTATTCATAAATGATGTAACGTAATCTTCATATCTTATTTGAATTTATTTATTTCCATGACCCTCTTATGATATTCCTAGTAGACGTATACCAAATGACCTCTTTTGGTTTCAAAATATAGAAATATACCATAAGGTTCCCTATAAGTGAGGTTTCGTTGAAAATAAATATCCCAATATAATGATTATATAAATATTCTTTGACAAAGTATAATTCAATAAGAATTTTATTCATGATTAATGGTGTATAGGTTTTTTCATTAAAAAGACCTTTGTAAAATAAATCATGATATATTTGTACCTTCTTGTACCATCCATGTATAGTTTCACTTAAATAATCCCTAGTAATATCAGGTTTGAAAAACATTCAAAATATGGAGTCCTTATATCTCGATACATGGAGTCCATTACTTGAATTTATCCATTCTTTTCAACCTTATCCAATTACCATTTACTGCTACATTTTATGAATCTTTATTCTAAAAGAATAATATTTGCATCACCCACTATGGTGAACATAAACCCCCTCACTGGTTATAAATTCATACACATTATGTGCCTCTAGAACTAATCCTCCCACTATGTTGTGTGGAACCTACTATTCCTATTCCAAATCACGTTGATATAGAGCCATAAAACATATAAGTTATTTTTTCTCCCACTATTTTCAATGATATAGGAATCCATTATTGAAATATATTCTATGTTGGCTGTAAATTAATATTCATAGTGGTAATACAATCATTATCTATGATTCAACTTACTGTTTGGATGTTAATTAATAGTTAAGGCTATATTTTAAACAAACGGTTTCAAATTAAAAATTGTGGTAGTGTCCTGCTAGATTCTTATAGTATCACAATTAATATGATATCCATCATACTTTATAACTAGCATATGTTCAGTTATATCACATCTATTTTCGAAACATTTCTTGGAAGGAAGGATGGAATATTTTCAATATATATATAAATCATCATTGTTATTTCTTTTATTAACAACATTAACATTATGTATATAAGGATATTTGAGTTATGGAAATCATTTACTAGATATATATGATCCATGGGAAATTTGATAATATGTTTTATAGATAACGTAGATCAGTGATTCCTAAATATTTTCCAACTTCACTAATTTATTTTACTAAGAATTTATAAATTTTTTATTGAAGTCTCTTGAATTATTTTATGTAACATTTTTCTTCAGAATAGTTCACAAAAACATGTAGAACTAATATTAAAAAATCATACGTTTATATGTAAATGTTTCTTCATCTAAAACATGATAGTTAGTTTTTTTAAATATCCAATATTTAAGGTTAATTGAGACTAAAACACTTGTATTGGTATGAACAGGTAAACTACTTCAATTTTTATTCAAAACTAATAATTAGCTGGGTCAAATTATGTAAGATTATTATATTTTATATTCACCATTCATTGAAATGTATATATATGATTCAAGAGTCACTAAACCATTAGATTAGTAGTAAAGTACTAGAGCATCATTAAGTCCAAAAATTTTGTAATGTCTTATTGTAAACACTAAGATATATTTTTTACTAACACTTGTTAAAAACATGAATTAGTCTACTATAGTAATGAGAAATAATGATATCCCCTTTTATGACATTAGAATTTCTCTTTATTTAATCCTTTATATTTTACTCTATAAACATTATATTCTTATTTTTTCCCTATATTTAATGTAAAGACCCAGAATTTCCATGTAATTTTTTTTAATTATATAGAAATTTTATGAGTCATTGAAAATTGACAGGGCATGATTTTGAGGACCGGTGTGCTCAGAATGAATTTCGGAACTATTTTTAGGTACATTTAATAAACGTATAAGCAAATTTTTGTGACTTTTAAACTGGTGCTCAAAATTGAAATCTGAGGTCACCATTGAACTCGTAGCGCCGATATTCACTTAAAGAGACCTTTACCTCAACCGTAGTAGGTCAAGGGTGAAATATAGATTTTGTGTTTTTTGTGGAAATGAAAATAAAATAAAATAAACTTTTATTTTATTTCTAATAAAACTACCCACATGAATGTTAAAGAGGTGGGGACCACCTAAACTAAAACCCCCATTTTTAAGTTAAAGGCGAGGACCACCCAAAGCCTCTTTAATGAGATAAACCCCTTTCAACTCCTCATTTATTTGTTGGAGAGAACATAAATTAATTAAATTTCTCAACATTTAATTATTCCAACATAAATTAATATACTTAATTTAATTTATATTGGCACCTCTTTTCTTTTGAGAGTATTGGTTGGTGAATTGTGGAGAATTTGGAGAAATCTTTGGAGAAATTCTACCTCACCAATGAAGAAATTATCCTCCAAATAAAGAACGCCATCTAAGAACATTCTTCAGAATCAAGAAAGGGGATGACGCACGAGCCGAATTCAGAAGCGTGATTGCGGAAGCGACTATCATGGGAACCCTCTTAGCCTTCACTTATCTTCATCGTGAAACACATCAATGAACTTTTGAGGTGGGGGTTTTATTTATTTTTGGTTTGAGTTGAATTAATCCTCTTGATTCGCCTACTACTGAACTAATACGGAGGGTATGAGCCAAACGAACACGGCCCGATCGCTCTGCTATTGTTCATGGTTGTTTTATTCTTCACGGTGGAGGAACGAGGAAATTTACTCTCGGGCTAGTCACATAGAACCAGGGTGGAGTGCGCCCACACTGCCAATAGAGGAATAGAGGGTGCAGAGGTTGGAGGGTGGCCGACTATTGCTGGCCGCGCCGGTGGACAGAGGGAAGCCGGTGTTCGGTTGTCCCCGGAGGGGCGGCACATGATACGCCGCCGTTGGAGCAAGTGGTCGTGGCCCTCCTAGCCACGGCGGATGGCGGAAGGTGGCCGAAATTTTACTAGCCGTGGAGGGGCGGCGCAAGACACGCCACTGGGAGAAAAAGGTTTGGCTGTTTCGGTCAACCGAACTGGACTGAGTGGGACCCGAGTGGGTCCCACGTGCTGTTGGAGACCAAACGGCCAAATTCCATTCAGTGATTGGGGTGGGGGGCACGCGACTCTCCCCCGCATGTGGCCAGGCCGGGCCGGACCCTGCAGGCTGGGCCCAACCCAGTGGGTCGGGGTGGACACAGTAGGCTAGGTTGACCTGAACTGGGTCGGTTAAGCCCAGGCCGTGTCAGTCCGACTGGGTCGGTCCGACCGGGATAGACCAGACCCAAACCCACATCGACCCATTACCGCTCTTTTGGCCATTACTTTGGAAATGGGCGTTCGTTTGATGAACCACCTACGGAGCCAGAAACATTGGAGCAAGACGGTCCTTTTGGTATACCCCACATGAGATTTGGATAAAGTTGGGGTATAATCAGGTTGGATCGAGCAAGAATCCAACTGGGCCCTTAGGACTAAAAGGATAATAATATATAGACTGGGAATCTGTTTGATCCACCGTCTATTGCATTGATACCTCTATGATGTGGTGGTACTTTAGGATACTTTTTCTTTGCACTTCGTGGCAGTTGGAGTATCGATCAGTAGCTTGAGGAGCAGACTCTCTTGGAGACGATAAAGATTAGTGCGGGAACCCAATAGCTAGCTGATGATGTAACAGGATCCTGTGTGGGTATGACAATGTACTAGGATCTTGTGTGGGTCTGATGTAGTACTATGATCCTGTGTGGGTCTGACGATATACTAGGATCTTGTGTGGGTCTGATTCTATACTAGGATCCTGTGTTGGTCTGACGATGTACTAGAATGCAATGTGGGTCTGATACAGTACTAGGATCCTGTGTGGGTATGATGATGTACTAGGATCTTATGTGGGTCTGATGCTGTTCTAGGATCCTGTGGGGGGGTCTGATGATGTACTAGGATCCTGTGTGGGTCTGTGATTTAGGATCCTTCTTGGGTCTTCCTCTTAATAGAGTAAGATGATTCAGTAGTCACATTTAATCACCTCTACTATTGTATCTAAGATATGCCTGGTGTGATATTAGTTTCTACCTGTGTGGTGGTTTCCTTCATGGTTATACATTGGTGGTATTTTTCTATGTGGAGTACTAGTGTGGTGCTTACCTTTGTGGTATTCCTGCCTTTGTGGAACAGTTGAGCTTTGGGATTTTGGGTTAGACCCTGTGTTTCCTCATGTTTGATATGGGTAATATTTGATCACTTAGGTATATGTATGGGCGTATACCTAAGTAGTCTTGTCACTGGTTTTTATGATTTTTGGTTTATCCTTGTAGATTTTATCAGACATTGAGGGTCTCAAGGTCCCTACTGAGTATCGTTCTACTCACCCCTACACGGGCTTCACCCGCACCTTGTTGTGTCTGGTGCAGACGATGGACAATGCTGATCGAAGATGAGGGTTCTAGGACTGGAAGGTGCCTGGAGGTGGACCACACAGTATGTCACTATGCAGAGGAGACATGCGGATGTGGAGTGATGAGGAGGTGATTTATGCCTACCCTTTAGATAGGAACCTTGGAGGATGACCCGATAGTTGTCTTTCTCTTTCTTTAGTTTAATTGTATTTCAGTTGTACTTGTACCTTTACTATTGGTCTTGTATTCTGTCCCCTCTTACTTTCAACAGTCTTTTTGTTATATAGTTTACTTGTGTTCGTATCTCACTGTGTTCTTGGTTAAGTGTGTTTACATTGATATAACGACAATGACTTCACAGTTTTAGGAAATACACATTCGGTGCTAGTCGCCAACCCATGGCCTATGGAAGGCGGGCTTGGGGTAGTCACGACAAGGGCACAGGGGGACGGGTTGTGAAAAATTCGTATTAGTTGAGTTGGTTCTACCATAGAACATATGAATCTGATCTTTTTAACAGAAATAGTATTAATTATAGTGAGTGTAGTTATCAGTTTAGGGAATCTAGTGTTGGTGCGGCGGCCGATGTATCCATACACTAGGACCCTGAATTTTGAATTCTGACTTAGTGCACGAAGACACAGATTGTGGGTGTCTTTTGAAAAGTTTTCTTTATGATCCCTTTGAGTCATATCACCAGGTATAACTTATTGACCATGACGCACTTGTTTCTTTTCATGATGCCTCCATGCAGACAGCCAGCTAGGGTTCCAGGTATAGTACGCACTGATAGCCCACTGAGCGACGAGGCCTCGGTGTAGTGCCCTCTTCTAGTAGAGGCATCGGTGGTACCATTACCCATTGGGCCACCGATGCCATCAACCCCAATAGTAGAGGGTGCACAGTTCTTGAGCGCGTTGCATGAGTTCCAGTGCCAGAGGCCACCCATGTTATGGGGAGAGACCGACCCACAGGCAGCTGTGTATTGGTTGGAGGCTGTGGAGAGAGTCCTCTGACTAGTAGGGACACCAGCAGATCCCACGGTGATCCCTGCCACCAGTATTCAACAGGAAGTAACAGGAATATGGTATAGCTTGATTCTCTAGGTTTAAGACGAGGTGACATTTCTATATATTGGCTTTGAGAGCCCGTTTTGGGTAGAGTTTTTTCTAGTGACTCTTCGTGCAATGTGTGTACAGGAGCTTCTTCATCTGCAGCAGAGCAGCATGACTGTGGCTCAGTACTCAGTGAGGTTCACCAACCTCTCATTCTACTCTATTGATATGGCGTGAGACCCACTCTTCAGGGCCCAGAACACTGAGCAGGGACTCAAGCTGGAGATTAGGGCTTCAATGATTTCTCTCAGCATCCCAACGTAGGAGGGGGTGTTAGAGAGAACCCTATTAGAGGATATTTTTCTTTCTAAGCAGTCAAAAGCAGCGAGACCCACCACCAGTCATCATGTAGAAGAGTCTTTTGTAGCTGGAAATAGACATATGTCATAGAGGTCCAAGAAGACCAGACCTATAGGTGGATGACCACCTGAATTAGGATCGGTTGTGTAGGGTACCGAATATAGAGCCAGTAATTAGAGGAACATGAAGTGTTTCACATACGGTGGGCAGGTTCAAATGGCTCATGACTGTCTGAATCGTCATACGGAGGATCAGAAGATGGTCAAAGGACTACCTAGTCCGAGACAGAGGTTCAACCGAAGAGGTCCACAAGGAGCAGACATACATGGCAGAGGAGTTGTCCATGCAGCTGGCGGTGGGCATGATTCGAGGTATTACCACCACCACCACCAGGTAGTCCACTCCAACCACGAGGTTCAGGTGGACAAGGGCGAGTTCTACTCCAGTAATCTGAGGCCTATAAACATGGTGCTTAGAATATGATACGAGGTATGATCTGTGTCTACTCCACCTTTGCTGAAGTACTTATAGACACTAATGCTAGTCATTGTTTTATTTCCACTACCTTCATTTAGAGTTCGGAGATTCCAACGGAGCTGTTGGCTTGATCCTTACAGCTAGAGACTTCTACAAGAGCATATTTGATGATTATACACTGGTGCTAGTAGTGTGATCTTAATTTAGGAGGTGAGAGCTTTGGATGGGATCTCTTAGTAGCGGTGTCAAGGACTTACAATGTCATCTTGGGTATGGACAGGTTATCTATAGTCTATGCTTAGATTGACTGTATTAGGCGCAAAGTGTAGTGTGTCCACATGGATGAGACCAAGTTTACCTTCACTGGTGATAAGGGAGCATTTGCAGCACATGATGGACTTACTCAGAGGAGAGTGCTACCGATCACTCATCAGTTGGCTAGCCTTACCCTCATAGCAGTTTATGTGGAGTGTCCGAGCTATCCTATAGTGGTGGACCAGTACGCGGATGTCTTCCCTGATGATGCTCTGGGTCTACCTCCTCATAGAGAGGTGGACCTTTACATTGGATTGTACCCTAGGACGTCACCGATATCTACACCATAATATTAGATGGATCTCATGGATCTTCATGACATGCGGGTACACTTAGAGGACATACAGGGGAAAGGGATTCATTCGACCCTGTGTTTCTCCTTGGGCAGCCCCGATTCTGTTCGCCAAGAAGGCATATGGGATCTTAAATATTTATGTTGACTATCGGCGCCTGAACCAGGTGACTGTGAAGAAAAAGTACCCACTTCCTAGGATTGATGACCTCTATGATCAGATGAAGGGAGGATGATGGTTCTCAAAGATAGAACACATATCAAGATATCACCAACTTAGAGTGTGATACGATGATGTCAAAAATATGGCTTTTAGATGTCGGTACAACCATTACATGTTCTGTGTTATGTCGTTCATCATAACCAATGCTTCAACAGTGTTTATGGGACTCATGAACATGATCTTTTAGCCATAACTTGATCACTTTGAAGTAGTCTTCATAAAAGTCATTCTGATCTACTTGGCTACTGAGGAGGAGCATGCCTATCATTTGCATATAGTTCTGGACACACTCCGAGGGCAGCAGATTTATGGTAATCTCTCGAAATGGTATTTCTATATCCGAGAGGTTCACTTTCTGGGACATTTTATATTGGAGGCTAGAGTTGTAGTGGATCCAGCAAAGATTGAGGTAATAATTTCTTGGGAGCCACCTAGGAGTGTGAGAAAGGTACAAAGTTTCTTAGGTTTGGATGGATACTAGTAGAGGTTTATGCCATATTTCTCTAGAGTTTCAGCACCTTTATCTCTGTTGATGAAGAAGGGGAAACCCTTCGTGTGGTTAGAGAGATGCCAGCATAGTTTTCAGGAGCTGAGGAAGAGGTTGACTAGTGCCCCCATCTTGAGGCTTCCAGAGGAGGGAGTTGGGTTCGTTGTTTACGACATTGCATCAGGGACCATACTCGGATGTGTCCTGATGCAAGAGTGAGTAGTGATTGCATATGGTTCTCGATATCTAAGACATCATGAGCAGAACTATGCTACCCATGACCTGGATTTAGCTGCAGTGGTCTTCGTCTTTAAGATTTGACAACCTTACTTGATGGGCGAATGTTTTACAGTCTACTCGGATCACAAGAGTCTCAAGTATATCTTCTCTCAGAGGGACCTGAACATGAGACAACGAAATTGGTTTGAGTTCCTACAGGACTATGACTTCAAGATATTCTGTACTCTTGGGTAGGGGAACGTAGTAGTAGATGCACTCAACATGAGATCTGGTATACATCTGCTTGGTGAGGCGACAGAGCAGCTGGCTGCTTTGGAGATATCCTTTGTGGATCAAGATGGAGCATCTTTTCTTCAGTCTCTTACAGTCACTCCCCTAATTCTTCAGCGAGTCAGGGAGGCACAATATGGGGACACTAACTGCGAGGCTTGATTTGCTCAAATATCTAAAGGATAGGAAACATATGGATTTTCTGAAGGTGGGTATCACATCATCCTTTTCAGAGGACAAACCATGGTACTAATGTCGCTTCGGGAGGAAGTGATGAGGGAGTTCCACACATCCCCTCTAGTGGTACATCCAAGAGTGGAAAAGATGTACTAAGATCTCCGACAAAAACATTGGTAGCCGAGAATGAATAAAGAAATAGCAATGTTTGTCTCTTGGTGCCTCACTTATCGGCAAGTGAAAGCAAAGCATCTGGTACCAGTAGGCTTAGTGTAGCCTTTAGAGATTCCAAAGTGGAAGTGGGACAAGATATCCATGGACTTCATGACAGGACTTCCACGTACATCCAATAGTCATGATTCTATCTAGGTTATCGTCGACTAACCCACCATGTCAGCTCACTTCCTACCGATCAGAGAGCAGGGTTCAGTAGAGAGCTTGAGACACCTCTATGTGCAAGATATTAGAAAGCTCCATGAAGTACCCTTGATGATTATATCTGATCGTGATACATGATTCACTTCCTGAATATGTAAGGGGTTGTAGGAGGCTTTCAGGGCACAAATTCGTTTGAGCCCCACCTTCCACCCTCAGACAGATGGACAGATTGAGTGAACCATTCAGACCCTCAAGGACATGCTGCGTTCTTGAATCCACAACTTTAGTTGCAGCTGGGAGGATCACCTATCTTTGGTGGAGTTTTCATACAACATATATCACTCCACTATTGGGATGGCACCATTTGATGTATTGTACGACCAACCTTGCAGATCACTTTTGTGTTGGACTGAACCAAGGGAGTCAGCACTCATGGGACTAGATATGGTCAGGGATATCATAGAGAAGGTACAGATCATCCAAGTGCGAATGAAGACTGCACAGAGCAGGCATAAGTCTTATGCCGACAGGAGAAGGAGACCTCTAGAGTTCAAGGACGGTGACTATGTCTTTCTACGGTTCTCACCCTGACGAGGTTTACAAAGATTCGTTCGGGGTAGAAAGTTATCTTTGAGGTTCATTGGACCCTTTCAGATCCTTAGCAGAGTTGGTGAGGTGGCTTACCACTTAGCTCTTCTACCTCAGTTGCATCGAGTGCATGACGTTTTCTACGTATCCCTAATGAGGAGATACGTGCATGACCCATCACACGTCATCGACCACAGAGAGCTGGAAATCAATGAGGGGGCGAATTTTATAGAGGTTCCAGTAGAGATTGAGGATTGACAGGAGTGGGTCCTTCATGGGCGGTCGATACCTTTAGTGAATATTCATTGGTAGCATGGGAACCTCTAGGAGAGAACATGGGAGTGGGAGACTCAGATTCATGCTCAGTACCCCCACTTTTTTTCCGAGTTTTTGAGTTTTGGCTTATGGGGACACAAAACCCTAAGGTGAGGAGAATGTAAAGACCCAGAATTTCCATGTAATTTTTTTAATTATATGGGAGTTTTACGAGTCTGTGAAAATTTACGGTGCTTGATTCCAAGGCCCGGTGTGCACGGAATGAATTTCTGAACTCTTTTTAGGTATGTTGAGTAAATGTATGAGTGGGTTTTTGTAACTTTTAAACAAGTGCTCTGGATTGAAATTTGATGTCACGATTGAACTCGTAGTATTGATATTATCTTAAGGAGGCCTTCACCTCGACCGTAGTAGGTCGAGGGTGAAAGATAGTTTTTTTTCATGGAAATGAAAATAAAATAAAATAAACTTTTATTTTATTTCTAATAAACCCCCCACATGAATGTTAAAGAGGTGGGGAAGACCTAAAATAAAACCCCCATTTTGAAATTAAAGGCGGGGACCACCTGAACCCTCTTTAATAGGAGAAACCCCTTTCAACTCCCCATTTATTTGTTGGAGCCAACATAAATTAATTAAATGTGTCAACATTTAATTGTTCCAACATATATTATTCTAATTAATTTAATTTATATTCAATCTTATTTTCTTTTGAGAGGATTGGTTCGATAAGTGTGGATAATTGCGAGAAAGCTGTGGAAAAATCCTACCACACCAATGAAGAACATCTCCTCCAAACAAAGAATGTCATCTAAGAACGTTCTTCAGAATCATGAAAGAGGAAGATGCACGAGCTGACTTCTGAAGCGTGATTGCAGAAGTGATAACCATGGGCACCCTTTTTTCCTTCAACGATCTTCATCATGAAATACATATATGAACCTTCGAGGTAGGTTTTTTTTCATGGTTTGAGTTGAATTAATCCTCTTGATCTGCTTGCTACCGATCTAATGTGGAGGGAATGGTCCAAACAGACATGACCTGATCCCTCCACTATTCTTCATGGTTATTGTATTCTTTTTAATGGAGGAAAGAGGAGACTTACTCCCAGGATAGTCACAAAGGATCGGGAAAGAGCGCCCCCATGCCATAGGTAGAGGAAGAGAGTGCACGGAGGCTGGAGGGTGGCTGACTATTTCCGGCCTCGACAGTGGACAGAGTGTGACTGGCATTCGGCCAGCTGTGGAGGGGTGGCACACGACATGCCACCATCGGAGCAAGTGGAAGCGGACCTTTTGGATATGGAGGATGGTGTAAGGAGGCAGAAATCCGGCCGACTGCATAGGGGTAGTGCAAGACGTGTTTTTGGGAGGACAAGGGCCGGCCGTTTCGGGCGGCCGAGTTGGACTGAAAGGGTCCCGCGTGCTACTAGCGACCGAAGGGCCGAAGGCCGTTCGGTGATTGGTGTGTGGGGGGGGGGGAACGCCACTCCCCACCGCATGTAGCCAGGCTGGGCCACCCAATATGGGCTAGGCCAGAACCAGTGGGTTGGGCCGGACCAAGCAGGCCAGGATGGGTTAGTTCGGTCCGACCGGGTCGGACCGGACCCTGACCAAATTTGACCCATTACCGCTCTTTTGGCCATAACATTGGCACCGGTCATCCGTTTGATGAACCGCTAGCGGCGTAGGAAACCTTGGAGTGAGAAGGTCCTTTTGGTATAACCCACTTGAGATTTGGATAAAGTTGGGGTATAGTTGGGTTGAATCAAGCACGAATCTTACTGGGACCTCAGGACTAAAAGGCTAATAACTTACATATTGGGCGTCCGTTTGACACACCGTCTATTTCATTGAGACCCCTATGACATGGTGGTACTTTTGGATAATTCTTCATGGGACTTCATGGAAGTTGGAGTATCGACTAGTAGCTTGAGGAGAGGACTCTCCCAAAGATGAGAAAGCTCAGTTCAGGAACCCTATAGCTGGCTGATGATGTACTCAGATCCTGTGTGGGTCCGATGATGTACTAGGAACCTATGTGGGTCTGATGCAGTACTAGGATACTGTGTGGGTCTGAAGATGTACTAGGATCTTTTGTAGGTCTGATGTAGTGCTAGGATCCTCTGTGGGTCGGACGATGTACTAGGATCCTGTGTAGGTCTGATGCAGTACTAGGATCCTATGTGGGTCTGACGATGTACAAGGATCATGTGTGGGTCTGATGTAGTACTAGGATCCTATGTGGGTCTAAAAATCTACTAGGATACTTTGTGGGTATGATGGTATACTTGGATCCTGTGTGGGTCTGATGCTATACTAGGATCCTGTGTGGGTCTGATGATGTACTAGGATCTTGTGAGGGTCTGGGATTTAGTATCCCTCATGGGTCTGCCTCTTAACAAAGTAAGATGATTCAGTAGTAAGATCTAATCATATCTACTACTTTATCTAAGATATACCAGGAAAGAGATGATTCCCTACCTATATGGTGATTTCCTTCATGGTAATACCTTCATGGTATGCTTCTGTGTGGCATACTTGTGTGGTACTTACCTTCGCGGTATTCCTGCCTTTATGGAATAATTGAGCTTCAGGATTTTGGGTTGGACCCTGTGATTCCTCATGTTTGAGATGGGTAATATTTGAAAACATAGGTATATTTATGGGCATATACCTAAGTAGAGTTTTCACTGGTTTTTATGCTTTGTGGTTTATCCTTGTGGTTTTTGTGAGACCTTGAGGGTCTCGGGACCCATATCGAGTATCATTATATTCACCCCTACATGGGCTTCCCCCACACCTTGTTGTGTCTGGTGCAGACAACAGACAATGCTGATCGAGGCTAAGGGTACCAGGACTGGATGGTGCCTGAAGGTGAACCATACGGCGTGTTGGTACGTTGAGGAGATGGGAGGGCGTGGAGTGTTGAGAAGGCGATCTGTACCTACCCTTTAGGTAGGAACCTCAGAAGAAGACCCAGTAGTTTTATTTCTCTTTCTTCAGTTGTATTGTATTTCAGTTGTACCTGTATCTTTACTGTTGTGATTGTATTCCTCCCCCTCTTACTTTTAACACCCTTTTTGTTATACAGTTTACTTGTGTTCATATCTTTTAGTGTGCTTGGTTGAGTTTGTTTACATTTATATAAAGGAAATGCCTCCCAGTTTTAGGAAATATTCCTTCGGTGCTAGTCGCTAACCCCTAGACTATGGAAGGCGAGCTTGGTGTAGTTATGAAACGGGCCCCGGGGGACTATTCGTGACACTTAAATACATGTATGTGGTAATCACATTGTATTTAATACACAAGAGGTGGTTAAAAACTTAATAAATATACCTGAAGTGAATATAGTTTCTTTCTTCTTTCATTAATTGCAATTTATTTTCATGTGTCCATTATTTCACCCTAAACCCCATATTTATTCAACTACATTTGAATCTTCTATCTCTTTAAAGGATTTAATAAAGGATCTTCTGGATTTGGATTATCCAAGGAATCTTGAGCCCTGTATTTCAAACTTTTCACTTAAAGGGGTGGAGAAAAGGGTTTAAAATCTTCTTGGTGATGTATAGAAAAAAGTGATCATGGTGATTTATCCATTTTTTTCTAAACTTTGGAAAATATGGATAACCTTGAAAATAAGTATAATCAGATAAGATTAATGGATAATTGATTATCATATTGGAAGCCCAATTTTCCAAACTAGTCAATATACCCGAGAATTTAATAGAATGATCTGTAGCTAGATTTCCTTCTTATTTTTTACACAGATATACAATTGATTGAAAATAATATTTATTTATATCCATTCCTTGTCATTATCAATAGAATATAGATATGATATTATATTGTAATCATCCTTGTCTTTATGTCCAATAATCAACTCCCCAGAAATATTTGATATTATAATACAATTGATATAAATAGCATCCCCAATATATCCCACATAGCAACCCTTTTCACTATGCTCGCCTACTAGGTGGAAGAAGAGGAATAGGGTATTCTACCATATAATACAATCTTCCTAATAACAATGCATCACAAAAATGATTATACCATATATATAAATTTTTATTCTTAAGGACATGCCTAGACTTAAGAAATGGTATAACTATATTATTTGTTCTTATTACTATTTACTATAATAATTTAAAAGTGATAAATACATTTGTTGATGATAAATTATGTGATAAATAATAATAATTAATTTAATTAATTCTCCCATAATTTTATCAGACCTCAATATCCCTCACTGTTGAACATGTAATGTCTAGTTTCTTTGAAATTTAGTGGAATGTATCCATATTTCATTTACTATAATCCATATGGAGGCCATGAAAATTACTAAAATGTATTTATATAGGTGGTCTTAAAAACTATGGTTATGGAGGTCCTTGATCCACCGAGTGAAATACCCCATCTATAAACCTGACTCAGATTACCTCAACACTTCCCTAGAAATTTGTACTAGAAATATGGAGGTCATTAAACATAATACAGATTTAGTTAATTCAACTAGCTCTCTTATTTAGTTATTCATGATAATTAAAATATCTCAGGATTGCGGCCAAACTGTTACTTAAACTATGGGTTCATCTTAATTCATATGATGGAAGGTTGGATGACTTAATATTTACTTGAGGGATTTTTATTTATTATACAATTTTTTTACTTTTTTTATCTTACATATAAAATTTTTATATTATGTGTATTTTACCTAATTAATTAACAATTTTAGATAAAATATTTATATATAATCCATTTATTTAAATTTCATATTTTCAAATTAATTAATCTATTGATGTGATAATGGTATTGTATCCATAAAATAAATAATGCATAAGACGTAAATAAATAAATAAATAAATCACGAGTCAATCATTAACATATCTAAATGGTTGGTTTATTGAGTGGATAATAAATCACCCTTTCTCCTTGTGGAATAACTACTTTAACCAATCCTGGCATGTGTTGCAACATTCCACCTATCTAACTTTTTGTCACCTATGTTTGCATCATTATAGATCCATCTTGAATCACCTACACTCAACTGGGGATACTCTATTTATTATAAGTATTTGTAACTCACATTCATGTGAGGGGAACCAAAGTATTAGTAATGGGGAATTACAAAATATCATTGTAAATTTATGGCCTATATAATAACGGAGGGAGGAATCACAAGGTGGAAATAAAATTAGATTTGATGTTAAATAATTTCAAACCCCTAAAATAAATGAAACTAAAACCTCCAACATATACATAGGACTTTGTGAATCTCATTAATGGCCATTCAAGATATTTATATGAAAAAGTAATGGGCTAGCATCCATTTCTTATTTTTTATACTATTATTAAGATAAACATGATGAATTAGTTATTTATTTATTTAACTAAATTCATTTTATTTTAATGATCATCCGAACTTATTTCAATATACATATCATTATTAAATTCATGTAAAATAAATAGAATACACAATTATTACATATTTATGAAATTAAATTTATTGAGCATTTAAACTTATTTTAAACCATTATTAAATATTCAAACAAAATAGTTTCCAATCCGTAAAATAATATTATTATTCTAAAATTTTAAAATTTATGTAATTTCATTTTTTCATTAATTATGATAATGCATGGAATGTACTTATGAGTTACTCTTCATGTATCTTGGTTACACACATGGGACTTCTACATGTTCCTTGGTTAGACTTTATGATATGTAAAATCCAGATACAAGCTTTGAATCACTCTTTTCATGTGTCCATGAAACCCACCAATGTACTCCACATGTTCTTTGAATGAGTAAACACCTGAAATATATGATTGATACACGCTATTACTTCTTCTTTCTATGTGTTTATTTGATTAACTGAATGGATTAACAAATATCTCAGTTGTGGGAAATGATGAACTACACACCTTTTACACCACATGAACGTTTTTTATATCATTAATGTTTTAGGTTATTAGTGTCTCATGGATTGAATGTGTTTATTTCCACAAGGGGTTCTGGAATATTTTCACAAAATGGTGTAGACTATACAGTGTGTACACTAGCTATACACAGTGTAATCCGACATATCATTTTCCAAGTCGGTCTAATAAATATGCGGTGAGCAATAGAATAACCACTTTTAATATAATTCGTATAATTTCATGTATATATAGACACATATTGGCATAGTGTACTTTTGTAAACAACATGTACTTTATTGTCCCAAATAATGACTAGCTAGATAATTCAATAGGGGGAGAATTGAGTTCTAAAAAGTTTCTTTGAGAAAACATAATCACCATCATTAATGTATGTATGTTCAATTTTATTCCTTAAGAGTATGAGAAGTAGAAATGAAAATATTAAGAAAGGAAATTGAAAACAATTATTTATATTTCTTTTATGAATAGATATATATTATTCTACTCTTGTAACACTCTAATCTACGAGCATGGTGATTTTCACTAAACATCCCTTTTATTGGGGGATTATAGCTGAGTGAAAGTAGCTTTCACTTAGTACAATGGTCCAAGAGATTTCAACCATGCTCTATTTTTACAATCCTTATCCATAGTTTTAACCATTCTATTATATGAAGTGGAAACGGTGTGAAAAATGAGATACAGTATTTGGGAAATGTTTTTGGTATATAGTTTTAATTAGTAACTAGTATTATATAAAGATATATCCTGATAAAAGATAAACATTAAGTGTAGCTTAGGATGATCATAAGTGATATAGATAGAGGTAATACTCTTAGCACTACACGAATGGATTCTCAATATATACAGTTCTCTTGTGTTAGACAAGGTAAAGTAAAACAACCTCACTTTGTTCTTTTGGTTCGCATCTATTCTTTTTTTGTTAGTTATTGTTCTATTTACATGTTGTTAAAATGTTTGAATAGGATAACTATAATGTTTAAATGATCCCTGAAAAAATCCTAATAAGATATGATGATAACAGTTTGTATATGATCTTTCCAAATATTGAATTTCATTTTCAATCGTAATGTCTGAGATTTCATCATTGTCAAGAAGTTCTTGTTTTGGGAAAGTCTTACGCAGTCTTATTATTCCTTAAATAGATATTATTCTTTGGATGTATGTGAAAGATATTAAATGACTTATCAAGATATTAGAAAAGATAATAATGATTTCTTATAACAATAGATCTTAAGATATCAACTAAACATACTTTTCATTATAGGATATCTTTTCCATAGGATATTCAGCCGTAAATGTATCATAAGATAACTTTCCATCATAAAATAAAATGTTACTTTGACATGGAATTAAATTTTCTTCAACATCTTATGGAAATGAATATTCCTCTCAGAAGAATAAATCCATTTCATATTTCAACAATTGTTCAGAGCATCACAACTAAACTTGGTAAGATAAAGTTTTATGTTTCCAATTCTATTTTTGAGTAATTGAAGATTTATCTTAATTCTCATAAGGCAAAATGATTACATAAGATAAATAATTGAACACACAGTATAGGATAAATATAATCTAAAACCCTTAAATAACTTTTTGAATAAAATTATATATTTTTTAAAACAAATAAACATATAATGTGGAGATATATTGGAACAATATAATTAAAAAAACTCTATATTTTTTATGATAAAAAACCCATGGAATAGAAAAAAATTTCTATAAAATATTTAATATTTTCAAAAATTAATATTCTTTTATTTTCATCCCAAAAAAATTATTCTCCCCTTTTTTTTGAAATAAGAATCAATTTTGAAATATAAGAGAATTTTTATTATTTTTCATTTCTTCTCTCCCTTTTGTGATATCAAAAGGAAGTGAAATAAGGAAAAACTTTTTATATTGCACATAGATATCAGTTGAAGGAAAATAGTTTTGGAAGTAAAAAGAGTTCATAATGAAATATTGACATGTTAATATAAGAATATAAAATATATAAATATTGAAAATAAATTGTATTCTAAAAACAAACCGCCTGAGGATAAAAAATTAATAATGATCAAAATATCATAAATTTTGTTAAGTGGTTATTAATATCTAATAAAAATCATAAATTAAATCACCATGATCATAAAAAATAGATATTTAAATAAATAGATGTAAATGATTAAATTCCATAAAAACATGGGCATAATTTCAAATGTTTTTAGAAATTACCATCCATAAGTAAACCAACTTCATGAACTTCATGAGGGATAAGTATCAACTTTTCTAATGAAAATATCATTTGGAGGGTGGTTTCTTGAACAAAATGGGTTTCTCATGAGGTAAATAACATGAACGAAGAGGATCATCAACTTTTCTTCCAACAACATCACTTAACATTGGTAAGGATGATCCAAGAATACTAGGATCATCACTAGAAAATATGACCGGCGTTGAATAAATATTTTTAGCAGATTTTTGTTCCTTATTCATGTCAATGTTATCTATACGAATAAAGGATTTTTTATAGAATGTTTTAGGTCATAATTAAGATGTATATATTTAATTTTTTTGACTTTCCATTGTTTATCCACTGATGGATCGAAGATATATTTGATACATTGAGAGGAATATATGTAATGATCAATAATAGGAGGACTTAAAATCCTTCTACCAAGCATTTGAAACAATTTCCCTACAAACACATCAATTATTTTAACAATGTAAGGCTTTTAAAAGTCTAAGAATTTTGTAAGTACATTCCAAATTCATTGTGAAAAATTTCCAACAATGTTTTTGAGGTCTCCCTTATTGGAACAGTTGGTAATCACATTCCTAAAAATATCAAATTGAAAAGCCTTAGTTGCATCGAGTGCATGACGTTTTCTACGTATCCCTAATGAGGAGATACGTGCATGACCCATCACACGTCATCGACCACAGAGAGCTGGAAATCAATGAGGGGGCGAATTTTATAGAGGTTCCAGTAGAGATTGAGGATTGACAGGAGTGGGTCCTTCATGGGCGGTCGATACCTTTAGTGAATATTCATTGGTAGCATGGGAACCTCTAGGAGAGAACATGGGAGTGGGAGACTCAGATTCATGCTCAGTACCCCCACTTTTTTTCCGAGTTTTTGAGTTTTGGCTTATGGGGACACAAAACCCTAAGGTGAGGAGAATGTAAAGACCCAGAATTTCCATGTAATTTTTTTTAATTATATGGGATTTTTACGAGTCTGTGAAAATTTACGGTGCTTGATTCCAAGGCCCGGTGTGCACGGAATGAATTTCTGAACTCTTTTTAGGTATGTTGAGTAAATGTATTAGTGGGTTTTTGTAACTTTTAAAAAAGTGCTCTGGATTGAAATTTGATGTCACGATTGAACTCGTAGTATTGATATTATCTTAAGGAGGCCTTCACCTCGACCGTAGTAGGTCGAGGGTGAAAGATAGTTTTTTTTCATGGAAATGAAAATAAAATAAAATAAACTTTTATTTTATTTCTAATAAACCCCCCACATGAATGTTAAAGAGGTGGGGAAGACCTAAAATAAAACCCCCATTTTGAAATTAAAGGCGGGGACCACCTGAACCCTCTTTAATAGGAGAAACCCCTTTCAACTCCCCATTTATTTATTGGAGCCAACATAAATTAATTAAATGTGTCAACATTTAATTGTTCCAACATATATTATTCTAATTAATTTAATTTATATTCAATCTTATTTTCTTTTGAGAGGATTGGTTCGATAAGTGTGGATAATTGCGAGAAAGCTGTGGAAAAATCCTACCACACCAATGAAGAACATCTCCTCCAAACAAAGAATGTCATCTAAGAACGTTCTTCAGAATCATGAAAGAGGAAGATGCACGAGCTGACTTCTGAAGCGTGATTGCAGAAGTGATGACCATGGGCACCCTTTTTTCCTTCAACGATCTTCATCATGAAATACATATATGAACCTTCGAGGTAGGTTTTTTTCATGGTTTGAGTTGAATTAATCCTCTTGATCTGCTTGCTACCGATCTAATGTGGAGGGAATGGTCCAAACAGACATGACCTGATCCCTCCACTATTCTTCATGGTTATTGTATTCTTTTTAATGGAGGAAAGAGGAGACTTACTCCCAGGATAGTCACAAAGGATCGGGAAAGAGCGCCCCCATGCCATAGGTAGAGGAAGAGAGTGCACGGAGGCTGGAGGGTGGCTGACTATTTCCGGCCTCGACAGTGGACAGAGTGTGACTGGCATTCGGCCAGCTGTGGAGGGGTGGCACACGACATGCCACCATCAGAGCAAGTGTAAGCGGACCTTTTGGATATGGAGGATGGTGTAAGGAGGCAGAAATCCGGCCGACTGCATAGGGGTAGTGCAAGACGTGTTTTTGGGAGGACAAGGGCCGGCCGTTTCGGGCGGCCGAGTTGGACTGAAAGGGTCCCGCGTGCTACTAGCGACCGAAGGGCCGAAGGCCGTTCGGTGATTGGTGTGTGGGGGGGGGGGGGGCACGCCACTCCCCACCGCATGTGGCCAGGCTGGGCCACCCAATATGGGCTAGGCCAGAACCAGTGGGTTGGGCCGGACCAAGCAGGCCAGGATGGGTTAGTTCGGTCCGACCGGGTCGGACCGGACCCTGACCAAATTTGACCCATTACCGCTCTTTTGGCCATAACATTGGCACCAGTCATCCGTTTGATGAACCGCTAGCGGCGTAGGAAACCTTGGAGTGAGAAGGTCCTTTTGGTATAACCCACTTGAGATTTGGATAAAGTTGGGGTATAGTTGGGTTGAATCAAGCACGAATCCAACTGGGCCCTCAGGACTAAAAGGGTAATAACTTACATATTGGGCGTCCGTTTGACACACCGTCTATTTCATTGAGACCCCTATGACATGGTGGTACTTTTGGATAATTCTTCATGGGACTTCATGGAAGTTGGAGTATCGACTAGTAGCTTGAGGAGAGGACTCTCCCAAAGATGAGAAAGCTCAGTTCAGGAACCCTATAGCTGGCTGATGATGTACTCAGATCCTGTGTGGGTCCGATGATGTACTAGGAACCTATGTGGGTCTGATGCAGTACTAGGATACTGTGTGGGTCTGAAGATGTACTAGGATCTTTTGTAGGTCTGATGTAGTGCTAGGATCCTCTGTGGGTCGGACGATGTACTAGGATCCTGTGTAGGTCTGATGCAGTACTAGGATCCTATGTGGGTCTGACGATGTACAAGGATCATGTGTGGGTCTGATGTAGTACTAGGATCCTATGTGGGTCTAAAGATCTACTAGGATACTTTGTGGGTATGATGGTATACTTGGATCCTGTGTGGGTCTGATGCTATACTAGGATCCTGTGTGGGTCTGATGATGTACTAGGATCTTGTGAGGGTCTGGGATTTAGTATCCCTCATGGGTCTGCCTCTTAACAAAGTAAGATGATTCAGTAGTAAGATCTAATCATATCTACTACTTTATCTAAGATATACCTGGAAAGAGATGATTCCCTACCTATATGGTGATTTCCTTCATGGTAATACCTTCATGGTATGCTTCTGTGTGGCATACTTGTGTGGTACTTACCTTCGCGGTATTCCTGCCTTTATGGAATAATTGAGCTTCAGGATTTTGGGTTGGACCCTGTGATTCCTCATGTTTGAGATGGGTAATATTTGAAAACATAGGTATATTTATGGGCATATACCTAAGTAGAGTTTTCACTGGTTTTTATGCTTTGTGGTTTATCCTTGTGGTTTTTGTGAGACCTTGAGGGTCTCGGGACCCATATCGAGTATCATTATATTCACCCCTACATGGGCTTCCCCCACACCTTGTTGTGTCTGGTGCAGACAACAGACAATGCTGATCGAGGCTAAGGGTACCAGGACTGGATGGTGCCTGAAGGTGAACCATACGGCGTGTTGGTACGTTGAGGAGATGGGAGGGCGTGGAGTGTTGAGAAGGCGATCTGTACCTACCCTTTAGGTAGGAACCTCAGAAGAAGACCCAGTAGTTTTATTTCTCTTTCTTCAGTTGTATTGTATTTCAGTTGTACCTGTATCTTTACTGTTGTGATTGTATTCCTCCCCCTCTTACTTTTAACACCCTTTTTGTTATACAGTTTACTTGTGTTCATATCTTTTAGTGTGCTTGGTTGAGTTTGTTTACATTTATATAAAGGAAATGCCTCCCAGTTTTAGGAAATATTCCTTCGGTGCTAGTCGCTAACCCCTAGACTATGGAAGGCGAGCTTGGTGTAGTTATGAAACGGGCCCCGGGGGACTATTCGTGACACTTAAATACATGTATGTGGTAATCACATTGTATTTAATACACAAGAGGTGGTTAAAAACTTAATAAATATACCTGAAGTGAATATAGTTTCTTTCTTCTTTCATTAATTGCAATTTATTTTCATGTGTCCATTATTTCACCCTAAACCCCATATTTATTCAACTACATTTGAATCTTCTATCTCTTTAAAGGATTTAATAAAGGATCTTCTGGATTTGGATTATCCAAGGAATCTTGAGCCCTGTATTTCAAACTTTTCACTTAAAGGGGTGGAGAAAAGGGTTTAAAATCTTCTTGGTGATGTATAGAAAAAAGTGATCATGGTGATTTATCCATTTTTTTCTAAACTTTGGAAAATATGGATAACCTTGAAAATAAGTATAATCAGATAAGATTAATGGATAATTGATTATCATATTGGAAGCCCAATTTTCCAAACTAGTCAATATACCCGAGAATTTAATAGAATGATCTGTAGCTAGATTTCCTTCTTATTTTTTACACAGATATACAATTGATTGAAAATAATATTTATTTATATCCATTCCTTGTCATTATCAATAGAATATAGATATGATATTATATTGTAATCATCCTTGTCTTTATGTCCAATAATCAACTCCCCAGAAATATTTGATATTATAATACAATTGATATAAATAGCATCCCTAATATATCCCACATAGCAACCCTTTTCACTATGCTCGCCTACTAGGTGGAAGAAGAGTAATAGGGTATTCTACCATATAATACAATCTTCCTAATAACAATGCATCACAAAAATGATTATACCATATCTATAAATTTTTATTCTTAAGGACATGCCTAGACTTAAGAAATGGTATAACTATATTATTTGTTATTATTACTATTTACTATAATAATTTAAAAGTGATAAATACATTTGTTGATGATAAATTATGTGATAAATAATAATAATTAATTTAATTAATTCTCCCATAATTTTATCAGACCTCAATATCCCTCACTGTTGAACATGTAATGTCTAGTTTCTTTGAAATTTAGTGGAATGTATCCATATTTCATTTACTATAATCCATATGGAGGCCATGAAAATTACTAAAATGTATTTATATAGGTGGTCTTAAAAACTATGGTTATGGAGGTCCTTGATCCACCGAGTGAAATACCCCATCTATAAACCTGACTCAGATTACCTCAACACTTCCCTAGAAATTTGTACTAGAAATATGGAGGTCATTAAACATAATACAGATTTAGTTAATTCAACTGGCTCTCTTATTTAGTTATTCATGATAATTAAAATATCTCAGGATTGCGGCCAAACTGTTACTTAAACTATGGGTTCATCTTAATTCATATGATGGAAGGTTGGATGACTTAATATTTACTTGAGGGATTTTTATTTATTATACAATTTTTTTTCTTTTTTTATCTTACATATAAAATTTTTATATTATGTGTATTTTACCTAATTAATTAACAATTTTAGATAAAATATTTATATATAATCCATTTATTTAAATTTCATATTTTCAAATTAATTAATCTATTGATGTGATAGTGGTATTGTATCCATAAAATAAATAATGCATAAGACGTAAATAAATAAATAAATAAATCACGAGTCAATCATTAACATATCTAAATGGTTGGTTTATTGAGTGGATAATAAATAACCCTTTCTCCTTGTGGAATAACTACTTTAACCAATCCTAGCATGTGTTGCAACATTCCACCTATCTAACTTTTTGTCACCTATGTTTGCATCATTATAGATCCATCTTGAATCGCCTACACTCAACTGGGGATACTCTATTTATTATAAGTATTTGTAACTCACATTCATGTGAGGGGAACCAAAGTATTAGTAATGGGGAATTACAAAATATCATTGTAAATTTATGGCCTATATAATAACGGAGGGAGGAATCACAAGGTGGAAATAAAATTATATTTGATGTTAAATAATTTCAAACCCCTAAAATAAATGAAACTAAAACCTCCAACATATACATAGGACTTTGTGAATCTCATTAATGGCCATTCAAGATATTTATATGAAAAAGTAATGGGCTAGCATCCATTTCTTATTTTTTATACTATTATTAAGATAAACATGATGAATTAGTTATTTATTTATTTAACTAAATTCATTTTATTTTAATGATCATCCGAACTTATTTCAATATACATATCATTATTAAATTCATGTAAAATAAATAGAATACACAATTATTACATATTTATGAAAATAAATTTATTGAGCATTTAAACTTATTTTAAACCATTATTAAATATTCAAACAAAATAGTTTCCAATCCGTAAAATAATATTATTATTCTAAAATTTTAAAATTTATGTAATTTCATTTTTTCATTAATTATGATAATGCATGGAATGTACTCATGAGTTACTCTTCATGTATCTTGGTTACACACATGGGACTTCTACATGTTCCTTGGTTAGACTTTATGATATGTAAAATCCAGATACAAGCTTTGAATCACTCTTTTCATGTGTCCATGAAACCCACCAATGTACTCCACATGTTCTTTGAATGAGTAAACACCTGAAATATATGATTGATACACGCTATTACTTCTTCTTTCTATGTGTTTATTTGATTAACTGAATGGATTAACAAATATCTCAGTTGTGGGAAATGATGAACTACACACCTTTTACACCACATGAACGTTTTTTATATCATTAATGTTTTAGGTTATTAGTGTCTCATGGATTGAATGTGTTTATTTCCACAAGGGGTTCTGGAATATTTTCACAAAATGGTGTAGACTATACAGTGTGTACACTAGCTATACACAGTGTAATCCGACATATCATTTTCCAAGTCGGTCTAATAAATATGCGGTGAGCAATAGAATAACCACTTTTAATATAATTCGTATAATTTCATGTATATATAGACACATATTGGCATAGTGTACTTTTGTAAACAACATGTACTTTATTGTCCCAAATAATGACTAGCTAGATAATTCAATAGGGGGAGAATTGAGTTCTAAAAAGTTTCTTTGAGAAAACATAATCACCATCATTAAAGTATGTATGTTCAATTTTATTCCTTAAGAGTATGAGAAGTAGAAATGAAAATATTAAGAAAGGAAATTGAAAACAATTATTTATATTTCTTTTATGAATAGATATATATTATTCTACTCTTGTAACACTCTAATCTACGAGCATGGTGATTTTCACTAAACATCCCTTTTATTGGGGGATTATAGCTGAGTGAAAGTAGCTTTCACTTAGTACAATGGTCCAAGAGATTTCAACCATGCTCTATTTTTACAATCCTTATCTATAGTTTTAACCATTCTATTATATGAAGTGGAAACGGTGTGAAAAATGAGATACAGTATTTGGGAAATGTTTTTGGTATATAGTTTTAATTAGTAACTAGTATTATATAAAGATATATCCTGATAAAAGATAAACATTAAGTGTAGCTTAGGATGATCATAAGTGATATAGATAGAGGTAATACTCTTAGCACTACACGAATGGATTCTCAATATATACAGTTCTCTTGTGTTAGACAAGGTAAAGTAAAACAACCTCACTTTGTTCTTTTGGTTCGCATCTATTCTTTTTTTGTTAGTTATTGTTCTATTTACATGTTGTTAAAATGTTTGAATAGGATAACTATAATGTTTAAATGATCCCTGAAAAAATCCTAATAAGATATGATGATAACAGTTTGTATATGATCTTTCCAAATATTGAATTTCATTTTCAATCGTAATGTCTGAGATTTCATCATTGTCAAGAAGTTCTTGTTTTGGGAAAGTCTTGCGCAGTCTTATTATTCCTTAAATAGATATTATTCTTTGGATGTATGTGAAAGATATTAAATGACTTATCAAGATATTAGAAAAGATAATAATGATTTCTTATAACAATAGATCTTAAGATATCAACTAAACATACTTTTCATTATAGGATATCTTTTCCATAGGATATTCAGCCGTAAATGTATCATAAGATAACTTTCCATCATAAAATAAAATGTTACTTTGACATGGAATTAAATTTTCTTCAACATCTTATGGAAATGAATATTCCTCTCAGAAGAATAAATCCATTTCATATTTCAACAATTGTTCAGAGCATCACAACTAAACTTGGTAAGATAAAGTTTTATGTTTCCAATTCTATTTTTGAGTAATTGAAGATTTATCTTAATTCTCATAAGGCAAAATGATTACATAAGATAAATAATTGAACACACAGTATAGGATAAATATAATCTAAAACCATTAAATAACTTTTTGAATAAAATTATATATTTTTTAAAACAAATAAACATATAATGTGGAGATATATTGGAACAATATAATTAAAAAAACTCTATATTTTTTATGATAAAAAACCCATGGAATAGAAAAAAATTTCTATAAAATATTTAATATTTTCAAAAATTAATATTCTTTTATTTTCATCCCAAAAAAATTATTCTCCCCTTTTTTTTGAAATTAGAATCAATTTTGAAATATAAGAGAATTTTTATTATTTTTCATTTCTTCTCTCCCTTTTGTGATATCAAAAGGAAGTGAAATAATGAAAAACTTTTTATATTGCACATAGATATCAGTTGAAGGAAAATAGTTTTGGAAGTAAAAAGAGTTCATAATGAAATATTGACATGTTAATATAAGAATATAAAATATATAAATATTGAAAATAAATTGTATTCTAAAAACAAACCGCCTGAGGATAAAAAATTAATAATGATCAAAATATCATAAATTTTGTTAAGTGGTTATTAATATCTAATAAAAATCATAAATTAAATCACCATGATCATAAAAAATAGATATTTAAATAAATAGATGTAAATGATTAAATTCCATAAAAACATGGGCATAATTTCAAATGTTTTTAGAAATTACCATCCATAAGTAAACCAACTTCATGAACTTCATGAGGGATAAGTATCAACTTTTCTAATGAAAATATCATTTGGAGGGTGGTTTCTTGAACAAAATGGGTTTCTCATGAGGTAAATAACATGAACGAAGAGGATCATCAACTTTTCTTCCAACAACATCACTTAACATTGGTAAGGATGATCCAAGAATACTAGGATCATCACTAGAAAATATGACTGGCGTTGAATAAATATTTTTAGCAGATTTTTGTTCCTTATTCATGTCAATGTTATCTATACGAATAAAGGATTTTTTATAGAATGTTTTAGGTCATAATTAAGATGTATATATTTAATTTTTTTGACTTTCCATTATTTATCCACTGATGGATCGAAGATATATTTGATACATTGAGAGGAATATATGTAATGATCAATAATAGGAGGACTTAAAATCCTTCTACCAAGCATTTGAAACAATTTCCATACAAACACATCAATTATTTTAACAATGTAAGGCTTTTAAAAGTCTAAGAATTTTGTAAGTACATTCCAAATTCATTGTGAAAAATTTCCAACAATGTTTTTGAGGTCTCCCTTATTGGAACAGTTGGTAATCACATTCCTAAAAATATCAAATTGAATCTCTAAAATGTTTGAATAGGATAACTATAATTCAAATGTATCACCTTCTAATTCATCATCATATTAGGTTTTTTAATAATTCTCCTCATTTTCGCACGTATGTATTTGATTTTATTCTCTACGTCTCCATAGTTTTTTGAGAGAGTGTCACGTAACCTATGTTGAAGATTAACGATGAATCATATTTCCTTATTTAATTATATAGAATTTTTATGTGTTTTTCATCTTCAAGTTATGTGAGGGACTAATCACTTTCATGAAAAAAATTCATAGATCCAATTGCTTCTATTATTCTTGGAAACAATCTTCTAACATCATCAACAATAGTTCTTCATATTTTATATTTTTTTTTGTAAAAACATAACCATGATGGGAATTAATATCTATTGTGAATGAATCTACCACATGACGTAGCTCTATTAATCTTAATTGTACATTTGAACTAAACATAGTTCCAAAAAGGGGACATTCTAAATATTCCTCTAAGATAGAATGTACCACCAATATTACTTCTTGAACATCAGTTTTTAGGCCATCTAATTGTATAGAGTCCATAATTCATGAGGTGATTTAGAGATATTATATTTTACGGTCTAAAATTCAAAGGATAAATTTGAATGTCTCTGTTGAGGTCTTTCCAAAATGGCCCTTTCGGTTTCTATAATTTTTTCATTTTGAGTTCCTTATGGAGTAGGGGAAACATTTTCTTATTGAAATTCATATCTCTCTTCTTGAACTAATTCATTCTTAAAAACATTGTATATTTGTCTATGTGATGTGATTCCTGTAAATTTGTACTTATAATTATTTCATCATCCATTCTCTTTGTCCCCTTAGAGTGATACTAAATGAGAAGAAGAGACAATCTTGACCATATAGATATTTTCATATCCTGACTGATTGTGAACATCTAGGTGATATATTTTTCCATCCTTTCATCTGGTACTAGTATTGGTAGAAAGAAAGAAGTAGGAAGGGTTCTCTCTTGAATTTTTTTTTTTGGGATTGATGGAATACCAACCTGAACTATTCTTCTTAGATTAAGAGTTTGATCATCTTCATGACAACATTTTATAGTCTGAAAATGATGATATGATTCTTCCATTACTATTGGTGTCATAAAAAAACTAGATTGCTCTCCTAGAATCTGAGAAGGGTCCATTTATGACATTGAATGAAAAATAATCAACAATTATTGGGAGAAATACCAATTTAGGAAAATATTTCTAAAGACACTTTCATTTAGACTCTTCAAATCATGACACCATATTGCTTCATTTTCATCAAAAAACAACTTTGATTTTTTGAAAAATTAGAGTTAAGATTTTATGAATCGATAGAAATAAAGAAACTAATTTTTAAATTTACACATATATAATAGGATATATCTTTCTAAGTTCAAATAATTTTATTTCATAAGAAAGTAAAGAAATGGAATATATTGAAAAATAATTTTCTCAAATGACACATTTCAATGAAAAATTATAGAATGAATGAATTTTATTTGCACTTTTCTTTCAAGTTCAATGTTATTCAGTAGCTTATTCTTGATAATGGTAGTTCTGAAGAGTGACTTTATTATTTTTTGATAAGTGACATCATATATGGAACATTGAGAATTATGGAAGAATGAGTATTAATCAGGAGGAATATTCCACAATTTATCCACCTTGAATGATGTTAGTGAAATCTTTTTTTTGTTTGTGGTTGTAGTGAATAGGTCTGCATTATCACCCGAAGTGTAAATTAGAAGACTCAAAGAACTATCGATTTTACTTCATAAAAACTTTTGAGGTATGAGATTACTCAAAAACATATTCCCATCCCTGATTGTTGATTAATTTTTTCATAAGTATCTATGTTTTATCTAATGACTTGAAATTGATGGATTTTCTGCTTAAAACATTCATTTATATATTACGATGTTCCATATTATAATATTTTTCTTAAATCCTTCAACATAAAGTACTTTTCAGATAATAAAATACTATATAATTACAAATAATCCAATTCCAAAAATATTTACCTTTGAATTATCTCTAAACAAGACATATTGTCTAACTAATTTGGATAGATAATGAAAATTTGAGTAATCTCTACTCATATTCATTGATCAAAAAATATCCATAAATCATTTCTCATTGATGTTCATATGCCTAGTTCCCTATAATAAAAAATCCAATAAAATAATTTTTGGTTTCCAAATTATTTTATGTAAGGATGTGTTAGAAAAAATAGATCTAGGCATCTAGACAAGATTTTGTTTTCCTGAAATATTTACAGCTTGTTTGGAAAAATTGTTTCATAGAAAAACATTTTTAATTCTACCAATATGAGGATTTTTTAAATTACAAATACTAGAATAATTTATTCTTTTATCACAAAGAAAACAAGTAACATTTGAAATATATTTATTTTTTTAGAAGGATACAAAATATATTTAGTAAATCTTAGATCTTTCACCATGGATTCCAATTCTATGTTTTTATTTTCAAGATTGATTTTGGACCATAATTTATTTAAAATCTTCTTCTCCTTTTGTCAAAAAATTTATTGAATCTTTTAAATTTTTAAGATCTTTTTTAATTTTTTGATTGTTTTTTCCTATTCATTATTATAGATAGTATATATTTCTTATGGAGTTTTAGGACTAAAATCTGAAAGATCATAATTTCTTTATCACTGTTTATTTTATTATCAAAAATTTTAAGGTAATAAATTTTTTTAGACATTCAAACTTGAATTCCATCATAGTGTATTATTCATATAACACTTTATAGGATAAATCTTCACTTTATGATTCATGTTTCTATTTAAAAAAATAAGAATATAGCTCATCTAATTGTGCTATAAATCATACGCTGGCCTTTTGATTTCCAACTTTAACTTCTGATTCTAATGATATGTATTCACTATAATCATCAAAAGAACTCCTTGTTTCCTTAATTTATTTCATATATTTATTATATGTACTTTTTTAAATTATATAGATTATTTCTTATTACTGAATTTTATCTTTGCTCTATCATAAATTATGTGTCCTGTATTTTTGCACTCATAAAATGTAAACTCTTTAAACTTTTCACCACGATTTCCAGGATTCTTTAATAGACTTTTGAATCCCCGTCTCTTATTATATAATTTTTTATCTTTCGATAAAATTGATAAAGTTCATAATTTGATTCATCATTTCTTCAAAAGTATTCTTCTACATATGCTTCTGAAACTTTTATACTTCTACACCTTCGATCGTATTTAGATGTAGAGACTTTCAAGGCATCATTTTCCATTGTATTAATTTTGTGCTCTTCATTTTTTGTATCCATTTAAGATAAATTCTTAATGATAGTTCTAGGAAGATATTTTATCTTTAATTTCATGAATTATTTATATTTCTGGTGCCAAATGATATTCAACTCCATTTAGGTGGTACAACTATGAGAAATTTGAATTCTTATTCCTGCTCAATGACATGCATTCCTAGAGAAGAACTATTTTTTATGATCTCAGTGAGTATTTTATTCAATTGAGTAATGATTTCCCCTTCATCCATTTTTAAATTATTTAACTTCATATTGGGTGTGTCAAATCTAAGAGCTTTTATATAGTCATTCCCTTAATATGCTACAAATATAGTAGTTAAAATTTCATTCTATGTATAACATTGAGATATATTATTGAACTCTTCTAGTACTAACCCTAAAATTAAAACATTCATAGATATATAATTTAAATCAAAATATGCATCAATTGAAGCATGCCAACTTTCGAGTTCAGACATAGAAATTTTATAGTGTTTAACAACTTCACTATTAAATTTTATAACAAGTTTCATCATATAAATGATCATGAAATATTTCCAACAACGATAGTTTTCATGATTAATTTATGGATCCCTATACATTGACATACCTTATAGGTTATCATCCATATAATCCATTTGATATAAAGACTTTGGGATTAAATATTTGATAGTTGTGAACACAAGACTCACATGTTTTGATACTGATTGTTGTCCCAGATAATGACTAGTTGGATAACTCAAGTGGGGTTGAATTGTGTTCAAAAAAGTTTCTTTAATAAAGTATAACCACCATATTTAAGGTATGGATGTTCAATTTTATTTATTAAGAGTATGTGTAGTGAAAATGAAAATATTCAGAATGGTAATTAATCCTAGATATTTAATGTGGTTTTGGGAATAGAAATACCGAGTCCACTCCTCCAAAACTCTACTCCACGAGCTTGGTTATTTTCCTTAAACAAAACTTTTATAGGGAATCCCAGCAGATTAATATTTGATTCCACTTAGTAAAAATTTATAAAAGATTTTAACCAACCTATCCCATTATAAGACCTATCCACGGTCATAACTGTACACTAATACTGAGTGAAAATATGAAAAAAAATTAAGATAGAGGATTTGAGAAACATTTGCGGCACATAGTTGTAAGATAAAATTGACAGTACATGAAGATTTGTCCTAAGAAATGATAAACCTAAAGTGTAGCTCATGATGATATCCAATTCAATAGATATAGGTGATAATATTAGCACAAGACCAATTGATTCTCTAAATGTATAGTTATCTGGTGCTAGAGAAGGGAAAGGAAAACAACCACACTTCTTCTTTTCATTCTCATCTCTCGTTTTTGTAATCGGCGACTGTTCCTTTTATATTCTATCTGAAATTGTTCTCAAGATAATTCTAATGGTAGAATGGGACATGTAGTGATATTGATAATAAATGATAACAATTGTTTATATCCACTATTTACAAAATATAGAATTTCTTTTTTAGTCGCGATGTATGAGATTTTCTCATTCTCTAAAATTTCCAGTTGATGGTATTTCATGTGCAGTATGATCATTCCTTAAATATAAAATTTTATTTTTATGTACACAATAGAGATGAAATGACTTATCCAGAGATTATAAAAGATAATAATGATGTTCTTTAACATCATATCTTCATAGGATATCGATTGAATATACTGTTCATCATAGGATATCTTTTCCATAGGATAATGAATATTCAATATATTGCAATATATCATTCCATTGTAAGATAAAAAGTTACTAGGATGTCTCATTCACCTTTATTCAACTTCTTATGTCCTTGAATATTCTTCTTAGAATACTAAAGTCCTTTCATATTTTAATAACCATTTAGATCATCTCGGCTAAGCTTTTTAAGATCAAGTCTTTTGTTGTCCATTCTATTTTTAAGTTACTGATGATGTCTCCTATTTTTCATAAAAAAATTCTTTCATAAGATAGATGTTTGAACACACAACGTAAGATAAATTTAATCTGAAAAACTTAACTAACTTGTTCAAATAAAAGTATGGATTTTTTTATCGTCAAAACACATAAAGATGAGATATATTGGAACCATATGCATTTTACAACATACCCCGACTACAAACCATGTTGTCCCATAGTATCTACCCATAATACTCAATACTTATCGATGATATCTCTCGGTGTTCTTCATATATTCACAGACCATTAAGAAAATGAAATTTTTAAGGAATTTGATTAATATATCGATAACTTTTTCATTTAAATATGATTAAATAAAAAATAAAATGAAATCAAAATATACCCAATATTATACATATATAAACAATAAAATTAATAATTATAAATTTAAAGTGTGACCTTTATGATACCACTTATTGGTTACGAGAACAATGGATGCAAATTTCCAGGGCATTAAAGTAATATTTATTTTAAAATAGAGTTTCATGAATCCCCAATAAGGGATCCTTTAACATTAAATTTTAAATTAATTTATTCAATATTTGAATAAATTATTTAACTTTTATTAGGAAAATTTCTATAATTGAAATTTTTGTTGTCTAAAAACAATTTATTGAATTACCATCTTTTTGATCAGAGGATCCAAGAGTAGAATCCCTCTATCATGGATCCACATGTGATCCTATGTTCTTTGATATATTCTAATTGATTTATGGGAGATATCATGGTGAATAAAATATCTATTATCATTTTTATTGATCACTCATCCTTAAATCTTGATGGAATCTCTCTTTCATCTCATTCAATAGAGGGATAGAGAAAGTGGAATTCAAGTGAGAAATGCACTGCATACAAAAATTATCTATTTATCAATTTAACGTTGACCAATAGAAATAAACATGTATTTATAGAGATAGGGTTTTAGTTAAAATATTTTTTAATTCCATACCATATCTTAAATAATATTATAATATTTAATAAACCCCATTTTGTATATTAATATTAATAATATTATTTTGTATTGTGCTCCAACTCGGGCAATGATAAATATTACTCAACAGAGATATAAATTAATATTTATCCCTAGAAATGATCTCTTTCCACTCAAACTCCATAGAATTTATTGAATTGACAAATAAATATTTTATTCACTTTAAAAAATATTTTAGTCACAAAGAAGTGAATAAATATTTACAAAATATTGAATAATTAAAATAAATATTTTATTCACAATCCAAAAAATAAATTATTATTCAATATTCATGTTAGTAAAAATATATTTTATTTAATGAATTAATTATTTTTTATTACCTTATAAACATTAGAAATTATCACAAATTGAATAAAATTATTCCTTGATCATTATATTAATATTTATTCCAATAAAAAATTTAAAATATAAATTAATTGAGATCAATAGAAGCACTTAGGTGGGCTTACCTAATGTCAAAGATTACTATCTAGAAATGGGTTATGTCACCCAAGAGAAGTAACCTAATGCCAAAATGTCTAAAACCATATAAAAATGATCATTGTGTAATATAATCTCTTTATCACACTATCTCATTAAGAAGGTTTCATGCCTTTTTCATCAACTAAGTTTCTTGATTCATATTTATTTAACCATATGAAATAATAATCGTTAAACTATGACATCCTAATTTAATTTGATAGATTTATTTCAATCAAAGGATTGTGTTATCAACTTCCATAAGGTTTGAAGGGAAAAATATTTCCTCAACCTATTAATAAACAAAATGTCATTTATGATCCCCTGAATGTATCCAACTTCTCCATGAATAGTTATTATCATGGCTTACGAAAATCCTATAAGTGAATGAGTCATAACATGGATTAAAATTAATATTAAAGTAAAGGATTATTAAACATTCTAATTGATAGAAATATCTAATGACCCCAAAACATATGTATTTTCTACTAGCAGTTCAGTTCTCATAATCAATCCCATCTTAGATATTGCCAAGTGTAAAATTTAGGATAATAATCTTCTTCAACATATGATTACTCACACCATCTAATATATATATATATATATAGAGTTCCAAATAATTGTTTTTTGTCCAAATATATAACAATATTAATCTATATTTTCATCGCATGTCAAGGTTCTCATAATTATCTTGAATGTTGGTGACCTTATTAATGCAATAGATACCCTCGGACACTATTGCATCAATTCTATATAGAATATAAAACAATATGTGATAAAATATTTATATTAATATTCACTTCTTCCAATATATATATGTAATCAAAAGTAAAAAAACTAGTTGGTTATAGAAAAACAACTCTTACAAATTTATCCTATAGAATCTTTGAGGATGAACTATTTAGACAAAAGCATAAAAAACAATGATATAATCTAAACATAAGGTTATATAGTCTCACATTATTCTACACCAATGTAAAATAATAGGCCTACCTACCACCAATGATGACAAGTTTGATTGTGATGTACATACAGATATGTTACCACTTCCTCATTTGAACTCACCCTACATCCTTTTCATCTTAAGGAATCCTACATCACTTTACTACGGATATCAGTGGAATAATTACCCACACAATACAATATTAATTATTCTACCTTTAATTTTAATATTTATTTATAACATCAAAAATAGTTTTTGTAAAATTAAGAAAACATCCAATTAGATGGATGGGTAGAGACCTATCTAGAATCATTACACTTTTAATGTATCATATGTACCAACATTTAGTGAAAATTAGTATTCTTGAAAATAATATTTTTTTCTCCATCACCATCTAAATATCAATTTTGAGGAAAAAAGCTCTAATTCCTTAGAAAATTACTTTTTATAGGGTAGGTATCATCATTAGATTGGATATCAAGTTCCAACCATTCAATAATCTCATGCATATTTACCTATAAATTCCTCCACCACCAAAACATTTGACAATGTCCCTAAATATTTAAATTGGGGCAATTTAATTTTAAATAAACAATACGTTCAAGGAATTAAAAATTCACCTCAATTTTCACTATCCAAACCTTCAATTCTTGAGGATATTTCATTACATGAAAAAATAAAGGACTCTGATGAATTAATTCTCAATTTGGATCATTGTATAGGGATGAATCAGGTTGAGATTACTCTTCCATGGATTTTATAGTATCATGAACTTCCAATATAATATTTTGATCAATTGATGGACTATCATCTGTAAAATAATCTATTAAGGATTCACTAGGACTCATATGTGAGGCATGACTTTATATAAAATATAACATTGAAAAATAAATTTCATCAAACTCCTGAAAAATATTTTATGAGAAACAATAATTATTATCTTAAATATCTCCAAAAAACTAGAAGAGATCGAAAAAATTATAATATCATAAATACAAAAAATAATCAGTTTTTTATGTTGTACAGTTTGACTATATAGTTTTATAAATTATGTGAAAATTATACATATTTCATTAGATATGATAAAATAAAATACATGGTTGTAATACATAGTTTTCTAAACCATGTTCCAATAATGAAAATCTCATAGGGAACTACAGAATGGGTTTCTTACCTTTTTCATGGTATGTGTCTCATGTACACTAACTATAAACCTCTAAAATTTCTTAATGTTTCCCATTTTAGAGATAAAATTACCCAAAAATAATGTTAAATAAAATAAAAAACATAAATACATATTCTAATCATCCCATATAAATTCAAAACCCATTATTGATTGTGTTGGTCAGTGAGATACTCATAACCAACCTATTCAATTTCAAAATTATAATCACAAATCTACCTCAATTAAAAAATATCATAAAATTATCATTCTCTGATACTATTTGGTAATGAATCCATCTGATCTAACCTATCAAGATACACAATCAAATATTCTAAATTTCCTAAAATGAAATCCCAATACCTATGTATAGTTAAATTTTTGTTGGGAATTAGAATTACTAGATTGGGAATGATTTTTCCTGGTAAATCATTAACCATGATATCATTTTTTTAACAAAAAAAATCTAACATGATCATCCTATATATATTTGGGTTTCGTTCAAAATAAATAATTTTTGTAAAAAATAAAATTAAACTAAAAATGTAATAGAAAGAAACAAAAAATTCAATATACATAAAACATAATAACATTGATATCAATATAAAAGATGGTTAATATGAGCCATTCTCAACCATAACTATCATATAAAAAAATATTTTACCAAAATTTAGAGTTTAACAGATTGGGAATCTAATATAGTTGAGTAAATAGTGCTTAGAAAAAATTAATGTAAAAAATTATAACATTATCTTTCCATATACATGTAAAAACTAAGTTGTATCAACCTTTCACTATGTCAAACACTAAATAAAATCTATCATGTAACAACTATAATAAAGAAAAAATTTCACTTTACATGTATCATATTATAAAAAATTTGTATACATATAATGTTTTTTTCTAGAGTGTGTGATAAAATTAACAATAGGATTACACCACATTCTCCATGAAAAATATCTATAAAATTAATGATTTTATGCTAGATTTAAATAAAAATATTAAAATACACTTTTTTCTATTGATAAAAAACATATAACATGTAAAATAGAATTTCAATAGTTTTAAAAAAACTAAAATTTGTTGGAAAATAAATATATGGAAATTAATTAAATAAAAATTACTATTACAAGAGGAAACCATAAATTAATTACTTTTTAAAATAAAAATATAATCATAGAATATTGGGGGAGTACCTCAAGGACCAAGGTAAGGAAGCATAGAATCCACTAACTAGATAAATGAATAATCATAACCATATATTATTGAACTATGTATTGGCCTCTAGCTAAAGTGGAATCCCATACTACTATGGATAATTTCTATCCAAAGTGGTTTCCTATAATAATAATGAGACCATGATGAAATTATCTTGATTTTCCATGTATCTAGTCCTACCTTGTAAGAGTGACATCATAATTAGAAAGGGAATAGTCTAGAGAGAGTGTCATCATATCCTAGAATTGGTATATATACTAGAAATCTTTCAATGTAACCATGTTCTTCCTA
The DNA here is from genome assembly GCA_963277665.1 of Viscum album. NCBI lineage: Eukaryota > Viridiplantae > Streptophyta > Magnoliopsida > Santalales > Viscaceae > Viscum > Viscum album. The sequence continues at coordinate 1,824,525,744 of OY728150.1, read as the reverse complement.
TAACATTTTATTATATCCAATTATATGTTAAACATTATAAATAAGAGAACCCATAATTCACTATATATATCTCATCAATAATATTTTTATTAATGAATGTTAATTATAATAAAAAGAATCACTGATTCTAAAATGGGTGATTCATATAATTATTACTTTAAATAAATCTAACACTACTTTTCCCAAGATTTTTTTTAAATGATACTAATTATTCTCTATATTTCAATTCAATAAATTCTTGGAAATTATTTTCTATAATTTCACTATAAAACTCTACTATTCATTTTAACAAACAGATATCATGAAACATTTATTTTAAAACATAATTCTTATCCTTTATAAAAAATTTACACCATGTCGACAACCAACAATAGAAAATAGTAAAATTAATATGAAAAATTACTTTCAGATATAACATACACTTTTATGTTCATCAAAATAAATTTTAAAATATAATAAAAAACAAATAGTTTAATAGACATAGAAAATACTTTATACACCAATAAAAAATAATTGAATATGTTTTCAATTAGTTTACTTCAATAAATTAATAAGATGAGATATCAATATAATATTATTGGAAGTTTTAACATTGAAAATTACCATATTAAAATTTGTCCAAAATGAACCTTAGTATCCCATGGACATAGGAATAAAATAAAATAAAATATGTTAGAGGAAAAATATAGAGTAAGGTGATTATAATCACTTAGTTGAAGGAATATAAATCATTGATGTATAATCATTAAAAAATCTCACATTAAAATTAATACAAGATAATCAATAGTCCCTGATTTCCATGGGAGTAAAAATGGATAATAGTGGAGAAAGAATAAAAATAAACGTGAGTAAAATCTCTTATTTGAAGGAAGAAAACAACTTCATTTGTAAAGACCCATAAAATTCAAGGGAATTTTTTTTTTCTTAATTTTCTTGGGAATTTTACAAGAGTGCGGTTTCTGACGGCACCTGATTCCGAGGCCCGGAGTGCCCGAAATCAATTTCCGAAGTTTGGCTCGGGTGCGTTCAGTGAACGAACGAGCGGGAATTCCTAACTTTTGATCCAGTGCTCGGAATTGAAATCCGAGGGCACCGATGAACTTGCAGTGCCGATATTCGCTTAAGGAGACCTTTTCGGGAGTTGTGTTTATTACGGGTTGAAAGTTAGTTTTGGGGTTTTTAGATTAAGTTAAATAAATTTCTGAAATACAAATTTTATTTTAACTTGATGTTTCTTTTATAAATCCTTCCAAAGGGAGTTGGAAGTGGGACCCACATCCACTTAACCTCCCTTGGGAGGATTAAGTGTGGTGGGGCCCACACGAAACCCAACCTTACATCTCCCTTTAACCCTCCTTTTAATTAATGTTTGACAACTTAAAGTATTAATTAAGGTGAGTTGTTCAAATTCAAACCTTTGAAATTCATGTGGTAAAGTTATTTAATAAAATAAGCTTAAAAACTTATTTTATTCTGGTTGAATTTCTTTTACCACCCTTAGAGGAATTTTGGGAGCTTCTCCTTCTTCTTCTTCTTCAACACTGACGAAGAACACAAAGAACCTTCGAACTTCGACGAAGAACTCCACGTTCTCGGGAACCGTCTTCTGTGACGACATAACCGCGACGCTCGAGTTCCGCGAATCATTATCGATCATCGAACTTCGTTCCAGAACTAAGGTAGGGGATTGTCCTTTTCATATTACGAGTTTCGTTCCCTCGATCATGAAAGAATAACCCATTGGGCGTAGTTCCAAATTTTATTAAAAATTTGTGAAACGTTCATTGTTGTATTTATACGATTGGACAACTGATATCGTTATAACGGGAGGAGACCGGACCGCACGAACACGGCCGATTCTCCTCCCCCTTCTATTCTTTCGTGTTAATTTAGCGGAGACAGCGCGGTGTCGTCAGAACCGCGCAGGAACAAAAGAATTAATGGCCGGAGCGAGATGCGACGAAGAAACGCGGTGCCGACGCACCGTGTCGTTGAATACGAAAGAGACCGCGGCCGGAGATGGGCCGCGGTGGAACGAGGAGGCGACCGGCGGCCAGCCGGGCCGCCGGCGCCGGAGATCAAGAAGGTCCGTAGCCCTACGGCCGCGGCGGAGCAGCCAGGGGCGGCCGGCCTCACCGGCCGCCGGAGATGGAAAGAGCCGCGACACTGGCCGCGGCGGTGTAGAAGAAGGCGGTCGGCCTCGCCGGCCGCCGGAGATGGGAAGAGCCGCGGCGATGGCCGCGGAGGAGAAGAAGAAGGCGGGCGGCCACGCCGGCCGCCGGTTCGGTCAGAAGGCGGGACCCCGCGGGTCCCGTGGGTTAATTAAAACGACCGGCAAAAGCCGGCCGAGATCCGGAAAAAGGGGGGGTTTCACCTCCCGCGTGCGGCACATGCGCGGCACGCTGGCCGCGCCGCCGCTGGCCGGGCCGCGCCGCCGCTGGCCAGGCCGCGCCGCCACCGGCCGGGCCGGGTCCAGCGGATCGGGTCGGTCCGACCCGGGGGGGGGGGGGGGGGGGGGTCGGCCCGGACCCGGACCCCCCGTTTTCGTGACAGTTTCGGTCTTTTGGCCATAACTTGAGCCACAGACCTCCGATTGACGAACCGTCTATGGAAACGCGATCCTTGGATCGAGATGGTCGTTTTGGTATATCGCACTCAAGGTTTCGGAAGACTTTGAGTTCGGCCGGGTTGGTTCGTTCACGAAACCAACCGGGCCTTCGGAGCGGAAACACTCATATCTTGAGTTACGGACGTCCGATTGACGTGCCGTCAGCTTTGTTGTGTTTCTCTTAGTGAGACGGTTCTTTTGGAATACTCCGCCCGAGGTTTGGACGCAGGTGGAGTACGGTCGGGTTGGTTTTGCCTTAAAAACCAACCGGGCCCCGGGGACAAAAAAGCCAATAACTCTCAGACCGGGCGTCCGATCGACGCGCCGTCTGTTGCGTTGAGTTCCTGTTGACGATACAGAACTTTTGGATACATCAACTCTGGACTTTGTGACAGTTGATGTATCAGCCTCTCGGCTCGTGGAGTGGACCCTCCGAACGAGCTTACTGTGTGCGGGAACCCTAGTGCTGGCTGCGACTGTTTCTGTGACTACTACTGCTACTACTGCTACTGTGACTGCGACGACGACAGTACAGAGATCATGTGTGGATTCGACGACGACGACTTCAGCACTCAGCGATCCTACGTGGATCAGTGCTACAGGTCATGTGTGGGCCCGATCCTGTGTGGGTCCTTGCGCTCAGCGGTCCTGTGTGAACCAACGCCTACAGGTCCTATGTGGGCCCGATCCTATGTGGGTCTTTTGCGGGGGTTAGTTACCTATCGATCCTTCGTGGGTCCGACGACTTAGATGGATCAGAGATCATCTTTATCATCTTTCGAAGAAGTATACCTGTGTGAGCTGAATCCTGTTGCTTTCCTGCGTGGATTGTGTTGTGCTATCCTGTGTGGATTACGTTTTTCTTTCCTGTGTGGAATACGTTTACTTTCCTGTGTGGACTGAGTTGTACTTGGGCTCGGAGGTTGGAGCGTATTTGAAATTGATGACTTAGGTATATGTATGGGCATATACCTAAGCAGTGTCGGTTGTTACTTCGTGATTGTACCTTTCTTTGTGGTTATCCTTTGTGGATTTTGAGAGACCTTCAGGGGTCTCGGGGTCCCTACTGAGTAGCTTATACTCACCCCTGCACGGGCTTTCCCCACACTACGTTGTGTTGGTTGCAGACGACAGACAACGTTGATCTTAGCTGAGGCTTGCAGAGCAGGACGGTACCTGGAGGTGGACCACTGGGCGGAACGAGCTCGGAGCGGACGGCGGGACCCGTGGAGCAGTGGAGCTATCTGTACCCACCCTTCAGGTGGGATTTCCAGTGGACAGCTCGGTGTAGCGGCTTTTACTTTTCAGTTGATGTTTTCCCTTTCGAGTTGTACTTTACTTTCAGTTTGGGTTTGTATACTGGCCCATTTACTTTTCCGCACTTTCAGTTGTACTCTACTTTTGCTTAGTGTTTACTTTCCGCTTGCTTACTCTTTGGTGTTTTTTTACTTTACAAAGGCAATGCCTTCCCTTTTTACTGGGATTTACGCATTGGTGCTAGTCGCCAGCCCCTGGCCTATGGAAGGCGGGCTTGGGGTAGTCACGGCACGAACCCCGAGGGCGGGTCGTGACATCATTGAAGAATCAGTAAAGGAGTGGATAATGGAAAGGAGGAAAATAAGGGGCCAATGTGAGTACATCCTTGAATAATTTCAAACAAATAAGAATAAAAATAATACCCACTATCCTAAATATAATTTAACAATTCACACCAACTGATAAAATTATTTTGGAACAGAAAAATCATGAATACAGATCTTGATTCATGGATGGACTAGTTATGAACTAACCTTGCATCATCTAACAAAAACACAAATTTAAATTTCATGGTTTGAATTCATAGTTAGGGTAATTGTCCATTATAAAACTTTTTTCTGGTAATTTCATTCAAAAGTCTAAATTTCCATATTAAATATCTAAATAAAATATAAATATAATGAAAAATAATTGTTTTTTAAAGAGAAATCATGGGTGTCATGTGCACTGAATATTTTGATCCATATAATATTTTACTCAATTTAATTTAATAAATGTCTTGAGAACTATAAAAAACTATAGGGATTTTGAATCATTCCATGATTTTCATGTAAAAATCATTAACATTTCTACCATGCTCAGGTATAACCATCAAATCCATCAGTAATAATTCAAGATGTTTTTTTATATATAACTCATAGAGATATGGAATGGTGAAAGCATCCATTAGAAAAAACATTTGATTCATCGTAATCATTATATGGTATTTGTGAGAATCCTTGAGCTTCAAATCATGATTTTTTTTCATAATTTCATTACATTATTTCTATTTTATAAAAAAAATTTCTAACCAATAGGTTTATTCGCTACCATAGTTTCCACAATCGACCCAAAAAAGATCAAATTTAATAAGTTTGTCTAATTCAAATTGGTCTAAAAATTTTATTCAATCCAAATTTATACAATCATGACATTAATTTAATCATTTAGTTTATTGATCCTCACCAATTATATTAAGTTCAATATTATATGAAAACAATCATAATAAATAATCACCTCTTGGTTCCAAATTATTCTAATATTACCAATATTTATAGAAATTTCTCCTATATCATGATCATTTAATTTAGGTACATTGTTTTATTAAAAAAATTCATGATTAAAAATTCTGTATTTTCCCCATTTTAAATAAATTTATGAAAAAATTAGTTTATTTAATTTCTTATAATCTTTAATTTTATCATTAAATCTGAGTTGTTTACCATAATTAAAGATTGGATTGTCATCTCTGTTATTTTTAACATTAAATTCTTTTTCTAGAATGCATATTTTTATTGGTGTATTTGCAGTAGATATGTATGAATATTTAACATATCTTGAATAGATTAATGTAATTTGAAGATGATTTGTTAAATTTTCAAAATTAATGATCCTCTGGACATATATTTCACTCGTATTTATATAATAATCTAGATAAAATATTGATACAATTTTCCTTGATATTTCCTTTAATGTAGATTTACTTTCTCTAGTTAATATTAATTTTTTATTAAATTTATAACAAAAAATTTCTTAAAAATATTACTAAAATCAATATTTCATGACAATTTATAATATAGGTAGATTCAAATCCTATATAAATCCCAAAATTTTCTAAGGGTAAATTTTTTCTATTTTTTGGAGGAGTTATTATATAAAAAAATTAAATTTACTTAAATGGGAAGAATTAGATAAATGTCTACAAGTATAAAACCCTCTTTTTAAAAATAAAATATATAATTGTTTTGGATTGATTTTTTAGTGGGAAATAACTTTTTTATGGGATATTAGTTGTTTATTGGTTAGGATGCATGATTAGTAAACAATTAAAAGTAACCAAGAGAGGTAAAGAAAATTATATAGAAGGCTGAAAACATTCAATTTCATTATTTACTAACATTGTGAACTAATTTTGTGACTAACTGAATTTAATAGAAATTAAATTTTTTCTTCAAATTATAAATATATATAATATAATAAAATAGTTTATTTATAATTTATTATCCTAAAGTGTTATTTCTAGGTTTTTGATTATATATGTTTAATCTTAGGTCTTTAAATATGTATTTAATTTTCATTAGACAAATATAAAGACAAGAAAATTATATTGGGGTGCATACCAGGTTGGTATAAATTGAAGTATTAAACCATAATAAATCATGGATCCAGGTATAAAATATGTGCTATCAAGTGAGTTTGTATTACCCAAATATTGTACTAATGTATAATATATAATTATATCTTGTTAAAATTATGGATTCATCTAGTGTATATATCAATCATGGAAGGATGGTTTAGTCTTCCCGAGTTCAAGTCCATATGGTGTGTGTCGCAGTGTGTGTTATATTAATTGGTCACAATTCTTTTATAATTACTATTATTATTATTTTAATGACCATTATATTTTAGGGGATATTTTTTTAAAGGAAGTTTTAATTTTTGATAGGGTAGGGGAGGTTTTAGAAATTGGGTTTTAGGTCTATAATATGAGTGTTAGAACATATTGGGAAAATGGTTTTTTGGTGTGGAATGAGGCCTATTTGGGTTATGAGGACTTAAGTAAGCACTAAAGGAAGACTTGGTCGTAATGAAATATTGTTATTACATCATGTCATGTCATGACCCATAGTTTATGCTACAATGAAATATAGTGAGGATGAATTGTTAAAAAGATAACAGATTCATGGCCTGGGGAGGAGAATTTCCTTATTGTTATAGTCTGAATATTTCCTATGACTTAAGGGTCATGTATGGGATTCATGGCACTAAATGTTTGATGGATTTTTTTGTAAGGGATAGAACTTGAACATAGCGTTGTGTAGTGAAGAGGGTAGTCACACCTCAACTATAAACCTCACAGAGAGGTTGATGAACTAGAAAATGTGTGGTCATGATGTGATAGTGGATGTCCAATGTTTTATCCCTCCAACTAAGTAGTATTTTTTTTGACAAACCTTGGTCATGTCATTAAATTTTTATGATAAGGGGGAGTGTCTCACTACAAACCCATATGTCGTGTCATGACCAATGCGAGGGTTTTTTATCAAGGGAAGACCCATATTTTTGGGCTTATTCCCATCATGTATTTTTGAATTAGGGGCATGTGGAGAATGATATTTTGGGAAAATATCCCCCTTACAATCCTACTATTGATACAATAGGATGGGTTGATGTTCTTGGTATAAATTTCCCCTCATCATATGTAAGATTCTTCTCTTTATTCTAATATTCTTGTCACTTTTTGTAGGCCTATGGTTTGAGAGAGATTTTTTCTAGAGCATCAATGTCAAGTCCACAAAATAATAGTGGAATTTGGAGAGTGTGATATATATTTCTTGTTCATTGGTGGGAGGATATCTTGAAAGGTTGATTAAATAACACTAGGTGTAGTTATGGTGAAAAATCAATGCCCAATTGGCCTGTTACAAGTTAGAACTTGTTGTTTGAATTTGAATAATTAATTATAATGTGATGTAATTAAATTTTTTATAGAATGAGATATGTGATTGGGTGACGGTACAATAATGGAGGATCCATAGACAGGCTTATATGGGGATGTGTGGAGTTATTCTTGGATATTAACTATATTTTCGAGGTAGGTGGTCCCTATAATATAAGATTATATGAATATTTATTTTCCTAGATGCATATAACATGGGTATAGGTCAATTGAAAGGAATAGAGAGAGCCCTAGAGAAAGAGAAAAGGGTGTATTCAGGCATCAAAGACTAAGTAAAAGTTTTATTGAACACTTTAGGTAACTTATAATATCCTAAATACTATGCCTATAAGGTGGAGAAGTTGTTGGTGGGTTGAAAATTGACAAAGTGTGGTCTCACAATGTGATACATGATGTGGGTACCCAAGGTGGTGTTGATGAGTCTATGTTGGTAGGCATGGAAGGATTGGGAAAGAGATAAATATGCGAGGATGTGGCCCATCAAACACTTAAGGCGTGAAACCCTCTTAAGTGTCAAGGAGAATCATGGAGTGTTCCAAGAGCATGGTGAGTCCTTAAGACTGGACTTGTGTGATAGATAGGGGATCCCTATGAGCGATATATTGACATATCATTCAATCCTAGAGAGGGATGAAACAAAGTGAGGGTTTGGATCTAAGAATTATATAAGGAAATGGAAGGGCCTTCTAAGGATTGAGTCAGGGAGAGCCTATGGGTAATGTGGTCACAAAATAATTTAAAATATGGCATGATGCTCGTGAGTTGAGACTAGGATGGGTCTGAGGGACCATAGTGGATCCCTTGGTGGGAGAGATGATAATTATGGAAAAAATGTATAATTGTTATTGGATGATCATTTGTGTTTGTGGTGAGGGTCTAGGTTATAAGTGGCTTGTTCCCTATTTTGATTTGGTGAGCTTGTTAGATGGGTTGTGTCACCAGATTTTCATTTCATGAATGTAATAGATGTGACCTGTATCTTGAGTGATAAGGGAGGGATGTATGGTTGTGACCATCTCCTTGAGTTAGAGTGGATGAAGGTATGGATTGAACCCTATAATGAGTGAGAGCATATTGATCAAGAGTTTTAACATTTTCATGAGTGGGAGGGTATTGGTATGGATTACTATGAGAAAGAGGGTTCTATTTGACCTGTTCCTAAGAGACCCACCCTATAATACAAGAGTGGTAATATTGTGACCTCATCTTAATTGTGAGAGTCGTATATGTGATGTATGACCTCCACTGAGTGAGAGGTCCTAGTCAGGATGTGATGTGATGTCAGACATGAATGATAGACCCTACCATGGGATAAAAGGTTGTGATCATGATATAAGAAGGCTCATTATGAGTCATAAGGTGTTTAAAGAACCACCTTAGGTGGGAGGGATAATATATGATTTTGATGTGGGTCTATACCTAGAGGAAGATGGTAGTGGTTTGGAGTTGATGGATTCTCTATCGCGAGTCTTATAGTATTGAAAAGATTATGGTATCAGTGTCATGTGGAAAGTATGATATTCCTACATGATGATAAATTAAGTATGATCATATATCATGGTATACTGGTTATTATTTGATGGATTGATACACATGGATTCATTGTGTCTTGGTTAGAACAAAATTTATGGTGTTCTTATGTTACTTATTTAATATTTTCATGTATATATTTATATGTTTTTGTATATTAGGGGGAACTTATTGACACCCATATAAGATGTATTTTTCACACCCTTTATAGGAACTCTGGTGTATGTAAAAAATTTACGCCTACATTCAAGTTGAGCACAAGTTGTGTATTATAATGGGCAAGGGAAACTCAAAGAGTCTTGGTGACTAGGATTGTGATGAGGAATGGGGGTAGTTATAGAGCATCTTATATTTTAATTTTGGTTTAATTATTAAAATATTTTTCCTAGTGGTTAACTAGTTGGGAAGTATAACTACATAACTCCACATTTATTTGTTATAGAAATATTGTTTATTGATCTTGTATAATGTGTTGATTGGTATTGATTTATTTTTTGTATTTTATGAAAATTTCGTACTCTTATTTGAGGAAATTTTCACCCCATTGAATATATTACTCTCTAGATGTAGCTTAGTGGGATATAGTGTATGGTGAGGCATGTTTGAGGTCACATAAACACACATACTAGGGGATTTGAAGTATCTCATGGGTTGGGGAATTAATAAGTGGGGTCATAGATTTTCATTTTTTCACTATTTGGGGATATGGTAGAATATTTGTTTAGGATCATGTAAGAGAATCTAGGGGACCTCATACAAGTGATTCAGAAACACATATCTAACAGTAATTCTGGGTTAATTAGGGTATAATATTTTTGTTATTATTTTTTTAATATAATTGAAGAGTTTATTAATTTTTTTTCCTTGGAGGTTGTTCTTTATGGTATTCGTTCTTCGCTAATTTGAATGAAGACTATGTACATGCATCAAATTTGGATCATAGGATTCACATGAAATATGTGTTCTTATTTGTTATTGTTTTCACAGATCATGGGGTTTAGTAGTTTAAAGTGTCAACAAAAACATATTTTGAATTTTCTTATATAACTTTTTATGGAATTTTACTCAATTGAAACATGATATTTTCAGATGGAAATTCATGTGGATCTTGGTGTGGGAAGTACTTCAGTAGGGGATATATGGTCCCCTCATGAAATGAAATTATAAAGACCCTTTTTTGGTAAATATATCTATTCAATTCCTTATAAGTAGACCCCTCGTGGGTGTCATTGTAGTCTTCAGTTACATAATATATTGATAACAACCAATATAGTCCTTTTCTATATAGTTTCTTTATAGAATTATCCTTAAAAAGACATAGTGGTTACATGGATTCCCATAAGGGGGTTTTAAAAATACATGTGAATTTTATTTGAGTGGTATCATGGTCATATTTGGAGGTTATCATCAGGTTGATTCTAGGCCTTATTGATTTTGGGTATTCTTTAGGTGTTATGGTGGGAGCGTGGATAGATTTTTAGGGTTTTGTAAGAACAGAAAATTAGGTTGTGATCATTTGGTTCTCCTTTTTTTGAATGGGATACATTAAGATTATTATATGATACTAAACTATGTGATGGTAAATTTCAATGGGTTAGTCATGTGAGCCTAGGTTTCAAGTTATTTGTCGCATGGGAGAGAATGCATGGTTGTGTGATCAGGTGTTATAGGAGAATGTACCTATTTAGTTTTGGTTGATACTAATTAGAATAGAAGGATAGGATCTATAAGAGGTATCTCATTGGATACTTATACCAAATTTGGAGAGTGAGGTTGGTTTGGATTTTAAGGAAATTTTTTGGTGCATGAGGTAAAGTGTATGTCGGTTATGTGAGGTGCACATCATATTGTGGATCCTTGAGATTATGTTTGTGGGTTAAGAATTTATCTTACTATTTATATGTGTATGAGTATGGTGGAATGATGGTTTCATCAAAAATGGTAGTTGTACCTCTATGATTAGAGTAAATTATGAAAATTGGTTTGGGTTTTGTGGTATGACTAATCTGTGTGGTCCATAAAAGATGTGTTAGGGGTTTATACAATAGGTTATCATTGATCAGAATGAGTGGCATGTTTGTGATGTTAGGACTTTTTGGGTCAATTTTTGGGTATCCATATACGGTAAACCTTGTGGTGGGTAGTGCTCAATTGGACATGGGAGGGCATGACCCTCATTGTGATTGCATTATTTAATTTCCATGTTTTCCTTCCTAGTAGGCCGGTAATATGAAACCCTTTAGGGTTTATAATTAACACATAGGTATGAATGATACTAACACATCCATTCATTTTTTTTGTTAATGGATAGATCATGGTCTAAGAGGATCATAATTTTGGTATTTCATGGTAATGGTAATGAAAATATATTCATGAGGAACATGGTATTGATCATTGGTGGGTGAACCTCGTGTTTGAAGGACAATAGGTGTGGTGGTATCAGTCATGGATGGTCGACGCAACATCTGTATATTGTTATGTGGTTGGATCTATTGTGATATGATTCAATGAAAAAAAATAGATTCAAGAATCATATGTAGTGTTATTCAGATTCTAGATGTTGTAATTAGGCATATGATAACGTTGGTATGATTTGATAGTGAGTCGGATTAGTAGGGTGCCGGTTCTCAGAGTCATATCGTTTTGGACAGATTGAGTGGTCCATGATTAAATAGTGTTATTAAACTAGAATTTAGGCTTGAAATTTTGTGTGGGAATAAAGATAATTCCATAATGACTCCATAATTTTAGGCATCTTGACTAAGATAGGTTGTGTGATATTGTGTTGTAATATTCAGCTAATAAATATTGGAAGAGGCTTCATAGAGAAGGAAAAACTAGTGTTGTTAGAGAATAATTAGTTAAAGTGAGCTGGAAAACACATCATACATTTCTTTGGACCATAAAAAATTAGAAAAACTTTTTGATAATGGAATTTTATGGTGGAGAAAACAATAATCCTAGGAGATTAATTGGATGAAAAAATATTTTTTTCCAAGGATATATTGGCCTGGTTGAGTTCCATATAAATGTTGGTTCTAAAAGATAATGTATGGATTATATCATGGTGAATCATGTGCTCTAGTTTTTGGTTTTATGTAGGAAAAAACATTCATTTTTAAATTTTGAAATCTTTGAGTTCTCAGTAAATTGAAGATTGAGGTCGGTTAGGATTTATGGAAGGAATCTACCTAAGGCTTCTTGAGGATAAGAAACTATTTGGTTGGAATATTTTAAGGACTCAAAAAATTTACAGGTCATTGGTTTGAGATGAATTAAAAAAAATCCTTATAGAAAGCGTGAAATCATGAATTCGGTTTGGATTTAGAATCAATGAATTAGAACATGTTAGGAAAATATTTTTATATATAGAACGAGGATCAACTGACATATGGGTGCCTGGGTGGGAGTTAGAGAAAAGACTAGACACCCTGATAATATCATATCCAGACTGCCTTCAGAAAAGAGGTGTCTTATCATGAATGAAGGCCTCACAATCTTTAAGGTTTATTAGGAATTATATAAGGGATTAATCTTAAGAAATGATTTAGGTAGTAAATATAGTATTCACACCATGAACATGATTTTTATTTATAGGTTGATAAAAAATGTCTTTGTTTCATAATCCATAGGTCCCACCATGATAGTTGTTGGATGGGGGTGATGCTCTCTACTTGGAAAGCATTATTCCCAACCCCTTTTTGTTCCATGAATTTATAATGTGAAGGGGGTTCATCATGCCACAACCCTTCTATTCATTCCTTAAACTATGTCAAGGTGTATTTTATTTTTAGGGGAATACCCATATTTTTAGGTATATCCTCCTCTTGTATTTGGGAACTTATGGAAATAAGAGAAGTGAGTTTTTTAGCACACCTCCTTTCCTTAACTCTATAGATACCCTATGTTTAGGGGAAGTTATTATTATATTTTTCTCATGACCAAATTTAATAATCATTCCTTTTATCCCCCTTTTATTATCTCTCGTTATATCCGTATGATTTTGATGTGATTTTATCTAGGGTGTTGATGTTAATTCCACCGAAAAATAGTATATTTTTGTGAGGATGATAGGGATTTCATGAATTATTGAGATTAGATAACCTAGTAATTTATTCACCCACACTATTGGGTGAGATTCCTATAAAGTGATCATGCCTAGTGAGTTTATCAGTTGTTATTCCTCCTTTTTTAAATTTAAAAAAAATAAATAAAATGTGTTATAATTAATAATTTATACTTTAAGGCATCATATAGGATCTTGTGTAGATTTATGACACTGGATAACTCTTCCAAAATCTAGGTTTTTGATATTAATAGTGTGTATTTGATGGTAAATTTTTACTAAAGGTATTTGGTTATGATAATTTAACATTATATGTCAGTTTAGGAATTTTTTTCAAATAGGAATATCACTTTAGTTTAGGTAAATATAAATATGGACCAAGAGAACCCTAGATAAAGATATAGGATTGAATCAGGCCTCCTAGACTTAGTTAAGGTTCTCTTATTCACTTTAGGAAACTCGGAATTGTCTAACGACTATATATCCATGTTTCTGAAGATGTTGGTTGGTTGAAGAGAGACCTTGGGTGGCCTGGGTATATGATACATGTTTTGGTTTTCATAGGATTTTTTTCTTGAGGCTATATAATAAGGGATACAAGTCTTAGGTAGTAGATTAATGGTTTATATGGTGGAATATCTATTGTCTAAGTTGTGACACCCTTTTAAAGGTAGAGGAGTATCATGTAATGTTTGATGAGTGGGGTGAGTCCTACATACCATACTTTTATGATAGAGTGGGTATTATTATATGTGATCTTTCTTTATCTCTTCCTATATTAGAGTGATATGAAACTGAGTGAGGGTCCTAACTTTAGATTTAGATGAGGATGTGGACCAACATCTTATGGCCAATGTTAGGAAGAGCCTATAGACTATGTGGCCACAAAAGGTTTCAATAGATTAGATACTACCTATGATTTTAGATTGAGATTAGTCTAAGAGACCCTATGGATGTCCTAATAAGATACATGAGAATGATAAAATGATTAGAATTTATTTCTAATATGAGGACACATGTTTGGGGGGGGGGTAGTTCTTGAGTAACAAGAACATGGTGATGTGCGGGTGAGATTGTGAGATAGGTTGCATGATCTATTTTTTGTTATTATTGTCATGTGATTTTTTTGAACCTTTTACTACATGAGTGATAAAGAAAATGTTGTTATGGACCATGCCCTGAGTGAGAGGGGAGGGTAGTATGGTTGTTAACCTAGTCCAAAATTAGATGGTAAGGAGGTATAAATTTGGCCTCATCTTAAGTGATAGGGTTGCATATGAGATGTTTATCTACACTCTAATTGAGAGTTTATAAACATGAACCATATGAAGTGATAGGTTTTTAGTCAAAAAAATTTCCGAGACTCTCACTAGAAAAGGGGAATGGATAGGTTGTGAGCCTTTCACGATTGATAGATTGGTGAATGTGGTGTATAACCCCACCTAACTAAGAGGTCCTAGTGATGAGGTGATGTGATTTCAAACATGGATGGTTTACCCCACCTTGGGATATAAGGTGGTGGTTGGGATATAGATATCCTCTCATTGAGTGAGATGGTGCTCGAAGGACTACCTTGAGTGAGAGGGTGAGTCTAGGGAATGGAAGTGTGACCCTGATCTGAGTAAGAGGGAATTGGATGGTAATTGGTGTATTTCATACCCTTAGTCTTCACATACAAGATGGGATATGGGTTTCAAGGAATGAGTTGTTGATGGTAATTGGTGTAAGTCATACCTGATGTGCATGAAGTCATGGGGACTTGGCTGGAACATGAAATTTGATGTTCTTTTGTGAAAAGTTTACTTTCATTATGAAAAATATATATAATGGATTATATTAGGGTAACCGTGTGACACCATACTATGATTTATTTCTCACAACCTCTAAGGTAACTTTTTTCACGTATAGACCTTATATCCTATGTCAAGTTGAGAATAGGTTTTATAGTGGATTTTTATAGAGTGTGTTAATGGGTATTGGAATATAGGATTGGGAAGAGGCTCTGTGAGGTATGTAGAGTCTCTTTAATTTTAAATTTTCAACTATTATATATATAAAGTCAATCTAGAGAGAAGACATTTCGGATATATAACTGAATGCTACAACATTAATTTATTATAGGAATTTATTATTAATTTTTTTATACCTTGAAGATTCATGTAGATGATGGTTTGGTTATTTTATTCCATTTATTTATTTTATTTTAGTACATGGTGTACCCATTGTATGTATTAGTCCCTCACCACTATTCAGTACCCTTTGGCATGGGAGTAGGCGTGTCTGAGTTCATGTAAACCCTTGGCCCAAGGCACAATCGAGTGGCCCATGAGTATGGGTATTATATTAATAATAATTGCGATTAGTATTGTTAATATTATTATTACCATTATTATTATTATTTTCATTATTATTATTAATATATCTCCCTAAATGAAAATTTTGGTACGTATAAGTGGTTATCACACCCAAACCCCATCCATTCAATTGGGGTTTAATCCCTAGTTGAGTAACCATTTTTCCTCCGTAATTAGAGAGAAAATTTATTTTCGATGAACAAGAGTCTGGTCCATGGAAGGTAATAATTTCACATGAGGTAAACATGTCATAGTGTGAGTGGGAATACATGTGGGTGGTTATGTGAGTAGGCATGAAGATACGTAGCAATGCAGTTAGTTGGGGAGCCACATTAGAGGGAAATGACAGGGAATGTTGGTGATGTGGGATGCTATTAGATTTCATAGGGTGAATGTGGGTAGTGGATGACACATGCATAATAAATGAAAACATTATAGCTTCTCTCTTATCCTTTTTTCATAAGGAATTTTTACCAATCTTGTCTTTTAATATTATGGGTATACAAGTCATTAAATTGAAAATAGAAACTTCCATGTGGTTTCTTTCACATCTTGGTGAGGATGGATGAGTGTTAACCAACTTGTTTACATTATGTGTGTGTGTGTGGTTATAGTTTTTAATCCAATAAGTCCAAATAAAAATTATTATTTTCCCAATAAGGAGAAGTCTAGTAATTGTGCACCTATGGTGGTGTAGGGAGGTCTTGAGTTCATGCCTCCGCACGTGTGGGTGTGTATGTTTTTTATTTCCCATTTGTACTCACCTTATTATAATAAAAATTATTATAAAAATTATTATTATTATTATTATTATTATTAGAAATAAAATTATTATTATCAATGTTTTTTTTTGTTAAAATATTTTAAATGGGAAAATCCTTGTCCCCATTTTTGTGTTTTCTACAAGTAAACTTTTGGTGTCACATACCAATGTCGATATAAATCCTCCTGACTTGAAAATGAGGTCAAGTGTTACCCATGTATCCCTCCAGTAACAGGCCACTTTCTTGAATGTGTAATCAATGGTAAATAAATCAAAACATTGGAGGAATTACCCTTATTTTAGTAAATAAAATTTACAAACACCATCAATCTATAAACGAAATTAAATAATTAATACAATAAAGGGACTATGTAATTTAAACACATAGTTTTAATCCCATTATATAGGGTTAAGAAACCTAAGAGGGGTGAATCTAGTGTCTATCAACTTTTTTTTCACATTCCAATTTCAATTTCAATTACTTCCCCCTTGGAATATTTGTATTTTACCATCATTAAAAAAACATTTGCAAAAAAAATAATGGAATAAAAAATAATTATGAAATGTTTTTACAAGGCTTTTCCCCTCTTGAAATGCCTTCAATTTATTATTCTTGGGATATATTATTCACATATTTTCCACTATAATTCACAATAAATTACAATTAGATTTGGGGATGGATTATCCAAAACCACCTCACCATATTTCATGGGTGAGTGTTCAATATATTATTTATGTGAAAAAATGTAGCTCCCATGATTCTATATATAATAATCCCACCCATTTTAACAATATCATACTTTCCTAAAGAATTTATTTTTAATCATTGGATTTCGCTACATCATTAAAATCAAACATCCTTACTTATCGTTGTAATAATAGAACAACTTTTGACTTTTAAATGTTATTTATCAAACATTATCTCTACAAATTAAAATCCTTTTAGATCATATTTACAATTTATTTTAGGGTATTCTCTCACTTAGTCTTTAGGGACATAGACATTCAATAAATTCTTAGGTTTTCTTATGTGCATAAGCCTTCTCAAACTTTTCTTATATATTTATTTATCACTAATTATAAAATATTAGATATCATAGGTTGTTCTACTTCTTAAATTTTACTTAAACTAGATATGACTAGTAGATCCAGAATCTTTATCGCTTAAAGATATATTCTACATAAGTATTATATTTTGTTCAAATATTCATTGAAAATTTCCTGAGATTCTCACAAGTGGTTCTTTCTTCACTCATTGGTGATTCTCATAGATTATAATTTTTTTTACAATCTCACCAAATATTTTCTTTTTTACTATTATTTTCCCTTTCTTCAAAAATGGAAATATTTCAGAGATATCATGGCATCTATAAAAAGGCCATTTTAACATAATAACCCATGATATTGAATTCACAAATTCTCAATGTATTTTATGTGGGTCTATCATAAAATATCAAATAATTTTTCTTCAATGGATTTTATCTAGTGTTTTCCCAGGAATCACTTTATTATTTTCATTTTCCATTTTCTATAGGCCAAATAATTATCCAATATTATTCCACTAAAAAGATTCACTATTCATTAAAATTTTATTCTAAAATTTCACAATAAAAAAATTATTTCAATTATGTATAAGAATATAACTCCCTGAATCATGAGGCATGGGACTTCATTTTCATATTGAAATTTCTCATATATAACCTAGGAAGAATCCAGATATGATCTTTGTACTCCAGATCATATCATATATTCATATTCTTCTCATTTATCTAAAACCAAAAATAGGTTAATGAAATTTATAATACTTAATAATAGTACTAATATATCTATTATACGATCAAATATTGTCATTTATTTATAAAAATTATAGCTTTTCAATTATTCCCATTTTAAATTTTTTTAAATAGAATAGTGATCTCCTCAATTATTTCTCCTTTAATCTTCTACATCACATGTCTAAGATCATGTATTATAAAATCATAATCAGGTTTTTATCATTAAATGACATTATATATATATTAAAATATAAATTTATTCCATATAAAATTTATTCCATAAATTATAATATTTTTTAAAAAATTATGACGCCAAAGACTTTTTTAAGCCTTTAAGTCTTACATAGATCATATAAATTCTTATATAACTTTAAAAATTATTACACATTGACTTAAAAGTCATAAAAAATCATCACAAAGTCTTACATGAAATGTTTCATATGGACCAGGAGTGTTATGGGAAAAAAATGTCTTATGATTTTCCATGAAATATAGAAAACTTCAAGTCATTTTATATTTCAAAATTCAGGTGCTTATCATGGAGTCTAACACTCACTTATGTCTTATGGTGGCTGAAATTATTACACACATGGGATGAGTTTTAGCGTCATTTAATTTTCAAAAACTCCAAAGTCTAACATAATAAAAGAAATTAAATTATATCTCAATTTAATATACTAATTCAATGTATTAAAACCTCATTATGTCTTACTCTCTGCAGAAAAGTACTATATTTATTATAAAAATTCATACATGGTTCATGAATTTGAAATTTTCCACTTATACTTCAAAATAATAATTTCATTAAAATTGTTTATAGCTTCTTCAAAGTATCTCTAGGCCTTCTCAAAATTATAAAATCACCTTATAACTGAATCTATTGATTAAAGTAATTATTAAGATATTTTGAAACCTCTTTATCTAATCATTGATTTAAATTTTTCATATATTAAATACCCCAGCAAAGTATTTTAATTATCTCTGTTCCTTATCATTTTAACCTCGAATGTATCCTTTAAAACATTTCATCCAAGTAATTCTAATCACTAAATTAAAAAATCTTCAAGATCGATAATCATGAGTATGGTTTATCTTCTACTCCATCTTTATTCAATACAATCATATTTATTTAAATTTTAAATACATCTTTACTAGTTTTCCATCTCAATTCAACAACCATCTATTTCATTCATCCTTAAAAAACATGTTGTATATTGTGAATATTTAATCCTTTATAACATTTCATGATTTGATAAAAAATAACTCAAAAAATAACATTTATAGAATGTTCAAAAATAAAAAAATGAAACATCCCTTTGGAAATATAAGTCACATTTTTTTGGTACATGTTCAATAGAGGCTTCAATCTATTCTTTCCTAAAAGTAAGGTAGAATTAACTATGTCTTCATTTGGTGGATTATTCCATTATCACCTATTTATTTAATAAATAAAAATTGAATCTTATTTACAAAAAAAAAATTAATTAGAACCATTGGGTAGTTTAGTTACCCCATTTGTGTTTTTGGTAATATGAATAATTTATTTACATGAATTTATATAAATATGTCTTTCCCATTTCACATAGTCTCACCTATTTATTAATAATAAATTCATGGGAGGAAATGGTTTCTCATCCTTATTGATACAATGGGTTTAATGGAGGTTCCTATCTAGGAAAATTGTTCTCCCCCTTAGACTTATGAATTAAAAAACATTTTCCCCAATTTTTTCATCCATTTTATTTATTTTTTAACTATTTGAGTGAATCAATCAATTTTAATGAGAGAAGTGTTGCACAACTGTTTTTTCTCAGTAATATTCCATATAATAATCAATGAATAGTCTACATTGTAAATCATAGAATATAAAACAATAGTTGTCAATTTAGATAAAAAATCTTCCGATAAAATATTTTTATTTTGATACTAACTCAAACACACTTAAAGGGATCTAATAGAATTTTTTTTAATAATTTTTTGTTAAAACATCACAAAAAAAAAATATGTAAAAATATTGCAATTTTAAGGAATTTGTATCTCTAACGTGGTTGGATAGTCACCCCCCCTTAATAACCAGTTTAAACATGAACTGAAATATAGTTCCAACGGTGAAAATCATACCTCGACCATCATATTTTTATTATTTGTCCAGAATTGTACATTTATTCTCCTCTATACTTCACCTTCAATTCATTTTCCCATAATATACAATAGTACATGACATGGGAATAATGTGAGTCTCTATTTAATGTGATAAACAAGGATGACACATGTTTCTTCACATAGATACTCTTTTCATTATAGCTCTAAAATATCTAAATATCTTCATGATTTATTTAAATTTATCATTCCAAATTTTAACCTATTTAGGTAGAAATTATATCTATTTTAATTATATTTCTTTTTATCAATAAATTGTTTCTGTTATTTATCTAATACTTAACTTTCATTATTTTTAGCATGTTCTATCCTCCTAGCCCCTTATAATTATTTTGAACATATTTTCAAGATTTACATTCACATAAACATAGCCTTATTCTTATGTGAGTTCTCTATTTTTTAATAATATTTGATGATATTCGGATCCACATTTTCATTCCCTTTATACTACAATTGTAACTTTCGTTTTTACATCCAATTTATGCACTTGTTTTATTTTGTCTCCCTTCATTATCCTTTCAAAAAAATCTTTATATATCCTTAGATTACCACTCTTGTGAAGCCTTTAATTCCCTTTAATTGTGAGTCTCAACTACTAAACAAATAAAATAATTACATTCTTTATTTATTCCCTTATTATTCAAAATTAACCCCATGTTTCTTAACATTTGATGCTATATTATAGTGGTTCGTGATGAAAACTCTCATTCTATAATAGAGACAACACTTTTCTCATCATTATATAATTTTTTTGGTTTTTTACATAGAATAAAATATTTATAATATTGAATAACAATGTTTTAGTTGTCAAATAAGCTTTGAAAATAACCAATTCCATTTTTCATGAATAGATTCCTCTTCTTCTATGAAATTTGTATCGGTCTAACATGTATCTTCTAATCTCTAGCTCTGATCCCCCTGACCTCAAACCTTGTGAATATTCCATTTATTTAAATTTATTATGGGAATATATGTCCAAAGTCTAAACCTTCTTAATAAATATCATCTTCCAACCAATATTCCTCTTTTATCTTTAGTAGTTGTCGATCAAGATTTTATAACATTTCTATGTTACTATTTTTAGCTATAAACCACAATCTTTTCAGATACATTTAAGGGGATGGTATTATTGGAAATATTTATATCCACCCATGAAACATTGGTGGATTTATAATAACTTGTCTCCCTCCTTGTATGTATATATTTTGAAATCAATAATGTACTACAAGATAAAATATATTTACTGAAAGTTGAATTAACTGGAAAATGGGATTATTTTTTATATACTATAGTTATTTGTTGATCAAAAGATGATTCCTAATTACTCATATAACCAATATAAGTCTAATTATAAAAAATAACCTTTTCAATAGTGTGTTTGGAATTAGTTTTTTCCTTATCTTGTTGGGAGGTTACAGAATTACCCAATTCTATATTTTTCAATTTGATTTCATGCTCAATACACATTAAACTAAGGATGTTCCTCTTAGCTTAAACTGATATCTATCTATCTTCCAAATATTTCGTCATATTCATAATTTTATCCTCATGTAATTAACTTATGTCGACTATAAAATTATCCAACTATTTCATTCTCATTTATTTCACTTCCAACTGGTCATCCTGGGCATTCATAGTGACTTTTTGTAATTTATCCAATACCTGGATCAATTTATTGAAAACTTACTTAAACAAAACCTTCTTAGAAGTAACTATTTAAAATTATTCATTATATTGAAATTATATTTCATTTCAAAATGAATTTTATTCTTCCTTATCTTTTACTAGCCTTTCTAGAGTACTTTATCTTCTCACCTATTGAACCAATGAATCCTTAATTGCAGTGAATTCCTTCTCTTACTCTTATTTTTTATCACATATCCATTTGATATAATAATAATATATATATATATATATAATTAATATGGATATTGTTTATATATCTCTTCTTTTTGGAATAAAGAACATTTGGTGATACAATAAATTCATCTACATTATATATTTAAATTAACTCATCACTTGATGTATCATCTTTAATTGATTTAGAAATATTATTTTCACTATGATTATTTACATCTAGTGGTTGATCCTCTTTCACTTTTGATTCCTTTAATATCTTTTTAGACTCTTTATTCTACTTTTTTTAAAAAAATTAGGATCTCTAATTATATAATTGTAGGGATTGAAATAGATTTCAACATATTAGTAACTTAAGAAAGCATTTCAAAACGACACATCATAAAATTCTAATATAGCACTTGAGTATGAAAATAAATCCAACTAGTGGGAACTATTTGATACCAATTTTTAGTCCCATTGTATTGGGTGTAGACACCTGAAAGGTGCTAAATATTTTATCTACCAAATTCTTAGCAAATTCTAATTTATCTTTTAACTGTTTCCCTCTTTTGAACATTGAACTATTGTTTCTAGTAAAGAAAAACGAATCTTGGTGTTTGAATAACCTTCAAAAACATTGTTAAAAGAAATAAAGTAAAAAAATGATGAATGTTTTTTAATGTTTTTGTCTCATATTGCGATTCTTACTTCTTTCTAGGCTCTATTTAGTTCCCAAAACAGATGATACTACATAAAGGGTGAGAATATTTTGTAATTTTTTTATAATTATTTTATTTAAAATTAACCTCTATGACATATTGAATTCTCAATAATCTAAAAAATATCCAATAAACCATACCTCATAAGAAAATGACCTAAATTAATAACAACAAACAAGTATTTATAAATCTTCACATTAAAATCCTATTTAATTGTGTGCTTGGTTATTCACCCCAATCATGGATTCACCAACATTTACCCAAGTGGTTACACCAAGAAACATAATAGTCATATTAGAACATAGTAACACTATGATCATTTTCTAGAGTACCACTGGTGTATGAATCCTCCCAATTACCACAAAAAATATTTGATCCAAAAAAGGAATGATCACCTTAGGCTCAAGGTATCGTTAGCTTCCCTTGTTGTAAATATCCCTCCAAAAAACACATTGGATAAAAATTAATTTCTTGGGAAAACAATATTAAATAACTTCATTAGAAAATAGTCATGATTTTATCTTCTTGTCTAGACCACTCACTTTATATCTTCAAATTTCTATGTATCTCGTCTCCTGGAACATACATGAATGCATGTATCTTTCTTCTATAATGTCTCATATCATGGATCTATTTTTCTATCATCTATACTATGGTATTTTAGGTTCTCACCAACTCAATTCTAACTTAGTTTCTTCTTATTTTATTCACATATATATATATGGAATATTTTTCTCAATCGTAGAATTATGGAAACTCTATTGTTTTTTGTAATAATGATTCCATCTTTTTTAACATGGTCAATAGAAATCCTATGATAATTTTTTCATCTGAGAAGTGGAATTTCCAATATAATAATATGATCAATTACAAATGTAGGGTGGAATGGGTTATTTTATACTTACTCACCATATTACACATGTGAGTGTTATATATATTTCATTAGTGATATTTTTATACTTCGTGGGATTATTTATACTTATATCCCGACAGTTATCAACAACTTACAACCTTATTAATGTTGATCATCTTTTAGTTCAATATTTAACTACATCAACTGAGTCATATATCCTTCCTCGCTATTAGAGTCCTTGAACACATTCTAATATTTAGAATCACTTCATACAACTTAGTCTCTACAAATAACACAATATTCATATATAACTAAAATTATATTTTCTATACTTATCTCTCTTAGTCTTTAAAGATTTTTATTGTCAACAAATGTAGATATATTTTTAATCCACATTATACTTCTCAAACCCTTCCTCTTTTTTTCATTCTCAATGCTTCACTAATATTATATATTGTAGATTTCTATCATTATTACCTTCTACTTTGACTTTATCTTATTATAAGAACTACGAATGAAACATATTCATATTTGACACTTAGATAGATATTTACCTCTAGTATTCTATAAATTTATTCACTTTATAGAGTTATTTCCATGTTTCTATTAATAGGTTCTAATCTCACTCTTTAGAGGTTCTGAAGACACTACTATACTTTTTCTTTATGATATCCTCATATATTTTCATTTTTGTGTTATTTTAAATTTTTCCAAAAGTATAAATATTTCATTGAAATTATTGAATCTAAAAAAAATAACATTTTGATTAAGTGACCCAAGATATCTATTTCATTTTTTCTTATTGTATTATATATGAGTATCTCCCAAGATCTATAATATGTTTTCCAAAATGGATTTTCCCAGGGTATGTCTTGAAGTACCCTAATTCTTTTTCATTATCATTTTCTCTTAGATAAATAATTCTAAAAAATTATTATACACAAAATATTTTAGATTCTTCAAAAATATTTCCAAAATATCCACAATGAACTCATTTTTTCAAGGATGTATATAACTATTTAGCTACAACATTTTTCAATGTGGCACTTCCCTATTTCATCGAAAATTATCTTCTATACCTAGTGAATACTATAGATGGATTCCTTGTACCTCAAATATCATCCCATATTAATCAAATATTCATTTATATAGAATAAGTATGGGGTAGTGGTATTTAGAAAAAAAATAATGGTACTTGAATCCTTTGATATAAGTTCTATGAACTTCATTAATTTTGATCAAAAATATTTATACTCAAATGTTTTCCTTTTAAAATCATAGATAAATAGAATATTTATCTCCCCAATTATTTATACTTAAATCATCATTTTATCAAGGCTTAGACCATGGCTTGATGGAGAATCATGATATTTTTATCATGAAATAACAATATAAACATCATCAAAAATTAATTTTGCTTCATAATATTAATTTATAAAGTATCATATTTTTAAAAAACCAATTAACTCTAATGTCTTACATAGTCTCTGTAGTCTCAAATAGGTTATATGAAGTCATAGATAACTTAAAAAATTCTTAAAAATATACTAAATGGTTACTCAGGATCTTTATTAAGTCTCACACAAAAGTTTACACAGGGAATAAAATCCATGTGGTGTATAAAAGTACATACAATCTATATGGAATCCTTACAGAAATAAAATTTAAAGATAATTTGGGATTAATACCTGGATCAGTCATTCTTAATCACACATGAATTCTTATGGATGATTAATATCTTACGCAGATAGGGTGAGGTTTGACCATGTTCAATTTTCACTATCAATAATGTCAGATGCGCTAATGAAAAGTATTATGATAGACCTTAAAGACATACACTACCTAAAATTATTATAACCACCATGAATTATTACACTCTTCTCAAAATTATTACTCATAGTACACAAAGCCTTAAATGGTTCAAGAAATAACATTTTTTAGCTGAACTTCAAAATATAGAATTCTTCAAAATAGTCCAAAGTTTCTTCAAAGAAAATATATGTATTCTAAAAATCCTAAAATTATCATTGAATTGCTTCAATTAATTATTGTATTTAAGAAATAATTCCATGCCACTTTGTCTGATCTCTAAGTTGTTTTCCATAATATTAAATACTCAATGAGATAATTTTATATAGTTCACTAACTTCTCATTTTTGACTCAACCTCATCCTTCAAAAAACTTAATCCTAATTATTCTCATCAATAAATCAAAATGTATAATATACATGATAATGGGTTCTTAAATACTCATCCATCTTCAATCAAAACATTGAACCACTATTAATATTTTAATTATAGTTGTACTTGTTTTATATCTCAATTCTTCCTCTATCTCTTTCACATAGCCTTTATAAGAAATTTTGTAGGTAGTTCATCCTTTATCATTTGTCTCTTTTAATGTTACCATAAAAATCACCTAAAAATACTATCATATATAGACTAGTCACCATGAAACAACTCCATTACATTCCATTTCCCACATAAGTCACTTTGTTCCTTTGCAAGTTCAATAGAACCTTCTGTCACTTTTCCCGTAAAAGTTTCGTAGCCTCTACTCTGTCTTCCTTGTGTAGATTATTACTCAATAACATATTTTCTCCAACACAAATGTATTAAATATCATTGAAACTTATCTATAAAAAATAATATTAAATCAAACCATTGGTAAAATAATTTTTGATATGATAATCATTATATTTATCAAACCCAATAACAACTCTAAATGAATGTGTGAGTTGTTTTATGTATAATTCTGAATCAACACCAAGTATGTCTACCCACCATTTGTCTCTAGCAATACTATATACATTATTTATATCAACAATTTTAAGGTTTTTATTCCCATGTATATCACACTATTTGGAAAATTCCTTATGACTAGAAGTGTTGATCATCCTTAATATCAAGTGTTTTATCTTGATATCCATTCCTTGTATGGTACTCGAGGATTATAAGAATTTTTCATCCCTAGAATATCACAATATATGGGATAAATACCGGTCAAAAAATTATTTTTTTATCATATTAAATATATATAACAATAATACTCCCCTCAATGAATTCCCCCAATCAATATAAACCATTATCCTACTCTAATATGGGAAAAAAGATAGGCGATGATAGGTATTACTTTGAACCCACACTAGTGTGCCTTCCCACTACAATAATATTACAAAAATAGAAAATTATATTGATTGGGGGAATTCATTGAGGGGAGTATTATTGTTATATATACTCACTTGAAATACAAAAATATTACAAAAATAGAAAATTATATCAAATCCTCAAATTATTTTAATATATATATATATATATATATTATCATGATAACAATCCTATAAAGTCTTCCACATGAACATACTTTGACCTCATATTAATCATCTCAACCTCAAATCTAACTTCCACATGACCCAACGTAATCTACCTCAACTATCTGTTGCCAACCATGTTCTCCTCTATTATACCACCACCTCACATTCAAAAAATCCCATATTATACCTCAATATTCAACATTTGACCATTGGTTCCACCACAATGTTATTACACCTCATAACAACTTTATCCCATTCAATCATTAGGGTATTCCATTACACCATTGTATATATACCATGACATCCACTTCAATTAATGTAAATGGTCATAACAATAACACAAATCTACATAACAATTCATAAAAAATTGTCATATTTATTTTACTTCCAATTATATAGACTATAAGTTTGTTCTCTTTCTAATTATAATGATAATCACAACAAATTTTCCCTAATATGTTTACCAAAGTAAATGTATTTTTATTAATTTATTATTCAGTATTAATTAAACCTCAAATTTTACAAATTTCCTTTAAATTTAGTAAATATTTTATTAATTAATTTTATATTTTGTGATGATTCATAACCACATCAAATAAAATATACAAATACACTTGAAACTCTTTAAAATATTGGTTGGAATACCTAACCTTATAAATGATTGATCTATCCATAAATCATCCATCAATCCCATTATCTAACATTGTATATAACTATCCACGATATATTCTCCATGATTAATTCATACACACATAATTTACTAGTAGAAATAGAGGGTGATAAGAGCCCTATAATCTATATTGTGGAAAGAGATTATAAATACCACTAACTAATTATCAATGAAAATATTCAGCCTCTCTCGCAATGAAATATGCAAGGGATTCCAAGAATTTCTAAAAATATTATCCAAACCTCCCATTGAAATATATTAAATTCA
This sequence comes from Viscum album, assembly GCA_963277665.1. Taxonomy (NCBI): domain Eukaryota; kingdom Viridiplantae; phylum Streptophyta; class Magnoliopsida; order Santalales; family Viscaceae; genus Viscum; species Viscum album. The sequence continues at coordinate 1,824,497,851 of OY728150.1, read as the reverse complement.
TAGATATGTTTATGCTTAATAAAATTATGTTCTGGAAATTTTCTCATATTTTAGTTTTTTCTTGAAAAAAATATGGTGTTGCAATATACACCTCAAAATGATCCCATCAATCAAAGGTCGATCTAAAATTCATCACATGATATAACACATCACATAAAATTAAAAATCATATTCCATGTATATTAACACATATCTAAATACCAATATTAAAAGTAATAAAAACCACAACATGGTTTATAATGTGACACCCTAATCTTCAATGATATACTTATCTTTGAATAATACAATAGCGTGTGTTGTATGCAACTTTGAGTTATAACACACCACAACCAATCAAACTAGCCGTTATGAATAGTAATACCCACTTTTTGAAATTTTATAAATTTTATCTTTCAAAATAGACTTTATTTTTGGATTCGGAATATAGTAATTAGCTTATGGTGAATTTTTTGTATTTTTTGAAAACTTTAAATTTTTAATGAATAGTGAAAAACACTGAGTTATAGTTTAAAAATGAATTTTTATTTAAATAATTATTTATTTTATTTAAATTTATTTTAGCTCAATATAGATACATAATACCTATATAAGTTCAATTTAATTCATTGGAGTTAGTTTATAATAATTATATATATATATAAAATTTATTGAACTTTTTACCGTCTTTTACCCACCTCCTAGGATCATTTGAAAATTTACATAAAACATAATTTTATCGATTATGTTAGTTGAATTTCAAAAATAAAATAGGCATGGTTGATATCAGTAAGTAAAATTTGGTTCAATAAGATGAAAACATTTTTTGGTGAATTGTAACTTTTTGCTTTTTTTTACCACGGTTAAAAGTAAATAGGGTAATTAAGGGTAAAAATGATATTATTATTATCCTAAAACATGTCCTAATTATATTTTATAAGTATAATTCGACCAAAAAAACCTTAGGAATAAAATACGAACCTCTTTGGTCAACTTGGATAAAATTAGGACATTTATTACTATTTTATTTAAAGAAGAGTTAAAAGAGTTAAATTCAAAGTTTAATAACTAAATCATTTTTAATATAGGGTTACAAACAATATAAATTGGACGATAAATATTAATTAGAAAGATAAAAAGATTTCCTATATAATGGTTTATTATTTATAATTTTTAGACATTAAATAATTAAATTTATTTATGACACAATGATGATGTAGTAATTACCGTATTAATGAAAGATTAAAATAATTGATATTATAAATATCAAAAAACTTTAATTTGATACTTTTATGAATTACACTAATTTTATAGGTTAAAATGAAATTTTATGGTTGATTAAATTTATTTAGTTCTATGTAATAAAATTTTTAGGACTTTAAAAATAATCAATTATTAAATAATGTCAAAATTGACATAAATGAGTTTTTAAAACAAACACAATATTATTGGTTGATATAATAATCATAAAAATCTAAGGTTTGGAAAAAAAAGATTTATATAATGATATGTGTATCATTAAATAACCACTTGGGGTTCACTTAGAAGTTTGTAGTAAGTTTATTAACCATATCATATAAATATTCAAAGACACATGGTAAATGTCAAACTATTTTACTAAAAGTTAAATCTAAGAGATAAGGTTAATATAGTGAACCAAACTTGTCTAAAACCTATTGGTTGATATTTTTTCGACCCATACACACCTTATCCTTTGAATAATTTATTTTAGATCCATTAGAAACCGAAACTGATTTTATTATAAAATAATATTTCTAGCTTTTCCCAAGGAGCCCCTCACCCCTCTTATAAAAGTGCACTTCCCTTCTCTCTAATTAACACCTTCAAAGCCATTTGGCTTAGCCAAAACGGGACCAAATACCCTATAAACTATCTTACATTCATTCTAGGGGCCTTAACTTAGTCATAAATCCATCCTAAGGAACCTTTTTGATCTAATCAAAAGGAATAACTCAAAGAATATGTAAATATCTCACCACCTCTTTCATGTTTTTTTCTTCCACTTCTTCTTTCCTTGTTGTTTCAATTATAAAATAATAACTATAGTATATTATATATACTTTGATGTTGTTATAAATATGGTACAACCATATTCATTATTCTGTCCATCCTTTGAACGACATGTCACCATATGTGCGTACGTACGACTTATCGTCTCCACGTCATGGTGTAGTTGTTACTGAATAACTTACTATTCGTATGGGTATAATAATGATGTATAAATGATGTAAATAATAAATATAACATGATAATTATTCTTTATGTATTATATACCATCCAATTATATATTTTTTTAATATCAAAAGAATGATATTGTCACTCGTGCGTATGTACGGATTACCGTCTCCACGAAAACGATGAGATTCATTCCCCATCGTATCCATTCAAGAATAATTTTAATTATATGATTAAAAATAATTTTTTAAGACTTAATATCATTATTAATATGAATAAGATACATCTTATCCGTAACAGACATTACTTACGTAATAAAACATATAAAGGAAAACGAATCAGTTAACACCTGAAACGACGATAATACTAAAATATTATAAACAAAGCAATATTAAAAGGTCGTATATGATATTATATTAATGTATATGATTCTTATATACTTTAAAAAAATTATTTCACCATTATACATGAGGTTAACCTACCCTTGACCAAGGAAAAGTACAAGGTAAGGGTTAATTTCACAATCTCTTTATTATCCGAGGTTGTTTTTACGTAAGAATCTAATGAGACCTCTTTATCATCCACATACAAGTTTCTTAAAAATGTATTCCAAAACATTTTTACTATTTACTAGACTATGGGTTAAAGTCATTTATACCCTTGTTTGAATTTTTATAAAATTGTTTTATAGAAATCTTTTTGTTGTTTTCCAAACAATGTACCTTATGACCTTTTCGACCAAATTAAGATAAGAATGTATTTTAACTTATATGGAGGGTGCAGCTATTTTCTGCTGTTATAAAATTGTCTAAGCTTCCATTACAAGATTATAAGAATATTTTCAAATTAAATGTTTTCTTTATAATTATGTGACTCTTAAATGATTTCAAAATAGAAAGAGATATTTCTCTAAAAAGGTTTTGATTTCATCTATGTCAACATCCTTTGATAGATTTTATGCTTATTTGAAGTTGATTTACTATGATACAAAACATCTATATTTTATTGAAGGTTTTTTGATATTTTTGACTATGGATGTGTTATTTTTATACCATTCATGGTTTATGGATAATGTTTTGACATTTCGTATGCTAGTATTAATACAAATGTTTATGTTATATTTAAACCTTTTCATATGAGGAATGCATTAGACTTAGTAAGTGACAGGTAGAGACCGATATAGCTCCTCGATGCATCGGTAGGTCTCATGAGACAAACTAGTGTCTTAGTACAAGGCCTTGACAAAATCATATTTTTATCCTTAGCACAAGGACTTGACTATGTGGTTATGAAGTCTGGCATTATGCATTCCATCATTATGAAAGTAGCTATTGATATTGCATGTGATTATTAGACTAGTAGAATATCAATGTGATTAAGTAAATTGAAATATTTTGATTTATATTTTCCATATTATGATGAAGTTTATTTTGAAAAGGCTTTTGTTTATTTTTACAAATTTCCTTAAATGTTTATACTTATTTATGAATGTTTCATCTATATTGCTATCCTTACTGAGCATTTGAGCTCACCCCTTTCTATGTTTTATTTTTCCCAGGATGCGAATAAGTATATTATGACTGACCTTCAGGGATATTCTATGGGATATCAGTGTTGTATATGGAAACAATGTTATTGTAGTTTTCCATTTTATGATGTAATGTAAACCTTATGAATGTATCTAGTACTTCTAACGCTAATAAACTAATCGGTCTTTTGAGACTTGATCTTTTGTGATCAGGAAAATGATACATAATAATGCACCGACTCTAGGCTTCTGGGGTTATGGAATTATAGTTATTATTAGCGGAAGTTTATTACAAACCTTGGAATCTAGATTTAGATAAACTCTGATTAGATCACATTACCCTAAGATAGACTTTAAGGACTAGTATAGAAGAACTTCCTTGAATTTTGGTATTGTAGAGATTTTGTGAGTTTTCCAAGAAATACATCCATGTCTGGATATGACCAGGTAGACTCGGCTCTGGAATAGATGTACCTTGGGGTAAAACCTGAAAATGCCACTTTGTGCTAGGCTCGAACGGGAACTGGTGCACGACAACGAGCCTTGTTGCACTCTTGGTTACGAAACTCTTGGGGTATATGCTTAGGATAATTCTCATTTTCTTTACAAACCATTATGAAGGGTTTATGCGTATATACTTCCTCAAAGAAAACATTTTTATGATTATGGATTATATCCATAAACTGTTCAATTTATGCTAAGTGTTTTACAAGTTTGGATTTATGTATTGCAATTCAAAAACTAATCTAGTGTATGACATTATTTAAAAATGGTTCCTAGTGGAAGGGATGGAAACTGTATCAATGAACTCACTCCATGTAGGGATTTCCCTCCTACTCAAGATAATTATAGTGGATCTAGTGATGCAATTGGTGTTGATCATCTAATCACCATACTGGGACAACTCACTCAGGTTATGAATAATAACCTTACCCGTATGGAGCACCCCGATCCGAAACATGGAGGATCAATGTTATATCTCTTCATGAGGAAACAACCACCAAAATTCAATGGGGGTAAAAATACATTAGTAGCAGAGCAATTGATAAATTCCTTAGAGAAAATATTCCACTCCATGGGGAGTAGCGAAAGGGAAAAAGATGTCATGGCAGTTTTCCATCTCACTGGAGATGCTGATCAAAGGTGGTCTTTGATTAAAAACACAATGGATGGTGATTAAGTATCAAATATGGAATGTAAGGAGTTTAAAAAAAATTTCTTAGAAAAATAATTTCGTCATGACCATCGAGCAGATATGGAAATACAATTTTTGAGTCTGAGGTAAAAGAAGGATAAGAATGTCATAAAGTATGAAGCTAACATTACAAGGTTAGCAAGGCATGCTGCAGATTATATATGTAACCCAAGAAGTGTTATTGATCATTTATTTGATGGGTTAAAACCATTTCTCCATCTAGCATTAGTATCACAATACTTCTTGTCATACGAAGATATTGTCTCATGTGATATCAAGACAGAAAAATAATTCACTAAGTCTTACAACTTTAAAGAAAAGAAAGAGAAGAAGAGATCTGTTGAACACTCTGGAAATGAAAATAAGGGGAATAAGGGAAAAGTTGAATATCCATACTGCAGTAAATGTGGGAAGAAACACCCCGGTACTTGTCTGAAAGAAATGAGAGTCTGTTATAAGTGTGGTGAAAATGGCACCAAGCTCGTGATTGCAAGGGGAAGAAAGAGGCTGTTAATATTGAATGCTACAATTGTAGATAATGGGGTCATTATGAAAATGAATGTCCTAAGCGTTATGGGAACTTACCTCAAAGAAGGACAAGGGATCAAGTCCAAGCTTATGCTATCACTACTACTGAGGTTGAAGCTCTGAAAGACATAGTGGCAGGTAATTTAATGGTTTCCGCAAGTTTATCCAATGATTTATTTGATTCTGGATCATCGCATTGTTTCATATCTTCCCAGTTTGCTAAAAAATTAGATATTTCCATTTTGATTTAACAAGGTAGTTGTCAGTGGAAACTCCAAAGGGAAGTATCATTGCAACAAAGTTTTGTGAATCAGTTCCCATTAAGGCATATAAATGTTATTTATCTTCTGATCTCATCGTCATACCCATAATTGAATTTGATATAATCCTCATTATAAATTGTATTTCAGACCATGATGCGAAAATTTATTATAAGAAGAAGGAGGTTGAATTTTTTTATGATGATAATGAGTACCTTATCTTTAGAGTAGAAACGTCACCACATAATTCTTATATAGATCCACCCCTAGTAGTTCAACTAAATTCAATTATTGGGGGGGGGGAAGAGAAGGAAATAACTTCGGGTGAGGAAAAGAATGTTCAAAAAGAGGATGTACCTATTGTGCAAGAATATGTTGATGTGTTTTTAGAAGATTTACCTGGGCATTCTCCAGAACGAGAAATTGAGTTTTCCATCGACTTAATTTCCGGTTCAAGGTTGATATCGAAGACTCCTTATAGAATGGACACTGTTGATTAGTGGAACTAAAGAAACAACAAGAGAAATTGAGTAATAAGTGATTTATTCACCCCAATGTTTCTCTATGCGAATCCCCTATTATTTTTGTTAAGAAGAAAGATGGATCTATGAGGTTTTGCATTGACTACAGGGAGATCAATGCTATAACAATAAGGAACAATTTTCCCCTACCTCACATTGATGATTTATTCAACCAACTTCATGGAGCTCCATAATTTTCAAAGATTGAACTTTGATCTGGATATCATCAGTTGTGTGTGAAGAAAGAAGACATTCCTAAAATAGAATTTCAAATAATGGAAAAGAATTATGAGTTTATAGTAATGCCTTTTGGATTGACTTCTGAACCCCCTGTCTTCGTAGATCTAATGATTCAAGGAATATCTTGATGACTTTGTAGTGGTATTTATTGATGATATCTTGGTATACTCCAAAATCTACAAAGATCATGAAAATCACTTGCGTATTATTCTAAATACTCTTAGAATACATGAGTTATAAGGTAATTTTAGCAAGTGTGAATTCTGGATTTAGGAGATTTCTTTTCTTGTCTATATTGTCTCTAAGGATGGAATATCTACTGATCCTTCTAAGACCAAGGCAATCCATGAATGGCCAGCACCAATGAGTATAACCGAGGTACGCAATTTTATTGGTTTAGTAGGTTATTATTGACATTTCTTCCAGAATGTTTCCCAGTTGGCTACCCCATTAACAAATCCCACACGTAAAGGGGTTAAATTTGTCTGAAAAAATAATGTGAAGAATTATTTTAAGAACTTAAGAGAAGATTAGTCAATTCTGTTATCTCAACTCTACCATTGAGGAATGATGGGTTTCTTATTTATTGTGTTACATCAAAGAAAGGACTTGGTTGTATCCTTATGCAGAATGATAGAGTTATTGCCCATGCATCATGATAGCTAAAAATTCATGAAAAAACTATCCCACTCATGATATTGAGTTAGCAGCTGTAATCTTTGCTTTGAAGATTTGGAGACACTATCTTTATGGTGAAAAATGTGAGATATATACTGATCACAAGAGTTTGAAGTATATTTTCTCATAGAAAGAACTCAACGTGAGGTAAATACGATGGATTTAACAACTCAAAGATTATTATTGGACTATAAACTACCACCCAATGAAATAAAAATAAGGTGGCAGATTCTTTGAGCAGAAAGGATCATGGAGTTTTGAACAAGATGAGAGTTGAAAAGGATCCTATATACAAGGATCTAGTAAAGTTGGACATGGGGATAACCATGTAAAGTGAAGCATCAATAAAATTTCAAATGGTTTCCAAACCATCTTTACTAGAAAGGATAAAGAGTTCTCATACCGATAATGAAGAGTTTCAAAATAATATTAAAGCATTGAATGATGGTAGATTGAGTGACTTTGTGTATGAATATGGAATTTTGAAATTTGGGAAGAAAATTTGTGTTTCCAATATACCTGATCTAAAAAGGGAATTGTTGGATGATACTCATAGTTCCAATTTCTCTATACACCTTGGTGGCACCAAGATGTATAGATATTTGAAGGAATATTTTTGGTGGGACAACATAATGAGGGAGATTGTTGATTTTGTGTCAAGATGTATGGTTTGTCAACAAGTGAAATCTGGAAGGCAACAGCTGGGATGAGTCATGAAATCTCTTCGCATACCTGAGTGGAAATGGGATAATATTACGATGAACATTTTCATGGGACTACCAATGACACCTAGAAAGAACGATGCAATATGGGTCATTGTTGATCATCTTACCAAGTCATCACATTTTCTTGCTATAAGAGAAGATTTACCACTTGAACGGCTAGCAAGACTATATATTAATGAAGTTGTGAGACTTCATGGAGTACCCCTATCAAATGTTTCTGATAATGATCCACGTTTTACATCAAGATTCTCGAAAAGTCATAAGAAATCCCTAGATACTGAACTTTATTTGAGCACTGCCTACCACCCCCAAACTAATGGACAATCAGAACAGACTATTCAAATGTTAGAAGAAATGTTGAGATTATGCTCACGAGACTATCAAAGTATGTGGTATCAATATTAACCTCTGGTAGAATTTATCTATAATAATAACTTCCATTCAAGTATTCAGATGGCACTATATGAAGCCTTATATGGAAATAGATGTCTCACACCCACCTGTTCGGATGATGTTGGTGAAAGAAAACTCGTAGGACCAGAACATGTGGAGGAAACGATGGAAAATTTGAAGGTAATCCAAACCCACATCAAAGTAGCTCAAAGTAGGCAGAAGAGCTATACCGATAACTGAAGGAAGGATTTTGAAATTCAGGTAGGAGATCATGTTTTCATGAAGTTATCTCAATGGAATGGTGTTATAAGTCTTGGTAAGAAAGGAAAATTAATTCCCAGGTACATCAGACCATTCGAAATTCTAGAACAAACTGGGGTTGTAGCTTAACATTTGGCAATGCTTCGAAGACTCTCCAAAGTTAAAGATTTTTTCCATGTATAACTGTTGAGAAAATACATGCCTAATCCAACGCATGTACTCACCAATGAGGAATTAGAATTGGAACTCGATCTGTCTTTATTGCGAAGAGCCTGTCAAGGTTCTTGATACAAGCGAACAAGTGCCAAGAAACTGGATGACTCTTCTGGTAAAAGTTCTATGGAGAAACCATAAGATGGAAGAGGCAATGTGGGAACCCGAGGAACTTATGATGAAGAACCACTCGAGTCTTTTTATATATTAATATTCTAGAATTTTTTAGGACGAAATTATTTGAAGGATGGGAGAGTGTAACACCCCAAGCTTCCATGGTATGCTTTTCTTTGAATAATACAATAGCATGTGTTGTACACAATGTCGAGTTCTAACACACCACAACCAATCAAACTAGCCGTTATGAAAAGTAATACCCACTTTTTGAAATTTTATAAATTTTATCTTTTAAAATGGACTTCATTTTTGGATTCGTAATATCAAAATTAGCTTAGGGTGAATTTTTGGTATTTATCTAAAAACTTTCAATTTTTGATGAATAGTAAAAAACACTGAGTTATAGATTAAAACCGAATATTTATTTAACTAATTATTTATTTTATTTAAATTTATTATAGGTCAAAATAGATACATAATACCTATATAATTTCAATGTAATTCATTGGAGTTAGTTTATAATAATTTATGATATATAAAAATTTTATTGTACTTTTTACCATCTTTTACCCACCTCCTAGGAGCATTTTTACATTTAAATAAAACTCAATTTTACTACTTCTGTGAGTTGAATTTTAAAAATAAAAGAGAAATGGATGATATCATTAAGTAAAATGTGGTTCAATAAGATGAAAATAATTTTTGGTGAACAATAACTTTTTACTTTTATTTACCACGGTTAAAAGTAAATAGGGTAATTAAGGTTAAAAATGATATTATTGTTACCCTAAATCATGTCCTAATTCTATTGGATAAATATTATTCGACCAAAAACAAAATTAGGAATAAAAAATTAACCTCTTTGGTCAACTTGTATTAGATTAAGACATTTATTACTATTTTATTTAAAGGAGAGTTAAAAGAGTTAAATTCAAAGTTTAATAACTAAACCTTTATTAATATAGGGTTACACACAATATAAATTTGACTATAAATATTAATTATAAATATAAAAATATTTCCTATATAATTTTATTTTATTTATAATTTTTATAAATTAAATAAATAAATTTATTTATAACACAATGATGATGTAATAATTACCCTATTAAAGAATCATTAAAATAATTGATATTATAAATATCCAAATAAGTTTAATTTGAGACTTTAAATGAATTAAAATAATTTTATAGGTTAATATGACTTGTTTGGGATGATTAAATTTATTTATTTCTAATTAATAAAGTTGTTAGTACTTTAAAAAAATCAATTATTAAATAATGTCAAAATTGAATTAAATGAATTTTTAAAACAAATACAATTTTATTTGTTGATATAATAATAATACAAATCTAGGGTTCATCCAAAAGACTTATATAATGATATGTGTTTCATTAATTAACCACTTGGGGTTCTATTGTAAGTTTATAGTAAATTTATTAACCATATAATATAAAAATACAAAGAGACATGGTAAATGTCAAACTATTTAACTTAGAGTTAAATCTAAAAGATAAGGTTAATATAGTGTCCCAAACCTGTATAAAACCTATTGGTTGATATTTTTTCGACCCATACCCACCTTATACATTGAATAATTAATTTTGGAGCCATTAGAAACTGAAAATTATTTTATTATAAAATAATATTTCTAACTTTTCCTAAGGTGCCCCTCAACCCTCTTAAAAAAGGGCACTTCCCCTTCTCTCTAATTAACACCTTCAAAGACATTTGGATCGGAAAAAACCTACCCAAATACCCTATCAAATGTCCTCCCTTAATCCTAGAGGCCTTCCTTTAGTCATAAATCCAACTAAATGAGCCATTATGATCAAATCAAAAGGAAGAACCCGAAGAAGAGGTAAATATCTCACCACCTCTTTCATGTTTTTTTCTTCTTCCACTTCTTCTTTCCTTGTTGTTTCCATTATAAAATAATAACTCAAGTATCTTCTATATACTTTGATTTTATTATAAATATGGTACAACCATATTCATTATTCTATCCATCCTTTGAATGACATGTCACCATACGTGCGTACGTATGTCTTAACGTCTCCATGTCGTGGTGTAGTTGTTACTCAATACATTACTATTCAGATGGATATAATAATGATGTATAAATGATGTAAATAATAAATATAAAATTATAATTATTTTGAATATATGATATACCATCCAATTATATATGACTTTAATATCAAAAGAATGATATTGTCACTCGTGCGTACGTACGGATTACCGACTCCACGAACACGATAGGATTCATTCCTCATCGTATCCATTAAAGACTAATTTTCATTAGATGATTAAAAATAATGTTTAATGACTAAATATAATTCTTAATATGAATAATATTCATCTTATCTATAACAAACATTACTTATGTAACAAAAAATATAAATTAAAATGAATCAGTTAACACCTGAAATGATGATAATACTAAAATATTATTAACAAAGTAATATTAAAAGATCATATATGATATCATATTAATATATATGAATCTTGTATAATTTAATTACAATTATTTCACCATTATATATAGGAGGTTATGTAACTACCCGACCCTAGTTACCCAGATTTGGTGCATTATTACATAACATTGGCATGATCACAGAAGATTAAGTCTCTAAAGACCAATTAGTTTAGTAGCCTTGGAATAACTAGATACATTCATAAACTTTACATTACATAATAAAGTGAAAAATACAAAAAACATATTGTCTCACACTCATATCCCCTTATAATATCCCAGCAGGTCATTCATAAAATACTTCTTCACATCCTGGGAAAACTAAAACATTGAATAAGGTGAGCTCAAATGCCCATTAAGGATAACAATATAGCAAAAACATTCATAAATAAGCATACACATTTAAGGAAATGTATAACTAAAAAAAAAAATTTAAACATTAAATTCAGCATAATATGTAAAAGATAAAATGAAATAATTCCATTTACTTATTCTCATGGATATTCTACTAGTCTAATAATCACATGCAATATCAATAACCACTTTCATAATAAAGGAATGCATAATGCCAGACTATCATAACCACATAGTAAAGGCCTTGTTCCAAGACTACAAATAAGATTTTGTCAAGGCCTTGTTCCAAGACACTCGTTTGTCTCATGAGACCTACCGATTCATCGAGGAGCTATAGCGGGCTCCACCCGTCACTTATTAAGTCCAATGCATTCCTCATATGAACAAGTTTAAACATAACAAAATCATTCGTATTAAAACTAGCATACGAAATGTCAATACATTATCTATAAACCATGAATGGTATAAAAATAACACATCCACAGTCAAATATATAAAAAAACCTTCAATACAATATGGAAGTTTTGAATCATAATAAATCAACTTCAAATAAGCTTAAAATCCATCAAAGGATGTCAGCGTAGATGAAATCAAAACCATTTGAGAGAAATATCTCTTTTTTTAAATCATTTAAAAGTAACATAATTATAAAATAAAAAATTTAATTTGAAAATATTCTTATAAGCTTGTAAGGGAAGATTCAACAATTTTATAATGGTGGAAAATAGCCGCACCCGTACAAGTTAAAGAAAACATTCTTACCTTAATTCTGTCGAAAAGGTTAAAAAGGACCTTGTTTAGAAAACAACAGAAAGATTCCTTTATAAACATCTTATAAAAATTCAACAAGGGTATAAATTACTTTAACCCATAGTATATATAATAGTAAGAATGATTTTAAATACATTTTTAAGAAACTTGGATGTGGATGATAAAGAGGTCCTAGTAGATAATTATGTATAAACAACCACGGATAATGAAGAGATTATGAAATAAACCCTTACCATGTACTTTTCCATGGTTGAGGGTAAGTTAACCTCCTGTAAAATGGTTAAATAATTGCTATTAAATTATAAAAAAATCATATACAATAATATGATATCATATATGATCTTTTTAACATTGCTTTGTTAATAATATCTTAGTATTATCGTCGTTTTGGGTGTTAACTTACTCATTTTCTTTTATATGTTTTGTTACATAAGCCATGTTTTTTATGGATAGGTTGTATATTATTCATCTCATGAATGATATCAAGTCCTTAAACATTATTTTTAATCATAAAATGAGAATTAGACTTGGAATGGATACGATGTGGAATGAATCTCATCGCATTCGTGGAGACGGTAGTCCGTACGTACGCACGAGCGACAGTATCATTCTATTGATATTAAAATAATATATAATTGGATGGTATATAGTATATACAGAATCATTATCATGTTATATTTATTATTTACATTCATTATAAATCATTATTATAATCATATAAATAATAATATATTGAATAACAATTACACCACGACGTGGAGATGGTAGGCCGTATGTATGCACGTATGGTGAAATGTCATTCAAGGGTTGGATAAAATAATGAATTTGGTTGTCCCATATTTATAATAATATCATAGTATATAGAAGATACTGGAGTTACTATTTTATAATGGAAATAACAACGAAATAAGAATTTGAAGAAGAAAGGAACTTGAAAGAGGGTGGTGAAATCATTACCTCTTCTTCGGGTTCTTCCTTTTGATTTGATCAAAAGGGCTCCTTATGTTGGATTTTTGATCAAACTAAGGCCACTATGATGAAGTGAGGGAATTTGGGAGAATATTTGGGCAGGGTTTGGCCGAATCAAAAGGCTTTGAAGGTGTGAATTAGAGAGAAGGGTAAGTTCCCTTTTATAAGAGGGGTCAGGGGCACCTTTGGAAATGCTAGAAATATTATTTTATAATAAATTAATATTCGGTTTCTAATGGCTCCAAAGTAGATTATTAAAAGTTTAAGGTGGTTATGGGTCTAAATTATTTCAACCAATAGATTTTATATAGGTTTGGGTCACTATATTAACCATAACATTTATATTTAACTCTTAGTTAAATAGCTTCAAATTTACCATGTCTCTTTGTATTTCTATATTATACAGTTAATAAACATACTATAAACTTTTAAGAGACCCCCAAGTGGTCCATTAATGATACAACTATCATGATACATGTCATTTGGCTGAACCATAGATTTTTTGGAATATAATATGAATTAATAATACAATGTTTGTTTTAAAAACTCTTTTATGTCAATTTTGACACTATTGGGTATTTTGTTTTTGATAAATTCATAACAACATTATTACTGCGAAAAGGATTTATATAACCAATCCTAATATGTCATATTAACCTTGAAAATTATTGGAATTCATAAAAAGTCTCAAATTACATTTATTTAAATATTTATAATATCAATTATTTTAATATTTCATTAATTAGGTAATTACTGCATCACCATTGTGTCATAAATAAATTAAATTATATAATGTCTAAAAATTATAAATAAAATACCATTATGTATGAAATATATTTATATTTATAATAATTATTTACAATAGAATTTATCTTATGTATAACCCTATATTAAAAATGTTTTAGTAATTAAACTATGATTTTATCTCTTTTAACTCTTCTTGAATTAAATAATAATAAATGTCCTAATCTAGTCCAAGTAGACCTAAATGATAATATTTTATTCCTAAGGTTGTTTTTGGTCGAGTTAAACTTGTCCAATAGAATTAGGACATGTGTTAGGGTAATATTAATATCATTTTACCCTTAATTTCTCTATTTACTTTTAACCGTGGTAAATAAAAGTAAAAAGTTACTATTCACCAAAAATTATTTTTATCTTATTGAAACACATTTTACTCATTTATATTAACCATGTATCTTGGATTTTCGAAATTACACTCACAAAAGTGGTAAAATTAAGTTTTATGTGAATTTTTAAATTCTCCTAGGAGGTGGGTAAAAGATGGCGAAAAGTTCAATAAAATTTTCATATATCTAAAATTATTCTAAAATAACTCCAATGAATTACATTGAAATTATATAGTTATTATGTATCTATTTTTAACTTAATTAAATTTAAATAAAAGAAATAATGATTTAAATAAATAATCAGTTTTAAACTATAACTTAGTGTTTTTTTCACTATTCATCAAAAATTGAATATTTTCAGAAAAATATAAAAAATTCACCCTAAGCTAATTTCGTTATTTTGAATCCAAAAATGAAGACAATTTTTAAAGATAAAAGTTATAAAATTTCAAAATTTGCATATTACTATTCATAACGGCTAGTTTGATTAGTTGTGGTGTGTGTTAGAACTCAAAGTTGCGTACAACACACGCTACTGTCTTATTCAAAGAGAAGCGTTATGTGGATGATTGGGGTGTTACATTATCTCATACTTCAAATAATTTCATCCTTGATATTTCTAGAATACTACCACATGAAAAGAATTGGGTGATTCTTCATCATAAGTTCCTCGAGTTCGCACGTTGCCTCTTCCATTTTATGGTTTCTTCATCAAACTTTGACGAGACGAGTCGTCCAGTTTCTCAGCACTTGTTCTCTTGTATCAAGAATCCTGACGGGCTCTTCACAATAAGACAGATCAGGTTCTAGTTCTAATTCCTCATAGTTGAGTACATGAGTTGGGTCAGGCATGTATTTTTTCAACAGTGATACGTGGAATACATCGTGAACTTTGGAGAGATTTGGCGGCATTTCCAAAAGGTAAGATACAACACAAATTCGTTCTAGCATTTTGAAAGGTCTGATGTACCTCTGACCCAATTTACCTTTCTTACTGAAATGTATAACTCCCTTCCATGGAGATACCTTCAAGAAAACATGAGCTCCTACCTGAAATTACAAATCCTTCCTTTGATTATCGGCATAGCTCTTCTGCCTACTTCGAGCTGCTTTGATGTGGTTTTGGATTACCTTCACCTTTTCCATCATTTCCTCCACCAGTTCTGGGCCTACGAGTTTTCTTTCTCCAACGTCATCCCAACAGGTTGGTGTGCAAAATCTCTTTCTGTACAAATCTTCATATGGTGCCATCCGAATACTTGAATGGAAGCTATTATTATAGGAAAATTACACCGGAGTTAAATACTGATCCCACATTACCTAAAAGTTAAGTGAGCATGATCTCAACATGTCTTCTAAGGTTTCAATAGTCCGTTATGATTTTCCATCAGTTTGGGGGTGGTAGGTAGTGCTCAAATGAAGTTCAGTATCCAAGGCCTTCTGAAGACTCTTCCAAAATCTTGAAGTAAAATGGGGATCACGATCAGAAACAATCGATAGGGGTACTCCATAAAGTCTCACAACTTCATTAATATATAGTCTTTATAGACGTTCCAGTGGTAGATCTTTTCTTATAGCAAGAAAATGTGATGACATGGTAAGATGATCCATAATAACCCATATTGAATCGTTACTTCTAGGAGTATTTGGTAGGCCCAGGACAATGTCCATCGTAATATTATCCCATTTCCACTCCGGTATGGGAAGAGGTTGCATGAATCCTCCAGGCTGTTTCCTTCCAGCTTTCACCTGTTGAAAAACCATACATCTTGACACAAAATCATCAATCTCCCTCTTCATGTTGTCCAACAAAAAATGTTCCTTAAAATCTCTATACATTTTGGTGCTCCTAGGGTGTATAGAGAAATTGAAACTATGACTATCATCTAACAATTCCCTTTTCAGATCGGGTATATCAGGAAAACAAAGTCTCTTCCCAAATTTCAAAATTCCTTCTTCATACACAAAGTCTCTCAATCTCCTATCATTCACAGATTTAATCTTCTTTTGAAATTCTTCATCATCAGTCTGAGAACTCTTAATCCTTTCTCGTAAAGATGGTTTGACAACCATTTGAAAAAGCATTGATGTTTCACCTTCTATAGTAATTCCCATATCCATCTTTACTAGATCCATGAAAATAGGATCCCTTTCAATTCTCATCATGTTCAAAACTCCATGATCTTTTCTACTCAAAGCATCTTCCACATTATTTGCCTTTCCCTGGTGGTAGTCTATCGTGCAATCATAATCCTTGAGTAGTTCAAGCCATCTCTTTTGCCTCATGTTGAGTTCTTTCTATGCGAAAATATACTTCAAACTCTTGTGATCAGTATAAATCTCACATTTTTCACCATAGAGATAATTTCTCCATATCTTCAAAGAAAAGATTATAGCAGCTAACTCAATATCATGAGTAGGATAGTTTTTCTCATGAATTTTTAGCTATCATGATGCATAGGCAATAACCTTATCATTTTGCATAGTGACACACCCAAGTCCTTTCTTCGATGCATCACTATAAATAACGAATCCATCATTCCCCAATAGTAGAGTCAATATAATATCATTGACTAATCTTATCTTCAGTTCTTCAAAAAATTCTTCACACTCTTTTTTCTAAACAAATTTAACCTCTTTATGTGTGAGCTTCATTAATGGGTTAGCCAATCGGGAAAAAGTTTGGACAAAACGCTAATAATAACCTGCTAAGCCAATAAAACTGCATACCTCAGTTGTACTCATTGGTGCTGGACATTCTTGGATTGTTCTTGTCGTAGAAGGATCAACAGAGATTCCATCCTTAGAGACAATATGGCCAAGAAAAGAGATCTCCTAAATCCAGAATTCACACTTTCTAAACATCCCATATAATTCACGTCTTCTAAGAGTCTTTAGGATAATTCACAAGTGATTTTCATGGCCTTCGTAGCTTTTGGAATATACCATGATATCATCAATAATTACCACAACAAAATCATTGAGATATTCCTTGAAAACTATGTTCATTAGATCCATGAAAATAGAGGGTGCATTATTCAATCCAAAAGGAATTACTGTAAACTCGTAATGCCCGTACCTGGTTCAAAATGATTTATTAGGAATGTCTTCCTTCTTTACACAAAACTGATGGTATCCAGATCACAGGTCAATCTTTGAAAAGTACTGAGCTCCATGCAGTTGGTTAATTAAATAATCAATGCAGGGTAGGGGATACTTGTTCTTTATCGTTATAGCATTTATTTGCCTGCAGTCGATACATAACCTCATAACTCTATCTTTCTTCTTAAATAAAGGACAAGGGATTCCCATGGTAAAACACTAGGGCTAATAAATCCCTTATTACTCAATTCCTCTAGTTATTTATTTAGTTCAACTAATTCCCCAATGGCCATTCTATAAGGGGTCTTCGATATGGGCCTTGAACCAGGAATTAAATCAATGGAAAACTCAATTTCTCATTCTGGAGGATGTCCAGGTAAATCTTCAGGAAACATATCTACATATTCTCTCACAATAGGTACATACTCTCTTTGAAAATTCCTTTCCTCACCCAAAGTCATTTCATTCTTTTCCTCCCCAATAATTGAATTTAGTTGAGCTACCGGGGGTGGATCAGGATAAGAATTATGTGGTGATGATTCCGCTCTAAAGATAAGGTGTTCCTTATCATCATCATCAAAAATAGTAACCTCCTTCTTCTTACAATAAATTTTTGCATCATGGTCTGAAATCCAATCCATACCTAGGATTATATCAAGTTCAATCATAGGTATGGCAATGAGATATGAAAATAAAGAACATTTATGTGCTCTAATGGGGACTGATTCACAAAACTTTGTTGAAATGATACTTCCCTTAGGAGTTTTTACTAACAAATACCTTGTTAAATCAAATTGTAAACATCTAATTTTTTTAGAAAACTGAGAAGATATGAAACAATGAGATGATCCAGAATCAAATAATGCATTTGATAAACTTGAGGAAACCATTAAATTACCTGCCACCACATCTTTCAGAGATTCTACCTCAATAGTAGTGATAGCATAAGCATGGCCTTGATACCTTGGTATTTTTTGAGTTAAGTTACCCTGACGCTTAGGACATTCATTTTTATAATGTCCCATCTCCCTGCAATTGTAGCATTGAAAATCAGTAGCTTCTTTCTTCCCCTTGCAATCACAAGCTTAGTGGCCTTTTTCACCACACTTGTAACAGACTCCCATTCCCTTAAAGAAAGTACCGGGGCGTTTCTTCCCACATTTACTACAGGATGGATATTCAAATTTTCCCTTCTTCCACTTATTTCCATTTCTAGAGTGATCAGTAGATCTCTTCTTCTCTTGCTTTTATTTAAAGTCATAATACTTAGAGAATTGTTTTTTTGTCTTGATAGCACATGAGAAAATATCTTAGTACAACAAGAAGGATTGTGACACTAATTCTCGACAAAGAAATGGTTTTAACCCATCAAAGAATCGATCCATCTTACTTCTTGGGTTACGTATATAATCTCCAGCATACCTTGCTAACCTTGTAAAGTTAGCCTCATACTTTGCGACATTCTCATCCTCCTTTTTTCTCAAACTCAGAAATTTCCATTCCATATCTGCTCGATGGTCATGAGGAAAGTATTTTTCTAAGAAAATCTCTTTGAACTCCCTCCATTCCATATTTGATACTTCATCATCTTACTTTGTGTTTTGAATCAATGACCACCATTGATCAGCATCTCCTGTGAGGCGGTAAACTGCTATGATAACTTTTTCCCTTTCATTACTCCCCAAAGCCTGAAATATTTTCTCTAGGGAACTTATCCATTTCTCAGCTACCAATGGATTTGTACTCCCATTGAATGTTGGTGTCTGTGGGCTCATGAAGCAATATAACATTGATCCTCCACTCTGCGGATTTGTGTGCTCCATACGGATAAGGTTATTATTCATAACTTGAGTGAGTTTCCCCAGTATGGTGATTAGCTGATCAGCACTAGTTGTATCACCATCTCCACTATAATTATCTTGAGAATGAGGAAAATCCCTACATGGATTGTGTGCATTGATATGGCTTCCATTTCTTCCACTAGGCACCATTTCTAAACAATGGAATAGACTAGATCAGTTTATGAATCAAAATACATAATTCCATACTTGTAAAACACTTAACATAAATTGAACTATTTATGCATATAATCCATAATAATAAAAATATTTTCTTTGAGGAAGTATATACTCATAAACCCTTCATAATTGTTTGTAAAGAAAATGAGAATTATCCTAATCATATCCCCTGGGAGTGTCGTAACCAAGAGTGCAGCAATGCCCGTTGTCGTCCACCAGTTCATGTTTGAGTCTAGCTCAAAGCGGTGTTTTTGGGTTTTACCCCTATGTACATCTGTTCCAGAGCCACCTCTACCTGATCGTATCCAGACAGGGATGTATTTCTTAGAAAACTCACAAAATCTCTACAATACCAAAATTCTAGGAAGTTATTTTATACTAATCGTCAAAGTCCATCTTAGGTCTATGTTCTCTAATCAGAGTTTATCTAAATCTAGTTTTCACGGTTTGTACTAAACTTCCTTTGATACCAACTATAACGCCCTGACCCCAGTTACCTAGAGTTGGTGCATTATTACATAACATTAGCATGATCACAAAATATCAAGTCTCGAAAGACCAATTAGTTTAGTAGCCTTAGAATAACTAGATACATTCATAAAGTTTACATTACATCATAAAGTGACAACTACAAAAACATATTTTCTCCACACTCATATCCCCTTATACTATACATGCAGGTCATTCATAAAATACTTCTTCACATCCTTGGAAAAATAAAACATTGAAAGTGGTGAGCTCAAATGCCTAGTAAGGATAATAATACAGCGTAAACTTTCATAAATAAGCATAAACATTTATGGAAATGTATAACTAAACCAAAATCCTTTTAAAATTAAACTAAATCATAATATGGAAAATATAAAATGAAATAATTTCATTTACTTATTCACATGGATATTCTACCAGTCGAATAATCACATGCAATATCAATAACCACTTTCATAATGAAGGACTGCATAATGCCAGACTATCATAACCACATAGTCAAGGCCTTGTGCCAAGAATACAAATATAAATTTGTCAAGGCCTTCTACCAAGAAACTATTTTGTCTCATGAGACCTACCAATGCATCGGGGAGCTATAGTGGGTTCCACCAATCACTTATTAAGTCCAATGCATTCCTCATATGAACAGGTTTAAACATAACATAAAAATTCGTATTAAAACTTGCATACGAAATGTAAACACTTTATCCATAAACCATGAATGCTATAAAAATAACACATCCATAGTCAAATATATCACAAACCCTTCATTATAATATGGAAGTTTTGTATCATAATAAATCAACTTCAAATAAGCTTAAAATCCATCAAAGGATGTTGACATAGATGAAATCAAAACTATTTGAGAGAAATATCTCTTTTTTGAAATCATTAAAAAGTCACATAATTTTAAAATAAAACATTAACTTTGAAAATATTCTTATAATCTTGTAAGGTAAGCTTCAATGATTTTATAATGGCAGAAAATATCTGCACCCGCTGTATAAGTTAAAGAAAACATTCTTACCTTAATTCTGTCGAAAAGGTTAAAAAGGACCTCGTTTGGAAAACGATAGAAAGATTCCTTTATAAACATATTATAAAAAGTCAAAAAGGGTATAAATTACTTTAAACCATAGTCTGTAGAATAGTAATAATGATTTCAAATACATTTTTAAGAAACATGGATATGGATGATAAAGAGGTCCCAGTAGATAATTACATATAAACAACCTTGGATAATGAAGAGATTGTGAAATAAACCCTTACCTTGTACTTTTACTTGGTTGAGGGTAGGTTAAACTCCTATATAATGGTGAAATAATTGTTATTAAATTATAAAATAATCATATACATTAATATGATATCATATATAACATTTCTTTTTTAATAATATCTTAGTATTATTGTCGTTTCAGGTTTTAACTTACTCATTTTCTTTAATATGTTTTGTTACATAAGCCGTGTTTGTTATGGATAGGTTTTATTATATTCATATCAAGAATGATATCAAGTACTTAAACATTATTTTTAATCATCAAATGGGAATTATACTTGAATAGATATGATGGGGAATGAATCTCATCGCGTTCGTGGAGACGGTAGTCCGTAAGTACGCACGAGCGACAATATCATTCTTTTGATAGTAAAATAATATATAATTGGATGTTATATCATATATAAATAATCATTATCATGTTATATTTATTATTTAAATGAATTATACATCATTATTATAGCCATCAAAATAATAATATATTGAATAACAATTACACCACGATGTGGAGACGGTAGGCCATACGTACGCACGCATGGTGACATGTCATTAATGGGATGGATAGAATAATAAATTTGGTTGTCCCATATTTATAATAACATCACAGTATATATAATATACTGTATTAATTATTTTATAATGTAAATAAGAAGGAAATAAGAAGTTGAAGAAGAAAGGAACTTGAAAGAGGGTGGTGAAATCATTACCTCTTCTTCGGGTTCTTCTTTTTTATTAGATCAAAAGGGCTCCATTGGTTGGCTTTATGATCAAACTAAGTCCTCTAGGTTTAAGTGAGGGAAGTTGGTAGGATATATGGGCAGGGGTTGGCCGATCCAAAAGGCTTTGAAGGTGTGAATTAGAGAGAAGGGGAAGTTCCCTTTTATAAGAGGGGTGATGGGCACCTTTGGATAAGCTAGAAATATTATTTTATATTAAATTCATATTCGGTTTCTAATGGTTCCAAAGTGGAATATTTAAAGGTTAAGGTGGGGATGGGTCTAAATAAATTCATACAATATATTTTAGATAGGTTTTGGTCACTATATTAGCCTTATTATTTATATTTAACTCTTAGTTAAATAGTTTGACATTTACCATCTCTCTTTGTATTTTTATATTATATGGTTAATAAACTTACTATAAAATTCCAAGAGACCCCCAAGTGGTCAATTAATGATACAACTATCATGATAAAAGCCCTTTGGCCTACCATTATATTTTTAGGAATAAAATATGAATTAATAATATAATAGTTGTTTTAAAGCCTCTTTTATGTCAATTTTGACACTATTGGGTATTTTGTTTTTGATAAATTTATTACAGCATTATTACTTCAAACAAGATTCATATAACCAATACTAATATGTAATATTACACTTGAAAGTTATTGGAATTCATAAAAAGTCTCAAATTACATTTATTTGGATATTTATAATATCAATTATTTTAATATTTCATTAATTAAATAATTAATGCATCACCATTGTGTCATAAATAAATTAACTTATTTAATGTCTAAAAATTATAAATAAAATATAATTATGTATTAAATAATTTTATATTTCTAATTAATAATTAAAATCTAATTTATCTTATGTTTAACCCTATATTAAAAATGTTTTAGTAATTAAACTTTGATTTTATCTCTTTTAACTCTTCTTTGAATTAAATAATAACAAATGTCCTAATCTAATCCAAGTGGACCTAAATGATAATATTTTATTTATAAGGCTGTTTTTGGTCGATATAAACTTTTCCAATAGAATTAGGACCCGTGTTAGGGTAATATTAATATCATTTTTACCCTTAATTTCCCTATTTACTTTTAACCGTGGTAAATAAAAGTAAAAAGTTACTATTCACCAAAAATTATTTTTATCTTATTAAACCACATTTTACTCATTGATATTAACCATGTCACTCTAATTTTCAAAATTCCACTCACAAAATCTTTAAAATTAAGTTTTATGTGAATTTTTAAATTCTCCTAGGAGGTGGGTAAAAGACGGTGAAAAGTTCAATAAAATTTTTATATATCTAAAATTATTCTAAACTAACTTTAATTAATTAAATTTAACTTATACAGGTATTATGTATCTATTTTTACATTCATTAAATTTAAATAAAATAAATAATTATTTAAATAAAATTTTGGTTTTAAACTATAACTCAGTGTTTTTTCACTATTCATCAAAAATTGAATGTTTTCAAAAAAATACCAAAAATTCACCCTAATCTAATTTCGATATTCCGAATCCAAAAATGAAGTCCATTTTGAACGATAAAATTTATAAAAATTTAAAATGTGGGTATTACTATTCATAATGGCTAGTTTGATTGGTTATGGTGTGTGTTAGAATTTGAAGTTGCGTACAACACACGCTACTATATTATTCAAAGAGAAGCGTACCGTGGAAGCTTGGGGTGTTATAGGTTAACCTACCCTTGACCAAGGAAATGTAAAAGGTAAGGGTTAATTTCACAATCTCTATATTATCTGAGGTTTTTTTACGTAAGTATCTACTGGGACCTCTTTATCATCCACATCCATGTTTCTTAAAAATTTATTCCAAAACATTTTTAATATTTAATAGACTAAGGGTTAATGTAATTTATACCCTTGTTTGACTTTTTATAAAATGGTTTGAATGGAATATTTCCATCGTTTTCCAAACAAAGTACCTTATGAACATTTCATCAAAATTAAGGTAAGAATATTTTTTTAACTTATACGGCGGGTGTGGCTATTTTCTGCTGTTATAAAATCGTCAAAGATTAATTTAAAAGCATATAAGAATATTTTCAAAATAAATTTTTTATTCATAATTATGTGACTCTTAAATGATTTTAAAATAGAAAGATATAATTCTCTAAAAAGGTTTTGATTTCATCTATGTCAGCATCCTTTGATGGATTTTAAGCTTATTTGAATTTGATTTATTATGATACAAAACATCCATATTGTATTGAAGGTTTTGTGATTTGTTTTACTACGGATGTGTTATTTTTATACCATTCGTGGTTGATGGATAAAGTATTGAAATTTAGTAAGCTTGTTTTAATATGAATGTTTATGTTATGTTGAAACCTTTTTATATGAGGACTGCATTGGACTTAGTAAGTGACGGGTGGATCCCGCTATAGCTACTGGATTCATCGGTAGGTATCATGAGACAAACTAGTGTCTTGACCCAAGGCCTTGAAAAAATCTTATTTGTAGTCTTGGAACAAGGACTTGACTATATGGTTATGATGTCTGGCATTATGCATTCCATCATTATGAAAGTGGCTATTGATATTGCATGTGATTCTTCGACTAGTAGAATATTCATATGAGTAATTAAATTACATTATTTTGATTTAGATTTTTCATATTATGATGAAGTGTATGTTGAAAAGGCTTTTTCTTTAGTTCTATACATTTCTTTAAATGTTTATGCTTTTTTATGAAAGTTTCTGCTATATTGTTATCCTTACTGAGCATCTGAGCACACCCCTTTCTATGTTTTATTTTACCCAAGATGAGAAGAATTATATTATGACTAACCTGCAGGGATATTCTATTGGATCTTAGTGTTGTTTATGGGAACAATGTTGTTGTAGTTTTCCATTTTATGATGTATTGTAAACCTTATGAATGTATCTAGTACTTCCAAGGCTACTAAACTAATCGGTTTTTCGAGACTTGATCTTTTGTGATCATGCTAATGATATATTATAATTCAATGACTTGGGGCTTCTGGGGTCGGGGAGATACATATAAACTACTTGGAAACCATAAATATAATTTAATAATAATATTTTTTCACTCATTTCAACTAGGAAAAACACCATCATCCACTCATAACCCATGATGGTTTGTCTCATAAAACCATATCAAAATTTAATGAAATAAATGAAAAATTCATATGTTATGTTGGAAAAAAACTTCAATCACTCTTCAACTCATTCACCCAATATCACTTGACCATAACAACCATTGAAATAACAAATAACGGTTTAATATACCACACCACAGTGTATATTTTACTTATAGTTGAATTTTTTGAGAAATCAAACTCTTTATCTCTCTCTTACTTTTATAATGATTATAAATAATATAATGGGAAAACAAATATAATAAAACAAAATTAAACATTTTATATCCCTTAATATATTTGTTTTTGCTCAATGAAAATTTATAACTTATAATCTAATTAATAAAAATAAATTCAACCACATAAAATTAAAAACATTACATAAGATACTTCTCAAATGAATTTTATACTCAAAAGTCAAACGAAAACCTAAAATAAATAGTTTAACCCCCCAAAACCTTAACCACCATGTGATATAACATTGAAATTATCCCTTAACCACTAAAGGGGCTAAAAAATGACATCTTAACCAAATGAAATCCAATAATAATAAATTTCAATTCAATTCAATGTTTCAATTCATATTATAAGAAACAAGGTTCAAAATAACACTAGGTATCAAACACTAATCAAAAAATCATTCTTCCATAGACATTTATCCAAACCATTAGGCATCCACTAAACATGAACTAATGGAATGACTTATCCTCATATCGCTTTCTTCATAATATCATGAATCTCCATCAACCATTTTGTAAATGTGTCATCATACTTAATATCAATATAACCCCAATCACTCACATGAAATTCATCATAGATATACCTTGGAAGTAATGATACATGAAAAATTACATGAACTATATCTAACCAATATTGATAGCTTAATAATAATGACTTAACCTATATATTACAGGAAACTGAATTTAAAATACACATAAACCAAATACTTTTTTTCATCACCATGGAAAAGACACTAGATTTATGGGTAAAAAGGACTCATTAGAGGATCATTTTTCTATATTTGGGTGAAACTATAGGATACAATTGTATTTATCAAAAATATAGTATGACCCATTCAAACATCAAATGTATGTCAAAGTAATGTAACAACATATATGCCAACAACTACTAGTATTGTATTTATAATGATATAAAATGACCAATATATATTAATGAGGGTGAAATTATACAAAAACAATAACATATAATCACATAGTAGTCCTAAAATAATGATTTCACATCATACAAATATATGACAAGAATAATTATAATATATGGTGATAGGCCAAGGAATCCTTCTTTCAATACATTCCATCAACAATCCATGTGCCGGTGGATTTAATCTTCATTTACCATGAACTAACCTAATCATTAAATTATATGTAATAAGTTAACCATATCTACATAAACTAGAGATATTATATGGAAAACTACATGTCCACTGAGGTACATGTGTTGGGTTTGAGTGTAAAGACTCTGTGGGAACCCCCAAGAGGCCTCGATTCCCCTAAATGTAAATAATTTAGTATTTGAGTACCATTTAATTTTATATAAATACAGATTATTATATATTTATATACATATATATAATTATATCAACAGAATTTATCATGTATAACATGATAATGATCACGTGAATACACACAGAAGCTAACAGATAACTCCCACACCACACTGACAATACAAACTTGATTTGATCCATGCTTAAAATCCATAAAAGTAGAAAAGTGGAAGCACAAATTATATAATATTGTAATATATATATATGATAAATGGGAATAACCTATCGTTTTCTAAAAGAAACATGGATCAAGGAAAGGGAAAAAATATCGTGTAGTATTTTGTACACTTATAAGGGGAAGGAAAAAATATATCAAGTGACTAAGGCACCACAATATAAATCCATCATCTTAATAATTAATGTTTTTAGGTACCATAAACAATTTATAAACCTAACAACAATAAAAATAATCTCATGTAGGGATATGACTCTTATTGTGTTTATAAACAATAGTATACAATGTAAACCATCACATGTTGTCATACAATAGCATTTCAAAACAACAATAGAGAAATATTCACTAGGTAAATATAGAATAATTCATCAATTAATATTCATTATTTTTTAATGACACGGTCTTGATATACGTATTAATTACATAACTTTTGAATAATAAAAAAACATTACAAAAATAGACTCTCAAATACCGTACTAGTTTAGTGCCTTTGGAAACATGGAAACATAAATACTAGTACATAAATGTGTTGTATTATCTCCAACTAGGTTCTTCATGACTACAACCATTCTTATACACATAAAAAATAATATATATCTTCATAACTTGGGGAAGGAAACATAAAAATGGGTGAGGTAAAATGATCAATATGGGTGAAAAGGGGGATATGTAAGCATAATCATGATCATAAGGTTATGAGGAAATGATCATGAAAATATAAGTCCATTCCCTGCATATAAATGATCATATACATGAATCATGGAATAATGATTGGTAGTTCATAATTAAAAAATCATAATGAAATAAATAACCTAATACATGAAAGCATAACATTGGAATAAAATATGGAATTGTGTAAAACACGCAAGCATATAATATAAAATCTATATTATCCAAGGAATCACTGCCAAGTCCATCTTAGTAGTACGGGTTCACTCTCTATACCATCTTGGTAGTCATGGTTCACCCCCATGGCCATCTTAGTAGCATTATTTC
The DNA here is from genome assembly GCA_963277665.1 of Viscum album. Taxonomy (NCBI): domain Eukaryota; kingdom Viridiplantae; phylum Streptophyta; class Magnoliopsida; order Santalales; family Viscaceae; genus Viscum; species Viscum album. The sequence goes on along the minus strand of OY728150.1, from coordinate 1,824,469,846 downwards.
ACTGGTCATAACATCTTGGAAGTCATCGTTCACTAAGATGGCCATCTTAGAAGTCAAGGTTCACTCCCAAGACTATCTTGGTATATCTCTTGACATATAAATCTTTACCCAATTCATTGGTTTGAGATATCAGTTTTACCTATATAATAGTGAAATCATACATACATGTCCGACAAGATAATAAAAATCATATTTTAAACCATGAAATGAAATGGGTATCTTAAACATGTAATCATATTATAACCTATGGAAAAATTTATAGGTTTCATAATGATCTTATCAAAATAATAACCCATAAAAGACAAATATATTTCATAAACATATAACCCATGAAAAGAAATGAGTTTCAAAAACATATAACCCATGACAATAAAGAAGTTTAATAAATTACATGACATCAACCATAGCCCATTCAGAGAAATAATAGGAATATATCCTTAGATCATTTCCTCGAAATACATGGGTAACCTCAAAAGAGGTCATCTTATATGGAAAATAATTTTGATGTATCTTTATAAAACATTTCTTGAGGAAAATATCATTTCTAAAATGAAAAATGTTTTTTAAATAAACCCTTTTGAAAACCATTTTATTTAAAAATCCTTTGAAAATGTAGAATGAGGCTTGAAAATAATTTTGAAAATTTTTCCATTGAATAGATAAAAAAAATAAGCATGAAGAATTTTAAAATACTTGTTCCTTTAAATATATAAAATAAGCTTCAAAATATGTTAAAATCCTTTTACATTGAAAACAATTTTAAAACTAATAAATAAATATTGAAATAATTTTGAAATCCATTTCATTGAAAATACTTTGAAATCTTATAAAGAAATCGTGAAAATGTTTTGGAAACCATTTCATTGAGTATACTTTGAAACATATTAAGAATGATAGAAAACGTTTTTAAAAAAATTTATTTTAATATGATTTGATATCTTATAAATAATTCATGAAAACATTTTGAAGCCCTTTTATAAAACATAGTTTTGAAAGAGCATAGATTTCTAATCAGAGAGAGTGGTAAAGACAAACTTTCCTAAAAACACTTTCTTAATTATATTATGTACCTAATGGTATAAAAATGGTACTAATAGATTAATATATCATTAATTACCATAGGATAATAAAATTCATGAATTTTCTTGAGGTATGTATTATAATATTTCAACAGGGGAATCACAATCATAAATAATCTCAAAAAGTGATGAGATTGTTTCAATAAAATCTTATTACTTAGTAACATTAAACCATACACCCCATTTAAGAAAATGAAATTACATGAATATTAAATTATCATAAATGTAATTATATTTAAATATAACATGTAAAATTATGTATGTAAACCTCATATAAAAAATGTATGTGCATAACATGGTATGTGTCTCAAACATGGTAAATTAACACAAAACTATCTTACCGATTTGGTAACATATGAAACATCAACCCCATGAAAGGAAAATCATAGAATGGATATGTATCTATCAATAATTTTAAGTATAATAATCATATAATTCATCGATTTTCAGAATGCACACCACACAAAAGGAATGGTTGGTCAATAATGCATGTATCTCATGGAAATAAAAAGTTAGATGAAATAACCTTACCTTGTGTTTTGACTCACATAATACTAGTTCAAACAATAGGTATAAAAATATAAATTTATTACAAAACTTTTAAATAACCATATTATTTATGACCATATATTACCCTGTTATTAATAATCCTATGTCTTGGTTTCACTTTGGGTAATATCCACTTTGTTCTTCACATGTGTGACAATTTGTTATATATTCCTTCCCTAACCTTATATCATGATTATTTAATTTAAAAAATGATATAAATATCCTTTAAATTCATTATATTTTTTTATAACAATCTATATAATATATAAGTCTGAAATGTAATATACTTTTCATGAGCATGGTAAGTCATATGTACGCATTAACGTTGTTTATTTTTATTTGTATTGAAATGAATATATAAAATAGCAGATATTTATATATGAATATAATATATTTATATTCAATAAAATTTTTATATAAATCAAATAATTTCACTAAAACCATCCTAAATATATTACATGTAGTATTTGAATGAATCACATTGGTTTGAGGGGGCGATAGTCCACACTACCCCTACCGAAATTATCGTATTAACACAAAATGAAAAAAATAAAGATATGTATTTTAAAATTATTAAAGAAAATTAATTACATAATAAAATAATATATAATATATATAAACATAGTTTCCCTTATAATTTTAATTATGAGAGGTGTTAAACGAAAAATGAACAATCATAGTTTAGTGAGGTGGTTGTTCACCGTACACATGAAAAATATGTTTGTTACCCATTATGTAGAAGTTTGAATAATTTTAGGTCCAAAACATATCATAAAAACATCCAAGTATATGGATTATAATTTTTTTCTATACAGTCAAGGAATAATAAGATTTGAGGGGGTGGATAAGTAAAATAAAAAAAGGTGTTTGAGGGATTATGTTACCTCTTAAACGGGTAACTCCTTTTGGTTTTGGATAAAATACTTCCTTGGATTGAATCCTACCCATAGGGAGGCTAAAATGGGTAAATGGGGTATTAAAGGAGCCAATCTAGGCATGTTTTGGTTTATCCAAAGTGGCTTGAGATGTTTGAGTAAGGCATAGAGTTCTTATATTTTTATAGTGGAGGGTTAGTGACATTCTTATAAATACCAAAAGGTATTAAATAATGGGAGGTCTCCCTTACCCAATGTGACTAAAAAATGGAAAGATAATTTATTAATGTAAAATTATGGTCTAAAATAATCTACACCGCACAAAAATATATTCATTTTAATAATTTTGTTCCTTAACTTCTAAGACTCCCCTTTTTTCATTTCTATTAAAGCATCTAGTTTTTTAAACTAATTAATTTAACCATTAAGAATAAAATAAATAGATATTTATTATATAATATAGATTCACTAAATTATAAATATTAACCAAAATTTAAAAAATAAAAAACTCCTCTGTTTTTGAAAATAATTTTTACAACAAGCGCATGTGACGGGAAAAACTCTTCTTAAACCTATGCCATGCTAACTATGTTGTCACAATATATGGGAAAATATGTTAATTATAAAAGATAAATTATTCCAATAAAAGAGAATAATTAATATTTTTTAACCATTAAAAATAACATTAATGAATATAGTATTTTTATTAATTTTAAATCATTTAATAAAATATCATTTATTGTAAAATAAGAATAATGTCAATTTTGAAATTATTTAATTAATTTTAATTTTAAAATATCAAAATAATATAGTAATTAAAATAAAATGAGTTTACAGATGTGTAAAAAGATATATTAATCGTAAAAAATTATTAAAGACAATAATCCAATCAATTTACTTCACTTTTAACCTTGTTTATATCATTTATTTTAGTTAATTATTTACTAAATAATCACTATATTGGCATTTGGTAATCATTATATGTAAGTAAATCATCTCTAAAAGTTATTGATAATTTATTTTGATAATAATAACCCATTTATATTTCAATAGGATATCAATAACCAAAAATATGATGTTTGGTACATATCTAATTTTTTTTTAAATTCTAAAGGTAAGTAAAGTTAACATTTGGTATTTATTCTTAAATAAACATTTATATATGGAAATTACATTTAATAATACACCAATATCCCATAACATTCAAAACAAGAGCGCCTATGGTCGAATTAATGGTAGCCCATGGCTTTTGGACATTTTTCCTTATCGATTTGTTCCATAAGATTATGTTTTATTAGAATAAAAATATCGTAATTATTATAGAAATGTATGACTATTTTTCTAAATTCATTTAACAAAAGTGGAGAATTATGTTTAACTCTAATCATGCAGATGTGTAGAGAAAGTGGGTTTTTAAATTAAAAACTTTTAAATTTTCAATAAGTTTTTATATGTAATTAGAACATAAAAAATGACTCCAATGACATAAATTGTATTAATATATTCACAATTTTTATATTTCAACATTAAAAAAATTAGAATATAATTTAACACTAACCATTATTTAAACAAATAGGATGATTTAAACAAAATTGTAGTAGTTTTAACTATTCACCCAAAAATTAAGTTTCACTCAATAGTCCTAAAAACTTTCCCTAAGTTATTTATTACTATTAATATTACTAATTCTTATGTCGAGGTTATAATTATCTCATTTAATTAATTATGTTAATAAAATGATGTTTTGTAGAAACATAGTATTTCATATAATGCACGTCAAGTCGGTGATGGGTGCAGAGTAAGCCAAGTCAGTTCTGTGTGGATAGAATATTCGGCTTAGTGAAATGAAATAAATCAATATAACATAATTATTTCAAAAAAAATATTTTACAAAATCTCAGGGTATTACATTATACCACCCTTAAAATTAATTTTTCCCTTAAAATTTATATGTGTTATCAAAGGTTTAATACTTGAAATTTTCATTCATAGAAACCCAAGTCGTAAAAATGAATACTACAAATTACATTAAATATGGAATTTTGTAACCCTTTAGGTTACCCAAATTAACTCAAAAAGAGATTCCGACATCGGAGAACATAGTTGGGAATTGAAAACCCGGAAAAATAATTGAAATATTACCATCAAGATCTAATGGAGAGTGATAGAGAATAGGTTTAGATGAAAGTTATAAATCACAAAGTTATAAATCAATGAATTCCTAAGGGGCTTTATGATTCTTCAGAAATGAAGATACTAGTATTACATTTTTTGCTTGAAGATCCTTCTTCCTAATGTTGAATAATTTTAATGAAAAGATATAATTTCATGATTTTAGGACAACATCACCATTTTTTGTTACCTAATCCACTTAAACTATTTATATAAAAATGAAGGTGACTTTTTATTCCTATTGTACAAATAGATTGTGAGACCCATGATATTTCATCCCATTAGTTATCATCAACAAAAAATTCCATTAAATAGGCTATCCAATATGCATAAATCCTCATATAGAGAGATAACATTTTAATCTTAATGACTTAATCAAAAGTTTATATTAAATGTTTCATAAAATTTTAACCTTATAACCCTTAAAAAAGATGAAAATTCAAGGATTTAGAAAAAAAAGTCATGAAATCAGCTTCCCATTGATCCTCGTATATCACAAAGTACCACTTTTCTTGTCAAATTCTAAACATCTGAATACCCTGATCATATATTTTAATAGTTATTATAAATCCATTTTGTAGAACATGCATTCTTCTTTATTTCAATGATTACATGATATATTAAATATATCCAAGATAAGGTAAACATCATCCTTGATGACATAGATTACTTTTTCAATAATCAGTTCCAAGGTAACCCATACTATTCAATTTACTTATTCATATCCAGCATATCTTTAACCAAACATCATTATCTCAATGCCAGACATTAATTAAGGGTTACCTTACATTAATAAAAATATCACATTTCCATGAAATCACTTTTCTATGTCTTCATCACATTTCAACTTTTCCTTGTAAATCCTTAATAAAAATGTATAATTAAAATAATTATATATTCCTTGATTTGAATAATATAATATTTCAATTCCAAAACACATACACTTGAGTAATCCAAATTTTCATAAACCATTACTTCAACTTTATAAACTTATTACATAATAACTCTTTCCAATAATATGAAATAAAAATACTTTCATAAAATTTATAAAACCCAATTTAATCATTCATATCAAGAATACATTTAAAACAGTACATACCTTTCATATGTCATTCATGGTATCTTCACCATGATTATAAAAACTATTACTTGTAAAATCTTGTTGATTCTCTTTAGGATCTTTCCTCGTGGAACATTGAGTTTTATAATGATATTTTTTCCACAATTAAAACACTTAATCTTCAATTATTAGTTATGGAGGACAATATTCTCATCCATTTCATTAACTAAACTCTTAATTTTTCACTTCTATTCAATTACATTGTGTTATTCATTTCCATAGTCAAAACAACTTCTTGTTCCTCAAAGACAGTAAATTAGGTGATTCATTCCACATTCACAACACAAAGGAAACTAAATTTTCTTTCCTCCATGGTATAAATTACCAAAACTCTCAATGAAATCCTTCTTTATCTTCCTTTAGGATTCCAAGAGTTGGTTAAGGTAGACATTTTTAATCATATTCCATGATAACAAATTATTCATGATCACATGATCATTAACTCTAGAAATCATCCAACTTGACTTCTCGTCAGTAAATCATATATCACATTCAACATTAATCTAGTTCCTCTCAGTTGCCTCAATTGAATAAAACCTGAAGAATAGTGTGATCATTACTTATTAAGAATGACATATGCAAAAAGTTAATTACTTATAGGATGCTTAAATCATGATACCTTACTTTATCTATGACAACCTAGTTTAATCCTATTTTATTCCTAGCCAGGTTATATTTAAATCCTTCATGATGGTTTGTGATGAGTTCACTGAATTCCCAAAGCATATCATGTAGGAGTTTCAAACTAGGTGTGTAGCAAAAATAATTTCATGTACCCGATTACACCAAGTCAGGCCTAAATCATTTTGTTGATGTTATTACCCGTAGGTACATCTTTTCCAGAGCCACATCCACTTGTAGTACCACACATAAATGTATTTATAGGTAAATATTCACTGTATCCTTTACCAAAATTCCCAGCCATTTTCCTAAATATTGACTCATCCTTATAATTAACCTTAGATATATCCCTACACATATACTTAGAATTTACCTACAAATATCACTATAGTTTTCTCATCCTTGTTTTCAAAATTTAACTAAACCTTTACTATGACTGCAACTATAATGACCTATTATTGACAAATAATTACATTACATAACATTGTGGGATATTTAAAACATTAAAAAATATAATCCCAAAGAACATTTTAGTTTAGTTCCTGTGGAAACATAGAAATAAACACTGTCACATAAATGAGCTAAATTATCTACCACTATTTTCTTCTTAACTAGAACCATTCCTAGAAACATCAAACATAACACATGTCTTCATACCATGGGGAAGGAAAAATAAAAATAGGTGAACTAAAATGATTAGTAAGGGTAAAATAGTGATATATATATATTTATATATAAGAATAATCATGATCATAAGGGTATGATAAAATGATCATGAAAATATAATATCATACCTTGCATATCAAAGATCATATAGAAGAATCATGGTAAAAATATAGGAATTTCATAAGGCATGAATCATATGGAAATAAACAAAATAATCCATGAAATAATATCATAGTAATAAAATATGGAATTGTGGAAAACACATAAGAATATAATATAATTTCTATAGCAGCCATGGTATCTTAGCGAAGATCATCTTAGTAGTATGAGTTCACTCCCTATTCAATAATGGTAGTCATGGTTCACACCCATGTCCATCTTAGTTGCATGAGATCACTCCTCATACCATCTTGTTATTCATGGTTCACTACTATGGTCATCCTAGTGGTCATGGTTCACTCTCAATACCATCTTAGTCTATCTCATGTGATATAAATATTTACCTAATGCATTGGAGAGAGATATAGGTCCCACCCATCTCATAGTGAAATCATACATACATGTGCCACGAGATCATAAAAAATCATATCTTAAACCATGAAATTAAATGGGTATCATAATCATATAATCATATCATAACATGTTGAAAATGATACATATTTCATAATCAACTAATCAAAATCATAACCCATGAATGATAAATGGATTTCATAAACATATAACCCATGAAAAGATACATGTTTCATAAATATATTACCCATGAAACGAATGGGGTTTCATAAAGACCATGGCACAAAGCATAACCCATTCATATTTAGAATATTAATTGAACCTTTAGATCATTTCCAAGAAAGGCATGAGTAGAATCAATAGATGTCATCTTATATGGAAAATAATTATGAAATATCATTCAAAACTATTTTATGAAGAAAATATCCTTTTTTACTAAAAATGTATTTTTAAAACATAAAACCTTTTGAAAAAAATTTCTTTAAAAATATTTTGAAAACATAGAAAAATGTCTTGAAAATAATTTTGAAAACATTTTTCCATTGAAAAATTAAAAAATAAAAGGTTAAAAACATTTTGAAATCACTTTTCATTGAAAACATTTAAAATAATTTTCAAAATAACTTTAAAACTATTTTAATTTAATTTTTTTACGACATATAAAAAATATTGAAGACATTTGGAAATCCATTACATTGAAAACATAAAATGAAATAATGAGAACGTTTTAAAACCCATTTCATTGAAAATAAATTAAAAACTAGTAAAGAAATATTTAAAAAAAAATTAAACCCATTTATTTTGAAATTGTTTTAAAACTTATCAGTAATTATTGAAAACATTTTTAACCACTTTTTAAAAAACGTGGTTTGAAAGAAAAAATAGTTTTTATTGAAGAGGGATGTAAAGTAAGACTTTCTTAAAAACAAATTATTAACAATATTATGTACAAAAGAGTAGAAAAATGGTACCAATATGTGAATATATCATAATAACTATAAGAAATTAAAATTCATGAATATTCTTGAAATATGGATTATAGGATTTATATAAGGGAATCACAATCATAAACAATATTGAAAAGCAATGAGATTGTTTCAATAAACTCTTCTCACTTAGTAACGTTGAAACATACTCCCCATGTAAAAAAGTGAAATTAAATGAAGCTTAAAATATCATAAAAGAAAGGATATTAATGATATAACATGTAACATGCAGTATGTACACCTCATATAAAAAACTATAGGTGCATAACATAGTATGTTTCTAAAAAAAGGTTAATTGAGACAAAAATACCTTACCTATTTGGTAACTTTCGAAACATAAACCCCATGAAATGAAGATAATAGAATTGATATATAAATACCCATAATTTTATGTATAAGAATAATACCATAAATTAATGGGAATTGTGAACACCACACAGAAGGAATGAGGGGTGAATAAAGCATGTATCTCACATAAATAAAATTTGAGATGAAATACCCTTACCTTATGTCTTGAATCTCATCGTACTCTTTAAAACCACCAATATAATTAACATAAAATTTATTATAAATCTTTTTCAGGAAAATATTATTCTATCTAATACCATATATGGTTTGATAATGAGCTTCTATAACCCTCTTGTTAACAATCCTATATTAAGGTTTCACTTTTGGTAATATCTATTTTGTTCTTCGCATGTGTCTTAATTTGTTATATCTTCTATCCTTAGACATATATCATGCTTCCAAAATATGAACCATGATATAAATATCATTTATATTTATTATATTTTTATTATAATAATCTATTTAATATAAAATTAGGAAATTGAATACACTATTCATGAAGACGGTATGTTGTACATACGCTTAAACACTTATTTCATTTTCATTTTCGTATTGAAAGAACAAAATTAAATGACATATATGTATATATGTATATAATATCATTATAGTAGCATTATAATGTCATATTTACTATATAATTTCAAAAACCCCATCCTTAATACATTCCATGTAGTGTGTGAATGAATCACATTGCTTTGAAGGGGTGGTAGTCCACACATCATCAAACCAAACTGTCTTATTAACACAAAATGGAAGGTATAAATATATGTGTTGTAATTCCATGACCTGACCAATGAGCATCTAACCCACAAATAAACCGATCCACCCTGAAATGGATAAGGGCTGGTGACCTGTGATGAGTAGGAATATCCCAAAAATGGGAGGGATTATCCTAATGTACTTGTGCACACACACACAACTCTAAGCCACACAATGCTAAAATGTAAAACAACTAAAATAATTCATCCAATCATCTAAGATATCACAATTTTTTATGATAGTGAAAGTAATGTAAATAGAAAAATGGAAAAAACAAGCCCATCCAAAACTATAAAGAGTCCAACCTACTCCAAGGGTGAGGACTGAGTAAAAAAGTACGCTCCCAGTAAACACCTCAGCCTATCAAGCTCCAGCTACAATCCACCTACTCTTCATCTTCCTAGGACACCATCATAAGGGCCACCATCTACACAAGACATGAAATGTTCTGGAAAATCCTATGATGGGGTGAGTATAACAATACACAGTAGGACGCCACAAATACATGTAAACATTAAGGACCAAATTTGTTTAGATTAATATAATATGTAACACTGTATAACATATGAAATAAAGAAAAACCAAGATATACTTAGTAGATGAACAACAAAAATAGGTAGTCATAACTAACTACCATCCATGAGATTCTGCTTGATGTAATACTCATTTTGAGAGAACTCACTCTTTGAGTCGTGATATCATCAGAGACACTTGATGAAGTGGTATAGCTCATTTGGACCCTGTCCAAATAGAATGCACTAGTCAAGGAAGACTATGATACAAAGAGATGAGGTCATGCCCAGAACTACTGGGAGAAACCAAGAACCCAATCTTGATCAAAACTCTATTTAGGGGGTCATAAGTCAATGATTCCACAATCCCTATTGATGTGTCCTACTTTATGGCAGATCAACAACTTGTTTATGGAGTTCATGCTGATTCCACATACTCCACCTACGAATGATAGAGTATAAAACTCTAGTCTCATGGAGGGACACTCAAACTCTATATAATACTCAACCTCTAGAGGGGATCAAAATCTTGTGATTTTTATGTAATTCCATAATGTACCCTCAATGAAAATGACCAGGGGAATTCACTCAACCTATAGTTTTCCAAACATATAAAATAAAGATCCTAAAGAACATTTTAAGGGAATACACGGCGTGTCAAGCTACCCAAGTCTTTCCCATGTGGAAGATCCTCACACAACATTTTTATCCATATACATGTCATGTAGGATGAATACACGATATGTATAGACACATGGTTCCCTACCTGTTTCTTATGGTCATGATTGTGTACCAAAGTCGCGTCGTGTACCTATCCATTTATGTCAATCCATGTACGTTTCTAGGTACATGTCGTTCCCTCTGGCTATGCACTATAAAACATTTATGTGTACTCTCTAGAGTAAATGCCGAGTCCACTAGGAAGGGTCATATGTCATGTGATAGGGGTCACACATCATGTGATCCCTAACTCCACCCAAACCCTAGCGCTGCATCTAGGGGACCCACATGCCATGTAATCTGTGATTACACACCGTGTTCTCTAAGATTCTCTAGAACTGTCTTTCTTCCTTCAACACATCCCGACCTATGATCCACCTTTTATCTGGTGGTCGATTCACCACAAAATTGAAGATCCATCTTCATCCATTCCTTGTCATTGCAAAAAACTAGTCGTGTCTCTAGGTCTACTCCAAAAATCATATTGAATCGTCGTTCTTCATTTTGTACCAAATAACAAGATTTTGGGAATCATTTATCTTTTGAATCACTATGTATTCATAAATGAACCACCATTATTACATAACAATCCTTGATCAACAATATCAGATCATTTCCCCAAGAAATAGCTGTTCAATGATCAATGGATCTAGAATAGTTGAGTTGTGGTCCAAACAAAGAATGCATGTGATGAACATAAAACCAAGGGGAAGAAGTAAAAAAATAATAGTAAGGAACCTTGATTGATGTTTGAATTGATATTGATTTGATTCCATAAGATAAATAATTAAGTGATTCATATAAATTCTTCCATATAAAACCTACAATAAACCCTTCCCACAAGGATATCATTCCGCAAAACAATCCATTTGTTGATTTATTTGCATTCTTCATAGTAATTACGAATGGAGAATTCAATCAACTAAAACTTGTTCCCTACCTCAATTTTGAATTGATAATTGATGAGGAATGGTTTTCTTGTCCCCATTGATGAGATCCTCTAACTCTATTGGCATGATGATCCACAATCTGATTCAGACTTATTGTCATCCACCAAGAAAATCCTCTTCTAATGGAGTCTATATCTCCAGGACATAGTGGACAACCTTGACACAAAATTTTTATCTTTGAACATATAAGGGGAGAATGTATCAGCACTGAAGAAAAATAAAATAAAATATTCTTCGAATTTATTTTATCAATTTCTCGCCTAGGATAAAGTTTTCATAGAAGACTCACACCGACCATGGTTAGGTTTATCTTAGGGTAAAACTATCATTATAAACTCAATGCTTCCCGAAAATATTTGATATAAGAACTATTTTAAGAGTTATTCTACTTATTTAGTAAATCTATGTGTTCGTGATATTAAATGTTTTTGTATTTTTCAAACATTTATTCTAAACACATCGGGCCTCAGAATTAGACGCTGTCAGAGCATCTCAACTCAATAATAATCCATATAATAACAAAAAATAATACACTATGAATCTGAGACATTAAATTCTCCCCAACATGGGGATTTACATCCCATAAAATCCAAAAATGTCTAATCAAACCGATGAGGGTACTGGGCATAAATCTGAGCCTCCCTCTCCCATGTGCTTTCCCAGAGATTTCCATACTGCCACCAGACATGTACCAATGGAATTGATCATCCCTAAAACATCATATCCTATAGATCCTCTATATCCACTGGGTACACATTAAAAGTATCTTTGTATTTTATGTCTAGCTCTCCATATTCAATGACATGTGATGAGACATTAATGTACCTCCTCATCTATAACTTTTGGAAGATGTCATCTACCTAGTTTCACTACGGGTATAGAGCTAAGTTTTATGACACCTTGACAACTCTACACAGTATCTAAAAAGTGTCGATGAACCTCAAAGATAGCTTGTCGCTCTGACCAAATCTTCAAAATCCATCTCGACATGAAACACAAGAACACATGGTTTCTTTCATATAACTCCAAAGACCTCTGTCACATATCAACATAAGACTTTTGATGGATTTTTGAAGTCTTTATCCACTTATAGATGATCTGAACCTTATCTGTAGTTGTTATCACGAACTCCAGGCCCATTAGTGACAACTATCCTATAATAGTCTAGAAATGTAGTGACTTATAGGGTTTTCCATACAAATACATGAATGGTATCATTCTAATGGTGGAATGTTAGCTATTTGTTTACACAAACTCGGAAACTGGTAGGTGATCCTCCCAACTATTTCCAAATTCTAACATGCAAGCTCATAGAATTTCATCTAAAACTTAAATGGTTCACTCATTCTAGTTTTCATTTTGTGGGTGAAATGTTGTTCTCAAGTGTAACTGGGTCCCAAACACCTCATGTAGTTATTTCCGTAATTGGTATGTAAAGAGAGAATCATGATATGAAAATATCATTGATGGAACTCCATGGTGTCAAACTATATCCTGAACATTGAGGTGTCCCTATCTCTCTATTGAACTCTGCACTTAGATGTCTAGAAAGTGGGACAACATGGTGATTCACTATCCTATCATCCATTTGGAATTGTTTCCCCGGGATGTACATGGAATGATAATCACTAAGTCCATTGACACCCCATACCACTTCCATTTTGGAACATCAATGGGTAATGTTAAATATGCTAGAACTTGGTGTTCATACTTCACTTGAAGAAAAGTAAGGCATCGAGAAACAAACAATGCACCAATTTTATTCATCCCTGGCCACCAAAACTAATGTAGAAGGTCCTGGTACATATTTTCTAAACATGGATGTACCTCTAAATGGGTCAAATGAAACTATCTAAAAACCTCCTCCTGAAATGCCACTGGTACTACCCTGCATCCTTTGAAAAGAATGATGTGATCCCCACCTTTTGAATATCCATCAAGAGCATTACCTGTGGACATCTGAGCATGTAGGGACTCAAAATCTGTATACCCAATTCATTCCTTCCAAACTATCTATAATATTATAGGGGTGAAAACCATCGACTGTAGGTAAGATGATCCATTTCCATCCAAAAAGGATAACTCCAACGAGTCCAAATTCTCTGATGCCTCATTCAAAAAATCTAAACTAGATCACCTGCTGTGTGCATATACTACCATGTTCCCCTTCCTAGGATTATATAAAATCTCAAATTCATAGTCCAAGAGGAACTCTATCCATCACCTATGTCTCGTATTAAATACTTCTCAGATAACATATACGTGAGACTCCTATGGTAATAGAAGATGAAAAACCACTCGCCCATCAAGTATTGTCTTTGCATCTTTAAAGAAAAACTACCGATACTAACTCAAGATCAGGGGTCAAAAATTTCTAATCATGTGGCCTCAACAGGAATGAACCATAGGCATTCATTTCCATCCTCTAAATCATTACAAAACCAAGCTCAATTCCTGATGCATCGTAGAACACCACGTACTCAAAACCTTTCTCCGGTAAAATCAAGATGGGAGCACTCATCATCCTCTACCTCAGATCCTTAAAGAATTGGTGAAACTTATCTATCCACATGAAAGGCTTCCACTTTCCTGTTAAATCTATTGTGGGTGTTTCCACTCTAGATAATTATGGTAAAAACCTATTATAGTACCATGTCAATCCAAGGAAACTCCACACCTCAGTAACACTCTTGGGTGGAACCCAACCAAGAACTACCTCAAACTTTACAGGATCCACCATAACACTATCCTCTAAGATGATATATCCTAGAAAATAGTCCCCTTGGATCCAATACTGAACCCTCGAGAGATTAATATAAATTTGGTTCTCTTTGAGTGTGTCCAAGACCATCCTCAAGTGTCTCACATGCTCCTATTCATACGATGAATACAATATGATTTAATCGATGAAGAATACCATGAATAGGTCTAAGTAAGGCTAAGAGACATTGTTCATGAGTCCCATGAAAACTGATGGGGTGTTCATTATGCCAAACTGAATCACTAAGCACTCATAGTGACCATAAAAACATTTGAAGGACGTCTTCATCATATCAACATCACATACTCGTAGCTGGTGTTAGTCAGAAATCAGTTCAATCTTTGAGAACCATCTCGTCCCTTTCAACTGATCAAAGAGGTCATCGATCCTTGGTAGTGGATACATTTTCTTCTTGGTTACCTATTTTAAGTGTTGTAAATACACATGTAACCTAAAACTCTCATATACCTTTTTGCAAAACAAAACTACGGTTGCCAAGGGTGAAACACTTGGTATCATAAATCCCTTATTCTACAAGTTCTGAAACTGTACCCTCAGCTGAAGAAGCTCTATGGGAGGAATATGATATGAAGGTGTAGATATTGGGGTCGTATCAAGGTATAAATAATATATAAGTCAATCTCTCTTTGAAGATTTTAAAATGGAACATTTTTTGGAAATAAATCCTCATACCCTGCCACTACTGTAGAAAACTAAGGACTCATAACATCCACTACACTGAGGTTCAGGCTAGCCAAATAATGAGTAATTAGATGTACCCTCATACGTGGGATCCCATAAAATACTACCAAGATTTCCTTTTCACCAATAAATGGAAATTGGTCCCACCACTACGGACACACCACACTCTTCTCAAAAAAAAAGTCAATCTGAGCATGAACTATAGAAAACTAGTACATACTTAGAAAGGAGTTGTAAAGAATTGATGTTTTCACCAAGAGATCTCACCTAAAACTCTCACCTCCATGTGTTAGGTCACACATTTAGCACCAGTGTGTGATCATCAAGTCTACTTTTGTATGTTTCTCCAAGAAAAAGGGTCGAGACTTTGGTTAAACTGGAATCTCTGAGTCTCGAACATGATTTGGGGAAAGAAAATAATTAATACCACCTATATCTATCAAAACTACAGCTAAAATGGAAAATACATAGATCATAACTCATATCATATGCGGAGCCTCATGTTCATAGGCATCCATTGCCTATAGTTGGCCTCATCCCTACCCCCCATCTCCCTAAGCTTCGCGTGCACCAACTAGGGGTGGTTGTGGTAATAGTTCAAACCTCTGAACAACTCATGCTGCCCTACAATCCCCTCTTCCATGATTTCCATCATAAATAAAACCCTTCCCTTATCTATGTATTTATCTTGGCGGTCCCTTGACCATATCATGATTATCTATGAGACATGCCAAGAAATCTCATTCCAGATTTCCCTACCTATCGCAACAGAACATCTCATGTCCCTTGGCTAATTTGAGTCCCTCTGAGATCCCAATATTGCTAACCCTAATTCCTGGTATCATCTCATAAAGTATTTAACCCGATTGTATCCTTATGGAAATAATATTCAACCTTTTATCGACGTCTCAGCTACAGAGTGCCCACTTCTATCTCCCATGAATAATGGATACTCAGCTAGAAATCATTATTCCAACAACTCTTTCCCAAGTACCCCAGCATAGATAGAAATGCTTTTAGTTACCACTAATTCTCAGATGTTCCGGTACAATCCCATCTCGATGATCTAAACCCTGAATAACTGGTCCCATACCATATCCAAAGAGTAGCATGAGAGATCTATAAACATAGCTGAATACTCTGCCATGGTGAAACTACCCTACTACAGATGCAAAAGATCCAATATGCGTACCAATCACAATGTGGCTAGATAGAACTCCTCTATAAATATACACTTGATGTCTGTTTACTAGATTGCTTACCTGTCATGTGACTTAGCCACCAATATCCATCATCACCCCTTAGATCCTTGAATAAGACTCACATCAAGGACTAACATCAGATCAGCAGGCATACTCACAAGGGATAAAATGCGGGTGACTTCCTCCAGCCAATCCTCAACCATATAAGGTTCTGGCTCACCATAAAACCTAAAAGGTGACTACCACTGAAACTTGTGCAATGCACTCAACCTGTGCTCATGCTCATATGGTAGTGTTGTTAGTAGTTGATGCTCGATGGGTGATGGTATAGTTGGTAAACCACTCTAAGGTTCAATCTCTGTTACAAGCCCATGTTCTAATACCTCATCCCTGGGCGGATCATCATCGTGACCATGTGGAGGAATCACGGTTAGATATTTATATAGAGGCATCCTACAATAAAACAATATGTACCCAATTCCATATAGTATATTTGGGGACCAGACTCAAGAAGGACATAGAAAACAAAAAAATCATATATTATGTGTGTACCATGTTTTTCAATACAACTAGTGTCTTCATGTACTATGTTGAAAAGAAGGTGATTAGAGTCCTGGTGTATGGATATGTCAGTTTCCACACCAACACTGGAGTGCCGGGCTGAAAGTTGAACTCAATGTAATTAAAAGTGTTTCCCAGAATCAACCTCATAGACTCCTAGTACTACGTAGTACTAACCTTTAAAATATAACTCTTTCATGATCCAACCTTCCATGGTCCAACCTGTGACTACCCCAGGACCACCTCTAATAGGTCAGGGGCTAAATACCAGCACTGACTAGGCATATCCCCTAAATGGGAGGAATTAAACTAAGGGATCTATACACACACACATATCCAAGCCACAGAATTCTGAAATGTAAAACAACTTCAAGAATTCATGCATACAACTAATATCCAATAAAAGAGTACAATAGTGAAAGTATTATAAACAAAAAGTTATCCTAAAACATGACCAACCAAAACAACTAAGAATCCTTCTTACTATAAGGTCAATGAATAAGTAAAAATTTATACTCATATTAAACACCTAAATTTGTCAAGCTCCTATTATGCTCCACCCACTCCCAGTCCTCCTAGGACACTGTTGAAAGGGTTACTTTCTGCACAAGACATGACACGAGCGGGAAGATCTAATCTAGGGGTGAGTATAACAATACTCAATAGGACACCTCGAAAATACATAAACAGAAATCACCTTTGAAGTAATCTCAAAACAATATGTAACACTGTATAACATATATAATAGAAAAACCCAGATATCCTTAGGAGAGACACCACACTATCAGGAACTCCTAACCAACTATCATCCACTTCATCATTCTTAAAGCAATGCTCATTCTGGATAACTCACACCTCAATCCATGATATAATCGGAGACACTCGACAAAGAGTTTAGATCATTTTGGCCCCTCTAAAATAGAATCCATTGGTCATGGAATACAATCTTACATAGAGAGTAGGTCACACTCAGAACCCCTGGGAAACACCATGAACCCAATCTGGATCAACCCTCTACATAGGGGATTATATGTAAAAGATTTTATAAACCCTAATGGTGTGTCCTTTTAGATGGAGGACCAACATCCAACTCAGGTAGTTCATTCTGATTCAACAAACTCCAATAAATGATGATATAGGATCACATTCTAGTCTCACGGAGGGACACTACAACTCTATTAGAGACTCGGCCTCTAGAGGGGATAAAAATAAAGTGATGTGGATGTAATTCCACAATCCACCCACTAGGTAAAATACCAAGTAAATTAACTAAACCTATACTAGCCCAAAATAATAAAATAGAGATCCTAAAGAACTCTTGAAGGGACTAAACGGTATGTCCCATGGTTTACACAACATGTCCATTTATCCCATGTGTTTCCCTTATGAAAGATCATCACACGACATGTAGTCTCTAAACACATGCCATGTAGAATGACTACACGTCATGTAGATAAACACAGTTCTCTACCTGTGTCACCTAGAACTGTTTGTGTACCGAATCCTTTCTCTTCAACCCATATGTGTTAGCCATGTCGTGTTCATGTCTATGTACATGCGGGACATCTGGTCATGTCCTATTGCTTGTTTCCATGTACTCTATAGAGTACATGCTGATTCAAATGGAGAGGGTTGCATTCCTTTTGACAGGGGTGCCACATCATGTAATCCATAACACTGGTCACACCCTAATGCTAAATCTAGGGGACCCACATGCTGTGTAACCCTGGATTACATGTCATGCTCTACAGGATTCTCTAAAACTGTCTTTCTTCCTCCGCATATCCTGAGCAATGCTCCGGCTATGATCCAATGGATGATTCTCTATGATATCGATGATCTAAGTTCACCCATGCCTTTTCATCACTGCACAACACATCCCATCACTATATCTCCTCAGAAAATAAGATCAAACATCTATTCTTAATTTTACGCCAAATAAAGCAATTTTGGGAACCATCTATTGTCTAATTCACTCAATCTCCATATTGTTTCCACCATCATGACATGATGGTCCTAGGTCTATGATATCAGATCATTGTGCCATGAAACAGGTGTGCAATAATCGATTGATCGAGAATATTTGAGTCACAGACCAAAGGAAGAACACCTACGTTGAACATTGAATCAGGGGACAAAAGAACAAAAACAAACAAGATGAATAAAAATCATTCGACGATCATGCCGATATGGATTCATTTTTGTATAATAAAAAATTAATAAATTCATATAAATTATCCATTATTAACCCCTCAATAAACCCATCCAACATGTTGATCAATCCATAAACCAATCCATTTTTCTATTGATTTACATTCTTTTTAGGAATTATGAATATGGAAATTCAATAAATTGAAGCATGATCCCTACCTAGAGTTTGGATCGATCATTGATGAGGAATGGTTGCATTGTCTCCATTAATGAGATCCACCAACTCTGTAGTCATGATGACCCATTATCTGATCAGGATCTATTATGGTACACTAAGAATGTCCTCCATGAATGGTGTCTAGGTCTCCAGGGTTTAGCAGACAACCCTAAGAAAAAATACTTATATATGAACCTATAGGGGGAGTTAATCGTTTTGATGAATAAAAGTAAAATAAAATTTTTATTTAATTTATTTAATCAATTCCACATACTAGTATCTTTTTCAAATAAGACCCATGCCAATTAAGGTAAGGTTGCGCCTAGGGTAAAATCGCTATTCAGAACTCAACATGGCCCTCAGATTTTAGATCCAGACACCCATTTATGATTTATTCCACTTTTTAGGAAAAAATTATTCTTTTTCTATTAAATATTTTAATATATTCAAACATTTATTTCGGGCACACCGAGCCTTGGAATTGAACGTTGTCTCAGTGCCTTGTCTCTAAAATAATACATATAATATCTAAAACAATTCAATGGAAAATCTAAAAATTTACTTGTAAAATAATTATATAATCTTAAAGAGATGATAAATATAATATATAACAAATATAAATAGATTTTTCTTCATAATGTCCACCATGAGAGGTGGTAAGGAAAAATAAACAATCATAGTTTAGTAAGGTGGTTGTTCTTCATACACATAAATTGTGGGTTCGTTACCCATTTGATGGAGGTGTGTGTAATTTTAGGTATAAAATTTATCATAACAAAATAATATATTATTTATTGTACTGGTTTTTTCCCATGTAATAATAATATTTGAGTGAGTGGGGAAAGAAAATAAAAGAAAGGAGTTTGAGGGAAGATGTTACTTCTTAATCAAGTAACTCATTTTGGTTTTTTCCAAAAAATCCTCCTTGGATTTATTCAAACCCAAAGGGAGGCTTAAAATGAAGGTAGGGATGTTTGGAGACTATTTGGTTTGAGTTTTGGTGATCCAAAGTCGCTTGAAAGGAATGAGGAAGGGGTATTGTACTTGCCTTTTTATAGTGGAGGGGGAGTGTCACTATTGTAGATACCAAAATGTATTCAATAATGGGAGGTCTCCCTTAAATAATATGCCTAAAAATGGAAGAATAATGGATTAATGTCAATATATGGTAGAAAAAAATATACACCACAAAAAATATTTTTATTTCAATATTTTGGTTTCTAATCTTCTTAGATTCCCCAATTTCATCATTTTGGGTTTTAGTAAAGAATGACATTTTATAACCTATGTAATATAACCCTTAAGAATAAAATAAATTGAGATTTATTATATAATATATATATAATTAACTATAAATATGATACCAAATTTAAATAAAAAAATCTATTTTTTTATAATTAATTTTTAAAAACAATGCACGTGACACTCAAAACACTACTTAAACTGAGGTCGTGCTAACAATATTTTTACAATCTATGGGTCAAAATGTTAATTATAAAAGATCAATTGGTCCATTAACATACTATATATTGTATTTTTTAAAAATTAAAAATCACTAGGATGAATATATTATTTTTATTAATTTTAAATCATTTAATAAAATATAATTTATTTTAAACTAAATATAATGTCAATTTTGACATTATTTATTTAATTTTAATTTTAATATATCAAACTAATATTGAAATTAAAATAAATTAAATTTATAGATTTATAATAGGGTATATTAAACATCAAAAATAATAAAATAAAATAATCCAATAAATTCAATTCACTTCACTTTTAACATTCATAGTATCGTTTATTTTTGTTAATTACTAACTAAATAATCACTACATTAGCATTTGGTATGAAATTTAAGTAACTAAATCATATCTAAAAATATTGATAATTTATTATGATAAAAATAACATATTTATATTTAAAAAGGATGTCAACAACCAAAAATATTATTTATTACATATCTCAATGTTATGTTAATGTTAAAGTTAAGGACAGTTCAATTTTTGACTTTTCCCTTAACCTTTTATGTTGGGCACTTACAATCAATAATATCCCAATAACCCATAAAATTCAAAAAATGACGGGATATGGTCAATTTATTATCATCCCATATATTTTTTACAAGTTTCTTGGTCATTCTGGTGCTTAGGAATAAGGTTATGTCCCAAATTAAGTGGAATCATACCTTAATCACTATGATTAATTTCAATCAATTTTAAAAATCATTTTTTGTAAAAACATACGTTGATCTTATTTAAATAAAAATTTCATACTAATTAAAATATTTTATTTCATATTTTAAAATTTCTTTTCATAGAATTTGGAAAATTATATTTAACACTAATCCAATAGATGTGGCGAGAAAGAGGGTTTTTAAAGTAAAAGACATTTGAATGTTTAATAAGTTTTTATATCTAATTTCAAAATAAAAACTGACCTAAATGACTTAATTGGATTAATATATTCATAATTGATCTACTTAGACTTAAAAACCCAATTTAAAATATAATTTAACTCTAATCATTATTTTAAAGAAGTCCTCTTTTAACTAAATTGCTAGAATTTTTACTATTCACCAAAAAATGAAACTTCTCAAAAAAATTCAAAAATTCACCATAAGATAATTTCAACATTATGAATTCAGAAATTATGTTCATTTTATCAAATTAAATTTATATTAGTGTCAAAAATTAATATTAATATTGTTCACAGAAGGGCATAAAAAGAAGTTTCTTCAAGAAAATATTATTTAAAAACAAATATACACTTTACCAAAAAAAAATTATATTTCTTTCTGAATATGATTTATTTATTTTGAAAAACTATAATTAATATATGAAAATTATTTATTAATATTTATATTACTATGTTTAATTTCTTGTTTATAATTATCACATTTAAATAATTATAACAATAAAATGATGTTTCTTAGAAACTCAATGTTGCATATAACATATGCCAAGTCGGTGTTGCATGTAGCGTAAGCCAAGTAGGATCCATATGAAAGTAATATTTGACATAATGAAATTATATAAATCAATGAAAATTAATTCTTTTAATGAATTAAGAAAAAATTCCAAAAACCTCATGTTGTTACATTTTTAATATATATCATGATTGATATAACCAATATATTGGGATTTCAAGTGGGAAGTCAACACACACAAAATCCTCTCATTAAATTATTCATTATAGATCCTTAATATAACCCTTAAAGTACTCAAAAATAACCCTCTTTATTGATACCATTCCCATGTCACACTTACTCTATATTTCTATGGTATCAAACTCATTCACATGGTGAGTTTAGAAAACCCTACAATGAAACCCAGGATAAATACAAATATAGACACCAAAAAAATATGATTCATAAAATGCCTATAACATCTAAAAAATACACCATCGTTTTCCTAAAAAATTAAATAAATGAATTGGTAAGTTCACTAAACAAATTATTAACATTAATCAGTGTATCATAAAATGGTATAATGCTTCATTATCCTAATTTAAACATAATAAAATAAATACCTACCCATTGATGTGATTCTAACAACATCTTATGGAATCACATATTGTAATCTAAAATATACCAAAGATGAATCAATGAAGAAGTAAAAAAACAGTGTATAGAAGCACTAATGGGAAGAAAGTTCTAAAAAATAATTTATGATACTCTAGAGTTCTATTATTTAGTAGGGACAAGAGGAGGGGAGGATGATATAAAATTGAAGAAAACCCATTGTATTCATGTTTCTAGACCAAAGTGACTAAAATAAACCCTTTAGTGGTTAAAATAAAATAAATGAAATGAACCCATTTCCATCAATTAAAAAAACTAGTAAAATGATATTGGAAAGTTGATGGACCTCCATAACTTATATAGTGGCCGACAAAAAGTCTAATAAAGCTCATAAAACTCTTGGTGGATATCCATCAGAGATGCCCCCACTTGTTGGAAACTTGAATACCAAGTGAATCTAAATTGGGTATCTAGTGGCCTAATTCCACCACTAATTTTGAATTTATTTATTCTAAAGATAAAAATTTAAATAATTTTATTTTCCTACCAAATTACCATCTCCAAAAACTCAATTTAAACTTCCCAAAGCATCCAAAAATATTTCCCACTCAATCGAAAAAAATTAAATACCATATAATTATAATTTAAATTCCAAATTTAAATCCTTAATAACCCATTAAATAAATTAAAAAGACCATGGGAAATTACACTACTTAGTACACTAATTCATCCATAATCTTAAATACCTCAAAATTTACAACAAACTTTAAAGAAAACTTACTGCCTCATCCAAATTTTAATTTTTTGTATCAAGGGGAGTCTTTAAAAAATCACATTCATACAAAATATATAAATTTAACTATCTTCTCATCCTATTGGAATATTATCTAGATATTTTATGTAACCTTCATATTATTTAGAATCATTTGTATTTTATTTATCACATATAGTAAAAAATCTACTTCAATAATCATTATCTCACAAATGTAAAACCTGCATCAGGGAGATTTACAATGTTTATCATGTAATGGATCAATTATCTCTACAAAAATTATGAAATTATAATGTTATTTTACCTAAAATCATCCAATTAAAAACACTTCACTAATTTTCCAAAAAAATCCAAAATTCATTCCCTTTATATATTCTCCCACATCTTAGTCAACTACTTAATTTATATATCTTTCTATGGGTGGAATATAGTGATAAGGCACAATAGGGTACCGAATTATGTTGAGATCCCATATCTATCCAATATTTAAAAAATGGACTATATTCAAAGAATATATTTAAATAAAATCTATGAAATCCCACCACATCTTAAATATAAATTCTTGCTCAATGATCCATAGAGGTTGATTTATTAGTCAGTAATTAATCAGCTAAATGAATCAATCTATTATCCAAAAACCAAATAGATCATACTATAAGATCTTGACCTTTTTTGGTGTTATCTCAGGAATTTTTACAGGTAATCTTATGCCACATGTTGAGTACATTTCGATTGGGTTTTACGTTATGATGTGTTTGGGTGAATTTCAAGAAACAATGGAGGAAAGTGGGATGTGCATGGTATGCTCAAAGTTAGTGAAAACCATGTGTCCTAGCCTTAAGAACCATAAAGACATAGGGAATGGGGATTTGCATTACATTGGGATTTTTTTTTCAAATAGTTCAATCTAAAATTATAAACTATGAAACCCTAAGAAAATAGGTACATGTTTGGTGCACAATTAGGTAAAATTATGCATACCTACCCAGGAACTATCCACGATATTTTTAATGGCATGAAAATTCATTTTTAATTCCCCAGAACCCCTAAAACTCTGTAAATTCAACACAAACTTAAACCCTTAATATTTTTAATTATTTTTCATATTTTTGTTGGGATTATAAGCATATCTAATCTTCATTACTTTCTAATCTAAGTTTTAATCGAAAATCTTCACCTCTCTCAGTAAGTGGATCTTATCCCATTTCTTTCCCATTCACCCTCATCCCTTATCTTGTTATTTTGGTGGTATGTTATCTTATTTTTTTTCAAGATATAGATCTATATATGATGAATCTCGATCTAGTTTTTCAGATAAAGATCTATAATTAACAAATCATGTGTTGGTTAATCTTGATTTAGGGTTTTAGAACCAGATCTAGAACTACATAATTGTTCTAGTCAATATTTGGGGAATTTCATTGGGTGATCATACATCAATGATTCGAGGAAGGTGGACTATTATTTAGTTCCAAAATTCATGATATTAATTATTTTCATGTTATTGTATAAATTTTTGGGGTTCATTTAGAAATTATAATGCCAAAATTGAATTTATTAATGTGGTTAATTAATTAGTTTGGGAAATTGGGGTTTTAAATGAGCAATAAAATTATTTAACCAAGATAATTAATTAATAAATTAATTATTGGAGTATTTAACTTTGGAATTCAAGTTAGTTATTTTTTGGGTTAATTATAGAAATGTTTAATATTTAATTGAGGGTAGTTAATTGTTGAATTGTAAATTGAGAATAATTAATTAGTGAATTAATTATTTGATGTTGAGTTTGTAAAATGGTTTCTTAACTATTGAACTAATTAATGTAAGATATGTGATTAATTAATTGGTGAATTAATTAATGCAAAAGATGTGGTTAGTAAATTTTTGAATTAATTAAACGAAATTAATATAATAAATTAATTGTTGAATTAATTAATAGACTTGGATTAATTAATTAATTAATTAATTAATGGATGTTGTGGTGGTTGATTTTTATAAGAGTATTAAATTTGTCTAATATTGGTTGATGTGAAAATTTAAAAACATGTGATAATGAGATATAAGTAATATTGTGATGTGTTATGATATATATGCATGGTTGATAAATAGGGTGCTATACATGAGGATCTATGCAAATAATATATATGCATAGTTGATAAATGGGGTTCTAGGAATGAAGATCTACACCAATAATATATATATATGAATAGTTGATAATTGGGTTTCTAGACATGAAGATCTATGGAAATGATATATATTCTTGGTAGACAAATGGGGAGGTAGGCATGATGACCTATTCCAATGAAAAATATGCATGGTTTATAATTGGGGTGTTATATATGACATTCTATGCATATGATATATATGAATGATTGATAAAAAGGGTATTAGACATAGCGGTCTATGCCCAAAAAACTGGCATTAGACTATGGTTACAAGTGGTTCTAATAATGAAATTAATGAGACTAGGATAATTTAATACCATGTGCTACATTGAAATGTGAGATGGATATGTAACATAGTTTAGACCCGGTGCGAGCCAAAGAAGGTATTGTGGTACGAGTGTCCTTGAGAACCTAGTGGCCTATGTAGTTTAATAAATATTAATTGAAAATTTGATAAATATTTATTATGAATTGAAATTATTTCTTTATACAATTACATACACTTTTTATTGACTGTATTTATTTTAGGCAATGTTGGTGGGGACTTACTGAGTTTTACTGACACCCTACTCAAGAGGCCTAATCAATACTCGAAAAGTCTTTATTGTTGTTGGATAGTTTATTGACAAGGGAATTGTGTTAGATAATTTATTTGGGGATGGAGCATGGTTGAGGGAAACAAATATGGTTTGGGACCCTATGGGAGTCCTCATTTTTAATCTTTTGGGATTTTATTTTAGACACCAGAAACATACATTATCATGGAATGTCTTCTTATTTAGTTTGGAAATTGTTTATCCTACTTTTATTGTCTTGAGATATTGGTATTGGTTTTGGTTATATATATATTATTCCTCTATTATTTATTGTTTTTGATGGGGTATTACTCTGATAAAAGAGTGTATAGTCTTCCCATTATCGAATTATCAAATGCTTACTACTAATTAGTAGCCTCTGGAATATGGGGAGGCGTGATTTAGGTCATGTGACCGATGGGGTAGGGGAACTTGTAAAGACCCGTAAATCTCAAAGAAATTTTTTTTCTTAATTTTCTTTGGAATTTTACAAGAATGCAGTTTCAAACGGCACCTGATTCCGAGGCCCGGTGTGCCCGGAATCATTTTCCGAAGTTTGGCTCGAGTACGTTCAGTGAACGGACGTGCGGGTTTTTCTAACTTTTGAACTGGTGCTCGGAATCGAATTCGGAGGGCACCGATGGAATCGCAGCGTTGGTAATTTCTTAGAAACGCCTCTTCCGGAGTTGCGTTTTCTCGGGTGTGGTTTTTAATTTTTGGGCTTAATGTTAAGAAATAAAATAAATTGTAAGACAAACTTTATTTTATTTCACTTAAGCCGCTTGGAAGCCACTTGAGGCCACTTAAAGCAGCTTAATCTGAGTTGATGCGGATAGGGTGCTATCCAGAAATATCCTACCCTCTTGGTAGGATATTTGTGAGGTGGGGCCCGCACGAGCCCCACCGTTTCTTTCCGCTACGTAACGCACCCGCGAAAACCCGTCATTATGAAAGTCAATTGACGCGTTTTCTTAATTTATTAATGCACCAATTAATTGGGCGGTTTTATTCATTGAATTAATTCGATGAATTAATTTAATCATTTCTTAACCTGTTTTCAATCCGTTGGCGTAATAATAAAATAAGACCAACACACGACTTCTGGAAAAAAAATGCTCGTTGAGAGGTTTTGAAAACTTTGTGCCTTAATCCTCCTTCGCAAAGAACACAAAGAACGCGAAGAACGCGAAGAACTCGAAGAACGCCGTCACCCTCAGAGATTCACTATGCTTCTTCCGAGACGTTCTTCCCCGCAACGATCTCTGATCACCAACTGCTTGAGGTAGGAGGTTTCGGGTTTCTTTTAAATCTTCTTTGTGGTTTATAACAACACATGGATTTAATCGATATAATTAAATCTTCACGTTCTTGAACCTCGGAGTTCTTCGACACATCACCGTTTTCCGCGACGACGCGACGCCCTTCCGCGATGACGCGACGCCTTTCTGCGACGACGCGACACCCTTCCACGACGCGACGATCGCCTCCTTCCGTAGCGATCAAATCCGCGAAGAACGCGTGTGCAACGACTTGACAAGGTAGGGATTTTATTTTGGAAATACATTTTTATATCCCCGTGATTGTTTCTTTTAAAACAAGAACTTGGATCAAGTGCAATTTTAAATTATTAAAATTGTTTTGATACGTTTGTCATGTGTTGATTTATCCTGTCGATTGATACCGTCTAACGCGGAGTGTGCGGGCCAAACAAACACGGCCCGACAACCCTCTGACGTTCTTCGTTGTTGTGTGGATTTGGCAGGCGATGACAAAACGTGCCGCAAAGGCAATTTGATGATTCCGCAGAGAAGAACGGGTCTCGGGAGGAGCAGCGGCGCAGACGGGAAGGAAAACGGACCACCAGAGCAACTCCGGTGGCCCGCGGAAGTCTCCGGCGGCGCGGGTCGCCGCCGCCGGCGGCCAGCGGACCCGTGGCCGCGCGGGTCCAGCTCGCCCGCACGGGACGCGACAAAAGCTGCGTCCACTGATGTCCAGCGCGACCCCTCGAGGACCGCGGCATCCTCATCCCGCGGGGGCGGCGCCCCGCGGCTGCCGCGCTCAGCCGCTCGGCCGAGCCGAGCAGGGCCGGTCAGACCGGCCGGGCCGCACCCTGGCCCGACCGGACCGGGTCCAGCCGGGTCGGACCGGGTCGGGTCGACCCGGTTCGGCCGACCCGGGGGGGGGGGGGGGGGGGGTCGGCCCGGGTCGGCCCAGACCCAGACCCCCCGTCTTCGGGCCGTTTTCGGTCTTTTGCCCATAACTTGAGCTACGGGCCTTTGAACGACGCGTCGTCAGCGGCGATGCGATCCTTGGATCGAGGTAGTCATATCGGTATATCGCACTCAAGGTTTCAGAATACTTTGGGTTCGGCCGGGTTGGTTCGTACACGAAACCAACCGGGCCCTCGGAGCGGAAACGCTCATATCTTGAGCTCCGGACGTCCGATTGACGTGCCGTCGACTTTGGTGGATTCCTCTAAGTGAGACGGATCTTTTGGCATACTTCGCCCGAGGTTTGGACGTAGGTAGATTACGGTCGGGTTGGTTTGCCTTAAAAACCAACCAGGCCCCTGGGACGAAAAAGCCAATAACTCTGAGTCCGTGCGTCCGATTGACGCGCCGTCTGCGACGTTGAGTTCCTATTGACGATACGGAACTTTTGGATACATTATCTCTAGAATTTGAGTCATTTGATGTATCAGCCTCTCGGCTCGTGGAGCGGACCCTCCCGAATGAGCTTGCTGTGTGAGGGAACTTTAGAGCTGGCTGCTACTGCTGCTGTGACGACGATGACTGTATAGAGATCCTCAGTAGATTCGATGACGACGATGATGAAAACCGTACGGGAATCCTCCGTGTTTTCAGAAGTGACCACTACGGTACATCTTGGGATACATCAACTCTGGACAATATGTTAGTTGATGCATCAACCTCTTAGCTGGTGGAGTGGACCCTCCCGAAACGAGCATGCTGTGTGCGGAAACCCTAGAACCGGTTGAGACTTGACAACTGCTGATCGAACGACTCGGTGTGTTACAGATAGCCCGACGGAGGTGCGCTTGGTTGTAGCGGCACAGGGGAGTGCTTGGTTGTAGTGGCAGACCCACGACATAGGAGCGCTTGGTTGTAGCGGCACAGGGGAGCGCTTGGTTGTAGCGGCAGACCCACGACAGAGGTGCGCTTGGTTGTAGCGGCACAGGGGAGCGCTTCGTTGTAGCGTCAGACCCACGACAGAGGTGCGCTTGGTTGTAGCGGCACAGGGGAGCGCTTGGTTGTAGCAGCAGACCCACGACAGAGGTGTGCTTGGTTGTAGCGGCACAGGGGAGTGCTTGGTTGTAGGTGAAGACCCACAACAGAGGAGCGCTTGGTTGTAGCGGCAGACCCATGACGGAGGAGCACTTGGTTGTAACGGCACGGGGGAGCGATTGGTGGTAGCAGCAGGCCCGTAGTACCCGATAGTTGGAGAACTACAGCAGTCCAAGGTAAGAGGGAAGCGCCTGGTTGTAGCGGCATAACCACTACACTTGATGGAGAAGGAGTTTCCCAATAGCTTTGGGTTCAACTTCATGATCGAACCTGTGTGAGCTGAATCCTGTTTTCTTTTCTGTGTGGATTGTGTTGTGCTATCCTGTGTGTATTACGTTTTTCTTTCCTGTGTGGAATACGTATACTTTCCTGTGTGGACTGAGTTGTACTTGGGCTCGGAGGTTGGAGCGTATTGGAACTGTTGACTTAGGTATATGTATGGGCATATACCTAAGCAGTGTCGGTTGTTACTTCGTGATTGTATCTTTCCTTTGTGGTTTATCCTTTGTGGATTTTGGGAGACCCTCGGGGGTCTCGGGGTCCCTACTGAGTATATTATACTCACCCCTACATGGGCTATGCCCGCACTACGTTGTGTTGGTTGCAGACGACGGACAGTGTTGATCGTGGTTGAGGCTTGCAGAGCAGGACGGTACCTGGAGGAGGACCACTGGGTGGGACGTACTCGGAGCAGACGGCGGGACCCGAGGAGCAGTGGAGCTATCTGTACCCACCCTTCAAGTGGGATTCCCAGTGGACAGCTCGGCGTAGCGGCTTTTACCTTTCAGTTGTTGTTTTCCCTTTTGAGTTGTACTTTACTTTCAGTTTGGGTTTGTATTCTGGCCCACTTACTTTCCGCACTTGTAGTTGTACTCTGTTTTTACTTAGTGATTACTTTTTTCCGCTTGCTTACTCTGAGGTGCTTGTTTACTTTACAAAGGAAATGCCTTCCCTGTTTATCGGGATTTACGCCTTGGTGCTAGTCGCCAGCCCCTGGCCTATGGAAGGCGGGCTTGGGGTAGTCATGACACGGGCCCCGAGGATGGGTCGTGACAAATTGGTATCAGAGGTGGTCGGTTCTACCGCAAACTCTGATCTTTCTTCTATGTGAAGTAATAGTGTTTAGCGTATTGGGTGTGGCTATCAGTCCAGGGAGTCCAGTGTTGGTGCGGCGACCGACGTATCCGTACACCAGGACCCTGACATCTGATTTCCGACATAATGCACGAAAACATTGATTTCATGTGTGTTTCAAGTTTTATTTGTGATTACTTTAAGTCAGCTCACCAGGTATACTATTCTGACCGTGGCGCACCTGTTTCCTTTTCAGGATGGCCCCACGATGGCAGCCAGCTAGGGTTCCGAGCGATGTGCGTTGCGAGAGCCCACTGAGCGTCGAGGACTCGGTACATGGCCCTTTGACAGCTGAGGCATTGGCGGTACCTATACCCGCCGAGCCACCGATGCTACCAGCCCCAGCCGCTGACGATGCATGTCGCCTTAGTGCACTGCATGAGTTCCAGCGCCAGCGACCACCCAGGTTCCGCGGGGAGATGGACCCTCAGGCCGCCGAGGATTGGCTGGAGGCAGTTGTACGGGTTTTCAGATTAGTGAGGACACCAGCAGACCTCATGGTGATTCTCGCAGCGAACCTCCTGCACGCGGCAACAGGTAGATGGTGGAGCTTGATGCTCCAGGTGCACGACGAGACATCTCTCCTCTGGACGGACTTTGAGAGTATCTTCCGCTCCGAGTTCATCCCAGCCACCCTCCGAGCGGTGCGCATCCAGGAGCTACTACAGCTACGGCAGGGCAGCATGATAGTGGCCCAGTACTCGGAGAGATTTACTGATCTCTCACGCTACTCCACAAATATGGTATGGGACCCATTCTTCCGGGCCCGGACCTTCGAGCAGGGACTGAGGCACGAGATCAGGGCTTGATGATCTCCCTCAACATTCCGACTCAGGCAGGGGTGTTGGAGCGAGCCCTCTTAGTGGAGAGTTTCCTTGCTGAGCAGTCTCCAGCAGCAGGACCCACCACTTGCCGGCATGTGGTAGAGTCTTCTACAGCGGGCAGTAGACAGATGACACAGGGTTCCAAGAGGACTAGACCTACAGGTGGTCGACAACATGACTCTGGATCGTTTGTGCGAGGCACTCGGGGTGGAAAACGACTTGCCATGAGAGGGCAGTGTTACTCCTGCGGCAGGATTGGTCACATGGCTCGTCACTATCCGACCCGCCATACAGATGACCAGCAGATGGACGAAGGGCCCCCCAGGCAGAGGCATAGGTTTGATCAGGGCGGGCCGCAAGGAGCAGGCGACCATGGCAGGGGAGCTAGCCGTGCAGCTGGAGGTGGACGACGCTTCGGGGTGTTTCCACCACCACCACCAGGAGGTCCACCCTGACCGCAGGGGACATGAGGGCATGGGAGAGCTCAGCTTCAGGCAGCTGAGGCCTACGATCATGGAGCTCCGGGAGCAGATGGACAGGAGAGGGACTAGCTCCAGACCTGGAGACTTTTGTTCATGTTGCTTCTAGTTTTGTTGATGTATGTTTGTAGATGCTTTGTGTCTTTGTACTTGAGCTGCTGTAATAAAAGACACCTTTTCTTGTGGCATTTACTTCCCTGTCCTCTCTTGTGATGTTACTAAGAGGTTCCGGTTTAGACTGTTGACTTGACCCTCACTTGAGAGATACCTACTGGAGGAGACCCAGTTACCACACACTGATGCGGACAGTGTGACTCAACCCTTGGAGTCGAGAGTAACGGTTGGATCTCTTGGTAGTAGCATCGAGGCCTTATAACATCATCCTTGGTATGGGTTAGTATCATCCATGTCGGGATTGACTGTATTAGGGAAAGAACGTGGTTCATCCCGGGGATGAGACCAGATTTCTCTTATCGGCAAAGAAGAAATCTCAGCAGCTCTTGTAGGACCAGAAGGGTCCAGGTCATCCATGAGCGGATGAGGACAGCTCAGAGCCGACAAAAGTCTTGTGCTGACAGAAGTCAAAGGCCACTAGAGTTTGAGGATGGTGACCACGTCTTCTGGCGTGTCTCACCTTGATGTGGATTACGAAGATTTGGCCGAGGCGGCAAGTTGTCTCCACGCTTCATCGGACCTTTCCAGGTCCTCAGCAAGATTGGCGAGGTGGCTTATCGCCTGGCTCTACCACCTCAGTTGCACCGGCTGCACGACATCTTCCACGTATCTCAGCTGAGGAGATATTTGCACGACCTATCACACTTCATTGACCATGGGAAGATGGACGTTAGTGATGGGGCGACTTTTGCGGAGGTACCAGTGGAGATCGAGGATCGACATAAGCGGGTCCTACGTGGACGATCGATTCCTCTTCTGCGCATCAGATGGAAGCACGAGAACCTCCAGGAGAGCACTTTGGAGCGGGAGGCTCAGATGCGTGCTCAGTACCAACTTTGTATCAATAAGTTTGTGGTGAATCTTTACGGGGACGTAAAGCCCTATAGGGGGAGTAATGTAAAGACCCGTAAATTTCAAGGAAATTTCTTTTCCATAATTTTCTTTGTAATTTTACAAGAACGCAGTTTCAGACAGCACCTGATTCCGAGGCCCGGTGTGCCGGGAATCATTTTCCGAAGTTTGGCTCGGGTACGTTCAGTGAATGGATGAGCGGGTTTTTCTAACTTTTGAACCGGTGCTCGGAATCGAATTCTGAGGGCACCGATGGAATCACAACGCTGGTAATTGCTTAGAAACGCCTCTTCTAGAGTTGCGTTTTCTCGGGTGTAGTTCTAAATTTTTGGGCTTAAAGTTAAGAAATAAAATAAATTGTACGACAAACTTTATTTTATTTCACTTAAGCCGCTTGGAAGCCACTTGAAGCCACTTAAAGCAGCTTAAGCTGAGTTGATGCGGATATGGTGCTATCCAGAAATATCCTACCCTCTTGGTAGGATATTTGTGAGGTGGGGCCCACATGAGCCCCACCGTTTCTTTCTGCTAAGTAACGCACCCGCGAAAACCCGTCATTATGAAAGTCAACTGACGCATTTTCTTAATTTCTTAACACACCAATTAATTTGGCAGTTTTATTCATTGAATTAATTCGATGAATTAATTTAATCGTTTCTTAACCTGTTTTCAATCCGTTGGCGTAATAATAAAATAAGACCAACAAACGACTTCTGGAAAAAAATGCTCGTTGAGAGGTTTTGACTACTTTGTGCATTCATCCTCCTTCGCGAAGAACGCGAAGAACGCGAAGAACGCGAAGAACGCCGTCACCCTCGGAGATTGACGACGCTTCTTCCGAGACGTTCTTCCCCACAACGATCTCTGATCACCAACTGCTTGAGGTAGGAGATTTCGGGTTTCTTTTAAATCTTCATTGTGGTTTATAACAACACATGGATTTAATCGATATAATTAAATCTTCACATTCTTGAACCTCGGAGTTCGTCGACAGGTCACCGTATTCCGCGACGACGCGACGCCCTTCCGCGATGACGTGACGCCTTTCCACGACGACGCGACGCCCTTCCGCGACGCGACGATCACCTCCTTCCGCGGAGATCAAATCCGTGAAGAACGCGCGTGCGACGACT
Source organism: Viscum album (assembly GCA_963277665.1). Classification (NCBI taxonomy): domain Eukaryota; kingdom Viridiplantae; phylum Streptophyta; class Magnoliopsida; order Santalales; family Viscaceae; genus Viscum; species Viscum album. The sequence continues at coordinate 1,824,435,446 of OY728150.1, read as the reverse complement.
TGACGAGGTAGAGATTTTATTTTGGAAATACCTTTTTATATCCCCGTGATTGTTTCTTTTAAAACAAGAACCTGGATCAAGTGAAATTTTAAATTATTAAAATTGTTTTGATACGTTTGTCATGTGTTGATTTATCCTCTCAATTGATACCGTCTAACGTGGAGGGTGCGGGCCAAACAAACACGTCCCGAAAACCCTCTGTCGTTCTTCATTGTTGTGCGGATTTGGCGGGCGACGACAAAACATGCCGCAAAGGAAATCTGATGATTCCGCAGAGAAGAACGGGTCCCGGGAGGAGCAACGGCGCAGATGGGAAGGAAAACGGACCACCGGAGAAACTCCGATGGCCCGCGGAAGTCTCCGGCGGCGCGGGTCGCCGGCGGCCGGAGGCGACGGCGCCCCGGCGCGCCGCCAAACAGGGCCGCCACGGCTGATGCCGCGTCCGCTGATGTCCAGCGCGGCCCCTCGAGGGTCGCGGCATCCTCATCCCGCGAGGGCGGCGCCCCGCGGCTGCCGCGCTCGGCCGAGCCGAGCCGCGCCCTGGCCGGATCGGACCGGGTCCAGCCGGGTCGGACCGGGTCGGCCCGGGCCCAGACCCCCCGTCTTCAGACCATTTTCGGTAGTTTGCCTGTAACTTGAGCTACGAGACTCCGAACAACGCGCCGTCAGCGGTGATGCGATCCTTGGATCGAGACGGTCGTATCGGTATATCGCACTCAAGGTTTCGGAATACTTTGCGTTCAGCCGGTTTGGTTCGTACACGAAACCAACAGGGCCCTAGAAGCGGAAATGCTCATATCTTGAGCTTCGGACATCCGATTGACATTCCGTCGACATTGGTGGATTCCTTTAAGTGAGATGGACTTTTGGCATACTCTGCCTGAGGTTTGGACGTAGGTAGAGTATGGTCGTGTTGGTTTTCCTTAAAAACCAAATGGGCCCCTGGGACGGAAAAGCCAATAACTCTCAGACCGGGCGTCCGATTGACGCGCCGTCTATGACGTTGAGTTCCTGTTGACGATATGGAACTTTTGGATACATCAACTCTGGACTTTGAGTCAGTTGATGTATCAGCCTCTCGGCTTGTAGAGCGGACCCTCCCGAATGAGCTTGCTGTGTGAGGGAACTTCAGAGCTGGCTGCTACTGCTGCTGTGACGACGATGACTGTAAAAAGATCCTCAGTAGATTCGGCGGCGACGATGATGAAAACCGTACGGGAATCCTCCGAGTTTTCAGCAGTTACCACTACGGTACATCTTGGGATACATCAAATCTGGACTACATGTCAGTTGATGCATCGACATCTTAGCTCGTGGAGTGGACCCTCCCGAAACAAGCATGCTGTGTGCGGAAACCCTAGATCCGGTTGAGACTTGACGACTGCTGATCGAACGACTCGGTGTGTTATGGATAGCCCGGCGGAGGTGCGCTTGGTTGTAGCGGCACAGGGGAGCGCTTGGTTGTAGCAGCAGACCCATGACGGAGGAGTGCTTGGTTGTAGCGGCACAGAGGAGCGCTTGGTTGTAGTGGCAAACCCACTACAGAGGTGCGCTTGGTTGTAGCGGCACAGGGGAGCGATTCATTGTAGCGGCAGACCCACAACAGAGGTGCGCTTAGTTGTAGCAGCACAGGGGAGCGCTTGGTTGTAGCTATAGACCCACGACAGAGGTGCGCTTGGTTGTAGCGGCACAGATGAGAGCTTGGTTGTAGCGGCAGACCCACGACAGAGGAGCGCTTATTTGTAGCGGAAGACCCACGACAGAGGAGCACTTGGTTGTAACGGCATAGGGGAGTGCTTGGTGGTAGCAGCAGGCCCCAGTACCCGATAGGTGGAGAACTACAGCAGTCCAAGGTAAGAGGGAAGCGCCTGGTTGTAGCGGCATAACCACTACACTTGATGGAGAAGGAGTTTCTCAATAGCTTTGGGTTCAACTTAATGATCGAACCTGTGTGAGCTGAATCCTGTTTACTTTCCTGTGTGGATTGTGTTGTGCTATCCTGTGTGGATTACGTTTTACTTTCCTGTGTGGAATACGTATACTTTCCTTTGTGTACTGAGTTCTACTTGGGCTCGGAGGTTCGAGCGTATTGTAATTGTTGACTTAGGTATATGTATGGGAATATACCTAAGCAGTGTCGGTTGTTACTTCGTGATTGTATCTTTCCTTTGTGGTTTATCCTTTGTGGATTTTGGGAGACCCTCGGGAGTCTCGGGGTCCCTACTGAGTAGCTTATACTCACCCCTGCACGGGCTATGCCCGCACTACGTTGTGTTGGTTGCAGACGACGGACAACGTTGATCGTGGTTGAGGCTTGCAGAGCAGGACGATACCTGGAGGAGGACCACTGGGCGGGACTTACTCGGAGCAGACGGCGGGACCCAAGGAGCAGTGGAGCTATCTGTAGCCACCCTTCAGGTGGGATTCCCAGTGGACAGCTCGGCGTAGCGGCTTTTACCTTTCAGTTGTTGTTTTCCCTTTTGAGTTGTACTTTACTTTCAGTTTGGGTTTGTATTCTGGCCCACTTACTTTCCACACTTGCTTTTGTACTCTGTTTTTACTTAGTGATTACTTTTTTCCGCTCGCTTACTCTGAGGTGCTTGTTTACTTTACAAAGGCAATGCCTTCCCTGTTTATCGGTATTTACGCCTTGGTGCTAGTCGCCAGCTACTGGCATATGGAAGGCGGGCTTGGGGTAGTCACGACATGGGCCCCGAGGACGAGTCGTGACCGAACTGATGTGTGGAACCCAAGATGGGATATTACAAAGTGGCATTGAAGGAGTTCTTTTATTTACATCTGTATTACCATTTGGGAAATGGTAAACATGAGACTAGAAAATCGTGCCTTGAAATAAGCTCGAGCATGGGAGTTTCAGAACCATGTGTGGGGGAAACCCAAGTAACTTGGGTGTGATTGATGTTATTTATTTGTGTTGTTACAGTTGAATATTATTTCACCTTTGGTGATGCACTTATTGAGTGATGTGAAATTTTATTTATGAGATTTCCTAATAATTGACCCATGGCCCGGGATGGCATGAGAGTTATAACAACCCCGTTCTTTTTATTAAATTCATTCATGATTTAATTACACAAAATGAAACTAAATAAAATCTGTAAGATCGATAAGTTTAGTGAATTTTTGAATTAGGTACATTACATATCAACTTGAAACAAGAAATAAACATCATTATTTAATAATTCCATTACATGACCACAACATTCCTTCATACTTAATAATTAATGGGATATCTCGAGGATGTATATAATAAAGGGGTGAGCTATGAAGCCTAGAAGGGGAGTAAACATAGAATAAAATGAATATAATAATACATATTATGCAAGTCATGTTAGTGAGGAATGATGGAACGTGAATCATAAAGCATGATATAACATGATATTCATAACATGGAAATGTGGCGACAACTTAAAACACTACATCATAGGTCATGGAAAACATCCCATAAATTATACCAGACAAATTCCCATAAATAAATTAGGTAAACCCCTGTCACAACATGACATATCATGATACTAAACATTACCCAATGCATTGGAGCACTATATAATTTTGGGTGCACCTGCCACTTTCATTCCATTCTCATACTTAGGTGTGCCACATTGATTATAAAACATGGATTAATTCATCAACATAATTTATTCCACGATCAATGGGTGTGGAATAAATGTATTTAAGTAGTCAATAAAAAGTTATGTGTTCATAAAAGTTAACTCCCTTGATAGGTAATGGGTACAATATTCACTACATAATTTTTTTGGAATGAAAATTCACGGTGTAATTTTGGCAGCCTAATGGTGTGACAAAAATAAATTCAAAAAAAGGATTGATGAGAGAGAAATGGGTCTCTCATAATATATAAATTAAATGGAAAGTAATATTTTAATTGAAATTCATGTCCAAGATTAAGTAATTTAAAAATAGAACATCTGACATAATAATGAAAAATGGAGAAAGAGGAGAAATAGAATAACTCGTGTGAAATTTTAACATGGTAACAAGTGTACATGAGAGGGATTAATGAGAGAAAAATTGGTATCTAAACATTAAAACATAATAAGGGAAGTATGGTGGAGGATTTAAAACATAACCCATAATTTTTAAATAAAAAAAGTGTAACAATATAAGGAAACTTGGCTAAAAATGAGAATGGAATGAACCCTTACTTTATTTTGTGACATCAAAATATTGAAGAGGGGATTATTGAGAGATTGGGGTGCCTTGGGTAGACTCTAGAGAGGGGAATAAAGAGTAAGTATGTGATCCATGTATTTTTAGTGATGAGAAGTGGGATATTTGGAGGGTTTATATGGGAAATGAGAGGGGAATTTATTAATATTTCACACACTAGGGTTTGAAATTTTTTAAAATTAAATATTCAAAACCACAAAATTTCCCAAGTTTTTTGCCAATGTTTTTTTTCAATGAGGAGTGGAAATCATTTTTTATAAGTTAAGGTATCGAAGATATTAAAATATCATCCTTACATAAGTGGGGGTGAGTCACATTATTAAAGAAATGAATTTAAAATCCAGAAATATATTATACATTTTGTAGGATTCACTGAGGCTTTATAGAAATAAGACAAACAAATATAAAATCACATTATATTAAAGTTAAAACATATATTAGGCCCAATATTCCTTTTATAGTGTTTATTATATCATTATTGGACCATTATGATGTTATAAACCACCCTATATATTAATATGGTATTTAATTTTTACCCAAACATTCAATTGTCTCAGAAAATTATAAAAAATTTAATATTGGATAATATTGACTTATTTATTCCAAAAATAATATTCATTTTATATAAATAATTTTCTAAAAATGGCAATTTTTATTTTTAAAATGAAATCCAACATTTGTTGAAAATTGACTGGTTTTGATAAAAAAACAGTTTTCACATATTAATAAAGATTACCTTTAACTTCATAAAAATTATATGTTCATTTATATTTAATAAAAGTAATTTAATCATAATATTTTATTAAAATATTATGTATTTAAAAATTCTATTAATTCCCCGAAATAGTTTTCATAATTGAATTTGAATATTTACCAAAGATAGTATTTTTTCATTAAAAATCATTTACAAAGTAAAAATAATATAATGAAATTATATTCATTATTATTTAAAAAAATAATGTACATAACCATAATTCTAGGGTCTTGATACATATCCCTTTATTACACCGACATACTCCCTAATAGTAAGGTGTCTGATGGTGGGGCATTCATGGGGTCGTTCAATGAACATGGTTTGGGCCATGATCTCGATGATCATGAACTTATCCCGTAAATAGTTTCTCTCATGTTTTATTTTTTGGATCTTGTCTGGGGATTGGTCTAGGGAAAATCCAAGAAATTCTATCTTCCTCAGAAGCTCTAATAAATTGTCTTTATAGGGAACGATCCTACTGGTTGAGTCCATCACTATCTTTGTCTATATCAAAAGGATTTGTTAAAACCCTATAATTATGCAAATCGTGTGATCACTATTCAGTGTCTATTTTATCAATGGTTATGATACTTAATAGTCAATTAAATACAAATATATACAATAAAAAAATGTATTACATGTGTTTTATTTATCCATTTTACAAAATAATACATTTAAATAAATAAAAAAGGGAAATTTCTTTTATAACAATTCAGATTGTAACAATCTTCCCCCTTAAGATATCCCATCCTCAAAATTTCCATTTCCCACATTAAAACAGATGAGGGTAAGTCTGTTTCATTACCTCCTATGGTTCCCATGTTTCTTCATCGAACTTTCGGTTTCTCCACAACACTTTGACCAAGTGGATTGTACTATTCCATAGAATTTTTTCTCTATGATCTAATATTTTCACTAGCTTCTCCTAATAAGATGGGTTATTATCTAATGGTACCACCTCCAGATTGATAACATGGGATGGGTCTAGTATGTACTTTTTGAATAGGGATACAAGGAATATATCATGTACTTGGGATATGTTAATTTGGAATTATAGTTTCTTGGCCACTGCTCTGATGCGATCAAGGATCTCAAAGGGGTCGATGTATCTTGGGATAAGCTTTCCCTTCTTTCCAAATGTCATCACTTTCTTCCATGGGTATATATGGAGGAAAACCATGTCTCCAACATCAATCCCTATGTATTGTCAAAGATTTTCAACATATTTTTTTTGTCGATTCTGAGCATCCTGAATGTGCTACTAAATGGTCTTAACCTTCTCAACCATTTCGTCAACCATTTCAGTCCTTAACAATTTTTGTTCACCAACTTCATCCAACCATGTAGGTGCTTTACACCTCCTCCAATAAAGGGATTCATAGGGAGACTTTTTGATGCTTGATTGGAAAATTTTGTTGTAAGTGCACTAAACTAGAGAAATATGTTGATCCCATCCTCCTTTAAAATCAATAAATCATTTTATCAATATGTCCTCATGTGTCTGGATAGTCCACTCAGGTTGGTCATCAATTTGATGGTGATAGGATATAAAAAAATTTAAATCAATAACTAAAAGATGTTGTAGATTCTTCCAGAACATTGAGGTGGGTCTTGGATCTTGATCAAATATAATCGATAGTTATACACCATGAAACCTCACTAATTCTATGATGAATATCCATACAAGATGATTTAATTATAAATACTCTCAAATCGCAATGAAATGTGCAGTCTTTGTAAGAAGATCCACCATAACCCCGATTGCATTGTTTCCTCTAGATTTTTTAGGAATCCTGGTGATGATGTCTATGGTAATGTTTTACCATTTTCATGTAGGTATGGTTAATGGTTGCATCATCCCCTTTGATTTTTTTCCTGCTTCACTTACTGACATATGAGACATCTTGAGGTATATTCTACGATCTCCTTCAACATATTGTCCCACAAAGAGTGTTCCCAGAGATCTCAAAACATATTTGGGAATCCAGGGTGGACAAAGAAGGTTTGAGCTCTGTGTATAATCCAACTACCCCTTTATTAACTCAGTATTTGATAGTACACATAGTCTTGACCCAAATCTTTGAACACCTTATTCATTATCATTAAACTCTGAGGATTTACCTTTTTTAATAGTTTCCACATTCTTCTAAATTACTAAATCATCTCTTGTATCCCCTTATAAACTCTCTAGAAGATATGGTTGAGAAATCATCTTTAAAATGATTGATGTTGTTCCTTCAATTATGATTCTCACGTCCATCCTTTTAAAGTCTTATAAGATCATATCCTTTTCAATTATCAGCAATGAAAGAGTTGATGGATCATTTTTACATAGAGAGTATTCCACCTTATTGGTTTTCCCTGGATGGAAGTAAATTGATCAGTTTTAGTCTTGATCAGATCTAACCATATCCATTGGCGCATATTTAACTATTTCTATGTGAATATATACTTTTGGCTTCTGTGATTTGTATATATTTCACACTTCTCCCCCATGAGGTGATGTCTTCAAATATTTGAAGCAAAGATCACTACATCCAACTCTAGATCATATGTTGGATAGTAATTCTCATGAACATTCAATATCTTTGAAGCATATGCAATGACATTTCCATTTTTCATCAACACATAACCCAAAAACTTCTTTGAAGAATCACTGAATACTATGAAAATCTCTCCACTTGTGGGTTGTGTGATCACGGGTGAAATGATAAGCCTCTTTTTCAACTCCTTGAATCTCTCTTCACATTCATCATTCTAGGAAAATTGAGTCCCTTTAGAGTTATCTTGGTTATAGGTTTTGACAACTGTGAGAAATTTCTCACAAATCAATAAAAATAGACAGATAATCCATGAAAACTATGGATATTTGTCACAGATGTTGGCTTCGACCATCCTTCAATTTCTATAGTCATTGAAGGGTCCACAATTATCCCATTTCTTGTGATTATATTCCCTAAGAAAGAGACTTCCTTCAACTAGAACTTACAATTGTTTTATATGGCATAATGATTTCCCTTTTTCCTGGTCTTTATTACAATACTTAAATACTCCTCATGCTCCTTATTAATTTTGGAGTATATTAGAATAACAAAAATAAAGACTACCAAAAAAATTTCAAGGTAATATATAAATAACCAAATCATCATTTCCATGTATATAACTGGAGAATTTGTGATTTCAAAATGCATTACTATGAATTCATAGTGCATGTAGCTTGTACAAAAAGTAGTCATGGGGATATCTATCTTCTTCACCCTTAAATGGTAATATCCCAACCACAAATCCACTGTGGAGAAGTATTATGCTCTACATAGATGATCAAACAAGTCATCAATTCATGGAAGATGACACTAGTTATTTATAATGATTTTTTTGAGCTCATGATAATCAATGCAAAGGAATATTGACCTATCCTTCTTCTTGATATAGAGGACTGGTGCACCCAATGGTGAATCACATGGGAATATAAACCCATTCTTGGGATTCTATTAAAGTTTTTTATTTAGCTCCTCATGTTAAAAAAAATCCATTCTATATGGAGTTTGGGAAATTGGAAACACCCCAAGTATAAGATCTATTGAAAATTCAACAACTCTACTTGGAGGAAGACCAGACAATTCCTTGTGAAACACATTAGTGAATTACATCACAATTGGAATGTCTTATAGAATGGATCCTTATTTAGACACAATCATCTGATCAAGATACACATGCTCATATGAGGGTAATATCGATTCTTAGGATGATTGTGATAAAGAAGATTTTTCCTCCTCCTTGCACTTTTATATGATAGGGGGTTGATTTTCCAAATAGATATTGATTTCCCCCTCACAACAATTTATGTTGGCACTATATAGGGAAACAAAAACCATGCCAGGAATTTCATCAAATTGAACCAATGGATGTATGATAAGGATCTCTGGTATGTTCAATCAAAAAATTCTGATAAGGGATAATTTATATACATGTTTTCTATAGTTTCCCCATTTTTCATTTTCACTAACATATCTACTTTCATCCATTGTGGTGGTGTTTGGATTGATCTGCTAAACATTCTGGATAAAAAATAATGTGTAAAACTAGAATAAAAAAATTATGTTTTCTATTTTTGAATGAATGACTAGCGTACTTGTCACCACTTCATTACTGGGATTCACTTCAAAAATTGTGATTGAAGAAGATATCAATCGCTTCCTTGGAGGTTGTGGGTTACCTCAAAAAACCCTTGTCTTAGTGCATTGGTTTGAGAAATTCCCTAGTTCCTTGAAATTATAGCAATTAAAAATACACTGAGGGATTACCAGAGATTTCCGTTCCACAATCAAAGTAGCTAGTTTTACTTACCTTCAATCGCTGGCTATGTTCCCTTCCTTCCCGCACGTAAAACATTTCCTCATCCCCTTCAAAAATTTACATGGTTCTTCTTTCTGTACCTTTCTCAAGTGATATTTTTTAATTTATTGGAACGGTTAGATCTCTGTATCAGACTGCCATAATTTGACACCACTTTCCAGTTATTCTCTCCATGATACCCCTAATATTCACCGATCACCATTTTGACTTTGAGGGCACATCTTAAAATTTAACCATTGCTATCAAAGTCATGAATCAACAGGGCTTTCTGTAGGCTAGGTTTTATCCTGATAAAGAAGTGGTCAACCTATAATTTAGGGGTATTGACAAATCCAGCGGTGTATCATGCATGCTGTATGAATTTTAATGCTTAATCTTTGATGGATTTGTACTCTATTTTTCTTTAGGGCAATGAATCCTATTTCCATCTTAATTCGAATGGTGTGAGAAAACTATTTATCAAAATATAGTTTTTTGAAAATCCTTCCTTCACATCACCTCAATCTATTTCCTAGGATATATATTTTTTATCAATGTCCACCATTGATCAAATTTAACCTCCATGCAATAAGAAACCATCATAACCCTCTCTTGTTCAGAGCATTGAAGGACAGATAAGATCTTCTCAAAGGAGTTGATCCATTTTTCAGTGATTGAGGGATCATATTAACCATTGAAAGAAGGAGTTCACTATCTTATGAATCTCTTGATTGTGACTTGTTCTTTCTTATAGAGGTTTAGAAATTATTCTTGATCAATGTTTCTATTTAAAATTCTATTTAACTAAGATAGTATTGTGATAAAGATTTCAATTCCTGCCCCATCAGACTAGGCATTTCATTGGGACAGTTATTACATGGATCTTCGCATTTGTTGTTATCCCGATTCCTCCTATTACTATCCATTTTCTAGAATAAATGGAAATGTATGGTATGTATTTTAATCTATTAAACAAATAAAATGGAATCCAATTAAATTAAAGGGATAACTTATAATATACATTTATATCCATAACTTATATATTTCTTGGCTTCAATATATGTTATCTGTGATCTATTTCCTAAAATATATACTTATGGGATCTTTTTTCCCCTTAATAATAGTTCATAATAAGATTATGAATTTACCAAATCATATAACCTATAAGTGTCAATCTATGAGTCCAGCAAGGCCCATCTTCATGCACTAGTTCTCATTCGAGTTTAGCTCAAAGCAGTGTTTTAATGTTTTACAGCTAGATGCATCTGTTCTAGAGACACATCCACTTATTCATATCTAAAAAGGTATTTATTTTCATTATAAACCACTCAATATATACTCACAAAGATTTAGGGGTGTTTTTCTTATACTTAGTCTTATTCATAAGGCTTTCACTGGAGTTTTCTAATCCAAATCCCAAAAAAACTAAACTTTACTATGATACCAACTATAACAACCTCATTCTTTTTATTATATTAATTAATGATTGAATTACAAAAAATTACATTCAATAATAATCGAAAGATGAATAATCCTAGTGTATTTAGGTTTTATGTACATTACATATCTACTTGAAACATGAAATACAATATCTTTATTGAGAACTTCATTTACATGACCACAATATTCCTTCGTACTTAATATTGCATTGGATAACATGAGGATGTACAAAAGAAAAGGGTGAGCTATAAATCCCGATAAGGGAGAAAACATGGAATAATGTGATGATAATAATACATGTTAGGAAATCCATATTAGTGAGGCATAAAGGAACATGAATCATAAATCATGATATAACATGATATTTATAACATGGAAATGTGGAAACGACTTAAAACAGTGCATCATAGGTCAATGATAAACTGACAAGACATCATAGTGGAAAAAGACCCCTAAAGGAATCAAGTAAACCCCTATACAAAAATGATGCATCATTAGACTAAACTTTAACCAATTCATTAGAGTGCTATATAATTCTTGGTGCACCCATCACTTTCATTTCATTCTCATGCTTAAATGTGCCACATAGATCATAAAACTTGAATTAAATAATCATCATAATTTATTCCCTGACCAAGGTGTGTGAAATAAATACATTTAATTCATATATAAAAAGGTTTATGTGTATAAATGTGAACAAACTTGATAGATAATGGGTACGGTATTCCCTACACAATTGTTTTGGAATGGAAATTCGTGATGCAATTTCAACAGCCTAAGGACATGACATAAAAATTCATAAAAAGGATTGATGATAGAGAAAGGGGTATCACATCATATATACATGAAATGGACTCTATTATGATCTTATAAATACATGTCCCAACATAAGGAATTTGGAAATATAAGGTGTAACATAATAATGAAACATGAAGAAAGAGGGAAAATAGAATCACTCTTATGAAATTTCAGTATGATAATGGGGTTACATTGGAGGGATTAATGAGATATAAATGGGTCAATCATCAATAAAAAATAATAAAAGATGTATGGGGTAGGTTAGAAAACGTACCCAATCATTTTTAATTAAAAATAAAAGTGTGTAACAATATAAGGAAACATAGATAAAAATGAGAATGGAAGGAACCCTTACTTGAGTGTGTGACTTCAAAAGCTTAAAGATAAAATTCTTGAGAGCATGGGTCACCTTTTTAGGATTATAGAGAGTAAATTATAGAGTTTGAACATGCTCCAAGGATTTTCAGGGAAGAGAAGTGGGAGCTCAGGTGGGTTTATATAGGAACTGAGAAAGGAATTCTTTAAAATTTCACAAATATAGGTTTTGGAATCTACATAATTAAATATTCAAAACCAAAAACATTAATGTGGTTTTTGCCCGTGTTTTTTTCCAAATTTAAGTGAAAAAGTTATTTTTTATTACACCCCAATATTTTATAGTAGGTTATTTTCTTTAAAATAATTCAATAGCTTGCGCTACACGCAACATCGAGTTCGAGCACATCAGGACTTACCAAACTAGCCGTCCAAAAAAGCGAATATGATTAGTATTAACTGATTTTTGAATTTTATATACTCTATATATTTTAGAATCCATATTATGTGTTTCTTATATATAATATAAGAACAAATTCATTTTTTCAGATAAAAGAAGTATTTTTCAAAAAATGCAATTTTACCACCTTTTAAAGGAAAACCCTTTTCAAAACCCATTTTTTTACACTCGTATATATTCAATTTAATGAAAATAAAATCTTATTTAGAATCGAGAAATAAAAATTTAATTTGGATAAATTTTTGGTACTTTTCTGATAACATTCATATTTTGTTGAATACTAAAAAATAATAAATTTTAATTTATTTTTTTAATCAAAATAATTTTTACTGTTAAATTATGAATTTTTATGGTTTGGAAGTATAATTAGATTATATTTGTATCACTTAATATAATTTAGGTCATTATAAGTAATTTCATGTTTAAATTTGACATAAACACATGTCAATCTTTTGATAGTTTTTACTTTTTAAAACCTGCTTTTTTGTTTTGATAATGGGAATTGATTTTAAATTAATTAATGAAACTTATATATTTTTAATTTGGAAAAATATAATTAATTTTTTAATTCAGAATATTAAAATTATCTTCGGGTAATTTTTTGGTATTTTTCTAAAAACATTCGATTTTTGATGAATGGTGAAAAACACTGTAGTATTGTTTAAAATTGAATTTTTATTTAAATAATTATTTATTTTATTTAGATTTATTTTAATTAAAAATAGAAACATAATACCTATATATTTTCAATGTAATTCATTGGAGTCATTTTATAATAAGTTTAGATATATAAAATGTTATTGAACTTTTTACTCTCTTTTACGCACCTTCATGGTGCATTTGAAAATTTGCATTAAAATTAACATTACCACTTCTGTGAGTTTAATTTCAAAAATAAGAGAGACACAGATAACATCAGTAAGTAAAATGTGGATCAGTAAGATGAAAATAATTTTTGGTGGATAGTAACATTTGACTCTTATTTACCACGGTTAAAATTAAATAGGGTAATTAAGGTTAAAAATGATATTATAATTACCCTAACACATGTCATAATTCTATTGGATAACTGTAATTAGACCAAAAACAAACTTAGGAATAAAATACGATCCTATTTGGTCCACTTGGATTATATTAGTACATTTATTATTATTTTAATTAATGAAGATTTAAAAGTGTTAAATTGAAAGTTTAATAATTTAAACATTTTTTAATATAGGGTTATACATATGATAAATTCGACTATAAATTTTCATTATAAAGATAAAAATATTTCCAACATAATGGTATTTTATTTATAATTTTTATACATTGAATAATTAAAATTATTTTGACACAATGATAATGCAGTAATTACCTTATTAATGAAAGATTAAAATAATTGATATTATAAATATCCAAAAAAATGTAATTTGAAACTTTTGATGAATTCCACTAATTTTATAGGTTAATATGGCATTTTAGTGTTGATTAAATAATTTTTTTTCAATGTTATCATGCTATTATGATTTTCACAAAAAATCAAATACTAAATAAAGTTAAAATTGACATAAATGAGTTCTCGAAACAGATACTATATTATTGGTTGATATAATATTTCTAAAAGTATAAGATTTGGCCAAAGGGATTAAATAATATTATATATGTCATTAAATAACCACTTTAGGTTCTCTTAGAATATTATATTTAGTTTACTAACCATATAGTGTAAGAATACCTGAAGACACAGTAAAATTTATACTATTTAACTAAGAGTGAAATCTAAAAGATAAGGTTAAAATGGTAAACTAAACTTTTATAAAACCTATTTTATGAGAGTTTTTCGACCAATACCCACCTTATCTTATAAATAAATCATTTTTTGTGCCACTAGAAACCGAAAATTATTTTATTATAAATTAATATTTCAATGTTTTTATAATGTGACCATCACATCTCTTATAAAAGGGTACTTCCCCTTCTCTTAATTTCACACCTCCAAAGCCATTTGTCTCGGCCAAAACCTTACCAAATATTCTCCAAAAATCCCAAAAATTAACCTAGAGTCCTTAATCTGATTATAAATCCAACCTAAAAAATCCCCTTTTGATCAACTCAAAAGGAAACACCCAAAGAAGAGTTAATAATTTCACCACCCTCTTTCAAGTTATTTTCTTCTTCGACATCCTCTTTATTTTTTTGTTTCCATAACAAATTAATATATCCATCACCTTCTATATAAATTTATGTTATTATAAATATGGTAAAACCATATTCATTATTCTATCCATCCTTTAAATGACAAAGTCATCATACATGCGTACGTACGGCTTACCGTCTCCACATCATGGTGTAGTGTGTTATTCAAACACTTTATTATTTGGATGGTTATAATAATGATTATAACTGATTTAAATAATAAATATAAAATTTTAATGATTCTGTATATATGATACACCATCCAAATACATAGGATTTCACCAAAAATATAATGATAGTGTTGCTCGTGCGTAAGTATGGATTACTTTCTCCACGAATGTGATGAGATTCATTCCCCATCGTAATCATTCAAAAATAATTTTCATTTTATGATTAAAAATAATTTTTATGAACATAATATCAGTCTTTATATAAATCCAATACATAATATCCATAAAAAACATGGCTTACATACCCTAGAATATAAAGGAAAATGAATCAGTTACCACCCAAAACGATGATACTACTGAAATATTATTAACAAAGAAAAATTAGAAGATCATATATTATATCATATTTATGTATGTTGTTCTTTTATAATTTTATAACAACTATTTCACCATTATATAGGAGGTTAACCTACCCTATACTAAAGAAAATTACATGGTAAGGTGTTTCTTATCTCACTTTTAATTTCCCGAGATTTTGATTGTTCGCCACTTATTTACTGCATATAATGTATTGTTCAATTCCATTTGATATATATTATTATAATTATATTTACATTCATGGTGTTATGGGATTAATTTTGTGGTTATTAACTTTTGGTCACACGACTTGATTGACTACAACATGGTAAGGGGTTTCCAACTCACTTATTATTCTCGTGAGATTCATGATATACTACCACTATTTTCTTTTGTGTGGTGTATGTACTACCCATTATTTTATTATCTATGTAATATAATTTAATTTATCGGTATTGACATATTCATTGTATGATAATTCTTGCATGGGGTTTATGTATCGTAAGTTACCAAATCGGTAAGAGAATTTCAAATTTCAATTTCCACTCATTGGGCTTTACGCATACATCATTGATTATTTTACTCCAAGATTATGTGTGGAATCACTATTTATTATTTATATAGTAATTACCACTCCCCTTTATGTATATATACCTTTTATACACATAATCACGCAATTGATATATTCACATTCCATTGATTTGAACTTTTTAAATGCAATCTTAAGTCAATTTCCATTCATTGAGTTAAACATCCAAGTCATTGGTTTGTTTTTACAAGAATATGTGTGAATGTAATCTGATTGATTTACACTACATATCCAATTATATTGAGTGTTTTTATATTTTTGACACATAAATATTTCAGTGATTAATCCTTAATCTAAGGTTGCGATCTTTATAAGGTATTTCATCTCAATTTACATTCCTTTGAGACTTCTTTGTTGTTATAGACCAATTCACTTTTATTTGGTGTATATACTGTACTTTGACATAATATATAATGAATCCATTTATTATCATGATATTATTAATATTTTGTCACCTCAATTATTTGTATTCAAGTGTCTCTCATTTGGTTAGGAAATCTAAATAAAATATCATTTTAAATGTTTTAAAAATTTATTCTTCTAAATATTTCTCATTAATGTCAACGTTAAAAATAGTTTTAAGGATTTATTTATATGGAAATTAATGTTTTAAAATTAAATTTACTTTTAAATGTTTCAATGTGGTATGGGACACTTTGATTCAAAAATATATTTTAAACAACTTCTTGATAAATAGCGATACTTTTAAATGTTTTCAAGAAAAGGGGGATATTTCTCTCAAATAGTTTTGATGATTATTTTCATCTATGTCAATATCCTTCATTATTCTCGACTGAGGTTAATTTATTATAATAAAATGTTCAATATTATATTGAATGATTTATGTTTGACTGTGGATGTGCTATTTTTATACCATTCATGGTTTAGGGATAAAGTATTTACATTTCCTATGATAGTTTTAATACGAATGTTTAGATTATGTTTCGACCTTTTATATGAGGAATGAATTGGACTTAGTAAGTGACGGGTGGAGCCTGCTATAGATCCTCGATGCATCTATAGGTCTCATGAGAAAAACTAGTGTCCTGGCACAAGGCCTTGAAAAAATCTTATTTGTTGTCTTGGAATAAGGCCTAGACTATGTGGTTATGAAGTCTGGCATTATGCATTCAATCATTATGAAATTGGATATTGAGATTACATGTGATTATTCAACTTGTATAATATCCTTGTGAATAAGTAAATGGAGTTATTTGATTTATCATTTCCATATTATACTGAAGTTTAAGTTTAAAAGGCTTGTATTTCAGTCTTATATATTGCCTAAAATGTTTATTATTATTTATGACAGTATCTGCTATGTTGTCATCCTTACTGAGCATTTGAGCTTACCCCATTCTTATGTTTTATTTTTCCTAGGATGAAAGAATTATATTAATATTAACCTACAGGAATAGGCTAAGGGATATAAGAGTGTTCAAATGGGATATAATGTAGTTTTTTTATTTCACGATATAATGTAAAACTTATGTATATATCAAGTACTTCCAAGTCAATTAAATAGACAGGTCTTTTGAGACATGATTCTTTGTATCATGCAAATGTTATGTAATAATGCACTAATTCTGGGTAACTGGGTTGGGGCATTATAGTTGGTATCATAGTAAGATTAGAATAAACCTTGGATTCTAGATTTAGAAAAAACATTGATTAGGAAACACTACTCTAAGATAGAAATTGAGGTTTAGTATAGAAGAACATCCAAATTTTTTTGTAATGTAAATATTTTTTGGGTTTCCCATGAAATACATCCCTGTCTAGTTACGAGTAGGTAGAGGCAGCTCTGGCACATATGTACCTAGGAGTGAAAAATCTGACAAGGAGTTTCGGGCTTGACCCATGGTATCCTGGTACATAACAACGGGCCTTGCTGCACTCTTGGTTACGACAGTCCTAGGGGATATGCTTAAGATAATTCACATTTTATTTACAAACTGATTTGAAGGATTTTAATATAATATTAGAATAAATAAACGTGGTTAATCCTAAAGAGTTTTAGATTGAAAATGAAGTGTTATGATATTCTCTAAATCATTTTATGACTCACATTATGCTTTCTTGTGTTAGTCAATGGTTGGATTCCAAGGAAGTCATAGTAAAATTGAACTTGATGTACAAGGGGGTCATAGTGGTGGAAATGAGAAATAAAATGGATTTTTGTTAGGTGTAAAAGATATGTTGAATAAGTTTTCCAAAAATATGATTAAAAAAATATATATTAACCAACTCCTGGACTCAACAAAGAGGAGAAAGGCGATGAATGATAAGAGCTCCACCTGTGGAGACCATTGAGAAAAGAAAGCTCAATTCCCATCATGCAGGAAATGTTGAAGGAGACACCTAGGGAAATTTCTCAATGGAAAAAATAAATTCTTTATGTGTGGGAAATATGGAAATAAAGTAAATAATTTCCGAGGAGAAATGAAGAGTACTATGGAAGAAAATAAAAATGATCCCAGGAATCCATTTACAGTATTTTTCATAAATATAGGAGACCTAGGCATTACCCGAGTGAATACCCTATTTTATAGCATTACCACTTGTTATGGAATAACCTTTGTGGAAATAAATGGATGGTGAAATTTTTAAAAGTATTAGTTCTCTTTTTTGATGGGATTACATTGGAAGACTTTTCTCTTGTATGTTTGACCCTAGAGTTTGTAATGTGAAAATTCTATTTTAGGAAGAATTGTCTTTTCTATTTTTGATATAGTTATAAATAACCACTTGGGTTTATATGATTTTTGAATTTCTGGTAATTAAAATTTATTAAAATTTGTGATGAAAATGCGAGGTATGAGATACTATTTGTGGTGAAATTATGTTATGGTTATTTTGAGGAATCTATCCCATTTTGGCAATGTTAAAAATTATAGTTTTGAAAAAGGACAACACGCAGACCGAGTGACAACCTATCAGGTTGGACAAAGATGTGGGAATCGAACCCACAACTAGAGTGCGATTGGGATTTATTGCCTACCACTGGACTACGTGAAGTCCCTGGTATGTGTGAATAATTATTTTTAGTTAAATGATTTTATTGATCAATAATAAGTTGATTTGGGATCTTATGTTTTATCAAATGGATATCCTTAGTATAGGAAAATGATTTGGTGATTAAGAAATAAATGTTATTTTGAAAGACATTCTCTCTGCTGGGAACACTATATGCCTAAAAAAAATTAAATGCTATGAGATTTCATTTGAGGAGTAATTGTGGAGTTTTTTCTATGTTTTATTGTGGATTTATATCAATTTGGGTTATTTATGGAAATGATTAACCTATCATAGAAAATATATGATTACGTAAATTACTTTTAGTATATGACTTAAGGAGTAGTCGATGTTATTTAGAGATACAATTTAACGTGAAAGACTACATAATAAAATTATTCTATGTTTTGGGTTTCAATATTAGTTTGCATTATTGAATTATATTTATTAAACATTAGGTATTGTTGGTTAAATTTTAAAAATTAAGATTAGTATTATTTCTCTAAAGGATTATCCTTTTTGGGGATCATCAGATCTTGTACTAAAATTTTTGGTATTGGTTAATCTATAAAGGCAGGGTAAATATATAGTTTATCCTCTCTGTATTATACGATCTCTAGAAGATTATTCTTGTGATTTAGGTGTGACCAAGTCATCTTGAATACTTATTATTTGAAAAAATTGAGTTAGTTGTAGAAATTCATTAAAGGATGAAACTATACTTAAAGTGTAAGTATATCTCTTTATGTTCTTAGTCAATCTCATAAATAAATTCCTGAACATTATGAAATGGAACTTAAAACAAAAAACATGGACGTTTTACTTTTCCTACTAAGAAACTAATGACCGTTTATCACATCAAAAGTTTGTGGTTTTTTATTGTTAACATCTTGCTGATTATGTTTTTTTATCACTCTCCATAAGAATATAACAATTAGTTTATCTTCCATATCCATGTTTTTGTACTTTGAATCCTAGTATGGGTTAACTTGGGTGAGCTTGGTACTTCTCTTTCTTTCCTTTAAAGTGATAGATTTATTGAATCTTTTTACAACTTGTGACTTTCAATAATGTTACCAAGCCCAATTTTAAAATTGCAAGGATGCAATTTATGAAACGGGGAAGAATGTTACAACCCAAGATTTCATAGTAAGTTTTTTTCTTTAAAGTAATTCAATAGATTGTGCTATATGCCACACTGAGTTAGACACTACTAGAAAAACTGGCTTTATCTGCACTGAAAATGGGCTTCATCAGCACTAAAAAAAGTACTGTAAAGCTCAGTGTTGATAATGTGGGCTCCCCTTTATCAGAACTAAATAAGCATTGATAAAGGGATACTTTATCAGTGCTAAAAACACACTAATAAAGGGATACTTTATCAGCGCTAAAAAGGAACTGATAAGGGACCTCTTTATCAGTGCTAAAAAAGCGCTTATAAATGTGTCTTTTATCAGCACTAAAAAATTCTGCATCAGCACACCCAAAAAACACCTCCAAAAAATTCATCATCTCAAAAAGTATACCTATATAAAATTAACACATAATTCATAAGGTAATTACACCAAGTACACCCATACAACAAGTATACCCATACAAAAAATTATAACCATACACCATTAACACATAATTCATAAGCTAATTAAATACATAAAGAATTCAGGGTGTTGGGGGGTGTTCAAGGGTTTGGGGTGGTTGTCCAAGGGGGGTAGGGGTGTCCGGGGGGATGAGGGTGTCTGGGGGATAGGGGTGTCCAGGGGGTGGGGCCGGTCCAGGATGTTGGGGGCTGTCCAAGTGGGGTGGGGTGGTGTCCAGGGGGTGGGGGGGGGGATTTCCATGAGGGTGGGGGTGTCCAGGTGGTGGGGGTGTCTAGGTGGTGGGGTGGTTTCTAGGAGGTGGGGGGCATCTAGGGTGTGGTGGGGTGTCTAGGGGGGGGGGCTATCCATGTGGGTGTCCTGGGGGTGGTCTGGTGTCCAGGGTGTCGGGGGGGGGGGGGGGGGGGCTTTCTAGGGGTGGGGTGTCTTGGGGGTGGGGGCGGTCCAGGGGGTTGTTGGGGCTATCCAAGGGGGTGGGGTAGTGTCCAGGAGGGTGGGGGTGGCCGTCCATGGGTGGGGGGGTCTAGGGGGTGTCCAGGTGGTGGGGTGGTGTCTAGGAGGGGTGCAGGTGCCGTCTTGGGGGTTGGTGGGTGTCCAGGGGGTGGGGGTGTCGGGGGGGGGGTGTCAATGGGCGTTTCCAGGGGGTGGGGGTGTCAAGGGGGTGGGGTGGGGGTGATCCAAGGGGTGGTGGGGCTATCCAAGGAGGGTGGGGTGGTGTCCAAGGGGGTGGGGGTGACTGTCCATGGTGGTGGGGGTGTCCAGGGGGGAGGTGTCAAGGTGGTGGGGTGGTGTCTAGGGGGTGGGGGTGTCCTGGGGTTGGGGGGCCATATAGGTGGTTGGGAGGAATCCAGGGATTTTTTTCCTAAAGGTTCAACACAATCTGAATGTGTTTGGTTAGATTTACGCACGTCAGTTGTTGTTTTCACTTAAAATTTTGTCCATTTAAAAAAGAGAGAGACACTTTGAGTGATATCGGCCACACCGTGCCTCATATTGATACAAGGTTGACTTTTAAACATAAAAAATGAAAATTGGATCATTCTCCTAAAAGATAAACACAATCTGAATGATTTTGGTTGGATTTTCATTAGTCAGTTGTTGTTTTTACTTAAATTGTGTCCATTTTAAACAAAAGAGAGACACATTGAGTGATACTGGCCACACCGTGCCTCATATTGAGGTGTGGTTGACTCTTAAATGTCAAAAATGACCCATTGATCGTTCACCAAATGGATCAACACAATATAAATCCATTTTGTCAGATTAGTGTATGTTAGTTGTTATTTTCACTTAAAATTCTTCTCCATTTTAAACAAAAGTGAGACACTTTGAGTGATACCGGCCACACCGTGCCTCGGATTGAGGCGAGGTTGACTCGTACACCTCAAAAATGATGAATGGATTGTTCTTATAAAGTATCAACACAATGAAAATATTTTTGGTCAGATTTTCATACATCAGTTGTTGTTTTCACATAAAATTTTGTCCATTTTAAACAAAAAAGAGACAATTTGAGTGATAACAACCACACGGTGCCTCAGATTGAGGCGTGGTTGAATCATACACATCCCCAACACACCCATGTATCATTATCCTAAAGTATCACCACAATCCTAATGCGTTAGGTCATATTTACATATGTCAATTGATGTTTTCACTTAAAATTCTGTCCATTTTAAACAAAAGAGAGACCCTTTGAGTGATACCAGCCACACCATGCCTCGGATTGAGGCAGAGTTGACTCCTATACATCAATAATTCAACCATGGATTGTTATTATAATAGATAAACACAATAAAACTATGTTTGGTCAGATTTCCTTAGGTTAGTTGTTGTTTTCTCTAAAAACTTTGTCAATTTTATACAAAAGAGAGACACTTTGAGTGATACCGGACACATCGTGCCTCAGATTGAGGCAGGGTTGACTCGTACATATCACCAAAACATCCATGGATCATTATCCTAAATGATAAACACAATCCAAATGCATTTGGTCATATTTGCATACGTCAATTATTGTTTTCACCTAAAATTCTGTCCATTTTAAACAAAAGATAGACCCTTTGAGTGATATCGGCCACACTGTGCCTCGGATTGAGGCAGGGTTGACTTGTACACGTCACCAACACACCCATGGATTATTCTCTTAAAGGATAAACACAATCCAATTGCATTTTGTTGTATTTCCATACGTTAGTTGTTGTTTTAACTTAAAATTCTCTCCATTTTCAACAAAAGGGAGACCCTTTGAGTGATATCGGCCACACCGTTTCTCAGATTAAGTCAGGATTGACACGTACACATCACCAACAGACCCATGTATCCTTATAATAAAGTATCAACACAATTTGAATGTGTTTTGTCGGATTTCCATAGGCCAGTTGCTGTTTTCACTTAAAATTCTGTCCATTTTAAATAAAAGAGAGACACTTTTAGTGATACTGGCTACAATGTGCCTCAGATTGAGGCAAGGTTGACTAGTACACGTCAAAAATGACCCAGGGATACTTCTCCTAAAGTATCAACACAATCCGAATGCGTTTGGTCATATTTTCATACGTTTGTTGTTGTTTTCACATAGAATTCTGTCCATTTTACACAAAAGTGAGTCACTTTGAGTAATATCGGCCGCACCATTCCTCGAATTGAGGAGGGGTTGACTTGAGAACATCACAAATAGGACCTTGTACCGTTCTCCTAAAGGAGAAACATAATTCGAATGAATTTGTTCAGATTTATGTACATCAGTTTCTTGTTTTCAATTAAAATTCTGTCCATTTTAAACAAAAGAGAGACCCTTTGAGAGGTTCATCATTCTTGCATGTTGCTGGTGCATTTCATATGCTAAAATTGGAAAATGAATCATTGGAGAAAGGATTTTTTATTTAATAACAATTAAAATTTTCCTATGAACATTTACATACAACAATGTTTCATCTTTTGATCCCCTTAACACCTCTCAAAAATGACCGCCAATTGTACACGTCCCCAAGTCAGATCTTCATGCTATTTGTGTACAATCTTCCATTAGGTATGCATCCCACTCATTTCGGAACAAATCTATATCATCTTGTGAGTATGAGGATTTTTAGCAGTCATACTAGTACTACAAAATATAAAAATAAAGAATCAATAAATTATTTAAATGAAATAGTAGTTGTTTTTGAAAATACCTCTTTAGGGATTCTATTTTGTTGATGAAAAATGATATCTTTCATAAATTTACAAACATAATAACTGCAATCATTATCGTTTGTTTATTTTGGGCACTGCAAGAACATTTATCATTAGGAGAATATGTAACTTGTGTTGATATGTGTTTGGATAGTGACATTTTATTATATATACCCTGATATTTGTCCAGACGTAGTACTTTCTCTCCTCCTTATGCTTAGCCCCTGTCCTCATTCCTTTTTTTAGACAATAATGATACACAACACTATCATAACATAATCCTCAGTAAAAGATAATATAAATTATATTACTTGATGTTTAGACCAAAAATGTAAGATGTAGTGTCTTACAGGTTTAAAAACTCCATTATGTGTGGCCGGTTTGATGGATATCCTTACGTTGAATCCATAAAATAAATCATTGGAGTATCCAAGTTCACCGGAATTAGAAGCCAATATTTCCTAAAAACACAAAAAGGAATATGTAATAAATGAAGTGAAAATATAATTGATATGCATTAATCGTAGAGTTTTACCCCTGAATGGTTAGTATTAGGAAGAGTCTGTCATATGAAAAACTTGATTTCAAATGTTTTCAGTAAGCCGTTCACTAATTCATCCTTTTTTGATGGCTCTAATTTTGTTAGACGTGTTGATGTGGTATGAGGACTAACGAGTCTGAATTTTGGCTCATGGGAAAATTCCTTCAACTATTTTTCATATATACATCTGTCAACAATATAAAATGCATTTAGTCATAATTTCCACATTAGATCAGCTTTTGGAAAATCAATTCAGGAAAACATACCTCATATATATATTTACAACTGTGACACCTGGCCAATTGTTTTCAAATATCTCATTTACATTTTCTTAAGAAACAAAATATTTACTTTCCTCTCTGTATATATTCTTTTTGAAAACCACTATATTACTACTACCACCACTTAGCATCGTATCCACATGAGTCTTCAATTCTAGTAAATGTGGATAGAGAATAGGTGGTGTTATTGTGCTTTTAGTAGCTCTTTGGGATCATTTGGTCGATCCTTTAGATGGTTTTGAGCCGACGTTTGTCACCCCCTTCCCTTTATCCATCTATAATAACATTCATTGGTTAGAACCTTTCTTCATTAATTGTAAAAGGTTTAGCTTGAAAAAAATTGGAAATATATACCTCTTTGCCTTCATGTACTCTTACAGGTTGTGATTTCCATGCAATGAATGTCCCAATAGCCTTTTCGATAGTATGAATATCATCTTCATCAAGTGGAATTGGTAGCTCTACATTTGGATCAGGATCTACATTAATTGTCACTTTTAGATGATCTTTAGGAAGTTGTCTATTATGCAGCTTGTCATTTGGGATGTTGAACATTGTTTCCCTCACTACAAAGTGATAGGTGGGTGTTGATAGATATAAATAACAGTCATTATCACCCTGTAGAAGATCAGTACAGGAAAAGTATCAGTGTTTTTCTAATTCGTATTTCATGGGAACAATTATTAGAATATTGATTACCACGGCTAAGACAACTCTTCGAAGCGAATGGCTCACCTCAAAGCTGGTGGGGGGTGGGGGTGGGGAAGGATCTTCACATGTTGGTTGTTCTTGAGTTGTGTCTTCTCTTTGCTTCCCACCCATAAAAGTCGCTAGCAACTCTCCCTTCCATTGCAATCATTATTCAAGAGTTTCTAGTATTTCCATCATTTGTTTCGATTTTTCATCTCTATCATCTGTTTCTTTTTTTTCTCTAAATATACTCGGGGTGTCACCCCAAACCCCACACCTTTGACACAACCTTATTGTTCAGGCTACTTCAAAGATGTCGATAATCGATCTGCATCCGCTACAAGAGTAGCTGATTCCTGTGACTGTTAGAGATCAAAAAATAACTAATTATTTTTATGTAATAACATTTTAAAACAAATATTTTTATCGTTGTGTCATACTTACACATATTTCCCACACTTTTTGTGTGTTCTCATATACTAGCTTCCCTTCCTTATTCACATGTGCCTCCTTCCATAACACATGATGTGGGATGGAAGTGTATTTGGTTTTAGACTCATCAATCTATATATAATTATAGAATGATAATTATGATGATGTTTATTGGAACCTAAAAATATTAAAATAAATTTAAAATACATACTATTTTCTTTTTTAGTGAACTGTACCCCATCATTTCCTTATTATAGGGGTATGTTGGTTTTGATGCACATTCCTTATTTTCAGTATAGAGTTGTTGTTTCATAAATGAAATATTGACAATCAATTTTATAAATACATATATCCTCAAATAACATATTATCACCCACAATTTACCTAAAACTTATCATCCCCACGACATCCAATAAATGCATCCCAAGATTCTTGGGATATCAGGTGAGCGTAGACAATGGGTGGGTGCAAGTTTATTTTACCTTTGGAATCTTTTAGGTGACATTTTGTTAAAATAGTCAAAAAACCTTGATGAATCCTTCCTGCAAGCCTTAGTACATAATTCTTGTGTGAATCATCTACTATAAATGTACTCTGCAAGATATTGAGAAGAGTAAGACACTGTTTAATCATTTTATTTTCTAGTAAATAGAAGAAATAATATCATAATGTTATCATAATTTCTTCCCAGATCACAGCCTTCAGCCCGGACACAACATGGTGCCATGGATCTATGTCAATCAGCACACGTTGTCGAGTGAAAACTCCAATGTAACTAATAAAAATATCCTTGTTGGGATTCAAATTTTGGCCTCATGCATTCCATCCAACATCAAATTTGATTCATTTACTTTTCGCCTTAAGAACTTTGGCTAACACTGTCAAACTATGACACAACTATGTTTTCTGTGACATCGGTCTTTCATCCAAGACCATTTCATCAATATCAACATCATCTATATGGTCATCTAAAATGGTAGCAACAACATGTGTTGATGGTTGTTGGACCTCAACACTAGAAGAAGAAATAGGTTTAGAAACTTGTTGTTGCTCTTCACTGTGAGTAGCCGCAGTAGGATCAGCAGAAGCAACAGCTTGAGAGACATGTTCAGCCTCAAGTTTAGAAGCACCAAAATGTGAAGAAGTCATTATCTACAAAAGTGGTTGAACAGTTAATTTAGATTACATAAATTCAGTAATGATAAGATAATTACATGAGATAAAAATATCTATATTACAAACAAAATATAACCTGTTTATTGAACTCTCTTTATTTTTTTGAAAGGCCAAAGGGATTTTACACATCTATCGATTATCCAAATCCCTTCATTGTAGTCTCCTCTAGCATAAAAAAAATCATTTACATTGGGACCGTTGCGAAATGATAGCGACATACCACTGAAAGGATAATCCTCAAATGAATTTTCCTCAGACCCTTCAGTAGTTTTAGATGATAACAAAACAATAAACCACTTTCGGTTTGCAGGATCTGGAATATAAAAAACTTGTACCACTTGTGATTCCATTATAAAATGTTCATCTTTGTACCCTTCTTTAATAAAATCAAATTTCACAAATCCTCATTCATCTATTTTATCACTACTATTGTTATCAACCCATTTGCATTAAGAAATATTCATTTGTAATGTCTTATAATCTAACTCCCATATTTTTTGATAATGCCAAAGTATGACATATCTACATAAATTGGATTTATGTCCTTACTACAAAAAACATGCATCACTTTAGCCACATGTGTAACTCCACTATTTTTCATGGTACTATCTTCATCATGTTCATATGTATAGAATGTATAACCATTAATTACATAACCATTGTAAGATAATACATACACACATGGTCCGACGGATAGCCATCAAAGTCATACTGAAATTGAATTTGGATTTTCATCTGACTCATTAAAAATATGGTTCTGAAACCATCCTATAAACTTGGGATTATGTGTATTTGATATCCATTTTTCAGCCCTTGATGGATTCAACTGAATGATAATTTCATTGTGAGTTTCAATATATGGAGGAACCTCCCAACTTTTATGCAAAACATAATGGTGGACCTGCTCTCGATCTGTAATACTGATTGTTACAACATCTCTTCCAGAAATTACCTCACCCTCAATTCGTCCAGTGTGATGAGATTTTGGGAGACCAATTCTTTCCACATCAGATAGGTATTCAGTACAGAATTAAATGGATTCCTCAAAAATATATCACTCTAATATACAACCCTCTGACCAAATTCGAATTTCGACATACCCTTTTAAAATATTAATATACCATTCAACGGGGTACATCTATCTATAGTGAACAAGACAAAAAAGTCGAATATCTCTCACCAAGTGAATCATTAAATGAACCATCATATCAAATAATGTTGGCTAGAATAACATTTATAATTCACATAATATGATGACAATTTATTTTTCCATAGCTGTTAATTTTTTCGGATCTAAAACTTTGCTACATATAGCTTTGAAAAAGAAACAAAGTTTGGTTAATTTATGATAAGAATTATTGGAAAAAATGCAGCGTAAATCTACAGTAATTACATCTTGCATCAAAACATGGATGTCATGTGATTTCAAACCATTTAACTTCAAATCATTCATTGAAACAATGTTCTTGATATTTTATAAATACCCATCTGAAACAATTACATCATTGAAAAAGTTTCAAAACAGATATCTCTCCTCCCTAGAAAGCATGTAAGCAACTGGAGGAAGAAACTTTCGATTTTCACCCTTTACGGGAGCTGAATCTTCTCGTATTCCCATGTCAACCATGTCTAACCATTCCTTAATTTCATCCTTTGTTTTTCTAGGGCCATTTAGCAATGTTCTGATAACACTATAACATACATTTTTTTTCTACATGGATAACATAAAAAATATGCCTGACGTAAAAACAATTCCAGTATGGTAATTGAGAAAAAACTGATCTCTTTTTCCAACCGATTTTTGTAAGGTTTTTTGAAAATGGTTTACCAAAAATAGTGTTCACATATTTTACTTTCTCAATGAACTGATCACCAGTTAGTGGAGACGGTGTTTCACATTGTTGTGAACTTCCATTCAATGATTTCATCAAAGATCAGTACTTATGTCGACGAGGTATAAATCTACGATGTCCTAGAAACACAGATTTCGATGAATGTTTCAACCTAATTGATTTTGTATCTTCTTCGCACATGGGACGCCCTTGAGTTCCTTTAATGATATAGCCTGAAAAATTTCCATAAGTAGTGAAATCATTTATTTTCCCACACAATACCGCTCTCAACGTGAAGTATTCAATTTTATAAGCATCATACAACATAACACCTAAATACCACAATAACTTCAAATCCTCGATCAAAGGAGCCAGATAAACATCAATATCATTACCTGATTATTTTGGTCCTGATATAAGTATAGATAACATGATGAATTTCCACTTCATGCATAACTAGGGTGGCAAGTTATAATTTACCAACATAACATGCCTTGTACTATGAGTGCAAGTTTGAAAACCAAAAGGATTCACTCCATCTGTAGATAAAGCAAGACGAAGGTTTGTCGGCTCTTTTCCAAATTCAGGATACTCATGATCAATTTTCTTACATTGAGGAGATTTGGCTAGATGATGTAATTTCCCTTCTTTATTTCTTTTATCTGCTTGCCACAACAATTATCTTGCAGTTTCTTCACTTCCATATAGACGCATAAACCTTGGAATGATTGGAAGGTGCCATACAACTTTCGTAGGATTGGATTCATCTTTCTTGTATCGAGAAGCACCACACTTTGGGCATTCTGTAAGTGTTTTTTTCCTTGTGAAATAGTATACAGTCTTTTGGGCAGGCATGTATGCTTTCAAAAATCATACGCATCGAGTGTAGCATTCATTTTGCTTTATATGTCCAACTTGGGAGCTCATTATCTTCCTGGATCATGTCATTCAAGAGAGCAAGTAGTTCCTTAAAACTGATATCACTCCATCGGTTTCCTGCTTTCAATTTATACAACGTTAGTACAACTAAAAATGCTGTATATTTAGTGCAACCAGTATACAATGGCGTCTTTTCACAACTCTATATCTTCTAAAAAAAATTTGGGCAATCATGGAGTTCATATTCAAATGTCTTTATCATTTCCTCAATACTATCTTCATCATCATTAAAATCTTTAATCACATCCTCCATACGGTCTTCTTTATTATCCATATTTGTATTTATATATGATGATCCATAAAATGCAGTTTTATCCCAGCCAGTAGCTAAATTCTCTTTTTCTCTGTGTTTATTCCAACATTTATAACTCTAAACTATTTAGTGACGTATCAAATGTTCTTCCAACTCCTATGGAGTAAGTAGTCTAGAATAAAAACAACATAAACACAGACAAATGATTTGAGAAGGATCCTTTAAGTGATCCTTTGAAAACTTGATGAACTCTTTCACTCCTTTCTCATACTCTATTGTTAAATGATTAGCATCCATCTAATCGTTATTCATCTCTATCCTATTTGAATATCAAATATTAGTATTTATGGTTCAAATACACAAAACAAGACATCCAAATATAGTAGAAGAGAAACAATTCCTTATAAAAATAGAGATTAATATAGCCTAATCATTTCCAATAATGATTTAGAAATCAACAGAACTAGGATAGACCCACCATCAAAATCAACACAGTTTCCAAACACAAAGCGGTTCGTGGGGATAATCACTTGTGTCATAGATGGAAAAACTCTGATGTCATCATCCTCTATGTCTCATCCTCCTCTCTTGGGTCAACCCTTCTGGGGTCAACTAGTCCATCCTTTTATACATCATCAACCTAAAATACATATGAATGAAAACCAGTTGCAAGCTCTATAAGTAAATAATGTATTCTCATAATCTCTACAATATGGAATTAATTAAATATAATTACTTTAGATTCATTATACTTTCCTCAAATCACCCCAGTAAAAACACAATAATAATCAAGAATGATACATCTAAAACTCCTAGGTCTCTTCCCTACATTCAATATCATGAGGCCTAATATTTTTGTTAAGCTCAAGTTACTTACTTTAAATCACATGGGGATAATCAATTGTTTCATATATGGTA
Source organism: Viscum album (assembly GCA_963277665.1). Taxonomy (NCBI): domain Eukaryota; kingdom Viridiplantae; phylum Streptophyta; class Magnoliopsida; order Santalales; family Viscaceae; genus Viscum; species Viscum album. The sequence continues at coordinate 1,824,404,992 of OY728150.1, read as the reverse complement.
TCCCATGTTATTCCATATGAAAATTTTAACAAATATTATTGACCTATCATCCCATTAAATCCTCATGAGTGTCTAATTACAAACTCCATCTTAAGTGTAATATCAAAAGAATATATATTAATAAATTACCCCACATCCCCTTCCCCACTAATCTGGTAATTCTCACACTCTATTGGAATATTTCTTATGCTTTAACCCCATCTATATAATCTCATAACCATATATCCACACATACACATGTCACAAACACATAAAAAACCATATCCACATCACAACCACACATGAAATCCTCAACATAGTGTGATATCGTGAACATGAAGGACATAAACATCATACTCTCCTCCAACAATGCACAACCCCCACTATGTATCCACACCAAATACACATAATCATGTCAACAAGAATATATATACCCAAAAACCTAAAATCGTTTTAGGTCATATATATACACCCACTGTGAGCCATTACAACTCATACTAACTGTGAAGGGGGAGAAGGGAAGAGGGAGTGGTTCTATATGTGTTCCCTCTATAACCAAGATATTGAGAAAAACACTCAGAACCAAAGTACCCATATGGATTTCAATCAGGATACTCGACTCAAGTGGTGGTGCATAAGAAATAATAAGAAAATATAATAAGTATATAGTCACACATAAATCTTTCCTAAGGGTTTACACCAAACTAACACTAGAAACGCCATCATTAATCATTGCCTTGTTATTACCACCCTCATATAACAACTTCCATTATAATGCCACAAATAATCCCCAAAAAATCACATAAGCATCCATATCAACATTACCAACTTCTCATTTAATTTAACATTATAATTTATTGTATTTTTATTACCATATGCATTTCAATTGTTAAGAATTTTAGTGGAAAAACAATCATTAAATCACTACCCACTATAATCCATTCATTAATCATTAAGAAAATTTATTATATATTTAACCATTTATTAAACGTAATTATTCCAATAATTATCATTAATCATTTAACAAACCATCATTTATCATTTCCAACTGATCACCCATTAATATTTTCATTTATTCTAACCATATTCCATGCCAAAAAGAAACTAAAACAACACCCAATAACAACTAAATTTTAATGAAATAAAATACAACTAAACACATTCTAAAATCCATAAAACCACATATTGTATGCCTAAATAGCCATATCATTACTATCATAACCACACAATAATCCATCCATCACTACTGTATTAATTACCACACCACATGCTCCCAACCACATAAATCAACCATCACCATTATAATCATATTGATAAATACCCCATACATAGTAGCATGAAAGTAAAAACATATAAAAAATTCACACTAAAAACTACCCCTTAAACACTCTATCGTATTAAAGTAGAATTTATAGTTTAAATATAACACTTTAATTAAATATTTACATACAACCAATTCATTACCTACCTTATGTGACTAGAAAATAATGAAAGGTTATTATAACATATTATTTTTAGTAAGAAATATATTTCACAACATCAAGAATAAATTACTTAGAAAAAACAGTAATAAATCTATAAATATATAAGAAATATTATGGAACTTCATAAATTACATGCAAAACTCCCTCTTCGCTTTAATTTATTTTAGTGTAATTCATTAGAGTATTTAGGATAATTAGTAATATCCATCTAATGGAAACAAAATAACATGATAATTCCACAATTTACACATAATAAAGAAAGGGAAATTTCATTTCCCCAACCTCAACTAAATATTTTACAAATATTTCATAAGAATTCGAAGAATAGTCAAATAAAACATGACTTAACACATGAGGGTAATCTAAAAGTCCTATGTTTGACCATTAAACATTAAAACCATAACAAAAAAACCCAAAAACGGAATCAGAATTGTTGTCACATCCTTCCTATGAAGAATGTTCAAGAATAGATTCAAGAAGAAGAGAAAATAAATTCACCTTAGAGGAGGAGAAGTAGGGAGCCTTCTGTGCTTGTCAGGAGGGGAAGGCGCAACCGCTAGAGGGGGAGGTTCTTGAGAGGAGCTGCCAACCATTGAGAAATGGAGGAGTAAGGTTCACAGAGAGTAGGGTCAAGTGAAGAGGAGGAGAATCAGGGTTTGCGGGGACGAGGATCTGCCGAAGGGGTTCGATGAGGAGGATAAGGAGTAGGGCTAGCAGCGGAGGTCCGACAACGCGAAGATCGGGGTGGGGGGGGGGGGTGGCAGAAATATGGCACCGCAAAGATCGAGGGGGTGGGGGATTTGTCGCATAGGTATAGTACCACGAGAGATTTAGGGAAGTGCAACCAATTTTAAAAATATAGGACTATGGTTTTATCAGCGCTAAAAAAATGCTGATAAAGGATACCTTTATCAGCGCTAAAATTGTAGCGTTGATAAAGGGTCTCTTTATCAACGCTTTTTTAGTGCGGATAAATGTTAAACATTATAAGCGTTAAACTTTTAACACTAATACTAGGATTCTTTATAAGCATTTTTTTCTTAGCAATGATAAAAGGTGGAACTTCCCTTGCCCATTTTTGTAGTAGTGCGAGCACACCATGGCTTACCAAACTAGCCATCCAAAAAGCAGTTATGAATAGTATTAGTTGAAATTTGAATTTTATATACTCCATATAATTTTAAAATCCATATTTTTTGTTTCTTAGACATAATATAAGAATGAATTCATTTTTTAGATAAAAGAAATATTTTTTCAGAAAATGCAATTTTACCACCTTTTAATGGAAAAACATTTTTAAAACCAATATTTGACACTTTTATATATTTAATTTATTGAAAATAAATAATTATTTAGAATCGGGACATAAAAATTTATTTTGGATAAATTTTTGATACTTTTCTGATAACTTTCATATTTTGATGAATATTAAAAATATTAAATTTTAATTGAAAAAACCTTTTTTAATCAAAATAATTTATAGCGTTAAATTATGAATTTTAATGTTTTGGAAGTACAATTAGATTATATTTTTATCATTTAATAAAATTTAGTTCATTATAAGCAATTTCACATTTAAATTTGACATAAACACATGTCAATCTTTTGATAGATTTTTATTTTTAGAAACCTTCTTTTTAGTTTTGACAATGGGAATTAATTTTAAATTAATTAATTCAAATTATATGTTCATAATTTGGTTAAATATAATTCATTTTTGAATAAATAATATCAAAATTAGTTTGGGGTAGATTTTTGGAATTGTTCTGAAAACATTCAATTTTTTATGAACAGTGAAAAACACTGTGTTATGATTTAAAACTGACTTTTTATTTAAATAATTAGTTTTTTTAAAATTTATTTTAAGTAAAAATAGAAATATAATTCCTACATATGTAAAATTTAATTCACTGGAGTCATTTTATAATAATATTAAATATATAAAATTTTATTTAACTTTTTACTGTCATTTACCCACCTTCTATGTGCATTTGAAAATTTTCATAAAACATAATTTTAACACCTCTGTGAGTTGAGTTTAAAAAACCCAAGAAATATGGTTAACATCAGTAAGTAAAATGTGGTTCAATAAGATGAAAATAAATTTTCGTGAATAGTAACTTGTGACTTTTATTTACCAGTGTTAAAAGTAAATAGGGTAATTAAGGGTAAAAATCATAATATAATTACTCTAACACATGTCCTAATTCTATTGGATAAGTGTAATTCGACCAGAAACATAGGAATAAAATATGATCATATTTGGTCCACTTGAATTAGATTAGGACATTTATTAAAATTTTATTTAAAGAAGAGTTAAAAAAGTTAAATTCAAAGTTAAATTTCTAAACCATTTTTAATATAGGGTTATACAAGAAATAAATTAGACAATAAATATTCATTTGAAATCTAAAAATATTTAATACATAATAGTATTTTATTTATAATTTTTAGACATTAAATAATTAAATTTATTTATGACACAATGATGATGCTGTAATTACCTTATTAATGAAAGGTTAAAATAATTGATATTATAAATATCCAAATAAATGTAATTTGAGACTTTTGATGAATTACACTAATTTATTGGTACATATTACATGTTAGGGTTGATTAAATATTTTGTTTGAATTAATCACACTGTTATGATTTTCATAAAAAACCAAATACTAAATAATGTCAAAATTGACATAAATAAGTATTTAAAACAAATACTATATTATTGGTTAATATAATATTCCTAAAAATATAAGTCCAGACCAAAGGGCTTAAATAATATTATATATGTCATTAATAAACCACTTTAGGTTCTCTTGGAAGTTTAGAGTATGTTTATTAACCATATAGTGTAAGAATAGAAGAATATACGGTAAAAGTCAAACTATTTAACAAGGAGTTAAATATAAAGGATAAGGTTAAAATTGTAACCTAAACACGTCTAAAACCTATTTGTTAATATTTTTTAGACCCATACCCACATTATATTAGAAATGAATCATTTTGGATCCATTAGAAACGGAAACTTATTTTATTATAAAATAATATTTCAAGTTTTTCCTAAAGTGACCCTCACCTCTCTTATAAAAGGGTACTTCCCCTTATCTTAATTTCACACCTCCAAAGCCATTTGGCTCGGACATCCCTTGCCCAAATATCCTCTTAAATTCTCTAATATCAAACTAGAGTTTTTAATTTGATAAAAAATCCAACGTAAGGATCCCTTTTTTATCTACATAAAAGGAAACACCCAAAGAAGAAGTAATAATTTCACCACCCTCTTTCATGTTCTTTTCTTCTTCCACTTCCTCTTTTGTTTTATTTCAATACCAAAATAATAAATCCAGTACATTTTACATACTGTGATGTAATTATAAATATGGTTCATCCATATTCATTATTCTATCCATCATATAAATAACAAAGTCACTATACGTGCGTATGTACGACTTACCGTCTCCACGTCATGGTGTAGTGTGTTATTTAAACACTTCATTATTAGGATGGGTATAATAATGAGTATAAATAATTTAAATAATAAATATAAAATGTTAATTATTCTTTACATATGATATACTTTCCAATTACATATGATTTCTTCATAAATATAATGATATTGTTGCTCGTGCATACGTACAGATTATCGTCTCCACGAACGCGTTGAAATTCATTCCCCATTGTAATCCTTCAACAATAATTTTCATTTTATGATTAAAAATAATGTTTACAAACATAATATAATTATTTATATGAATTTGCTTTTTTATAATTTAATAACAATTATTTAACCATTATACATGAGGTTAACCTACCCTATACTAAAGAAAAACTACAAGGTAAGGGGTTTCTTATCTCACTTTTAATTTCGTGAGATTTCCATTGTTCACCACTTATTTATTGCATGTGGTGTATTGTGTACTACTATTTGATATATATATATTATCATTATTCTCTTTATATTCATGTAATTATGATATTCATTTGGTGGTTATTAACTTTATTTCATACGTCTCGATATATTACAACATGATAAGGGGTTTTTATCTCACTTCTTATTCTAGTGAGATTCATGCTATATTGCCACTATTTAATTTTGTGTGGTCAATGTACTACCCATGATTGTATTCTTTGTGTAATATACTTTAATTTATGGGTATTTACATCTTCATTGTATGATAATTCTTCCATGTGGTGTATTTTTCGTAAGTTACCAACTCAGTAAGGGGATTTCAAATTTAAATTTCAACTCATTTGTCTTTACATATACTTCATAGATTATTTTACTCCAAGATTATGCGTGGAATCACTATTTATTATTTATGTAGTAATTTACACTCCCTATTGTATGTATATACCTTTTATATACATAATCACTCAACTGATAAATTCACATTCCATTGATATGAACTTTTTAAGGGTAATCTTTACTCAATTTCCATTCATTGAGTTAAACATCCAAGTCATTGGTTTTGTTTTCAATAGAATATGTGAGAATGTAATATGGTTGATTTACACAGACTATCCAATTATAATGAGTGTGTTTATACTTTTCACACAAAATTATTTCATTGATTTATCTTTAATCTAAGGATACAGTCTTTATAAGGTATTTCATCTCAATTTGCATTCCTTCAAGACTTCTTTTTTGTTATATGCAAATTCACTTTTATTTGGTGTATGTATTTTACTTTCAAATAATATATCATGAATTTCTTTATTCTCATTATGTTATTAATATTTCATTACCTCAATTATTTTTATTCATGCGTCTCTCATTTGGTTATGAACTCTAACTAAAATATCATTTTAAATGTTTTAAAAATATATACTTCTAAATCTTTCTCATTAATGTCCATGTTTTAAAAATGGTTTTAAGGATTTATTTATATAGAAATTAATGTTTTAAAATTAAAATTAAATTTAAAAGTTTCTATTTTGTACGGTAAAATTTGATTCAAAAATCTATTTTAAAAAAATTCATGATAAATAGTGATACTTTTTAATCTTTTCAAGAAAAAGGGGGATATTTCTCTCAAATATTCTTGATGATTATTTTCATCTATGTCAATATCCTTCATTATTCTCAATTGAGGATAATTTATTATAATATATTTTTTTATATTGTATTTAATGAGTTATTTTTTACTGTTTATGTGCTATTTTTATACCATTCATGGTTTATGGTTAAAGTATTGACATTTTGTATGCTAGTTTTAATACGAATGTTTAGATTATGTTTCACCCTCTCATATGAGGAATGCATTGGACTTATTAAGTGAAGGGTGGAGCCTGATATAGCTCCCCAATGCATAAGTAGGTCTCATGATACAAAATAGAGTCTTGGCACAAGGCTGTGACAAAATCTTATTTGTAGTCTTGGCATGAGGCCTTGACTATGTCGTTATGAAGTCTGGCATTATGCATTCCATCATTTTGAAAATGGATATTGATATTACATGTGATTATTAGAATAATAGTATATCCATGTTAATAATTGAATGGAATTATTTGATTTATCTTTTCTATATTATGCTCAATTTTAAGTTTAAAAGTCTTGTGTTCAAGTCTTATACATTGCCTTAAATATTTATTCTTAGTTATGACTATTTTTTTATATTGTTATCCTTACTGAGCATCCGAGCTCACCCCTTTCTTATGTTTTATTTTCCTAGGATATAAAGAAGTATATTATGATTAACCTAGAGGAATAGTCAATGGGATATAAGTGTGTTCAAAGGGGACATAATTCTATTTTTTTATTTCATGATGTAATGTAAAACTTACGTATGTATCCTGTACTTCCAAGGCTAATAAACTGATCTGTCTTTTGGGACATGATTCCTTGTTTCATGCCATTTTTTTGTAATAATTCACCGATTTTGCATAACTAGGGTCGGGGTGGTTCTTTTTATAAGTCTATGGTCAGAAGATTTTATAATATTATCCTTGCTTTTGTGGAGGTGGGTCACATTATTAAAAAAATGAATTTAAAATCATAAAATACATTATACATTTTGGATAATTAACTAAGGCTTTATAACATAATTAAAACAAAAAATAATATTCATTTTCTCTAAATAATTTTCTAAATATGTGTTTTTTCACTTTTAAAATGAAAACCGACATTTATTTAAAATTTAATGGTTTTGGAAAAATAACAGTCTTCAAACATTAATAAAGATTACACATGAATTTATAAAAATTATATGATAATTTATATATAATAAAAGTAATTGAATGGTAATATTTTATGAATATATTATTTATTTAAAAAATCCATTAATTCACCAAAATAAATTTCTTAATTCTATTTGAATATCAACCACAAATATTATTTGGGATTTAAAAAATAATTTAAAAAGTAACAATAATAGAATGAAAGTATATTCATTATTCTATAAAAAATAATGTATGGACCATAATTTTAGGGTCTTGAAACATTTCCCTTTATTTCACTAACATATTCCCTAATAGTAATTTGTGCGATGGTGGGGCTTTCATGGGGTCGTTCGGTAAACATGGTTTGGGTCATGATCTCACTGAGCTTGAACTTCTCCCGTAAATGGTATTTCTCATGCTTAAGTTGTCAGATCTTGGCTTCGGCTTGGTCTAGGGAAAATATCAAAAATTCTATCTCCCTTGGAAGTTCTAATAAATGGGATTCATATTTAATGATTCTACTTGTTGAGGATGTCACCTCTTTTGTCTATGTAGAAAGGATTTTTTAAAACCCAATATTTATACTAGTCATGCAATCATTATTAAATGGATATATTATCAATGGTAATGATACTTAATGGTAATTTAAATCAAATTTTCTATAATAAGTCAAATGGTGTTAATGTGTTTTCTCTATACATTTTAAAAAATAATATAATTAATTAAATCAAAAATCCAAATATCATTTATAACATTTTCGAGTCGTTACAAGAGTTTAGTTTACTTGCATCATTGTAGGAACTCAGTATTATTTTGGGACATGTTTGTTCTTAAGAACACACTAGAAATTAGGTTATGTGCATGTTTTTGAACATGAACTATTTTTCTTTTATTTTTAAATTGAATTAAAAAGGGTGAATAATATGAAATCTAGAATAGTAAAATGATAAAAAATGTGAATAAATGTTTTTCTAAATATGAAACATGATATAAATGTGTTTACCCTTATTAACCATGCCCTATGTGTCGGATAGTTAAGGGTTGTGATAGAGCCTTGGTTTGACCATGTGGCGAGGTTTGGGGAAAATAATTTTTTTTTTGTGAATTTTTGTGATTATTCCTATTATATAAATGTGATAAAGTGGTGTTACAATTCACAAGACTCGTGTATGGTATAGTAGATATATGCCTCCATGATGCTTCTTCTTGAGAGGATGACATTAAGAGATGGATGTAGGTGATTTACCAATAATGGAACCTGAGGAACCTATAGTACAGGGTGAGGAAGCAGGGGAGTAGTTCTGAGAGAACCATAATCACATTATCCAATTATATAATGGATACCTATGGTGGGATGCAAAGAGAATGTATGGCCTGATGAGGGAGTTTTTGCTGTAGTAATGTCAAAAGATTTTTGGAGATGGTGTACCTGAGAGATATGAGTTCTAGGATGAGTCGATCAAGAAAATACTTAAACATTTGAAGACTTCAGATGAGAAGATAGTCAATATGGCTACTTATATGCTACTGGGATCAGTATGGTTGTGGTGGGACATTTCTGCATGAACAATACATGATGATTGTATGTTATGGAAGAATTTTTTGGAGAAGTTTCTCGATCACTTCTACATAATGATGTTCATATAGTATAGATTAGATTATTTCATGTATCTAACTCAAGGGATCATTTCTTTGATGGACTATGTTGGATGCATTACAGATTTGCAGCGCTTTTCTATAGTATTGGTGGTAGTTGGAGCTAGTTCAGAAAGATGTTTTTAGGATGGACATAAGTGTGAAATTAAGTTGCAAGTGAACATCATAGGTTCAAGATGTTTTCATTAGTGGTGAATCATGATCTCATATCATAGAGGAACCCGAAAAAAGCTGCTAGCGGAAGACAACTGATTTCTTTTTGATGATCTAGAGGTAATACCTTTGAGAGAAGTTAGTGTAATTAGGAGAACTTTAGCCAGAGTAGTGTGAAGTAAAGTGTCCAATCAGGGGGATCATACACTCAGGATATTAGCCATGTTCTTTCGCACCAATTTGTTATGTTGGGAGACATTCAGAAACATTCACCTTAACCACTAGTGGAGTTCCAATCTTTCAGTAATATGGTACATCAATTGAGGTTCTCTAGGAACCTGAGAGAGATGATTAGTGACAAAGGAGATAGAAACAACCGGGGTGCAGGAAGGGGATATTATAAACCATATCAGTCTAGAATCAATATTTCTACTAGATGAGGGGGTATAGGTGGTGTATGATGTTCATCTAGGAAATACCACCCACATCAGCAGAGTAGTGAATCTTTGGTGAGTCATGTGACATCCTAAGGAATATGGAAAGGACAGTTTCATGTGGTGTAGTCCAAACTTGTGGATAGTGAGGCTAGACCTTCGATAGTGAGAGATAATATTCTTGAAGATTCTATATTATCTAGTTCCTTGTTGAATAACAGTTCCCCTCTTTCCTTTATATCTTCAAAACATGTCAATGTTTTGACCCTGGCATTAGAGTTTGTGAGTGGGGAAATGATGATAGATACACTGTTGCGATTACAAAATAGAGACATTTGTTTGCACAGGGGGTGTTCTCTAGTGATCGTGGATTTCTATTTTATCTATGACCTTTATGTTCTTGATATTTTATATGTTGACCAAATTATGGGTATAGACTATCTACTCACATACCAAGTCTGCATTTTATTGTTTTCGGTGGGGAGTGACCTTTACATCTCAGAAGGGTGAAAATTATATCACCATGGAGAGTGGGATATCCAGGAAGGCCGATCATGGAAAATTACTCAACAACTAGAAGAGATAATTTCCTAGGTTTTTATATTATTTTTGGATGATAGTGATAAAATGTCATATTTCTTTCCACCATTAGTGGACCTATTTCTAGATGTCTTTCCTAGAAACATCTCAGGGTTTCCACCTGAAAGAGATGTGGAATTTACCATTGAACTTTTTTCAGGGGGTGGTCTAGTATATATTCCTCCCTGTTGGATGGAATTGAATGATATTCATGAACTCGATAATTGGCTGGAGGATTTGGAGGATAAGGGGTTTATTCATCCTAGTACACCACCTTGGGTCTCACATGTGTTGTTTTCTAAAAAGGCCGATATGACTCTTTGATTTTATGTTGATTACGGGAAGTTGAACCATATGACTCTGAAGAATCAGTATAATCTTATGCAAATAGATGATCTATTTGACTAGTTGAGAGGAGAATGTGTGTTCTCGAAGATCAACTTGATATCAGGTTATCATCAGCTGATATTTCGGTCTACATATATATCGAGGACCACATTTAGAAGTATGTATATCCAATATGAGATTGTACTAATGTCATTTGTGTTTTTGAGCACACCATTAGTGTTTATGGACTTGATGAATAGGATCATCCATCCATACCTAGATCTGTTTACTATGGAGTTTTTGGAAGACATCTTGGTGTACTTCAATACTCATGATGATCATGCCCAACATCATAATATCATCCAGAGTACACTAAGAAACAATCTTCTATATGAAAAGATATCTAATTATTATTTTTGGAGCTACCATGTACACTTATTTAGACACAAGATCTTGGAGTAAAATGTGTTAGTGTACCTAGAGAAGGATCATATAGTGGTTTCTTGGGAGGATCCCAAGAACACATTCCATATCTGTATAATTCTGGGATTATATGGATATTTTCTGAGATTCATCTACGAATTTTCATGTTTGGAAGAACCTCTTTGATGCATGACCAAAAAGGGATAATGTTTGATTGGTTAGAATCATGTGAGAAGGCCCTCTAGGAGCTGAAAAATCATTTTACATTGACATCAATATTGATCCTACTTTATCCAGGTGTGGAGTATACATTGTATTGCAATGCTTATGGGATCAAACATAGAGCTGCGTTCATGTATAAATATCGATTTGGGGATTAAGTATCTCATCTAATAAGGCCACATGAGAGGAAATACCCTATGAAAAACCACGATTTGGAAGCTATGGTTTCTACCTTAATGTGTTAGTGACATTATCTTTTTGTGTAAGAAGTATATAATGTTTAATGAACATAAGATATTTAAGTATATATTTTAACAATGGAATTTGAATCTTCGATAATGGAGATGGGTTGAGTAGATGGAGACTTTTTATTTTCAGATGGAATATATGCCCATAAAAGGATATAGTGTGGCTGATGCTTTGATTAAGAAAACTCAAACATAGAAGGTTCAAGAGTCTAGTTTTGAGTGGAAGATGATGACTTTACTACATGATATACATGTGGTGGTATAGGATACTGAGTAGAATATGATACAATAATGAGATTCAGTGGAGTATACACTTTTGAGATGATTCTAAGACATGGAGTATAAGTATCTAGAATTTTTAACAATGAGATAAATCCTAGAAAGTGGGGAGTAACCTTCTCATTGGTGCATAAATGAGGAAGAGATCACATATTTGAGGAATTGGTTTGTTGTGCCTATGATCATGTGAGAGAATATCAGGAGGGAATTTTATGATTCAAAGTGTGTGATACATCTAGGTGTGATCAAAATGGTCAATAACCCACGATAATAGTTTTTGTGTCCAGGAATGAAAAAGGAGATGGTAGGGTTCATGACACGATTCTACACCTATCGGCAAGTGAATGAATATCATCAACAACCTAGAGGTTTTGTGCTGCCATTTCCAATTCCCGAATGGAAGTGGGATTACATGACAATGAATTTTAGGATGGTTTTCTCAAAGAAAATAAGGAAAAATAAATCTATTTGGATTGTTTTGGATTGAATGAATAAATTTGAGAAATTATTACAAATACTGGAGACATTATCAATGGATATATTGAGAGATTTGTATGTTCGGAAGATAGTCTGTCTGCACAGGGTACCACAAAATATTGTTTCATATCATGATTGAAAATTCACTTCATGATTCTAGAAGGGCTTGCAGAAGGTTCTCGATACAGAGGTATTATTGAGAATGGCCTTCCACCCATAGATATATAGGCAGTCGAAGAATACTATAGAGGTTCATGAGGATATGTTATGAACATGTGTTCTTGAATTCAGTGGGTATTACGATAAACTCATTGCTTTGGTGCATTTTTCCAATAACAAATTTTGTCAAGAAATGACACAGATGTTACCATTCAAGACACACTATGGTAGGCCATGTAGATCACCATTATGAAGGATGGACGTAGTTGAGTCTGAGATATTGGGACCAAATCTCATATAGGAGACATCGGAGCAAGTAAAACAGATTCAAAAATGCATGGATACGAATCAGAGTAGAATGAATTTGTATGTTGATAAAATAGTATGACCCCTAGAGTTTGCAGAGGAAGGTATTTTATTTCTTCTAGTTATAACTAGTTCAAGTCACCACAAGATATGGATTCCGAGAAAGTTTTCACCCAGGTTTGTTTGACGTTTTGAGGTTGTAGAGAGAATTGGGCTTGTGGCATACTGATTGGATCTTCCATAAAAAATATAGTGTTTTGCATGATGTTTTATATCTATCAAAGTTTCAATAGTATCACCCCAACTAGTTCATGTGATCAATGTAGATGGTGTTTATATGGAGTTAGATCCATAATTTAATGAGCACATGACACGTGTTTTGGATCACCATGAAAATTTTTTTTATGGAATGGTTGTGTTGATAGTTTGTGTATTGGGGAAACATGGGAATGTGATGAAAGAAACTTGTGAAATAAAAAAAGATATTAGGGTTTAGTGGATCAATCATTTTAGATCAGAATCATAGAGATTCTTGGGAGTAGAACTCAAGAAAGATTTGTTTTAAGGTGGGGAGATTGTAAGATCCTGATATTTTTAGGAGTTGTCTCAAACATTTTTTCAGTTACTATATTGCCTCATATTGAGTAATTTTCAATAAACGTTATCCTTGGGGTGTGTATGGGTGAATTTCAATAAAAATTGAAGGATAGAGGGTTGTTCATGATTGGGGCATGGTTAGTGAAAACTATGTGCCCCAGCCTAGCAAACCATTTAGCCCTAGACAGCGGGGGTTTCAGGGTTAGCGCATGGGTTTTCAAGCCATGTGCCCCAAAAGGAGAAACTATGAACCCCTAAAATAATAGGATTACGGTTGGCACATGGTTATGGAAAATAGTGCTCACCTTCCCAAGAAACCGTGTGAGATATTTCTAATGGACCAAAAATTAATTTTTAATTCCCCTGAACCCCCAAAACTCACCCATTCTGAACCAAACTCGGACCCAAATGATTTTTCATGATTTAATAGCTTCTTAGTTATATTTAGAGTTTGTTCATCCTCCATTATTCATGATTCAAATACCATATTGAAGATCCAAAACAATCCCAGAATATGAATCATATCTAATTGCTTTTAGGTTCATATTCTTTAGTTGTATCATTGTTTTATTGGGAAGTTATATTCTTTTTTATAGATCTAGATCTTGGTTTGGTGAATCTATATCTAGTCTCGTGGATCTAAATCTATAGTTAAGATATCTTATTTTGGTAAATCCTGATTTATGGTTTTAGATCCAGATCTCGATCTATGTTGATGTGTTTCTCAATTTTGGGGGATTTTTTTTGGGTGGCCATTTGTCAAAAAAAACATGATAGGTGTTCTATATTTAAATTCCCAACATAATGATATTAATTAGTAGTATATAATTATAGAAATTTCTAGGATTTATTTAGAAATTCATAATTCCTAAATTCAATTTATTAATGTCTTCATTTAATTAGTTGTCAAAATTGGGGTTTTAATTAACTAATGGAATTATGGAACCAAGATAATTAATTGATGAATTAACTATCAGATATTTAATCATGTAATTGAGGGTAGAAAATTTTTAGGTTAATTTTCAAAATATTGAATATTTAATTGAGGGAAATTAATTGTAGAATTGTACATTGAGAATAATTTATTGGTTAATTAATTATTAGATGTTGAGTTTTTGAAATGGCTAATAAATTATTAAATCAAGTAATGGAAGATATTGGATTTATTAATTAGAGAATTGATTAGTGGGAAATATGTGGTTAATTAATTATATAAGTAATTAAATTAAATTGATAATATTATTTAATTTTTTAGTTAATTAATGGAATTGGTGTAATTAATTTATGAATTGATTAGTGGAATTTATGGTGGCTAATTTTTATAAGAGGATTAAGGTTGTCGAATCTTGGTTTATGTGACAATTGAAAAACATGTGACAATGAGATACATGTAGTACTGTGATGTTATAATATATGTATGTGTGGTTGATAAATGGGGTGCTAGGAATGACTATCTATGACATTGATATATATGAGTTATTAATAAATGGGGTTCTAGACAACATGATCTAAGCTAATGATATGTGTGTGTGTGTGTGTGTAAGTTCATAGTTGATAAATGGGGTGCTAGAAAGGATAATATATGATAATTATATATACCCATTATTGATCAATAGGGATCTAGACATTATGATCTACACCAATGATATATATTCATGGTCGAAAATTGGGGTGATGGATATGTCATTATACACCCATCATATATATGAAGGATTGATAAATGAGGTAATAGACAAGGCATTATATACCAAAACCATTATCATTGGACTATGGTTCCAAATGGCCGTAATGAAATGTGAATTGAATATGTAATATTGTGCAACCCTGGTGCAGAATGAAGAAACTATTAAGGTATGGGTGTCCTTAGAAACCTGGTGGACTATGTGTTTTAATATAGATTAATTGATAATGTGAAAAAAATTACTTATTCTTTCTAATTATTTCGTTCTAAAACATCATGAACATGTTATTGACTAAATTTGTTCGTGACATTGTTGGTGGTGGCCTAATAAGTTATACTGACAATATACTCAGGCAGCCTGATCAATACCTGAATATATATTATTATTGTAAGATAGGTTAAGGGAAAAGGTCCTATGTTAGATGGTCGATTTGGGTATGGAGAATGGTTGAGGGAACTATACATGGTTTTGGACCCACTAGAATTCATAAGTGTCTCTCTTTTGGGTTTTCACTTTAGACACATGACACATACATTAGCATTGTATGTTTTTTTACTTTACATTGGATAATGTATCAGCTGTTATAATTTTCATATGAAATTGGAATTATTTATAGATACAGATATATGCTTACATTATTTATTATTATATATGTTTGTGTTTTAATTTGATAAAAGAGGCTATAAACTCCCCAATATCGACTTATTAGACCCGTGATGCTAGTCGGTAGCCTCTGGCATATTAGGAGGTGCACTTGAGGTCATGTGATTGACCAGCTCCGGGCATCAGTGTGTGACACCCAGTCGGGATGTTACACATACCTTCTTATGTATTGGTTAAAAATATTATAAAATATATAGATATATCCACACACTTCCTCTGTATAGTATTCAGGGGACAAAAAACCTTAATCAAACTCAATGATTATTCTTTACTTGATCAAATCGAAGATATCTAGATATAAAATTTATCACTAACTTATTTTTTCTATGCCACTGATATAGATTCCTTAATACATGATATATATATATATATTAAATTTCTAGGTATAAATAAATTATCAACGAAAATAATATAAAATGGATCATGTATACTCTGAGGAATATTAAACTTTCCACAGAACAATATATAATGATATTCATCTTTCCCACAACTATTAAGATAATCTCATTAAATTATCTTATATCATCATACCTTCTCCTCATGGTATCTAAATTGATGCTTCACTAAATAAAAATAATAATAATATAACATCAAAAAATAAACACTACCACGAAAACTAACCTCATCAAAATCTAAATGCATGTTTTTTGGTTATTTTATCAACTTTTACTCATCGCATGCTTTAATAGAAGAATCATACTAAGCCTTTATAATCAATAAATCACCATGAATGTATTCATTTCCCAAAGTACATGAGAATTTTAAATCATAATCCTAAATAAATCCTTCAATATTAATATATTATGATTAAAACACCTCTATGAGGAAATATAATATAATCTTTTTTGGTCAAAAAGGCCACAATTTATTCTTTGAGTAGGTAATGTCTCTAAATATATGAAGAAAAACCTCTTCCTGAATCAGGGTATTATGGAACATATAATTGAATTAATGGTTCTATAACTTCATATGACTAAAAGATATAACCTCCCTATCTTGCATCAAATTGCACCCCATTCTAGTATGTAATGAATCACAATAATCCTCATATGTAACACCTTTCTTTATTAATATAATGCTCAAGGAATTAGTTATTATATCATTTAAACACTAAAATATTGACTAGCATAGTGGAATCCCAAAAAAATCCTTAAGCCTTTGTAGTTGAGGATGACAAAGTTATAGAAATTAAAGATAAATTTAACACATAGATCTTATTATATCTAGACAAGAATAGAAAATAGTGAACATTAGAGATATTATTCATCACATCAAAAGGAAAAAAATTTGTTTTACATGGATTTATAAATATTCCCCAATAAGAAACAAAATTCTAAAGAATTTTAGCTTCTGACCCCTAGAAATTAACATAATATCTTCTTGTATACCTAATTCTGATAAAGGAGCTCGAAAACCCCCCAAAATTACATATAATAGTTCTCAATAGTCGACAAAATTATATCCTCCTTCAACACAACCATAAAATGATAAAGATAAGTCTTAAACACACAGTTCAACAATCATATTAAAACTATTGGATAACTTGTAACATTAAATGAAATCACTGAAAATTAAAAATTATTATAGTGATATAGGAAAATAGTCTTTTAGATGTCATCTTATATCACCCGCATCATATGATATTATAAATACAAGTCTATGTTCAAGAACCAAATAGATTCCTATAGATAATCGGGTATGTAATCAATCCTTGGTAGAGGATTTTGATTCATCGCCATAACCTAGTTTACCTATCAGTAATCATTGCAAATCCCCCCATTGAATGTCTTGGGAAAAACAATGATGCTCCATATAAAGACATATTAGAGAGAATAAAACCATTACATAATAAGTCATAAATCTAAATCATATGATCTTGAATAATAATTGGCTTCATCCAATATGTAGACATCAATATTCGATACATACCTAGATATAACACAATGTCAAACTCAATCTCATACATTGGTGGAAAAAATATAACCTTCTATAATAAGACATTATTAAAATTAATTAACACATGTAAAATATCATTCCCCTCTATTTTAGATAATTTTTTTTATAAAATTTTAAGATGATGAGTAATTATTTAAAGTTTAATATTCAAAAACCTTTTTTCTCTAATTACTTCCCACCGAACCAGAAGATCTACACACTTACCATAATAAATATATCCACTTCAACTACAGTAATTACTAAATTTAAAAAAAATAATCCATGAATTTTATGATATTTTCTAGTTTCATTTTCATTAAGACAAGACACCTTTTATATTTTCACCCTTACCACCAACTTGAATCTAACAAAACACCTAAAATATACTCAACTAATCAATTTAAATTTTCTAGCACTCTATAGGTTGATAAAGATTATGAAATTTCAAGTATATTTCTCTTACTATGATAGGGAAACAAAAAAAATACACCATAATCTAAAAAAATATATGTCGGGTCAGGAAGATACATATCATACCTTTCACCACTTTGGACCCTAGCTACTCGTCATCTTTTATTGGATGAAGTTGTTGATAACCTTATATCCTACCACGCAATCAATTGTATCTATAGCCTCTTTACCTATAACCATTCCCATATACCAGAGTATGAGGGAAATTCAATGTATAACCTCTTCTATCACCTCCCCACATTAGTTGGATTTTAACTCATTGATTTTTGTAATGTTTTGAAAAGGGTCATATTGGATATCTTAGTTAAAATTATGGATATTACATCATCAATATATTCTTGAGTCATTTATAAACACAAAATATTACATAAACTTTTTATTCCTAAGAGATCTATGAGAAAACGATATCACTCCACCTCCTGCACTTGAGGGGCTTGAACTATCTATATTGATCTAAAATGATGGTGTAGATCCAATTGGGGGTGAATTATGTCCTTTCAAAACACTTGATAATTTTATAACCAATACTTCTAAAACTAGAAAATTAAAAATTTCCTACTTTTTTAAAAAATAGTATTTAGTGAAAAAATATAAGGAAACATGAATTTTTATTGTTTTTTAGTGAATAGTGCTCCCTTAGTCAACTCTACTATCAGTCTCTCCATGAGCTTAATAATTTTTATTAATATATTTTTTCCCTATAGGTCTTGATACTTTAGTAAAATTAATTGTAACTTTTTAAAACATAAATTACAAGTATATTATACATGTTTAACAATATTCCTCAAAACACTCCACAACCATGTTTTCATAAAAAAATATTGGATTTGGTGGGGGAAATATCCTATAGAAGCATTATGATGTGAATATCATAGCTGGTAGATGAAGGGATCTCCAAGGTCAAATATTGGCCTCTAAAGTATTGTAATAAAGAAGAATATATGAATAGATATTGATAAAATTCATATAAAATAGTACTATAAAAACTATTCTTTGTAGAATAAATTCATATCATCACTATTAGATAAAACATATTTATCTCTGAAGTGTGGTTTTAAATAATTCAACAAACTGTAATAGATATATCACTAATTCCTATATTATTAGATAAATTTTTTTTATTAGATAATTAATTATATAATGTTATATCTAGATAAATATATTTAGAATATCACTCATCGAATCATCATGATGTATTTATTTTAAAAAGAATAAAAAATCATCCAAAATGGATTCAAGTAAAATAAACTTAGAGATGTTTATGGATAAATTCAGATCTCAAAACCAATAATATATTTTAAATTTAAATTTTAATAATTAAAAAATCATAACACCACTTAGAAATAAATAAAATCCAATATCTTACACCATTTTAAAAGTTTTTTTAAATTATTTTGTAGAGAGATTTACTCCAGTGAAATCATATCAGAAAAATTAGAGTAATTTAAATTGTAAATATCAGAGAAGACTTGATCGATGTGGGTTTTATTATACCTTAGGATAATTCCAAAATTACGATATCTAGTGTATTTATGGTTGAAAATATATAGTAACAATACCTGAGGTTAAATACAAATATATTGTTCTTGATGTGAGGTATATTACAAACTTGAAGTTACATATGTTAGGTATATAAAAAACATTATGTACACAAAAATAATTTTTAAAAAAAAATTAAGGGTCCAAAATATAATATTTAACTCAAACGTGGTTTTCCAAACATAGGGTTAGACACCAATATTATGTTCAACTACATTTTTTGAACTGTGATTCCAAACTTCTTATGAATTACTAGAATGCTTAGAAAAATATTTACATCAAAATATACAATCCAAAACTAAAGAAGGGCTAAACTAATTCCAAGAAAATAAAATAGAAAATTTAATGATAATAATAAACCAAAAAACCAACTTAAAGAAACATTATTATAAAAATTTATAGTATTTTTTATCATAAAAATCAGTGAGAAATGTTGTTGATCAACATTCATATTACCAATAATATCCAACTTTTTTAGAATCACAAAACCCATAAAAATACTTTCAGGTTTGAAATTTTTGATCAAATGGTATATTAATATAGACATAGTTCAATTAATTTGTTTTTTATTGTTTTTATTTATTATATTTCCTTACCTCTTATGATTTCAGAACGAATGTATCAAATGGAATAAATCACAAATAATGTTTCACATAACAATATTTGAAGGTTGTTTAAGATAAATATAAGTAAGATCTAAAATGTTGAGGCATAAAATAAAATAAAAGATAAATATAAACACAAAAATAACAAAAACTTCTAAAATAACATCAATTTCTTAAATAATTTTGGATTATAATAATAATTTTCCAAAAATAAAAAGGTCAATGTTCATGGGTTGAGGAAGAAGTAGAATAAAGGTTTGGATTCCTCAAAATATGTGGTAGACATTAAGGAATAATGAAGTGTATTATACAATGAATGAATCTCTATCATAAATCCCTAAAATTATAATGTCATAGAGCATCTCATTTCTATATTAGATGTTCATTCATGACTAAAATTTATTATTCGAACCAAATTCTATTTTTAAAAGTGTCTAAATTATTTCATAAGACTAAATAAATTTATCCTTCATACTCTTAAAAATGTTGAGTAAATATCTTACATGGGGTTCTGTCAAGGATAATTTGGAAATTTGATCTCTATGATTATCAATAAAAATGTGTATGGATGCACTGTAAAACTATAAATTTTTAATGTTCAAATCCATGATAGAAATATTAGAAAATAATTTCTTTAGACATTGCAAATAATCTATATAACTTGTTCTCGAATAGGTATATTCTCTTCCTTTAATTGAATTGATATCCATCACAACTAAAACCCCAAACACCAAAAAAAAATTTATATCTCCCAACCCAAATTTAGATAGAATATATCCCTTCAACCTTAAAAACAAACAAGTGGTCTCTATTTTAAAATTATTTGAATACCTCTTTCAAAACATAATTTAATTTTCAACTATAAAAATAATCCTAAAGAGACTGATAATATTCCATTAAAATAAAACAACTTATTAACTCATCAAAAATATTTTATAAAACATTTAATTTCTAGTTGTAACTTTACAATATAACGTTTTAAAATATAAAATCATTAAAATATAGTTGCATCAAGATTGTATGCATGTACTTAAAAACTAGATTATTCTCCATAATTTTAGGGTACCACATTCTTTTTCTACCAAAGGTTCCCCCAATTACACCATGTGAAAGGACTAATCATTTAATCTTTTAGCTAAAGGTTAAAATATATCCTCTATAACTTATGTACTTTTAGAAACTTCTTCGCAAATATTTTTTAATAAATTATTAACAAAAGAAAATAATTGATTCTTAAAAATTTTGTTAGAATAATATACTACAATACTACCTTATCTAATTGAATTAATTTATTCAATTATTTTCCTCTTTTAAGAATGAGCTATGTGTTTGGGATGTTACATACCATGACGATAATTATATTAAACTATTTCCCCAAAAACTTGTGCTGGTTGAGCTACTTCTCTTTTAGTAGGCTCAACTATTGGTTCAACTAGTGTAGGATGATATCTCTACTAAGGTATCAAATCTAAAAAAGTTCCATCATCTATGTTAATTAATGGTTTCTGATAAATCCTAGAAAAATGAATTTCTCCTTAAACTCTTTTACCTATATTTTCATCTACATATTTTTAACTCTTCTACATAAGGGTACATTTTCATCACTAATAGAAGAGTCTTCAAAATATACTACTCCAACATTAGTTTGATCCACTCTTGGTTTAGTAAAAAAGACTAAAATGGAATAAAATTCATCTCTTGATTCACAAACTAACAATGTTTCAATTATATCATATCAAACACGCTTAATCCTCCCCCCCAACAACATCATCAGATGGCTCCTCTACATTATCTATTACTATCATGAGTTTTTCCTTTGAAAAATTAGATAAAATTCAAAACTTTCATAGAGTAAAATATATTAAAATGTGTCTATGGTGAAATCATATCCCTATTATAATATCATAAATTAACCCTCTCTTATAAAAAATAAGAGATACCATTCATTCTTGATGATAAAAATAAATCTATGAGTAATTCGGACTTCAATAACTTGTGTACCTCAACTTGAACCAATGTAAATTCAAAATTATGTAAATAAAAAGAATGAAAATGATGTATGTGCATTAGAAGATAATCTTATCTAGTTCAAAAATCCTTTCTATAACATAAGTTTAGATAAAGTTTACAAAACCTTCTGTTTAGCTTCAATTTCCTTCACCATAATCATCCTAGTATGATAAGTTCTAAATGGTAAAATAAATAAATTCTTTAGAAAAGTGAACCTCATTACCAATCCACCAAAAAAACTAAAATTCCTTTTAGGAGATCATTGCTGAGAATGACCCATTTCTATAAATGATATTAAAAATTCATTTTCAACGAACATTAATGAAACCATATCTTTATTAAAAATGTGTCTTGTCATAGCCGGTAGCTAGACTAAGTCTAGTTTTTTTCAATCCACATTAGTTTGATCTAGGAGTTTTCAAGGTATGTTATCTTACATTACATGTCAGATATAGTGTTGAAGGTAGTATCATTTCTCAGTGTTTTTGAAATTTTGGGGTTTGAAATTAGGAGGAAGTATAAATATTTTTGATAGGTGGTATTCTAGGATTTTCTCTTCTAATATATGTTAAAGGCATGAGTTTCAAGAAGACTGATTTTTTAAAAGTTTTATCTTAATGATTATGTGAAGCATTTTGAACGTATGATTGAGTGATGTTTATTCTACATGAAAATGAGAATCTTCATGAATGTGTGATTTCATGACGATGAATCAATGTGACTATGAGAATCTTTGAAAATTAGATAAATATAATAGGTACTTCATGAATAGTTCTTTAGGAACAAGTTTTTAGTGGTTTAAAAAAATCTATTTGGAGGAATGAGATCTTTGCAAAAGGTTGTGTTTATGAATATGCAGCTACCCCCACTTCATTTGACATGAAGTGAATTGGAGAAAAAGATTATTTTATGAAATTTTATGAAGGTATAACTAATCATTAAATCTTATAAAATTGTGAATCCTTCACAAGCCTAATCATCCTTAAAGGTATGGATATGATCTGATTGATGCTAAGGAATATTAGAAAAGGAAGTTTCATGAAGAATGGGTGTGTTCCACAAAGTTTGGGAGATTTGTGAGGACTAATTTCTTTGTTAAAGTAGGTACAATCGTAAAAGTGTATGGATTCATAAATTTTGATATTTAGTTGAATCATAAATGGGGTTTCATGAAGTAAAGGATCCTCGCAAACAGTAGTGTTAAACAACTGGATTATGTAGATAGTGCTTTCAAGGTCATCTACTCATTAAATTGAAGCAAGTGGAGTCTCATTCTAGTTAGGGACGAGGAAATAAATCTTAATCTACCAAATCAACCTTCATATCTTTAAACTCAGTAACCCCTCTCCCAAAGTAATGGTCTAGAGGATTCAAAGAAAGTGTTTTGAGGGAGGTGTTGTTATATCCAAAAAATTTTGGTAATTAATTTTTCCTTTCATAGAGTGATTGTCTCTAAAATTATTTATTCCAAAATAACTTTTAAAACATTGTGGATTTAGGTATAGCCGACACATTTTCATTGTATGCTCCTCGGGCTAGCCCATATTGGTGAACAAACTTAAAATATTATGTTTTATCATTGTATGTGAATGTTTTAATTACATAAAAATTACATATGATTCTTTTAACATGTTCCTAACAATGTTGGAACATGATATAATGCATTAAAGGAAAATATTGACACCCTGATTCAACCCTACCTTCTTAGGGTGTTTTGGGGTCCTACAGTCTTCACATTCACTAACACTAGTATAATAATGTCAAAAAAACTCCCAAACTTTTCATTCAAAAACATATTATAAATTTCCACCACCATAATAAAATTCAAACAATAACACAATAGTACTTTCTTCAATAGAATATAGGTTTTGAAAGTTCATTTTAAATTTTTCACTTTTCCATACAACACATGACAGTTAAAGATAGAAAATTTCATACCCTTTCCACTATTGGAACTAGGTTCATCAATTATCTTTATGTTTTCAATGTTAAATTGTTTTTTAAGTTTTAGGATTCAAATATTTATGGTTTAAGTATATATGATTTCATGGGATTAAATATTTAAAGAGGTGTTGGTTTAAGGGTAAGAGAGATGGATTTGATTTTTTATGATTTTGAGTGAAGGATGGGTTCCCCGAGTTGAATGTTTTACTATAATGGCATGAGATTTTAATCTCTAAAACAAAGCATCAAAAATTAAAATATGAAAAAAAAACAAATTCAAAACATGAATAATACAAGTGTATAAAATAAATGTTTATTAACAAAATACAAATAAGCGCTTTTAAATAAAATAAAGTAAAACACATTAATAACTAAGAAAATATTCACATGATATTTATAATATTCATTTAAAATAAAACAAACCTAACCTAACTATAATAAAATCCAAATGACCAGTGGGAGGGAGTTTAGTAAAAATATGAGTACATTGATATACTGTATTATCAAATTCTAATAAGATATCACCTTTTTGTACATATTCTCATAGAAAATTTTATTAAATATTAGTATGATTATTTATAGAAGGGATTAGTTTAATTTTTTGAAGTATTTATTGAAATAAAATAATCCTATTAAATTGGAACATGATAAAAATTATGTTCAAATTTTAAAAGGGTTAATTTCATCAACTACACGTGTACATAACAACTACTAGTAGATTTATATTCAAATATTACATTTGACAATACTACAAAATATTTCTTTTTAATTGACCATGACACTATGTATTTTCTAAAAAAGAGAACGACTCCTCATGTTCTATTTCTATATAATCTATATATTTAAATTTTGTAACTAAATATGATATTAATTCAAAAAAAGTTATTTTATAAAGAAAGGAAAATGAAATAGTTCATTTTAGATACCTAAAAATTTATTAGAAAGTTATTAAATGATAAAATTTTGGACTTGAATAAAATATTTCACATGATAAAATATAAAACATGATATATGGTCCAATATTGGTAATATATAGAAAAACTACCCATCATAACTCTATAAAACCTATTATTTACTCATTTATCATTTTAAAAAAAACCAAATTTTATATTAGTATACATAGAAGTTGTATAAAACTTATTATTTTAAAGTCTAATATTTTTAGAATATTTAATAATATATTTAATTTAACTCAAAACATTTCCCAAATCATTTTGAATGATTTAAAATATAGAATGAAATTATGTTCTCCCATCATACTCGTTTCAAACACTTTTTCATATGTTCTGAAAATTCATTATAGTGTTTTTTATTAGTAAAACAAATAACATTATCTGCATAGATTTATACTAATAAAATATAAAAATAAGTGATTTTTTTAAAAGTGAGTGATCATCCAAACATAAGAAAAAAATTCTAAAATAAAATTACCCAATTTATCATAACAAGCCTTTGGTTATTGTTTAAGACTATAAATAGAATTGGTATGTTTAAAAATGAAATTTGGAAAATTATAATTTTAAAAACCAAGGGGTTGTTCAAAATAAGCTTCCTCTATAAATATCCATTTTGAAAAGTTTATTTTATATCAACTTGTTATGATATAAAATTCATATAAGAATCATTAAAAAATGACCCTAATTTATTCAAGCCAAGAAATAAAACCATACTTATCCTTATAAACTATACATTCCTCTTGATTATATAATTTAGAGACAAAAATAGCTTTTTACTTTTAATTAAATCATTATCATATTTCTTATTTCTAATGAACCATTTAATTCCTATTACCGTATATTTTGAGAACCAATGAACTAAAAATAAGAATTCATTTATTTGAAACTGATTTTGAACCCATTTCATATTTATTACCAAACAATGATCAATCATGGATTCTTCAATAGAATTATGTTCAAACCAATATAGGAACTCAAATAATTTTACAACATTTATCCTTGTCTTAACACATTTATATATGTATCCTATAATGATCTCTATAGAAGGTTTCTTCAATGCCTTAGGTTATTTAGGTAATAAAATTTCTGGTTCCTCATTTCTCTCTATTAGAACTAGATTGATGATGATCATGATTCAATTTACTTAAAAATTTAATAATAAAAGAATCAAGTCTCAATTTATTTAACTATTCAGAGTCGTTATCTGTTTTTCTCAATTCTGATCAAAGGGATCACTCTTATAAAACAGCACATGAATCAAATCCTAAACTAACCTTATAATTTTATTAAAAACTCTATAAGAATTATAAGTAAAAAAATATACATTTTCAATTCCTTTATCAGATTTTTCATTATACATACCAAGGTTCTCCTTATTATTCATAATATACACCAATCATTTAAAAATATTTAAGTACCCAACTTTTGGTTTTTTATTATTCCACTACTAATACATTTTCTTATTGAAAAAATATCTATTTAAAACTATATTCATAATATGGAGTGTTTTTTAATATATTGTTCATAAAAAATGTAGGTAAACTAAAATAATTTAACTTAGTTCTATACACTTCTTGAACAATTATATTTCTTATTTTTATAATTCCAATTTTTTAGGTGTCCTTGGAAAAAAAGAATGTTTAATACACAGATTTGGGAAAAATGAATTTAATTCATGATTCCAAAATTCTCTTCCATGATCACTTCTTAATGATTTTTAAACATAATTTTCATTTTAAACCAACATACAAAACTAATAAAACAAAAATAAATTCACCTTTAAATTTCAAAAAATAGACCCAAGTAAATATCAAAGAATAATCAACTAACACAAAAAATAAGAATCTTCCATCCAAGATTACAACTATATAATGTAAAAAAATCCATATGGTTAATTTTTAAAGGTCTAGGTGTAACAAAAAATTTATTTATTTGAAGGATTACTTATGCTACTTTCCAATTTGATATGCATCACAAATTGTTCTATTATCAAAATAATACAAAGAAAATAAAAACTAACTTAATCACAAATAACATAGAAAAGGAAAATATATTATAATGATTAATAAATATATATTATATCTAGGATTCACATAAATCATCATTCAAATAGTTTAAATATTTTTCACAGAAAGAACTAATGTACAATTTATATACATTATCTATTCTAAGTGCTCTAATCTTAATGAGTTTATTCTAAATATAGAACAAACATTATTTGTGAAATAAATAAAAATCCCATAATAAAAAATTTAATAAATATATATCATATTTTGAATCAACCCATGAATATAGAGATAATTATAAATCATAATAAAATTTGGATCTCCAACTAACCTAACTCTAATGATCGTTCCTTTAGAATTATCACCAAAGGTTACCTAACCTCTATCAAATTTAGATAGTGCATCAAAGTTAGATAATATTCCACTCATATGCTTAGAACATCCACTATCCATATAAAAGAAAATATTTTTATCCCTATATATTTCACCTACAAAAATATTATGAATAATATTTTTATACGAAAAATATTTAGGTTTATAGGGTTCTAGTAAGAAAGGATTTGAAGAAAATTATCTGTTTAATTCTTCCATAAATTCTTTAAGTAACATCAGATAAGTCACTAGAAATATATGTTTTCTTATGACTATTTAATTGAGAATTTCTCAATCTATATTCATTAGCATAGTAAACTTTAATTCTATATTAAAAAATATAAATTTAGGCATGTAATAGTTTTTTTATCATGGAAAACATAATTTCGGTATAGTTTATGTTTCACTCTATTACTTCCAAATATATATTTCTCCTTATTAAGAATATTATTTCCATGTATTTTTTTCTTAAAATAATCATACTTATTATTAAACATGTTTTCAACGTGTTTTAAGGATTCTACTTCAACAAGTAACACTTTAATTTTTCTATCATGATCAATACAGCCTGAAGAAGATTTTATTATTTATTCACCCCTTTCAAAAAGTTGTTTTATAATATTATTACTTTCAATTAAAATGGTATCTTTATTATTTTCGAGATATTTTTGATTTTTCATAAAAGATTCATATATCTCATCTCATAAGGAATAATATTCAATTAATTTTTCATAATAACAAATTCCAAACAAAGAATCTAAAATAGAATAATAACAGGATTGTACTAATTATTGTCGATCCTTGATGAACACCTTTTCTTTTTGATTTGATTATTATATTTTAGATTAAGAACTAGAAAAAATTCTTGAGTCTTCATAAACACTCCAATTATCCTCTATTGATTTCTTATCATTTCATTGATAATATTCTTTCATCTAAATCTTCTTCTACTTTTTTCAACTTTTATTCTTTACTTAGGTTTTGGATATTCAGTTTTGATATGTCTTGGTTGTTTTCATTCATAATGTATAATTTCCATTAGTCCATGACTACATTTCATGTAGTCATAATTTTTTTTCTCGAAACCATACTTTATCTTAAAGAAAAATAATCTTATAAAAAATGATAAAATTAAACTCTTGATTTTGAAAAACATTATTTGTTTTTAAAAAAATATAACATCTTATATTAGCTTCATTTATCCCTTATACATAGTGACTTTGAGATCATTATTTTTATGCTTGTTAATTTTATAATCCTAAACCTCTTCTTGTATCTCTGCTTCAAACTTTATTTGAGTACCAATAAATTAATTTATCTTAAAATATATAATTGGCATTGACTATTTAATTAAATCCAAAATTCCATTCCATCTCATAACAAAAACTCTAAGAAAACTCAAGTCTTTATTAGGTTTAGGAATAGGTGTTCCAAGATAAGTCACACCATTGACAATATCTGCCAGTTTTCCATTCATTTTACGTTCTAATTCAAATTAAAATGTTTTAAAAGTATAATATTTAAATATATATTACTATATCTTAATTAAATAAGATTATCATTTCTTTAATATAAAACATCGATTGTATTCCGCATTTAAAAAGGAGTATAGTGCTAAGATAAAAATTGATCTCATTTGGTCCATGATAATAAATTATAACATTCATGGATCCAAGATTTAGATTATATTAAGCTTCTTTAGATGGATCTCATTTATCTGGTTCATCATTAAGGGTTTTATATGGATTTATATTATTCAGATAAACTTTCAAACCAATGATTTTTCAAGTATATTATCGTGAAATATTTCCACACTCCATATTTTCAGCCATTAAGCTATGGAACCCTAATCATAGAAATTAATTCATTAATATTATCCAAATAATTCAATCATTTTCAAGATCCATAAATAAATATTGTAACAAAAAGTCTAAATCTCCAATAGAGAACTCATTTGAAACATAAAAATGTCCCAAAATAATGGCCAAAACATAAGTGGGGTTTTAATTTTTTCCTTTTAATACACTTTATAATTTTAAAACTAATACGTCATGAACATGAAATGAAGTTTTTTCAACTTTTAATTAATATGACTATGAAGTGCAATATAAAAAATAAGTTCACAAATTTTTTTATAATGGTATAGGGACAAAATATCCCCTAGTATACTCTACCAACTCTCTCTTTATGAGTTTAGTGACTTTCACTAGCATAGATTTTTCTAAAGGATCTCGATAGTTATTTGAAAGAAATATTACCTTATTAAAACATGTTTTAAATTCACTTTATATAGGAATGAAAATATTTCATGAAACACTCATCATAAGAGTGGTTTCAAAAAAAATAAGAATTTTGTTTGCATAAATTCCCCATAGAATCAATAAGATGTGAATATAAAAGATGATAGATGAGAGGATCTTCAGAGGAAAACATATGTCTCCAAATTTTAGTCCAAATAAAGAAACTCTCAATATCTATAAAGAAAATTGATATATAACACAGGCATAAAGATCAAAATTGAAATAGCTGGTCAGGCACTAAATAGTTGATAAATCATTTATGTCTTTGATGTGTAATATAAAAATCATAAAAAACTATAGAATATATATCCTATACTCATAAATTAGATTATAGAAATTATTTTCTTAGATTTTGAAAGTCCTGTCATTATTTCTGTTGTAAGAGATTCAGGATGAAAATTCATAACTACTCTTAGAAATTGAAACAAATAAATATATTTTTATAGATTTTTTTTGAAATAGTATTTGAATAATTTTACCTATATATTTCCTCCAATAAAATCATAGATGAAATATTTGAATAATTTAATTTTTAAACCCCACATAGAACCGGGTCAACATGAGGTTAATTCATGGTGAGGTTGAATCTGAATATACGGTGTCCAAGATATTAATAATTCCAAAGATAGATTTCTTGAACATGTGGTTCAA
This sequence comes from Viscum album, assembly GCA_963277665.1. Lineage (NCBI taxonomy): Eukaryota > Viridiplantae > Streptophyta > Magnoliopsida > Santalales > Viscaceae > Viscum > Viscum album. Next base: position 1,824,374,376 of record OY728150.1, on the reverse strand, counting down.
TACAAAAACACTCTCCTTAATCTTGGTTATATTTCAAAAGTGAATAAACATTTTTTAGGTATATAATAAACATTAGTTATCCAAACATGTGGTTTCTTAACAGAAGTGATTTCCAGAAAAATATTCAACTCAAATGTGGGATTGGACACCACCATTATGTTCAACTAAAAATTATGAACTATGATTCCAAACTTCATTTAAATATACATAATACTTAGTATAATTTCTACATATAAATAAAATTACAAAAAACCAAAAACAAACCACCATAATTCCAAAAAAAAAAATAATATATTTTATGAAAATTGTATTCAAGAAATAAACTCGATGTAACTTTTTTTGAAAAAAAAATAAGGGTATTTTTCAGAAATAATAAACAAAAAGACTTATTGGATCAATATTTGTATGAAAAAACATCTATTACCATGAATTATAGATAATGGATCCAAAATAATTATCCTATATACTCAGATATTGATGAGAAATTCCTTCAAGATTTTCCAAACATCAAGCCCTGTCATCCCCACTCATGCACCAAACCAGTCCTTAAAAAATCATATTGATAATCATTTCCTTTTACAATACCTCAATATAGTATTCTTTGTAGAAATACAGTCAGAAAACTAGATCTCAGGTCAAATTATTCTATAAAGGTCTAAATCTCATTTATCCCCATCTGATAGAATATAACGACCTAAAAATATAATGTATTAACATTGTATTTGATAATGTGTACGACAGGAAACACCAAGCGCTTAACGGAATATAATAACCTAATAATTTATAATATATTTACAATTTTAGATAAATTAAATATATTTTTACAGCTTTAAATTCACTTGAAACTAATTTAGAGTATGTCTCAAACAATATTGAGTTTCTTCAATGGATTTTGTTACACGCAAAACCGAGCTTCCCGAGAAAAAATATATTATTAAAATAATAATTTTGGTACAAAAACATATAAAATAGATGTTCAATTAGTGGTTATAAATATTATAAACTATCATATAAAAATATATGTTTCATAAAAATATTAAACAAATTCATTCGTTAAAAATTAATTAGAAATTAATAGAAGAACCCATTGAATATAAATGAAATATTTTTATAGACAACTATTTTTATGATCACAATGTTAATTTATTATAATAAATTAAATTAATTCAAATTAGTGAGTAATTTTGATGTAATATATATATTATATATTAAATAAAATATTTTTGGTACTCATCCAATATATTTTATAGGTATAAAATAATAATAAACCTAATTTTACTCATAAAAACATTTTTTTTGAAAGGAAATTTTACCACCTTTTAAAGGTGAACCTATTTTAAATATCTCATTTTGTAATATTATAAATATTATACATAAAAATAAACTTAGTATTTTAAATAGGAACATAACAATTAGTTTAGGGTGAATTTTCGATATTTTTCTTTAAAGTTTCATTTTTAATGAATAGTGAAAAATATAAAATTTTAGTTCCAAACATCTTTTTTAGTATGATTTATTTATAAGAATAAATTATATTCTAAACATTATATTATGTTTAATAAGATCAATTTTTATTATTTAATATAATTTAGTTCATTTTAATTAATTTTTCTTTGAAATTGGATTTAAAAACATAGTAAACTTTTAAAAGTTTTAACTTATAAAGCACACATTATCATCCCGTCTATGGGATTAAATTAAAATTAATTTCTTCCAATTATATTATTTGAATTTTGAAAAAATGATTCCATATTTGGAATCAAAATAATTTATTATATCTAATAATTTCAACTTGTTTTTTCACTAAAATGATTAGTCAAGGTAATTAAAATTAATTACAATTATTATGGTGAAATAAACCATAATAGGGGAGTAAACCTCAAACATAAGAGCCAAAATGACCTAGAAAATGTATAAAATCAATTTTATGGTAATATTTATACCACATAATAAATTTTATCCAATTTTTATTATTATTGGATCCAATTACAATAGGAAAATGTTTGTGTAATTACCTTTTCCAAAATTCACAAGAGTGACACTCCTCTAATATAAAAAGGTATCCTCTCTTCCCACGTCCTCACATCAATCAAGACACTATGTAATGAGAAAAATCTTCTTAAATATCTCCTAAAAAACACTCTTCCTAGAAGCATACCCAGGGGTATAAATCCCCCATTTAATCCCCTTGGTTCAAACCAAAATGAGTTACCCCAAAAGAGGTAACAACTTTCCTCAAGCTCTTTACACGTATTCCCTTTATTTTCCAAATAACCACTTATTATTCAATTATTATAAAAACTAGTATCCTAAATGTACTATGATGTTTTAATGTTACCTTCTATACTTACACCTGCTCAAACTTGCATCTAATCAGTAACTATCATATCATTTATATGTAAATCGAACTACTACATCACGAAATTATGTAGTTCATTTTTCATCTACTGTCTCTAATGGTTCAAAATTATGATGAAAAAATGTTTATATATGATATTTATAATTTTTTTATACTTATTTGATTATTTTATAACCCATAATTTTATGCATTCCATTTTTTGTGAATTCTATAACATTGTTTGTGGAAGTGTGGACAATCGCCTCCAAAAAATTATGTGATTCAATCACATGATACATTGAATGTATAAAAGATAGTTTTAATTAAAAATATGGGAAATAAAAATCATATAAATGAAATTAATTAAATAATTACCATTATTTAAAAAATAATATATATCATTTTCATTATTATCCTCTCGCACACTAAGAACGTGATAACGTCGGTCATGGATGTACGGCTACCGCCTCCTCGACATGATATAATTTTGTTTAAATAACAAGAATTATAATTATGCATTTGTGTGTGTGTGTGTATGATTAAATATCCCGGTATTTAGGATATATTTATCATTATATAAAGACATGTTGTTACTTACCATTTATCCATAATGATCATTGAAAAATGTGAATATTACCCATGTGTACATACGGCTTACCGTCTCCCTGACTGTACCATAAGATCATTTTTAAAAACCATATTTAATGAATGGTTTTAAAATTATAATCTATGTATAAATTTAATTATCATTTCATGATTATTATTCTGTACATGTTATATAATGACACCTTTGAACATAGTTGACCTACAAAATTTGTTTTTCACACAAAAACCGAATTTGGTCAAAACACCCGACATAGATTTAATTAATTAAGTAGTTGTAAAAAACATGGAAATAAGTGAAATAAAAGATATTATAAACATGAAAAGGTTTTAAATAAATTAAATAAATATAATAAGTTATTTATTTAGAGTATAAAGATATAGGAGACAAATCGGATGAAAGGTAAGGTGTTATCATCTCGCTTTTTTACATCTATGAGATAAATGTCATGTTCTACACTAACTTATAACATGTGGTTTATCGAATACACGTTCTGATAAAATATGTAATCATTCATTTTATATTAATGTTATTTAGAAATTTAATTTAATTTTATTCCTTCGTGTGGTTTGTGATTTAAAATGATTTGAAGTGGTATGGGACACTTTGGAATGTTTAAAGATTATTTTTCTCAAGAATAATTTTAATGTTCATTCAATGGTATTTAAATTTGGGGAAATTATATGAAACAATTTCAATAAAAACATTCATATTCCTATCATATGGTTATTCGTTACCTTTATCATATAATTGTACCAGTTTGCCACTCTTTAGTACATAAACGTTTTTCAACACGACCAAACATCATTCCTCTCTTTAATCGGAGAACTTGCTTTCTTATAAAAACACCATTTTATAAAAAGGTTTTCAAAAAAAAAATATCCTTTCCAAAATGATTTATTAAATACCTTTTTTCCATTTTTTTCTTTTAATAATTTTTTTATATTAATCCTCTTATCACTTTTTGAACAAGGCGTTTTTTATCATTTTTACCATTAAAAAGGAATGTTATTTTTACATTATAAATGATATAAGGATTTACCCCCCATTATTTTGTTGAAGCATAGATTCCATGTTTAAAAGGAAGAAATTTAATGAATTTATTTTTAAATTTGATTTTCAATGAAAATGTTTTTCAAATGTTTTATTAACGGTTTTTCTCAAAACAAAAATATATTATCCTCAAGAGTGTTTTTTAAAAGATAACTTTCATGGTATTCTTATTCACCAATGATAACAACCATTTATTTTTACTCCACTTGGGTTATTTTGTATTTATATCATCCTTATTATTCATCTAGATAGTTTATGATTTATTTGGCCAATGATACTATTTATATTCACTTTCCTATTTTTTTATAGCCACCTTGAAATATTCAATTTCTTATGAACATTTGACATTGTATTTCCCTAAAATATCCTTATCATTTTCATGGATATGATTATTTCCAGAACCGCATAACATTTTTCATACTATGTTTACTTTTAAAGTTATTTAATTATTTGGAGAAATATTGAAAAATTTAAAACCATTATTCATTATGAATATTTTCTAAGGAAATTTGTTTCTGAATTTAAATTGATTATTTTATAATGATATGGACATGAAAGACATGGGTTGGGGACCATTTAAAGAAATACCTACATGTGGTTCCTAGTTGTAGATAGCCCCTCGATGCATCGAGAGTCTCATGGGATGGATTAGTTAGTGAAATAACCATTCATGTTTGTTTCTATGTAGAATAGATAGGTATGATACCGATTGGGGACTGGTTAATGAAATCCCCTTGATGATTCAATAGTCTTATGATATGAATCATTTGGAAAAATTATATTACATTAAACTATCTTGAGAATAGGTATTGATGGTAATGGTATTATGTACCTAGAAAACATAGAATCAAATAATTAAGAATTACCTTCATTTTCATTCAGTTATTATTTATCTGTGAGATTTAGTGTTGACATATTTATGGATGCATTACATTTTCAGTGCATTGATTAAATAGTACATGTTTTAGTTTCTTTCCATGACATATTTATTTTTATATATATAGTTATTTGAAATTATTTTTTTAATTTATTACCCTGACATATTTTTTATTCAATCTATTCCCAATTTTTTAATTACATGTTATGTGTGTTTAGTTAGATCATTTCATTATTATTATTATTATCATTGATTCATTATTTCTTCTGATATACTTTACCCTTACTAAGAATTTGAGTTAAACATTATTTTTTTCATTTCCCAATCAATCCAAGAAGTATAATAAGAACGATATGCAAGGATATACTGGATAGAATAAATTAATCCTTGAAAAAAATGTTGTAATTGGTGTATTTATTTGTAATAAAAGACACATGTATGTATCTAGTTTACAAAGACTTATGAACTGATTGGTCCTTTGGGATTTTATTCCTTATAATCATTTCAATGTAATGCTAGTGGACACTAGATCTTGGATTTATGGGTTGTGGTTTCTATAGTTGGTATCAAATGGTGGTTTACTAGCAACCTTGGGAACTATATTTAGGAAAACATAGACTAAAGAACATAACCCTAAGGTGGAATTTTAGGATAATTATAAAAGAACATCGAATAATTTTGGTAAAGTAGATATTATGTATTTTTCCTATAAATACATCCATGTATGGGTACTACAATTAAATGTGGTTCAGGAATATATGTACCATGGAGTAACAACTCCGAAAATGTGTGTCATGACTGACTCAACGTAACATGGTACCTGAAAATGGTCCTTACAAAAAACCTAGTTGGATATTTTTTGGGGATATTCTTAAGATATTTCACGGTTTATTTGCAAACAATTATGAGCGATTCTGATAATGAATTACCAAGGTTAAACCTAAGGTGTTTTATACCCAGAAAGTTGAGCTAGAAGAAAACCTTCTGACCATTTATTAAAAAGGAAATAAAAAGTACAAATAAGGAGGATGGGCTCAAACAAACAAAAGAAGTCCTCATCCACCAAACACCAGGTCTAAATATCATAGTATGAAAAATCATTACCATAATCAGAGTCACTATAAGGCTCACATTCAGATTGAGACTTATCTTGATTGAAAATCATAAGAATGTATGTGTCCACCTTCTTAGACATCTTCAAAGACGATCTGGTAGACATGTTCCTAGGAAGGTTAGAATAATCCTTGCGTGGTCGCCGCTTTGAAGGAACAGAGGTGATTCCCTCACCATGAGTCATCTTTTCCTTGCCACTTAAGACCAATTCTATAAAGAAAACATGCAAACCACTTCCATAAGCCTTATAAGGGGTACCAATCCCCCTTTCATCGTCAAAAATGCAATCAACATGTTGTTTTGTATCAATCTGATTGGAGAAATCAACCTGAGATTGATCTTGGATCATCAATCTTAAAGACCATGCAGGGATTTCCCTAGTTGAAGTGACCTCTTTAGCCAAATCAACCCGAGGGTCCGAGGGGCCACTATGAGTTTTCTCTAGATACATCTACCAACAAACTCTTACCTTTGGATACTTGAGAATCATATTTCCCAGAAGTCCTCACATTAGCCGCAATGGAAGTTGGATCCTTAAGTGCATCACCATCATGAACGATGGACATTGACAAAGCTGCATCATTCTTCCTTGACATTATTTGGAAATGATTTGTGGGATGACCCATCACTCTACATTCCTGACATGAAACATGCTTTTAACAAATCTCTAGATCATGTCCAACAACCACACATTCATTGCATAAAAGAGGTTTTTTTTCATACTCAACATCAATTTGAATGTTTTCAGAATGAGTAGAAAGAGTTACCTTGTCAATTAAAATGGAACTTAGATCAACCTCCACCAACATCTTGGAAAAGTGACCAAACCGAACATATTCAGTCTCATTGTCAAGATGAATAGGAGTCCCAATTGTTGTGGCAATATCATAAATAATCCTCGGATGCCAGAATACCCAGTTGAGACCATGAAGACGAAACCAGACCTGAGAAAAAGCATTTCTTTCACACGAAACATTAAATTCCAAAGACCATTCATGTAAGTGAAGCCAGCCAGGTTTCAATAGTAGATTCCCAAAGTTCCATGCATGAAGATTCAAATCATTTGAAGGAAACATACAATGAAAAAAACTGCATCCAAGAGAGATGCATTTACAGTTAGAGAAGCCCCATAAGATCGAGGTTCTGCGAATCAAATCATCACGATTCTAAGGTTTTTCACATTTAGGCAAAACAATTCGTGCAATAAAAGAATTTTCCAAAATTTCTATTCTCTCATTGAGCGTTGCTGGGTTAACTTCAACATGAGAAGCTGAAACCTTAAGAAGGATTCGACCAGGGCATGTGTCCATGAACATACCCAAATAACAAACTCCATCCAGATTTGGCCCTAAAATTGTATTATGTAAAGTAGCAACATAAGATTTAGAAGGCAGCTTATTACCACCGGTTAGATCAACCCTATTCATCACATCCTCTAATCTCACAAAGAGATCTGCAGTCAAACGTTGCATATCATCAGATCGATCCAGAGGATCTGAAGCCAACTGAGGAAAGGATGAGACGTGAGTATTAAACGCGTCCATAGGGTTTCGGGTATTCACTAAATTCCATGGATCATACATCACATGATCGGATTTGTTTGGTAGATATGAAACCAAATGAGGACATATCGGGATACCGGTCTTCAGTGCATCCGTAGGGTTGCAGGAAGTAGCCAGATGTCATGGATCAAAAACTGGAAAAGCTGCCGACGCTGCACCATTGGGAGGAAGGAGGTTGAAGCTGAGGTAATGAGGAATGTCCATGGCCAAACCCTATAAGCCATCATCGGGGGAGGATGCCCCCACTACCTGACACTCCATGCCTAAGGTGTTTTATATTGAAGAATATGTGTTCTTGTTTAGAAATAATTCAGATGATATTATGTATAATCTATAGACAGAGGAAAAACCTATATAGATATAAATGGATTATGTTTTTATTTATTGGTACAGAATTGAAATCCTTAGTTAAAAGTCTATTTAGGGATTAAACATATTCCAAGATGTCTATCATATTTATTTATAAAAGTAAATTAATATGGTTTTAGAAAAAGGAGAAATATAAGGCATGTGACAAATAATCAAGTCTGCCAAGGCCGAGGGACTTGAGCCTATGACCAAAGGATAATAGGGTTTTATCACCAACCACTGACCTACATAATTTCCTAGTTAATGTCTCATTTTATTTACTTAAAAAAATTGAATAAATATTAATGATGAACCAGTATTGTATCTTTTAGGGTTTAGAGATTAATGTATTACCCATATTGGAATCAGGAAATAGTTAGAGACCAATTTAAATACATTTCACTCTTTTATATTTCTTATGATTCAATAAATTTTTCTTTTAGTATTTCAAAGATCAAAGATAATTTTTGGATATCTATTTCATCAGGTAATTTATGAATTAGAATTTGATCATTGTCGAACCAAAAGATGGAATTGTTCATATGAAACTAAAATTTATCTAGTAGGTAAATTTCCTTGTATTCTTAGGCTTCAAAATAATTACACAACATTATGAAAATTATAAAACAATGCTCTCCTAATATATAAATTTTTGTTGAACCAATTTTCTTCTAAATCATCACAAATTTATGGATTTTAGGTCCTCTACATTCCATTGATCATTCACTAGATTGTGATTGATGACCTTAGTCTCCCTTATAAATATATACACTTTTCCTCTAAGTACATATCTCGACTTTTCAATAATTATCTCCCACTTAAAGACTTATTTATATGCTATTCAATGTGAACTTTTTACTTAATGTTCTCTCTTTTAGAAATGTTTTTTTACGAACCCTTCACTCGATGTGAGATTTCAAAATAATAATTATCAAACAATATATTATCAGGTGCATGTTTGAATTGTGAGGAAATAATTTAAATATTGTTGGTAGAATGTAATGCCCCAAAAAATCTAAATATGGAACATTATATTAAATAGAGTGTATGAAACACATCACTAAGTTCATAAAGTAATATAATATCGTAAGAATTTATAATATATTTATCATTTTCAACAAATTAAATATATTTTATTACCTGTAATTCTTCTAAAACGTATTTAATTTATGACGCATGAAACAATGAATTTCATCAATGGCTTGTGTTACATTCAAGTATAGGTTTTATAGAGTAACAACATATTATTACAATATTATTATTTAATATAATAAGATATAAAATAGTTGTTAAATTAGTGGTTATGAATATTATTATATAACTTCTAAAAATATAATTTTTATAAAAAATATAAAACTAATTTATTGGTTGAAAACTAATTATAAATGAATATAAGAAATATTGGAATATAAATGGGATATTTTTACAAACAATTTTTATGCTCATAAGGGTTTATTATCCTAATAAATTAAATTATTTAAAATTAGTGTATGATATTAATTTAGTATATATATATAAATTATTACTGTAAATAATTATTTTTTATTTCATCAATCAGTTTTATATATGGAAAACATGGAAAACCAATCGGGTTCAAAATACAGAATAACTCAACCCTCATAAGAAATTGTTCGTCCATTCCAGAACAAATTAATTTTTTTTGAATCCTTTACCTTGACTAGAATCCATTTGATGGAGGTGACCTCCATATTATGGTTTTCTTTAATTAGAACCTCAAAGTAGGATTCTATCCTTTCCCATGTCTTCACATGCTCCTCTAGGCTTGCATTACCCTCGTTGAAACAACATATCAAAATCCTATTCTGTTTGTCAATACAAGAGAATTTTTCTTCACTCAAATCAACACGTAGCGGTCTTTCAAAAATTATATGTGTATCCTCCTATAAAATCTTGATCCGGAAATATTACTCTAAAATATATTCATTAGAGTTCATGAGAATCTCCAGGGTGATGTTTAATTTTATGTCCTCCATAGTCTTTCAGATGTTAACAGTAGCTTACAAACACTTTTGAGAGACTTTTACTTAACTAAAAGACATTTTAACTGGAGGATTAGGTATGTTTGAGTAGTCATTTTCTCTCCTAGGCCTCTAACTGTGTTGAATAAACCCATCTGGATCCAAAAGGGTGTTCTTCATTTTATTTGAAGTGGACTGAAGGTACTCTTCTACAATTTCTTCTTCCTTGGGATATGGGGAAAATTGTTTTGAGGAAGGCTCATTATCCTATATTATTACATCTAACCTGCCTTATAAATGACGGACCTATTAATGTAAATCTTCCTTGAGAGTACCATCTTCAAATGAGGGAAGATCATCTTCATCGAGCACCATAAAATAGTTCTGAGAACCACAAAAAAAACCTAACTATACCTATGCAAATAGGAGAGGGAGGCTTAGAGACCTCACCAAGGACATGTTCTATTCATACTAGGATCTTAAATGGGTATGGGATCTTAACTATACTCAAAATGTCTACAGGCTGTATGAACCCCCAACCTTGTAGATCTATAAAAACCAGAAGGTCCCCCCTTACCTGATTTTAGGGCGATAACATATTGGGGAGAAGTGAAAAAATATATCAAAGATTATTCATATGTGGGAGGGTTCCTTGGTCCCATGATCACTTCCCCGTACTCCCCTGATCTTCCTTGGACCATCCTTGGTGAAGTATTGATAGCTAAATCCTACCTTAGATGACAAAAAATATATTCTACCCTCTGCTCTGAAATCCTTGATCTTGTTTCCTTATGGGTGGAAGTCAGAAGTCTCACCTCCCCCATACCCTAATTTTTCAATTCAGAAGAAATAAAAAGCTAAACCAGAGATAATGTTATTAGGACCACCCTCCATTTCTACATACAAAGACTGATCCTCTCCCAAATATTGAAGAACCTCTAGAAAAATATTGAATTTTAATTCCAAAGTAATTTTTATTTATTTACTTATAAGGATAAATTATATTTTAAACATATATTAATATTTATTTAGATCAATTTTTTTATTAATTAATCTAATTCAGGTCATTGGAATAAATTTCACACTAAAATTGGATATTAAAACAATGATAATATTTGAATGTTTTTTCTCAAAATACCTACATTGTCGCCCCATCTGCGGGATTAAATGAAAATTAACTTCTTCCACTTCTATGATTGGAATTTGAACAAATGGATTCCATATTTTTAATGATAATAATATATAATATCTATTATGGTCGAAGTAGTTTTTGAAAAAAATAATATAATTGAATGTAATTAAAATTAATTTCAAAAATTAAGGTGAAATTATGTTTAATAAGGGACTAAACTATATTATTAAGGGCCAAAATGATATAAAAACTTGTAAAAAATCCATAATATGTTCATATTTAGACCCTATTTTCAATTGTTACTACGTTTTTCATAATTGGATCCACTTTCAATAGGAAAAACGCGGTTGCATTTCCCTTTTCTGAAACTTACAAGAGTGTCACTCTTCCTCCACTATAAAAATCCCTCATATCCTCCCACTTCCTCACACATATCAAGATGCGATGGATAAATGAATATATTCAAAAATATATCTCAAAAATAACTCCCCTAATCATATAATAATCCCCTTGGGAACAAATACATCTAAGCAATCCCTTTTGTGCAATCCAAAATGAGTTAACCATAGAAGAGATAACATCTTTCCTCATGTTCTTTAGATTTATTCCATTTATTTTTCTCATAAACTATTGATAGTCCATTATTATAATAAAAATTATTATCCACAATATACTAGTATTTTTTATGTTATTTTTAGACTTACACTTATACACACTTCCATTAAATGGGTAACGAACTACTGTTTATGCTTCTGGGGAACTACTACCTCATGAAAATAAGGTTGTTCATTTTATTTTACTAGCTATAATGGTTAGGAATTATTATAGAAACTATATTTATATTTTTTATATATGATATTTATAATGTATTTAGACCTCTTTAGTTATTTTATAACACATTCTTATATTCTTTCCATTTTTTGTGAATATTATAACATCATTTATGGAAGTGTGGACAACCGCCTGCTAAAAGCGATGTGATTCGATCACATGATACATGGAATGTTTAAAGTATGGTTTTAATTAAACCTATATGACATATAAAAAATATATATTATATTCATTACATATCTAAATTTCTCGAAATATAATGTATATCATTTTCTATATTACCCTTTTACACACTAAGACAGTGATAACATCAGTCGTAGACGTATGGACAACCGTCTTCTAAACACGATGTGATTTCTATTACATAAAAATAATTATATATATAAGTATATATTATTAAATTACATTTTATTTATGATAAAACTATCTTGATGTAAATATATATTGTTACTTACCTTTTTTCCATATCAATCATTGAAAAATGGGAATGTTACTAATGCGTACGTACGACCTACCGTCTCCATGATCATAACGTTTGATCATTATTAATAACAATATTTAATTATTGGTTCTAAAAGTATATTTTATGTATAAATATAATAATTTTATCATATTTATTAATCTTTATATGTTATATAATTACAAAATTTACCAAAATTTACCTAAAAAAGTTTTTTTGACAGATAAATCGAATTTTGTCAAAACACCCGACAAAAACTAAATTGATGAAATAGTTATATAAAACATGGTAATAAGTGAGATAAAAATATAGATAAATATGAAAAAATTTATAAAATAATTATATAATTAAAATATGTGTGTTTTTCAAAAATATAAATATGCACAAGACAAATCAATTGCAATGTAAGGGATTTTCATCTAACTTTTTACATCTACGAGATAAATTCCATGTTCAACACTTAATTCTATTACGTGTGGTGTATATACTAACCCGTTTGATATATTACAACATTAATACTTTTATCTTCATGTTATTTAGAACATTAATTTAATTTTATTCCTTCATGGGTCTTATGATTCAAAACGTTTTATTGTGGTTTGGGACACTTTGGAATGTTTAAAGATTATTTTCCCCAAGAATAATTTTAATGATCATTCAATGGTATTTCTATTAAAGGATATTAAATGAATTTTTTTTAAAAAAACTTTCATATTCCACTCCTATAGATATTCATTACCTTTTTCATGTAATAATACCATTTTTCACTCTTTGGTACTTAAAAAGTTTTAGAATATTTTATCAACACAACAAGACTGTATTTCTCTCTTTATTCGGAGAACATGTTTTCTTCTAAAAGCACCATTTTATAAAAATTTAAAAAAAATCAAAAAAAATTTATTAATTATATTTTACCCATTTTTATTTTAATAATGTTGTCAAAGAAATATACAAATTGGTTTCCCAGAAAGGTATTTTTCAAAACATTTTACCATGAAATATGTATGTTATTTTTAACTCATATGGCATGTATGGATTTACCCTCTATTATTTCTCTTGAAATTACTTTTCATGTTTAAAAGGTAATTTTTTATAGCAAATTTTTTCAAATGTGATTTTCAAAGAAGTTTTTTTTAAAAGATATATTTTTCAAAATTAAAGGATATTTTCTTCAAGAATATTTTTTAAAATAAGTTTTTTATAGTATTACTCTTAATAAATGATAAAAACCATATATTTTTACAGTAATTGGGTTATTTTATATTTATACCCTCATTATTATTCCGTTAGATTGGTTATGATTAATTTGGATAAGTATAGTATTTAAATTCACTTCCTTGATTCCTTTTAGTCCCCTTGAAATATTCAATTTTCTATGACCATTTGACATTGAATTTCCCTAAAATATCTAAATCATTTTTCATCAATATTATTATTTCTTGAATAGTATACCATTTTTCATAGATTGTTTAAATTTAAATTTATTTAATAGTTTGTGGAAATATTGAAAAATATGTAACCTTTTCTTAAATATTGATATTTTATAAGAATTTTTTTTAGGAATTTATATCAATTATTCGGTAATGATTTGGACATGAAAGGCACTAGTTGGGGACCATTTATGTAAAAACATATTTTTGGGGGATAATTGTAAATATCCTCTTCATGCATAGATTGTCTCATGGGATGAATTAGTTAGTGAAAACACATTTTTGTTTGTTTCCAACCACAATAGTTAGGTATAATATAGGTCGGGGACAAGTTAATGAATGCCCATTGATGCATCAGTAGTCTCATGAGATGAATCATCTGGAAAAATTATTGTACTTTAAATAGTCTTGGGAATAGCTATTGATGGTAAAGGTACCATGTACCTAAGAAACATGGAATCTAATAATTAATCATTACCTTCATTTTGATTCATTTTTTATTTATCCCTGAGATTTATCGTCAACACATATATGAATTCATTTCACATTCAGTTCATTGATTAAATGGAATGTGTTTCATTTTCTTACCTTGATATATTTATTTTTATATATGTAGTTATTTAAATGGTTTGTGATTCTATTTATTACAATTCCATATTGTTTATTCAATTATTTATCAGTTTTTTAATTAAATGGTATGTATGTTTAGTTATTTACCATTCCATAATTATTATTATCATTGATTTATTATTTATTATCTTATAATTTACCTTTACTAAGCATTTGAGTTCAAAATTATTTTGTTTCCTTTCCCCAGGAATCCAAGAAGTATGCTAAGAAAGATATTAAGGATACTCTAGATGGAATAAAGTAATTCCTAAAAGAACAAAAAGTGTTTTAATTAGTGTATTTATTTGTAATGAAAGAATCTTTTATGTATCTGTTTTACCAAGACTACAGAATTGCTCAGTCCTTTAGGACTTCGTTACCTATAATCATAAGAATGTTATGGTAGTGGACACCGACTCTAGGACTTATGGGGTTAGGTCACTACATCTTGTATCAAATAATTTTTTAGTAACAAATTTGGGAAGTAGATTTAGGAAAACCTAGAATAAAGAACATTACCCTACAGTGGAATTTAAGGATATGTATATAAGAACATCTGATAATTTTGGCCATGTAGAGATTATTTACTTTTACTAGAAATACATCTATTTATGGATACTAGAAGTTTATGTGTTTCTATATCATATGTACCTAAGAGTAAGAACTCTGACAACATGAGTAGGGACTGACTCGACATAATTTTGTACACAAAAATGGTCCTTACTGTGAACCTGATCTGATACATTTGGGGAATATTCTAAGGATAATTCACATTTTTTTACAAACCATTTTGAGGGATTTTGACCATCAATTTCCAAGGTTAAACCTAAGGTTTTTTATTTTGAATATAGGGTGTCAGGATTTAGAAATCATTCAAATGATATTATGGATAATCTATACACCAGGGAAAGACCTATATGGATAAAAATGGATGAAGTATTGATGTATTGGTATGGTATTGAAAACCTTTATTAAAAGAATATTTAGTGATTAAAGAAAGGATACCCATCATATTTATTGTGTAAATTAAATTAATATGGTTTTTCAAAGGACAAAATATTTGGAAGGTGGCAACCAATCATATCCGGAAAGGCCATGAGACATGAACCCATGACCGAAAGAAGATAGGGGTTTAAGACCAACCACTGACCTATGTAATTTCATAGTTAATATTTCATTTTATTTAGTTAAAAAAATTTATGAATAAATATTAATGATAAACTGGTAGTGTACCTTTTAGGGTTTATAGATTCATGTATTAACTATATTTTATTTAGAAAATATTTAGAGACAAATGTAAAAACTTTTCACTCTTTTATGTTTCTTATGATGCGTTAAATTTTTATTTTATTGTTTTATGGATCAAAGTTAATTTTAGAATATATATCTAATCAAGTAACGTATGAATTAGAATTAGATTAAAGTAGAAACAAAATATGGAATTGTTCGTATAACATTAAAACATATAAAAAAGGTAAATTATCTTATATTCTTAGTCTACCAAAGAATTAAACAACATTAGAAAAATGATAAAAAAAATTCTCCAAATTCTGTGTTTTTTGTTGAATGATGGGTCTTTCAAATCATCTTAGATTTATGTATTTTAGGCCCTAAAATTTCTATTGATCGATTAATTATTAATGATTTATGACCTTAGTCACTCCCTATAAATATTTACACTTTTCAAGCTAGTATGTAACTCAACTTTCAACTACTGTTATCCTACTTAGAGACATTGTTATATGTTTTTTAATGTGACCTTTGTACTTTACACTCTCTCTTTTCTAGAGGATATTTAAGAAACCTTATCATGATGTGAGATTTCGATAGAATAATTATCAACAATTATATTACCATGGTCATGTTTGAATTGCGAGGAAATAATTTAATTAATATGTTGAGAATATAATGACCCTAAAATTCTAAATTAAGAACATTTTATTTGATAACAAGTATAAAACGCAACACCAAGTTCATAAAGGAAAATAATATCCCAAGAATTTATAATATATTTATTATTTTAAATAAATTAAATATATTTTATAGCCTACAATGAATGTGAAAATGAGTTTGAAAACATCACATGAAATAATGAATTTCTTCAATGGCTTGCGTTACATGCAAGGCCGAGTTTTATAGAGCAACAATATATTATTAAAATAATATTATACAATACAATATAATATAAACTAGTTGTTAAATTAGTAGTTGTGAATATTATTATCATACTTATGAAAATATATGGTTTAAAAAAGTGTAAATGAGGGTGAAAATTAATTATAAATGAATATAATAACCAATTGAATATAAATGGAATATTTTTATAAAAAAATATTTTTATGTTCACCAAGTGGTTTTATCCTAATAAAATAAATTAATTTAAAATTAATGAGTGCTATTAATGTTAAATATATTTATTTATATATATTTTATTCAATCAAATATTTTTGGTACTCATCCAATAGATTCTATAGGAATAACATAATAATAAACCCAATATTAAACCTAAAAACTTATATTTTTATAAAGGCACTTTTACTACCTTTTGGAAGATAACCTATTTCTAATATAATTTTTGACACTTTTATAAATATTAGATGTGAAAATAAACTTAATATTTGAAAAAATAACATAAAAATTAAATTTTTGTGACATTTCATATATTTTTCTATGACATTTCATTTTTTTAATGAATAGTGAAAAATAATGAATTTTGGTTCAAAACTAATTTTTTGTCTAATTTATTTTTAAGGAAATTTATATTTTATATTTTTATTAATGTTTATTTAGATCAATTTTTTATTAATTTATCAAATGTATGTCATTATAATCAATTTAATATTAAAATATGATATAAAAACTTAGAAAACATTTTAATGTTTTTACTTTTAAACCCTGCATTGTTGTCCGATATGTAGGATTTAATATAAATTAATTTCTTCCACATCTATAATAAGATTTTTTAGAATTGGATTCCATATTATTAATCATAATAATTTATAATTTTCAATATGGTTGAATAATTTTTTGACCTAAAATATATGTGGATTTAATTAAAATTAATTACAATGATTAAGGTGAAATTCAAATTAATAAGGAACTAAACATTAATATTAAGGGCCTAAATGACATAGAAACTTTTCAAAAATATTTTATATGTTCATATTTAGAACATATACTCACTTTTCACTAATTTCTTTCTTAATTTTATCCACTTACAATTGTAAAAACGGGGGTATAATTTCCTTTTCCAAAATTTATAGCAGTGTCACTCCTCCACCAATATAAAAAGGCCCCCTATCCTTACACTTCCTCTCACCACTCAAGAATCTATGGATAAACTAATATCTTCCCAAATATATCCTCAAAATAAACCCTTAATCCTTTAATAATTTCTTTGGGGATAAATCCATCCAAGGAATCCCTTTTAGAAAAAAATGCCTTAACCAAAGAAGAGGTAACATATTTTTTCATGCTCTTTAGTTTTATAACCTTTATTTTCCCCATCAAATATTCTTAATGCACTATTATATATAAAAAATACTCAATATAAAAGTATTGTTTATGTTAATTTTTATACCTAAACTTATACACACTTCCATCAAATGGGTAACGAACTATCGTTTATGTGTATAGGGAACTATCGCTTCATGAAAAAAAAGTTCATTTTTCTTTACCTCCTATCATGGATTGGAATTACTATGGAAACTATATTTATGTATGTAATATATGATATTAATAATTTATTTATACCTCTTTAATTATTTTATAACACATACCATTATGATTTCCCTTTTTTGTGAATATGCTAACATCATTTGTAGAAGTGTGGACTACTGTGTCCTAAAATATATGTGATTCAATCACACAATACATGGAATTTATAAATACAGGTTTTAATTAAACCTTTGTGACTTAAAAAACATATATATAATATTTATTACATATCTAATTTTTTGTAAATATAATATATATCATTTTCTTTATTACCCTTTTACACACTAAGAAAGTTATAATATATATCGTAGACGTATGGACTACCGCCTCTTGGACACGATGTGATTTCATTTAATTAAAAATAATTATATATAAGTATATATGATTAAATAAATTTTTTTATGATATAAATAACATTATATAAAGATATATTATTACTTACCTTTTTTCCCTAACAATCATTAAAAAAATGGGAACATCACCCATGCATACATACGACATACCTTCTCCACGATCGTAATGTTGGATCATTTTTCTTAACAATATTTATTTATTAGTTATAAAAGTATAATAGATGTAAAAATACAATAATTATTTCATAAATATTATTATTTAGATTTTATATAATGACTCCTTTGACTATAGATGACCTCGAAAAGTTGTTCTTGACACATAAACTGAATTTAGTCAAAACACCAGGTGTAAATTTAATTGATTTAGTAGGTGTATAAAACATGGTAATAAATGAAACAAAAATATTTATAAAGATGAAAATTTTTATAAATCATGTATATAATTTAAATATGTTTGTTATTCTTGAATATAAAGACACAAGAGACAAATCAGATGAAAATTATAGAATTTTCATATCACTTTTTACATCCGTGAGATAAATGTCATGTTCACCACTAAATTCTTATGTGTGGTTTATACACTATCCATTTTGATATATTATATAATTAATTATGTTATCTTCATGTTTTTTATAACTTTCATTTAATTTTATTCTATCACGGGTCTTACGATTTAAAATGTTTCAAAGTGGTTTGGGACACTTTAAAATGTTTAAATATTATTTTCCCCAAGTTTAATTTTAATAATCCTTCAATGGTATTTCGATTTGACGAAATTATAAGAAAAAATTTCAATAAAAATTTTCATAATTTTCTCCTCTAGTAATTCATTTACTTTTTCATGTAATATTACAATTTTCCCACTCATTAGTACTTCATATTTTTTAGAAAATGTTTTCAAGAAAATCGGACATCATTTACCTATTTAGTCAAAGAACGTGTTTTGTTCTAAAAACACAATTTTCTAAAAGTCTTTTTAAAAATGTTTTGACCTTTCCAAAATAATTCATTTAATAATTTTTTACCCTTTTTTTCTTTTACCAATTTTTTCAAATTAATATTCTTGGATCTTTACGAACAATGAATCCTTCTAACGTTTTTAGCTTTAAAATGAATATTGTTTTTACCTTGAATGAGATGTACGAATTTACCCACCATCATTTATTTGAATATTTATTTAAATGTTTAAAAGGGTGATATTTAAAGAAATATTTTTATAAATTAATTCTGAAATAATATTTTTTTCAAAATTAATGTATAGTTTCCTCGAGAATGTTTTTATAGGATCTTTTTTATAATATTCTTATTCAAAAAAAAAAGAATTTTTACTCCAACTAGGTTTTGTTTTATAAATACCATCATTATTATTCTTCAATATGGTTTATGATTTATTTGTCCAAGGATATTATTGGAATTAACATCCTTGATTCCTTTTATTCCCCCTCAAATATTCAATTTTCATTGATCATTTTACATTGAATTTCCCTTAAATATCCATATCATTTTTCAAGGATATGATTATTTTCTGAACTGTATACAATTTTTCATATGGTGTTAATTTTGAAATTTATCAAATTATTTGGGGAAATATTAGTATATTTATATTCTTTATTCAATAAGGATATTTTATATGGAATTTTTTAATGAATTTAAATCGATTTTTTGGTATTTATTTGGACATGAAAGACCCAGGTTGGGGACCATTTTTGGAAAGACTTATGGGTGGTTCCCATTTATAGATATCCCAAAAAAATCAGTATTCTCATGTGATACATTAATTGGTGACAAATTCTTCATGTTCTTTCCTTGAAGAATAGACTGGTTGG
Source organism: Viscum album (assembly GCA_963277665.1). Lineage (NCBI taxonomy): Eukaryota > Viridiplantae > Streptophyta > Magnoliopsida > Santalales > Viscaceae > Viscum > Viscum album. The sequence goes on along the minus strand of OY728150.1, from coordinate 1,824,354,144 downwards.
GGACTAGTTAACGCAAGCCGCTTGATGCATCATTAGTCTCATGAGATGAATCATTTGGCCATATTAGAGTATTTTACACACTATTAATAACTGGTCGTGATGAAAAACGTACCATGTACCTAAGAAACATAGTGTCTAACAATTAATCATTTTTTTCATTTATATTCATTTATTATTTATGCATGATATTTTTTATCGATGTATTGATATATGAATTTATTTCTTAGTTCATTGATTAATTGTCACGTGTTTCTATTTATTACATTTCCATATTGATGTTTCCTTATCTAGTTACTTTAATGGAATTTGTTTCTAGTTATTACCTTTCAATATTATTTATTTACCTCCTTCTATGTTTTTTAATTATGTAGCATGTGTGTTCCATTATTTTTCATTACATAGTTATTATTATCATTGATTCATTATTTCTTCTTATATACATTACCCTTACTAAGAATTTGAGCTCACTCTTATTTTTTTTCTTTCCTAAATAATAAAATAAGAAACTAAGAAATATATTCATGGATAAGATAGATGGAATAAATTTATCCTTGAAAGAAAAAAAAATATGTTTTAATTAGTGTATTAATTTGTATTACAAGACTCATGTATGTATATGGTTTACCAAGACTAGTAAAGAGATCAGTGCTTTGGGATTTGATTCCTTATAATAATGACAATGTAATGGTATTGGATGCTAGCTCTGGGAAGTATAGGGTAGGGTCTCTTCATAGATATTTAAGAGAATATCATTAAAAACATTAACCTTACTCCATACTCCTAAACAATATATATCCTCTAACAGATATATAAAATTTAATCTTATATAAAATTACTTCTTACCTTGACATTCAAAGTGTAACATTCATTAATTATTCTCAAAAAAATTCAAAGTAGGCTTAACATGATTATAGAAAAGTCATGGTATCCAAATAGAAAATTCCACCATTGTTACATTTCTCTACGCAATAAGCAAACTGCTAATAGAGTTCAGAGCTCATAAAATTCATAGATAAACTAAAACATAATTTACACCTCCTCCATACATTTAAGAACCACTTTTTTAGAAATTGATTGCACATACATTTGATATTTTTTACACAAAAACTATTATAAAGTAATTATTAAATATTTTATAAAAAAAATCATTACTATTATACAATTAAAGGTGACTCCAACACCCTCTCTTCCTCTTGATAGAAATTATAGTCATATGTGATATAAATACAAGATTGAAAACATTTTACCCTATGTAAAATTTAAATTTATTTAGTAATAGTACTTCAAGATCAGTCTTAAAAATACTTTAATCTATAATGAACACAATATTATCATATCACTAAATGATGCATGAACACACACCTATATAATTACCTTGTTGACAGTACACCATCCTTTTAGTAAAAAATCAGATACCACACTACAAATTACAGTGCATATCTATAAACCAAAATGGATTTCCTATTTTACTTCACAAACTATGTTCAAGTAGTATGATAGCCCATTATCCCAAATAATTCTCATCTTTTCCTACTCAATACTACATCCAAGAACACCCACACTGATATCATTGTATCATTTTTTCATTTTAGGACTCATATTATGTTGATAATGATATTATAGGTATATTTTTAATCCTATCTTCAATATGACATGAAGAGGTAACTAGAACAAATGGAATATAAATTACAATCTCAGTAGCATTAAACTTTTTTTATATAATAAATCACTATTAAAACTTCAAAATAATACACTAATAACAATAAATCAAATATGAAAATGTATATATGATATCAAAAGTGATATAAAAATATATCAATATCAATACAATGAAAATATAACACACACAACTCCTCCAACTCAATCAAGATCACCTTCTGCTTCGACTGACATCATCTAACATAGATCGTGAAACAATTAAATGAATTTTAAAAATAAAAAGAATAATTGGTTGATTATAACAGTATAACAAGAGAGTTCCTCCTCTAACATCTTATGTATCAAAACAATATGAATTTCCAAGCCTAAATGAATGAAATATATAAATTTTAATCATTTAAGATTATCAAATTATAGGGAAATAGTATAATTAAACCACCATTGCATGTCATACATTACATTATCCATACCATTATGACTAAATCACCATATCCAAATCATCAATAACTGCCTCATGTTATCCAAACCTCAAACAATAAAATATATAACCACAATAACTATCTATAATTGTAAAAGGGTCCATAAAACTATAAATTCAAAATATATATAGTAATGCAACTGTAAAAATGATAATTTTATCCACAATATAAAAACCAAATCCTTTGTATGCATCATCATAAGAGAATAACATATCCCTCAAATAGAATCAATATAAAGGAATTCCAAATCCCCCCCAACTAGGACACAATTAACCTACAAAACAAGTCTCACATAATTCTATTGTCTATAATGATCATCATATAAAACAACATGCCTATAAAATCACTAAATTAGTGTAACATAAAACACTAATCATTGTTATGATAATTATTGTGATATATTAGCCACATATATATCCTCTAACATTATCATACTCATCCGAACCTCTACCCTAACATACATATTTTCATGGAAAATGTATCTCCAATATCTATATCCAAATTTGTTCTCTTCTAGTATATTACCCCCACACATCATCATAATTACCCCCATAAAAGTTAAACATTATATACTTAACTATGAGTTCCACCATTACATTATCTCCACCTTAGGACCACTTTATCCCATCTACTCATCAGGGTTTCTAATGATTTGTCACATTGAACAATTTTTACCATGACCACCACTTCAATAAATATAATGGAATGTAGTAATAAAACTATACCTTATAATAATTATCCACAATGAAAAAAGTCTATTATTTATCATCACATCATCTAAAATTTTCTTATATTTTTTATCATAATGTTAATCCATTTTAATTTATGCCACTTTTAATAATAAAATTAGAACCCTTAATTCAGTCCATTATTCAATGGTGCTTCAACTTCCACTTTTATAAATACCCCATAAATTTAGATACCATATCAAAATTTTCATTTATATTAAAGTGATTACTCTTCAAAAATCAGCTAAAAAATAAAAATTCACTTCACATTCATAAAAGGATATTTTATAATTCACTTGTACATCAAAGAGAAATCCTTTCATAAATCACTTTTCAATTTCCTTCACATAATCCACAAATCCCTATCTATGATTGAAATGACCTGATTCATCCATCTATTTATCATTTTCCAACAGAAAAAGTGGGTGAGAAGAGAAATACAATCTTCTGTGGGGGATATTTCATATATCTCACTAACCAATGATCAAATAATTTATTTGGTCTCACTACTAAATAAATCTTCCAATAGATTCCTATAATATATAAAAATTTCCACCATGTGATGTCTTGGCCCAATCTTCTTGAATGGATCATGAGTGAGGTGTACTTTGTGACCCCAATAATTCAAACACATATACTAGACGCTACTGACTAGTAATGTAGTCCTAACTCAATCTTGGTTATATTGTTCCCTTAAACAAGTACAGGGGGGTTATGCCCAAATCCAACCAAGAATTCTGCATGACCCTTCCATATAACCAACATTCCTCCAACCTATAAGAGGAAAAAGGATCCCACTAGGAATATACATCCTATAATATATATATATATATATATATATATATATATATATATATCAATAAATGGACTATAAAATGTTTTCCAAGAATAGAGTAGCAGCAACTCATGGAAATAAAATAGACAGAATGTAAAAAAAATTAAGAAAGATGGAACCTGATAAATAAAAAATACAATGGATTTTCAACCAAATCATGTACATTCTACAAAATCCATGACATCCATGACATACTGTACTAGTTACATGAGTTAATATCCATGTGTTACTAGTGCCTTGATGTCAAATGATAAGGTATACCCATGTACATTGGAACTCATACCGTGTACAAGGATAGTGGGGAGTCTAAGGACCTCGTAGTTATCCCCACTTCCTCAACCAATCTGAGTTTTGTTGTGATCAAGTTGGTGTTGTATATCAATTTTGGAAACATTTTGGGCTCCACATCTTACCACACCAATATGATGCCTTGTTTAACACCATGATTAAAAGGATTTATTTCAAGTACCTAGAAACATATGTGTCCCATAGAACATGTCTCTAGCCCATTTAATGGCCTCATAAAATTCTTTATCTATTATTACATACTCATATAGGACCATCAATTCAGCATCACCCATCCCTGTGGGTTATTGGGATGAAAATCAATCACACAATCCCATCCAATGGGTTCTTGGGAGTACTAAATCACACCAGCACATCCCATACATTCTTCGGAGGGCCAAATCATACCATCCAATATTACAAGTTCTTGGGAGGCCGAAATCACACCTAGCCCATAACACAGATTATTAGGATACCAAAATTCAAGTACATCAATGAATCCATGGGAACCAAATTATTTCACATAAAAAATAGGTAAGAAAAAATATATAAATAATAAACATTACCCTTAACTCACCTCACAACTCTCCAACTAATCATCTGGTCACTAGTCCCTTGGGACATAGTCTTATATACAAGCATATTCATGGGTTTCTTAGTCCTATCTCAACCCAAAAAGGGCTCTTCATTTCCATTAATATCAACCCACCACTTTGATACCATGAGTAAATTTCAATAGTAAAAAAACAAAACACATGAATCTAATTATACATGCCTGGGAACGGAAATATAAAAAAAAATCAAAAATTTGTAGAATGTTTAAAGAACACTACCTCAATAAATGTTCTAGTAACTCATCCCAAGATTATACACACTTCAATCAAGTCCAAGATCCCATATCTCGACCTCTATCATCATAATATTAATTAAATAAAATAATTTAAACAAAAACCATGATTGGTATAAAAGGCTCCAAACTCATTAGGTGGTCCAAGGACTCTGTCATCATGAGAAACCATGAATATTGTGTTCTTGAACACCACAATCATATTCCATGAAAAATATATAAATTATAAACCTAAAATAAGGAGAAATTGAATCCAAATTTATTGGAAATAACATTATAATCTCACCAGGAAATATAACATGCAACAAAAAATGAATGATATCTTGATTTCATCATCTTGGTATGGCTGAAATGATTCTTACACAAAATCCCCAATAACTGCCTTTTATTTCCCCATGCACTTGTAAAACCATTATCTATAACCTACCCATTTTGAATGGATTAAGATAAAAGTAAATAGAGGGGACAAATGGAATAAATAAGGAATAACATGCCTTAAATACATTAAATAATAAACTAACATCCATCCCCCACAATGTGGATTTAAAGGGAGTAAAAGGGGATGGAGTTATTGACACAAAAAGTCCCAAATATACAGGTACCCTAACAATCCAGTTGGCAATGACCTACACCAAAAGGTATTCCTAATCCCCATAAGTCAGAGACTAGCACCTGACATAATACAATATCAAGGAGAGAATGATTTTCCATCCAAATAGTTGAAGAGATAGATACAAGTTAGTTTTCTAAAAAGAAAACCCCATATGATGAACAATACTATAATACAAAAATAAATTTAAAAACCCAAATTGTATATCATTATTTAGCAAAAGAACAAAATAAATATCTCGAGTCCCAAAAAGACATGGGAATCCATGACTAGATGATCAAAAACTAGTGCCACCTCCAAGAGGAGCATTCCCCATGCTATAACCTAGCTGGAGAAAATCTATAAATGCTCCAAGGAAAATCTAGGGTGTGAAATAAAATCCTAGTAGGGTCTCAACAATTTTTTCATAATAATATTCCATAATAAATAAAACCATCCATTCTCTAAATTTTGAATAAAATTGGAATAGTAATAAAAAATTCATATTTAAAACAAACATGATTTTCATTTCAATTGATGGAATCATTTCAAACAATTCCTTATGTAAAAAAATTATATAAAAAGGATTATATAAATACATTAGCATATGTAAATCAGTTTTATAAAAAAACTTGTATATATATATATATATATATTCACAAATGCGGAATATTTTCATCTTCACAGAGGTAAGATTGTTCTAGGTTATGGGACACTCACACACTGATATTGTGATAATGGTAACTTTCATGCATGTCCCTCTGACATTGTCCAAAGAGAACTAATCAACTGTCACGACCCGTCCTCGGGGCCCGTGCCGTGACTACCCCAAGCCCGCCTTCCATAGGCCAGGGGCTGGCGACTAGCACCAAAGGCGTAAATCCCGATAACAGGGAAGGCATTGCCTTTATAAGTAACAACCACCACAGAGTCAGCAAGCGGAAAGTAACTACAAGTGCAGAAAAGTAAAGGGGGCCGGAAATACAAGCCCAACTGTAAAGTACAACTCGAAAGGGAAAAACAGCAGCTGGAAGAATGAAGCGGCTCCTGGGTCGTCCGCCTCGATTCCTACCTGAAGGGTAGGTACAGATGGCTCAGCTCCTGGATCGTCCACCACGGATCCTACCTGAAGGGTAGGTACAGATAGCTCCTCTACTCCACAGGTCATGTCGTCTACTCCGGGTACGTCCGCCCAGTGGTCCACCTCCGGGTACCGACCTGCTCCGCAAGTCTCAACTGCGATCTGCGCTGTCCGTCGTCTGCAACCAACACAACGAGGTGCGGGCATAGCCCGTGCAGGGGTGAGTATAAGCTACTCAGTAGGGACCCCGAGACCCTTAAGGTCTCACCAAATCCAACATGGATATCCACAAAGTAAAGGCAGCAATCACGAAGTAACATCAGACTCTACTTAGGTATACGCCCATACATATACCTAAGTCATCAAGTAACCCATCCAATCTCAAGGATACACAAAAATCATGAAATCAACGGATAACCATCACCCAGGTATATGCCCATACATGTACCTAAGTTATCAAGCGACCCATCTCAATCATGAGGAAACACAAAGGTCAAAGGTCTCAGCTCAAACCAGGATTTTCATTATCGAAACCGTAACTGCTGAAGAGCCCCGTCTCTGAAGTGTGTAGTAGTCCTATCACGACTCCGAGGTACTGCTCGCTAACCTAAGACTGCTGAGGTACTCCTCCTGTCGAGTACTGCGGGTTTGCGGCCAACTACCGGGCGCTCCGTCCGCTGAGGGTCTGTCGCCAAATACCGGGCGCTACCCAGATAGCCTGCTGAGGTACTCCTCTCGTCGAGTACCGCGGGTCTGCTGCCAACTACCAGGCGCTCCGTCCGCCGTGGGTCTGCCGCCAAGTACCGGGCGCTCCGTCCACTGGGCTAGTCGACTCACTCCAAGTCGAGTCGGTCAAGCAGTCGTCAGGTCTCAGCCGGCTACACGGTCTCCGTACTCTGCACGCACGTCTCCACCGTCGCGGGTCTGTCGCTACAACCAAGCGCACACACTCCGTAGAGTAACGCGGGTCCGCCGCTACAACCAAGCGCTCCACCGTCAAGGGTCTGCTGCTGCATCCAAGCGTACACACTCCGTAGAGTAACGCGGGTCCGCCGCTACAACCAAGCGCTCCACCGTCAAGGGTCTGCTGCTGCATCCAAGCGCACCACCATTGTCAAGTACCACGGGTCCGCTCCACGAGCTACTGGTCGATACTCCAAGTATCACAAGGTCCCGCGAAGAAGTGTCTCAAAGGTCCGTCTCGTCACAGGGGTCTCAACGCAACAGACGGCGCGTCGATCGGACGCCCGGTCTGTGAGTTATTAGCCTTTTCGTCCCAGGGGACCGGTTGGTTTCGTGAGCGAAACCAAACCCGGCCGTATCTCAACTGTACCCCGAACTCCCATAGGGTAAACTCAAAGGGACCGTTACTCAACGTAACCATCAACGCCGCTGACGGCTCGTCAAGCGGACGTCCTGTCTGAAAGATATCAGCTTTCCCGTTCCAGGGGCCCGGTTGGATTTCGGGTACAATCCAACCCGGCCATACTCCGACTGTATCCAAAACTCGGGCGGAGTATGTCAAAAGTTCCGTCTCATCAAGAGGAAGTCAACGAAACAGACGGCGCGTCAATCGGACGCCCGGTCTGTGAGTTATTGGCATTTTCGTCTCCGGGGCCCGGTTGGTTTTTAAGGAAAAACCAACCCGACCGTACTCCACCTGCGTCCAAACCTCGGGCGGAGTATGCCAAAAGATCCGATTCACTAAGAGGAACACAACGCGACTGACGGCGCGTCAATCGGACGTTCGTGGCTCAAGATATGAGCGTTTCCGCTCCGAAGGCCCGGTTGGTTTCGTGAACGAACCAACCCGGCCGAACTCAAAGTAACCCGAAACCTTGAGTGCGATATACCGAAACGACCGTCTCGATCCAAGGATCGCGTAGCCGCTGACGGTTCGTCAATCGGAGGTCCCAGGCCCAAGATATGGGCGAAAGACCGAAGAGGGCCCGAAACGGGGGTACTGGGCCCGGGGCGACCCGGCCCGAACCCCCCCCTGGGGTCGGCCGAACCGGGTCGGCCCGAACCGGGTCGGCCCGACCCGGCCCGAACCGGGTCGGCCGGGTCCGGTCCGGCCTGGGCGCGGCCCGGCCGACCGGACCGGCTCGGCTTCGGCCGAGCGGCCGAAGCGCTGCCGCCGCGGGTCAAACCCGCGGCTTGGAGAAAACGCGGCCCGCGCGGGCCGCGTGCTGGAAGGCCGGACCGCGGACGCGGTCCGGCGGCTCGCCGCCGCCGCGGCTCGGCCGCGGCGGACTCCTCCGGCGGCGCGCCGGGCGCCGCCGCCCCCGGTCGCCGGCGCCGCCGCGCCGGCGACCCGCGCCGCCGCCTCCTTCCGCGGGCCGCCGGAGATGCTCCGGTGGCCCGATTTGCCTCCCGTCTGCGCCGTTGTTCCTCCCGGGATGCGTCCTTCACTGCGGAATCAACATATGGCCCTTGCGTCGCGCTTTTGCCGTCGCTCGCCAAATCCGCACACAAAGGAAGATCGACGGAGGGTTGCCGGGTCTTGTTCGTTAGACCCGCACCCTCCGCGTTAGTCATAATCAACGGGAGAAACAGGAAAGAAACCAATCAACAATTTTAAATAAATTAAAATTGTTTCGTGATCGGGTTCTATATTTCAAAAGAATAAACACGGGATTTTAAAAAGAATTCCAACATCCCTTACCTTGTCGTTGCCGAACGGGGGATCGTCGCGGGATTTGCTCGTCGCGGAAGATGGAGATCGCCGCGTCGTCGCGGAATCGCTCGTCGCGTTGCCAATCTCCGGATCAAGATCAACGGATTTAATTAGTTTAAATCCGTTGATATTGAAATTAAAAAGGGAGAAGAAAAGATCCGATTCTCACCTTTGTTGCCGAACGAGGATCGGCCGCGGAAGAAAGACGTCGCCGAAGAACGTCGCGGGTAGGTCTCGTCGACGTCGCAGATCTTGGTGTGCGTCGTCGAATTCCGGTCGCCGGCGTTCTTCGCGTTCTTCGCGTTCTTCGCGTTCTTCGCGTTCTTCGCGTTCTTCGCGTTCTTCGCGGAGAGGGTGGAGGAACGAAGATTATCTCAAATCCTTTCCAAGGATTTTTATGTTGGTCTTATTTTATAAACATGCCAACACGAAACCGGTTAAGAAACGATCCATCAATTCGTTGAATTAATTCAACGAAAGAAACGACCCATTTAATTCACGAAGAAACAGTCCATTTAATTCACGAAATAAACCGCCCAATTAAATGGTCTGTTAAGAATTAAAGAAAACGCGTCGGTTGACTTTTCAGTTACTTTGACGGGTTTTCGCGGGTGCGTTACTTAGCGAAAGAACGGCGGGGCTCGTGCGGGTCCCACCGCACAAATATCCTACCAAGGGGTAGGATATTTCTGGATAGCATCCTATCCAGTTCAACTCAGTTCAAGCCGTCTTTAAGTGACTTCAAGTGGCTTCCAAGCAGCTTAAGTGAAATAAAATAAAGTTGTCGCACAAACTTTATTTTATTTCTGACTTAAAGCCGCAAAATTTAAAAAAACCACGTCTGAGCAAACGCAACTCCGGAAGAGGCGTTTCTAAGCAAATACCGGCGCTGCGATTTCATCGGTGCCCTCAGAATTCGATTCCGGGCACCGGTTCAAAAGATAGAAAAACCCGCTCGTCCGTTCACTGAACGTACCCGAGCCAAAACTTCGGCAAATGATTCCGGGCACACCGGGCCTCGGAATCAGGTGCCGTCAGAAACTGCGTTCTTGTAAAATTCCAAAGAAAATTAAGAAAAAAAATTTCCTTGAAATTTTCGGGTCTTTACATTACTCCCACCACAGGGCTTTACGTCCCCGTAAAGCTTCACCACAACCTTAGGGAAACAAAGCGGTACTGACCACGCATCAGAGCCTTCCGATCCCATGTGCTCACCTGGAGATTCCCGTGCCGCCATCTGTTGCGCACAAGAGGAATCGATCGCCCATGTAGGACCCGCTCCTGTCGATCCTCTATCTCCACCGGGACCTCCGTATAAGACACTCATCGCCACTGTCTAGCTCCTCATGGTCGATGATACGCGAGGGGGTTGAGCACGTATCTCCTCAGCTGGGATACGTGGAAGACGTCGTGCACCCGGTGCAACTGAGGTGGCAGAGCCAGGCGATAAGCCACCTCGCCAACTCTGCTGAGGACCTGGAAAGGCCCGATGAAGTGGGGAGACAACTTGCCGCCTTGGCCAAAACTCTGTTTACCACGTCGAGGTGAGACCCGCAAGAAGACGTGGTCACCCTCCTCGAACTCTAGTGGCCTCCGCCTCCTGTCAGTGTAAGACTTCTGCCGGCTCTGTGTTGTCCTCATCCGCTCCTGGATGACGTGGACCTCTTCTGACGTGGCCCGGACCATCTCTGGTCCCACATGAGCTGCGAGATTTCTTCTTTGCCGAAAAGAGAAACCTGGTCTCTCCCCCTGGATGAACCACATTCTTTGCCTAAAACAGTCAATCCTAACATGGATGATACTAATCCATACCAAGGATTGACGTCGTAAGGCCTCGACGCTACTACTAAGAGATCCAACCGTTACTCTCGCCTCCAAGGGTTGAGTCACACTGTCGGCATCAGTGTGTGGTAACTGGTCTCCTCCAGTAGATGTCTCACAAGTGAGGGTCAAGTCAACAGTCAACTGGAACCTCTTAGTAACATCACAAAAGAGGACAGGAAAGAAAACATCTCAAAGGATGCGTCTTTTATTATTGCAGCTCATAATACAAGACGCTACACAAAAGCAACATCAACAAGGAACTAGAAGTACAAGAGACGTATCCACTAGTTCTGCTCCTGTCCACCTGCTCCAAGAGTTCTACTGTTGCTCAAGCATTTGTCGTCGCCTCTTTCTCGGTGGCTCCCTCAAAGCCTGCGGATCGGGAGTCGGACAGTCACGTGCCAGATGACCCTTTCCGCGACATGAGTAACACAACCTACTCCTTGCACGGCTAGCTCCGTTCCCACTCCGGGTGCCCTGCACCACCGGTCGTAAAACCCGAGACCGTCTAACTGCTGGTCTGGTCTTTCTGGGCCTCAGCATCATCTGTCTACTGCCCACAGATGACTCGGCTTCTGATCGAGAAACACGTGGCAAAGGCAGCAGCTCCTGATCACGCTCAGGGTGTAGAGCTACTGGCACAAACTCCACCCTGAAGAAGGTCTCGAAGTCTTCCCATGCGAAGTCCATCTCATCGCAAAACTGAAACAAGTGGCTCCACCACCTACCTGCTGCTGCCTGAAGGAGGCTGGTAGCAAAGATCACCATGAAGTCTGCCGGCGTCCCCACTAGCCTGAAGACTCCCACCACGGCCTCCAGCCAATCCTCAGCCGCCTGCGGGTCCATCTCTCCCCCGAACCTGGGTGGCCTCTGGCGCTGGAACTCATGCAGTGCGCGCAAGTAGCGGGCATCGCCTACTGCTGGGGCTGGTGGCATCGGTGGCCCAACGTATGGTAGTACCGCTGGTGCCTCCGCTGGTGCCTCAACTGCAAGAGGGCCCTGTACCGAAGCCTCGTCGCTCGTCAGACTGTCAGCACGCTCATCCCTCCGGGCTCTAGCTGGTCGTCCGAGAAAAGACATCCTGAAAGAAACAACGTAACACGATCAAACGATTATACCTGGTGAGCTGACCTGGTTTGAGCTGTTTTAAGGGGGGAAACCTTTGAAAACACACACGCAATCAGTGTTTTCGCGCACAAAGTCGGAAATCAGTTGTCAGGGTCCTGGTGTATGGATACGTCGGCCGCCCGCACCAACACTGGACTCCCTGAACTGAAAACCACACTCGGTACCCTTAACACTATTGCTTCACATAGAAAGAAAAGACGATCAGAGTCTGCGGTAGAACCGACCGCCTCTGATACCAATTTGTCACGACCCGTCCTCGGGGCCCGTGCCGTGACTACCCCAAGCCCGCCTTCCATAGGCCAGGGGCTGGCGACTAGCACCAAAGGCGTAAATCCCGATAACAGGGAAGGCATTGCCTTTATAAGTAACAACCACCACAGAGTCAGCAAGCGGAAAGTAACTACAAGTGCAGAAAAGTAAAGGGGGCCGGAAATACAAGCCCAACTGTAAAGTACAACTCGAAAGGGAAAAACAGCAGCTGGAAGAATGAAGCGGCTCCTGGGTCGTCCGCCTCGATTCCTACCTGAAGGGTAGGTACAGATGGCTCAGCTCCTGGATCGTCCACCACGGATCCTACCTGAAGGGTAGGTACAGATAGCTCCTCTACTCCACAGGTCCTGTCGTCTACTCCGGGTACGTCCGCCCAGTGGTCCACCTCCGGGTACCGACCTGCTCCGCAAGTCTCAACTGCGATCTGCGCTGTCCGTCGTCTGCAACCAACACAACGAGGTGCGGGCATAGCCCGTGCAGGGGTGAGTATAAGCTACTCAGTAGGGACCCCGAGACCCTTAAGGTCTCACCAAATCCAACATGGATATCCACAAAGTAAAGGCAGCAATCACGAAGTAACATCAGACTCTACTTAGGTATACGCCCATACATATACCTAAGTCATCAAGTAACCCATCCAATCTCAAGGATACACAAAAATCATGAAATCAACGGATAACCATCACCCAGGTATATGCCCATACATGTACCTAAGTTATCAAGCGACCCATCTCAATCATGAGGAAACACAAAGGTCAAAGGTCTCAGCTCAAACCAGGATTTTCATTATCGAAACCGTAACTGCTGAAGAGCCCCGTCTCTGAAGTGTGTAGTAGTCCTATCACGACTCCGAGGTACTGCTCGCTAACCTAAGACTGCTGAGGTACTCCTCCTGTCGAGTACTGCGGGTTTGCGGCCAACTACCGGGCGCTCCGTCCGCTGAGGGTCTGTCGCCAAATACCGGGCGCTACCCAGATAGCCTGCTGAGGTACTCCTCTCGTCGAGTACCGCGGGTCTGCTGCCAACTACCAGGCGCTCCGTCCGCCGTGGGTCTGCCGCCAAGTACCGGGCGCTCCGTCCACTGGGCTAGTCGACTCACTCCAAGTCGAGTCGGTCAAGCAGTCGTCAGGTCTCAGCCGGCTACACGGTCTCCGTACTCTGCACGCACGTCTCCACCGTCGCGGGTCTGTCGCTACAACCAAGCGCACACACTCCGTAGAGTAACGCGGGTCCGCCGCTACAACCAAGCGCTCCACCGTCAAGGGTCTGCTGCTGCATCCAAGCGTACACACTCCGTAGAGTAACGCGGGTCCGCCGCTACAACCAAGCGCTCCACCGTCAAGGGTCTGCTGCTGCATCCAAGCGCACCACCACTGTCAAGTACCACGGGTCCGCTCCACGAGCTACTGGTCGATACTCCAAGTATCACAAGGTCCCGCGAAGAAGTGTCTCAAAGGTCCGTCTCGTCACAGGGGTCTCAACGCAACAGACGGCGCGTCGATCGGACGCCCGGTCTGTGAGTTATTAGCCTTTTCGTCCCAGGGGACCGGTTGGTTTCGTGAGCGAAACCAAACCCGGCCGTATCTCAACTGTACCCCGAACTCCCATAGGGTAAACTCAAAGGGACCGTTACTCAACGTAACCATCAACGCCGCTGACGGCTCGTCAAGCGGACGTCCTGTCTGAAAGATATCAGCTTTCCCGTTCCAGGGGCCCGGTTGGATTTCGGGTACAATCCAACCCGGCCATACTCCGACTGTATCCAAAACTCGGGCGGAGTATGTCAAAAGTTCCGTCTCATCAAGAGGAAGTCAACGAAACAGACGGCGCGTCAATCGGACGCCCGGTCTGTGAGTTATTGGCATTTTCGTCTCCGGGGCCCGGTTGGTTTTTAAGGAAAAACCAACCCGACCGTACTCCACCTGCGTCCAAACCTCGGGCGGAGTATGCCAAAAGATCCGATTCACTAAGAGGAACACAACGCGACTGACGGCGCGTCAATCGGACGTTCGTGGCTCAAGATATGAGCGTTTCCGCTCCGAAGGCCCGGTTGGTTTCGTGAACGAACCAACCCGGCCGAACTCAAAGTAACCCGAAACCTTGAGTGCGATATACCGAAACGACCGTCTCGATCCAAGGATCGCGTAGCCGCTGACGGTTCGTCAATCGGAGGTCCCAGGCCCAAGATATGGGCGAAAGACCGAAGAGGGCCCGAAACGGGGGTACTGGGCCCGGGGCGACCCGGCCCGAACCCCCCCCTGGGGTCGGCCGAACCGGGTCGGCCCGAACCGGGTCGGCCCGACCCGGCCCGAACCGGGTCGGCCGGGTCCGGTCCGGCCTGGGCGCGGCCCGGCCGACCGGACCGGCTCGGCTTCGGCCGAGCGGCCGAAGCGCTGCCGCCGCGGGTCAAACCCGCGGCTTGGAGAAAACGCGGCCCGCGCGGGCCGCGTGCTGGAAGGCCGGACCGCGGACGCGGTCCGGCGGCTCGCCGCCGCCGCGGCTCGGCCGCGGCGGACTCCTCCGGCGGCGCGCCGGGCGCCGCCGCCCCCGGTCGCCGGCGCCGCCGCGCCGGCGACCCGCGCCGCCGCCTCCTTCCGCGGGCCGCCGGAGATGCTCCGGTGGCCCGATTTGCCTCCCGTCTGCGCCGTTGTTCCTCCCGGGATGCGTCCTTCACTGCGGAATCAACATATGGCCCTTGCGTCGCGCTTTTGCCGTCGCTCGCCAAATCCGCACACAAAGGAAGATCGACGGAGGGTTGCCGGGTCTTGTTCGTTAGACCCGCACCCTCCGCGTTAGTCATAATCAACGGGAGAAACAGGAAAGAAACCAATCAACAATTTTAAATAAATTAAAATTGTTTCGTGATCGGGTTCTATATTTCAAAAGAATAAACACGGGATTTTAAAAAGAATTCCAACATCCCTTACCTTGTCGTTGCCGAACGGGGGATCGTCGCGGGATTTGCTCGTCGCGGAAGATGGAGATCGCCGCGTCGTCGCGGAATCGCTCGTCGCGTTGCCAATCTCCGGATCAAGATCAACGGATTTAATTAGTTTAAATCCGTTGATATTGAAATTAAAAAGGGAGAAGAAAAGATCCGATTCTCACCTTTGTTGCCGAACGAGGATCGGCCGCGGAAGAAAGACGTCGCCGAAGAACGTCGCGGGTAGGTCTCGTCGACGTCGCAGATCTTGGTGTGCGTCGTCGAATTCCGGTCGCCGGCGTTCTTCGCGTTCTTCGCGTTCTTCGCGTTCTTCGCGTTCTTCGCGTTCTTCGCGTTCTTCGCGGAGAGGGTGGAGGAACGAAGATTATCTCAAATCCTTTCCAAGGATTTTTATGTTGGTCTTATTTTATAAACATGCCAACACGAAACCGGTTAAGAAACGATCCATCAATTCGTTGAATTAATTCAACGAAAGAAACGACCCATTTAATTCACGAAGAAACAGTCCATTTAATTCACGAAATAAACCGCCCAATTAAATGGTCTGTTAAGAATTAAAGAAAACGCGTCGGTTGACTTTTCAGTTACTTTGACGGGTTTTCGCGGGTGCGTTACTTAGCGAAAGAACGGCGGGGCTCGTGCGGGTCCCACCGCACAAATATCCTACCAAGGGGTAGGATATTTCTGGATAGCATCCTATCCAGTTCAACTCAGTTCAAGCCGTCTTTAAGTGACTTCAAGTGGCTTCCAAGCAGCTTAAGTGAAATAAAATAAAGTTGTCGCACAAACTTTATTTTATTTCTGACTTAAAGCCGCAAAATTTAAAAAAACCACGTCTGAGCAAACGCAACTCCGGAAGAGGCGTTTCTAAGCAAATACCGGCGCTGCGATTTCATCGGTGCCCTCAGAATTCGATTCCGGGCACCGGTTCAAAAGATAGAAAAACCCGCTCGTCCGTTCACTGAACGTACCCGAGCCAAAACTTCGGCAAATGATTCCGGGCACACCGGGCCTCGGAATCAGGTGCCGTCAGAAACTGCGTTCTTGTAAAATTCCAAAGAAAATTAAGAAAAAAAATTTCCTTGAAATTTTCGGGTCTTTACATCAACATCCCAATGGGGATAATATCTATCGAGGTATGTATTTTTTAGTGTTTCAAATTATTAATTAGTTTTAAGGAAATTCCCATCCTAGCATGTTTATCCTTAATAACTCACTAACTTCCTAGGAATTAATATGCTCAAAAAATAATCAATAATGGTAATATTATTTCAAAATTATTCAAAATAACGTTTCTTAATATCCAATTTTAATATTCAACTTTCTCTTTAAAAACTAAAACATAGGCTTTTAATCAATTCATGTCTTTTTTGGGACAAAACCAATCCATGTTTCTTATCAAAACAACTTAATCCATGTTTATAAAATAATAATTTAAAATCAATTCACACAAATTCCATCAATTTTCCAATCAGTCCCCAAATATCAATTCCATATAAATTTGGGGTTTTTAAGAAATCTCTTTCCAACTAAATTTTAAATCCCAATTAACAGAAAATTAAGATTTTGTAATTTTATTCAAAGAAATCTTAAATAATAAATAAAATCAAGGTAAAATTAATTTTACAAATATATAAGACACCACCTATCTTCTCAGGATGATAACTTATCACAGTGCCCACAATTGGAAAACCAAATAAAGGACATCAGAAATAGAGATCGAGGACTAAAACATAGATTTAAGATCTAAAACAATAGGGTTTATACCCATCAACCCCAAGAATATCTATCAAACTATATGGATATAAATAGAAAGAGGTGGAGAGATAGGTAAACTACTTTCCTGGAAATATGCACTACAAATGCAACAACAATCAATCTATTAACAATGCGATCTGGAAGGGTTGGGGGCTTTAAAATCACATGGGGATGGATCTAGGTCGAGAAAAAGGAAACCATGAGGAAAGATAATTATATTTTCAGTTGCGCCGACTATTTAAAACTAACACTTATGAAATTACATTATGTGTTACCAAAATTCACAACATATAATTTTCAATTCCCCGATATGATGAAAATCCCATAACCCTTTATTGAAAAACCTGTTTCTAATATGTACACAATGTGTAAACTGTAAAAAGGAGAATAATTTCATGCTATGTACAAGTTTCATGGAATATGGTCGGCAATTATTACACATTGTGTAACAAAATCACATGGAATATAAATCCTTAGAAGATTGTAGAACCCATAGGTTTTATGCTAAAAAATTTAACATATCCCTAACTTCTCCATTACCAGTATAATCCAAATTCCTTCTCATCCCTACCCAAGAAAAAAATGAAATACCATGAAAAAAAATTAAAATTTACCTATTAGAACGGTAAGAGTAGGTTTCAACATCACCCCAAAAGTCTTTTTGTACCTTGAAATCCTATCTAGAAGATTTCATATCAAGAAGGTGAGGCTACAACTTTCTCATCATTGTCTCATGCTACCATTTATCAAGAGAATCTAAACTACACTACCATAGAACATTAAACAATGGTATCTTTATCCCAATAAGTGCCATGGTCTCAGAATTAGAAATCCGGAATAAAAGCTCAATAAAAAATAAATCAGGTTCAAAATCAAGATCACTCTTGCTCAAAATATGCTATGGATAATAAATATAGTTTTTCTACTATGATACATGGAACACATCCCATATCAATAAAAACTGTTGTAGAAGTGCTGAATGTTAAGTTACTTTCCCCACCTTGTCAAAAACCTCAAAATGTACAACACTATGAGGAATAATAATTCCTTGCCTCCCATATCATTGATAACCTAGACTACATAAAACTTTCAAGAACACCTAATTATCAAATGATAACTACAATGTTTTATGTTGAAGATAAGAATAATATTAGTACTAACTTTATTCTTCAAAATTATCTAATGAATCAACTATATATTTCATCTCATCACTTGAACAAATATTGGTCTAACTGAGGACCATTCACCAATATATGATCAATGCCATAGAGAATTAAATTGAATACTATACAAGGCTTAAAAAAGATCCATTTTGATCTCAAAATTTTAACTATTATTATAAGAAAACCCAACCTGCCTCAAATAATCATCCCAACATCCAAAAAATTCAAGAATCCAAGAAAGAAGCATCTCATCAAGAATATGTATATCCATCTCCGTTTGTGCATTAATTTTTGGATGGTATTCCATACTCAAATGAACATGATATCCTCGTGCCTCTAAGAGGCCTCTCCAAAAGAATTAAGTAAAATAGGTATCACTAACAGAGACTATAGTAGTTGGGACTCCATGAAAATGAACAACCTCTTTTCAATAGACACTTCAAAGCTCCTAGACTTAGGTTGTATCACTAATGGGTAAAAATGTTTCCGATTTGGGAAATATATCAACCATGACCCATATCATATTATTCTTTATCTAGGTATATAGGAACCCAACAAAAAATATATACAGATCTCTTCCCACTTCAAAGTTGAATCTAGAAGTGGCCAAAGAAATCCCAAAGGTATATTGTGATTATCCTCGAATTTTTGGCATGTAAAAATGGGAGACAAAATTTTCATTTCCCCATCCCATATGGGGCCAACAAAATCATTTTTTCATGATGTGGGACATATTCATCGTTTCTCAGTGCACTGACTACTAGGAATTATGGAAATCCCCCAATATATATTTTATCGGTTCCAATAGAACAAAAAAATATATTAATAATATAAAATACCCCTAGAAAATGAACACTTAGAAATTGTCTCCCCACCATTAAGAGAGTCTCTAATGCTATGGAATTCATCAAAAAGATGATATTTTAGAAGAATCATCTTGACCAGATATGAGGTCAACTAAGAACTATCCAAAACAGCCTCAGTCCCTATTCCCCAAACTCTAATATCCTACTATGAAAAAAGATCCATCATGTTACACACTATTGATTTTTATTTCATGGTAGGGGTTGGAATCTTCCTATTAAAAATAATCTATGATGACAGTCCCTTTTCATAGGGTATAAGATATTTTAAAATCAATGGATTTTAGGTAGTCCAATTAACACCACTAGAATATATTAAAATCTTCTTGAGAGAGGATATAACTCAAAAACTTTTGGTTAGAATAAAGGGTAAACCTTTTTCTGAAAAGTTAATGCTTCCAACTCTTAAGCACATGCATCAGGACTAAATGTTCAATCACATTGGTCAAATAATTCCTCCTATGTGTCCTAATTTACCAATATCTTTAGGAAATGAAATGATAAACATGCATAAGAACATATCCCAAACCTAAACTTGGTGCATCATAGAAGACCATGTAGCCCTACCTATCTTCTTGAAGAGTCAACACCGACATAGTAGTCAAAATACATTTTAGTTCAAAATAAGAACCCAAATTTTTTCATCCAATGTAATATTTACTCACATTCAAGTGTGATCAGTCATTAGAGAACCCATATTTGAGAAATCCTTTACAAAAAAGTGATAATATTCAACTAGACCAAAGAATCTCTAAAACTAGAAATCATTTAGCAGTTGCTCCCATGTCAAAATAGATTTTACCTTTTCATGATCAACTAAAATACCATGTTTGTACATCATGTGTCTCAAGAAATTCTCTTCTTGAATCCATAAAATACATTGTAATTTCTCAACATAAATTTAGTGATTTATCAAAAAAACCAGAAAATATCTCAAATAAAGAACATGATCATCCTTGGAAAAAGAGTAAACAAGGGTGTAATCCAAAAATACCACAATGAAAGAATCAAGATACTCATGGAAAATCCTATTTTTCAAGGCCATAAATACTAGAGGATAATTGGTCAGAATAAGTATAATAACAATGTAAACATAATGGATATACCTACTTTGGAAGTTAGTTCTCAAAATGAAAGATTCTCTTATTCTCAAATAGTTATTACCATATTATAGATTAAAATTATAAAACCACTTCCCCCATTTCAATTGGTCATATCGATCATCAATCTGTGGAATAGATACTTATTATTTACTATGAATCTGTTGAGATTTTTGTAGCTAAAACAAAGGCAAAGTGACCCATCAGATTTCTTAGTAAAGATAACAGGTTCCACCCAAGGTGACATGCTCATGCGTATAAATAATTTCTCTAAACAACCATTCAGTGGTGTCTTCAGATACTTAATTTAAGTTGGTTCTATTCAATAAGAAAGAATAGATACTAGTTTAGTACTATGTACTAAATAAATATATAACTCTACCTATCATGCCATCGGAAAACCAGAGTAGTCCTAAGCGAAATGTTTAGAAATTCGATGAAAACTAGAGAGATATCATCACCCAATGATTCTATCTCTAGATAAAAATAAAACAATGGTATTACTTTCCAAAAATCTGGATAATATGATTCGTCTCTTCTTGACCTCAGGTCCCATTCTACCTAAAATGCATGGTATGCCCCATCGGGTCTAGTAAAGGGGACCTGCTGAAGATAATAGTAAATTTTGACTTTATTAGAAATGATAAAATCTGTCGTGAATATGAAATCAATAGGTTTCAATGTAGATAACCAGAAAATACCTAGTATAATTGTTATCTAATTCTAAGAAAACAAAACAAGGAAAATAGAGACCCAACTATCTCTTAGCTCTGAGGGGTATAGTAATATTCATCACATAATACAAAAGATACATATGATGCTTTACCAAATTCAAAATAAATGTTGATATAAACAATTGAGACACACTAGTAACAAATAGATTCATCACCAATGACAAAATTATAGTTATTGTACCTCTCACATTCATTGGACCTATATCTACCACTTATGGAAACTCTTTCACTTTTTGAAGAATCATTATTTTGGATTTATGTGGTTGAAAACCCTTACTTTTTGAAGTATATGATTTCATCGTAATAATACTGGGCACTGATGATATTTTTCCACTTTTTGGAGGAGATTATAAATAATAGAAATTCTATAATTTACCTGGGCATCCGTAGGAAGAACAAATATTGGGTGCATTAGTGAAAACTTGTTTTGAATTTTTAGGCTTTCCACACCGGTACCAAATGAAAGAGCATCTTCCTAGAACTATAGGAGGTTTAAAATAACCCTATGTTCAAGATCCACCATGAGACTCAACATGATTCTTCTTTCCATTGAAGTAACTCACAACATTTCCATTGATAGAAAAACTAATTCCCATCAACCATATTCACTACCCATTTCTAGCTCAACCATTAATGTTTTATCTAGTACATCATCATAAGAAGAGATAATTAGAAGGAAAAAGTATGAATGAATAGTTGATTGAAGTCACATCTAAAATATCAGAGTCTTCATCTTCTTATTTGATACAATCTCTGGAAAAAAATTCCCTAGCTCAACGAGGAGATTTTCATACTATGTTATGGTCCAGTCAACCTGCTCTTGTTTGAAAAAATCCATAAGCTTAGCCAATTCCATTGACTCTAGATAAAAATTGTTGGGGAACAGAACATTAATTGTCTTCCAAATTAATCACCATTTATTTCTAGTCATGAACATCATGTCCCACCATCTCCTTCTACTTTACTCTAGCTTAATGCTGGTGCATTTCACCTTGAAGGAATTGGTAATTTACAATAAATCAAATAAAATTTCAGTCCCCCTTAATCAATGATCAGCCTCTTGAGGATCATTTGATCCTTGGATAAAAGGTGGCTTCTGGTGATGTAAATCTTTATCATCATTTGAAGACATATCCCTCTGAGGTTTCATAGCTGGAGCATGAATGGGAATGGGTAAAAGTGATTTTCACAAATCTTGGATAGCACACATAATAACCACAACCAGATTATGGTCCACAAGAGGACTTTATCCCTATGGTTCATCATAAGCTTCCTCCTTGATTCAATTCACATTCTATCTAAGAGGAATTATGCCACAAAATATCAACATAAAACATTCAAGATTTTATAATGTTACAGAATTCAACATTAAAATAAGAGAAACAGGGGAACTAAACCCATTATATAATTAAATAAGATTTTTATTTCTATCTATCTAAAACAAAATCAATGAAAAGACTAGAACTGATCCTTAATATTCCTATTCCAAACCACCCCTATTGTCTTAAATATAATTAAAATGAGATATAGAATAGAACTCAATCAAAATAACCTCCTAAGACCCCAAAATATCTCAACTATATACTGATATCAAGGAAATATGCTCAAATTTCACATCTGATACCAATTTTCCACTAACCATCCCATATACACTGGTACCCTGACAACCAATCTAGCACTAACATAGCCAGAAGGGCAATTTCTCTCCCCACAATTTGGGGACTGACACCTAGAATCATACAAGATAAAAGGGGAAATATTTTTTCCTCAAAAATATGCACATAAAAACCTAAATAGTAAATCATCATGTACAATAAGAACAAAATAAATAACCCAAGTCCCACTGAGGATAAAATCTTCAAAGGTATGTATTTTTTATAGTTTTAAAGAGACAGTCATTTCTTATGGAATTCCCTTCCTCGTGTGTTTTCCCAAATAACACACTAACTACCTAGGATGTCATGTGCTCAAACAATAACCAATATTGGGAAAATTATTTCAAAACTATTAAAAATACTATTGATCCATTACCAATTTCAATATGCCACTTTCACTTTAAAAACCAAAACATTCATATTTAATCAATTCATTTATTTTTCAGGATAAAAAAATAAAATTTTCTTATCAAAACATATTAATCCATTTGTCTCAAATACCATGTTCAAATCAATTTTCAAAATTTTCTTAAATTTCCAATCACACCCCAAATCACCAATCCCAATGTAATTGGGGGGTTTTCGAAAATCTCATGACAAATGAAAATTCAATCACAATTCACATAGAACTATTTTTTCAAAATTTAGTTGAAATAGAAATAAAATAATAAGGAAATTAAATGATAATGGAATTATCCAAACTTATATGGAATCACCTACCTTAACATGTATATCACATATCAAAATGCCAACAATAGAAAAAACTAATGATGAAAATCAGTAATAGAGATCAATGAATAAAACCTAGATTCATGATCCAAAAAAATGGTGTTTAGACCCCTTAATACCAAGATGATATATCGAACTCCAAGGATGAAAATAAAAAGAGAGATAGACAGTGAGACCCATTACCTGGAGAGACGCACCGCAACCACAACAATGATTAATCACAAAACCAAGTAACCCAAAACTGTTGGAGAGATATGAAATTGTCTGGGGATAGATCTTGATCATAAGAAAGGAACCCTAGGGGAAACTGGGAAATATTAAATCCAATACACATGTTTAAAACCAACACTCAAGAAATTACATGATGTGTAACAAAAATTCACGATGTGTAATTTTCAATTCACTACTATGCCAAAAAAATCATCATCTTTTATTAAAAATCTACTTTTTAATTTATATATGATGTATAAACTATACATGACAGGTATAATTTAATGGGTTTTACAAGTTTCAAAGAATATTTTTGGTGATGATTACACATTTTTTAACAATATTATAGAGAATTTAATTCTCCATTAGTCTTTAAAACCTATAAGTTTTATACTAATAGGTACAAAAAATCCCTAACTTCCCCATTACAGGTATCTTTACAATTCATTATCATCCCAACCCAGGAAATAAAAAACGATATCCATGGAAAAGATTAAAAATAACCTATTAGAAAAGATAGATAATTATACATTTATGGAAATAAATTGCGTGTAATGACACCATTAACCCCCTAGAACCTAAAGTCCCCTTATAATAAGAATTCCAAAAATACACTATCAAAAATAACACTCTAGAAGCCTCATCGTCTAGATGATTGGAACCACTATACAGTATGTGGCTCACTGGCTTGTTGGTGGGTGTTGTAGTTATGTTGCACCCATTCATCCAGCTCCCAAACTCCTCCATTATTCACTGGAGAATATCTAATACTATTCTAAGTCGCTTCCTCATCCAAAAAATTACTTTTTAGGGTTACCAAACTTCAAAATCTAACTATGATTCCTAGTAAAAAATTAGGCCTTCCCAGTAATTCGAAATTTAATCCCCTCTTCAAAATATTATGAACCAAAATCCATGGTTCATTACAAATAACCCACCATAATGCTTATATTCCATTATAACCCATGGTGAATCTCTATCTATATCTCTTAACCTATCTCGATCAACTATTCCCTTAGTACTTTCCATGTTCCATCCTCCTACAGCCATGGGGAATCTGTTTTGTAACTCCAACACCATTCCCAGAGGCCTTATGATCCCTCCAAAATCTCTAGTATGATCCCCTAACCACACCCATTATATCTAATTTGAAATTCTGGACATTATTCTAATATCATCACGTCCTTCTCTACAAAAATTACTCAGTCAAACCTCCAAAAAAATTCATAAAATCTTTGGTTTCTCACACCAATGTGTTACCAAACAAAAATGCTCGATTATGATTCCTTAACACATAGAGGAATCATAACATTATCCAAACATAAACACTGAATTCTTGGAATAACTCTTGCTGAAATTCCATGGTTGGATGACAAGAAACCTTCTCCATCTTTCAAGATCTCACATTAATAACTAACACACATCTAATTTGAAATATTCTTGGAAAATGCCAAACCAGCCTCAGGTTGATTTCAATGGAATTACTCTTATAGATACTCCCAAAAACTCTAAATTTGATGTTTTCCATAAAACTAGGATTACTATGGTTTTCCAGTAGGCTGAAATTCCAATACAACCTTGACCATCCACAGTTTTAACATCATCCATGGAACTTTTGAAATGAATTTTTTTACCCATGAATGATAAAATGATTCCCACTATAGAAGTATCTATAACATCACCCATTCAACCTAAAGTAAATCTCTACAAAACATTCTCCATCTGCCACCACATGCGATGATTTGACATGGACAACTAACTCATACCTAAGAAAAATACCAAAACAAACCTCAACCTCATCCTAAAACACCTAGAACATTATTTTTGAAAACCATAGAAACTCATCCGATGAGGGTTAGACGCTCCAATTGGTCATTGGCTTTATCCCCATGATATGGATTTCCTTATACCGCTCTGTGGTTTCTAAACCCTAATGGGTCATACACCACAAGAATTTCGTTCCTCCTAATCCAAGATCCCCCACACATGGAATTTTTTTCTATGGACCAAGATCTGGTTGGCCAAATTGTGGTACATTGATCCATCTCTAACTTCAATTTCTGCAATCAAGAAACATCTCATATTTCTCAAAAATTTATTTCAGTCATCAATCATGCTTGTCTATTTCTAATAAAAATGGTTACCTCCCCATAAGATTGCTCTTG
Source organism: Viscum album (assembly GCA_963277665.1). Classification (NCBI taxonomy): domain Eukaryota; kingdom Viridiplantae; phylum Streptophyta; class Magnoliopsida; order Santalales; family Viscaceae; genus Viscum; species Viscum album. The sequence continues at coordinate 1,824,328,421 of OY728150.1, read as the reverse complement.
AATTGAATCCATCACCACAATACTTCTGTAGGACCACTCAAGTTCATCCATAACCAGAACCAATTTCAACATACCCCCACCTGGTGGTTCACCAATCTGAAAACCAACTGGCACTATGCGTTACCCACACACACCTTCCATCACACAACAAGAACCTTCCCATAAGTACCATTACCACTCTCTATATTCTTTTAAATCATAGTGATCCACCAAGAACCCTCTCACATGTTCTCTCCTACTACTAATCCTTATGTTAACTGAACCAATAGTTGTACACTCCCATTAAACCCAATCAAATGATGTTACTTACACTCATGAAAATCTAATCACTTTTAACATATTATCTTGATCTTAACACATTGATCATTCCCCACAGTCTTAATAGTCTTAGGAAACCCAAAGAACCTTCAATACTTCTCATTAAAATTAGGAAACCTATCTAAGACCAATCATAAGATATAACCAAAACCACAAGGGAGTCATTCTAAAATTCCATTAGAATTTATTCACAATCTCACCAAGAACAACCGCTTTGGTATTGAACCAATACAATTGAGCATTTAAACCACTACCAACAAACCCTATATGATGGTGCCCAACCACATTAGTCAACTCTAAAACACCAAATTATCATTGTCATCATAAAACATCTTGAAGCATATGGTGTCCCCACTATAACAATCTTCTACTGATGGATGATTCCAAACAGTGGTTTTCATTACTCTAGGAATAACCAACCAGGATGACATATCAACCAAACCAAACATGGACCAAAAATGAAAACACTTCAAGTGGACCACCACACAAAATCACTAATGAACATTAACACTTGTGTCATGTTTAATCCATGAAAATGATAAAACCACCTCTGAAAAAATGACTATTATCAAGAAATCTTGAGTCCACTAAAAGTGGATCTAATAAATAAACCACCTCAATCCTACTAAACGTCACTCCCACTAAACATATATCTCATTATCACACCACCAATGGATCAATAAAACTTATATGGTGTATATACCAAATAAAAAACCAACCACTAGGTATCTCTTAATAAACCACTAAATATCCCACATACTATCCTATACATGTACCCACCACTCTTTGTGTGTTGTACCAAACTCAACCACATACCTCCACTATACTGACTCATAATTTTCTAAAAAATATTGGATTATAAGAAAAGTGTACAAGTAATGAATCTTATTCACCTCAGAAATCACCCAAAAATTCCTTACACTAGGTTTCCTAGGAACCAGCTATTCATTTTTCAAAAAACAATAACCAAACCATTTTACACACACCTAATTCCCCATCATCTCAAAAAAACCATTGGCATCCATACGTTTTCCATGAAAAACCAAATCAACCATTTTCCCAACCTATCAGACCAATTTCTATAAAAACATTCACATTTCAAAATTCAATTTCAAAAATAATTTCTAAAACAACATTGAAATTTAATTTCGAAAAACCTTTTCCATTATATATTTTAGAAAACATGAAAATCCCGTAAATTTCAAAATAATTATCCCCACAATACATTTCCATAAATCCATGTACACATTCCTTACACAAATTCACAATATTACCTTTAAAAAAAATATTTATCAAAAACTAGAATTTCCCAAATCCATTTTCTAATGTTGGCCAAACATGCACAATCAAAACCAGTAAACAAGCCTCGCATATCCATATTAATATCATAACCCCTTAAAATATAAGTGACAAAAATATAGATTATAATATATGTTGGGTAAATTATTATGGTTTTTAAATAAGATAGTATATCAAACAACATTTCCAACATGCACAAGTATCATGCCTCTATCAATCCACTACCATGATTCTTGTACAACCCACTAGTGTCCATATAATCTCTACAACTACTTCTCAAGTCCCTTATATCAAACTTTGGAACTCTTAGTCCAACCGAACACCTTACACATCCTAGATTTATTAATCCCGAAACTAGAAAACCCCTAGAAACATGATTTTCTCCCGATGTCGTGTGGGTCGATCATGTGCTTGATCTGCCTCCTAAGTCCAGAAAAACTTTCTCTACCTCTAACTATTCTATCCATCCCAATTAATCTATAATACAATTTTTTAAAAACTTGGAATAGGCCACAAAAATTGTGACCAAGTGTGGTGTGCCACATGACCCCAGGTGTGTCTCCCTATACACCAGGGGCTTTTGACTCGTAGTGAGGGCCAAACATTTTGGTTGGGAGGTTATACCTTTGAATAAGTACACGAGGTCCTTCCCAAATCCTAATGAAAATTCATTATATCACAACTTTGTAATGGATTTCCCTCCAAAATATAGAAAACACTATGCACCCTTCGTTCCCCATAATCGAAAATATAAAGTAGTAAACTACATATATGATTTATAAAAAAACATAGTAATGACATCCGATATAAATAAAACAGACATCATATACCTCAATTTTTAAATAGATTATTAAATTATAAAAAAAATAAAAAATAAATTCAATGTAATCCTACCCAACTCATATATATCTTTCTATATACATGACATCTATGACATACTAGTCCCGTACCATGAGCCTATCTCCATATGGTACATGTTCCCTAAAACCAAATAAGATGTTCTATCTGCATACACTAGAAAACATGTCATATACACATATTTCAAGTAAATACAATAACCAAGTTTGAATCCTTAGTGCCTCAACCAAACTGAGTGTTGGTGTAATCAAGTGGGTTCTCATGAAATACATATATGTAGGTGTAGTCAGGTCTTTGTAACTCACCTAACTAAAAAATATCACACAATTAACACACAATCATATTATCTTAGACACCTTGATAGAATATTCTAGATACCGTAACCCATACAAAACCTAATTTATCCCCATGCTGGAAATGACAACCATTAATAACACAGTAATAGGTTTTTTTTATGGAACACTCTTATCACTCATGTCCTGGATTTATTAAGTCCCTAAACCCATCCCTGGGTACATAGGGAAGTCCATCATGTCACTCGGACCCATCCTTACAAGTTCTAGGGCGGTCAATGAATCACATCAGTCCATCACGTTGTTTCAAGGGAGTCCAAAATCATTTCATCCCATCCCACAGTTTCTCTGGATTCTCAAAACACCCCAACCCATCCCAAAGGTTTTTAGGAGGCCCAAATCCCACCACCCCATCCCATAGGTTCTTAGGAGGCCCATATTACACATGCCCATCCTCCAGCTTCCTTGGATGCCCAACATCATGTATCTCCACCCCTGCCTTCACAATTATTGAATTCACATCAAATATGATATTAGTAAACACAAAAAATATCACAGATAACCTAATGTTCAATGACCAATATTATTATAAATAAAACATCCCATTTGATTTAATTAAATGTCTTACAATATAATATGGTTATAGAAAATAGATGCACTTATTATGATTTATTATTCCCTTTAGATTTAATTGTCCATTAATAATCGTTAATATAGATAATATAGTTTTTTAACACTGATCACATGGTTTTTATAAATATAGGGTTTTAAAAAATCCAATTTACACAGAAAAAATAAGTGATGGCCTCAACTAGTAGGATTTTACCCTATGAAGCCCATTTATCAAAGCTTCCAAGAGAGATAGATTTTTTGTCTTTGACTTTTACCAAACAAAATTTCAGATCCAATAACTTAATCACAAGTTAAAAGATTTATGGGATAAGTTGAAGCTCATTGGGATCACGGCCCAAAACTATGTTCGTTAAACTGTCCCAGGAAAGTCTAACAATTGTGCACCTTACTCTTAGGTCCTTTATTGGTGTATTAAAGGGACATGTGTCAAGACTGCATAATATGATTATGTGTATTATTTTTTATTTTATAATGAATATATATTCATCTCATTCTTTTTTCTATATAAATTATTTTTATTTTGATACAGAAAAGAACAAATAGTATTTTTTGTTATATTCAAATTCAAATAAAGAATTTATTTTAATGAATTAATGGATTTTTTAATTAAATAATATTTTAATAAAATATTTTTATGATTTATTTTTTAATAAATATAAATGGCCATGTAATTTTTATGAAGTAAAATGTATTTTTTTAGGGGTTTAAAAACTGTTATTTTCAAAAAACATCATTTTAAATAAATTTTAGTTATTACATTAAATGTGAAAATTAATATATTTAGAAAAGTATTTAAATAAAATGACTATTAATTTTGGAATCATAACATTTAAATTATCCAATGGTGAATTTTTCATAATTTTTTGATATGGTCTAATTTTCGGGTAAAAATTAAATACCATAAAAATATAATTTGTGTATTATTACATCATAATGACCCAAAAGTGATGAAATTACTATTATTAAAAGGATCCAAGAACAAATATATATATTCCCTTTAAAATAATTAGTTTTTATTTTTATTTTATTTATTTTTTGAAGCCATTATGAATCCTCCAAAACCCATAATATATTTTATTGTTTTAAAATCATTTCATTAAGAGAGTGACTCACCTACAAATAAGAAAGGGAATTACATTTCCAAGTTCAGACCTTGGCTTTATAAAAAAAATAAAAATCTATCCATTTTGAAATAAATAATGGGATGTATTTTTATTTTCGATATTTTATTATATAGATTCCAAAACCTAAATAATAAAAAAAATCTCCCCCAATTTCTTATATAAACCCAACCAGTCTACCATTTCTGTTTTCTAAACTCCTTGTATCAAGACCAAAGACTATAGTAAACTCCCTAGAGTCCTCCCAAAGCTCCACCATTCTCTCAATAAGACACTCTCATGGTTTTGTAGTCACACACTAAAGTAAGAGATCCTATACTCTCTGCTTTTATCAAGAACTCAATTTGTGTTATGCCTTTTAATTTCAATTTTCAAATATTGAAGTTTGTTATTATATATCTCCTTTACATACCATTTTATGTATAAATTATGAGATCCAATTTCAATTTCATTTTCTCCTATTAATCCTTATTTAAAATTTTTATCTAGCTGAAATTTTTCAAGGGTTCGTTCCTTTTTCTTCTTTATTAAAGTTTCTTCAATATCTTATGCCTTAAATTTTAAATTCCTCATGTTGGTAAATGTATTTAAATTTTCCAATTACATTCAATTTTATTTCTAAATGATGTTAGGAACCTTTTTCATTTATCAACCCATTTAATTAATTTTTATGTGACAGTGATATTCTCTCGAAATGTCACCGCAATTTTCCAGGACAAAATAATTATGTAGTGAATACCATACCCATTTCCTCTCAAGGTTATTCAAATTTATGAATATATAATTTTTTATTAAGGAGTTTCATCTGTGTATTCTAGAATCCATGATCATTGAATAAATTATTATGATGAATTCATACATGTGGTATTATCTATGTGGCACACTTAAGCGTGAGTATGAAACTTAAGCGTGAGTATGAAATGAATATAATGGGAATGCCCAGATATCACATCAATGCATTGGGTAATGATTAGTATCATGACAAGACATGTTGGGATAGGAATTGAACATAATTCTTTTATGGGACCTTATCCACCCTAATATCTTGGGGGTTTATCCTTGGAATATATTTATGATGATTTTTTTAATTTGTTTCCACATTTCCCATGTTATGATTATCATGCGATATCATGTATCTTTGATCATGTATATGATTTCTAATCTTTTTACACATAATTGATATTCATATTGTTTAAAATGTATTATACTCTCCATTTTACTCCATATTAATTCCTTTATTGGGTTTTATAGCTCACCCCTTTCTTATATTTGTCCCTATGTTATCCCATGTAGTTTAATGTTCGAACGAGTATTTTGATCAATAAAAGATGTTTATAATAAAAATGTTGTATTACCCATTTTATGTTGTTATTTAATGTACCTAATTCCCAAATAAAATAGACTTCATGAGCATCTGAGTTCTATTATGTGTATTCTTATGTAATAAATCAAGTATTAATGTGAAATAAAGAGAACTGTTTTTATAGTTGGTATCATAGGAAAAGTTTTATTATTTTGGGTATTAGGATTATAGATCTCTAGAGAAATCATTATTAATATGACTAAGTATTAGAAAACCTCCCTGAATTTTGGTAATTATAATATATGTTTTTTATTAATCAAATACATCCATTCATGGATACAATGAGTGGGAAATGTTCTAGAATAAATGTACCTAAGACTAAAAACTCTGAAAAGGTGTTTTGGTCCTGACTCAGGGTAAATTGGTACATGAAAACAAGCCCTATTGTGCACCTAGTTCGAAAATCAAAATAGATATTATTTGGTAAACTCATAACCACATTATAAACCATTATTAAGTGAAAAAATCACATTAGAATACATGTTAGGAAATAAATGAAATATAACATAGATAGAATCCTTGAAATGAATAATTTAGGGAAATAAATGTAATGTATAATTTATTACATTAATGTCAGTGGACTCAACTTTTTATGTTTAATAGTTTAAAATAATCATCCCTAATTTTCCCTGTATTCTATACAATGGATGGAAATATGAGGAATCGAGTAAATAATTGATGTGATGGTAAACGTGATGACTACCCCAATAAGATGTGAAACCCATTAGGAGAAAGAATCACAAATTTTATAATGGTACTCTATAAAATGACTTAGTTTACGAAGAGAATCCTAGATATGGAGTATTTTCCAACCCCCCCCCCCCCCCCCAATATAGAACAATTTGCAATTGATATCTCCATGTGAAAACCACCTCATACTTTTGATGGATCAGCTGACCCCTTAATCATGGAAAAATGGATCAAATCCATTCAGAATATAATATCCATCCTTTAATGTTATGAATAAGAGAATATTATATTTAGTTGTTTTCATTATGTAGTGATACACAAATTAATGTTGTACATTTATCATGAATATGAATCCTTACAAAAAGATCGAAGAAATAGAGTGGACATAATTTCAGAAATTTTTTTCGAAAAATATTTCCATATCACTTACTGTATGAAAATGAAAAGGGATTTACTTGCACTCAAGAAAAAATGCAATGAATATATTGGGTTTTATGATGAAAAATTCACAATATATTCAAGATAAACATTTGGTTTTTCCGTCAGGCCCAAATTGAAGGTTTATAACTTCTTTGGTGGGTTATAACCTTTTCTACCAAAATCCTTCGTGATCCATGACTTTGATAGCTAGGATAAATTTTTTAAAAGTTTGCTAAAATTAGAGATGGATATTGTATAATACAAAGGGTATCATGGAAAAAATAATAGTGAATTGGAGTTTAATTATGGTAGTCTCATGGATAAATATAATAGTTCCAATAAATTCACCCATACCATTTTTCAAAGGCGCAGAAATAAACACCACTGAAATTGACTAAATGAAATTAAAAAATGATTTAGGTTTGTGGGAAGGAAGGACACCAGGGTAAAATTAACTAAAAATAGAAACCTACTAATGTGATGGAGGAAAGGAATGATCTATTAAACCTTCAGCGCATTTTTCATTGTTTCAACTACAAGGAACCAAGGCACATTGAAAAAAATTTCCGAAGATAAGGGTTTTCAGAGACAACCAAACACATCCAAGGTAGTATGGGTTCATTTTTTCCACCACAACTATTGAGGTAGATCCCAACAACAATGCAGTGATAGGTATACTAGTTATTCATTCAAGAATAGTAAAATTACTTTTAGATTCTGGTTCTAATCATTCCTTCATATCATGAATGTTTAGTATAACGATTAAAACCCCACGACAAAGCATGGATGTAGAGCCATTGGTGAAAATGGTAAATGGGGTAATTATTTCATACCAAGTATATTAATCTTCTCTGGTTACAATTTTTGGGATGAAATTCCCAGTGAACCATATCACCCTACCTTTTATAAAATATGATTAAATTCTGGGCATGGATTAACTATCCCAATATAAATCCATCATAAATTTTCATGAGAAGGAAATCACTATCTATATAGATAATTGGCCCTTGATTCTATACAAGTTCAAGGAGGAGGATGAATCTTTTTTATAACCACAATCTCAATCTTGGATATTATTTCACTATGATAAAGTGTATCTAGATAAAATGATTGTGTCTACGGAAAGGATCATCCTCAAAGACATTCCAATTGTGAGGGATTACAAATATGTGTTTCTTGAGGAATTTTTTAGTCATCATACTAATTGAGAGGTTGAATTTTTAATCTACCATATACCTTGGGTATGTATAATGTCTAGGAATTCGTATAGGATAGCTATTGTGGATCTTTAGGAGCTAAAAAAACTACAGAAGAATCTCAATAAAGGGTTTAAACACTCAATTGCTTCACCATCGGGTGCACTAGTCCTTTTCTTCGAGAAGAAGCATGGGTAAATTCTTTTTTCCATTGATTATCAGGACTCCAACAAGATCACATTAAAGGACAAGTATCCTTTTACAAGGATTGTTGACTTGTTTGATTAGTTATGTAGACCACAAGACTTATCGAAGGTGGATCTGTAGTTAGGATATTACCAATTCAGTGTGAAGAAGGAGGATATCCCCCATACTACTTTTCTTAGAAGGTATGGGGACTATGAGATCATAGTAATGCAATTCAGACTCACTAATGCTCAAGTGATACTCATGGAATTGATGAATAGATTCATTTGATATTACCTAGAAAAAAATATATATTATTTATAGATATATTCTAATATATTCCAAAACCAAGGAGGATCATGAGGAGTATATGAGAACTATGATATATACCTTGTGAAGGGATACACATTATGAAAAGTATAGCAAGTGTGAGTTTTGGTTAATGGAATTCTTATTCTTAGGGTAAATCATCACAATAAAGAGCTACATATTCACCAGTGAAGATGGTTAGAACTGATTAAGGACTATCACTACTAAATTCACTACTATATTGATAAAGAAAATAATGTGGTGGATTCCCTAAGTAGAAATAATCCAATAACTTTATCATTGATTAGAATTTATAAGGATATAATCTTCTAATAATTGAAGAGGATGGACATGGTAATCATAATGTAAGGAACATCATCAATAATTTCACAAATGATTTATGTACTATCTCTTCTATAATGGTTAAAGGATTCTGAAAAAGATAATGTAGGAATTCAAAAGAAAGTGGAAATATAAGAAAATTTATATCCTTACAGTTTTGTGTTAATGAAGAATGAGTTATGATATTTGGGTCAAGATTATGTGTTCCATCAAATCCCAAGTTTAAGAAGGAATTATTGGATGATTCACATAGTTTAAATTTCTCCACTAGCCCAAGAAACAAAAAATATGTATCAAGATCTATGAGAGCACTTTTTTTAGAAAACATGAAGAAAGAGATCATTGAATATACATCAAAGTATATGGTATATAGTAAGGTGAAGGATTCAGGGTATAAGTGTTTGGGGATGATGCAAATATTACCCATACAAGTATGGAAATGGGAAAACATCATCATGGACTTTCTCACAATACATATGAAGCCATCCAAAGGAAACAATTCTATACAAGATGTTGTGTATATTCTTAAAAATAATGCACACTTAATTATGAATTATAAGGGTTTATCACTGGATTAACTTGAATTGATATATATCAGATAAGTGGTGAGGTTACAGGGACTACCACTATCGATTGTCTTTGGTCAAGACCCAAGAATCACCTCTATGTTTTGGAAATGTCTAGAGCATAATATAAACACTGAGATGAAATTTTGTACAGATTATCACCCTCAAACTAATTGCCAATCTGAGTGGACTATCCAAGCACTTGAGTAAAAGTTGAGAGGATACTCAATTGACTTTAAAGGAGGATGAAAAAAATATATTCTTCTGGTCGAGTTAAATTACAATAATGGTTTCCAATCAAGCTACCAAATAGATCCCTATGAAGCTCTACCTGGGAGGATGTGAAGAACACCAAGATATGAGGATAAAGTTGGAAAATACAAACTTTTAGGTCCTGAAATGGTTAGGGAAATGGTTGAAGATGTTAAGACTATTTATTATCACATCAAGGATTCTCATAATTGACAAAAGATCTATGCTAACAGTCATCAGTGAGACATAGAGGTTGATGTTGGGAACATGGTATTCCTCCGCATATCTCCATGGAATAAAGTGATGAGATTTTAGAATAAGGGAAAGCTTATTCCAAGGTATATTGGCAATTTTTAGGTCCTTGATCACATTAGAACAATGACCTAATGAATAGCTCTCCCACTAAACCTATCTCAAGTACATGATGTATTCCATGTATCCCTCTTGATGAAGGGGATAACAAAACCATCACATGTACTAAATACAGATGTGGTAAAATTGGATATTTTATTTTTATATGAAGAGAAGTTAGTGAATATCATAGATCATACAAAAAAATATCTAAGAATTAATACAATTCCCCTTGTCAAACTATTGTAGATAAACCACACGTATAAAACACAATGTGTGAACTCTAGGAAGTGGTGAAACAAAATTACCCACATCTATTATAGTGTGGTAATAGAATATTTTGATAGTGAAATTTCTTAATGGGGATAAGATTGTGATGAAAAAAGTTATTGTAAATATAATTCCCCTTTTTTATTTATTTAAATGGATTATGATATAATATGGTAATAGAAAATACATGCACTTAGATGGTTTTATTATGACATTTGGATTTAATTGACCATTAAAAATCATTACCATTTATAATATATCCATTTAATAGTGATCACATAGTAATTATAAATATAGGGTTTTAAGAAATCCAGTTGACGTTGACAAAATAAGTGATGGCCTCAACCTGTATTATTTTTTCCTATGAAGCCAATTTATCAGTGGTTTCAAGGAATATAGAATTTCTGGGATTTTACCTTGACCAAGACCAAGATAATATCCAATAACATAAGCATGAGAAAAAACATTTATGGGAGAAGTTAAAGATCATTAAGATCACATACCAACCAATATTTTCCAAACAGTCCCATTAAAGTCCAACCATCACATACCATACTCATATGGTGTTTTCTAGTGTATTCAAGGGAAATGTATCAATACCGTAGAATTTATATTACACAAAATATTTTTTATAGGATAATAAATATATTTTTATCCCACTATTGTAACTTTATGAATCATTTTGATTTAGGTACAACAAAACATAAAGAGTATTTTTGGGTTCTATTAAAATTAAATTAAGGAATTTATTTTAATGAATAAAGATATATTTTAATTAAATAATATATTAATAAAATAATATTATTAAATAATTTTTAATAAAGATAAATGGCCATATAATTTTTATGAAGTCTGATATAATTTTTTTAAGGGTTTGAAAACTGCCATACTCAAAAAGCCCGTCATTTTTAATAAATATTGGTTATTATTTTAAAAGTGAAAATTTTCATATTTTGAAATTGTTTTAGTAAAATTGAATACTAGTTTTGGAATTAGAATTTATAAGTTATCCAATGGTGATTTTTTCATAATTTTATGAGAGAATCTAATTTTTTGTTAAAAATTAAATACTGTATAAATATACATTGTGTATTATAACAACATAATGACCAGAAATTGATTTAATAACTTCAATAAATAGTATCCGTGCATAAATATTTTTTTCAATTTAAAATGATGTGATATTGAGTATATTTTATCTATTTTATAAATCCATTATGAATTCTCCAAAACCTGTAATATATTTTGAGGTTCTAAAATCATTTCTTTAGGAGTGTGAAAACCACCATATAAGCAAAAAAATTATTTTAAAATGTTTCAGCCCTTGTAATTATAAAATAATAGAAACCAACCCCTTTATCATAAACCATGGGGAAAACTTAGGGTCAATTTGGAGTTTTGGTTATTTTATTATATATAGTCCAAACCTAAATAATAAATAAACCCATTGAAGCTCCCATTTCACTTCAATAAAACTCCTTGGAACATGAAAAAACTCTTCCCTAAACTCCATGTATTCCTCCAAAGGTTCTCCAAAGATCTAGATAATCCCATACCAAGCCTAATCACACACTCAAGCAAGGTATCCTCCGCTCTTCTCATTTATCAATTACTCCTTTTATGTAATGTCTTTTCATTTTAATTTTATTTTTACAATGTTGGGATATGTTATTACATATCCCCATTACTTCTCATTTTATTTAAAAATTATGATATCCCCTTTCACCCACTATTTCTCTCATATGAACTCTTATGTACACCTGTTTCCATAATGGAATTTTGTATAGGTTCTTTCATTTCTCTTCTTTATTAAAGAGTATTCAAAATCATATGCCTTCTATTTCCAATTCCTTATGTTGGAAAATGTATTTAAATGTCCCTATTGCATTAAATTTCTTGTTTAAATCATGAGGTATCCCATTTTCTCTCATTAACCAATTTTGGGAATTTTATGGTCTTTATGCTGCTGAAATGTCATACGAAGTTTCCATGTCGAAACAATTATGTAGTGAATATCATACCCATTTCTTTCAAGGGTATTCACATTTCTGAACATACAATTTTTTATCTTGGAATTACTTGTGTGTATTCCACATTCCATGATCGTGTAATAAATTATTATGATAAATAAATATGTGTTTTAGGTTCTTTTGGAACACTTAAGTATGAGTATGAAATGAATATAATAGGTGTGCCTAGATAGCGCTCAAATGCATAGGGTAATGATTAATATCATGATAATTTATTATGGGATAGGGAGTGTACTTGATTACTTTATTATACTTTTTCCATCATGATTTCTTGGTATGTATAGACTTGGAATATGTTTATGGTAATGGTTTTTATGTTTTTTCCACATTTCCCATGTAAATATTATCATGTAATATCATGTATCCTTGTTCATGTTTATGATTCCTACTATTTTTATGCCTCATTAATATGCCTATTTTTTAATATTTATTATCTTTTTAATTTTATTCCATGTTTATTCCAAAAATGGTATTTGTAGTAAACCCATTTCTTCTATTTTTCCTTAGGTTTTTTTTAGTAGTTTTAATTTTGAAGGGGTATTTTGATAAAGTTAACAATGTTTTTAATAAAGATGTCGTATTCTCTATTTTATGTTATTTTGTAATGTACCAATTTCCCAATGACACTGGACTTATCTATTATTAGAGTTATAATAACTGTAGTCTTATCTAATAAAACTATTATTGATTTGAAGGGAGTTGGGTTGTTATATAAGGACCATATTACAACTCACCAACTAATAATTTGGATGGTAGTCCCATGGAACCTAGTCCTCCACACAAGAATCCTCCTAGGCCCCTTAGACCCTTCTTAACCCACTATGCTCACATCACCTCCATCAGAATAACCCACCACTTTGATACCATAATAAAACATCCTTAGAAAAATCACAGAGCACATATAGGAAGTTATACTTGTGTGGGACAAGAACATAAATATCCAATAGACCACGATATATAGACCGGTCAAGGACCCCTACCTTTATTGTTGTTGTACCCTAAGAGATTTTGAAAAATAAAATAAAATAAATTTAATCCTTTCAATATTTAAGTTACATGAAACATTGATTTTATCTTATGTAACACAAAATATTGAATTTATATTGTGTTTCATGCAACACCAATTTCAGCTTATGTCACATAAAAAAATTGAGTGTCTCTTGTGATCCATGCAATAATAGGTTTATAAGTAACATAACATATGATTAAAATATTATTAATTAATATGGTAGTTATCACCTATACATTGATGTGGAGGGTATGAGTAGTATTGAAAAAAATTATAAAAATATATAGATTAAATGTGTTTATAAAAATATATCTTTAGTGAAAAAATAATTATAAATGAAAATAAAATCAATTTTAAAATAAAAGAAATTATTTTCTTAAAAGCTATTTTTATGCAGAAAAATGTGTTTTACAACAATAAATTAAAAAAAATACATTTTACAAAATGATATAAATGAAATTTTTATATCATATATTCATAAAATTGTTTTAATTTTTACACTACTTGAAAATAAATTTGACAATATAAAATTGTTTTATTTAAATAGTCAGGGAAAAATATCTTGGTGTTTATCTTGGTGATTTTTTGGAAATGTTAAATTTCTTGATGAATAGTGAAAATAACTATTTTTATTAAGAATTGTCATTTCTTTTAAATGATTTAAAAACATATAAACTATTTTATTTTGGTTTTAAATGTAAAATTAGTTTAATAATATGTATATATATATATATGAATCCAATAAATTTTATTTGAATCATTTTCACATTGAATTTATATATAAATACTTTTCAATCTTTTAAAACTTTTCTCTTCGGAAAACTACTTTTTCATTGCATCTATGAGATTAATTAAAAATAAAATTTGAAAATTTATGTGATTCGAATTTAGAAAAAATTATTAAATATTTTTAATTTTTATAATTTATACTCTCTAATAAGATAATCTTAATGTATTAACATACTAAAGATTAAAAATATTATAATTTATTTATCGCGGTTAATGTAAAAAATGGTTTCACTGGGGGTTAAACTACCAAGATATGGGTTATAAACACCAAAAAAAGTTTCCAAAATTTATTTTTGAGAAATATTTAGAAATTATAATTTCTAATTCTCAATAATGTTCCATTTTTTATCATTTTGGAATTTTAAAAATGTGGGTACAACATTTACTTTCCAAAAATTACAACTGTGTCCCTAACCTCACTTAAAAGAGGTCCTTACTTATCCTCTTCTATTCACATTTCTGAGACAATTTTTTTCATCCAATACCTAACAAATATATTCCTAAATTACATATTATCATATTAGATAACTTTTTAGGGTCATAAATATAAGATAGGAAGGATTTTTGTGTAAACCTGGGGAGGCTACCCAAAGAAGATGTGACGTTTTTCAACAACCATTTTTATTTTATTTCTTCCTCTAAATTATTCAATTATTACTAAAAAATGATGAATAATAATATAATTTTAATCCACATAATGATATTGTTTATTTTCATTTAGTTACTTACAAATATATACACTACCAAAAAATGGGATACAGAATTATCATCATGTGTATTGAAGACTACTTCCTCACAAACTGATGTTATTTGTTTTCAAGAACCACCTATCACAGTTGGCTATAATGATGGGTTAAATGTTTATATGTTATATATATATATATTATATTATTATACATTCTTTAATTATTATATCACATATACCTTTTTATATTCCATTCTATTTTAATTTGATAATGTCACTCCTATGTTCGGTAAACTACCCCATCATGAAGCGATGTTATTAAAACATGCTTTATATGGAAGGTAATAAGGATGGTTTTAATGAAAATATGTGTTTATTATAATGTAAAATATATTATTTATTTCTAATATATTATTTTACATTATTTAATTTAATTCATAAGGAAAATAAAAATAATGTTCATGTGTATGTACGACCTACCGTCTCCATGAAGGGTGTATATTATTTACAACATATAAATTTTTTAGATTAATCTTAGTACATATATATTGAATATACACTATATTTTTATAACAGTTAAAATTATTGATATTATGGACCAATGATCAAATAAATATAAAAAAATAATAACAAATCAAATCATACATGAAAAACAAAGTAATTATTTCCTGAAATATGGATTTAACATGCAATTGTGAATAAATAGATAAGAAAAGGTTAGAAGTAAAAAAAATTATGGAATGGTATATATAATAATAGTTATTTAATAAATTTAAAATACACTTTTACTTATTATATATGAGGTCCAAACATGTATTAATGAATTTGAGATTTATGGAAAGGTATTGTTTCGTCTCGCTTTTATATTTCTTGGATACATGTCATATTCACCACTAGTTTCTTATTTGTGGTAAATATACTTACCAATAAAATAATGTATATTTTTATTATTTAATATTATTTATATATACATATTAATTTGACTATATCTCTTTCACTGTGTTTATGGTCCAAAATAAATGAACATGGCAATTCATTTTTTCCATACTTTTTTGTTTTGTGAAAATGCAATGTTAACCACCATTTTATTTTATGTGATTTATATACTTCCCATGAATGATTATTATTATTATTATCACAAAAATTATGGAAATTTACAAATCCATTTTATAATATTTTATTTATTGGTTTTATGGTTTCAAATTTACCAATGCGTTAAAATATTTCGGTCTTGATTTTCCTTCTTTGAGATATTTGTTTCATTATGCACCAATCTTTTTTCATGAGGCATATATACAGACCATTTGACATGTAATATCATTAATTTTTTTATTCTTCTAATATTTAAAGTTTCTTCTAATCTTATTAATTCATGGGTCTTATGATTTATGCTTCACCAAAGTGGTAAGGGTTTATTTGACAATCTCATCATTATTCATGATTGTTTTTTTGTAAGTCTCCCTTGGGATAATTTTTGGATATTTCTATCTTAAAAACAATAAATTTTCTTCGAATATAGTTATTCATGATCTTTTTCAAGTATATGTTCAATTTTTCTACTCTTTAGAATATAAAATGATATAGAAAAGGTTTTTAAGAAAATCTATCTTTATTTCTCGCTTCAGCCAAAAATAGTATTTCATCAAAATACTTGTTTTCTAATAATATTTTCACAAGGGATTTTAAACCTTTAAAAATTATTTATTAAAGAATTTTTTCCAATTTTTATTTTTTATATTTTCTTAAAGTTGTTATCATTTCATTTTCAAAATATGGTTCATTTGGATTTTTTCAAAAATGTGAATTAAATATTTATTTTAAATGTATGGAATGAATGGTATTTCCACCATTGTGAATATAATTTCCTTTTAAGCTTGATCTATAATTTTTAATAGGTTATTTTCAATGAAAATTATTTTTAAACTATATTATGTTTTAAAAAAACTGTAATTTGAAAGGATATTTCCATTAAGAATTATTTTAAATGATTTTAAATATTCTTTTATAAGATTAAAAGCTTATTTTAAAAAAAGGATTAGGAAAATTTTTTATGTTTTAAAAAGTGTGTAAAAATGAATAGGATATTATAAACTATAAAACATCTAATTGATCTTTAAAATTCATTTTCCATCCATTATGGAATTATTTTATGTTACTTATGTTTTATCAAGGATATGCTCCAAGGAAACCATCATTATTCATTCATTAGATGGTAAGTGTTTATAGAGAATTTTTTTATAAACATAATTATTCATACTTGGGTTATACCATGATAAAATATGTAAGACACCCGCTTCTTTTTTCATGAGTTATTCTATGATCAAATCATTATAAACCATATTTATTTTCCATTGGTTATGCTATAATAAAAATTCTTCTGGACTCATTTCTTTTCAGAGGTTCTAATATGATGAATGTTTTATTATCTTGTGGAACATGTATGTATAATTTTCTTTTTTTGATGGGTGGGACCTATATCCCCCTACAATGAAATAGATAAAGATTGATTTCTCATGAAATAAATTGGATAAGAATGGACAGTGAACCCAATTCAGTAGTGTAACATCACGGTTCCGGAAGGCACCTAGAGGCACCCCATACCCGGTTGGTCACATGGCCTCAAGCGCATTTCCCCAAATGCCAGAGGCTACCGAATAGCAGTGAGGGCCTCGGGTGTGGTAATGGGGAAACTATGCCCTCATTTGTCAGTGTACACTATGGAAGATAAACAAAAGCAATAGTGGAAGCAGTAAATATCCAACATAAGTAAACAGCAGAAGACTGATAAAGAAACAACTGGAGAAGAAATATATATAAATGATGCATGATACATGTATTTCTAGGAAATCAGCCAAACAAGTCATAATACTGAATACATTGCTAAACCAGAGTACAAAAGGAATGAAAATAAACTCCTCATCATCGCAAGCCTTTGCTTGGTCCCCTACTCTCCATCTCCATAACAAGTCAAGTACGTGAAGTAGAAGGGCTCTTTCCCTTTTCCATACCTGCAACAATATAATATGTTGGGCCCAAAATCATGGCCCAAACAGGGTGTGAGACTAAATACTAGTAGGCAACCACCACAATATCTATGCCTAACAGTCAGTGAATATTTGGCAGGTAAAAGTACAGGAAGTAGTAAACAAGGAAAGTACTCAACAGCAAACAATCCACAGTTTTAATAATTTAATTCACAAACTAGTAATTAGCTACTCTAGCAAGTAGAAACAAACATGTAACCCCTTGGGTAGTTCTCACAGCCTAGCCCCTATGGTTCAACCAACAAGTACTAGAAACCCTCTGGGAGGCACACACAGTTCACCCCTCTAGTTCAGCTAATGAATAGACTCTCTAGGGAAGCACTCACCGTCAATTCCCCCTATAGTCTCGTATCATACTAAAGGATCTCTAGGGAAGCACTCAACATCTCATTCCCCCTGTTTCTCATATTGAGAAACTACAGACACTCTGAGGAAACACTCAACGTCAATTACCCATGTGGTCTTGCATTGTAAAATTATAAGACACTCTGGAGAAGCCCTTATATCCATTCTCCCTATGGTCTATACACCAGTTTCTCACGACCCTGTGTAAGTCAAGCAAGTGTAGGAGTGCGTAATAGCCAATATAAACCTCAAGAACTACTTTGATAGTATTCTATAGCCTATCATCATAACATAACAATAGTCACACCATCCTACAATACTAGTCATGGGAAACAAACAATGCAGCCTAATAGGCTAAGTAGAACCAAACTGTCATAAATAGAACATGCATGGGAAACACCTCTAAAGCATAGAAAACAACCCTATTCACATACAAATAACCACTACTCACACACCAGCAAAGTAGGCAATTAATAGGGTTAAAAATGGTAAACTCACAATACCTCATTCTTGGGTATTAGAGATTTTGCACATACAATTCATAGACCTTAAACTGAAAGGCACAAACCACATACCCTTTGGGTTCCAGCAAAAATGATCCACAATCAACTGCACCCAAAAGTCTGGGAAACCGCTTCATGAAAGACCGCTCAAAATCTCTTTCCCTACCATCCACAAGCCTTAAAATCAACTCCCCAGGCAAACCCAATAATAGATCTACATGCAACGGATGTAGATCTAGAAAACCTAGAAAGAGGGAATAGAATATCTAGGGAAAACCAAGGAGAAACCATGAGGAGGGACTTACTCAAGAAGAAACGCCTTCGATCCCCTAAGAAACCCCTTAGATTTTCTTCCAAAACAAGCCAAGTAGCTCCCCCAACCTCTGAAAATCACAACTGTCGCATGATCCACAAGTGTATGGAGAAATGGTAGAGGAATGGGAAATCTCGAGTGGCCTGGGACTTAAAAACCCTATCTTTAAGTGGTTGCACGGTTTCCCCGCATGGTTTGGAAAACTGTGTTCCAACAGTGTGGTTTCTACTGTCTCACCTAGGGACTTCGCATGGCTTGCCCGCAGGGTTTTACAAACCGTGCGCAGACCGTGCAGAGCCCACTGTCAAGAGTGCACAGTTTCCCAGGATGGCCGCACGGTTTTCCAGACCGTGCGCCCTTGCACAACCTCCAGAAAAACCTATTTTCTCAAAAAAATATACAATAAAAGGAAAACATAACTGAAAGTAAGGTCCGGGTTCTTACAAACTTCCCCCTTTAAAAAAATTCATCCCCAAATTTCCCTAGCATAGCGTAGAAGAGGAATCCTCAAACAGTTTTGGCCACTCTGCTTGTACATCGGCCTCCCTCTCCCAAGTCTCATCCTGCATCCACCCGTACTGCGATATCCCCCGTACCATAAGAACAGACTGGCCATGAAGAACCTTTGTACTGCGATCAATAATTTGGATAGGTTGCTCCTCAAATAATTCATCCACTTCGAGCTCAACCTCCTCAGGTTGAAATACATGAGACGAGTCTGAAAAGTAACATCGAAGCTGTAAAATGTGCAAGATGTCGTGCATAGCCCGGTACCTCTGAGGTAACTGCAACCGATAGGCAACCGGTCCAACTTGGTGTCCCTCGATGAAAGCTTACCCTGTCTCATAATCCTTCTGTACCCCAACCTCGGTGTCACACGTAGGAAAACCTGATCCCTGACCTCGAACTCTAAAGGCCATCTCCACTGATCAGCATAAGACTTCTATCAAGACTGTGTGGTAGCCATCCTCTTCGGAATCAATTATATCTTCTCTGAGGTCTCCTGAACAAGATAAGGTCCTATCAAAGATTCCTCTCCTACCTCTAGCCAACATAAGTTTGATCAGAATGGTCTACCGTACAAGGCCTCATAAGATGCCATCTGAATAGTTTCTTAAAATCTATTTTTGTAGGAGAACTCTACTAGAGGTACATGATTCTACGAAAAACCACCAAAGTCCAAAATGCATGCTCAGAGCATGTCCTCAAGCACCTGAATCATTTCCTAAGACTGGCCATCTATCTGGGGATGGTATGCTCTACTCAAAAGTACTTGTGTACCCAAAGCCTTCTGAAGCCCCTACCAGACCTGAGAAGTAAAACATGCATCCCTTCATGAAATAATGGAGTGTGGAACTCCATGCAGACGTAAAATCTCCCGGATGTAAAGTAATCAAAAATCATCAACATTGAAGGTCTCCTTGATCGGTAATAAGTGATCAACCTTCATAAGCCTTTCAATGACAACCCATATTACATCATTCCGTCGTGGCAACCTCGGAAAACTGGTCACAAAGTCCATCACGATGTGATCCACTTCCACTCAGGAATGAGTAACTGCTGTAAAAGACTTGTTGTTCACTAATGCGCCACCTTCACCTATAGACAAGTAAAACATCTCATGATAAAACGAGAAACATTTCTCTTCATACATGGCAACCAATACTGGCAGTGTAGATCACGATACATCTTAGTGATTCCAGAATGAACTGCCCAAACAGAGGAATGAAAATCCCACATCAGCTCATCGTGTATATCTTCTGGCACCCATACGCCTCCCTGGAAATGCAAGATCTAATCCTCTCCTACTACCCATCCAGGAAGAGGGTCCTCTCCTGACACACTCTCCCACAAGACTAGGCCTTCTGAGTCTGATAGCTGCCTCATCTGCACCCGATCAATAAAGGTAGAGGTAACAACTATAGAAGATAGAAAAGACTGCCTCTGTCTGTCATGAACTTCCAAATTCATCTCAGAGAACAGAGCCATAAGCTTCCACTCACTGCTAGCCTCCTGAAATACCTATATTTGAGTCCTCCTGCTGAATGCACCAGTCATAGTGTTGCCTTTCCCATGTGTATGGGCAAGCTCGAATTCGAAGGATTGTAGGTATTCAACCCACCTCCGCTATCTCAGATTCAAATACTACTAAGTGAAAATGTACTTGAGACTTTTGTGGTTGGTGAAAACCAAAAAACTCTCTCCTAGAAGGAAATGTTTCTAACAGCTTAAGGATTGAACAGTAGCTGCCAACTCCAGATCGTGCGTCGGGTTGTTCTTCTCATGTGGCCTCAACTACCGAGACCCATACACAATGACTCAATCTCCCTGCATAAGCACAACTCCTAGCCTGATACTTGAAGCATCACAATAAACAGTATAGATTTTTACCGACTCTACCAGACTAGTATCAGTGTTCAAGTCAACCTCACTTACAGCTCCTGAAAGGATTACTCATAAGAATCTGACCATAAGAACTTCGCACCCTTCTTGGTCAGACCTATTAGCGGTGCTGCCAAGTGTGAAAAGTCCAGTATGAAACGTCTATAGTATCCAGCTATCCCCAAAAAATTACACACCTCAAAAATGTTCTTCAGCTTCTCCAAAGAGACTACTGCTATCTCTTTCTTTGGGTCCACTGATACTCCTGTCTCTGAGATAACGTGGCCCAAAAAGTGGATCATATCCATCAAAAAGTGACATTTTGAGAGCTTAGCATATAACTGATGCTCTCTCAGTGTAATAAAAATGATCTCAAGATGGGTAGCAAGGTCATGTCGAGTGTGATAGCACACCAATATATCTTCCATGAAGACCACCACGAAAGTGTTTAAGTATGGATGGAACACTCGGTTCATCAGTTCTATGAAAACTTCTTGCGCATTCGTGAGTCGAACGGCATAACTGTGTACTCGTATAGACTATACCTGCTCCTGAAGACTGTAAGAGCTATATTTGATGATCTAACGTGCAAATGATGATAACCGGACCTCAGGTTGATCTTTGATAACACCCGGGCTCCACAAAGTAGATCAAAGAGGTCATCAATCATAGGCAAGGGATATCGGTTCTTGACCATCAAATGGTTCAACTTCTGATAATCCACACAAATCATGAAGGTACTGTCTAACTTCTTCATAAACAAAATAGGCGAACCCCATAGAGAAGTACTAGGTCGGATGAAACCCTTTTCCTTCAACTCCTCCAACTACTTCTTGAGCTCCTATAACTCAGGTGTATCTATCCTATAAGGATGAATGGACACTGGTGCCACTCTTGGAATGAGATTAATAGAAAATTATACCTCACACTCTGGAGGAAAACCTGAAAATTCTTCTAGAAAGACATCTCAAAAATGATCCACCACTAGAGGAAAGTCTAACTGTGATATCCCCTGGTCATCCAGATAAATACTAGAAATTTGGGTTGTAACTGTCCCTAACCCAAGATGATCTGGACCTGCTCTGCTCACCCGGACGTCCCACTCACCCTTATGATGAAAAGGTCCACCCTTTAGTTATATGGAACTCTACCTATGGTGATAACAGTCAATGAATTCCTGGAAGGGAACTAGCTAGTCCATTATGAGAATGACATCATAGCCTGTCATCTTTAGGACATAGAGATCCCATAGAAAGTGATACCCAACCACCTCTAGAGGGCACTCCTTTCACTAATGTACAATATCTGTCCTAGTCCCCAACGGTGTGTCTAGAGTCAAAGTATCGGTAGAGGAAAAGATGCAAAGCCCAAGGCTCTCCACAATAGTAATAGAAATAAATATATGGGAAGCCCCCATATCAAAAATAGTAGAAGATAAAACTGAGGCTACTAAGATTGTACCTCTAATTGTAGAGGGTCCGAGATCCTGCTTCTACTGGGTCTGCTCCACTACAAATGCCTAACCTATAACACGGTCATGTGAACCTCCCTAACCGCTCTAAGCTAATCCACTCTAGTGTCGCTGAAAGACCGATGACTGACCACCACGACCTCCACCTCCACCTCGGCCCGAACGGCCGGAAGAACTCTAGTTCCTAGACTGGTGAGAAACTGGCGGAGCTGCTTTTGAACGAGGAGTCATGAATGGTCCCATGTCACTAGCTGCTGGTGGGAAAACCTAACACAAGCGCTGAAGGTGGCCCATCCTACTGCAATATCGCCACTACACTAGGTCTCTCTGGCACTGCAGCCTTGTATTCCTATCCCTTCCACACTGGTGACATACCACCTAGATACCTAAAGATGTGTCTCGCTGTCTCTGATCACCGCGTGTAGACTCCCTATGGTTCTTCCTACTGTCAGCTGGTAAAGCACTAACTCTGGGAGTGGAACTGCACTGGCTCTCAGCTCTATAATCTCTCAGATTTCACTCTGCAATCAGTGTCTGGTTAGTGATGGAATCGATGGAAGTCAACCTGAAAATATTCACCTGCAAGTGGATCTCCGGTCTGAGACCATCCTCAAACTTCCTTTCCAAGAACATCCCATCTTTTCCATGGATGGGTGTCAAATGATGAAGCTCCATGAAATGAGAAAAATACTCCATAACAGAAAGAGTACTATAACGACCCATACTTTACATACATTGTTATTACTTCAGAATTGAAGCACACTTATTACAACATATAACAAAACCAAGAAAGGACCATATAGGTATAGTGTATTTAGAAACTGGGAAACATAAACAACTGGTTCATAAAGCATCTACTTTGCCTCCCATTTATTTCATCATATCTAGAGTCCCTTTTTGGCATATTCTACTTAACAACCTTCTTCCTGACCTGGGGAAATAAAACATACAAAAGGGTGAGCTCAAATGCTCAGTAAGGGTAAACAAAAGAAATATCAATCACATCATATACATAAGCACATAACTTTTGGAAATCTTAACCTGAAAAAGAGATCATAAATTAATAACATGGGATAAATCATAGTAGTGAAATGTGATCCCAATAATCATAACTTAAAACATGAAACTTTGTGTCATACACACATAATCATAGAGAATCATTTCTTATTAGTTAAGACTCATTGCCAAGACTATCTTAGTGGACAAAGTCCATTTCTGAACCGAGTCACCCTCGTTTCAGTCCTGTTTCACTGAACCAGTATAACCTACCGTTCCAGCCATGTCTATCTCATGAGATATAAAATCTTTACCCAATGCATTGGAGGGAGATATAGGTCCCACCCATATCATAATTATACCATTCTTATATGTTCCACAAAATCATAAATCATACATCATTGCATAACCCATGTAATACAAATGGGAATCTTAAACATCATGACATCATAAAACAATTCATATAAGATAAAGGAATTCATAAAAATAATTCCATCACATCATAATCAAATCAATGTAATAATAGGGATAAAAACAGAAGCCTTTATTATCTTAGATGGAAAATAATTTTGATAAAACACTTGAACTCCATTCTTGAGGAAAATATCCTTTCTTCTTCAAAAACATTTTTCCTTTCTTAACATGTCATACGAATTTAAACTAAAAGAAGTTGATTAAAAATAAACATGAAAATATGTAAAGGAAGCTTCTTGGAAATAATGTTTTAAAAAATCCATTCACGCCGTATAAGTTAAAAAAACATTCTTCTCGTACTTTTGTCGGAAAAGTCAAAAAGTACCTCGTATGAAAAACGACAAAAGATTCCTTTCATATCTTTTACTAAAAACTTACCGAAGGGTAAAATTGGATTTAAACAATTGTAGGTGGATGGAAATAATATTACATATTGATGAAACATTGATGTGGATGATAAAATACACCCCATTAAATACCAAAGAATAAACAATCTCGGATAAAAATGAGATTGTGATATTTCCCTTACCTTAGGTCCGTTTTGCTTCGTAAGTGTCAGAACCTCCTGTATAATGATTTAAATAATGTTATTGAATTATTCCAGAATCATACTTATTTTTATGATATCATATATGGTCATTTTCTTAGCTTCTTATTAGTAATATTTCATTGTTACTTGTTATTCGGGTGTTTATAACTTTTTGTTCTTATGCGTGTTTTGTCGAATAAATTCTTATTATTATCTTTAGGTTATAGATACCTCATTTCCAGAATGGTATTAGTGTAATATATACCATATTCATTCATTAAATTCATTTATATAATCATTATGAAATGAAGATCATGTAGAACGAGTCGCATCACATCGTGGAGACGGTATTCCGTACGTACGCACGAGTGATGATATCGTTCCTATGATTGTAGAATTGTATTGGAATATATGTATACTATTTCAGAATCAGTATCAATTTATAATAGTCATATATATTCATTATTTACACCATTATACCCATCCATGTAAGGTGGTGGTGGAAAATAGATTACACCACGGCGTGGAGATGATATTCCGTACGTACGCACGCGCGGTGATTTCTTTTTCCGTAGGATGGATAGATGGTGAAATAGGGTTGTTTCATACTTATAATAAAATATCAGTATATTAGTGATACTTATGTTATTACTTCACAATGAAACAACTAAAGAAGAAGAAGTGTAAGAAGAAATAAAGATGAAATAATCGGTAACAGAAATTACCTCTTCTTTGAAGCGCCTCTTTGAGACCTCCTCTTAGGGAACTAAAATTGGTATTTGAGGAAGACCAGAACCTCTATGATGTTTCTAGGGAAGTGTAGGGGATAAATATTTAGGATTTGGCCGATCTTGAAGGCTCAAAGTGGTGTGAGGAAGAGGGGGAGGAGGTGTCTTTTTATAAGGGAGGAGAGGGGCACCTTTGGAATAACTAAAACTATTATTTTATTATAAAGTCCAATTCGGTTTTAAATAGCTCCAAATTGATATATTTATAAGATAAGGTGGGGATGGGTCTAAATACTCTCATCCAATAGAATTTAGACAAGTTTAGGTTCCTATTTTAACCTTAACATTTAGATTTAATATTAAGTTAAATAAGTTTACTTTTACCGTGTCTTCTTGTGTTCTTATACTATAAGGTTAATAAACTTACTATAAGCAGCCAAACGAACCCCAAGTTGTATATTATTAATATATATAACCTTATCTAAGTCATTTGGCCGAACCTTAGATTTTTAGGAACAAAATAACAAATACTAATATAATATTTGTTTTAAAAACTATTTTATGTCAATTTTGACACTATTTAGTAATTGTTTTTTGTGAAAATCATAACAGAATGATTAGTTCGAAAAAAGTTAATTAAATAAATACTAACATGTCATATTAACCTAGAAAATTAGTGTAATTCCTAAAAAGTCTCAAATTACATTTATTTTGGTGTTTATAACATCAATTATGTCAGTATTTCATTAATAAGATAATTACTGCATCATCATTGTGTCATAAATAAATTAAATTATTTAATGTCTAAAAATTACAAATAAACTATATGCATTCAGGAAATCTTTTTAGCTTTCTAATGAATATTTATAGTGGAATTTATCTTATGTATAACCTTATATTAAAAATTATTTACTTATTAAACATTGATTTTAACTATTTTAACCCTTCTTTAAATAAATTAATAATAAATGTCCTAATCTAATCCAAGTGGGCCTAAATGGTCATATTTTATTTCTAAGTTTCTTTTTGGTCGAATTACACTTATCCAATAGATTTAGGACATGTGTTAGGGTAATAATAATATTATTTTTACCCTTAATTACCCTATTTACTTTTAACCGTGGTAAAAAAAGTAAAAAGTTACTATTCTCCAAAAAATTAGTTTCATCTCATTGAACAACATTTTACATACTGAAATCAACCGTGTCTCTCAGATTTTTGAAATTCCACTCATAGAAGCGGTAAAATTAAGTTTTATGAAAAATTCAGTTTTTAACTACCACTTAGTGGTTTCACTATTCATCAAAAATTGAAAGTTTTCAGAAAAATACCAAAATTTCACCCTAGGCTAATTTCGATATTCCGAATCCAAAAATGAAGTCCATTTTGAAAAATAAAATTTACAAAATTTCAAAAAGTGGTTATTACTATTCATAACGGGTAGTTTTAATAATATTTTAATAGCATATCGTTGTATAGTGAAACTCGGTATTGCGTACGACGCAAGCTATCGAGGAAGGTCGCGATTTCGTGTAAAGAAAGACAATAAAGTGTTGTGTGTAGAAAAAGATTACTTTGATGATTTATATAACATAAAAGTCTCGGGTGTTACAAGTACCCTATTCCAGAATCATGAACTCCCGGGCTCTATCAGCCCTCAAGGTCTCCATATAGAAGTAGTCATAAATGACACGCTAAAACTCCTCCCACACCATAACCAGGTGATGACCCGCCTGTGAGATCACGTCCCACCACCTCTTGGTGGAGTATCAATGTAAAGACCCATAAATTTCAAGGAAATTTTTTTTCTCTTAATTTTCTTTGGAATTTTACAAGAACGTAGTTTCTGACGGCACGTGATTCCGAGGCCCCGTGTGCCCGGAATCATTTTCCGAAGGTTGGCTCGGGTACGTTCAGTGAACGAATGACCGAGTTTTTCTAACTTTTGAACTGGTGCTCGGAATCGAATTCTGAGGGCACCAATGGAATCACATCACCGGTATTTGCTTAGAAACGCCTCTTCCGGAGTTGCGTTTTCTCAGGTGTGGTTTTTAAATTTTGGGAGTTAAGTGAAAAAAATAAAATAAAGTAGTGTGACAACATTATTTTATTCACATAAAGCCACTTAAAGCTGCTTAAGCTAAGTTGAAGCAGATATGGTGCAATCCAAAAATATCCTACCCTCTTGGTAGGATATTTGTGAGGTGAGGCCCGCACGAGCCTTACCGTTTCTTTTCCTCTAAGTAACGCACCCGCAAAAACTCCTCATTAATGAAAGTCAACTGGGGCGTTTTCTAAAACTCTTAAACGCTCCTATTAAATGGACGGTTAAGTTGTTACCATTAATTCATCGAATTAATGGTTCGGTTCTTAACATGTTTTCAAACTGTTGGCATAATAATAAAATAAGACCAACACCTTTTCTTTTTGTTGACGGGTTGATTGTTGATAGGATTTGGAGAATCTGTACATTCATCCTCCTCGCGAAGAACGCGATGAACGCGAAGAACGTGAACAATACGAAGAAGGCCGAACTCTCGTAGATCAACGACATGACGTCGTGTTCCGCAACGCCGACGATTCTCCTTCCACGATGCTTCTTCCGCGACGTTCTTTCCCCGTGACAAATCTTCGATCAACTGCTTGAGGTAGGAGATTTCAAATCTTTAATTCCTTTGTGGATTTTATCCTTAAACATGGATTCAATTAGTGAAATTAAATCCGTGTGTTTTCATTAACCTTCAGAGATCGTCGACGCGATGCCCTTCTGCGACGCGACGATCCTCTTCTTCCGCGACGATCAATTCCGTGAAAAACTCTCGTCCGACGACAGCTACGAGGTAGGGGTTTTATTTGAGAATAATATTTATTCCCATGGTTGTCTCATCTAAAAAAAGAACCCGAATAAAAGTTCAATTTTAATTCATTAAAATTGTGCCTTTTTATGTTTTTCATGTGTTGATTGTTATTCCTAATTGTTATCACCTAACGCGGAGGGTGCGGGCCAAACAAACACGGCCCGACAACCCTCTGTAGTTTTTCATTGATGCACGGATTGGTGGGTGACGACTAACGGGGCCGCATGATAATTTTGAAGGCTTTGCAGTGAAGTTCGACTCTCGGGACGAGCACTGGCGAAGACCGCGCACAAATCGGACCACCAGAGCGCGTTCGGTGGTCCGCGGAACCCCCTACCGGCGCGCCACGCCGGTACGGCGGCACCGGCGGCCTGCCGCAAGGACGCGGCGGCGCCCGGCGCGCCGCCGGGAAGACCCGCCGGGGCTGAAGCCGCGGCGGCGCTGGCCGGTCCCGCGGCCGCGCGGGACTGCAGAGGCGGGACGCGCCCATTCCGCGTCCGTTGGAGAGGGGCGGGCCCCCACACGGGGCCGCAGAACCATCAAGGGGGCGGCGCCCCCTTGCACCCGCGTGGCCATTACGGCTGAGCCGACCCAGGCGGCCGGGCCGCGCCCGCGCCGGCCGAGCCGTGCCTGCGCCGGCCGGGCCGGGTCGCGCTCAGGCCGGGACGGGCCACCCGGGCTGGTCCGGGCCGTGCCGGCCGAGTTGGACCCGGACCCGGGTCGGGTCGACCCGGTTCGGGCCGATCCAAGTGGGGTTGGGCCGGGTCGGTACGGGCCCAGACCCCCGTTTCAGACCCTTTTTGGTCTTCCGCTCCTAACTTGAGCTACGAGCCTCCGAACGACGCGCCGTCAGTGGCGATGTGATCCTTGGATCGAGACGGTTGTTTCGGTATATCGCACTCAAGGTTTTGGAATACTTTGGGTTCGTCCGGGTTGGTTCGTACACGAAACCAACCAGGCCCTCGGAGCGGAAACACTCATAACTTGAGCTCCGGACGTCCGATTGACGTACCGTCGACTTTGATGGTTTCCTCTAGGTGAGACAGATCTTTTGGCATAATCTTCCCAAGGTTTGGATCAGGTGGAGTATGGTCGGGTTGGTTTTTCCTTAAAAACCAACCGGGCCCCTAGAACGAAAAAGCCAATAACTCTCAGACCGGGCGTCCGATTGACGCGCCATCAGCGACGTTGAGTTCCTGTTGTCGATATGGAACTTTTGGATTCATCAACTCTGGACTATGTGTCAGTTGATGTATCAGCCTCTCGGCTCATGGAGCGGACCCTCCCAAACGAGCTTTCTGTGTGCGAGAACCCTAGAGTTGGCTGCGACTACTACTGTGACGGCGACGACTGTGCAGAAATCCTCAGTGGATTCGACGACGACGACCACAGCACTCAGCGATCCTTTGTGGGTCCGTGATACAGATCTTGTGTGGGTCCGATCCTGTGTGGGTCAGCGCTCAGCGGTCCTGTGTGGGCCAGCGCCTACAGATCCTGTGTGGGTCTGATCCTGTGTGGGTCTTTGCGGGGGTTAGTTACCTATCGATCTTGTGTGGGTCAAATCCTTTGTGGGTCATTGCAGGGGTTAGTTACCAATCTATCCTATGTGGGTCAGATCCTTTGAGGGTCATTGCGGGGGTTAGTACCTATCGATCCTTTGTGGGTCCGATGGATTAGATGAATCAGTGGATATAACTGATCATCTCTATCGTCATTCAAGAAGTATCCTGTGTGAGCGGAAATCCGGTTTTGCTTTCCTTTGTGGATTGTGTTGAGCTATCCTGTGTGGATTTACATTTTTCTTTCATGTGTGGACTGGGTTGTACTTGAGCGCGGATGTTAGAGCCGAGCGAGAATTGATGACTTAGGTATATGTATGGGAATATACCTAAGAAGTGTCAGATTCTAATTCGTGATTGTATCTTTCCTTTGTGGATTATGCTTTGTGGATTCTGTGAGGCCTTCAGGGGTCTCGGGGTCTCTACTGAGTAGCTTATACTCACCCCTGCATGGGCTATTCCTGCACTACGTTGTGTTGGTTGCAGACGACGGACTGCGCTGATCGTGGTTGAGGCTTGCGGAGCAAGATGGTACCTGGAGGTGGACCACTGGGCGGGACGTACTCGGCGCGGTCAGCTGGACCCGAGGAGCAGTGGAGGCTATTTGTACCCACCCTTTAGGTGGGATTTCCAGTGGACAGATCGACGTTGCGGCTTTACTTTTCAGTTTTTGTTTTCCCTTTCCAGTTGTACTTTACTTTTAGTTTAGGTTTGTATACTGGCCCACTTACGTTTCTGCACTTACTGTTGTACCAGTTTTTAATTAGAGTTTACTTCTACCTGCTTGCTCTGTGGTGTTTGTGGTTTACTTTAAAAACTCAATGTCTTCCCTTTTTCTGGGATTTACGCCTTGGTGCTGGTCGTCATCCCCTGGCCTATGGAAGGCGGGCTTGGGGTAGTCACGGAACGGGCCCCGAGGACGGGTCGTGACAAATTGGTATCAAAGGAGTTCGGTTCTACCGCAGACTCTGATCTTTTTCTATGTGAAGCAATAATGTTTAGCATATTGTGTGTGATTATCAGTCTAGGGATTCCAGTGTTGGTGCGTCGGCCAACATATCCGTATACCAGGACCCTGACTTCTGATTTCTGACTTAATGCACGAAAACATTGATTGCGTGTGTGTTTCAAGTTTTCATTGTGATTACTTATGTCAGCTCACCAGGTATACTGTTCTGACCATGGAACACCTGTTTCTTTTCAGGATGGCCCCACAATGGCAGCCAGCTAGGGTTCCGAGAGTTGAGCGTGACGACAGCTCGCCGAGCGACGAGGCCTCGGTACAGGGCCCTTTGACAGCTGAGGCACCAGTGGTACCTTTACCCGCCGATCCACCGATGCTTCCAGCACCAACCGCTGACGATGCACGTTGCCTCAGTGCACTACATGAGTTCCAGCACCAGCGACTGCCCAGGTTCCGCGGGGAGACGGACCCCCAGGCATCTGAGGACTGGTTGGAGGCAGTGGTGAGAGTTTTCCGGTTAGTGAGGACACCAACAGACCTCATAGTGATCCTCGCAGCGAGCCTACTACACGCAATAGCGGGCCGATGGTGGAGCTTGATGCTCCAGGTGCACGATGAAGAATCTCTTCTCTGGAAGGACTTTGAGAGCCTATTCTGCTCGGAGTTCTTCCCAGCCAACCTCCGTGCAGTGCGCATCCAGGAGCTTCTTCAGCTGCAGCAGGGCAGCTTGACAGTCGCCCAGTACTCGGCGAGATTTACCGATCTCTCTCGCTACTCGACCGACATAGTACGGGACCCATTCCTCTAGGCCCGAACCTTTGAGCAGGGATTGAGACATGAGATCAGGGCATCGATGATCTCCCTCAGCATTCCAACACAGGAAAGAGTACTGGAGTGAGCCCTTTTGATCAAGAGCTTTCTTGCTGAGCCTTAATCAGTAGCGAAACCTACCATGAGGCGGCACGTAGCAGAGTCTTCTGTGGCAGGCAGTCGACGGATGACTCAGGAGTCCAGGCAGACCAGACCCTCACGCAGATGACCTCAGGACACTGGCTCAGCAGTGCGGAGCACACAGCACGAAGCCAGTCTTTCGAGAGGCAAGCAATGCTACACATGCGGCGGACAGGGTCACATGGCTCATGACTGCCCGACCCACCGTGCCGAGGAGCAGCAGACGGTTGAGGGGCCACCCAAGCAGAGGCAGAGGGTCAACCGTGGCGGTCCGTAGGGAGGAGGCGGACGAGGCAGAGGATTTGGCCGAGCAGCAGGTGGTGTGTGACGCTTTGAGGCTCTACCACCACCACCACCAGGAGGTCCACCCCGGCCACAGGGAGCTGGCGGGCAGAGACACACACATCTCTAGGCAGAAGAGGCCTACGACCATGGCGCACCCAAGATGA
Organism: Viscum album; assembly: GCA_963277665.1. Classification (NCBI taxonomy): domain Eukaryota; kingdom Viridiplantae; phylum Streptophyta; class Magnoliopsida; order Santalales; family Viscaceae; genus Viscum; species Viscum album. Next base: position 1,824,295,875 of record OY728150.1, on the reverse strand, counting down.
TTCGAGGTACTATCTGTGTCTATTCCACCCTTTTTGCAGTTCTTATAGACACAGGAGCGAGTCACTCTTTCATAGCTGCTGCCCTTATTCGGATGTCGGAGATTCCGACAAAGCCGTTGGCTCAATCCTTACGGCTAGAGACTCCTACGGGAGCAGACTCGACGATTACGCACTGGTGCTGGAAGTGTGAGCTTACTCTAGGAGGAAAGATATTCGGCTGGGATATTTTTATAGTGGCATTGAGGCCTTACGACGTCATCTTGGTCATGGATTGGTTATCTACATTCCATGCACATATTGAATATATTGGGCGCAAGGTGCAATGTGTACGCACCGACGGGAGCAGGTTCACCTTCACCGGCGAGAAGGGAGCCTTCGCATCATAGGATGGACTCTCGCAGAGGAGAGGACAACCCATCACTCATCAGTTGGCTAGCCTCATCCTAGGAGAAGTTGAGGTGAAGAGTCCTAGTTTTCCTGCAATGGTGGATCAGTACGCGGACGTCTTTCCTGATGACGTCCCAGGGCTACCTCCTCGCAGAGAGGTAGACTTTTATATTGACCTGCACCCCGGGACAGCCCCGATATCGACTCCAGCATATCGGATGGCCCCCGCTGAGCTTTGAGAGCTACGGGTACAGTTGGAGGACTTATAGGGAAAGGGATTCATCCGACCTATTGTTTCACCCTGGGCTTCCCCGATATTGTTCTCCAAGAAGGCGGATGGGAGCTTCCGACTTTGTGTCGACTATCGTCGCCTGAACCAGGTGACAGTGAGGAACAAGTATCCGCTACCGGGGATTGATGACCTCTTTGATCAGCTCAAGGGAGCACGGTGGTTCTCGAAGGTAGACCTCAGGTCAGGCTATCATCAGATCAGAGTTCGGGACAATGACGTAAAAAAGATGGCCTTCAGATGTCGGTATGGCCACTATGAGTTCTTGGTTATGCCATTCGGCATAACCAATGCTCCAGCAGTGTTCATGGGCCTCATGAACAGGATCTTTCAGCCATACATCGATCGATTTTTCATAGTCTTCATCGACGACATTTTGATTTACTTGACGATTGAGGAGGAGCACGCCTACCACTTGCGAGTTGTACTGGACACACTCTGAGAGCACCAGCTTTATGGAAAACTCTTGAAGTGTCAGTTCTGGATACGTGAGGTCCACTTCATGGGACACGTCATCTCTGAGGCAGGAGTTGCAGTGAATCCTGTGAAGATCGAGGCAGTGCTAGCTTGGGAGCCACCCAGGAGCGTGACGAAGGTGTGGAGTTTCTTGGGACTAGATGGATACTATCAGAGATTTGTTCCAGACTTCTCTAGAGTTGCGGCACCACTCTCAGCTCTTACGAAGAATGGGAAACCCTTTGTGTGGTCAGACAGATGTCAGTAGAGCTTCCAGGAGCTGAGATAGAGGTTGACCAGCGCCCCTATCTTGAGGTTGCCTGAGGGGGGAGTAGGGTACGTAGTCTGCTGTGATGCATTAGGGACAGAACTCAGATGTGTCTTGATGCAGGAGCGGGCATTGATTGCCTATGGATCACGTCAGTTGAGGCCGTATGAGCAGAACTACGCTACCCATGATCTGGAGTTAGCAGCAGTGGTCTTCGCTCTGAAGACATGGCAACCCTATCTGATGGGCGAGCGCTTTACAGTCTTTTCTGACCATCAGAGTCTTAGGTACATCTTTTCTCAGAGGGACCTGAACCTAAAACAGTGGTGATGGCTCGAGTTCCACCAGGACTATGAATTTGAGATAGTCTATACTCCTGGGAAGGGGAACGTGGTAGCTGATGCTCTCAACAGGAGGACGGGCATTCAGCTACTCGAGGAGGTGACAAAGCAGCTTGCCGCTTTTGCGGATATCCTTCGTGGATAGAGATGGAGCAGCCTTCCTTCAGTCTCTCACAGTCACCCCTCCACTACTACAGTGGGTCAGAGAGGAACAGCGTGGAGATGCTGACTGTGAGACGGAGCGTGCACAGATATCCTCAGGACATGCACCTAATGGTTTCTCCTTTGGATCAGAGCATGATGTCCTTTTCATAGGATGTACCTTGGTACCAGTTGCTTTATGGGAGGAGGTGCTAAGAGAGTTTCACACTTATCCTTTGGCGGTACATCCTGGATTGGTGAAAATGTACCAGGATCTCAGACGACAGCACTGGTGGCCGGGAATGAAGAAGGTTGTGGCCGAGTTCGTTTCTCGATGCCTCACCTGCCAGCAGGTGAAGGCAGAGCATTAGGTACCAGTAGTCTTCGTACAACCCTTGGAGGTCCCGGTGTGGAATTGGGATAGGATATCTATGGACTTTGTGACTGGACTTCCACGCACTTCTAGAGGTCAGGACTCCATCTGGGTGATTTTCGACCAACTCACCAAGTCGGCTCACTTCTTACCCATAAGAGAGAAGGGCTCAGTGGAGATCTTGGGGCGTCTCTACATTCAGGAGATTGTACGGCTTCACGGTGTTCCATCATCTATCGTCTCCGATCGAGATGCTCTCTTTACTTATCGTCTTTGGAAGGGGTTGTAGGAGGCGTTCGGGACGCAGCTATGTCTAAGCACTGCCTTTCACCCTCAGACGGATGGTCAGATGGAGAGGACCATTCAGACTCTCGAGGACATGCTCCGCGCATGTGTCCTCGACTTTTTTCACAGCTGGGAGGACCACCTACCCTTGGTGGAGTTTGCGTACAAAAATAGATACCACTCCACCATCGGGATGGCACCGTACAAGGCATTGTACGACAGACCTTGCAGATCTCCTTTGTGCTGGACAGACCCTGGGGAGTCAGCACTTGTGGGACCAGAGATGGTCCGGGCCAAGACAGAGAAGGTCCAGGTCATCCAGGAGTAGATGAGGACAGCTCAGAGTCGGTAGAAGTATTATGCTGACAGGAGGCGGAGGCCACTAGAGTTTGAGGATGGCGACCACGTCTTCTTACGTGTCTCACCTCGATGTGGTTTACGGAGATTTGGCCGAGGCGGCAAGTTTTCTCCACACTTCATCGGACCCTTCCAGGTCCTCAGCAGGATTGGCAAGGTGTCTTATCGCCTGTCTCTACCACCTCAGTTGCACCGAGTGCACGACGTCTTCCACGTATCTCAGCGGAGGAGATACGTGCAAGACCCGACACACATCATTGACCATGGGAAGCTAGATGTTGATGATGGGGCGACTTTTGTGGAGGTCCCGGTGGAGATCGAGGATCGACAGGAGCAGGTCCTACGTGGACGGTCGATTCCTCTAGAGCGCATCAGATGGAAGCACGAGAACCTCCAGGAGAGCACTTGGGAGCGGGAGGCTCAGATGCGTGCTCAGTACCCGCTTTTTTTCCCTAGTTTTTGATGTATCTTTACGGGGACATAAAGCCCTGAGGTGGGAGTGATGTAAAGACCCGTAAATTTCAAGGAAATTTTTTTTCTTAATTTTCTTTGGAATTTTACAAGAATGTAGTTTCTGACAGCACGTGATTCCGAGGCCCGGTGTGCCCGGAATCATTTTCCGAACTTTGGATCGGGTACGTTCAGTGAACGAACGAGCGGGTTTTTTCTATCTTTTGAACCGATGCTCGGAATCGAATTCCGAGGGAACCAATGGAATCGCAGCGCCAGTATTTGCTTAGAAACGCCTGTTCCGGAGTTGCGTTTGCTCGGGTGTGGTTTTTAAATTTGGGAGTTAAGTGAAGAAAATAAAATAAAGTAGTGCGACAACTTTATTTTATTCACTTAAATCCACTTAAAGCCACTTAAAGCTGCTTAAGCTGAGATGAAGCAGATAGGGTGTAATCCAAAAATATCCTACCCTCTTGGTAGGATATTTGTGAGGTGAGGCCCACATGAGCCCCACTGTTTCTTTTCCTCTAAGTAACGCACCCGCGAAAACTCCTCATTAATGAAAGTCAACTAGGGCGTTTTCTAAAACTCTTAAACGCTCATATTAAATGGATGGTTAAGTTGTTACCATGAATTCACCGAATTAATGGTTCGTTTCTTAACATTTTTTCAAATTGTTGGCATAATAATAAAATAAGACTAACACCTTTTATTTTTGTTGATGGGTTGATTGTTGAGAGGATTTGGAGAATCTATACCTTCATCCTCCTCGCGAAGAACGCGAAGAATGCGAAGAACGCTGAACTCCCGGAGATCGACGACGCGATGCTCTGTTCCGCGACACTGACGATTCTCCTTCCACGACGCTTCTTCCGCGACGTTCTTTCCCCACGACAAATCTTCGATCAACTGCTTGAGGTAAGAGATTTCAAATCTTTAATTCCTTTGTGGATTTTATCCTTAAACATGGATTTAATTCGTGAAATTAAATCCATGTGTTTTCATTAACCTTCGGAGATCGTCGACGCGACGCCCTTCCACGACGCGACGATCCTCTTCTTCCGCGATGGTCAATTCTGCGAAGAACTCTCGTCTGAAGACAGCTACGAGGCATGGGTTTTATTTGAGAATAATATTTATTCCCATGGTTGTCTCATCTAAAACAAAGAACCCGGATCAAACTTCAATTTTAATTCATTAAAATTGTTCCATGTTATGTTTTTCATGTGTTGATTGTTATTCCCAATTGTTATCACCTAACGCGGAGAGTGCGGGCCAAACAAACATGGCCCGACAACCCTCCGTAGTTTTTCGTTGATGTGCGGATTGGCGGGAGATGACTAACGGGGCCGCAAGATAATTTTGAAGGCTTTGTAGTGAAGTTAGAGTCCCAGGATGAGCACTGGAGAAGACAGCGCGCAAATCGGACCAACAGAGTGTGTCCGATGGTCCGCGGAACCCCCTGCCGGCGGGCAACGCTGGCACGACGGCCGAAGGCGGTGCCCGGCACGCCGCCGGGAAGACCCGCCGCGGCTGAAGCCACGACGTCGCTGGCCGGTCCCGTGGCCGCGCGGGACATCGGAGGAGGGACGTAGCCATGCCGCGTTCGTTGGCGAGAGGCGGCCCCCCACGTGGGGCCGCGGAACCATCAAGGGGGCGACGCCCCCTTGCACCCGCTCCGCCATTACGACCGAGCAGACCCCAGCGGACGGGTCGCGCCCGCACCAGTCGGGTCGGGTCACGCCCAGGCCGGGCCGGGCCCCCCTGGCTGGGTCGGGCCGCATCGGCCGGGCCGGGCCGCACCAGCCGGGTCGGACCCGGACCCGGGTCGGGTCGGCCCGGTTCGGGCCGACCCAGGGAGGGTTGGGCCAGGTTGGTCCAGGCCCATACCCCCATTTCAGACCCTTTTTGGTCTTTCGCTCATAACATGATCTACGGGCCTCCGAACGACGCGCCGTCCATGGAGATACGATCCTTGGATCGAGACGGTCATTTTGGTATGTCGCACTCAAGGTTTCGGAATACATTGGGTTCAGCCGGGTTGGTTCGTACACGAAACCAACCGGGCCCTCGGAGCGGAAACACTGATAACTTGAGCTCCGGACCTCCGATTGACGTACCGTCGACTTTGATGGTTTCCTCTAAATGAGACAGATCTTTTGGCATACTCCGCCCGAGGTGTGGATGCAGGTGGAGTATGGTCGGGTTGGTTTTGCCTTAAAAACCAACCGGGCCCCTAGAACGAAAAAAGCCAATAACTCTCTTACCGGGCGTCCGATTGACGCGCCGTCAGCGATGTTGAGTTCCTGTTGTCGATATGGAACATTTGGATACATCAAATCTGGATTATGTGTCATTTGATTTATCAGCCTCTCGGATCGTGGAGCGGACCCTCCCGAATGAGCTTGCTGTGTGCGGGAACCATAGAGATGGCTGTGACTGCTACTGTAACGGCGACGACTGTGCAGAGATCCTCAGTGGATTCGACGGTGACGACTACAACACTCAGTGATCCTTTGTGGGTCAGTGTTATAGATCTTGCGTGGGTCCGATCCTGTGTGGGTCAGTGCTCAGCGGTCCTGTGTGGGCCAGCGCCTACTGATCCTGTGTGGGTCCGATCCTGTGTGGGTCTTTGCGGGGGTTAGTTACCTATCGATCCTGTGTGGGTCTTTGCGGGGTTTAGATACCTATCGATCTTGTTTGGGTCAGATCCTTTGTGGGTCATTGCGGGGGTTAGTACCTATCAATTCTTTGTGGATCCGATGGCTTAGATGAATCAGTGGATATATCTAATCATCTCTGTCATCATTCAAGAAGTATCCTGTGTGAGCTGAAATCCTATTTTGCTTTCCTTTGTGGATTGTGTTGAGCTATCCTGTGTGGATTTACGTTTTGTTTTCCTGTGTGGACTGGGTTGTACTTTAGCTCGGATGTTAGAGCCGAGCGAGAATTGATGACTTAGGTATATGTATGGGCATATACCTAAGAAGTGTCGGATGCTACTTCGTGATTGTATCTTTCCTTTGTGGATTATCCTTTGTGGATTCTGGGAGACCTTTGGGGGTATTGGGGTCCCTACTGAGTAGCTTATACTCACCCCTGCACGAGCTATGCCCGCACTACGTTGTGTTGGTTGCAGACGACGGACAGCGCTGATCGTGGTTGAGGCTTGCAGAGCAGGATGGTACCTGGAGTTGGACCACTGGGCGGGACGTACTCGGAGCGTTCGGCTGGACCCGAGGAGAAGTGGAGGCTATCTGTACCCACCCTTTAGGTGGGATTTCCAGTGGACATCTCGATGTTGTGGATTTACTTTTCATTTGATGTTTTCCCTTTCCAGTTGTATTTTACTTTCAGTTGGGTTTGAATACTGGCCCACTTACTTTTCCGTACTTACTATTGTACCAGTTTTTACTTAATTTTTACTTCTACCTGCTTGCTCTGTGGTGTTTTTGGTTTACTTTACAAAGGCAATGCCTTCCCTTTTTCTGGGATTTATGCCTTGGTGCTAGTCTCCAGCCCCTGCCCTATGGAAGGCGAGCTTGGGGTAGTCACGGCACGGGCCCCGAGGACGGGTTGTGAAACTCAAATCATATAGGTAGCGAGATTCACCCGCATTTCTGGAGGCGTCTCCAGATGCTCGAAGACATTCAGCATGGCTTCTAGCCATGACTCTGTAGCCTGAGGTCCTCCTTCCCCTGTGAAGGTGGGAGGATGCTGCTACGGGAAAATTCTAGGTCATGTCTGCCATAGATGAGGCTGGAGGCAGTGCAGCCTGGAAAGTCTGCATCATCCTCAAAAAGCCTTCCCTAAACTACGCATTGGTGCCTTCAACTGGTATAACTTCTAGTGTTGAGGCTGGCACAACAGGAGGATCTACAGGAGGTCCCTGATCATCCATATCTGGTATCTGATCATCGCCTTGTGGTTGGCGTACAATCGGAGGGCGTCTTAGTGGCATGACTCTAAAAGGTCAAACACACACCTCAGATCAAAATTGATAGGGGAAAAAACATAGAAGTACACAACATGTATAGAAAAAGATTGTTTCTTCCCGAAGAGAAGAACACAAGTCTGGTAGTCAAAACTACATGGCGTGCATTCTGAGTTTTTCTAGACATTAAGCCTCAAAAACTACTCCGAGACCCAAAGAAACACTGAAACGAATATTGAATGTGTCAAATACCAATCCATGAGGGCCCATACTCCCCAAGAATCAAAGCTTGGAATCTTACACATGTTAAAAACAAGCAAAGACAGGGCAATGATCCACCAAGTTCCGGTCCATGAGGGCCCATAACACCTCAGGAACCAAAATTTGGTGTTCATTCAAATAAAACCTTCACAAACAATACCCTGTCAAACAATAAGTATTTTTATCAAGGCATCTATCACAAAACCATGCATATTCTACAAAACATATATCACAATAACATGAAATAGCTAATGCATCCTAGATGGCATGATAAGAATGCATGACATGTGAATTCTAGCAAGTCCCTATATGAAGCATGAGATGACATACCCTTATCTCATCAGGCTACGATAGAAATAGAACTGCAATAACAATAACGGTAACAGCACAAATCATGTGAATCACCCAACGATGAAATCAAATCAACTGTAAAAATTTAAACCGATAAAATTGTAATATAAGAGGTAGTATGGATTTTCCCTGTACACGGGTTAGCTACTCCCGGGCACAGCTTATTACCAAGTACCTATTTCATCTTATCCCTGGCTAAAGGCTCCAAACAATAAGTAAAGATAAAAGAATTCCTCTGATACCACTTTGTAACATCCTGATTCTAGAACCCACCTAGAGGCACCCCGTACCCAATTGGTCACATGGACTCAAGGGCATTTCCCCAAAGGCCAGAGGCTACCTACTAGTAGTGAGGGACTTGGGTGTGATAGTGGGGAAACTATTCCCTCATTGGCAGAGTACACTGTGGAAGATAAACAAAAGAAATAGCAGAAGCAGTAAATATCCAACAACATTAAACAACAGAGGACTGATAAAGGAACAACTGGAGTAGAAATATATATAAATTATGCATTATACATATATGTCTAGGAAAACAGCCAAACACGTCACAATGCTGAGAACAGTACTAAAGAAAATTACAAAAGGAAATCATATAAACTCCTCAGCATCGCAAGCCATAGCTTGGTCCCATGCTCTCCATCTCCATAGCAAGTCAAGTACCGAAATTAGAAGGGTTCTTTCCCTTGTCTATACTTGCAAAAATATAATAATTTGGGCTCAAAATCATGGACCAATCATGGTGTGAGACTAAATACCAATAGGAAACCACCACAAGATCTATTCCCTACATTCAGTGAATATATGGCAGGTAAAAGTACAAGGAGCAGTAAATAAGGAAATTACTCAACAGAAAACAATTCATAGTTTGAAGCATTTAATTCATAAACAAATAATCAGCTGCTCCATATAGTAGAAACAAAAAGGTAACCCTCTGGTTAGTTCTCAGATCCTAGCCCCAATAGTTCAACTAACAAGTACTAGAAACCCTCTAGGAGGCACACACAGTCTCACCCCTCTGGTTCAGCTAAAGAATAGACTCTCTAGGGAAGCACTCACCATCAATTCCCCCTATAGTCTTGTATCATACTAAAGGCGCTCTAGGGAAGCACTCAACGTCTCATTCCCCCTGTGGCCCACATCGAGGAACTACATACACTTTGAGGAATCCCTCAACATCAATTCCACATGTGGTCTCGCATCGTAAAATTATAAGACACTCTAGAGAAGCCCTTATGTCCATTATCCCTATGGTCTATACACCAGGTTCTCACAACCCTATGTAAGTTAGGCAAGTGTATCAGTGCATAACGGCCCAGGTAAACCTCAAGAACTACTTGGATATCATTCTATATCATATCAGCATAACAGAACAACAGTCACACCATACTACAATACAAGGCATGGAAAACAAACAAAACACCCTAACATGCTATGAAGAACCAAACAGTCATAAACAAAACATGCACGGGAAACACCTCCAAAGCATAGAAAACAACCCTATTCACATACAAAAAACCTCAACTCACACAAACCAGTAAAGCAGGCAATTAACAGGGTTAAAAAAAGTAAATATGGAAAACCTCGTTCATGGGTATTGGCTATTTATCACATTCAATTCAAAGACCTTAAATAGAAAGGCACAAACCACCTACCTTTAGGGTTCTGGCAAAAACGATCCACAATCAACCGCATCCAAAAATCTGGGAAACCTCTTCAAGAAAGACCGCTCTAAATCTCCTTCCTTATCATCCACAAGCTGTAAAATAAATACCCAAGGAAAACCCAACACTAGATCTACATGCAATGGATATAGATCTAGAAAGCCGAGAGAGAGGGAAGAGAAGATCTAGGGTAAACCAAGGAGAAACCAAGAGGAGGGACTTACTTGAGAAGAACCGCCTTCAATACACCCAAAAACCCCTTTTATTTGCCTCCAAAACGAGCCAAGGAGCTCCCCCAACCACTAAAAATCATAACACCCACATGATCCATGATTGGAAAGAGAAATGGTGGAGGGATGGGAATTCTCGAGCGGCCCAGGACTTAAAAACTGTAACTTTAAGTGGACACACGGTTACCCCCGCACGGTTTGGAAAACTGTGCGCCAACCGTGTGGTTGTCATTGTCTCACCTAGGGACTTTGCATGGCTTGCCCACATGGTTTGACAAACTGTGCGCAGCCCGTGCGGAGCCCACTGTCAAGGGTGCACGGTTTCCTGGGCTGGCCGCATGGTTTGCTCAGACTGCGCGCCAGCCGTGCGCCCCTGCACAACCTCTAGAAAAACCACTTTTCTCAAAAACGACCAGAAAAGGAAAACATAACAGAAATGAAGGTCCAGGATCTTACAAGTAGGGGACTATATCCCCTATAATAATCTTTAGTGTAAACCTTGACAACTATAATGGATTAATTAGTGAACCTGGTCCACTATGATGGTTTCGGTACTGATACTTGAATACTAAGGAAATTATTTTCTATACATTTTTGTACATGAAAAATCTATGTCTTATACCAATGTTATTCTATTATGGTTTATGTTCCTTGATTCCATTATGATTAATGTCTTATAAGCATCAAATTTTTAGGCCATGACTCAATTTTATGATCTATGATATGAAAAATACTATTTTAAAATGTTATTTTCATGTTCTCATACCCATGTGGTCTTTATATGTTGATATTTAACTTGTTTACCATTACTAGTTATCTAATCTTACCCTTTATTATGTTTCCATTCCCTAGTAATGATGAAAGGTATTATGTATGAAACGTCCAATAATGGTAGTTATTATAGAGAACATAATGTAAGATTATGTATCTCACAAATGTAATAATTATTTATGTGTGATTTTTTTACAAATTAATTTTATGTTTATGATCCTTAGGCATGAGTTTATGTAATTTAATGAAAATTTATATAAAATATGTAATATCTATGTATGATGAGTTTAGGATGTTATAGTTGGTAATATAGTATTGGTATAGCTATTCATTAGATACTAGGATGATAAAACTATAGTAAGATATCTAAGGACATGTATAAGGATGAGTAAAAGTATATTAATTTTTCTAGGAATTTTTTTAAAGGATTTAGTAATTGGTTTCAAGGAAATTACATCCATGTTTGGATACTATAAGTGGATTTGGATCTGACATTGTGGTAACTATGGGTATTAACTCCAAAGTGTGAGCTGATCTAGACTCAATCATCACTAGGTGCCCAATAATGGGCCTTGTTACACACCTTATTTAACACACCTAAGGAATATTATTTGGAAATTCAAAAACTATTTACCAGTCATCATAAACAATTTAAATAATGACTATGAATCACCTAGGATAAATTGTAGATTCCATAGATTAAAAATAATGTTTCATGTTTTAGCTTTATTATAAATTATTTTTCATGATTATGTGGTTTTACCCAATGATTATTGTTATTTAAACTCTTATTTGTTTTAGTCAGCATTGGGAACTAGAGGGAATTTGATTAATATTGAATTTCATGATAAAACAAATGGGATGATTATTGCAGTGAATGATATTATGATTATTTTGTAATCAATTATCCTGATATATGATTAATAACTTTCACTTTAACAAACTCTCAGATTCATCCCAAAAGATAACAAAATATCTCATTGAGATTTTGGGTGGTAAAGACCATGAAAAAAAATATTAATTTTACTATATATCAAGAATTTGGGAAAAAGTAACAAGTAAATTCATTATAGGAACGTGTATATATTTTCATTGTAGAAAATAAGGACACGGAGAAATTAATTTTCAAGAAAAAATGAAAATTTCGGTTAATAAAATGGATGAGAATAATTGTCTCCCTATCTTGTCATAAATGGATGAATGTTTTAAATATGAAATGTAATAGCATAATAAAAATCAAATTTCTAGGGTAAAAGATCAAAAATATAATTTTAAATGTGGTATGATAAATGGTTATACTGATGATGATGAATATAAAACGAACGAAATATAAAAGGAATGGTTTATTATAAAAGTATTGTTTATGTTAAACAAAAAAAGAATGATTAAATTAAGGTGGATGGATATTAATACATGATTAGTTTTTAATATTGTTAGAAAGAGGTATTAAGGAATAATTTGATGAATCCTAGTTATTTTTTTACAAATTAAGTGGGATTATAGAAGTACATACTTATTATAATTCAATAGTTATGTTATATGAATATTGAAATTAATAAGTATTGTTTAGTTGAAGTTTTTATTCAAGATTTACAAGAATTTTATCATTAGTACTAATGACTGGGAAAAGTGATTTTTTATAAAGGTTTTATTTTATAAAAAATACATGATTATATGAAGATAAACCATAATATGTTCTAAATGTTGAGATAATGATGTTGCGATAAAGAGATGATGGGTATGAATAAAGTAAATTGGATATTATTGATGGCCTTGGAACTTATTAAATATTTTCTAAAAAAATTGTTTATGTTATCATTGATGGAGTTTACATTATTATTATATATGTGGAAGATATTAAATAATTTGTAGTTTTATTCAAGGATTGAGGAATAATTAATGTTTTCATTTAGGTTTTATGGTAATTCTAGTAATTTCTAAGCTTCAAGAGAATATATAACCAATGTATTTAGGTATTGTTAATGGGTATATTAATATCTACTTATGGAAATTTTGAGGATTAATAGTATGTTGATTTTGGTCATTTAGTGAAATTATTTTTATTTATTTATTTTAAATTTTGCTAGAAATAAAGAAATATATTGTTTAATTATTCATCAAATGTACTAAGTTGAACTTTGGATGTTATCAGATAAGTTACGATAAAAATTATGTTTTTGATAATAACTAGAGAATTAAAGAATGTCCTTTCATTCATTTATGGATATTCTGATCAACTATTACATTAGGCATAAAAATATTCTTCATTTCTTAAAGTAAGATATGAAGTGAAAATTGATCAATGAAATTCCAATGGATGATATTGCACTTATGATATATATTGAAATAAAGTTCTTATATCCTCTCATGATAATTTTCAACATTAGGAAATTTATCTTGAAATAAAATATTATCATATTACCATCATTTATGATGATACCGATGACCTTTTTTCACCTTTTTAGTTTAAGATTTTTGGGTTGCTGATTTTCACATGATAATTCACAAACTTGTGATCAATGATCTTTATCGCTCTCCATCATTATTTTTACATTATGCTTTTCTTACATGTCCAAATCTTTACTTCCACCATTGTTATCCTTTTATAAAACATATAATGTGAAATTCTAGATGACCTTTTCACATCCATTTTTATATTATATATTTAATAAAATGTTTAATATTCATCTTATGTGTTATCTTGGAAGGGTATACAAATAAAAGAAATTTACAACTAAAACTTTATTACTTCTTAAACTCGGTATTTTCCCATTTTTTATAGTTATTATAAAAGTGATGATTTATGAATAGTGAAAATTCTGATTTTTATTAAGATTATTAATTTATTTTAAAAAATTTAAAAGCTATAAAATTATGTTAATATTATTTCAAAAGAAAACATATTTCAAATATATATCTATTAATCTGATATAGTTCATTTTAATCAATTTTATATTGAGCTATAATATAATTTTTTTTATACTTTTGAAACTTTTCTCTTTGTATAAGTGTTTTTTCATCTTGTCAAGGTGATTATTTATAAATTAAATTTTACCGATTGTGTAAAAAGAATTTGTAAAAATTAATAAAATATTTGGAAGCATTATAATTTATGTTGAATAATAATTTCAAAAAAAATTACAATAACTAATAGAAATAATAGTAAAAAATATTTATTGGGGTTAAGGTAAAAATGGGTGAGAAGAGAGTTAAACTAAGAAGATATGATTTAAAAGTGACCCAAAATATTTCCATCACCCATTTTCTAGAAATATTTTGAACTTATCATGTCACTATCATGGTAATAGTCTCTTTGGTTCCTTTTTTGTGTGGTAAAAACATTGGTACACATTTTTCTTTCCAAATATTACAAGTGTGTCACTCAACTCACTTATAAAATTCCACCCATTCAAATGTCATATTCACAAATATGAAACATTTTTTTATCCATTAACAACTCAAATAACATAAATAATTACCTATTATCATCCTAGAATCCTTATTTTTCTAAAAAAGCCAACCTAGGTAGGTTTTTGGGGCAATCCTAAGGATGTTGACTGAAGAAGCACTAATGTTCTGTAATTAGCATTTTTGTTTTAGTTATTCCTACACAAAAATAAATTATTAGAAAACCAATATCATATAATAACCAAATAATATTATTTATAATTTTATACTGATATGTTTTCTTCATGACCTACAACCATCTCCACTTCCCTCAAATGGGATACAAAATCATCATTCTGGTGTAAGGCGAACCACCATCTCCCAAACTGATGTTATTCATCTTCAATCAGCACCTATAAAGGATGGTTATAATGATGTATTAAATTTTAATATATCATATTTATGATAATATTATAATTTTACAATCATTATATCACATATACCTCCTTAATTTCGCTCCTATAAGAATACAATAGCATCACTCGTGTGTATGGGGGACTACCATCTCACGAAATAATGTGATTCTATAACGCTTTACATCGATGGTAACAAGGATTGATTTAATTAAAATATGTGATATATATAAAATCATAATGATTATTTAATGTTAATATATTATTTACCTTCCTTTAGTTTAATCTATCAGAAAAATGGAAACAATGTCAATGTGTTCATACAACCTAGCATCTAAATGATTGTTGTATTTCATTTTCTAACTATAAATTCTATATATTACTCTAAATAAATATATAATTAAGATATATGATATGTATATAATGTTTAAAATTTAATATATTAGGAAACCATTATCAAGGTAAAATGAGAAAAAATAACAAATCAAAACATACACAAAAAATTCGTTATCATCCGAAATGTGACTTTAACATGGAATTCTTAATAAACAGGTAATAAAAGATTATATGTAAATAATATATGGTTTGATATATATTTATTTATTTTTATTTAGTAAAATTATAATAAAAGTATATTTATTATATAGGAGGTTCAAGAATTTCTGAAGTATGATGGGACTTATAGTAAGGGATTGTTTCGTCTCACTTATATATCTATGGGATACATGCCATATTCACCACCTGTTTCTTATATATGGTGTATATAATTCCAATTAATCACTTTTATAATCATATTAAGGAAAATTTTGGTCATTTACATATCAATTTATGATCTATATTTTACAAGGTAAATGTTCTAAAAGATAAGAAAGTGGTCCGGGATTTTTGTCTCATTTTTTCCTTTTGGGAGACACATGTCATATTTACCAGTTATTTATTCTATGTGGTGTGTTTAATTCCCATTAATTAATTTTATTTTTATTTTACTAAAAATTATTTGTATTTACATATTCATTTTAGGATCATTCTTTTTTTGTGGATTATTGTTTCAATGTTACCAATGTGGTTAGGGGTTTTTGTCTCAATTTTCTTTCTTTGATAGAAATATTATTTTATGAACCAATATTATTTTATGAGGTGTATATGAATCCCCTTTTACATTTAATTTTATGAATTTAATTATTCCCATGAAATTCTAGGTTTCATATAATGTCATTCTTTCATAGTGATTATTATTTAAAAGTTACCAAAGTGTAAGTGGTTTATTTCAGTCTCATCATTATTAGATATTATTTTTGTGTAAGTATCCCATGGGAACATTATGGGATATTTTATCATAAAATCAATGTATTTTCATCCAATGTGTTTATTCATGAAAAGTTACAATTATTTTCACAATTTTTTAATACTTTGGTAATCAAAATGACTTAGAAATATATTTTTTTTCATAGAATATGACTTTATTTTTATCGTTTGTCAAAAATTTATTTTCCATCCAAATCTATGTGTTCTATATATGTTTTCAATAATTTTTTCTCCATTTCAAAATGAATTATTAATTAAATTTTCATCTATTTTCATATTTTTATAAATTATTTGAAAGGAATCATCATGTATTTTTCAAAACAAGGCTCATTTGGCTTCTACAAAAAATGTTACAGAAATATTTATTTTAACATATATAGTATGAATTGGATTTCCCCCATCATGGACGTTATATTCTTTGATGATTCCCATATAATTTTTCAATGTTTATTTTCAAACAAAATGACTTTTAAAATTTTTATTTAAAAAAAATACAATATTGGAATGAATATTTTTTTCAAGAAATATTTTCAAGGATTTTTAAATCTTTCTTTTTAATTTTAAAATATTTTTTTAAATGAAAATGATTTTCAAAATTGTTTATGTTTTAGAAAGTTTTTTCAATGTGTAAGGTATATTTTCCTCTATGAAACACTCAATTGATCTTTTAAAATAATTTTTCATCTAAGAAGAAATCATTTACTATTAATTATGATTTATTAAGGATATGACCCAAGGATTATATTCTTATTCTTTATTTGGACGGTTTGTGTTTATGGAAAAAATATTTTTATAATACCAATTTCTCTTTAGTAGGTTATATATTTGATAAAATGTATTTAAAAACTACTTCTTTTTTCATGATTTATGCTTTGGTGAAATGTGTAACAACCTAGGTACATATAAAATAATTTTTTTCATCTAGCAATTAAATAGTTAGATTCATTATACATATATAATTAAATAAGTGGTATTTATAGAAATTAAAAAATATATAATAATAAAATATTAACAACATCTATGAATGAAAAAAAATTGTGTATCTAATAATTAAAATTATGATATATTTATATCATTGAATAATTAATTTAATTTTTTGAAAATGATAAAAGTTTTGTTATTTTTGTAAAACAAAAATTTTTATTTATAATTTCATAATTAATTTTGTGATTTAAAAGAAAATTTAGTTTCATAAAATATAACGATAAATTAATATTTTATTGTCTTATTATTATAATATAATTTTATGAGGCCTTAATTAATTTTTTAATGTGTTATAAAATGAGTTTTAGTTTTAAAATTGGTATTTTCAAATAAATTATAATTTTAATTGAAAACTAAATTTATCATGTTTATAAAATTATTTTCATAAATTGGAGTTAATTTTTTTAATTCTAATTGTTTAAAAATAGTTGTTTTAATTTTTTGTTATATTTTTTGACTAAAATATTTTATTATGAATTATGAAATACTGTAATTTACGGTATAAGATAAATATATGGATTACTAAAGCATGTATATTATATGGATGATGTAAGTCCATAATATAGAACTATACTTCATTATTTTAAAATATTAATTGATAATTCTCAACACTTTAGTATTCTCGGGCCAAAATAATAAATTAATGAATAAAATAATCAAAAAAACACTCTTTCCCTCCATTATAAATACCACTACTCACCACCTCTTCTAATCACACATAAGATAATTTTAGATTATTTAATTTATACACAATTACATTCTAAAGGATCTTATCCATGTCAAAAAAATTTTGATATCACCAAAATTCCAAAATGAATTTCATTAAGGGGGATCTCAAGGAGAAGAATTCAATAGGTGAAATGATATTTCATTTTATTTTATTCTCTTTTTTAATTTTTTAATTATATACTCACCTCCCCATATCCAGGTGGCAAGAAAACTAAATTATATTACATATAATTTATCATTATTTTGTTTATTTATAAATTCATCATCAAACTTCTCCTATTCTCTCTTTTATTCTAAAAATGAGAACATTGTTTTTTATGTGTCTCCTTACGGCCATCGTGGATGATGCACTTTAATTTTATATTACCACCTTCAAGGAAGGTCCTTAAACCTTTATTATGGACAAATAAGATATTAATATACACATTATAAGCTTTATAATTTTCTAGTACCAATATATAAATATGACATTGAATAAAAATATACAAGTTCACGATGGTTATAAAATCGTCAAAATAAACTATATCATTTTCATTAATGTTTTATCTAATGATTTATCCTTATATTTGAAAAATTGATATATGGTATCATTTATAATTATGGAAATTTATTAATAACTTTTCGTTCCACTTCTGAGTTTTTTATTCTAGTTGACATGAAAATCCATAACAAACCGACAATGGAAATCATGAAAAGAGCATACCTGATACAATGGAAAAAACAAAATATTATTAACAAATGGGTTAACATTTGGTAAAAATGGGGTCATATAAGGAAGAATAAAGATGAGAATAGTTATATAATAAATTATTAATATTTTTTAAACCATTATACATGATTTTTGAACTCTTTTTGAGTAAGATGAACTCGATGTTAGGGACATTACTTTAAAAATCCTATTTTAAAATTCTATTTTTTGAAAATTCAAAATAATGTTTTTATGATGCAATTATTCATGTTTTATGATTTTTTTCCATTCTTGGGAATTGTTTTTGATTATTTATGGGACCTATATCTCTCTCTATAAGGTATTTGGTATGTTTATTTTGGAGGTCAACTGTAATGGTTAATCCAAAAGTAAATGTGATTGTTTCACCATACGGTAGTCATGAGGGTTACATAATAATGTAACCTTAAGGGTTACAATGAAAGGTATCACTGAGGGTTACCAATCATATGGTAGTCATTAGGGTTACAATATTAAGTATTTAATTCCCCAAGACACCTATATGGTTTTATTTGTGTTTTCAATGTTTTTGGAATATTTCATATTTTTAGAAAGTGAGTATATGATACTCTAAGTGTAAGAAGAACATCTTTTGAAACTTATTTCAAATTTTTATAATAATTAATAGACTAATGGTTCCTCTCCCATTTATTTCCCTTAATAAACATTTTTTTATCATCCCACATTTTTAAATTTTTCCATAGGGTTTAAGGATTTGTAAGATAAAAGAAGAATCCAAGATGAACATCATGAAAAAAATTCATGAAATGAACTCACATTTTATTTAAAACTTTTTTATTACAGAAGTAATAGATACTCTTTAGTAGTATCCAATTTTTAATCTTGTAAATTGATATGTATTATAACATAATTCAATAAAAACCTAAACTGAAAAGATCTTTGGAAATATAATAAGTGTATTCTAGTTGAATTAACTAGATTATGTAATGTTTATGGTAAGGTCCTTATAGTTGGTATCATAGTATAGTTTAGGTAAATTTTGGGGTTAGAAAGAAGTTAATATAATTTTATAAATTAGTTTTAATCTATGGTTAATTCTAGATTATATATAATTTTAAGATTACCATGATGCTTCATCTAAGATATGTCCTTTCATAACTGATTTCCATTGATGACATTGTGAAGCTGAAGTATGAAGGCACTAAGATGATGATATATTTCGATATTTACAACATGGAATGGTGGGAATTAGAAACAACTTGTTTTTTAAAATGAGTTTTTTAGTTGACGTAAGCTATAAATGGATAAGGAATCCATTCAAGCCCTAGTAGTGGAAACATTTTTTTTAGTGGATATTCTAACCTAGTGGTTGATAAATGGTGGATTAAATCCCTTGTAAAGATAATTGATGTCATGAGTTGTTTAGATAATCAAAATTTAAGTCTTTATGCTTACTGTTTTGGTATTTAAGTTGACTGGGGGTTCTCAATGGTCAAAAATATCTGAGATAGATAGGATATTGAAGCATTGGAATGTGAATAATTCAAGAATTTTTTCCATGAAAAATATTTTCCTAAGGTGGTTCAACTGATGATAGAAAATAAAATAAATTAATTGGAATAAAGGAAGCTAGATTTAGTGTTAATTTATTAATAAAACAACACATAATTTGAAAGTTATGCTCCAAATTTTATCCAGGATCTTGATAGTAAACTCAATAATTTTTTATCAATATTAATTCCAGGATACTGAAGTGATTTGGCCTCCCATGAATTCAAAAGTTATGGGAATGTTTTTTTCATGTTCCGTGTGAATAAATATGTAGTTTTTAAATGATCATGTATACTTTTATAAAAACAACAAGAAGTTTCCTAGATGGAAAGTAATGAGTAATATCCAATAAAAGAAATATGAAGGTATGGAAAACAGGTTTTTAGTTTCTGGGAAGTGTGGAAAAAATAATCACAGTGAATTCTTTAACATATCCTAGAAGTTTTTTTGTGGTATTTTTGAACATATTCCTAGAAACTTCAATGAATAATATATTAGTGATGGTATTTTTAATTATGATAAGGAATATATAAAGTGTTTTAAATGTGATTAGATTGGTTATTATACGAATATCTTCCCAAAGAATGATCAAAATGATGGAAAGTAGCCAGATTATAAGTAGAAAGGTGTAGTGAAATCCTTAGTGACTACATAGGTAGATGTTGGGCCATCCAATTAAGTGGTATTAGGTACATTTTCTTACTCATGTTTTTTTATTGTCTTATTTGTAATGGGGTATACATATTTTTTATTTCTAAATAATTTACTCGAAAATCGGAAATTTCACCTCAAAAAATGAAACAAGAGAATATTGTTAAAACACCTGAGGAGAATATTAAGGTGAAATAACATTATAATAATATTTCAATTTTTTTCCATGTAATTACATTAACTATAAAAAGTGTTTTTACCCTAATTATAGTTTTCTGTTATTTTTTCTATGGAATGGATTTCTTTTTATCATTCTAATAATAACTCTAAACCCAAATAATTTTTTTTTCAGAAAACAATTTAGTTTTTATACAAGAATGAACCTATACCATTGATAATATATTAGGAACCTCAGAAACTTTTAAAATAAGTAAATTAATCTTATCTTGCACATATTGTTGAAAATAGGGGAACTATTTAGATTAATGACATGCTAGTGGAAAATTAACTCTAGGATGTTTTTCTTGATGAGTAGGTTGGTGTAATACCGAATCAAGAAGTCGAATTTACAATTGACTTAGTTCATGATGCATTCAAATCCCATTATGGAATGTCTTAAGTGGAACTTATAGAATTTAAAAATAAGTCATAGTGTTTGATTGAATAACATTACATTTAAGAATAAGTTTCCATTTACTCATATAAATGACATTATTGAATAGATCAAGGGAGCTCATTACTTTTAAAAGATTTAGTTGAGATCCGTGCACCATCAGTTGAATGTGTAGGATTAAATTCTAGAAACAATATTCCAAACTAGATATGGGAATTATTAGTTTTTTGTTATGCCCTTTTATTTGAAAAATACCCTTTTTATATTTATAGATCTTATAAATATATTCTTTTATGAATATTTGGTTACGTTTTTTTGGTTTTTATTAATGATATTATAGTGTTTTAAAATTGTTATGAGGATCATGAAAAACATAAAAGTATTATTCTAAAATCACACAAATAAAATTATATATACTGGAAAATTAGAAGAAAAAAAATTTGGTTGAAATAGATTTATTTTCTTGGATACATTGAAAAGAATTATAGCTTAAAATTTAATCTTGCCAAAGCATATTGGTTAATGAATGAAGAGGACCTAAAAATGCTACTGAGATTCATAGTTTTCTTGGATTATTAGTCTATTATGGAAGGTTAGTTAAGAACATTGAACTATTAACTAAACCACAAAATATTTTAACCCAAATAGGGGTTAAATTTATTTGGATAAAAGAATCTGATGTTTTTTTGAACTTAAGATGAGATTATTGAATGATCCAGTTTTGGCCCTACCTTTCATAATTTGTGTTTTTTTCATCTATAATTATGCTTCATTGAGGTGATTTGGTTGTTTTCTGATAAAGAATGATCAGGAGATTTCTTAGGCTTCAAGACAACAGAAACCCCATGAGTTAAATTATCCTACCAATGACTTGGAATTAGATACTATTATTTTTCCTTTAAAAATTTAGAGGAATCATTTATATGGATCCAAATATGAAATATATACTGACCATAAAAGTTTAATGTATATGATTACTAAAAAATAATTGAACATGAGGTAGAGAAGATGGTTGGAACATATAAAGGATTATTATTTTAGGATCAATTTCCATCCGAAAAAACCAAACAAAGTATTGGATGCCTTGAGTTGAAAAAATAATTCTACATTAACAACGTTACATATTGAACATTGACCCTTTGTTAATTATTTGATTAATTTCTATTTGGATGTTATTGATGTAGGAGATTCATCTTTTTTTAGGTTTCAGTGCAGTTATCTCCCTCAGAATGAATTAAGCAAATGTAGAAGGAAGACCATGAGTTATAGAACAAGTTAAAATTTGTGAAAAAAAGATGTGTTTATAGATTTTAACATTGATAATGTTTAGTTTTGATTTTTGGAAAGAGATTATGTGTGAATTATGACTCACAATTGAAGAAAGAGTAATTAACTGATGCTCCTATTCCTCAATTTTTAGTTCATTCTAGAAGCACTAAGATGTACAAAGTCATTTGAGAGTGTTACTTGTGGGATGAAATGAAAATATAAATTTCTGATTTTACCAAAAAATGTTTGAATGGTCAACTAGTTAAAGTAGAGAGGCAACTACCAAAGGGTATTCTCTAACCTTTGTCAATGCTATAGTGAAAATGGGAAGACATATCGATTGACTACATGGTGGAACTTCCAAAAAAATCTCATGGTAACAATGTGATATGGGTTATTTTTGATCAACTGAATAAATATGTATATTTTTTATTATTAGATATAAAATATAATTAGATCATATTTCATGATAGTTCCATAAAGAGATAGTAAAATTACATGAAGTTCTTCTCTCTATTGTATTTGACTTTGATCCCATGTTCACTTATAGATTTTGGAAAGGTCTTCATAAGTCATTGGGAACTGAATTAAATTTTAGCATAGTATTTCAACATCAATATGAAGAAAAGTTGTAGATAATTATTCTGAAATTGGAGGATATTCTTTGAACTTGTTCATTGTATTACCAAGGAAGTTGGGATCAAAATCTTACTTTATTTTTTTTATAATAACAATTTCCATTCCAGTATACATATTGAACCTTTTGAGAAATTTTATGGAAAGAGGTGTCAAACTCCAGTATTTTAGGATGAATTTGAAGAAATTAATTTTATGGGAACATAATTAGTAGAGGAAATGGTTGAGAAATAAATATAATCCAGCAATATATGATGACAACTCAGAGCAGGCAGAAAAGTTATATAGATAACCAGGGTAAGGATCGTTATTTCAAGTTAGGTGATCATGTCTTTCTCAGTGTTTTTCCATGTAAAAGTGTGAAGTGTTTTGGAAATAAGGGAAATTTGAGTCCATATTTCATTGGACAGTATGAAATCCTAGAGAAATTTGGACCAGTTTCCTACGAATTAGATTTGTTTATGAGTTTTTCATAGGTACATAATTTTTTTCATATTTCAATGTTGAGAAATTATGTCCCAAATCCATATCATGTTTTGAGCATACAAGTAGTTCAATTGTAAGAGAACCTTTCTTATGAATAAAATCAAGCTCATTTTTTGATCATAAAGAGATAGTATTTTGGAATAATATAATTCACCAGCTTGTGGTTTTCTGAAGAAACCACATTATTGAATAAGAAAGTATGGGAATCTAAAAATGTTATAAGGGAAAGGTATCCTTACTTTTTAAATAAGTGAGTAACTTTTTTTGAGGAAACAATTTCCAAAATGGTAGGGGGATGTAACAACACAAGTACATATAAATTAATTTATTTTCATTTGAAACTTAAAATGTTAAAACCATTATAAATGTATAATGAAATAAGTAGTACTTATAGAAATTAAGGAATCTATACTAATAGAATATTTTCCTCACCTATAAAAATATAAATAAAATTTATGTATCTTGAAAGTAAAAATATGATATATTTATATAAAGAAATAAGTAAATAAATATTTTGAAAATGATAAATTAATTGTTAGTATTTTTTGTAAAACATAAATATTTATTTATAATTTAATTATTATTTTAATGATTTTAGATAAAATTTATTTCCATAAAATATTTTCATAAAATATTTTTTTATTGTCTTATGATTATAGGATAATTTTATGAGACCTTAATTAATTTTTTAAAATATTATAAAATCAGTTATAGTTAAAAATACGTTTTTTTAAAATAAATTATGATTTTAATTAAAAATTAAATTTCTCAAATTTATAAAAATATTTCCAAAAAATGGAAGAAAATTAAAAAATTTACACATTTGTAAATTGATGGGGTTTAATTTTGGGATTTCTATAAAATACTTGAATTGTTTTGGGAATAGTGAAAGACGGTAATTTAGAGTATAAGCTAAATACATGAATATTTGAGTCCTGGGTGATGTATTGCTAATTTAATTACATAATATTGAACTATAATTAATTATTTTTATATATTTATTGAATATTATAGAACTATTCATATTCATGAGCCAAAATAATAATCTATGGAATAAAACAATCAAAAAACACTTCTCTTTTCCACTATAAATACCACATCTCGCCACCTCTTCTCCTCACACAAAAAAGCCTTATAAAATGTTTAGTTTCTACCCAATTCCACTACCAAGAATCTTACCCACATCCAAGACCATATATTATCACCAGAATTCTAAAACCATGTCCCTTAAAGAGGTTCTCAAGGAGAAGAATTCTAGTGGTAAAAAAATCATTCATTTTCTATTATTTTCTTTTTAATTCATTTTCTTTTCTTATTCTATACTCACTCCCCATATATAAGTAGAATTAAAACTATATTATATTATATATATTTTAATTTTATCACATTTATGGAAAAATTCATCATCAAACTCCATACCATCTCATTTTTTTCTAAAAATTATAAAATCATCTACGATGTGCCGATTTATAGTCATCAGGGACGATACACTTTAATTTTCCATTACCACCTTCATGGATAATCATGAAACTATTTTTATGGTTAAATAATATTTCCTTATAAAAATTATAAGTTATATAAATTCCAATAACCAATATATAAATATGATAGTAAGTAAAATTATATAAGTTCTTGAGAGTCATAAAAATCCTAAAATAAACTAAATCATTATCATTAATGTTTTATCTAATGATTTATCCTCAAATCATAAAAAATAATATATGGTACAATTTAAAATTATGGAATAATTTAAATACCATTTAATTAAACTTATATAGTTTTCTTCTATTTGACAAGAAAATCCATAACAAACCAGTAATGGAAATCATGAAATGAACGCACTTGAAACAATAGAAATAACAAAATATTACAAATAAATAAGCAGAAAGTTATTATAATATGGTTATATAATGTAGTAAAATCACGTTTATAGTTAATTAATAAATTAATAAAACTCTTTAAACCATTATACATGAGTTTTTAACGCATTTTAATTAAGATGGACTCAGGGTAAGATACTTTTCTTTAAAAATCCTCTTTTAAAATTCCATTTCTACGAAATTCAAAACAATGATTATATAATGAAAGTATTCATGTTTTATGATTATTTTAGGGTTCTTTTTCATTATTCATGATGATTTTTGGGGCCTATATCTCCCTTAAATTCATTGGTTTTTTTATGTTGGATTTCATCCATAATGGTTACTCCATGTGTAATTGTGATACTTACACCATAAAGTAATCGTGGGGTTACATCATAAGGTAGCCCAAAGGGTTGAATTGTAAGGTAGTCATAAGAGTTAAAAATTATATGGTATTCATGAGGGATTAAATATTAAGTAATTAATACCCACAATTACCTATATAGTTTTATTAATGTTTTAAAAAATTAAGTATATGATACTTTAAGAGGGTGAAGTATATCTTGTGAAAATGATTTCATATTTTTATAAGAATTGATGGACTAACAGTTCAATTCTCATTTATATCCCTTAATGACTAGTTTGTTCTCATCACATGATTTTAAATGTTTCTTATGGGGTTTATGTATCGGTAAGATAAAATAAGAAGCAAAGATGATTATCATTAAAAACATTCATAAAATGAACTCATGATTAATTAAAAACTTTTGTATTATAGAAGAAATTGATTATTTTTATTAGTATCCACATTTCATGCATTTGTATTGATATGTATTATGTTATTGTTCTACAAAAAATGGAATTGAAAAGATATTTGGGAAGGTAATATATGTATTTTAGTTGAATTAGCTAGATTATGTAATGTTTAAGTATGGGTCCATATAAAATGGCTATGAAAACAATTTTATCCATAAGTTCTATTATGATGAAATTTTTATGAAACTAATTTCTTTTCATATGTTATGATATGATGAATATTTTGTGTTCTTGTGGCACACAAACATATAATATTCATTTTTTATGGTTGGGGCTATATATTACTATAATGAATTGATTAATGATTGATATCTTGTCAGATAAAAAATACTAGAATGGGGAGTGAACCTAGTTCATTAAGGTACCCTATCCACTATGATAGACTTGGTAGAAAACCATGATTACTACATGGGTTTGGGAAGTGAACTCATTCAATTATGCATGTTTTGGAAATTATCCTTGATAGCAAATTAAATGATTTTATTTTCTTATGTGTGTGACACAAATATCTATCTTAGGCCAATGTTATGCTCTTATGGTTCATGTTATTTTATTCCTTTATAATTATCGTCTTATAATAAACAAATATTTATTCCATGACACTAATTTATGATCTCGAATTAACACGTTATAGTTTTCAAATGTTATTCTCAAGTTCTCATATAGCTATTCTCATTGTATGTAAATATCTCCCATGTTTACCCTTATTATGTATCTAAGCTCACCATTTCCTTTGTTTCCTTTCCCTTAGTAATAATTAAAGTTATGATGAATTATATGTATAGGAATGGTGATATGTATAAAGAACAAAATGGGATATAATATAGGTCACATGTAGAAAAGTTGTTTATGTGTCCATGTTTCTATAGAAACTATACCTTAATGATCCTCATAAATTCTTTGTGTAATGTAATGAATATTCATATAAAAATATGTTATAATTATTTATAAGAAGTCTGGGTCATTATATTCAATTTTCTCATAACTCATACAAATCTTATATAAGATTCAATCGAGTCTAAAATATCATGTCTCAACATCCACTATTGTCATACTAATTAATTAAAATAATTTAAATCAAAACAATTATTGTAATAATATATCCCAACTTGTTAGTTTTTCTAACGATTTCATAATTGTATACAACCAGATGTATTCTACTCTCGACACACACCTAAGATTATTCCAAGAAAAGTCAAAAAATTATAAACCTAAATTGAAGGCCAATTTAACCCAAATTAATCATAAACTCTTTGGAATATCACTGAGAAACATACCTTATGAAAAAAAGGCAACTTATAACTAGATTTCAGTGTCTCGGGGCACACTCTATGAGACTCACACAAAATTCCCATAAACTAATGAAAAATTCACCAAGCTCTGGATATATCATCACCAAAACATATCCTTTTTCGACAAAAAAATTAAATGGATGTTAATGGCGGATCCTAAATTGAAAAAGAAGGAATAAATCACCTTAAATTTTTGCAAATAATGTGCCAAAATCCATCCCCCGCCATGGGGATTTTAATGGATGAATAGGGAAGGGATTTTGGTGAAAATGGCTTCTCTCAACACCCCAAACCCCATAAAACCAAAATG
Source organism: Viscum album (assembly GCA_963277665.1). Lineage (NCBI taxonomy): Eukaryota > Viridiplantae > Streptophyta > Magnoliopsida > Santalales > Viscaceae > Viscum > Viscum album. The sequence continues at coordinate 1,824,268,325 of OY728150.1, read as the reverse complement.
AAATCTATAAAAAAATATCAAAAATGACCATGTTAAAATAAACTTCTAGTTTCTCCATCAGTATGTAGGTGGAACACTGGATAGATGATCCAAGGCCACTAAAAAGCTGATTTTGTCCATCCCATCAGAAAGCTGGTTAGTACTGTAATTTTCCAGCACCCCTCTGGCCACCCCCCAACCTCCTATTTTTTCACCTAGGCATATCCAACACCAAACCAAACCTCATACTCATAAAATATTGTCTTTTCAGTGGGTCTCAAACTTTATAATTCAACTCAGAAACATGATTCAAAATTCTTCATGACAACTAATTCAATATTCATACTCCTCAAAAAATGAACTAAAATCCAAAGGGTGTTACACCCTAATTATTCTATAGGTATTTATTTATATATTTTAAAACTATATCAAGAAAATAATGAAATTTAGGTCTTTTTATAATGTTTTTAGTAGTCTTATAAGAAAGAATATGTCCACCATTTACACTACATCATGCTTCCTTTGGTCAGGGGACTATCCAAATTTCCCAACATAAAAAAATTTCTTAAAAAATTTGATACCAGCCCAGATGTTACTTCATTAATATTTTAATTCCAAAATATTTTAGTTTATAAAAATATGTAGTGGTTTATTACCTCTTTAAAAAATACAACTATAAACTACGATATAATCTTCTTCCTTTTTTGACCAATCAACGCACCAAAATCCCTTTGATACCCACTATGTAAAGGTTTATAAAAAAATTTCATCGTTAAAAAGATCGTTTTTTAATTTATATATTATGATAGATAGAAACTTCCAAAAATAGACTCTTCTTAGAACCTGGAGACACTCAATCAAACCATCTATCTAAAAACTAAACACAATGAAATGTACTAAACCAAAGTGGGGTATTTATGTCAAGTTGAATTTATCTCCAAAATGAACTCTTTATATATCTCTATATTTTTTATAACCAAAAATTAATACATGGAAAAATAATAGAAATATCTATCCCTCTATGTTTTATAAGTCACAAACCATTTTCATCCTAAAAACTCAAATTAAAAAAATGAATTAAACACCCTAAAATTTAAAACCATGATTAAGAGTGAATATAATAATACCATTATTCTTAATATTTTTACTTAATATACTCCCACCAAGGGGTATATTCATGAAAATTATGGTAAAAAAATTTAATTCCCTTCTTGTTACTCATTTTCATCTCATTCTTGTTCAATTTCCCCTTAACTTTTTCTTTTCAGTATTTTTGAGGACTAGGATTTAAGGGTTTAGCCATTTGTTGGTGAAACCCTTGATTTCTATTGGGGATTTTATTATAAGAGTATATAAGATATAAATTTTATTCTAACACAACTTGATATAGGTTTTTCATTTATACATGACTACCTGGTAAGTGTTCTTCAAATGAAAACATTTACACACTCTTTAGATGTTTTCTTAATTTTAAAAAATGATTATTTAAATAATTTAGGTGTTATAGAAAAACACCCATGAATAAAAAGTTTAGTAATTAATTTTATAACACCAAAAGTTAATTTTATATTCATTTATCTTATTAATTTTTTCAATCCCTATTTGGATTATTAAATTAATTGTAATAAATTGACAAAATAAATTTTATTTTTATGGATTTGATTGGTTTTTAAAATTTACCTCTCACATGGAGATTTTAATTTATATGGTAATAAATTGAATTAGATGTATTAAAATTGTTAATGGGTATTTTTTGGTTCAATTAAAATATTTTCATGTAAATTTTAATTATTAAAAATTTGAATATGGGTGTTATTTCCTAGAATTTTTTTGGTATTTTGATGATTTTTTCATGAACCTTTATTAAAATATATCTTAATATTTTTAATAAAATTTAATTTTTTTTATTGTGATAAATTAAAAATCCATCTTTGGCGGGTGGTTTCAACTTTTAAATACTATTTGGTTTTTTAAAATTTTGTGGTTCATTAAAAGAAAACATCCCACATTAAGTTGCCCAAGATGAATTGTTGAAGGATCCAATGGTGAACACTTGGTATTCCTTGCATGTAGGTTGAACTGTGTTCCTATAAGTAACATCTCAAGTCATGATAGTTATAGTGAGTCCTTGATAGGGTCTTAACTGGGTGTTTTTCCATTATAGTGATCATTGTTTCCTTATGTTCATTAATTTACTATATTATGCAGATTCTCCCCTATTTTTTACTATTTGGAATCTAATCCTTAAAATAAATTTGCTCAATATTCTCAAAATATTATAAAAAATATATTTCATGTCATGGTTTTAACATCATTAATTTAACAACAAACATTAAAACTATTTCTTCTGGTTTTTTCACATCATTTTTTAAAAATAAAAAATAAAATCATGAGTTTTAATATATAATTTTGAAAAAAAGATTTCATAACCTTTTCCATGGGGATTTTTTAAAATACTTTTTCAAAAACAGATGTTAAGATAAAATTTTAAATCATCAAAAAGTTATATTTTTATTTTTGCAAGTATACATTCTAATTTTCAAATTATTACCTAAAATTTATAATACCACATTACACATTTTCAGGCATGATATATATGTTTTCAATATCAAACTTTATTCATTTCAGATCTACTATTTTGATTTCCATCACTGCTCCACTTGTTCTTTATCTAGAAATTTTGATTTGGTATTTATAATTATTCTCATGTTATTTAATTTTTTTAAGATTAGTTTTATTAATCAATATACTAGTTCATTATTATTTTTTTTATGTTGAAGAATAATTTTTCATATCAACTTAAAAATATGAAGAAAATTGGTGATATTTAAAACCCAAATACTAAAATACCTTAAATGTTGCATCTTTGGTTGATTCGTGAGTTCTTCCTTCAAAAGAAAATTAATTCTATGGAAACTAAAATAATAATGGATTTTTTTTTGAATTTTTTTTAATTGTTTATGATTTCATTTGGTTTCTATAAATTTTACTTTATTAGAATTTTATTTAAATTAAAAGGAGTAATTTACATTGATTTATTTAAAAAATAGACGCATTTCGTACCATTTATTAAATAAATTCAATTAAATTTAATAATAAATAGATATTTTAACTTTTATTTTAATAACCTATATAAAAAATATATTTATGACATCACTTACATTAACATCACCTAAACATACATTGTTAAACACCTATTTTTAAACTAGGTCCATGTTAATAACCAAATTATTTACAAATAAAATTGGTGGGATTCAAGCTAATGATTTTAAACATATTTTTATTTATTGTAAAAAATCTTACATAAATCATCTTAAAAATATATATGTGAGATTAATCGGTTTACTTATATATGGTAATTTTGTGACTTATAAGGGTAAACCTATTGATTATGTTAACATACTCACCCCTACTTGTGTACTCTAACGCACATATAGTTTTCATTTTTATTATTGAATTGTAACATACCATTTGTAATTGATTTTATTACTGATTAAATTATTGAGTCATCCATTTCCATTAAGGATCACAATTTTTTTAATATATTCTGAATAACTACATTTTGAGAAGAGTTGTTGGAAATTTAAAACTTCTTATTTGGTTTTCTTTTTAGTTTTTTTTATTTTAAAAAAATATTTATAATCATTAGATTATTATAAAATTTATGTAAAGTGATTATTTTAATTATAAATTTCTTGAATCTCATTTAGATGTCCCTTTTTGTTAAAATTATATAATTATTGTCAATTAAAATTTTGAAATGAAGTATTTGGTGGAAAATAATTCATAAAAAATTGGTTTTAACCCAAATCACTTCTCAGAGGCTTCAAGAGATTTGGTGAAATACACCCAAGTTCAATGAAAATATATTTTATGTTTGTGTTAATATAGGTTGGGTCTTTAGAAAGGTAATTAAAGTAATATTTGTGATGTGAGTTGGTAATAGACATGTATATAGGAATTTAGTAACTCAAAATGTTCCTATAAAAATGACTTATCACCATCATTATAATGAGACATGAGTTAGCAAGGAATCATGGTTTGAGTATAATATACCACAATAATAACATAAGTACACCAACATGCATATGATTTCATGTTTTTGAATTGATAATTAAATATTTTTTTTTAATACTGAGAAAATTTATATATTTTTTGTTTGATTTGTGATCAATAATAATTATTTATTATTTCCATAAATAGTTATTAGTGCTGAAATAAAATATTGAACTAATAAAGAATTTAATTTTTTTTCTGGTTTACCATGTACTAAAATTAAATATTTCATTTTTATAAATTCTTATAAATTATTCTTTGAAAAATTTCTAGGGTATCATTAATATGAAATCTTTTTAACATTTAAGAAAAATATTTTACAAAAAAATTGAAAAATTAGATTTATTTTTTCTACAAATTTTTTTCCTCCATTTTATATGGATTAATGGATAAAATTATGTGGGGGTTTTAAAATCTAATAAATGATTAAATAAAATTAACTAATTTTCTAATGTTTTATAAATCATATTTTGGTATGTTGAATGATTATAATCAATTATATATAAATATATTTTTTGATTAGACTCAATGATAATAAGAAAAACATTACTACATCACATTTATGTAATTTATTGGCATTTATTTAGACTTATAAAATATAATTATAACAATTTTATTTTATTTTTAGATTTAATATTGGAAATGTGATATATTGGGTTGTTTGACGATGTTATGTAAATATAATTTGTTAAAGAATTTACCCTTTGTTTTTATTTTATAAAGCTCTATAATTCCTAACATAAATGAACTCAAATAGTTTTGTTAGGGCTTTTAAATTCATGAAATGTTTTACATTTTATATCCCTTCACTGTTAGTTTTAAATTTCATATAAATTAGTAGTGATATTATTATTAAGTTTATGAAAATTTTATTATAATTATGTTAAATATGGCAAGTCTTCGACCAATTTAAAAGTAAAAAAACAACTATATCAGAATGATTAAATAATTTCTTAGGTTGGAAAAGTAATTGGTAAGATATTATCAAAAAACATTTTAATCAATGTCATTATTTTATGTAAGATTTTAATATTAGGGTTTGAAAATAATTTTATATATATAAAATTCTTAGTGACTATATTAAACCATATTATCCTTATTTTTGTAGTGAAAACATTAAAAATGTAAATATGTAATGTTATAAACAATATTATTTGGTTTCCTGATGTTTTTGAAATATTATCATAGGAAAATAGTTTATTGGGAATTTTTTATGTTTACATATATTGTTAATATATTTTATATATTTTATCTTAAAAAATAATACAATATTATTTATATTTAATAGTTTTAAATTTTTTTGAAAAATATAATTTTGAATTTATATATTTTAGTGGTGTTTTAAAATTTTGAAGTAATAGATTATATAAAATGGAATTAGGTTCACTGGTGAAGGTTTATGTGTTATTTTTATCATATTAGACTAGAATGTAATGTTTTCAAGAAGATAAATATTTAAAATCTTGATAAGGTAAATTTATTTGTTACTAAATAAATTAGAGAAATAATTTAAGAATGACCATTATTTAAATTGAGAATTTTATTTTTTGGGAATTGAATTTTTAAAAAATGATAAATTATAAAAAAATTAATTTAATATTTCCATGATTATGGTTTTAAAATTTTTTTAGGGGTGTTTTGTAAAAACATGATTATATTTTTAAATCGTCATAATTTTATTTTTGAAGTAATTTGAAAACAAGTAAACTATAACTTGTTTATTTATTAAAAAAAATATTTGAGTAACTAATTAAAATGAAACTAAAATATATTGGAATTAAAATAGATTTAAAAATGATGTATTTTTATATTTCTCAATATATTTCTAAAACTTGTCTAAAAGTTTAGATTGAGAAAAAACATGTTTTTATTACTTTTTTTAATATAAAATTATATAAAGTAGATTTAACCATTTTGGGATATATGTTTTAGTGAACAGTAATTATAATTATGTAAAAAAATTATATTAATTTTTTTTCATTTCAATCCTAGTTGGTTTAATTGGGAAGCTTTTATTAAATTAAAGTTTAGGTTTAATAGTGGGAGGAGGTTTTGTTTTAGTTGGGATAAAATTCAAATATCATGTTTCTTGAGTTTTTATGATCTCATTATATAAGGAAAAAAATATAATTGTTCTCATAATGTGTAATTATGTGTTATATTCCAATTTTAAGAGGATAATTTATTTAAATCGAGGATGTATTAGATGGATTGAGAAATTATTTTGAAAATTAGTGTTTAAAGGTGTCAAATTAGTCTAAATTATGGACATAATAAAATTGTATAGATTTTGGTGATTTTAGAATCCAAAAATTTTATCCAAGTTGTGGTTAATTATCATTATGGTTGGAATTTATTTAGTGCTTAAATTCAATTTTTTTGGTTAAAACAAATAGATTTTATTTTATGGTGATTTTTGGATTAGTTTAAATTGTAATGGGTAGGTGTTAGATGAAATAAATTTTTTAAGATGAGATATATTACTATTACGAGGGTATCTTTGATTCATAATTGGGTTTAAAATATTTAATAAAATATAAAATGCCAAGATGAATACATTTTCTTAGGAGTTTCTAGAAATTAGATGTAAATTATGGAGATTGATATTGGTTTTTGGACATTAAATATTAATTATTTAAGTGATGTGATAGATATAGAAATAAATTTCAATAATCTTTGTGAATATAGATTATAATGGATTAATTGTTTATTAAATATATTTCTAAAAAACTTTAAGGGTCTCGAAGATGTTTTGGGGGAATAATTAATTATTTTTTCATCATCATAGTATGTTTATCTAGTATATGATTTTCAATAAAGGGTGTGTGGTTATGTATATTATTTTTAAAACCATATTTGGTGGGATATTAAAATTCACATAATTAGATAACCATTCATACTAAGTAGGATTAGTGAGAGATATAGGGAAAAGTTAGGATTTGTGTGTTTATTATATCCTAGATATATAAAATCAATTCTAAAGGAATATCCTACAACACCAGGTAATAATTAAAATTATAAAATATTTTTTCAAGTAAAAAATAAGTTTAGATGGATCCTTATTTGTGATTAAATCCTAGTTCATATCAAGAAGAGCTATAACTACCTATTTGTACCAATTATGTGAATTTGTTCTAGTTCCTCGCCCCATATCCACGGTGAGATAATTGTTCAATTTTTTATATATATATTATGAGTTTTATTTTTTATCTAATCAATATATGAATTAGTTTTTGACATTGTAATTGTATTTAAAAGTACTCAATATAGGATATATTCTCATTTTTAAGAGTGTGTTAGAAACATTTTCTGCCCGTTTTTTAACCAAAGTATGTAAGATTATAAAACTGTTATATTGGTGAATATTTATATGGATTATGACCTTAATGGGACAATGGAATTTTTTTAATTGATTATGATAACCCCCCTTTCAAGGGATGAGGAGGAACCCTTACAAGGCCCATAGTATTAGAGATTGAATGACCTGCAGGTCTTAGAGGAAATATCTAGACTATAACTACATAGAACTACTCCACCCCAGCACTTGATTTATGATATTTGTTCTCCACCTTCGCATGGTTGTTTGGTTAGGATTCCCATGCATGCAAAGTCTAGTCTTTATGGCTATTCAATACCCTCTCTTTCTTCCAAGTATGTTTATCTTATGCTCTAGTGAATATGCATGCTCAAAATCCTCATTTAGAGTCTTATTTATCTAGAGTTTTCCAGGTACATTAAGCAAAATTTCATGTGGCCCAAAAGCATTGGGTCATCTCAAAGGCCTTGATGTGTTCTGAAGGCCTTGTGGTGGCACTGAATCTTTACTATCATGAAGGCATTGGGTGTCCCGAAGGCCTTAAAGGACCTGGGGACCAAACTGGTGGCCCAAAAGCCAAAACTGATGAAGAGTTCTGGATGCTACCATATTGAATAGTACCTGCTACAGTGTCTTTTATAGCGAATGAAATTGAATAGTTATTATCTCAATATTAAGGACATGTTTTACTGACTATGTAATCTAACCATGTTAGTCTGTGAATTTTCAAAAATTTCAATTTTTAAAATATTTTTTTCTAGATATAATTTAATTAAAGGATTGTTTTGTTTTTTCAATTATAAAGTGATAAGTTTTCTTATTTGATTTGGTATATGTATTTTTTTTATTTTAATTAGGTTTTTATGTTAAAAGAGATATTATTATTATGTTAAAAGTATTAAAACTGTAAAATTCCAACCACCCATCCTCACCCTCATCCCATTTTTTGGTGTCAACAGACAAGGAAGCCATGTAGACCCCCCATTATTTTCTAATTATTTTATATTATACAATCATTAAGTGAGAAACTCATAGTAGGGATGTTAATTTTTATTATTTATAACTTCTTATTCCACTCCAAATTCTCTTTCATTTTTATCTACCCAGATTAGTGAGTTATTTTCTATATTTTTAAGGATTCAAATTTGGGGGCTTCAATAAAGCATTACGAAATCCTCAATTATGATATGATGTTTTATTGTAATAGTTTAAATAACCATTATTCTCTAGGATACTGGTAAACTAAATCATAAAACATTAATAGGGACATGATAATATCATTTATCAAGATACTTTATAATATAGGATTTTGTTGTTATTATCAAGTGGAACATTATAATAATTTCATTCTATTAAAATTGAATATGATATGTGATATCTCGTATTGAATTTTCCAATTCATTCAAAGGATGTTTTTAAAATTTCTAATGATATCATTATAGAAAATTTAATGATTTATAAACATTTCATAATGAATTTTTAAATATTAAAAAATCATTTTGAAAAATTCATTGTATTCTATAAAATGTTATAATGTCGTAGTGTTAATCAAATTTTTATATATTAACTTTTAACAAAAGATAATCTAAGTTAAATCTTATATTATTTTATTAAACCAGCGGTGATGATATCATAGTGTGAGACATATCATAGTTCGGTTTATCTTTATTTCAATATCTAATTTGATAGAGTATATAACATTGCATTGATATTATGAATAATCTCACTGATAATTATTCTAACTGATCAAATTTCCTATTAATACATTCAAAAGTGGGAGTCAATTAGCTGGAACTGGGAAATAATGCTTAAAAACAATTTAAAACACTAAATTTCAATAAATAGAATGTTATATTCCTTATATTTCGTGTATTTAATTAAAAATATCATGGTTAGATAATTTGGAAAAGGTTTTGGTGGTTGTTTTTCACCTAATGGATATCTATTTTCCCCTAAAACCCTTATTATTTGTATTATATATACTTTTATGATGATGATTTTGAATAAAAAGTTTGATTATAATAAAAAGATGGAGAGAAATATTAATATATAAAATGTTATAAATATATTTTCAGTCATATTAAGTGGATGGATGACATAGAAAATCCATGTCATTCATTGATGTATAAAAATAGTGTTATAAGATAAAACTTTCTATGAAATGCCTTGGTTGAATATTTTAAAACATGGGTAACACTTTAATGTTATGTAACTTGTGAAAAAATTTGTTGATTTGAAATAAAATAGAAAACATATTTCCCCTCAAAAACATATCATCAGCATCTTATCCACTTCCATGACTCATTCTTTTAATTTAAATAGATAATTCAATAAAAATATCAAGATAAAGAGCTATATATATGGAAATATATGAATATCTAAATAAATTTTAATAAAATTGATAATGTGGAAAAAATAAGACCACTCAACATTATACCACAAATAGTTTTATGAGATTGTGTTGCTCGCAACATGCTTCGGTTTATAATTCAAAAATAAGGGATCGTAATGCTTCATCATTATAAAGATAAAGATATGTGTGTTACTATTAAAAATTTAGCCTTTTAGTTTTCATTGGATAGAGGTAAAGAGATGATTTTTCTTTTTAATAGAATATGGATAGAAATAAAAGATACCATTATTTTATTACCCAAGATAGAATAAAAACATAATGTTGTCTTAATGGATGAATTATATTTTTATTCAACAACATGTGTACAGACAAATGGTATGCTAACATCCATGATATTAGGAATTTTATTTTTATTTTTATTATATTATTTTTTTATAAATTATCAATTTTTTATAAATTGTAAATAAATTCATTTACAACATTTATTTAAATTTATAAAGGGGTAAAAAATAAATTATTGATTTTTTGAAAAATTTTATTAAATTTTTATAAAATTTTTAACAAAATAAATGAATTATTATTATGTATTAGTATTAAATAACATTATTTCATGTTATATAATTTAATATTTTAATATAAATTTTTTGCAGAAATTCTTTTTGGAACCAAACAATCAATAAATGAAATAGTGTATTTTTTTCATTGACCATTGATAGTTTGTTTTATGAATGGAGAAATGATAAATAATTGTAAAAGTGTTTAACGTATTTTAGAAATTTTCTAGAAAATATAAGTGGGTTTTCAATTGATGTCTCTGATATTGTAAGTGAAGACTTGAAAAACAACTGATTGTGTTTGATTAAAGGTGAATTGTGTAAGTGTTCTACGAGAATTTAATAAGTTGTGCAAGTTTTCAAAAAAAATTAAATTTTCTATAAATGTGTAAATTAATGTATAAAATGGGAATGAAATATTGTTCTATATATTAAACCTAACATGTAAAAGTGAAATAAGTTTTCATCCCCTCATGTAATTGATATTTTATATCATGTAAAATTAAAATTAAAATTTCTAAATTTATATAAGTTCAAAACATAGTATTTGAAAAATAAAATTAAAGGAATAATAAAATCCATTGAATTATTTCAAATTATTCCTCGCTAATTTTTTAATATTATAATGGCGGATATTTGAAATGTGGTAAAAAAATTGATTTCAATTTTTTGGAAGATTAAATGGAATAATTTGTTCTATAAAATTTATGTTTAAATATTTGAAAGTGTTAAAAAAATTAAATTGTGTGCCTTGTCTGATTTTGGGAAGATATTATATTATGTTTCTTTAGATAAAATTTAATATTATACATTCATGTTTTTTAGGGCCAAAATCGAAGTGATATTTATTTTCATATTTGAATGAGAAGAAGAAATTTGGTATAATAACCATGAAACTAGTATCCTAGTGCTAGGGGTTACTCTATTATATGATCGGTATGTTTAATTGATCGCATCCATAGGGATTCAATTATTTATTAGTCCTGAAAAAAATATACATGCTTGAATCTCACATTACATTTGAAAAAGTAAAACACACCACAGTATTTATTTGAAATATAAAACAAATATTCCCTCAAGAATAATCTTTTATATCAATTATAATAAATTTCCAGACACCTGGGTGAATAAAAAAAATGGTGAGATCAGATTCTATGTAGGGTAATGTTCACAACAGAATCCATCATAAAATAAAAAATTCAAAAATAATATTTCCAGAATAAATGATAATAAAAAAATTAATATAAATAATCATGTCTGATTGAAACTTATCCATAGATAATATAACTATTATAATAATCATAAGAAAATAAATTACTTATTTCATAATTATGGAATGCATAATGTCATCTATCTTCAACATATCATTGAGGCCTTAGTCCATGACATCGTACATAAATGGGAAATCCCTATTTCAAATACCTAACACATTTTATTTATGATACCAATTAATTAATAGATGATATTTATAATTACGGTCCCACCTATCACTTAATAATCCCAACAGATTCACCATATGAATAAACAATTAAACTTATTCAACATGCCTTAACAATAAATAATTTTACATATTGAAATATCTAGTATATAAAATGTTGATATATTCCCCAATAAAAATTATCTTATGTTATCCTGATAAGTATGGTGGATAGCATCATTATATTATATAATTGGTGAAGCATTATATTCATCAAATTATGTTGACTTAGATAAAAATACTTTTAAAATGTTACAGGAACATTTCTTAATGAAAATACCCTTTTCATTTTGAAATCCTTTATTTAAATTTTAAATATTAAAAAATATTAGTAAAAACATTTTATTTAGAAATAAAATTTGAATAATTTAAAGGAATATAAAAAATAATAATATACATGATGGTGGGAAAATTCGGTTGTGTCGTTTATGTTAAAACAAAGATTTCATTCACACTTTTGGTAAAAAGTGCCTCGTTCAGAAATTGAAAAGAAGATTCATTTTACAAAAATTGTCAAAATTATAAAATGGGTAAAAATAAATTTAATCAATCATTTTATAATAATAACTACACACTTAAAAATATTTTAAAGAAAATATGGACATTGAGGAAATATTTTCTCGACCGAATATAAAAATAAATTCAGATTTCCTTAAAAATTTGTATTCATGTTTCTGAGAGAAAAAGAAGTTAGAAATGAAAAAAATAAATGAATACCCTAGAAAGAACTATAAGAGAGTAAAATTTATGTCTCCTAATATGTATATATCATATAATTCCACCAGAATAAACTTAAATATAAACAATCCTGAATAAAAATGAAATTGTAAAATAAACCCTTACCTTTGGTCAAACATACTTTGTAGGTGATTTTATCATAATGTATAATAAATTTATATTAATTTTAATTCTATAAGAGAACCATATACATACTTTTAATATAATATTTTATCCACTAATAACATTTCAATGCCTTCTTATTAATAATCCTATATTAAAATCGTTATTTTTGAGTGTTTATTATTTTTCTTTTCACATATGTTTCAGTTTGGTAGTTTCCGTAATTTCATATTTCTCATGGTTACATAATATACAGAATTTTAAGAATAATATAAATATTATATATATTCCTTATATACATATTTAAAACTATTTTTTAAAGGAAGGAATGAAAAATGAATCACATCACTTCATAGAGATGGTAGTCCACTCATACGTATGAGCGGCATCATCATTTTTTAAGGAGTGGAAGGGTAACAATGTAAATGATATATTATATTTGCCTAATAATTATCATATAATAAATATTATATATATTAATTAGTTTCATATTAATAACCATCCAAGTAATGTGTTGATGAAAAATGAACTGCAGCACTATGTGAAGGCGAGAATCCATACATACGCATGAGAAATATTTTCATTTTCCTTAGGATAGAAAAGAAGTGAATATTGTTTGTGATACAAGAATGAAAAAAATTAGTATATAAGATAATTTTTTCAATATATTATCATAGTTATAGAACATTTTAAGGTGTTAAATTATTAAATAAAATGAAAACAGTCAATTAAAAGTTATGCCTCTTCTTTGGGAAACAATGTTTGGCTTACACCATTAAACTTCTACGTTGGTAATTTGATAATACTAGAGCCTATAAGATGAGGATAATATGGTTAGGAACTAATTTTGGAATTTATGTTTCTAGATAAGTGGCTCACAATGTTTAAATAATTTATAATCAATGGTTCCCTTTTAAAAATTAGGGGAAATGACATGATTAGAATTACTTAATAATTTTTAATAATTTAAATTATTTTAATTACAAAAGTGGCTAAAACTTTTCAATGAAATTAATATTAAAATTTTATGGTGTAAATAAAACCAATGAATAAGTTCTAGAAAACTTTCATCATTATTTCTACCCTTATCTCTTAGTTCAACCATTTCCCCCAGGTAAACCTGTTTTAACCCTGAGCATGGTAAAACAAATTTAATGATATTAATATTTATTATGACAAAAAAAATTAATTTTTTACCTAATATTATTTATTATGACTCACAATATTTAATTAATTCAATAATATTCAATTTTTATAAGTTGAAGAAAATAATTTTATCAAAATTTTGGAAAATTCAATGAAAACTGTTACTTATAAAAAAATTGATTTAAGAATAAAAATGATTTAAAATAAATTAATAGTATAATGTCGATCCTAAAAGGATTAATTTAATTTTTTTGAATAAAAGGAGACATATTTGTCTTTAATACCAAAAAGAACCTAAATTAAACATGTAAATACTTTATTAATAGTATATAATTGAAAACCTTATTTATTTCCTAAAAATATTACTTAGATTTCTAAAATATTATTCACATATTTATTTGATCAAAAAAATATTAATATACAAATTAAATTAATTTATAAATATATTTTTTTCCAGAATAAAATTTCATTATATTTGTTTCATTCTGGTTTTCGACCACGAAACACCCAATGGCTCTGTATCCAATGATTGATGAACCTACTTTCCAAAGGCAGGAATTCGCGAGATGGTCTGACCAGCGACTCTTAAGAACTCACATTGGTCGAGAGGATGGGATGTCAGGCTCATCGCACCCTTTTTTGGGGGAATTATTGCCTATTCCGAGACTCTCTTATAGATTTAAGACGTATTCATATGTTTGCGAATCATTGGTTTATACCCAAACATAGTATCCACGGATTTAACCTTAATGGGAAACGGTCAACTGGACGTAGGGGTTCAGAATCATTTATGCCCGAGGTTTACCATCCCTCGTTGGATTAATGACCCCGAAGGGTTGGAACTCGCTTGAGGCGGGACCAGGAGTGGGGCGGTGAACCGATGTGGAAATGATCGGATCGACCGGTTGTTGGGCTTTAACCACTTGGAGGCTTCCTACGTACCATGTCTAGGAGACAGGGATCAAAGTCCACGTAGTTCTCTTAGGTGTCGGGGAGACGACGTGAAGAGAGACCAGTTGGTCCGATGGGTGGTGGGCTTAAACCTCATGAAGGCTTTCTACGTACCCTATCTAGGAGACAGAGATCAAAGTCCACGTAGTTCTCATTGGCTTGGGGCTTATGCTCTGAGGCAGCCCAGAATGATGGATTGGGGCTTACACTCTGAGGAGGCCCATAGAAGGATGTCATGTTCGATGCTTACTCTAAGACCATATGAGTCATGCTCAGTGTAAAAAACAAGACGCAGCAGGGACCAGAAGATCATGTCGCGAAAGGTGCGTCCATGAGAAGATGAGTGGGGATTACGCATGAGGGAGGCCCAAGGTGATGAATTGGGGCTTACACTCTGAGGATTCCTAGAAGGTCGGGGCTTACTCTGAGATGGACGCTCGGGGCGATTGAGCCCAGTGAGAGAGGGAAAGAGGGTGCTCCTGTGCCCATCTCCTCTCTTGCAGTGCACGAGGGCTTCCTTCTGATGAGTATTTCACCATCTTCAAGGAACCCTCAACAAGTGGAGGGGCAGAAAGGGGATTCCCGAGCTCAGACTCCACATTACCATGGTAATGTGAACCCAGGAATGCTTCAAGAATCCGCTGAAGGGTCGGGGCAACCCCTTTTCCCCTGTTTACCGTGGGTATGTGAACTCAAAATGGCGCGCTGATGTGCCTGAATGTTATACCACGCGGATCTGGTGGCTCTGGCGGAGGCCTAATCTCGGGGCTGATGAATAGGTCAATGAGGGAGTCACGGAGGACCTTGATAGATCGGAAAGATTTTACCTGGATCTGGAAATGAGAAAACCGAAGTATTTGGCGAGCCACCGAGAGGTATGGGTGGTGGTTCCCTTCGTGTGGGGGAGTGAAACGCGGCTAGAGAAGTCGTCCGCGAACCAGGGTGGTCCGCGGACTGATTGGCTTTCCGTGAACCAGGGTGGTTCATGGCTTCAGGTTCAATCCGCGAACCAGGGTGGTTCGCGTCCTTAGGTTCAGTCCGCGAACCAGGGTGGCTCGCGGAAGGTTCCAGTCGGGCAGCTACGGCCAAGTGTGGCGCCGATCTGAGGCTCGTCGGTCGGGGCTTCGCCCGCATAGAAGGGTGCTACATGGTACGACGAATGGGAAAAGAGTCATAAACTCCCTGGTCCGCGGGAAAGTCATCCGCGGAGGGGTTATGGTTCGTGGTTCTCCTTTTCTTGTTATTTTAGGTTCACGGTTCACCAAATTATTATGCGTTTTCCAATTCCTTCTTAATTCATATACCTTTTGTGGGTCACAGATGGGAATTTCATTGTTTGCAAAATCTGAAGCCTTCCTTCAACCGATCTCCTTCTGAATCTCCAATCCCTTTGAATCTGATTCAAGTTCTCCGATCCCCTCTTTTTTCCCCCTTGGTCTCCTTTTATAGAGTGGGGAAAGGAATGTATCTATGGCCACGCTGCACCTTTTGCGGAGGCCCATAACCAAATACCCAGTTCACAACTGACTTGGTCAATTCGCGATTCGTGGTGGGTTTTGAACGCTCCCCCCCCCCCTCCACGAGGTGAACTCAGGGAGTGCTCTACGGCTGCGGAGGGTTCTGCCTCTATTCTTTGAATGACAGCAGGTGCGGCTTGAACCGGTCGACGTGGTCCGTGGTTCGGATGGTTCGTGACGGTGAACCGGACTAGCGCCCATCCTGCCTCATGACCGCGGAAGCTCTTCACCTCCATTTCGCGAATGACAATGGTTCGCAGAGAGGGTGCCTCGCAGTTCCTGGCTTCCATGGACCGGTTCGTGGACCAGTCCCATTTTGTTGCGTCACTTCTTTGATTACTTGCCCCAATTCTTTTGGGGGATTTGGGAAAAAATTCCTTTGTGGATTTTCCAGGACCCTATAAATGGCCCCCATCGGAATGGGGTCCGATCGAAACGAAGAGGAGGCCATTATGATGCAAAGTGGTATTGAAACTGATATTGTTTGTGGTAGAAAGTTGGACCCGGTAGGGGACCATGCCTATAAATACGGGGAGCCCTCACACTTGTCCTTTACCGAATTCTTCACGAAACCAGAGCTCCTTCGCCTCCGCGTGTTTTCTCCTTTGCGAAGTGCCTCTTCCGCGAACTGGCTGCCACCTCCATGAACCATTCCTTCTTCGTGGTCGCCTTCATCCACAAACCAACATCCCAACCTCGAACGATTACTCTTAATTAATTAAAAAGTAAGTGATGACGGGCTACAGAGGAACTTGGTTCACGGTTTCAATGCTCCACAGACTAAAATATCTTGAACTTTGAAAAGTATCTGAGTCTTCCGAATAAACTCGTAATTGAAATTCCACGGAGCAACTTGGTTTGCGGTTTTCTGGCCAACGCTCTGCGGGATAGGGCTTTGCGGACTGATTTTGCGAAGGGATGGTTCACGGGATGATGTCATCGAGAACCATCCTCCATGGCCTCCTTACAGATTTGATTATGAAGGAACCTTAACCATTCATTTTGTCCAGATTTTTATTTCGGACTGATTTCTCTCATTGTGCAGGGAGAAAATATGGTTCCACCTCGTTCTGCGCCGAGGCCTACTGCAGATCCCCTCCCAACTGGCTCAGAGAGACGTTCATCTATGATTCGTAGAGTGGAGGGCGTCAAAGAGGACCCTAGTCGGTCCATCATTCTTGATGACAGTGCTTTGAAGAACCTGCTCTCTCCGGAGCTTCTGAGTTATCCATTATCCAATCAGCTTCTGCATTATAGCTTTGATCTTCAGGATGACGTCCCTATCCCCCCTACTTTCGCAGGTCACCCTTCTCCTATCCTAGAAGCGCCTTCAAAATGAATTCAGGCAAACCTTACCCAATCTGGGGAGATAATCTCTAATTTTGGTCCGAAAGACACATTTATTCTGAGGGGCTATTTCTGGACCCAAATCGATCAGTGTACTCAAGACTTTTCTCAGAAAGCTGTCCTTAAAGACTACCCTTCTATTATTAACCTTGCTCGAAGGGATCCTGATGCGGGGTGGGTCCCCAGGTGGGATCTTCGGTCCGGCGGGCTCTTCTCAAACGATTGGGCATGGGCTTTCTGGGTCCATCATCATTTTTGGGAGTCTCCTGATTCACTGGAAGCGGTCAACCTATACTCCGTAGTGTGGGCTTCCCAATTTACTTTTTACCCACCATCTTCGATTTTACCCGACCTGTTCAGCCGCTGGTGTTCAAGTACTAATACTTTCCACCTCGCCTACGGGGAAGTCGGCATTAGTCTGTGGGACATCTACCAGATAGGAAGACTGCTGATTGCTGGAGAGATGTATGACAAATTTTTGACCACTCCCGACGCATGGGACAACATTGAACAAGTGACTTTATTGGAAAAAGATCTTCTGACCATGGCGGAGCAGTCACTGGGTCAGGCCTTGCGTTCCCGCTCACTTATTCCTTATAACACATGGATAGGGTTGTTTCTGAACACCACTGGTCCTATGCCGAAGATTAAGCATCGCATGACTCATCCTTCCCAACAGTCACGAACCATTCAGGGTTCTTACTGGGTGGTTCTTGAAGTAGGAGACTACCTTTCATGGGGTTACGAGGTGCGCCCTGGTGTGTCGCCTATGCTCCGGTTGGCCGGTCTGTTTTCTATGTTTTTGAGCGGATGGCTATTTCCTTCTCGGGATGTTATCCCAGGTGTCTGGGCCTGCACTTTGATGATGGCGGCCGAGTTAGTATAGGGCCGCTTGGTGAATTTAGTCATGCCCACTTTGGCCCGTATCTACGAGCTACAGAGCCACATGCAGGTAGGCGGGTCACCCTACCATCTAAGCGGGCCATTTGAATTTTTGAAAGGCTGGGTGGTGGATCACTGTCGCTGTTATGAATATCGTCACAACATGTCCATCTTCCTTCCTATCTTTCGTCCTACCCTATTGGATATAGCCGGAGTTTACTTGACGTTGCTTAACTCTAGTGAAGTCCTTGATCACCTGAGTGACTTCTCCTAGTTCATCTTCCTTCCCTACCCCACCCCTTCTGGCATCTTTGTTGACAACCGTCGGGGAAGCCTGGAGGAGTGCTCTTACATGGTCTCCCTACAGGACGGGTTTCTTTCCGCACAGATCGACGATGTTTCTTTGTGCGAGTTGTACGTCCCGTATCACTTTTCTCGCCAGTTCGGTTGCATGCAAGTCCAAGTTTCCCTTCACCCTTATCGGGCTCAAGGACTGCATCCATCCATACTTCATCAGTGGTGGTTGATGCTGACGCGGGAGGGATCTGACGCAAGCATTCCCCTGCCTGATATGGGCGCGGCTACTGACCTTTCCATGGAGTATGCAAAAACATGGGTAAAATGCTATCCTGATGGGATCCTAGGGAAGGCTATCCAGTAGGTCCCCAAATCAGGAGGTATGGTGGCTTCTGCAGCCACTACACCTTCCTCGCCAGTTTTAAGGGAGGACCGACTAATGGCTCATTGATCAAAGCGACTCAGAGAACTTCCCTCTCCCAACCCTGCGGTGGCTGTAGTTCAGGAAAATTCATCCTTCTTGTGCATGGATGAGGATGACCCTGTGGTGTCGGGTTCTAGTGAGACCATCCCAGAGGTTCCTCCAGTCGATACTGGGATTAGAAACTTGGTCCCCAATCCTGAACTGGGGTTAGGGGCTCCAGACTTTCCAGCTTCAAAGTCAACTTCTAGTGAGCACATGTCTGCGTGGGCTGCCATGCCAGACTTTGTTCTCATGTCATCCAGCCAGGATACCCAAGATCCTCGTACCATGGCGGACCACCGGAAAGTGCGTAGGTGGACCTGGCCCCGAATCTATGAAATCATCACCGAAACCCCCTTAACTGAAATGGAAACGAAAACTGAAGCTCTTCGTCAGCTCTTCCTGGGTTTGGGGTCGGGTGGCGTTGACTATTAGTAGTTCCATTCTCTTGCTTGCCAAGTTGTCATGATCTGCGAGGAAGATGTCACTAATGAATTCAAGCTTGCTCACTTCGAGACCACTCATTGTGGGGTCCGAACCTTGGAGTAAACCACAACAAAGATCTATCAACTGATAGCATGGGAGGCGATCTCTCGAGATCAGGCAGCCATCATATCCTCTGAGTTGCATGAATGCGAAGAACGGGCTGCGATGGTGAGGGATCAATTATCGGCTATGACTGGTCGTCTTGAAGTTACCAAAAAAGGGATCAACGATCTCTAAACCGTAGTGGAGCGTATCCGTCTGGTGGCTGAGGTTGAAACCACGGAGAAGCCAGTGTTGGAATAATCTTGCAATGACCTTCGCCGCGTAGTTGTTGATCTGGTGGGGAGAGCAAGTCAGGATCCTTTATAACTATTAGATCTACTTTCGTATCCCCTGTTTTACTTAGCCATCTATCCCCCCTCATTTTTTTGTGAAGTAGATACCAGGGCTTGTGGACGTCCTCCCTTTTTTTGTTCGAATGAAACACAGTCTTTGTTAATCACTCTTTGCTGTGGAATTTGATTGTTACTTAGAACAATTGTTGTGAGAATAACAATTCACTAAATCAAAACTAATCGTATCTCATGAAAAAAGGCTCTAATATTTGCCTGGACCATGGGATCCAACGAGCATAGTCTGACTATTGCCAGGGTTTTATAGGAATACCCTACAAATTTTTTTCCTTTTTTCTTCTTTTAATGCCCTTATTTTTCCTGGGCCCATTCGGTATGGACCCAGTGGGTATAACCCTGCTTTTTCTTAGGTCACCCTTTTCGGGTTTTCGGACTAACAGGCTTTGTGCCTCTTTCTTCCGTGAGCGGTTTAAAGTCCCGCCGACAAGACTATCACTACTGATGTTATAGGTTGAACAGATTTGACCAAATATGGTGGGTCAAGGGCCCCAATGGGGTTCATTTGATTAAAATATGCCTTAATACCCTTCAGACGCACAATGGGGGAAACATATTTGAATTTGAGCGGCATGCAGGGCATGTCTCAAGGAATGGGAGTCGTGCCGACATACAGAGGTAAGAAGAGCATTGCCTAAGGAAAACTTTCTTTTGGTAGATGGGCCAAGGGAAATCAATATGCAGAGCCGCTGAGGGAATGGTATACATAGTCATACAAAGGTGTCCTTAAGTCAAAGACATATCCATTTATGATGGCCAGGGGACTTCATGGAATTCCGGCTTATGGAAACCACGATGGGTGTCATGGAAAATTATAAAAACCACCATGGGTGGCTCAGAAGGGGAGTGTGACATCTGAAAGGGTTTTGGGAACATCCATACTAATTAGGAGCGTGGTCCGGAGTCCACCTTCCTACGCATTTAGTTAGCGTAAGGGATGGTTGAGGCTTGACACAGTTTAAAGTCATGCATCTGGGACATCATCTCAAATGGAACGACTTCTCCTGGTTCTCAGTAATATCGCCAAAGACGTTCTTCCACATTCAGGTTGGATTGTGGAAAAGGTTGGTAAACTATAGCTCAGAGGGTTTCCGAATCCCGGGATAGAAATGGGGGCTCAGAGGCCAAGATGCGCATGGAGAGAAGCATTGCCTAAAGAAATCTTTCCTTTTGTAGACGGGCTAGGGGCAATCAATATACAGAGATGTTGAGGGCATGGTATGCATAGTCATACAAATGTGTCCTTAAGTCAAAGACTATCCACTTCTGATAGCAGAGAAACTTCAGGGAAGTTGAGATTTGGAACCACCAGGGGTGGCTTATAAGAATTCGAATTTTTTTTCTTAGTACAGAGTATGGTTTATGATGAGAAGGTGCCTGAATATAGGGGGAAAATCTATACTAAACTTCCATATAAAGGGTGATGTGATTCTTTCTCATGCTGGTGTGACGCGGTGGTTCATGCAGGTCTGACCAGTGCACTGAAAGGTGAAGAAAAACATCTATTTCTCATTGAACCCATGACGAGTATGACCGAGTAGTTTATCGTCATGTGGTTGGTAAATAATCCGTGCAGTTTGGTGTCATGCGGCAAGGACGAGAGGCATTTCTGAAGGTTTCTATGCATTTTAACGTCATGCAGCGAGGATGGAGACATTTATGAAAAGGCTGCTCTTCATCAGAATGTAACTGGGCATGAATACCTCAACATGCCCCAGACGGGGGGGGGGGGGGGGTTGATTGGTGTAAATCATGGTTCCTGGACTTCTTGGATCATAAAAGGTGATATGGGGGCTCTGAGGCTGGTAAGCGTACGTAGCTAGGAAGAGCATTGCCTATGGAAATCTTGCCTTTGATAGATGAGCCATGGGCTGTCATTATGCAGAGCCGCTAAGGGCATGGTATGCATAGTCATACAAAGGTGTCCATGGGTTGACGACTTTCCACATCTGATGGCCATGAATGGTTATGAGGATCCGCAATTATCTGGGCCATGAAGTCTGTCATTTTGGAGGGGAATGTCTGGACATGTCGGGGATATTCGTACCTGGTTGCTTGTGGAGTTTCAAAGAGCCCCCTACACTGATTTTTCTCTTTTTTTTTTGCACGGGTGTGTGCCTTCATTCCATGCAGTTTAACGTCATGCGGTAAGGACGAGGTACTCCTAGTTTATCAGTCATAGAGCTCGGACCATTGAGTGACTAATGCTGCAATCACTTGAAGGATTACCGAGTCAATATGTTCGGATATTCTTAGAACAAGGTGGGGGATGAAGGTCGTAAACTGCAACTTTGAGCTTTCCCAGATCAGGAGGTATGGTGTGGGGGCTCTGAGGCCAATAGGCGTACGGAGCTATGAGAAGTACCGCCTGAGGAAATATTTCCTTTGATGGATGAGCCAGGAGATATCATTATGCAAATCCCTGGGGGCATGGTATGCATAGTCGTACAAAGGTGTCCCCGGGTCGATAACTTTCCACTTTCGATGGCCATGAATGATTATGAAAATCCACGATTGCCCACAGTGTAGAGTTCGGCACATGGGGATAATGGTGTCTTGGTATATAAGAAACATATTCACCACAATTGTCCGTTGAGTCAAAGTATCCTAATCCTAGCTTAATGTTGGTTGATGCAGGTCGCTATGTGTACCACTTGCAGACACACAGGCTAGCCAGATAGGGAAACCCTGGAAACACGGAGCTATACAGAGTGTCGCCTGTGGAAATCTTTCCTTTGATAAACGGGCCAGGGGCTATCAATATGCAGATCCGATGAGGGCATGGTATGAATATTCATACAAAGGTGTCCACGGGTCGATGACTTTCCACCTCCAATGGACATGAGTTGTTATGAAGATCCATAATTAGCCAGTCCATGGAGTTTGATGTATGTAAAGGATGTATCCAAATGTGCAAGGAGTATCTCCATATCGTATCGCCATGTGTCTTGGGTGGGTCGCGAAAAAGTCCATGCAGTTTAACATCATGCGGTGAGGACAAACTCCATGCAGTTTAACATCATGCGGTAAGGACGAAGGTGCCCCGACGTGAAAGAAAAAGGGGGTCCGTGCAGTTTAATGTAGTGAGGTGGGGACAAATTCCATGAGGTTTAACGTCATGCGGTAAGTATGAAGATATACACCCCGTGCAGGTTTGGTCCATACACGGGGGAAGGGGGTATTTATAACATCCTTGTCCTTGCAGTTTAACGTCATGTGGTAAGGACGAGAAGTACACCTCGTGTCGGTCTGGTTCGCACATGGGGGGAAAGGGCATCTTTTTTTTCAAGGGTCCAGGCCAGAACTGGGGATCTTGGTGTCGCTGCGTATCCTGTGAGGGTAGGAATCAAGCCATACATAGTTCTCTGGAATGAGTACACCCCATGCAGGTTTGTTCCATACATGGGGTAAAGAAGGTATTTTTTTATTCTTTAATTCAGGGGGCTGGTCAAGGACTGGGGATGCTAAAGTCGCTACATATCCTATGAGGGAAGGAATCAAGCCATACGTAATTCCCTGGAATCCATGCAGTTTAATGTCATGTGGTGAGGACGGAGTCCATACAGTTTAACATCATGTGGTTAGGACGATGAGCACACCCCGTGCAAGTCTGGTCTATACACGGGGGGGGAGGGGTATTCTTAATTCTTCTTCATTCGTGCAGTTTATTGTCGTGCGGTAAGGACGAACTCCATGTAGTTTAACGTCATGTAGTGAGGATGTGAATACACCCCGTTCAAGTCTGGTCTATACACAAGGGAATGGGCATCTTTTTTTTGTTTTTTTTTTGTTTTTTTTTTGAGGTGGCTGGGTGAGGGTGTGGAATTGTGGCATCACTACGTATCCTGCGATGGCAGAAATCAAGCCTCACGTAGTTCTCTGAAAGACGATACACCCTGTGCAGGTCTGGTCCATACACAGGGGAAGAGGGTGTTTTTAATTCACCTCATCCATGCAGTTTAATGTCATGCCGTGAGGATGGAATGCTCTTAGTTTAAGGTCATAGAGATTGGATCTTTGGGTTCTTGGTAGTTTAACATCCTGCAGCTCGGACGATGAATACATCTTATCATTTTTTTCTTCGTCCATGCAGTTTATCATCATGCGGTAAGGACAAACTCCATACAGTTTAACATCATGCGGTGAGGACGTGGGCCATACAGTTTAATGTCATGTGTTCAAGACGAGGGCCATACAGTTTCTATGTAAAATAATTCTTTAATAATCACGCATTTGTAGGAGCAGTTGTAAATTGTCCGTCCATGGAGATCAGGGTATATGCTCCGTTGGAGTAGACCTTGTGTACAACATATGGTCTTTCCCACTTGGGCTCCAGCTTTAGAGGCTTCTTGCCGGGTATCATTGGGGTCCAGAGGACCAGCACTAATTCTCCTTCCAAGAATGACCGGAGGCGGACCTTTTTGTTGAAGGCTCGTGCGATTTAGTTCTGGTACACTTCCAGGTGGTGCAGAGTGTGCAGCCACTTCTCGTCTAGCTGTTCCAATTCACCTAGCCGCTTTTTTTACTGCTCATCATCAGATAATCGATCAGAGATGGCAACACAGAGTGAGGGAATTTGGAGTTCAATGGGTAGGATCGCCTCTGTGTCGTACACCAATGAGTATGGGGTAGACCAAGTAGTGGTGCAGATTGTGGTTCAATAAGCCCACAATGCATGGAGAAGTTTATCCAGCCATGAATTCTTGTCTTTGTCCACCATTTTCTGGAGGATGTTGGACATGGTCTTGTTGAAAGCTTATATTTCTCCGTTGGCCGCTGCATGGTAGCGGGATGAGTGGTTAGTCTTGATACCATACTCGTGGTAAAACTTTTCCAACTCAGTAGAGGAGAAATTGGTGCCATTGTCCGTCAGTATAGTATGAGGGACACCAAATCTGGTGATGATATTGGTCTTCATTAAGATGATAATATTTCTTGCCCCGTCTTCCTTGAGGGGTATGGCTTCTGCCTATTTGGAAAAGAAGTCGGTCACTGTGAGGATATACTTCAGCTATTTGGCCATGGCGGGAGGATATGGTCCCACGACGTCCATCCCCCAGATGGGAAACGACCAGGAGTACTTAGCTAGATGAAGTAACTCTGGGGGTTGGTGTATGAAGTTGGCATGAATCTGGCCTGAGTGGCATTTTGCAGTAAAATGCTCGTAGTCTCGTGACATTGCGGGCCAGTAGTACCCAAACCTTCGAACCTGATGGGAGAGCTTGGTCCCTGGTTGATGTACTCCATATGCTCCTACATGTACTTCAGTCATGACGGCAGCGGTTTCTTCTCCGTCAATTCATCTGAGGAGCACTCCATCGAGGCCTCGTTTTTAGAGGACCTCTTGCTGACCCGCGCTACCACATAAGAAAATATTTACTTCCCTTCACTGTATTTTCTCTCGCTCAGCCCTGTCTGATGGAAGCTCTCCCCATTGAAGGTAGATCGTGATGGGGGTCATCCAGCCAGTAGGAGGAGAATATGGCTTGGGGAGAGGACTGACTTCTGTGATCTCTTCCGTCTTTTCTTGAACAAATGGCAATACCATATGACAGTGAGCAATAATGATAACTGTTTCATCTCGGTCTGGGTCAGCTAGGGCTGTGGTCGCGTCGGCTAATGCATCAGCCTTAGCATTTTAGGACCAGGGAATATAAGTCAATGTTAGTTCTGTGGAGAACTCGTCCATTAACCCTCGAACATGGTCAAACAAGGGGATCAACTCCTCTTATTTTAATAGCATAGTCACCATTGACTTGCTTGATGACCAGCTCTTATTCACCTTTTACCTTAAGGTGTTGTACATGTGCCTGGAGTGCGAGTTCCAGGCCTGCAATGAGGGATTGATATTCTGCTTCATTATTCGTACATCCCTCTGACAGGAGGAAGGAATACGTAAAAACTTCTTTTTCTGGGGACACGAGTATTATCCCGAGACCCACTTTGTTGAATCTAGGATCCTCCATCCTCTTCCCGATGGGGCTTCGGGACGTGCTGTCAAAGTACATTTCCCATTCTGGGACCTCCCCATGAACCGAGAAGATATATTCATCAGGTAGTTCAGTATCCAGTGCATTGGTCCCTGTTGAAGGGTGCTCTTCCAGAAAGTATGCTAATGCCTAGCCCTTGATGGATTTTTGAGGCACGAACCGGATGTCGAATTGTTGCTGGATGACCACCCATCGGGATAGGCGTCCGGTTAGCATTGGGCGATTGAGGATGTACTTGAGCGGATTACTCCGCGAGATCAAATGGACCTCATGATGCTTCATATAATGTCACATCTCTTGAACCGCAAAGACCAAGGCTAGATAGCTCTTCTCGATATTTGAGTATCGCGCCTCAGCATCAGTCATGGTTCGACTGAGGTAATAGAGACTGTTTTCGCTGCCAGCGTCATTCTTCTATGTGAGGAAGGCTCCCAATGACCGTTCTAGGGCCGTCACATATAGAATGAGAGGCCTTACTTTGACTAGGGGCATGAGCACCGTTGGGATTAAGAGGTACTCCTTAAAGTTGTCGAACTCCTCTTGGAAGTCATTCGTCCATTGGTACACGACCCCCTTCTTCATCAACCTAGTGAAGGGAGAACATTTTCCTGCCAAGTTGGCTATGAACCACCTAATATAAGCTAGGTGTCCTTCGAATCCCCTCAACTCAGTGATATTTCGAGGGGGTGGCAGGCTCAGGATAGCCTTCATCTTCTCAGGGTCGACATCGATGTCGCGATAGCGTACGACGAAGCCAAGAAATTTCACTGAGGTAACCCCAAAGGTGCATTTCAAGCAGTTCATCTTCAAGATATGTTGTCGGAGCTTGTTGAAGACGATCTCAAGGTCCGACAGGTGATCCGAGCACTGTCTAAACTTGAACACTAGGTCATCCATGTAACATTCAACTAATTTCCCCCGGAACGGCTTAAAGATCTGATACATGGCACGCTGATATGTGGCGCCAGCATTCTTGAGACCAAAGGGCATGACCCTGTAATAGAATACCCCTTGAGGGGACCTGAAGGAAGTGGATTCTTTGTCTTCTCAAGCCATCCTAATTTGATTATATCTGGAATAGTTGTCCATGAAGGATAGAGCCTCATACCCGGCCGTCGCATCAATTAACAACTCGGTGATTGGAACCAGGAAGTCATCTTTCGGACAATGTTGATTAAGGTCTCTGAAGTCAATGAAAATGCGGATTTTCCCATTCTTTTTCTTGACAGGGACGATTTTGGCCAACCAAATGGGGTACTGGACTTCCCTGATGAAGCCTTCTTTAATGATATTATCGACTTCAGCCTCTATCTTGGCAGCATGTGAGGGGTGTGTCCTTCTAGAGGACTGTTTGTAGCCCTGATGGTCTTCTGGAAGACCCAGGTGATGCATCGCTACCTCAGGATCGAGTCCTATAATTTCTATGTAATTTCATGAAAAGACATCCTTATGTTTCCTTAGGAAGGTGGTATATATGTCGTATTCCTCAGAAGACATGGCTGCACTAATGAGAGTGGGCCTCAGGTCTTCTTTGGTACCCAGGTTTATTTCCCTAAGCTCGTCCACAGTGGTGGAGATACCCTCCTCAAATGCGGGAGGTGCATCTATGAGATCTTCCCCCTCTTATTCTCCCAAGTCCTCATCCTCTTGATCTGATGAGGAGAGAGTTTCCGTTCTGATCCTTCGAGGGTTTTAGGGAGAGGCATCGTGGGCATCCCTGCTTGAGTATTCATCCCCAAATCGAGGGTTGGTAGATGTTCCCGCATTTTCATTATCGGTCATCATGGTTGAAGTCATGAGGACATCTGAATGTGTGTCCAGACTCGAACTCCTACTCTCAACATGGTTGATGGGAAGGACATTATCTCTGCCAAGCTGCCTGAGGGGGTCATCGGGGACCATTTCTAGGCCATTTGGAGCGGGGATCCAATCGACGTCGTCGATCAAAGGCTTCTTCTTCTTTTTCTCATAGAACCCATCGTTGATGTAATGTGACTCCAAGAGCTCGAATGAGGCCTTGTCGGCATGTAATGTTTCACTTTGTCCATTGACGCAGTACTTGATACACTAGTTGTAGGATCAAGGAACGACCATGTGCTTATTGAGCCATGGCCTTCCCAGCAGGGCATTGAATGTTGTGCTCTGCCAGACCACCAGGAATTCTGTGTAGGCTACCAGGTCACCAAAATGGGTCTTTAGCTTAATTTGTCCCATTGGTGTCTGCTCACTCTTGTCGTAACCTAACAAAGTTGTGGCTGAGGGAATTAGATCATCCTCACTGTAGCCCAAAACATACAGAGTGTCCCTAGGGGAAGGAGGTTAACTCTAGAGACATTGTCTATAAAGAATTTTCGGATCTCAATACCATTCAGTGTGCCGGACACATATAGCGGTCTGATGTGTCCTTGCATGATGTCATCTTCATCTGGATCGGTGATGGAAATCACCGCATTACATTCAGCCGGGCCAGTCTCCGCTTGGTAAATATCTATGGCAACTACCTCGGCTTGGAATTCATGGGGGATGATCAAAGCTTCGATAAGCGCCTCACTAGGGTCGGCTGACAAACCCAGGGCATCCAAGATTGACAACATGGCTGGTACAGACGCCAGCTGCTTAAGGATGTCGTATTTTTGCTCCAGTGGTCGACACTTCTCCGTTGGAAGGAGAGTCTTAGAAGGTGCTTTGGGAGCTAGATCATTCGACAAGGAGGGACCAATTGTGGGGATGGATGTCGATGGTGTTCCTGTGTTTTGAGGATTTTTCATGGCCAGTCTGTATGTGTGCACTAGGCGACCAGACACTTTCTCCTCCTCTAGTGGGTATCGTAGAACAACAGGGCAAGGGTGGATACTTGTAGAGTTGGAGGGGAATTCCCTCTATTGTTGAGTCCACTGAAGGGCTCTCCCACGGGATTTCATTGTATTAATGGTTTGGGTCGGGGTCCAGCCGAAGGGTTGGTTTCGACCGCGGCTGCACCTCCCCTGGTATCCCCTACCTCTGTGATTCCTACTCCCTGATCCTCGTGCAGGAAACTCGGGTTCATAATCATACCCTTCATCAGGGAATGATTCCAAGAGATGGATGATGTTGATAGAACCAAATATTGGCTCTTCATCCTCTAACAGTTCAACATGGTCGGTTGTCTCTGATGGTGCTGTTTGGTGGGTCGGTGCCCATTGTGCCATGTTTGAGGACATGAAATCCGCCAGGGTCAGGATTAACATTCCCTCATCGTGAACTTCTCCTCTTGTGATTGCTTCCTTCTTTGACTTCGTCCGGATGACCGGCTTGTGGAGGGTTGTGAGGCCGATGTGGTCGGATTTGCGTCTCTAGGGGCTACTGGTGGCAACACTGGCTGCTGTAGTTGAGCTCAGAGTATGCCATGGGCTCGATTGATAGTCTTCCAAGTCATCCAGTTGTCAAATTTCTGCCCCTGCTTGCTGGTGACTTTCTTCCACCCCTCTTCTTTGCTAGAGTCGGTGGTAGAGATACATGCCACATGTTTTGGGGGTGGTCCCAGCTCGACTTGTCTGGAATCTACCATCCTTTGCAGGAGGTCTTTGAAGACGAAGCATTCTTAGATAGTGTGCCCCGACATTCGATGGTAGGGGAAGTAATCTGGAATGTCATCGTGGACGACTTCTTCAGGTTTCCTTGTCTCCGGGAGGCGGAGCAAATTGCAATTCATGGCGGGATTTAAGTACCCACAACCTTGATCATCTCGGAACGAGTATAATTTTTGTCTTCGCTCCTCAAACTGGTTCCTATTTGCTCTTCTCTGATCGTCCCATTTAGGTGGGGGCGGCCGCTGATATGCAAGGGGCCCTTGACGATTTGGTGGAGGCCTGAGTGGCGGAACGGGCACAGGGGCCGGCTTGAGTGTGACAGCGGACGCTTCAGCTCTATGAGATCTCTTAGCAGGAGCCTACGAGGAAATTCAGGACATTGAATTAGTCCACTGTAGGGAGTCCTCAATTCTCTGGGCAATGGCCGAGAGATGGCGGAAGCCAGTGGTTCACTCCACCGGTATGAGCGGTGTTCGCGGATCATCTCTAAGATTATCTATGCATATGGATAACATCTCATCTTGAGGTATTGGCCTATTCAGAGAATGGGTCAGACCTTTCCATCTGGTGATGAAATCTGAGACCCTCTCGTTCTCCATCTGCTTCCAGTTCATGAGATCGCTGACCGTTGTTTTTGGCAGTGTTGAGCTGAAGTGGAATATGAACTGCTGCAGGAGGTCCTCCCAACTCTTTATCGACTGGGTCGGTAGACTCGTATACCAGAAAAGGTGGATCCTTGCAAGGTTTGTATGAATCATCTGAGTTTCACTGCTTCTTGTTGTTCTGGAGTCCCCATAATAGGGTCTCATTAGGATGTGTAGTGCATCAAATGCTACTCTAGATCACCTGATCCATTGAAGATGGGGAATACAGGGCTCCCAAAATTGGGTGGAGGTGGTGTGTTGGTCACCCAATCTGGGTAGGGTTTCCGCTCCGGCTGTATCTAAGCGCGTCAACCTTCCATCTCTTCCAGTTGAGCTGTTAATGCCTCGATGGTATTAGTGAGTCCCTTGTTTACATCCTGTTGGGCCCGGTCTTGGACAGGCGTAGCCCAAGGCATTTCCTGAGGATCCGGATTGGCCGGCACCAAGGGTGCATATTCCGTTCGGGGTACCCTTGGAGGGTTTGAATGTACTTGCTCTGGTTGCCTCATAAGTGGAGGGAAATCCTGGTATTTGTCTGGATCAACATCTAGGTATCTAGACGGGCCAGGCACCTCATTGGGCAGGAGCACTGATCGTCCTTCATTTTCCAGGGCAAGCCTTAGACTTTGAGGTGCACTTTCTGGGAGTGCATGACGTGGCTCTTCTTGGGACGCACTTTCAATAAAGAGGCTCCTCTAGAGTAGCTCGGTGTTAAGTAATTCAATTCTTTCATCTCTTCTTCCTGTTGAGCGAACCTCTCTTCGACCGTGAGTGGCTCGTTTTTATCGAGAGAGGGGGATGGGTTAAGCGTAACCATTCCTTTGTTCTTGTCCTTGTTGGAATCTCGCAGGGTAGGTGGAGGGAGGTTAGGTGAAGGGGCGTCCATATTTAAAGTGGCCCTCTGGTTCCGGGTGTGTACACCTGGGGGTTCATTGTGAGTCACAGCCTGACCGGAACCGTCGTCTCCCGATCCGTCAGGATTTGCATTTTCTCCAGTGTCACTCGTGGGGTTAGCCTATATGGCACTGATGAACGCATATTGCGGAGTGGAGGGGACGTCATCTTCCAAATAGGAAGAGGATCTCTTGGGTCTTCTACTGGCCTTCCCTCTCATGAACTGGGATTTCCCTCGGACTTCTTGGTGAAGGGTGACATGGAGAGTTATTTGATGCGACCTTACAGTGCGCCTTCCTCTTAGAGGGGATGATGATTTATATGATGGGATAAGACGGGAACCTCCTCTTCTGATTTTCCTCCCGAGATGAGAGAATACCGACTCTTGTGGGGGAGGTTGTTGTTGAGGGGGTAATAATGACCCTAGCCATGAGGGTTGGGGCTGGCTCTGTTCCCTAGACGTTGAGTCTCTTCCCGGTTTTATTGGTCTTATAGGGGAATTTGTTGTTAAAAATGCCCCCAGCCCTGCAGGCTACGGTTGACCCTGGATTGTGGTAGTGACTACGGCTATCGCGACCTACCTGATCTCGCATGCCCCCATCCGGGGGTGAACCGGATTTGGTGTCGAATTCACTTGTGGATCAGTCCCTTCTGGGGAGGCAGGCAGAGATCATTGATTGGCCTCTCTTAGGTGAGAGGCCTACTGTATTCTCTCGGTGGCCTGATTCAGGAGATTTCGAATGGCTCATTCCCGCTGGGCCTGATGATTTTGGGACTTACTCGAGGCCCGACTCTGTTGGGTGTGTTGCCTTTCCTGAACAGGGGGTCCACCCAATTGTCGTCTCAATGTGAGAATGTTGCAAGACACCATTCCAAAGAGGTTCTTCTGGGCGGAGAGCAGAGTGAAATGCAGAGCTCCATGTTCCCCCCAGCCCCTGATATGGACTCCCGCTGGAGCGTCACCTATGAGGCGGCGTAGCTGGTGCAGTGCGCGGAGGCAAGCTGCCTCCATATTCCCTTTGTGCCTCTCGGGGCGTTGTTGTCACATTGAGGAAAGTTCCTCCAGGTCGATGTGACGCATGAGGTCCCCTATTGTCTTGACGTGGTCTACACACCCGTCATAGGGCAGGAAGCTCGATTTCAGTCGGTGGAGGGTTGTCCATATATTATGGAGGATGTCATGCATGCATTCCTCCGACAACTCTCTGGGTATGTCGTACTGAGAGGTGGAAGTGGGCCAAATATAACTGGTATATCATTCCTGGTCAGTCGTTTCCTCAGGTGCAGCATATCGGCATACTCCTCCGCCAGTGATTCCTCTACCTGGTCAGCCCAACTAAGGCTCTTACTGTAGTCGGAGGCAGTGGGACCGATAGGTATCGAATTTTCTTGTGGACAATTCTGAGGTGGTTCAGAAGATGAACACGGCCTTAGAACAGATCTTGATCGAAGAAGGGCATCGTTAGCGACAAGCTGGGAATCTGACATGCTCGATCCCATCCTTCCGAGTGCCTCAGCATACAAGGTCTTTTCGGTGCTTGATTCTCCAGGAGGAGGAACTTCCTGTCGATATAATATATCATATCGGGGAGAACATTCGCAATGATGGTCGTAATGGCGAGGGCTACCATTACTTCTTGATGCTTCACTGCATAGAGGACTTTTGTAGTGCACACCCTGGGGAGGACCTCCAAGGCATGTTGCAGCAAGGGGAGGACCTTCTGGCTGCGTGGCATTGTTACGGGGAGGACCTTCGCAACAACTTCCATTATGGGGAGGATGAACATCATGTCTTGGCGTTCGACGCGCATCCTGGGGAGGACCTTCAGGACACGCCACGACAAGGGGTTGACCTTCTTGTTGCTTGGGGCCATTGTAGGGAGGACCTTCGTGCTGGCGGCCATGGTGGCGAGGACAACCATCACAGCTGCGGAAATGGTGAGGCCTTCCATTACTACTGCCGCATGGAGAATATCTACGGGGCACATCCTAGGGAGGGCCTCCATAATGTACAACAATGAGGGGAGGGCCTTCTCGTTTCTCGACGTCTCTATGGGGAGGACCTCCGTTATCAGGGCGGCGAGGACTACCATCGTGACCTGATGCCTGGCTGTGTGGAGGTCCGTTGCAGCGTAACCCCTGGGGAGGACATTCAGGGTTGGCCACAACAAGGGGAGAGCCTTCTTGTCGTGATGAGATGTCACTACGGGGAGGACCACCGTAGTTGTGACTATGATAGTGTGAACTACCATCATAATCTGTGGTCCCACTGCATGGAGAGTGACTGCAGTGTATACCCCATGGAGGACCTTTATGGTGGACCGCAACAAGTGGAGGACCTTATTGCTGCTCGATCTTCTGGTCAGGTGGAGGTTTTCTATGAATCACATCAATAGAGAAGCTCTCGTGACCGATCGTTATATGCCCACAGGGGAGGACCCCACAGGTGCTCTATGGAGGACCTTCAGAGCTGCTGGTAGCAACATTGAGGGGAGGACCTTCACAACTACTACTGCCACTCCCATAATATGGTAATGGGTGGGTAGGGTTTTGAACCTTTGATGTGTGCTTAGCAGCGTTGGAAACCCCAGCTTCCAGCTGATTTGAGTCATGAACCCGCTCTTTATTTTCTGGATAACTTCGGCGCGTTCGGGGCGCTCTTTTGTGGGCAGTGGGGACAGTCTGCTGTTGAAAACGGCCTTCACCTTTGGGTCACTGTCTAATTGGTTCCCATGACGTTTCCGTGATACGCTGACGAACATCTTGACTTTTAGCAGGGATATATGCCTGCTCTAGAGCATCCACCGTGATGGACGAGTGTCCCCCCAGTTGGAACGAGTGAAGCTGCTCGATCCTGTTGCCCTTGCATCAAGGAATATAGCTGGCGACCCTCCTGGGTTGAAGCAGGGATGTAGATCTGCTCCACGGTGGCTATCTTGTCTATTAGATGAGTCGCCTCAATTAGGGAGATGGGCTCATGAGCCCGAGTCCTTGCTATTGTCGTCGATGCAATTACCTGCTGGCAAGTCTGCAAGATTTGATCTGGGATCGATACCAGCTCCTCCATCATCGTCAGGATATGTAGAGAGACATCTTTGTCTAGAATGGGTATGAAGGCCCATTCCAGTATCGGAGTAGGAATATCCTGCTCTAGTCCTCCAGTGGTTAGTGGGTACTGACAATTCTCCTGTGTTGGGGTAGGTGAACGAGTCTACCCCTGTACCGGGATATGCTAGTTTCTCTCTCTGTTTTCCGCCACATCGGGGTGGTGGACTTTACTTGCATCCACAGGGATTTGGCCCTGCATATATTGGTTTCTCACCGTATCGATTTGGTGGCCTTTTTTGGCGGGGAGACGTGCTCGCCTATGATTTTCCGCCACATCTGGGTGGTAGGCTTTGTTGATCGCCACCATATCAGGATGGAGGGCGTCTGAAGAAACTACCAAGAGCTGGTCCTACAGGTGCTGGGTTTCCACCACATCAAGCTGGTGGGCTTCATGACCCTGGGCAGGGAGAGGTGCCTACCTGGTAAACGTCATCCTGCGTGAGCGACGGGCTTGATGGAGCTTGGCGGGGATGCACGTTGGCTCGTATGATGCCACCATGTCTGAATGGAGGTCTTGGGAGGATCAAACAGGTGTAGGTGCTTGTTCGTGGTACGTCTCTGTGGATGAGCAGTGGAGCTCCTCCTTAGGGACCAGGGTGATGATCGATCCCCGATTGTATGTCTACCGCCCTCGTCGGGCGGTCCGAGGGGTCGGAGCTTGGGGAGCGTGGGCCTTAATCCTCAAGGAAACATCCTCCTCGGCATGAGGATGTTGAGTCGCAGTGTGACCGCGATGACGCCTTTCAGTGGGGGCTGGTGAGCGGAACCCCTATTCAATAGGGATGAAGTCCTCAACGTCAACCTCAACTGCCTCCCTAAGATAGGGGAGGTACGCATTGTCCTGTTCTGTGGATAGACTCCAGAAACAGTTGGAGACAGCGACGGGGGATGTCTAGGTCGTCCTTTGCGGTAATTGTTGGGCAGGTGATCAGCGAACCTTGATGGATTGGAGGGCATGCATGGCCGCCTCCACCATTGGGAGATTACTATTCACGTGGTAATCTCGGATCAGCGCATCTGAAACCCAGTGTGGAAGACGCTTGGTGGGTGACGGGGTCCTCCGTTGTTGAGGAAGTCTCATCCCTACATCGTTGGAAGCACACACTTGTGAGTTCCATTGCGATTCCATTGGATCGAAGGGAGTTCTGAAAGTAGTGTCTGCGAATCATTTTAGCAAATACAAGCAGCAAACCCCTCAAAGTAGCATCTCATAATCCCATGTGTCATTAATTACCTTGCTTGGCCCGCCTCTAGAGCATAGGGGGGGGGCACTGGGTGATATTAGGTTAAATCCATCATGCTTGGTTAAAGATTCACGTCGAGTTAACGATTTTTTATTTCATTCTGGTTTTCTTCCACAAAACGCGCAACAGCTCCATATCCAATGATTGATGGACCTGCTTTCCAAAGGAAGGTGCTCGCCAGATGGTCTGACCAGCAACTCTTAAGAACTCACATTGGTCTATAGGATGGGAATTCGTGCTCATCACACCCTTTTGGGGGGAATTATTTCCTGTTCTGGGACTCTCTTATAGATTTAAGACGTATTCATATGTTCGTGAATCTATGGTTTATACCTGAACATAGTGTCTACGAATTTAAACTTGATGGGCAACAGTCAATTGGACGCAGGGTTTCAGAATCATTTATGCCCGAGGTTTACCATACCTCGTTGGATTAATGACCCTGAAGGGTGGGAACTCGCTTGAGGCGACACCAAGAGTGGCACAGTGAACCGATGTGGAGATGATCAGATCGACAGGTTGTTGGGCTAGAACCCCTTGGAGGCTTCCTATTTACCCTATCTAGGAGACAGGGATCAAAGTCCACGTAGTTTGATTAGGTGTCGGGGAGCCGATGTGAAGATAGACCAGGTGGTCCGATGGGTGGTGGGCTTGAACCACATAGAGGCATCCAATGTACATTGTCTAAGAGACAGGGATAAAAGTCCACGTAGTTCGCATTAGCTTGGGGCTTACGCTCTGAGGCAGTCCATAATGATTGATTGAGGATTACACTCTGAGGAGGCCCATAGGAGGATTTCATAGTCGATGCTTACTCTAAACCTACGTGAGTCATGCTCGGTGTGAGAAACAAGAGGCAGTAGGGACCAGAGGATCACGTCGCGAAAGGTGCGTCCGTGAGAGGCGAAGTGGGGCTTACGCATGAGGGCGGCCCAGGGTGATGAATTGGGGCTTACACTCTGAGGAGGCCCAGAAGGTCGGGGCTTACTCCAAGATGGATGCCCGGGGTGACAGAGCCTAGCGAAAGAGGGAAAGGGGGTGCTTCTGAGCCCATCTCCTCTCTTGAAGTGTATGAGGGCTTCCTTCTGATGGGTATTTTACCATATTCAAGGAACCATCAAGAAGTGGTGGGGTAGAAAGGGTATTATTGAGCTCAGACTCCACATTACCGTGGGAATGTAAACCCAGGAATGCTTTGGGAATCTGCTCAAGGGTTGGGGAAACCCCTTTGACCCTATTTACTGTGGGTATCTTAACTCAAAATGGCGTGCTGATGGCCTGAATGTTATACCACATGGATCTGGTGGCACTGGCAGAGGCCTCGGCTCAGGGCCGATGAATAGGCCAATGAGGGAGTCGCGGAGGACCTGGATGGATCAGAAGGATTTTACCTGGCTCTGGAAATGAGAACACTGAAGTATTTGGCGAGCCACCGAGATGTATGGGTGGTGGCGCCCTTTGTGCGGGGAAGTGCCACACGGCCGGAGAATCCATCCACGAACCGGGGTGGTCCGCGGACTGATTGGTGTTCTGCGAACCAGGGTGGTTCACAGATTTAGGTTCAATCCGCGAACCAGGGTGGTTCATGGCCTCGGGTTCAGTCCACAAAATAGGGTTTTTCGCGGAGGGTTCCAGGTAGGTAGCGACGCCCAAGGGCGGCGCTGATCAGAGGCTCGTTGGTTGGGGATTTTCCAATGTAGGAGGGTGCTACGTGGTAAGAGGGATGGGAAAAGAGGCATAAACTCCCTGGTTTATGGGGAAGTCATCCGAGGAGGGGGTATGGTTCGTGGTTCTCCTTTTCTTATTATTTTAGGTTCGCAGTTCACCAAATTATTATGCGTTTTCCAATTCCTTCTTAATTAATATACCTGTTATGGTTCGCGGATGGGAATTTCGCTGTTTGCAAAATCCGAAGCCTTCATTCAACCGATCTCCTTCCAAATATCCAATCCCTTTGAATCTGATTCCAGTTCTCTGATCCCCTCTTCTTTCCCCCTTGGTCTCCTTTTATAGAGTGAGGAAAGGAATGTATATGTGGCCGCGTGACACCTTTTACAGAGGCCCATAACCAAATACCCAATTTAAAGCTGACTTGGTCAATCCGCGATTCGCGGTGGGTATTGAACGCTCCCCCCTTCCGTGAGGCGAACTCAGGGAGTGCTCCGCAGCTGCGGAGGGTTCCGCCTCTATTCCGCGAATGACAGCGGGTGTGGCTTGAACCAGTCGACACGGTCTGCGGTTGGGGTGGCTCGTGACGGTGAACCGGACTGGCGGCCATCCTGCCTCGTGACTGCGGAGGCTCTCTGCCTCCATTTCGCGAACGACAATGGTTCGTAGAGGGGGTGCCTCGCGATTCCTGGCTTCCACAGACCGGTTCACGGATCGGTCCCTTTTTTTGTGTCTCTTTTTTGATTATTTTCCCCAATTCTTTTGGGGGATTTGGGTAAAAATTCCTTTGAGGATTTTTCAGGACCCTACAATATTTTAATATATTATTATATCACTATCATGCCATAAAAGTAATACTTTTTATAAAATCATCTTTTTTCCCAATTCACTCAAAAATTAACTATTTTTATAAAATTCTAAAAATCCACCATAGGATAATTTTGACATGATGAATTAAAAAATGAATTTAATTTCATAAAATTGAATTATTAAATTTTGTAATTTGGGTTTTTTTCACCTTCTAGAATAAAAATATATGAATTGTGATTTTTTTTTCTAGAAAGAAAAGCTTACTATAATTGAAGCTCAGGTGCTTCAGTTAGATGTTCGAACTTTTCACTGCAAAACTAGAATACTAGAAATTGAAGATCAACAAACATGAATTTTATAATATTGTTTTATTGATAATAAAATACCCATATTTTAATAGTGATATTTCTTAAATTGTTCAATATTATTCCATATCCTACAAGATAATTTATTTTAAATATACTTAAATTTATTTTTTAAGTATAGAAGAGAGAGTGACTCCTATGTCAGTATTCCACATGCCAAAAAATTGTAATATGGTGATTTCTGTCTTACAGTTACCTTTACTAAATATTATAATTACAACACCATTATTTTTTAATTGGTACACAAAATATTATAGTGTATATGTTACGTTGATGTAACCCATTTAGGATAAATAATAAAATTTCATATTCTCTCTATAATTTTTTATTTCTTAAACATTTGTTGTTATGAATGTCATTTTTATGGTATATGCGGCTAAATATGTTTTTATTGTAATAAGGAAATAATATATTCTTCAAAAGATAAGTTTTTGAATGATTTTTGTTTCTTCGATCCACCCACCCACCCACCACCCTCCCCACTCTAAGGATATCCTGATGGTCCCATAAATCAATTAGTCATATTTGATGCACAATGTTACATCTAGGTTGATTTTTCACTAGTTGAAGTTATTTATAAGGATATTTCTACTGACACTAAATTTATTCTAATTTATTATGGGCTTAATTATCATATTTAGTAAAATATGAAAAATCTACATCAAAGACGTATTTGGATTCATGTTTATGTTATTTCTATCAATGTTATTAAAATCATCAATTTAACAGAAATTTGTTAAGCTAAATTTGATAAAATTATATTCAATTTTGATGATTAGTCCAAATATTATTTAGAAATATATATTTAAAATTAGATTAACTTAATGTTTAGAGAACATAAATTTTATAAATCTATGTAGAATAAACTATCCCATATTTATGTATTTGATGGAATCATGAAAGATGAAAACATAAATTTTTAAACAATATGTCTAAATTCTTGATAAAAAATCAATATTAAAGTGTGGATGGATTTTCCATAGGATGATTATTGTTTTTGGAAATATGAATGGATTTAGATATAAAATAAAAAAAATTATAATGTTAAAAGAATTCTAAGATGTATTAAAGTTATTTATAATGAAAAGGTTTTTTATATTGGTGAAATAGACTTAATTCCATAAGATTATGTTAAGGGTTCTCTAATGAATTATAAAATGAGCTATAAAATAGAAGGCTACATTACTCAACACACAAAGGAGATCGATTTTAATGTTATGAATTATTTGAATCTGAGTAAATAAAATGATGAAAAGTAAAAAATTAATAAGTTTATTTCACTAATATATAGAAAATGAAGATATAAAAGACAATATTTTAAATAATATAGACTTTTTTCTAGTTCTAAATTAGGTGAAGTTGTAAATTTTACAATTTGATGTAAAAGAGTATTTAGTTGAGAATAAGTGGATCTATATTCCTCAAGGGTAAGTTAAAAATAGTTTTCTCAATTAAATAACAAAAAATTATTTCCTAATCCAAAAGGGAAAATAATTTTCATTGAATATTTAATGTTAGAAAATAAAAATTTTATTTTTTTGTCTTCTTATAAAGAAAAGGATAAAAAAAATTCAACAGGGTAAAGTGGAATTTATAGTGGATTTGGTTGATGATAAAGTTAAACAAAAATATTTTATTATTATACTTAAGAGTGATATAAGGAACAAGATGTAAAAAAGATAATTAGATGTTTTTTTAAGGAATCAACAGTATTTGTTGACAAATATCAACTAAAACATAAAAACATTAGAATAATTGGATGAATAAAAATATAGTAATCAAGAATGTTTTGAAGACATCATTGATTAAAATTTTAATGTGGAAGATAAATATAGGATTTTTTATATCATAATTCTTATATTAAATAAAAAAACAAGAATATTAAATCAGTTGATGGAGTAGTGGTTACTATAATTTAATTTTCTTGATAGAGAAACATATCTTAGAATGGAATAAATTATTATAGTTCTGATTATGGTAAATTAAAATAAAATTCAGAAGAATAAAAACATAGGTTTTTGGTATTCAAATAATTCAAGATTCTACATTTTTGACATTGTTGGATATTATTTCATTTAAAAATAATTAATATCTGATATAATAAACACTAAAATCATAAAATTAAATTAGAATGGAAATAAAAAATTTACAGAACACTCACAAAATAAAACTTTTCTAATTTCTAAAAAACCCATAGGATTTTTTAATTTTATTTTGAGAAATGTATGAAAGGTGGTCACATTGATAAAATTTAAATTTTACGAATACCTAGGTCAAATAATGACATCGTGTAATAAAGAAGTAATTTTCATGATAGGTGAAGTTATGGGAATCAATTTGAGGATATGAGATACGTATCATTTCTATGAAAGGGAACATATGTTTAGAGGATACTGTTTTAATTAATTTAACATTTTTCATAAGAAATTTAATTATATAAGTAATATAATAGATGTTTAAGATTGAGTTCATAGGTTAAAAATAAAAAACATATACACAAAATTTATTCCTTTGATGAATAATTTTATAATTATAGCATAATATGGTATTAAAATTTAAAATTATGGACAAACATATAATATTTCTATAAATTCACAAAAAAATAAAAAAGTCATAGAAATAAAAATAAAAATAATAAATGAAAATATTTCTAAATTATCTATAAAAGAATGAAAATGTAACATTACTAGGATAGTTTATATAGGTCATCCAATATGATTAGAAATATGGAATTTATATGGAAATTAATGGGAAAGCCTTATACAACTATGAGGTTTAGTCAAATTTGAAAGTCATTCTTAAAGATAGTGTTCGATATAAAGGGATAACTTATTAAAATTTTAAAAAATATAGGTTATTTAATGCAAGTTAGAAGGTCTCAAAGAAATTTTTATTAGGTTGAAAGAAAAAAAATCACTAGATTATTGTTTATTGATCAATAAAATTGGTTATAGAGTATAAAATTGATCCATATTCATCATTGAAATATAGATAAACATTCAATCTAAAAATAAAAAATAAATATACAAATTTTTAAATGTCAAAGAGAAAAGTGGTGTAATGTATTAATGATGGTAAATCTTTAGATAAATCCCTACAATTCAAGACCAAATAACTTATAATTTACATCATCTAATCTAAAAATATTTCCATGGACTATGATATAAAAATTGACCAAGGGAGAAAGGTATCAAATTCTTTTTATAGATGATTATATCATAATGACATTAATTTTTCCCATATATTAAAATAACTGATAGGATACATTAATAATTATAAGATATTACCTAATTATAAATCTTGAAGAAAAATAAAAACATTAAAAATAGATAATGGCACTAAATTAACCTTAATTGAAGTTAACAATTAGCTAAAAACATGGTATACTACATTAAGTTTCATTTAGATATATTTCAAATTATATGTATTTTGAGAAAAAACAAAATAAAACATTGAATACTATGGAAAATACATTATTTTTTTTAAACTATTTAATTTTAAGAAATTGTAATTATATCTCACTCAACCCATATTATTATAGTTTCTAAAATTAAAAAACTATAAAGATGTTGAAAAATATTATTCTTTTCTAATGGAAACACCATAATAATCATTTTAAAAAAATAAAAAACATTTGATAGATGGATATAGAGTCATAAATTAACTTCCATAATAAATTGGTGATGTCAAAAAGAGTATTGTGTGAGATAGAATTTAACATTTGATTATCCATTGACATCTCAATAGATAGAAAAACATAAAAATTGATTTTATAATAAACAAAAAAATAAAATAAAATAATCCATCTATATTAATATCAATTTACATCTGCTTCTAGAATATCATGTTTTAACATTGACACATTAAATTTATTTATAAGATTTATTTGAGGATATGAATTAATAATTCCCTTCAACAACCAATCAAAATTGAATTAGTGGTTCTTGATTTGAGTAAAATGATAATAGATATTATCATAGACCACTAATATTATTTCAAGTTCGTTAAGTGATAGTTGGTTTAGGTAATAATAAATAGATATTTTAATTGAATGAATTTTATCCAGGGGCCATAGTAAACCCCTTTGAA
Organism: Viscum album; assembly: GCA_963277665.1. Classification (NCBI taxonomy): domain Eukaryota; kingdom Viridiplantae; phylum Streptophyta; class Magnoliopsida; order Santalales; family Viscaceae; genus Viscum; species Viscum album. The sequence goes on along the minus strand of OY728150.1, from coordinate 1,824,225,870 downwards.
GCAATCGAGGTTTTCCATAGTTTTTATTATTAGCGTATATATATATTCTGATTTAATCATTTATTTTTTTATAAATATTGGGAGATTGATTCACCAAAATTATTATGAAATTTTTTGATTCAATGTGGGTTCATCCTACCCTAACGAAAAGAAAACCCTCTAAAATTTCAAATAGATAAAAATATATAAAACTTCCAAGAAATGAACAAACACAAAAACCAATGTACCATAATTGAGAATATAGAAACATGATAACCAATTCACTGAATCATGACACTCCAAAACACACAACCCCTAGAAAAATCATACAATTGAAATAATTAACTTAAAATAAATTCAACAATATATTATGTAGTTCATACATTAGTCCTAATATATAGGAGAACATTGTTGCTTTCTTTATGCCAATGGAGGAGAAAGATTAATTTTTTTATTTAAATTAAAAATGACTGTACCCTAACAATTAATCACGGAGACTACCATATTAACAAATACATGCCGCATTACAAACTTCTTAGAGAGCCCACTCTTGATCAAAGTCACCATTGATTGCCAAAATATTATATCGCCTCAAATATAATCCTTCGGTAAAAATTGCAAGATAACCTCACATTGACCCATAAAATAATCTTACATGACATTTGAAAAAAAAGAATATGCAATTTTGTTGGATTTATTCTTATATGATCAAAGGATTTCACACTTCCATCATCCATATATAGACAATTTCTTACTTGATTCAAAACATTAACATCCAGAGCATGCCTACCACTATATGTATTTTGTTGTTATATACTTCCCAAATTATCTAGAACCCACGTTTTGGATTTACCCCATCCATAATCAAGGAACCAAAATCATGAAATGATTTTTAACATTTAAAATAATCTCCCACGTGAATACTTCTATCAAGGATTCCAGACTCTTTCAGCACATAGGAAACCATTTATTCACTTAACTGCTCATTAAAGAAAACAATAGTGCATATATTCTTATTTTTTGGTTATTCATATAAAAATAAGGCATAATGATACCTCATACTTTCCCATTAAAATATGGTTTTTTAACATATTAATTGAATTATAGATTTATTTTATCTTCTATAGTTCCCTCCCCCCCACATCCTCATATATATTTTAGATAAAATGAAACTTAAGCTCAATGTTCTCCATTATGCATTGAAACGTTATATTTTATGCAATATGAATCATGATATAATTATCATAGAACAATAACCGAATTTCATAACTAATTCCAAGTTCTTTGAATAATAACTTTGGCTAGATAAATTCCAACCCTAATTTTATGACAACTAAGTACTCTTATTTCATGGTAAAAATGGTAACTACCATTTATAGTCTTTGCATCGAGCTAATGATTGTCCCATTTAAATTGAAAAAAAAACATACGGTGGTCTTACATGAAGACATATCCCATCCATATTCCACATAAAAAAATCTTTAAAATGTCTCATCTATTTTAAAACATAATTGTATATCACATGAACCACTAAGATAACAAATAATACACTTCATAGTTTATCAATGCTCCTTTTAGGATTATCCATAAACCAACTGAAAGATCTCACTAAATAATTAATTTCCAAACATAAAAGTCACACATATCAAACATCCAAATAAGGAAGTATAAACAAAATTTCCCATATACATTAGATTTCCTTTCATTTTATGTGATTTCTTTTTTTAAAACATCAAATTTTCTTCCAATGGTGTTGAAATAGGATTGCATGTCCTCATTCTAATCCTATTTAGGATCTTATATATAATACATCTTAAAAAAAATTCTTATCCTCATGTGACTCATAATCCACATTCCCTAAATTTTATTAACATTATTGAGATCTTTTATCTCAAACCTTGCAAACCAAATACACTTTAGCTCTTAAATATCATTCATATATGTACTTTCCAGGAGAATTCCATCAATGTACAAGAGAATAATGACATAAATTTTGATATATAACATATTTTAGTAAAATTAATGATAATAAATTCCCTAGATGATCCTATTATAAGTAATAAATGAATGAATTCCCAATTTTACTATGTTGGCAGTTTCATCAAACCATAAAGTCTCATTTTCAAGTTATACATCAAGTCCTTATTCTATTTGTACACAAAACATACTTTTTGTTTCATAAATATCTCATACTCTAAATCACGATAAAGGAATGATATTTTAACATCTATCTATTCAATATGTAATCATTCTAGAGCTACTAGACTAAACAAAATGTGAATAGTTGTATACTTAACCATAGGATAAATTATTTTAGAGAAATATATCCCTTCGATCTATTGAAACCCTTTCACAACTAACTCATACTTGTGGTTATTATTATCATATAATTCCTACTTCAATTTATAAAACCATTTTTTCATCATATCCTTTATTTATTATGGTTTTTTATCTCTCATGTTATATTTTCATAAAAAAAATCTATTTATTTCTTCATATTTAACCTCATGTTTCTTTTAATTTTTATTACTTTTATTTTATTCTATAATCTTATATTTGAAACACTAAACTTTTATTCTAATCATAGTAGACCTCCATAACTAAGCATAAGACTCTAATCATTTTTGAACCACTACATATAAAAAATAATCTTTCAGATCTATCCACCAATCTTCTTTAACTACATTTATTTTTAATAAATCTATATTTATTTTTTATTTTGTACATTCCATGATACTTTAAATTTTCATAACATTAAAAAAAATTGGATTTCCATTCAGATCAACTTATATATGATCAGTTTACTCTTTTATCTTGACTTCATTTTAAAAAAGTTCTAATATTTACAAAAAAACCAACTCATTAAAGATAAAATTCTTTCCAATAATGAAATTTCATTTATATTTTTACTAAAGTAAAAAAACATAAATTTTTCATCACCATATCAAAAAAAGAATTAAACTTGGTAAATTTCTTCAATTTGACCCATATCCTTGGTATCATCATGGATGAATGAATGGATTAGGAAAACATATAGATGAGATACAGAAAAAGTTCTTTAAGTACAAAGTTGTTCTATAATCACATCCCCCATGGGTGTGTAATAAATTCAATTCATGATATAAGTAGAAATTTTATTAAATTCCATCCAAAATAATTTGGGAAAATTATGTGAAATATATATCCCAGATCCTTCTCATTAATTTTATAATTAATATGATTTGATATATCATTTAATTATATTATTATAGGAACTATATTCTTAAATTTTATTCTTTTTTTCAACAAAACCACTAGAATTTAATAATATTATATTCGTAATCATTTTCTAACATTAATAACTTGAGATTCCTTCCATAATATATCTCTACCAAATATCCCCTACCTAAAATATCTATAACTCCCTCAGAATAATGATTATTTAATTGTACTCATACCTTCAATGTTGAATCATTAATGAAGGTAGCATAATATAGTGACCATCAATAAGAATAGAATAGAGAAGTCCGCCAAATATTTGTATGTAGGAACTCTATATTCTTAGACTTTTACATACTTTCATTTGTAATGAATGAAACATTTCTATACATTTCCATGATAGGACTCTCACAATATATAAAATACAAATAAGTAAGAAATAATATCAATTTATCAACTAAGACTAAAATTCACTTCTCACTCATTTTCTGAAGATAGAAATTATGTAATTATGAGCTTTTAAAAGAAGTTTTTTCAAAATTGTTACACCATAAACCAACCCATAAAATAAAAATTTCCATATTTAACACCTAAACAAACTAATATTTATCCCTAAGTAATTATAAACACTCCATAAAAAAAATTTGAAAAAAATAATACATCATCCAGTCATCCAATAGAAATAAAAATCCTCCATAAATTAGGTTTTCTAAATTCATTATAAGGATCTAAAAAAATTGTTTAAAATTTTATCATTAAAATGAAAATTAACAATGATATCAAGATCCTTATTTTATTATAGAAGATCCTTGACAAGTATTTTGGAAACATAGTAGGTCATGATTCTCTACTAAGATATATAATGAAACAATTATCTAGAATCAATAAACCATTATTTTAATGATGTATTTACACTAAGTGGTATACTAATATCTCTCTTAGATATGGTATTCATAGAACTTATAGAATATCATATTATAAAATAAACCCTATTATCCAAGAAATACTTCTTCAAATGAACCTTATTCTTAAAATTACAACATCTGGGTTTGAGTTTGGTAAATTTAATTTAAATTGTATCTCTCTTATATTCAAATTTCTTTCTTATTCTCTCCTTAATGGAAATCCGTATACCTACCAATTTGAACATGCATCTAGTACGTTTTTGGAATTCCTTATTTTTTATTTCATCATTAAAAATAAGATCATGTAAATCCTCAAACAAGATATCAGTCTTACCACTAGAATTGATGACAGTGGTGACCATATCATCCCATGATCTTAAGAGTTATAAAGGCTGTAAAAAATCTAACACTAAATTGTAAAATGTACTAATATTATTTATAATACGATTTAAAATAATTTATAATTCATTAAAATAATGTACCATTATCCTTAATTTCAATATTCCTATGTTTAATAGCCATTAAATTAACAAAACCTTGTATTTTATTGTTAATTTCTCAATGATATCGATAAGAAATTACACCAAATTCATTGTGATATTCACCACCCAGTTGTTCAATAAAACATTCCTTACCAATGACATATGTATCACACATATTTTCATTCTATAAAGTATTTTATTTTCAAATTTATCCATTACTTATAGTTTAAATTCTTTCAATGGGCCCTAAAGATCCTTCTGGAATAGTAATCATCCATCTTCACCCTCCAAAATCTAAAGTACATTCCTTCAAATTAGTCAATTTGGAGATTTCTATCTTCATATTTCATTAATTCCAAAATAAATAAGTACCTATAAAAAACATTAAATGAAATAATGTTAATATAAGATTATATGGTCAAGATCACTAAGCCTTGTTGAGCCCCAAGCACTGATACTACTTATTGGATTAATCCTATCTTGACCAAAAGAAAACACTATAAAACTTAAATAATACAATAAAGTTTTAAACATATAAAAATGGATGAACCCTAAAACAATGTGTCAAATCTGAGAGGAACAAAATCACCCCAACCACTGCACTAAATTTCTACCCTCACAACTCCCCGATCAATCACACAATCGAAGGAAAGAACTTAAAAGAAACATAATAATATATTAATTGGATTATACATTAGTCTTAATCGATGGGATACAAATAAGTACTTATTAATACTAATAAAGGAGAAATATTAAAATTTTAGTTATATTATTAAGGAACCCACACAAAATAAGTATTATGGGACCCATTTTGTTGACCACATTTCTCCACCATTCAAACTTCATAGAGATCACATCATTGATTATGGTCTTATTTTTTTTTCTAGGGATTAAACCACCTCAAACATTATATTCTTATGAAAAATTAAAGGTAATATCACTTATCCACCACCCCACCGCTACCCCATAAAAAATATTTCTTTACCCATGTAAAAATAAAAATAAAATACTTATGAATATCATTCAGAATGATTCTTATGTAGGATTGAGCTCCCACAGTTTCATCATCAAAACATTAACATTTACCACCTAGTTTATGAATATGAAAAACCATACCATGATTCTGTATATTGATATTTTATTACTGTATGTCCATAACATGATATGGAATCAAAGTTATAGAGTCTCCCTTTATAGTCTCATGGGATATAAATCAACAAAGGAGTCCTAATATTTATAACAATCTAGCATCACTCCAATTATATGAATTATTATATTAATAAAATGAATACTCCAATGTTGATAAATTTTACCCAAGATTTACATATCAATTTCATTAATATACTTACTGGGTAGAATTATTACTATCACTAAAACACTATTACGAATTACTATAAAGACCTTTATTTCCACATACTGAAATAATGTCATGAGTTTAAACTCACAATCAAAATTAAACTAGTTGTATCCTTTCATATTCATGGTGATGAAATCCTCTAAGGATCCCAATCAAGTATCATTCAAATTATTATTCCTAGTATAAGGATATTGGTTAGGTTCTTCCTAAGATGTATTTTTCTCTATTGAAGAAAGGAACTATTCAAGGAATTGGGTTATAGTATCAATAATTGGTATGATCATTCTTATTTATCACTTATTAGATGCTTCGTACCCTCTGATTAAAAATAATTAATCTATATACCTAATTCATGTAAACTATAGAATTTTTAGTATTTCCTAATTCTTTAGAATATTTATCTTTATGTACTACCAATGGGGTAATAATTAAAGACTAGGTTCTTACTTATCTATTTGATAATATCAATTTCTATAATTTTTATTTCCATGACACTATTGATGGATCCTCAATATGTAATTGACCATGGATTATTAAATTATTTTTTCATAAACCTAAGATCCTCACTAAATTTAAACAAGGAAAACAAAAGTAATGATCATGATAGATAAATCTTGATGCACTTTCAACTATGCAAAAGAAATTGAACTATTAATAATTGTTGAATTAAGAAAATAGATCTTTGGATTATAATAACTAAATACACTATGATTAATGTATTTTTAAAAGGAAATAAAATAAATGGTAACATAACCCACATTATCAAAGAAGGTTATATTTTTTGGAATGTAGTCCTCAAAAATCGACTGATATATAAGGAATTATAAAATATTGTTGACCATTAGCTTCATTGACAAGTCTTGAATAAGATTATCATGGGAGGTGAACCTAATGAGGGGAAAATATCCCAATGCTTCCCATATCTTTCTGACCCCAATCCTTATTAGAATAAATGTTTTTAAGTTTCTCTATATATATTCATAATATTGACCTAATCTGTCCAAGAAATGAAGGTTTGAAATATGATGTTTTTAAGGGAATTATCTGAATCATATATAATTTTTAGTGTTTGTAAGTACATTAATAGAAGAAAAGGAGGAACACGAGTTATGTTTGTTAATGATTCAAATAATAAAATATTTCTTGTATATTGGATTAAAATATCTTAATAAGATATTGAACAAGGTTTATACTAGTTTGTATGTGAAAAGATTTTAGGACGAATCCTAAGACAATTGAAGAAAACCATGATCAAAATCAGTTCTGGAATGTGATCATAAATTATATTTTGAAGAACATTATTTTGATCCTCATTAAGAAGATGGTGAATCTGAGGTTGCAGAAGATGCAAATGATTGTGTATCTATTAAAAAAGCTAAGGAACAAATTAAGGGAGTTCAATTTGATAAATCAAACATTTTTTGGTGAAACAATAACATTCATTTAGAGAAATATATATATATATATAATATTACAATAAATATTATATTATCAGATGTAGTGCTTATTTTTTCTGAATAGACTATCAAAGAATATTCTAGAGTTAAATAAATTAATGTGGATATAAAAAAAGTTGAAAATAATAATATATGAAATATTATAGATAAACTTATTTCGGATGATGTTATTAGAACCAAATGGGTCTTCAAAAATATGCTTGAAGAATAAAGAAAAGTGGTGATGAATAAAGATGTTATTGTGTTAAAATTATAAATATATGTTGAAAAAATTAATATGTAGTAGAATTTTATGAGGTGTAATATTTTAATCAAATAGGAGATTCTTAAGAATTTATGATCAAATTAGGTATAAAAAGTTTAATTATGGGTGATGAAAATATTCATAAATTGAGTTATAAAATAATTATACAACCTAATAGGTTTTCTTGTTTAATTTTAAAGGATAATTTTTCCCATGAATAATGGTTAATATAATCTATAACAAGCACATAATTCATAAAAAAACATGGTATATTTTAAAATAAATTTAAATTTAAATCAAGAGGTTTATATTACAATATTTCTACAGGGAGTATAAATATAACATAATTAATGACATTATTCTATTTAGAAAATATAATATTTTTTGGAATAAAATTTAAATATTGTGAAAAGTATATAAATCTCATTAAAGAATAATTTTATATACATTATAAAACTCACATATTTAATGGGAAGGAATAAGGTGAGTACAAAGTTTGGTCCCACCCAAATTGATGAAATGAAAAGGGGGGGGGGAATTTTCAAACATAAAAAAATATTTACTTAAAATTATATTTTAAGGATATAGTGATTCAATATTTTTTAATAATTCAAATTTTTATATGATATGTTTGGTGAGTGTGTGAAGAGTTTAAGTTAGAAAAAAATAATTATGAACTAAATTATCTTATAGTACTTAATACAAATAATCCAACACATTCTATTCACACTCAATCCTAAGAGTATCTATATAAACTATAGATAAATTCCAATTTTGGTTCAATCCAAACCTTGAATTTTAAAATGGTTGAATCCCCAACCTAATATTTAACATGATAAAATATAACCCATGAATTTTTTAAAAGAGATTCTCTGAACCTAACATAACCTTTTTTCGAGCAAGTGGAACCCATGATTTTCTTTGAGGAGTAAACCCAAACTATTGCTTTTTTATAAGATCAAGCACAACTTGAGTCACCTAATTTTTCTGAGTTGGTAATAATTGGTTGATACTTTTTAAGGGTGGTATAACATATATAATGATATAGTGTGGTGCAGAAAACATCCCAAAAAAATAATGAAATCATTGGAAATATGCAAATTAAAATGATGGTGTAGGAATTTTCTTCTCAAGAATTTAATGTATTTTAACAATTATGATTGGGAGATCAAACTTTGTCACACAAAAAAGTGATTATGAATCTCTATAAAAATCGGCTATGGGATATAGAACCTTGGAATAAAAAAGAGTTACATTCTAGTTATAATCTTTTATGGTTTGAGTATTCTTTAGCCTTTAAATAGAAAAAAGTAAAAGTGTCAATGATCCTATTCAAAATCCAGGATAATCAATCATAAAACGGTCTATAATAAATCTTCTTGTGGATGTTGTCTTTAAATATCCCTGAATATTATATTAAATTGAGTCTAGCATATATAGACAATTTCATTAGAATAATAATTTTTTAATTCCAACAATAAGTACAATAAATTAGTAATCCAATAATTAGTTATAAATCTAATATTTAATTCAAATAAATCTTGTATATTATCTTAACTAAAATACAAATAAATTTACTTTTGAATTTACTATAGTAAATATTATGAAAAAATATAATGCACAATTCCCCCATTAATTCCTTCCTATAATTAAATATAAAAAATTCTAAAATTTTATCATTGAATTGAAACTATTAATAATTAATGAAGGAACAATTAAAACAAATTAAAAAAATATGAATCATATCAAAATATGGAAGATAAAAAAACAAGGATCATGTTTCGGGATTTTGAAAAATAAACCATTTAGACATGTCATTCATGTTTGATATAATATTTTACAAGAAATATATTCTCAAAATACACATAACCTAGTAAGATATAAGTTTTCATATGATACAGAAATATGTATGATATAGTTTTTTATTAGATATAATCCCATGAAATAAGAAATATAATATGATTGGAATTTCTTGTAATGTAGAAAATACCATCAAAGTAAGAGTCATTAAACATTGGAGTGATTATTCTTAGTATATGATTAACGTGTTTAAAGTAATATATAAATTATTTTATTAGAACTGTGTATGAATATTTTTCATGTAATTCATATTTTAATATTCATATGAGTCAATTAACCTTTTTGTATACATGTTATTATAAGATCATAAAGATCATTTTTTAATTTTTGTAAGGTTTATTTTATAAAACCATAATGATCAATCCTAAGGCGATAAGAATGATTATTCTATTGTATAAGGTCTATTTGAAACTAAGAAAAAAATAAATTACTTTAGTATACGAATCATATCCAAACTTCTACTAAGAAAGATTTTTTTTCAAAAAACATTCATAAGACATTTAAATAACATGATGAATTTATAATAAAATCATAAAAAATTTAAATATAAATCATTATTTTTTTCTAAAATAAGTGTAATCTTTAAAAAAAAACATTGAGGATTCTTTAATTCAATAAAACCAAAAAATAAAGTAATGTATTTATAATTATAAAAATATTATTTAATAATTTATAAAGAACCACTAAAAAACTCTCTATTTTTATAACTATAAAACTAAATATAATTTAAAAAAGACACACACAATTTTTAAATTATTGAAAATATTAAAGAAAATAAAAAAATCACACCTATTTGGAAACTAGTTTTATCAAAAAAATAATTGTTTTATCCACCTAAGATAAATAATTATGATCCTTGTGTATAATATATCTTTCCTAAATAAGTTTCACACCTAAATAATATATTTCTATATTAAATAGATTCATGGAATATTTTTTAAATCCTTGATATAAAATTTTAGCCTGTTTAAATTTAAAATTATATTCGAAGATCATTAATCCCCCTAAATTTATTTATTATTTAACATATATATTAAATAAAATAAAATCTTAAAAAATGGTAATTATCCTCTTTAATTGATTCATTCATTTAAATAATCATGTTTTTATATTCAAAGTAGTGCATATGTTAATAGTTCTTCAATTTTTTAAGAAAAATTGTGATGAATCCCATATACAAAAAAATATAAAAACACAAGGATCCAGAAAACAAGATTAGATATTCAATGAATTATAATATGATGTTAGAAGAGTTAAATGTAACTAATTGTTAAAGTGTGTTCCAAAAAAAATCATATTTTAGTATATATTTTACTTGTTCATTAGAAAAAACAATTAAAATATAAGTATATTATAATATAAAAAATGTTAAAAATATTCAGGTTGTGTACATTGTCCATATGAAAATAGACATACTTGGTAATATAGAGAAAGTTAGTTCTAATAAAATTTGTGAGAGTAAATTTAGGATCCTAAGTTGCACAAGGTTTAGTGTTTTGAACTCTTAAAGTATATTAAGAAGTAAATTATTTTGTGTGACAATAATATTGAACAACATTTTGAAGAACATTCAATATAAAATGTCTAAACAATCTACATTTAAACAAGTAACATACAAAATACCATAACTGTTTACTTTTAGAGATAGATTCATGTACATTTTAGTTCACCTCCTATAATAACCCTGAAAATTTATATTTTTCATTGTTCTTGACATTATATATTGTATCATAAACTCATATAAAATATCTATCCAAAATAAAATTTTGAAACCCTCTATTTTTCAATTTTAACTTCAACCTTAAACTTCCTATTTTCATTTTCAAAAAATCTTAAATCCTCATAGATTTTTTAATTTTTACATAAACTTCATTTTCGCATCCATTTCTTTTCTTCTTTATGTTTTGAAAGAATAAAATAAATTTTATTTCTCTCTAATAATTATTTTCCTACAAAAATCATTTAAATTGTAACTTTCATTTTTAATCATAGATATTCGATAATCAAAATTCTTCAACTTTTCATCTTCAAGAGAAAAAAAATCTTTTCTTTTAAAAATATCTTGTGATCAGTATTGAATTTTTGTACCAAATTTAAATATTTTCAATTTATTCATGATAAATATTGTATATTTCATTTAACACTTCAATAATGATTTTTTGGTTTCTAAAACTATAAGTAGAATAAAAATAAAAACAATAACTAGAACAACTTTCATATTCATGTAACCCATTAAAAATATTTTCCTTCTATTTTAGTATACTCACCCAAATCACATTAATTTTATGATTTAGAAGGTTGGAAAGAAGATTTATTTAATATATCCATTAAAGCAATATTAAATATTACCTTTTAAATTATAGTTTATAAACTAAACTGCAATTCTATTGTAGAAATCCAACCAATATCTAATGTTTTCTTCATTTTCATTTTTTCCTTTTTATTATTTTTAATTTTTTATCCTTGTACATTCATAATTAGTATACCCTTTGTATTTTATATTAAAATACTTTTAATATCATAAAATTTTTTACATTTCCTTTTAAACCAATTTTTCTACTCTTGTTCCATTAATTCATGTCACCTTGCCTTTTCTCCATGAGTCCTTTTATAAACTTTGAAAATTTTCATAAGTCATCACTCTTATAAAAACATGAAGAACTAGAAAAATCACATAAAGAGTTAAAGATACATGTTTATTAGACTTGAAATAAGTTTTAATCTTTTTTTTCATTAACTTTACTATCTATATTTTTAAATTAAAGCACATATTGAATTAAATAACCAAAAATATCATCCATGGTATATTCTAGAAGACATTTATTTATTCAATTGTAACATTCTTGGTGTGTGAATTCATTAGTAAAGCACAAATTATTATTTCAATAAGAACAAAATTATTCCTAGTTTCCCAGAGTGTACACATGCTGATCAAAATTTGGTAAACATCTTGTACATCTCAATTACACATTCATAATAAAAAATCTTAAATTTCGGAAACTAATACATGTAGAATAAAAGTTTTTTTTATAATTTATCATTTCCTTTATGAGTGAAATTTAAATTCCTTCAAATTCCAAAACATGTTTTCCAATAAGAAATATCAGTATAAACATTTTTGCTAAATGGAAAATAATTAAAAAAATCATGACTTTTTTATCTAAAATGTATATTGTAGCATCATTACCTACCAATGTGTCAATACCAACCACAATAAATTTGTACAATTTGACCATGATGGTTTAACACTCAATACCTATATTCTTTATAAATGCCTACATTTTTTCATCCAATATACATAATCATTTCCCTTGAAATGATCTTATCTCAAAGGATTCAAAATTTCAAAATCATCAAACTCAATAAGAAAAAAAAATATCATTCTCTTAATATTTCAAAGGACCAAGATAAAATTTATATCAAAATAAAATAAATAGTGTAACCAATATAGCATAAATAGATATATTTTAATACCAATTATATTATAATCAAGACAAGTAAAATAGATCCCTAAAATCCAAATAAGGTTTTGACCTAATACCAATTGTTAAGCACCAAACTATGTAATAAAAAGACCAGAGGTGGGAATTGTCAAAATAAAAAATTATATTCACTTAAAACTATATTTATGAAATTTTATGGTATAAGATTATTTAAATATTAAAAATTTTCTATGATAAGAGTCATAAATGTGTGAAGTTTATAAGTAATGAAAACATAAAGAAGAAATTGTGTTTCTTATATATGTACGGATCACAATGACCCTAAGTATACTCTTTACACTCAAACCTAAGAGTGTGGTTATCCATTATAGAAAAATTCACTTTATTAGCTCATGAAAAACATGGAATTTCATAAAGGGAGCATCCAAAACCCAATATTTTAATTAGATCAAATATAATGCACAACTTTTACTGGTGGATCATCCCTAAACAAAACATAGAATTTTACATGGGGAAAAGGAATTTATAAGAGGAGGAACCCCTACCTTCTACTTTTTAGAGGGATTATGAAAACATTCATTAAATAATTTTCTTCAGGTGGGTAGAATTGAAAAATAACTTTTAATGGTCGTATAATATGTATAGTGATACATTATAGTGAGAAAAAATTCCAAGAAAAAATTAAAAAAAAATAAAATTCTAGCATTATGTGAACTCAAATACTGATAAAGAAATTTTCTTCTCAACATTTCAATTATTTAACCAATAATAGTGGTAGAAAAAATGAGTTAAAATGTAATGATGAAGCTCTAGGACTCCTGGTTGAACTATAAGTCATATTTGAATAAAATATATCCTTCTTAAAATCATAGTTGTTTATTGCATGGGTTTTCATAAGCCTTTAAATATAAAAAGTAAAAACAATAATGTTCCTTTTAAAAATCAGGGATCATACTTCAACAAGTCAAAAATGATAACTCATTGTATGGATATAGTCTATAAATTAAATTAAAAAATTATATAAAAATTTTGTTGTATAAAAAATCTAGTAAGAATATTAAATGCATAGGTCTAATAATAAATGCAGACAATTAAACTTCAATAATAAACCATAAATATTGTCCCCAATTCCAACAAATCTTGTGACGTATCTAACAAAAAATAAAAATAAATTTTTAATTTGTATTTACTCCGAAAAATATTAAGAGAAAATATAATACAAACAGTCACTGTTAAAAAGTTAATTTTATTATACACAAAACACTATCAGAATTTTTGTGATTGTATAAAATTAATAATTATTGAATTATTGAATAATTAAATAATTAAAATAAATATAAATTAGATAGAAAAATGAAAGATAATAAAAAAATTTCATGTTTTTATATTTTCATAAACAAACTATTGAGTCCTGAAATCCATGTATGATACAACATTTTATAAGAAAAAATTCATGTATGATATCGAATATTGTAATATATAAGTTTTCATATGACATAGAAATCCATATGATATTGTTTTTTACAACATGAAATCTCATAAAATATGAAATCATGTATAATAAGAATTCTCATAAGTTAGATAATTGCTTCAATATGAGATTTATTATTTATTAGAGTGATTCTTCCTATAATATGATTCATTTTTTCTAAACCTACGTAAGGCCAATTTTTTAAACCTTCATATGATATTTTCAGATACAGGAAAATTTGTATGCTTTGTATAAGAAAATTTTATTCTTCTATTGGATAATGTTCATTTGAAACATAGAAAATAATTAGAAAAACACTTTAGTATATTATTCATAACCCAACTCATACTAAGATGCATATATTTCCAAAATTAGTCCATAATACACTTAACATACATGAAAATTTTATAATTAAATGATAATAAATTTAAAGGTCTATCAAAAATTTATTTTTCAAGTAGTGAAAGTATCAACAATAAAAAAGTAGTGATTTCATAATTTATTAATACATAAGAAAATAAAGTAATTTATTTTTTATTAACAATGAATGATTAAATTAAGTTTTAATGATCCACTAAAAATTAAAAAAATCACCATAATAAAGTGTGATAAAGAAATTTATCATATTGGATAGAAAGAATGTATTAATACCCATAATGATGGGTATAAATCCTGTATAAAGTTTTCCTGTAAAGAATGTGGATTCAATAATTTGTTGAAAAAAGACTATAAATTTAATATATTTTTCTATAATAAGGAATGATGTTATTTATAAAACATTATTAGATAAATTATTATAGAGTTGTCCAATAAAGTAACATCTAGTGGATACGAAAATGATATTTAGATGTGTAGGAGTAACTAATGAATATAAATTTTGGTTTTCAGCATGATAAAAACATTTCTTAATGTAATAGAAGGACAGTGATTTGGCAGAATATGTGTTGGATAATAATTCAATAATATAAAGTGAATTTAATTTAATAAAAAATTATATTATATGGACTAGTAATAAATTGGAAAGTGTATCACTTTTACTAAAATGTCAGGACATATTTCTACTAATAAGGCCTATACTCTCTTAATTTTGAAGAAATGGTAAATGTGAAATCATAGAGAATATATAGGGTTTTATTTGATGATTTTATGTGATAAAAAGAGTGTTAATGTTCTTATAAAGTGATCAATTCGACACTCAACAATACAAAATATTTAGATAGGGTATCAGTTTATCAAAGGGAATGTTGAACAAGGAGTTGTCATGGTTTATGATATTGGAACTAGTGGTCAAGTGGTTGATATTTTTTAAACTAGTGGTAAACCCATCATTTATGAAGCATAAATCAAACCCTGATTTTCAATCTTCTTCCTCAATAAGAGAATATTTGGAATGTACCCCTCTTCTCAACTATTTTTTATTTATCATATTTGGATTCATTTTTTTATAGTTTATGGGGGGAGGTATAATACATGGGTTTTATACTAAAAAATAGAAATTATAATATTTATAATAGTGAGAACTTTTATTGAATCCATTACATTTTAAAGGGTCGAATTTTCATAAAAAAGTGGAATATTTAGTTTTATTGGTTTCAAGAATAATTTTTATCTACTTTCTCAAAAAATATACATGAATCAAATTATCTTAGTGAATATTACAGTGATTTTTCTCATGTAAGTATAACCCATTATAGACAACCAAAATTATACCTCATTGAACTTATTTATCAATAGGGTGGATTTATTCAATAGTGACTATAGTTTTAGGGGAGATGTGCATATATAATTTAGGATGGTAATTTTTCATGGCTTCTCCTTAAATGGAAGGTTTATAGATATATGTATTTTAGTATCTCTATAGAAGAGAAGTTTCATAGGATGAAGAAATTTGTATGGTTATATTACAAAAGATAAAAGAACATGGTCAAAAAAATATTTGAGTTTTATAAGAAATATAATACTAAGATATAAAATAGATTTTATAAATTACATGGAATAAAATATTAACTACAAAATTAAAATAGGTTGGTTATTGCATATTTTAAATCAGTATTTAATATGGTCATTATATTAATTATCAATATTAATATTTGGATGGATATTTTATAAATAAAGACATTATGAAGATTTGATGTTTATATATTTTTTAAATGTTTAAATTTCAATGTATATGATGTATTAGGACTAAATAAGTGAAGTATCAGAAAATAGAACACTATCAATGATTAATTACTCATTATGGATGTTTTCTATAAAATTTGGGGTAATAGTTTAAGCATTATAAAAAAGGATAACTTCCCACGTAAGTGTGAACTGAATTAAAAACTATAAATGTATGATTAAAGTGTAGATACAACCTAACCTCTAAGACAGAAATGGGTTTTTATGTTGTTTTTCTTATGATATTGGGTGTCATGTAAGAGTAAACATAACTTTCCAAACTTAGGTAAGTGAGATCCATAATTATCGAGATACTTAAGTTAAGGTATAATAAAATACTAGTAATTATATCAAATTAATTACGAATGTTTTTCATGGATATTTGAATGGTAATGAACAAAATGTATTTGAGGATACTTTTTAATGAGAATAATGTAAGGTTTAATGGAATGATTTTTTTCAAAAAATATTAATTCAGAAAATATGTGACTTGTGGGGAAAACTCAAATAGGGTATTCTGTTTGATTTTGATAAAGATATTATTTTCCATTTCATTGGATCATATTAAAAAAATATCAATGATTTTTGGGATGAAAATTAGAAGTTGTAATTATTACTATATTTGGTAAATAATAATATATGTGGAAGCTATATCTTCTCCTTGAACATATGGAATATTGGTAATTTAATATAAAATAACATGAAGTTAAACATGTTGTAATGAAAGTGAGAAAACACCTTTAATATATTGGTTTTATTTCCTAATTCTGATTTTGATTATTCATTTTCCTATGAGCTATTTAATTTTTAATCTTCTCAATAATTCTCATGGAGAAATAAAATGAGGGTAACTCATTTTTAAGTAATAATAATTCCTATAAATTTTAAGGTAATGAGTGTAGGCTTAGAGTTATATTTCTCAAATATTATAATGATAAAGTTATTAGTGTTTAATTGGTATAACAACTCATTGGTATGTATATTCTCCCTGGGATTAAACTAATTTATAAACTAAGAAAATATAGTGTACTCTTTATGCTATTTTATTTCTTTGATGTTTGATGTGGTACCTGTGAGTCACATGAGAAAAAATCTGAAAATGTGTTTCCTCTAAAAATGAAACAAACCCCAATTTAATATATATGTTTTTGAAATAATTTCCATACCGCGACTCACCTCAATCATCCTTCAGGGTAACTTGGATGGAAATCGGATCTATCAAATTTAATAACATAAATTTTTAAATATTTACAAATTAGATAATTAAGAAAAATATAAAACTTTTTTAATTGATTTTATGAAAAGTTCATTAATAATAATAATAATATTTCATATTGATTTCCTTAGTATGGATATTTATTTAATTTATGTCAAAAATGGTTTTGGAAAAATTTATCAAACGTCTAGATAAATATTTAATATTAAATGTAATTTTTTATTAATAATATTTCATATTTAATATAAAAAATGGTTTTGGTAGACTTTAGAAAATGTTAAAATTAATATTTATTATTCTTTGTTTCAATAAATCATTTATTTCATTATGATGAATTATATAAAATACCATGTGATATTTAAAATAAAGAGTTTATATGGAAAGTTAAATGTTAAGTGATCATATTTTTATATTATAGAATATCCATAGAGCAACATCTAAATTTTAAATATTTTTTTATTTATTTCTAAAATGATACTTCATGTCAAAATATTTGAATCATTGATACATTAATTTATTCTATATTTATTTATTATTCATTAAATAAAGTTTTTGTATTTTGAATTATTTTTGGATTTGGTATAATCTCTCAAAACTATTTATTATAAATATAATACCATATATAAAAGAGTTGTACACATAGTATGATGTAGCATTTAGTTTTTTACCAAGTCTATAATTTTTTGGTTATAAATAAAACAAGAATGTATATTATTATTCACTATATTATAAGATAAAATTATAATGTAATTGATATCACTGATGAGAATACATATTTGGATATAAGGATTTATGTAGAGCTATATTGTCCTTCTGACTATTTTTTAATAAAAAATGTTGTAATTGAATACATGTAACAATATATTTTCTCTTGGATATGTTTTTTTATTTTATATATTTTTTATCTTCTACAAAGAATAATTCCTTATAGTTGAGTTGAATTCAGATATGTGTATATATAACAAAAATTTATTTTAGAGGTGTAACACAAATCATTAGTTTTTTAATGTGGTACACATTAATAAATTTTTAACATATTGATTTAATCAAAGTTGTATGATATAAAATTAATTTACAATGCGAATTTATACATAAATTAAATTCAACATTTAAGACATTGAGATCAAATAGATACCCCCAAACATACTAAGAGTCTGATTCCTTTCGTAGTGAGAATTTTCAAGAACACGATCACTGAAATGGGTCTATCATGTCAAATCTAGGAACCATTGAATTGTCTTGTTTCAATTATAACATCCTGACCCGACATCTAATACTAGATCCTCGAGCTGGTGGGGCATATGGAATCAAGCGTACTCCACTATACGCCAAAGGTTTCCGCCTAGCAGTGAATATGTAAAGGTTTTATATTGGGGGGATTATAAATGAATATCAAAGTGGAATATCAGATACAATTAATAACAAACAATAGTGGAATTATAATATATTAAGAGACTAAAATGACTGGTCCAGTAACCCACCGTAGCGAAAACACAAACAACTGATATAAAAAATATATATAGGAGCATAAATAAAAAGGAAAATGAATAGTAATCAAAATACACATGGTAGTTTAATACACATGAATGCATCAAATGCTGATATACTAAATAGGAACATGGTATAGGAATATGAAACATGATAAAAAAATGTACAAAAAAACAATAGTCATCTCTAGTAGTATCTCAAGCATATGCTCAGTACGCTACTTCTATGCTTAAACAATATGAAAATAAAATCATGAATCTATAGTAGGGGTTTATCCTTATCCAGACCTATAGAAAAGTTATCCACTAAGGTACCAAAGGTGGACAGAGTAGGGTGTGATATAAAATCCAAGTTGTCCCCCAGCAATCTTGTCTAGAAGTAATCCAACCAATGTACATATCAACATCAGTGTGCATGTATAAATGAATT
Organism: Viscum album; assembly: GCA_963277665.1. Taxonomy (NCBI): domain Eukaryota; kingdom Viridiplantae; phylum Streptophyta; class Magnoliopsida; order Santalales; family Viscaceae; genus Viscum; species Viscum album. The sequence continues at coordinate 1,824,206,181 of OY728150.1, read as the reverse complement.
ATCAACATGGATGAATAAATAATTACCATCCTTCCCAGGTTCTTGAAGGACACCTAGTGGATCTACCTTCTTTGGAACATGGATTGTATGAGTTTTTATTCAGTTACTATATACATAATAACAATATAGTTATAATGTAGCTATATACTTCATCTAGATATATGGACCATGTATGTGCAGATGTAAGTAGCCATATACTTAGATTACTAGGTTATGGTTGGACTAGGGAATAACTGAGTCATCCATAGCTAATATTAACAATCCTATAATCTCAAGAAAAACTAAAATTGTTATATCTCATAATTAATAAGATATGTTATGATCATCACTCTAGGTGGTGGGTGAGTCTGCATGTTAACACCTGAAGCAAGGGGCCCAGTGCATCATTCCCACCATCTAAATAGTGCCAATGGTTTGAAACGTGATTCTAAACAATTGATATAAGGGAGAGTGAATCATTGTGCTCAAAAATTCCATTAACCATTGTTCCACATCCAATCTCTAGGTCATCATTATCAAAATAATATCAATTCTGTATCAACTCTCATAAATTTTATTTATCAATCCCAAATATAACCAAGAACATTACAAATCATAGATGCCTTATAAATAAGACTGAATCAATTTTAGTTGTCTTACCACCAATTAATGTTTATTAAATTGGCCCTTCTAATTCATTTAGGTACGGAATATCATCATGATGAAATACATTCAATACAATTAACCCATTTTATTAATCATAACATGGAAATTCAATTACAAGGATTAACAAAGAAATTATGAGGAATTATTATAAATTGGGAAATCATATAAAAGGAGGAGATTCAGTTTATATGTCAAAATAAGAAATTATGAGGGGCTTTTGTTCAGTAAGTAATTATATAACAATGGTATATTCCATCTAAAATCTTACCCAAACTCTTAGAAGATGTTCTCCTCATTTAATCAATTAAGGGGAATTTCAAGCTGTCACGCCGATGGAATGTCCATGATCGAGGTTGGAATCCTCAATTTACATAAAAAAAATTAAATGGATTATATCAAGGTTCTCATATCAATTTATAATAAAGAAAACCATTCTAACATAACACGTGACAAAGGAAGTTATGTGAGACAACATCATGGCTATGAAAATGACTCACTTCTTAAGGAAGACAACTACACTGTATACCTTAGGTTCATTCATGAATTCTCCTCCAATATCATCCATAGATTGAATGTAGAGTGGAATAAATCAAATAAATAGTCCAATGCCCTGAAAATCGGTAAAATGAGCTTCCACCAAAATAAAAAAACATACAGGAAGAGAAACATATAATGGAAGAAAGAAAATTGGAGATATTATCAAGAGTTATCCAAGTATTATTATTGATCTTGATTTGGTGTTCAGATCTGGGATATATCAAAATACCTAGGAGATCTCATGGGAGAGCTATGGATAGTGGAAACAAAGGTTTCCACTAGAAATGGGGGAAGAAATATGAGAACTGTGTTTTTAAGTCATTAAGGGAAAAATTCATTTCATTCATAAAAATAGGGGTGTATGATATGGCTTTATTATTGGAAAAACCATGCACCAACCATGCAAATGGCCTCTATCCAAGAGGTCTACAATCTCACATAGATGTGCACCTCGGGTCGCACGTTTGTAAAAAAACCAAGCAAACCCTAATTCTTTAAAAGATCCCTACTTGATAACCCCACACGGTTAGTACTAACCATGCGGTAGCAGTGTGGGCTACCATTATTTTCCATTTCATGGTGCCCTAGGCTTGAAAAAACCCCCAGATACACTTGGAACCTTCAATATTATGTATTGCACATTTTCCAAGATAAATGTATTTAAAAACTAATGAGTTGTACATTCTTGAAAATATAGTCTATCACAACCTTCCCTCCTTAAATAAACTCATCTTGGAGTTTCCCATCAATGGGTAAAGATGTATAGTCTGAGAATAGCTCAATCCATTAAGCTTGTATATCATACTCCCACTCCCAGGTATCCTCATGTACTTGGTCATGCTTCCATAGCACCCATACCAATGCAACTGACATACCACAGAGTGTATTAATGTTCCGGTCAACAATAAAAAACTAAATACTCCCTAAAAAAACATTTTCATCCAATATAACCTCATCTGAATAAAATACATGTGATGGGTCTGGATAATATTGGGGAAGCTAAGATACTTGAAATGAATCATGAAAAAAACTGGTATCTTTAAGGAAGTGATGTATATTATGCCACAAGCCTTATTTGTTTTACAACCTTGAAGGGACCAATGAAACTATATGAGAACTTACGCTGCCTCTCAATACATCTATGGCCCAACCTAGGTGAGACACTCAAGAAAACTTGATCTTTCTCCTTGAAATCAAGTGGGTGTGAGAATCGGTTGGTATACAACTGTTGTTTAGACCAAGATACCATCATGCACTTTCTGATCAAATGGACCTTCTCTTTAGTCTCCTTAACGAGATGTTCTTCAAGAAAAGCTACCTCCCCCATCTTCTAACCATAATAAATGTAAAAAAGGACTACCATTTAATGTATCATAAGGACCCACGTAAATGGTAGCCTGAAATTAGTTATTATATGAAAACTCTATGAGGGGTATGTGTTTCTTCCAAGAACCACTGAAATCAAGGATACATGCGCAGAACATGTCCTCTAACACCTGAATCACATGCGCTATCTATCCATCAGTATGAGGGTGAAAGTCATGTATAGAAGCAAATTTCCACCCATGGCCTTCTACAACCCTTTCTAGAACCATGATGTGAAGTGAGTGTCTCTATCAAAAAAATCTAGAATGAAGAGCTTCATGAAGATGTACGATATCCATAATGTATAACCTCCCTATATCATCTACCAAGAAGGTCACTTGTAAAGGTAAAAATGTGTGACCGTCGATAATGATTAGTGAAAACCCAACCGACATCATTTCTATGAAGTTTTCTATGTAAACCAGCCATGAAGTCCATATAAACATCATCTCATTTCCACATGGGAATAGAAAATGGATTTCAAAGTCATGTCAGTTTCTTATGTTCCACCTTCACATACTGAATAGTGGAACATTGAATGATGAATTCGAAAATCTATTGTTTCATAGAAGAACACCAACAATGGATACGTAAGCCATGATACATATTTTTGAAACCGAGGATTAATACATAAAATGAAACATGAAATTCCTACATCATCATCTCTATGGTTTTTTATGGGACCCAAACATGTCCAATAAAGTAGAACTTAACATCCCCATCGACTATCCTAGCAGAATATGTATCATCATCTGAAATAATTTACCTTATCATAGGGCCTTTGGGGTTATATAGTTACCCAATTCTTACCTATTCCATAAGGGTATTATTCACTACAATGTTTTAGTGGATAGTCTGACCATGGTTTTCATAAACCTCAATAAACATCTTTAAAAATCGTTCCATGAGTATCCATTCGCACCTAGTCTCCTGAACTACCTACATCTGAGTCTTCTAGCTCAATGGATCATATACATCACTTCCTTTAATAGACATGTAGGCAATCTCAAAATCAAATGAATATCGGTACTCAACCTACAAAAATTTCTTGATATTCAAATCACACAGTGTAAATATGTACTTCAGGCTTTTGTGATCTGTGAATTCCAAAAAATTCTCTCCAACTAAGTTGTGTCTCTAACAACATAAGGCATGAAATACAATATAAATCTCAAGTTTGTGAGTCATGTAATTCAGCTCATTATGCCTCAACTAAAAAGACACATACGTGATGACTTACTTATCCTGTAACACCCCAAGCTTCCATGGTACGTTTCTCTTTGAATAATACAGTAGCATGTGTTATACACAACTTCGAGTTCTAACACACACCACAACCAATCAAACTAGCTGTTATGAATAGTAATACCCAAATTTTGAAATTTTATAAATTTTATCTTTCAAAATGGACTTCATTTATGGATTCGGAATATCGAAATTATCTTAGGGTGAATTTTTGGTATTTTTCTGAAAACATTCAATTTTTTTTTGAATAGTGAAAAAACACTAAGTTGTAGTTTAAAACCGAATTTTTATTTAAATAATTATTTATTTTATTTATATTTAATTAAGGTCAAAATAGATACAGAATGCCTATATAATTTCAATGTAATTCATTGGAGTTAGTTTAGAATAATTTTAGTTATATAAAAATTTTATTGAACTTTTCACCGTCTTTTACCCACCTCCTAGAAGAATTTAAAAATTAACATAATACTTAATTTTACCGCTTCTGTGAGTGTAATTTCAAAAATCCAAGAGACACGGTTAATATCAAGGAGTAAAATGTGGTTCAATAAGATAAAAATAATTTTGGGTGAATAGCAACTTTTTACTTTAATTTACCACGGTTAAAAGTAAATACACAAATTAAGGTTAAAATGATATTAATATTACCCTAACAGATGTCCTAATTATATTGGGAAAGTGTATCTCGACCAAAAACAACCTTAAGAGTAAAATATAATCATTTAGGTCCACTTGGATTATATTAGGACATTTATTATTATTTAATTCAAAGAAGAGTTAAAAGAGATAAAATCAAAGTTTAATTACTAAAACATTTTTAATATAGAGTTATACATAAGATAAATTTGATTGTAAATATTTATTAGAAAGATAAAAATATTTCCTACATAATGGGTTTTTATTTATAATTTTTAGACATTATATAATTTAATTTATTTATGACATAATGGTGATACAGTAATTAATTAATGAATGAAATATTAAAATAATTGATATTATAAATATCCAAATAAATGTAATTTGATACTTTTTATGAATTACAATAATTTTATATATTAATATGACATATTATTATTGGTTATATGAATCTTTTTTGAAGTAATAATTTTTTTATGAATTTTGCAAAAACAAAATACCCAATAGTGTCAAAATTGACATAAAAAAGTTTTTAAAACAAATATTATATTATTAATTCATATTCTATTCCTAAAAATATAAGGCTCAACAAAAGGACTTTTATCATGGTAGTTGTATCATTAATGGACCAATAGGGGGTCTCTTGGAAGTTTATAGTAAGTTTATTAACCATATAATATAAAAATACAAAGAGACATGGTAAATGTCAAACTATTTAACTAAGAGTTAAATATAAATGATAAGGTTAATATAGTGACCCAAACCTATCTAAAATCTACTGGTTGAAATTATTTCTACCCATCCCCAATTTAACTTTAAATAATCCACTTTGGAGCCATTAGAAACCGAATATGAATTTATTATAAAATAATATTTCTGGCTTTTCCAAAGGTTCCCCTCACACCACTTATAAAAGGGCACTTCCCCTTCTCTGTAATTCACACCTTCAAAGCCATTTGGCTCAGCTAACCCCTTCCCATATATCATCCCAACTTACCTCACATCAACCTAGAGGCATTAGTTTGATTAAAAAGCCAACCTATGGAGCCCTTTTGATCGAATCAAAAGGAAGAACCTGAAGAAGAGGTAATGATTTCACCACCCTCTTTCAAGTTCCTTTCTTCTTCAACATCATATTTCATTGTTATTTCCATTATAAAATAATAACTACTATAAATTATATATACTATAATGTTATTATAAATATGGGACAACCAAATTCATTATTCTATCCATCCCTTGAATGACATGTCACCATACATGCGTACGTACGACCTACCGTCTCCACGTCGTGGTGTAATTGTTATTCAATATATTATTATTTATATGGGTATAATAATGATGTATAATTCATGTAAATAATAAATATAACATGTTAATGATTCTGTATATATGATATACCATCCAATTATATATTATTTTAATATCAAAAGAGTGATATTGTCGCTCGTGCGTGCGTACGGACTACCGTCTCCACGAACACGATGAGATTCATTCTCCATCGTATCCATTCAAGTATAACTCTCATTTGATGATTAAAAATAATGTTTAATCACTTGATATAATTCTGGATATGAATAATATACAACCTATCCATAATAAACATGGCTCTTGTAACAAAACATATAAAACAAAACAAGTAAGTTAACACCCAAAACGAAGATAATACTAAGATATTATTAACAAAGCAATTATAAAAAGACCATATATGAAATCATATTAATGTATATGATTCTTTTATAATTTAATAACAATTATTTCACCATTATACAATAGTCTAACCTGCCTCCAACCAAGGTAAATTACAAGGTAAGGGTTTATTTCACAATATCTTCATTATTCAAGGTTGTTTATACGTAATTATCTATTGGGACCTCTTTATCATCCACATCCATGTGTCATAAAAATGTATTTAAAATCATTATTAATATTATATAGACTATGGGTTAAACTCATTTATACCCTTTTTGACTTTTTATAAGATGTTTATAAAGGAATCTTTCTGTTTTTTCCAAACAAGGTCCTTGTTAACCTTTTCGACAGAATTAAGGTAAGAATGTTTTCTTTAACTTATATGGAGGGTGCGGCTAATTTCCGCTGTTATAAAATCTTCGAACCCTCCCTTAAAAGTTTATAAGAATATTTTCAAAGTAAATGTTTTATTTTATAATTATGTGACTTTTAAATGATTTCAAAAAAAGATATATTTCTCTCAAATAGTTTTGATTTCATCTATGTCAACATCCTTTGATGGATTTTAAGCTTATTTGAAGTTGATTTATTATTATACAAAAATTCTATATTGTATTGAAGTTTATTTGATATATTTGACTATGGATGTTTTATTTTTATACCATTCATGGTTTATAGATAAATTATTGACATTTATTATGCTAGTTTTAATACGAATGTTTATGTTATGTTTAACCCTTTTCATATGAGGAATGCATTGGACATAATAAGTGACGGGTGGAGCCAGATATAGCTTCTCAATGCATCGGTAGGTCTCATGAGACAAACTAGTGTCCTGGTACAAGGCCTCAACAAAATCTTATTTGTAGTCTTGGCACAAGGCCTTGACTATGTGGTTATGATAGTCTGGCATTATGCATTCCTTCATTATGAAAGTGGTTATTGAAATTGCATGTGATTATTCGAATAGTAGAATATTCATGTGAATAAGTAAATGGAATTATTTCATTTTATCTTTTCTATATTATGTTGAATTTCATGTTTAAAAGGCTTTTGTTTTATTTATACATTGTCTTAATTGTTTGTGCTTATTAATGAAAGTTTCTTCTATATTGTTATCCTTACTGGGCATTTGATCTCACCCCTTTCAATGTTTTATTTTTTCCAGGATGTGAAGAAGTATTTGATGAATGACATATTGGGTTAGTATAAGGGGATATGAGTGTCGAGAAAAGATTTTGTTTTAGTTTTCACTTTATGATGTAATGTAAACTTTATGAATGTATCTATTTATTCCAAGGCTACTAAACTAATCGGTCTTTCGAATCTTGATCTTTAGTGATCATGCCAATGTTATGTAATAATGAACCAACTCTAGGTAACTGGGGATGGGGAGTTACAGTTGGTATCATAGGAAGTTTAGTACAAACCTCGGAAACTAGATTTAGATAAACTCTGATTAGAGCACATAGACCTAAGATCGACTTTGAGGATTAGTATAGAAGAACTTCCTAGAATTTTGGTATTGTAGAGATTTTTTGAGTTTTCCAAGCAATACATACCTGTATAGATACAAGCAGGTAGAGGTGGATCTGGTACAGATGTACCTAGGAGTAAAACCTAAAAACATCTCTTTGAGCTAGACTCGAATGGGAACTGGTGCACAACAACGGGCCTTGCCGCACTCTTGGTTACAACACTCCCGGGGGATATGCTTAGGATAATTATAATTTTCTTGAAAAAACCTTATGAAGGGTTTATGATTATATTCTTCCTCAAAGAAATCATTTTTATGACTATGGATTATATCCATAAATAGTTCAATTTATGTTAAGTGTTTTACAAGTATGGAATTATGTATTTTGATTCATAAACTGATCTAGTTTATGCCATTGTTTAGAAATGGCGCATAGTGGGAGAAATGGAAACCGTATCAATGCACGCACTCCATGTAGGGATTTCCCTCCTACTCAAGATAATTATAGTGGAGCTGGTGATACAACTAGTGCTGATCAGCTAATCACCATACTAGGACAACTCAATTAGGTTATGAATAATAACCTTACCCGTATGGAGCACACGGATCCGCAGCATGGAGGATCAATGTTAGATCAATTCATGCAGCAACAACCACCAACATTCAATGGGATTACAAATCCATTGGTATCTGAGCAATGAATAAGTTCCATAGAGAAAATATTTCAGGCTTTGGGGAGTGGTGAAAGGGAAAAGGTTATCATGGCAGTTTACCACCTCAATGTAGATACAGATCAATGGTGTCCATTGATTCAAAACACAAATGAAGATGATAAAGTGTCAAATATGGAATTGAGGGAGTTCAAAGAGCTTTTATTATAAAAATACTGTCCTCGTGACCATCAAGCCGATATGGAAAGGTAATTTATGAGTTTGAGACAAAAGGTGGATGAGAATGTCGCAAAGTATGATGCTAACTTTACAAGGTTAGCAAGGTATGCTGGAGATTATATACGTAACCCAAGAAGTAATATTGATCTATTCTTTGATGGGTTAAAACCATTTCTTCATCGAGCAATAGTGTCACAATCCTTCTCATTGTACGAAGATATTGTCTCATGTGCTATCAAGATAGAAAAATAATTCTCTATGTCTTACGACTTTAAATCAAAGCAAGAGAAGAAGAGATCTATTGATCACTTTGTAAATAGAAATAACGGGATGAAGAGAAAAGTTGAATATCCATCCTGTAGTAAATGTGTGAAGAAACACCCTGGTACTTGCTTGAAGGGAATGGGATTCTGTTACAAGTGTGGTGAAAAAGGCCACCAAGATCATGATTGTAAGGGGAAGAAAGAAGCTACCGATATTCAATGCTACAACTACGGGGAGATGGGACATTATGCAAATGAATGTCCTAAGAGTCAGGGGAACTTACCTCAGAAAAGGCCAAGGGATCAAGGCCAATCTTATGTTATCACTACTGCTGAGGTAGAATCTCTCAAAGATGTGGTGGTAGGTAATTTAATGGTTTTCTCAAGTTTAAAAAATGAATTATTTGATTCTAGATCATCACATTGTATCATATCTTCCCAGTTTTCTAAGAAAATTAAATATTTCCAATTTGATTTAACAAGGGAGTTATCAGTCAAAACTCCTAAGGGAAGTATCATTGCAACAAAGTTTTGTGAATCAGTCCCCAATAGAGCACATAAATGTTCTTTATCTACGGATATCATTGTCATACCTATGATTTAATTTGATATAATCCTTGGTATGGATTGGATTTTGGACCATGATGCAAAAAATTTATTGTAAGAAGAAGGAGGTTACTATTTTTGATGATGATGATGATAAAGAACACCTTATCTTTAGAGAGGAATCATCACCACCTAATTCTTATCTAGATCCACCCCTAGTAGCTCAACTAAATTCAATTATTGGGGAGTAAGAGAATAAAATGATTGTGGGTGAGGAAAGGAATGTTCAAATAGAGGATGTACCTATTGTGAGAGAATATGTAGATGTGTTTCCTAAAGATTTACCTGGACATCCTCTATAATGAGAAATTGAGTTTTCAATTGATTTAATTTCTGGTTCAAGGCCCATATCGAAGACCCCTTATAGAATGACCATTGTGGAATTAGTTGAACTAAAGAAACAACTAGAGGAATTGAGTAATAAGGGATTTATTCTCCCTAGTGTTTCACCATGGGGATCCCCTGTCCTTTTTGTTAAGAAGAAAGATGGATCTATGAGGTTATGTATCGACTACATGGAAATCAATGCTATAACAGTAAAGAAAAAATATCCCCTACCTCGCATTGATGATTTATTTGACAAACTGCATGGAACTCAATACTTTTCAAAGATTGACCTTAGATCTGGATACCATCAGTTTAGTGTAAAGAAGGAAGACATTCCGAAGACAGCATTTTGAACTAGGTACAGGCATTACGAGTTTACAGTAATGCCTTTTGGATTGTCTAATGCACCCTCTTTTTTCATGGATCTAATGAATAGAGTTTTCAAGGAATATCTCGATGATTTTTTAGTGGTATTTATTGATGATATATTAGCATATTCCAAAATCTATGAAGACCATGAATATCATTTGCGCATTATCCTGAAGACTCTTAGAAGACATGAGTTATATGGGAAGTTTGGAAGGTGTGAATTCTTTCTTCAGGAGATCTCTTTTCTTGGCCATATTGTCTCTATGGATGGAATCTATTTTGATCCTTCTAAGACAAGAGCAATCCAAGAATGGACAGAACCAACGATTATAATCGAGGTATGCAGTTTTGTTGGCTTAGCAGTTATTATCGGCATTTCGTCCATAATTTTTCCTGATTGGCTAACCCATTAATGAAGCTCACACATAAAGGTGTTAAATTTGTTTGGACAAAAGAGTGTGAGGAATGTTTTGAAGAACTAAAGAGAAGATTATTCAATTCTCCTATATTGACTCTACCATTGGGGAATGATGGATTCGTTATTTATAGTGATGCATTGAATAAAGGACTTGGTTGTGTCCTTATGCAGAATGATAGGGTTACTGCCTATGCATCCTGACAACAAAAAATCCATGAGAAAAACTATCATACTCATGATCTTGAGTTAGCTACTGTAATATTTTCTTTGAAGATATGGATACATTATCTCTTTGGTGATAAATGTGAGATTTATACTGATCACAAGAGTTTGAAGTATATTTTCTCACAGAAAGAACTCAACATGAGGCAAAGGAGATAGCTTGGACTACTCAAGGATTATGATTGCACGATACACTACCACCCGGGGAAGGCAAATAAGGTTGCGGATTCTTTGAGTAGAAAAGATCATGGAGTTTTTAACATGATGATAATTTAAAGGGATCCTATTTTCATGGATCTGGTGAAGACGGATATTGGAATTACCATGGAAGGTGAAACATCAATGCTTTTTCAAATGGTTTCCAAACCATCTTTACTAGAAAGGATTAAGAGTTCTCAGACCGATGATGAAGAATTTCAAAAGAAGATTAAAGCTGTGAATGATGGGAGATTGAGAGACTTTATGTATGAAGAAGGAATTTTGAAATTTGGTAAGAGACTTTGTGTTCCCAATATACCTGATCTGAAAAGGGAATTGTTAGATGATGCTCATAATTCCAATTTCTCTATACACCATGGGAGCACCAAAATGTATAGAGATTTGAAGTAACATTTTGGTGGGACAATATGAAGAGGGAGATTTCGGATTTTGTGTCAAGATGTATGGTTTGGCAACAAGTGAAAGCTGGAAGGCAACAGTCTTGAAGAGTCCTGAAACCTCTTCCCATACCGGAGTGGAAATGGGACAATATTAAGATGGACTTTGTCATGGGGCTACCAAAGATTAATAGAAGGAATGATGAAATATGGGTTATTGTTGATCGTTTTACCAAGTCTGCACGTTTTCTTACTATAAGAAAAGATCTACCACTATAACATCTAGCAAGACTATATATTAATGAAGTTGTCAGACTTCATGAAGTACCCCTATCGATTGTTTCTGATCGTGATCCACGTTTTACTTCAAGATTCTGGAAGAGTCTTTAGAAGGCCTTGGATACTGAACTTCATTTGAGCACTAACTACCACCCCCAAACTGATGGACAATCAGAACGGACTATTCAAACCTTAGAAGACATGTCGAGATCATGCTCACTTGACTTTCAGGGTATATGGGATCAATATTTACCTCTAGTGGAATTTTCCTATACAATAGATTCCATTCAAGTATTTGGATGGCACCACATGAAGCGTTGTATGGAAAGATTTGTCGTACACCAACCTGTTGGGATGACGTTAGTGAAAGAAAACTTGTAGGCCCGGAACTTGTGGAGGAAACAATGGAAAAGGTTAAGGTAATCCAAAACCACTTCAAAGCATCTCAATGTAGGCAGAAGAGCTATGCCAATAATCGAAGGAAGGATTTGGAATTTTAAGTAGGAGATCATGTTTTATTGAAGGTATCTTCATGGAAGGGAGTTATACGTTTCAGTAAGATAGGTAAATTGAGTCCCAGGTACATTGGTCCTTTAGAAATTCTTGAATGAATTGGTGTTGTAGCTTACCGTTTGACAATGCCACCAAATCTCTCCAAAGATCACGATGTGTTCCACGTATCACTGTTGAGAAAATACATGCCCGACCAAACACATGTACTCACCTATGAGGAATTAGAACTGGAACCTGAACTATCTTATTGCGAAGGGCACATCAGGATTCTTGATACAAGAGAACAAGTGCTGGGAAATCGGACGACTCTTCTGGTAAAAGTTCTATGGAGAAACCATAAAATGGAAGAGGCAATGTGGGAACCCGAGGAACTTATGATGAAGAATCACCAGAGTCTTTTCATGTGGTAGTATTCTATAAATTTTTAGGACAAAATTATTTGAAGGTGTGGAAATTTAACACCCCAAGCTTCCACGGTATGCTTCTCTTTGGATAATACAGTAGCGTGTGTTGTACGCAACTTTGAGTTCTAACACACACCACAACCAATCAAACTAGCCATTATGAATAGTAATACCCAAATTTTGAAATTTTATAAATTTTATCTTTCAAAATGGACTTCATTTTTGGATTCGGAATATCGAAATTATCTTAGGGTTAATTTTTGGTATTTTTCTTAAAACATTCAATTTTTGATGAATAGTGAAAAAAACACTGAGTTATAGTTTAAAACCGAATTTTTATTTAAATAATTATTTATTTTATTTAAATTTAATTAATGTCAAAATATATACATAATACATATATAATTTCAATTAAATTCATTGGAGTTAGTATAGAATAATTTTAGATATATAAAAATTCTATTGAACTTTTCACGGCCTTTTACCCACCTCCTAGGAGAATTTAAAAATTCACATAAAACATAATTTTTCCACATCTATGAGTGGAATTTTGAAAATCCGAGACACATGGATAATATCAAGGAGTAAAATTTGATTCCATAAGATAAAAATAATTTTTGGGGAATAGTAACTTTTTACTTTTATTTACCACGGTTAAAAGTAAATAGGGAAATTAAGGATAAAAATGATATTAATATTACCCTAAAACATGTCCTAATTCCATTGGAAAAATTTATCTTGACCAAAAACAACCTTAGGAATAAAATATTATCATTTAGGTCCACTTGGATTAGATTAGGACATTTATTATTATTTAATTCAAAGAAGAGTTAAAAGAGATAAAATCAATGTTTAATTACTAAAATTTTTTTAATATAGGGTTATACATAAGATAAATTCGATTGTAAATATTAATTGGAAATATAAAAATATTTCCTACATAATGGTATTTTATTTATAATTTTTAGACATTAAATAATTTAATTTATTTATGACATAATAGTGATACAGTAATTACCTAATTAATGAAATATTAAAATAATTGATATTATAAATATACAAATAAATGTAATTTGAGACTTTTTATGAATTCCAATAGTTTTATAGGTTAATATTACATATTAGGATTGGTTATGTGAATATTTTTGAAAGTAATAATACTGTTATGAATTTATCAAAAACAAAATACCCAATAGTGTCAAAATTGACATAAAAGAGTTTTTAAAACAAATATTACATTATTAATTCATATTCTATTCCTAAAAATCTATGGTTTGGCAAAAGGACTTTTATCATGATAGGTGTATTGTTAATCGACCACTTGGGGGTCTCTTGAAAGATTATAGTAATTTTATTAATCATATAATATAAAAATACAAAGAGACATGGTAAATGTCAAACTATTTAACTAAGAGTTAAATATAAATGATAAGGTTAATATAGTGTCCCAAACCTGTCTAAAAGATATTGGATGAAATTATTTCTACCCATAACCACCTTAACATTTAAATAATACACTTTTTAGCCATTAAAAACCGAATATGAATTTATTATAAAATAATATTTCTAGCTTTTCCAAACGTGCCCTCACCCTTCTTATAAAAGAGAAATTCACCTTCTCTATAATTCACACATTGAAAACCTTTTTTCTTAGAAAAACCCATCCAAAATATCCTCCGAAAATCCCTCACTTAAACCTAGAGGACTTAGTTTGATCAGAAATCCAACCTACGAGCCCTTTTGATCAAATCAAAAGGAAGAACCCAAAGAAGAGGAAATGATTTCACCACCCTCTTTCAAGTTCCTTTCGTCTTCAACTTCTTCTTTCCTTGTTATTTACATTATAAAATAATAACTTCAGTATATTCTATATAAATTTATGTTATTATAAATATGGTACAACCAAATTCGTTACTCTATCCATCCCTTGAATGACATGTCACCATACGTGCGTACGTACAGCCTACCATCTCCATGTCATGGTGTAATTGTTATTCAATATATTATTATTTAGATGGTATAATAATGATGTATAATTAATGTAAATAATAAATATAACATGATAATGATTATGTATATATGATATACTATCCAATTATATATTATTTTAATATCAAAATAATAATGTTGTCGCTTGTGCATACGTACAGACTACCGTCTCCACGAACGCGATGAGATTCATTCCCCATCGTATCCATTCAAGTATAATTATCAATTTATGATTAAAAATAATTATTAAAGACTTGATATAATTCTAGATATGAATTATATACAACCTATCCATAACAAACATGGATTATGTAACAAAACATATAAAAAAACGAGTAAGTTAACACCTGAAATGACGATAATACTAATTCATTATTAACAAAGTGATGTTAAAAAGATCATATATAATATAATATTAATTTATATGATTCTTGAATAATTTAATAACAATTATTTCACCATTATATAGGAGTTTAACCTACCCTCAACCAAGGAAAAGTACAAGGTAAGGGATTATTTCACAATCTCTTCATTATCAAAGGTTGTTCATACGTAATTATCTACTGGGACCTCTTTATCACCCACATCCATGTTTCTTAAAAATGTATTTAAAATAATTCTTAATATTCTAAAGACTATGGGTTAAAGTAATTTATACCCTTGTTGAATTTTTATAATATATTTATGAAGGAGTCTTTCTTTCGTTTTCCAAACAAGGTCCTTTTTAACCTTTTCGACAGAATTAAGGTAAAAATGTTTTCTTTAACTTATACGGCAGGTACGACTATTTTCCGCCGTTATAAAATCGTCGAAGCTTACTTTACAAGATTATAAGAATATTTTCAAAGTAAATGTTTTATTTTATAATTATGTGACATTTAAATAATTTCAAAAAAAGAGATATTTCTCTCAAATAGTTTTTATTTCATCTATATCAACATCCTTTGATGGATTTAAAGCTTATTTGAAGTTGATTTATTATTATACAAAGCTTTCAAATTGTATTGAATGTTTTGTGATATATTTTACTATGGATGTGTTATTGTTATACCATTCATGGTTTATGGATAAAGTATTGACATTTCGTATTCTAGTTTTAATACGAATGTTTAAATTATGTTTAAACATGTTCATATGAGGAATGCATTGGACTTAATAAGTGACGGGTGGAGCCCGCTATAGCTCCTCGATGAATCTGTAGGTATCATTAGACAAACTAGTGACTTGGAACAAGGACTTGACAAAATCGTATTTGTAGTCTTGGCATAAGGCCTTGACTATGTGGGTATGATAGTCTGGCATTATACATTCTTTCATTCTAAATGTGGTTATTGATATTGCATGTGATTATTCAACTAGTAGAATATCCATGTGAATAAGTAAATGGAATTATTTTATTTGATCTTTTCCATATTATGCTGAAGTTCAAGTTTAAAATGGTTTTTGTTTTAGTTATACATTGTCTTAAATGATTATGATTATTTATGAAAGTTTCAACTATATTGTTATCCTCACTAGGCATTTGAGCTCACCCCTCTCAATGTTTTATTTTTCCCAGAGTGTGGAGAAGAATTTTATGAATGAGTTGCAGGGATATTATAAGGGGATATGATTGTGGAGACAAGATGTTGTTGTAGTTTTCACTTTCTAATGTAATGTAAACTTTATAAATGTATCTAGTTATTCCAAGGCTACTAAACTAATCGGTCTTTCGAGACTTGATATTTTGTGATCATGAAAATGTTATGTAATAATGCACCAACTCTGGGTAACTGGGTCGGGGCGTTACATTTCCTACATCAGGATGACTCCTAGATCGATACCAAATGTGTCGTAGTAAACTATATATCTCCTAACTAGGACCAACTAGATCAGTATCGATTTTAAAATCAAATGTACCGTCAAATACTAAGAGTAAAATTCAAAATATTATATAAATATAAATTTCACAACCTTCTTTTTCAAGACCATAAGTAGCATTACAAGGCACGAGAAATCCTAGATCAAGCATCTGTAATAACCGGATATCCCCAAGAGACTTTATATGTCATATAAATTCTTAGTATGTTAAAAGGAAAATATGACTATCGCATTATCTATGTCTACTAAAAATACTAACTCTGAGATGATATGACCAAGGAATTGGACATTATCAATCCAAATGTGGAATTTTATAAGATATTCCTAAAGCTGCTTCTCTCTTAGTGTATTCAAGATGATTTCAATATGATTTGCATTGTGTGTTTGGAGTACAAATAAGTAATATTTCATCCACGTAGACTACTAATAATTAATCCAAATACAGGGGGAACCTTATTCATTAGATCAATGAAAAAAAACAGGTGTGTTCATGAGACCAAACGAAAAAACTAGGTACACATAAAGAGCATACTTTCTCCTAAAATATGTAGGAGATATTTCTCATGACCTGACATGAACCTGTTGACTTTTTAACCTCAAATATATCATTAAAAACACTCTCACTTCTTAGATCTAATTAAATATTTCTTCTATTCAACGAATTGGATGCCTATTAATTATTGTGAGATCATTCGAATGATGGTAATCCACACACGGCCTTAGAGTACCGTCATTCTTTTTGGAAAGAAGGACCAATGAACCCCAAAAAGAATTTTTGGGGAGTATAAAGACTTAAAACACTCTATTATCTTACTATTTATTGATCCCCAAAAGTTATATAGGTTCCCTCAAGTAAGGAGTAATGGTCACTAGTTCTGAAATTGGAATTATCCCAATGGATAAATCAACCTACTGCACTAGAGGTAGAATAGAAAATTCATTAGTAAATACATCTCTAAAATGCTCCACTACATGGGGGAAAATATTTTTTCATAAACCATGATCATATATGAAGATACTAGTGATATGAGCAATCAAACTACCCTCCAAATATTTCTTGGGTCTATCTTGAGACACAAAACCATACCATTCACCCCTATTCACATTCATACAACCCTCTGGTGATGTAAATTTCACCCTTCTGTGATGGAAATACATTTGGGCTTAATAAAAAAATATCTAGTCCATCCTAATGATTATATAAAATCTCATAATGTCAAGGATGAAATGATTCCATATGAAGATTTATCCTCTAATTTAAATGCGACAATAATTAAAATGGTGAATGTCATTTGATCATGTACATAATAGGGTGTCAAGCATCATAACACAAAAAAAGGGTTTGATCTCAAGGCTCAAACTCTCTATGATTATCTCCAATATAAAATATTTAGACACGCCTATTTCAAATAAATTAGACACTATAATGGTGGATACTAAAATAGTACCTTTAACTATATAAGTTTGGGAAATCTACACATCTACCATTGGTCAAACTGCATTTAATTGGCAAATATCATGGCACTAAGTGACTACTTGGCTTCCCTAAGAAGGCTCACTCTGCTAGAACTAAGAATCATGAGTCTGAATACCTCTTCCTTGACCACTGCCTCAACCAGAACAATTGGTGGTATTTTAGCTACCTTCCTCATGAGATACTATAGGCCCTTATCCTAAATTTTGAGTAGTTTTAGATCCCCATTCACTAGGCACTGATGAAAAAGTTCTACAGAAGCGCTGGATATTCCTCATCTTGTTGTAGTCTTTTCATTCCACTGGATCTCATAAACACTGAGGTTTTGTTTATCCAATCTTCTCATACTATTGACATATCAATAATTTAGTTGTACGATGAAACTGACTACTGCTACCCCCATGAGAAACCTCTAAGTATTCTTTTATCCACTGGAAGAACCAATGACAAGCCTAGATTTAAAACTGCCCTAAATCACACCATTGGCATTCCTTGCATTATTCTCTATAAAAAGAGACTAATTGATTATCTGATAAATATTCATCAATAAAAAAATAACCTATGATCTAAAGGCATATTTCATCCCATCCTCAAATCATCTGGCGGTTATAAGATCATCACCTACTAGAGTTAGGGAAAAATATTCAATCTCGCTAAGGTGAGAAGAATACTCCATGACAGACATAGCTCCTTGATATAGTTTCATAAACTCTCTATCTCAGTCTTAACTCATATTATATGAAAATAAATAGTCATATAATATAGTCTATATATATTCCCAAACCATATTACGATGCTTATCTTCCTCAGAAATAACATCCCACAATCGTTTGGAAGAGTCTCGTAGCATGTAAGCTGAAATCTTAACTCTCTTATTTAGAGGCATCTCTATATGCTTAAATATTTAAATAATTTCTTTGATTCAAGACTTGTCTACATGAGATCTCTTATCCCCAAAAAATCATTGAGGATGTTACTACTGAAACTCTCGATTCAACTCTTCCATAGTCTGGGCAGGTTGAGTGACAACTTTCATATATTGTATCATGTGGAAGAAACCCTCATAGAAATGGGATTCATTACCCATATCACAAATAATAAGAGGTTCCTTATGTAGTATTATAGGAGGAATCACTATTTTATTAGGTTCCACCACCTCCAGTGTTTGGTTTTCACCACCTGTAGGGCATATAATTTTGGACAACATGGAGGCCTGATGCTACAATTCTAAACACATTCTTTATAGGATATCTTAAAAAATTAAAACAATTATATATAAATAACTAGTACCAGTGCATAGCCTTCCTAAAAAATGATCAAACCTCTCTACCTTCTCTAATATCCAGGTCTATATGGTAGAAATGAGCATTACAAGACATAAAAACATAATTGATAACCAACAACCCCTACTATGGTAGGGATTGGGTCTAGGTCTTTGTTTCACAAGTTCAAGATGAACATTTCATTATGAAAGTGATATTAATTATAAATTTTTACTCATTTATGAATTTAAATATATTTAAATGGCCAGAATAGATGGATCACCATGAATTATCCTTAATTTCCCATAGACATTATGAACCAAAAAATGGCATCCACTTAATCCAAATAATAACAAGTTCTCACCCATGTGACTAATGTTCCATGGCATAATGTGCCATAGAAAACTTCTTAAGGTGTCTTCTTTAACCTATATAGGAAAACCCGGTTAGGGTAAGGTAGGAACTTTAAGTTTCAATCTTGTTTTCTCTGTTCTATAAGAAATATCATCACATTTCAATACATTATAATCAAGGAACTAAAAATATGCAAAGGGAAAATGCATGATGAAAGTAGATGTTGTATAGAATGATGGATGGTGTATTAGTCCTATTGTGCCTATATTTATCTATTCAAAGTAATTACCTCATTTCATCTAGAAAATTAATATAAATACCATTTCATTAATAATAATAAAGAAAACATCAAGAATCATGTGTGTCACTATATGTTGAAGTTGTATCAATTATAAAATTCATAATCAACAATAGAAATTACTCATCCCATGTAATTTGTGTTTTCACTATACAAGGATGAGCTATTCTTGAGACAGGATTTTTACAATAATCCATAACAACCTAGTCTCCTTTCCAATTCCCAAATAGTAATAAAAAGGACAAAAATTTACCTCTTATGCCAAATTGTAACGTCTCGACCCGACGTCCACTAACTGGATCCCTGAGATGGTGGATCACATGGGCCCAAGCATGCCTCTCCATCTTCCAAAGTCTGCTGACTAGCCATGAGGGTGTAAAGGTTGTATAGTGTGGAGACTATACCATCATATTATAGTGTTATAGAGAATACAATAAAAACAAAAAATAGTTAAAGGATAATAAAATAAGACACTAAAATGAATGGACCAGAACCCATCATTGTGGAATCACATACAATTAATATAATAATAATTTATATAAGAATGAATAACTAATAAAGTAAATAATAATCAAAATCCACTATGTAGTGTCATATACATGAATGCCTGTCATGTGATATACAAAATGAGTACATGGTACATGCATATGAAACATGCTAAAAAAAGTACAAAAAGAGAAAAGGATTCTCCACTAGGATCTCAAGAAGATGATCATCCATCTGATCCTATGATCTATCTATAAGTATAGTATATCAGAAATCTATAATAGGGTGCTTTCCCTTATCCATGACTATATAAAGGTAATCTACTCAGGTACCAAAGGTTTCCCAAGTATGATGTGAGTTAAAATCCTCGTAATCCACCACCAATAGCATAAAGAAGTAATACAAGTAGTGTATATAGTAGCAGTAGTGTTCAAGAAAAAATAAATAATCAATAAGGCAGAATAAATAAGTACCGTCCTACTCAAGTTTTAAAAGTACACCTGGTGTCTCTACCTACTTTGTCTCATGGATAGTATAAGTGTCTCCTTACTAACTATATAAATAATAACAATATATATAGTATATTTATACACTATAGCCACTTATATAGACCACGTACGTGCAGATGTAAGTAGCCATATAACTGGAATATTCCATCTAGATACGGGTATAACTCAATAATCCCTACATAGTTTGAATGAGTCTATAATATCAACAAAAGGTAGAATCCCTACATCTCATAATTAATGAGAAAAATATATATTGTCACTCAAGAAGGTGTTTTAGTGATCATGTCAACACCTCAAGAAAGGGGCGTGGTGCATCCTTCCCACCATCCAAATAGTGTCAATGGTGTGAGACATCTTTCCCAACACCTGATGTAAGGGAGAGTGAAACGTTGTGCTCAAAAATTCCCTTAACCATCATTCCACGTCCAATCTTTATATGGTCACCATTATAACAACCATGCTCATTATTTCATATTTAAACATGATTTATTACATAAAATCGTACTTAATATAACACTAAATATCAGGGGGTCAAGTGTCTTTGGGGTTTAGGAACATTACTTAACAACTTAAAACATGAAATACAACAACAACTTTATTAAAAACTTCATTGACACAACCCCACCATTCCTACGTACATAACACTACATGGGATAACCTGAGGGCATACATAAGAAAGGGGTGAGATATAAAGCCCAGTAAGGGAGTAAATAAGGCATAACATGATGATAATATTTCATGTTAGAGAATTCATATCAACAAGGTATCAAGGATCATGAATAATAAGTCATTATTTATAAGGATAATCATAACATGGTAAATTTAGAAACAACATAAAACACTACATCATAAAGAAAAGTTAACGCTAAACTCTCATGAATTCATAGTGGAAAAATTCCCATAAATAAATCAGTTAAACCCCTATCCCAACATTAAATATCATGATACTAAAAATTACCCAATTAATTAGAGTGTTATCAGGGTGCATCCTTCGTAAACATTTCAATCCCATGCTTAAGTGCGTTACATAGATCATATAACATGTATTCATTACACATCATAACTTTATTCCACTATCTAGAAATCTGGAATATGTACATATAATTTCATAATGAATATGATTATGTGAATAAAGGTGAAAAAAATTTATATTGAATTGGGTAAGGTATTCACTACATAATTATTTTGGAATGGTAAATCATGATGCAATTTCGGCAGAATAACTATGTCATATAGAAATTCATAAAAAGGATTGATGATACAGAAATGGGTATCTAACCATTTAGGAATAAAATGGATAGTAATAGGTACATTTAAGTACATTCACCAACATATGTAATTTTAAATATAAGGTGTAAAATGATAAAGAGTTTTGAAAAAATAGGAGAAAGCAAAAGAACTCTTGCAAAATTTTAGCATGGAAATGAGTGTAAATAAATGTTCTTCGGTGGCTTAAATGAGAGTTGAAGGGGATATAATCATTTATAAAAAAAATTGGATAGTAAATGTTATAGGTAAGAATGTATCCCAACATAAGAAAATTTAAATTAAAAGGCATATCATAAATGAAGTGCTTGATTAAAAGAGGATAGAGAATCCCTTGCAGAATTTCAGCATAGTAATAGGAGTAAATAAAAGATTATATAGGGGATTAATGAGAGTGAAAGGAAGTTTCAATCATTTATACATCAAATAGAAAGTATGGGTATCATGTAACATCATATCCCAATCTATTAAATTGGAATTTAAGTAGCATAATATAAACGAATTTCTTGAATGGAAATGTGAAGAGAGAAATATGTTACAAGGATGTGTGACACCAAATATTGGTAGAGGATTATTGGTATCTTGGGGGTTCCTTGTAAGGAATATAATGATTATAGAGAATATTTTTTATTATATTAAAGGAGTTTTAATGAATATAATTTCTATCTTGGGTGTGTTAAAATAGGAAAGGAGGGGGATTTCTTTATTACAATGGTTTTGGACACTTCATAATTAAATATTCAAAACCACAAATCAGACCATAGTTTTTTCCCATGGTTTTGGGAAAATGGGAGTGGTATAAATTACATTATGAGTCCAATGTACAAATATAACAAAAATATTTCCCTTGCATATGTTGTGCTGATTCACACTTTCAATGAAATGATTTTAAAATCCTAAAATAAATTATAAGTCTTAGAGGACTCACTAAGGCTTTATAAAATAAATAAAATAAACTCAAATTTTCATTATTTTAAATTAAAATAATATATATACTATAGGATACCCATTTTAGTATTTATATCATCCTTATTGGGTCATTACGATGTCATAAAACACATTGTATATTTATACGGTATTAAATTTATTCAAAAAAAAATCGACGGTCTCAAAAAATTATGAAAAATTCCCCTTTGCAAAATTTTAACATTATGATTCCAAAAATTATTTTAATTTTATCTAAATAATTTTTTAATATGTGAATTTTAACTTTTAAAATAGAAACTAACATTTATTGGAAATTGAAGGGTTTTGATAAAAATAGTTTTCCAATCTCAATAAAAAATTACTTTTGAGATCATAAAAATTATATTGTCATTTATATTTAATAAAATTAATTTAATAATATTATTTTTTAAAATATTTTTTATCACCAAAATACATTTATTAATCAAAATATGTTTCTTAAATAAATCTGAATATTTACCAAAATTACTACATGTCCTTTAAAAATCATTTACAAAGTAACAATAATAGGAATAGGAATATATTCATTATTCTGTACAAAATAATGTGCATAATATTATTTCGGTTGTATTGATACATATCCCATTATTACACAAGCATATTCTCTAAGAGTAAGGTGTGTGACAATGGAGCTTTCATGGGGCCGTTCGGTGAACATGGTTTTGGTCGTGTACTTGGTGAGCTTGAAATTCTCTCATAAATGGTTTCACTCATTATTAAGCTGTTGGATCTTAGCTTAGTATTGATCTATAGAAAATCCCAAAATTTCTCTCTCCCTCAGAATCTCTGATAAATGGGATTCATAGGGTACATTCCTACTGGTTGTGTCTATCTCTTCCTTTATCTGTGATAATTGGATTTGTTAAAACCCTATATTTATACTGATCATATGATCATTGTTCACCAGCTATATTTCCAACAGTAAAGATACATAACAATTACTTAAATCCAATTTTATAAAAAAAATTCATGTGTTTTCTATAATAAGAATACAAAAAATGAATTTTTTTCCAAATAGATCGGGTCGTTACAGCCTTCCACCATAAAAAATGTATCCCTCTAGATTTCCTTTTCCCACTCTAAAATGGATGAGGGTAACTCTGATTCATCAACTCCCCTAATTCCCACGTTTCTTGTTCAAAATTGTGCTTTCACCACAACACCTTTATGAGGGGAATGGTCTTATTCATAGAAATTTTTCTCTACAATCTAATATTTTTATCGACTAATCCTCATTGGAAAGGTCATTCTCCAAATGTACAACCTTTGGATTGAGTACATGTGAGGGTTTAGGTATGTACATCCTCAAGTTTGATACATAGAATACATCATGTACTTCAGGTAGGTTTGGTGTGAGTGCTAGTTAATAGGCCACTACTCTGATGTGATTAAGGATCTCAAAAAGGGTTGATGTACCTTGGACTAATCTTTCCCTCCATCCCAAATCTCATCACCATCTTCTAATGAGATATGAGGAAGAATACCATGTCTCTAAAAGAGAAGGTTGTGCAATCATTTTTGAAATAATTGATGATGTTTTTTCTTTATGATTCCCACATCCATATTTTTCAAGTATAAGAAGATCTTATCCGTCTCAATTATCATAAATTATATAATTGTAGGTTCCTTTCTACATACATAATCTTCCACCTTATTCAATTTCCCAGGTTGGTAGTGGATTGAGTAGTCATAATCCTTAATAAGCTCAAATCATCCTCATTGGCTCATATTCATCTCTTTCTATGTGAATATATATTTGAGACTTTTCTTATCTGTACATATCTCACACTTCTCCCCAAATAGATAAAACCACCATATTATAAACACAAATATCATATATTCAAACTCTAGATCGTGTGTGTGATAGTTTTCCACATAATTCATCAACTACCTTGATGCATAGGATATGACTTTATCATTTTTCATCAACAAACATCACAATCCCATCTTTGAAGCACCATTGGAAATTATGAAAATCTCCCCAAATGTGGGTATCATGGGCACATGGGAAGTGAAAAGCCTCCTTTTCAACTTTATGAAGCTTTATTAACATTGATAATTCTCAGAGAATTTTACTCCCTTCTGATCTGTCTTAGTAAGAGGAGACAATTGTGAGAAATTTCTCACAAATCGGCGA
Organism: Viscum album; assembly: GCA_963277665.1. NCBI lineage: Eukaryota > Viridiplantae > Streptophyta > Magnoliopsida > Santalales > Viscaceae > Viscum > Viscum album. The sequence continues at coordinate 1,824,181,093 of OY728150.1, read as the reverse complement.
TAATATCCAGCTAACCTGAGGAAGCTAGGGATATATATCATAGATTTTTGCCTCAAACATACCTCAATTATCATTGTCTTAGATGGATACAAATATATCTCATTTCTTCTGATTATATTCCATAATAATGTGACTTCCTTTAACTAGAAATCAAATTTGTTATACTTTTCATAGAGTTTGTCCTTTCTTCGGGTCTCTAGGACAGTGTTCAGATTCTTCTCATTCTCCATCCTGGTTTTGGAGTATATTATAATATCATCTATAAATACTACCCAAAAATTGTGATGGTAATTTTTAAAGACTATATTCATCAAGTCCATGAATATTTATAGAGCATTAGTGAGTCAGAAAGGCATCACTAAGAACTCATAGTGCTCATACTTGTACAAAAATCAATCTTGGTGATATCCTTCTTCTTTTTCACCCATAGTTGGTAATATCCAGACAATATGTATACCTAGGATAAGTATTGTGCTCCATGTAGCTTATAGAACAAGCCATCATTTCAAGGAAAAGGGTAATTTTTCTTTACCTTGATTTTGTTGAGGTTATGATAATAAATGCAAAGGCGCTTTGACCCATCCTTCTAAGAGAAGAGGATTGGTGTACCCCATGGTGAAACACTTGGGAATATAAACCCTTTATCCATATTCTCCTATAATAGTTTTTAATTTCCACAACTAAAATTCCTTATGGATTCTTGGATATTCTCAATGTCCCAGTTATAAGATCAATGAAAACATCAACCTCTCTTCTATTAGAAAGACTGGGAAATTTCTCAGAAAACACATCAATGAATTCCCTCACAATGGACATTTCTTTAACAATTTTTCTTTATTTAGAATCATTAATTTGAGAAATATATGATTTCTCGTAGGGAAATAATATCCATGCTTGAGATAATAGTGAAAAATAAGATTCACCCTTCTCCTTTAACTTGTATAGAATTAGAGGTCGGTTCTCGAAATAGATATTTATTTCCTTCTCACAACAATTTATGTTAGCTCTATATAGTGAAAGACAATCTATGCCCGAAATTTCATCAAATTCAACCAAAGAGAGGATGAAAAGGTGTTCTAGGAAGCCCAATCCACAAATTGGGATAGTAGAAGAGTTATATACATGGGATTAAATAATTTCCCCAATTTTTGTTTTCATCAACATCTCTACTTCCATAGTTTATGGTGATGTTTGAATAGTTCTACTAAACTTTTGTGATATAAAGGAATGTGTATAACTATGGATGACAACCCTACCTTTCACTTTTTGTATTTTGGTACAACTATATCCAATATAGAATTAGTTAAGAGTACATTAAAATATTTAACACATAAAGTGGAATCCAATGACCATAAAGGGATAACTTATGAATTAAATTTATCTTTTTTACTTATGAGTTTCTAAGATTCAGTCTATGTTATCCATTATCTACTTCCTGAAATATATTATTATTATATTTTTTGTTTTCCCTTAATAATGGTTCATAGTGAGATTATGAATTTACCATACCATATCCCCCAGGAGTTTCAAACTAGGTGTGCAGTAACATTAATTTTCATGTACCAGGATACCCTGAGTTAGGCACAGAACACCTTCTCAGAGTTGTTACTCCTAAGTACATCTTTTCCAAAACCATGTCTAATTATAGTATCCAGATAGATAATTATTTTCTGGAAAAACCCCTCAATCTATACTTAACAAAATTTAGGTATGTTCCCTTACAATTAGTCTGATCCCTATAGGTTTTCACTATGTTTTCCTAATCTTAATCCCAAAAATATATAAACCTCACTATGATACAAACTATAACAACCCTTCTCTTAAATTTTTATTTAAACATGAATTGTTGCATAAATTTACACTTAATAAAACGTTGAATATTGAGAGTTATACTATCTTTGTGGTTTAGGATCATTACATAACAACTTAAAACATCAAATACAACAACATATTTATTAAAACTTTGTTCAACAAGACACCAACATTCCTTCCAACTTAACACTGTATGGGATAACTTGAGGACATACATAAGAAATGGGTGATCTATAAAGCCTTGAAAAAGAGTAAGCATGTCATAACATGAGGATAAAAATTCATGTTTACCAAGGAATATCAACAAGTCATAAAGGAACATGAATAATAAGTAATTATTTATCATGATAATCATAATAAGGGAAATGTGATAACAAATTAAAGAATTACATCATAAACCCAAGTCAAAACTAAACATCCAAGACATCATGGTGGAAAAAACTTCCAAAATGGAATCAGGTAAACCCCTATCCCAACATAACATATAATGATGATAAAAATTACCCAATGTATTGGAGTTCTATCAAGTCGCACCCTTCAAAAATATTTCAATCTCATGCTTAAGTGTTCCACATAGATCGTATAACTTGGATTCATTAAACATAATAACATTATTACACGATCCAGAAATGGGGAATATATACACATATATCCCAAATAAAAAGTATTATGTTCATAAAGTATAATACCCTTGATAGATAAATGGGTAAGGTGCTCTCAATACAATTATTTTAGCATAGTAAATCATAGTGCATTTTTAGCAGCATAACATCGGCATATAGAAATTCATAAAATGGTTTGATAAGAGATAAAAGGGTTTATGAAAATTTTGACATGAAATTTATAGTATTAGGTAAATTTAATTACATTCCCCAATATATTTAATTGAAAATAGATGATGTAACATAATAAATATTCTTGATGAAATATGAAAAAAGAACACTTACAAATTTCCATCATGGAAATGGGTGTATGTTAGGGTTATTAGGAGGATTAAATGGGAGTTAAAGGGGATATAATTATTTATAAAACAAGTGGTAATTATGTGGGATACGCAAGAATGTATCCCAAAATAATAAAATTTGAATTAAAAGTAATACCATAAATGAAGTGCTTGATTAAAAGAGGAGAGAGAATCCCTTTTGGAACTTCAGCATAGTAATGGGTGTATATAAAGGATTATAGCGGTTAATGAGAGTTAAAGTAAGATCACATAATTTATACATCAATTTTACTATAAGGGGATTATGTAACATAATTTTCTAACATATAAAAATGGAATTTAAGAAGCATAATATAAAAGAAGTTCTTGAATGGAAATTTGAAGAGAGAATCCCTTACTCGGATCTATGAGACCAAAGGATTCTAATAGGCATCTTGGGAGAATGGGGGGACCTTGGGAGGACTCTATAGAGTATATATCAGACTGTGTATGATCTTAAAAGTGTTTGAGTGAAGATAAATGGGAACATGGGTGGCTTTATATTAAAAAGGAGGGGGATTTCTTTATTATTTTTGGTTTTGGTCACTTAATAATAAATTAATCAAAACCAAAAACCATCACGTGGTTTTTGCAAATGGTTTCTAGAAAATGGGATTTGTTTAAATTATTTTTTTAGTCTAAGGGCCAAATAAAATAAAATATTTCCCTTTCTTATGTGGAGGTGAGTCACACATTCAAAGAAATGATTTTAAAATCATAAAATATATTATATCTCTTAGATGATTCACTAAGGATTTATAAAATATATATAATAAACTCAAAATATAATTATTTTAAAGGAGAAAATATATTTTAACATAGATATCCTTTTAGTATTTATTACATAAATGTTGAAAAGTTATGATCTCATAAAACATACTGTATATTTATACGGTATGTAATTTTTACCCAAAAATTCGACAGTCTCATGAAATTATAAAAAAATAACTATTGTATAATTAAGACATCATAATTATAAAAATAATTTTCATTTCAACTAAATAATTATCTAAATATGTGAATTTTCACTTTTAAAACAGAAACCAACATTTATTGAAAATTGACGGGTTCTGATAAAAATAGTTTTCAAATCTTAATAAAAATTACTTTTCACTTCATAAAAATTAATTGATCATTTATATTTAACAAATGTTATTTAATAATAATATTTTATAAAAATATTCTTTAATTCAAAATTCCATTAATTCATCATTGTATATTTCTTAATTGAATTTGAATATTAACCACAAGTACTACTTGTTATTGAAAATCATTTAAAAAGTAACAATAATAGTAAGAGAAATGTATTCATTATTTTATAAAAAAATAATGTACATAATATTATTTCTAGGGTCTTGATACATATCCCTTTATTATAGAAGAAAATTTCTTTATGGAAAGGTGTGTGATGGTGGGGAATTCATGGGGTTTTTTGGTGAACATGGTTTGGTCTATGATCTCGATAAGCCTAAACTTCTCATGTAAACAGTTTTTCTCAAGTTTAATTTGTTTTATCTCATATTGGGATTGGTCTAGAGAAAATCCAAAAAATGATATCTCCTTCATAATCTCTGATAAATGGGTTTCATTTGGTATTGTATTGCTGGTTGATTCCATCTCTTCCTTTATCTATGAAAATTGGATTTGTTAAAACCTTTAATTTAAACTGGTCATGTGATCACTGGTCAATGGCTATATTACCAACGATAAAGATTATTAATATTTAATTAAATAAAATTGTATATAATAAAATAATTACATGTGTTTTCTATAAAAAAATATCAAGAAAATGGAATTTATCCATAATATTTTGGGACATTACAATCATACTAATAATATTCTTGAGGTATCACTTCTCATGACTTATATTTATCAAACCCAAATATAACCAAGGATATTAAAATTTATATAAGCCATATAGCTAGAATTAATCAATTGGAATGGTCTTACGACCCATAAAAAATTATTAAATTTTCCATTTGAATTATTTATTAAAGTCAAACCGTCATGAACTAATACATTCAATAAAATCGAGTAATTTAATTTATCATCACTTGGAAAATCAATTACACGGTTCAAAACAGCCATTATAATTTATTATTATCAATTGGTAAAGTACTTACAGGGGAGAAATTACATTTATAATTCAATCCAATCACATAATATGTGCTTTGGTTCAATAGAAATTTACATAATAGTGGGAAACTCCATGTACAACCCAATCTGAACATTCAGAAGTTGTTATAAGCATTTAATCATTTAAATATATATGTAAATTTCAAGTGTCCACACTCAAAGAGTGTCCATTATTAATTTTATAATCCTATATTTACATATCAATGATCAATATTAGTATATAAAGTGGCATATATCAATTTATAAATAAGAAAACCATTTTAATAAAAAAAATTGAAAAGGTCTGCATTTGGAAGAACAATGTGACTCTAAAAATGACGTTATTTTTATTAAATTAACTAGACCACCTAATTTAGGGACACTGAAGATTCCACATATGATAGTGGACACATATTTAAATTATATTTTATGAAATTAATGAAATAGTCCAACTCCCTAAAAATCGAAAATTATCTCGCACCAAGATAGCGCAACAGAAGGGAAGATAAACATAAAATGAAAGAAAGAAGATAGAATATCCTACCAAGAGATATCTAATGCATCTAAAAGATCATGATTTGGTGTATAGATATGAGAGATATCAAAATACTTAATAGAGCTTGAGGGAGATCTATGACAACCCTGATCTTTTATTACACAATTAAACATAATTTATTATATAAACTTCACTTGATAAAATATATAAGATCGAGAGTTCTAGTATATTGGGTGATTAGGATAATTAAATAACAAATTAAAACATGAAATACAATATCTATATTGTAATAAAATGAGGAATACAATACATGTCAGACAATAGGAATATCAATAGATCACAAGAGAAGCATAAACATAAAATCATGATAATCATAACATGGAAATGTGTCAACAACACTTAACATGGAATTAGCATGACCCGAGACTCATTGCACATGGAGCATGTGTAAATCATCATTGCACATGAAGCATGAGTAAAAACTCTTTGAAATTAAATTAGCATGAGTAAACACCCATTGAACTTAACGTATCGTGATACTATTCTTAACCCAATGCATTGGAGTTCTATAAGGGCGCACCCTTCTTAGACATTTCATTTCATGCATAAGTGTGCCACATGGATTATATAACATCGATTCATAAAACATCATCATTTATTCCATGATAAACGAATGTTGAATTAATATATGAAAATTTATAATCAATAATTAAAAGTTCATTAAGTTTAATACCCATGATAGAGAAATGGGCATGGTATTCAATACACAATGACATTGGCTTCGAAAATCGGTGCAATTTCAACAGCTTAACGGCGTGACGTAAGAATTCATAAAAATGGTTGATGAGGGAGAAAGGGGTGTCTCATCATATGTACATGAAATTTACAGTAAGGGGGTCGTATAGATACATGTCCCAACAATTTTAATGGAATTTAGATTCAGGATACAAAATAATTTCTTGAATGTAAAACAGGAGATAGAAATTCCTTTTGGAATTTCGACATAGTAACGGGTGTACATGGGAGGCATTTAATGAGAGAGAAAGGGGTATCCCATCATTGAAACATAAAGAGGTATGTATATGAGAGGTGAGAAACCACACCTCAACATTTATAATTGAAATTAAAAGGGCATAACAACATTAAGAAAATTGGACAAAAATGAGAAAGGAAGAAAAACCTTTACTTGGAAGTGTGCTTCCAAAGGCTTGAGAGAGGCTTGAGTGAGGCTTCTTGGGAATATGGGGCACCTTGGGAGGATTCTAGAGAAAGGAGAGAAGAGGTTTTATGAATTCCAAAGGCTTTGAGTGAGGAGTATTTGGGAACTTGGGTGGGTTTATATAGGAAATGTGAGAGAATTCTTTATTATTTATGTTTGGGACACCTCATATTAAACTAATCCAAACCACAAACCAGCGCATTGTTTTTTCCCATGGTTTTTGGAAAATGGAAGTGGAAAAAAATATTTTATAAGGCCAAAGTCTTAAATTCTTAAAATATTGGGGTTTCTTATATGGGGTGAGTCACACACCCACGGAAATCAATTTAAAAAGACAAGATGTTTAATAATCCTTGAAGGGTCCATTAATGCTTTGTAAAATAAGTCAAAAAACCAAAAATCACATTATTTTAATGGTAAAACATGTATTAGCCGAACATAAGGCTTATATTATTTTATTACATCACTATTGGGTCATTATGATGTCATAAAACGCATTATATATTTAAACGGTATTTAATTTTTACCCAAAAAATTGATTGTCTCAGAAAATTATGAAAATTTCACCATTGGATAATTTCGACATCCTGATCCAGAAATAATATTTATTTTATCTAAATATTTATCTGAATATGTAAATTTATCGAAAATTCACAGGTTTTGATAAAAATAGCTTCCAAAACCTAATAAAAATTACGATTGCATTCATAAAATTGTACAATCATTTATATTTAATAAATATTAATATAATAATAATAATAATATTTTATTAAAATATTTTTTAATTAAAAAATCCATTAATTCATCAAAATAGATTTCTTAGTTGAATGTTAACTAAAAATACTATTTGAGCATTAAAAACTATTTAAAAGGTAACAAAAATGAAAGTATATTCATTATTATATACAAAAAAAATGTAAATAACCATAGTACTAAGGTATTGTCACATAACCCCTTATAACACCTACATAAGACCGAAGAGTAAGGTGTGTGATGGTGACAGACTCTTGTGGTGGCTTGGATATCATTGCTCGGGTGGTAATATCTATCAACTTTCACTTCTCTCGTAGTCGGTTCTACTCAAGCTTAACATATTCAAGATCGGCTTGGGCTTGGTCAAGAGCAAAGCTCAGAGATGCAACCTCCTTTCTGAGCTCTAACAAATGGGCTTTTCATGGGGAACGTCTACTGGATGAGGCCATCACTACCTTTTTCTGAGTAAATTGGATTTGTTAAAGCCCTATATTTTTACTAATCATTTGATCACTCTTCAATGGATATATTAGCAACGGTCACAATTCTTAACATAAAACCAAAGAATTTGACATTTTAAATAAACATTTTACATAAAGATACATTCAATTACATCAAGAGAGATTTACATTAATAAAAGTTTAGGTTGTTATAAGATCCATGGGTGGAATAAACAATGCATTTCTACTAGAAATGAGAGAATAAAGAATAAAAATAGGGTTTTAATTAATTAAGGGTAAAAATGTCATTTAAACCTAAAAAAAGGCTTCCATAATTTAGCTAGATGGTTGTCTAAATTGTGCTCTAATTGTGTGAATATTATATGTTTATGTGTTTTGAAATTGTAAATGGGCATGCACCGCAGGTCGCACGGTTACAGAAAAACCATGTAGCCCCTACTACTTCAAAGGCACCCTACATGGTTACCCCACACCATTAGTAATAACCATGAGGTATCGGTGTGGCCTACACATATTTCTCATTTCTGGGATATTTTGGCTCCAAAAAATCTCTAGATTTTATTAGAACCTTTCCAAGGTCATATTTCATGTTTACCATGGTAAAACAAAAGTAACATATTTAAAAATTAATAAGTAATACCTACATGAGGAGATGGGTCTTTGCATCTATAATTCAAGTTGAAAGTTATGTTAATAATATTAGTTGTTTATAATTGATATAAAATTTATTTTTTACTTTTCCTAGTGATCCTAATAGAATTAGTAACCTAGAGGAATGGAGTTAATACAATCTATATAATGGATTAGGAAAAGGTGTTTCCCGCTCAAGAGTCCTAGAGTCATATGTGATATAATTGTCATGATGAACTACCTAAATACCTATACAATGAGAGAAATATGAAAGTTGCTTAAATTTTATTAAAATATAGATCTATCAACATGTTTATATAATTGAAATATGAATTCATTATATTAGTTAGAGTATAATTAATAAAATTCCTCATTAATTCCTTGGAAAACATGATACTCGTCAGAAAAAACATGTTAATGTTATTTAAAAATTAAAAATTATGGGAATGTTAATAAGATATAATCCTAAAAAGATATGTTTTAGGGAAATTCGTTTTAATACTTTTATTTTAAATTGAGAAGTGTTTTCAAAGGTAACTGTAAATAATATAAGATATAATAATCAATTAGTATTTAGAGTGGTATGAGATATTGAAATTTGTTATATGATGTAAAAGAATTTACAAAAAAATTAAAGTAAATTAATTTCATTGTATATTTGATGATGAAAATCATTTGAACATTTAATATAGGAATTATAAACTAAATTAACTAGTTGACTGGTATTCTATAATTTTTCAATTATATCATATATAGAAATTTGATTTCGATTTATTATGTGATAATAAGGGTTTTATCCATGATTAGGTAAATAAGTTTTTCTATACATATGAATGAAATATCTTTTTTCAAATGGATAAAAAATTATAAATCATATAAAGGAATAATACAGTACAACATAAGTAAAGAAAAAAATCAAATTTATTGATTCTAATGTCACTTTAACATTCATATAAACAAGAAACACATCCAATGTTTCCTTGAGATAGATTTTTTAGATTATATTATAATGAATCAATTGAGGTTTTCAAAGTATTGTTTATTAATATATATATATATAAATTGAAGAAAATGAGGGATCAAACCTATTAAATTTTATGTATGTGGTTTTTTCTTCAAGTGATAAATGTTAGGTTTTAGTATTTGATGTTTATAAACTAAATAATCAATTTAAATTAAAGTATTGATATAGTTTGATGTGATTAATATATGAATACTTAAACCAAGTTAGAAATAAGTACATAAATTATGGAACCTTTTTATACTTTTGTGGGTAAAGACCTCATTAAACTTAGAGTTTAGTTTCACTAATACAAAGTCTACCTAGAGTAATATAAATAAACACAATTAAAATAATTATTGGTAGTAATTTTTTTTATATTTATAACGATTAAAATTGGGGTTTAAAATAAATGATGTTTGTATTATAATCTAAATATTGAAATTTATTATTTATTAGTTCATAATAAATTAATAAATTATTATTTTAATAATATATTACAATATATCGTATTTAATTTTACAATTATTATATTCAATTACAATGAACTAATAATTCATAGGTTAATGGGGATAGGAAATGATCTTATTTAAATTCGAGGAAAGTAATTTGAAAATTTCTCTAAGATGGGGAATGAGTCAATTTCATAAGTTTTCTGAAAGATAAAATTGATTCATATTGCATTGGAGGTTATGTAAATAAATGGTTTTGTGGGATCATAAGCTATGTTCCTAGAAAGGTATTTGATATTTTTTCTAATTGGAATAACATAAAATATTATTTATAGAATAGATAATATTTAAGAGATAAATTAAATAAATTATTTTTTCTATAAATTTTATAAAGATTCTTATGTGTGTGGGAGGTTTTATTAATAAAAGTCTTGATTAAAGATTCAAAACAATTTCTATAGAATTCCACTTAATTTTTTTCTAGACAATTATTATGTATTTTAGAAGTGATAAAATAATATTCCTAATTTTTTTGGAAAAGTAAATTTCAATTTAGGAACAACATCTATACTAGTTACCAATGTTAATTATCTCTGTTAGTATTTTTCATTACTAATGAATAAAAATATTTTTAAAATTAAATAGTAAATGAAAAAAAGTTTTAGGAAATTATTAAAATAATAAAACTACAAACATCATAACATTGAATGTTGTGAATAAAACATTTAGGAATATTATGTTCAATTCATGAATATAACATTTAATAATACTAACTATACAATTAGTCAAATATATTTTATGAAGGCTCTGGGTGAAGTGAAACCATTGAATGTGGCATTCCCAACTCAACTTTCTGCCATGATCAGGGATTATTTAGATATTTACCCCAATAAAAAACTCTACAATCAATAGAATTTAATCAAACAATATAGAAAAATGGATAAACACTAAAACCAAATATTAGGATCCTAATATATTATTTATAATTAATTTAAAAAATTATAGAATTTCCTTGTGAGAAATTATTTCTTCATTGATGGATCTAAAAACTTTTGTATGTCATAACATCATTGTATTGAAGGAATCAACAGTAGATTCCCCCTAGTGGTGATCCACATTTGTTAAATGAGCCTCTGAATGTCATCATAGAAATCTTTTTGTGCCATAATGGTTGATCCAAATTCATGTTTCATTCACCTTTGATCACCCTGAGAACCACTTCAAGAAAAGATTATATATCATCCCACATGACTTGAGAGTAGTGGTGGAGGAGGAACTCCCTCGGTTTTGGATAAAATTCTTGAATAGGGGTCTCTCTAGGCCTTTGAGAAGATTCTCTCTTCATCTTGTTGTTCACAACCCAGAATGAATTGGCACTCTTAAGAAAATAATATAATTGGGTTTATATCGAATTATGGTTAGAATATAATAATTGTATATGCATTATTATTATTTATGAAATCCATATATAATCCCATTTCAAAAATAATAATAATATTATAATTTATAACATGCACTAAAAATTAGAATTAATTAATATATTATTTATTCAAAAAATCAAAAAACAAATCTCACAAGAAAATTAAACTCTGTCTACCATTCCTTTCTTATATTTTTTGGGACATAAATAATGAATATTTATTTAATAAATAAATATCACTGAATTATTTTCTAATAATTAAATAAATAATATATTAACTAAATATAAAATTTAATATATATTAAATATTCTACACACATAATATTCTCTCGAACAACAAGCGATAAAATATATGGGATCAAGTAAACATCAATAATTATTAAAAAAAATATGTGAATAATATTTATAACATCTTATTAAATAACAAATAATAATAATTTTTTTAATTGTGACTCCAGATACAATTATTTGGTGACCCTCTAGGCTTCTTTCACATTGGCTTTATGAAAATCAGCTTAACGTCCAAGGTTAGCATCTAGCAACATGACAAGTAACCGATAAAGAAATATTTTAATGCCACAATGACACCTCATAGGATTTTTTACTGTATAATATAATCTTTTTATCATGATATCTCAAATCAAGTAGGTTTAAGGTACGTTCTATAAACTTATGTGCTCAATATCTCTTACTTTGACTTTCTAGAAATTGGAATTTCCAGTGTAAAATTATGTCTGTGGATTTACTTAGGCTATATAATTTCCTCTTAAAGGGCCTAATATGTAAACATCCATTAAAAAATGAAGGTGTAAGTCTTACCTCACATTATTCGTTAATAAAGTGTTACTAATGATGAACCCAATGTATCCCACCTCACCATGAACATATGTCATCATGTTTTCTTCAATACACCAAAGTACCTACCTTATAATACTCATTAATAATATTATTAAATTATAAGGATCAATCCACATGTCCAAAAATAGGAACATCAAATGATATATATAAAAGAGCATTTCTAACTGGTTGGTATTGTTCTCATAATATCCTACACATGATAATACCAAGGTATTAAACCAAGAAAAGGTGTCTCAATGTCCTATGAGTCTCCAAACCAGATATAATTTATCATTTGTGTCCATGAAACAACTTCATAGGGATATAGAACATATATTTAATAATACTAGCATGTATCTTCTAGGTTCGCATTATAGAAAAGAATTTCTTTGACCATTTTGTAATACAACTACTCTTAGAACATTATCACACACTATTTTATTCATAAGAAAAATCCAGATTTGATAAATATTTTTTTAATATTAAAAAATGAATGAAGGTTATCATAAATTACATTGAAGTTCATTCTAGGAAAAAACACATATAGACTCCCACTAAAAATGGAGCCAGCTACAAAAGAACTTAGACCATCTAACTGTCACATTATACTCAATATTCCATTGACATAGGCCTTTATTCAAGGGGTTCATCTTATATTATTCTTTTTAATATATACTTACTGCAACTTCCACACTCTGAGAAAAATACCTCAATATGTGAAACTTTCAGAGTGTGTTCTTTGAACATTTTTGTCACCTTATCTCTTTTCCAAGAGCCACCATTGTAGTATTATCACAATACATTGTGACATGGTATTAAATAATTAGTACTAAATCAATCATCTAGATGAAGTTTCATATCCAAATGGATTACTTAGCTACATTAGAAGAATCTATATACTCCTAATCGACTACTGAGTTACTGAAAAAATAGTTTCTTTGAACTCCTTCATCTCAAAACTCCTATATTAAAATAGAAAACATATCCTAACTATGAAATAAGATCATTATATTCTTTTTGAAAACAAAAATCAGTATAGCCCCTGATGACCATCTTCTCATCTCCTCCACACACCATGAACATATCATTAGTTCTTCTTATTTTCTTAAGGATATCCTTAATAGCAGACCAAAGTTCATTCTACAAGATCAGCCTAATATTTTCCTACTATGATCAATTCATAGGAAATATCAAGACTAGTATATAACATGGCATACATTATTTATCCTATCACTGAATCATATGGGATCTTACTCATTATTTCTTTCTCCTATTGTGTCTAAGGAAATATATTATTAAAAATATAAATACCATGTAAAACTAAAATAAATCCCATATTGGATTGTTCCATATTAAATCACTTTAGTACCTAATTATGGTATGTACTTATACTTACTCCTTGAAGCCTCTTGGATATATAATGAAAGATCATGATCCCAAGAATGTTGTATGCTTCACCTAACTCCTACATAGAGAAACACTTCTTTACCTAGTACTAAACAAACTATAAGATAATTATGCCATTTTAAATAATGAATATGTCCTTAGAATATACTACAAGGATAATTACTGAATTCACACTAAACCTCTTGTATACACATTTCACACATTCATTCTTAATAAAAGAAAATTATTTTGTACAATCATCAAATCGAATGTTCCATGAGTTGGATGCCTACATCAATCCAAACATGGATGTCTACAACTTGAAAATCTTTATAGAATCACCTAGAGTCACAAACCCTTAAATTTATGATATATATACTTCTTTCAAAAGCATATCATTAAAGAAATAATTATTGAATTCCATCTTCCAAGGTTCATAATCATGGTAAGCTGCTATATCAAGTAGAATGGATGGATTTATTCCTAGAAACTCATGAATAAAAATTCATCATAGTAAATTTATTAATTTTTAATAAATCTCTTATACACTATCCTTTATTAAGAGGTGTTTACCATACCTTCCATATAAATTTTTCTATTGAATACCCAATTTTACCCTATGAGATTTAGATCAACTTGAACATCAAACAGAACTCAAAAATGGTTCTAATACTTGGAATAATTTTTCTAATTCGTGGATCTTTTCCATCTAACAGCTTCTAGTCTTTGTACTTCATATTTTTAGGGAAGATACTTATCATTATAAATAAATAATAAGTCACAATATTTTGTTACTAGTACACCATATCTTTCTATTCCTTTTATTACTCTAGTTCTCCTATACAATAGTTATGTTTTAAGGACTAATTATTCCAATGGGACCTTTGGAATCTCTTCCTATACCAAATCTTGTGAATCTTGAGAATCAACTTAATCATGGTCAATACTTATCCCACTATAATTTTTGATGATGTTCTCTATCTTAAGAAAAACTAATTTTATGGTGATAGTGACTTTCTTTTATGAGGGGTTGTATTGGTAGTATCCCTTGTTTACTTAGAAAACCCTGTAGAGATATAATTTCTTTTTTGGGGTGCTAGTTTCTTTTCCAAGAGGGCCTTAAATATTTTCACAACCCCAAACCTGTTTATGTGATAGAATAGGTTTCTTTCCACTCCACTCGAATGGAATTTTGTTTGATTATTTAGTTGGTACTTAATTCAGGGTGTATTCTAGGGTTTTTAATCAATCTCCCCAAAAGGATAATGGAATAAATTCATGAATCATCATTGACCTTGTCATTTCTAAACATATAAGGTTCCTACTTTCACTAACACCATTCTACTATGCTGTGTAAGGTGGAGTGAGATGACATAGAATCTTAAACTCCCAAGATAAGTTGATACACTCTTGGTTTTGATATTCACCAATCTGATCTGATCTAAGCTTCTTTATCTTATTTCTAATTTGATTCTCTAATTTATTCTATAATTCTATCAATTTATTAGAATAATTATAATTATACCTCATCAAGTAGATATAAACATATCGACTGAGGATATAAGTAAAATTTATGAATTGAGAATACCCACCTCTAGCTTCTACTAGAAATTTTCAACATAGATCAGTTTGTAAAAATCCAAAAAAAGTCGTGTCCCTTTCACCAAGAACATAGAATATTGTTTTAGTCATTTTTCCTTGTACACAATCATGACATCTTTTTAGATGTTTTAGTTTAAAAGTTCCTAGATAGATATTTTTTAAATGAATCTCATTTACATGCCCAAAATTATGATTCCATGGATGGGAATTGTATGATTCGTTTGAACATGATTCATTATGTATTTCTAATACATGATTTTAAAATTTAATACAAATATACTATTATTTAAATACACTATACTATAACATATGTTGTCTTTACAAAATAATCGAATTTTATTTAAAATCATGAAAATAAAAACATATTCATCTAGAGATGATATATAAATTATGTTCTTGTAAGTATTTGGTACATAATAACACTTCATTTAAACCAATACCTGTATTATTGGTAGTAAAATTTTGTTGTCACGAATGGCTAGAGAAGCTAGCCTCCTACCATCCATATCCCGTAAATCCACCTCTCCTCTAGAAATATTTCTAAATCTACTTGGTTACTAAATTTTGATATATATGTGAAAGAAAAAAAATTTAACAACCATTGTGTACATATTGAAGATTACACTTAATAACAAACATACCATTATCATGTCATTACACATGGGTGTATTTCTTCTTCATGTTTCTATGATTACCACATGACAAATATACTACCTCCTTTTCCTTTCCCTACCTATGTATCTTTACCATATTGTATGGACTATTCTTGGGATATTTAGACATGGTATGATTCTAGGACCCCTTATCTTTGTTATTCCTTTTCTTATTCACAAAAAGGAATACAATTTTCTCATACCCCATGTTGTTATCCACTTGGTGAATCAGAGTAAAAAAGTTTCAAAATACTATTCTCATTATTTATCTTATTATAATTAATTATAAAATGGGAGAAGTACTTGAGTAGTGAGGAATATATGATATTTGTGTGGAACTCATCCAGGAATTTAATCCCTAATATATCTAAGAATTCAGTGAAACCAGTAAGATTTACTGCATGAAGCAAAGCAGACACTAACTCTCAATATTAGTTGTAAATAGAGTAATGGATATCTCAAATCACTCTTTTCTTTCCTTATCTTGAAAGATATCTTGAAGGAAGTACATCATACTATAAAAATCAATGACTTAATGTTTCTTCATAAGATTCTTGTTCCTGGATGAAATCATTAAACACTAAACACCAATAGAATCATTCAAATTTTTCCCATAGACAGATAACTCTTCCTCACTAGCCTCACTACCATGTGTATTAGGAATAGGTTCCTCCAGCAGATACAATTGTCTTTCGTTGCATAGGAATATGTGTAAGTAACTTTTCCATTCATATAAATTTTTATTGGTGATACGGTTATCCTTCTCAAGTATAGATCATGGTGATATATATGAATTCATTTTATTTCTATTTCTAAAAATAATATAAGAATATTTTTAGTACTTCATCTAGAAAAATGGAAAAATAAATAAATGTTATATTTATTAATCTCCCACTATTTTCCAAAAACCCAATTCCACCACCATTGTATTCTTAATATCCTATTTCTTGGAAATTCTAGTAATAAGGATCCATATTCTCCTTCTCATCACACCAAAATTAGTCATTCATGCAATTTTATGTGTTTTAGGTATTCATTCCAAATTCGAACATTGTTAACTCACAGTTCCTTGATATATTTAGTGTACCCCACAATCTATAAATCCTTAAATTGGATTTCATCCACCTTTACCTCTTAGTTAAACTAAATATATCTTACGCAGTGAGCCCTTAATGTGAACTAAGATAAAAAAACCCAAAACATCAAGTTAAAATTCCCAAATAATAGAAAGCACCCCAACTTTTTCTACTAAAGCACTTTGAACTACGATTCGATTTTAGCAGAAGTAGTGGAATGTTATACTAACATAATATATATAATATAGGGATTTTATCTTTTATTCATAAATTTTAAATTGTTATATCTATTAAATACTTTTTAATATTAAGTTTATTTACTTAATTGATTAACCATGTCTTTGGTAATATATACGCATAAGCCAATTTTTTATAGTTATATCTTGTATTCTTGTCAATTCATTAATTTATGTGATCATGACACAGAATCCATAATGAAATAACCAAGAAAATTGATAAAAATAAAATAAAAAAGTGGGTATGATCCGGATATTTTTCTAATTCTTAGTTTATCTATCATATGATAAATTAACTATTGACTTACGATAAAACCAGCTTGAACCATTTATGGTTTGTGCTTTAACTTTCCAACTATCCAACTGTATATATCTCCTAGATTGGTTTCACCTTAGATATAAACTTGAACCACCTCCACTACTATGAATCAAGGAATTCATAAGAAAGGTATTAAAGTATATTGGTTATGAGGCAATGTTTTTTCTAACATCAAGTACTAGGAAATCCCAACAGGAAACACACACCCTTATTATAACAAATACATAGTTTATTCAACTCCATGTAGAATACTTGAGGGTTTTATATAGCACATGAAACTCTTTGTTTCCTCATGATCATATTTTTTTTCATTATATTAAATCCTAATCATGTTACCCTCAAACATTCATCACAACCTATATTACTCTATAATTGAACATTGGTTTGGGATGACTCAAAGTAATACTATGAGGGGTTAATTGTTATTTAGCTACATGAAATATAAATAGCCGATGTTAAATAATAACAGTGTGGGTACTAAGTTTGGTATAAATATATATTTATTATTATTAAAATATTTTAAGAATACCAAGAAAATAATATATTTATTCTCATCTTATCATACCCATTATGAAATATCTCTAAAGAATAAATATTTGATATTAATTTTTTTGGTTTTATTAAAATCATTACATCACTATATAATTCTTACCACATCTATATGTGACCATATAATAACCCCCCACCCCCACTAAATTCTTTAGTGAGTAACATCTATGATGAAATAAATTATCAATACTGGTGTGACTCTGTAATCATATTTTTAAGGATGAACACTTTAATAAGTGTAATCAAGAAATTTTATTTACAAAATCTAAAGTATCAATGTATTATAACTAATTTTTTATACTTAAAACTCTTTATATGTTTATAAAAATCATTATTTTTTTAAACTTTTCCATCAAACATTTTCTATGGAATCTTATGGAAACTAATATATCTCTTTAATTTATTCTTTACCAACAGATATTAAAATTCTTTAGTTTATTAAATTATATTCAATTTATTATGGTAACTTAATTTATCTTTTATATTTATTTTTAATAATATACCATAAAATTTTTTGGTTATTATGTTACATTCAGTTTTAATTTTTACTAGAATTATATTTTATTTATTTTACTTGACCTTCTATAAGTCCATATTTACTTTCACCAACCTCTTAGAAGTACTTTTCTCTCTATGTTACTATGAAATATGCATAACCAATTTTATGTTTGATAAATAACAAAAATTTATTTGGTGAAAATAAATTAAAATTTTACTGTTATATTCATATCATAAATGAAATTCAATGTGTTTGGAAAAATATTATGAAAATAATAATTTATTACATAAAATATTCAACTTAAAGTGGTGGGATCAAATCACTAATATTTGAAAAAAACATATATTTAAACTCTTTTATCATACATTGAAAAATTTATCCTTTTATAATTTTCAAACATGTTATATAATTAGATCATTCCCATTAATATTTATTAAAAAATAATATATTTTGTTGATCAGAGTGAGTATCTCAATTGGGGGGTGAATTGAGTACCAAATAAAAATTTCTTTTTAAAAGTGGATTATTTTGAAATCCCCCAAAGGTTTAAATATGGAAATGTTTATCAAAATAAGTAGTATGATATATATATTAATCTTTTTAAATATTTATCTAACAATTTATTAGTTCTTAGATGAATAATATACAATATTATTGAATCCTTTGAAATCCATTTACTTGATCAAAATACTATTTGAAAACAAATTAAGATAAATTTTAAAAGTATGAATTTTGTTAAGATGAAAAACAAATTTATAGTTTTAAAGTGTAAATGTAGTAAAAAAACTTAAAAACATAGTGGAAAGATTGAATACATGAGTTTTTGTCTCAATTGGAGACTTGGTTCTCTCCACTTTGTGATCACCCACCACCAAGCCAGTTATATAACATAAACTCTATGATCCATAGCCTAGATCAGGTTATAAAATACTTAGTAGTGTCTAGGATACACATGACCTCTTCCATAGTTATTCATGGGAGAAAAATGAAACAATTTTTAAAAGGACCTCTACCAATCTTATACATGGGAAAAACAAATAAGAAGAATTTTTAGGAAGATATCTTGTATCTTCTAGTTTAGTGTAGGAGATGGTGTGAGTATATAAAATATATTATAGCACATTATTCTAAAAAAGTAATAAATATAAATAGAATCAATAAATCTAGGAGTGTAGAGTTTATAGATGTCCCATATACTACAATGCTACTTTTTATTCTTGATTTGATTCATTAATTAAGCTTTAGTTAGGTTATTTCAAAATATTTAGGAAAAAAGAGTGTTTCAACAATTTTATTATGACTAGAGAAAAAGAATCGGATGTGATGATCTTTTCCTTCATCAGTCGAGTGTACACAGCATGAGAACTCTTTGTGTATCAAATTAGGTTCCACTTTTAACTCTTGGTTACTCAATGAATCTCTATCTCCTTTTATCCATGCATTTCATTGTCATTTAATTTTTTTTCTATGTGACTTTTTATGTGTCTATATAAGTTTCATGAGGGAGTGTGCTCCACTTTTATCAGCGATAATAGAAACATCCATATCACCCTCGTCGTACTACACATTCTGTTATGATCTCAATCAAATAATTGAGATATAATCATTAAAATAGAAAATGGAATTTTATTAGATAAACATAGGTATTATGGTAATATAATTTAAAATAAGTAATGTAATAAAAACTGTGATAGTGTCCCAGGATCTAGAGGTGTTAAGATCTGTAGGTATACTACTTACGTTTTGACATTGGAAGTGTCAAGCTCTAGTGGTATGTTGCTATGGAGGTACATTGATATGGTGGTGTGTTGTTGTAGAAGTGTCTTAGAAATAATCAAATTTATTTACACTGATGGTTTCTCAGTTAATGGTGTCTAGTACTACATTGTATGCTCGGACGGTGTCTCAAATGTTGAAATTTTTTCAGATTTGTCAGTATGAGTCTGACAGTGTGATATTGATGGTCTCTCATTTGGTGGTATCTCATACTTATCCACTTTTTGGTTCTGACGAAATGAAAATCAGGTGGTGTGTCATTCAATAGTGTCTCATAATTTTTTAATTCTTCATTCCATCTGTATGATATTTTGATTATCTAATGTCCTTGAGGTATCTCAGACATAGATATTTTTATGGTGAAGGTGTGTCATGTAAAATGGTGTCTGTATCAATGTTGTCTCATACTTAGACGGATTTATCACCTATTCTTAGAAAACAGATTGCTTACAAGAAAACGTAAAATTCATTAGTATTGTTAGAGTAATGATTTTATGATCATTAAAACTAGGCGGTCCATAATCTCCCCCTTTTTGATGATCACAAATCATTTCATTGCAATAATATTATAAATGTAAAAATTGGTTATCATAGATATTACACAAGGTTATCCATGATATCTGAGTTAAGATCCAAATATAGATTAGGACTCATCATTAATAGTATGTGTATATGGGTCAACAAAGTTAATTATAAAATCGGATGTATTAAAGGTAAGTATCATAAAAAAATATCAATCATAATAAAGGATAGAATAAAAATAAACATAATTTCATCAAATACTCCAAAGCACAGTTTATATATAGAATAAAAATTTCTTAGAAACAGATAAATTTCTTAAAACCACATAAATTTCTTAGAAACATATATGCCATAAAAATTATCCCCCTTTTGGGATTATCTAATGGGTAAGAAACACAAAAAACATAAGGAATTAGCTAAAAATAAGTATATATATTCAAAATATTCTCCTAGTACATCCCCATCAAAAAGTGAAAAATCTATTTTTGTGGCTTATAAATAGTAGGATTGAAAGATTATTTCCATCTATCAGAAGTGATGGGAGCATATATTAAGGGCTCAAGGATAGCCATTGGCACTGTAGTAGGAGCTTATGTAGAAGAGGAAGGTGATTCTCTGTAAATAACCGTTCTCAAATATCTGACTTCCTTAGTAGAAGTCAAGAGAAAAGGTTGAATTCTAGGAGGTAAAGGTACAAAAGGGTTGGTTACAAAGGTAGAATGGTATTGTGGTCAAGGGGAATGGTACATAGGTCTAGTAGTAAGTCCAGTATAAGTTCAAGTAATGGTAAATTCATCTAGAACAACAAATGTAGTGTTATGAACACGAATATAAGGCTTCAATAGATTTAAAAAAACCAAAATGATTTGTCCACCCATCTATATGTCACTAAAAATTCACCACTATCTTCCATAAACCTATTCAACACTAGGTTCATCTCCTTAAATTTTCTGAATTTCACTTTAAAATTTTAAGACGCAGGAGGCATTCATAGATTCTCATCCAAGAATTTGAAATTCTATTCAATAGAATGATTTTTATAGATTTGAGAGATATAGTACATAATAGATTTAGAAATATTCTCTCTGTTATTATTTACATACTTGGGATACATTTGGATAATCATATGATCATGCTCAGTTCTATACTCCAATTTTTGTAAAACTTCTAAAGTAACTACAGATTCTCCATTGGAAGGGCCACTAGAGGCAGCTGCAACTTCTTTACGCACAATAATTCTTAACTGATCAACATCAATGGATGGAGCAGAAGGAATCGAAGAATCCAAGTAAGTATCCTAGATACTTTTGAGAATTCAAGTTAAGGAAGAATGAAACTCAAATCTTATTTCTTCAAGAAAAGAAATGAAAAAATCCAACTCATTTCAAATACATTTATTTTCGATTTCTATCATTTTCAGGTGATTTATCATTTTTGGTTGGATATACCGGATAACCAACTCAAAAATATAATGATAATATTCTTCAGTAATATTTTTCAAAAGAGGTTATTTATTCATCATACACTTGTGAAACTCAAAAAATATATCTTAACTAAAAATATTCTGGTTAACTTGAGTAACCACATCCATTAGAACAACTGAAGGAGTTGAAATAGGATCAGGTATAGGAGGTCTCACAGAACTGAAATTTTCAAGTAGACCTTCAAGATGAACTTGGGTTATTAAAGATATCTTAAGATCACATTCAATAATACCTTCAGGTTTATCTTTCATATAAGAGATTCTAGTAATATTATAGAAAATTGCGCATTCCTCCTCTATATGGCCCACCTAATGGTCTAAAAAATGTGGTAGAAGATACCAAAATTGAATAAAAAACTGAAACTTCCATATTCCTATGACCTTCTGAACATGGAGTAGCAAATTTGTGATCAACACTGGGTGGTTCATCTACTAGCTGTGTACCAATACTTACTGCATATTTCATCTCATAATTCTTTTTAGAAACAATATTAGTGTACTTACTTTCTAGTCTTTGATATAAAATAGACATATAAACATTTTCATCAATTATATGATCATTTCTAAATTCCTCCTCAAAAACCTCCTTCTTCTCTAACCCAGCAACATGCTTTTCTACATCATCTATAACACGTAAATAATCAGCCACAGCAAAATCTGAAGCTTCTTGGCTAGTGGAAAATTAATTAGCCTCAATATCATCAACAATTGGAGCTTTATGAAAAATATCGACTAATGGGGAAAGATCCCCCTTAAAAATGAATCCTTGAGCTTTGGAAGAATTTCTGCATCATTATTATTGATTCGACCACTATCATTATTAGGTTCAAGATCACATCCATCATATGAAGCATCTTCTTAATACTTTTCTTATTCCTCATCTTTATCACCATCAATAGATTTTGACATTTTATATTGATCCTCTCTAGAGACCTCTGTCTATTATTCATCACTTTTAACCAACATCTATTTTTTCCAACCTCTTAGGTGGACTATGATCACTAAATGTAATGGGAGAAGATTTTGGAGAATGGTCAAGGTCACTCCCTTTATCAAAATATTATACCTTCACCACTTCTTCATCAATAAATTTTTCCTCATTTAATTATTGCACACTTCGTCAGGTTCCAAGAATGGATGAACTTCATCCTCAGGTTTGGTTGGATGATCAATTGGATTATACTCATCATATAAATTCTCACTATCACAGACCCATCATTTCTCCTATGCATTCCATATTATTTTCACTCTTGAACATGTGGCACTGGTTCTCCGAAAACCACCACATTCAACCATATACTCTTCATCATCATGAACTAGGCCCTTGTACATCCACATGGCAGGAGTAATATTTTTTTAAATCAATGAATTATATCTAGAAGCTGGTTCTATCATCCCGCATATATGTGCCACTAGATATATACATAGATTAACCTTCTAACCTTGTATCATAAAAAATTGGAGATAAACATATTGATACCTTAGGGTTTCAAAATATCATTTTCCCGAACATAACATATGCTGAAACAATATAAATAGTGTCCTATATTCACCCTCAAACTCAAAGGCAACAAGCCTTCTATTTGAACCATCAATTATTTGAACAGTAATGGAATCCTCATAAATGAATATATCACTAGCTTCTATAGTAATTCAATGACAATCATCAATGACTCCATCATGAGGTGAATTAAAACACATAGCCCATTTTATGGGTGTAAAATCAATCACCTATCCTTTGACACATATTTTAATCTAATTGGAACCATACTTATTTAATGAAAACTCTATGTTCTGAATAAACTCATATACCAAAATTAGGTATAAATTCCTTGTACTTGATGAAAAACACTCCATCCATCCCTATTTTCGGAGAACCTTATGTACAAAATAATTACTTGATAGCAATGACTACACATCTACTGCCTTTTCTACAATAAAAAATCAGTTGACAAGCTCTAGATTAACTGAAGAAACAAGAGAATATTCACTCATATCTTTATTTTTATTCTTATAATATTTTGACATATAGGGAGAAAACTCCAAACAAAAATTCATTCTTGGTGTTTGGATTGGATCATCAAGCAGGATCAAATGTAATTAGATGGTTTTAAATGGAAGAGAAAAAGGGTTTCACTAGGCTTGAGGGAGAGATAATAAAGTATCTTGTGGGGATCAAGGTAACTCAAGAATAGATTTATTCTACTTTAATATAATTTGGGATATTTTGTATTATAAAATAAAAATTAATCTCAAAATAGAAATCAAAATCGATACAAAAACATGCTTCGACTTTTGTTAAAAAAATAAACTGGGAAATAAACCAGTGATTCGAAATATCGAGAACCAGAATAGAAATTTTTTTAATGGAATGAAAGGAAATTTCATGAAAACTCGATGGTATAAAAAACCAATAGTATGAAAAACAATAGTATGATAATCCAAAGGTATAAAAAATAATATGATAAACCAATGGTATGACAGAGCAATTGTAGGAAAAACTAATGGTATAAAAAAAAGTAATGGTATGAAAAACCAATAGTACGACATAGACTATAGTATAACAAAACATTGACATGAAACAACAATATTATGACAAATAGAATTAAGCCTAAACAAAATTTATCATTCATAATTCATGATTGATATAAATTATTCTCCCATAATTAAATGTCATAGTGAACATATCAGCTAACTGATGTTCTATTCTGAAAAATTCAAGAGTAATATAACCATTTTGAAAATGATCTCTCCAAAATTAATGTCTTATGTCAATGTGCTTTTTCCAAGAATGAGAATCAATATTCATAGAAATGATAAAATAACTTGTGTTTTTAGTGTTTATAGGGACATTTCTGAATTGACATCCATATTCTATTAAATTTTTCTTCATCTATAAAATTTGTGCACATCAACTGCCTATGCGTATGTATTCAGCTTTTTTAGTAGACAATGCAATAGACTTTTTCTTTTGACTACAACATTAAATTAGAGACTTACCTAAAATGTGACATGTTTGAGAGTTGATCTTTCTATCTAACTTTCATCCACCAAAATCAGCATCATAATAACTTACTAAGTAAAATTCTTGTACTCTAGCATAAAAAAATCCTAAATTAGTTTTATATTTGAGGTATTTGAAAATTCTTTTAACAGCTAGTAAGTATGAAAATTAATATTTTAGGTATTTGAAAATTATTATATTTGAGTTATTTTATAATTCTTGTAAGGTTGAATTTTATTTAAACAAGTCCATTTTATTGGTTTTTCCTATGCAATGAAAATTTATGAGTGTATCCATTTTTTGAGAAAGATGATTCAAAATTTTTATTTTCAAACTCACGGCCATGGTCTCTCATTAATTTCTTGATCCTAAGGCCCTTTATATTTTCTGTAGACTTATCATACATTATTCAATAAGAGAAGTCTTCACTTTTTTAAGATAGAAAATATATCCATGTATACCTAGAAAAATTGTCTACAAGAACATAAACATATTTCATGCCATTAAGACATGAAACTCTAGAAGGTCCAAAAAAATCAATGTGAACTAACTCAAGAGGCTTAGAATTTGACACTTTATTCATTAATTTAAAAGTGAATTTATGTTGTTTCCCTTTTTGATAGGGGTTATAGGCTTTATTTGTTGGGAACTCGAGCTTAGGTAGATCCCTAAATAACCCTTTCCAAGTTACCTTCCTATGTGATTGAATGTTGAAATGTCCTAGTCTCCTATTCCAAAGCCAATATTCCTAATGAAATACACATAATCATGGACAGTTTTGATAAACAAAGGAACTTAAATCAATAGTATAAACATTATAATTTCATAAAGTAGTAAAAATTAAAGAATTTTTATAATAAAAAATATTGTAATAATAATTCTAAAACATAAACTAAAAACAATCATCACACAACTAGGAAGTTTTAAGCATATTATACTTTAAACCATCAACATGTAAAACTTCAAAAACTAAAATTGAATTTTTGAAACCAACCTAGCCTAGGTTGAGGATTTTTTCTTTTCCATTATCATAAAAGATGAAATTTCAACCATTAACCTTTATTAGTCTCTTAAAGGATGAATAATATCCTATAATATATCTTGAATATCCACTTTATAAGTACCATAGACTTCTACTAGAGGCCTTCGAGCAATTTTTCTATAAAACAAATTTTAAACAATAAATGATCTAGGTACCAAAAAATCATTGGGTCTAGAAATTTTAGTGATAAGAGATTTGGGAACCCACATTCACCTTATTGGTTTCCTGTAAAGAGATTTAAAACTTTTAGAAATAAAAAATTTGTTGTCTCCATTTGAAAAAAATTTCATAGTATAGGTTTTAGGTCTTGATTTAAGAACAAAATTATTCTAAGATATTCAATTCTATGAACATTCATATCTTATTCTAGTGACATATTTTGGAGAAACGTTATTTAATTGGATTTTTTTTAGTGTATCTCTACCATTTTTAAATTTTTCTAGATCCTTCTTCAGTTGAACATTAGATAGTTTGAGTTCCCTATTCTCTTTGAGCTATTGAACATTTTTCCCTTTTTTATTGAAAGTTTTGACATTGTATTTACTATTAAATCATGATTTATTTTAAGAATCTTATACTTATCCCTTAATTCATTAAAGGTATCCTATATAATGTTAGAATACTTTAATAATTCATTAATTGAAATATTATCATCATGTTTTTCATTGTCACAATTATCATAAATATGCACATAATAAATATCCAAAACAATGGGTATAGTAAATAAGTCACTGATTTTAGTCATAAAGCACATGTTTTCTATGTCTAAATTTTATACAAGAGAAGAATATGAGTCACAAAAACTATCTTCAGATGCACTCCAGTTCACTTTCATAGTCTTATTTAATCTTCTATTCTTGTCCTCATATTTCATTTTTTATTTCATCTTTTGATAGTGAAATTTTATGTGCCATTTTCTTTTGCTTTCATAGTAGAAAAATTCAATTGAATCATTATCCTTTTTCTTCTAGTATTTGTTCATGTTTCCTATATTTCTATACTTTCCTGTATAGTTAGATTTTATGGAAAACTTTTTCTTCCATTATAACTTCTTAAGCCTTCTAGTTATATGCTTCATTTCCTCATCACTATCAGAAGTATATTCACTATAACATGAATCTACAGCTTTTACCTACTCTTTCAATTTTTATTTACTTTGTCTAACATTAGTATTATTGAAATCTGCTAACTTCTTCTTGGGATCCTCACCCTCCTCATGATTAACCTTTATCTATTCTTCATACATCAAAAGTTAACCTAGAAATTCTTTGATTGGTAATTTACTAATATCACAGGATTCTATGATTGGCACATAAGTGCCTCTCGATCTTCCTGGTAGACATCTCATCAATCTCATTCTCTATTTCTTATCAGATATAGGATTTCCTAGTGATCTAATTGTATTGAAAATCTAATTAAACTTGATCTACATATCAGAAATGGGTACATCAGGGTTTATCTTAAAATTATCATATTTAATAGTATAAGTATTAATCATCATTTTTTATCTTTTTATGCTCCCTCATGAGAAATAGGAAAAGTATCCCAATTTTCTCAAATTGTTTTATAAGTATGATTTCTATTAAATTCTTCATCACAAATGGCACAATACCGGGCATTCATAGCTTTATAGTTATTATTATAAGCTAAGTTTTTTATCATAATCCCAAGTACTTATAATAGTTTGAGGCATTACATATTCATCTTCTATAGTATACTAGATATTAAAACACATGCTCTTTATTTTTATTTTCATATCTATTTTCCATTGGTCATAATTTGTTCTATTGAATAAAGGATCTATGTAGGTAACAAAACCTTCTTAACGACTATCTATTTTAAATATATAAATTTTTAACTAAGAGAAATTTAAGATCATTATAGTATAATTAAAATCATAGTTAAAATAAATTTGAATACAAGAATAAAAAAGAAATAACTATCCTCTAATACCAAATTTTGGTTATAGTGAGTATCTCATGATGGGTGAAAATTGAGTACGCAATAAAAATTTCTTTTAAGAATGGATTATTATGAAATCAAAAAAAGGTTTTAATATGGAATATTTTATCAAAATAAGTATTTTGATATATATCTTAAAATTTCTATCTATTTATCTAAATATTTATTAGTTCCCCAATGAATAATATAAAATATGATTATATCATTGAAATAAATTTATTTGATCAAAATACAATATGAAAACGAATTAAGATAAAATATCAAAGTATGAATTTTTTTAGAGATAAAAATAGTTTTTAATTTTAAGGTATAAATGTAGTTAAAAAAAATTAAAACACACCTAAGAAAGATTGAATACAAGATGTTCAGTCTCAAGATGAGATTTTGTCCTCTCCACTTGGTGATCACCTTCCACTAGGAAGTTTATATAACATAATCTCAGTAATAAAAAACCAATATCAGGTTTTACAATAGTTTACATTGTCAAGGTCACACATTACCTCTTCCATAATTATTTGTGGGATTAAAGTTATACATGCCACAAAAATACCTCTACCAATCTTATCCACAAAAGAAACAAGAATGAATAGTGTTTTAATATATATCAAGTACCATCCAGTTTAGCGTAGGAGATAGTGTTTACATATAAAATATAGTATAGCACACAATTCTCAAAAAAGTAATAAATATAAATAAAATCGATCAATCTAGAAGTGTAGAGTTTATATATTCTCAGTATTTTGAAATGAATATAGTGACTCTTAATTTGATTCAATAATGAATCTTGAGTCAGGTTCTTTCAAAATATTCCTGAAAACAAAGTGTCGTAACTCTTGTTTTCCAACTGGATAAAATCAATGGATGTGATGATCTTTCGATTCCTCAGTCAAGTATACATAGAAAGTGAGATCATCATGTTTTTAATCAAGTTTAACTATTTAGATATCAGAAATTCAGTGGATCTCTAGCTCCTTATGTATATGACTTTCACTATCTTTTTATTTTTTTTTCTATAAGACTCCGAATGTTTCTAGATATGTTGCACAAGGGAGTGTGCTTCACTTTTATCAACAGCAATAGGAACATATATATAAACTTCCTTATAATACATGTTTTGAAATTATATTTATTGAAAAGATAACATACAAACATTAAAATAGTGAAGTGCATTAAACTGGATAAATATAGTTGTTATAGTAATATAATTCAAAATAAGTAAAGAAATAAAAATAGTTATGGTGTCTTAGGATCTCGTAGTTTCAAGATCTGGCGGTATGTTACTAATGGTAAGACACTGTTGGGGTCAAGATCTAGTGGTACATTGCTCTGGAAGTATGTTTCTCTAGCAATGCATTTCTCTAGCGGGGTATTAGACATATCCAAATTTCTATATGCTGACATTATCTCATATAACGGGGTATCATTCGGTAGTGTATACTCTGATGGTGTCTTAGACATAGGAAATTTTTCATAGTTGAGGATATGATTTTGGTAGTGTGATATAGGTGGTTTCTCATCTGGCAGTATCACATACTTTTCCACATATTCATTCTGATGACATGATATCCTAGTGCTGTTTCGATCAATGGTGTATCATAATTTATCAATTCTTTAGTCCAGCAATAAGAGATATGATTGTCTATTTTTCTAGCAGTACCTCATACTTAGATATTTTTATCTTGATGGTGTGTTATGGATAATGGTGTCTAGCTCAATTGTGTCTCATACTTAGATGGATTTATCATCTATTCTTATAAAATAAATTACTTATACGAAAACATGAAATTTGTTAGTATTGTTAGAATCATTACATTATGATCACTAAAACTAGGTGTTCATCTTTTATGTATAACAATAAATTATTTTTAATAGAACCTCTTATAACATAAGTGGTCAATGGGATTGTAATAACACAACTGTTATTTTGAACCATTTTAGATTTAAATTTATCCATTGCATGTAACACCTTGATGTAGAAACACATTGCTTCATCATATGAATGAATACTTTAAGCTTTATCTGTAAATATTTAATCATTTTTTAACTCTATTACATTCAAAAACAATTAAAAAATATCTTTTATATCATATACTTCTTCAAAAACAAATAATTTATATCAATTAAATCATTTGTAAAATGGAAACTCCATCAGGTTTCATTCAAATATTGAGGTACTATGTGTAATACCTTCTCGAGTGTTTAGGATGAAAACAATTGAAACATTCTCCTCCCATATAAACTATTCCTTTCAATTTCAATGACTTTAATTATCCATTAGAAGATCCATTGTTGGTTTTTCTAATAGATTTTTTATTCAACCAGTATGAAATTTTACTCTAATTAACATTCAGTACAATGCTCAATCTTGAACCACTTATTTCATACTTGGTTATCCTTAATATATTGTGTAGCTTGGCTAAACTTTTCCAAAATTTATTTTTATGTTAATTCACAATAAACTATCATAACCTTTTAGGTAAATATTTCAGAATGAAGTTAGTAGTCAAATCATGATCTAGTGGTGACCCCAATCTCTTCAAGTCATTAACATAACCAATTATATTGAATACATGATCAGATAATGGAGTACCTTCCATAATATTACACCCAAATATTTGTTTATAAATTTCATATCTTTTTTTCATTATTTCTCTTTATATAACCTTTTAATGTTTTTAACCATCATAAATGCATTCATGGTTTAACGATTCATTAAAATTTAGACTTCATAGTGGAAACCTTTATATAGATATATCAATAAAATATATCTTGTATTTTAAATTATTATTTTTTACCTCTTGACAAACTTCATCAAAAAGAGTATATATATTAATTCATTTCAATAATACATAGAATTTTATTTCTTTCTTGAGGACTATACTTAGGTTTTTATACTGGTCTAAGAAGTTTCTACTAATAAGATTCATATTCTAAAATATTTATCTCAAATTAAAGTTTGATGAAGATGATGCTTTAATATATAACAAAACCTTTATCAAATTTGTTCCATATTTTACAATCATTTAATAAGGACACTTATTAATTGTTATCCAACTAAAATAATGGATCCATTTAAAGTAACATAATATCCATTAGTGGTATAAGATCTATATTTCACCATGGATTATATTAGGTAAACAAATAAATAAGTCATAACTATATCTATTATAAAATTATAAAAATCATATCACATAGAAATCATGGGTGCTTGAGTGGGAAAATATTTGTTCAATCCATCACATGGATTATCTAAACTCTATTTCTATTATATCCAAACTTCTAGGTTTTCCCAGATAATTATATCCCAAATCACACACCAAACATCAGGAAACTATAGTTAGGGTCACCACATTTGTTTATTACCATATAAAAGATAATCAAGGGTGTTTATCTTTGGCCTGACCTACCTAATTGGATGATCAAGGCCAGGAAAAGTGTATACATTGGAAGTAATCTAACAATAACTATTTTTAAATAGGATTTAATTCTCACCATATTATTTCCTGTTATTACAAATACCTGACTTCATGTTTTTAATTATTTAATATGGAATATATTTTCCTTCCAAAAAATAAATATTCTCTTATCTTGTTTATGTGTAACTCTATATACAACACATGAACAATCCATTGTAATGGTCAAAATAAACTAAATAAACTAATATTTCTAGAATATGACATTTAAGAAATGTGTATGATAATTTAAAATTAATTTTAAATATTTTTAAATAAAAACTACATCAAAATTCATAATATAACATTTATATTCCATGATAAAGTATGTCAAAAATAACTGATTGAAACATACCTAAATTTAAACATGAGATATATAGTAACCTCCTTGGACTTTTAAATATTTTTCCCCCTAATAAATAAATGTGTTTGATAGAT
Source organism: Viscum album (assembly GCA_963277665.1). Taxonomy (NCBI): domain Eukaryota; kingdom Viridiplantae; phylum Streptophyta; class Magnoliopsida; order Santalales; family Viscaceae; genus Viscum; species Viscum album. Next base: position 1,824,148,917 of record OY728150.1, on the reverse strand, counting down.
TTTGAATCATGAAAAGATGAACATATGTTAATAATTAATAATATTTTTAAATTAAAAAAATATGGTATTTAAATGAAATATAATTGTGGAAAATAAATTTTAATTGATTTAAGAAATATTATTGATCTTAATAATTTTTTTTGAAGTTTTTTGTTTATATGAATTATTCTTATCATATATTTTTTACATAAAAATTAATTTATAATATTAAACTTATGAGAAATTATTTTTTAAGCATTTATAAGATGAATTCCTTTCTAATAAATTTTTTAGAAATGGAAATAAAAGAATTTAAGGGTAAAAGGTGATGTTTTTTTAAAAACGGGGTTTTTATGTATTTGATGTGTTTTATTTTAATAAATTATATTGATCAATATTATTAAATTAAATTATTTTTATTTTAAAATATTATATTTATTAAAATATTTTAATATCCATTTAATGGTTTTTATTAGGTGTGGAATGAGAATAAATTCACTGTTAGGCTTAAAATGCATTTTTCTAAAAACAATTTTCATTGTGTTTGATGAGCTTGTATTTAAAATAATTTTTAATAATTTTATAAATTTCATTTGATAAATTATTTATATATATGAAACAATTATTTCAATATTTACTAAAAATTACACTTTATTTTTTTTATCTAATGTATAATAACTATATTAAAATTTTGGTTTCCTTCGTTAAGGCTAAATAGAGTTAATGAGGGAGATAAACTAAAATATATGGTATAAAATATCATTAAAACATATCTAAATTATAATTTTAAAAGTTATTTATTAATTAAATTTTCTTATCTTAAATAATTTTTCCACTTGGTTCTAATTTCACTTTAATGTGACTTCATTATTTTTTAATATTCTTAATATTTTCAACTTTTTCATCCACCTCACATAATAAAAGTGAACCTTATATCCTACCTTCTTCACACTTTATTGATCCACATATCTTGTCCAAACATTATCCAAATATATTTTAAAATTTTCTAGAAATTTTTTATAGGTTATTTTTTTCTTAAAAGGACAACCCATGAGTCCTTAATATGTGGACAAAATGAGGCTTCCTAAGAAGAGGTAATCATATTCTCCAAATAAATTTAACATTATTTATTATTGTACCTAATCCAAATCTTATCTGACCATATAAACATGATGAAATTAGTTCTATTACTATATTTAAAAAATTTTATGTTAATGGTATATCCATTTTTACCTCCTTTTCAACCAATGAGAAATGATAGCTTCCTTCATGTGTACATATGGGCTACAACATTAATGAAATGCTTCTATTTATTTCATGTATAAAAAACATGGATTGTTAAAAGGTTATATTTAATGAATATATATCATAATTATGATATTATTATGATTATATAAATATATCTTATTTTTTATTTTTTTCACATTCATTTTAAAATGAAAACATTACTCATGTTTATATATGAACTACCATCTCTACGAAGTGATGTGATTCATTTTTCATTTCCATCTTATACTAATGGTTATAAAAGTGTATATATGAATAAATATTATAAACTAAACCAGATTAATATTATAAAGATGATTAACCTACGAAAAATTTGAATAGACTGGAACCATTGAACCAAAACATGATTGGAAAAATGGACCGGTTTTCACTTAAATGATGATTTTAATAAATAATTACAAATTAATGGGAAATTTGAAATTATAAGGGAATTTTTTATTTCAATATAAGTATTAATATGTTATTATTATATATTTAAAATAAATATTAACTTATTTTATAAGAACATAATATCACATATGAAGAAATTTGGGACCTGGGGTAATCTTTTATGTTCCAACCGCTTTTTTAATCAAAATTATTAATGCATGAATCTAATTTAGGGGAACTAAATTCCCTTTATCGCAAAAACTATATAAATTTCATTATACAATGTATATTAATTTTTTTCATGATTTTACTTCATTATAATCTCTTTTCTACTTAAATGGATCCAAAAAATGTTTATAAGAAAAGTATAACTTATTTCCCCTTTAGTCGATGAAAATTTTTATCCCTGTCCACATTCTTTAAAATAATTCCATGAATGTAATTTTATATTTTAAAATTTTTTTAAAAAAATTTAATACCATATTTAACTTTCATATAAATGTTTTAAAAGTAACATTCTCGTTATTTTATGGTTGAGGTACTTTTGGACATATTACTAAAATTGTGAAAGGAAACATAGTTTTTAAATTTACTAAAAGAACATATTTTCTTGTTGTCAAGACCATTATTTTATTTGAATCATCATTTTATAGTTTTTGTTATTATATTAAAAGAAAAAAAATAAATATTCTTGAAATTTTTATTTTTTAAATATTCTGAAATAAAATGATATTTTCCTAAATTTCAAATACATGATAAAATACTATTATAAATGTATTTTTCATCTATGTAAATTTCTTTGATATTTATAATATTTAAATAGGTATATGATATAATGATACCATCGGTTTTATTTCACTAGAAGGAATATTATTATGTCACGATAAATTCTTTATGAATGTCATTTATTTTCCATAGGTTATGTTATAATAGAATGATGAGTGTTTTTTCTGGTTTTGTGTCACAAATTTGTATTGTTCTAATTATGTGATGATTTGTTCAGTTAAATCCCTCCTAATAATTGGGTAATGATTAATATATTATGAGATAACATATACTATAATGGGTACTAAATATAGTTTTGTAATGGACTCTCTTCACTATAAGACTCGTTGAAGAGAATATTGATTAAGGAAATGATGGGGTTGGGAGTTAGCCCAATCCACTATGGGATTTTTTCCACTATGATAGTCTTGAATGTAATACTTGAAAGATGAAATTATTTTCTATTGTTATGACAGAGAAAATTTAATTTGATATTTTATTATTCATATGATATTCTCATGGGGAATATAATTGATTAATGATGATTTATCGCCCTTATTACTCATGTCTTTTTAAATGATAGAGCTTTACGTCGTGAAACATTATTTATGATCTATTACTGATGGGTATGCACATGTTAAGTTATGAAAATTATCTCATACTCTTATGATTATATTGTGTTTAAATATGATTTTTTACTGTTATCTATCATGTTTACCCTTACTAGGTATCTGAGCTCACCATTTCTTTTGATTCCATTTTTTAAGGTTATTTAGAAATGAATTATGTAATAAATTTCTAAGATGGGAAATATGAGAGAATAAATTTGTTTTACATTTTCAATATCTCTCCTAAAATATGTTTGTCATATATATTTTCATTAAATAAAGTAAAAACTTAAGGTTATGTGGTATGTATTATTATGAAACATATTGAATATTAATCCACAATGACGCAATATTTATGTTATCTATTCTCAGATCACCTCAAATGGTATCAGAGTTGGGTTTAGTTATTATTATATATTAGGTAGTATGGATTATGAGAATATAACTTAAGAAAAACTATGAAGAACTAAAACTGATATAGAGTGAACCTAAATATGTCATAGGTAGATAATAAGGTTTCATAATTTAGAAAATCTCAGGAATGATTTTCATGATCATATAATTTCCCACTCTGGTTATTATATCTTGATGATTACACTATGTTTTTTGGTTTTAATCAGTGGATGGATCTTGGAGGAAATGTGTTAAAAATGAATATAGAATACAATTCAATGATTTTCCTCTAGAAAAATTTAACATTATGGGGCAGGAATAAAAAATATAAATTGATATGGTCTCACAACTCTCTCAATGTACACATCATGATGAGCTTATAAATGGTCAAAGGATGGACCAATGAACCATTTTTTCTTTCATAATAAAACATATATTTTCTTTCATTAGGTCTTCAAATATACTAATAGTGGAGAAATGGATCAGTACTACTGAAAATATTTTTTGTTCTTCAATGCTCGAAGGATGAAAAAGTAGTCCTTGTGGTGTACTTGTTAGAAGGAGAATTATACCAATAGTGGAATATTTTGAAAAATTATAGGAAATTTGATGAAATCGAATCCATGTAATGGGTTGAGTTTAGTGAGTTATTTTTTAGTAATTACATCCTTTAAAATATTCACATGAAAATAGAATAGTAATTCCATGAGTTTAAGCAGAAGGATAAGGAATATATTGGTACCTATAAGGAAAGGTTTACAAGAATTATGAGGTATGCATTAGGTTTTTTCATTATACCTGAAAGAAATTAATGTGTAGATAAATTATAATAATAAGGAAAAGATGGAGTTTCTTAGAAATTATAATAATAGAACTCATTGAGGGGAGAAAAAAATAAAGTTTTATTTTATAATTGTAGAAATAGGAATAGGGAATTTTTTTTAAGTAAATGGTTAATGTTATAAGTGTTTAATAGAAGGACACCAATAAATTTAATATTAAAGAAATATAAAGTGGAAATTCAATGAAATTAATGTATAGAGATATCAACCAAATAAACAACCCACACTCCAATGCTAAAACTACAAAGAGTACGGGAATTATACTAACATGTTCCTAAATTCAATGGTAAATGATAATATTTTACATCAAAAACCGTTTAAACAAAGTCATAAAGGAAACGCTCATGTGATCTCAAATTCCAAAGTGGGTAACAAGAATGAAGTGGTGAAAGGCACACTTATAATATACTCTATAACAGAAAATGTCTTATTTGATTCTATTTCCACTACCACTTTTATATCTAAATATTTTAATAAGGGAGGCATATGGTTACCTAAATAATTATAAGATGAATTATTGGTGATTAATTTTGACATTGTGATGATAAAATCTCATTTATATAACTCTTATTTGATAAATTTTGTAGGGAAAGTGCTTTTTGTAAATATTTGGATCCCCCCTATAGCAAAATTTGATGTCATTTTGAGAATGGATTGTATCTCTATGTAGATAGACCATATCAATTACCTAGGATGGGAAGTTGTAATATTTTATTGAATTAACACATGATTTTATATCACTATAATGATGAATATGAATTCCAATGGAAAATAATTCCCCCAAATTGGACTTTTTACCTATTAATGAAGGGTACCTATCTCAAATGTTTGGGGATAAACACAAATAGGATGTTCCAAATTTGTGGGAATAAAATGATATACTTCTTGAAGAGTTTCAAAGTCTTTCCATGAATTTTGATGTTGTGTTTTGAAAAAAAACTCATATTCGGTGCCATGCCAATTCCAAATAATCCTTATGAAATGGCCCTAATTGAGTTATAGGAATTAAAAATTAAAATCTAGAATAATATTGATAAGTGATTAATTGCACCAAGTATATTACCATAAGGTCAAACTATTATTTTCTTAATAATAAATATGGATCAATTCATCTTTGAATTTATTGTTTTAAATTTACCAAGATTACTATAGAGAACAATTATTTTATACCCCATATTATTGACTTGTTTCATTGACTATAAGGATCTAAATAATTTCTAAAGATTGACATTATATTTGAATATCATAAGTTAATGGTTAAATAGTGGGATATATCCATGATAGAATTCTATAAAATTTATAGACAACTTGAATTTATAGTGATCCCATTCTGACTTACCAATTACCTTACTATCATTATGGATCTAAAAAATATATTAATTAGGGATTACTCGTATGGGTTTTTGGTTGTAATTATAGACAATATTATTATATATTCTAATATAAATAAATAGCATGAAGATAATTTGAGGAGAGTGTAAAATACATTAAGGAAGAAGATGTTGTATGCTGAATTTAGAATATATGAATTCTGGTTATAAAAAATTTCAAACTGGGGTCATGTTATCATGAGAAAGGGGTTATCAGTGGATCCTTAAAACAACACTACAAAACAAATATCCTATTTTAGGTGATCTTATTTTTTTGGAGGTGGCTTAATCCGTCAACAAATGATTCTATGACTGTTTGAAAAAAATATTTCTAAAGTTGGTGTCAGCATCCATCTTCAATTGATTTATTCCTTATAGAGGTAGTTTCTGGAAAATGTTAAAGAAGGTGTATTTAGAATCCATTTTTCTCATTTTCTTGGTAGTTTTCTTGAACAAAAAATGGTGAGGATTTAGTGGATTTTTAAACTGTTGTTATATCCTCAATATTTTTTGACTGGAAACCCACCAAAAAAAACAAAAACAAAAGCACTACAAAAAATGAAAATAAAACCCCCCGCTAAAAAATAATGACTTTATATAGTGGAAGATTCAACTACCTCTAAAAAACCATATTATAAATTGGTAGTTTAAACCATCTATATCCAATAATATGACATATTTAGAAATGTTTTAAACAGTCTCTATATTCTTGTTCTCAAAGAAAAGGTAACTGTATAATATGTAGCACCAGAAAGCAGTCAACCTTGAAATAAAACAAATAAAAAATTCACCATTACACTATGGGGAGATCCAAATTATAATTTTTTTCTTAGACACACCCATATCAAATTATTTCTTATTAATTATATTCCACTACCACTCGGTAACTAAAACAAAAAAAAATTTACACTAGCCACAACATTATCCCACAATAATCTATATATTCCTTAATTTTATCTTGGTTTAGGTTGCTGCATCCCCAATGTATAACTCTCCATCCTCAATTATATCATACTACACTAACCATGTCATTTTTTTGTAGTACCCACTTCCCGAAACCTCACTAACATCCAAAACATTTTTGATCAACTGAAAAACAACCCACAATGCATCTCATACTATCAAACATAGGCATACTACCCAACACATTCCAACTAATGAAACCAAAACCATCTATATAAAGAACTATTTAATAACTTATACATTAATATCATGATCACAAAAGCAAAAATAATAAATTCAAAAACTCACAAAATTATATATTAGAATCCAATAGTTCTCATTTTTTTCTATTAAAAAAAATATATTCATACTGATCCACTTTTCCCACAAAACAGGTTCATTAAAAAATTTATTTCAACACTATTTTATGTGAGCTGAAACAAAAAAAAATCAGATATATGATACAAAATTCTGAGAAACATTGTACATTTTCACTAATATAAGTATCATGTATCAAGAACACAGGAAATAATAATGAAAATAATTTAACACAAGAGACTCACCCCGTTCCTTCAATCTCATTACATCTAATTCATTTTAATTATTAATACAATCCATGATATCAACCTAATGAAGAAAAAAATGTTTATAAAAAATTACATGAATAAGGGAGAGTTATCAAATCCCCCACCCCAACCATAGTATTAAAGATGCGACATTTGAATAAAATGAGGAAGAGATTGACATAAGAACAAACATGTGTGAGGGAAACTGAAATCAAACAACATCATAGTTATTATTCACTTAAGTCACATATGAAACATTCCTTAACTATAAAAATCTCTTCCTATAATGAGAACACTAATCAATACCTGATGAAATATGTTTGACACCCTTTCTATCTCTGTCACCACTTCTTACTACCATCACCTGCATGACAATTATATTTAAAATTAAACAGTTTTTTATATTTATATTTAAAATTAAAAACAAAAAAAATTAAACTAAATGATTATGAAGTTGTGTGAATTACCTACTCACCACCAGTCATCGATGCAATATCACCAGGGATAGATCTGGTCGTTCTATTATATAAATCAACCAAATAATTCAGTAAAGTGGATATATGACCTCCCTATCCTAGAATTGTTTTTTCTAGAAACAAACTCCCTCTGAGCATATTAATGTAGAGAGTGACTACAACTAGGAGTATATGCAGCTTCAATCCCTAATGTCCTGCCAAATTCCTCAGATAATAATGGTCCCAAACCCATCCTGCACACTCGACCAGGAAGCTTCTTCCCAAGGACTCGGCCAACTGGGTCATTCTGGGGGAATGAAAAGGATTGTGTGGGATTGTAATCCCATAGTTATTTAATTTTTACCAATAAATCAAATATCATTCATATTTTAAGAAATATATATTACCATAGTGAGAACTGAAAATAAAATATTACATTGATAAATTAATTCAAACGCCAACTTCTTTGGATGGCTCGTCAGCATAACTCCCATCAGATTTAGTATGAACATTCAAAAACTATTATGTTCAAGATAATTTGTTTTCTAAATTTTATGGATGTGTTAAACAAAGATAAATCAATAATTTAATATATGAAACAGATAATATTGTCTTATAAATATTTAAACTAATAAAAACATTACCAGAGTCGATCGTTATTTGGAAAACACTTTGACCCAGCAGTGTGAGGGGTGATTTTTTTATCTCAACTCAATGCATTCTTCCTGGAAACAACCATAAATAAATAACATCTAATTTAACAGTAATGTATGAAATTTCATATCCTTATCATTTTTATGTTTAAATGTAAGATAATATTTATATAACAATATATATTTAAATACTATATTCTTATCTTGATGATGGTTATCAAAAAAACAGCCCATTGATCTCCAGGTACCCCTTTGGTTAACTTATCATATAATGGTTGGGTTCTCAATGAATTATCATTGAATTCATTCAACAATCTCTATTTAAAATCCTTCTATTTCTTACCCAAATTTTTCAATGCCCACTTTTTTTCTATAAGATCATCAATGGTCATGTGGAAAAACATATGTGTAAAGAGATTAATTTTTAAAATATTAAAATTTAATAACATAATAACGTTCAATTACACCATAATTTGTTTAAATTGCCTTTATCTATGAATTAAAAACATCATTTTTCAGAGATTGAGGCATATCCCTCCAATCAGCATATGTAATATGAAGAGTAACTGGTTCTTCAACTATCTACCCAGAATCTGGCCAAATAATCTTACTGTATCATCCTTAGGGACCACATGGTAGTCAAATGGGACAACAATCTTTAGTTCCTTCATATTCTGTAAATTTTAACTTTTAATATTACTCTTTGTAGTATCATTGTTTCCATATTTTATTAAAAAAAATTAATAGTATCAAAAAGTGAAATAAATTTATTCATATTTAAAAAAAATCATAATGGTCAACCTTTGATATTCCTGCAAATAAATAGGAGTGGAAACCCATTCCCTTCCTATTATGCCTGGTGAATGGGGAGGCATTGACTTAGCTGGTGATGCGACACTGATCAAGGGTGTTCCAGAAGATGACTGAAAGGAGGCTTGAGAGAGGCAATGTAGGGGGAAAGAGTAGGGGGTGTCTTAGATGTTGTATGGAGGGAGACCAATTGATCGTAATCTATTAGAATAGTCATGGGAATGTTCACTGAGTGTTGAATATGATTCGTAAAACACTTCCTCCTTTGAATTACTATCATTTAATCAACAAAAATTAACTTTAGAATATATATTACAAAAAAATTATGAAGAAAAAAATTTTAAATTATAACATAAGAACATTACTGACATATAAAATATACATAGCCATTAGAATTAATGACATTACAAATAACATAAGTGGATGATAAATGAATGGATAACAGTATATATAATCATTTTTTACTTCAACCATGTCATTTTCCAACTCCATCATTGCTTCATCTACTTTATCTAGCCTTGAAAGACTAATATTTCAAATATCATGATGTACAAATATATTCACTTATTTCTATTTATGGGATTCAATGTCAAAGGTCAAATATCCACTTCATCACCCATATCATATAAGTCTCTTTGTTTTACAAAAGAAACTACACTCCACCCTTCATCCATGACATCTTCCACATAATATACTATTTTCTATTGTGATGATATGATATAGGGATCATGTAATTCATGTTCACTAACATACATCAAATGAGAGAAGTTCATAAAAGTAAATTTCAAGGAATCTCTTTTACCAACCCGAATAATATCAACCCACTTACATTTGAATAAAAAACATAAAAATGCATATGGTAGTTTAATTCAATAATAGTAGTTAATATTACATAGTATCCTACTTCACGAAATTTATATATACCACTATTATTTGTTTTCAAAAAATCTTCCAGATCGACTATTGGAAATTTAAAACCATTCACATTATAAGCATGGAACTTTATAACCTTTTTTACAGGACCTTGAGAAAGAAACTTAAAATCTTCCATAAACTCATCATGAGTATTAGTTTTTTTATCTAAAAAAAGTAACCTAATTTTTTATATTTACAAAAAATATGTTTCAACCTAATAATTGTATTGATTGCAATTTTTATGAACTTATAAGTCATGAAAACCATTCTACTTTCTCTTTATTAACAAATTTTATTATATATTTCTCATTTTATGTTCTAGATCACATCTGCCTATTTGTTTTAATCATGACCTCTTCAAAAAATGGATATGAAATTTCATTATTCAATATCAAATATCTATGTGCCTATAATAATTTAATTTCTTTCAGTGTAAAATTTTAGCTCCTCACAACCAATCAACCAATATCAGGAAATATTTTCAATTTCCCATGTAGTTGAGATTCAGTCGGTGTGTCATCTACATTTCAAAATCAATTTAATCTTGTATTGATATTATACAAGTATATAGAACAAAATCTAAGACACTCCTCATCAAAATAGACTTCACAAATAGATCCTTCATATTGAGATTTTTTTTATGTAGGATTTCAAATTACCAAGATATCTATAAAATAAAATAAATAAAACATAATAGTGTATTTAATTAAGTTCCAATAATTTTTTAATTGAGATGAAAAGTATATAAATAATGTACCTCTTGATTGGATACATCCATCGATAATGTATGTGTCCACCAAATTTAACTTCCTCGGCCAAATTCATTGTTAAATGAATCATCGAAGTAAAAAAGCAATGGAGGAAATATGGTCTCTATTGCAAAAAGATTCAATACAACTCTCTCCTCAAGGTTGTCTAGATCAAATGGTTGTATATTTTTTCCACATAGTTTTCTAAAGAATGTGAAAAATTGTATTAAAACAACAGTAACCTTTTCAGGTAATAATATATGCAATTACAATGGTAGTAACTGATGTAACAAAATATCTGAATCAAGACTCTTCAATCCTTGTAAACTATGATTATTTAAGTCAACAAACCTTAAGATATTTCTTCAATACCCATTAGATACCATAAAAAGTTTTAAAATTCAAAGCAATGTATCTTTATCCCAATTATTCATTGCATGATTTTCAAGAGCATACATAACATTCTCTTCAGGTATGTGATCACGCTTTACGTTCATTTTTTGAAAACCTTTCCAAGCATTGAGATGGTACTTCTATTTTCCTTGCTCATTAATAAATGTGAAGATCAAATTATCACAAAATTTTTCCTCAATATCAATAACATTATTATTATGCTGCAAATAATTAAATTCTCATTATGGAATTTTGAAGAACATACTTTTGTTCTTCCATTGTTACATTACAATTTCAATTTAAGATGCACTTCTAACTCATTTCCCACTATCATTCAAATGATGCACCTTCCTAATTTTTTTTCCACATTTTCATTTTTTTCCAATATTTTGGAACTTTTCAAAAACATTGGAGGTGGTCTACGATCAATAAAGTGATTTAATTTTGACTTGTTCAACTGAAATCTATGTGGTGTATCGAGAAATATTTGATGACACTAGAAGAACCATTTATTACTGTGAGTTAATCATGTATGCTCGAAATAAAAGTTAAAAACTGGACATGTCAAACCCATATAAGTGTTCCAACCAGCTAAAATTATAATTCCAAGGAAGTCACTAAAGGTCCACATTAGAGCATCTTACATTTTGAACATTGTTCTAGATGATTCATCATATGTCTCAACATCACTTCTCTATAACTACTATAATTATTCAATTACAGGCTGCAAGTATACATCAATTTCATTTCCTAGAATTTTATTTTAGGAATAATCATTGAAATGATAAAATATTTTAGTTACATATAAATCTATGGAGGCATATTTTAAGGGATCTAAACAACCATAAAATTTCTATAACTGGTACTCAAATTCAAAAATGGGTTGAATCAACTGGCAGCCAATGCCAATCACACATTACTAGGATCATATGATAAATATGGATGTAATGAATCAAATTTATTCCATGATTTTGAAACGATTTTATGTAAAATTATCCCATCATTTTTATTATCTATCGAATTTTACTTCATATGCACTGTTGTTTTTGATGATATGAATAATATTTGCAATTGAGGATTAAAATGAAATGAATTAAAAACCTTTGTAGGTGTGTTCCTTTTCATTTTCTTTATAGTAGTACATTGAATCAGACTTAAAACATCACCCATTGACATCCATATACAAGAAGAACATTTTTTCCATCCAATCTTCTTGAATCCTCTAATAAATAAGGCATATAATCATTGGGACATGCATGTATTTTTGTATAATTTAGACCAATCTTGTTAACAGTTTTTTTTCATATCATAAAAAGACTCTAGGATATTTGCTTTATAAAATTCATCATGAAACAATTCCAACATTATGTACACTGACTTTTTAATAATTCTACATAGGCATTTGATATAGTAAAACTTCATCATAAAATAAATTTTTGAATTTTTCAAACATCCACAATACAGGTCTTGATTTCCATTGTCAAATAAACCATGAAACACATTTGTTTTCTCAGTGAAGTGCTATCTTAAATTATTCTTCAAAGAATTAAGAGGATGATCAAATGATATGTTACAATCTTGATCTGGTTGTCCTATAGTCCCAAAAATTTCACTTTTCAAGTTATTATTTGAAACACCCTCAACTTGTTGTTAGGATATATTTTGATATTGATGATGGGGTCTTGAAATTATAAGTTTATAATTTATAAGGATTTTAATTTCATTGTTCATTGGTGGTTATGTTGGGATCTCATTCTGATGTCTTGGTTTGGTGATCCTTTCCTAGTCATTCTATTGCGCGGGTCTTCATGGATGTTCAGGGAGGTGCGGATCAAGTGTCTTTGGGTATACAGGAGGGCGACTATCCCACCATTGAAGGATCAGACGGTTTTCTTGTTCTATTTTAATGGTTTTATAGTCGTGATGTTGGAGTTCAGCAGTAACGTTTTGAATATTGCGGTAGTGATCGATGGATGTCCTAGTTCTATTTGCCCTGATTCTCGACTCTCGCAATGATAGTTTTTGATAACGATGGTGGTATTCTAACCGGTGAGGTGAGGGTTATGGTGATGATGTTTTTTGGGTTAATAAATTACAAGATGATGGTATTGGGTGATGATGAAAATGTCAGTGATTTCGATATTTTATCTTTGTTGCAATAGTACGGGAGTGTGATTTTCAGCGGTATAGGTGTGTGATTTGTAGCGGGTGTGTGATCTGCGGATCCATCACTATTGATTCCCATTTCAAATTTTAAATTCTGTGGAATGATTTTCAATTGCAGATATGTATCCTGCTAGTGTTTTTGAGTTGTAGTTATGTGCCCCACTGATATTTTTGTTCATGTAAGGTTCCCACTTTTTCCCCAAATTGGATTCTATGAAAATAAAGAAAAAATTTATTTGGAGGATTTGGTGCACACACTTTCTATAACGTTCAATTCTCTATTCCAAATCCAACACCATTATTGAGAAATTAATTGCTTCAATATCAAATGTTTATAAAAATTATCTCTCTTAATTCATTTTATAAATTTACATTTAGGACATGGATACCTTATTCTCACATTAACATATCAATTGGATATTTTAAAACCAAAAAAATACTCTAAACATTTATTATAATGAGATGTGTTCCTCTATAATTTGATCAAGGTTTTATCTATATATATTGCAATGTTCATGCACTTAAATTTTAAAAAATAAAACACATAAGTATTACAAAGTAGGAAAAGAGATAAGTGGAGGTGAAAAAAACACAACCCTAGTAGTTATAAAAAGAGTCATATAAGTACTTAAAAAATCAAAGTAAAAAAAGTAAATCAATCATTGAAAGTATTATGTAAAATATAAGTAAAAGAAAAATCATACAATCATTAATTCAAAATATTAGTCCTCAAAGAAAACCTCTAGGGTCACTAATTATAGGTGAACCAAGTAATTCTCAATCACCATAGTAGTGGATTTAGAGTTCTATCACATCTCTAGATATATGGGGTTTCATATAATGCTTCACTATCATTTATAGTGGTGGAGGACCCATTTTTTTCTAGATTAGAATACCAAAGAACCCTAGGTTTCTCATAAGATCTAACAAAAAAAACTAGTAACAGAAAATATTTTATTAGTCATTAAATGAAAAATTATCTTTACAATACATATAATCAATTTGAAAACCCAATAAATAAACAATATTAAGTTTAAAATTCACTATTTTTATTATTATACCCATTTACATTTAAACATTTTTGTATTTTCAGGTATCTTGTTGCAAAAATTCACATTTTATCATGTGAATTTGTACATAGAGACACATATATGTACACTTATGTATGTGTAACGAACTAATATAAATATTCATATATATATATATATATATTAAAATCAATTTTAAAAACATATAACTTCAATAAACACTTTTTAGAGAGAAGATAATCGGAATTTTAAAACCGAAACCCTTCCTAAAAGATTTAACTTATTAATTGAAAGTTTTTAGTCATTTATAAAACATTTTGTGTGTTTAAATAATTAAAATAGTATTTTAACAAATTTTAAATTAGAGAAAAACCATATAACTGAAGTGTAAATAAAGTGAAACATTATTTCCACATCAAATACCTTTTGAACATAATTATTATTTTAATTTTTATCCAAACAAGTATTAAAATAAATAATCAACAAATGCTCCTTGATTTAAAGATCTAAAACAAAGGGTCACTTACCCGAAACTCATTGTCTAATAAAATGGTGGTACTATCCCTCCTTAACAAGTTCTAAGACACCCTAGAGAATAAAGTGTGACCTAAAAAACTGGAAACCTTGATTAAAATCGATTCAAAATGGAATAACATACCAAAACACAACCTTCAATAAATGGATATTCATTTCCTTAAATTATCTTAGAAAGGATTGGACCCAATCAGGGATCATGAAACATAGACACCAAGAATCAAAAACTCGAACACCCAAAATTGGGTTAGGATTTAACAAGGTCATGTGAGTAGTGACACCTATGAAAAAAAAGTGAAACTAAACCAATTATCTATGTCTATATAAATAATGTTAACAAGTGGGATTCTACTGGATATGTTTGATATGAACTTTCTAAAACATGTTGGGAAGTTTCAAAATTTCTCCCAATCATTTCTCCAATTAGCCATTCACAAGATGCCTCTAAAATAGGAAACAAAAAATACATATTTTTAAGATATTACACACTTTGATTGGGGAATCCTCGAGTATTATAGATGAACCTAAAAATTCAATAAATAGTTTAGGTTATAAAAAAACGACGTTGTTAATATATGAATGAAATCTTATAAATCAATAAGTAATTTTATATTTAAACCAAATAATAGAACAAGTAAATGTCCAAATCCTTTTTAGTAGAGAATATAATGTATGAAAATTATAAAATAATTTCAAAACTAATACCTTTTAGAAAACACATGACCCACTCCTTCAAAGAGCTTAACCTAATGACTAAACAAAGTTCAATAAATAATTAACATAGTAATAATCCTAAAAAATTGATTATTATTATAAATATTGAAAGTAAAAAATAAAATTTAGGGGACACATCATTTATGTACAGACAATTGACGCCGAGAATTCATTAATTTCAATATAAGAAATATAGAAGAAAAAATAGAAGAAAGATAATCATGGATATAGATTCAATACCCAGAATCAAGACACTACTTCTTCCATGGTTCATCTTATAATCACAATGAGGTGGGTTGAGGATCCTCGGTTGAGGATGAATGGTCAGAGACGATGTGGAGTGGTGGTGGGGTGGCAACTAGGTGAGTAGAGGCAGTCATGGATTGGGTGGGAGAGGATTCAACAGATCTAGAACGAGGTCATGGATCATAGGGGAGTAGTGGTATAATAACAAGTATTATAATTTGTGGGAGTATGGAGTGAAGGGGGACAACAGTGATGGATTCCAGAGAATCTCGGTGGTGAGGGGGCTAGGTCTCGATGGGCCTCAAGGGGAGAGGGGGTGGGGGTGTCAGGTTCTGGGGGTTTCGGGTAAGAATTTTAATGTTTTAGAAAAATTAAAAGGTTTTAGCAGTGGTATTTTAAATACCACTTCTATATTTTGTCAATTGTTTTAACACCTCTTTCTTAAATTGCTACTAATTTATGATTTTGGTGTAGTATATGTAATTATTACACATTGGATTAGAAAGAACATAAGGACCAAAATCTATATTTTTCTATCATGGTATGGATACTACCATCGCTTTGTGAAAACTTTCTCATGGTTATCAGATACTCTAACCAAGTGGATGTCTAATAGAGGAAACTTCCTTTAGATAGATGAATAAGAAGAAAACTTCAAGTAACTAAAGATAATGTTGGTCATTGAACCTGTGTTCAGACTTTACAATAGTAAATAATGGTTTATTATCTATAGTGATTCATAAAATATGGGATAGGGATATTTATATATATATAATTACATAAGAGTATCTTAAGACACATACTTATTGAAGGTTGGTGAGAAAAATTATCAAACTCTTGAATTGGAACTAATAAAGGAAATAATGGTTTATTATATACACATAATAAAATATTTAAGTATATATTCACAAATAAAGAGTTGAATATGCATCAAAGGAGATGAATAAAACTGACTACGCATTATGATTTCTCAATACATTATAACCTTGGGAAGGAGAATAAGGTGGTTTATTCTCTAAGAAGAAAGCCCATGACAGTTTTTTCAAGATGAGGATGGAAAGATATACAATACTTATATATTTTCATAGTATGGGCCTTGAAATAATAATAAGGTGAGAAAGATCTTATCTTTATCAAATGAATGCTCAAGAATCTATTTATATAGAAGATTAAAGAGGTAGATAATGGAGATGTTGAGTAGAAAAAGGAGGAGAGGATTGTTCTAGAGTTCAACCTTGTCCATGATGAAATAATTACATTTAGTAAAAGATTATATGTCTCATAGATACTATAATTTAAGAATGATTTATTATTTTTAGCTAATAGTTCATCATTCTCCATCTATTCATAAAGTATCAAGATATAAAGAGAAAAAAATAACATTTCATGTGGGATAACATGAAGTGATATATTGTGAAGTATTTATCTTGGTACTTGGTATCCTATTAAATAAAGTATAAAGGACTATAGTCTATGTGTATGTTACAACTATTACACATACTTAAGTGGAAATGGGAATACATCTCCAAGGATTTCATCATGGGATCTAGGGGGAACAATGTTATTTGGATTATAGTCAATTTCCTTATAAAATCATCACATTTCATTACTATCAAATAATATTTATCTGTTGATTATCCTGGGATTTATATATTAAATAATTGGTAATCTTTCATGGAGTACCACTCCAAATCATATCTGACCAATATCCATGTTTTACCATCGAGTTATATATAATTATTAATCAATATTTTAATATATAGTTAATATTTAGCACTACATATAATTATTTGAGATATTATTAGTCTGATAGGAAAATTAAAACCCTAGAATATATTTTGGTACCTTTATTTATGTATTCAAATCATGTTTTGGAACAATACCTTCCTTTTGTCAAATTTCATAAAAACAATCACTTTCACTTGAGTACTCACACTGCTCCTTATGAAACCATCTATAGAAAGAAGTGCATAACTCCAACATATTTGGATGAAATTGGGGGAAAAATCTAATAAAAACTAATCAAGTTGAATAAATGGCATAGAATATTAGATATATTCATCTACACCTCAGGGTATCATTGATTCAATGAAAGATTTATATTAATAGTCCTCGATGGGATTTAGATTTGAAAAGTTTTTAATAAGTTCTTATTAGAGTTGTATAATAAGAATAAGGTTATGAAATTTGGAAAAAAAATAGAAGCAAATATTTAGGTATATCATTTCCAATATGATTGACCACATCTACATGGTATCTTATCACATTGAACATTCTCTGAACCCACCATAACTTTTTAATTTATTCCATGTATCACTTTTGAGAAAGTATATACCAGATCCTTCATTTGTACTGAACTCAGGGTTCACACCATTAGAACATGATCTTTAAAATTAAGAACAACTATTGGAAATCTTGGATCGTAGAAAAAAGGTTTTATGTAATAAGACTACTCACTAGTTTCAGGTTCTCTTGGTGGATCCAAAACATTAGGAAACTATGTCGAAACCTAAGGATGTGATGAGGCAGAGGTATCCATATTTTATTGAATCAAAGTGATAAAATTTTAATACTGAAACACTTATAAGGGGGTCAGAATGTTACAAACTGAGGTTTTATAATCTATTTCTCCATAATAAATAAATTTTTTGTATCTTATAAAGCAAGAAACCCTTTATTATGTTAATAATTTTAATACATTTATAAAATAAATAACATTAAATGGTATTTAAATGAAATATAATTTCTATAAACAATTGTCATATCATTTAGGAAATATTGTTTTCCCTAAAGAACTATTTTGAAATATTTTTTTATGAACATTATTTTATTCATATATATTTTATTTATAAATTACTTTAGAGTATTAAACTTATGAAAAATTATTGTTCAGAAATTTATAAAATGAATTCATTTTTTTAAATTGGTCATAAATGAAAATAAAAGCATCTGAAGGTAAAAAAGATATGTTTCTCTAAAAAACTATTTCTATGAAAACAATTTATTACTATATTAATAAAAAACTATCACTATTGATGAATGATTTTAATGAAATTTTTTATTTAATATATTTACCAAAATATGTTAATTTTAAATTAAATATTTTATCTAGTAAAAACATGAGAATAAATTAAGTTTTATGTTTAAAAATGAATTTTTCTAAAAACTATTTTCATTGATTTTTGAGCCCTTATTTTATAAATAATCTATTAATCTTTTAGAAATTTAAATTCATAAAAAAATCCATATTTTAAATGAAAATGTACATATTTAATATCATAATTTTTCCCTTTGGTTATTGTTAAAAAGTTATATCAAGGAGTTTAAACTTATAGATGAGTTTTAAAATTTCATTTAAACTTATATATATTTTATGGGTTGAAGATATTTAGTCCTTAACTTATCTTATCTTCAAAAATTTGGCCACTTAGTTCTACTTTCATGTGAATATGTCTATATTATATTTTAATGATCTTAATATTTAGAAGTTTATTACTCACCTCACTTATTAAATGTACCCTACTCTCTTCTCTTATTAACACATTATTGAGCCACATATATCCAAAAAAACAAGGAGAAAATATAATATAAATTTATTTTTCACATTATATAGGTTTTTTATAATTAAAATACAAACCCAAATGTCCATAAAAAGATATTTGAAGATGGTTTCTCAAAGAATTCGTAACCATATTCACCGAATCCTTGTATATTTATTGATTCTTCTACCTCCCCCAAATATTCTAGAACCATAATAACATGATGAAATTATTATCATTAAAATAATTACATTTTTTTTAATGATACTGTTAAATCCATAATCTACCTCCTTTCTAGAGTATGAGAAATAAAAAACTTCATTTGTGCCTATGTGTAGACTATTACCTCCATGAAGTAGTGTGATTTTTTACGTATTACAAGATTATCTAGTCATATGGATGGTTTTAATGAATATATACTCTATTTATAATATTATTATGATTTTATAAATATTTATTATCTTTGACCTTTATTGCATTCAATGTTTTGAATATTGAAAACATTACTCATGGGTTCTTACTAACTATAGTCTCCACAAAGTGATGTCATTAATTTTTCTTCACTATCTTATATGAATGGTTTCAAAATTATATATAATTTATTAATATGATACTTATAACAAGATTATTATTTTTAGATAATGAAACCATGACCAAGGTGAAAGGACCAGAACCATCAAACCAAAACGAGCATGGAAACCGGACCAGTTTTTAACAAAATGTAGATTTTAATGAATGATTATTAATAAATGTGTAATTTGAAATTAAACTGAATGTTATTTTTTAATTTATGAATTAATATGGACCTATTATGTATTTATAATAAAATAAATTATTAGTGCATATGAATAATTTCATGACCTTTGGTAAGGGTTAATGTTGAAATCTAATTTTTAATTGGTATTTTTATACTGGAATCCACATTGAGGGAATTATATGCTATTTATCTATTAAAATAAATATTTTTTTATCCTATAGTTATTTTTTTATGTTTTATTTTCATTATCCTATCTTTGGTACTTAAAATTATCAAAAAAAATATTTATGAAAAGTCAACCTTATTTCTTCTTGGTAAATGAACTTTTTATTCCATGTAAATGATCTTTAAAATGTTTTAAATAATGTTCTTTTTAATGAAAAAATGATTATTTAAATAAATTTTCAACCATATTTTAATTTCTTTTCAATGTTATAAAATGAATCTTCTTGTAATTTTCTGAAAGTTGTATTTTAAAATTCTTACAAAAAGTGTAAAGAGAATCATTGTTTTAATGTTTTCCACATGAATGGATTTTCCCTAAATCATGAATGTTATTTGAATTAAATATTAATTAAATAGTATACATGTTTATTTTAAAATAATATTATTTTCACAATTTTATGTAAATTTTATTTTTTAAAATTTACTGAGGGAAAACGATATTTTAGTAGTTTTCAATGAAATGTTCAAATACTCTTTTAAATGTTTTTTTATTATATCTTAGCATCCTTGTATGTTTCTTGATCTTCACTATAGATATAATTTTATTATACCATCCATTTTATTTTCATTATAAGTATTATGACTATTTTATGAGAAAAAAATTATAAATCTTGTATCTTTTACATGGGTTATGTTATGATTCAATGATAAATGTTTTTATGATCATGTGGCACACATATGTATGTATTTCATTATTATATATTTGTTTATTATAAACTCTTATAATTAATTAGGTAATGATTGATATATCATGATATAATAATGACTAGGATGGGGAGTTAACCAAGTTCATTAAGGGAGTTTTCCAACTATGATAGCCTTGGGAGTGAACCTAAACTAAGGAAATGATGGAATAGAGAGTGAACTCAATCCAATATGGAACTTTGTCAACTATAAAAGCCTTAAAACTGAAACATGGCTAATAAAATGATTCTATATTATTATTATTATTCCAAAATTCCTATGACATATTCTTGTGCTTATAATAATCTCTCATGGATCATGGATGATTAATAATTATTTCTCGTTCTTATGAATGACGTCTACCAAAATGATAAATATTTATTTTTTGAAAGAAGATTTATAATATATGAATGATTAGGAATGAATTTAATAAGTTAGTATCTTGATCTCAAATACTTATTATTATTTTATTATTATATATTTTCATAAATTAAAATCAACCATGTTTACACTTACTAAGTATCTAAGCACACCCTTTCTTATGTTTCTATTATTACTAAATTATGAATAAACGAATTAAATGTTAAATGGGTAATAGGGGTTATATTAGAGGATAAATTTTTGGTATTTGTCGAATATCTTTCATGAAATAATTTTATTATGTGTTTTATATCCAAATACACTAAACATTTATGGTTCTGGGCTGTATTTTATTATCAAAGGTATTGAATATTCATCTAAAATGATGAGATATTTATGTATGGTGTGCTTGGGCCACAAAAATTTTCATAATATATGGGTTTAGTTATTTTTAATTAATATTTTTGATTAAAATGATGATAAAATTGAAGTTATCCTATAAAGAAATAAAACTGATATAGATTGATAGTAAAAGATTTAATGACCGATAAGAAGGTATCATAATTTAGGACATATTAGTATGGAATTCATGATTATTTTCTTCCCCACACTAAATGTTTTATATTTATTCTTACACTATGATTTTTTGTGTTATTTAATTAAAGGAACTAATAAAAATCATGTTGATAATGAATGTGGTGGGAAGTGTAATGATTTTTATCTTGAGTGACCAAATGGTTGGGAGATGGAATGAAAAATCTTATTTATATACTAACACAACTCTGTTATATAAATAATCATTATGATAATCCAAATGAGAATAGGAGGTAACAACACAACTTTAGGAAAACCCCCACCTTATTTTAGTAGATCCTATGATCCACTAGTCATCACACAATGGATAAATTCTACTAAAAATATATTTCCCATTTTTCAGTGCTTGGAGCATGAAAAATATGTCTTTATGGTGTATCATTTTGAAGGTAAAGTAGGACAATGTTGGTATCTTATTAATAATACAAGGTGAGAGAAATAAATAAACTCTGTTGAATATGATGGGTTTAAGTGGTTATTTTAAAGTAAATACTACTCACAAACTCTTAACATGAAAATATAAAAGTGAATTCCATGAAATTAAGTAAAATTATGATGAATATTTTGGTAGATATGATAAAAAAATTATTGGGATTTAAAGGTATTATTTTAGTTTTATCATTGACCCTAAAAATAAAATTTATCAGATCTATAGTAGAATAAAACCAGGTATCGAAAAGGTGATATCCATAAGAAACTTCAGTAGCTATGAAGAACTTGTTCGATGTGGTCTCAAGGTATAAATAGAGAGAAAATATCCCCATTATTCACTTGGTACTGATCAGAAAATAAATATGGATTTTTTATGAAACTGTGTTAATAAAACCAATGGAGGAAAAAATGAATCTTAATTTATGCTAGAAATGTGGAAAGAATCATAGTGGAATTTTAATAATAGCACTAGAAAATGTTTCAACTGTGTAAAATATGGTCATTGAATAATTTAGTATTGAATATATGTGAGGAGGAATGTCAATAAAAAGAATGTGGAGGAAATTCAACTTAATACACAATGATACAACTTCAAGTAATATAGGTATTATTCTAACTATATCTCGAATCTAAGGGTAAATTAAGATATTCAACATCAATAATCTATTAAGTCAATAGATAAAGTGATAAATCATAAGATATCAACCACCAAATTGGGTCATGATATTGAAGTATCAAAATGTGCATTTATCATCCACTCTCGAAATGAAAATGTGTTATACGATTCTAGTTTTACCCACACTTTTATATATAAAATTTTTGTTAAGGTTATCATATCCCCTGCACAATGATTAGATGTCTAATTATCTATTAAATATCATAATTGTATGATGATTTTATCTCAATTATATACCTCCTCTTAGATAGAAGTTTTTGGGAATGTGATTCCTCAAAATCGGGTGATTATCCATCTATTTGAATTTTATGTGATTTTGGGAATGGAATGAATTACTCAATATATATCCAATAACAATATATGAGGAAGAGAATTCATGTTTCATATTACCAATCAACCAATGATTGTCTATTAGTGAAATGATGAATAAGAACCTCTAATTAATCTACTATCATTATATGAGTCTTATTACCAATTCATGTGAGGTGCCTATCTAAAAGGTTGGGGAGAAACTCAATATTGATGATATAACTGTTATGTGGTAATATTTTGATGTATTTTAAAAATATTTTCCTAGAATTTTTTGAATATTGAAGTTTATTTTTTAATAGAAATCATACCTAGTGCTATTCCAATTTCAAATACTGCTTAGATAATGGCCTCGGTTGTGTTTCAATAATTGAAAAAGAAACTCCAGGAGAATTTAAATAATGGATTCATTAATCCAATTGCATAACCATGGGGTGAATCTAATATTTTAGGAACATAATAAGAGTGTGATCAAGAATAGGTACCATTTTCCTCTATTGATGATTTGTTTTTTTAACTACAAGCAGATAAAAACTTTTTATAAGTTAAAATTTGATAAGGATATCATCAATTGATAGTTAAAAAGGCTAACATATCCAAGAAAACCCTCCATATGAGGTATTGATACTATGAATTTATAGTTATTTTTTAGACTTACCAATTCGCAAACTACATTTATAGATCTAATAAATAGAATATTTATATATGACCTTTTCAATTTTTTATTCTTTACAGATGATATTATTATATATTCCATATTAAAGGAATAACATTAAGATAATTTTAGAATTGTGTTGAAGACCTTGAGGAAGGATCATTTGTATTCCAAATTTAGAAAATATGAATTCTTGTTATAGAAAGTATCATTCATGGATCATGTAACACTATGGGAGGGGACACTATTGGATCCTTCCAAGATTAAATTATTGAACATTTTCCTAAAATAACCACAGTATCTGATTCCATGGTTTTCTTATGTCTTCTTGATACAATCAATGCTTTATAAGAAATTTCTCATGGTTATCAAAGAAAATAACAATGTTCATACTATAAGGATCCAATTTCCTATGGATATATGAATGTGAAGAAAATTTATTGGATCTAATTTGAAGGTTAGTTAATGCACCTATTCTCACACTACCTTGTTGTGGATAAGGGTTTTTAATCTATAGTGATTCATCAAATAAGAGACTATGATGAGTTCTCATGTAGAATGATATGTTAGTAGCTTATTACACAAGCCAATATAAGGTTCATAAAAAATTACATTGCTAGTTATTTTTAATTAGCAGTCGTAATTTTTTATTTTATGATATATAGGCATTATATATATGTTGAAATGTGGGAAATATATATTTAAATCATAAAATCATGAAGAATATATTCACACAGAAAGAGTTGAATGTATGTTACATGAGATAGTGGGAACTGGTTAATGGTCGATACTATTAAATATATTACCACCTTGAGAATGTGAAAATTATGTTTGATGCTATAAATGAGAAGGACCATACTATTTTATCAATGATGAGGATTGAAATAGATCCAAAACTTATGGATTTATAGAGGATGGAAAAATAAATACTATAAAAAAGAGATAGATCGTATCTTTCTTAATGAATGTTCAACCATCTATTTATGTGATGATTAAAGAGGTATATAAAGATTATTTTTAGATCTGAAAGATGGAAATGATTTTTATAGAGTTTAACCTAGACCATGATGGAAAGACAAGGTTTAAAAACAATGTATGTGTCCTTTCATTAATGAAACTAAATAGGCACATATTAGATAAATCTCATAGTTCATCATTATATATTTATCCTATAAGTATGAGGGTGTATAGAGATCTAAAAAATAATTTTGGTGGAAAAATAAAGGGAGATATTTCATAGTACATATCTTGGTTCTTGATATGATGGAAAGTAAAAGCTAAGAGACATAAGTCTAAAGTGATGTTACGAAAATTACCCATAACTAAGTAGAAATGTGAAAACATAACCATGGATGTTTTCAAGGAAATATAAAATATATTTAAAGAGAAAACATTACATTTTTTTATTTTCAATCACCTTACAAAATTAGCACATTTAATTTCAATCAAATAAGATTTCTCCCTTGATCATCACATTGGGTCATATGTTAAGTTGTAAGGTTTCATGGAGTACCACTATCTATTATATTTGAACTATATCAGAGGTTTACCGCAAACATCTAAATATTGTTTTTAAAATATTTGAATATATAGTTTTATAACATCCCCCAATCTAGAACTCTCTCACATGGATGGAAAGGTTTGGTTATGAGACCTCAATAGTGCCTCCCCATATGCTGGAAGCTACCGACTAGCAGTAGAGGTGTGAAATGTATAGTGGGGAGACTATAACCCATAGTATGAAGTTTCATAGTTGTACAAAAAATAATAATAGAGTGAAAATAATAAAATTGAAGACATATAGGAAGAAAACAACTAAATACAACTAAATAATACAATAAATAATAAGGAATAATGCAATGATGTTCTAGAATGTAACAAAATTACATGCTAGAATAATATAATAAAAAGACTGCCAGAAACAAATAAAAGACTCAAAGTTCAAGGACTCAAACCCCATGTTGGTCTCATATCCAAACTCTATCCATTATATAAAGAAGAAATAAATAGTAGGGTCCTTTTCCCTTTTCAAAAACTACTTCCATGAAATATTATCGGGTACCAAACGACAAACTAAATAGGGTGGGTGTATAAATCAGTAGGTCGACACCATCTTGTATAAACAAAACCAATCATTTAATAAGTTCATGACATAAAGTGATAGCTAGATGTATTAATTAATTAAACAATTAATAAAATACAATAACAACCATCTTTGGCTCCATGCGGGAATATCTCTTAGCATGTATAACAACCATTACAACAATTACCACATAACTAAGGTAAAATAACGTAATTCGATGGCATGCTATAATATCTCTGATCATGTATTACGACCATGAAAACTACAACTATATAACCAAGGTAAAATAACATGCTTTCGCACCATATTAGAATATCAATGACCATGTCTAATGACCATGTCAACCACAACAATATAACCATGTTATGGTCACAAAAATCATGGAAAAATATTTATTAACATTACCACATATAGAACAAATATCTAGAAGCATTAGAGTATGAGACTGGGCATACCTCTCTCCCCATAAGAATTATACTGTGGGACTAGGATGAGCCTTCCTAATATCAGCATTACAACATATAAGTGTGCAAGTTCTAGGGATGATCCCGATATATAACCATTATAGTATGAAACACAGTCTCTATCATACAACATGGATATCACAATATCAAATAAAAATTATCAATGATTATTTATGTGAATTACCATTCTTATTTCATATTACACTTTCAATTTAAGTCACACTTGATTAAAAATTATATCCAAAATCAATAGGCTTTAATTCATGGATTCTATAACAAGAAATATCCCTAGGTCACATGTCATACTAAACCTAATTTATGCCATTTTATAATTCAATTATAATCATGGTTTGCTCACCCCATGGGCTACCTTGATCTAGATAAAAATAAATTTGAAAACAAAAGACTGTAAGGAAAAATTCCATTTTTTATTTAAAAAATTTGGGCACACACAACAATGGTTCAGTCACAATATTGCATAAAATTGGAAATTATCAAACCATATGGTTAAGATTTAGACCTCCTACCTTTAACCTACGACCCAACAACACTTCCAAAATTCAATGCCCATAAGGAAGAAGGTGTATATGATTAGAAATAGGTTACTAGATTAAATCTAATCATGATCAAAACCAACAATGTAATTGGTCAATGGATTCCACTACAATGGTTGCAGAAGAATGAAGAGAAGGTAAAAACCTAATAAAAAAGGATTACTAGGGATCACTCACACAAATGGGATGTCCAGAAGGGTAGTTTTCACCCCAAAAATATTGGGAGAATTCCCCAGGGTTGATAAGAGAAGAGATGTTGCAAAAACCAATGATAATTAAATTTCATAGAATTTTCAAAATTGTTGGTTGGGAATTTACATGTTATGTAAATATTTTTAATAGAATACACAGAAGAAACATGTTTCCTTGGATTTATTTTATTAAACCCCTTAAACAGTTACAGGAAATATAATCCCTTTACAAGATGCGTATATGCTCTGAAATTTATTTTTCATCCCATTTTCATTTTATAAAAACTGATCCACTTTAAAAGTTT
The DNA here is from genome assembly GCA_963277665.1 of Viscum album. Taxonomy (NCBI): domain Eukaryota; kingdom Viridiplantae; phylum Streptophyta; class Magnoliopsida; order Santalales; family Viscaceae; genus Viscum; species Viscum album. Next base: position 1,824,121,305 of record OY728150.1, on the reverse strand, counting down.
CTCAACTCATCAAGATCCAGTGAAACACATAACTAATTTATATCTATACTCCATTAATTAAAACAACCTTACATCCATAAACATCATTTAATTTTGTCCAACAAATATCTCCTTACAGACACTCTCTAGTCCTTCTCAAGTTTCCTTGCAACCTAATATTGTGTTTATTAAAACAACAGACTTTCATGAGGAAAATAATACTGAAATAGAAAATTAATGAAAACCTCTGAGAGATATGTTCTTGAAGAAAACAATGGGATCTTACAAACTCCCCACCTTATAATTGCTTATCCGTAAGCTTCTCCAAGAATCATTGTATGGTATCAACCAACAAGTTTGGAAACAATGTTCTCATATCAAAATCCCTCTCTTGGCTCTCCTCTCGAACTATCTTAGGTTTCCACTTCACCTAAACTAGCAGTATAGTCCTACCTTAAAGACATTTATTACTATGATCTATATCCTATATCAGATTCTCCTCAAAGGAAACATCACTAAAAATATTTATTTATTCTATTTATATAATATGAGAAGGGTTCGGATGATATTTATGTAATTCTAACACATGGAATAGTGCACCACTGGATGGACCCATGCCACTATTTCAAACATCCCGACAAAAGGAGAAAGATTTTTCCATTTCCTAAAAATGTGTTTCCCCAACCTAGGAAACACCTGAGGTAAAACATGTTAACCAACCTCTAATTCTAGATGTCATACCCATTGGTTAATATATGATTTTCACCTACTTTGTGTGGTCACAAACTGATGTCTGTTCAATTGAACCTATTCAGATGTCTCTTGAATGAGACTTGTCCCAACATGTTCTAACTCACATGCCTCCATCCAACAGAGGATAATGGTATATACTTCCATAAAATTCCTCAAAATATTCCATTTGGATTGATGCTTGGAATATATTATTACAGGAAAATGCTATGATTTCAATATGTTTCTACCATGAACCACCAAAATCTAAAAAACATGATCCTAACATATCCTCCAGAACAAAAATAGTCTTGTAAGATTGACCATCAATCTATGGATAAAAGGTTGTGATTAAAATAACTCACAATACTAGGACTTTCTAATGACCCTACTAAAAATGTGAGGTAAAATGGGGATATTTTTCTGAAACAATAATCCTTGTAACATTATAAAACAAAACCATATTGTGCACATAAAGATTTCATAGATCATCAATTGTGAAGGTTTTCTTAATAGGTAAGAAGTGGTCTACCTTAGTCATTAAATCCACAAAAACCATTTCAGTGTCACTACAAATTCATACAATCCATACCTAATCCAAAAATAAGTCTGAGTTACCTTTGATAGTCTCACCCTTAACTGATGATTTCCTAATATCAAGTCAATCCTGAAGAAGATATTAGCACATATAAACAGATCAAAAACATCACCATTGTGTGGAATAGGATACCATTTCATGATCATAATTATGTTCAACCACTGATAATCCAAACATAAGTGAAAATATATGTCTTCATTTTAGAGAAGAAAAATAGAGTACCCCATGGAGATGTATTGGGCTGTCTAAACCCTTCATATTCTAGATCATCCAAATGTACTTTCAACTCCTGAAGATTCTCTAGTGTCATTTTGAAAGGTATGATTGAAACTAGATCTCTTTCTAGCACCAACTATGTTGTAAACTCAATCTCTCACTCAGGTGGTAATCCATACAAATCATTAGGGAAAATTCCTGAAAATGGTATACCTTTCAAGGAAAATAATCCTACTATATTCCACTATTATCTAGAGAAAGTTTGATGATCTAATTTGTGAGACAATCCAATTTACACTGAATTGGTCCCGCATGGCTAGCCTAAATATCCCACTCACCCTAGTGAGAATAGATTCTTCCTTATAAAGATAAGAAGGTAACTCTCCTCTTGTAATAGTCGATATGAGATTTTTCTAGAACTAACCAATATATACCAAGAATAAACTCAAATACAATCATTTATAGCATGAACGGTTCCCAAAATAAGAGGTAACCACCAACTTCTAGAGGAAATGTCTTGTAATTTTTGATATTCTATAATCACACTCCCAGTGGTGTGTCAATGGTTAAAATGCAATAGATGATTTCCACATCCAATCCTAAACCATTTTCAAAAAGAAAATATATAAATGAATGTGATTCTCTTGTATAAAAAAACATAATCTAATGTAGATGATACCAAAATCGTACCTCTGAGAGAAGACGGTCTTGCATCCACATTAGAAAGAGTAGTATACAAAATTTGAAACTAACTTGTCCCTATGCCTTGGGATATAGTCTAACTACCCTAATCTACATCCCTTTATTGGTACTATTACTTATGCACTAGGTACCTTGTCCCCTACCATAACCCCGATAGCATGTTAAACTCTAGCTACTAACCTACTAAGAGGTAGCTAATCCCCTTTACAATTTTGGTACTTTTTCTGATCCTCTACCACTAGTCTATTATCAAAAGTTTACACAAAACCTATGAAGATGACCAAGTCTTCCCAAGATATGACACTCGACTGTAGGGTAAGGAAATTTCGTTCTCTTATGAGAAAACATTATCCACTGATATCACAATAAAGTAACCTGATATTGAGATGGTTTTCCACTACCCTCACTTCTCTGCCCACAACTGCTTTGGGGAAAACTTCCATAATGGTTCTTGTTACCAATCTAAGAGGAACTCACTGATTGCCCTAATGAAATATCTTGGCTATTTATTAGGGCCTCTCTCAGATTCTCTTTTGTGATGAGTTCTTGATTAATAATGTCTTAAATGATACTTAAATGAAAAAACATTACCTATGGTGTGATCTCATAATGAATACTATCATGGAAATGTCTCTCCTTATAGATCTCACCAGCTTCTAGAGATGGTGTAAATATCTTTAGTTTAGTAAAATGTCCATTATAGTCCATTACTGAAAAACCCTCCTGTATTAGAGGAATGAACTCTCGATTGTTTTCAAACCATAAGTTATCAGAATAGATATGGATTAATAAATTTATCTCTAAGTCCTTCCTATATAACTCATCCGGCTTCCGAACTTCGTCCATAATATCCCACCAATGCTTGGCAGGTCCTCGAAGTATATACACATAAATAATCACCTCTATGTGTGTATTTCTTAAGATGATTTAAGATCATATGGACTGACTCAATCTAGAACTCCACTCCCTAGGGTCCCCCTTCCCTAATAAACATAGGTGGATGTTATAGCTGAAACTATCTAGTCAATGCATGCATCGAAGGGATGGTTTTAACAGTCTCTCTTTCCATGGATCTCATGACCCTAATGAAGCTGTCATGAAGATAAACATCCATATTCTCTTCAAGATTTATAGGAAGCTCTGGTTCAACTATATTATAAGTTTTTTGATATACACTCTCCAGATGCTCGAGTAGAGGATGATGAGGAGGGATTAGTTTTACAAGAAAAACACACACCTTTGAGACCTGACTAGTTATAAGTTAAACCCCAATAGGTGAATAAAACTAAGAACCACTAACTCTTGGTCTCTCTATACTTGGATTAAAATTACCTGAGCATGAAATGATAATTTAATTCATTTATACTAGGAAATGGACATCTCATGTCACATTTCTACAATCAAGTATATACCATATGAAAAAACAGATATTCCTCTATCATGAACAATATTTTCCCAAATATACCAATGTTCCTATTATGATGAATATATTCATAACGTGAACTATATTGGGCTTCCAGTACAAATCCTAAAAAATAGTAAGATCATAAAATGATAACTTCACATAACATGTGAGTCACCCAATCTGAAATTGCATCAATTATGACAAGCACACATCACAACTGCAATCCAATCACTAGTCACTTGAATTTTCCCCCATACACGAGCTAGATAATCCCATTAAAAATATTATTACCAAGTCCCAAAAATATCCTACTCTCTCTTATACCATTCCCAAAAATTAAATTAGAAGAAATGAAAGCACGTTCCTTTCATACCACTATGTGTCATCCCATATTCTGGCATTCTCTCATATGAGACCTCAAGTGTACATCCCCATATAATAGAGGCTTTTAAATAGTAGCGGGGGTGTGAAATGTATAGTTTGGTGACTATACCCCCTGTTATGAAGTTTCATAGTAGTATAAATAAATCATATTATAAGAGAAACTATCCAAGTAAATACATAGTGGAAGAAAACAAAAAAATACAACTAAATAATATAATAAATAATAAATGATAATGTAATGATTTTCTGAAATGTATCTAAATATAATGCGATAAAAATAAATTAAAAAAACATGAATACTCAAATAATATAATAAAATTATCAGGTATTAAACCCCACGTGATTCCCAACTCCAAACTTAAGCTCGTCCAAAAATCAGTACTCAAGAGTAGGGTCATTTTCCCTTGTCCAAACCTGCATCCATGAAATCTGCTTGGGAACCAAATGGATACTCGAATAGGCTGTGAGTACAACTTTGTATGTCGACACCATCATATCTAAACAAAACAAATTAGATAAGATGTGTATGAAATAAAAAGATTACCACGTGTATTAATTAATTTGAAATTTAATAAAATAAAACAAAAACCTACTTCGACACATTGTTAGAATATATTTGAGTAAGTATAATGACCATGCTAACCACAACTATATAACCAAGGTAAAATAACTAGATTTTGTTCCATGCAGGAATATCTTGGAGCATTTCTTATGACCATTATATCCACAACCATATGACCAAGGTAAAATAACCTAATTTGGTTCCATGCCATAATATCTCTGAGAATGTTTTACAGAAATTACAACCACATAACTATGATATAACTATAAAAATCTATGTCAATTCCCTATAAATATTACAGAATCTGGAAAAACTGTCTAAAAGAATTACAACCTGAGACTGGGTATAGCCCACTCTCTATAAGCCTTATAGCATGGTACTGGGCCAATCCCACTCAATATTAGAATTATATCATATAAGTGTGAATGTTTTATGGTTGAGCCTAATATATAATCATTGCATCATGTAACTCAATCCCTTTCATACAGTATGCATATCACAATATAACATAACAATTTTCAATGGTTAATTATGAAAATCACTATTTTTCTTTCCCATGCCACTTGAAATTTAATTCACAATTGATTAAAAACTATATCAATAAGCAATAAGAAACAATTTTGGGATTCTATAAAAATAAATCTCCGTAGTTCATATGTCATGATAAAAAAAATTAATCCACTTTCTAATTCAATTATAATCATGGATTTCTCACCCTGTGGAAATCTATGAGCTAGTTAAAATGAAATTTGAAACCAAAAGGGTTAAATGAATAATTACATTTGTTTATTTAGTTAATTTGGGAACACACAATGATGGTGCAATCACAATTCTAAATAAAAATTGCAATTATCAAACAATAGGGTTAATATTTAGACCCCCTTTCTTGAACTGATGAACAAACAATACTTCCAACGACCAACACCCATAAGAAATAAGGTGAGTATGATTAAAAGCAGGTTTCTAGATCAAAATTGAAAAAGATAAAAACCAAAAACACATTTATTCAAAGTATTTTACAACACTCGTTGGAAAAGAAGGAAAAGAGGGAAGAAACCTAACCAAAAATACTTAATAGGGATCACTCATGATAATAGGATGTCTAGAAGGGTAATTGGTACCTCAAAAATTCATGGCAAAATCCCTAGGGTTAACAGGAGAAGATATGAAACAGAAAAAAAAAGATAATTCAGCCACATAGCATTTTTAAAATAAAAATTTTTGTATTTACACAATGTTTAATGTTATTAAACTTCATGTAAATACTTTTAATGGAATACGCTGAATATCCCATCACCTCAAATTAATTTTATTAAATATCTCAAGTAATTACATTAAGCGTAATCCCTTTACACGGTGTTTAAATATTCTGTAGTTGATTTTTCAACCCATTTTCATTTTAAACAAACTAAACCACTTTTAAAGTTTCTCAACTCCCCATTAACCAATGAAATGATTAACACATTTTTATTAGGAATTCATTATTTCAACCAATCATAAATCCCCAAACACTGAGTCATTTTCTCCCACAAATCTCTCCTCACATATACTCTCTGGTCCTTCTCAAGTTTTCTTGAAACCCAATATTGTTTTTATTATAATGACATAATTTCATGATGAAAACACAATTGAATGAGAATATTAATGAAAAACTCATATATGGATGTACCTAAAAAATTAGGGAACTTATAGTTGGGATTTAGTACTATATATCATCCTAATATAGATTTTTAGTCTAAAAGGGCCATTAAATCATAGAATATATTCTAAGAGATTTCTCTATGAATTTTCAAAGAGGTTGGGTTCAATACATTTATATGGTATAATTTTATTAAAATAATAACCTTCACTCAAAACATTATAATGATCCTTATGAATCCCTCTACAGAAGGAAGTGAAGTACTCCAAAAAACTATGATAGATTTGGGGGAAAATCAATTGGTACATTAGCTAGTTAAATAAATAGAAGAGAAAGTTATGGGAATTCAATAATACATCAGTTCAACTTATAGTCTATAGAATATTTATGTTAATAATCATCAATTTTATTTTTTGTTCAAATATGGTGAGGAGGTGTTCCTATGGATATATCCTTGGAACAAGGTTATGATATTCTCAAAGAAATAAAATATGATACCTGGGTATATTGGTCTATATCAGATTCTTGATCACATCAGGATGGTATCTTATCACTTGGTGATTCCTCCAAACATATCCCAAGTTCATGATGTGTTCTTTGTATTTCCTTTGATAATGTATATACTAGATCCATTAAAAGTACTAATATTAATTTCTAAACAATTGTAACATGATCTTTCATATAAATAACAAATGATATAAATCATATATTATAGGAATAAAGTGATATAGAATAAGAATACTACCCTTTTACAGATTCTCTAGATGAATCATAAATTTGAGGATGTTATTAGGGAACCTAAGGATGATATGAGGTAGTGGTATCCTCAATTTTTAATATCAAAGTGTTAGAGTTTCAATGGTTGAATTCTAATAAGGCGGTATAATGTGACACCCATATATATTTGAATATATTTCTCAATAATAAATAAATCTTATTGATAGATTATAAATAAAAAACTCTTAAATTATGTGAAAAATACTTATACATTATAACATTAACACACATTTTGGTAAATAAATGAAACTAATTGTTGAATTCATTTATAAAATATTATTAATCCTGAAGAACAGTGTTGAAGTATTTTTTTATAATAATTTATTTTATCATATAAATTTTATTTAAAATTTACTTTAGAAAATTCAAATTTAGAAAAATTATTATTTAAAAAGTTATAAAATTAATTAATTGTTGATCAATTGGTTATAAATAATAGAAAAACTATTTGATTAAAAAAAGTTATTTTTCTGGAAAATAATTTTTATAGGAGCAGTGTGTTTTTATGTTAATAAATTATATTGATCACTATTGAGGAAAAAATTTCAATAAATTTATATATAATATATTTATTACAATATTTTTATATTTAATTAATATTTGTTTCTAGGAAGGAAATGAGAATAAATTAGGTATTATGATTAAAAATCATATTTCTAAAAAAAATCATTTATTTGTGTATGCTTATTTTAAGAATAATTTCTTCTAATTTTAGAAATTGAATTTTCTAAAAGGAATTCCATATTTTAAATCATTATTTCAAAATTTGGTAAATATTCCACTTTTATTATGGATATAATGAATGGTAACTATGGTAAAAAATTGTTACCATGGTTAACGTTAAAAAGTGTTAATGAGGGGGTTGAACTAAAATATAAGGTTTAAAATATCACCTAAATATGTCAATATTTTATTTATTGAATATCTGTTAACCTTAAATTGTCATATAATCTAACCTTTGGCCTCATGGTTCCACTTTCACTTGAATATATCTTTATTATAATTTAATGTTCATAATATTTACATGTTTTCCACTCATGTAAAGACCCAAAAATTTTATATAATTTTTTTTAAAATTATTTGGGATTATTACGAGTCTGGAAAAATTGAGGCCGTATGATTCTGAGGCTCGGTGTGCCCGGAACATAATTTTGAACTTTTTTAAGGTATGTTCGGTAAATGTGTGGGTGGTGTTTTATATCTTTTGAACCAGTGCTCGGATTTAAAATATGAGGGCACTGTTGAATCCGCAGCGCCAGGATTCACTTTAGGGAGGCTTCACTCCGACCACAATAGGTCAGGAGAAAAATTTAATTTTTGGACTTTTAAAAGAATAATAAAATAACATGTAGTTTTTATTTTATTTTTCACCAACGGTTGAACAGTGGTGGTGGAACTGCTGAGTTTTTATGAAATTAATGGATTAATCCTTTATTTTCTTAACCACTTGGTTGAGAGATGAGAGGTGCATTAATTAACTTATCAATGAACCTCATTAAAGCTACATTTTGTCAAACCCTCATCCTCTGTCTATTTAAATGGAGCACAGGATGGGGTTTCTGACATGGCCTCATCAAGTGAAGAACCTTTGATGAAGTGCTGCAACATATTCCACTGATGAGGAATGGGAGCTTGGACAACGTCAGTGGGATCGAACCAAGAACAAGGAACGCCAATGGCTTCATCAAGTGTAGATTCTTCTTCCACTACTGCAATGACTCCAACAATTCTTGAGTTAGAAGGTTTGACTTGATTTAATTATATGCGGATGATGATGAATTTATTGCTTCAATTTTTGTTATGATGCTAATGTAGAGGGTTCGGGCCAAACGAACAAGGCTCGGACCCTCCACCGCTTTGTTCTTTTCGTGTTCTTTGAGGGACAGATTTTCAACACATCAGAATCTTGAAACTAGGAGGCACGCAATGACGATGGAAACCCGGAAGGCCCGTAGGCATGAGAAGAAGGAAAAAAAGGACCACTAGAGCACACCCGGTGGCCAATAGGGGTTCCGTAGGCGAGGCACCGGCATTGGCGGTGTAGGCAGCATTTGACGCCTACCGTCCACTGAAGAGGGGGGCACCGCATGGCACCACGGGAGACCCGAAGGGGCGGTCTACAATCGGTCAGCCGCATTGGCGATGCGGCGCACCGTCATGTGCCACGGTAAAGGGGTTCACGGAAATGAAGCTGCATTGGAGTTGGAACCACACCCCATGGGTCCCATGGACCATGCAACGTCGCTGATTCAAGAGTCAAACGGCTCTATGAGTCATTTGAAAAGATGTCCAGCCACCCGACTGGTGAGTCGCACCAGTGCACAAGGCCGCGTCGCCCGGTTGGTCATGCCAGTTCACAGCCCAGCCCAACTGGACAATCCCATGCCGGTTCAGGCTAGGCCATGGTGGACCCAAACCAGGTCAGGTTGACTCAAACTGAGTTGCGTCAACCCAAGCCGGATCGGACCAGACCCGGACCCATTTGGACCCAGTTTCGCATAGGGATTTGTATCGTGGGAACCAGATGTCCTTTTGACAAACCATCTATGGTGTTGGGATCCTTAGATAGAGAGTCCTTATTAAATACTCCAATTGGGTTTTGGAGGAATTTGGATTATGTTTGAATCAGATCATATCAGAATCCAACCGGGACCTCAGCACTAAAATGCTTATAACTCCCAGACTGGGTGTCTGATTGACGTGTCGTTTGTTGCATTGGAACCCTTATGACATAGAGGAACTTTTGGTTACTAAATTTTGGAATCTTGTGTCTGGATGTCACATTCATAATGACCTTGTGTGAATCATCATTCATAGCGACCATATGTGGATTAGCATTCATAGAGACCCTGTGTGGATCAACAACCTAGAGACCCTGTGTGGATCAGAATTCATAGTGGCACTATGTGGATCAGCATCATAGAGGGCCTATGTAGATCATAATCATAGAGACCCTATGTGGATCAGCATCCTAGCGACTCTGTGTCGATCATCATCACAGTGACCCAATGAGGACCAGCCATAGAGCGGCCCATCGTGGATATGCTTCATAGCGACCGTGTGTGGATCAGCATCATAACGACCCTATGTGGATCAGCATCATAGTGACCCTGTATGAATCATCATCATAGAGACCTTATGTGGATCAGCATCATATTGACCTAACAAGGACCATCCTTAAAGTGGCCTATCAGGGATCAACTACATAGTCACCCTCTGTGGATCAACGTCGTATTTCCTATTTCACTGAGTTGTATATCTGGTTTGAGTTGAGTATTTTGCTTTGTGATTTGTGGTTTTACTTTGTGTAATTATGGGAGACTGTTAGGGGTCTCAGGGTCCCTACTAATTATTGTTATTCTCACACCTGCAAGGCCTTCACCCGCACCTTGTTGTGTCTCATGCAGACGATAGGAAGCCTTGACTAAGACTTGGGGAGTTAGGACCTAACGGTAGTTGGCAGTTTCGGTTGATGTGGAGACCCATGGAGATGAGTTTTACCTACCCTTCAAGAAGTATTCTTGGTTTATTATCTCCGGATATGTTTACTATTTTATTTTTTATTTGTATCTTTTCAGTAGGGCTTATATTTCATTCTCTTTACTTTCAGTACATGCTTTTACTACTATAGTTTTATTCCATGGTTGTATCTTGTTGGGTTCTTAGGCTCTATGATTGTACATGTTTAAATGAAATTACTTCCTGTTTTAGGGATATGACTTTTTGGTGCTAGTCTCCAACCCCAGTCCTATGGAAGGCAGGCCTGGGGAAGTCACAGCATGGGCTTTGGGGGACAGGTCGTGATAACTCACCTCACTTATAAAAGGGAAAATCCTCTATTTTCTTATTCAAACCATATTTATTTAATTATATTGATGAAATAATACCCAAATATATTTTAAAACTCTTTATCCATGTTCTATGGGTATTGTTATTTTTAAAAGACAAGCCATATGTTCCTTAACAAGAGATCCAATAGAGGTTTCTCAAAGAATATATAGTCATCCTCACTGAAACCTTTTCAGTTTATGCATTCCTATACCACCTAAAAATGTCACATAACCATATTAAAAATATAAAATAAGTATAATTAATCTAAATAAGTTTTTTTATGTCAATTATACATACATTTTCTACCTTCTTTATGTGCTATAATAAATGAGAACTTCATTTGTCTGTATGTGTAGACTATCACCTCCACAAATCGATGTGATTCGATGTTCATGTATTCATTAAATGAATGGTAATATAGAGTCATTTAATAAATATATATGATATTTATTATTTTTTTATTATTTTTTAAATATATACTTTTATTTACCTTTCTTTTTTTCTATTCATTTGAATATGAAAACATCACTCGTGTGTATGTACAAACTACTGTCTACACAAATGGGTGTAATTAATTTTTAATTAACATATTATAAGAATGGTTATAAAAGAATATATTATTAATTATTTTAATACTTATATCATTATTAACACTCTATATATTATGAAAACATGACCAAGGATAAAGGATTGGAACCGTAAATCTGAAACATGCATGGAAAATAGACTAGTTTTCACATGAATATAGATTTTAATATTGAATAATTAAAAAATGGGTAATTTTAAATTATAATTGAATTTTATGTTGTAATATATGAATTAATAAGGTAATTTTACTATTTTATAATAAATATAAATTTATTATATAGGAACTTAAAAGTGCATCTCAAGAAATTTGGGACCAGGGTAAGGGTTTATGTTGCAATCTCATTTTAAATATAGATTGTTTATTCTTGAATATAATTTGGGACAATTGTATGCTATTTATTCCATAAGAACAATATATTTTCTTATACTATGTTTATTTATTATGTTTTCATGTTTTACATTCATTATCCTCTCTTTGTTTCTTAAAATGATTGAGAAAATATTTTGAAGAGAAGTCATCATTATTTACTCTTTGGTCAAAAAAATAGTTCAATGTCCATGTTCTTTAAAAATATTACAAGAATGTTATTTTATAGGATTAAATGATTATATAAATTCATTTTCAACCATATTTCCATTTAATTTTATTATTTTAAAATGTTTCATCTTGTCATTTTCCAAATGAGGTACTTTTGGACTTGTTACTAAAAGTGTGAAGGGGATCTTTGATTTAATGTTTACTAAATTAGAAGATCTTGTCATCACCATGAAAATTAATAGTTTTAAATATTAAATTACAATTTTCCATTTTTATTTTAAAATAATATTTTTATCATTATTATGGAAATTTTTAGTTTTCAAAGATTCTGAAATAAAATGATATTTTCTCAATTTTCAAAGAAATGATCAAATACATTTTTAAAAGTATTTTTCATTTATGATACTGTACCTTGATGTTTTTTTAATTCATCGAATATATTATCTAATTAAACTATATATCTTCTTTATCTAAATGGATTATTATTCTTTTATGAGAAAAGAATTACGAAACCCATTTATTATCAATGGGTTATGATGTGATCTAATGGTGAAGGATCATTATAATCATGTGTCACACATATATATAGATTTAATTATGTGATAAGTGTTCCTATTAAATACCATAAATTAATTCATTAAGGATTTATATCTCATGAGATAATATATACTAGACTAAGGAGTAACACCAGTTCAATATGGAACTCTATCTACAATGATTGTTTTTGAAGTGAACCTTAAATTAGGTAATGATGTAATGGGGAGAGAACCCAATCCTCTATAGGAAATCATCCGATATGATAGTATTTGAAGTGAAAATTGACTAATTAAATGATTTTATATGCTTATTATTGTTCAAAATATCCAATTATATAGTCATATTCTTATGATATACTCCTAGTGATCGTGATTGATTAATGATGGTTCCTCACTCTTATAAATCAAATATTTTGAAATGATAAATCATTATGCTAAGATAAATGTTGTATGATCTATGATTGATTTGGTATAAAATAATATGTTATGAGAATCCTCTCATACCATTATTACTATCATATGATTATATATGATCACTGATTGACTAATGAAATAGGTTAATTATATATATAGTCTCTAAAGACTATAGAACCTTAAGGTTTTAGGGAGTGTATTATTATTAAGTGTATTAAATATTCATCTAAAATGATGCAATATTAATGTGTTTCATGCTCATGTCACCTCATATAAATTTAAAGATAATTCATAAATAAATTATAAAAACTTATAATTTAGCAATGCATTATGAAAATTCCATAATTAAATAAATATAAGCACTCTATATTTATTTCCTTCGTAAAATCCTTCATATTAACCTTTATATAGAATTTCATATCTAAAATATAAACATTCTATATACCAATTATTCATATATTATATAAATTTCATAATATCTCATATTTCATATTTTTTAAATCATGATAATATCAATTCTCAAAACTCTTTTTGATAGGGTTTAAAAAATTCTCCAATAAATCATTTTTCAATTTGAACATTTCAAATTTAATATTATAAAAAATTCCTAATTTTATATCAACACCTTTATATTTAGAGTTTTTTTTAATTTATAAACACTTTATAAACCACATTATACTTTCTATATAAATAGTTTATATCTAAATTATAATTGATGGCATATAATTTTAAGGGTATTTAATATTAACATTTAATATTATGGGTATTTATTTAATAAATGTATCATAAATATTTTATAATAAATTGATTTTTAAAGTCCTTAATACATTACATAAATATCTCAAAAATACCTTTTTCTATAACTTATCAATATTTTATAAGTTTACAATTCTAATCTTAGTTGAAATTTAGAAAATTTACATTTTTCAAGTATATAGTATTTTATAATATTTATTATATCTTAAGGTGTGACCAATTACATTTTATATCATATTTTAAAATAGATAGTTCATGTTTATTATATATCATTTATTGTTTGAGATGTCATATGTTATGATATATAGTATACCATAATTATTACATGATTATCTATTTTGAAAACATCGGTTATCATTATCATCGGCTAGGACACCCTATATCTTACACAACGATATGAGTAAAACCAAAGGATTTAAAATATGTAACCACATATGATATATCACATAATAATTATTGACTATATCATATATTGTGATATACTATATCATATAACCTATCATATAAAAAATCAATGATTTCTTATGGTTGGAATTAAAATATACAATACAACATGGATTTTTCTACATTTCAAACATGATTTCATGAATAAAGTGGCATGGTAAATATTTGATACCACTGATGGGGATATATATATAAAATAAAATTTATTTAATATAGTAGAAGACATTATGGAATTCATACTTTAGATTACCATGTTATGAAAAACTAAGACCATGTATAAGAAAATGAAGAACATGTGCTTTTTAACATAGATAGTTATTGATATTATCTTCATTCATAGAGCTTTAATGAAGGTTACTAAGCAGAAAAAAATATGTTAAACTATTATAAAACTAGCTATGTTTATGGACCTATAACCATATTTAGGAAAGGTTGTGGCTATAGGACACCTGTAGTCATTATTAAAAAAATGATTGTCATTATAAGGGAGTTATAGTCCTAGGAAAATGTATGTGTGCTTATAGTATTTCTTGTACACTCCAATTAAAAAATTATTTACATTGGAAAGGAATATGAAAATCCTATAGTCATGGTCCACATGGACGGTGCCTACATGTATCCAAGGAAAGGTCTATGACCACATTCTATGTGAACTGTGGTTGTATCCCTTTCCTCGGATACCTACTTTCGTGGTCAATATTGACTATAGTAATATGTTCCATTGTCCATTGGTATTTAAATATTATTACATGTATAATAATTATACATGTGTTTGTGTGTTTCCATGTGTGTGTGTGCAAATTATACATATAGTCTATCATGGGTAAGGGGTAAAGTGATAAATGAATTATAGAAAAGGTCCTAGTATCAATTCCCATCATTCTATATTTTTTTTGAAGGATATTTTCATGGTCATAAACCATGGTTGTAGATAAATATGGTCACAATTAGATTGTGGTAATTGAATCCCAATAGAAATTTTTTAAAATAGGGATATATGGTCCCTCCCCCCCCCTCCACACACACACACCTACAGGGGCTATAGTCATGGATACTTCCTGTGGATATTGTCAATGCACCTATGGAAATAGAATGTGAGATATCATAATGTGATTAGCCTCCATAGGCAGCCTAACCATGGTTATAAATTATATCAATGGTCTAAAAGGTTGTAGCCATGGGCTTAGCCCATGAATATGTCTAATTTTTTCACTAGGGTTACTCTCTCCATTGAATATCCATAGGTCAACTGAATCTCCTGGTGTTCAAAAAATACCCTCCTTACATCAACAATATTTGAGTGTCTCTTAGAGGATGAGGAAAGAGGATGAAGAGAGTTTAGGATAATTGGAAATAATCTTGGAATTTAGTTAATCACTATCTTAGTGTAATTTACCTCCTTATATATATATGTGTGGAAGGATCCTTAATTATTCTTGTATTTACTCACATGTTAAAAAATGTATTAGTTGTGGACATAATTAAAACCTCATTATATGTAATGGATAATAGTATTCTATATATCATTTCATTATATGAAAGGTATTTTTAATGATATACATTATGTGGGAGATATAAATGTCAACCATTTAACATTTGGGTGTCAATGTTAATCATAAAATACAATTAACTAATTTCGTAAACTTTATTATATGGATTTATCATACCTGATAACACAGGAAGTATAAATTATTTTTTTATCACACCATTTGATATCATCTAACCAAGGTTTATGATATACCTTATTTTAACATATATCATACAGTATGAAATATGTATATCATTACATGTGATATAAAATAAACACTTACTATTCAATTATGGATTTAGAGAATATCTATAACATTCCTTAAGGATTAGATGTTGTTAATTCTATGGGATCCTCCCCTCGAGTGAATAATATGGTTGGGGTAATTGGGGGTTTCAAAGGGTATTGGGTATAATATGGGGGCTATTGTTGCTAGTTTTAGAGGGTAATGAGTCTATTTCATGGGTGTTTGGGTTTTTTATTGGGTATATGGTAATCCATCATTACTAAGAGATATAAATATAGAATTTATAAATGCCATGTATAGACAAAAATAGGCCGTAGGTTTGTCTCACAAGAAGATAGGCCTAGGGATTAAAAATTTTAGTAATTATGTTTCTTTTAAAAAAATTATTATGTTCAAAACCACACACAAATAAATTGAGGAAGATGTAACTAGAAAATAAAAATGAAAAAGAAGAAATAACGGAATAAAATAAATTAGACCCCTCTTGATTCAACCTTATTGATCCTTCATTGTCTCACTAAATTTATTCCCAAATCCTAATATCTATATATTTCCAATTAGATACACACACCCACATTGCATATTTTGTTTAAATGGACATCACACTCGGGAAATCAATTATGCGATTTTTTTATACTCTCTAAAACGGATCACAAATGTTAGTATATCGACCACTCAAACCACTAACCCATCATAAAATAGTGATTTTAATAGTTTGAGGATGAATTATTTTTGTAATGTGAAATAAAATGGGATAAATATAAGTTCTAGGTACCATTATTCACCTCTCCCCCACAATTATATAAATTCCAAGAATAAAATAGATAAATCAATCTAGGTTTATGGACTTTGGGGTCAATAGTGTCCATAAAGTGGGTCATAATTTGGTTATTTTCACATACATGATATATTTTAAAGTTAAATTTAATTTAATTTTCATTTATCCTTTGTTTTTTTGGGTTTCTCAAACTTTTATGGTGGAATGGGTGAGTTTTCGTGAATTGGGACAAACCGTGAGCCCAATTCCAGATTTAAAAATAAATTTTGTTTCTTTTATAACATTTTCATTTTTTAATATTTTCACTCATTCCAATTCCTAAATGGTATACCCTGACATATGAACACCACCATTGTATTTTGGAGCCATTATAAATCCATAACCAAGGTTTATATAGGTTTTTATTTAAGGGATTGGGCATGCCCGAATACCCAATTCCAGTTTTAAAAATAAAATTTGATTAATTAATAAATTATTCATTTATAAGGCCTTTTCGGTGATTCCAAGCCTAAAACGTGCCCCTTCACCCAGTCGTGCGCCCAAACTCTCTCTCCCCCTCTTTGGAGCTCTTCTTAAACGCGAATGAATGCTGAACTTATTAGAGTTTCAAAAATCGGGCAGATTTGAAGAGGTAAATTAATTCCTTCATATATCCTTCAATATTTACTCTTTTCCCCCCATTTCAGTCCCCACATGACCTCCTCATCATCAGTAGAGCCTAACTATCATGTTTTTCTGCTTTGAGTTTCAAAATTTGGTTAATTTGGGTTAATTGCTTCAAGATTTTTCAAGGTGAGTGTTCCTCCCTTCCACTTCTTTGATTTCCTTAGGGTTTCATCCCTCTTTCTTGATGTTCTAAAGTGTCCAGAACCTAGGGTTCGTACCTAGGCTTTAACCGTGGGTCTTTTTGGCGAAAATTTGTGGTCTAGTGCTGGATTTATCATCCTTGTGGTGCCGGGGTGGTGCGGTTGATGTTTCGCACCATGTTTTGAGGGATTCGATAATTTCTGTAGGTGATTCTGTGGGTAACCATTTAATGATGAGTTAGTTTGCTTGATTAAATAATTTTACATATTCCTTATGTGATTTTCATTATGAGAAAACCATTTTTGGTAGAAATAGTAATGCATTTATTTTTAAAGTTACATTTTTGCTTGAAGTGTGTATTTTTCAAATGTATTTCATGTGTTATCTCTTGTGGTAGTTTTGTAAAATGTGGAAGTGATTTATTAGTTGTTGAAAGGGGCCTCCAATTATGGTTGGGTAATGATATAGTTCCATGTAGTCCTAAAAAGGGGGTGTATTTGAATGGTTTTATGTGTATAACCTTGTTATACTCCTTGAAAGTGTTTTATGGATTTGTGTGTTCTCATGGGTATCTTTTGTGATATTATTCAAGGTGATTATATAACAATTGAAAGTGTATTATTACATGTTGATTGGGCTGAAAATTCTGTGTTGGTAGGGTCTTGGTGTGATTTTGGCTTAAAAAGAGGTTTTTGAAATGGGTTTTATGTGCAATGTTTGGGTATACTCTTTGTAATTGTTTAATGAAAGTTTTGAATGGTTTATTGGGATGTGTAATAGGTGAAACTATATCAGCAAACTGTTTTGGTAGTATTATATTTTTAAAAGGTACATTTCATTTGTGAAAAGGTTGTTATGTGATATGTATCATCTTGGAGATATTTTGTTAAATTGTATGAAGGAGATATTGACGAGTGAAAGTGATGTGAAAGTGATGTGGAGTGTTTTGTGTGAGTGTGATGTGAAAAATTGAATTTTTGATTATGAAAGAAGTGTTATTTTCCATATGTGTGGGATGTTATATGAGTTTAAATATCTTATAAATTTTTAATAAAATTGTTTAATGTTTTTTGGAAGTGTTGAAGAAATGTGAAATGTGTTGTGGGCTATTTTGGTGTGATTCGGATTTCAAAATCATTTTGAATGAATAATGGAATTTTGTGACTTGTGTGGTATACATATGGGCTGTTTGGTGAATTTGTGATGTGGAAATGATATTTTCATGTTCAATGTATATTTATTGACTTGTTGAACTTGTTTGATCACGAGGGGAAAACCTGGGTATCTAGGTGGGTGGATGTGTACTAGTATGCTAGTGAATCCGTGGGGTTTGGCCTCAGTTTCACTTAGCATGATTGACACTTACAACTCTAACTAAACTATGATGATGATGATTGGGGACCACTAGGTTATGGGTATGTTCCCTACTAGTGGCTCGTGCATGAGAATGGATATTTTTGATGGTTACTCTCACGGAGATACGAGGTACCTGGGACCTACAGCTAGCTAGTGCCTAGGGGTTATTTCCTATTGCTTGTGCTCATTAGTTACTTTATACTTACCGTCAGCATACGATACACTTGGATAGAAAATTCAGTAGCTTTGGTGTTTATTTTAAAAGTGTTAACCCGTTAAAATATCCCACTTGAAAACTATTTTTATTCAAAGTCGCATCTTTTAGAAATTGTAACTAGCTTTTCATGTTTTTGAAAACTTGCATGCTTTTCATCTTTAAATGTTTATCACATGGAATTTCTTTGTGGTGGTATCCTACTGGGCATTGGATCACACCCTACATACACCCTTGGGTGTAAGTAGACTTGGTTATTTTTGTTGTCGCAGGTAGGGTACAGTTTTTAGTACCATTGGTTCGGGTTTCTAGCAGGTCCTTGGTGGTGAAGTCTTGTGGGGATGGCTTGAGGGAGGTGCCTCTTTCCATGTGTAGGTTCTTGGGATATATTTTCTTGGTTTTGTACATTTTTAATGGTATTCATACATTGTTTAAATTTGTGTAATTCAGTTCTGAATTTTAGTAAAAGATGTTTTTTGTTTGAAAAATCCAGTTTTGGTTTCTTGGTTACATTTGTTGTTTTATGTTTAAAAATTCAGGTAAATCGTTCCCAAACCTCATTTTATGATACCTGGGCACTTGTTATAGCCCGTGGGGATCAGGAACGCCGTTCGGGTCTTGCCATGGACCGGTTTGGGTGCCGATTTTGAAGGAGACCAGATTCGGTTCATGACAAAATGGTATCAAAGGAGGTTCAGGTTAACTCTTTGGGTCATGTTATTTGGGGATGAGTCAGGATTGTCTGGAGTTAGGATTGTTGGGACATGGAATTCCACTTATGGGTAGTGTGCCTGATCACCACACCTCATAATGGGATTCAATTTTCCAAGAGAAGTCGGTATTTATCTAAGTCCTTTGGTTTTCTTGGTTCGATGATGATTAAGGGAAATGAAAAGAGAGTTGGGTTAATGGTCCTAGTGAGCTCGCAGGGCCTAGAAAGCCATGTGGAGCCAAGGATATTCCCTAGAATACTCTTTGTGACAGTGAATTGATTGGAATATGGCCGCCAACCATATTTACAAGACCCCCACTGAAACTAGTTTCCTCCCACATTGTTTTGTGCTTAGGTTTTGAAATCTCGGCACTTTGGTTTTAATAAGTGTAAAGTTTTTGTGAAATTATTTTCAAATAAAGTGGGAATGTTTGATTTATGAAATGGTGGAAGTGAATTTTTAGAATTGTTTTGAAATGGAAAATGGTGTGCTTACACCTCTTTCGAAAGAAGGAACTATATTGAAGTTGGTTTTGAAAAGTGTTTCCAATAGAGTTTTCTAAACAATCAACGGGTGTTTTAATGGGATGAGATGTTTTGAAATTGATGTGAATATATTTAAAGTGAGTTATTTTCTAAATGTTTGTGTCTTTCTGAAAAGTTTTGTAAGATGTGAGTTGGGATTTTGATCTTGTGGTTAGCAGTTTTGAGAAAAAGGATGTGTTGGTTGACCTTTTTGGTTTTGAAATGTGGAAAGAATGTTTTGTTTTAACCTTTGGTATTTCCATGGGCAACCACATGCATGGGGTTATATATGATGATGGATGATTGATTTCATGACTATATGAGTGTCAGGATGGATATGAGGAGGGTGCCTAGTGTGGCACTGAAACATGCATGTGTAAGGCCCATGGGGTACCATTGGTGGATACGCTAACCGCTGAACCGTTTGTTTTCAAGAAATATTTTTTTAAAGAAAAACAAGATGTCTTGATGAATTGTCTATGATGGCTTATATTATGTGTTTTTGGAAAATGTTGATGTTGTGGGAGGTTTTGAGTCCAAGAACCCCTCCTGTTTGAACTTTTTTTTGGGTTTATGTTTGGTCGGTAAGCTGGGTAGAAGGACCGGTTAGTAGTCTCCTCTGAGATATATTTCGGGGCACCTTTATGGTGGTTCCCTTCATGTGTTTGGATCTTGTTTATGGCTTGTTTTGACCAATGGACCAGATTGGTTGGGTCCTTGGGTTCTCTCATTGGATAAGGTACGCCCCCATTAAGGGTTAATGCATAACTGAACTAGAATCTGGATTGTTTCGCCATTGGAAAATCCTCCAGTTGATCAATATAAGGAATATTTTATCGATATTTGTGGATTGAGTCTACACCCATTCCTTTCTTTTTTTTAGATCCTCTTGTATCAGAAGAGTGCTTGTGGAAGGTTGAAAGAGACCTTAGTTTCTTAAGTTTCCTAATTCATTGAAGCTGGAAGTGGTCTAGGGTTTTTAGTGTGGATGAGTGTCTCGATGTCGTCTAAGAGGGCCTTTGGGTTCTTCACAGTTTCTTTGAAGCATGAGTTTATGTTAAACCACCAGTGTGGGAAATATGGTCACGATAGGATATTGTGGCCAATATATAGAATTGTGTGTTGTTTGGGGATGTTGTATAAGGCCCCTCTCCATGAATTATTTATATCAGTAGAAATGGTCATGTTCTGTGATGCCTTATGATGTCATGTGATCAATTGACCGTAAAGGTGAAAGATGGGAAATCATATGAGAGTCTCTATTATGCTTGGAGAATGTCTCCCTTGGAAAAAACTTAAAAAATATTCCATTTTAGAGGAAGTTGAGTATAGGTGTTCTTTACTTCTATTGTTTCTCACCCGAACAAACAAGGTGTGATGTGTGTGCATCTTATAAGCCCTTGTTTCAGTGAAATATTGGGTTAGGGTAAAGTGAGTTTGGAATGTGTTATGTATTGGAAAACTTATTGGTGATTGCAGTGTAGTTGTTGGTTACACCGAAAGAAGAATTGTCGTTCAGGGGGTTTCCAATGCCTAACTGCGAGGCCGAAGATGCTTCAATCATTTGAGCTCCAGTCATAGGTCTCAGAGACAAGTTGGCTCGTAATCAAGGGAAATCACAGGGTCGTTTAAACCCTTGTACAAAGTCTTATCCTTAGTATGAAAGATAGGAAGAGTTTAAACCTATGGTCTCATTATATTTCTTTTGTTGTTCATGTTCAATGGAAATAGGTAAAGGGCCTTGTACCCATGTCATCACCCAATGTTATTCCACCCCCCTTTGGTTTCCATTGAGTCTTTGGAGAAAGGTTTGAAGTTTGGCTAGACAGGTTGGGCACATTATTTTCACTTGGTTAGTAGTGACCATGCCCTAGAAAACCTTGTAAATAGAAGGATCCCTACTGTTAGTGCATGGTTTCCCAAACCCTATAGACTAACCATGTGGTCGTCCCAACTCTTTAAATTCTGGGGTCTTTCTGTACCGTCCCATGCTAGTCGGTTAAGATGGTTGGTTCTTATGGCGGGGATAAACACTATGAGTCTTATATAAGTTCTTTTGTAAATTTCTGATGGAAGTATACCCTTTGTATTGAGGAATCCATTCAGGCCTCCCCCTGTTAGTGTCCTGATTCTTTCTCAGGAAAAAAATATAGGTTGTCTCTTATGGTGGGTAGGTTATTTTTGTTCCCCCATACCAGTAACTTAGACATATCCATAGTCGTGGCTTGGTGGTAGGTAGTCTCATTCAAAGCTATCAAGCTACCTACATCTTCCTATAATAAACATTGGGATTTGGGAGTACCCAATGGTCTAGTTAATGTAAGGTAAGTGTAACCTTCTTCGATGTTGTTGTTCATTTGGGTGAATTGGTTGAGTCTTGTTCGGATAGTGTTTAATGAGTTTTATTTTGGGATCAATTATGAATGTGATTGATCATTTCAGGAAAGTGGTGTAAGTTTTGTTTGTGAGAGTAATCCTTCATTAATTGATCACTAGAGGTGTTTTGGCCTTTGGGGGTGAAACCTGACAAGGGAGTACCTCTTGGTTTCTCAGTTGGATTTAGTTGTTGCTTTGGCCTTGATGTGACTTTCTGGGGAGGAAAGCTTTCATGGTGGGGAGAATTTTCACATACATGACATATTTTAAAGTTAAATTTAATTTAATTTTCATTTATCCTTTGTTTTTTTTGGTTTCTCAAGATTTTATGGTGGAATGGGTGAGTTTTTGTGAATTGGGCCAAACTGTGAGCCCAATTCCAGATTTAAAAATAAATTTTGTTTATTTTAAAACTTTTTAATTTTTTAATATTTTTCACTCATTACAATTCCTAAATGGTCTAACCTAACATATGAACACCGCCATTGTAGTTTGGAGCCATTATAAATCCATAACCAAGGTTTATATGGGTTTTTATTTAAGGGATTGGGCCTGCCTGAAAGCCCAATTCTAGTTTTAAAAATAAAATTTGATCAATTAATAACTTATTAATTTCTAAGGCCTTTTCGGTGATTCCAAGCCTAAAACGCGTCCCTTGAACCCAGTCGTGCGCCCAAACTCTCTCTCCCCTCTTTGGAGCTCTTCTACATCGCGAATGAATGCTGAACTTATTAGGGTTTCAAAAATATGGCAGATTTGAAGAGGTAAATTCATTCCTTCATATATCCTTCAATATTTACTCTTTTCCCCCATTTCATTCCCCACATGACCTCCTCCTCATCATTCAAGCCTAAATATCAGGTTTTTCTGCGTTGAGTTTCAAAATTTGGTTAATTTGGGGTAATTGCTTCAAGATTTTTCAAGGTGAGTGTTCCTCCCTTCCACTTCTTCGATTTCCTTAGGGTTTCATCCCTATTTCTTGATGTTCTAAATTGTCCAGAACCTATGTTTCATACCTAGGGTTTAACAATGGGTCTTTTTGGTGAAACTTTGTTGTCTAGGTCTGGATTTATCATCCTTGTGGTGCTGGGGTGGTGCGGTTGATGTTCCGCACCATGTTTTGATGGACTCGACAATTTAGGTAGGTGATTCCGTGGGTAACCATTTAATGATGAGTTAGTTTGCTTGATTAAATAATTTTACATATTCATTATGTGTTGTGCATTATGAGAAAACCATTTTTGGTAGCAATAGTAATGTATTTGTTTTTAAAGATACATTTTTTCTTGAAGTGTGTATTTTTCAAATGTATTTCATGTGTTATCTCTTGTGGTGGTTTTGTAAAATGTGGAAGTGATTTATTAGTTGTTGAAAGGGGCTGCCAATTATGGTTGGGTAATGATATAGTTCCATGTGGTCCTAAAAATGGGGTGTATTTGAATGGTTTTATGTGTACAACCTTGTTATACTCCTTGAAAGTGTTTTATGGATTTGTGTGTTCTCAAAGGTATCTTTTGTGATATTATTCAAGGTGATTATATAACATTTGAAAGTGGATTATTACATGTTGATTGGGATTCCAATTCTGTTTTGGTAGGGTCTTGGTGTGATTTTGGCTTAAAAAGAGATTTTTGAAATGGGTTTTATGTGCAAAGTTTGGGTATACTCTTTATAATTGTCTTATGAAAGTTTTGAATGGTTTATTGGGTTGTGTAATAGGTGAAACTATATCAGCAAACTGTTTTGGTAGTAGTATATTTTTAAAAGGTACATTTCATTTGTGAAAAGTCTGTTATGTGATATGTATCATCTTGGAAATATTTTGTTAAATTGTTTGAAGGAGATATTGAGGAGTGAAAGTGATGTGAAAGTGATGTGGAGTGTTTTGTGTGAGTGTGGTGTAAAAAATTGAATTTTTGATTATGAATGAAGTGTTATTTTCCATTTGTGTGGGATGTTATATGAGTTGAAATATCTTATAATTTTTTTATAAAATTTCTTAATGGTTTTTTGGAAGTGTTGAAGAAATGTGAACTGTGTTGTGAACTATTTTGGTGTGATTCGGATTTCAAAATCATTTTGAATGAAAAATGGATTTTTGTGACTTGTGTGGTATACATATGGGCTGTTTGGTGAATTTGTGATGTGGAAATGATATTTTCATGTTCAATGTATATTTCTTGACTTATTGAACTTGTTTGAGCATAAGGGGAAAACCTGGGTATCTAGGTGGGTGGACGTGTACTAGTATGCTAGTGAATCCGTGGGGTTTGGCCTCAGTTTCACTTAGCATGATTGATGCTTAATACTCTAACTAAAATATGATGATGATGATTGGGGACCACTAGGTTCTGGGTATGTTCCCTACTAGTGGCTCGTGCACGATAATGGATATTTGTGATGGTTACTCTCACCGAGATACGAGGTACCTAGGACCCATAGCTAGCTAGTTCCTAGGGGTTATTTCCTATTTCTTGTGCTCATTAGTTACTTTATACTTACCGTAGGCATACGGTACACCTGGCTGGAAAATTCAGTAGCTTTGGTGTTTATTTTAAAAGTGTTAACCCGTTAAAATATCCCACTTGAAAACTTTTTTTATTCAAAGTCGCATCTTTTAGAAATTGTAACTAGCTTTTCATGTTTTTGAAAACTTTCATGCTTTTCGTCTTTAAATGTTTATCACATGTAATATCTTTGTGGTGGTATCCTACTGGGAATTGGATCACACCCTACTTACACCCTTGGGTGTAAGTAGACTTGGTTATTTTTATTGTCGCAGGTTGGGTACAGTTTTTAGTACCATTGGTTCGGGTTTCTAACAGGTCCTTGGTTGTAAAGTATTGTAGGGATGGCTTGAGGGAGGTGCCTCTTGCAATGTGTAGGTTCTTGGGATATCTTTTATTGGTTTTGAGCCTTTGTAATGGTCTTCATACATTGTTTAAATTTCTGTAATTCAGTTCTGAATTTTAGTAAAAGATGTTTTTGTTTGAAAAATCCAGTTTTGGTTTCTTGGTTTCATTTGTTGTTTTATGTTTACAAATTCAGGTAAATTGTTCTCAAACTTCATTTTATGATACCTGGGCACTTGTGCCAGCCCGTGGGGATCGGGAATGCCCTTCGGGTCTTGCCATGGACCGGGTCAGGTGCCAATTTTGAAGGTGATCAGATTTGGTTCGTGACAGTTATCTCCTCTATATAGATTAGATATTTAGTATAATAGTTTTGAAAATAAAAAAGAAATAGGAATGTCAAGAATGCATGAATGGATGGATAGAATATGGTGGTATTAAAAGAATATAAGTTCTTTAACTAAATCTGACTAAGGAAGTGGTCCATATACTTGAAATCCTTTAAAATAGGTAAAGGTAAATATTCATATAATTTTTCTTCTTCTTCTTCCTTGAATTTCAGTTTCATAAATAGTTTCTTTATTCCTTCCTCAAGAATGATTCCATGTGTTTCAGATGACAGCTCATATTTCACTAGTAAGATACTCTTGCACATTCCCAGCATCATTCCCTTCCCAGGATCAGTGTCTCCTTATTCATTTAGTTGATTTATAATTTAATTGGGTGAAGAGTCTCTTTCTGATATGTCTAAACTCAAGTAAATTAGTTTCAATCATCTTTTTCCATTTCTATTATGTTTCCTACTTGTATAATTTCATTATAAAATTCAAAACGGGGTTGATCACACATTAATATATGACTTGTACCTCAAGTAACTCATACATAGGTGAGTCAGGTGTAGGTCACTCGTATGTTACTACATGTGAGTTGTTTGAAGAACCACTTGTGCACCGATTAAGGCACCTAAGACCTGAACTCATGGGTCTGGTGGTAATAACTCATACATTACACATTGGATTCGATAAAAAGTGAGATTAGCCAAGATAAACATATCTTTATTTTACATCATTTCCATAAGTAACATTACATCAAACAAATGATCACATAATTCTAATAATGTAAGGTTTAGTTCCATTGATGATCAACAATGAAAAAACCAATTTTAAGATACTTTTGAAAATTTCTCAACAGTTTAACCACACGAGACTCCCTTCTATACTCCTTATAAGTTATAATCATCTTTATAACATGGGGAATGGTATCATAATAAAGGGTTGAGATCAAATGCTCAGTAATAGAAAAACTGATCAAAATATCATCAATTGTTCGATCATAAGAATATGTGAAAACATGAACATTTGAGAAATATTTTATTAAAAAGAACATGAAACAATTTGAGTTATCCCAAATGAAAAATATAATGACATGTGGTCTCAAATTATAAAAAATATACCATAGAATATAATTATAGAAAAATTATACAATAAACATGATCCACAGTAGCGTAATATAAGAATATAATATAAAAATGTGGTATAAGAGAAAGTATAGGAGATCATAACCTAGTGGATATGGTATCTCTAACTAATTATCCTAACATACAGGGATTGTAATAATAACAAATGTAACTCTTGTTCTTGTGAAAACAACTAGTTATCCCTATAGGGGTTAGTTTTAATAACCCACATACCCTATTGGGCTTGGGATAATAGCATGTGAACCCTCTTGGGATTGGGATAACAACTTGTGTAGCCTATTTTCAAAATATAACAAATTTTGTACCCTTTTTAGATTTAGATCTGACTTATTTAACCTCTTGGGATTACGCTAACAAATTGTGTACCTTCTTGGTCTTGGGATACTACCCGTGTAAAGTTTTTTGTCTCATGAGATATAAAACATAAAATAATGAATTCGAGAGATATATAGGATCCCACCCATTATAGTCTAAACATATGTGTCCAATTAAATATCAATCATTAATAATACATGAATGCTCATGGGAAAAAATGGACTCCATATCATCTCTAAATGGTATTCGATTACATGATGTAAAAAGTAGATTAGTTGACACCAAAAAATCAGTCACACAAGATAATTATCTCATATAAGAATTTTGAATTTGATTCATAACATGTGAAAACATAGGTGATAAATATTTTAGAGTTAAATAGGAAAATGAAAATTGAAATGTAAAATAGTTTATAGAACACAATTTTAAATAATATCATAAAAAATATAAAGCTATGAATCGATTTTGAAAAGATAAATTTTGAGAAATTAAAAATTTTTCATTTTAAAAATCATTATTTGGAAAGAAATATTAATAATGAAGTCTTGAAAAATATATAAATTTTTTTAATAAATTAAGAGAAAACTTTTTAAAAAATTTTATCTTTATAAATAATTATTGATAATGGATCCTTCAGAATCTGTTGTTAGAAAACAGTAAATCATTTTTAATTTAAAACTTTTACATTTGAAAAAAATATAAAATTATTATTCTTTAAATATCATTGAGAATAAATATAATTTGGAAAACTCTATTAAAATATAAAAAATTATTCATAATAATTAATAATTATCATAAATAAGAAACAATACATTCATGTTGAAAACGCTAAAAATGAATATTTTTTCAAAATGATAAATTTGGAAAACATTAAAAATGTATTTTCAAACTATTTTCAACAATGTAAAATTGTAGAAAATGAAATTAATGAATTATTGAATAATTTATAATGATATATATTAAATTAATGTGGATTTAGAGGAGAAATATTATCGATAGTAAATAAAAGATGGGATTGGTTTTACTTATAAGCATCACATTGGATAAATTATTTACCAAGGGAAATGAAATGGATGGAGGATATGTAAAACCTCAATAATAAAAAAAGGATAAGATAATAATTTTAATATTAATAATAACTATCATAAAAATCCTACATATATATAATCATTTAAAATAAATTATTATTTGAAACTGATATTGGTGATGAATCCCTTATAGCTTTGACAACCATTGAAAAAAAAGTACTTCAAACATAATGCTTGAGAGGGATATTAAATCCATTTGATAGTCATTGAAATTATGATAAAAATAAATACTTGGGTGGTATATGCAATAGATAAAATAAAACATGTGGTGTAAATAAAATAAATATCAAATAACAAAAAATGAGATGAGAAACCTCTTATTATGTATTTCTATTTAATATAACACACTCTAAACTAGTTGAGAATTTGAAATTTTATCTTGAATTACTTAATGAAAATGGATTGATTATGCCATATTATTATGAACAAAGGCATAGGTAAGTGGAAGAGGATTATAGGGGAAGTAAAATCGGTAGAGTTTCAAGGTATCCTTTAATTTTTAGAGCAGATTTAAAGCACTGGTGGAAGTCCCCTTTAATAAGTGAATAGAATGGTGTTTTTGAAAATATAATATATTAAAATAAAAAAGAAAACATGTTTCATACGGAAACTGTGTTACAAATTTTAAAACATTGTAGAGAATATTTTTTTTTTTCAAGCCTCACCTTAACCACTAATTTTGAGACATTTTTAATAGGTTTTAAGTCTTTTACCCATAGATTATAAACTTTTACCATTTTTTATTTTATGATGGTAATTAATAATTAGAAAAGTAATTTATTTTTTGAATCTAAAAATTAAATAAAACTTAATAATTTGTTTTTAACTAATAATTCCAAATTTTTAATCAATTTTATCTAAAAAATTATATGGTTGATAAAATTTAATTTTCATACTAGAACGAATAATGTGTAAAACCCAATTTCAGAAGAAAAAAATGTATTTTTAAGCATAAAATTTATATGAAAGATAAAATTATGAATTTGGTTCATTTTCATGACATTAGTTGGTTTATTATTAACAAAATAAGACTCATTTGGCTTTTATAGAACCAAATAAAATAATTCCACCTATAAATTCTTATTAGAATAGAAAGATGAAAACTAGTTTTTATTGTGATTAAAGATTAATTAGGTTTTAAAAATGTAAAAAATGGGCTTCCTAAATTTAACCTAATATTTTAAATGAATAAATTTACTCCTCTAATAGTTTTTTTAGACATGAAAAATGGTTAAAAAATTTTAAGTCATACTTACTGCATTATATTGTCATAAATTATACGATATTAGTATAAATTGCATTTTCCACTATTCACCTAAACATTAACAATTTCATAACAATATAATAAAATAGTAAGATAAAATTATCATTTTAAGTCAAAAATTTATTTTAATTTTTTCAAATTCAAAATCAAAATTTTAGGAATTTAACTTTTAAATTGAAACCTAAAATATATTGACAAATAGTTTTTATAAGAATAATATGTTTTCAATAAATAATTATTCATTATATAATTTCCTATTAATTACTAATTGAATTAGTGATAATATATTATTTAGATCAACAATATATTTTATCATAATTAAACCATTAAATATTTATTTTATTAAAATTAAAATACATAGGGCCTGAAAAGGTAATTTGTAGGAAAATACATTTTTTACTTAAAATGATTTTATTTTTTATCTAGCTATACTAATTGAATTTTATCAATGAATTGATATTAAAAATGTATCTTTATTTTTAAATCTATATATAATTCCTAATTCAGTTTCCAAAAACATAAGGGATGTATTATAATGGTAATATTCTACTACTTATAATTATATCTAAAAAAATTGCATCATAGCTGATTTTTGTTCAACATTGTATGTAAAAAAATATATTAAACATAGTTTTTTATTAAAGTAAAATATATAAAAAATTCTTAGGGTGTTACATTGTATCTTCTTAAATAAATTATTTCCTCACAGTTTTAGTTATCATTTACTAATCAAAGAAGCTAAGAGATCCATAAGATACTCTATATATATTTCCTACTAAGATATCAACCTTGAAATTTTAGATACTAAGAAAATTTTCATTTCAATTATAAATGAATGAGGTGATGTTTTCATTTATCTCAAAAATTTGAACCAAATATGATTCCATAGTTGGTTATAAGATTTTCTAGGGGGAAAAAATCATAGATTCATTTTCAGGATCCCATTCCAACCAAATAATAAATACAAATAAGTTATTATGATATTTAATAAAATCTGATTAAATGACCATATAATATGAATACTCAATAATAATATTTCTTCTCTAATTCTACCTTCATTTTATCCTATTATACCTTTTATTCGAGTATGATATAATTTGATAAACCAATCACTCCTTCGATTTAACCTAGGACTTCAATGGTAATTTTCCTATTAGTTTTTATAACCAATCTAATTATAGTTTATAACCAAGAATTCCACATAAATCCTTCATAAATAGTTTTTAAAGAGTATGTAAATAACCAAATAATATCCCCAGGGACTATAAAACTAGGTGTTCAGTTACTCATTTTTTTCATAGACTAGGGGGAGATCGAGTTAATACCAAACCATCCTTTTCAGGGCTATTACCCCAAGGGTAAATTTACAAAATATCACATACCCTTAAAACATCTTGATAGAAATGTTCTTGATTTGAAACCACACAATATATAAATTTAAAAAACCTCAGGTCGTTAACCAATACATAGACTCATCTCTAGGGTTTTCATTGCAGTTATATCATCCTAATTTCTATAAAAAATTAAACTCATCACCAAAAAATATTAAACTTTGTTATGATACCAGCTGAGGTTCCCTAGACCAACACTCCTTGGTCAAGTGATAACAAATCATAAATTACAAATCAAATTTGATACAAAGTTAGATGATCCAATAAAAAAATATATTTATTTTATATTATTTTTTATAAGAGACATTACATATCAAAAATAATCACACAATAATAATAATAAAAGGTTTCATGTCTTTGACAGTCATGTAAATAAAAAATGTATTTTATGATACTTGTGAACATTTATCTATAATCAAGCCTTGCTATAAAAAATTATAGACTCCCCATAAGTTATAATCATATTCATAACCTGG
Organism: Viscum album; assembly: GCA_963277665.1. Lineage (NCBI taxonomy): Eukaryota > Viridiplantae > Streptophyta > Magnoliopsida > Santalales > Viscaceae > Viscum > Viscum album. The sequence goes on along the minus strand of OY728150.1, from coordinate 1,824,089,801 downwards.
GAAATGAAAACATAAGAAAGGGGTTATCTCAAATGTTGAAAATGTTAAAAATTCATAAACATATCATCAAGGGTTAGATCATATATGTCCTGACCCATCCTAGTGGGGCCCATGCCAAAACTCCTAAATCCCACCTCAAATAGTCCAGGGGATGGTGAATAGCACCAAGTAGGAGTATCACTAACATGGGAGGCATTTCTTATGTAGCTATAGGCATGTACACATCTACAAGCCCATAAATGGTGAAATGTAAAAACCACCACGAAAAAAATGCATGCATAGCACTATCCCAATAATAATATGTTGGGAAAGTAAAGTGTAGTAAAGTAAATCGGGCCAGAATACAAGCCCACAAAAGGAAAGATAATGTAAACTACAAAGTCCTACTAGTTTACAAAATAGGTACAAGAACTGTTGCTCGAATCCATAGGAACACCTCGGCCTGCCTGAACTCACAAAGCTATGTCGGGTCCTGATCCGCCGAAGACTCCACAAAAAATTTTCTCCTCTACATAAGACACGACACTTGCAGGAAAAGCCCGTGTAGGGGTGAGTATAACAATACTAAGCAACACACCCTGAAAACACAAATAAATACACAAAAAGAGAGGTGAAAATAACTCTATACAGTATATTTCTACAACACATATAACAATAATTTCTAGATATAATCAATCCAATACATGTATTCTAGAGGTAAGCCACAACAATCATATACTAGCATGAGGGATTCAGCACAAATATTACATGAATCACTTATTCGTGAGAACATGCTTCTAAGCCTGATAGCATAGATGATGTCCATCTGAGAAGTAATACTCATTAGAATCCATCATGAGAGAGATACTTCAAAATATCTAAAGAGAGATATGATACCATAGATGTGGATCATAGCCTGGGTCATGGGGGGATACTAACAACTCCATCTGGATTAACCTACTAAGTAGATGATTGATTCACGGTGAAGTTGGTTCCATCAATACCAAGGAATATATATAGTGAACAAATAATTAATAGAGGATCTTGATCTAGAACTCTTATAAGGGATTCGAACTACTCTATCTCGGAATTCATGAAGAAGATATCATACTCATATGTGTAGGAATTTATGTGCATCAACTTTTAGGGAAAGGACTAAGGGCACTAACCCTAAGAAAACATATCAAAGATTGGTGGATAAGATATTCAAGCTATATAGAAAGGGGAACATGGTGTGTATTAGGGTCACATCTGGTGTCCCCTGACACTAGGTATTTTCCTTTAAAAATGGCTCGTGTCATTCAAAACATGTCATGTAAAAGATGGGTAAATGTCGAGTAGAAGGGTCACATGCCATTTCCTTCCATATGGGGTCCACCCGTGAACTCTGGTTGTGTTTCTATACATGGTGTTAACCCATTTCCTCCTACCCATGTACCAGTACCTAGGATAACCAATATAACCAGTCTTGGCCAAGCTATGGGGGGGTACACACCATGTAGGCAACCCGTGTACTACACCCCATGTTCTCGTATCTTTCGAGATACACACTGAGTCTTTAGGAAGGTAATATATGCCATGTGATATGGTCACACTCCATGTGTCATTTAACTAACTCTTGAATCCCTATCCACTGGTGAGTGGGGGCCACACACCCTATAACCTCAAGTTACACACCTTTTTTATAATGAATTTCTAGAACTGTCATTCTTTCTCTATGAACCACGACCTATCCTCTGGTGTTTTATATAATGCTTCATTCACCTTGAGACTAGAGATACATGGTCATATCACCATTTCATCACTGAACCGATGGGTTTTAGGATTTCAATCATCTCCAAAAATAGATTCTGGTCACCAGCATGAAAATTGCTTGAAGAATGATATCTCTCAAATCACTCTGATCCATCATTCATCATCATCTTCACACCTCTGCCAGGTCTTCTTGATTACATATCTTTAATTTAGGATTTTTTTCACCATTAAAAATAGGTGAAAAGATCAATCGTTCATAAACCAGGAAGAACGTGAAGAACATGAAGAATATCAGGGGATAAAAGGCACAAGAACAACCCAATGAATGAGCCTCAGTCAATGTTCATTCCAAACAAAATTATTTCTATAAGAAATATCAAAAATGAAAATTCAATTCTCAATAATCTAAACACTGATAAAAATATGCAATCATAGACCATCCCTCAAGAACGAGAGAACATTTAATCAACTTGTTTTTTGGTTGGTCTTTATTCTTCATTAAATCCAAAAAAGGATAAAGAAAATCCAAATAAATAATCCTACCTCGGGGTAGTATTATTCATTGAAGAGGATTGATCAACGCATTGTCACTGCAGGAGGGATCCATCAAAAACAGTGTCTGTCAATATTCGATCCAAGCTCTTTCATCATTTTCTATAGAGAGTTTTCTCTAGGGTTCTTTCCAGAGCCTCCAAGAAATTCCACGGTTATAATACTAACCTTGGATCCCTACATAAAAGGATAATTTGAAATAAAAATCTCCGTGTCACTTTGAAATGTTAAAATTAAAAAAAAATATATTTTATTTTATATATTAAAATGATAAAAACTAATTTTCCCTGTTGACCTATGTCAGTCAATGTTAGGCCTCTATTAGGTTAAATCCACTACTCTAAATGCAACAATTCCCTTGGATCTTCGAACTTGGAAAATGTTTATAATTTATTCCACTTTTTCAAGAAAATTGTGTGTGTGTGTGTGCTATCTAAGATATTTAATATATTTTAAACATTTATTTCAAGAACATCAGTACTCAGAATATCACACCATCTCATCACCTTGATTCAAATTAATTTTATGTAATATTTAAATATAATACAAGGAAAAAAATCCAATTCATTACATTTTACCCACCTTAGGTCATTATGTCCTCGAAAAACTAAAAACAAGGTTACTCAAAAAAATGTTGGTACTACACATGAATCTGAGCCTCTCACACCCATGTCCACTCCTGAAGATTCTCATGATCTGAAAAGACACACGCCAAGGAAATCTCTTTCCCAAAAAGGATCTTCTCTTATTGATCCTTGATCTCCACTAGCTACTTATCAAAATATTATCCATCCTCAATGTCTAGCTCACCCCAATCGATGACGTTTTATGGGTCCTGCACATACCTCCTGAGATGCGACACATAGAAGATTTCATGTACCCAGTACAACTACGAGAGTATAGCTAAGTGGTACACCACCTAACCAAATCTATGTAGTATCTAAAAATTGTGGATAAACCTCCATTATAACTTGTGCCCCAACAAAATCTCTATAATACCCATCTAGGTGAAACTCGAAGGAACACATTGTCTCATTCCTCAGACTCCAAAGGCCTCTATCTCTTATCATTATAAGATTTATGATGGCTCTATGCAGTCTTCATTCACTCCTGGATGATCTGTAACTTCTTTGTAGTAGTTCACACCATCTCTGGGCCAATGAGTGTTGACTCTCCTGAGTCAGTCTATCAAAGTGGTGACTAGTAGGGTCGCCCATAAAATACCTCAAATGGTCCCATACCAATGGTGGAATGGTAGTTGTTTTTATATGTGAACGTCACCAGAGGTAGTTGATCCTCACAACTATAGAAGAAGTCTAATATGCAATCCTAAAACATGTATTCTAGGACCTGAATGGTTCTCACTATCTGGACTTCTGTTTGGGGTTGAAATGTCATGATCAAGAATAACAGAGTCCCAAATGTCTCCTGTAATCCCTTCCATGACTATGATGAAAAATGAGCTTCACAATAAAAAACTATCGTCATTGGGACCCCATGGATTCAAACTATCTCCTACATGTAGAGGCATCCCAATCTCTCTACTGAACTCTGCTCCTGGATAGAAAATAAGTGGGTCTACTTGGTGATTCAGTCAAAGATCACTCAGATGGCCTCATGTACCATGGACGTACATGGTAAAACCATCTTGAAGTCCATCAATATCCCATCTCACTTCAATTAATTTACCTTAGGGGGTTGATCTAAACCTGTTGTAACCTGGTGCTTAGCCTTCACCTGCTAGCACATAAGGCATCGAGAAAGGATCTCTATCACTTCTTTATTTATCCTTGTCAACCAAAAATGACGTTATAGTTCCTAGTAAATATTTTCCACTCAAGGATGTACCTCCAAAGGGGACATATTAAACTCCCATAGAACCTCATCCCACAACACTATTGGTACAACTATGTGTCCTCTAAAATGTATGATGTGCTCCTCACCTTATGAATATCCATTAGGCACATTTCTTATGGAGATATTAAAACATATATTATTGCAGTTGGTATCCCCAAGTTGTTCCTCCCTAACTCACTATAAGAGTGTAGGGGTAACAACCATCGACTAGAGGTACATTTATCCATCTCGATCCATAAAATATAGTTATTATGAGACTAACTACTCTAACACCTCATTCAACAACTACGAACTAGATCTCATGGTGAGAGCATCTTCCACAATGTTCCCCTTCCTAGGAGTATAGATAATTTAGAATTCATAGTCCTGGAGGAACTCTAGTCATCACCTCTATCTCAAGTTTAGATCCTTCTAGAAGAAGATATACTTGAGACTCTTTTGATCAAAGTAGATGATAAATCGATCACCCATCAAGTAGTGTCACCACATCTTCAATGTGAATACGACCACTACTAACTCAAGATCATGGGTCATATAGTTCTTCTCATGTGTCCTCAACATGAAAAACCATATTCAATCACCACTTGCCTCTACATCAGGACCCAACCAAGTCTGGTCCCCAATGCAACACATAACACAACGTACTCCATACCATCCTCCATAAATTTCATGATCGAGGTTCTCATCATACTCTGCCTCAAATACTAAAAATCCTATTGGAAGTTCTCTATCCATATGAAATATTGTCCCTTTTGAGTCAAAGCTATCATAGGTGTTGATATCCCAGATAAATCTGGTATGAATCTTCAAAAATATCCTATGATCCAAATGAATCATTGCACCTCTATCATGCTCCTAGGTTGCTCCCATGAAAACACTGCCTCTATCTTGGATAGGTCCATTTTCACTCCATCCTCTAAGATAACATGTCCAATAAATTAGACCCCCTGAATCCATAATTGGCGCTTTTAGATTTTCCCATAAAGATATTTCTCTTGGAGTATATGTAGAACCATTCTTAGGTGTCTCATGTTCTCATTTTCAGATGTTGATTACACAAGGATACAATCAATGAATACTACCACAAACCAATCTAAGTTAGACTGAAGGATATAATTCATGTGTCTAATGAACACAATAGGGATGTTCATCACACCAAATAGCATCACCAAGTTATGATAGTGATTGTACCAAAATCAAAAATTTGTCTTTGGTATATCCTCATCCCTTAAATGAAACTGGTGATAACTCCATCGAAGGTCAATATTTTAGAACCATCCTGCCCCTCTCAACTTGTATAAGATTTCATCGATCCTCAGAAGTGGATAATTATTCTTCACGGTCACCTAGTACAAGTGTTGGTAGTCCACACAAACCATCAAGCTCCCTTATGCCTTTTTGGAAAAAAAATCGGGGCTGCCAAGAGTGAAACATTGGGTCTCACAAATCCCTTCCTCTACAAATCCTCCAACTACACCCTCGGATCAAAAACCCCTTTGCTAGCCATTTGATAAGCTGGTGCTGATATCAATTCCATCCTGGGGTGAAATTTGATGCATAATTCTATCTCACGATGGGGAGGTAAACCTATAACATCTTCTAAAAAGAGGTCCTCATACTCTGTCACTAATTCTGGGAACTAAAATATCATAACATCTGCTTCTCTGAGGGTTAAGCTAGCCAGCTCATGAGTTATCAGTTTCACCCACCTATGAATGTGTCCATTATGTTCTTCTTGGGTTTCCCTTTCACCAATAAAGGAAAACCACATTCCATATTTGTGGATGCACCACACCCTTCACATAAAATAGTCAATATGAGCATGGACTAGGGATATCCATTCCACGCGAAGAATGAAATAGTAAGTCCTCAATGCTTTCAAAAATAGGTTCCAACCAAAAGGTTCGGGTTACGATGTCTTCATATATATGTGATCACTAAGACTTCTCTGATGGGTATCTTCAAGTGTAAGGGTTGATTCAATAGTTCAAATGGAATCTACAGGTCTCATACATGATATGTCATGAGAAAGGAATGACTAAAACCTATTTCTATCAGTACTAAAGTGAAATTAAAAAAATAAACATATCATACCTTGAATCATTCTCAAATCTACAAGTTCATATGCCTCGACCGCATGCATTTGTCCCCTCCCATATCCTTCAGCTCTATGAGCCTAGCATGGACCTCCTGGGGATGGTGGTGGTAATAATTTAAAATGTATACCACCTACTTTTTCTATCCTAGTTCTGTTTCCATGCACTATTCCCTACAGATCTAGATGCTCTTATCCCTATATATTCCTCGGTGGTACATCCACTATCTCCATGTCAGCTACATGACAGGTCGGGCAATCTTGATTGAGATATCCTATGATGTCACATGAATATTTTCACCTCTCTCTTGGATGATTGGACCAACCTTATGAGCCCTGAACTGCAGATACTCTATCCTAGGATCTCTTCTCGAAACGTCTCCCACATTGGGATCCCAAAGGCTAACTTCAGATACCTCTTACTGAGGTCTCTGCACCTTCTCATCCACTATTGACTACTACTGGTAGTACTTGATCATCCAGGATGCTTCTAACCACCAAATCTCACTCAAGCACCCCAAAATATGTCAGAATGAATAGAGGGATAACACTGTCTTGGATGTATCTACACAGACCTCACTCAAATATCTAAGCCCAGAATTACTGATCTCCAACCATATCTATTGAATACATGTAATGTTTGGTGAACCTATATGAATAATCATCCACCATTAATCTACCCTACTGGATCTAAAGAGTCCCATGTATACACATAGATCATATCATAACTTGTGATAAATCGCCTCTAAGGATGTTTTCAAACACTTTACATGAAAGATTCAAGTCATTGTGATTATGGATCGCCAAACTCTACCATCTCACTTTAGAGTCGTGTAGAAATCTCTCTTCTAGGATCACCATATATTTCATTAGTGTTCTGAATATATATAGAACTCTGGTCACCACCCAAGATAGTCCTTAACTTCCTAAGTTTCGAGCTCACCTCAGAACCTGATGGGTCTCTATCTCTGAAACATGAGAAGCATGCTCAGCCTGTGATCCTCATCCGCTGGAACTATGGGTAAAACTTTCTTCTCAATAGGGGATGTCATGTACAGCACAACACCTAGAAGTGACATATGGGGATTTTTTTCTTCTATCAAATCCTTGTCACTGAGGGGTTCATCCTCATGATCAAGCTTTTGAATCCAATCTGGTATGCATTGTAGAGGTATCCTGTAAGAAAAAAATATTTTCCATGGACAATGAGTATATCTGGAGAGATGACTCAAGAAGGATATGGAACCACAACTCATTCTTATATGATGCATGTACCATTATTTTCCCTAAAACTAGTGTTCTCATGTACCGAGTTGAAAAACAGGTTATTAGAGTCCTGGTATATGGATATGTCATCCTCCCTCCCTAACATTGGATTCCTTGTCCTAAAACTTTAACTCAAAAGACTTAACAGTGTTTCCCCAAACTAATCTCATATATTACAAGTCCTAAAGTTGAACTGACTACCTCTAATACCACTCTTTCGTGAACCATCCTAGTGGGGCCCATTCTGCCATTCCTTATGCCCACTCCAATAGGCCAGGGGCTGGTGACTAGCACTGAGTAGGAATATAACTAACATAGGAGGCATTGAAAATGTACCTATATGAACATACACATATCCAAGCCCAAAAATAATGAAATATAAAAACTTTTAAGAAATGAAATGCACGCATACCACTATCCCAAACATAGTAAAAAAATAAAGTAAACTAAAGTAAAGTAAAGAGGGTCAAAATACAAGCCCAAAAATAGAAAGAGTATGTAACCGATTTGGGACCCCTACCTGTGTACCAGTACATAGGATAATTCGTATAACCGGTCTAGACCAAGCTATGTGGGGGGTTACACGCCGTGTAGCTGAACCCTGTACTCCACCCCATGTCTATGTATCTCCTGAGATACACACCTAGTCGCCAATAAGGGCTTATACACCATGTGATAGGTCCACACACCGTGTGGTATTTAAATAAATCCTAAATCCCTAGCTATCACTAAGTTGGGGCCACATGTCATGTAACATTGGGTTACACAACGTGTTAATCGTGAATTTCTAGAATCGTCGTTCTTCCTCTATGCACCTCAACTAATCCTTGGGTGTTCAATCCAATGCATCAATTGCCTCAAAACTGGATATCTAAGGTCATAACACCCTTACAACACAGAATTGATGGGTTTGGAGCATTCAACCGGATCTAAAAAACGATTTTGATCACCCACATGAAAATCACATAAAGAACTATATCTCATGAATCACTCTAATCCATCCATATCCATCTTTGTTGAACCACCTCTAAGTCATCCCAAATCCAAATCTTCATTTTCGGATCGTTGCACCATTACATGGAGGTGCAGAGATCAATTGTTTATAAATCACAAAGAACATGAAGAATATTATTGGAGAAAATGCACAAAAACAACCTAGGGAAAAAACCTAAACCATTTTTTTGTTTTAGCCTTAATCTATTCTATAATAATGGTCATGAATAAAAAAATAATTCTCCATCATCAAAACCTTGACAAAAACCCGCATTCATAGTCCATCCCACTAGAACAAGTGAACTGTGGATCAACTTATTTTTTGATTGGTCCATGTTCATCATTGAATCCTAAAATGAGGAAAGATAAACCAAATAGCACATCCTACCTTGGGTTTTGATCCTTCTATAATGTTTATTGATATTATCATTTCCTCTATGATGAGATCCATTAAAAATTGCATTCGTCGATATTTTATCCAAGCTTCATCATCATTTTCCATCTAGATAGTTCTCCAGGGTTCTTTTTAGGGCCTCCAGAAAATTACATGGTTATGAACCTAACCCTAGATCCCTTATTAAAATGATAATTTGAATGAAACACCATTTTGTATCCACTAAATGATAAAATAAAAGAAATTCTTATTTTATTTTATTTATTAAAACACAAAAAACTACATTTCACCCCTGACCCGCACTGGCCGATGTTAGGTCTCACCTAGGGTAAATTCACTACAATAAATGCAATGATTCCCCACAGTTCTGATTTGAAAACCTATTTTGAAATTATTCCACTTTTTCAAGAAAACTATGCATGCATACTATTTAATATATTTTACTTATTTATTTCAGGAACATCGGGCCTCAGAACCGCACATCGTCTCAGTTTATGGTCTTGAATTAATTTCATATAATATTTCAAAATACAACACCTAAAACAAATAAGTGATATTACAATATAAATATGTGAAAAAATTATAATGGGAGAAATACCTTATTAATAATAATATAGAACAATAAGAGTTGTCCTTAAGGAATAATTGAATGACTTATAGTTCCAAATGATCAAAAATATACCATGTCATATGAGTATCGAAACATGGGAAAATAAACACAATATAGGGTATCATAAAATAATAATATAACATAGATATGTGGAATAATAAAAAGAATTGTAAATCAAAACCCTTTTTGAGAATTCATTGTTACCTAATTTCCAAAATAGAGTAGTCTTGGGCTAATAAACTATGCACCCTCTTGGTCTTGAGTTAAGAACCCATATACCCTATTCGGTGTGGGAAAACAACCTATGTAACCTCTTAGGATTGGGATTGGGATAACAACCAATGCACTAACTCGAGCTTGGTTTAACAACCCATGTTCCCACTCATTATTAGGCTACTAACCTTAAACCATCTTGGGATTTACATAACAACCCACATACCCTCATGGAATTAGGTTAAAACCACTATAAACTTTTTGAGATCATGATATATAAAACTTAAATTAATTTATTATAGAGAGGTATAGGACCCCACCTATCGCCATCCATTCATATGTGGGCCATAAGATATCAATAATTAATCATATCATGAAACCATATAAAAAACAAGTGTGATTCAAATCATTTCTAAATGGTATCACATAATGTGATATTAAAAGTAGATCAGTTAATTGCAACAATTCATAACACCAAATGAGTATTTCATATATTCATTTAGGAGGTGACTCATAACTTGTAAATTTACAGGAGATAAATCCTTTAGAGATAAATATGTAAATAGAACCGGGACATAAAAGAGACTTTTTAAAACAATTCCTAAAATTATAAAAAATAAAGTGGTAGTTATGCATCACATTTGGAAAGATAATTTTTTAGAAATTGAAAAGAATACATTTTCAAAATTATTACTTAGAAAAAATATCAATAATAAAGCCTTAAAATATAAATAATTTTTCTAATATTTAAAGCAATTTTTTTTTAAACTTTTTCATTTTAAAAATAATATTCGATAACAAAGCCCTGAAAAATATATATTTGAAAATAAAAAATCCATTTTAAAACATACTTTCACTTTTGAAAAATAAAAAAATAATCATCAACTTTCATTTAAATATCATTAAAAATTAAAATAATTTTTAAAAACATATTGAAACCTAAAAAAGGATGCATCATAAAGAATAATTCTCATAATGATGAAAAATTGTGTTCACATAAAAAATGATAAAAAGGGATAATTTTATAAAAAATATACACGTGGAAAATGTTAAAAAAGTATTTTCAAATGATTTTAATTAAATTAAAATACTCCAAAATTAAATTAATAAATCATTGAAAAATGGAAAAGGATATAAATAAAATGAATGTGCACATAGAAGACAAATATTATACATTGTAAACTAGAGTTGAGTTTGGTCTCACTTATAAAAAACGCATTAGGTAAATTATTTACCAATGGAAATTAAGTAGAGAGGACACAAAAACCACAATAATTATTATAAGAGAATAAAATGGTTGCTTTTTAAGTGATAATGAGCATAAAAATACCTATAAGGATGACTATTCAAAATCATTTCTGATTAGAAAATAATATTGGTGATGAAATCCTTACAACTCCAGTTACCACTAAACCAAAAGTCCTCGAAAGGTAATACTTTTGATTAATCTATAGTCTATTATATACTAATTAAATGAATGATAAAAATACATTAATTGGAAATATATACAAAAAAACAAGTTTTAGATATAACATAAGTTTCGAAAAACAACAATTGGTATGAGAAACCTCATTACTTGTTTAATTATTTTGTGAAATTCGCTTTAACCTCATTGAGAAAGTGAATTTTCTCTTAAAGTGTTTCTCAGAAATAGAGGAATTAGGCTATATTATTTTTACTATAGTCTTAGGTAAGTGGAATAGGATTATAGGGGATATAAAATGGGAACACATTCATGGTATATTTTAATTTTTAGAGTGGATTTGAGGATGTGGATGAAGGGCCCTTTCTTATGTAAAGGGAATGGATGTTTTGTAAATATAACCTCATATTATAAAATAAAGATATGTTTCACATGGAAAGTGGATTCAAAATTTTACCATAATAGAGATTAGATTTGTTTTTTTTCAATCCACACCATATCCACTCATTTGGAGTCACGTTTTTGAAAAAAAATTAAGTCTTTTCCCTTATATTTTAAACTGTAAACATTTTTACCATGATAACTAATTATTTTAAGAAACTTAATTTTTAGTCCTAAAATTTAAATAAACCAAATTATGTATCTTGTAACTAATGATATAAATTTTAGAATCTATTTTATCAAATAAAATTAAAAGGATAACAAAATTAAATTTTAATATTAGCGTACATAACAAATAAAAACAAATTTTAGAAAAAAGTGTATTTTTAAGAATAAAAATTGTATGTATTAGAAAATTAACAATTTTTTTATTTTCATAAAATTAAATGGTTCATTATTAACAAAATAATATTTATAATAATTTAAAAGTAATCTAAAACAGAATTCCACCTTTAAAGTACTTAATTAAAAAAGAAAGATGAAACCTAGTTTTTATTTAGATAAAATATTTCTTAAGTTTCCAAAATATAAAATATGAGTTTTATGGACTAATCCTATTATTTTAAATATATAATTTCACTACTAGAATTTGTTTTTGGCCATGAATAATATTTTATATATTTTTAAATCATACTTACCACATGATATAGCCATAAATGATACAATATTCTTATAAAATGTACTTTTCACTATTCAACTAAGATAATATTTTTATTATAAAACAAAAAAATAATTTTGTAAAATCCAATGCCAAAAATCAAGGAATTTAAATTTTAAAGAGAAAATAAAATAAAATGAAAAATTGTTTTTGTCGGAAAATAATTTTTCTTCCAATATTAACTGCTCTTATTCTTATTTCCTATTAATTATTAATTGAATTATTTATAATATATTATTACAATAAAAAATATATATTATCATCATTAAAACATAATATATTTAGTTTTTTAAAATAAAAAATACATTGTGCCTAAAAATACACTTTTTTGGCGAATACTCTTTGAATCATTAAATGGTATTATTTGTTATTTAGTTACCCTAATTAGATATTATTAATGAATTGATATTAAAAATGACAATTTATTTTCTTTTTTATATATATTACATCATACATTTTACCTCTTACTTAATGGTTTTATTATAATTCTTATAATACTAGCCTAAGAAATTATAGTGCAATTCAGTTTACTTTGGTGTTGTGTGTGAAGGAAGATAATAAACATAGCGTCTTATGAATGGAAAATTTTTTCTAAAATTTTGGTGAATAACACTAATTACTTTTACATAGATAATAGATGACTCATACATAGATGATGTAGTTGAGGTTCTATTGTATAGAGCTGGTTATGACTCGTGTTAAGAACCACTAATATATTGATATCTCTGACACTTATCCCTAATAACTCAAACGCAGATGACTCCAAATCACATGACACATATACAAATAATTTAACAACTCTTAAATTGGCCAGGACTCATTTAATTTTTCATCCCTAATCATATAACCCATGAAAACCCAATCAAAATTTAGGCATTATCTAGTTTTCTTAGAATTTAATCTAGACAATGAAAAATAAATATTAATATAATTTTAATATTTTAATTCTATAATTCACAAATAAATGCATGTATAGTTTAATTAATTGAAAAATTGAATAAAACAGAGAAAACTTAAGATTTAATCCCAAATTCACAAAATTTTGGAAATGTGATGATTTTTTGGGATGTAAACTAATTTTTTGGTGAATTTACATTGAAAAAAAAGTTTGAATATTGAAAATGTGGCATTTTATCACACCAAACAAACTTATAACATTTCAACCACAAGAAATCTATTAAATTAAACATGAGAAAAATTATAATCCATCAAAATTATAATACTCAAACTTTGAATAAAAGAAAGAAAAAAATCATCCCTTATTAAAAAATATTCATGCCACATCTATGAGTCTAACACCCTACACCACTTAAATTATACCACATTTCCAACTTTGTGAGATGGTATGTGAGTATGATATACTCTATAATACCAAATGTAGGATCGATTATGTAAACATGAGATTCTCAAATACAAGGGGGGGGGGGGTTGAATTGTACACATTAAAAATTCATTAGAAACATTTAAAGATGATTATGTTTAACATGGTTAAACAAGATAATTCACAAGACCTCTAAGTTATAATAACATTATTGATTCCGGGAGAGTGATTCTGAAAATGAAACTTAACAAAATCTTACAAAGTTGAAGATTCTACCTTAAAGCGTATAGAATCTAACTAAATTAGAGTACAAGTGTAAGGAAGTATAAGAAAGTTATACTCTCCTCAACAATACAAATGTAGCGGAAGACGTGTAAAAAAACAGGTAACAAGTAGTAAATCCATTAACCCAAAGAGAAGGGTATCCAAAAACATTGGATAAAGGTCCATTGATTTATACTTTCAAGAAAGTATTTCTTACCCACACCAGGGTAAGCCCTCGATACAAATATTGGAGTCTGACTTGTTATCCCCGCAAGCCCTCAACTATCAGGTAGTTAGCACCTATGTCTTCCTCAGTAAGGAAGCCCTCAAATTCATGGTAGTTGGCACCTCTGTCTTCCTATCCCCGAAAGCCCTCGATTTTACACAGCAACAATTGGAGTCGCATGAAGCAAAACTGAACAAGTAGTTTAGTACGCATAAAGCAATGTAAGTCTCTCTTTAGAAATCACTTCAATAGCATGTGGTATCTAGAGTCATAGAACAGTGCAATGATCTTTTCAAATGAGATCCTATTTATAGGCATAGCTCCAATGGTCATCTCCCTCCTCCAAAGGTCATATTTTTTCCTTGAATTTTGGAGGGACCTATACACGTGTCACCCAAATAATGGTTAGTTGATAACTGAAATCACGACATCATTTCATAACTAAACAATTGCAATTATAACCAAAATATGATATTCAGAATGTAGGTAAGTGAAATTTTGGAATATAAGTAAATGAATTCGGAGTCTATAATACAAGGATTTTCGGATTCTGTTTTGTAGGAATTCTTAACCTGAATTCTATAGGATTCCGGTGTCTGAATTTCAAGGTAATTCAGAATTTGAATTCATCATAATTCAGAACCTGAACTTACAAAGTTCGGAGTTGGAGTTCATGAGAATTCAGATTCAGAACTCATAAGAGTTTGGAGTATGAATTCAGAGTACTCAGAGTCATAACATAGAGAAGTTCGTATCCAGAATTCGTAATTAGAATTCGTAGAAGAACATTATTAATGTTCGTATCCAGAATTCGGAGTTGAACTTCATGAGATTTCGTATCTAGAATTCTGATTTGAACTTCATGAGAGTTCGTAACCAGAATTCGGTGTTGAACTTCAAGAGAGTTCATATCCAAAATTCGGAGTGGAACTTCATGAGAGTTCATAACCAGAATTCAGAGTTGAACTTCATGAGAGTTCGTAACCAGAATTCGGAATCTTAAACAGAATGCTTCATATCAAAGTATTATATGATTTTGAGGTTTTGGTTTCAATCCCAATTTTACACTTAGAAAATTTATGATATGAAAAATGAATTCTATGTAAGGGTAAATTTCCTTGGGTAAGGAAATTTTCCTTAAGGGAGTAAAACAGGGGGTAAAATGAGTTTTTCCTTGAAATAAGGTGTTTGTGATTTTCAAAACAAGAGGAATGGTTATGTCATAATGTAAATATTATTGACTCAACAATCTACCCCTTACATAAAGGAATGGAAAATTCATAAGGAAAAACTTATTGACTCAACAATCTCCCCCTTTTTGGAAAGCACAAACATCCTTACGAAAAAGAATATAAGGACTTGGAATAAATTTCTTAGACTTTGAAATTAAATCTTATCTCCCTTTTTTCATGGACAATGGTGAATATGACTAACTCCCCCTTAGGATTTGGAACTTTAATAATCATATTTTGGATTTCTAGAATGTGAATTTTCAATTGTATATGGAAATATTCATAATGAAAAACTCCCCCTTACATAGAAACCTTTTTCCTTCTCCCTTTTAGAATTATTTTTCCTTCTCCCCCTTTGTGATTTTCAAAAAGTGTTTGAGGGAATGGAAAAAAAATATGGTACTTGAAATATTAGTATAGACATATAAACAACACAGGCATCCACAATTTCATTAAAATTGAATGAATTAGTAAAAGAAAAAATACAACAAAAGATCGGAGTGAGATTTATTTTGCTTCTTTTTCCTTGGGCATTAGCATATTCACAATAGTATTTAGATTTTTTAGATCTTTTTGATCTTCCTCGGCTTTTGCTTTTCTAATGCTTTGATCCTGTATTCTAGAGCCTTCAGGGTCTCTGACTGAGCATTCAGCAATTCCCCTTGCTTCACAAGCCTTTCATCCATCTCGATCTGGAGATCTTTCTCTATTTTCCAACTTTATACAAAATAACTCAGCTTCCCATTCAGATCTTTTACATCCTGAATCCGAGAACATTGTTCTAGGATTATCTTTTCCAGAAAATTGTTTGTAAGATCCTTGATCTTGGATTCTTTGGTGTCAAAGTCCTCTTTTACATCTTCTCGAAACTGATCTTGCTCTCCCAAATCTTCATTGATTTTCTTCGACCAAAGAGTCATTTTTCTACACGATTTTCTATGGTCCTCATAATTGATAAGGAAATTTGTGTGTTCTGCCTTAATCTTAACACATTTTTCCATCACTATAGATACAGATTCTGATTTCTGATTCATGGTGTGCTGAAGCATCTGGCATCTAGAATCAATTTCAGGAAAAATTAGAATGGAATCTACCAACTTCTTCAGAGATTGAACAAAAAAATCATGTCCTAAGGCAGATGACTCTCAATCAGACATCTTTCTTTGAGATGGTTCTTCCTCTAACTCTACCAGCTTCCTCTTAGAGGTTCCTCTAGCTTCTTTCTTCCTCAAGATTTCTTTTGTTGGGGTATCAGCAACCACTTGTTTCCCCTTTTCAGTTTTTGGTACTACTTCCTCATTAAGAGATTCCTACTCACTTCCGAATAACTGTACAATTTTATCTTCCTCAAGTTTTTCCTTCTCAGCTCTAGCTTCAATATACTCAGGAAGAATAAAGTCATGATTGTGACTCTCTTCCTTAGATGGCTTATTGACTTCGTCTTCAACCTTCTCATCATCACTAGGTGTAACAAGTTTAGAAGATCCTGCTTGAGAATTCTAGAGTGAAAATTTCTCAAAACCACTTTCCCTTTCCTGAAAGTATTCTACATGCTTTAGCAAATCGTCCATCTTTCTAGAGCTTTGAGCTTCCAGGAATTCTTCCACAGCTTCCTTCTCAACTTCCTTCTCTTTGACTTTTTTCAGAGACATGAACTTCTTTCCCAAAGTCTCAGGCAATTTTTCTACTAGGAAGTTTTTCGATATGGGGACTTATTCGGATGCAAACTTAGTGGCCTTCAAAAGAGATTGGACAATCGCTGCCTCAGACATATTCTTATTCAGTTTCCTTTCCTTGGCTTGCTTTTCTAGCTCTTCAACAGCCTTTTATTTCAAGGCCTTAGCCTTAGCAGGATCCAAACTAAACTGTGGCTCCCCTGCTTTTCTATTCTTCTTATCCTCCGTCCATTTTACTATAACTTCATCTCAGTAGGCATTATGCTTCTTTGGTTTAGGATGTTCTGATTGAGGTTCTTTAGCTCTGGGGTTTTTATCTTCTGGTTCCACTTCTTTCAACTTCATTTTTTTCAGCTTTCTTTGATGGTTCATCTTTTTCAACATTTTCTGGAATAGATTCTGCCTCTTCCTCAGGTAGATCAAAAATTCTCTGGACTCCTTGGAGAAACCAACCTTCATCCTTTTTAGGGTATCATCACTGATAAGCATAACTTTACAATTTCTTGACTTGGAACTGCAGGGAATATTAAAGGATTCGAGACACCAAACTATTATCTTGGAAAGTAAGGCTGGATACATGATAATCTAAGCTCTTAAATTCCCATTTTTGATATTCTCAACTGTAATAAGGATATGTCTCATGAGATTGAACTTCCTTAGATTTACTAGAAATTCTAGGATATACATGTCACTTTTCTTAAAGGTGTCCTTATCACCATTCCTCGGTACGATGAGACCTTGCACCCCTAACTGTAGAATCTAATTATTGGTATATAGATGGGAAATTTTTGCTGTCTTGACATATTTTAGCCCAAGGCATTCCATAGCCTTTTCCTTAACAAAACATCCTTGAACCACTAGTAGCTTGTGTGAATAGAATTTAGCTTCACCTTCATATGATAGCCCTACCAAGCTCGCAGCCTTGGTGTAAGAGAGTATATATGTCTTGCCATAACTCTTGGAAGATAATTTTTCTTTACCTTCTTCCTTAAAGAAGAAAATTGATTCATAGAATTTGATAAGAAGATCTAGATAGACTATATCTTGGGCTATTGTCTTATAAATTGCTATACTATCCCACCCATTGAGCTTTATGTTCTTAGAAATGATAGATTCATACTTGTTGAAAAGTTTTGGGTGTACAAACCTCTCCCTATATATTTTCCACTCTGGAATCGATTTAACTGTAGAAATATCCTAAGAAATAGCTTCTACAGACATTTGGACTAGAGAACTTCTGAAAATATCAGAACAGGCTTTTGAAAGTAGGGCAGAACTTCACCACATGAGATCCTGGAAACTGATGTGGGACAACCCTTCGGGGGTGCTTTATATAGGCGATGGAAGTGACCTTTCAACTTCCAATTACAATCTAATGGTTGGGAAACCTTATGATCTGATCTAACCGTAGATATGATATCCACAAGAAAAAATTTGGTTGAATCCGATCTTTTTAGGATTTAAAAGGAAAACATTCAAATTTAAGGAAACTAGAATCCAAGAAATTTTAAAACCAAAAGATACTAACAGTAATGAAATAATGACTACGAAAATTTAAGATGGAAATCATACATTTCGGATTGCGAGGAATATTATTTGTAATAGGTGATATGCTTTTTGAAGAACTTTGGATTCCAAAAAAACCTGAATTCGAAATATAACATTACTACGAAAATTTCAAATCCAAAAATTTCATTTACGAAAGTTGAAGGTCCGAATATTTTCATTATGAAAATTTCTGGTCTAAAGATTTTAATTATGAAAACATCAATTATGAATATTTTTAGTACGAAAACTTCAGTTCTGAGAATTTTCCTTACAAAAAGTTCAGTTCCAAAGATTTTCATTATGAAAATTTTGAAAAACCAACTACAAATATTTTCATTATGAATTTTTTTTGAAAAACCAACTACGAAAATTTTCATTACGAAAATTTTTGAAAAACCATCTACGAAAATTTTCATTAAGAAAAATTTTGAAAAACCAACTACAAAAAATTTAAAAAACTTTAATAATAGATGTACTCCCCCTATGAAAAGGAGTTTATTACTGTAAGGATATTGGTTCAACAAGAATTTAATGGAGAAAGATTACCTCATGGTTATCATTATTAACTTTTGTTTAATGTATTAAAATCTATCAGAAGGTAAAGATTTTGTGAAAATTTCAGAAAGTTGATCTTGCATTCCGATAAATTGAAGAATGATATCTTATTTTTGAGTGTGATCACTAAGAAAGTGATTCCTAATATATATGTGCTTTGTACGAGAGTGATGTGAATGGTTTTTACTGAGGGAAATGGCACTTGTGTTATCACACATAATTTGAGTCTTAGTAAAACATAAGCCATAGTCTGTGAGTGTGTATTGTATCCACAATAATTGAGCACAACAACTCCCAGCTACTAAATATCCAGCTTCAGCAATGGAAAGTGATACAGAGTGTTGCTTCTTACAAGACCAAGAAACTAATGAATCTCCTAAGAAATGAAAAGTTCTGGATGTACTCTTTCTATCCTTTCTATATCCACCAAAGTCATCATCTGAAAAACATTTTAAAACAAAATCATTTCCAAAAGTATAAAATATTCCTAAATCCATGGTTCCCTTTAAGTAGTAAAAAAAAAAATTTACTTCATTTAAATGAGATTCCTTTGGATTGGATTGATATCTTGCACATAATCATACTGAAAACATTAAGTCTGGACAACTAGCTGTCATGTAAAGTGGCCTTCCTATCATACCTCTAAAAGATGTTTGATCTACCGATTTCCCAACTTCATCAAGATCAAGTGTGTTTGAGGTACCAATATGAGTACTTATACTCTTAGTGTTGACATATCCAAACTTTTTAAGAAGATATTTAATATACTTATGTCAAGATATATATATTCTTTCTAGTTTTTAAGAAATTTGAAAACCAAGGAAAAATGTTAACTCACCCATCATACTCATTTCAAACTCATATTTCATTAGATCCGCCAATGAATCAGTTAAAGATTTCTAAGTTGAACCAAATATAATGTCATCAACATAAATTTGAACAATTAAAACATGTTTCTTATCTTTCTTTATAAAATGGGTTGGATCTGCATTTCCCTTGACATAGTTATTTTGAAGAAAAAATAATGTTAGTCTATCATACCAAGATAGAGGGTCTTGTTTAAGTTTATACAGATCTTTAGTATGTCTAAAAACATGATCAGGATGTTTTGTATCTTCAAATCTAGGAGGTTGTTCAACAAAAACTTCATCTTGAACATAACCATTAAGGAAATCACATTTCACATCTATTTGAAAAAGCTTAAATTTGAAAAATGCTGCAAAGGCAATTAGAATATGAAAAGATTCAAGTCTGGATACTGGAGCATAGGTTTATTCATAGTCTATTCCTTCTTGTAGATTATAGCCTTTAGCAACTAACCTAGATTTATTTCTAACAATGATTCCATTTTCATCACACTTATTTCTGAAGACCCATTTTACTCCAATAACAGAAGTTTCCTTAGGTATTTCAATCAAGGTCCAGACTTTATTCCTTTCGATTTCGTTTAGTTCATCTTGCTTGGATTTTATCCAATCATCATCACCGAAAGCTTCATTAGTGCTTTTTGGTTCTAATAGGGAAAGGAATACTAGATGTTCTACTTTATTTCTTAAGAAGCTTATAGTCCTTACATGTTGATTCACATCACCAATGATACTATCACTGGGATGATTCTTAAGAAACGACTGATTTGGGTTTTGTAAAACCTGTTCATCAACATATGGTAGGAAATATTCTGGGGTAAATGTTTCAGTAGTATCTTCTTGAACATTTTCTGTATCAGAAAGATTTTCTATCAAAAGTTGATAATCAGTTTTAGAAAACACATCTGAGGATATAGTTTAGGGTTGCTCAAAAATAAAAGTATTAGTTTCATAAAATTTGACATGTACTTTCTCTTCAACAGTGTAGGTGTTTTTATTGAAAACTCTATATGACTTAGAAGTTGTGGAGTAGCCTAAGAAAATTCCTTCATCTGATTTTGGTGCTAATTTATGTAGATTATCTTTAGTATTCAGAATGAATACCTTGCAACCAAAAACCTTAAAGTAGGAAAGTCTAGGTTTTCTACCATTCCATAACTCATAAAGAGTTTTATTGAGAAAAGGTCTAATCAAAACACGATTTATAGTATAACAAGTAGTACTTACATCTTCACCCCAAAAATGTTTGGCTACAGAATACTCACTCAACATGGTTCTAGTTATTTCTTGAATAATTCTATTTCTTCTTTCAACAACACCATTCTGTTGAGGTGTTCTAGGTGATGAGAAGTTGTGAGTAATACCTTTTCTACTACAAAAAGTTTCAAAATCAGAATTTTGAAATTCTCCTCCACGATCACTATGAATGGTTTTCAATGGAAGGATTTTCTCATTTTTAACTTGGTCTCTAAAACTTTTTCAATAAGAGAACGCTTCAGACATCTTTGCTAGAAAATAGACCCACATAAATCTAATGTAATCATCAACCATGAAAAATATAAAATACTTTCCCCCATTGCTTCCAGTTTTTATTGCACCAAAAACATCCATATGCACTAGCTGTAATGCCTTAGTAGTTGAGACTTAACTAACTAATTTAAAACTTGATTTATGTTGCTTTCTATATTGTCAAGGGTCACAAAATTTTGAAGAATGAAATCTAAGGTCAAGTAGATCCTTAAATAGTCCTTTCTTAGAGAGTTTGCATAAGTTCCTAAGGTTACAGTGACCTAACCTTCTATGCCATAATCATGAATGATCTTCCATTGCACTAAGGCATGGTAAGTCTTGGATCCTAAGGTCTTATAAGTTTAGTGTGTAAACATTCTCTTGCCTATTAGAAGAAAGAATAAATCCTTCCTTGGAATTGTGTACTAATCACTTATCATTCCTAAAATTCACAAGGGAGCCTTCATTACATAATTGTCTTATGCTAATGAGTTTGTGCTTAAGACCTTCAATAAATAAAACATTTTAAATAAAAGTTTTTCCAAGAAGAATGATGTTACCTATACCAATAATTTCTCCCTGAGCATTATCTCTGAAAGTTACTTTTCCTCATTTTGTCTTGATAATAATTTTAAAATAGTTTCTATTACTAGTCATATGCCAGGAACATCACTATCCATGTACCAAGTATTTCTGTTGGTACTTTTCCTATTTTCCTGAAAATAAGAAAAAGTTAGATTTTCATAATCCAAACTTTCTTGGATCCAGAATGGTTAGATAACAAAATTTTGGGTATCCACATCTGTTTAGAAAAATAAGCTTTATGAACCCCAAGATATTGAACTCTATTCAAGGATAAATTTTTCTTCCAATGCCCACCACTTTGACATTTAGTGGAAAATGGGGCTCTGGAAGGATCAAAAAATTTGTTTTTGAAAACCAGTTTTTGGTGAGTATAACCTACTCCAGTAGTGTTTCCTTGAGGTTTAATTTGAGAATAAAACTTGTCAAAATTTTCCTTCCCAGCGGTAAATTTTACAAGAAGCTTCTTAAGAGAAAATATTTCAGATTTCAGTCCGATGACTAAATTCCTATCCTCAGGAATCATTTCCTTAGAGTTAGATTTTTCCCCAAAAACTTTTATCTCTAAAATAGCATTCTTAATATATTTAGAAAGTTCTTCCTTACAAGAATTTGCTTTCTCAAGGTATTTAGAAAGTTTTTCTAAAAGATCATCTTTATCTCTAAGATCTCTAGAATGATCTGAAATCTCTTTTGTAATAATTTTATCCCTAGTATTTTCCTTGTCTAATTTCTTAGAAATTTTACAATTTTTTGCTTCAAGTAACTTGGAAAATCTAGAAAATTCTTCATATGAAGTTATTTCTTCATTTTTTAGGATGAAGTATCTTCATTAGAAGTACTATTTTTGGAGTAGTAATTCTTATCAAGAGATAAATTTGTTAAAGCCTCAGCAGAGCGTACCTTGGCCATAGGACATGTATTGGGGAAAGAAGTAGTATCAATGAATCCCATATTCTTCTGTGCTGATGAATCATATTCAGAAGATTCACTTTTTAAAGAATCTCCACATCTAGCACTCCATGTATCATTAGCTTTAAGGCTTTTCTTGTGCTTTGAACGATAGAATTTATTTTTATTCCTTTTTGAATTCCTTTATTTCATTTCCTTCTTTTTCAATAAGGTACAATCATGTATGATATGACCTATTCTTTTACATTCATAACACGTAACTTCTCCATATTTCTTATCTCTGTAGTCTTTCTTCTTGTATTTATTCTGATGGTTCCTTTGAGCTACAATCTTGTCAATTCTCCGAGCAAGATTAGCTAATTCATTCTCAGACTTTTCTGTGTCACTAGATTCTGACTAAATAATGACTTTCTTTGTATTTGATTTGGTAACACTTTCTGGGGTCTTGGCTTTCATATGTTTAGAAGTGGTTGTAAAAGAAACTCATCCATTCCCATTATTTTTATTGATATTTTCAGCATCTCTTTTCATTCTGGTTTCATGTTGAAGAAGAGTTCCAAACCACTCATCTATGGAAATCTGACTGACTTTCCTATTGTCATCAATAGCTGTCCTCTTGGACTCCCATTCATTTGGAATTATATCTATGATCTTGTCCACAAGAACCTCATCATCCAAACCTTTTTCTCCCATAGATTGTAATCTATTCATGATAGTCATAAACCTTTGCTGAACTTTGCTTACAGGTTCTCCATAAGTAGTTAAAACTACGGTATTCAGCTCTCAACATAGCTCCTCTTGTCTCTATGACTTTAGATGTACCAAAATGTGTAACTTCAAGTTTATTCTAGATACTGTTTGTAGCTTCAAACAAATATATTTGACTATAGATGTTCATAGTCATGGAACATAACAAATTATTTCTGACTCTGAGATTTGATTGATATTCTGATTTCTCCTGATTCATAATGGTTCTCAAATCCTTATCTAAAAACTTATAATATCCAGTCAGTATTAGATAGTTATTAACTATATTATTGATAATAAAATTCTTCATCCTATCTCTACAGTACTCATAATCATTTCCATCGAAAATAGGAGGTCTAGTAGGATTTAGGTTATCAATAAAACCAACATTTAAACCTACCATACTTAAGATAATCTTTGGCACAAAAAACTTGTTAGTAGTATAAGTCTGTAAACAAGAGAAAATATCCTAAGAAAAGGAAAATATATCTTAAGAAAGAATGAATCTGAACTATATGATTCTGAAAAAAAAATCAGATTCTGAAAAATATGAATCCGGAAGTTCAATTCCGATAATTCAATTACAAATATTATGAGAGGAAAAAAATCTCTTCTGAATCGAATCATGAGATTAATTCAGATTGTACCAAACCCTCTGATGCCAATTGTGAGATGGTATGTGAGTGTGATATTATCTATAATACCAAATGTAGGATCAAATATGTAAACATGATATTCTCAAATACAAGAGGGGGTGAATTGTACACATTAAAAAATCTTTATGAACTTTTAAAGATGATTATGTTTAACAGGGTTAAACACGATAATTCACAAGACCTCTATGTTCTAATAACTTGCTTGATTCCCGAAGAGTGATTCTGAAAATTAAACTTAACAAAAGCTTTAAAAGATGAATATTCTACCTTAAAGTGTGTAGAATCTAACTAAATCAGAGTACAAGGGTAAGGAAGTATAAGAATGTTATACTTTTCTCAACAATAAAAATGCAGTGGAAAACTTGTAAAAAAAACAGGTAACAAGTAGTAAATCTTTTAAACTAAAGAGAAGGGTATCCCACAACCTTGGATAAAGGTCCCTTGATTTATACTTTAAAGAAATTATGTATTACCCACACTAGGGAAAGCCCTCGATATGAAGATCGGAGTCTATCTTGCTACCCCCACAAGAACTCAACTATTAGGTAGTCAGCACCTCTATCTTCCTTAGCAAGGAAGCCCTAAACTTCTAGGTAGTCGGAACCTCTGTCTTCCTATCCCCAGAAGCCCTCGATTGTACATAGCAAAAATCGGAGTCGCACGAAGTAAAACTAAACAAGTAGTTCAGTACGCATAAAGAAATGAAATTCTGTCTCAAGAAATCACTTCAACAGCATGTGGTCTCTAGATTCACAGAACAGTGTTAATCTCTTTTCAAATGAACTTCTATTTATAGGCACAACTCCAACGGTCGGATCTCTCCTCTAATGGTCATATTTTTCTTTGAATTTCAGAGGGACATACACATGTGTCACTGAAACAACAGTTAGTTGATAACTGAAAGCACGATATCGTTTTATAACTAAACAAGTTAAAGTATAACCAAAATCTGATATTCAGAATGTTGGTAAGTGAAAGTTTGGAATGAAAGTAAATTAATTCAGAGTCTATAATACAAGGATATTCAGATTCTATTTTGTAGGAATTCAGAACCTGAATTCTATAGAATTCCAGAGTCGGAATTTCAAGGAAATTCAGAATCTGAATTCATCAGAATTCAGAACCTGAACTTACAAAGTTTGGAGTCGAAGTTCATGAGAATTCGGAGTCAGAACTCATAGGAGTTCGGAGTCTGAATTCAGAGTACTCCAAGTCAGAACTTAGATAATTTCATATCTAGAATTCGTAATCAGAATTTGGAGTTGAACTTAATGAATGTTTGTATCCAGAATTTGGAGTTGAACTTCATGAGAGTTCCTATCCAGAATTCATATTTGAACTTCATGAGGGTTCGTAACCAGAATTTGAATTTGAACTTCAAGAGAGTTTGTATCCAGAATTCAGAGTTAAACTTCATGAGAGTTTGTAACTAGAATTCGGAGTTGAAATTCATGAGAGTTCGTAACCAGAATTCCGAATCTTAAACAGAATGCTTTATATCAAAGTATCATATGATTCTGAGGTTTTGGTTTCAATCTGAATTTTATACTTAGAAAATTTATGATATGAACAATGAATTCTAGGTAAGGGTAAATTTCCTTGGGTAAGGAAACTTTTCTTAAGGTAGTAAAATAGGGGTAAAATGGGTTTTGCCTTAAAATAAGGTGTTTGTGATTTTTGAAACAAGAGAAATGGTAATGTCATAAGGTAAACCTTATTGACTCAACAATCTTCCCCTTACATGAAGGAATGTAAAAGTCATAAGGAAAACCTTATTGACTCAACAAACGTCACTGAGTGAAACATAGTTTAATAAGATGTTAATAATCAGATCTTTTGTTTTCCCATTTTTTTAATCTTTTAATACCAAATCTCATTTTTACACTTCAATGATACAACTATAACAAATTTATTATAAGTTAATTTCCTACTTATTAATTTGGTTTCAATATTCCCCTAACCTAAATCCATTAATTTTTTAAAATTAGTTACTTATTAATTTTATATAAGCTATGTATTATTAAAATCACTTATTCAATGTACCATGACATCTACAACTCATACACCAAATGCATAATTATCTCAAAACTTCATGTGTAGTCCCAATTTTCCATTTCACTATAATTTCAAAGAAAATTATGAAATCATTTTGAGTTGGCTCCATGAGGTGTAACTTTTCACCATGTAAAATTTTTGAAAGATGGAGTTCAAAATTATAGTTTCCTCATATTATAATTTCTATTACACCTAAATATTTTCTATTACACTCTTTTCCTTAGTTCTAAAATAAAAACTTTGATGAAAATAATGGAAAACGCACTCAAAAGTCATATAAATAAAAAAAATTCAAAATCAGTGGAATCTATTAAAACTAAAATGGGGTTTTTTTACTATGTTTAAAAACATTAAAACCTATTTTTCTGGCCTAAAATATAGAAAATATCTAAAATATTAAAAAAACCACATAAATAATTTATTAAAATATTCCTAAAATAATTTTCCAAATAATTACTTAAAATAATACTAAATAGTTGAACCATCTCCCACAATTATTCAGAACTCTTCACTTAAATCTCAAAAAAATACATAGATAATAGTGATTATACAGTTGTGAAAGGATATAGACAACTAGTTTATTAGGTATGGAGACTTAGGTTAATTCCCACATATTGTTTCCAAAGTAGTTTATTTCTATGACAAGCTATAATCCAAAATAGAGGTATTAATTATTAATTTATGAAAAACTAAATAAAATGAAAAAAAAGGAGTTAGTATTTGTTTATAACTCAAAAGGGGGGTCAATATTTTTATTTTTGAATATCTGGACAACCTTGTTTTCATCCCCAGTTAGTGGGTGGGCTTCCTTTAATAGAAGCCACTACATCTTAGTGATTCCAATATGATCCACCTTTTTATTCTTAATACCCCGTGATTTTAAAAAATTTTCCATTAGATAAATACTTCGTTCAATATATATTTTTACACACACCACTTAACTAAAATTAACCATGCTAAATTTTATCAAGAAATAATTATATTGCGACCATTACAATTTAGATAATGAATTATAGAGAATAAATTGATTTAAACTCATTATAAAATCTATGAGAGGAAATTTCATAAAGTATTATAAGTATTCCTTCTAAGGATAATGGGTTCTATATTTTAGAGAAGTTAGATACTTTGTGTTTTGTCTTAAACCAAACCCAATATTAAGTTCAAAAAATATAGTTTTAATGAAATCATTTCTGTGAAAAGTTCAAGCACATGGAAATCACTATGAGATCCATGATATAAAATCACCAACTGAAACTACCACCATTTCTTATCTTACCATTATATATTCACATTGGGTTCAACATTTTTTATAGAGCATTAATTAAACGAGTTCGGATATTTGGATCCCAAAAATTAATGCCACCCAACAATTTGTGGTCATATTATTCTACATAGAGTTCATCATTTTTGGTTCATATGAAATTAGGTATATTGGGAAATAAAATTCTTGAGGCATATAGAAACTCAATTATTTGGTTATCATATAGATTCACATCAATTTCATTATTTTTTTTCAATGGAATCACTAATGGATTTCTCATATGTAATGTCCTAATATGTTCATAATTATAGACCAAATCTCCAAAGGTAGACAGCCACTAGGTTCATTAACACAGATATTCCTTAAAATGTGTGTTAGATTAAAGGATCTATTATAGGGCTTATAAACCCCTTTTTGAGGGGAATTATTTCCTATTATGGGATCTCTAGTGAATTTAACATATGTTTTTAATCCTTACCAAATTCTAGAACAATATTTGTTAACCTCATGCTAGTGGATTAATCAAGATTATATGTTTTATTTGGAAATTTATATATATCAAAGTTTATATATCCTTTTCTTATTAATTAGTTACATTGTTGTTAAAATATACCTAGTTACGAGCCTAGAAACTTAACGTCGTCCAACGATTTTTTTGGTGTTATGAAGTCTGGGTTGATTCTATAAGAAAACATTTTTATATACCCCAATAAAGGAAATTAAAACCCCCATATTTCAATCAATATTAGTGGGACAAGTCATACATTTTATGGTCATGTGACAATTAATATATCTGTTCTTTTATGGTTAGAAAACTATGACTGATTCGGAAAATTTTAATGTTATATGGATTAGAATAGTATTTTAATAGTTTTTAAAAATGGATAGAGTGGGAAATATGAATAGGTTTCTATTTCTGGTTCTTCTTGTGGGAAATATGGACCAATGAGAAAGAGTTATAGTTTGAATAGTGATATCACCCCATGAAGGTATGTTTTGTATCAATCGGAAAATTACCCAAAAGAAAAAAGATATAGTAATACCAAGAAATAATTTAACCCTCAATGTTGGGAGGCTGATTTTATGAAGATCGTGGAAAAAATAAATGGATAGAATTAGATATTGAATTACATAGAAGGTATGGACCATTGAAGAGATGAGTTTGAGTTTAAAATCAAATATACCTTGATGAGGGTGATATGGTTTTAGTACTTTAAAGGAATATTGACCTCTAATTGGGATATTCTTTTATTAAATAAGTGGTCTCAAGAGGTAATCAATTTAGATTATGGGTTTTAACCTTATAGAGGCATCATATATATCCTACTGAATAAAAATAAGATCCCACATAGTTAAT
This sequence comes from Viscum album, assembly GCA_963277665.1. Taxonomy (NCBI): domain Eukaryota; kingdom Viridiplantae; phylum Streptophyta; class Magnoliopsida; order Santalales; family Viscaceae; genus Viscum; species Viscum album. The sequence goes on along the minus strand of OY728150.1, from coordinate 1,824,060,795 downwards.
TTTTCAAAGTATAAGGTTGGGCGAAAGGGTTGTATCATGTAGTTTAACTTCATTTAGTAAGGTCACTATCATACAGATAAACATAATGTTACTGTGATGTTTTCAAATAATTTAATTTCAAGTGAATAGGATGTTTTTTTCTATAGGTTAAATTCATGTGACTCGGATATTGTCATAAATTTTAACATCATGACACAATGACATTATGGTATTGTTTAATGTCATGGGACCAAGATATTGATGTATAATTCAAATTTATATTACTAAGAAATTATTGTTAATTTTAGCATCATATGACATAAAGTATTTTTTATAGTTTAATATTATGAGACAAGAAAATTTTTAATGCGATTTAACATCATGTGGCTAGGGTGTAATAATATGGTTTAATGTCATGTGATTAGGTTGTTTTCATATAGTTTGAATTCATGTGATCAAGATTTTATCATATAATTTAATGTTATATGAAAAGGATGTTTATTTTATAGTTCAATGAAATGTGACTAGGACATTTATTATAAAGTTTAATATAATGTGATGAGGTTAAAGTCTCATATTTTAACATCACATTACCAGTATTTTTTCATATTGTTTAAGGACATGTGACTAAGACGTTGTGTCATGAAATAAGTTGCAGAACAGGATTGAGTGTGGCTTATTCATTTAGGGATTCCTTCTGGGGGAATGGATCATTGAGTTAACATAGTTGGTTTACTTCAAGGAGGGAATGATTGAGTATTATACCTTGTTAGAAGCCCAAGATACCACTAGAGAATTGATATATCATGAGTGGTGCTTGTGCATGAGTATGAATGTAATAAATGGGGGTTTCCTTATAATATTTATGATTCAAGGTGATGAGATCACAAATGGGAACATGGTTGGGGCTTACACCAACAAAGGAATCCCACCTCTATAGGGATCATTAAATTTTATCATGGGATAGTATAATAATGTAGAGCTAGGAGAGACCTCGATAGTGTCCTTGTGATAGGGACCATCATTATCAAGGAAATAATAATCATAATCACACTTAAGGATATACCTATATAGAAGGAAAATTATTAAGCCTCATTTCATTAAGTGAATATATGATCAAAGGGGAGTACACGGGAATTCCTAGAAACCTAATCATTTTTATAGCTGATTTTTGAGAATTAATTATTTTGTACTTTTTGGGTTTTTACCTTGATTGAAAGAATAAATAAAGGTACTTTAGATTGATATAACCCAATTATATGATTTAGTAAAAGGATTGGAAATGGGAGGGATCAATTAATCCATTATTTGGATGGGTATAGAAGTGGTGTAGAAAAGAAAAAATAGTTCATGGGTACAAATGGAAATAAAATTTTCATTAAACACTCTGGGAAATATCCATTTTACATGTTTTAGAATACCACACAAAGGGGATTTCATATTTTATAGGAACCTTATAGAGGAAGGGAGTTCCATGTAAGAGGTATGTATAGGGTCTTCACAGAGTTTTGTTGCATATAGATTCCATAGACATAGTTCAAGTAAGTGTACCTCATGATCAAGTATTTCATTTGATAACCTCGCACATATTGGGGTGCCTCACAAATACAGATTATACATGCGGAACCTCCACTTTAACACCAGGATGTTTTTATGAAATATTTTCTTTATATAATTTCTATTCTTTTCCAGCTTCCTTTGCAAGAAATATTGAGTTTAGAAAACTGTGAGATTCCCTTTTTATAAAATTATTATTATATCATAGCTATTAATTTAGTGAGAATAATTATAACTAACTTATGAAAATGCATTGTGAATTCATTGTCTATCAATTATTTATGAAAATATAAATCAATTAGATATTTTTATTTTTGAGTGAATTACTTATGGTAATTAAATTAATGAGTTATAAATGTGTTATATTCTTAATAAAATATTTTTATATTCATTTGATGGATATTTTAGTCATCGGGTATGAATAAAACCTTATTTGATGTATAAAACCTATTTTTTAAAGTGTATTTTTACACATTTGAATGAAGAACCCATTTTAAATTAACATTTTGATACATTAATAATTTTTATATGACAACATAAACATGTTACTTTGATGCGGGATATAAAAATTTACTTTGGATGAATTTCTGAAATTTTTCTAATAATGTTCGTGTTTTGATGAATAGTAAAAATATGCTAAATTTTAATTAAAAGTAAATTTTTTTCATAAAAAATAATTTATATAAATAAATTATATTATTTATAGGTTTAAAATTATAAATAAAATATATTATTAAAATTTAATATAATTTAGGTCATTGGAATTAATTTTACATTAAATTCAAATGTAAAAACATTTCAATCATTTACAATATTTTAATTTTTAAAACTTGTTTTCTCATTTCAACAACAGGATTAATTTTAAATTAATTACTGAAAATTATTTGTTTTGAATTTTTAAAAATGTATTCCATATTTGGAATTTGTAGGTACAAATTATGTATATATCATTATTTTATTTTTCGGCAAAATGAATAGTAACTTCGGTAAATTTTATTAACACTGTAAAATGGTAAATCAAGAAATTAAGAGTAAAAATAATATTATAAAATTACCCAAACACTTCTTAATATAATTTGATGATTCTAATTTTCACTAAAATATACTTTGGTCGAAATGGTATCCATTAGAACTCACTTGGATGAGATTAGGACATTTATTTTATTTTATTTAAAGAAATGTGAAATATGTCTCACTCAAACATTAATAATTAAATTATTTTTAATATAAGGTTATAAAGAAAATAAATTAGATTATAAATACTATTTTTAATCCTAAATTTTTTTATTTATCATTACAATTTATTTGTAATTTTTTCGAAATAAATTATGACTTTGAATACTTATACTTGGGTGATGAAAAAATTAATTAATTAATTAGAAATCAATAAGTCAATTTTTATTAAAATGTTAATAACTATCAAGAGGAACAAAAATTTTCCAAACATTATTGGTCAAGTATATCTCGACCATAAGTATCTAAGGGTCAACTTGTTGACCATTTGGAGCCCTATAGAAGAGATTATGACACTTATATTATTTTATTTAAAGTTAAGATAAATTTGTCACATTCAAGTTTTAAAAGAGTATATAATTTTTAATTTTGGGTTTTTCAGAAGATAAATTTGAATAAAAATATTATTCCAAAATATAATGGATTTATCTTAATTAAATTATTTTATTTTTTACTTTTATTCCACAAATAAGTATATTAAATAATTACACAAAATTGAGGTAATAATTATTTTATTAATGAAGAGATCAAATAACTTTTATTAAAAATATTTTAATAAATATAATTAGGTATAATTATTATGTAAAATTAATTTTATCGATTACCTTGACCCCTTAAAGATATAATAAAATATTTTTATAGAGGTTCACTTCCAATTTTTATATTTTTAAAAATACATTAAATAAATAGTGTAAAAATTGACACTATTGATATTTTGTCAAAATAAGGTTTTACTAAATTATTTAAAAATAATAAAACTTTTAAAAAATATAGAATAATTATGATATGGTCTAAAAGGTTATAAAGTACCCATTTCTCTTTTAATTTACTTCATGTAAGTAAATATTTCACTCCTTTAATATTGAAATATTTGTTACCCTAGATAAAAATTAAATAGAATAACTAAGTGTTAATTAAAATTATAATGCTTAAATTGACATAAAAACTTGTCTAAAATTTATCGGTTGATGATATTACAAACCAATATTATATAATATTATAAATTGGAAAAAAAATTATGTTTTGAAGTGGGGTTTGATTTTATTATAAATTAATATTTTGAGGTTTCCTAAAGTGCCTCTCAACTGAGTTATAAAAAGGCACTTCTTCCATAAACTCTTCACTTTATTTTGAGCCATCAAGATCAACCATTCCAAACAAATTTCCACTCTCAACTTCTTTATAAACTTTCTAGAGGTCCTATTATTCTTCAAACCCCAATTCTAGTCCTCTAAGACTAGATTTAGAGGAGGCACGTCAAAGAAGAGGTAATATCATTTATTGATTCTTTCAAACTTCTTTCTTATTCTACTTCCATATCAAGAGTTGTTTAATTATAAAGTAATATATACAGTAGTAATTATATACTAAGAGGTTATTGTGATTATAAAACAACCATATTCCACCATATACCCATCCTATGAAAAATGAAATCACCGCGCGTGTGTACGTATGACTTACCGTCTCCACACTATGGTATAATCCATTTTCCAACACCACCTTACATGGATGGGTATAATGATGGAATTAATAAATACAAATATGATTAATATAAAATTATATTGATTTTGAGATATTATACACTATCCACCTCAATATCATTCAACAATTATTGGAACGATATCGTAGCTCATGTGTACCTACACCTTACTGCCTCCACGGTGAGATGTGATTCATTCTACATAATCCTCATTAAAGAATGATTATATAAATGAATTGAATGAAAAAATATGATATATATATTATAATAATTCAATGTTTCAAGTGATATAACTATAATCTAAAAGTAGTAATAATAACTTACTCAACAAAACATGCATAAGAACATAAAGCAGTTAATACTCGAATAACAAGTAACAATGAAATTTTACTAAAAAATGAAAATATGATCATAAATGATATCATAAAAATTATTATGATTTTGTAATAACTAATTAATATTATTTAAATCATTATACAGGAGGTTCTGATACATATGAAGTATATTGGGCCTAGGGTAAGGGATAAATTTTCAAATCTCATTTTTATCTAAGATTTTTTATTTGTAAATATTTACTAGGGTATATTTATCATTCTTGTCCATATTTCCTAAATATTTATTTCAAAATATTATTTATGTTTTTCTATAATTTTACCCATCAGTATATTCTTACTAAATGGTATGAATGGAATCTATTTTCATTTTCAGTATGAGGTACCTTTTGACTTTTTTTGAAAAGGTATTAGAAGAATGTTTTTAACATGTATGGCATGAATGGATTTTTACGCTTTCACAATGCCTTATTTCCTTTAATCATACCCTAAAATCTTACAAGTTTATTTTCACATAAAAATATTTCTTCTAAATTTGTGTGTCATTTTGATAAAGTAAAATGTTTTTGAATAAGAAAGGATATTTTCCTTAGGAATTAATTTCAAGTGTTTTTCTCAAAATTATTTTACATCTAAGATGACACTCTTTAAATAGGGTTATTTTTCTAACACTGATATAACTAAGATTTGACTCTGTGTTATTTAGTAAATCCATTTTTTTATATCAATTATGATGGAATGATGTTTAAGAAACCCATTGTATTTCATGGGTTATGCTATGGTGAATGTTTTTTTGTGGGACACGTAAAAATGGTTTCATTATGAGATGGGTGTCACCTATATCTCCCTCCAATGCATTGGGTAGAGATTTATATCTCATGAGATATACATGACTGTAATGGAAAGTAAATTTGGTTCAGTAATATAGGGCTAGAAAGAGGATAAAACTCGGTTTAGTAATAGACTTGTTCTGCTATGATGGTATTGACAATAATCCTTGACTAATATGATATGATTTTTTATACTAATATGCCACAAAACTTCATGTCTTATTTTATTACTATTGGGATTAAATTTCACTTTTATGATTTTTCCCATGACATGATATTATGATCTATTATATACAGGATAGTATTTTCAGATGTTATGTTCTTATGATTATGATATGATTGATACTTTCCTTGTTTACCCTTATTGAGCATTTGAGATCACCCTTTCATATGTTTCTTTTCCCCAGGTTAAGAATGAGGGTATTAAGTAAAATATGTAAAAAGGAGTCTAGTTATGACGAAATTAGCGGGAGACAATGTAGATTTGTTATAAATCCAGTTGTTTCTGTTTCCTAGTTTCTAAAGACCCTAATACTATATAGTTCTAGCTTGGTTTTTGTTATATTATGTAATAAATATTATTCAATGTTGAAGAAAAATATATATGTAAATCATGGGCCATTATATCCACCACTTTTTTAGGGTAATTTTATTCCTTATCCTCCTTTGAACTAATAATAAATGTTTACCGATGAAATTATATGAAGATTTTAAAATAGAAAATTCTTCAGTCCCCCCTGATGCATCCATACTCCATCCCTATAATAGTAACCATTGTGTTTATAAAAAAACGCCTTGTGAATCTATGCCAATTTATACCAAGAGTGGTGTGTGGAGATAAACTATGGTGGTAGGTGAAGGTATTGGGTGACCACCTATAAGTAATTCATTAAATCCATAAAAAATACATCCATGAATGATGTTAATACCTAAATAGGAGGTCGTTCAAGGTCCATGAATTATAGCAGCCTATACAAGTGGTGATTTGATGGTTGTAGAGGCTCCAGTTGATTTACCTCTTGGTGAGTCTACTGCCGATGAGGGTTTTGTTAATATACAATGAATTCACTTTGTTCTGTGTACTCTACCACTGTTCTTGTATCATTTGCGATGTATAATACAAATCATTTTCTACTTTCCCTATGTATTTAGTGTATGGTCTTGTGGTACCAAGGTGAATATAGGTTACACTAACAGTTCTAGGTTGTTTCATTTTCCAATTCATGTTTCCATTTCCTCCATTTGAATTATTTACTACTTTATAAACATCAAAAAATTACCTTCCTTGTAATGGGGTTTGATTGGCATAAAGAGGGTCTAATTCCAAGGTTGTGAGAGTATCTCATGTTATTTCCACATGATCAACTTGTGAGGAATTTTATTCATATAGATAATTGTAAATTCGATGTTGGGAATGTGTAGTCAGATGAAGGGCCATAGTCCTTCCATATATATAGTTCAAACACCCTATTTTTATTTGCATCCTTCTTCTTCATGGTAATATTAGCTTGAGGATGATTAACGGAGCCTCAAGTACATGATTATACATAGATACATTACTTCTATTATTCATTCATAGAGGCTAGTATACAAATATTTATAAATCAAAGACTATATATTATCTTCATGAATGAAAGTAATATACTCTATGTTTGGTATGAAGCCACCTCATATATGCATAGCATACATGCTCTCAATGTGGTTACTATATGGAATCTATGTTGTTAATATTAGGGAATACATGTCTTTCTATTTTATCCTAATTCATTTCCTAGGTTTCTTGTGAATCATGGATTTAATTTTTGTTTATAGAGACAATGGATTCTGGATCTGATCACCAATTCGATAAGATGATTGTGGATAAAATAAGGGTTTATATCATTGGAAATGTTTAGGAAAACCCTCACTATAATATATTTCCTGAGAATAAATACATAAAAAAATTGAAACCTAAGATTTGGGGTTATACACTATTTGATAGAATACATACATATGAACTTGGCCTCATATATAACATCTAGTCCATGAATTTGATCATAACAGACCGTCAGCATGGTTCACATCTTCCTTTTTTTATATCCAAGAGAAAATCTAAACTGAGGGTCAAATAATACCAAAGGATCATCAAGGGTGGTAATATATCATAAAAATATCTCTTCTAACTCAAGATGATCAAGATCAATTTCAAAAACCCATTACATGGAATTATTCTTCTATTTCCACCCTTTTCTGGAACAACCATAGTAGAGGATGGAGTTCAAAGTGAGATTTCTGCCAGGGTGGTAGATTTTATAGTGAATGGGTTTGTGCCTTTTGGGAGCATAAAATAAGGAGGTTTTTAATAAAACAACTATGGATAGTCGATCTGTATGAGGTAATATAGATATCTTGATTCCTGATGTATCGATCAGCCAAGATTCTCCCAGAATAGTTCAATCATTGTAGTTTTTCTTTAAACACTTTCAATTTTTTTGATGTAGCAAGGATAAGACCAATTTATGAGATATAAAACTAATATGAGGGATATTAATCCATGGGAGTATGTATAATTAGTTATTTTATCACATATAATTTTGGAAATGATACGGGATAAGCCCATCCCTTAGTGATAGTCCTACTTGATGTAAAAAATATAATGTTGGGAATGTTTCTTTATATTTTCTCAATTAAACCATTAAATGAATGATGGGACACCTTTCTTCAATCCTGTTGATGTTGGTTGGGTTTTAGGTTCTCAAGGAGATTCCCTACACAAAAAAATGGGAATTTTCAATGTGTATACTGGGATACCGTGGAAGCGGGATAATAAACTTCCTGGGGGTAAACATTCCAACATAATATAGCCCATGCAATTCTACTAGCAGGACTCGTATCTATGTTTATAAGTGTATATATCTTCCTTGATGAGGATTCCTACATGGGAATTAGGGTAAGAACCCTAGATATAGTGGATTTAACAGTATAAGTTCAACCCATTTATCTAGTAGAACTAGTTCATTCTTAGATCTACCATATGTTAGGCCACATATAAGAGGTGAGGAATCTATATCATATCTATGGCTAGTTATAATTTCTTTATGGTTGGGAGGAAAATCATTTTAGCTCTATGAGAATCATTATATCTTAGAAATCCCTTTCTCTACATCTCATATTAAGAGTTATCATCTTCAGTGTTTAGATAATGTCTTCATAATCCAAAGAGGGATCTAAGAAGCTAAATAGTTATTTTCATTTCACAATTGTTACTTATAGTGAAATTCCTTCTAGTATGATCCTTGAAAATAGAAGACATACCATGGAAAATAATTCAATAATAATTTCTTTATGGAATGAATTTTTAGAGTCTCGAGTGGATGAAATGGTTTTTTAGGAGCCTTATTCCCCTTAAATATTTTCATTCCAGATCATTTTCTTATAGAGGGTTTCCCCATTTAATTTTACCAAGGATAAGAGTAATAAAAATCATATTGTTATCTAGATTCTTTGGACAATTTTAAAATAGGATGATATAAATGTTGATGTTTTTATTACCTCATTTTATCACTCCTATTAACCTATAATGGTATTATTCCAAGTTTTGGGTAAATATTTTCCCATGTGGGGTGTAGGAACATATTTTACAATAGTGAATATACTAAATGATTTCCATAGTTCACTAACCAAAGTTACTATAGAGTTAATCTCCAAACTAGAGTTCCCCAAAACAAATTTACCTATTCATCATATAGAGCCCATAGTATCACATTCCATTGTATCAAGGGAGGGGTAGGATAAAGACCAATTATTGCGGAATCATTTTTATTGATGGAATTGGTTCTATTGAATTAATAGAAAGTATATTTTCAATTGATACTTCCTCTACTAAGTCAGTCTATGGAGCTAGATAGGGAGTAGAGGTTGAATGTCATTTTATACATATCTCACCAGTTTGATCTATTTCATTCATTTTAGAGATAATTCATTATTATATAGGTATGGTGATGGGTGAAAAAAGTGTAGATCCATAATATACCACTGAATATTGGGTAGTGAGGAAAGGGAATTGGTGCATGTACATATAATTATTATAGAGACTCAGTCAGAGGAGATCGGTGATAACGAAAAGAGACTTCACCAGCTCTTCTATGGATTGTGTGTTAGTGAATTTGACTAACTACAAATGTATGATCCCATATATAAAATTAAACATAGATTAGAGAAATTTACGTATAATAAATTGGTAAAAACTTATAAATAGTTTCAACTATTAAGTAGAAATTTTGAAGGGGGAATGAAAGAGGAGGATCACTTTTATGCTCAAGAATCATGGGTTTAGGACTGGATGTTCGTATAGATGAAAACGCTCTGGGAATATAAATCTCATGTAGTATAAATAAAAGTTTGGATATATAAAGCTTCTATAGAGCATAAATAATTCATATAAATGAACTAAGAATCAATTTTCTGAATTGTTAAAACACATCCCACAGTTAAGGTTTAAAGATTTCAAACATATGAGATTCCAAGGATCTATTAGTGTTACTCACTATTAATTATTTTACTTAGTAAGAAAAACTAATCAGAACCTATAATATTCATTTTAATTTATTTTACCATGTATGTAATGATATATATGGATTCCAAATTTTCCATGTCCCTTCCATATTGGTTCTAATGAATGAAAATGAACTTTGTATCGATTATTTTTCAATTTAGTGCCTTTTTTCACTTGGATTATCACTTAATAATAATATATGAATATATGGAAATAATTATGAAGATAAATTTTATCCCCATAAACATTCATATAAAATGAATTCAGTTAATACTATTTTCTAAACAGTTGATTTGGAATAATAACCTCTTAATCATGGATCATGGACTCATATTGGCATAAATTACATCATTGTAACATTGGAGTTGATTTATTTAAATGTGAGACAAGTTTTTCTCTTAATAATGTCTCATATATGGGTATAAGAATAAATAGAATCATCATAACACTATAGTTAGTCCATTTAGATATAAAATGAGGTCTCTTCTTAGGAATGGCTCAATGATGGGTATAAAAATAAATTCCATCATTATAACACTAGAGTCAGTCCATTTGGTAGTGAAATGATTTTACTCAATGCGATAAGGATCATGATGGGAGTATTTAAGAATGAGTATTCCAATGTTCACGAGGTTTTGATCATCCGAATTTTTATATTTGTGCATAGTACAAGGCTTAACCAAACTGACATTCCAAAAATAGGGAAATGTTATTATTTACTTTTTTGGTAAAAGGGATTAGCAATCATATATTGACTTTTGTTGGGATCATATATTAGATCCCAAAAGATTTGTTTATTTCATATTATTTTATTTTTTTGGTCATTGAAATTATCCTTAGCCATATATGGGGGAATCCTAGTGACAATGAACCTATCTTTTTCTTTGGTCATGCACTATGGTTTCTAAGCATTTCAATTATTGTGTTATTTCCATTATTAAATAATTAATTTATCTTATATCATGTAATATTCATCTATAGATAGTGGGTAGTATACATTTTCCTATGATTCCCTTTATATTCATTTATCCTAGTGAGCATTTTGTCTCTTTCATTGGGTAGTTTAAGGTCTTTCAAGTTGGACTAATGAGATCTGACATTTAATGTTGGAAAATATTGAGAGCACTCTACTAATTTTTAGAATCATTTATATTTGAACAAAATATTGATAAATTTTTAAGGTCATACATCTTTAATTTTAAGAGTGAAATTTTCTATATGGAAAGGTTAAAGACAACATGAAATTCATGGGAAATCCCATTCAATGATGAGATGACAAATTCATGCCCCAAAAATTAATACAATGCTTGAATTTGAAGCATCGAGGGTATTGAATCCACTTTAATAGTTAGATTGTGATTTATAAAAATAAATACCCAATAGGATTGAAAAAGAGATGATTGAATGAGACACATATGTCAGGAATGACCACAGATCATATTTGACTAATAGGTTCCACTATAACAGCCTCAAAGAGTACGAAGATTAAATGACCTCCTCTTTAGTGTGAAGTTTCCACTGGCTAGTAGGCCATATTAGATTGTATATAAAGATACATAATGGATTCAGGTATTTATAGCCAAGAATAAGTTTTACTTGGAGTAATATCCACTCATTACTGGTAGATGTAGAACATTAGCGAGGATTCTAACAATTTTGAAATGAAGTAAGTTTGTGAAGAAAATGGATATTCAAGGATGGTTTAGGAACACTAAAAGTTATTCAAATGTATTTGAAACACACATTCTAGCTGAATAGATATGATAAAAAATTTCTATAATTTTTTCCAAGAGAAGTGGGTCCAACGATCATAACTCAAATTTTTCTGGGGTCATATAGTGGGCCTCAAAAACATTATACCTCATACTCTTTGTGCTCTAATGTTTTACTAATAAATTAAATTAGGAGGCTTATTAAGTAATGAATTGAATTTTTATCAAAAATACCTTTATGATTTTTCAAACTAATACGTTTTATGATTCCTTTATCTGTAGTTTAAGGTCTTTCCATCTGTACCTATAGAAATATAAGGTTTAGGGTCGTACATATTTAACAAAAAGAGTGATGAAGTGTATGGTTCTAAAGATTTGACAAAAATGGATAACTAAGATTGTATACCTTGTGATACGGGCAAGATTTTCCTAAATTTAATAGAGTTATCATTTCTAGTACATATTGTCTTAAGGGTATATCATTTAGTTTAAGTGCATATTTCTTAGACAAACAATAAGGGTTTGACATGATATCACAACTGGGGTTTAAGGATAAATAGTTCCCATATACCTTTGGATGAGGGTTTAAAAAGATGTAAATCATGTTCTAAAGTATTTTAATCAGTTATGATATGGGATAAGTTCTTCATAATCCATACCAAACTTCAAGTACCAAATGTCCATCCACTGTTAGATCATAAATGTGGAAATAGATCACCATTATGGATCCCCTGAATGCTCATTGCATCAAAAAATAGAAGTTTTTACTCCAAAATACCCACACTAAATTCAAAAATCTTGAAAAGGTATAAAATAATAGATAAAACAAGAACAATGAAACTAAATTGGTTTTAAATGGTTTGGATTTTCGTCCTACATCTATGGGAGAACATTGTAATAATTTATTTCACTAGAAGTAAAATATTTATAACTAGTGACTTGTTAGCCATGTTGATACAAGAGTAAAAAGGTTACTAAAATATTTGGTACACCTTTGGAAGATGGTAGTAACCCCTTTATATAAAGGGTCCCCCATAGTATTCTCATCCCCCATGCTTCCTATAAACATGATTTTCCATCTTTTGAACTATGAAACTGGTGACCCATTATAGTGTTACTTTGCTTAACCTAATATTATTAGTAATTAAATTGGAATATAAAGTGTCACTCCTTCCATAAATTTCTATCTAAAAATATATTCAAATGTATACATTGTTCCCCTACCAATGAATTACCTATCTATACATCTAATAAACTGAACACTTGAAATTCTAGTAGCCTAACTCCCTGACAATCACCCATCAAAAAAACATCATGATCATCATAAAAAAACATTCTTCTAGAAAATTATTCATTAATATCTTATAAACTAATATCAAATATTTTAAGAAACTTCACAACCCAAACACAAGTATGTAATAAGATGCCCACTAACCACATTTGGATGGCGGGTTCTATTGCAATGATATCAAACATGTATGACGATTGGATGACCTTCTCCTTAGGATGAAAATACCACTGGTTGAAAATACATATTTGAGCATATATACAGATCTATAACTATTCCATTTATGCATATCCAAACATAACATCCCCTTCTAGTCAGATACACTTGTTTCTAGTAGCTATGGAGACTCAAATTCTTAAGGTAAGAACTGTGAATCATGGAAGGAAACATACAAATGATTCTTGTAATTTCTTGATTCAAAATTAAATATAATTAGGCGATCTAGAGATGATTATGGAGTGTAAAAAGATGAGAATTTTTTGATAGGTATAATATATATTGTTTAGAAGTCACTAAGAACCCTAAAATAGCATGGATCAAGCCATATGTAGTTCTTATATAATGAATAACCTATTAACCAATCTATCTCACATACAGGGGATATTATTTCAATATCATGATATAATATTAGAAACATATGGTTTTACATAGTTTTATTCAGGGAAAATATCTAATTCATAGCTAGTTATAAGTGTGTGAAGACCCAAGCACTATGAATATTAGGGTTTAAGTGGAATTTTAACTTGGTGTTGAATCCAACATATTGTAAATCCTAACATGGATTTATCTCTCATGTTGGTAAAGGAGGATCATCTTGAAAATACCACACTAATAAATTTAGGGTCTTACTAGATATACCATGTGTTGTATAGTTTATTTTCTTATGGAAAAGGAAAATGTTTTCTGAAGTTTAATGTTATGTGATATGGACCTTTATATGGGGCCATTGTGTAGATCTAGATAATTTGAAAAATGAAACAGGTTTTTCTCAATGATAAACAAATTTAAGTGAACCCAACATGAATAAAGGGATCTATGTATTTGAATGAAGTGGGGATTTTGATAGGGGCTCATAACTGGGCCTAATATACCTGAACTAGGAATCAATAAATATCCTAAAATAATATGAATCAAGCCACACATAGTTCTTATAGTTCATGTCATCTAATTTTAGATACTAATTTTAAACGATAAGATGTGGATGGGGGACTGTATACTGATAGGTGGTTGGATGCTATATTATTTTCATATGAAACAAGGGTAATATATGAGGGAATAACTATTTATCTCAAGGTATAATAGTTAAGTCACACAATGTTCTTGTAATATGTGGGGGAATATTTTATTTGTATCAATCAAGGATGGATGGGAAAACATCATGAATAGAATGGAATTTTGGAACCAATAAAAATTGGGGATCATAATTTTAATGAAACATGCAAAAATATTTGACAATTTTGAACATCACTACATATCCTATCATAATAGGGATCAAGATGCATATCTTTTATATAGGTCAATTTGTTTTATTATTGTCTAAAGGATAAAGGAATCGTGTGAACAATGAAACCTATCACATAGATCTGGCTTATGTGTAAGAAAAAACAAGTCTCATGTACCTTTCCAAATAGTCCAAGAGTTCGGGTATGGTAGATTGTATGTTGAGTATTTTTACATCATGTGACTAGGAATGAGTTTCTATCCTATTGATATCATGGATTTTAATCATTCTAATCAAAAAAATCTACCCAGACCTCTATTCTCACATCATTTAGGCTTGGTGTGAAAAAAGAGTAAATTTGAATATTACTCACACTACCCTAGAATTCATATTGGGAGAATTTCTAACTCACATCATGAAATTTTTTACATCATTTGTCAAGGATGTAAGTGCAATGAAATGTAATGTTGTTCAACTCAAACTTTAATGTCATGTAGTTTAAGGTCATGCGACTATGACCTAATGGATTTGAGTAGTTTTTTCTTAATCCTATATTTATATATGTAAAACCCTATGTTGGAATCTCACATTTATCTGGATCATAAATAGAACAATACGAATTTGTCTTAGTGTTTCTCTTGGAATTAAATTCAAGGGCCCAATCAATAAAAATACGTAGGGATTTGGTTGATATTTTCACATGGGCCTAGGATAAATAATCCAAGTGTTGTCATGTGTTATATGGGGATAGAAATTAATCCAAACATAGTTCTAATATGATGAATAACCCCTTATATACAATTCAAAATCTTGTAAATAGTAAGATAATTGTATTTAACCATAATGTAGGACATTTAAAAAAATAAATGTGGATGTTTAGGCCTAAACACTTGGTCAAGAGGGTAATTTTTAATGTAATAAATGGTTGGGTCCAGGATTGGAGATCTAGGAATCACTATATATCTGTTGGAACCATGGTTTTTCACAGTTGAAAAAAGATTATATTCTTTTTATTATAAATCCACATTGGGAGGAACATTTAATTTTAAATACATGTGATCTTATAGTGTAAGTGTCTATAGTGTTGAAGGTGACATCACTTCCTAGTGTTTCCCAAATTTGTGTATCTCAAAATCCAAAGGAAGGGTTGAGCTTCACAAATAATGGATTTTTAGGACTAACTCTTTACAGTGATGGAAAAGGCATAGAATTTGTGATAATTAATGTTTCATAAAGATATATAGATTCATGATTTAATATGGTTTCATGAAGGTTTTAAGGTTCATGAAAGAGCTATCATGAAGAATGGATGTGGCGCGATAGGAAGATGGTAATCTACTCGACTATGAGAAGCTTCATGAATGGAATAATTTCACTTATGTTTCATAAGGAAATGGAAAATTATGAACATGAATACACATGTTCATGAAAATATTTTGGTGATCTTTAATGCTTCATGAAGATGCATTTTATATAAGTAGGTGGCCACTCATCATGTGAGGCACTAAGAGAATTTCAAAAAATTGTGAATTTCTATTATTTCATGTAGCTATAAAATAAAGTTAATTATTAATAAATTAGGAACTCTTTGCAACCACAACTATTGAAAATATTATTAATAAGGACTAATGGAGACTTATTCATTTTAGAAAATAGAGTTTTGAAAATAATGATGGTTTCACATTTTTTAGGAGTTCTTTGAATGTTGTGAGCTTTATGAGGGATAGAAGTTATATGAAGAATGGGAGATTCATGATGTCTAGGAGCTCCAAAAAAGTGTTAAGTTCACGTAGGGTAAAAGATATTTGAAATAGAAATGGGGTTTCATGAATGAGGGAGTTTCACCAAGAGAAATTATGTGAACATCGGGTTTTAGTGAACAAGTGAATTTAAGTGCATCAATTCGAGATTATGGTGAAAGAATAATCTAATGCTAATCGTGGACAAATATATATGTTCCCAACATAAAAATCTTACCTTCAACTCAATAAGATGAATAAGACTTATCCCAAGGAAAAGAGAAAGGGGGAATCAATGGATGTAATCTAAGGGACATAGTGATTTATCCCTAAAAATAAGGTAATGGAAATGATCCTAGAACGATGTGATTATGTCTGATATTTTGTAGTACACAAAATCTAGTGAAGATTTGTGCATTCAGGTATGACTGATACATTTTCTGTGTATGTTCCTTGGTCTAGACATTAGTGGTGAACCAAGTAAAACTGTTGTGTCATGTTTCTATGTATGTATATGGGTGTTTAATATTTTCATGATTCCATTAGAAAAGTTTAACATGTTCCTGCCAATGTAGGGATAAGATCTATCTCATATAAATAAAAATATTACACTCTAATTCATCCCTCTCCTCTATGAGTGTTCTAGGGTCTTACATGTGGTATTAAATTATATAAGTTGTAGGTGTTAAATATTTCCTTGGTTGTTCTCATTAAGAATTCAGTGAAGTCAAGGGGTCCCTTTTTATGGATGAAACTTCCATATCTTAAATAATAAAATGATATATCATTTTTTGATCTCACGGTATGGAATTTCTCTTTGACATGGTTCAAGGGATTCTAGTCAATGTTGTGATAGGTCTTACTATGACTGGAATAGATAAGAAAACGGTTTATGCAGATGTAAAAGCTCATAATTCTCTTACTATAGTGATATCTAATCAAATATATCTGAAGTTGATGAGCTCCACTAAATCCAAGACCATGTGGGAGAAACTAGAAAAAATATATAAAGGCGATACTAAAGTAAAGGAGGCCAAATATTGAGTTTTACAAAATTAGTTCGATGATCTAAAAATGAATCTAGATGAAAATTCATATAGTTTCTTTAAATGGATTACTAAATATGTTGTAGATATTAGAGGAATTCTGGAAGAAATCAAGGATATTAACATTTGAAGAAATTTTTAGAAGGATCCCACCTCTAAACAATCCAAAAGTGTCATTCCTAGAAGAAAGTGATATTTCTAGGATTTCTCTTGATAATCAGTTAGGTAGTCTAGTGTCATATGAAATGTGATTCAGACAAAAAAAATTCAATAATTTGACTAATAATTGAAATGACTTACAAATTCAAGGAAAAATTTGATATTTACAAAGTTAGTGAAGATTAAGATGATTTGGATAAATAACTTCATTCTATTTTTTCCAAAAAAATCAAGAGAGAAAAGGGGAGATTTAAAAGAAATATTCATTTATATAGTTCTTTGTATGGTAAAGTAGGGCACATTGTTACCCGGTTTTCATTGAGATTTGATGATGTAAAAAATGAAGAAGAAATCATGAATAGGCATCAGATTATGTTTTCCCAAAAGGGAGACTTAAAATTATGAAATATATTATAGATAAATAGATTTATATACAAATATAAAAAAGAAAATAATGACCTTTTGGAGGATTAAGAACTAGAGTTTAAATCTGACATTAAAGAGTACATGATGACTACAGTTGAAAATGTAGAAGATATGAAAGATGAATACAATCAGTCTAATGGTGTTTTAGATCTCAAGGCAGAACTAGAGGGTGATCTTGATTATTTTAACATTCAAATAAATAAATGTCCTTAAATAGATATAGGAGAAAATGATAAGATATTTGATTTCCTTGAAGAAGAAGTAATTTATTTAAGAAGTAAACAAGAAACTAAACCATAATCAATAGAAATGAATAAAAATTAAAGTTTATAAGATTTTAAAATGAATTAATT
This sequence comes from Viscum album, assembly GCA_963277665.1. Lineage (NCBI taxonomy): Eukaryota > Viridiplantae > Streptophyta > Magnoliopsida > Santalales > Viscaceae > Viscum > Viscum album. Next base: position 1,824,042,686 of record OY728150.1, on the reverse strand, counting down.
TTAAAAAGAGTTAAACATGGTTATGAATGAGTAGAGAAATAATTGAATGATAAAATATCTGAATTTAATAGAAAAAATGGAATCATCTATAATATAAAAACCTCAAATTCTTGAAACGGGATGAGCCAAAGAAAAGGGAAGTGTAAATTAGAACATTTCGCAAAGGCACCTAATGTTCTAACAAATACATCTTCGATCCAAATAGAGAATGGAGTTTAAATTAATCCTTAATTATCCAAATGGGATAACCAATAAAATACCTATAAAAATAAGGATACATGTGGAAGACTATGAGTGAGAAGATATTTCCTCTTATGAAATTTCAATTCTATGGATTTATGGGGTATATCATGTCTTAATATGAAGTGGTAAAGAATTATCTGGATAGGGAAGCACCAATAAGTAAACAAATAGTAATGAGACCATATACTTCATCATATATATGAAATAATTTCTATGAATATTTTTATCACTATTCTATATTGGTCTATTAATTTGTTCATTATAAGTATAAGAAATGTTGGAACAAAAAATATAGAACTCTATGGAAATTTAACATAGGTCACCCAAGAAGAATTACCTTTGAAAAGAGGTATTATCCTATGGAAAATAATATGAGTATAATTCAACCATTCATGTTGAATATATATTGGAAAGACCATCTTTTTCATTCACTCAATCGGGTACCTCATGGAAATAATATAAGTGGATTGAGAAATCCAACCTTGTAACAACCTAAAGTTTTCAATGAAAATTACCTTCTTATATTTATGTCATAAAATAACATGAAAACACAAAATAATGAACTACTAAGTTATAAGTGACCTTTAAACATAAGTTTGTCACTCCTATGTTTTGAATTTTGAAAATCCGACATACACGGTTGTATTCAAGATGATTTTTGGAGTCTAATGAAACAAAAATAATTTTTGGTGAAAGTAACGTACCCTTAGGAATAGTAACATACCCTTATGAATATTAATATGACCCTTATGAATAGTAAATCATCCAACATAAGAGTAACATTACCTATGAATAATTAAATAAAATTTAGACATCTTAGAAAGTGACAATTTGACTTTAGTAAATGTTTTGGTATTTTTTAAGTCATAAATAATTAATTATAATTAATTAATTAACTTAAAAGAATATTTATTTCCCTAAAATGTATTATATCAATGTCTTATAGTTTTTAGATAATTTTATATGGCCCTACATAATTTTTGAAAGCACTATAAATCAGTTTTAATCTTAAAAATTGTTTTTTTAGTAAATTATAATTTTAATTAAATAGTAAATTAATAATATTTAGAAAAATATTTTTGAAAAATGGACTTCATTTTTGGATTCTACACTTCGAAAAATGGTAGGGGTAAATTTTTTGGGATTTTTCTGAGATACTTGAATTTTTTATGAATAGTAGAATCCGATAATTCACAATAAATGCTAAATAATGTATTAATTGAGTCATCGATGATATTATGCTGATGTAATCCCACTTGGTTCGGGATTAAATTATAAAATTACTATTCTTGGTCATTCAACACTAACTATTACTTGCCTTGTGGTGAAATAATAAACTAATGAATTTTATATTAAGGAAACCCCTCTCCCCTCCACTATAAAAGCCACCCTTCACTCCATCATTTCCTCAAACCTCTCAAGCTCCAATACCTCTCTAAAATCTGACCAAACATCTTCCCTAGCCCTTCCCCCACGTCCAAAATCTTTTGGTCTCACCAAAATACCAAGCCTAATTTTTTTAAGGAGGATCTCAAGAGGAAGATTCAAGAGGTAATTTCCCTCCCTCTTCTCCTTTAATTTCCTTTTAAGTTCAAGTTCCTTTCTTGATCTCTCCCCACCTATATTCATCCAAATTGTTTTTTAACTCCAGTATTATACATATAATGTAATTTTATGATTCTAATGGGATATATATATCACCCCACACCCTTTCCCTCTTCCTTTTATTTTATTAAAGAGAACGTTGTTCATGAGGTGTTAATTTATCACCTTCAAAAATGACATGCTCTCTTCTTCCATTTCTACCTTCAGATCTGGTCATGAAACTTTTTTTATGGTTGAAACAGAATATTTTATATTTATTATGTTCTATTTTAAGTTCTGTAAATAAGCTATGTCCATATTACTAAGTGAAAAGTTAAAACAAATTCGTTGTGATCCAAAAACCGCTCAAATTAACCCAAATAATCATCTTTTAATTCTTATCTAATTAATCGCCCACATGGATCTAATATAATTAATTATAAAATAATTAAAGATCCTGTAATATCACTAATATAATTTAATATAATTTCTGGATGTTTATCCATGTTCTACCCAAACATCAATTTATGAATACAAGTGAACCACCCAAGAAAAACCATAAAAACGAACATCCCCGAACAATGTCTTTAAACTCTATAAGTCAGCCAAAGGAACATAATATGTGCGTAATGAAACCATAATTAACCCTATTAATGTACACATGGTTATGGATTTTTAATTAATTAATATAATGTCATTATACAGGACATTAAAGAGAAGGAAGCATTCGGGTACAAGGTAAGGGGAAATTCTCAAACCCAACGTTCATCCTTTGGGGTTCTCCCTCTTTCACTCTATTTTTTATATGGTTACTCCTCAAAGATCATTTGTTCATAATTTACTTTACTTTTATGGTATATACATGTTTTTCACTGGTTTTTATGTCCAACAAAATGTTTTCAAAAAGAACTCTTCTTTTAAGAACGCCCCTTTTACTTCACACTCAAAGTGGACAGTTCTTGTAACATGTATGTTGTTCCCTCTTTCTTTTGGGAACCCAAGGTTTATGAATGTGTTCTTATGACATGAAACTCATTCCTTTTCATGGTTTAGTTATGTTCATTTATTTTATATGTTCATTTTGGCATGCATGATAAATGATAATGTTATGATGTGACGGGTGCGCCCGGAATTATATAGTGCAATATGAATGCTTAAATGTGACGGGTGGGCCAAGAATTATACAGCACTCCAATGCATTGGGTAAAGTGATTAATCTCATGAGTAAATGTGAAATGATGTCTGAACAAGATTCTAGCTTGTTTCACAAGTATTTGTGGTAGTTAACCACTATGACATGATGTTTCATTTTATGCATTGCCACATTTCAAGTCTATTATTTATGCTCCTCTCATGTTCAAGATATTTTGCCTATGTTATGATTATGGTCACCCCATGATATATTGTTATTATATATCCTCTTACTAGGCTTCTAGATCACCCCTTTTGATGTATATCCTCAGGTGGATACATGTACTAAGGAGAGGAAAAGTTCCAATAAGAAGCTATAGAAGAAGAAATTAAATGAATGTTTATGCTTGATGTTGTATTTGTTATGTATGGTCCTAGTTTTCCCAAGACACTAAACCTTTGGATCCTCTATGTGTAATACTATTATGTTTTTTATCTTTGAAATGATTTAATAGTATTGTAACAAAGGGCCAGGTCGCTATAGTTGGTATTAAAGGAAAGGTTTAGTTAATTTGGGAATTAGGATTAGTGAACCCTATAGAAAACTTATAGTATGAGATTAAGTAAAAATATGCACACAAGAACATATACCTAGGGATCCCATATGTTATGTTTTTGGTATAATTGTTTAAATTAATAAGTTATTCATGACTTTTTTACTTATGTTTGGTTCTAACCTTTTCTATTTTAGAAAATGGTGGGAACCAGGAGAAATCAGGCCAACAACTGTTGTGAGGGCCAATGCAACGATTTCCCGAACGACATCCCCAATGATTTGGGAGGTGGAGTTCAAAACTTCATGGCGATGCTTACCCAATTATCTCAGGTTATGAATAATAACCATAATAATGGGGAATGTCCTCCTTCACCAAAGAGGGAGCAACTAGCTATCGAATGTTTTATGCTACAACGACCATCGATATTTTGTGGATCATCGGATCCACTAGTTGCGGAACATTGGGTCAACTCCATGGAGAAGATCTTTTTTGTGCTTCACTGTTTTGAGATGGATAAGGTGACTCTAGCCATATATCGTCTAGATGGATAAGCTGATTAATGGTGGGCTTTGATTAAGAACACCAAGACAATGAAGGAAATTTAAGAGATGGAATGGGAAGACTTTAAGATAATGTTTCTTAATAAGTATTTCCCATGAAATCTTCTCAAAAATATGGAGAGAGAATTCATAGAGCTCAAGAAAAAAGAAGGAGAATCTGTCACAACCTATGAAGAAAATTTCACAAGGCTCACAAGGTATGCTTTGGGTTATCTTATCAACAATGATAGAAAAATTGATAGATTCTTTAGTGGACTAAAACCATACCTTCGAAATGCTCTTGCAATTCGAGACTTTGGGAGTTATGAAGAAGTTGTTCGGTGTGCCCTCAAAGTGGAGATGAAGTTTGGAGAATGGTCCCATGGCTATGGGGATATAAAAAGAAAGATGAAGTTTCAAGCTGGTGGGTCTAATGATAAAGGTGGGAAGAAAAATCAACGAACCACATGCCAAAAATGTTGGTAGTTACACCATGGGAATTGCCTCAAAGGGATGGGGAAATGCTTCAAGTGTGGGAAAGAAGGACATCATACTCAAGAGTGTCAAAAAGACATGAAAAGGAAGGATAATGTGGCCAATGAAAGGATAGAACCACTCGTGGTTCAATGATACAACTGTAGGGAGATAGGGCACTATGCAAACCAGTGAACTAAACCTCGAGCTCTTGAGGGTAATCAGCGTCAGCAACCACCAAAGCCAAAGGAACAAGGGAAGGCTTATGCCATCACTACTGCAGAGGTGGACTATGATAATAAAGTCGTACAAGGTACACTTCCTATTCACTCAAGAAAGGAAAAAGTCTTATTTGATTCTGGTTCTATGCATTTTTTTATATCTTGAAAGTTTGCTAGAACTATAGAATCGAAGCCCTAAAACCTTGAAGTAGAGATATATGTAAAAACACCAAGTGGTACAATCATTACATCCCAAGTGTTTGACTCTTCTCCTGTTGGCGTATGTGGGATGATTCTTACGGAAAATCTCGTAATGCTTCCCTTGGTGGAATTTGACGCTATAATGGGAATGGATTGGCTCTCGTTATATAGGGAACATATCAACTATTGGGAAAAGGAAATATCTTTTCATATTATGAACCATCCCAGGATCCTTTACAAATTCAAGGAAGATCATGAATCTCCTTTGAAAAATCTGTCAATGGTGTGGGTGTTGATTCCCTATGAAGAAGCATACCTCACCCAAATGGATGAGTCGAAGGAAAGTTCCAACCTTGAGGAAATGCCCATCGTGAGGGAATACAATGATGTATTTCCCAAAGAGTTACCCAGAATTCCCCCAGATCGTGAGGTAGAGTTCTCAATTGAACTCATACCAGGAGCTACTCCTATCTCGAAGTGCCCATATAGGATGGATCCTATTTAACTGGAAGAGTTAAAGAAACAACTGCAAGAGCATCTGGAAAAAGGGTTCATATGCCTTAGTGCATCACCTTGGGGTGTGCCAGTGCTCTTTGTGAAGAAGGAGGATGGAACCATGCGGCTATGTATCGATTATCGGGAACTCAACAAGATCACCATAAAGAACAAGTATCCTCTCCCAAGTATTAATGACTTGTTCGACTAGTTAAGAGGATCTCAATACTTCTCAAAGGTGGATCTTAATTCTGGATATCATCAAGTAAAGGTGAAGAAGGAAGATATTCAGAAGACTGCCTTCCGTACAAGGTATGGGCACTATGAGTTTTGGTGATGCCCTTTGGACTAACTAATTCCCCTGAAATCTTCATGGATTTGATGAATAGAGTCTTTAGACATTACCTTGACAAATTTGTGGTAGTGTTTGTCGATGATATTATCATCTACTCCAAGAGAAAGGAGGAACATGAAGAACATCTAAGACTTGTGTTGGTGACATTAAGAAAGGAGAAGTTGTACGCCAAGTTCAGCAAGTGTGACTTTTGGATGAATCAAGTCACGTTCTTGGGACATGTGATCATAAGTGATGGAATTTCTGTGGATCCTTCAAAGACAAAGGCAATTGAGGAATGGCTCAGGCCCTCTAGTGTCACATAAATCCGTAGTTTTCTTGGATTAGCTGGGTAATACCGATGTTTTATGAGAAACTTCTCACAATTGTTAATCCCACTAACTAAGTTAACAAGGAAAGGCGTAAAGTATGTCTAGATGAAAGAATCTGAGGAAAGCTTCAAGGAGCTAAAGAGAAGTCTGATCACTGCACCTGTACTCACACTACCGAAAATTGGAGAAAGTTTTGTGATATACAGTGTTGCTTCAAAGAAAATCTTGGGTTGTGTACTCATGAAAAATGATAATGTGATAGCCTATGCCTCATGACAGTTGAAGATCCATGAGCATAACTACCCGATGCATGATCTAGAGCTGTCGGACGTGATTTTTTCCTTGAAAATCTGGCGGCACTACCTTTATGGTGAGAAGTGTAAAATATACACCGACCACAAGAGCCTAAAGTATATATTCACACAAAAGGAGCTCAACATGCATCAAAGGATATGGTTAGAGCTAATCAAGGATTATGATTGCCCTATTCACTATCATCCTGGAAAGGTGAACAAAGGTAGCTGATGCTCTAAGCAGAAAAGAACCTGTTACTCTATCCATGTTGCAGATTCAGAAAGACCCTATCTTCTAGGATATGCAAAGAATGGATTTGGAAATCATAAGGGTAGGGAATACATCCTACCTTGCCCAAATTATTGCGCAACCATCTATCCAAGAGAAGATTAAAGAAGCACAAAGGGATGATGTGGAGATACAAAAGAGGGTGAATGCAGAAAAGGAAGGGAATCTGCAAGAGTTCCATATCAGCGATGATGGTGTGATTCAGTTTGGAACGCGGCTTTGTGTGCCTTCATCACCCGGGATTAAGAAGGAGCTATTGGATAATGCACATAGCTCAACTTTCTCTATCCATCCTGGGAGTACCAAGATGTACCGTGATCTCCGGGAACACTTCTGGTGGGATAACATGAAGAAGGAGATTTCGGAATATATATCAAGGTGCTTGGTATGTTAGAAAGTTAAAGCTGAGCGAGAAAAGTCCAAGGGTATGATGCAGCCATTGCCTATACCCATCTGGAAATGGGAAAATGTTACTATGGAATTTTCCACAGGTCTCCCGAAGACATCAAAGGGAAATAATGTGATATGGGTTGTGGTTGACCGACTCACCAAGACTGTCCATTTTATCACTATTCGGGAAGATATCTCACTTGATCAACTTGCAAGGATATATGTGAAGGAAGTGGTGAGACCGCACGGTGTTCCACTATCAATTATGTCTGACCGTGATCCAAGGTTCACATCTAAATTCGGGAGGAGCCTTCAACATGCTTTGAGTACTGAATTAAATTTCAGCACGGCCTATCACCCCCAAACCGATGGACAATCTGAAAGGATTATTCAGACGCTTGAAGATATACTAAGAGCCTGCTCTCTTGAATTCAAAGGTGGTTGTGATCAGCATCTTTCATTGGTTGAGTTCTCATACAACAATACCTTCCACTCAAGTATTAAGATGGCTCTGTATGAAGCTCTTTATGGGAAGCGATGTAAAAATCCAACCTGTTGGGATGAAGTCGGAGAAAGAAAGCTACTTGGGGCCGATCTTGGTCAAGAGATGACCGAGAAGGTTAAAGTAATCCAGAAACACATCAATGCTACTCAAAGTCGGAAAAAGTGTTATGCTGACAACCGTCGAAAGGACTTGGAGTTCGACGTTGGAGATAAAGTCTTCCTTCTAATATCTCCATGGAAGAGAGTCATGCGATTCAGGAAGAAAGGGAAGCTAAGCCCAAGGTACATTAGCCCCTTTGAGATCCTTGACCGCATAGGATCTGTGGCCTATCGTCTTGCACTTCCACCGAATATGGCTCAAGTTCATGATGTGTTTCATGTATCACTACTGAGGAAGTACATACCAGACCCCTCACATGTACTAAAATCAGAGGTGGTGCAGCTGTAATTTGATCTGACCTATGAGGAGCAGCCCGTAAAGATTCTAGACCGAAGTGATAAGGTTCTATGCAACAAGACAACCCATCTTGTCAAAGTGTTGTGGAGGAACCATAAGTTTGAGGAAGCAACTTGGGAACCAGAATAGGAAATGAAGGAGAAGTACCCTCAACTTTTTGTGTAAAGTGAAATTTCATGGGCGAAATTTCTTAAGGGGGGAAGAATGTGATGAACCAAAGATTTCAATGAAAATTACCTTCTTATATTTATGTCATAAAATAACATGAAAACACAAAATAATGAACTACTAAGTGATAAGTGACCTTTAAACATAATTTTTTCACTCCTATGTTTTGAATTTTGAAAATTTGACATACACGGTTGTGTTCAAGATGATTTTTGGAGTCTAATGAAACAAAAATAATTTTTGGTGTATAGTAACGTAAACTTAGGAATAGTAACATACTCTTATGAATAGTAATATGACACTTATTAATAGTAAATCATCCAATATAAGAGTAACATTACCTATGAATAATTAAATAAAATTTAGACATCTTAGAAAGTGACAATTTGACCTTAGTAAATGTTTTGGTAATTTGTAAGTCATAAATAATTAATTATAATTAATTAATTAATTTAAAAGAATATTTATTTCCCTAAAATGTATTGAATCAATGTCTTATTGTTTTTAGATGATTTTATAAGTCCCTGCATAATTTTTGAAAGCACTATAAATTAGTTTTAATCTTAAAAATTGGGTTTTTAAGTAAATTATGATTTTAATTAAATATTAAATTAATAATATATAGAAAATTATTTTTTAAAAATGGACTTCATTTTTGGATTCTACACGTCAATAAATGGTTTGGGTAAATTTTTGGGATTTTTCTGAGATACTTGAATCTTTGATGAATAGTAGAATCCGATAATTCACTATAAATGCTAAATAATGTATTAATTGAGTCATCGATGATGTTCTGCTGATGTAATCCCACTTGGTTCAGGATTAAATTATAAAATTACTATTCTTGGTCATTCAAGACTCACTATTTATTTTCTTTAGGGGAAATAATAAACTAATGAATTTTATATTAAGGAAACCCCTCTCCCCTCCACTATAAAAGTCACGCTTCACTCTCTCATTTCCTGACACCTCTCATGCTCCAAGCCTTCTCTAAACTCTGCCCAAATATCTTAACTATCCCCTCCCCCACTTCCAAAACTTTCTGGTCTCATCAAAATACCAAGACTAGTTTCCTTAAGAAGGATCTCAAGAGGAAGATTCAAGAGGTAATTTCCCTCCCTCTTCTCCTTTAATTTCCTTTTAAGTTCAAGTTCCTTTCTAGATATCTCCCCACCTACATTCATCCAAATAGTTTTTTAACTCTATTATTATACATATAATATAATTTTATGGTTCTAATGGGATATTATATCACCCCACACCCTTTCTTTCTTCCTTTTATTTTATTAAACAGAACGTTGTTAATGAGGTGTTAATTTATCACCTTCAAAAACGACATGCTCTCTTATTCCATTTCTACCTTCAGATCTGGTCATGAAACCATTTTTATGGTTGAACCAGAATATGTTATATTTATTATTTTCTATTTTATGTTCTGGAAATAACATATGGCCATATTACTAAGTGAAAAGTTAAAACAAGTTCGTTGTGATCCAAAAACCGCTCAAATTAACCCAAATAATCATCATTTAATTCTTATCTAATGATTCGCCCACATGGATCTAATATAATTCATTATAAAACAATTCAAGATCCTAAAATATCACTAACATAATGTAATATCATTTCTGGATGTTTATCCATGTTCTACCCAAACATCAATTTATGAATACAAGTGAACCACCCAAGAAAAACCATAAAAATGAACATCCCCGAACAATGTATTTAAACTCTATAAGTCATCCAAAGGAACATAATATGATGTAATGAAACCCAAATTAACCCTATTAATGTACACATGGTTCTATATTTATAATAAATGAATATAATTTCATTATACATGACATTAAAGAGAAGGAAGCATTCAGGTATAAGGTAAGAGGAAATTCTCAAACCCAACTTTCATCCTTTGGGGTTCTCCCTCTTTCACTCCATTTTTTATATGGTTACTCCTAAAAGATCATTTCTTCATCATTGATTTTAATTTTATAGGATATACATGTTTTTCACTGGTTTTTATGTCCAAAAAAATGTTTTCCAAAAGAACTCTTCTTTTAAGAACGCCCCTTTTACTTCTCACTCAAAGTGGACGGTTCTTGTAACATGTATGTTGTTCCCTCATTCATTTGGGAACCCAAAGTTTATGAATGTGTTCTTATGAGATGAAACCCATTACTTTTCATGGGTTAGTTATGTTCATTTATTTTATATGTTCATTGTGGCATGCATGATAAATGATAATGTTATGATGTGATGGGTGCACCCGGAATTATATAGCATAATATGAATGTTTAAATGTGACAGGTGCGCCCAGAATTATACAGCGCTCCAATGCATTGGGTAAAGTGATAAATCTCATGAGTAAATGTGAAATGATTTTTGAAAAAGATACTAACTTGGTTCAAAAGTATGTTTCGTAGTTAACCACTATGACATGATGTTTCATTTTATGGATTTCCACATTTCAAGTCTATTATTTATGCTCCTCTAATGTTCATGATATTTTGCCTATATTATGATTATGTTCACCCCATGATATATTGTTCTTATCTATCCTCTTACTGGGCTTCTATCTCACCCCTTTTGATGTATATCCTGATTTGGATACATGTACTAAGGAGAGGACAAGTTCCAATAAGAATCTATAGAAGAAGAAATTAAATGAATGTTTATGCTTGATGTTGTATTTGTTATGTATGGTCCTAGTTTTCCCAAGACACTAAACCTTTGGATCCTCTATGTGTAATAATATTATGTTGTTTATCTTTGAAATGATGTAATAGTATTGTAACAAAGGTTTGGGACGCTATAGACATGGAATAAATCGTTCTCAAATCTTAAAAGAACTATAAGACCTAGATTATTGAAAATGGCTTCTCATCCCACATGATAGAAAATGATAATTTTTGGAAAATTTTATGAAGGGGTTTATGTAATAGTGATATTTGGAAATGATTTTTACTTAAAAATGAAAGTGGAAGTAAAAAATTGGAAAATTATGTGACAATGAAAACATAGGTATTCTATATGGATGGATTGTTTCAAAATATCCTCAGTTAGAGTATAATCTATGACTCAGCACTGGAAGTGACATTTAATTAAAGGGGGCGCACCATTAAAGGGAAGACACATAATTTTATCATGAAAGGTTGTAGAGAAAATGGTAATTTGTACCCAATAGATAGTAAATAAAACACTTGTTTCTTAATAATTAAAGAATAAAACAATATATGTAACTAGAGGTTGGGTCACATTAATCAACAAAGAATGGAAAACATATCAAAGCTAATGTTTTTTGGTGACATTCCTAGTATAAACCAGGATATATAAAAGACATGTGACGCCTATAGGTGAGGAAATAAGGTCCAAAATTATTTTTAGTTAAGGAACAAAAGCGAATGGAATTTTTTTGATCTTGTACACCCAAATTTGTGAGGTCTAATAAATGACACTAGAACAAATCCATAGTGATAGTTCATTATTTTTATTAATGATTATAATTTAGTGGAATGTGTGACTTTTATTCAGTGCAACCCGTAAGTGAATTAATACATGAAAATATATCTCCAAATAATTAAGAATAAAACTGGTCGAACAATCAAGATAATTTGATTTTAAATTTGAATAGAATTAACATACATTGAATTTGAAAGTATCCTTGAAAAAAATGGGATAAACCATGAGGATTGTCCTATGATAAAACATAAAAAAATTTATCATTGAACACATAAATCAAAAAGGAAATAATATGTCTATAAATATTCAGATTGAGAGTTGTGTTTCTCATGCTAGAAAGAAGTTGTCAAATTTATTGTTTACACTCAAAATTGAACAGGGATATTTATAAAGGAGAGAAGGATACCATATGATATAAAAAATAGAATAAATACTTTATTAAATAATTTCTTTTGATTTTTGGATGTAATTTTTTTCATAAAAAAAGGAAATCAAGTAAATTATGGTGATGCTAGAGATGAGTGAACGTCCCTTGGATACTCAATGAAGTGTAAAGAATAAAAATGATAAAATAGTCATCTTAGAACGATTTTATAAATAATTAATGTCAATATAATTGAGGATAAAACTATGAATAATTAAAGGATCTCATATATTGATATGGCTAAAAGTTAATAAGCAATTGGAAAAGGGTAAGATTCAAATATAGAAGTTGTGGAAGGACTTTCCAATATTCAAGGCCTAAAAATGATGAGGATTCAAAAGTTTAATTAGAAGAGGAAAACATTTCAAAGGAAACCTCTATTAGTACTTACCAAGAGAAATAGAAGAGGAGATGTTGATAAATACCACATAATTGGGCATTGAACTACACCTACACAGATAACGATAATGGGGAATGAAGCACATTTCGCTCTCCTATTAATTTTTTAACCAACCTCATTTGAAGAATTAGTGAAGTATAAATCATGGGTTAGGACTGTTAATTGGGAACTATATCAAATTGACAAAAAATAGCATTGGTATATTATCAAGAGACCATGAAATCACAATGTGATTGGAAAAAAGTGGATCTTTAAAAACAAATTTGATGAGTTAGGAAAAGTGATCATAAAAAAGGAATGCTTGGTTTTTGAAGGATATTCATAGATATAAGGCATATATGTTGAAGAAACATTTTCTCTATTAGATTTATTAGAGTTGATCAGGTTCTTTCTTTCCATGGAAATTCAAAGATGGGGAAAATATGATTTGATGGATGTCAAAATTTCATTTTTCAATGGTCTTATAAAAGAAAAAGTCTAATTTGAAAAATCAGTTGGATTTATGATTGGAAATTATTAGATAAAGGTTTCTAGACTAAATAAGTATTTTTATGGTCTAAAAAAGGAACCATGACTCAGGTATTATTAACGGGATGTTTATCTGAAGAATCTAAAATTTAAAAAGTCATATGTGGGTCATAATCTCTATGTGAATAATTATCAAGGAGAATAGTTTTTGGTGATTATGTATTTGGATGATACTATATTTGGTGGAATCAAGTATAGATTAGTGGAAGAAGTTTTTAATCACATGAAATCATATTTTGAAATGTCCATGTTTGGTGAAATCACATTCTTTTTGGGACTGCAGTTGATTCAAAAGAAGGAATACAAATTCATTTCTTAGAAAATTTATAAGATATGTTTTCTAAATAAATTCCAAATGCAAGACTCCAAACTAATTTCGACTCTGATTGTGGTTGGTAAAACACCTATAAATCATAAGGATTGGAAAACTATGGATCCCACCATGTATAGTGGGGTCATTCGAAGATTATTATACTTTACTACAACATGGAAATATATCATATTTGTAACATATTTAGTGTCCCTTTTACAAAATAATATGAAGGAGGGTCATTTTTCAGAAATTAAAATAATCAAGAGATATATTCACGGTACAGTAAATATTGTATTATACTTTTTGGCATGAAGAGATAATGACTTATCAGTATTTTCTGATATTGAATAGGTTATAGATGTGGTTGATCGAAAGTCCCTAAGTGGGGGTGAATTATTTATTAGAAAACAATGTGCAAGATGGTTGAGTAAGAAACAAGATATTTCTTCTCTTAGTACAATTGAAATTGAGTACATATCAATGGAAAAGCTATGCACTCAACTATTATGGATGAAATAGAAACTGACTTATTGTGATGATGTGGTGAAATATCCAATGGTGGTTCACTATATCAACAAGATTTTTATTGATCTTATGAAAAATCTTATTCAATACTCTAATACTAAACCTATAGGGAATAGATATCACTTCATCATAAAAAGTTGAACAAGGTGTGATTAAAATGGAGCATGTTAGAACTAATGATCAAGTGCCTTACATCCTTACTAATACCTTGGTAGAACCAATGTTTGTGAAACATAATTTGAACCACAGGTTCCATCCACCTTCCATTAATGGAGAAGATTACATTTTATCACCTCTCTACATGTTTGTTAACTTTTTTAATTAGTTTTTGGATGTGGTATAGGTCTATGGGGGAGATATAATCTAGGAGGATTTTTTTTTTTCATTATAAGGTCCTAATATAAGTTCTTTAGGTTTATTTCCAAAAGGTAGAATGAAATTAAATGAATTTCAAGATATGTGGATAGGTTATTAGTTTCTCAATGCATGGTATTATATTTTAACACTCTTATTTTCTATACCTCAAGGCATGAGAATCTATTTTTCAACTCTTGTTTTCTACACTGATATTTGATCATGTAGACTTAAAGTGAGGGATGAGTCATTTCACACCAATCAGGTCTTTGATCATGGTGGTTGATTTATTGAATTTACTATAGATTTCCAAAAAACCCAAAGGGGATATTGTAAGAACAAAGGATTTTTAAAGATGGAAGTAGACTATATTTTTTAATTTTTAAATCCAAAATTAGTTAAACTATGAGTTCTCAAGCCACATGATCTTATGGTGAATGTGGATATAGTGCTGAAGGTCATCTCACTTCCAAGTGTTGTCCAATTTTTTTGATCTCAAACTCTGAAGGAAGGGGTGAGCTTCATGCCGCATGTATTTCCAGGACTGACACTTTATAAATATGGAAAATTCATAAATTTTACAATGATAGGAGTTTCATGAAGATATAGATATTTATGAAGGAATCTAGTGTTTCTAAGGTTTGAAGGTTTCTGAAAGAGGTATCCTGAAGAATGGACGAGGCATGATGGGAATAAAATATTCAATGCAACTATAAGAAGTTTTATAGATATAATAATTTCACTATCATTTTGTGAAGAAAAGGAGAATCATGAACAAGAATTTAGGGGTTTTTAAAACATTCATGGTGATATTTAAAGATTAAAAAATATTAATTATCTAGAAATATGATGTTTCTCATTATTTGAGTCAAGTAGAGAATTTTTAAAATTGGTGAATGGATCTTATTTCAAGAAGATATTACAAGAAAGTAATTTTTTAGTAATTAAGAACACTTCAAGAGTAAAAGAATCATAAAAAGGATGGTTAAGAAGTAATTTAAACTTAAGTATTTTAGAAAATTGAGTTTCATGAAGACTAAGAGTTTCATGATTATTAGGAGTTCTATAAAGCATGTGATCATCATGAAGTCTATGAGTACTATAAAGGATGAGTGCATCCAAAAGGCTTGAAGATTCACGAAACTATATAGGTTCAAGAAGGTTTAACATGTTTGAAATAAATAGAGTTTTTTTTTCAGGGATGGAGTTTCATAGTAAGTACTTACATGAACATACAGTTTGAGTAAACAATATACTTTAACTACATCAATTCGAGACTATGGTGCAAGAAGAGTCTCATGTTAATCTGGGAAAAAGACTTATGTGCCTGATTTACTGATGTGGCCTTCACGTTTATAAACTGAGTAAGTCTTCACCCAAGTTGGTTATAAAGGGGGAGTTGATATAAGATATCAAGGGGAGGCATTGTGTTATCGTGAAAAATCTTGTAAAGTCTATGATATTTGAACATAGTTACTATGTCTAATGTTTTGTAATCCATAACATCTAGTAAAGCTTGTTGGATTTAGGTATGACCGAAACTATACTAGAACAAGCTCCTCATAATATCCCTTAGTAGTGAACTATGTAAAACTATTATGTAGTGTTTCTATTTCTTCATATGGATGTTTAATTTTGACACAATTCCATTATATAGTTTTATCAAATTCCTATCAACATGAGGACAATATCTGTCTCATTGAAAGAAAAAGTTGACACCTAAATTCACCCCTCCCCTATTAGGATGTTATAGGGTCTTAATGTATCCAAAGTTATAGTAATAAATCCATACATAGTTTTTTTAATTTATTATCTACATTAATCTATATCATACATATAGGAGTGATTATTTATAATTATGGGAGTTTTTTTCCAATGAACTCTTACACGGATCTAGATATCATATAAGAGAGTTACACTATATAAGGTAGATCATTTTAAGTAGTTAAGAGTATTTCAATAATGGTCATATTTTTTGAATTTTAACATCGTGTGACAAGGATTAAATTTCTTTTGATTATGAACAAAAGTTGTGATGTCCCGTATTTTTTGTACCAGGTTGAAATTTTTTCTGTAGAAGTATAAACTTTTAATTTGGTGGATGGGAAGTTTTGTAAACTAGGATTCAGAATAAAATTTCAATATATGGAACACTTAAATGTGTTTTTTGATATTGTTCAAGGCCTAAGATGTTCCTTGGGTGTTCAATATAGTTTCAAAAATTTTGGAACCCGAAACCTCAAATCTGGAGAAAGCCGATAGGGGAATAGATTTTTCTGAAACTGTGCAGCCCACCAGAAGAAACCATGTTGTAGATCTAGTGGAGATGGAGGTATTTAATAGTTTGGTCTAGCCATCTAGGAGTATCCCCACAGCCATGTAGGTGTTGCATATATATTGACAGAGGTCTTTTGAATAGGCTACACACAGTTAGTCAAAAAGTTTGGCCATACCATGTGAGGGGGTTCCTTATGTAGTGGCTTAATAATAATTGGAACATGGTTTGGCCAATTGTTCTACCAAACCATACACCACATTAAATGGGTTGACATTTCCATTTTTACCCTAAAACCATATATATTCTATATACCCTCTATCCTTATCCTCCTCCATGTGTATTAGTCCAACAAGGGTTCCTCCTCCTCTCCTCATATTCTGGGGGAGATATCTCATATACGGTGACTGATTTGACCACTGTAAGTTGAATTTAATATACCTAGATATGTTTATGACTCATCATTCCTCCATTATCCATTTATCTTCTCACCTTATGTGTTATTTTGTTTTGATCTAATTCTCGTTATTTTCCAAATGTTTTTCTATTTCTTTGATTTCTCACAAATCAGATCATTTCAAGACACGATATTGGACATGTGGATCTTCTTTTGCATAAGTTAGATTGTATATATCTTTTTCCATCAATTTCTCTACATTTATAATTTATAATTTCGTGTTTCATTTCATTATATCTACGTGAAGCCTTTAAAATGTGTGACACTTGATGTCGAACATAATTCCTTAATTCTAGTGGTCTTGTATATGAAATTGTAACAATTAAAGTTTATGGACCTTGAGATGTAGCCTCACTATTAGGGTTAGTACCATTAATTCCTTTTAATTAATTAATTTATTTATAATAAAACCACTCATTGAGGTGTTTTTTCTTATAAAAATGAAAATAGAGAAATTAACTAGAATGTGCGAGGATGTGACACTACACTATGTCACCCCTTAGAAACCTAGTCGTATTCTAATTGCTTATGGCCTATTTATTATGGAATAAAATTGATGATTCTGTATAGAATGCATGTTTTCATGTAATGTCTTATATAATTTCATGTGTGGTGTAATTTACCAGGGCATTCCACCTGGCCTTAATACATTTGACCAACACTTAGTATTATGTGATAGTGGAATCGACCACTTAATAAAGTAGTTGAAATTTTAATGGGCACAACCCTATTTTAGTTACCTTGTAATGGGTTATGGAATGATTAAGTACATGGCCTATCTTTCCTTACTTGAATTGGTAAAGGTTATTGGCCCCCTTAAAGTATGTGACTAGAGATAAGGCATGTTTACGAACATGGACTTATCACTTGATAATTTAAATGATTAAATAAATTTTGATACACCTTGATCAATACTTGGGTTCCATTTATTGAAATCTGTGAGTGGGATCATAGGATCCTAGAGAAAATATATAACTTGGGAGATACTTGGGTATCCATTTATGTGAAACTAAGGATGGGATCTTAGGTTACTTGAGTTATGATGTGTTGTGAGTGATACATGGTATTCCATGGATAGGCTCACTGTGTGCTTTTACAACCTCTACATGAGAGATATTAATTACCTATGGGAGACACTATATAAGGTCTTGGTTTCTAGATGGTTGTACCAGGACATGAGTGATACTTGGTCCCTTATGTACTAGGGATGGGCTCAGAGGGTTTCGCCTTCACTATATATCGAGAGTGATACCTGCGATTCTATTTATGGGTCGACTTGAATGGAATCATATGGTATTGGGAGGTTATAGTTTCCCTGTAGTGACACATTGGATTCTTTTTTGGATCATCTTGGATGGGCTCGGGCTGATTCTTATTAACTCCATTGATGACTATTATATTAAAAATTAATAATGCATAAATGTTATCTAGGGAAGTTTCTCTCAAGAAAAATCATTGGCATAGGGTCCAGTCCAGCTAATGATACTTGTTTTATGATGACTTATTATTAAACCCATATTATATTTTCATAAGCTTCCTTCCTTTCATACATACCCATCTTAGACCAAATCTCTTAGTGTTGGTCAGGTATCCCATGAAAAACCCCGATTGATGTATTTATTTATTTTTCACCTTTTATTTATTATATTCCTAAAAAAAACTATATTATATATTCAAACACTATATCATTCTTTAGAGACATTTTTTGGTGCCCTATTAAGTATATATCACACCCTCCTCAAGTCTTTATTGCACTTGGGTATCCTAGAAGACCTCATGTTCACAGTTCTATGGAATATTTCTTGTGATGTGACTTGTTCATGGGTGTTAGGTGCATAAGGATGGTTTGTTACTCAGAATTCTCATGGAGTTACCCATTGGTATTTTTTTAATTTTTATAAGTGTTAATTTATTTTACATTATTGTGGTTTTCACTTCTACTGCTTTAGATATGTTGTTATATGAACATTCTTGCATGGTTATATGTATTTATAAATGTCCATTATTAACATTTATTATATTTACCTTCTGATTATCTATATTTTATTTATACTAATTCCATTTTCTAATGATTTATATATATTATACCATTTTTCTACTCTGTTCATTTTGGTATAGTATCCCCACCATACCACCATTGGATTCTTGCTACTAGTTGGTAGCCTCTAACATATGGGTAGGTGTTCTTGAGGCCACGTGGTGATCGGTCCAGTAAATAATTTGATATCCATTCAGGTCGGGATGTCACAAAGTTGTGTCATAGTTTTTTTCCTTTGTCTTAATATTTTGTTTCGATAGACATCATACTAGGAATGTGATGGTGTTTGGTTAATATCCATGTCAATGAGTGATCAACCCACGTACAAGGAAATGTACAATGGTCGGGGATGGTATTCTTATTTATGTTGTTAATTATTATTGTTGATTTTGATTTTACCTTGAGTTATTGGTGTAAAAATGCTACATAATGAATTATAAGATTTATATAATTTTACCCTTTTCCAGGAATATAAAGGATGTCACATTACATGCATCATTATAGGCACATAGAGATTCAAATTCCTTGAATATGTCATTCGATGTAGAGTTCATTTCTAAGATATTTTAGATTTGATGATGTTCATTTTTTGTTTTAGTAGTATGTTTATTTTGGACACCATTTTTTAGTGATTATATAGCATTCTTTTTTGTATTCCAGGCATTGTGATTTATTTAGAACGTTTATCTTCTCGCCATAATTAGGTAATTAATTGTCATGCTACCTGATTATTTAGAAAGCATAACTTATTACCATGTTTAGGAGATAAATTAATATGCATTGCCTTTATATTCTAGGATTTTTGGCTTATTCATCATGTTTACTTTTATTCACTTCTTACGATATAATTCCTTGTTGTAATTTAAGTGAAAAGGTTGGTTAAATACAATTTCAGAGTCAATATAAGTGTTATTTTCAAACATAGAATGATGGTAGAATTCTATTTTACAAACCAATCATGACATATTTGATCCATAAACCATTGGTTTCATTGGGTGGAACATTTTGGTTGAGATTACATGGGAGCCAATTTTTGATTTATAAAGTATATGGGTACTTATTAAATTTGGTTGGGTAACCCAAATAATAAAATCATTATATATATAAATTTAAAAATACCAAGAGATTGTTATAAATTTAAAGGATGTTTAATTCTAACTGTTACATTAATTGGTTTCTTATATTAGTAATTGTAACTCTATTAATTAGGAATGTCAAATTTTATGACTAAATTTTTAATTTTACAACAAGATAAAATTAGGATAGTTGGCCCGTGTTTCATATGAGATAACCCATTAAGGGTATTTTTAGATTTGTTGTCTACTAAATTGATGAGTCCCTAGTAGGTTTCCTTTCTTTTGAACTTCCTTAGTAACTATCCCCAATGTGGTATGTTTATTATATATATATATATATATATATATGAATGGTTATTTAATGTTTTTTTAGTTACCTATGTTGATTCACATATAGAAGTATGGTGGAATCCTATTTGACCAGTCCCCTTTCTAATTTATAAGGAACATGTTATCTTATTTGAGATTTATTATCATTAAGACCTTAGTTACTTAAAATGTTTATTACAACCTAAATTATTTGTTTCTATAGATTGGAATTGAAATTTTATTTAACTAAGCCTAGTCACAAGAACCTTACAAATAAATGAAATAGATAAAAATAGATTTATAATATGAAATTCATAAATATGACTTGATGTTATTTACCAATGTTTAGAAGTAAGTTTTATAAAACAAGCTTGTGCCTTGTGGAATTAGTTAAATAAAGTACCAAGTAGTTTACCTTATGACTAATTCCTATTATACTTTACAAACTAAACCATGAAATGGTTAAATAAAAAAAATGAGAATTTGTGTGAATCCTTAAATAAAACCTTAAGTGGGTGTTCCTATATTTTCCACTCTTGTAATGGTAGTTAAGAATTCGTGATAAAGCCTTAGAATGAGAATATGAACTTTACATGTTGGCTTATTTTGACATAAATGTTCGTAAGTAGATCTTAGTGACATTTTCTTGGCATAACCTAGTGGTAGGGATGACACTTACTACTTTTGGAAGAGGCTCACCCCAGATAGATGGTGCCCTTATAAAGCTAAAAACCTTATTATGTGCTTGTAAACCTTTTTAGGAAGTGGTATTGTTTGGGTGACAAAGTACCACATAAGTCTCTTAGTTTCTAAAATGACATCTTTTTCTATATTGGTGGTCATTGGTAGTTTATCCATTATTATAGGAATGAGAATCATGTAATGATTGGTTTCATTGGGATAGATATTCTTGGGGCACGATCAACCTCTTAATATGTTAGGAGACCTCTTTTACTCATCTGGTGAATGACTTGGTACATCTTCATCTGGATTACAGTCATATGGGATAATACGACTCTAGGATAATTCCCTTTTGGGACACATACTACAGGATTCATTGGGATGATAAGCATATGGATAGTGTCAAATTATGTACCATTGTCCAAATAAATATTAGGGTATCATGCATTGATACCCACGACACCAGTCATGTTAAAAAATGGTGGGATGAACCATTTGAGTTTGGTGGTAATAATTTGAACCTTGATATGATATTCTTGGATCATATTTCATCTCTAAGATATATTGAACTAGGTTTTAAAAGATAAATGACTCTTACTAATGCTCGGGATGATGTTGTTAAAGGATCGGGTTTCATGACACCACCAGCCATGTTGTTTTAGATTTTATGCCTGAGGTTATAGAATGCTTGGACATAACAAGGGGGAGTTTCATGAATGAGTCAAAAGTAAATATATCCTAGTGTAATTTTAAGAGGATATTTTTCTTCTCTTTCAAATGGGAACCTATAAAAGATGTGTTTTCCTTGTTTAAAACACCCTGTTAGGGGTTGAATGAGAGTGTGTCATAGGATGAGTTCCCTATTTTAGTGAATTCCATTAAAAGGAAACCCCTAAGGTGGGGACTATAACATCAATAAAAGAGAAGTTTGTACCTACAAGTATAAGGAATGTAACCAATTTGGGCAATTTTAAAATTGTCAATAATTCTTCTAAATACCCAAGGGGGTGGTAATATTTCAAATGTGTCGGTGATTGCGAGATAATATGATAATGATGTGATGGTTTGTTTACAAAACCGTTCAAAACAGAATTAGTCAAGGATGGACTTCATCGGTTGTGCTAGACCGATCACAAAATGACTTAGGTCATCATGTCATATTGATATTTTAGTAATAATGCATCGGTAGTAAAAGATGAGTATCTTCCCAACAAATCATCCAGTGATGGTTTGATTGTCCTTCCTTTGTGTAGTCAGAGAAATTCTATTTTAATTCATTGAGAACTCTTTTCCTTTGATGTATCAAGAGTATATTTGGTAATTTTTTGAAATCTTGTTTACCCTCTTTGTGTACTTGTGGTTTAGTAACGATCATTCCCCCTTGTCTTTACATTGTTCAAGGTACACTAATAGAGTGTCAGTTACACACTAAGCTAATAACATAAAATTCTCTTCTGTTTTGAAAAAGACTTCAGGGGAGTTATACTAAAGAATCATTGTTCTATATGGAGGAATAGAGGTTCATGATAGATACATGGGTTCTCAAGTTGGAATTCCTTGTATAAAATCATAGACACCATCCATCTCTTTAATGTGTCTATCGTTGGGCTGAGTTAATGTTCTTTATATGTGAAATCCTCAACTGTGTACTGGAATCTCATCTATAAATGATTGAGTATGGAATTCCTTGGATGATATCCTTGAACTCTAGTTGATGATTATGAGGTTACTCATACTTTATTTAGGCTTGGATGAGATGTTTAATGGGTGAGAATCAAAGTGTGTTGGACCAATTATACACCTACATTTGTGATAAGTCATGACAACACATGTGAATGTTGGATGGAGACGTCACTAAAAGTCCGGTAACAGATTTAATGAGTATGCTTGAATCAAGATCATGATCCTTGGATAAAAGGCATCAGGGTTGTGTTTCATGCATTATCCACAATATGTGAGCACTTCTAGGATAGTCAGTCGGTAGTGGAACTACTTTCATTCCTTCTTTTCATTGAATGAGGTCAATGTGGAACCTCTTTAGGAATATTATTGTGATAAGGAAACTATAGTGAATGGTTGGATGAGAATTTTCATGAAAATTTGGCTTGACTAGACTAATTATGGTTGATTGGGAGTTAACATTTCATTCAAGATAAGAATAATTTCCCGAGTATCGTTAGGATGCTACGAGCATGATTAAATAGACAATTATAATAGTGTAGCCACTGTGAATAGTAATAGGATTTTAAATTCTAGATTCTATAGTGGAGAGATCTATATTCCATATCTTAAATAGATGATTACCTAATAATGTCTCCTTATAGATGGGCTTGGGTAAGTGTCATCTCCATGCTTTTTTCTGAATTCAAGCATTGACTTAGGTTTTTGCGGCTTGTGCACCATATTCTTAATCAATTCATAAAGGTGTGTGAGTTGTATTGAAAATAAACATAGCCTTTTAGAAAAAAATCATGACCTGAGTAGGATGGGTTTATTTTCCCCAAGTCTTCACACGGATGATAAGTTTTAATTTGAGGAGGTTGTAACATCTTGTGTTTTGGTTTGGGTTGCAATTTTTTTCAAAGAAGATTAAATTTTCCATTTGGTGGATGAGATATTTTATAAACTAGACATTGTAATAAAATTATAACAGTCTTAACACTAAATTATATTTTTCTAGACAATTTTAAGGCTCAAGAAGTTACTCAGGTGTTCCATAATGTTTCTGATTTTTTGGACCCCGAAACCTCAAAATCTATAGAAGGATGGCAGGGGTTCATGGTTCTTCTGAAAACTAGTGGCCCTCTATAAGAAATTGTGTAGTTGATCTTGTGGAGTTGGAGGACTTTCATGGTTTTTTCTATCCATGAGAGAGGGTGTACATGGTCATGTGGATGCCACGTATATATTGACATAGGGATTTTTTATGGGTTATGCTTGATTATCCAAAACGTGCAGCCATCCCATACAAAGGGGTTCCTTGGTAAGTGGCTCAATACATTTTGTGCACGGTTTGGACAACCATGTGGCCAAACCATATTCCTCATTAAATGGGTTTAAATTCCCATCTTCTCCTCTAACATTTTATTTTCCTTCTTCTCTCTATTCTTCTCCTCCTCCATGTGCATCATCCCACCAAGGGTTCCTCCTCCTATCCTCCTAGGAAAGGTGATATCTCTCCCATCCAATATCAGATTTGACCATTGTCTAGTGCATTGAATAGTCCTAGATATGTCTCAAACTACTCCTCCCTCTCTTATTCATTTACCCTCCCATCCTCTATGTTATTTTGGTGTGAGCTAATTCACCATATTTTCATGGTTTTCTTCTATTAGTTGGATTTCACTCAAAATAGATTAATTTAATCCTTTATATTGGACATGTTGACCATAATTGGTTTAAAGTAGGCATTCTAAAGATTTTTTCCTCCATGTATCACCATTTATAATTTACTCCATTGTGTCGCATGTCAGTATATCTATATGATACCTTTAAAATTTGTGATAATTATTTCAAACCTGATTCAGTAATTCTAGTGTTATTTTTTATGAAATTGGCACCGTTGAAGGTTATGGACCTCAAGATGTATCCACCCTTTAAGGGTGCATTCCTTGAATTACTTTTAATTAATTAATTAGTTTCTAATAAAACCCCTCTTTAAGGTTTGTTGTCTTATAAAATGTAAACAGTTTACTTAAATGGGGTGTGTAAGGATGTGACCCTTCTCTAAGTTACTAGTTAGAGACCTAGCCATCTCCTAACTGGTTATAGACAATTTCTTATATAAATAACTTGAATATTTTTTATGGATTTTATATTATCATGGACACTCTTATACAATTCTATTTATGGTGTTATCTGCCATGGATATTTCATTTGGCCTCAATACATTTACCCAACACTTAGTATACCTTGATAGCAGGATGAATAAATTAATGAATTAAATAATATGTTTATGGTTTTATCCCTATTTTAGTGTACTTGTAATGGGTTATGTAATTATTAACTACATATCCTCTCTTTCCTTACTTGAATTTTTAAATGGGCTTATCCCCCTTAAATAAATTGACCAGTGATGTGGAAAGTTAATGAACATGTCTTTATATCTTATTAATTTAAATGATGAAAAAAATAGTGATATGCCTTGAGTGATAATTGTGTTTCATTTACAAAACAAATCAGACAGGATCATAGGTTTTTAATGATAATATGTAACTTGGGTGATACTTGGGTCTCTATTTTTGGGATGCTGAGTATGGGATCATAATTTACTTGAATTTTGATGTTCCATGAGCAACACACGGAATTCCATATATGGGATTTCTGTATAGATGGTCATATTAGGTCATGAGTGATACTTGGTACCCTATGTGAGATATCAGGGATGACCTATGAGGTTTTTTCATTTACTCCACACTAATAGTGACACAAGGGATTCCATTTATGGTTTTCCATATATGGGATCTTATGGTATTGGTAATTTATAATTCCCCTAGAGTGATACATGGGATTCCTTTTTGGATCAGCTTGAATGGTTTCAGGGTTCTTCTTATTAAACTCCAATGATGACTCTTATATTAAAAATTAATAATAAATAGTTGTTATCCAGGTATGCTTCCACCAGGCCAAATCACATGTTTGGGCTCCGATCCATCTCATGATACTTTTTTTATGATGACTTGTTGTTACACCCCTGAGAAACCTGGTTTGATGTATTTATTTACTTATCAACTTGCATTTATTATGTACCTGTTCATTTTTGTATTGTATATTCATGGACTAGATTATGCTTTAGACACTATTGGTGGTGACCTACTAATAATATATCACACATTGATCTGGCCTCTATTTCACTGGGGTACCCAAGAGAACCTCAAGTTCGCATGTCTATGGATTATATCTTGTAACATTCTTTGTACATGGGAGTAAGGATCACAGGTGTGAGATGGTACTCAAGATGTTTGTGGAGTTAGACTTTGGGATTTATTTCATTTTTTTATACTACGCATCTATTGTAATTTATTTCCTTTTATACCTTTACTTATTTAGATGTATATTTTTTTAGACATGCATGCATGATTTTATGTATTTAGAAATGACCATTATTACCATTTATTATATTTACCTTTTGTTCATCTATATTTTATTTATACTTTTTCCATTTTATGATGATTTATATCTCTTATACAACTATGAAAACTTGATCATGCAGGTATGGCCTTTCCACAATACCACCATTGGACCCGCGCTGCATGTCGGAAGCCTCTAGCATGCAGGGAGGCAAGCTTGAGGACATGTGGTGAACATTATGGAAAACGTTTTGACAGTCATTCAATCCATGATGTTAAAAGATGCCTTTCAATTCAACTAGTGAAGAAAATAAACTGAAACTTCTAGGATAACATGATTCATTCTCAATCTGAGAAACAAGAGATTATTAGAATATTTCCTACATCGTACAAGGATTCCTTCTAGTGGAATGTATGAATTGTGTAGTTTATCATGGTATAGAGAAGATGTAGGTTTCATGTAGATTAGGTTCATGCCGAAATGACCATGACTTTGTAGTTTAAAGTCTTGTGCTGAGTACATAAAGGGGTTTGTGGTTTAGAATAATGATGATAGAACTAGGTTGTGAATTTTAACATTTTTCAACTAAAAAAAATTGCATACCATTTAACATCATGTGACCATGATGTGTGAAACAACATGAAATTCATGAAAAGTACTTTTTGAGAAACCTAACATTGGAGAGAGGAATAATATTCTCTTCATCTGTAATTATCAAGGAGTATGATTTATTGGATTATAACTTTGTTATGTCATAATGTCCCTCCAAATACAATTAAATTTTCATAGGCTTCTTCCTTTGAATTATTGTAGTTTTGAGAGCCAACACAAGTTCTCCTTAATGGAATGGGAATATGAAAAATTTCTTATTAAAATCTCATGTGACTTAGTTTTGATAAACTTACAGGTTTTCTAGTGTGTGAAAACTTTTCTAATTGAGTAATTCCATCTAATCCAAATATATCTAAGACTTCTCATCTTCCAATAGATGATTGATGAATGAGTTTCTCAAGCCAATACTTATTTTCTTTTCTACGATCTTATAAATTATCCATGATAGAGTCCTGTTGAAGGCCACTGTCTATCCATTTTCTACTACATGGTAGTGAAACAAATGATTTGACCAAATGTTATATTCTTTATATAGCTTATTCTACTTATAATCATATAAATTAGAATATATTTCTATAAATATTATGTGAGGGGAATTGAATATGAAATGATAAATGTTTTTAAGAAGTTTATTATAGAATTTGTGAAAACTTCTTTGAGAGTTATAGCCTGAACCCACTTGGAGAAGAAATTAGTGGTAGTAAGAATATACTTGAACAGACTAACTATAGTTGGGGGATATAGCCCCATAACATTAATTTCCCAAATGGAAAACGTCCATGAATATTTTATATTGTGTAATAACTCTGGGGGATAATGAATAAATTTAGAATGCATCTAGAACTAATCACACTTTTTGATGAATCTTTTACATTAGAACATTATCAATTGATATAAATACACAATATTTATGATCTGATAAAAGGTTTTGGTTCTTGATTAATGAGATCTATAGGTTCTATAATAGATTAATTTCATGCTATAAAATGTACGTCCTCCTTCAATTCACCTAAAAATTACTCCATCATAGCCTCATTATAAAAGATTTTATGGGAATTTGAGTTATCATAGGGAATGATATTCACCACTCAGAAATAGATCTACTATTCCATAACACTATCTTCTAGAATTAATCTATCTTGGAGGTAATACACTATTGGGAACATCTATCTAGTTTTTTTATCTATTGGTGAGGATATGTTCACTCTTTGGTTCAGGATAATTTTGATTTCATTTCACTTCAATATTATGGTCGATAAATGGAGAGACCACTATGTGATGTTCAATATGGGCCACTATTTAATCTTGGTCCAAGTTGGCTAAGGTTATGGCTACATTAGCCAATGCATCATCATGAGAGTTCTGAGGACGTAGATCATGACTTAACATTGGTTTGAAGGGTAACTCTACCATCTACAGTTATACATAATCAAGAAAAGGGATCAGTTCCTCCTTTTTAAAATTATATTCTTCATTAATTTTCTTAACAACCAACTAGGTTTCACGTTTAGTGATCAGCAAATCCACTAGCATCTATAGGTCCATCTCAAATCTTGTGATAAGGGCTTCATATTTTTCCTCATTGTTAGTGAAACCTTATAAAAATAATAAAAAATATATGAGAACTACCTTATCTAGAGAGAAAAAAAATATCCCTATGCCAAACTAGTTAAGCTTTAGTTCCTCTATTCTTCTTCCCATCATACTTACTAAATCGCCACCAAAGTATATCCCCCATGTTTGATGTGTGTCTTGGATATAAAAAATATCTGTATTGGGGAGCTCTATATTCACTTGGTAACATTATAAATTAATATACACTATTATAAAATCTTTAAATTTCCTTCCTTTAATATCATTTTGCAACATGAACCGGTATCGAACTATTGAAGGATAACCTCCCATCATTCCAAATATCTATTCAACATGGGATTATTGATTTTATTTTAATTGATTCACTAGAGATATCATATGGTCTAAATAATATTGCAAGTTATGCCTCAATTTCTAAACCATGAAGATTAGCGTGAGGTGGTACTTCTCAACTTTTAAATATCGAGTCTTAGAATCATGATTCAACTTTTTTAGATAGTAAAGTCTATTATATTAACCCAAATAATTTTTATGAATGAGGTGTGTACAAATATTTTAATCTAAGGTTTCCATATACAATATGAGTGACATCCCTACTAATGACATCAACAGAACCAATGGGTGAATGATATATTTCTTGAGATTTTTTAGGGCCTCTAGAAAATTATTGTCTCATTAGAAATTTCTCTATTTTTTCATCAATATTTTGAAGGGTGAAGATCATCTAGTGAGTTTGGATACAAATATTCTAATCTAGGTGATTCATCCTTTAAGTCCCCTACCAACTCCTATGGTTATGAGGAGGGGGATATCAAGTATAATCTTGGTCTTCTAAAGGTCTACTCTAATTCCACGATGATGTACCACAAAGCCAATAAATTTCATTGATCTGGCTCCAAAGGTGAAATTCATGGGATTTATCTTTAAGCTGTATTAAAATAATTTATTGATTGTTTTCTCTAAATTAGATAAGTTATCCTAGTGTTAGTGATATTTTACCACAATATAATCTACCGAA
Organism: Viscum album; assembly: GCA_963277665.1. Classification (NCBI taxonomy): domain Eukaryota; kingdom Viridiplantae; phylum Streptophyta; class Magnoliopsida; order Santalales; family Viscaceae; genus Viscum; species Viscum album. The sequence continues at coordinate 1,824,013,345 of OY728150.1, read as the reverse complement.
AATTAAATGATCTTCCCCATAAAGTAATTGAATAAGTGATTCATGAAAGGTTTGTATGTGGTTGAAACATTCATCAAGAAAAAGGGTATTGATTGGTTATATTAATCCCCTTGGGGTTCCCAAAATGTGTTTTCCTCTTCATGTTCAGGGTAAATCATTATATTATTCAAATTGGAATATTTATCCATGAAGGAAAGGGTTTGAAATCTAATAGTCACATAAATAAAATGTTCTATGATTGGAATAGAGAAGTCATCTTTTGGGCAACACCAATTAAGAAACATGAAATGTCAAATATTTTCAATTATTTTACATTAAATTTAAATGTTTCTTATTCCAAAAAAGTGTTATTTTAAGGTCAATTTTCACATTTTAGGGTTTTAATAGCATTTTGAGCTTAACTGAAAAAAATGCCTAATTTTGGATTTTAAATATTTTAATTTACTTATATATTTTGACTATAACATTTTATAAAATAAATTAAATTGTGTAAATTATTTAACACGCATTTTTATAAATTTCATAAAACTGCATAAATATATAAATCTAAATATATTATCCCCAGAATAATCTCACAAGTCAGGCCTCGAAATCTATTCCTATATCTAGCATTTTTTTCTGTGAGCCTATATCTCCGAAATTACAGTCCTAATGGATTTTTAATTAAACATGTAGTAAGGTAAAATAATTCTAAAAACATTCAAAAATATTTCATTAGTTTATTATACCTATACTAATCCCATAAATTGCTGGTAAAATCGGACATGTTGAATATGAAGAGTCATCCAGTTTAGATTACAGTTACGGAGTAAATTTACTATAACTCTCACCAAAGATTTCCTATCAATTTGAAATTTCGTGAGTTGATATAGGAGAAAAAGGGTAATAAATTATAATAAGAAACATTTACCAAATTCATCCACTACATATGTATCCCATGCATAAACTCTATGAGTATGATTTTAGAGCCAAAATATTTCACTCCTCTTCCTATAAATTTGTAATTTCAAAACCGTTCAAGGGATTGGCCGCTTCACGAAATATTTGGACAAAGTTATTATGTAGTTTAGTATCATATATTATTTTATTTTCATTGTGTAATTTCATTTCATTTTTTATTTTAGTTTTTTACTCCCTCTCTAATTATATCTCTCTTTTGTTTTCACTCCCGATTTTCTTCATCACTGTGAACCCTTATTCACATGATCGATAGTAAATAACTTGAGGATGTTCTCCAGGGATTAATCTAGTGATGAACCCAATTATTTTAACATTAATATTTATTATTTATTATTTTGTTATAGTTGGTCCAAGGGGGTCTTAGTGGTCATGGTGCCTTCGTGTCTTCACCTTCCACCTGAGGTTTAGGTTTTGATTATGCAATATTTTCCCTTAACCAAGGAGGTGGATGTATGATGTTGTCGATATAGTGAAATTTATATTCAAAGCCATTGGAATAATACTATGTTCCCATATATGATGAATGTGTTCATTAAATAAACTTGAAACTTATAATAATACTATGATGGTTTAATCTTTTTGATTCTCTCAAGATTCTATCCTTTATTTATAACTTTATTCTCTTTGTCTTTATTGTGTTTAAATTGTATCTACAAGTTCAATTTTAAAATTTCATTCTCAATTAAAAAACCTCAATTTATTTTATTTATATTTCATTAATTAAAAAATATAAAAATAGAAAGTTCATTAGAATTAGTGAGTTCTTGACCGCAAGAACTCCTCAAGAGAATGACCTAGGTCAACCCTTACACTACACCTACCTAAAATCATAAGTAATTTGAGAGCACACATGTAAATGATTAATAAAATTGGATCCATTTCTGGGGATCCAAGTGGTCTTCAATCACTATTTTTATTGACATTTTTTAAATTACTTTCTTTGATTTAATTTAAAAAACAGCTTTGTTCATGATGTTTATCAATTAAAATTATTCTGCATAAACTGAACAATCTCAGGTGAAGGAAGAAGTTAAAAAATATCTTGAATCCCAGTTGGAAAGGATTAGTGACATAATTTAAAACTCATATTTACAAATATAATGGATATCTGAAAATTTATAGTTATCCTATGAGTAGTATATGGAACTTGAAACAGAAACCAAATGAATGGTGGAAGATATTTTACCAAGAATTTTTTTATGATAAAGTACCTAAGGGGTTGAGAAGGAGCTAATAAAGGAATTAATAACATCATCCCATACTCAAACATTACTCGAGATGGTATTTTAAGAAAATATTAAATCTAATTCACTTATGGGAGATCAATATTTTTTGGATCAGTCCTCGAATCGCTTTGTTGAAAATAACATGAAACATGATCATCTCATCCTCTATAATGAAAAATAAGCACCTCTCTACCCCTATATTTATTTGAAAGATGATAATGAAGATGTACCTATTGATGTTGAGTTTCCAATGGTCCTTTCAAGAATATAAATTTCCAAGATAACTCACTTTACAGTTAATATTTATTTATTAATTCTTCATGTTTAAATCTTATTCAATCTAAATTGTTTTCTGACTTCTCTTTTTCATAAATTTCTAACACAGCATAAATAGTGCATGAATTGGATTTTGAGGAATAGACCACCCAAGTGGTTTTGATAAAAAAAGATATAAACAAGAATGTGGTGGTATAACTACCTCATACACAAAAACCTATATACCATATAGAGTAGTACACCATGAAATTCAATAGGGAGTGCCTCTATCTTCTTTTCCCTCCCACTCTAGACCCAAAATTCTATCTTTATTATTTATTTTGGGTTGGGAAATTTATTATCTTCTTTGGGGTTCTCCATTACTGGTGTGAACTCATGGACACTGGGAAAAGTTACATGTGGTGGTTCATCTCAAAGTAACCACATCCACCTTCTGATTTGGGATAATCTAACGCAACTGCCTGAAAATGGGATGTATCTCTTAATCTTGAGAAAACTAACTTCCATCTATGGGGATGAGGTAATAATTACTTTAAATTTTGAATCTAGCTTTGGATTGGTTTTACCACCATCAATATTTAACATTTCTAAGGAATTGATGTGCTCCGGGGTTGTAGAGGTGGAAAAAATTCTCCCAGCCCTTTGTGGTGGGATTGTTTATATATTATTACAATAGTAGGCACTAGTATATCGTTTCAAACCTTTTACAAATAAATTATCAAATGTTCAATATTGTGATCACTTTCTGAGTTTGATACACTGTAAATTGAAAGTCTCTCTATATTTGTAGGCCTCTTAGGCTTTATCTTTATAAAATGGAAGGCTCATTTGAATTTCTAGTTTTCCAAATATAGAATCCTATCAATGGATTATTTACTCTATATAATTTTCCTCTATTCCTTGGAATTGATGGAATGCTTGATACACTAGTTAGTATATGCAGACCCCAGGCCTCATACTTTTCTTTGAGGTGAAGATTTTACATGTCATGTTATCTAACACACTCGGTTGAATGGTGAGTATAGTGAAACGAAATGCTCCATACTTAACCCTTCCCAAGATACCTACATCTAGTGAAGAATTATAAATTACATTATAAAGGTTTTTATACTAAGAAAAATAAATTGGATAAAAATATACATCTTTGATCAATTAGGTACTTGCCCCACTGAAAAAGTTGTGAAATAAATATAGTGACAAAGTCTGCTTAGAACTTCAATGTGTTGAATATACAACCAATAAGAAAAATGATTTTCTTGAAGATAATGTAATGTATTCCATAGATCATGGAAGATATCATATATGAATTCTTACTAAATTTAATTATTAATTTCAAAGTAGGAGGTGGATGTTATATAAACTCAACATTTTTATACATGGATATTACATCTTTTTAGATGAATATTTAATACGTTGCACAAACACATGCCTAAGGACCATAATTGTTTAGATCCTTTGGAGAATTGGAACATTATATTCTTAATTCATAGAATATACTCAATATATCCCATAAAAATATCCCCTTTAGTGGTCTTCATAAACATATCCTAATTAAATCATTTCATCATAACCTGGGGAAAGAAACACAAAAAAGGGTGTGATCGGATGCTCATTAAGGGTAAATAAGGGAGATACCTATCATGAACTTCTGGGTATGAGAAAATGATCATAACAATTCAAAACCATATCTTTCATATCAAATATCATAATTTTGAGTCATGGAATAAATATTGGAATTTCATAAGTCATGAATCATAAGGGAATAAAAGAACATGATCCATGAGAGCATAACATTGGCATAAGACATATATTTGTATACTACAAATGTAACACCCCAGTATTTCAAATTACATTATCTCTTTAAAATAATTCAATCGCTTACACTACACGCAACATCGAGTTCGAGCGCACCCTGACTTACCAAACAAGTTGTTCAAAAAGTAGTTATGAATAGTATTAACTTAATTTTGAATTTTTTGTACTCCATATAATTTTAGAATCCATATTACGTTTTTCTTAGACATAATATAAGAACTGATTCCTTTTTTCAGATAAAATAAGTATTTTCAACAAATGCAATTTTACCACCTTTTAATGGTGAAACCTTTTTAAAAACAACTTTTTACACTTTTATATATTCAATTTAATGAAATTAAATTCTTCTTTAGAAGTGGGATATAAAAATTTATTTTGGATAAATTTTTGGTGCTTTTCTAATAACTTTCATATTTTGATGAATAGTGAAAATACTAAAATTTAATTGAAAACTACTTTTTTTAATCGAAATAATTTATAGTGTAAAATTATGAATTTTAATGGTTTTTAAGAATAATTAGATTATATTTTTATCATTTAATACAATTTATGTGATTATAAAAAATTTCACATTAAAATTAGACATAAACACATGTCAATATTTTGATAGTTTTTACTTTTTAAAAACCCGATTTTGGTTTTGATAATGGAAATTAATTTTAAATTAATTAAATAAAATTATAAGTTTTGAATTTGGTAAAATAGAATTTATTTTTGGACTCAGGATATCAACATTAGATTAGGGTGAATTATTGGTATTTTTCTGAAAACATTCAATCTTTGATGAATAGTGAAAAACAATGTGTTATTGTTTAAAACTGAGTTTTATTTACATAATTATTATTTCTATTTAAATTTATTTTAATGTAAAAATATATACATAATAACTATATTAGTTCAATGTAATTTATTGGAGTTATTTTATAATAATATTAGATGTATAAAATTTTATTAAACTTATGAGCGCCTTTTACCCACCTTCTAGGCACATTTGTAAATTTGCATAAAACGTAATTTTACCACTTTTTTTAATTGAATTTCAAAAACCAGAGAGACATGGATGACATCAGTATGTAAAATGTGGTTCAATAAGATAAAAATAATTTTTAGTGAGTCGTATATTTTTACATTAATTTACCACTGTTGGTTGAGATTATTTCGACCTATACCCACCTTAGATTCAAAAAAATCAATTTGGAGCCATTAAAAACTAAAAAATATTTTATAAAAAAATAATATTTCAAGATTTCCCTAAAGTGACCCTCACCTCTCTTATAAATGGGTACTTCCCCTTCACTTAAATTCACACCTCCAAAGCCATTTGGCTCAGCTAACCCTTGCCCAAATCTCCCCCCATCTTCCCTTACTTCAACCTAGAGGCCTTACCTTGAGTATAAAGCCAACCAAAGGAGCTCTTTTTTTCAAATTAGAAGGAATCTCCCAAAGAAGAGGTAATTATTTTATCACCTCTTTCAAAGTTCTTTTCTTCTTCCACTTTCTCTTTCTTTGTTATTTCCAAACCAAAATAATAACTCCAGTACCTTCTATATATTGTGATGTTATTATAGATATGGTACAACCATACTCATTATTCTATCCATCCTATGAATAGTAATTCCACCATGCATGCGTACATATGGCTTACCGTCTCCGTGTCGTGCTGTAATTTGTTATTTAACACTATGTTATTTGGATGGATATAATGATGAATAATATGTATATAAATAATTAAAATAACATTAAAATTTCTATGTATAATTAATATACCATCCAATTCCACACCATTTAATCACTAAGAAAACGATATCATCGCTCGTGTGTACGTACGACTTACCATCTCCACAATGTGATGAGATTCATTTTCAGGTTCACCATTCAACGTTGATTATAAAAATATATATTATTAATAAGTATGTAATATATGAAATAATAATGTAACTAAAAAAATATATATGTGTGTATATGTGAGTTTGTTCTATGTACTTACATATATCTTATTCACTTCCATTCAATATGATATGAAAATAGATAAGGCGCTTATGCATATGTACGGTCTACCATCTCCGTAAATGGTGTTTTCAATTTCATATATCTATCTATTATACATATTTATATTCTAAATATATATTATATATAAATCATGTTTTATATTCTATAAGTATTGAAATCATGATCTAAATGATACGATCAAAAATAACAACTCCTCCAATGGCCCGAAGGCCTTCATTTTTATTGATTTTTGATAATCTACCTTTCTAGGGGTGAGGTGGAACCCTTACAAGGCCCGTAGGCATAAGTATTACATGGCCTATAGGCCTTAGAGGAATTCATTTCCCATAGGATTCAAACATTACATGCAACCCAGACTCACTACTTGGAACTTCTCCTCCCCAGTATCTTCATCATGAAATTAGCTCTCCACCTTTGCATGGTTGTTCGGCTAGGCTTTCCTGTGCATGCACAGGCTCGTCCCGATGGCAGGTGTCAAACCCTCTCATTCTTGCAATCTGTTTAGCTTTTTCTATGGTGAAAGCTCCTTTATCCTCCTCCTTCTGAAGCTTGTTCCTTGTAGTTATTCTGGTTTTCATCTGCACTAAAGGTGGCCTGAAGGCCTTGGGGTGGCCCGAGGGCCTTACTGACCCGAAGTCCTGGGTGGCTGGAAGGCCTTAAAGGACTCAGGGACTAAATCGGTGGCCCAAAGGCCCAAATGGGGGAATATTCCCGAGTGCTACAGTGCCAAACAGTGCTGCTACAGTTCCTGCTATAGTTATGTACAGTTGCTGCTACATTACTTGCTACAGTTCCTGCTACAGCACTACTACAGTTCCTGCTACGTAATATAAAGAAAGAAATTATTACCCGAAATGTTAATTTAACATTGAAATAATTATTAAATGGTTAGTATAAACTCATAAATGAATCAAGTATGATATAATAAATATGAATATTATTCTGGTATAATTCAATAACAAACTATGGTCATTATACAGGAGGTTAAACGTACCCTCAACCAAAGGAAAGTGCAAGGTAAGGGTTAATTCCTCAATCTCATTATTAACAAAGATTTTTTATATGTAATTATTGTTTGGGACATAATTATTTCCATGTCCATGTTTCATAAAATACATTTCAAAATGATTCTTTTATGATACCCTTTAAATAAAACATCATCTTAAATGTTTTAAATATTTATGCTTCTAAATCTTTCTCATTAATGTCCATATTTTCAAAATGGTTTTAAGGATTTTTTTTATATAGACATGATTTTCTTAAATGTTAATTCCATTAAAAATTTTGAAAATGGTATGGGACACTTTGATTCAATAATATCTTTTAAATTACTTCCATTTTAAATGTGTGACTTTTAAATGATTTCACAAAAATGTATATTTATCTCAAAAAGTTTTATTGATCATTTTCTACTATGTCAACATTCTTTGCTGAATATTATTCTTGATTAATATTGATTTATTATAATAAAACCTTTTATATTGTATCGAATAAGTTATGATATGTTTGACTATGGATGTGCTATTTTTATACCCTTCATGGTTTATGGTTGAAATATTGACATTTTGTATGCTAGTTTTAATATGAATTTTTATGTTATGTTTCAACATTAATATGTGGAATGTAGTGGACTTAGTAAGTGATGGGTGGGGCCCTCTATAGCCACTCAATCCATTGTTAGATATCATGAGACAAACTAGTGTCTTAGAATAAGGCATTGACAAAACTTTTATTTATAGGCTTGGCACGAGGCCTTGACAATGTGGTAATGATGTATGGCTTTAGGCATTCCCTCATTATGCAATTAATTATTACATGTGATTATTTGACTATTAAAATATCCATGTGCATGTTTATATGGTAATGTTTGATTTATTTTCTCCATATTATGTTTATGGTTATGTTTAAAAGGTTGTTGTTTTTATTACACATATTTCCTTCCAGGTTTATAGCTTCCGCTAAATTATTTACCCTTACTGAGCATCTAAGCTCACCCTTTATTTTGTTTTTTTTCCTAGGATTCCAATAAGTGTATTATGTTTGATATGCAGGTTTAATCTTGGTAAATAATGGTGTTCTCAAATTATTGTTGATGTTTTGTTTTATGTTTGAATTTGTAATAAAATTTTCATGTATGTAATATATTTTCCAATGCTACTATACTAATTGGTCCTTCGGGACTTGATTCTTGGTAATTATTCCAATGTATTAAAATAACACACTAACTCCTGGATTCTGGGTTCTGGGCATTATAGTTGGCATCAAATAAAGTTTAGTACAAACCTTTAAAACTATAATTAGAAAAACTCTGATTAGAGAACATTACCCTAAGATAGACTTTGTGGATTAATATAGAATAACTTTCTATAATTTTGGTAATATAGAGATTTTTCTTATTTTCTAAGCAATACATCTCTATTTGGATACGAACAGGTAGAAGTGGCTTTGGAATAGATGTACCTAGGAGTGAAAACACTGACAAGGAGTTTCGGTCATGACCTAGGGTATCCTGGTACACGACAACAGGCATTGCTGCACCTTTGGTTATGGCACTCCCTGAGGGATATGATTAGGAGAATTCACATTTTTTTACAATACATTATAAATGATTTAAGATTAAATACTTCCTCAAAGAAAGTTTTTTTATGATTATATATTATATGAATAATCTTTTCAATTTATGTTAGGTATTTTACAAGTTTAAAATTAGGCATTTCAATTCATAAACTAACCTAGTGTATGCCATTGTTTAGAAATGGAACCTAGTAGAAGTAATGATAACTCCAGCAATATGCATGATCCAAAGAGTAAGAACAATCATATATTTCATGGTATTAAGCCAACATTTATATGGTAAATAGTCTCTCAATTATTCTCATCATATGACTAAATAGTATCATGTGTTAATAAGATATTTAAATAATTCTCCAAGTCCTATGGCCTTGAAGGGAAACAAGAGAAGAAAATGATGGTAGAGAGAAAGATAGATAAAGGGAATAGGGGAAAGAAGGATTTCCCCATATGTGATAACTGTAGAAATAATCACCTTGGTAAATTCTTAAAGGGAATGGGAGTTTGTTATAAGTGTGGAGAAAAATGACACCAAGTACTTGATTGCAAGGGTAAGAAAATTTTTTCAAATTTATAATACTTCATCTGTAATGATTTGGAACACTACGTGAATCAATGCCCAAATCATCATAGTATACCCCAAATGATGTTATTGGATAATAATCAAGTTATGATACTACCATAGATGAGGAGGAATGACTAATCTTATTATGTTGTTATTAAAGAGTTATTTCATTTGAGTGTTTTACCAACGATGTACTAGTTATATTAATTGTGGAAATAAATAAGGATTGTACTACAGTACAATTTCATTAAGGATTTAAGACTGTGTGGTACTAAGAAAAATGACTCAATAGCAAGTTAATTTTTTTGTAAAATCCATGGTTGAAGGAAAGATAAACTTTAGGATGGTTTTGATACTAAGGTGGTGATTTTGGAATAAGATATAATTGGTTTGGATAAATTAAATTCAATATTATTGAATACTTAGAAACTAATTAATTACTTATTTATTTAATTATTTTTGGAGTTTACATCATTTTTTCATATAAAGAGTATATGTAGTATTCTATAAGGAATAAGGGATCATGAATGTAATCAATAAGGTTTTATAATAATTTAGGGTGTTACCCTGTTTTAAAAGAATACAACACAAAGGTATTGAAATGTTATTACGTAGAGAAAATATCTTCATTGTGTTTACCTTCCTTATAAATTTTGGACAGTGAGTTTGGAAAAAAGTATTTTGGATAAGTCTAAAGGATAGAACATATTAAGGTTGACATTGTATACTATGGTTAAGGTTAAATCATTTCTTAATATATATTTTTTGATTGTTATAAAAAGGATAACTTAGAGTTCGGGCGACAAGTCGCCGCGTCTGACAAGGTCGTGAGACATGAATCCGCAACCGAAGGGTGACAAGGGTGCATCACCTACCACTAGCCTACGTGATGTCCTAGAATGTATAATGTAGTTTTTTTAAAAGTTCTGATAGAAGAATTATAAATTCATTTTTTGGAACCTTATAAGATTAGGATAAATAGAATATTTTTGAGTTCTATTATCTTTTGGAGTGAAAGATGAGTTTATGGTAGAATTTAGTTAAATGATGGAACTATACTTATCAAGTATATTTTTTTCTTATTATATGAAGACATTACTAATTAAACTTTAGATAAGGTATCTTAAAACCAAAAATGTGTTATCCTAATACCTTATGTTTGTTTGAAATAATGATATTATAAATAATATTAGATTGATGGCTTTGAGGCCCTCAATTTAACACTTGTTTGTGATTGATGACCCCAATAACTCCCTATGAATATTTTACATTTTTCATACAATTACGTTTCTATAATTGACACCAATGTTATAATATTTTATACCCTAATTTGGTGGTGACTTTTTCATTTCCCTTTCCCTATTATTAAGACTAAATTTTATAAACCCTATTTCCGATGTGGGTTTTCCACAAACATATTTTATATTTTAAACCTTTTATTTTCAAAAAACAATTTCTAATTTCAAGGAAGCAATTTATTGAAGTAGTGGATAATGTAACACGCCAAGATTTCATAGTATGTTTTCTCTTTAATATAATTCAATAGATTACGCTACATGCAATACCGAGTTCGAGCACACCACGACTTACCAAACTAGCTGTTCAAAAAGCGGTTATGAATAGTATTAACTGAATTTGGAATTTCATATACTCCATATAATTTTAGAATCTATATTATGTGTTTCTGGGACATAATATAAGAAAAAATTGATTTTTTCAGATAAAATTAGTATTTTTTTTAAATGCAATTTTACCGCCTTTTAATGGAGAACCCTTTTTAAAACCAATATTTGACAATTATATATATTCAATTTAATGAAAATAAATTCTTCTTTAGAATAGGGAAATAAAAATTATTTTGGATAAATTTTTGGTACTTTTCTGATAACTTTAATATTTTGATGAATAGTGAAAAATACAAAATTTTAATTGAAAACAGCTTTTTTAATCGAAATAATTTATAGAGTTAAATTATGAATTTTAATGGTTTGGAAGAATAATTAGATTATATCTTTATCATTTAATACAATGTAGTTAATTATAAGATATTTCACATTTAAATTTGACATAAACACATGTCAATCTTTTGATAATTTTTACTTTTTAAAAACCCGCTTTTTTGTTTTGACAACGGGAATTAATTCTAAATTAATTAATGAAACATCTATGTTATGAATTTGGAAAAATATAATTCATATTTGGATTCATAATATCAATATTATCTTAGGGTGAATTTTTGGTATTTTTCTGAAAACATTCAATTTTTGATAAAGAGTGAAAAACAGTGTGTTATTATTTAAAACTGACTTTTATTTAAAAAATTATTATTTACATTTAAATTTATTTTAAAGTTAAAATAGATACATAATACCAATATTAGTTCAATTTAATTCATTTTATTCATTTTATAATAATATTAGATGTATAAAAGTTTATTTAACTTTTTAACGTCTTTTACCACCCTTCTAAGCACATTTGCAAATTTCCATAAAACATCTTTTACCACCTATGTGAATTGAATTTCAAAAATCTATGAAACATGGTTGACATCAGTAAGTAAACTTTGGTTCAATAAGATGAAAATAATTTTTTGGTGAATAGTAAATTTTGACTTTCATTTACCACGGTTAAAAGTGAATAGGGTAATTAAAGGTCAAAATTATATTATAATTACCCTAAAACATGTCCTAGTTATATTGGATAATTTTATTTAGAATAAAACAAACCTTATGAATAAAATATGATCCTTTTGGCCCACTAGTATTAGATTAGGACATTTATTATTTTTTTATTTAAAGAATAGTTAAAAGTGTTAAATTCAGTGTTTAATAACAGAACCATTTTAAATATAGGGTTATAAAAAAGATAAATTTGAATTTAAATATTCATTATAAATCTAAAAATATTTCCTACATAATGGTATTTTATTTATAATTTTTAGACATTAAATAATTAAATTTCTTTATGACATAATGATGATGGAGTAATTACATTATTGATGAAAGATTAAAAAAATTGATGTTATAAATATCAAAATAAATGTAAATTGAGACTTTTGATGCTTTACATGAATTTTATAGGTTAATATGACCTGTTACGGTTGATTCAATGAATTTTTTACAAAGTAATGATGTTTTTATGACTTTTACAAAAACCAAATACTAAATAGTGTCAAAATTTACATAAATGAGTTTTTAAAATAAATATTATTTTATTAAATAATAAAATACTCTTAAAAATCTAAATATTTTAAAAAGGACCTAGATAATGATAGATATATCAATAATTAACCACTTGGGGTTTGTTTGGATTTTATAGTAAATTTATTAACTATTTATCACAATAATACTAGAGGTCATGGTAAAAGCAAAACTATTTAACTAAGTGTTAAATCTAAAAGATATGGTTAATATGGTGACCTAAACTTGTCTAAAACCTATTGGTTGAGAGTATTTAGATCCATACTCACCTTATATTTGAAATAAATCAATTTGATTATATTAGAAACTGAACATAATTTTATAAAAAAATAATATTTCAAGATTTTCCTAAAGTTTCTCTCGCCTCTTTTATAAAAGGGTACTTCCCCTTCTATTAAATTCACACCTCCAAAGTCATTTGGATCATCCAAAACCCACCCTAATCTCCTCTCAACTTCCCTAAATTCAACCTAGAGTACTTACCTTGATCATAAATCCAACTTATTAAGCTCTTTTTTCAAATCAAAAGGAAACACCCAAAGAAGATGTAATTATTTTATCACCTCTTTCAAAGTTCTTTTCTTCTTCCACTTTCTCTATCTTTGTTATTTCCATACCAAAATAATAAATCCAGTACCTTATATATACTATGATGTTGTTATAAATATGGTACAACCATACTCATTATTTTACCCATCCTATGAATGGTAATGTCACCATGTGTGTGTACGTACGGCATACCATCTCTATGCCATGGTGTAATTTGTTATTCAACACTATATTATTTTAATGGAGATAATGATGAATAATTTGTATATAAGTAATGAAAATAACATGATAATTTCTTATTGAAATTAATATACCATCCAATTCCATACCTTTTAATCTTTAAGGAAATGATATCGTCGCTCGTGGGTCCGTACGGCTTACCGTCTCCACGATGCGATGAGATTCATTTACAAGTTCACCATTCAACGATGATTATAAAAATATATATTATTAATAAGTATTTAATCTATGAAATAGTAATTATACTTCATATACATATATGTATGTATTTTTTTTATGTATATAATTATATATATCTTATTCACTTACTTTTTTTCAATATGATATGAAAAGGGAAACAACGTTTATGCGTACGTATGGCCCACTGTCTCCATAAATGGTGTTTTCCATTTAATATATCTATATATTGTATATATTTATATTATAAAGATATATTATATATAAATCATGTTTTATATTTTGGATTTATTTAAATCATGATCTAAATAATATGATTGAGAATAACAAGTTAAAACACGTACGATAAGAAAAGTGATTATTACCAAAAAATTTAATTTAACATGGAAATAATTATTAAATGGGTAGTATAAAGTCATAAATGAATCATGTATTATATAATAAATATTAATATGTTTCTGGTATAATATAATAACATACTAAGGTCATTATACAGAAGGTTAAACGTACCCTGGACCAAGGAAAGTGCAAGGTAAGGGTTAATTCCTCATTCTCGTTATTATATGAGATTGTTTATGTGTAAGAATTTTCTAGGAAATATTTATTATCAATTCCCATGTTTCATAAAATAAATTTTAAAATGATTCTTTTAAGGTACTCTTTAACTAAAACATCATCTTAAATGTTTTTAATATTTATTCTTCTAAATCTTTCTCATTAAATTCCATGTTTTCAAAATGGTTTTAAGGATTTATTTATATAGACATGGTTGTTTTAAAATGTTAATTCTTTTAAAAATTCTCAAATTGGTATGGGACAGTTTGATTAAAAAATCTCTTTTAAATGAATTCCTTTATAAATGTGTGACTATTAAATGATTTCACAAAAAGTTATATTTCTCTCAAAAAAATTTACTGATCATTTTCTACTATGTCAATATTCTTTACTGAATATTATTCTTGATTAAGGTTGATTTATTATAATACAATCTTCCATATTGTATCGAATGAGTTATGATATGTTTGACTATGGATGTGATATTTTTATACCCTTCATATTTTATGGTTTAAGTATCGACATTTCGTATGCTAGTTTTCATATGAATGTTTATGTTATGTTTATACATTTTCATATGAGGAATGTAGTGGACTTAGTAAGTGATATGTGGGGCCTGTTATAGCCCCTTGATGCATCGAGAAGCCTCATGAGACAAACTAGAGTCTTGGAACAAGTCCTTGACAAAACTTTTGTTTATAGTCTTGGCATGAGACCTTGACTATGTGGTAATGATGTCCGGCGTTAGGAATTCCCTCATTATAAAATTATTTATTATAAGTGATTATTTGACTAGTAGAATATCCATGTGCATGTTTATATGGTAATGTTTTGTTTATTTTCTCCTTATTATATTCATGTTTTTTTTAAAAGGCTGTTTTTTTATTACACATCTTGCCTTATAACTTTAGAGCTTCCGCTAAATTATTTACCCTTACTAAGCATCTGAGCTCACCCCTTTCTTATATTTTGTTTTCCCAAGATTCCAAAAAGTTTATTTTGTTTGATATTCAGAGTTATTCTAGGGGAATAATTGCATTCTCAATAGATTATTTATGTTGTGTTTTAGGTTTCAATGTGTAATGTAACGTTCATGTATGTAATCAATTTTCCAAGACTATTAAATGGATCGGTCCTTCAGAACATGATTCCTTGTAATCATGCCAATGTAATAAAATAATGCACCAACTCTGGAATTCTGGGGTCAGGGTGATACAACACATCATCTTATAACATTGTGAACATATGTAAATAGAAATAAGTACACTATTTAATTTGAGGGCATGAAATCAGTCCCTCGTAAAAACTTATGGACATGCTTATATGTCCATGCATAAAAATATGGACAGGAATGATAGGTTCATGAAAAATATTGTGAACATGTAATCAGGTTCACGCATAAAATTGTGAACATGTATGTAGTTTTACAGATAACAGTATATACATGAAAGATAACTGTAGAGACCCTAAGCTTGACGTACATGGACATTACATTACTTTTGTAGAATACTTAGTACAATACAAAAACACACACACAAGGACCATAATAGTTTAGTGTCTTTGGAAACTCGGAATATAATCTTCTAATCGTGGTGAAAGATCTTCAACATCTCCCATAAATATCTTCCCTTTTTTTTCTTACCTAAAACCTTTATTTATATCCTGGGGAAAAGAAAACATAAAACGGTGAGCTCAAATTCTCAGTAAGGGTAAACAAAAGAAATATCAATCACATCATATTCATAAGAACATAACATTTTGGAAATCTTATCCTGCAAAAGAGATCATAATATAAAAACATGGGATAAATCATAGTAGTGAAATGTAATCCCAATAATCATAACTTAAAACATGAAACTTTGTGGAATACACACATAATCAAAGAGAATCATTTCTTATTAGTCAAGACTCACTGCCAAGACTATCTTAGTGGACAAAGTCCATATCTGAACCGAGTTCACTCCTCGTTTCAGTCCTATTTCACTGAACCGGTTTAACCTGTCATTCTAGCCATGTATATCTCATGAGATATAAAATCTTTACCCAATGCATTGGAGGGAGATATAGGTCCCACCCATCTCATAATTATACCATTCTTATGTGTGCCACAAAATCATAAAACATACATCGTAGCATAACCCATGTAATAAAAATGGGATTCTTAAACATCGTGACATCATAAAACAATTCATATAAGATAATGGAATTCATAAAAATAATTCCATCACAACATAATCAAATCAATGTAATAATAGGGATAGAAACAGAACCCTTTATTATCTTAGATGGAAAATAATTTTGATAAAATACTTGAACTCCATTCCTGAGGAAAATATCCTTTCTACTTCAAAAACACTTTTCATTTCTTAACATGTCATACAATTTTAAACTAAAATAAGTTGATTAAAAATAAACTTGAAAACTTGTGAAGGAAGCTTCTTGGAAATAATTTTTTAAAAATCCATTCATGCCTTATAAGTTAAAAAAACATTTTTCTCATACTTTTGTCAGAAAAGTCAAAAAGTACCTCGTACGAAAAACGACAAAAGATTCCTTTCATATCTTTTACTAAAAACTCACTGAAGGGTAAAATTGGATTTAAAAAATTATAGGTGGATGGAAATAATATTACATATTGGGGAAACATGGATGTGGATGATAAAATACACCCCAGAAAATATCAAAGTATAAACAATCTCGGATAAAAATGAGATTGTGATATTTTCCCTTACCTTAGGTCCGATTTGCTTCATAAGTGTCTGAACCTCCTGTATAATGATTTAAATAATGTCATTGACTTATTCCAGAATCATACTCATTGTTATTATATCATATATGGCCATGTTCTTAGCTTATTATTAGTAATATTTCATTGCTACTTGTTATTCAGGTGTTTATTACTTTTTGTTCTTATGCGTGTTTTGTCAAATAAATTCTTATTATTCTTTTTAGATTATAGATACCTCATTTACAGAATGTTATTAGTGTAATATATATCATATTCATTCATTCAATTCATTTATATAATCATTATGCAATGAAGATCATGTAGAACGAGTCGCATCACATCGTGGAGACGGTATTCCGTACGTACGCACGAGCGATGATATCGTTCCCATGATCGTGGAATGGTATTGGAGTGAATATATACTATTTCAGAATCAATATCAATTTACAATAATAATATATAGTTATTATTTACACCATTATACCCATCCAATTAAGGTGGTGGTGGAAAATAGATTACACCACGGCGTGTAGACGGTATTCCGTACGTACGCACGCGCGGTGATTTCGTTTTCCGTAGGATGGATAGATGGTGAAATAGGTTTATTTCATACTTATAATAACATATCATTATATTAGTGATACTGATATTATTACTTCATAATGAAACAACCTAAGAAGAAGAATTGGAAGAAGAAATAAAGTTGAAAGAATCGGTAACGGACATTACCTCTTCTTTGAAGCACCTCTTTGAGACCTCCTTTTAGGGCACTAAAATTGGTCTTTGAAGAATACCAGGACCTCGAGGATGTTTATAGGGAATTGGAGAAGAGAATTTGGCATGTTTTGGCCGAGATTGAAGGCTCAAAGTGGTGTGAGGAAGAGAGGGAGGAGGTGCCCTTTTATAAGGGAGGAGAGGGGCACCTTTGGAAAAACTAAATATATTATTTTATTATAAAGCCATATTCGGTTTTAAATAGCTTTAAATTGTTTTATTTAGAATCTAAGGTGGGTATGGGTCGAAATCCTCTCATGCAATAGAATTTGGAAAAGTTTAAGTTCCTATTTTAACCTTATCATTTAGATTTAACTTTAAGTTAAATAATTTTACTTTTACCGTGTCTTCTTGTGTTCTTACACTATAAGGTTAATAAACTTACTATAACAAGCCAAAAGAAACCCATGTTGTTTATTTTTAATATATATAACCTTATATAAGTCATTTGGCCGAACCTTAGATTTTTAGAAATAAAATAACAATTAATAATATAATATTTGTTTTAAAAACTATTTTAGGTCAATTTTGACACTATTTAGTAATTGATTTTTGTGAAAATCATAACAGAATTATTAGTTCGAAAAAAGTTAATTAAATCAATACTAAAATGTCATATTAACCTATAAAATTATTGGAATCCATACAAAGTCTCAAATTACATTTATTTGTGTATTTATAACATCAATTATGTCAATATTTTATTAATAAGATAATTACTCCATCATCGTTGTGTCATAAATAAATTAAATTATTTAATGTATAAAAATTACAAATAAAATACCATTATGTAGGAAACCTTTTTAGCTTTCTAATGAATTTTTATATTCTAATTTATATTATGTATAAACCTATATTAAAAATTATTTACTTATTAAAATTGGATTTTAACTATTTTAACCCTTCTTTAAATAAATTAATAATAAATGTCCTAATCTAATAGAAGTGGGCCTAAATGGTCATATTTTATTCCTAATGTTGTTTTTGGTCGAATTACACTTATCCAATAGAATTGGGACATGTGTTAGGGTATTAATAATATCATTTTTACCCTTAATTACCCTATTTACTTTTAACTATGTTAAATAAAAGTAAAAAGTTACTATTCACCGAAAATTATTTTCATCTCATTGAACCAAATTTTAGTCCTTGATATTAACCGTTTCTCTCAGATTTTCGAAATTCCACTCACAGAAGAGGTAAAATTAAGTTTTATGAAAAATTCAGTTTTTTTAACTACCACTTATTGGTTTCACTATTCATCAAAAATTGAAAGTTTTCAGAAAAATACCAAAATTTCACCCTAGGCTAATTTCGATATTCCGAATCCTAAAATGAAGTCCATTTTGAAAAATAAAATTTAAAAAATTTCAAAAAGTGGTTATTACTATTCATAACGGATAGTTTTAATAATAGCATATCATTGTTTAGTGAAACTCGGTATTGCGTTCTACACACGCTATCGAGGAAGGTTGTGATTGCGTGTAATGCAAGGAAAGTCAAGGATGCGTGTTGTGAAAGCTCCATTTGGTGTAGCGTACAACAAAAGACATTAATTAAATTAAAAAGAATATTTTTCATAAAATCTCGGGGTGTTACATTCTACCCCCCTTAAAATGAATTTCGCCCTCGAAATTCTCCGAGGTAATAAATGGTTTACTACTCTAAAGTATCATTAATAGAAACCCACATCGTAAAAAGTAATAAGAAAACCAATCTTTAAAAAAAAATTATGAAACTTAATGGTTACCCAAATAAACTAATCACTGGGTTTCCACATAGGTGAAAATATGGATATGGAAGAGAAATCTAACCACCATGTTCTGATGGAGAGTGGTAGAGAATATGGCTATGGAAAAGCCAGAAATCACAAAGCCATAAATTTGTGACGATCTAAGTTACCATCTGATTCATCGGATATAAGAGCACTAGGACAACATTTTTGGTTTTCAAGATCATTTCCCTAAAGTTGATGAAATTGGAATTAGAAGAAATACTTTCGTGATTTTGGTATAGTCTCACAGTTGGTCATTATTTGGACAATTTCCACTTCATATCTTAAAGAAATGAAGTTGAATTTGTCATTCGTGATGTGTTAGTAGATCATGTGATAGAATCATGGTTCATTCCATCTATCTCAAAAAAAAGGTTAGAAAAGTTATCAAAAAATACATAAGTCCATCTATAGTGAGATTAATCATATATGGTTCCTAATATGGACTTATACTTCATATATCATACTGCTTAATATAATAAAACTAGTTTATACTAAATAGGGACATCCTGTAGGTCAGTGGTAGGCGATAAAGGCCAGTTGCACTTCGGTTGTGGGTTTGATTCCCACAGCCTTGTCCGACGCGATGGGCTATCACCCATCCTGCAGGTTGTCCTTTTTCTAAAGCTATATTACTATAACATCCCATCAATAATATCAAAAAAAAGTTCTATCCTTAAACAATACTAACTTATGTCCAACATAATCCATTCCAATCTTTAGGCTTATCTAAAATACTTCAGTCCAAGCTCATAGTATAAAGAAAACGATTACTTGAAATGTCATCAACCAAGCATGTGAATACCATCATTTATCCCCCATATATCTTTTTGGTCACATTCCAATCCTGTGAATACCTTAATCATGTATTCTCTTGAAAAATGAATACCCATTAAAACATAGTGAAAACATGAATGCTGTCAAAAGTTAACTCTTTCCTCATACCAAAATCCAAAAATTCTATATACTCAAACCATGATATAACCTTCTCCTTATATCATTCATGAGCTCATGAATACTATCAAACATTTAATTTTCTCCTTATCCCTTCATTATGCGCATATCATCTACATTCCAAAAATATCTGAATAACCATTCATGGATACTGGTACCATTAATCATACACTTTCAAAACTCAAGGAAAGACAACAGTGTAACAATCCTTAGATGTCTCTTTATTCCATAGTACCATGAGATTACTTATACAACATTACACTTGATAAACATGTAATCATTCCACTACCTTCTTAAACCATTGACAGAGCTTCAACAATTCTTTCATCTCACATATCATTTGTAGTCTCTTCATCATCAACAACATAAATACTACCCATATGACCGTACTGATTCTCTTCATGAGACTTTCCCTTAGGGAATTGGTTTTCATAATTCCTGTACATTCCACATTTAAAACATTTAACCATTGTTGATGTCGTAGCAATACCATTATCCTCATCCATGGTGTTAACTGAACCTTTTCCTTTGCACTTACTGTCTTTGTGTCCTTCTTTTCCACACCCAAAGCATCTTTCAGTTCCCTTGAAACAATCTCCCCGATGCCTCTTCCCACATGATTTACATGAGGGAAATTGAACTTTCTTTCCTCTATGATCATCATGAAACTCCATCTTTCTCTTATTATCTGAGTCGGGAAACTTACCAAAGTTGAGATTATTGATCATATTATGAGATTGCTGATTAGGCATAATAACTATGTTTGGACTTCCAAATCCCGTTTCATTTGGTTTCTCATGAATAATATCATTCCATTGTCCATTATATCCTCCATTATCATGAATCTTCCTGTTTCCAGCCATTTTCTAAAACCCAAAAAGAATAGAGTGAGAGGTAAAAATCATGCTAGGGAAAACAACATAATAAATGGGTATTACCTTCAATATCTAACATCTTAGGTTTAATTCTAAGATCGTTAGTGTAATTCTAGGACTATAACCTATACGTATACTTAACCATAGTGGCATCCCTAGACATACCTTAGAAATATCTATAGGGATCTCACTAAAGTTCTCGCATCCTAATTTCAAAAGGTTGACTAAACCTTTCCTCTGATACCAACTGTAGAGACCATAAGCTTGACGTATATGGACATTACATTACTTTTTCAGAATACTTATTACATTATAAAAACACACACACAAGGACCGTAATAGTTTAGTGTCTTTGGAAACTCGGAATATAATCTTCTAATTGTGGTGAAAGATCTTCAACATCTCCCATAAAGATCTTCCCTTTTTTTCTTACCTAAAACCTTTCTTTATATCCTGGGGAAAAGAAAACATAATACGGTTAGCTCAAATGCTCAGTAAGGGTAAACAAAAGAAATATCAATCACATCATATTCATAAGAACATAACATTTTGGAAATCTTATACTGCAAAATAGATCATAATATCATAACATGGGATAAATCATAGTAGTGAAATGTAATCCCAATAATCATAACTTAAAACATGAAACTTTGTTTCATACACACATAATCATAGAGAATCATTTCTTATTAGTCAAGACTCATTGCCAAGACTATCTTAGTGGACAAAGTCCATATCTGAACCGAGTTCACACCTCGTTTCAGTCCTGTTTCACTGAACCGGTTTAACCTGCCGTTCCAGCCATGTCTATCTCATGAGATATAAAATCTTTACCCAATGCATTGGAGGGATATATATGTCCCACCCATCTCATAATTATACCATTCTTATGTGTGCCACAAAATCATAAACCATACATCGTAGCATAACCTATGTAATAAAAATGGGATTCTTAAACATCGTGACATCATAAAACAATTCATATAAGATAAATGAATTCATAAAAATAATTCCATCACAACATAATCAAATCAATGCAATAATAGGGATATAAATAGAACCCTTTATTATCTTAGATGAAAAATAATTTTGATAAAATACTTGAACTCCATTCTTGAGGAAAATATCCTTTCTACTTCAAAAACACTTTTCATTTCTTAACATGTCATACAATTTTAAACTAAAAGAAGTTTATTAAAAATAAACTTGAAAACTTGTAAAGGAATCTTCTTGTAAATAATGTTTTAAAAATCCATTCATGCCGTATAAGTTAAAAAAACATTCTTCTCATACTTTTGTCGGAAAAGTCAAAAAGTACCTCGTACGAAAAATGACAAAAGATTCCTCTCATATCTTTTACTAAAATCTCACCGAAGGGTAAAATTGGATTTAGAAAATTGTAGGTGGATGGAAATAATATTAAATATTGAGGAAACATGGGTATGGATGATAAAATACACCCCAGTAAATATCAAAGTATAAACAATCTTGGATAAAAATGAGATTGTGATATTTTCCCTTACCTTAGGTCCGATTTGCTTCGTAAGTGTCTGAACCTCCTGTATAATGATTTAAATAATGTCATTGACTTATTCCAGAATCATAATCATTATTATGATATCATATATGGTCATATTCTTAGCTTATTATTAGTAATATTTCATTGCTACTTGTTATTCGGGTGTTTATTACTTTTTGTTCTTATGCGTGTTTTGTCGAATAAATTCTTATTCTTCTTTTTAGGTTATAGATACTTCATTTACAGAATGGTATTAGTGTAATATATATCATATTCATTCATTCAATTCATTTATATAATCATTATGCAATGAAGATCATATAGAACGAGTCGCATCACATCGTGGAGACGGTATTCCGTACGTACGCACGAGCGATGATATCGTTCCCATGATCGTGGAATTGTATTGGAGTGTATGTATACTATTTCAGAATCAATATCAATTTACAATAATCATATATAGTTATCAGTTACACCATTATACCCATCCAAGTAAGGTGGTGGTAGAAAATAGATTACACCATATCGTGGAGACGGTATTCCGTACGTACGCACGCGCGGTGATTTCGTTTTCCATAGGATGGATAGATGGTGAAATAGGGTTGTTTCATACTTATAATAACATATCAGTATATGAGTGATATTGATGTTATTAATTCATAATGAAACAACCTATGAAGAATAATTTGAAGAAGAAATAAAGTTGAAAGAATCGGTAACGGACATTACCTCTTCTTTGAAGAACCTCTTTGAGACCTCATTTTAGGGCACTAACATTGGTCTTTGAAGAAGACCAGGACCTCTAGGATGTTTCTAGGGAAGTGGAGAAGAGAATTTGTCAGGGGTTGGCCGATCTTGAAGGCTCAAAGTGGTGTGAGGAAGAGAGGGAGTAGGTGCCCTTTTATAAGGGAGGAGAGGGGGACCTTTGGAAAAACTAAATACATTATTGTATTATAAAGCCATATTTGGTTTTAAATAGCTCCAAATTGATTTATTTATAAGCTAAGGTGAGGATGGGTCTAAATCCTCTCATCCAATATAATTTGGACAAGTTTAGGTTCCTATTTTAACCTTATCATTTAGATTTAACTTTAAGTTAAATAATTTTACTTTTACTGTGTCTTCTTCTGTTCTTACACTATAAGGTTAATAAACTTACTATAACAAGCCAAACGAACCCCAAGTTGTTTATTTTTAATATATATAACCTTATATAAATCATTTGGCCGAGCCTTAGATTTTTAGGAATAAAATAACAATTAATAATATAATATTTGTTTTAAAAACTATTTTATGTCAATTTTGACACTATTTAGTAATTGATTTTTGTAAAAATCATAACAGAATGATTAGTTCTAAAAAAGTTAATTAAATCAATACTAACATGTCATATTAACCTATAAAATTAGTGTAATACATAAAAAGTCTCAAATTACATTTATTTGGGTATTTATAACATAAATTATATCAATATTTTATTAATAATATAATTACTCCATCATCATTGTGTCATAAATAAATTAAATTATTTAATGTCTAAAAATTACAAATAAAATACCATTATGTAGGAAATATGTTTTGATTTCTAATGAATATTTATAGTCGAATTTATATTATGTATAAACCTATATTAAAAATGATTTACTTATTAAAATTGGATTTTAACTATTTTAACCCTTCTTTAAATAAATTAATAATAAATGTCCTAATCTAATCCAAGTGGGCCTAAATGGTCATATTTTATTCCTAAGGTTGTTTTTGGTCGAATTACACTTATCCAATAGAATTAGGACATGTGTTAGGGTATTAATAATATCATTTTTACCCTTAATTACCGTATTTACTTTTAACTGTGGTAAATAAAAGTAAAAAGTTACTATTCACCAAAAATTATTTTCATCTCATTGAACCACATTTTAGTCCTTTATATTAACTGTTTCTCTCAGATTTTAGAAATTCCACTCACAGAAGCGGTAAAATTATGTTTTATGAAAAATTCAGTTTTTTTAACTACCACTTAGTGGTTTCACTATTCATCAAAAATTGAAACTTTTCAGAAAAATACCAAAATTTCACCCTAGGCTAATTTCGATATTCCGAATCCAAAAATGAAGTCCATTTTGAAAAATAAAATTTACAAAATTTTAAAAAGTGGTTATTACTATTCATAACGACTAGTTTTAATAATAGCATATCGTTGTTTAGTGAAACTCGGTATTGCGTACTACACACGCTATCGAGGAAGGTTGTGATTGCGTGTAATGAAAGGCAAGTCAAGGATGTATGTTGTGCAAGCTCCTTTTGGTGTAGCGTACAACACAAGACATTAATGAAATTAAAAAGAATATTTTTCATAAAATATCTGGGTGTTACAATAAGTCCATGCATAACATCATTATAGTCAAGGTTCACTCTCACGGAAATCATAGTAGATAAAGTCCCTTAATAAACCAGGTTCACTCTTTGTTCCCATCCTGTCTATCAAAAAAGATATAAATCTTTAGCCAATGCATTGGAGGGGGACATAGGCCCCAGAGGTCTCACCATGAAAAGCATATTTATGAGTTTCATAAGGTCTAAAAAAATAATCATATCATAACCCATAAAATGAAGTAGGTTTTATAATCATTTCACTATTTCACCCTAGCATAACTATTGAAAATAAGTGTGTTCCATGATAGTTCTATCATTGTAGAACTCGTGGAAGGGAAGCGGGTTTCAAAAATATCTTATAATAATAAAACATTAATATACAAAACAATAATGGTATCCTAGCTTCATCTACCTAGAAAATAATAAGTTACATTGAAGGATATCATCTTAGATGGAAAATGATTTTGATGAAGGAAAATTTCATTTCTACTTTGAAAAAACACTTTTTAAAAATAAAAAACATTTTTAAAATATTTTTATTTGAAAATAAATTTGAAAACTTATAAATTAATCATGAATCAAAATAATGTTCTTGATGATGGAATTTTTATTCATCCCATACAAATTAACATAAATATTTATTTCACATTTTTTGTAAAATAAAAACGTAAATTATTTTTAAAAATGACATAAAGATTGATTTAAAAACATTTTTTTAAAATAAATTAAAATATTGTTACAATTTTATTTTAAACATAATATGAGAATAGAAAAAAAAATTAAACATTTTTGAAAATTAGGTTTTTAAAGGCAATAGATTTCTGAATGATGAGAGAAATAAAGTCATGTTTTATTAAAATAATTATTGACTATATTAAGTACTGAATAGTAGAAAATGGTAATATTACTTTAAAATATCATTAATGACCTAAGGACAAGAAAATTCATGAGTTTCTTGATATATGGATCGTAATATTTTATTACAAAAAACATAATCATAAATGATCCCAATAAATAATGAAATTATAACGTAGAGTCATTTCCACTTTGTAAACTTCAAAAAGTAATATCCAAGAAATAATAAAATAGAATAAAATTAAAATATATTGATTTTAAATAAATTCATGATATTGAATTTAAATGGGGATATATATACACCTCATAAAAGAAGATAGGTGTATAACATAACATATGCCTCTAAGAAAGAAAATTGAGACAAAAATCAATTACCGCTTTGGTAATGTTTTAACCGGAAACCCCATGAAAGATAGGTAAAAAATGGATATTTCAATACAAATAATTCTAAGTATAATAATTATAAGATACAATCATGGGAAGTATGAACACCTCATAAAATAAATAATTGGTCAACATGGTATGTGTCACACAGAAGTATAAAGTGAGATTGAAATCCCTTTCCTTAAGTCTTGACATTCGTTGTGCTATTTAAAACCTCCTATATAATAAATATAAGTTTATTGTGAATCTATTATAGATCTATATTCATATATATAACACAATATATGATTTTCTTATGAAATTTTATTACCTATTTACTAATTATTCTATGTAAAAGTTACGTTTCAGGTAATAATTGATTTGTTTTTCATATATGTTTTAATTTGTTATTTTTCGGAACACTTACTTTGATCATGGTTTAATAATTAATAGAGTTTTAAATATTATATAAACATAATATATATTCATTATATATTGTTGGTCAGAGTGGATACTCAAGAGGGGGGGTGAATTGAGTTCCAATTAAAATTTCTGTTAAAAATATTTCTCTTAAAATCCCCCTATTTAAAAACAAAGTTAAACTGTAGTGAATTTATATAGAGTGTACATGTTCAATTAGTTTCTCAAACATTTATTAGGTCTCAGATAACTTAATCAGAAGACGAAATTAACTTTTGAATCTAACTTACTGGTTTACAATAAGTATAAACACTTGCTAATTTAACTATCAAAGTAGCTTTAAAATAGTTTTGTATTTCAAAGTAGTTAGTAGCGGAATATGATATATATATATATATAGTATACTTATGATTTAAACTAAAATGCACAGCAGATCTAACCAAGAGGTTCAGACTCAAGTCGAGACTTAGTCCTCTCAATAATTTACATAAAATGATCCACACCCTGGATCGGGGTAAACAACAGTGAACACACTGTCTAGGTACAAAGACCTCTACCACATTTCTACGTGGGAAAACAAACAACAACTCACAGATGTACAGGTCTTACTCAACCTCTACCACTATCCACAGTGGGAAACAAAGAGTTATGGAGTTTGAGAGAGGATTTAAGAATCCTCCAGTTTAGCTCAGGAGACAGTGTGTGTGTAAAATAAACAGGGTACACACACTGCTTGAAATGTAAAGAAAGAATCACTAAAGATAATGTGAATGAGTTTAGAAAAGATTTAGTGATCGGCAGTGCAGGTCTGGACTCGTTTAATTGGTCATAAAAGCTTCTGAGTCCTTCTCTGGTTTTTCCCTGAAAAACAGACTGTCGTTTTCTTCCTTGTTCCAGGTACAGTTTATCAGCTTGAGAGCATGAAGTGTTTTTTGTAGTTCTTTACTCAAGATGCAGCTTGTGGTTTCCTTCAGAAAAGTTGCTTCAAGTATATCCAGGATACTTAGAGTATGAATGAAGCCTTGTGTGAATGCACCACGTTTGAATGTTGTTGATCCCTCTTAGTTTATTGTGCTCTCTGTATGCAACCACTTCACTTTCTATCTCTGTGTTATCTCGGCTAGGTATTTATCATCCCTTTTATAGCTTTCAACTCTGGAAAAAAGGAATGATTACTTTTTTCATGGGTACTAGGTACGGTTCCCTGACATATCAACAGATATCATTAAATAACATTAACTGCATTAAAAACATCAAATGTAATTGTTAGCTTAATAAATAAATATTATTGAGAGAATAGAGTTTGAATGGTTGGTCAATCATTAGTAGCCTTCTGTTGGTAGACGTGTGCAGTGGAATTTGTGTAGCAGGACCTTCCATCGGTACATCTTTTGAACTTGTATCGGTAGATATATATATCGGTGACTTCATTCTATCGGTAGCTCTTAATCCATCGGTAGCTCTTAATCCATCGGTAGCTCTTGGGATATCGGTAGCTAAATGTATCAGTGATTGTTTGTACTTGTATCGGTAGACTATGTTAGTCGCTTCATATAAGTCTCTAGTCTGTGTATCAGTAGGCCGATCGGTAGCTCGCATCGGTAGACTTACTCTATCGGCAGACTTCTATCAGTAACTGTCTGTGAACTAGTTCTACTGGTATACATTTTCATATTGGTAGCTCTATACATATCATCAATCAAGTGTATACTAGAAGACTTAATCATACCGGTAGACCTGTTTTATCGGTAACTCGTATTTTGTTGGTAGCTATGTACATATCGGTAGCCTTAGCTTATCGGTGACTCTGTCTATCGGTAGACTAAGTACCAGTAGCTCTGTTATCAGTAGCTATATGTAGATCAGTAACAAACACTTATCTGTTTTATTCAACACATATCTGATTGGGTTATAATTAAATTATAACTTATATAAACATATATAACCATTGATTAACATATCTCAAGTATTATTTTAACATTCCTATCATCTTGATAACAGAATATCATATATTGAGAGAATTTGAATATATATAAACATTAATTGGGATTATCAAAGTATGTGAAGGCATAATTGGGATTATAAAAACAGGTGAGTTCAACAATCTCCCCCTTTTTGATAATCACAACTTATGATATTATAGGTTTAAAATAATGATTAATTGTATCAGAGATAAAATTAAAGGCAATGATATCAGAAGGGAAAAGCATGGTAGATTTTCCTTAGATAATATGTCTCCACCTAGGTGAATATTTCTCCCTCTTTTATACTTAGTAATATTTCTCCCCCTTTATAGAAGCTTTGTAGAATATTTCTCCCCCTTTGTGATAATCAAAAAGTGAGAAACAAAAAAAATAGAGAAAGGAACACAATGAAAAAGAAAGGAAAGCCACTTGTATTATATGTTGTAAAAGGTACATAGACAGAAAACAAAATACAAGGGATTCCTATCAAACATCCTGGCCACGTTTTCAATCCACATCCTCAATGTGAGATTTTCCCTTTAAATTAGAAGAGGATTCGGGTGGTGTGGATTCAGGTGAAGGCTTAGGAATTCCAGAGATAATCCCAGGAGGCTGACCCACTGACACTGTTTCGGGCCTGTACTGAGGAGTTCTTTGAGTGATTATAGGTGTGAGGCTTCAAATTTCTTGGGCAGGAGTCATCTGAATAG
The DNA here is from genome assembly GCA_963277665.1 of Viscum album. Taxonomy (NCBI): domain Eukaryota; kingdom Viridiplantae; phylum Streptophyta; class Magnoliopsida; order Santalales; family Viscaceae; genus Viscum; species Viscum album. The sequence continues at coordinate 1,823,983,892 of OY728150.1, read as the reverse complement.
GAGAAGCAGTACAGGTAGAGGTAGGTAAGGATGGAGGTTTAATCACAGGCCTAGAATCAACATGCAGAAAAGGCAGCAATAGATTTTTGAAATCCATAATTATTCCTCCTCCTCTCTCCATAGCAGATATGAAGTCATCCTTGTTCTCCATAAATTTGTCCAACACTAGAGTCAATTACCTTAGTTTTATGAATTTCTCTCTGAAGGATTGATTGACAGGAGGTAACTTCATATTTTCCAACAGAAGTTTGAAGTGATTGTTGAGTTGATGCTTTGTGTAAATCTTTTGGAAATAGAAGTCCACTTTTTCTATCACTTATTTGTGAGAGGAATAAGCTTCTCTCATATAATCTTGTACTATCTTCATTATTTCTCTAGCTGAATCTCTAGAGAAGAAACATAACCAATAGAGAAGGTTATTGTTTCCTTGATGTTTTTGCTCAACCCACTGATAAGATTTTGGACTTGAGAATCCTAGGTTTTAACATGATCCTTCATGGAGGTTTTAAAACATTTGAACACTAAAACCATATGACTTACAACACTCTTGACATAGGCTATTTCCTTTTCTATTTGAAATTTTGAACTCATGTAAGAGTCCAAAGAGACAACATATTTCTTTAGAGCTTCAAGATCTGCTTCCAGTCTAGATATTTGAGTTTGGAAATCTTTAACTTCTTCAACTATTTCTGTCATAAAGGTTGACAAATTACAACCTAGAGAGAGTTCAAAAGATCTTTCCAACATACTCATATCTTCAAAAAAACAGTGCTTCATCTCAGCAACTGAGGAACTAAAAGATTCTATCAGTTCATACTTTAAGGATTCAAGGTCAGCCCTGGTGATCATATCAGCAAGAGCAACTGCAATAAGTACTCTTTTAGATGCTAAACTGACCACTGAGTCAGTCATGATCAATTGAATTGATGATACAAGAGAAACTTCCATCTTCTTTACCTCTTCCATAAAACTGTCCTTGTGCTTTTTCTTCAAAGTATCCAGGTCATGCATCTTGACCACATTTTCAGGTGGAAATTCAGACTCAACATCATAAATGATTTTTGGTCTATTTAGAGATGATTCATTCTCAGAATCAGGATAGTCTAAACCACAGACCACAAAACCTAGATCTTCTTCCCATTACTCAATATCAATATCCATTGTAACACTTCCAAACATGGTTTGATGCTCCCCCTTAAATGGTTCATCCTCAAGTAAAACAACAGCATTCTCAGCAGTATTCTCAGCAGGTCTTCCTTTTTTAGGAGAATCTTCTACTATCAATTCTTTCTCTACAATAGTTGGAGGGTCTTCCAAAATAGGCAAGGGTATGTCAAATTCATTTTCATACTTAGAAGGCACTAAATATTGTCCAATCACTGGACTAAGGCTCAAATCAGCTGACAGAGATGCTTCACTTTCATGAGTATCTTCTTCATTATCTACAACATCCACTTCAACATCTTCTAAGGCAGCTTCTTCCTTATCTGATTTATGTTGATCTAGATTTTTAGAAGTTGGGATAGGAGGTAAATCAGGGTCTCCTCCTTCATCAGTAGAGGACTCTTCCTCTTCTGAATCATCACTGTATTCTGGATCCTCTTCATCAGGTCCCAGACCTGGATCCCTCACATCCTTCTGTCTTGAAGGATGATCCACAGGATTGAACTTATCATACACCTTCTTGTCATCAGTGACCCATTCTCCTCTCCATGGGTTCCAATTTATTTTTATGTATTTTCAAATTGTATTGGTGACACATAAATTGTTCTTTACTACCACTGTCTCATCTTGAGACTCACCTATTCCTTTCACTTTGATCATTACTGAGATTAACTTGGCAAAGAACAAGGCATTAGTTTTTGACTTGGGACTAATCATATCCTCCATTTGTGTCATCAGAAATCTGCATAGATTCACCTTGACTCCATGTCTCAAAATATGTAGGAGATAGATATCCTGATATCTTAAATTTTCAATGTCTCCTCTCCTTGGTATTAAGACATGCTGAACAAACTTGAACAACAATCTGTTCTCACCATCCATTTCAGCAGCTACTACTTGTCTTTGATTTATATCACCAGTGAGTTTATCCAAGGCAGTCTCATAATCAAATATATCACTAGTAGGTGGTATAGATCTAGAGACATATCCAGATACACCTTCATGTGGAACTTTCATACATTCATCCCACTCAGTCAATGAAAAGGACAACTCCTTTCCATTCACAAATGAAGTTACTCAGTTCTCATCTTCATATTTCTCAAAAATTACATAGTCATAAAATTGTTTCACTAGCTTTGGATAGTAGGGACCATTGTTGTTCAAAAAACAATCTACCCACTTTTGATCTTTCAGCACTTCGAGCACTAACGATTTACTTGCCAGTAGCCATTCCACGCATAGCTCTTTTTTTATCACAATAACTATATTTTGAAAATGAGGCTTTACTGGTCATCTTCCTGATCTTGTTCTACTAGCACTTCCACTTGCTTCTGGCTCGGACTTCTACATATTTTCCCTAGGCTCATCAGCAACATCTCTAACAGAAGGGAGTTTGGTTTTTGCCATCTCGGATTCGAGGGATTTAGGGTTCTCGAAAGATTCGGGAGTTAAGGTTTGAGGGTAAAGGGTTTGTGGATCGGTGGATTGATAGGTAGCTCAGACTTTGTTTCTATCATTTAGGAATCATAAAATAAATAAATAAAATAAGTAAAAACGATTCAGATTCTGGCGGGAGACATAAGTTTAAAACAACGCACTCATCGGTACGGTTTATCAGTGAGAATTTACATCGGTGAGGATTTACATCGGTGAGGATTTACATCGGTGAGGATTTACATCGGTGAGAATTTACATCGGTGAGCATTTACATCGGTGAGAATTTACAATGGTGAGAATTTACATCGGTGAGAATTTACATCGGTGAGAATTTACATCGGTGAGAATTTACATCGGTGAGGTAGATACCGATCAAGGTTAATAATTCCCAACTCATGTCTAATGTAACTTAACCTATCCGAACTCAAAGTTTTGGTGAAAATGTCAGCTAATTGATGTTCAGTACCTATAAACTCAAGAATAATATCACCCTTTTGGTAATGATCTCTCAAGAAATGGTTCCTTACATCAATGTGTTTGGTCCTAGAGTGAGACACAGGGATCTTCAAAATGTTTATTGCACTATTTTTGTCATAGTTGATATAGACATGCATAAAATCATATCCATAGTCCAAAAGAGTGTGTTTCATCCACAGAATTTGTGCACAGAAACTACCAGTAGCTATGTACTCTGCTTCGGCAGTGGAAAAAGCTACAGAATTCTCCTTCTTACAACACCAAGATACTAAGGATTTTCCCAATAAATGACATGTTCCTGGTGTGCTTTTTCTATCCAACTTGAAACCAGCAAAGTCAGCATCTGAATAACTCATTAACTCAAAGTATTGTCCTTTTGGGTAAAAAAAACCTAAGTTTATAGTGTGTTTAAGACACTTAAAAATTCTTTTAACATCAAGAAAATGAGATTCTTTTGGATTAGCTTGAAATATTACACACATACATACACTAAACATAATATCCGGTCGACAAGCAGTAAGGTAAAGTAAGCTTCCAATCATACCTCTGTAATTGGTTTGATCCACTGGTTTCCCAGTTTCATCTACATCCAATTTACAGATTGTACTCAAAGGAGTTTCACTTTCCTTAATATTAACCAGACCAAAACGTTTTAATAGATCCCTTGTATATTTACTTTGATTCAAAATAATACCATTTTCATTTTGAAAAGCTTGAAATCCAAGAAAATATTTGAGTTCTCCCAATAAACTCAGTTCAAATTCATTTTGTATACTTTTTGAAAAATCAATACATAAAGAATGTTTAGAAGATCCAAAAATAATATCATCAACATAGATTTGAACTATTAAAACATCTTTAGAAATTATTTTAATAAAGAGAGTTGGATCAGCGATCCCTTTAGTAAAACTCTTTGAAATAATAAAATTACTAAGTCTATCATACCAAGATCTTGGAGCTTGTTTTAAACCATATAAAGATTTAGAAAGTTTGAAAACTTGACTTGGAAATTGAGGATTAGTAAATCCATGTGGTTGTTCAACAAAAACATCTTCAATTATAAAACCATTTAGAAAATCACTTTTAACATCCACTTGATATAACTTGAAATTCAGATGAGCAGCATAGGCAAGTATAATTATAATTGCTTCTAATCTAGATAGAGGTGCAAAGGATTCCTCATAGTCTATACCTTCCTCTTGATTATATCCTTGTGCAACTATCCTATCTTTGTTTTTAACTATGTTTCCTTACTCATCAAATTTGTTTCTAAAAACCCATTTACTGCCTATTGTCAAAGTGTCCTTGGGTCTGTCAACTAATTCCCAGACTTTGTTTCTTTCAAATTGATTTAACTCTTCTTGCATAGCCATTACCCAAAATTAATCATTGATTGCATCATTGACATTTTTAGGTTCTAGCTATGAAAGAAAGGCTTGATGTTCAACCTGGTTTCTTAAAGAATCTCTAGTATGTGTCCCTCTATCAAGATTACCAACAATAGCATCTAAAGGATGATTCTTTAGAATCCTTGTTGATCTAGTAAAGGTAAGACTAGAAATTTCAGGTTCATCTATAGGTTTGGGTTCTATAGTAGCAGATTCTCCAATATATCTAGAACTAGATGTTTTTACAGTAGGTTCTTTAGTTTTATCATTAAGGTCCAGAACAGTCAAATCTTCTTCAAGATTTTCAAGAGAGGTTTTAGGCTCATGTGGATCAGTTTCATCAAACTTGATGTGAACAGATTCTTCCACACATTTGGTTCTTTTAATAAAGACACTATAGCCTTCTCTAGTTAAATAATAACCATGAAAAATTCATTTATCACTTTTAGAAGAAAACATGTCAAGATTATCCTTTGTATTAAGAATAAAAACATTGCAGCCAAAGACTCTGAAGTAACTAACTTTAGGTTTTCTATTATTCCATAATTCATATTGGGTATTCTTAAGAACAAGTCTAATAAGGACTCTATTAATAATATAGTAAGCTATATTCACATCTTCAGCCCAAAAATAAATAGGCAGGTCATACTCGTTAAGCATGGTTCTTGCAATTTCTTAAAGGGTTCTATTCCTTCTTTCTACTACAACATTCTGATTAGGTGTCCTAGCAGCAGAAAAGTTGTGACTATAGCCATTATGTGAGCAATAAGATTCAAACTCATGATTTTCAAACTCATGGCCATGATCACTTCTCAGAGTTTTAATTTTAAGTCCACTAAGTTTTTCTATAGATTTGGAGTATTTTATAATGTAAGAACAAGATTCACTTTTGTGAGCTAAGAAGTATTCCCAAGTATATCTATAAAATTCATCTACTAGTACAATGACATAGTGCTTCTAATTTAGACTATAAACTCTAGAAGGTCCAAATAAAACCATGTGAACTAACTCAAGAGGTTGAGAAGTTGAAACTTCTTTCTTTGATTTAAAAGAAACTTTATGTTGCATTCCCTTTTGACAGGGATTATAAACTTTGTCTTATGGAAATTCAAGTTTAGGTAGGTCTCTAACCAAGTTCTTCCTAGTAAATTTTCTAAGTGAGTGGATTTTGTAGTGTCCTAATCTTCTGTGCCAAAGCCAAGACTCTTTATGAAAAGAATTTAAGCAAGTAACATTTTGTTTGACTAAAGAATTCAGATCAACAGTATAAACATTTTCATTTCTTAAAGTAGAAAATACTATAACGTTTTTAGAGTTAAAAACATTACAAGAATCATTTTCAAACATAAAATTAAATCCATAATCACATAATTGATAAATACTTAAAAGATTGTATTTAAATCCATCAAAAAATAATACTTTATAAATCAAAACTGAATCAGTGTTATCAATCTGGAATAAGCCGATGATTTTTCCGTTAGAATTATCACCAAAGGTAACACGGCCTCCATAAACTTTTATTAAGCTTTTGAAGCATGAATAATCTCCAGACATGTTCCTTGAACATCCACTATCCAAGTACCATACCTTCTTGTGCGAACTCTTCAAATAGGTCTCCTACAAAACAGATTTAAACAAAAATGATTTTGGTAACCAGATCTTCTTGGGTCCAGAAAGGTTAGCAATCAAAGCTTTAGGTACCCATATTTGTCTTATGGGGTTTCATATAATTTACAGAATCAATAGATTTTGAAAGATAAACTTTATTTGATCTATAACCATATGAATAACTAGTTGAATCATAGGAATTTCTAAAACAGGAATATGCATAATTTTGTCCAGACATAGGAATAAATCGAGTTTTAGTGAACTGTCTCTGTCTAGGTTGGTATCCCAAACCAGTAGTGTACTTTGGTGCAACTTTTTTGCCTAAAATTTGAGTAAGTGTATCATTTCCCTTTGTGAACTTTTCTAATTCCTTTCTAAGTTTCTCATTAGACATTTTAAGTTTAGTATTTTCCTTTAACAGTTGAGCATTCTTTTTTTTCTATATCAAAGTCAGATTTAACATTGACAGTGAGAGAATGTTGTTTCTTTAGTGACTTGTATTTGTCCTTGAGTTCATTACATGTTTCTTCCATCATATTACAATATTCAAACAATTCAGCCTTAGACATATTTTCATCATTGTCTGAATCACTGTTATTTCCAAAATAATAATCATTCAGAATAGGGGAAACAGGTACCTCAGAGGTATTAGTCATGAAGCACATGTTGGCACGATTCTTTTCAGAGTCAGAAACATCAGATTCACTTGTACTGTCCTCCGAAGCACTCCAAGTAGCTTTCATGTTTTTCTTGTACTTCATGTCCTTATAATCATGATTCTTTTTGAATTTTAATTTTGGACAGTCAGCCTTGATGTGTGCTTTCCTCTTGCACTCATAGAAGAGTATATGATCTTCCTTAGCAGATTTCTTCTGATCCTTATTACAATGACCCTTGTTGTCATACTTTCCTTTGTAGTTAGATTTTCTGAATAACTTCTTCTTCCTATAAAACATCTTGAATCTCCTAGCTATTTGGGCCATTTCAGCATCACTATCTAAATCTGAATATTCACTTGTTGAACTTTTAGTAGGTGTATACATTTTCTCCCTTTCTTTTCTCTTTGAAGCAGTAGACTTGAATGCCACATATTTTCTCTTGGGTTCATCATCTTCTTCTTTATTTACCTTATTTTCTTCCTCATATATCATTAATTTTACAATAAGATCTTTTATAGGGAGAGAATCAATGTCACATGATTCTTTGATTAAAACAGAAGTTCCCCTCCATCGATCTGGTAGACATCTCAAGATTCTCATGATTTGTTCCTTTGCAGGAACAAACTTTCCAAGTGAGCTCATATTATTGAAAATGTCATTGAAACTGAGATACATGTCATAAATAGGTTCATCATCTTTCATTTTAAAATTATCATATTTAATAGTATAAGTATTTAATCTGATTTCTTTAACATTGGTTGTTCCTTCATGAGAAACACCCAATGTATCCCATATTTCATAAGCAGTTTTGCAAGCAGATATTATATTAAATTCTTCATCTCCTAGAGAATAATACAGGGCATTCATAGCTTTACAATTATTATTGTAAGCATCCTTTGTAGGTTCATCCCAAGTAGTTATTTCAGTTTCTGGAATTTTATATTGATATTCTATAGCAGTCCAGATATCCAAACCCATACTTTCTAAATGAATTTTAATTTTCAGTTTCCACTGGGCATAATTGGTACCATTGAAGAAAGGTGGCTGGTTAGTAGCATCACCATCTAGTCTATTGTCCATAACTAGATTTTAGAAAATAGTTTTAAAGAGATAAAATTTAGAACTAACAGAAATTTAAGATCTTTAAAGATGAAACTAAAATCACTGTTGAAAAATAGAATTTTTTGAAAACATGTATTAAGAAACAGCCCTCTGATACCAAATGTTGGTCAGAGTGGATACTTAAGAGGGGGGGTGAATTGAGTTCCAATTAAAATTTCTGTTAAAAATATTTCTCTTAAAATCCCCCTATTTAAAAACAAATTTAAACTATAGTGAATTTATAAAGAGTGTAAATGTTAAATTAGTTTCTCAAAGATTGATTAGGTCTCAGTTAACTTAATCAGAAGTTGAAATTAACTTTTGAAACTAACTTACTGGTTTACAATAAGTATAAACACTTGCTAATTTAACTATCAAAGTAGCTTTAAAATAGTTTTGTATTTCAAAGTAGTTAGCAGTGGAATATGATATATATATATATATAGTATACTTAAGATTTAAACTGAAATGCACAGAATATGTAACCAAGAGGTTCATTCTCAAGCTGAGACTTAGTCCTCTCAACAATTTACATAAAACGATCCACACCCTCGATCGGGGTAAACAACAGTCAACATAATGTCCAGGTACAAAGACCTCTATCACAGTTCTACATGGGAAAACAAACAACAGCTCACAACTGTCTAGGTCTTACTCGACCTCTACCACTATCCACAGTGGGAAACAAAGATTTTATGGAGTTTGAGTGAGGATATAAGAATCCTCCAGTTTAGCTCAGGAGACAGTGTGTGTATAAAATAAATAGGGTACACACACTGATCTAATTGTAAAGAAATAATCACTAAAGAAAATGTGAATGAGTTTAGAAAAGTTTTAGTGATTGGCAGTGTAGCTCTGGACTCGTTTAATTGGTCATAAAAGCTTTTGATTCATTCTCTGGTTTTTATCTAAAAAACAGAGTGTCGTTTTCTTCCTTGTTCCAGGTATATCTTATCATCTTGAGTGCATGAATTTTTTGTTGTAGTTATTCACTCAAGATGTAACTTGTGGTTTCCTTCAGAAGATTGGCTTCAAGTATATCTAGGATACTTGGAGTATGAATGAATCCTTGTGTGTATGCACCACATTTGAATGTTGTTGAGCCCTCTTAGTTTATTGTGCTATTTGTATGCAAACACTTCACTTTCTATCTCTATGTTATCTCAGCTAGGTATTTATATTCCCTTTTATAGCTTTCAGCTTTGGCAAAAAGGAATGATTGCTTTTTTCATAGGTCCTAGGTACGGTTCCCTGACATGTCAACAGATATCTTTAAATAACATTAACTGCATTAAAAAAATCAAATTTAACTGTTAGCTTACTAAATAAATAGTATTGAAAGAATAGAGTTTGAATGGTTGGTCAATCATTAGTAGCATTCTGTTGGTAGACGTGTGCAGTGGACTTTGTGTATCAGGACCTTCCATTGGTAGCTCTTTTGAACTTGAATCAGTAGCTATATATATCAGTGATTTCATTCTATCGGTAGCTCTTAATCCATCGGTAGCTCTTAATCCATCGGTAGCTCTTAATCCATTGGTAGCTCTTGGGCTATCAGTAGCTCGATGTATCGGTGACTGTCTTTACTTGTATTGGTATACTATGTTAGTCGCTTCATATCAGTCGCTAGTCTGTGTATCAGTAGGCCGGTCGGTAGGTCGTATCGGTAGACTTACTCTATCGGCAGACTTCTATCGGTAACTATCTGTGAACTGGTTATATCAGTAGACTTATTCATATCGGTAGCTCTGTACACATCAGCAATCAAGTTTATAATAGAAGACTTAATCATACCGGTAGACCTGTTCTATCGGTAGCTCGTATTCTGTCGGTAGCTCTGTAAATATCGGTAGCCTTAGCTTATCGGTGACTCTATCTATCGGTAGACTCTATCTATCGGTAGACTAAGTACCGGTAGCTCTGTTATCAGTAGCTATATACAGATCAGTGCAAACACTTATCTGTTTTATGCAACACATTTCTGATTGGGTTAGAATTAATTTATAACTTATATAAACATAGATAACCATTGATTAACATATCTCAAGGATTATTTTAACATTATTATCATCTTGATAACAGAATATCATATATTGAGAGAATTTGAATATAGATAAACATTAATTGGGATTATCAAAGTATGTAAAGGCATAATTAGGATTATTAAAAGAGGTGAGGTTAACATATATATATATATATATTTATATTAATATATAATATTTACATATGAAAAGTGTAAATCATCTTTAATGGAGACGGTAGGTCGTATGTATGCATGATTATTGTTTTCATTTTCTTTTCGGATTGAAATAAAGAAAGTTAAATGATAAATTATCATTATAGAATAATTTTTATATCATATATATCATATATTTTTATTAATCTCTTACTTAATACATTCCATGTAAAGTGTAAATGAATCACATCGCTTCCCCAAGCGGTAGTCTGCCACACACACGAGCGACATTATTATATTTCCAAAAAAGGGAAATGATGAAGGTATGTTTGATTTAAAAATTCTAGAAACATACTAATATCATAAATATCATATATAAATAATAATTAAAACATTATTTCCAATCTTTATATGTTGTAATGGAAAAATGAATGACATCAGTTTGTGAGGTTCTAATCCTCCATACAAAAGAACAATGATTTTATAACCCCTTTTATAAAAGTGGAGATGGTTGTAGGTAAAGACCTTAAAAAACAACTCATTATATATATGATACTTATTTAATTATATAATAACAGTAAAAAAATAATTTAAAGAAGTTGAGTAATAACTAAAAAAAATTCCCATTGATGAACATAACCTCTTTTTTGGGTATCCTCTTTAAGTTTGTACAAACACATTACTAGATTGGATTTCTAAAAAAATAAGGATTTTAGTATGAGAGGATGAATGTAGGGAAGTTATTTTTTTTGTTATTGGAAAAAAATGGGTTTTGATGTATGAATGATAGAGGATATGGGTGGCCTTTTATAAGTGGGGGAGATGATACACTTTATATTTTTTTAAAGAATTGATTGATCCCATGTTTTTCATATCTCGTAAGGGTCAAAATTGGTCCATTATAAAACCCTCATATGTGTAATTCTATTAATATTTCCATCCAAATATTTTTATAAATGTTTATAGATAATTATTACTCTAATATTTTTAGTTTAACCCCCAGTAAACCCGTTTTTAGCTTAACTACGGTAATTGATTATTACTGCATTCACTATTCAATTCAGTAAAAAATTAAGTTGAAATTATTATATAATATAAATTATTATGATTAAAAATATGGAATCATTTTTTCTAAATTAAATTGACATAAGTGGAAAATTTAAATTTAAAATTAATCCCATAGACATGTTGAGAAAGCATGTTTTTAATATGAAAATGTTCAAAAGGTTACAAATTTTTTATATCTAATTTCAAAATGAAATTGATTCTAATGAACTAAATTATAATAATAGATATATAATTGAACTAATTATAATTTAAAACCAATTAAAAATATAATTTAATATTTTAAATAATTTAACTGAAAAGGAATTTTTCAATTAAAATTTAGTATTTTCACAATACATCAAAAATAATTTTTTTTAGAAAAAACCCAAAAATTCATCCTAAGATAATTATGATGTGATGGTTTAAAAATTTTATTTTATTTTAAAAAAATTAATTTATAAAAGTTTCAAAAATAAATTTTTTTATTATGTAAAATAATACATAAAAATAATTTTTAGAAAATAGTATTATCGATATATATGTAAGTTCCAGGAGCAGCGGAAGCACGTTGGTGGGTTATCCCAACTTTAATTTTAACGTTAAACAATGTTCAATCCGAGATCCGTCACGATATAAAACGCTGAATCTTCAGAATAGAACGAAGAACGAAAAGAAAAAAGAGTACTGGAACCCTTGAGGAGGATCATCATATGTTGATTATAATTAATTTAATTAATTCCTAAGAATTACATCGTTGGAATTCTTTCTTCGTTGATGTGTCCGGTCACGATTCGTTGATCCGTCGTTGCGTCGTAGAATCCAAGTGTAGGATTCCTCTAGAGGTGATCCACACATGTGTCACGTATCTCTGGACATCGCCGAAGGGATCTCCGGGTGCTAGCGCGGAAGAACCTTCGCTTGCAATGTCCTCCTTCGACCACCTTGATCCGGTGGAGGATCTTGCTCTCATAACTTGAGGGAGTTCTTGGTGGAAACGGAATTCTCTCTTGGCTTGAGAGTATTTCCAAATCTGTTGTGCACAACAATGGCTCTTTAAAATGTTGGGGTTGTGAGGATATTTATAATCGGGTTTGAGGTTAATAGAGTTATGACAATAAAAAAATGTGTTACGTGTTTTATTTATTTCATTAACTCTTATTGAAAACCCCCATGTCGAATTATTAATTCCTTGACATGCTCCCACACTGATTATAATAAATATCATTTAATAAAACAATATTAAATCCTCAAAAATCCCAATTGGAAAAACTACACGGCGTGTAATAATTAATATATGGCGTGTACTTGTTTTCCATAAAACTACACAGCGTGTATATTTAATATACACGGCGTGTACTTTTATTTTCCATTTTTCTCCACCACATTTATTAGACCTTGAGTAATAAATATTTATTTCTTAAATAAATGTAACTGTATTACTCGCTAATAAATATATTATTCTGTCCACAATATATTCTCTCGAATAACTAGTGTGAAAATAAATGTGATCATACATCCTTAAATAATTATTAAACCACATTCGGGAATAATATTTATTTAACTTGTTAAATTAATATTTAACTGAGATACATGGACACACTTAGTGTGTGACCCACTAGGCCACTTTCTCAGTGTCATTAGGCTGAGCCTGCCTAAAGTCCAAGGTTAGCATCTAGCAACACGCCAAGGCACCCATAGAGAAAGAAGTTAACACCGCAATGACGTGTCACCTCCTACGAATGCTTACCATGTAATATAATCCCTTTGTCTCGATATCTCCAATCAAGCGGGTTGCATGCTAGTGTCATCAACCCATGTGCTTGATTATTCTTTCTTTGACTTCCCAGAATTGAACTTGCCCATACCTTACCATGGCCATGGATTTATTTAGGCTATATCAATTCCATCAAAGGGCCTGAGATATCTACTTCCGTTATGGAACGGAAGGGAAAAATCATATCTCACATTATCTATTAATGCGGTATTACTCGTGACGCACTCAACGTATCCTACCTCACTGCGAATAGTGTGTCGTCACAGTTTTCATCAATACATCTAAGTTCACGAGTTGTAATACCCATTAATAATAATATTAAAGTCTAAGGACCAATACACATGTCTGCAGATAGGAACATCCAATGACTCTATGAAATGTGGATTTCCTACTGGCAGGTCTCGTTCTCATAATATCCTCCTGGATATTACCAAGGGTGCACACCATGAGAAGCTGCCTCAAAGTTTTATGAGTCATCACCCCTAATGACATGTATTATTTGTGTCCCTGAAATAATATCATCCGACCATAGAACATACATTCAAGAACAGTGTTATGGCACTTCCGGGTTCTCATCATAGCAGGGATCCGCTACGACCCTTTAATGCAACAGTTGTCCTTAGGACATTATCACATGACATGTCATGCTGAAGAACAATCAAGATGTGATAAGGCTTTTATTTAATGAATAAAGTACAAAGTAGTTGGTTCTAGACCACCAACTCTAACAGACTCCCACTTGGACTAGAGCCAACTGCTAACAACCTTTAAACCGCTAGCTCTCACATGATATTCATGCTTCTGCTGAGATAGGACTTTAGTCATGGGGTCCGACACGTTCTCTTTCGTGGACACTCTGCTCACTGCAACTTCACCCCTTTGATAGAAATCCCTCAAGAGGTGATACTTCCAGAGTATGTGCTTTGTCTGTTTATGTGACCTTGGTTCTTTTGCAAGAGTCACTGCTGCAGTATTATCACAATACAATGTAATGGGATCTTTACTGCTAGGCACCACATCAAGCTCCTGGACAAAGTTTCGAATCCATACGACTTCTTTGGCTGCATCAGAAGATGCTATATACTTGGAATCCACTGTAGAATCGGCGACAACTAGCTAATTTGAACTCTTCCAACTCACAGCTCCTCCATTGAGACAGAAAACATATCCAGATTGAGACTTCAGATCATTCTGATCTGTTTGAAAATCAGCATCAGCATACCCTCTGATGACAAGCTCCTCATCTCCTCCATACACTAGGAACATATCCTTAGTTCTTGTCAGATACTTAAGGATAGTCTTAACAGCAGTCCAATGTTGTTCTCCTGGATCTTCTTGATATCTGCCTACCATGCTCAATGCATAGGCAACATCAAGCCTAGTACATAACATGGCATACATGATAGATCCTATAGCCAAAGCGTATGGGATCTTACTCATCCTATATTTCTCCTGTTGTGTCTGGGGACACATTTTCTTAGAAAGATGTAAGCCATGTGACACTGGAACCAATCCCCTCTTGGATTTTTTCATACTGAATCTCTTTAGTATCTGGTCAATGTATGTACCCTGACTTAGTCCAAGCAGCCTCTTGGATCTGTCACGAATGATCTTGATCCCTAGAATGTAGGCTTCTTCTCCTAAGTCCTTCATGGAGAAACACTTGTTCAACCAGTCCTTTACTGACTGTAAGGCTGGTATGTCATTTCTAATAAGCAATATTTCATCAACATATACCACTAGGATGATGACCGCATTCCCATTAAACTGATTATAAACACGTGGATCACATTCGTTCTTAATGAAACCAAATTCCTTTATGGCTTCATCAAATCGAATGTTCTAGGACCTGGATGCTTTCTTCAATCCATAAATGGATTTCTGAAACTTGCAAACCTGTTTGGCTTCACCTGGTGTCACAAACCCTTCTGGTTGTATCATATAGACATCTTCCTGAAGGTTCCCGTTAAGGAATGCTGTTTTGACATCCATCTTCCAAATCTCGTAGTCATGGTAAGCTACTATGGAAAGTATGATTCTTATATATTTAAACATGGAAAATGGCGAGAAGGTTTCATCATAGTCGATTCCTTGACCTTGTCTGAATCCTTTAGCCACTAGCCTTTCTTTATAGGTGTTAACTTGACCTTCCAGGTCAAGCTTTCTTTTGAATACCCATTTGCATCCAACAAGATTTACATCAACTAGCTCATTGACTAGAACCCAAACATGGTTCTGATACATGGAATCCATCTCAGAATTCATAGCTTCTATCCATCTTGAAGCTTCTGAGCTTTCTACTGCTTCCTTGTAGGAGAGAGGTTCATCATTGTCCAACAATAATGATTCACCATCCTCGGTGACTAGGAAACCAAATCTCTCTGGTTCCCTTACCTCTCTTGAGCTCCTACGCAGTACTTGTGTTTCTGGAACCTCTTCCATGGGGACCTGTGGAACTTGTTCCTGTACCAACTCTTGTGTATCTTGAGCATCAACTTCATCGAAGTCAATCATTCTCCCACTATCCTTCTTGAGGATTTGCTCCCTCTCAAGAAAGACGGCTTGTCTGGCGACAGTCACTTTCTTGTCTTGAGGGTTATATAGGTAATATCCTTTCGTTTCCTTGGGATATCCTATAAATATACACTTCATGCCCCGGGGTGATAGTTTGTTTCCTGATAAGGCCATAACAAATGCCTCTCATCCCCATACATGTGTGTGCGACAAAGTGGATTTCCTTCCATTCCATAACTCGGATGGAATTCCATTTGCTGCCTTAGTTGGTACTCGGTTTAATGTGTATGTTGTAGTTTGTAATGCATATCCCCAAAAGGATAATGGAAGATCTGCATGACTCATAATCGACCTCACCATGTCCAACAATGTGTGGTTCCTCCTTTCACTAACACCTTTCCACAGTGGTGTATAAGGAGGAGTGAGCTGAGATAGAATCCCAGACTCCCGTAGAAGATCGATGAACTTTTGGTTCAGATATTCTCCACCTCGATCCGATCGAAGCTTCTTTATCTTCTTACAAAGATGATTCTCTACTTCATTCTTGAATTCCTTAAATTTCTCTAAGGACTCTGACTTATACCTCATTATGTATAAATAGCCATATCTACTCAAATCATCAGTAAAAGTAATGAAGTAATAATATCTACCTCTAGATTCTACTGGAAATGGTCCACACACATCCATGTGTACCAATCCTAGAAGATCTATGGCTCTTTCACCTTGTCCACCAAAAGGTGGCTTGGTCATTTTTTCATGTAAACAACCATGACATCTATCAAGTGGTTTTAGCTCAGTAGAGTCTAAATAGCCATCTTGGAAGAGCTTTGTCAAATGCTTCTCGTTCACATGACCAAGGCGGTGATGCCATAACTGGGTGATGTATGAGTCATGTGAGTTTGTTTCGTTATCGATTGACAACACTTGGTTTTCGTAATTCAATCCATAAAAACTATTATTTAAATGTTCCATACCATAACATACATTGTTCTTATAAAAGATACAACCCTTATTTCCAAATTTGAAAAAAAATCCATCCATATCCAAACAAGATACAGAAATTATGTTCTTGGTAACACTAGGCACATAATAACAGTTATGTAAAACCAAAATCATCCCAGTTGGCAATGAGAGGTGGTAGTCGCCAATATCCAACGCAGCTAGCCTTGTGCCATTGGCGGCTCGAAGATCCACCTCTCCTCTGGCAATCTTTCTAAATCTACATGGTTCCTGCATTTGAATACAGATGTGAGCACCACAAGCTATATCTAATACCCAATGTGTTGAAATAGAAAGATTACACTCGATAACAAACGCACCTTTAGTGTCCCCATGCTTCTGGGTGCAGTTCCTCTTCCAGTGGCCCTACTTGCCACATGAAAAACACACTGCTTCCCATTCCTTACCCTGACTTTGGATCTTCCCCTTCTTGGAGGAACGGTGCTCGGGGGCTTCAGACCGTTTATAAGTCTTTGGCCCCTTTTCCTTGTCCTTCCTTTTCTAGTTCACCATAAGGACTGCGGGTTTGTCATGCCCCATGTCCTTATCTACCTGGCAAATCAAGGTCAGAAGCTCTAATAGAATCTTCTCATTTCCTCTCATGTTATAGTTGATAATAAATCTAGAGAAGGTCTTGGGCAGTGATGATAGGATGATATCTGTACGCAACTCATCTGGGAATTTAATCCCTAATATTTCCAAGCGTTCAATGTAGCCAATAAGCTTGACTACATGAGGCCCAGCTTGAACAGACTTTCCAAGCTTCATGGTAAACAAAGCATTGGAGGTCTCATACCTATCATGTCTCGCCTTCTCTTGGTATATATCTTTAAGGTGAGACATCATGCTATACGCGTCCATGTTTTCATGTTGCTTCAAGAGCTCATTAGACATGGCCAATAGCATGAAACACTGAACATCTGTGGCATCATCCATGTGTTTCATGTAGAGAGATAATTCCTCATCACTAGACTCTTTCCCAGGCGCAACTGGAATAGGCTCTTCCAGCACATATAATTTCCTTTCGTGGTGAAGGACGACGCGTAAACGGCTCTGCCACTCTTGGAAATTAGTGTCGGTGATTAGGTTTTATTTTTCGATTATGCTGCGCAATGATATGTTTGAAGTAATTTTCTTGTCGTTTCTACAAATTAAGATGAGCAAAGGTTTAGTACTTTATTATAAAAATTGATACAAATAAATAAATTAATACTTATTAGTCTCCCACTATTTTATCGAAATCCAATATCCCTCACCATTGACTTTGGAATATTCTGTTGCGTGAATATTCTAGTGGCAAGGATCCATATTGCCCTCCGCATTACCAAAACTAGGGTTGGTCAAGAAACTTGAAGGGTTTTAGGTAGGCATTCCAAATGCCAACTGCATTAACTCGCAGCTCCTTGATCCGCTGAGTGGACTCCCCAATCCGGAAATCCTTTTTGGATTTCCTCAACCTTTGCCTCTTGGTCACACCAAGTCCTGTTGTTGCAGTCAACCCTTGATGCGAACCAAGTCAAGTCAACCCAAAACATTGAATTAGAATTCCCCGATAATTGAAAGCACCCCAACTAGGGTTGGTCAAGCACTTTGAACTATGGTTCGATTCTAACCAAGATTATGGAAGGCTATGCTGACTTAATATTTATTTTGAGGGATTTTATCCTTATATGTAAATTTCCATTTTATTATCTTTGATTACATGATTGTTAATATTAAGTGGGATATACTTAAGGGATTAACCATGTCTAAGATAATATTTACGTATAAGACGATTTTATTTTAGTTCCATCTTGCATGCTCATTTAATTCATTAATTGTGTGATTGTGACAATACACCACATTAAATAAACCATGCAACTGACAGAAATAAAATAAATGGTATGATCATGAGCTTTTCTATTGGTTAGTTTATCTAGCAGTTGATAAACTAACCCAATACCTAGGGGAGAAACACCTTGAACCTTTCGGGTTTGTGTTTACAGCTTTCCACCTGTCCACCTTTGTATCTCCTTGGATTGATTTCACCTTGGCTCATGACTTGAGCAGCCACCACTAGCTTGGGAGCTCCATCCATTATATATGCATTTATCTCACACACAGGTGAGGGGTAAAAGGGGTTTTTACATAAAATAATCATTGGGCGTGCAGGCCCTACATATTAATGAGGAGATGGCTCGCAGGCCAACAATTTTAATTTAAATAAATAAATTAAAAGAAACCATTCACATACAAAGGTCTCGGTCTAGCTCATTATCATCCATACATGCAACAATATTTACGCATAAATAAAACTAGCATTCAATTCTTTAATCGTTCTTGTTTAAGATAAATCACACTCGAATCAATTAATTATCTTTAATTAATCAATCCTTTTATCTTAAATCCCTTTTCTAAATTTCCTTGAGATTCTCATCTATCATAATTTCAAACAAATAAATTCATTTTAAATTATCCTTGTACGTAACTTGTACCTTGGAGGCAACCCGGTGAATTCCCATTTATTACGTAGATGTTAAATTAAACACATATATATATAAAACACCTATCGCGTGTTGTGCCTCAGCTTTACGCCTGCACCATGGTACACATCTCAAGGGTTTGTATAATATAATAATAAATTTTAATAAATCTGCGTAATTTGGGTGAGTACACGGCATGTAGTTCCGACTACACGGCGTGTACTTTTCTTCACCGTCCATCCGAAGTACGTGCCCGGGGATAGGGCGTGTTACTGTACTTCGGAAATTTTCGGAGTACACGGTGTGTACAGTGGGACACACGCCATGTAGTTTCCGTGTTACACGGTTTCCAGCCGGGCAGGCCGTGTACGGAGTACACAACCCAACCCTGACCCGAAGGGACTACACGCCGTGTTCATTGGATCACACAGCGTGTATTCCAGAAACCATGTGCCACCTGTTTCTGGTCAACACACGGTGTCTTAAATTCATAGAAAGAATCCAA
The DNA here is from genome assembly GCA_963277665.1 of Viscum album. Classification (NCBI taxonomy): domain Eukaryota; kingdom Viridiplantae; phylum Streptophyta; class Magnoliopsida; order Santalales; family Viscaceae; genus Viscum; species Viscum album. The sequence goes on along the minus strand of OY728150.1, from coordinate 1,823,964,581 downwards.
TACACGGCCTGACTTGGAGGATCAGTCAATGCATTTAACCTAGACTACACGGCGTGTACTTCCGAATACACGTCGTGTATTATGGTGTTATACGGCCAGAAACGTTTGGCTCCTCCAGATGAGTTCCTCTATTTTATTTTAATCAAAATTAAAAGAAAAAATCGTTTCTATGAGGTGAACGAGAAATGAGGGAGGAGGAATAGATCTCGATATTCAGATTTACAGAACGATTAAACTTGAATTGAAATAACTAATTTATTAAATGCGTAAATTACCAATGAAAAACTAAATAATTATAATCAACGATATGACACCTCTGATACCACTTTTAAGTTTCGGGCGCAGCGGAAGCGCATTGGTGGGTTAGCCCAAATTTAATTTTAACGTTAAATAACGTTCAATCCGAGATCCGTCATGATATAAAATGCTGAATATTCAGAATAGAACGAAGAATGAAAAGAAAAGAAGAGTCCTGGAACCCTTGAGAAGGATCATCATATGTTGATTATAATTAATTTAATTAATGCATAAGAATTACCTTGTTGGAATTCTTTCTTCATTGATGTTTCCGGTCACGATTCGGTGATCCATCGTTGCGTCGTAGAATCCAAGTGTAGGATTCCTCTAACGGTGATCCACACGTGTGTCACGTATCTCTCGACGTCGCCGAAGGGATCTCCGGGTGCTAGTGCGGAAGAACCTTTGCTTGCGATGTTCGCCTTCGACCACCTTGATCCAGTGGAGGATCTTGCTCTTATAACTTGAGGGCGTTCTTGGTGGAAAGGGAATTATCTCTTGGCGTGAGAGTATTTCCAAATCTGTTGTGCACAACAAGGGCTCTTTAAAATGTTGGGGTTTTGATGATATTTATAATCGGGTTTGAGGTAAATAGAGTTATGACAATAAATAAATGCTTTACGCGTTTTATTTATTTCATTAACTCTTATTGAAAACCCCCATGTCGAATTATTAATTCCTTGACATGCACCAACGCTGATTATAATAAATATCATTTTATAAAACAATATTAAATCCTCAAAATCCCAACTGGAAAAACTACACGGCGTATAATAATTAATACACGGTGTGTACTTGTTTTCCATAAAACTACACGATGTGTATATTTAATATACACGGAGTGTACTTTTATTTTCCATTTTTCTCCACCACATTTATTAGACCTTGAGTAATGACTATTTATTTCTTAAATAAATGTAACTCCATTACTCACTAATAAATATATTATTTTGTCCACAATATATTCTCTAGAATGACCAGTGTCAAAATAAATGTGATCATACATCCTTAAATAATTATTAAACCACATTCGGGAATAATATTTATTTAACTTGTTAAATTAATATTTAACTAAGATACAGGGACACACTTAGTGTGTGACCCTCTAGGCCTCTTTTTTAGTGGCATTAGGCTGAGTCTGCCTAAAGTCCAAGGTTAGCATCTAGCAACACGCTAAGGCACCCATAGAGAAAGAATTTAATTCCACAATGACGTGTCACCTCCTACGAACGCTTACCATGTAATATAATCCCTTTATCTCGATATCTCCAATCAAGCGGGTTGCATGCTAGTGCCATTAAACCATGTGCTTGATTATTCTTTCTTTGACTCCTCGGAATTGAACTTTCCCATACCTTACCATGTCCATGGATTTATTTAGGCTATATCAATTCCAACAAAGGGCCGGAGATATCTACTTCCGTTATGAAACTTAAGGGACAAATCCTTTCTCGCATTATCTATTAATGCGGTATTACTCATGATGCACCCAACGTATCCTACCTCGCTGAGAATAGTGTGTCGTCACAGTTTTCGTCAATACATCTAAGTGCGCGATTTGCAATACCCATTAATAATAATCTTAAAGTCTAAGGACCAATACACACGTCCGCAGATAGGAACATCCAATGACACTATGAAATGTGGATTTCCTACTGGCGGGTCTCATTCTCATAATATCCTCCTGGATATTACCAAGGGTGCACACCATGAGAAGGTGCCTCAAAGTTTTATGAGTCCTCACCCCTAATGACCTGTATTATTTGTGTCCCTCAATTAATATCATCCGGCCATATAACATACATTCAAGAACAGTGTTATGGAACTTCCGGGTTCTCATCATAGTAGGGATCCGCTACGACCCTTTAATGCAACAGCTGTCCTTAAGACATTATCACATGACATGTCATGTAGAAGAACAATCAAGATGTGATAAGGCTTTTATTTAATGAATAAAGTACAAAGTAGTTGGTTCTAGACCACCAACTCCAACAATATATACAGACTTTTCTAAAAATTTAGTATTTTTTATCAATATGTTTTATTTTTATAAGATCATTATACATACTTCAATGCATGACACTTGGTGATCTTATACTGGTTGTGATCAAAGTACTTTTTTTGGGGAGTTCGATGCTTTGGTAATTTTTTTACTGGCTGTAGGGTGATACAACGCAAGGTTTTGTACATATTTTTTTTCTGATCGACTTTAGAATTTCAGTCTTTAATGGGCACTAGATTTAGTAGGGGAGTTTTTTGCAGCAATACACCTATTTCTCATGGAATATTGATCAATGTTTGGGTGACTCAGGTCTGTATCTTGGAATTTGTTCTTTTTCTTGATTATTATTTGACATCAATGACTAATTTCCCCTCAATCACATGTTGGTGTATGCTATTTACACCTCATGATTGTACTATTTCTATTTCTTTTAATAAATTATTTTGGGGGCATGAATTGGGTGACCAATTCATGTAACCGTTCTTCTTTAAAAAATGCCATTATACATAAAATTTGAAAATAATTTGATAATTTTTATATTAAAAAGCCTAATGTCTAGGTTATAATGGTGTCATTATTAATATATCACAATTTTATTAATACTCAGTGTAGTGTATAAGGAAAGTTAGCACAATGTTGCATGTAATAAAATCTCAACTCGGTGTTGTGTGAAGCAAAAGAAAAACTAAATGTTTCATGAAATTCATGATAAAATTTATATTTCATGTAAATAAAAATATATAAAACATTTAATTTATTTGAAAAAATATATTTCAAAAAATCTCAGGGTGTCACATTCTACCCCCCCCCCGTAAAATAAATTTTCACTTCAAAATTCATCACTTTGGTGGAAAACAATGGATAATTATACCACACTACATCCTCAAGTTCCCACAAATCTTTTTATGGATGATGGTTTTCTAAAAAAAAATACTAAACAAGTGATTGGTATTGTTTCGTAAAACATTATCTATTCAATCCAAAATCCCTACAGATTATTCCTCATAAAGAAAAATCATGATCCAGTGGTATGACCTCTGAGTTCAGCACATGTGGTGGATAAGTTATTTAATTAATTAGTAGTGATACATTTAAAACATTATAAACATGATCTAGTTTCAGTGGAAGCACCAAATGATAAGTTGTTTTCCTAATACGATAAAGTATTTTAAGGGGATTGATATAACTATGGCTTAGTTTTCTCTTATTTATTACATGTAGAAACTCATAGGAAGACCTTATTACCAACCTAAAATTCTAGATCACATCAAATATTATTAAAATAATCTTTCTATCAACTCTTTTCTATTCTAACATATTGCTTAACGACTCTAAATTTCTTTATCATATCATCATCTTGCTTAGTTCCCAATAGTGTTTTTTCTGGAACATCATTCTAGTACATTGGAGTTCTATATTTCCTTCCACAAAGGGCTTCAAAAAGATCCATAGAAATGATTGAGTGAAATATAATGTTGTAAGGAAACTCAACTAGTGTAATTTGTGATCCCAACCAAATTTTAAGTCCATTGAACAATATCTTAATATATTTTTTAGGGTTTGAATTGTTCTTAGAGTGATGAAACTCAACTATGTATCAAAATATTGATGAATACGTCACCAAAACTTTGAGGTAAACATTATATCCTAGTCAAAAACAATGTAACGTGGTTCTCCGTGAAATCTTAGTACTTCCTTAAGGTATATTTTAGAAATATGGTCTCGAGAGAAGTCTTTTATGATAATGATGATGTGTGCTGACTTAGTAGGTGATAAAATGTAACCCATAATTAACTAAAAATATAAGATAATATAATCCTTGTAGTTTACCAATACCTTTAATATTTTTTTCAAAATGTGTAAAGGCATTCCTCCTCAAATATCTTTGTCACAATATTCAAAACCAAATAGTTTCATTGTCATAAATGTCTCTTAAAATATCCTTAATATGGAAAAACTCCAACTATATAAAACAAAAAAAGGGGGTGTCAATGAATCTAAACCTATGATCAATGTTAAACTAATAAACCCATGAAATTATCCATAAATCTTAAGTAAATAATTAAAGGATACATTTATTATTCCAAAATATAATTCACCCTTTATTCCATAAATAAGATATTATCTTATAAAAAACATTTTCATTGGAAGATTGGGTTCATCCTTGTACTGATATAACAAATAATATGATTTTTTAATTCTAGGATTCAGGTAGAGGGAGATAATCACATTAAATTTCACTAAAGGATAAAGAAGGATATTTCTAAAGGGATTATTCATACAAAATCAACCATGAAATTCCCAACTAAGGTGGGGATGATTAGTGTAACCAAATTATCATGATTCACTTCAACCTACATGACTACATAAACCTTCCCTTTACCCCTTATCTTCATAGGTTGTTGTGCCTTATCATCCAAATTTACCCTTGTACTGGGGAATTAATTCTCATAATTCCTATACCCCTTTCACTAGAAACACTAGAATGTGGGTGGTGGATTATGTTTAGCACTCTCTATTTTAATTTCATTGATTGTCCTCTTCATACTACTTATACATTTTTTCTGGATGGTGAGATTCCCACACATTAACAACCTTATGGTTCCTTTTAAGCACTCACACAAGTTCTCCTTCCCACAGTTTTTCTAAGTAGGAGTTTAAAATTTTTCTTCCCTCCATTTTACATATCATTGAAATTTCCATGGAACCACATGTTCTTTTACTTATTACCATAACCAAGAGGGTTTATAGATTATATTTCCACTTTTATTTCGCATAAAACAACTTCTTTATACAATTAAAAGTCTTTTATGGATAACTCCAATTGGAGATTTGGTTTTAATCCCTTAAAGAATTGGCCAGCCTTACTTTCAAGTAAAATTATAATATCTAAAGAGTAACTTGCAAGTCTTTTAAAATATTCTTCATATACATCAACAAATTCATCATCCTTGTTTTAATTCTCTATGAATTACTTATCCATTTTTTATAAAGAATACAAGGAAAGTACAAATTAAAAAACTATCTTTTGAACCCATACCACTTCATGGAGTCAATTTCTTCTCATTTCCTTATATTTTTAATAATATTCCACCATTAGTCCAAATCACCTTCTAGATAGTAGAAATCCAAAGTTATTTTTTCATGATCTTCACCCTAGAGAATATAAAATATCTTTTCAGTGGTTCTAATTCATTTCTCAGTAACTAACAGATTAGAAAAACGATAGAAAGAAGGTGGTTGTTTCCATATGAATAACTCATAATAAATTTTTCCCTCCCTTTCTCATTTGTATTTTCACTATGATTTATATATAGATAAATTTGTGTGAGCATAGAAATGAGGTTTTTTCCTTTTATCTCTAATAATATTTATTTAATCAGGAGAAAAATCGTTTCATTTTCCATTGTGTTCCTTTTTAACATGGTTCCTCAAGGTTGCAACCATTTAATAAAATAAAAAACATAGTGTTTGAAGCACTAATCATAGTGGGGAACAACATAATCATGAAAAATCACTTATAGTGTGTTAAAATCATCACATATTGTTTTAAATATATGAATCGTCAGTCTTAATCTTGGTCATTCATGTTCAATATATATTTAAATATTTCAGGGCGGTTCATTGAGTGTTTGTGAATTTCTAAAGAATATCCCTTGGGAGTGTCAAACCAGGTGTGCAGTAAAGATCATTCTCGTGTACCAGTTGGAGATCAATTATAAATCAATGCACCCATTTCAGATTTATTATCCATAAAAACAAATATTCTAGATCCAAAAAAATTTTGAGTATCTAAAAATGGATTTAATTTCTAGGAAACAACATTCTCTACATTGTACCAAATTCCAAGGAATTTTCCTATACTTTGAATCATCCTTAGTCTTGTCCTTAGATAAATTCCTAGTTATATCCTTAGAAATATCCCATGGTATATCACTAATGTTTTATCATCCTAGTTTAAAAATGTTAACTAAACTCATACTCTAATTCTAACTATATCAATCAAGGATTTTCATATAAGGATATTATATTTCATTATATGAATATTCGATGCATTACATAAACACATGCCTAAGGACCATAATAGTTTAGTACCTTTAGAAACATGGAACATAATATTATTAATTCATGGAAGATATTTAATGTCTCCCATAAATATATACCCTTGTGTACTCTTCACAAACATGTCAAACTTAAATACTTTCTTTATAACCTATGTAAAGAAATTGAAGAAATGGGGAGCATAGATGCTCAGTATGGGGAAGCTGGGGAGATATGTAAGTATATAATGGGAATAAGGGTATGAGAACAAAATAATAACAATTGAAAACTATACCATGCATATCAAATATTATAATATTTAGTCATGGAATAAAGTTTATCTATTCATAAGACATGAATCATTAGGTAATCAAAGAACATAATCCATGATATCATATCATCGACATAAGACATAGATTTATGGAATACATATCTGATTATAACATAGTTAACAAGTGTAAATTGAAAAAAGTGAACTAATTATGTATTTAACAATAAATTAGGTCCTTGTATAAACTTATGAACATGAAATTGGGTCCTCATATAACATTATGAACATGAAATACAGGTCTATGCATAACATCATGAACATGTAACCAGGTTCTTCCATAAAATTTTCCACATGTAATTAGGTTCACGCATGACATTATGGACATTAAAGATAGGTGAATCATGGATTATTTTTTCATATTCACTGTTCAAAGTTATGTTACTCCTCTAATGTGTATTGTAGCACTTGGGTCGAATCCTTAGTGATGGTACTACTATTTTGAGAAGACTATTTTTAATTTATTATATTTTGGTTTTGGGGTTTGTTTATAGATCGTAATTAAATTGATTTATGGGTGAAGTTTGATTCTAAAATTTGATAAATATTTGGGTGAGTTTATTATTGGGGATTTAAACTTATAATATTCTTGACCTTGTGTGATATTGCATTAAATTAACACCCACTTCACTAGATGATTTTGATTATAATTCTTAAGTTTTGAGGATTTAATCCAAGATTTAACTTAACTTGGGTTCTAATATCAATCAAAAATTGTTTAAGGTAATTTATTTATGGTTCCAATAATCCATGTAATCCACAAATTAAACAATACAAGTCACTAATTCCAGAAATTTTAATTTCAACTTACACAATGTTAACCTAATGAATATTTAATGATAAAAAGATAGTAGTCACCTGACATACCCAAATTATGACTCACCCAAATGGATGATTTAATCAGAAATTGAGATGGCTATTAATTTGGTTAATTATGGTTAGGTTTATGAGTTAAAAATATACGAAAATTAATGGTAAAATATAAGAGTAGTGTGTCGAGCACACACATGAATGATTAAGAGAGTTAAACATGGACATTTCCTTGAATGAGAAATTGATGTAAGGAAATGGTTTTCAAATTTATTTAAAAATATTCAAGAATATAAATATTAAAAAATATAGGGTAAATGGTAATTATATATTATGAAGAATAAACATGTATTAATATAAAATTTAAATAAAAACAAACTTACATGATTATAATTAACAACAAGTGAAAACAAATATTAAATGGGAAGTGGGGGATAGGTTTATCATGTTGAAAAAAGAGTGTAGAAATACATACTAGGACCTTTTTACGAATATGGACATTCCAATTCTCCTACTTAATTTTTGAAATTCCAACCACTTTTAAGGAGAAGAGGGGGATGAATCTATAACTCAATGTGGTTAATTATTGTCCTTCCAAAACTTCCACTCAAGTTTTCTATACAATTTTTAATTTTATAAAGAATAATATAGAGAAATATTATTCCTCAAATTTTTATATATATTTTGACAATAGACCATTCATATTTGGTTTCTATAGGACTTTTTTATCCAAAGTTATGGTTTCTTTCAAAACATGTGTTGTTGCCTAGTTTTGAGTCGTGTTTTCCATAGTCTAAATGTGAATGCATTTATGTCAATGTAGATGCCCTAAAATCCAAACCATTTCTCAAAAAAATTGATCATGCATATTTACTTTATGCCAAAAAAATCAGGTCAATTTTTTGATTGTATTGTGATAAAAGTCAAGAATGGTTGGCTATTTTGAAATCCTTTACAAAATTGGGGGTTGGATTTTAATGCATTAATTTTTCTCTTTTTGGATGATTTGGGCCTTGGAAATTTTATACCATATGGGATATGATATCCTAGAACATATTTTATTGTTTTCTAAAATTTGGTCTTCTTTATTGAGCCCATAAATTCAATCATCGTGGATGGTTTTGTTTTCTCATTAGATTTAGTGGGTCTTCTTGTGTGGTCAAAATGACCCTTTAGATTGCTAAATTATCCAAATCTTCTGTTTAATGATTTGTATTGAACTTAATTGTGAACCCTAAAATAATTAAACAATTTGGATCATTAGGGTGATAATCATAATTAAATTTTTAAACATTCTCGGATCTGGATTAATTCAAATAATGCTAAAAAATTATATTTAATATTAAAATATGGGTATTTCACAACAATTATGCAATTTTATATAAAAATAATTAAAAATTATTAGATAAAAAGTTATTAATAAATGAATAAAATAAAATCCCCCACAATTATTCTTGTTCATTTCCTCCTGTACATCAAATACAAAAACATAACTAAATAATTTTTTCTCACCAATAAATATTAAAAAAAAATTCTCCATTCAGGGGGTCTAGACTAGTTCACTCATCTATAATAAATTCCATCACAAATTTTTATGGAAAAAAATATCCAAAAACAATTCATTTTTCATTATTATAATTATAAATGGAAAATTTAAGCACTCAGAACTCACTCCTCTCAAGGTCATAAAACTGTATTTATTAAGGTTAACTCATTCACCATCAAAAAGTGAAAATATTTGAGTTTAAAATAGCTCTGAACTTACATTTTTTATTATAAAGTGCACAAGAATAAAGAGGTATCTTTTACGTCTTTTTTAGTGCCAATGGGATTCTTGAAATATAATGGCCAAAAGATAGAAAAATATGGTTAAAACACCAACATGGAAAGAAAAATTCCTATTTTTTTTTGAAATGGGACATGTAAGTAAATGGAAAAACATATTTAAATGGTTTTGAATGTTTAAATGAATACAACAGATAGAGAAAATTTTAAGGGGGTGAAATTATTAAATTTTTACAAAAAACATATCCTAATGACACAAGAAAAGATGATTCAAGTGTTCTTTTTTTTCTTTTTTTTCAAAAGTTGAACTTTAAAAAAATCACACAATTATCTCCCAACCCATGTTTTGTCTCCTCGTGACACTAATTGTAATATTTATAACACAATAAATGTTTTCAACGAAGAGTGATTTCTGGCCCACAAAAGTCACAAACCTTTTTTTCATTGCTTAAATTGTTTTGAATACTTTTCTACATAATTTGTAGAAAAATGTCATAAACATATATACATTCCCAAAACTCACAAATAAAAACCTATACAAAAACATAGATGCGTTATTTACCTCAATCATATGATGACACATTAAAAATCAGGGAAATGGTACCCAAAATGAAATCCATTCCACCACACTTAAATTACAATAAACTATGAATTGAAAATCCATGTAGATGTTGGGTGGGACAAAGTTTTTTTCTTCAAATGTGGCTATTTAAAAATGGATTTTAATAGGGTTGAAGGGGGTTTCAAGTGGAGGATCAATTTCAGTGTAATGGGAGTTTATTTGGTTATTTTGTTTTATATGGGGTTTTGAAAATGCCATTATCATATTAATGTATGCTAAAGGAGGAAATTTATCTCAAAGGTCCAAAAACTCAAGAATCACAGTGAAGGTGAAAACACACAATGTTAATGGACATAGGTGAACTTGGAATAAAATCTAATGTTATTGTACATGGTTCGGGAAGAATCATTTTCCAAATGAATAATTGAGAATTCAAAACTTATTGGGATTGAAAAAAAGTATTTATCCAAATTTAAGATGAAAATAAAAAAAATTTGAAATGAAAACTAGTAATTGGGATCCTAAAAATGATTAGCCAAGTTTTAAAAACTATTTGGGGATTAATTGTGACTTTTTTTAGGTTTTTTTAGTTTTTCTTAAATACAAGTAACACCAAAATGAAAGAGGGTAAAAGGTTTTATGAATAAATATGTTAAAAAGTGAGAATGATATAGGAAGTAGAATATAATAAGATATATATGTAGAGAGAGAGAGAGATAGATATAGATAGAGGAGGAATAAAAGATAGGGAGGGAGTTAAAAGGAAGGTGGTGCCGCATGGTTTGAATTTGGTTGTTTTGGGTCTCCATCTAGTGGTGGCTTAGTGGAAGTTAATAAGGTTTCAGGTTCATGGGTCCTCTCTGGTTATGTTTTGTAAAATGTCTATTACCTATAAATGAATCAAAAAGAAAAATAATTATTCATTTAATCAAAAACTAAAAAGAAAATAAAAATTCATAAAATTTAAAATAAAACTTGGTTTCCACCCCAAGAAGCAATTAATTTATTATTTCTACAGCTTTACAATTGTAGTAGACTAGCCATAGTCTGATGGTGGCCCCAATATTTTCTCAACTCCAGTTTGTTTCTAAAAAAACTTCTCTTTTGGGATTCCCCATTTCTCATTGGATAATTTCGTCCCTTATTGTTGTGATTGTAATTCAATGGGGGTGGAAAGAGAATGTGGGTATCCTCTATTTGGTCTTCAACTTGAAAAATGATGAAATCCACTGAGTATAGGATTTTTATGCTTGAAAGTTTAGGAATACATCTCGATTGTGATGGTACATTTATGTAATGTTAAAATAATATGAAATCAGAGTATGAGACCCCAATTTTTTAACTCATTGTTTTCATCACTTTCCAATTTGGAGTAATGAGAATAAAAGGGGAAATTAGTTTAAACAGATTTTTCCAAATCATTAATATAAATGTGGGTTTCTAATGAATGGTCAATTTACACCTTTCCTATGATCAAATTATTAATGAGGGAACAAATATCACAAACATCACTTCCATTGGGGCAAGATAAACACATTGGTTTAGGGTTCACCACACATATAATAGAATTTTCATAATCGTGAATGGTAATTTATGAATGTTGAAAAATATGATTTGATTCAAAAAATTATCATGCTAGTTCATTTTCCTAATTATCATCCACGTTAGAGCATTGGACATCGAAGGTGATATGGGATTCCAAATATTTTTTAGATTACTTAGATCAATAGAGTTTACATGTAAAAACACAACATCAACATATCCATTTATGACTTGATTAATGTGGATTCAAAATTTACAAAATCATTTATCATTAGAATATTAATATCATGATGGATCAAGGATCAAAATAATCTCAAAGAGACATTAAGAATAATGGATTGAGAATACATAGTGATTCATTGATGGGTGTTGCATGGACTGAAAAAAAATGAACTTCACTAGTTGGTCACCAAATTCCATTGATATGATGTTGTAATGGACATAAATTTTGGTTCTGGAGGTCCTAAGAAAATGCCTTCCCATAATCAAAAGAGACTATATATAATTTTTCTTACCTTCTATGTCAAGTAAATTAATGTCTATTGGGAAGACAAGGTCATTAACCTGGATAAGGACATCTTTAGTTATTCCCTCGGGACTGGTGGTGCTTTGATTGGGTAGTTGGATGAAAACACCTATTGGGTAAAAGGGACCTAGAACAATGTTAGAGAAGATGCATTTGGTAGCACATATATCGAGGCTCTAAGGTTTATGAGTTCTCATAAATGTTAGAACTCCCTATTTGGAATCTAATTATAAAGGTCCCCATATCTTTACACTTCATGGAAATGGAATTTTGGGTAGGAAAATTTTTAATGATCTTAAGCTATCTTTTATGGGTGAAAAAATCCTTAAGAAACTTTGGATACTTAGGGATTTATTTATTGAAATCCAAGAAAGGAATATTTACTTCAACATGTATAAACATTTAAAAAATATATAATTAGGATAAAAAGGGATTCTTTGGCCTAGATATGGACTGAGGAAAGTGAATTGGGAGTTTTAGTGGGATAGAAGGAGGTATGGGGGTGTTTCAGGTTCTTTTTCTGCCATTTTTATTTTTTAATTTTTCCAGCTCAACATTTGAAGGGTATTTAGAGGATTTATCTTGAGACATAGTGATTTTATTTCCTGATTCAAGTTCAATTGACATCAATTATCCTTGGGGTTAGGAAACGGTTGTTTTTGGGAGTTGATAAGAATTTTATTGTTGTAGCTGGTAGAGTTGGGATGCAAGTTGACCAATGTTTTTCAATGTTCTTGATGCTAGAATGGGTGAAAGAGGAAATATCCTCCATATAGCTTTCCAATGGATGCTTGGAAGAATAGACCTGTCGAGTATTTGGATTTACTTAATTTGGATTATTATGTTAGATCTTATATTGAGTTATTATTTGAGAAGGATTACTATGATAGTGGAAGATAAGAGATGGGAAATGAGGATTTCTCCTTTGAGGTTGAGGGAAAAAAGGATAAGTTTGTTTTAAGTTACCACTACCTTGACCATATTAGAATTGTTTGTAATTTGAAGAAGAAAATGTTAGGGATGATGGATTGTATTACCATGTACTAATATAGGGTTATAGGTAGAATAACACCTCATAGAAGTATTGCATGAAGAATTGGTCAAGGATTTGATGGTGTAGGAAAGTTTCCACAAACTTTTTGAACCTCTCTCAATACACTTCGAGTTATTCATTAGAGAATTTATGGGTACCACTTATTTCCATTTGGTTATAAGTAGTTTGAGAATCATGGAAGAATTTCTCTAAAAAATATTCTTTATGTCAATCCATGAGTTTATGGAACTAGGATGGAGGTAGTAGATCCACGAATTGTTGGAGTTAGCAAGTGAGAAAGTTAATTTTTAAATCTTGATTTGTTCTTTAGAAACAAATTGAGGATTAATTGTAGATAACACCACTTGTAACTCTTTACTATGAGGATGTGTATCATCGCCGAATAGCCCATGGAAATGAGTTGAAAGATGAATCAAACCTAATTTTGAGTTTTAAATTAACCTCGATGTCTGGATTTTAAATACAAGGGGTTTGGTAATTTATATTAGCGTCAGTGAGGTATTTAAGGATTTTTTCCTATGATTTTTCATATCTAGTTAAATTGTATGGTTAATAAATGGGTCTTGGGTGATTTTATTATCTTTTATATTCCTCCAGATTTGGTGAAGATTTTGTTTGATTTTCGGGTCAAACAAATATGATGGATTATTTGGAAGACTATAGGGAATTCACAGATGTTTTGAAAGGATGATTAAGGTGATTTTTTCTTGATTTTTTTTTGTTTATGATTTTTATAGGAATATGGGTATATATCATTATTTATTTTTCAATTAATGATTTTATTGGAAAATGGGGTTTTCTTTTTTTCAGATTTATTTTTAAATTTTTATTTAAATTTTTTAATCAAAAACTACCAACTAATAGTTTCACCATCCCAAAAATAGCACCATTTTAATCATGACCTATCTTCTTGTATCAAACATTCAAATTTCTAGTGTTTTGTTAATGAATATAGCGGCACTCGGGTCGAATCCTCGGTGATGGTGCTATTATTTATAGTAGATTTTTTTTATTAATGGTCTTTTGATTAGGGGGTTTGTTTACAAACCTTTATTAAATTGATAGATGGATGAAGTTTTATTTAACAATTTGATAAATATTTGGGTGAGTAAATATAGGGGATTTAATCTTATGATATCCTTGACCTTTGTGTGATATTTCATTAAATTAACACCCACTTCACAACATGATTTTGATTAGAATTTAAAAGTATTATGGCTTTGATCCAAGCCATATCTTAACTAGGGTTATAATATCAATCAATAATTTTTTATGGTATTGTATTTATGGTTCCAATAGTCCATTTAATCCACAATTTAAAACAACAATTCATTAATCCATGACATTTTATGTTTTCATACACAATATTAAAATAAATAATATTTATCTAGAAAAATCACTTAATAACTTGACATCCTCAAATTATGTCTCACACCAATGGTTGATTTACTAATCCATTTATATGGTTATTAATATGTTTTTTGATGTTTAGGTTGATGAGATAAAAAGATGATAAAACAAATGGTACAAGATAATATTTGAGCATCGAACACAAACATGAATAGTGAAAAAAAATTAAACATGGACTTTTGATTGAATGAGATAGAAAAAGAAGGGAATTATTTTCAAATTTATATGTAAAAATTTAATAACATTTATATTACATAAAATATTGTATATTATAAATATATATTGTGATGAATAAACATGTATAAATATTTAATTATAATGAAAACAAACTTACATGAAAACAATTGAAAACAATCGAAAACAAATAGTAAGTGGAAAGTTGGGGAGTGATTTCTCTTAATGAAAAAAGAGTAGTTCAATTCCTCTTAGGTCCATGGAGAGGTTATGTTCATTACAATTATTCTCCTTCCAAACCCTTTCAAGGAGAATAAAGGGATGAATTTATAGCATAAGGTGGTGTACTATATAACTTCCAAAACTTCTCCTCAATTTTTCTCAACCATTTCACCTTTTAGATGATGAATATGGATAAATATTATTCTAAAAAGTTTTATATATGGATTTTGAAGGAACAGCCTCCAAATTTTGATTCCATTGGAATATTTTAAACAAATTTAGGGTTTTTTCGTAGACCATGTATTGTTGTCTAGTTTTTAGTCTAGTTTTCCTTGGTCTAAATGTGAAATAATTTATGTTGCTAAAGATTCCATAAAATCATAACCATTTCTTCCCCAAAGGTGGGCACTTATATCTTGAATTTCTCCCCAAAACATTTCTGCTGATTCATTCAATTGGGATGATATAAAAGTCAATAATGGTGGGATTTTTTCAAATCCATAATAGAATTATGGGTTGGACATTCATGCATCAATTTGACCCTTTTTGGCTAATTTGGGCCTTTAAATTTTTATTCAATATTTGATATTATATCTTTGAATATATTTTTTATTTACATAATATTTGGGATTATGTATTTAGAACATAAATTAAATCATCATGGATGGTCCATTTTTCTCCAAAATTTGGGGGCCTTCTTGTGTGCTCTATATGACCCTTAAGACGGCTGAATTAGCCAAACCTCTAGTTTAATGATTTGTAGTAAAATGAACTTTGAACACTAAAAAATAATAATCATATAAATTTCATAATTAGGGTGATATTTATGAATAAAATATTAAACTAATTTGAATATATTTTAATACATATAATGATCAAAATTATATTTAATATCAAAACAGGGGTATTTCATAACAATTATGAAATTTTCATTGAAAATAATTAAAAAGATTAGAAAAAAATTATGAATAAATTACTAACATCAAAAATTCCACACTTAACATCATAGTAGTCAATATTCACTACAAAGACCATCATAGAAGAAAATATATCTTATTGATTCAGGTTCACTCTATGTTTATATCATGTCTATATCATGATATATAAATCATTAACCAATACATTGGTTGGAGATATAGGTCTCAACCATATCATAATCAAAATCATATTTATGTGTTTCACAAGATCATAAAAATTCATCATATCATAACCGATGAAATTAAATGGGATTCATAAAAATTTCATATATCATAACATGAGGAAAAGATATAGGTTTCAAAATCATTTCATCATTTCATCGTAGAATAACCTATAAAAAGTAGCAACTTTCAAGATTGTCCGTTCATGGTAGAACCCATAGAAGAGAAGTGGGATTCAAAAAAAACTTTTCAAGATAAACCATTCAGATAAATAATAATAATGGTATCCTTGGTTAAAATCCCCATAAATTCAAAATTTACATAAAAGGATATCATCTTAGATAAAAAATAATTTTGGTGGATCATTTTAAACAGTTATTGAGAAAAATATACTTTTTTCATTGAAAAAAAATAATATTTAAAAATAGAAAACATTTTTGAAATATTTTTTTGAAAATATCCTTGAACTTTTATATAGGATTATTTGAATGAAATAATTTTCATAACTATGGGAAGATTCATTTATTCCATACATGGTAAAATAAAGTTTCCTTACACATTTTTTATAAAAACAAAATGGACATTATTTTTTAAAATAACATTATGATTCATTTGAAAACAAATTGTAAAATAAATTCAAAGAGTAGTAGAAATTTCATTTAGAAATATTATCAGAATAGTAAAACATTTTTTTAAAATATTTTTTTAAACCATGGTTTTTATATAAAATTGATTTCTAACCGAACAGAGAAAAAAATTGAATTTTTATAAAAATATTTTCTCAAATGTATTATGTATCAAAGAGTGGGAAAATGGTAATTTTACTCAAAAAATGATAAATAACTATATTATAATACAATTCATGATTTTATTGATTGTTGGATAATAATATTTTATAATCTAAAACGTAATCATAATCAATCATGATATATGATGAGATTGTAATGGAAAATATTTACCGCTTTGGTAACATTGAATTATAAGACCCATGAATGAATAATATTAAATGGAACATTAAATATCTTGAGGATAAAAAAATCATGATATTACATGTACATGGGGCAGTATATAAACCTCATAAAAAAATATAGGTTCACTACATAACATAATTCTCAAAGAATGAAAATTAAGACAAAAATCCATTACTGGATTGGAAACATTTTAATTATAAAACACATAAAAGAGATATTCTCAAATTAATATATCAATATAAATAATTATTACCAAGATAATCATAAAATAAATTCATGGTAAGTATACATGCCACATAAAATAAATAGGTGTTGAACAAGGCATGTGTCTCATAGAAGTAAAAAAGTTGGACAGGAATCCCTTACCTTAAGTATTGACTTCCTCTGTACTAGTTAAAACCTCCAATATAATAAATTTAATTTTAGTATACATATATTACATAATAAAATTCATATATATCATACTATGTATGATTTTATTATGACCATTTATTACTCATTTATTAATGATTTCCTATTAAAGTTACATTTCGGGAAATAACTACTTTGTTTTTCGTATATGTTTTGATTTGTTATTTTTTGGACCTATATCTTTGATCATGGTTTAATAATCTGTGTAGTGTTTAAAATGATATAAATATCATATATATTAATTATATATGTGTTTATATTAATCAATAATATTTAGATATAGAAATTGAAATGCACCTTTCATAGAGACGGTAGGGCGTACGTACGCTTGTAGGTTGTTTCAATTTTCTTGTCGTATATTAAAGAAAGGTAAATGATATATTATCATTAAAGAATAATTTTTATCTAATATATTTCATATATTTTTATGAAACCCATCCTTAATACATTCCATGTAAATCATGAACGAATCACATCGCTTCACAGGGTGGTAGTTTGTCGTACACACGAGCGATGTTAACGTATTACAGAAAAATGGAAATCATGATGGTATGTTTGATATAACAATTTAAAAAGAATAAAAATAAAACAAATATAATGTATAAATAATTATTCTATCATTATGTACAACATCTAGAGGTGGTAATGCAAAAAATAATGAAATCAGTTCGTGAGGCAGTAGTCATCCATACACACGAATGATGATTTCATAAGACATTTGATGGAAGTGTAGATAGATGTAGATAATAACCTTAACATAATAAAATATAATTATATAGAATATATTATTTTTATTAAATAATCATGGTATAATAACAATTGAAGGAATTTTAGTAGGAAATAAACAAAAATTCTTGTTGATGAATGCTACCTCTTCTTCAGGTATCATCCTTAGGTTTTCACCAAAACCATCCTAGGTTGAATTTATGACTAAGATAAGGCTTCTAGGATGAGATTATTAATGTTGGGAATTTATTTGTGTAGGTATTGGATGAAACAAATGGGTTTAAAGTTGTGAAAAAGATAGTATAGGGGTTTCCTTTTATATGTGGGGGAGAGGTCATACTTGGTATTTGGGAAAAAATTGAGTGCTCCCATGTTTTTTAGAGGATGTAGTTGAGAAAAATTATAAGTAGAAATCATACCAACCAAGACTCACAATTTCATTAAACTATGCAGATTGTTCCATCCTACTATCTAGGGCTACATAATTTGATGAAACCATTCAATAGGGGTTGTACACCTGGTCGGTCTATGACTTGTCTTACTATGCTCCAGGATCATGTGAGGGAGGTTTTGAGATAAAGAAGAGTGAATTTTTGGCCCATAGTTTGTTCAACCATTTTACCAAACCATGAAACCTAGTATATATAGTGGAAATAACCATTTCCCCTATCTTTATTTAAATGTTTAACCCACCTCTTAGTCCCATTATTCCTCCAGCATCCATCAATTCCTTCTTCCAAGGTGAGATCCCCAAGCCTTGAACTAAGTACTTTCCATTACTCTTCAAAATAGACTCTCAATCACTCATATACGGTCTCATTGTATGTGCACAAGTGAGTACTCTATTCATCTTTAATCATTCATTGTTTTCCTTTCTATCAGTGATGTTATTTTGGTTCAAGATATTATGTCCCAATTTTAGGGTGTTTATCCATTCTTTAATTTTCAACTTATAAAGATTGATTCAAAGTTTGATACTAGATAAATAATATTCTATAGGCATAAGTTAGGTGGCCTATACCTATTACCTAAAGGTAACTTTGATTATGTCTAGTTTTTGTGGTTCCACACACTTAAATTTTTTGGTGATGCTTCTTAAATTGATTAATCCATAAATTGAATTTTGAAATCATGTTTGAGACATACCATTACACATTTCTTAAAGGTTATAGGTTTTCTTCTCAACCTAAACCACCCATAGGTTGGGTTTTACATTTTTACCATGATTATGCCACCATTGGGGTATCTTGATCTTTCCCTATATTAATGAGAATTGAATATGGTAATATAGATAATTTTTAAAGGTTATAAGAACCTTGTATATTATTTTCATTATAAATGAATTGTAGTAAATGGTTAATCTAATGGATTGTAAATGATTATGATGGGATTAGTGAAATGTTTAAAATAATGGTTTTTGAGTAGATATTTGAATTGATTATGATGATGTTAGAAGGTTCACAGTATGGCACTGACCACTTACATGGATGTCATGGACATTTCTACTCCTTGGATATGACACACTAAAATTATTTGGATAACGTGTGCATTTACACTCCTTGGATCCTATATACTTTGATTACTTGGATTCCTTGTAAATTTATACACCTTGGATGTAGCTTAACTAGATTTCTATAATGCCTTGGACATTACTACTCCTTCGATAAAACTATTATATTAAGATTCCATGGACATTTCTAATAATTACATCAAATGGAACTAGTTTAATTCATATTAAAGGATGCCTTAGAAATTTCTACTCTTATATATGATGGACCATTAGGATACCTTTTACATTTCTATGGCTTGGATTTTATTTTCTTGTTCTACATAGGTTACTAGGATTCCATGGACATTTCTACTCCATAGATCTATATTACTCTATTTTCGTGGATATTTCCACTCCATGGACATTGTCTCATGTAGTCCTGTTACATGATTTCATGATAGAGGTTGTTGATGTTTCTTTTTATGATTTAAAAATAGAACTTAAAATTCACCTTTCTTATCATAGTGAGAATTCATATACACGACTACATCACTTTTATTATTGTCTCACATACACCTATTATATCTACAAACCGATTCATTTTTTAATCATAGATCGGACTTATTATAGACACCATTGATGGTGGCCTACTAAGTTTTATCTCACACCCAATTCAGACCACTGTTGGGTACCCATAGAAATGTCAAGGATGAAGGTAGTGATAGAGGAAAGCACCTACTTGTTGATTATTGATTAATTTTTTCATAGGATTAGTGGATCACATGACTAGGCTATGGCTTGTCATGCTATTTGGGAATTGTTTATTTTTGTTCTTTGATACATTTATTGTAATATATTCCAATTTCCGTGTATTACCTATCATTTATAGAGTATTTCATGATCAACATTTGTGTATGAAACTATTGGATATGTTTTCCTTTTCATTTATATGTTTCTTATTTATTCTTCCACTGCATATATATTTCTAATGCATCTATTATTGCTCGAAATGTTTATACTTTTATGCTTCACTTTGATCATGATGGAATAATCTCCCCAATATTCCACCATGTTGTGTTGTCCTTGAATTTTCATATAATTTTTAAAATATATATATATGGAATTATTTCGAGACCAGGAACTGAGACGGCGTGCGATTCTGAGGCTTAAAGTGTCCGGAATGATCCATCGAAAAGTGTTAATATTTAAATAGTGTGCAAGAGAAGTTTTCTAGAAAAAGTGGAATAACGCATAAAAGGGTTCCTAGATCAGAAATTCAAGGGCACTGTTGCATTTGAGATAGATATTTTACCTTAGGTGTGACTTAAGTTTAGTTGGCATAGCCTCTAGTGAGAAAACCCAAAAATGGAATAACTGTAAATAAAATTATTTTATTTTTCAAATGCTTATAACTCACTAATGGTGACATGAATTAAAAATCTGAGACCACCGCTGATCTCGTGAGGGTATTCTTTCCTTAGCCAGATCCTATTACTGGTCATCGCGAGCCAACGGTGGAAGTTAGTTTCTGGCTGTAAATAAACTAATTAACAATTATTTTATTATCAAATCCTTATAATTCCTAAATGGTAACTTGGATTGAAAATCTGAGAGTACCGTTGATATTGTGAGGATGTGTTCATCTAATGTGGAGCCTAACATCACCGGCGTGGGTGGAGGGTGAATGTAAGTTTTTTGAACTTTTTAAAATTACATTCAATAAACGTGCTAGTTGGTTTTTTAAATTTTGAGCCAGTGATTGGATTGAAAATATGAGGGCACCATTGAACTAAAAATGCCTTGATTCTCCTAGAAAGGACTTAACTTCGACTCGGAAGGGTCGGACGAATAAGTTAATTTTCAGACTTTTTGAAAAATAATAAAATAGCTTAAAAGGTTGTTTTATTTTATTTTCTCACCGTTGAGAAGTGGACAGAGGCACTATGGTGCGGTGGCGAGGCGATGATGAGGCACAATAAATGATGATCCTTAATGGTTCGTTGTGAAAGATTAATCGCTACGGTGTTTCATGAATGAAACAGTATAACGGTGCAATGTTGCAGCGTAAGAGAAATGTTGAGATGTGTTTCTTTTTATTAAACAAACACTTTGGAGAGTTAAGAATTAAACCGTAATCATTTCTCTGATGAACCTCTGGCGAGATTCTTATCTAAGGAATAATGGCAAACACTGATGGAAAATCATCAAATTTGACGTACCCCGAAGAATGAATCCATGAAGTAACAAACAATGTCAACCTCTTGAACCCTCAAGGACAGAATGCTACAGCAATAGACATCAAATATAAGTTGGGGTTTTTAATTGTTTAAAGATTCCCCATTCCTTTTCTAAATTAAGAACATTGATCAACCCATAAACAGGTTGATCCATAGATTGTGAGCTCTTGAGGGAGGATGTTTCTTAATGGGATTTCAATTCGGGATTAAACTTTTGTTGGTAGAACTTCAATCCCTAAGCCTCCCCATGTCTTTAAACTTCTAACACGGAGGGCATGGGATGACAAGAACAACAGCTGACCCCCCCCCCCCATGAGCTTGGGTGTTCTTCATGAATTAATTATCAAGTGGACAACATGGTGGAATCTAGGCCATCAAAGGAAAGGATACATCTCCTGAATGTCCTAGGCATGGGCAGCACAGAGAACATGCCATCAGAGTGCCTCTGGTGGTCAGCCCAAAACCAAGCTAGCATGTCGGCACTGGAGGGAGGTGCACAAACACGGTGTGCCATGGTGACCTGGACAGCGGTGTCGGCGGCTATCCCACACAGAGGAGGCCGCAGCATAGTAGGAGGGGTCGTCGGCCTCTGAGCTGGCAGGGCAGGAGGTGTCGGACATGATTCTCAGCCGCCTCCCAGCCAAACCGGACATGACCAGTCATCCTTTGGTGGACTACACATGAGGAGAGATGGACCCCGCCCCAGTGGGATATATTTTCACCCTTTGGGTCAGTTCGGATGAGACTACGTCACCCGGCGACCCGATAGACTGGACCCTCAGCCAAACCGAGATGAGTCCAGCGAGGCTCTTTGGGACTGGCCCACTGGAAAAGCCAGAACCAATCGACCCACACCTGAACTGGGAAAGGTTGAGTCATTAAACATAAATTGGGGTATGTGGGAACCCTGTTCTGGGTTCTTCATGTCGGTCTAACTGAGTTGGACTAGTCCCATAAGAAACTGACCCCCATTTACTGAAACATCAATAACTTACAGACCGGGTGTCTGATTGACACATCTTCTATGGTACAATGACCCTTGCGATGAGGTGGTCTTTCTAAGATACTCTACAGAAGTTTTTTTTTGGGGGGGGGGTGTCGTATGGATGGGTTGGATAAAACTAGAATCCAACCAGGTCCTTTTTACTAAAATGCTCATATCTTACAAACTGAACGCCTGCTCAACGCAACTTCTATTGCATTGGAACCATTATGATGAAACAATCATTTGGGTTATTTTATGTGGAAGGTCGTGGAATTTTAGTTACAAATTATGGATCAAGAAGCAACTGTGTAGATCCTTAGTATCCTAGTAAACAAGCAACATACGTGTGGATCCTTAGTGGCCCGGTAGATGAGTAAGAGCTATATGGATCCTTAGTGGCCCGAAAGATGAGCAGCAGCCATGTAGAACCTTAGTGGTGTAGTAGACGAGCATAATCCATGTGTATCCTTAGCGGCCTGGCAGAAGAATAGTGATTCATTAGGGATGAGTCCCTCAACAGTACGAAACATTCATCACTATAGCCGATGAACCTTCTTCTTATGCTTTAGATGGTACCAGGTGTGATATTTCCTTACTTTGTGGATTTTCTTTCTATTTTTTGTGGTATTTTTCCTTGGTGGACTGGGGTCCCCTACTAAATACTGTGTTACTCACCCCTGCATGGGCTTCGCCCGCCCGTGTTGTGTCTTGTGTAGACGACGGGCGTTTCAATGGAGGACTTAGTGGCCTAGGTGTAGGAGGATCCCATTAGGATTGGGCATACGGGGCATAATACCTCAACTTCCAGTAGCTACACTACTCTTACCATCAGGTGGGGTTTTTAGTGAATGGATACCCTAGTCCCTTTTTACTTTTCTATTTTTAGTTCTTTTGTTGGGATTGTATTCTGGCCCACTTATTTTCAGTTTTACTAGAAATTAGCACTTGTTTTAGTATACTTGTTTTCACCATTCAGTTTGTGTGATGTGGTTGGATTTCTGTGTGGGTGTAGGTACTCAGGAAAATGCCTCCCACTTGTAGTTTGATGGCTTCGGTGCTAGTTGTCTACCCCTGAACCTCAGGAGGTGGGCTTGGGATATGTCACGGCATGGTCCCTAGGCGACGGGTCATTACAATGTACCCTCACTGCTAGTTAAAATCCTCTCACATATGGGGAGGCACGCTTGAGGCCATGTGGCCAACCAGGTTCAGTTACTATTTAGTGAACGGGGTCCAGGATGTAATAGAGTTGTATTACAGGGGTTTATTTTCTTTTTTATTATTTTTTTAATAATATATCAGATGTTATTAATTTTTTGGAATTTGGTAATGAGTTATGCATTGGAGTAGCTAACCCATGTATATAAAAAATCAAAATTTACAAGGATGGGACATGTTGTTCTAGATTATACTTATTACAGTTTCCTTCATTTCACCATTGGGTGATGCACTTAATGTTTAATATTGATTATGATTATAGATATTCACCCTTGTCCTAGTATGTAAAGGGGATATTTTATCATGCATCATTATAGGAACTTTATGATTTATATTTCATGGTTTATTCTATGCCACATTTAAACTTCTGCATACATTTCTTGCAGCATGTTTTGGTACCTTATTTCTATATCCATGAAATTGTTCAAAAAATTCATATATGGATAAAAGTGGGGATTAAATAGATGTCACACTTAAATTTATAAGGTGAATGGTCCCTTAGAAATTGGAAGTGGTGATCTTATAGTTCAACCTTCTAAACAGAATTTCCTTATAAACAAGAGTTAATTTAAATGAAATTGAGTTATCAAATGAATATTTGTCATAAAATGGAGATTAAAATTTAAACTATGTATACCAAAAACCCTAACATATAGAAGAGAACTTGACCATGGCCCGACCTGAGCAGTGAGCAGTAGGCAGTGTCTTTGTATTTTCTTAATGGCTTGTATATCGTCGAGACTTAGATTTTGGATCAAGAAAAGGGGTGTGACTCGTGTTTGAAAGGCTTCTTATTTTCCTATTTTTATATCTATGGTCTTGTTTCTTTTTAACCTTGACTGGGGTGTGTGCTTGGAATTTATTGATATATGTCACTGTGATGTCCTCCAGTTTTGTTCTAAGAGGGTGGTGACGATCATTCTCTGGAGGTGGTGGTCCATGGGCCACCTATGTAACATTTAGTAGTGCCTCTTGATGAACCACCTTTTGTACCTGATATAAGATCCAAGTCTTGGTTTCGAGAGGTATTTCTATGTTTTATATAGACCATTCAAGGAGCATTTCGACTTGACCTGACTATGGTAGAGAATATGTGTGAATTTCAAGTGTAGAATTTTCCCATGTTTTTGGAGGATAGAGGACCACAAGCTATAGATTTGTGGATAGAGTCCATACTATCAATTTTTGAGCATCTCAAGACACCACCTAAGAGGAAATTAAATATTTTTTTATGTATATGCTGTAAGATTTTTCTAAGAGATGGTGGGATGTGATTACATAGATAGACCATCATCGAGATATTTCTTAGAGGGATTTCTAAATAGCCTTCTATAATTATTTATATCTCAATACATTGAGGGATGATATATCACCGGGGTTTATGCATCATTAGTAGGTAACATTATCAATCATGGGTTATTCCGTTCATTTTATAGGTCTCATGTGTTTCACACCTATTCTATTAGGTGATGTGTTATCGAAATCATGAAAACTTGACGATGGTCTCATGTATAAAATCTAATAACTGGTGAATGTTTTTTAGCTTACCACCATATCATAAATAACAAATAAGTCATTGATTATAGAATATAACCTGAGGGGATCTGGGAATGATGAGTAGGGTAGATTAGCTACTGGGCCTAGTGGATCCATGTCAGGTAGTAGGAAGAGATTCTATCAACTCTCTCATGAGGTGAATATCATCTAGGGCATGATTTCTTATATTTATTTTCTCTTTCATCGGTGTGGGAGGAAGGGACACATGAGGAGTGAGTGTGATACAGACATAGTTAAGTGTCGAGCTTACAGTAGGATAGGCCATCTACAATGATTTTTCCAGACCTTTCCCCCAAAATTTAGTGAGAGAGGGTATACACTGACTCCATGTTCAAGATTAGGGTGAGTTTGATCTTGTTAGGTAGGGATTTGGAGTGAAACTGGTCAGTTATTCCTAGATGGTGGTCGTGGATGGGGTACTCATACACTAGATTCTTCGTGATAGAAGAGAATACGTGATCAGGGTAGTCATCTAATATATCAGGGTATCGGTTCAGTCTAGATGTATACAGTATAGCTGATACTTGAGGATTAGAGTGTGGGACCTTCTACAATGAGAGGTATTATTCTGGTAGCATCTACGTTATTATCTACTCTCTTAGATATAGGTACATATCATTTTTTTCATATATGTGATTGTTATGGAGAGACTTGGGATCTATGTTTAGTTCTCTAGTGGTGTGATGACACTTTATAATTCATGGAGTATAATATTGTAAAGTTTACACTAGTGAGGTAGTTACCACATGAGGTAGGTAGGTGTCACTTTGTATGGGATCTCTTTGTCCCCGAGATGACAGGATTTGACATAATTCTTGGGATGGACTAGTTGGTTCCCCATCATATATATGTTGATGGATATCACTAAAAGGTTCCTTTATATCACCAGATGGTATAGTTTTTATTCACAAGGTTGAATGGGATGTCTAGGAAATCTCATCTAGATTTGAGCATCATGGATTGGGTGGGATGACAGCCCATAATTCAAGTTTATATCTCGATGATCAAGGAATGTGTTCAGTGGATTTTTCTATGGTGGTTGATTGTTTTATGCATGTTTTCTCAGGTGAATTTTTAGGAATACCACATGAGATAGAGGTATGTTTTTTTATTGAGATAGTGGTCATAATTTCAAAAATATTCATTCCTCCTTATAGGATGGATAATATTGAGTTGTATGAGATCAAGATACAGCTAGAGGACTTGGAAGAAAAGGGATTTATGTGACCCAGAACTTCTCTACGGGGTTCATCGATCCTTTCTTCTAATAATGAATGTGGTGCCATCATAACATGTGTGGATTACTAAAAATTGGTCCAGTTGACAGTTAAGAACTAGTATCTTTTTCCTTAGATTCATGATCTCTTTGACCAGCTCTAAGGATCACGAGTGTTCCTGAAAATTGATCTAAAACCAGGTTATCATCAAGTGTGTGTTCATCCTTCAGATATACCTCATAAAAAATTCCATATTAGGTATGGTCTATATGAGTATTTTTTTATGTCATTAGTTCTTAGGAATGCACCAGTGATTTACATGGTACTGATGAACCGGTTTTCCCATTCTTATTTGTATTCGTTTATGGTTGTATTCATGGATGATATATTGGTGTATTATACCACTTGAAATATCTATTCCAAACATCTTTATATCATATTAGATACAATAATAGAGAATTAGTAAAATTATAATCATATAAAGTTTCATTTTTGGATGGATAATATTCACTTCTTGGGTCATATTGTCTCAGAGATTAGATAATTGATTGATTGAGAGATGGTGAGAGATATAGTTTCCTAGGAGCATCCCAAGAATTTATTTTATATACAGAGTTTCTTGGGGCTATTTGTCTTGTACATGCATTCCATACAGGTCTTATCACACTTATCAACACCTCTTAGGGTCTTGACTAAGAAGGGTGTGAATTTCTTATGGTATGAATCCAGCTAGTCATCCTTTCCAGAGCTGAAATGGAGACTAAATTAAATGTTGGATTTCATTTTACTATATCTATGTATAGTCTATATAGTATATTTTTATGCATTAGGTATTGGGATAGGAGCATTTTTTATGCATGGGGAGGGATTTGTGGTGAATGGGTCTCATCAGTTGAGACCACATGAGAGGAACAACTAGACGTATTATATTGGGTTAACTATTGTTGTTCATGCCTCACAATGTTAGAGGAATTATCTACTAGGAGAGAATTTTTTTGGTGTTTATGGAACCAAAAATCCTCAAGTATATATTTACATGGTGTGAATTGAATCCCAGGAAATGAAGGTGGGTTTAATACCTTTAGTCACTAGACTTATAGATTTCTAATATGCCCAAAAAGGGAAATTCGGTTGTTGGTGCTCTGAGATAGAGGACTGAAACACAAGCAATTCAGGAGGCCAGTGGTGAGCGGATGGTTATGGACCTATTTTTAGAAAAGAAAATGGAGGTTCAGGACAATCATGGATATTCATTACTTCCATAATTTATAGTGACCAATTAACTTTTGGGGATAGTGAGTATGTGACAAGTATCATATTTTGAGTGCATGGTCCTACAGGAGACCATGGTGGGTGAGGACCTACGTTCTGGTTATGTTGTTAATGATGATGAGATATTTCACATCCATAGACGTTTCTGGGTTTTAGAATACATCCAAGGAGTTGATGAGGGAGTATCATGCCTTTATATGGTATGTTCATCACTCTCTTACCAAGATGTATCATGACTTACACCATCAATACAAGTAGCCAGGGATGAAACGAGATATAGCTTGGTTTGTTAATTAGTGTACTGTATATTAGTAGGTGAATGATGAACACCATAAAATATTTGTTATTTTATAACCATTAAATATTAATAAGTGAAAATTTTATGAAATAACCATGTATTTCCTGATAGGACTATCTAGACCACCTTGGGGTAGTGACACTGTATGGGTGATTGTAGAAAGGTTGAAAAAGGTCACCCATTTTCTTCCTATCTGAGAGAGTCTTTCAATGGATGAGATTAGGAGGATATATATTCATGAGATAAAATTCCTCCATAGGGTTCCATATTATATTATATAGTACATATAATCTCATTCCACATTGTGATTCTAGTAGGGCATGCAGATGGAACTAGGTTCACAGGTACTGCTGAGTACAACTAATCACCCACCGACTGACAACCAGTCCGAGTGTACGAAATAGGTTTTGGAGGACATGATTTGATCATACATATTGTATTTTGTAGGTTCTTGGGAGAAACACTTATCACTCATTTAGTTCTCTTATAATGATAACTTCTAAGTGACCATATAGATGTCACCTTTTGAGTCTCTATATGTATGATGTTATATTCACCCTAGTGCTTGTTAGAGGAAGTAGGGTTAAAAATAGTGGGTCCTCGTCTTATTTAGGAGACTTTGGAGAAGGTTCAACTTATTTTGAATATAATGTCTAATTATCATTATAGACATAAATTATACCCTGATCATTGTATGAAACCACTAGATTTTGAGTCAAGGAGTTTGGTTTTCTTGAGATTTTTCTTCTATACTAGGGAATAGACATATTTAGAAGCATGGTAATTTATCATCTCATAATGTTAGGACCTTTTGTATTATAAAGAGAGTCGTGATGGTAGCATATCAGTTGTAGTTACATCAATGGTATTATTCAATTCATGATGTCTTCCATGTATCTCATCTTCACTATTATCATTCTGAACCATCATATATTCATTATCCTAATGAGGTTTATTTAGAGGTAGATGCATCCTTTGAGGACCATCCTATCTGTATTGTTGATCATAACATGAATGTTATCTAAGTCTGGCTAGCTCCTCTAGTATAGGTTTTACGAAAACATGGTTATGTATAGGATGAGACTTGGGAGTGAGAGGTCGACGTACATTCTCAGTGGTTGGAGTTATTCTTAGAAAATTCTTTAACACCCTTGGAAGTTTAATTTGTGGAAGAATTTAATTAAGGGGGAAATATTTTAAGAACCCATACTTTCTTTGAGGTAAAGAACCCTTTTATTTCTATTTAATTATTTAATTTTATCCTTATAGGGGTTTCTAGTGGGGTTACAGAGGAAACTAGAGTGTTTCAGAATTTTATAGAGCTCATATTTGATGTTTTTGAAGGAGGTAGTTGGGCCGCACATTTAGTAGAAATATTTCCTCCAAGGACACATAGTTTTAATAAAATGTGTGGGTTATTCTGGCCCTATAAAGACCATGACCCTAGTATCCTAGAGCTGGAGTTTTACTTTATTAAATTGGTATAATAAACAAGGGATTCGCATCATGAAGGACATAAAAGTTTAGTAGATTTGGAAAACTAGATACAAACATAATTGTTAACTTAAAACTTTTAAAGGAAAAACAAAAGAGAAACTCCATTGTAAACACCCAAAGAATCCAAGATTATCCCTACAAGTCATTCATTATATAAATATTTACATCCTGGGGGAAAATAAAACATAATAAATGGGTCATATCAGACGATCAGTAAGGGTAATCAATACAGCGGAATAAATCTAAAACATAAACTATATGGAAAGGTGATTAATAAAAAAACACATGCCATTAAAACAAAATCTTGAGCATAATATGGTAGGAATAAAAACTGGTTGAATAATTCCATAATTATACTAGAATGGAACTTAACCATTGATATTCTAATAGTTAAATAATTGCATGGATTATAAATTAATAATATCATAATGATGTAACACATAATTCTAGACATCCAGAACATATAATCAAGGCCTTGTCCAAGATATATGAAAATAAATGGTTAAGGACTTAGCAAAATCAATATCTGAAAATAAATGGTCAAGGCCTTGTCCAATTCCATATCTGGTTTGTCTCATGAGACATATTGATGCATCGAGGGGATATAGTGGGTCTTTCCTGCCACTTACTAAGTCCAATTCATTCCTTATATAGATAGGGTGAAACATAAACAATAATTACATATTAAATTTAAATAACTTTTCCCAATTAGTAAACATAATCACTAACCATTCTTAGTAGTATAGTGAATGGTATCAAGATAGAACATTCACGATCAAATTGATAATAAACCATTTGATGAAATATGGTATAAAATAACATAAAATATTAATCCAAATTAAGAATAATACTTCAGATAGTGTTTTTAAATAGATGAAAGTACACTAATAAAATCATCAAATAATTCATGAGATAAATACACTTTTTACTTTTCAAAGAGGAGTTCTTTTGGAAAAATATTTTATATTTAACATAAAATCATATTCTAAACATGTAAATCCCAAAAAGAAAAAATGAAGTATAATGAAATTATGTTTGAGGAATAAATGATGTCCTACTAAAGTCAAAACAAGTAAAAAAATTAAGTAGCTTTAGAAATAGTCCACTTCATGGCGGTTTAACAGAAAATATAAAAGAGTATTTAAAATATAAAAATTTCATAATTGTTTTCATAAAACCAGAAATGGGAAAAGATATTTTTCATGATAAAAGAGTTATTTTATAAAAAAAATTGTTTATTAAAATAAATTATGTATGGTACTTGAAAATGGGTAAGATATTGGGAAGTTCCCTTTAATCAGGATTGCATATCAGGAGGAATTGAGTAGGGAAACCTTACAAAACATGTAATTAACCATCAAATAAAGACTAATTGAGTTAGGTAAATATAAATTTAACACACATATATAATTTTTGATGAGTAAATAAGATTATTTTGGAATTACATTTTGATTAGGAGAGATAAATCATAACCCAAATGAAAAATTGAGGTTCGAGGAGAAACCCTTACCACTTTGAAAATAGTCAAACCATATGTCCCATAAAATTAATGACCATAAAATGAGATATTGATTACCATGAAGATAAATATATTCATGATATTATAAAACAAAGTTAATTATACATACACCACACACAATAAATAGTGATGAATAAGGCATATCTCATAGAAATAAAGGTGAGATGAGCAAACTCTTGTCTTTTGTGTGAAAGTGTTCTGAACTTGTAATTAATGTCTTAGATAATGAAATTATATTCATTAATAATTTAATTTAGAACCTATTAAACATTTATCTCTTTTATTATAATTTTATTAAGTTCATTTATAGAATTTTTGATGAGTTATAAGATTTAATTTTGTCGTTTGGGGGTGTTCATTTCTGGGATTTCACGATTGGTTCACTTGTATACATGTATGAGAGATATTGTAAAATAGAAATAGTTATCAAGAATTGAAATTATATGTTATTAATTAATGAATAGGTTATTTAATGGTCTTATATATCACTTTCATATATGATGTTGATTTACTGCATAAAATGTTAATGATAACTGTTTATATTATTTTGGAATTTTTTCAATCATCGAGAACTAGTTTTGTATTATGAATTAATATTATGTATATATACTAGTTACAGAATATTAAATATATTTTATTACATATATTAAATTCTATTATAACCAAATAAATGGTTTTATGACTATCCTTGAAGGTATAACCAAAAAATGAAAACTCATTGTCCGGAAAGGCGGTAAATCGGCACCTTACAGACGATGTTTTCATGTTTAGAATAAAACGGGGAAGAGAATAGAATTTCGGGTTGATGTACCCATAAAATAATATCATTAAAATATATAAAATTAATTTGAGTTATCATTTCACTTTTTACAAGGATTTTAGGGAAAGATAAAAAAAAAAGAAAAGAAATTGAAACATAGAGAGAGAGAGAGAGAGAGAAAAGGTTTTACCTCGTCAGTGTCACCTCCTTGAGAACTTCTATAATGGATTTGGAAATGGTCATTTGATAATACCAGTAAGACTAAATAATGGGATATTTTTGGATAATAAATTGGTAGAATATTATCAAGATTCAAGGCTTTGTAGGTGTGAGGATAAGGGGTGGTGACAGGTGGTATTTAGATTAGAATAGAGGGGTGTTTTTTGATTATTTTAATCATTAGTTTATCATTTTTTCTCAAGAATATAAATTGTTTTGATTAACATGAATATATAAATTAATTATAAAAGGATATCTCTCTATTATTATTATTACATCAACAA
Organism: Viscum album; assembly: GCA_963277665.1. NCBI lineage: Eukaryota > Viridiplantae > Streptophyta > Magnoliopsida > Santalales > Viscaceae > Viscum > Viscum album. The sequence goes on along the minus strand of OY728150.1, from coordinate 1,823,932,029 downwards.
TGACTTGATTAATATTTTATTTAACTGATAATGCACGTATACCGTAAATTGTCATATTTCACTATTCACCAAGAATTCAACTATTTTAGAAAAATCCCAAAAATTAACCCTAAAAATTTCAATGTGTATAATTAAAAAATGTACTCAATTTTATGAAAATAATTTTATAAATATGATCATTTTAATTCTTAATTAAAATCTTCATTTATTCAAAAAATAAAGATTTTAAAATTATAAATGATTTTATGAGACTTTGAAAAATTAATTAAGGTTTCATAAAATTTATCATATAATCATAAGACAACAATATATTAAATTAGGAATCTATTTTTATAAAATAAATTTTCTTTTAAATCATTATATTAATTATAAATCTGTAAATAAACTTTTAAGTCTCACAAAAATATCAAAACATAATTTATCATTTATAAACCATTTATTTACTTATTCCATGATATAAATATATTATATTTTCATTTATGAGATACATAAATTTTATTTATAATTTAATAGTTGAGATATAATTAAAATCATAAATATACTTTTAATATAATGAAATTACTAGTTTAATAAAAATCAATATATATTTCTATTCAGTACAAAATAAATATTTTCATAAAAATACAAAAAATTCACCCTAAGATAATTATAACATTATAATTATAAAAATGAATTTATTTTTTTGAATAGAATTTATAAAAGTGTAAAAATTTAGTTTTTAATCATGTGCTCCCTTAAAAGGTGGTAAAATTTCTGTTTATAAAATATATCTTTAAATGATTAAAATTGGATATATTATTATCTTAATCCTATCAAACTTATTGATTGAATTTAAAAATATTTGATTGAATATTTAATATATAAATTTTATTAAGATATATGCACAATAGTGATTAATTTATGATAAAATTCCATTATGGCCATAAATAATTTTTTTTATAAAAACGAATCCTTTATGTTCAATTTGATTTTATTTTCATTCCTAATTAATTGGTAACCAATGAATTAATTTTATAAACATGTGTAGACTATATTTTCAAAATTTAATTAATCTCTTTATTCCCTATATTCCAACAGCTAGGTCATAATAATAATATTTAATTATTTGTTTAATCTTGGTGTTCTTTGTAAAGTAAGCTATTGAAGAAGTTAAATTTTAAAAAGAGACATATTGTAAAATATAAAGGTGTTTAAATACCACTTTATAGGGATATAAAGTTTAATGAAACCATGTAATAGGGGCTGCACATCCCCGTATTTCCTAAAAACGTTTTAATATAGGAGAAATGCATGGTCAGCACATGGATTGTCTAACTGTGTTGCATGAATGTGAGAGTGTGGTGTTGAGACAATGAAGGGTGCACTGTTGGTGCATGGTTTGGGAAACCGTGTGACCCAGTATTCAGATAATAAATGATCACTTTTAACTTACATCATTTAAAATGGTTAACCTATTTCTTCTTTCCATTATTCCTCCTGTGGTCAGCCCTTCCTTCCTCCGAGGTGAGTTCCCCGTGCCATAAACCTTGGCCTCACCACAACTCTCTGATCCACACTTTGAATCACTCATATTCATTTATTTTAGATGTGTGCCAATGATTTATCTATTTATATTTAACATTTCTCTATTTTTTCATTCGGGGATACTATTTTACTGTATGCTATTATGCCCCATTTTCAACTCAATAATCTGTTATTCATTTTTCATATGAATTGGATCAAATCATAGGTTGATACTGGACAAGTAATCCACTACAGACATAAGGTAGGTTATTTATAACATTTCTCTAAAGTTCATGTTGATTATATCTAGTTGTCCGTTCACCATACACTGAACTTTCTGAGTGATGCTTCCAAGATTGATTAATCCTTAAATTGAATGTTGAAATCAGGTTTGATACATTCTGTGACACCTTTCATCAAGGTTCGAGGTTGTCGACCTCAACCTAAATAACCCTTTGGGTGATTTATTTATTTTTACCATGATTATGTCACCATTGGGGTGTGTTTATCTCACCTTGTATAAATGTGAATTGAATATGGTAATTTAGAGAGTTTTTAAAGGTTGTATGCACCTTATCATTATAATTTAAAGGTATTAAATGGTGAATACCTTGAATTTTATATGATTATGAGTTTATTAGTGAAATGTTTAAATGAATTTTTGATGAGTTAATATTTGAATTGATTGTGTTGATATTGGAGGTTTCATGATATTGCATTGATGACTCACTTAAAAGCTATAAAAATTTCTACTCCTTAGATCTGATGCATTTGTCTTATTTGGATGCCTTGGACATTTCTACTTCATGGATCCTATCTACTTAGATTCCTTGGATTCCTTGGATATTTCTACTCCTTGGATCTAGTTTAATTAGCTTTCTAGTATTCTATGTAAATTTCTATTTCTTGGATCCGATGATTATATTAGGATGCCTTGAAAATTTCTAATCATTAGATCTGGTTAAACTAGTTTACATGATATGTTAGGATGATTTGTAAATTTCTACTCCTTGGATATGATGACCCATTATAATTCCTTGGACATTTCTAATCCATGTATCCTTTTACTTTATTTACTTAGCTTACTAGGATTCTATAGAAATTTATACTCTATGGATCAATATTACTCGATTGTATTGGAAATTTCCACTCCTTGGACCCTGGCCCGTGTAGGCCAAATACATGATTACATGGAATAGGAAATTGATGTCGCTTTTCATTATTTACATATAGCCCTTGTGATTTAGTTTCCTAATCAAAGTAACACTTGATAGACTGGACAACGTCGCTTATACTATTTTCTTTTATACACCTGATATATCTACAAACAACATTATCTTATTTGAAAAGACTGGAATTGTTATAGACACCATTGGTGGTGGCCTAGACAGGGTTATCTCACACCCTATTTGAGTCATATTTGGGAACCCAGAGAGACTTCACGGATATAGGTAGGGACAATTAAAAGTCCCATCTTTCTAATGCTTGATTGATTATTTCATAGGATCATGGGAGCACAAAACTAGGTAATGGATCATGTTACTATCTGGTAATAGTTTATTTTCTTCCTTTTTGTACATTGATATATGTATTTTATTGGATTATTTTTTCTATTTATTAACTTTATTTTGTGTATAATTATACAATCACCAATTTTATATAACATAGTTGGATATGTTTAACTTTTCATTTATATGTTGGATGTTTATTCTTCCATTGTTCCATTATTTCTTATGATTCTTCTATTGTTCAATATGATTATACTACTATGCTACACTCTGATCATGAGGGTATTGTCTCTCCATGATTTCACTATAGACCCTCTCTTCTAGTCATAATCCTATGATATATAGGGATGTGTGCTTGAGGCGATGTGGCCAAGTCGGTTTTGTTATACATGGGGTTCCTCTACCCCTTTGTATAGGGGATGTTATTCCTTATTTTCCTTGTTTCTTCCTCTAAATTTTTACATATAGAATTCTCAACATTTTTTGAATAAGGACACACCTCTATATCCTTCTTCTACCTATGTGTTTATCCTCCCTCCTTAGAATGAAAACCCAGATACTAATAGGAAACACCTAGTAAATGAATAACACAGTATGCAGAGGGGGTATGTACCTAAAAACTATGGAGGTAGGCAAACTGATTGGGAAATCTGGGGAAAATACCACTAGACCCCAATGAATGATCATGTTTGTAAAGGATATATATGCCTATGGAGGATGATATTAAGGGTTTGAAAATGATAATTGTTTGTATAGGTAGTGATTCAGTTACTGTGGAATATTCCATCGACGTACCATTTGTTGAATCTATAGTTGTATATGGTTCATTCATTGTACCACAAATAACCTTCCTATGGTGTACTCTATTGGAATGTGCATATGAAGTGGGTTGTATATCACAAATCCATTCCTATTTTACTTTTGGATTTAATATGCAGCAGTTTGGTACATAAGTTACCATGAGTGTAATAACCTAGTTCTTACTTTAAGGTATGGATATTTCCACTTCAGTTTTTACTAAAGAAAATGGAGGAAAAAGACATCATATTATGGCTGCAGGCCTATTACATGATGTGACTGGGAGTTACACATTGTGTATTTCTAGGTACGCACTATGTAATGAGGGTTTCACACCATATAATCCCATTACATGACCATGTAATGACCTAGCCACGATTTGTAAAGACACGGTGTGTAGTTTCTAGTACACTCCCTATACTTTTATTTCTTTTTTATTAAATTGGGTACTGGCGTCGTTTTTGTCCAACAGACAGAAACAAGCCCTCCTTCAATAATTAGCACACCCAGGTAATCTAATTGTGAATTATCCACTCATTTAGTCATCTGATTCTAGATTCAAACACCATCGTGTCTATTGAAATTCCCTCAGTGAGTGCTTGATTCCTCTTGATCTTTTCTTCCTAATTTCTTATCTCAACATAGCTATTAGAGGTATTTCTTTTATTCTAATTTTATAGATATACTCTATTCTAATTTTAATTGAAGCCCGATGCAGGATGAGTAAAGTCATATGAGTATGAGCTAGGTGTTCTTATGCCTTTCTCGAGTTGTCGAGTTGAGTAAATACATCGGAGTGTCACGTGCCCACTTTTATGATGTCTCTTGAATGATATTTGTCTATTATTTTTGCTAATTTTTGATTAATTAATTATCTAGATGTTTGAAACCATGTTTAGGTTTGATCACCTCGATTAAGGGACACCTCGTGGGTGTATTTTCCTTGGAAAACCAATTTTTATCCATTTTTTATATGATTCCTATGGGAATTCCTTTGTTTTTTTAATGGGTTCTTTAATATGAAATTGGTTAATTGAGTGAATTTACCATGTGAGGTAGTTTATAGTTAATCCTTGTAATAGTGTAATTTTCATGTTAGGCTTGCTATATAAATTTTTCATGTGAGTATATTTGTTTATGCCTTTTAACTATTTAGATTAATTGAAAGGCTTGTGACATAAATTGAGCCCTTGTGATTTCTTATTATGGAATCCATGTAATAGTTTAATTTACATGTTTCTTTTTATAAATCAAACCCATGTGAGTATTTGAAAGGCCAAGACTAATGAGGTTGGTCCATGGTTGTTTATATTAGATGCCTTTGGTTAGGTTTTTTTGTGCCAGCTGGAGTGGTTTTTCTATGACTTTGGGCAAGGTTTTGTTATGTCTTAGGGAAAGGGAATTGCTTTGTCTGAGGGTGGGGTTTTGTTATGCCTGAGGGTGAGGGTTCACTTACAGTTACTATTTTTTAATGGATCCATAATGTAATGGATGATCTCAGTCTCTCTTTGAACTTAAAAATTAAATGGAATGATATATGACCTGTTTCTAAGCCAAAGAACAAGCTTAGATTTAGTCTTTACTTATACATTCTTAGACGGTCGCCTGAGACATATGTTGTGCTTACTAGTAGAACTATTTACTTTTAAATATATTTTACTTAATACTTTCACTACTGATTTATCAGCACAAGTCTTGGGTGGTTTCATACTAGGATTTAGTCACACACCATGTTTGGGTCATGATTTTGGAACCAAAAAGATTATATGATTTCAGGTGTTTATTAGGGAAAGCACCCTTCTAATGGTTCCTGATATACTTTTTATGAGAAGTAGATCATGGGACCAAGATGATGCTTTCGATGCTTCTTATATTATTTTGTTACTTTTGTGCTTTTTAAACATATATTGGGGATTTTCAGTGTACCTATTTGGCTATTTTCTTAGAACATAACATACTACATCATCTTTTGTATGGAATGATTTTTTTTATTTATATTATCGGTCTTTTTCTATTTATTTTAGTTGTATGATATTTACTGTTTCCTATATTATATTATTATTTATTCCAATATGTTTTTCTCTGACAAAGAGTTCATAATTCACCCGCTATCATAAACTAGTCCCTCACTACTAGTTGATAGCCTCTAGTGTTTGGGAAAATGCACTTGAGGCCATGTGGACAACTAGGTATGGGGCATGAGTTGAGCATCATCTAGATATGTGACATTATAAAGTGGTATTAGAGGGAGGTTTTGATCCTCCAACTTGTGGGTTATGGTCCCACTTGGATTGGAATTTATTGGATCATGTTTCATCTTTTTATTGAATTGTTTGATAATTTGTTATATATAGATGCCAAGATTAGATTTGCAGGAAGTGTGGTCCCTCACAGATCGAAATTTGGTATACCATTGCCTTACCTTGCAAAAATGGGGGTTCTGGGGAAGTTTCAGAGGTTTACTATTTAGAATCATAGAAAACATGTCTTGTGATGATATGAACACACGCAATGTATTTTTCTATTCATGAAGGAAAAAAATTTAAGTACACGCCATTTACTATGAGTACACGCCATCTAGTCAAATATTGTGTGTTCATCCATGTGATAAATAACATGGAATAGTGGTCCTGGAAAAATACATGGTCTTATACTTTAGATACATGCCTTGTAGTTTTACTCAGGCAGAACCCATGTGGCTTAGACCATGTAAAAGTGCATGGACAGAATGGGAGACTTGCATACATGTTGAGTATCATACTTGCATGTCATGTACCCAGGGTGTTTACATGCCCAGGTCAGCATGGGTACAAGACCATGTGAGTACTTGAGGGTACACACTGTGTATAATTTCTACAGGTTGTGTACATCTTTTTTGGTACCCTTTAAGAGTCTTTTCCAATTTTATCCCCTTTTGTCCGTTTTGGGCCTATGATTAGTCCTTTTTAAGTAGTTTTCCATGTAGATCGCGATGGTGAAACCCATGGAGCGTTTTGAGGACTCCTAATGGTTGTTTTTGAGATTTTCTATCTAAATGGAGAGTTTATTCCTCTAGTTGTCTTTTTAGTGGTCTACTGAGAGTGAGACTAGAGTGTGAATGATCAGTTGGGTGTTTAGACCAGCCTAGTAGAGACCTATTATCTGAGATTAGCTATAACCTATCTCTCATGACATATTCTTTGAGGAATTTTCTATGTGAGACATGCCCTTCTGGCCTATAAGGCCATGGGACCGGTTATTATCAGGGATCCCTTGTATGATTCCTCTACTTATGTTTCAACCTATAGGATCCTAAGTAGGATGCCTATATCTCTTATCTAGATACCAAGGATCCCCTGAGGGATGGCGTCTCCTACACATTGATCTAGGGTGTCCCTAGTAGGATCTCTCACTTGTGTATCGTTTATAGAATCCCTATTGTAGGATGTCTCTACTATTTATATTTTGATGATCCCTTGTAAGATTCTTCTGCTAATGTGTTCATGCTTCTTGTGGTTAAACAACTACTATTGGGTTGCCTTTTTAAGGACCCAGTTTTGTTTAAGGAGACTCTCATAGGTCAACTTATTTTTTAAAAATTAAATTACATGCTAAATTTAAATTTGTGACAGAATATCGAAGTCATTAAATTTTTTAAAATGAACTTTAGGAGACTTTCATGTTTTACTTTTAGCTGTTAGCTAAAGTAGTTTCCAAGTGCCTTGTTTTGTAGAATAGTGCCAAAGGTTTTGCTTAAAATTCTTTTAAATGTTTAGTGAATTTGATCCTAGTAAATCTTATTCTGTGTGACCTAGTAATGTGGGAAGATGCTTATGCAACTTAAGGGGCTAGCCCGTGGTGGGTATCACCCTTAGAGCTTGTTGTCTTATTTTCCACTGTGATCTTCCTGATATTGGTGCTTCCTAGGTGTCCATTTTCCATAGAAGGATGTTTAGTTTTTAAAGATCAAACTTTTGTATGGATGAGTGACTAAGGTATCTTGAACCCTAATATTGGAACAATCATTGGGTGATTCTTGGTTTAGCATGTTATACATTCCTTAGGCATAGTCAGCTTCTTAGGATATCATGTAAACCTCTCATTCCTTAAGTTATGGGCAACATAGTACATAGTCATCTGTGTAAACGGTTGCATATATGATGTTCTTTTGAGCTAGTTCCTATGTGATCCATCTGGTACTAGGATGCATAGGTTGGACAATTGATTAATAGTATCCATAATGTGCCATTTTCACTCATAAACTCAGGGTAATACATGTTGACAAGCGCGCTTCCTGCCAAGTGTCAAAAGATAAAATGATCCATTGAGTTCGGTTTAATCATTGATATTTGGGCAATTTTGTATGTTCTCAGTTTATCTCTATAGTAGAGTGACTTGAGCATTATGGAACCAAGTTTGTCCCACTACTCGGGAGGACATTCAAGGACATGGGTTTTTTGACATGATGGTAGGATTAATTTCATCTTTCATGCCAAGGGATATGACGTGGTGATTATGTTTCTTTGAGTGTCATGTCAGTTATTTTTAAATGTTTCCTTCTAGTTAGATAGATCAAAATCAAGGACCATTTGGAAATGGTCAATTCTACTTGAATGCCTTTGAGACTTACAAGTCTTGTTTCATGTTGATGTTTTCTTAACGACACGATGTTGTTGCGTTTTAGCTATGTGTGCAATCCTTGTGAGGCACCAATGATCATGAATGGACCACAATTTTTAAGCATGAAATGTTAAGAAAATTCCTTGGGATAAAGGCATTGTGTTCAGTTAAATGACAATGCATTGGTAAGTGAATCTGAGTATCTTTTAGTAGGTCGACTAGTATGGGTTCGACTATCATTTTCTAGTGATCCTTGAAATCCTATTAGAGTGATAATTCTTTAGAAATGAAAATATCCTCTATCTTGACATCATCTTGGATGCACTAAGAGAGCATCAGTTATAAGGCATGCTATAGTTGAAATCCATTGGGCTAGTTCTTGTTTCTTTGTGTTGGCACTGAGTGCATGGTTTTCATGAGGCTTGGTTTGTAACACCCCGAGATTTTATGAGATATATTATTTTTAATTTCTTTGATGTATTCTATTATACACTACACCAAGATTATCTTGTAATATACGAAACACCGTATTAGCTTGTAGTATACGCAACAATATTCTTGCCTCGTACTACACACAATTTCAAGTTCATTTTATGGAAATTATTCTATGCAACATTAAGTATAGATTTTGTTTAATGTATAAATGAAATAAGTTTTGATTATGTTATACGCAACACCAAATGGATCTTTCAGTACACGCAACCCTAACTTGGCTTGCATTACACGCAATCGAGACCCCTCTTGATAGCGTGTGTAGTACGCAATACCGAGTTTCACTAAACGAGATATTATTATAATATTATTATGAACTAGCCATTATAAATAATAATACCCACTTTTTGAAATTTTATAAATTTTATCTTTCAAAATGGACTTCATTTTTGGATTCGGAATATTTAAATTAGCCTAGGGTGAATTTTTTGGTATTTTTCTAAAAACTTTCAATCTTTGATGAATAGTGAAAACACTAGGTTACTATTTAAAAACCGACTTTTTATTTAAATAATTATTTACTTTATTTAAATTTATTTTAGGTCAAAATTGATACATAATAATTATATAAGTTTAATGTAATTCATTGGCATCATTTTATAATAATTTTAGATATATAAAAATTTTATTGAACTTTTCACTGTCTTTTACCCACCTCCTAGGAGAATTTGAAAATTTACATACAACATAATTTTACTGCTTTTGTGAGTGGAATTTTGAAAATATGAGAAACATGGTTAATATCAAGGTGTAAAATGTGGTTCAATAAGATAAAAATATTTTTTGGTGAATAGTAACTTTTTAGTTTTATTTACCACGGTTAAAAGTAAATAGGGTAATTAAAGGTAAAAATGATATATTTATTACCCTAACACATGTCCTAATTCTATTGGATAAGTGTAATTAGACCAAAAACAACCTTAGAAATAAAATATTATCATTTAGGTCCACTTGGATTAGATTAAGACATTTCTTATTATTTTATTTAAAGAAGAGTTAAAATAGTTAAATCAAAGTTTAATAACTAAAACATTTTTAATATAGGGTTATACATAAGATAAATTCAACTATAAATATTAATTAGAAATATAAAAAGCTTTCCTACATAATTGTTTTTTATTTATAATTTTTAGACATTAAATAATTTAATTTATTTATGACACAATGATGATGTAGTAAATACCTTATTAATGAAATATTAACATAATTGATGTTATAAATACCCAAATAAATGTAATTTGAGACTTTTTATAAATTCCACTAATTGTTTTAGGTTAATATGACATGTTATTATTGATTCAATTAACTTTGTTAGAACTAATAATGCTTTTATGATTTTCACAAAAATCAATTACCAAATAGTGTCAAAATTGACATAAAATAGTTTTTAAAACAAATATTCTATTATTAATTGTCATTCTATTCCTAAAAATATAAGGTTCGGCCAAATTACTTATATAAGTATATATATATTAATAATTAACCACTTGGGGCTCTTTTGTCTTATTATAGTATGTTTATTAACCATATAGTGTAAAAAACAAGAAGACATGGTAAAAGTTAAATTATTTAACTTAGAGTTAAATCTAAATGATAAGGCTAAAATAGTAACCTAAACTTGTATAAAACCTATTGGTTGAGATTATTGCGACCCATAACCACTTTAGCTTCGAAATAAATAAATTTGGAGCTATTATAAACCGAATATGACTTTATTATAAAATAATATTTTAAGTTTTTCCTAAGGTGCCCTTCTGCCCCCTTATAAAAGGGTACCTCCTCCCTCTTCTCTTTACACAATTTTAATCCTTAAAGGTCGGCCAAACCCTGACCATTTACCTTCTCAACTTCCCAATAAAAATTATAGAGGTTCTGGTCTCCTCAAAAGACCAACTCTATTGCCTTAAGAGGAAGCTTAAAAGGGGTGCGTCGAAGAAGAGGTAATATCTTCTACCGGTCCATTCAAGTTTCTTTCTATTTCAAATTCTTCTTATTTATTTGTTTAATCATAAATTAATAACATAAGTATCACTGAAATACTGATATGTTATTATAAATATGAAACAACCATATTTCACCTTCTATACATCCTTCAAAAAACGAAATCACCGCGCGTGCGTCCGTACGGAATATCGTCTCCACGTCGTGGTGTAATCTGTTTTTCCACCACCACCTTACTTGGATGGGTATAATGGTGTAAAGAATAACTATATATAGTTATTATAACATCATACTGATTATGAGATATTATATCATCCACTCCAATTCAATTCAATAATTATGGGAACGATATCATCGCTCGTTTGTACGTACGGATTACCGTCTCCACGACGCGATAAGATTCATTATCCATGTTAACCACTCAATAATGATTATAAAGTATATATAATGAATAATAATGAAATAAATTACATGATAAAGCTACTGTATTTATGTATATATATATATATCATCTACTTACTTCCATTCAAGTCAATAAGGAAAAGAAAACAGTGTTCATGCGTACATACGGCCTACCTTCTCCATGAACGATGTATTTCATTTCATTTATCAATCTATTATTTATATATATATATATATATACTGAATATATATTATATATAAATCATGATTTTAATTATTTAATTAATTAAATCATGATATAAGTAATACTAATATCAAGAACAACAAGTCCAAACAGGTACGATAAATAAAACGATTTTACCCAAAACGCAGTTTTAACATGGAATTTACAAAAGAACGGGTAATATAAAGTCATAAGTGAACCATATATGATATAATAACAATGAATATGATTCTTTAATAAGTCAATGAAATTATTTAAATCATTATATTGGAGTTTTTGATATGTACGAATCATATCGGACCTAAGGTAAGGGATAACTATTCCAATCTCGTTCTTATTCGAGATTGGTTATTCATAAGTATTTACAGGGGTTATTATTATCATCCATGTCTAGGTTTTATAAAACTTCTTTCATGTATTTTTAATTTCCTTTATACCCATTTTTGAAATTTACCACATGTTATGGAAGGAATCTTTCTTTTTTTTACAATACGAGGAACTTTTTGACTTTTCCGAAAAAAGTACGAAGAGAATGTTTTTTTAAACTTATACGGCATGAAATGATTTTTACGGTGTCATAAAGCCTAATTTTCATGAAGCTTCCTCTACAATTTTTCATGGTTCTTTTCAATAAAATATTTTTATTTTAAAATTGTGTGGCATTTTGTGAAAAGAAAATGATTTTGAAGAATAGAGGATATTTTCCTCAAGAATTCATTTCAAGTGTTTTGTCAAAACTATTTTCCATCTAAGATGATATTATTTTGAATGATTATGTTTCAAGTATAATGTATCTATTATTTAGATGGTTTGATTTCTTATGATGAAAATATATCCATTTGTTTTATATGGAGTACGTTATGATGTGATGATGTTTATGAAACCCATTTTATTCTTTGGGTTATAATGAATTATTTATGTTTATTTTGTGGCACAAGTAAGAATGATTTCATTATGAGATGGGTGTTACCTATATCTCAATCCAATGAATTGGTTAAATATTTATATCTCATGATATATACATGGCTGGAACGGTAAGTTAATCTGGTTCAGTGTTACAGGACTTGAACGAGGAGTGAACTCGATTTGGAAAGGGACTTTGTCAACTAAGATGGTCTTGGAAGCAATGTCTTGGCTACTATGGAAATAATATCATATGCTTAATGGTTTTACACAATTACATATTTTATTCCCATTTTATTTTATCATGATTGATGATCCATTATGATCTATGCCTTACGTACTTCCATGTTTTATGTCATTGCTCAAGATTTTGATGTTTAAATATTATGTTCATGTTTTGAAGTTCAAATGCATATGGTTTGTTTTGTTTTCTCCATGATTTCCCTTACTGAACATTTGATCTCACCCTTTATTTGTTTTATTTTTTCCAGGATATAAATAAAGGTTTAAGGTAAGAAAAAAAAGAAAGATCTTTATGGGAGATGTTGAAGATCTTTCACTAAGATTAGAAGATTATATTCCGAGTTTCCAAAGACACTAAACTATTACGGTCATTTGGTGTCTATTTTTTATGTATTAGATATTCCTCAAAAGTAATGTAATTTCTATGTACGTCAAGATTTGGGTCTCTACAGTTGGTATCAAGGGAAAGGTTTATTTAACCTTTGGAAACTAGGATGTGAAAACTTTATTGAGATCCCTAGAGATATTTCTAAGGTATGTCTAGGTATGTCCCTAAGGTTAAGTATAAGTATAGGTTATAGTCCAAGAATTATGGTAAAAATCTTATAATTAACCCTAATATGTTATATATTGAAGGTACTCCCCCTTTATTTTTTTGTATTCCCTAGCATGATTTTTGCCGCTCACACTATTCTTTTTGGGTTTTAGATGATGGCTGGAACCCGAAGGAATCGTGCTGATCAATGTAATGGACAATGCAATGATTGTTCTCCTAAACAAACCAATGTTATGGGAGTTGGAGTGAAAAATCTTATTGCTATACTTAAAAAACCTATGAATCATTCTGGACATCCAAATGAGGAGAGAAGGGAACAATATTCTATTGAGTAGTTCATCAGGCAACGTCCACCTTCTTTCAGTGGGTCTTCTAATCCACTTGTTGTTGAAAAATGGATTAGTACCATTGAAAAGATATTTTCCATACTTTTCTATTCAGAACATGAAAAAGTAATTTTGGTTCTTTACCATTTAGAAGGTGAAACAAATCAATGGTGGACTCTAATTAAGAATACGAGGCCCTGAGATGAAATTGAATCCATGGAATGGGATGAGTTCAAGAACTTATTTTTCAATAAGTATTTCCCTTATATTCTTTGAACAAAGATGGAAAAGGATTTCCTTGATCTTAAGAAAAAGGATGATGAATCTGTTGGTATATATGAAGTGAATTTTACAAGGCATGCAAGGTATGAATTAGGCTTTATCATCCAACCTTAATGTAAAGTTGATTGATTCTTCAGTGGCTTAAAACCAAGTCTTCGAAGGGAATTATCTATAAGAGACTTCAGTAGCTATGAAGAAATTATGTGTTGTGATGTCAAGGTAGAAATGGAAGTTGGTGTTACATATTCATCTCATGGTTTTGACAAGAAACAAAAGATGGAGTTCAAGGAGAAATCTCAGAATAATGGTGAAAAGAAAATGAAAGTTTCTTTATACTCAAAGTGTGGAAAGAAGCATGGTGGAGATTGTCTTAAAGGGACTAGAAAATGTTTTAAGTGTGGAAAATAAGGTCATCGAGTAGCTGAGTGTCTAAGTAATGGAAAAAGGTTTTCTAATGATGTGAATAAAGAAAATAATGTAGAGAACGCACCACCAACAATTCAATTCTTCAAGTGCAAGGAAATGGGGCATTATGCTAATAAATGCCCTAATCCAAGGGTTAATGATGATCAACGTGAGAAACCACTTAAGGAAAATGATAAAGATAAGTCGCATGCGATCACTATTTGTGATGTTGAGTATGACAATGATGTTTTGTAATGATTAATTGTTTATGTAATGGGATTTCAAAATAGTATCTTGGAATCTCATTTATGGTATCGTGGAATTTTGGAATATCTATGTATTGGTTTTCAATAATTATATGGTACCGATAACCATAAAAAGTGATTGAAAAATTTTTAGAAAGAATATGATATGTGCATAATGAAGGGATAAAGAAAAAATGAAATGAGCTCATGACTGATATAAGGAAAAATTTATAGCATGGTTTGAGTATATAGAAATTTTGTGATTTTGGTATGTGGAAAGTGTTAAATTTTGACAGAATTCATGTTTTCACTAAGGTTCAATGGGTATTCATATTTCAACAGAATACATGATTAAGGTATCTACATGTTTTTAATTTGACCAATAAGATATATCTTATGATATATGGGGGATAAATGATGGTATTCACATGCTCAGAAGATAACATTTCTAGTAATTTTTTTCTTTATTCTATGAGCTTGGACAGAAGTATTTTAGAGAAGCCTAAAGATTGGAATGGATTATGTTAGACATAAGTTATTATTGTTTAAGGATAGAAATTTTTTCAATATTATTGATGTAATGTTATAATAATGTAGTTTTAGACAAAGTACAACCTGCAGGATGGGCGACAACCGGTCGCGTCGGACAAGGTTGTGGGAATCGAACCCACAACTGAAGGGCGATAGGCCTTTATCGCCTACCATTGGCCTACAGGAAATCCATGGTTACTAGAAACTAGTTTTATTATATTAAGAGGTATGATATATGAAGTATAAGTCTATTTTTGAAACCATATACGATTAATCTCACTATAGATGGACTTATGTATATTTAATAAATTTTTCTATCCTTTTGTTTGGGACAGATGGAATGACATATCATTCTATCGCATGATCTGCTAACACTTCATGGAAGACAAATTCAACTTCATTTCTTTAATAGATGAAGTGGAAATTGTTCAAGGCACAAATAATAGTAATATTGTACCAAAATCAAGTAAGTATTTCTTTTAATTCAATAATTCTTCAACTTTAGGGAAATGGTCTTGAAAACAAAAAAATTTTTCTTAGTGTCCTTATATCCGGTGAATCAGATGGTACCTTAAATAATCACAAATTTATGGCTTTGTGATTGTTGGCTTTTTCATAGCCATGTCTTCTACCACTCTCCATCAGAACTTGATGGTTAGATTTTTCTTCTATATCCATATTTTCACATATGTTCTCCTATGTGGAAACCCAGTGATGAGTTAATCTGGGTAACCATTACATTTCTTACTTTACTTTTTAAAATCAAGTTTTAGAATTCCTTTTATGATGTGGGTTGTTATGAATTAAACTTTCAAGTAGTAAACGATTTATAACCCCAACGAATTTCGAGGGAGAAATTCATTTTAAGGGGGGTAGAATATAACACTCTGATATT
This sequence comes from Viscum album, assembly GCA_963277665.1. Classification (NCBI taxonomy): domain Eukaryota; kingdom Viridiplantae; phylum Streptophyta; class Magnoliopsida; order Santalales; family Viscaceae; genus Viscum; species Viscum album. Next base: position 1,823,916,177 of record OY728150.1, on the reverse strand, counting down.
TTATGAGGTATATTATTTTTAATTTATTTGATGTATTCTATTATACACTACACCAAGATTATATTGTACTATACTCCACACCGTATTAGTTTGCAGTATACGCAACATTATTCTTGGCTCGTGTTACACACAATTTCAAGTTCGTTATGTAAAAATTATTCTACGCAACATTAAGTATAGATTTTCTTTAATGTATAAATGAAATAAGTTTTGATTATGTTATATGCAACACCAAACAAAGCTTTCACTACACGCATCCCTGACTTGGCTTGAATTATACACAATCAAGACCTTCCTCGATAGCGTGTGTAGTACGCAATACCGAGTTTCACTAAACGAGATATTATTATAATATTATTATGAACTAGCCATTATGAATAGAAATACCCACATTTTGAACTTTAATAAATTTTATCTTTCAAAATGGACTTCATTTTTGGATTCGGAATATCAAAATTAGCCTAGGGTAAATTTTTGGTATTTTTCTGAAAACTTTCAATTTTTCGGGAATAGTGAAAACACTGGGTTACTATTTAAAACCCGAATTTTTATTTAAATAATTATTTATTTTATTTAAATTTATTTTAGGTCATAATTGATACATAATACCTATATAAGTTCAATTTAATTCATTGGAATTATTTTATAATAATTTTAGACATATAAAAATTTTATTGAACTTTTCACCGTCTTTTACCCACCTCCTAGGAGAATTTGAAAATTTACATAAAACATAATTTTACCGTTTTTGTGAGTGGAATTTTGAAAATATGAGACACATGGTAAATATAAAGTAGTAAAATGAGGTTCAATAAGATAAAAATAATTTTTTGGTGAATAGTAACTTTTTACTTTTATTTACCATGGTTAAAAGTAAATAGGGTAATTAAGGGTAAAAATGATATTATTATTACCATAACACATGTCCTAATTCTATTGGATAAGTGTAATTCGACAAAAAACAACCAGAGAAATAAAATATTATCATTTAGGTCCAATTGGATTAGATTAGGACATTTATTATTATTTTATTTAAAGAAGAGTTAAAATAGTTAAAATCAAAGTTTAATAACTAAAAAATTTTAATATAGGGTTATAAATAAGATAAATTCGACTATAAATATTCATTAAAAAGATAACAATATTTTCTATATAATTGTATTTAAATTATAATTTTTAGACATTAAATAATTTAATTTATTTATGACACAATGATGATGCCGTAAATACCTTATTAATGAAATATTAACATAATTGATGTTATAAATACCCAAATAAATGTAATTTGAGACTTTTTATAAATTACACTAATTGTTTTAGGTTAATATGACATGTTATTATTTATTCAATCAAATTTTTTTAACTAATCATGATTTTATGATTTTCACAAAAATCAATTACCAAATATTGTCAAAATTGACATAAAATAGTTTTTAAAACAAATATTATATTATTAATTGTTATTATATTCCTAAAAATATAATTATCGGCCAAATGACTTAGATAAGGTTATATATATGAATAATGAACCACTTGGGGTTCTTTTGTCTTGTTATAGTATGTTTATTAACCATTTAGTGTAAGAAAACAAGAAGACGCGGTAAAAGTTAAATTATTTAACTTAGAGTTAAATCTAAATGATAAGGTTAAAATAGTAACCTAAACTTGTATAAAACATATTGGTTGAGATTATTTCTACCCATACCCACTTTGGATTCTAAATAAATCAATTTAATGCTATTATAAACTGAATGTGACTTTATTATAAAATAATAGTTTAAGTTTTTCCTAAGGTGCCCCTCTCCTCCCTTATAAAAGGGAACCTCCTCCCTCTTCTATTTACACAATTTTGAGCCTTAAAGCTCGGAAAAACCCTGCCCATTTCCCTTATCAACTTCACTATAAACATTATAGAGGTTCTGGTCTCCTCAAAAGACAAACTCTAGTGCCTTAAGAGTAATCTTAAAAGGGGTGTGTCGAAGAAGAGGTAATCTCTTCTACCGATCCTTTCAAGTTTCTTTCTTATTCAACTTATTCTTCTTTATTTGTTTCATAATAAATTAATAAAATCATAATCACTAATATAATTATATGTTATTATAAATATTAAACAACCCTATTTCACCTTCTATCCATCCTACGAAAAATGAAATCATCGAGCGTGCGTACGTACGGAATATCGTCTTCACGTCATGGTGTAATCTATTTTTCCACCACCACCATACTTGGATGGGTATAATGGTGTAAAGAATAAATATATATATTTATTATAACATCATACTGATTCTGAGATATTATATCATCCACTCCAATTCAATTCAATAATTATGGGAACGATATCATCGCTCGTGCGTACGTACGGATTACCGTCTCCACGACGCGATGAGATTCATTCTCCATGTTAACCACTCAAGAATGATTATAAAGTATATATAATGAATAATAATGAAATATATTACATGATAAAGCTACTTTATTTATGTATATATATATATATATATCATCTACTTACTTCCATTCAAGTCAATAAGGAAAAGAAAACAGTGTCCATGCGTACGTACGGCCTACCGTCTCCATTAATGGTGTATTTCATTTCATTTATCTATCTATTATATATATATACTGAATATATATGATATATAAATCATGATTTAAATTTTGGATGTAATTAAATCATTATATAAGTAATAATAATATCAAGAACAACAAGTCCAAACACGTACGATAAATAAAACAATTTTACCCAAAACGCTGCTTTAAGAAGGAATTTTCAAAAGAACGGATAATATAAATTCATAATTGAACCATATATGATATCATAACAATGAATATAATTCTGTGATAATCCAATGACATTATTTAAGTCATTATACAGTAGTTTTGGATATGTATGAAGCATATCGAACCTAAGGTAAGGGATAACTATTCCAATCTCTTTCTTATACGAGATTGTTTATTCGTAAGTATTTACTGGGGTTATTTTTATCATCCATGTCCATGTTATCTAAAAATGTTTTCATGTATGTTAAATGTACTTTACACCCATTTTTTACTTTTACCACATGTTATTGAAGGAATATTTCTTTTTTTTACTAGACGAGAACATTTTTGACTTTTCCGACAAAAGTACGAAGAGAATGTTTTTTTTAACTTATACGGCATGAACTGATTTTTACGGTTTCATAACACCTAATTTTCATGAAGCATCCTCTACAAGTTTTCATGGTTCTTTTCAATAAAATCCTTTTCTTTTAAAATTGTGTGGTATTTTGTGAAAATAAAATGATTTTGAAGAAGAAAGGATATTTTCCTCAAGAATTCATTTCAAGTGTTTTTTCAAAACTATTTTCCATCTAAGATGATATTATTTTGTATGATTATGTTTCAAGTATAATGTCTATATTGTTTACGTGGTTTGATTTATTATGATGAAATTATATCCATTTTTTTATATGGATTACGTTATGATGGGATGATGTTTATGAAACCCATTTTATTCTTTGGGTTATGATGAATGATTTATGTTTATTTTGTGGAACAAGTAAGAATGATTTCATTATGAGATGGTTGGGACCTATATCTCCCACCAATTCATTGGGTAAAGATTTATATCTCATTATATAGACATGGCTGGAATGGTAAGTTAATCTGGTTCAGTGTAACAGGACTGGAACAAGGAGTGAACTCAATTCAGAAAGGGACTTTGTCCACTAAGATGGTCTTGGCAGTAATTCCTTGGCTACTATGGAAATCATATCATGTGATTAATGGATTTCCACAATTACATGTTTTATTCCCATGCTATTTTATCATGATTTATGATCCATTATGATTTATTCCTTACGTATTGCCATGTTTTATGTCATTGCTCAAGATTTTTATGTTTAAATATTATGTTCATGTTTTGAAGTTCAAATGTATATGGTTTGTTTTATTTTCACCATGCTTACCCTTAATGAGCATTTGAGATCACCATTTATATGTTTTCTTTTCCCCAGGATATAAAGAAAGGTTTTAGGTAAGAAAAAAAGGAAGATCTTTATCGGATATGTTGAAGATCTTTCACCAAGATTAGAAGATTATATTATATGTTTTCAAAGACACAAAACTATTATAGTCCTTTGGTGTCTGTTTTTTTATGTATTGTATATTCCACAAAAGTAATTTAATGTATATGTACGTCAATCTTTGTGTATCTACATGGTTAATCCTAATTGATATTTGGGTTCTCGAGTAGGAATACCTTGAATGGACTCTAGATGCATATCTCTTTCCTTGACGTGACCACCAGGCAGATTCTACTCTAGGTTCAGTCAGTATTCTTATATAGACATTTATCTCTATACCAAAGTCTCACTTGTAATGGGGATTATGGACACCCTTGGTGATTTCCTTAGACTTTGGGTTGGTGAATATGAGGTAATCTCAGATTTTTTTTTCGGGCTCAGATATGATGATTAAAAGATCTAAAGATCCCAAAGGGGTGGATCTGAATTTTTCTTTTTCTAATTTTGGGCATGTGGTGCCTTGGGAGAAGGTTTTGTGTTTCTCATACAATATGTCAGACTCTTAAGCAGGGAATTTCTAAGATAATTCATCCAGTGATGGTTTGACTAGTTATCCTACTTGTTCCTCATGTATAGTTCGATTAAACTAGTTTAAACACTACTTTATTTTAAGGTGGGTGTGGTGTGAAAGTATACAATGTCTTTCAAGGGAAGATTTTCTGATTGGTTCTGATGAGATCGATCGAGGTTTGACCATCCTTTTCTATGAGGCTACTGATATAACCTCAGTTGTTTTCAGGCTCATCCAGTTAAAGGAAATATCACTAGTAACATCACTGGGATTCTAAGGTGTTTTTTTTTTGGGTTTTCCAATAGAGGAGGTTTTGTGGTAATAATGTATCTGAATAGTTCTTTATAGGCTCACAAATGTCACACATTTCCAGTCAATCAAGGAACCCTTCAATGTTGATGAGATTGGGAGGTTGTACATTAGAGAGATTGTATGCTTTCATGGGGTCCCACATTCTATCATTTCAGATAGGGATACCCAGTTTACATATCATTTCGAGAAAGGGATACAGAGGGCATTGGGTACACAATTACTTCAGAGCATAACTTACCACCTTTAGACAGATGGCCAGTAAGAATTCATGATTTAGGTATTGTAGGACATGCTACAGGCATGCATCTTATATTTTGAGGGTTCAAGGAAGAAAAAATTACCCCTGGTTGAGTTTTCCTATACCAATAGATTTTAGGATACTTTTTTGATTGCTCTATATGAGGATTTGTATGTTAGTCCATGACAATAACCTCTGTTTTGGCTGGAGGCATGAGAGGCATTAATGCTGGGACCTCCCCTTGTCCAGGAGACCACTAAAAAGGTTCAGTTGATTCGAAGATGGTGGCTCTAGGGTAGTCTCAATAGAAATCATACACCGATTTCTATACAGGGCCTTTGGAATTGGGGGTCAAGGATTGAGTTTTCGTACATTTCTCACATATTTTTGTACTCAAGAGGATCAAGTGATAGGTTAAGATTTCACAAAGATACATCGGGTAATTTTAGATTTTTGAGAGAGTGGGGCATGTTGCCTATCGATTTCAGCTACCTAAGAGGTAGAGGACTATGAAAAAAAATCCACTTCTCTCAGTAGTGATGTTACTTTTCGGACCCATCTCATCTTTTCATCTTGAGGAAGTGGAGTTATAGGAAGATGCATCCATTGGGAGGAATCTTATTCATATTGTGGATCATATCACAAAGGTTCTCCATGGATGATCTGTTCCTTTAGTACGAGTGCTATGGTAGCACATTTGACTATAGGATGATACCTAGGAGAGGGAGGATAACGTATGATAATAATGGTCGGAGTTATTATAAGTTGTTCCTTTTCCACCCTTAAAAGTGAAATTCATGGACTAATTGCTTTAAGGGGGAAGTTTGTAATAACTCGGTTCTTCATTTTAGGTATGGATCTTTCCTATTTAGTTTTTACTTAAGAAAATGTAGGAAAAAGAGATCATTTTCTAGCTACAGGCCTGTAACATGATGTGACTGGGAGTTACACATCATGTCCTTCCAAGGACATATTGTGTAATGAGCATTTCATGCCATATAATCCCAGTACACAGCCATCTAATGACCTGGACAATATTTGTATAGACATGGAATATAGTTTCTAGTAGAGGTTGTGTACTTTTCTTTCTCTCTTTTGATTAAATTGGGAAGTAGTCTCATTTATGTTAGATAGATAGAAACAATCCCTCCTTCAACGAGCAGTGTTCCCAGGCAATCCAACAAGGAATTCGCCACTTGTTTCATCGTCTGACACCCAATTCAAACATCATCAAATCTATTGAAATCCCCTCGATGATTGTTCAATTTCTCTTAATACTTTCTTCCTAATTTCTTCTCTCATGCTAGTTATTGAAGGTTTTTATTTTATTCTAATTTTGAATATATACTCCATTCTAGGTCGAATTGAATATCAACGCTAGAGAAAGAAGATTCGTATGAGTACAAGGTGGGTGGTCTTGTTCCTTTCTCTAGTTTTCGAGTTGAATATATATGTCAGAGTGTCGTGCACCCGCTTTTAGGGTTTTGTTTTATCTATATTTGTATATTATTATTCAATATTATTCATTAGGTAAATGGTTGGATGTTTAAAACCATGTTTAGGTTTGATCTCCATGATTAAGGTCCACCCCATGGGTGTGTTTCCCTTGGAAAACCATTGTTTAGACATTTGGCCTAGTATGCCTATGGGAATTCCTTTTTTCCTTTAATGGGTTTTTTAAAATGGAATTGGTTAATTGAATTGATTTCCCATTTGAGATAGTTGGTAGTTAAGCCTTGTGATAGTGTAATTCGCATGTCGGTCTTGTTATATAAATTTCCAATGTGATTATATTTGTTTATGACATGTAACTTTTTAGATTATTTGAAAGGATTGTAACATAAATCGAGCCCTAGTGAGTTATTATTGTGGAAGCGATGTAATAGTTTAATTTATATATTGCTTATTATAAATCCATCCCATGTTAGTATGTGAAAACCCAAGACTTAGGAGGTTGGTCCTCTATTGTTTATATTGGATGCGTTTGGTTAGGTTTTTCTATGCTTGTGGGAAAGGATTTTCTATGTCTGCGAGTAAAGTTTTTCTATACATGAGGTTGAGGGTTTTTCTATGCCTGAGGATGGGGTTTTATTTATGTCCGCAGGCAAGGGTACACTTACTCTTACTATATTGTGAGTGAGCCATGATGTAATGGATGGGCTCAGTATCTCTTTAAACTGAATAATGAAATAGAACGATATATGATGTGTCTTACAAGAAAAATCACAATATTGGATTCAGTCTTTACTTATACTTGCTTACATGGTCTCCTAAGACTTCTGTTGTGCTTACTGGTAGAACTGTTTACTTTGGAGTATTTTTCAGTTACTACTCTCACTACTATAAACTTCCTATTATATATATATTCACTAATTGATCGACATAGATCTAGAGTGATTTCTAGTTGAGATTTCATCTCACACCCGATTTGGTTCATGCTTTTGGGCCCAAACATATTATATGATTGTAGCTGTTGACAAGTAAAGCACCCTTCTACGGGTTCTTGATTTTTTTTAGGAGTAGGAGACTATGGGACCGAGTTGAGGCTTGTGATGCTTCTTAGATTCCTTTGTTTCACTTTTATTTCGGAACTTATATTTTGGATTTCTGCATTGTACCTATTTGCGTTAACATGTTGAATCATCTTTTCTATGGAATGATGTTGGGTTATTTGTCTTATCAGTCTTCTACTATTTATTTCAGTTGTATGTCGGTTACTATTTACATTGTTGTTTTATTTTTGATTCTGATGTGTTACACTCTACCAATGAGGGCATAGATTCACCACTATCACACTCTAGTCCCTCACTACTAGTAGGCACCCTTTGGCATTTTGGAAAATACGCTTGAGGCCATGTGGCCAACTGGGTATAGGGCACCAGTTGAGTGTCATCTGGATCTGGGATGTTACAATGAGAGACTATACCTATTTATGGTGGAATTTCCTTTTCTAATTATTGTATTTCTTTCCTCCATTTTGATTATTTATTACTTCTTCAGAATCAACATATTCATTAAGAATTTTTTTCAAATATACTTTTAAAAAATAAATTTAATTATATTAAAATTGGTTTTTAAATTAACCTTTATTGATAATATTAAATATAAATAAAAAAATTTAAAAATTTTACTTGGTAAGAAACAAGAAGAAATTCTTTCTATACATAAAATGTGTTTTTCTAATAATAACTATGTTTTTTATATTAAAATTAATTTTTATTAATTTTATTAACTGAATCAACTAAAATCTATTTAATTCTTGTAATCAAAATATTTAATTTAGGTAATATGGTTAATTTCTTGTTTATCTACAAAAATAAGTTACCATAGTAAAAGTTAGTTTCCACGATAATGATAAAAGGGTTGTTTTTAAAATCATTGTGTAATTTTTATCTAAATAAATTAAATTTATAATATTTAAATGATGAGAATAATGTAATTTTTATATAAAAAATTATATATTATTACTCATTTGATTTGTAATTGATAAGAAAAAAATAAAACTTATGGTTTTAAAAGTCATTTTTCTTAAAAAAACTTGTTTTCTATATATTTTATATTTTCATTAAAAAGTTAAAATTTTCATATTTAGAAATTAAATTATAGTAAATAGAGTCCAAATTTTTAATCACCGTATAAAAATTGGGTAATAGTGGTCATATTATATATTTATTCAGAAAAATAATTATCCTGAAAAATAATTAAACAAGTTAGAAAATGTTTAAAATAGGTAATCTACTATGGATGAAATTTTAATAAAAAAAATTGACACATAAAAATTATAGAAAATATTTGTTTGGTTTTTAAGTAACATAAAAATGTTTCAAAAATATTTCTAAACCTAACTCACTTGACTTCCATGTGATTTCATTGATACCCTTCACCTCACTTATGTTTCTAAGGAAATATCCCTCATTTTCAAATATAAGAGTATATCACTTAAATCAAATATAAATCAAGCCTATCTTTAAAATTATTCTTTAACACCTACACATTTTTCCCTCCTATATCCCTCCTCTACATTTTGTATCCCCTAGCTACAAGAAATTTTCTCAAGCCCACCATTTCCTAGTGGTCATGTAAGGGAGGAATAAAGACCTCAACATCAGTATTATCCACTCCCATACATTTTATTTAAGATTTGCATCCAACTATTCTCCAATATCACTCAACACCATAATAAAAAAACATATAATTATACTTCTATTATAATAATATTACAAACAAATAATCACTTTCATAACAATACACACCCATTTACTGTATCATGTTCATGTTTGGGTCGATCTAAGAACCTATATGAAGGATTCTATAAATTTTTATAATGGATGACTATGGAAACTTAATCGTGGGTAATGTTATATGTTAAAATTTAAAAAATTAATTTTCTATTCTATAATGGTAATATTGATATTTAACACAATATTAACAAACCACCTTTTGTTCGTAAAAAATACCAAAGAAAGATCATTATAGATTTTATATTTATGAATCATAACTCAAAATCTCATGAAATAAAATAGAAATATTAAAAATAATAATGGATTTTTTTTATCATTACCATGAATAGTCTATTAAGGACTAACTTGGTATCCAATAATAACGATCAAAATCACTATTATCAAACCTGTATAGAATAATCAAAATTACTACCATCTGGAGTTGAAAATAAACAATAACTTACTGATAAACGTATCATGATTAATGGTAATTTAGGACCAGAAAATTTAATATAAATTAATAAGGTTTTAAATTAATTTATTAATATTTTTATCTTTATTATTCAAGAGGTTAAAACACTTTTGTGAAATTCATGATAAAAGGTAAGGGGTTTTCTTGACTCATCTCTTCTCCTTGAACAATATTCCCTACTATTTTATTATGCCCTTAAATTTTTTTTAATATATAATATAATTAAATTAAATTATTTATCCTTCCTATTCTATAGTTAATTTATATCTTATAGTAAAATTATTCTTCTTTAAGGATTTCTTCCTTTATAAAAATATAATGCAATTAAAAATAATTCTAATTCACTCTAAATAGATCTTTCCCTTCCTTGTCCACATTATTTCTACCAATTTTATATGTTATTATTTGGAAACTAAAATATTTATTATTTATTTAGATATACATGTTTATCATTACACATTTTCAAAAGGAGGTTTTATTACTATTTTAATGATGTGGGTTTCAATAAGGATATTCTAAAATATGAAAAAGGTATTTCATTCCATATCAATATCTTTTAACTTCCACTCTTCATTTGATGAAATAAACCGTACTTCTTTTCAATTCTACACCATTGTGATTTCTTTTAAAGTGATGTTTTAAAAAAAGGTGTTCATGATACCTTATTGAAAATTATGTTTTAAAGTAACCTATAATTTCATATTTTTATGATATTATGAAAAATTATTTAAAAAATGTATTTTTATGACTTCATTTCCATTATTATATTTATCTATAAAAGATATTTCTCATACGAAGTTTTTTTAAGGAATAACCCTATTCCCTTTTGAAATATACATTTTGGGAGATTGAATTTTTTTATATCAGCCGATCTAATTCTTAATGTCATTTTATATTTTTCCATTTATAAATGTTATGAAACCCACTTTATTTCCATGGGTTATTTATGATATGATATGTGATTGATTTCATATGAAACACATGTGTATATATTATTATTATGTTATGGGTTACACACATATATATCCCTCTAATTCATTAGATAAAATTGTATATCTGATTATATAATTATATTGTGTGTGGATATGGTTATGGTTAGATATGTTCACAATATTTTAAATGGATATGATTGTAGCTATTTATGTAAAAAATAATGTGAATGGATATTATTATGGTTATCAATGTTCACAAGACCATGTGTGGACATGATTTTAGTTACCATGTTCACAAGACAGTGATGGGCATAATTTTGGGTAGCTATGTTCATAATTATGTGATTTCCTTTTCTTATACATGTGCCATATTTATTTGTTATATACATGGGTTATGATCCATGTCTCATGATTATTGTCTCAGGATTCTGCACCCTTTCTCTAAGTTATATATTTGATTATTTTGGTTTATATGTCATTTTATCATGCTTTATGGAGATAGTTTGTGATTCCAAGTCCCTTTTAATTATACATCTCTCCCAGGCTCATGTTTTCTCACATTATTATGATTTAACCATTTATTACTTTATAATAATATTTACCTTACTAATAATTTTATCTCACTCCTAATTTCTTTTCCACCTCTATAATAAATTATATATAGGACCATACATATAAGTAAGTTTAATGTAGATATGATTTTGAGAGATTTTGAAGCAATGATGCGTAATAATATGTTTGTGAAGATAATATCAAAAGACACTAAATCTTTAGGTTCTGCAATTATGTGATTATTGTGAGATGTAATTTCTAAATTATAAAAATATATGTATGTTTGAACTAGGTTGTCTCACATGGTATCAAATCTTGTGTGTAAAGAATATATCATTAACACCTGATCTAGGATTGTGGGTTTGGGGCTTCCAAATTAGCATCCAAGTGGCGTATAGATATTTTTGGGGATTTAGAAAATAAAAAATTTGTAAAAACTCAATGGATAATCCTAAATATAGTAAAACCACCTAAAATGTTGGTAAAGTATAGAGTGAGTGGTTTCCTAGCAATGAAATATTTGTCTGGATACAAACAAGTGATGAATGTTTTGGATTATATTCACCTATGGGTAAAAATCCTAAAAAGTTTGGTTGGGTATTAACTTTTTCCTTGCTCAATGTACAACAAATGTGCCTAAAATTTACCCAAGTTTTAAACTCCCAATGGATATGATTTGGTTAATATAAATTCTCTATGTGAATCATTACAAAGGATTTGAATACTTTTTTATGGTATGTTTAGAGAACATCATAATAAAATAACCATGGGAAATTTATATCAAAAAAAATAAAATTATTAAGTTAAGATATATATTTCATTTATGAATTATTCTTTATAATTTTATAGATTTCCTTTTTATAAGCTGATTAAATTAGGTATTCACATCCTTAAATTTCCTTTATTTTTATAAATGGAGATAAATATGAGGAACCAACTTAAAAATTGGTGTGAAGGAAAATACGGTGGTTGTCTGAATGAGTAACCAAACTGGATAGGTGTATAGTGAAAAATATTTTTGTTTTTACTAACCAATTATCTCAAGTTATGATTACAACTTGAACATAGATCAATTTTTAAACGCAAAAAATACGAAAAAATGGAGTTTCATGGAATTTAATGTGATAAAAACCATGGAAGAAATATGATTTAACTTCCAACATTTAAAAAATATGGGAAGAAGCACTCAAGGAAATTTCTCAATGGAAAATTATTATTTTTTTATGGAAAAGAAAGAATAGAGTAGTAAACATCTTAATGAAAATGAAGTGTTAAGTTGACAAGATAGAGGGAAATAAAAATCTACCTAAGTTACCACTGAAAATTCAATGTTTTAAATTTTTGGAATTTGGAAATTAAAAAATAAATTCCATAATCCAAGTGTTAATGAGGATAATAGGAATCAAGAAACACCTAAACTAAGAAGAAAACAGAAGAACCTATGCAATCAATACTATTGAAGTGGACCATAATATTCATGTGGTTAAAGTTACACATATTCCCTTCTATAGATCTATAAATATATTATTTAATTATAGTACTTCATATTATTTCATATCATCAAAAAAATTTAATAATGTTGATTTACTGCCTAAAACATTGGATATTAAATTATTAGTGGTAACACCAGGTGGTGTGAAGATTACAAACAAGGTATAAAATTCTTCACCAATTAATACTTTCATGAAGATATTTCTTATATATCCAGTACTTATTCCTTTAGTAAAATTCATTTTGATAATAGGAATGGATTGGATCACTCTATATAGATCTCATATTAATTATTGGGATAGTGAATCTAATTTTATATATTAAATCAACATATTATTAAATATTAGTGAAAGGATGGTTATGAACTCCCTTTGGGATAAAACATTATAATATGTGTTGTGATACTCAATAACATGGGAATATTGGACAAAATGGTTGGGGAGGAATTAAACACTAGAAATATTTAACTCATATGGGATTATATTAATTTTTTCCTAAAGAACTATCTATTATTCCACTAGAATGTGAGGTTGAGTTTTAAATTGATCTCGGTACACTTTATGAAAGTAAATCAAAGTGAACATACAGAATGGACCCCATTGAATTGAAGTAATTAAAGAAGAAATATAATAAGAATCTATAAATGGGTTTTATATGCCCAAGTTATTCACCATGGGGTACACTAGTAGTATTTTTCTAGAATAAGGATAGATCAATGTGTCTTTTCATTGGTTATCATGAACCGAACAAGATCAAGATCAAGAACAAGTACCAAATACCTCATATTAATGATGTGTTTGATCAACTTATAGGGGATCAATACTTATTAAAGGGGGATATTCAATATGAATGTAATAAATTAAAGGTAACTAGAAAATATATATCAAAAATATATTTCAATATAAGTTATGGACAATATGAATTCATAGGGATTCCTTTCAAACTTACATATTCCCCTAAAATCTTCTTATACCTAATGAATGGATTCTTTAGAGATTTACATTAAAAATTCATGATATTATGTATTAATGAAAATATAATATGTTATAAAAGAGTGGAATAAAATTAATATCATGTGAGTATTGTTCTAAATACCGCATAAAATGATAAATTGTAGTCCATGTGTAGAAAATGTGAATTTTTCTACCAAAAGTATCCTTCTTAGATCATTTAATCACAAGTGAGCGTACATCTAAAACCCCTTTAATGATATAGGTGACTAACGAATGTCCAAGAACAACCATTGAGAGAGATATCTATATTCTTCATGCTTTATAAGGATAATTTTGGTGCTTTGTGATAAATTTATCATGATTTTCAAGTCATATGATCAATTTAATGTGGAAGGCGTAACATTACTCTTAATAGAAGAATGAAAAGGGAGATTTAATAAACTAAAGAAGAGGTTGTTTATTGCACCTATATATAAATTACCCTACAATAAAGAATTATTTTTCAAATGAATTGATTCTTTAAGGATGTTATTAGAACATTTTCTGATATAAAATGGTAAGGTAACTTCTTATGCCTCATGTCAATTAAATACCCATGAGAAAATATACTTAATGCAAGATTTGGATCTGGAAGATGTAATCTTTTTATTTAACATTTTACACTAATCTCTATATAGTGAAAAGTGTTATATCTGTACTGAGTAAAAGATCTTAAATTATATATTCACATAGAAAGATTTTAACATTCACTAAAGGAAATGGTTTTAGTTCATCAGAGAGTACGATTTGTTAATAAATTGAAATTTGGGGAAGGAAAACAAGGGGAGAATTCTCTATATAGAAAGGATCATCATACCCTATCCATGTTGAGGATTGAAAGAGATATAATCTTCATGGATATTAAAATTAACAATATGAAGATCATAAGGTAAGCGAAGAAATACAACATTTCCCATATTATTTCTCATAATATCCATCTATATCAAAATAAAGGAGTCTTTGAAAGATGACATGGATCAATAGAATAAGGTATTAAATATATTATGTTCAACTTTGATAATGGTTGATCTATAAGACTTAAGAACTGAATATGGGTCCATTAAAAACTATATTTAAAGAAGGGTCTTCTAGATGGTGCATATTTCTCATCCTTATTTATTCACATAAGAAGCATGAAGGTGTATATAGATAATAGGAAATACTTATGGTGGGAAAACCTAAAAATGGATATTTTATAGTACATATCTTGTTTATTTGTATATCAGAAAGCTAATATAGAATGATAGAAGTATAAATGTATGATGAAACCATTAACTCTACCAGTATGGAAATGGGAGAATATCACCATGGATTTCATTACCGACCTCCCTAATAATTCTAAAGAAAATAATTTGATCTGGGTAGTGGTGGGTCGACTCATATAGTCATCACACTTAATTAATATTAGAGATTATTTCTATGTTGATAAACTTTCCAACTTATACATTAAGGAAGTGGTAGTGCCTCATAGATTTCCACTTTCAATAATACTTGACTAAGATACTCAGTTCACATCAAAATTATAGATAAGTATTTAACAAGAATTGGATCTATATATGAGATATAGGATAACTTATTATCCTTAAAACTATGCTCAATCTTAAAGTACCATTAAAACACTAAAGGATATACTATGATCTTCCTCGATGAAATTAAAAAGAAGTTAGGATTAATTTGTTCCTTTAGTTGAGTCTAAAATAATATATTTTTTCACTCTAGTATCCAAATTGCACCATATGAGGCTCTATATGGGAATAGATGAAATACTCCAATATGTTGGGATGAAATTATAAAAAAGAAGTTGTGAGGACTTGATGTTCTATAGGAAATGATATAAAAGGTTCAAAAAATTCCGTAATATATGAAATAAGTTTAAATTTGAAAGAAGATTTATATTGTCAACCATTGATGAGATATATAATTTGAAGTTAGTGAAAATGTATTTCTTTAGATATATCCTTGAAAGAGGTTTGTGAGATTTGGGACGAAATGGTGGTTGATCCCTAGATATATCAGTCACTTTGAGATTCTTTATTTTTTTGGGGTTATATATTATCACATATCACTCCCTCCACACCTCTTATATTAGAATTATGTGTTACATGTTTCTCTTTTGAGTAGTTACATACCAAAACAATAATATATAATGTCCTTGGAAGTTGTGAAATTAGAACATGATCTATCTTATGTGTAATAACTAGTGGATATCTTGGATCAAAGATATAAAGTGTTATTGAAAAATACCACTCACATGTTCAATGTTATATGGTGAAATAATATGTTTTTTGAGGATATGTGGGAAGCCAAATATGTGATGAGATAGTTGTTACCTCAATTATTTGCAGTTGAGTGATCAAATTTTGGGGATGAAATTATTTTAAGGGGATATAATGAAACATCCCACTATTTTACTATGTATTTTTTCCTTAAACAAATATTTTATTGAATTTATTTTTTCACATTAAACATCTAACTAAAATAATTTATTATATATTTTCTCAAGATATAAGTATAATGTGATTTTTGTAATATAGTCATTAAAATAGTGAGTATAAATTGATGTAACCAAATTATGAAATCTTTAAGAATAAATAGAATCAATTAGTATAAGTATTTATTATGAGGATCATTTGTTCGATATTGGAAATGAGGTAGAATCACTAGGGTTTTCCTTTGACCAAGCAAGATATGAACTTCAAGAAGTACTAATTGATCAAAAAAATTTGCATGAAAAGTTCAACCTTTTGGAAATCACTACAAGATCCATGCTAGGTGAATCCCAACCCAATATCACAATTATTTCTTATCCTACCCTTGGATATTTTCTATATGTTTTGAGGGGTATTTTTAAATAGAAACAAAATTATTTAAAAATCCAATTATTAATAAATGAAACATATGTTTCCATATATTACAGGTATTTATATGCAAAAAGTTTAAAAAAATAATACAATAAAAAATGAATTTAATTAAATAAAAATGGTTTTTTAAAAATAAAAATTTATTGAAAATATAAAAAATAAATATAAACTAATTTCAATATTTTTACTTTGGAAAGAATATGAATAAATATTTTAAGTTTAAAAAATATATTTTTCTAAAAATTGATATAAGGTTATATGTCAAAATTAATTTTTGAAAATTTTATAGATTATATCAAATAACAGAGATATAATTTTTTAAATAAAAATATTAAAATTATTTAATGTATCCAATTTCATTTTTAGCCATAAAAATAAGTAACCGATGTAAATGTTAGTTACTGTGTTAAGGGTAAAAGTGTTATTTTTATAAAATTGTGTCATTTTTATTAAAATAAAATAAATTAATCTATTTTAAATGATGAATATAATATACTTTTTATATAAAAAATATATATTAACACTCATTTAATTAGTAATTTATAGAAAATAAAAATAATAATACTTAATGTTTTAAAATTAAATATTCTATAAAAATAATTTGTTACATATTTTATATATTTATTTAAAATTTAGATTTATCATATTTATAAATTTAATTAGATAATAAAGTCAAAAATTTTAATTTTTTTCCAAAATTGGGTAAGAGAGGTCATCTTAATTTTTTAGTCAAAAAAATAATTATCCTGGTAAATAATTAAACAAGATAACAATGGGTAAAAAGAGCTAATCTATCATGGTTCAAATTTTATTTAAAACATTTGACACTCAGACATTGTATATGACCATTTTGGGTTTCTAATTAATACTCACATGTCTCATCAATATTAATATACCTAACTCATCTAACTCACATGTGATTCCATCTTTACCCTTCACCTAACCCAAGCTTCCAAGAAAATTTCCCTCATTTTCACCTATAAAAGGAGCTCGCTTAAACCCACTCAAAACCAAACCTATACTTTAAATTAAATTTGAACCCCTGTGAGTTTTTCCTCTCTTATATCACTCTTCTAGGTTTCAAATTACCTGGTAAAAAGAATGTATCCCAAGTCCTCCACTTCTAAGAGGCCCTCTAAGGGAAGAATCAAGCCCTCAATGTGAGTATTATCCACTCTATAAAACTTTATTCTCTATTTTTTCCATCCACATATTCTAAAATATAACTTATCACCTTAATAACATATAAATAATATAATTATAATTTTTTATAATTATATTATAGTAAAATAATCACTTTCATAACCATACTCACCCATAGACTACAGTATGTCCTTGCTTGGGTTGGTTAAACCACCTATAAGAATAATGTTATAAATTTATATCATGGATGAAAATAAAAACATAACTCCGTGTAATATTATAATTTAATAAGTAAATAATTATTATTTTTTGTTCTACAATGGTTATATTAATTTTTAACTCAAAATTAACTTACTGCCTTTTGTTTATAAAAAAATTACAAACTCATTATAGATTTTGTCTTTATAAATAGTAACTGAAACTCGGTAGAAGTGAAATAAAAATTAAAAAAAACATTATTAAGTTTCAATTCCATAACATTTAGTAATATGGGAATGATGAAACTGTTACCAAATAACAAGCATCAACATCAATATTATGAAACTTGTTTGAAAAAATCAAAATTACTAACATTTGGTGATAAAAATTAATAATAACTAATAAACGTATCATGAGTAATTATAATTGAAGAGTATAAATTTAAATTTGTATGACTATATTTCTAAATTAATTTTATAATATTGTTAAATTTATTATAAAGTAGGTCAATGTGATTTCATGAAAGTCAGGATAAAAGGTAACGGGTTTTCTTGACCCAACTCTTTTCCTTGTGTCATATTCATTCCTCTTTGACTATGGTCTTAGAAGATTATTTTATTATAAACTATAATTATATTATATTTAATTCCCTTCTTATTTTTTATAGAATTTACAATTTCAAATCAAATGATTATTCCTTAATGGATTTATTCCTTTATAAATATATGACTTTGTTGAGAGTAATTCGCATCCACTCTAAGTACATCTTTCTCTTCTATGTCTAAATTTTTTTGGACATTGTTATTTATTCATATTTGGAAAACCAAATATGTATTATTTATTTTTATCTTCATAATTTTATTTACCCATTTTTAAATTAAACCGTTATAACTCTTTTAAAATATTTGGTTTCAATAAAGATATTTTAAAATATAGAAAATGAATTTCCTCTCACATTCATGTATTTTATCTCCCACTCCGTATTTTTTAGATTAAACCAAACTAATTTTTAGTATTCCATTATTGATATTTCCTTGAAATTGATGTTTTAAAAAAATGTATCCAATGTACATTCTTGGAATTGATTTTTGAAAGTAAAATTTAACTTCAACTTTTTACAATATAATTGAAAAAGATATATGAAATTTCTTTTTAGTAATTCACTTTCATTTTCCTCTTTATCTCAAAAATATATTTATCATTTAGAGTTATATTTTAAGAATCACCCTCTAAATTACCTCATTAAATAATTCTTTTGAGTGATTAAATTTTTAGTATCAATTGATCTAATTCTTGATTTCATTTTATGTGATGTCATTTGGAAATGGTATGAACCCAATTTGATGTCATGGGATCTTCTTGATATAATATGTGATTGATTTCATGTGACACACATCTTTATAAATTATCATTATGTGATTTTTGGAGTTCTATATATCCCCTCAATGCATTGCATAAAGTTTTATATATCTTTCGATAATAAATTTGTTTGTGGAAATGATTATGGTGATTCATATCACAATATTGTGCACGGACATGAATTTGGTTAGCTTGGTTCACAAGATTGTGAATGTACATTATTATGGTTAGCTATGTTCATAATAACATTCATGGAAATGATTTCAGTTATCTATATTTACAATACCATTAATTGATATGATTTTGGATAGATATGTCAACAATGGTAGGATTTCCTATGCTTATACTTATACCACATTTCTATGTTATATGACTATGTTATGTTCCTTAGATCATAATTATTGTATCATAACTCTATAATATTTCATTAGGTACATGTTTGATCATTAGAGGTTATTTTTCATTCTATATTGCATCATGGAAAAATATTATGATTCTTTGTTCTTTTTAATTAGATATTTTTCTCATGCTCATGGTTTCTAAAATTATTATGATATAACACATGATGAATTGTTAAAAATCCTTCAATTACTATGAATTTGAGCTTATTCCTTATTTTTTTCAACTTCCAAAGAAAATTACATAAAGTACTATTTGTAAAAGGAATATTTATGTATAAATGTTTATGGGAGATTTTGAATCAATAATGTGTAATAAGATGTTTATATAGCCAGTCACTAAAGATATTGAACCTTTAAGTTCTAATATTACGTGATTATTGTGAGATATAATGTTTAAATTATGAAAATATATGTATGTTTAGTTTGGGTCATCTCACATGGTATCAAATCAAGTGTGTAAATAATATATTTTTGGAACCTGGACTGGGATTGAGGGTCTGGGGAATCTCATTATTCTTCTCCTAGAGGTGTTCTTTGATAGTGTTCCATACAGACATCCCCTTAATACTGTGATATTACTTTAAATGTTTTTTAATGATAAAATGTGAGGCATATTCTTTTTATTCCATTCCTCTCTCTATGTATTCTTCTTGATACTCTTTAGGGTGTTATTCATTGGGTATATCAAAGGGTACATCCAATTCTCCCACAATCAAATCAATGGATTGTCATTATACTTACTAGAAAAGGGTATATAGGCCTCTTTTTTCCTCTTTTTATAATTTATAAACCTATCATTTGGCATCTTCTTTAAAATATCCAAGGGTTTACTTTTGTAATTTATCAAAATACTATTCACTCATATCCTTTTCTTATCATTTTTCATCCACTTCTCGGTTGATCTTCTATTCACTATACATGTATGGTTGCCAAATTATTTCTTTAAAAATGGTCAGTCTTTAATAATATTTCATCTTTAGAAGCCATTTTTATATGACCATATTCAAATTTTAAGACCATTCTCTCTTTAATGGTGTTATATTATTATTGTTCTTCAATATACAAAGTTTTTTACAGCTCATCCATACTTGGAATTTTAGTGTAGAGGGAGTTATAATGCATTTAATTTAGTGAAAATTGTTAAAAATATAACCTAAAAATATTTAACTCTCTTAAGAGGCTCCACCTTTACTTTTTCTCGTGAATGAAGGCATCTTGACTGATATCTACTGGAGAGGGTAGTGGATCCATCATTTTTTATTTAAATTAAAACATATCATTTTCTTCTTAATCGTCCAAGGAATACTCAAGAAATTTTTAATCTATATCACTAAATAAAATAGGGTTAGTTTTCAAATAAATATCATAAAATATAAACCAATAGATTTCAGTATTTTTTAATCACCCTCTAATGATTTAATTGGTAACATGTATTCTCTATAAAGATCCTTGAGAAAATTTTTGGAAATGTATGGGAGATAATGATCTTCTAGTGTTTCTTCGACCTTCACATTTTAAATTATAAGGGAATTTGTATCAATTTAATTTACTCTTTCCACCTCTGAATCCTCTTCTTCTTTATTTTCTAATAGATTTTGAAACATGGAAGTGACTTTATTTAATAGGTTCCTCAATTTATATGTGATGATAATTTGTTCATATTTTTCTGTCTAAACTTATGGACATGATTTTTTGTCATTATAAATGTTATCAAGTGATTTTTTGACCATAGAAATTGGAAAAACAACCCTTTATAACTAGTAATGATAATAATAGTCCATTAAGAAATAAATGAAATACACTTTTTTTAACCTAGTAAACAAAAAAAGTAATAAGAAGAGAATTAAAATTGAAAAATAAAAAATAAATATAGGGAAAAAATAAAAAAAATAAACTTATAATAGTTTGTTCAAAAATAATTAAATACTCTTCCCAACTTCCTAAAAACACCATTATTGAGAGGAAGACATTTAGGAAGGCTTTCAAAGAAAAATTTATAAATACCTTTTATATTATAAATATAACTACAGGTTTGTCTCTCAAGGATTGAGTCCAAGATATTCATTACTCTTATACTTATGTTTATTTTTAATTATTCTTATTATCTTTAAAAATCACATAAAGAAATAGACATATATGAAACAAAAAAAGGATATTAAAAATAAAAATAGAATGGGATTTAATAAATGATACACTTAGGGATTCAAATATATAGTTCCTTTATTATATCACTACTTTGATTCCCAAATCCAACTATTAGAATTATTCCAACTAGATATAAATATCCTCAAAATATATATTGTGTGAATTGTTATAACACTCATGAAATATCCTAAATTTTCTTCCCAATACTCTCTCAAATAAATCACAACCATGATTCCATCCACTACTCAAACCAATAATCCTATAACAGATTGGTGATTCAAATAGTAGGATGAAAAATTATTTTAGAAATGTGAAAGAAAACAGAAGAAGGAAAATCATGAAGTTTCAACCTTTAACTTTTCCCCTCAATTACATAAATTCCTAGAATAATATAGTTAAATCAATCAAGGTGTGTGAACTCTTGAGTCATTGGTTTTCAAATAGTGGTTAATACTCATGTTAGCCTTTTATATTGGATGAGATCTTGAGAATCATAGTTTTGAAAATAAAAATAAAGGGGAAATGAAATTAAGAACAAAAAGATGAATAGATTTTAGTTGTTTTAGAAAATATAGAAAACTAAAAAACCTTAAGTAAATATATCCAAGTACAATATTATAGACTAAAAATCCATTACAAATGGGTAGGGTGATTATTTATAGAATTTATATACTTCTTCTTCATCATTGAATTTAATTATTGTGAAGAGTGAGTTATTTTTCTTAATATACATTCCTTGTGTCTTAGTTGAGGGTACAGATTCCACTAGCAAGATCCTCTAGAACATTCCAAACTTCATTCCCTTACTAATATCAATGTATATTTATTTATTTAGATGATTATTGTGTATATTAGTTTAATAGGCTCTTCCCAATACATCCAGAATCTATAAAATTATTTTTAATCACATCTCTTCCATTTTGGATATTTTTTTCATTGGTCAAACTTCATTATAAAATCCACAAAGGGGTTGATCACATGTAGGCAGTCAATTCATACATCAGATGACTCATTAACTGGTGATGTGGGTACAAGTCACTCGTACTCTTGTTCTTATTACCCATTATCATAAAAATCATAGGTTGATGACTCTAATGCATATCAATGTTTAATTGTATATGGATAATGTGGGTATATGTCACTCATATGAAGCTTTTTATGACTTCTATGCAAAACCACTCATATTCCTATAACTATTATGTGGAGCACTAATGAATCATTCATAGATGAATATCACATACACGACTCAAAAAAATCCTAGTGAATAACTCATACGATGGGTCGGACTTATCTAGTTTTTCAACCTTAGACTTGTGACTCGTGAAAATATAAAATAAATGTACGATATTTCCAATTTATTCATAATTTAAACAAAATATTGAAAAATAAATATTAAATTCATTTTAATAGTTTAATTATAAAATTTAAAAATAAATTTTTTCTTATTTAATTAATTCCAAAAATTAATAAAAAAATAAAAAAATATTGAATCCACTTAGAAATTTAAACCCATATTCAAAAAACAATGAAAATTTTTTATGATTGCCCTTATTTTAAATAAATTATGAGGTTAATTTCAATTAAAAAATATGATAGAATCTTAAAAATGTTGTCTCTTCTCAATAGAGTCTTAGGGTATCTTATTATGGGGTAGTTATAACAACCCAGTCTTAATGTACATTGGCATTACATCAATTTTTTTGAATACTTAAAACATTATAAAAATAGACACCCAAAGATCGTATTTATCGAGTGCCTTTGGATACATGGATACATAAACCCTAGTACATATGTGAGCTACATTATCTCCTACTAGGTTCTTCTTAACCATCACCCTTTAAAGGAAGATCATACTTAATACATATCATCATAACATGGGGAAGGAAACATAAAAAGGGGTGAGCTCATATGCTTAGTAAGGGTAAACATGGGAGAAAAGTAAGCATAAACATGATCATAGGAGTATAAGAATGTGATAAAAACATGTGAAGATAATACCCTACATATTAAAGATCATAAATCTGAATCATGGCATAAGGATTAATAGTTCATAAGACATAAGTCACAAATAAATAAATAACATAATTCATGAAATCATAATATAGGAATAAAACATGGAATTGTGGAAAACACATAAGCATATAACATAAATTCCATAATATCCAACGCATCACTATCAATACCAACTTAGTAGTATGGATTCAATCTCCATATAATCTTGGTAGTCATGGTCCACTCCTATGTCCATATTAGAATAATGAGTTCACTCTTTATACCATCTTAGTAGTCATGGTTCACTCTCATGGCCATCTTAGAAGTAAAGGTTCTCTCCCAAGACCATCTTAGTCTATCTAATGAGATATAAATCTTTACCCAATGAATTGGAGGGAGATATAGGTGCCACTGATACCAAAATGATATCATACATTCATATTCTACAAGATCATAAATAATCATATCATAACCCATGAAATTAAATGGGTTTCATAAGTTTTCAATCATATCTTAACATGTGGAAAATAGATAGGTTTCATAATCATTTCATCAAAGCTTAACCTATGAAAAGAAGCAAATTTCATAAGTATATAACCCCTGAAAGATAAATGGGTTTTGTTATTATAATTCCACAAAACATAAACCATTGAGTGAAACAATATGAAACAAAACATTGAATCATTTCCCCATAAAGTCATGAGTAATACCAATGGATGTTATCTTACATAGGAAATAATTTTAAAATATATTTTAAAAACACTTCATGATAAAATTATCCTTTTACCTTTGAAAAAAGTATTCTTAAAATGTAAATTATTTTTAAAACATTTTCATGAAAATAAACTTGAAAACCTATAAATGAATCATTGAAATCATTTTTGAAATCATTTTTCCTTTGAAATCTTATAGAGGGACATGAAAACCTTTTGAAAACCATTTTTTACTTGAGAAATTATAAAAGAAGATTGAAAAACTTTCAAAACCCATTTCTTTGAAAATAACTATTGAAAACATTTTCTCAAAAATTAAACATTTAAATTTTCAAAGAATAAAAGAAATGTCGGTGGGTAAATATGTACATGTCAAAAATTCATTTTGCATCGCAAAGAGATTAAAAAAGCTCCTTGATCAGAAAACGATAAGAATATTCCTTTTTTAAAAATATTTTTTATTTAAATGTTAAAAAAATGTTAAAATTTTAATTCAAACATCGTAGGATAATAGAATAATATTTTAGGAAACCTTTTCAGAAAACATGGTTTTGAAGGAACACGGGTTTCTATAAGAAGATAAACGTAAGTTCATATTTACTTAAAAACATTTTCTTAATTATCTTAAGTACCAAAGAGTGAAAAATTATACTAATACTTTAATACATCAAGATTAAATATAGGAGAAGAAAATCCATGAGTGTTCTTTAAAGATGGAGCATAATATTTTATTAATGGAAACATGATCATAAATATTCTCGATAAATGATGAGACTTTTTCAATTATCTCTTACCACATTGTAACTATGAATTATACTCCCCATGTAGAAAAATGAAATTAAATGGAGATTTAACATATCAGTAAAATAATTGTATTAATTTTATAACATTTACAAGGCAGTTTATACACCACCTATAAAAATATAGGTGTATAACATGGAATGTGTCTCAGAGATTGAAAATTGAGACAAAATTACCTTATTGATTTTATAACTTTTGAAACTTAAACCTCATGAAATAAAAATCATAAAATGGTTATGTAAATACCAATATATTTAAATATAAGAGGTATAGAATACATTCATGGGTAATATATTCACCAAAAAAAATAAGTGAGTGGTGAATAACGGGTGTATCTCATGGAAATTAAGAGTGAGATAAAATTCCCTTACCTTAAGTTCCACTTGTCACATGTGTCTTTATATTCCAGAATAATAAACTTATGTTAATTAATTACTTACTTCAAAACCTTTTTCAAGTTTATTATTACTTTTAAATCACTTATTACCATGTTGTATACAACTACTTAAACAATTAATGTTTAATTTGGGTTTTTTTACTAAGTTCATATCAAGTATTAAAAATGACTTTAGTTGGCCTACTATTGTAACAACTCAAAAATATAGATAATGAATATTGAATTTAATGGGTGTATGACATGCAACACCAAGTGTATAAAGGGATATAATATCTGGATCATTTGTAATATATTTAATATTTTAAATAAATTAAATATATTTTAAATATTATAATTAATGTAACACTGAGTTATCTTTTAACACAAGCAAGGGTGACTTTACATGATAGCTTGTATTACACAAAGGTCGAGTTTTACCAAATAACAATGTAATATTAAAATATTATTATTTAATATAATAATACATAACATAGAATTTAAATTATCTATATTAAATATTATTAAATAAATTAGGAAAATATATGGTTTACACAAATTTAAAATTAATTAATGGGTTACCAATTAATTAGAAATTTAAATATAAACCAATTGAATATAAAAAATATATAATTTTTTTCTCACAAACGAATTCTGTCTTAATAAGTTAAATTAATAAAAATTATTGAATGGTATTAATGAAATATATATGTTATATACTTAATCAAATATTTTTTATATTCATCAAAAATATTCAATATACATTAGATAAGAATCAACTCAGTATTACATGTAAAAAACCTATATTTTTATTAAAGTGATTTTACCATATTTTAATGAAGAACCTATTTTAAATCCAATTTTGTACACTTTTATGAATCTCATCTGTCAAAATAAACTTAATTTTTTAAAATATAAAAATAAAAATAATCTTAGGGTAAATTTATGGGTTTTTTGTGAAGACTCATTTTTTAATGAATAACGAAAAATACTGATATTTAATTCAAAACTACTTTTTCATCTAATTTATTTATAAGTTTAAATTACATTTTAGATTAGTTTTAAAGTTTAAATATATAATATTTTTATATATTAATCCAATTTAGGTCATTTTAATCAATTTAACTTTAAAATTTATGATAAAAATATATAAATCTTTTGGATGTTTTTACTTTAAAAACTTGCATTGTCATCCTGTCTGCGGGATTAAATTTAAATTAATTTCTTCCAATTATGAGTTTTAAATTTGGAAAAATGGATTCCATATTTGGAATCAGAATAATTTATAATTTATAATAAGGTCAAATTAGTTTTTTATCAAAAATATTAGTGAAAGTAATTAAAAATAATTACAACGAGTAAGGTTAAATTAATCTTAATAATGGACTAAACCTTAAACTTAAGGCCTAAAATGACCTATAAACTTTTCCAAAATATATCTTATGGACATATTTAGATTCTATACTCCCTTTTATAAAAATTTTACACTTATTTATCTAATTTCAATAAAATAATTGTGGGGTTCCTTTCGTTTAAAATATTACAAGAGTGTCACTCCTCTTCCATTATAAAAGGTCTTCTTTCCTCCAACTTCCTCACACCTCTCAAGCAACATAGGTTCGGAAAATATCTGACCAATTAACCCCAAAAAATCCCTACCTTCCTTCTTGAATCATTACTTTGTGAATAAATCAATCTAAGGAATCATTTTGGTCCAAAACAAAAGGAGTTACCCGATTAAGAGGTGGCATCATTCCTAAAGCTCTTTAATTTTATTTCCATTATCCACAACACTAAAATTTATTATTCTTTTTTTATTAAAAATACAGTATAATAATTATACTAGGATTTTATATGCTAATGGTTCTACCTATAAATACTTTCACCTCTCTATAATGGGTAACCAACATATTTTTTATGTGTACGGTGAACTATCACCTCACGTAATAAAGATTGTTCATTTTTTCATTACCACATCTCATGGTGACCATTATGATGGAAAATATATTTATATATGTTATATATTAAATTTATTATGTCTTTAATCATATTTAATTATTTTAAAAGGCATATATTTATACTTTCCATTCGGTGTAAAAAAGATAAAATCATTTATGGAGGTGTGGACTACCGCCCCCTAAAAGTGAAGCGATTCATTCACACGATACACAAAATATATATAGTATGGTTTTAATTAAACATATGTAACATAAAAACTATATTATATTCATGAAATAATTATCTTTCTGGATATATAATATATATCATTTTCTTTATAACCCATTCACACAATTAAAAAGTGATAATGATGTTCATGGACATGTGGATTACTACCACCTTGACACAATGTGATTCCTTTTATATCACAACAATTATATATATAAGTATATATGATTAAATAATATTTTATTTATTATAAAATTATAATTATATAAATATTGAATTTACTAACCTTCTTTTCTAAATGATCATTGAAAAATGGGAACTTTACTCATGCGTACGTACGGCCTACCGTCTCCATGAGTGTAACGTTGGTTCAGTTTTTATAACCATATTAATTGTTGGTTTTAAAAGTTTAGTTGATGCATAAATATGATAATTATGTCTTTTTTATTATTATTTAGATATTATATAGTGATCCCTTTGACCATAGTTGACCTATCAATGTTATTTTTGACACATAAACCAAATTTGTTCAAAACACCTGACGTATAATTAATTGTTTAATTAGTTGTATAAATTATAGAAATAAGTTAAATAAAATTAAATATAAATAAGAAAAAAGGTTCTTAAGAATGTATAAAATTAACATAAGTTTATTATACAATAATTTAAAGGAATTTCACCTCAAATGAAACTCGAGGTAAGGGATTATTGTCTCACTTTTCTTTCTATAAGGCATACTTTATTTTTGTACACATAATTTACTATATATAGTGTACATACATCCACATTGACATATAATATCATTAATTATATTATTTTAATGGTATTTAAATAGTTTATTTAGTTATTATTCCCTTTGGGTTTTCCAATTAATTTGTTACCACATTGGTAAAGTAATTTCTTCTCAATTTAAATTCCATTGAGGCTTATTT
Organism: Viscum album; assembly: GCA_963277665.1. Taxonomy (NCBI): domain Eukaryota; kingdom Viridiplantae; phylum Streptophyta; class Magnoliopsida; order Santalales; family Viscaceae; genus Viscum; species Viscum album. The sequence goes on along the minus strand of OY728150.1, from coordinate 1,823,887,306 downwards.
GTTATCATGCACCAATTCACTTTTATTTGGTGTTTATACTACCTGTTAACATGTTATATCATGAATCTCATTAATCTCCTGATATTATAAGTTTTATTTAAACATTATTCCTTCATGTGGATTATAATTTAAATCTTTCAAAGTGGTATGAGATAATTTGGAATATTAAATGATTATTCTCCTCAAGAATATTCTTAATGATCATCTTCATAATCTCACTACTTTTGGTGATTGTAAACTTTCTCTTGAAATAATCACTTTATTGAAATAATTTTTCATTAAAAATTTTCTTTAATATTCATATTCGCGTATAATGGATATTAGTATTTCCTAAACCATATACCATCTTTCAAACGATGTTTACTTTAACAATTATTTGTTTAAGTAGGGAATTATTGATAAATATATATTTCTAATTCAATGTAGTTTTTTTATTATCCATACTATTTATTGTTATTATTCATTATGATGAATTATTTGTATTGGAAATTATGGGTGTATTCTAGACATTATATTTCTCCCCAATGAATCGATAGGTTTTGATGAGATAAATAAGTTTCACAAATTAAATTGGTTTTTATCTGTAGTTTTAAACTGTCTTGTGAAAGTTCTTGATGATATAGGTTTTCATGTTCTTGAGACACGAATGCCATTAAGAAATAATTATCCTCAATTAGTTTCATTTATTATTCATCTATGAGATTTTTCATCGATATATCTATGGATACATTTGAATTCAATTCATTGATTAAATTTTATGTGTTTAAGTTTCTTACCTTGACATATTAATTTTTCATAATCTAGTTGTTTGAATGAATAGTGTTATTAGTAATTTACCTATCCTTGTTAATTTATTCTCATTTATTTTTTATTTCTTCTTCCTTACTTACCCTTACTAAAAAAATTATCTCACCCTTATTATGTTTCGTTTCCCTAGGTTATGAAAAAGAAATTATTGAATAAGCTTTCAAGGATGCGGTTTATTTCCTTCATTATGTATCATGTTTCTATTTTATATTCCCTAATGTATAATGGGAATCATGTATGTAATATGGATTTCTAATTCTACTAAACTAACCAATCCTTAAGGATTTTATTCCTTGTAATCGTTATAATGTAATAAAATAGTTCACCAACTCTAGGCTTCTGGGGATGAAGAAAAATAGTTGGTATCAGGGGAGGTTTAGAATTAACCTTGTAAATTATATTTAGAAATAATGGATTAGTAAGAACAACCCCAAGATAAAAATTGAGGATAAGTATACAAGAACATCCTATAATTTTGGTAAGGTGGATATTATGTGGATATTACTATCAATATATCACTGTCTGGATACTATAAGTGGACGTGGTTCGGAAAGAGATGTACTTAAGAGAAACAACTCTAACAAGGTGTCTCTATCCTGACTCAGGGTAACCCGGTATACGACAATGGACCTTACTGCGCACTCATTTTGACACTCCCAGGAGATATGATTAAGATAATTCACATTTTATTTACAAACCATTATAATGGATTTTGAAAATTAATAACCTAGGTTAAACCTAATGACTTTTTTATTGAAAATAAGGTATCAATATTTAGAAATTCTATAGACAATAATATGGATAAACCCTAGACAAAGGAAGAACAAATAATTAAATAAAACAAATGAAGTGTTTATGTATTAAGGTTGAATTTAAAACCTTAGTTAAAAGGTTATTTAGTTATTAACCTTATTTTAAGGATTTATATCATGTTTATCTTGGAAGTTATATTAATTTTAATGGACAAACTATAATATATGGGAAAACCAATTAGGTCTCACAAGGTCATCGGTCTTGAACCCATGATCGAAGGATGATAAGGGTTTTTCAACTACCATTGGCCTATGTGATTTCTTGGTTTATGTGTAATTATTTAAATAATTTGATAAATAAAAATTAATGATGAACAAGTAGGGTTAATTTTTAGGTTTAGAGAATAACATATTAACTATACTGACTTGAGAAAATAATTAGAGACAAATATTTATACTTGTCACTTTTTTATGGGCCTTATGATTCGTTAAATGTTTTAGTTTTTTATGGATCAAAGTTAATTTTTGGATCCCATTTCTTGAGGTAAGGGATGAATTTTAATTTGATTGAAGCACAAAAAATGAAATTTTTATTATTGAAATGTATCGATAAATTATATTTCCTTGTATTATTAGGCAGTAAAACAATTACTCAGCATTTGTAAAATGATAAAAAAATGTGTTATCCTAATACCTTAATTTTTATTGAACTAATATTCTACTAAATCATCTCATATTTATGGATTTGAGGCCCTCAAAATTCCATTAATAATTCACTTGTTTTTTATTGATGACCTCAATCCCCACTATAAATATTTATGCTTTTCCTCTAAGTATCTCTATATTTTACTGATGTTCTTCTACTTAGAGACCTAGTTATATGTTATTCTACATAATCCATATAATTCCCATTATTTATTTTATATAGGATGTTTTACAAACCATTCTAATGATGTGGGATATAAAAATAGAAAATATCATACAATATATCACCAATATTGATTTTAAATTCCAATGATGCAATTTAATTAAGGTGTGGATAATTTAAGAAACTAAAATTCTAGTGAAAGAATATTGAATTCAATAGCATGTATGACATGCTACACCAAGCATGTAAAGGAATATAATATATTGATAATTTATAATATATTTAATATTTTAAATAAATTCAATATATTTTATATCTTGTAATTCTTGTTGTAATGATTCATCTTTCATCGCACGTAAGTGAAACTTTACTCAATAGTGTACGTTACACGCAAAACTGAGTTTCACCAAAAAACACTGTATTATTAAAATATTATTATTTAATATAATAATAATAATCCTAGCCATTGAAGTTAGTATTTATTAATATTATTAACTAGCTTATTAAAATATATGTTTTAAAAAATATATAAAATGAATTATTGATTTACGAATTAATTAGAAATGAAAATATAAACCAATTGAATATAAAGAAAATATTATTATTATTATGATCACAAAGGCATTTTGTATTAATAAATTAAATTAATTATAATTATTGAATGATATTAATTAAATATATATCTTATATATTCAATAAAATATTTTTGATAATCGTAGAATATATTTGAGAGATATTAGATAAGAATAAACTCAGTATTACATGTAAAAACATATATTTTTATTAAGGCACTTTTACCATCTTTCAATGGATAACATATTTGATATACAATTTTTGACACTTTTAGGTATCTTATATATCAAAATAAAATTAATATTTTAAATAAAAACAAAAAAAATAGTTTTGGGTAATGTTTTGGTATTTTTCTATGAATACTCATTTTTTAATGAATATTGAAAAATACTAACATTGAATTCAAAACTAATTTTCATCTAATTTATTAATAAAATTAAATTATATTTTAGATTGGTTTTAAATTACAATTAGATATTATTTCCATCAATTAATATAATTTAGTTCATTTTAATCAATTTCAATTTAAAATTTACCATAAAAACATAGCAACCTTTTTAATTTTTTTACTATAGAAACCCACATTGTCGTCCCGCCTGTGGGATTAAATTTAAATTAATTTATTCCACTTCTATGTTTGGAATTTGTAAAAATGTATTAAATATTTTGAATCAAAATAATTTATAATTACTAATAGGTTCAACCTAGTTTTTGACCAAAAATATTTGTTAAATTAATTAAAATCAATTACAATGATTAAGGTTAAATTAAGATTAATAATGGACTAAACCCTAAACTTAAGGCCTAGAACGACCTATAAACTTGTAAAAAAGCTATTTTATTTCCATATTTAGACCCCATACTCCCTTCTCTAAAACTTTTACCATTATTTTTCACTTTTAAAAATAAAAATGTTGGGTGGGTTCCTTTATTTTAAAATATTACAAGAGTGTCACTCCTCTTCCATTATAATAGGCATCCTTCACTCCCACTTCCTCACACCTCTCAATCCACATAGTTTCAAAAAATATATTCCCAATTCAGTCCCCAAAATACCTCCATTACTTTTTAAAGCCTCCCTTTGGGTATAAATTAATCCAATTAATCCTTTTGGTGAGAAACTAAAGGAGTTACCCGATTAAGATGTAACGTCTTTCTGAAAGCCCTTTAATTTTATTTCCATTCTCTACCGCATAAACATTCTTATTCAATGTTTATATAAAAAAACCAGTATAATAAATATACTAGGATATTTTAATACTAATGGTTCAAACTAAATTTACACACACCTTCATCTAATGGGTAACAAACATAATGTTTACGTGTACGGAGAACTATCGCCTTTGGAAATGATGATTGGTCATTTTTACCTTACCACATCTCAAGGTGGAAATTATGATGAAAATATTATTTATATTTTTTATATATTATATTTATTTATTATTTAATATTATTTAATTATTTTACAACATATATCTTTATATTTTAAATTTTGTGTAAAAATGATAACATCGTTTGTGAAAATGCGGACTACTGCCCCCTCAAAGCGATGTTATACATTCACAAAATACATGTAATGTATAAAGGATGGTTTTAATTAAATTTATGAAACATAAAAAATCTATATTATATTCATTAAATAATTATCTTTCTAAAAATATAATATATATCATTTTCTTTATTACCCTTTCACACACTTAAAAAGTGATAACTTCGTTCGTGGACCTGTGGACTGCTGCCTCTTCGACATGATGTGATCCATTTTACATCAAAAGAATTATATATATAAGTATATATGATAAAATAATAAGGAATTTATGATATAATTATTATTCTTGAAAGATTTAATTTTCTTACCTTCTTTTCTAAACGATCATTGAAGAATGGGAATGTTACTTATGCGTACGTACGAGTTACCGTCTCCATGAGTGTAACGTTGGTCCATTTTTTCATAACCATATTTATTGATTGGTTTTAAAAGTATAATTTATGCATAAATATGACAATTAATTCATTTTTATTATTCTATAGATGTTTTATAATGACCCATTTGACCATAGTTGATCTACCAAAGTTATTTTTGACACATAAACTTAATTTGGTCAAAGCACCCGACGTAAACATAATTGTTTAATTAGTTTTATGAAACATGGTAATACATGAAATAAAAGTAATTATAAACATTAAAATGGTTATAAATGTATTATAAAATTAACATAAGTTTATTATAGATGAATTTAAAGGATGTTCACCTGAAACAAAACTCAAGGTAAGGGATTCTTGCCTCACTTTTCTTTCTGTGAAGCATGCTTTATTGTCATGTACTTAATTTCTTATATATGGTGTACATAGCACTGCATTGACATATAATATAATGAATTATATTATCATAATAGTATTTAGATTTTTTATTTAATTATTATTACCTTTGGGTTTTCTAATTCTTTTGTTACCACATTGGTAAGGGAATTTCGTCTTAATATACATTCCATTGAGGTTTATTTTTTATTATACTCCAATTCACTTTTATTTGGTGTATATACTTCCTTTTTATATGTTATATAATTAATATCCTTACTCTATTGATATTATAAGTTTTATTTAAATATTATTCCTTCATAGGGATTGTGATTTAAATGTTTCAAAGTGCTATGGGGCTCTTTGGATTTTTTAATGATTATTCTCCACAAGATTTTTCTTAATGATTATCTTTGAAGCCCCACTTATTTTTGTGATTATCAAATTTATGTTGAAATAATCACATTATTGTAATCATTTTTTAATTATAAATTAAATTTAATATCCATATTTTCATACAATGGACTATAGTATTGCCTAAACCATATGTCATCTTACATATAGTGTTAACTTTGACGTTTATTTATTTTACTAGGGAATTATTAATAAATCCATATTTATAATTAAATATAGAAATTTTATAAGGAATATTATTTTTTTAATTATTAATTATGAAGAATTATTTGGAATATAAATGATGGGTGGATCCCTGACTTTATATAGCTTCTTGAGACATCAATGGGATCTCATGAGAGAAATAATTTACTCAAATTAAATGGGTATCTATCCATAGTTTTAAACCATCTTGTGGAATTTCTCGATGGTGTATATTTTCAAGTGCCTTATACATGATTCCCATTAATAAATAATTTTCCTCAATTTTTTTTAGTTATTATTCATCCATGAGATATTTTATCGGCATATCTATGGATACATTTCATTTCAGTCTATTGATTAAATGGAATGTTTTTCAGTTTCTCACAGTGTCGTATTTATTTTTCCATATACAGTTATTTGAATGAAATTTTTTATTAGTTATTTACCTTTAAAAATTAATTTATTCCAATTTATTAATTATTTATTATGTTTTATATTCCCTTACTGATCATTTGAGCTCCCCCTTATTATGTTTCATTTCCTCGGCTTATGAATAAGAAATCTTTAAATAAGCTTTCAAGGATGTAGTTTATTTCTTTTTTTATGAATCATGTTTTGGTTTTCTATTTTACAATTTATTATGGGACTCATGTTTGTAATCTGGATTTTCAAGATAGATAAACCAATCAATCCTTTAGGATTTGGTTCCTTGTAATCATGACAATGTAATAAAATAATACACCGGCTTTTGGCTTCTAGGGTCGGGAAATTACAGCTATGGTCAAATGGGTCATCATATAAACATATCTTGAATAACAATAATGACATTATTATCATATATATACATACATTAATTATTCTTTTAAAACCAATCATTAAATATGGTTGTGAAAAATTAATCAATGTTACAATCATGGATATAGCCGGTCTTACGTACGCATAAGTAACGTTCTCATTTCTCAATGATCATTGTGGAAAGAATGTAAGTAACATTAATATTTAAAAAATTATCATTATATCATAAATACCATATTTTTTAATTATATATAATTATATATAAAATTCTTTTTATGTAAAATAAATCACATCGTGTCTAGGAGGTGGTAGTCAACATGTCCACGAATGATGTTGTCACTTTATAAGTATGTGAAAGGGTAATAAATAAAATGGTATATATTATATTCCAAAAAAACTAATTATGTCATGAATATCATATATATTTTGTTTATCTTTCATTTCTATAATTAAAATCATCCTTTATGCATTCCATGTATCATCTGATTGAATCACATCTCTTTTAGGAGGCGGTAGTCCCCGCTTGCACAAGGGATGTTATCGTATTTACACATAATGGAACGAATTAAGGAATGTGTTATAAAATAATTATAAAATAATAAATAAATTATATATATCATATATTTCACATTTAAATATGGTTTACATCATAATACCCAACCTTGAAAGGTGGGAAATGAAAAATGAACAATCGTCGTTTCGTGATGAGGTAGTTCATCGTACACAAATGGTATGTTTCTTACCCATTAGACGGTGGTGTGTATAACTATAGATTGAACCCTTAATATAATAATATATAATTATATTTAGGACACTTTTTTCTATATAATCATTAAATAAGTATATTTGAGTAGTTTGAGAAAGAAAATAAAAAAATGATCTTGAGGAAGGATGTTACCTCTTCTTTGGGTAACTCCTTTCGGTTTTCACCAAAGGGCCCCTTGGATGGATTTCTTAAAAAAGGAAGGATTAAAATATAAATTTGTGGATTTTGGAGATATATTTGGGTGTATTTTGGTCAATATATATTTTCTTGAGAGGTGTCAGGTAGTGGGAGGAGAGTATTCCTTTTATCGTGGAGAAGGAGTGGAACTTTTGTAATATTTTGGAAAAGGGAAACCCCGCCCATCATTTTTTATTGAAATTGGATCAAATAATGGTCCAAAGTCGATAAAAGAGGGTATAGGGACTAAATATTTCAATAAAATGGAATTTATACAAGTTTCTAGGTAAAATTGGACCTTAATTTTATGGTTTAGTCTCTTGTTAAGCATAATGTAATCTTATTCGCGTTCATTAATTTTAATTATCCTCACTAGTAATTTGGGAAAAAAATTAAGATTATATTATTAGAAATTATAAATTATTATGATTAGAAATATGGAATCCATTTTAAAAAATTTTAATCAAATATGTGGCAGAAATTAATTTAAACTCAATCATGTAGACAATGATGATAATGCGGGTTTTTAAAGTAAAAACATTCAAAAGTATGTTATGTTTTTATAGTCAATTTCAAAGTAAAATTTATCCCAATAACCTAAATTAGATTGATTTATAAAAAATTAATATAATTAAACATTAAAATTAACTTAAAATATAATTATATTATATAAATAAATTAGATGAAAAAGCATCTTTGAATTAAAATTTAGTATTTTTAACTATTCATTAAAAAATAAAACTTCAGAGAAAAATATAAAAAATTCACAATAACCTAATTTTTATGATTCAATTTCAAAGATAAAGTTTATTTTGACATATAATATTTATAAGGGTTATAAATTTTATATTTTAAATAGGTTCTCCATTAAAAGACAGTAAAATTACCTTAATAAAAATATTGGGTTTTATGGGCTAAATTGGGTTTATTATTATCTTATGCCTATAAAATCTATTGGATGAATATAAAAAATATATTTACTTTGATTTATAACATATATATTACATTAAAATTAATCTTTAATTTTAATTAATTTAAATTATGAGGATTAAAACAACTTTTTGAGCCTAAAATAGTTTTCTAAAAAAATAATCCCTTTATATTCAATAGGTTCTTATATTCTTAATAATTTTTAACTAATTAATTAATTATATTTTTTTTAAACAACATTTTTTCATTAGTTGGTTAATAATATTCATAAAATATAATTTAATGGCCATGTTATATATTATTATATAATAATTTTTTTAATAATATATTATTGTTCGGTAACACTCAGTCTTGTGTGTTATACAGGCCATCAAGGAAAGTGAGTCTTATGTGAAAAATATGCTAACCTTGGTGTTCTATGTAGATAATTCTAAAATTTATGTTTTCGGTTGTACAAGACTAAATTGTTATTGTGCAAGACAAACTTAGTTCTTTAATATAACAAAAGATATATTCAGTGTTTTGTGAAATGAAAAAATATCAAAGTGGTTTAATTAATTAAGAAAAATCACAAAATCTCAGGGTGTTACACAAATAATGTAGGTACACATTACTAAATATAATAAATATTTTTGTAAGTATTGAATGTGCAGACCACGATTTTATTTTTAAAAAATCAATTAGGTAAAATAGGTTTTGGGGAAGAGGGTTTTAAATTGTGATTAGGGTTGAAGTGAAATGGTTTGGTTCCTATTCGTAAAGGGTTTAGTATTTAGAAACAGATATATTGAACGGATGGTAAGGGTTTGATATATCAAAAGAGAGAGAATCAATTGCAAAAAATTTTATGGTAGGTTCGAGAGTTTGAAGAAGAAGTAAGGTTAGAGGTTTTCTGTTATAAATAAACAAATCCTTCAAACTTATACATTTTTTATGGTTAGGTGATAACCAAACAATGTTTTTTTTGAAACACAAAGGAATGGTTAGTAATATGGTTAGAGTAAATAAAATATGTCCATTACATTTTGGTTCTACACTAGTCATGGTGGGAGGATCAAGGTTAGGGTTTTGGGTTTTGGGTAAAGGGACAATGACATTTTCAATGGACTGCATTATGTTTAGTATGGGGCCTAGGTGAAATGGTATCATGAGGGGTGGACATACTATATTGGTGCAAGTGATTTTGTTAAATATATATATCAACCATGATAAGTAGTAAAATATCCTTTTTTGTGGTCGTGGTGGGGTTAATCAAAAAGAAATGGGTAGGACATAGTGAAATAGGCATTTTGGTATGGATAATGTGTCGAGGGTTTATTCTTTGGGGTTTCCCATAAATTGGAAATAGATTTAGAAATTAGTATGGTGGATGGTCATAGTTTTAGGGTAAATGGATAATAGTTTGGGTAGGTTGAAATGGGGTGGTAAGTGCAGATAGACACATCATAAAGTTAAGAATTTGTGTGGGGGAATGGGATGAGGTATACGGTTATGGAATTGTAGATTTCATGGTTTCAACAAAAATTCTAGTAATCCATGGTTTAAGTCATTTACAATATATTGGGTATTTGATTAGTGGTTTCATAGAGGGAATTAAAATATTTAAAGAGGGGTTTGGTGTTAATGGATGGGTTTATGGGTGAGGATAAGGGGAAATTGTTTGAATATCACGTACATAGGCTATACATTGTTGTGTCGAGTTCGAGGCCTCACATTGGAAATAGGGAAAAGAGACTCACCACTACATAAATGCATCATGTGGTGTATGTATGTATAAGAAAAAAACTTAGGAAATGTATATGGTGGTATTGGGTAGGGTGTTTCCAATAAATAGGGGTGCTTCATCATGGGAATAACTTGGTTAGTTATTCACCTTTCCATGGTGATTCCTCTCTTTCTAAAATTTTATTTTTTTAACTTCCCTTAAAATTTCTTAATTCCAAAACTTTATTCCCCTAATTCTACTCTTTATAAATATAATTTAAAGATAAGGTGTTATCCTAGGGTATACATTAATATGATTGATAAAAATTATTAATCTATGAAAATAAAGCTAACCAAATTTCTAAAATAGAGGAAAACATTTGGTTTTTGAGAAAATACCTAGGTTGTATCCCAATCGGTTCTTTATTTAAAGTCTATAGATAGACATACCATTCTTTTTTTAGTAATTTTTTAAAGAGAAAATAAATCCCTCTTGGAAAGTATCCATGTCAAGATTCAACAATTTTCTAATAACCATGAATTAAGATGACATCTTCCTTTAGAACTTTATATCTTGATGTGGGTATGTATTGATCCCCATGAAGGGTCCCAACAACTTTAGCTTCAATTTCCTTGAAAATAGTTTTGATAAGATTTAAACAAAAGTATATTATCTATGGGTATGAATTTTCTTCTATTTATAAATTGGATATTCCACTTTTTTTATTTCTCCATATAAATCCTTAAATTCTCATAAGCATCTCATAAAATTTATTCCAACTCAAATAGTTACAATGTCCTATTCTTTCTAGAATGTGGTAGTTTCATGTTAACTTTTCTCATAGCCAAATAAGTTTTATGATTAGGATGAAGTTGAAAATGCATGGTTAGCCATTTATGAGACTAAATATGGATGTATCAATTGATTTTTTAAAGGCTATTTATTATACCCATAAAGCACTATAAAACTTATTAATACAATATTATCAACTTTAACATACAATATTCACTAGAATTTATTTGATATTATAGTTGGAAAGTACCACTTAACCATAAATATTTTGGTGATAAGTGGTTCTTATAATGTATCAAGAACCATAATTCTTTATCAAACCCTCAAAATAAGGGGTTCTTAAAGTGATTTCTTTATTCACTTATGAGTAATTGAGGTATTCTAATTTGAGAAAAAAAATTCCTCAAAAACTTGATCATCGCATTAATTGTATTCCCTTATGTTGCTTCTATTTCCACCCAATTTGAAAAGTATTATATGTATAAAATAATGTATATTTTTTAAAATGATTTGAGTAAGGGCCCCATTAAATTTATTCACCACACATCAAATATTTCAACTTTTAGAATTGGGTGTTTTAGTATCTCATTAATCATTCTAACATTTAAAATCCATTGAAATTGATTACAACCTCACAAATATTTCCACACATATTTATAGAGAGTGGTATAAAAGATAATACATTTCAATATCATGGTATTTTTTTTTGATTCCATGGTGTGTTTCAGTGGGTGATGAATGGAAAATTTTTAGAACACTTTTCACATCATACGCAGCCACACAACACTAAATGATTCTCTTTCCACATTAATCACACAAAAATGGATACTTCCATAATTAATAAGTGTACTTGATTTTGGTTTTATTTAGAATTTATATTAGATAATACATAGGTTGAAATATATAATTAACTTTTTATCCTAAATCATATCCCATAGAAAAATCACTTGCATCACACATGAACTAAAAATATTATCCCAATACGAATTGACCATAGTTATCAAGACCATTAAATTAATATTTAAAGAAAAAAGAATTACTTAAAATATTTACATAATTTTAATGGAAACTCCTTCAAAATAATATGGGATGGTGACTAATATATCTTGGAAAAATCCCTAAAAATGATGGTAGAATCATGTATGTCCTTAAAATCTTCGAATCACATTAAATTTGGTTGGCTTATAAGGATCTTATATCACTTTAATTTTCTCTAATTCAACCTACATTCCTATATTTTGTATCCAATATCCATAGAAATTACATATTGAACCATATAATAGAACTTTTTCTGATTGAGAATTAGGAAAAGTTTCTCTATTTTTTGAGTACCAATTATTTTTTAAAAGAAAACGTTAAAGGATAACCCATAAAATGAGAAACCATAAATGAAAATTTCATGTAATTACCAAAAAATTTCATAAAGGATGTGTTTCATGCACCTGTAAGATTTTTTTGGTGTATTATACATATTGAGTTAAATGTGATGATAGGTTAAGGTTATGTAAGGATAAGTAAATGTGGTTTTGGATTGGTCAACTATATCAATGGTTATTTGGTTATAATCAGGGAATCTATAAAAAAAATATAACGCATTTCTATGTTAATTTTATAGTATTTGATCGATGAATTTTAGTGTAGAGTGGGTCATCCTTGTTACTAGATTTACCTTCTAGCAGTCAACACATAATCTCCATCATATCACTATCATTATTATAATCAATTTATTCACCTCATTTTTTATCATATTCATGCCTCTATTTTTTGGCACATCTTCAAGTGGGATAACCCATTCACTATAAAAAATCAAAAATAATATTAGAGAATCAAATATTTAGGGGAATTCCTTTTTCAATACCTTTAATTTACTTAAATCCTCAAGTAGTAATTTTTTCATACAAGTAGTAGGGTTAATACCGAGGATGTATAAAATAACCCAAGATATTTTTTACTTCTTATTAATAAGAAATTAAAATAGTTTCTCATCTTATACCACTATCTATACTATATTTACTATCACTGCTAAAGTTTTGTTTTCTTATAAAATTGATTACATCAATGTTTGTGGTGGTGATTTTAACTAAATCATTAATGGATTGATAGCTGAAAGGTCTAAATCAGAATAGAAGTCCCATGGTAGATGTTTTGTACACTAAATCATCATATTATTCTCCAAAAATTGAGTTTGTACTCTCTCACTTTTTTTACACTATATAATTTATGAATTTCATCATATTATCCTTCTCTTCTTAATCTGAAATCATGATGTTGGAATCCTATTTAATATAAAAAATAGTATTGTAACCCCTTAATTCATCTCCATGCTTCACAGATTTTATGAGATCAAAGGTAACTTGTCCACCACCCATTATGTAGATAAATATTCCTTGATCTATATCAATCAGGTCTTTTCCTATAGAAAATAATATTCTCCCAAGTATGATGGGAATATAACATTCTTCTTTTATCTCATGAATAAAAAAATTAGTAATAATAAATTTTCCAACCTTTATAATAACGAATTTAATAATTCTTTGAGGTTAATTCACTAAAAAAATATCTATTTTAAGTTATACTCATGTCAAATTTGGTTATTTTAATCCCAACTTTTGAATTATGCATGGGGGAATTGGATTCACACTTACTCCCAAGTTAAATATTTCATTCATAATTGTGAATAACACAATAACGTATGATATTGAAAATCTTCCAAGATATATTACAATTGAAGGAGTATATCATTGAAAAATAATAGATAATTCTATACCCAAATATAATAATCAAATATCCTCTAATTTTGTTTTTTTGGAAAGAAACTCTTAAAAAATCACACATTGATATTTCAGAGATGGCATTGGTGAATGGAATATTAATTTTGAAATACTTAAAAGTACAAAAATATTTTTATATTAGATCTACATTATTTCTTGCCTTATCTGCTAAAATAATGGTAAAATGATATTGTATGGATAAAGTTTCTTATATTCCTCTATCTTTCCCTCTTGAATCATCTTTCTAATTTTTTAATTTTTTCATTCTCTATTTATATTCCCTCTTCTCATTACTTATCCTATCTTTTTCTCCTTTTCCACCTTATTTTTATAATCCTTTGTATTTTATCCTCAATATATCACCCACTTTGAAGTTTTATAGCCTTAAAAAATTACCTTATATTTTTATAAGTGTTACCTAGCAATGTATTAGGTAATCACTCTTACATTGTTTAGGTAATTTTTCTAACATTATGCTCAAGGTTTTATATAAAGGATTATTAATTCATTAAGTTATTTTATTAGTTTTACATCAAATGATTCTAATTTTGGATATATGTTTTGAACATATCTATAATAAAAGGTTTTAGAGGTTGGGGTTATGGAAAGAATTATTGTGAAGGATAATATAATTGAGGTATAAGGGATGGGTATCCTTATTCGAATGATTCAGGGCCTTATAGTTGAGGATTGTAACTATATAAACCTTAGTTTCTATTAAAACAATATCTACATTTCTATTAATTTCATACTATTTTTATGTTTTTATATTTGTTTAACAACATCCCTTGGTTGGAGATGTTTTCAAATAATTATTGGGGCTATTTGTTTCTCATGAAATTTAAATATAATGGTTGGTTAAACTTTAAACACTCTCAACACTTTTAGTAGGCATATTCCCCTACATGAATATCATAATTTTTTTAAATGGGAGTGAGTCTTTACGCTTAAGGTTTATTTGGATCTACAAATTAGAAAGTCTTTAATTATTCAGACAAATGTTCCACTTGTGCGGTCAAGTGGGTTATCTCCTCCACTTGATAAATTTATCTCATTAATAGTCTTCAATTATTTAACCAGATTATATAATTATGATATATTTCATCAAGGAATTATTTTTAAGAATTGTGAGTCTTTATATTAAGTATTGCATTAACTGATGCATCGATCGTAGCTCAATACATTGGTTATAAACCATATTAGGATAATTTCATTTGAATACAAACATCAATTACATGGTATAGGAACATACTCAATAAATATCTGGATAATTCTCATGATTAAAATATATATTATATAAATTATTAAATAAAATTTTTGAATTAATTATGAAACATTACCATGCACACTAGTGGTGAGTACTTGTCTAAGAATTTCTTCACCAACATGTATCACATAGTAAGGAAACCAAGTGGTAGAATTTTCAACCAATAATTCACTAAAAGTTTGATTGAAAATGGGAATTACATCAACCTTATATAATTCTTATAGACTCAATTATGATCTATGGTTTCAATATTCAAAAATTTATATAAGTTTCAATGAGGATCTTCATGTTTCATTCTTCCAAATTGTCTAATATTTTGAATTTTGGGAATTTTTGGTTTAATATCAAGATCATTTACATGAATAGGTGGTTGAAAAAATTATTGAGGAATCCCCATCTATAGATATTAAATTATATTTAATGATGGTTATAGACCATGGTATTTTTTGGGTCCCGTATTTTTGGTCCTTTTTAGAAAAAATTAGAATAAAATCATCAGTTTTACTTAGTTGATTATGTCCTACCATGATTGATCATCGGTGAGAGAAACTAAACCCATAAATATTAGTATTTTTCTCTAAGGTCTCTTGAGAATCAAAACTCCTTGATAGAGTTCTCAAAATCTTACTAGTGCATCAATTATCCTATAAGTGAAAAAATAAAAGAAAACTATGCACCTAAAAGGAATAGAAATTTAATGAAAAATAGTGTGATAAGAGACTTGGATTAATATATAAGTATTTAAAACTCCTGATTTTAGAATTTTTCACTCAAAATAGTGAAATAAATTGACTGATGTGATGGAGTTATTACTTCCAATAAGTTATCAAAGTTAAAAAATTAGTTTTTTTCTTGATCATTAACTAACTATATGGGTATATAAATCACAAGTTAGATATTGTTCCACTGAGGTAAAGAAAAAAGTACCAATATAAAGTTATAAATTTTTTTTTAACCCTTAAATTATAAATTTAAATGATCAAGAAAACTAAATAATAAGGTGTTTAAAAAAATTCATTAAATTGAGAAGTAAGAAATGGATTTCATATAATGTATTTTTGTAAAAAAATTATCTCATTCATATATAAATTAATTGAATCAATTGGTTGGAAAATTATTCTAGGGTAATCAACTTATTTGTGAAAAAATCCATCAATTATAATTATTTCAATTAAAATATTTTGATTGAAAAAATAAACTAAACTAAGCATATTAAGTTGAATATTTTAGGGTAAAATGATGAATCCAAATTATTACTCATAGTTTAATCCCCTTGACCACTTAATAAATCCTACTTTAATTAAATTATAATTCAAAAAAATAAGAAATTTAATTTGACTCTAATCTCAAAGTGATTTTTATTTAAAAAAAATTTATAAATGAAGTGGATATAAAATTAAGAACACATCCCTCTACTCTTGATCCCTTACTCATTAAGAGACTATCCACTCATGATCAATGAATATTCAACCATGAATAACTTGTTCATCATAAAGACTAATTAAATGGAAGAGATAATAAAAATAAATAAAAACACGTGAAATAAATAATAAATAAAAAATAAAAAGAAACTAAACTTTTGAAATGTAATGATAATTTTTTAAATGAATGTTTATGAAATATGAATGTGCTCAAAATAGATTCAGAGAACTAAGGAGAATATAAACAAAAGATATAAGTTTTAAAATGGGGTTGGGAAACTAATATTTAAATACTAAATATAACACGGTTGTTTTATCTCTCTCTATCATGGTTCTTTCATGATAACAAATACTAACTGATATTTATAGCGTTTTCATTTAAGTTATTTTCATTATTTTAATTAAACTCAAAGTGGTGAGGTATAAGGCATATTTAAGTTACATTAAATCCTTGATGAAGACTTGTACATGTATCTTTCCTTCCTTAAAATTCTTGGAATCAACTTATAATAAACATATAAGGGCATGGAATGAATTGGGGGATGCCTAGTTTGAAGTTAAGTAGTAATAGACCGCACTAGCTACCAGGTGTAGTGCACTAGCTACCCAGTGAAATTATAGCACCAAACTAGAATGGCGTCAGTACCAATGGCTATCTATTAAATGATAAATAGATATTAAGTGGATCATCTATTAAATTTGTGTTCAAGTCTAAGGCCACTTTCCAACCAATATCTAGTAGTGGATAATCGGTGTAGGATCTATATTAATCCATCAAATATGGTCATCCGACTGGATACCCAATGGAGGCTATCTGGTACCTCATGGCTCCAAGAAGTGTCTAGTGGGGATGTTTTAATAGGGATTAAAATACCATTATGGAGGCCAATTCCCTGTTTAATGTTCACAAGGAATTCCAAAATGTTCTCAAGTCTTTTAGAGCCTATAAAATGTGTGAATCCATTAGAAGAATCTCCTTGCTCTCGAAAAAAATTATTGATATGAACTAACATCAAATTTCTAGATCTATAAAATATTATCAAAGAACCAACTTCAAACATTCAAATCCTTCAAATTCTCTCTACCATCCACTCAAATTTCCCATACTTTATTGTACTTCTTTAATCGAGAGATTTATGTGAAAATTTGTGATATATTTTCCTAAAGTATACCCCTCCTTCATCAACCTCCTTTATCAAATAGTTACACATTATAAATTTAAATTGTAGGTTAATTGATTATTGGAAACATTCAATAGAGAAATAATAATCCATAATTTTGAGGGATGGTTTCTTGGTCACTTTTTGACCAATGGATTTATAACATTGACCACTCGAGTCAAGAGGCGAAGACATGGGGACTCACATAAATATTTTCCAAACTCTTCATCAATTTTGACTTTCCTTTATTTTATTTATCACATTTCATCATTAAACATAATCTTAAATAAATATATTATTTTTATTTGAAATTTTTCACACTTTAATTAATTTAAAATTATATTTGTAAAATCAAATCGATGTTATGAATAATCTCATATTCAGTTTCATAATTTAATATTTCTAAATCAATTAATTTTAAAGTTAAAATCTTATTATACATTAGTTTTTTAAAAAAAGAAATTCACCCCACCACCTTCTATAATTTTTGAACAACTATTGATATAAAATGAGATTTATGTTTTTATAAAACCCCCTTGTTTTGAAAGGACACTTTTCAAAATTTTGTTTATTCTAAAATTTTGTTTCCAAATCATTAATTGATTTTAAAGTTCTAATTTTATTGTGGATTATAATTTAAATTTACATGGTCAAATTTTTTGTTGCACTGGTTACACCTATTTGAATAATTAAATGTAAACATTCCTTGAAATTATTTATTATACGTTTTGGAAAATTATAGTGCATAATTATATTCCCATAAAAGAAACTGAAGAAAAATAGACTCCCAAATATATTAATAATTATGAATTAAAAAACAATTCTATGAATTATTTAATTTTTTTCTTGATAGAAATGATTCTAATGATGTTTCTATATGAAAAACTACTTATTAGATTTGTAAAATTTTAAGAGTAAAATAAGAAGGCCCAAAAAAATCAAAGATGATAGATTAGATATGTTTCATCAAGATTAGAAAGTTTTTCAATTTATTCTAATGAATTTATTACAATAATTTTTATGATATTTACTGGAATTTATAATAGTATATTGTCTCTTAGTGATGAATTATCTATAAAAATTCTCCTAAATAAAATCCTAAGGGTTTTACCTAGCTCTTGGGATCCTAAAGTGACAGTTATCCAAGAATCCAAATTTGTGGTAAAATATAGTGTTGGAGTAACTCATCATATTCGTGATGACATACAAAATCAAGATGAAATTACAAGTGTAAAATCATGAAAATAAAACCAAATAATTCAATAAAACCATAACCTTGAAATTTAGAAATGATGACCAATATAGAGGTGAGTTTCTGGACTATGTTCTTCTTTCTAAGAATACATTCAACCACTTCTAATAAAATAACTTTGATAAATGGTCCAAAAAATTAAAATTAAAAGGTGGACCCAAAGGTGACATGCTAAGAATGTGAGAAAGAAAGGTTACACAAAACCTTAGTTCCCCATCTATAAGGAAAATCTCAAATAATATAAGAAAGAAATATGGATTATAAAGTCACTACATAGAGTGTAAATGATTATTCTATGGATTAAACATCATTATCCACATTAAGTTAATCAAGAAAAAACTATCTTATGGAACATATTGAGATATCAAGGTTAATACTCCCTTTCCTATTTCATCCTCTTTTCATTATTATCCTCATTATTCTCCTCATTCTTATCCTTATTCTTCTTCACTCTATTATCCTTCTTACTCCTCCAGTCACCTAAATTATAAATATCTAAAATATCCCTGAAATAAACTTGAAAATGGATATAATCAACTTGATTATTTATATATTGTTCTCAGAACTTAATATAATTAGTTTTTTAAAGAAATAAATGATATCTGTAATGGAAAATATTATTTATTAAAGGAAAAGGAAGATCTAATAAAAAAATTATAAAATAAACCAAATATAAATAAGCTCAAATTAACCTTTAAAGACCTAAAAAGATCTATTTTCAAATTTACCCAAGGAGAATAAAACTGAAATAAAATTTTCTGTTTTTAAAAACATAGAAAATATCATATCATATTTGGTTACAGCATTCATGAAAGGTCTTCTAAAAATCTAGAGAACCCCACTTTTATAAAAGTTGTTTCACAACATAAATTTTTTAATTTTTTAAAAATAATCAGACACTCAATATATGAATATTATTGAAAAAAAACATAAAATATGGAAGACCAAATTCAATTAATCTCCCGTATAACCTTATAGAAAACAAACCCAATAAAAATATAGATTATGAAATTTAGATTGGAAAACATAATAGGAACCAATTTTTTGGGTAAAAAATTACTTAATCAGATAATATTTTAGGAAAAGTGTCTTATGGAAAAAAACAAGAAGAAATATAACACATTAATTCTAGTTTCTCAATACATGATTGTTGTGACCTATTTGAATTAAATGAAATTAATAGTCTTAAAGGAAGGCATATAACCTCTGGTGATAATTCTAGGGGTAAGATAATCGTTCAAGGCACCACTATTTTTTCTAACTCAACCATAATTAAAAAAATTATTTATAAAAGTCTTAAAACAAAATTTTATAAGTATTAGTCAATTTAGGGGTAGTTGTTTTAAAATATCTTTTGAAAAATGATACTTCAAAAGTTTTTAATTCATAAGTAAAATTTTTATTTACCACTTTAAGATATGAAAATGGTTACATAATTATTTTAAAATATATTGCTTGAAAAAATGTCAAATTTTTTAATGCATAAGTGAGTGATGTGTGGATTTTTAATTGAAACCTTTTTCATTTTATAATTCACTATCTCCTAAAAATAAGCTGATATAAACTAGTATAAAATCTTCCAAAATTTCATTTTAAAAATGACATAGTTCGTAAATCATGGCAACATGGTAATAAACAAAAATCTACTTTTACATCAACAATTTGTATTTATTCTTAAAAATATCTTAAAATTATCCATATTTACCTTTTAAGTCCTAATAAAATTTAAATTATACAAGGAAAAAAAATACTCTCATAATTTTTTATGAATTTACAAGATTCGCATGGGCTTATTAATTAACTCATAAAAGTGAAGCTTCTAAATCCTTCGTTAAATTTAAAAAAATGAAAAAGGTTTTAAAATTATTTCAATTCATAGATATCAAGGTGTAGAGTTAGATAAAAATAAAATTAATTGTTTTTTACCTTCCAAATTTTATAATCATTCTTTTTTTATTCCTCAAACCCCTCAAAAAATAGGGTTCTAAAGAGGTAAAATCAAAAAAATCCAAAAAATCACTCAAACTATTTTAAATTAATTTTCTCTTATAAAATAAGTTAAGTCTTGGGATATGAATATTTCATGTTAAATCATTAATAAAACTCTCATTAAGCCACTTCTTAAAAATACCTCTTATGATATTTGGAAAAATAAAAAATCTAAGGTGATATTTCCTAAATTTTTATTATAATAAATAAGATAAAGGTAACCTCCTTTGCTACTCTAACTCAATAAAATATTACTATATCTTTAGAAAAATAAAAAAAATGGTGGGAGAATAAATCCATGTTATTTTTGAAGAAAATTTACCAAAACCTATATCAAAAAATGTTTTAAAAATGATGTTTTAAATGAACCTTTTCAAACAAACTATGTTAAGGAAGAAAAATAATATCATTCAAATTATTTTTATAAAGTTTTCAAAAAATCTAAATCCCATCCCCTTGAAAATTTTATTAATGATTTATAAGTGGGAATTCATACTCATAGATCAGTCTTAAATGAGGTTCAACATATAGCCTTTTCATTTAACCAGAAACCCCAAAACCTTAAAAACACTTGTAATGATGAAAATTGAGTATCTTCTATTCAAGTGGAACTTAATATATTCACTCAAAATGATGTGTGGTATCTCATTTAAATACCTAATTATCATCAAGTAATTTTATCTAAATATGTTTTTTGAAATAAACAAGAAAAATCTAGTAATATTGCTGGAATAAAATATCATTTAATTTCCAAATGTTACAACCATGAATATGGAATCGAATACGGTAAAACAAATTCACCCATATAATTTCTTTAATCCATAATAATCACATTATAATTATATTCTCATATAAATTTTAAACTATTACAGATGGATATCAAATGTTATTTTCTCAAAGGTTTTGTTTCCAAAAATTTATTTGTGGAATAACCACCTAATTTTGAAAATCCTATTTTTCTAAATTCTATTTTAAAAATTACCAAAGCACTTTATGGATTAATATAATCTCCTCAATCATGGTATTAGGTTCTTTAAAATGATCTTCTTTATAATATTTTTAAAACGGAAAATGATTATTCAACACACTTTTTAACACACATTTCAATTGATTTTTTAATCGTTAAAATTTACATTAATGGTGTGATTTATAGATATACCAATTAAAATATCTATATTGAATTTTATAATTTATTAAAAAATGAAATTGAAAAGATATTTATGGGTGAACTGAAATTATTTCACATTTTTTAACTTTATCAAAATTATGATAGAACACTTTTTAACTAAGGAAATTATTCTAGTGAACTACTAAAACTATTAACAATGGTTTATGTTAAGAAAATTAGAACTCCCATGAGTATGAATTATAATATTACATTGGATGAGGTCGGTAAAACCATAAACAACAAGATTATATAAGTATAATAAGTAGTCTAGTTTACCTTATTATGATCAGTCTTGATATCATGTTAGGTTTTTGTATCTATACTCATTTTCTATCAAATCCAAAAAAGTATCATTTAATATATGTCAAAAAAATCATTATTTAAAATATTTAAAAAAATATTGGTATATTCTATCCAGAAGGAAATTATTTTCAATTAAATTATTTTTATGATACTTATTTTGGTGGATGTTAACTTGACTAGAAAATACTAGTGTAGATTTCCATTTACAATGAAATCCCTTGTCTCATGGAGCGTAAAAAACATAATTTAGCTTCTATTTCTACAATCAAAGAAGAATACATATCCATTGGGAGTTTTTTTGTTCAAATTCAAAGGATTTAACATGCTCACTTATACTTTGGGATAGTATTTTACCATATTCATATTAATTGTTCAAACACTAGCCCCATAAATATCTCTAAAAATACTACCCAATACTCTTTCACCAAACACATTGAACTTTATTTCCTAAGAGATCGCTTCCAAAAAAAAGATATGTTATTTGATTTTGTCCCAATGTAAAATCAACTTGATGATATTTTTACAAAACCTATAGCCATTTATCATTTTTAATTCATTAAACTTTATTTAGGAATGATTTGCTTATGAAATTTTTTATTTGATCTATAGCTATGTTGAGATCTATTTAAAAATATTTTAAAAATATTTTTAAAAAAATTGTTTATAAATCTCGAATTTATATCATTATTTATCTATCATGGATATGATCCCTTTATCTAACATGTGTTACTATTTTAGTGGTATCCATATCACTTTAATTATGAAATTTTCCCTATGAGAGATCTTCAATTTTGAAATTAATTAAATTTTATTTTTTAAAAAAATTTCTCCTATTTTCCCAAAATTTCAACTTCGTATTTTTAAAATAAAGTGATTTTCAAATATTTAACTTTTAAATTATCAAATATACATTAGATTTATCCTAAATACCATAAATTTTCAATCTATTTTCAACAAATTCTATGTAAAACTCATATTTTTATTTATTATTTTACTCAAAAAATTGTTTTTATCTCACTTAAAGAAGATTAATGATGAGTATAAATATTTTATATATAATTATCTCTAAATTTTCTATTGATTTGTATTTTAATGAAATGAAAAATAAAAGAAACTATTTCAAAATGTTGGTTATACTTAGAATGAATAATTTCAACAAGGTCTTTCAAAATAAGGCATTTATCAATGGATGTTAATCCATTCCTTGAAGAAACTTCTATCTGGGAAAAGATATGTACTGGTTTTTATTTTATTATTTTATCTTTTCATATTTTTATATTTTCTTTTCTTTCTTTATTCTCTTCTTATTTTTGGATTTCTTTTTATTTATTATTATTTTGATAGTTTTTTTATTTATTATTTTAACTTTCTACTCTCTCTCTCTCTCTCTATAATGACCATATTATTTGGAGAGTTTTGGAAGTTAAGAAGTGTTTTTCAAATTTTTATATTTTTATTTTCTTTTAAAATATTTTAATTTATTATCATTCTATCTATAATAATTATATTATTTTTGGAGTTATCTAAATTCCAAAATATTCTCAAATTATTTTTCTCTGTTATTATTTCTTTATAAAAATTATCCCTTGATATTTTCTCAAAATAATTATGAAATTTTTCCATCCTATTATTGATTTTTACTTTCTCTAATGTTCCCACTTTTTGATAACAAAAATGGGGAGAAATATATTTAGTAATATTGAAATTTTCTAAAAAGTAATAGAGAGAAAAATCTAATTTCTAAAAAAACTAAATTCTAGATATTTTTTACAAAGAAGAGATTATAAAACTTCTTAAATTTCTTCTTTATAATTTTTAAAATTGTAATTTATAAGTTTACTTCTTGAGATCATTTAATAGCATTTTAATCTCTTGAATTTCTTATCTATCTCTTTCACTCTTGATCTATGATTAATTCATCATTTTATATTAACTTTTTTTGTTATAAAAAAGGGGATATAGTTTTACCTAACTCCCTCAAAGTGTTTTTATGATCATAAACACTCACTTATATTTTAAATGTTTTCATTTAAGTGTGTCTTAGTATTTTTATTAAACTCAAAGTGGTGAATTACATGGAATTTTAAAGTTAATTTAAATCCTTTATAAAAACATAGACTAGTCACTTTCATTCCTTCGAATTTTTGTAATCAACATAGAAGAACCATATAAGGTCTTGCAATGAAGTGAAAGAGGAATTGCTTGATGTTCGTTATAAAAAGATTTAACTGGAATCTTGGTTCATTATATCAGTTATTCGATGAAATTATGGAATCGAACCATAAAAACAGTACCACCACCAGATACCTAGTAGAGGAGCACCAGCTGGATGGTGGGTTATGCAGGGAAGGGTTGTTTTATAGGAAGGATACTAGTCAGACGATGGTCAGTGGTGTCTAGCTGGTGGAGTATCTCCTACAATCCCTCAGTTATATAATCCCACCGGCTATCAGGTGGAGGCTAGCAAGTACCTAGTAGTTTCGGGCAGTGTCTAGTGGGGATGATTTTAATATAGTCAAAAATACCATTATTTTTTATTATTCAAGGTTAAATGTACCTAGGTAATCCCAAAAGATTATCGATCATTACATAGCCTATAAAAATCCTCCCTTGGAACCTTAGAAGATTCATTTTTCACTTAAACAATATTCTTGATCTAAATCAACATAGAATTGATAAATCTCTCAAATCCTCCAAAAGAACCAAATTCAAAGTTCTAAATTCGTTAAAGTCACTCTACCATCCTCTCAAATTTCCCATAATCTAGTGTAATTATTCTATCAAGATATTTATGAGGGACTTTGTAATGGGTTTTGCTAAAGAATATTGTTCTTTCCTTCACCTCCTTTCTCTAATTCCTCACACTCCAAAAAATTTAGGTACATGTTACATGATAATAGAAGATGTTCAAGAGGGTTCTCATAAGCTACAATTACAAGAGAAAGGTTCTTGGTCACCATTAAGACCTAGACATTTAAACTATTTTCATCTCAAGTCAAGGGATGGAGACATAGGGGCTCACATCAAGCATTAGCCTAAATCCTTGTCAATTGTGTATGTTATATATTTACTTTTTTAAATTTAATCATTAAATATCATCCTGAATACTTGAATAATTTATATTCAAATATTTATATTCTTTAATTACTTTGATATCATCTTTATAAAATTCAATTGAAGTTATAAACTATCACATATTCAATTTCTCACTTTATTTTTTTTAATCATTAAATTTTTTAAATAATATTTTATTCTACTTTAATTTTTTGAAACCTAAAACCCCCTTACTTTCCATAATATCTAACCGATAGTTGCTTGGTGGATATTTCCATGGTATAGTGGACTATTATCTAAATAAAAATACCTATCCTTTTTCCATGGATTCATTAAAATAGTAAATCCTGTATTTCTTCTTATTGAAGAATAGGATTAGCCATAATGCAGTGAACTTATATCTCCCTTGTTTTCTTGAATCTCTTTAATTTTTAAAAGATATGAATGGAATGATAAAATTAAGGTTTCATACTCAAACTTCATGGATTTAATTCATGAAATTTTTTTATCAACTCCATCACAACATAGTACATGTCTTGGGCCTTAAGTATAAAGTAGATTGATTAACTCCATGTATAGTGTCAAACATTTCCTATCGGTCTTATTGAAATGAAACACACAATAGAAAAATCAATGGAATAGTAGAAATCAATTTGGTGGGAAATAAAATTTTTGTGTACTAGGATTTAGGTCCACCATGGAATAAATAGCTCAGCATTCCTCATGGACATATTCATAGTATCGCCATTGTTTTGTCTCGAAATCTCCATGGCATTGGTAGTTCATCTTTATATATTCTTTTTCAAATATATCTTAGTATGTTCAATTACTTAAACCCTTAATGAATTCAATCAAAACAATACTAATATGGAATAATTAACATGATTTAGAAATGAAAATCAATGAAAAAGTTATTATAAAAATGAATTATCGATAACCTTCAAAATGAGATTCCAACACTAAAAAATACAGGGTAGATAATAAATGTTATTATATTTATCTTGAATTAAATATCAATAAAATACATAGTTGGAAAAAATTTTAGTAACCACATGTATAATTCTTTATGACCAAACTCACCAAATAACGTCATGGAATAATGAAAATAAAATCTTTTAATCTTTAACCATGTAATAAGAATCAACATAATTAATGAAAAATAATCCAATTGGGTAATAAAGAAAAAAATTGACAAATATACATTGTATTGAATTTTTCTAACAATAATCCATCAAGGTACATATAATTTCTTCCCATTTTTATCAATTATTATGAACAAACGATAAACATTCATTTTTTCATAATTCAAATAAGTTAACACTGATTTTATGTAATATATGACCTTTAAAACAAGTCTAATTATAGAATGTTCCTATAAAAATAATTTAAACCATGAATTATTAAGTGCATTAAATGAAATCAAAATTAAATAAACCTATATAACAATTTAAATCTTTTTATTAAAATAAACTTATTTTCATGAAAATACACTTTTAATGCTTGTTTAAGAACCAGGATTTCTTTTTAATGTAAAATAATTCCAAACCCTGTAAGTATATTTTCTTTTAATACTAATTTTTAGTGAACTTATAACTAATAGTGCATCAATATAATCATCACTAGTTTCTTTAGGCATGTTACCAAATATATTTTTAGTTTTTCATAAAAGAACTTGTATTCGAGGAAAAAATATCATGAGGAAACATTATATATGAAGATATATTCCCTGAAATCTTGGTAAGATGTTTTATTATTCTACAGATCCACCCAATACTGTATAAAAATGACTAAAACTTGCAATTACACACATTAGTATTCAACACTATTTTTAATGTAAAATATTCTCATGTCATATATGTTTCTCCCTAATGAGATATAGTTGTCGATTATTTAGATGAAATATTAACAATGTTGGGATTCACCCAATAAAAATTATAATTTCTTTCTCTTTCAAAAACATTAGTTGAAACGAAATTATCCAAAATTTACTAAAATTCAAAATAACTGATTATTTAAATATTTAAAAACTCATAAATATGAAAATAAAATTTAAAAATATGAATAAAGTAATTAATTATCTACTCATCATTTTTATACATATATTGAACAAAAAAATATTCCTCATTTTTTATCAAGTTGATAAAGAAACAAATTAACGTAATACCCTATGTTTCAAGAAAATTATCCTATTATTATTTTTTTGGAAGTAATATAATACATTGGTTGAGTTTTAAGAGTTTCTCTATGGTTTTGGAGTGTTTTAAAAGTGTTCTTAAGGATTCAAATTTTTAGAATGGTTTGGGTAAATAGTGAAAATTCTCAAGGAAACCATGCAAGAGCTTATGGGGGTCACTAAGAAGGCACATAGTTATCAAACAATTTTGAAAAACCATTTGGATTCTAGATGAAACCATGTGAGTGGAGATAGTAGGAAAACATGGTTGGTTCAAAGTTTATGAAACCATGTGAGGGTTTGGGTTAAAGATATTATCATGCATACGATTTCCCTAAATGTGTAGTATATCCATATCTTTTACATTAATTATTCATAAAATTATATTTTAACTTAGTTTTTTATCATAAATATCTCATTTCTCACCTTTTCACTTAGTCCCTTGAACTCCTCTCCTCTTCTAGACATCCTTATATATTTCCTTTGATCCAAAATATGGTTTTAAATAATCATTGTGATTTGGATCTATAAAATCAATTGTATGTCCTCTTTATTTTTTATTCTAACTAGATCTACTCATCTTCCCTCTCAAAAATCCTTGTATTTAATATGTTATATATGGATCCATATCCTATGATGTGTTTTTAATGAGATATTATTGGAATCTATGTATTAAAGAAATTTCAAGGATAAATCTATAGGTTTTGTGTGTTGTTCTTCATTTTCTTTAACTATTATGACATAGGAGGATTCTCTCCCACACTAATTATTCTATAAATTGAAGGTATGATGTTTAAATTTATCACTATTTCTTTTTTGGAAAAACGTTTCTAGTTTTAGTACCAAAATACATGGATTTTCAATGATGCACATAGGGTGTTTGATATATCTCTTAAAAGAAAATGGTTTCCAAAAGAAATATTTTTTATTGAGAACTCAGAAGGTGTGGTTGACATGAGTTTGTGAAATTATATTATGGATTTTTTCTAGTTCAAACTTGGGGTCAGTTCCAAATTAGAACATGGTGGATTCCATTAGGTGACTACATGGGGATGGTATGGGTTAATGATCGTGATTATTGTTACTATCATTGGGCATTAATGGGTTTGTGAGTTTTTTAATAATTATTACAATTAGTTAGGGTTTTGGAAACTTGTTTAATTGATTTATTATATAAATGTTTATAACTTCTCATACTTAATTTTCATATATGTGTGTGTGTGTGAGAGAGAGAGAGAGTGTGTGTGTGTGTGTGTGTGTGTCTATGAGAGATAAATTATTATTGTTCCTCGTGGCATGTGTTGGGAATTATTTAGGGATTAACCTATAAGTTTTATACTCACCCTCTCCTTGGGAAATTTGTTCTTTTGTAGACTCTGTGTATTGAGATACAATTAAAGGAAAGGTGTTGTACTTCTCTGGTGATGAATCATGATCTAATGGGCTTGGGACGTGGAGTCGGAGCTTGGAGATTGTTTTGGGTGGTGTTTGGTTTGATGCCACATTGGTGCCATTGATTACATCTTTCCTTTATTGAGTCAATCTTGTACCATTTTATTTTTTCTACTAATTTGATATTACTTTCTAGATTGTTATGTATTGTCTTACATTATATGCATCATAGAGTGTTATTTCTATTTGTTTCATCTTCAATGGGATTGATCTCATCTCAGGGAAAAACATCCCATAAATATATAATATGCCCTTGGCACTTTTTCAATCCATTTTTGTCCTCGGGATTTCACCTAAGGTTAATAGAACCTCAGACCCAACCTAAGATAATGGGTTTGGAGGGAATGATACAAATGGTATTAGTTCAGTTTGGTCGATCGTCATGGGGTGGTAGAGAAGAGATAATAATATCTGAACTTGTAATGTATAGCACAAAAATATGTTTTTGGCCTCTTTATCTTGAACATCAAGTTTATGGGTGATTTGGGTATAAAAATTATTTTAAGTCACTTATAGGTGTGTATTCATCTCATAATCATGGTTTTAGATGATGAGTGTAGCATGTCATGCATTAGTAGCATGAATTCCCATTAAGAATGTATTTTGTATAATTTTATTGATTATTTATTGAAATTTTTGATGATGTTTATTACTTTAAATGACTTGGAATATTCTAAGCCTTCAGTTTCAAGTGAGTGGTGACTAAGTGGTGTTTCATTATATCTTTAGAAATAATGGCACCAGTTTGATGATCGGGGAACCCAAATGAGAAAGTAGCTAAGAATGTGGTTCAAACTAAATCATAAGTAAATTAATAGGTCATCCAGAGCATAGTACAATAATTTCAATTCAAGTACAAAAGAAATCATATTTCATATAAACTCCATTAAAGTTCATCCATGGACTTTCGGAAATAGAATACACCTATATTTCAAAGAGATTCAGTTCTAGAACAATTATAGCCAGGGATAGGGAATATAAACTAGTTTTTTTCTTTCTTAGTAACTATAGAGTAAATTAAAGTGAATATAGTGGTTTATATACTG
Source organism: Viscum album (assembly GCA_963277665.1). Taxonomy (NCBI): domain Eukaryota; kingdom Viridiplantae; phylum Streptophyta; class Magnoliopsida; order Santalales; family Viscaceae; genus Viscum; species Viscum album. The sequence goes on along the minus strand of OY728150.1, from coordinate 1,823,857,190 downwards.
TAGGATCTTACTGGGAAGTGGTAGGATATTGTTTTCTAGACTAAAAAAGGTTAGAACCTGACATGGTAGGACATTAAGGATTTATTTAACAAAAAAATTATCCCCACCCCTCCAATATCACAAGGGTGGATTATTTATTTACTCTAAAACAAGATAATCTGTCTGTGATGGATTATTCAACTTAATTCATGAGGTTGATGGGTTTTTCTCCCAATGTCACCATTAGTTAGTACATAAGGTGAGGATCTTTAAGTTAGGGATGCAACCTGACATATGCTCCAAGTTGATTATCTTTCTTATTAATAATTATATAGAAATATTGAATAGGGTGAGAGTAGTGTAAAAGGATATATTGGACACCTATATTGGGTAAAACACTTTTATATACATGGGTAAAAGTGGGACTCTAACATTGGGAATAAGGGAATATGGATAATTGATCTCAAGTAAGAAAATAATCAGGAAACCATTCAGTTGCTTGGAATATTTTCCACCTAATTGTAGTAAATCATCTAGGATGTTATTATAGGGTATCTTTTGAGCATATCAAGAGAAGATTCGTGATTCATCTATGGGAATTCTAAAATTATGTCAAATTGATACTTCTAAAATGTTATTGTACAGTGACTCCAAATATGATTAGTCGCAAAGTCTTGAACATCTCTTAGGACTCTTATGATCATATGGGTTTATTATGACATAATGGTAGTCACCCCCAGAACTAAGCAATCTCGAGTGACTCTTATATCACAACGATACCTCATTAACAATCACATACATAGCATAACAATAAAGAGTTTCAATCCACACTGAGTAAGAAGTTATATGGTGCCGAATATATGATCATAAAGGATCAATATGGTCCTTCAATAGTGTGTGGTACTATTCTATTGAAATCTAATCTCATGAAAACTTTGTTTGATACTGGTGTGTCCCACTCTTTTATTATTTTTCTTATTCTATATCATATCTAATTCCATGTTGAAATGATTCCACATTTATTTAAAATTTAAACACCTCTTGACCAATAATAATGTTGAGACTTTAAGTGTGAATGAAATTCTATAACTATTTATGAGGTCAAATTTTTCTTAGATATATCAGTCATTTATATGGAAATATTTGACTTAGTTTTGGGAGTGGATTGGTTAATGTCCTTTAAGACCAACATTGACTACTAGGCCTAACATATTTATTTCACATATCCATGTGGTATTAACAACCTCTTTTAAGAGGATTAGGATGTGAATTCAATCATATAAGGTCCTTCATTATTAGTTTTTGGGTCCATCTCTTACCAATTTGTATTAGTTACTTTTGAAACTGCTAAGTCAATCAAAAATAGAGATTTTCTAACCGTTATGGATCAATTTCCCGATTTCATCCTAAATAATTTCTAGGGGTTGGCACTAAACATATAAGTGGAATTTATGATTGATACCTTACCATAGACCAATCCTATTTCAATTCCATCCAATAGAAAAGAATCAGTGAAATTAATATAGTTTGAGGTTAAGTGGATAAGTTAGAAATCAAATGATTCATTCGACCTAGTATATCTCAATGGGAAGAACTAGTTTTTTTACAAAGTGGATGGAACCCTTTAGATTTGTGTGAATTATCATAAGCTAAACCATGTTACAATAAAAAATAGATAGCCTATTATAAAAAATGATGATATATTTGGTCAATTGAAGAGATCCAAATGGTTCTCTAAGATTTATTTATAATCAAGGTATCACAAAATTTGAGTTTGGAAGGAATATATTCTGAATATAGATTTTTGTAGTCATTATGATCTTTAAGAATATTTATTATTCCCTTTAATATTATGAATTCACTAGAAGTGATTATAGAAGTGATTAATAGGATCCTTCATAGGTGTCTTGAAACCTTTATAGTGGTATTCATAAATGATATTCTAGTGTATTCTAAGACTAAGGTCGATCATGAACAATATATTAGAATAGTATTGGGTCTCTTGTGAGAACAGAACCTTATTCTAATATTTAAAACTGTGATTTTTGGATATAATAAGTACATTTATGGACCAATCTTTGTGCATGAGATAATGAATAAAATTATAAGGATTAGGAAAATAATCTAAACGAATCAAAGTTGACAGAAACATATGTGTAACATCATCTTTGACCATTATCATTTTATATGGGTGATCGTGTTTTATTGAGATTATCATTGAGACTAGGGAGTTGTGCTTTTGGTAAGAAATGGATACATTCTCCTCTGTACATTGTCTCTTTTGAGATACTAGAATGAATTAGTATTGTGGATTATAAGTTCTACAACCAAGATTCAACTTTGTGTGCAATATATTTCATGTATCTCAATTGAAGAAGTACCAGCCCGATCCTAACCATGTAATTTAATAGTACTAGTTTGATCTTGATCTAGATTCTACATTGATCCACATACCAATATGAATTGTGGATATACAAGATAATATATTTTATGGTAAAATTAATGGTTTATTATGAGATTTATAGAATCATGGTTTGATTCTGGAAGAGATATGGGAATGTGAGAAGGAAATATTAGAGTAGTAGCCCAAACTTTTCAAAAGCACCATAAATTTCCAAATTTATAATGATGAAATAAAAATGGTGGGAATAATTTAACACCCTAGGTTTTAGATACATTACCCTTTTATTTCATATTATGAAGTTATATAATACTTGGGTTATGTTTTGGGAGTTTTTGTATGGTTTTAGAGTATTTTGAAAGGGTTTTTAGGGTGTATGATTTGAGAAAAGTTTGGGTAAATCATGAAACTTCTCCAATAAACCTTCTAAGACATTCTAGGAGTCACTAGGTTGGCACACATTTAACACACATTTTGGCCAAATCATGTGGATTCCATAAGAAACTGTGAAAGTGGAGCTAGTTTGGAAAAACATATTTGGCACATGGTTTGTCAAATAGTGTGATCCAACCATGTGAGGGTGTGTTTTGGATATAGTATCATCTGCATGGTTAGCACATAGTTTCCCAAATTGGGTAGAATAACCATGAAACATGAGTTAAATGTTTAGAAAATAATATTTAACCTTGGTTTTTCACACACAATGCCTCGTTTCTCACCTTTCCACTTAGGATCTTGAAATCCCCTCCACTCCTACACATCCTTATGGATTTATTTTAATCCAAATAGAAGTTTTGAAAAATCAAGGTGTGTTAGATATTTAAAATCAATGGTAATTCATCGTTCTTTCTTGTTTTCTCTATATATAATCATATTCTCTCTCATGGATCTATATATCTAATTTGTTATAAATGTTTATATGTCCTTTGATGTGTTTTTTATGAGATCATATTGGGATATGATGAAGGTAACAATTTTCAAGGATATATCAAGAGGTTTCATGTACCATACTTCATTTTCTTTAACCATTGTGAGTTAGGATTCTTCTCTCCCATATTAATTGCTCTATAATTTAAATAATTTTTTTTAAATCACTCTCTCTTTATTTATTAGAAAACATTCTTTTTTTAGTACCTAAATCCTTGGTTTTGAAATGATGCACATGGGGTGTTTGAGAAATTTCTTGTAATAAACAGATTTTTAAAAGTAATTTGTCTTTATTAATAACTTGGTATTTGTTGTCGGTTTGATTTCATGAAACTACATTGTTTCGCCTTGTTAGATAAGACTTGGGTCCAGTGCCGAAGTAAAACATGGAAGATTCTATTAGGTGAGGACTTAGTGATGGGACAGGTCACTACTCATGAGTATTAGAAATATCAATGGTCATTCATGTTTGTTTGAGTTTTATAATTATTATTCCAAGTGGTTATGGTTTTATAAAATTATATAATTTATTTTTTATGTAAATGTTTTGAACTTCTTCTACTTATTTTTCATATGTGTATGTGTGAGATAACTTTTTCTCATTCCTAGTGGCATGTGTTAGGAAATATTTTGGGATTAACTATTAAGTTTTATACTCACACCCTTCATGGGAACAATTGTGCATTTAAAGATGTTGTATACTATTAAATAGGTAAATTAAATAATTCATACTTCTCTAGTGATGCATTAATAATATTGTGGGCTTGGGACTTGGAATTGGAGATTTCATCTTGTTTGGGGTGATACTTGGGTTAATGTCATGTTGTTACCCTTACATTATATTTTCCTTTGTTAACTCAGTTTAGTACCTTTTTATTCCATCTTCTACTCTAGTATTACATTTTAGTTTGAGTTTTATTGTCATACTTTACATGAATCATGTAGTGTTATTTGTCTTTGTTTCATCTTCAGCAGGTTTGTTCTTGTCTAAAGGAAAATTATACCCTAATGATGTAGTAATCCGTTTGAAATTATTTCTAGCCTTTAGTTTCCTGGGAATGTCACCTAAGGTTAGTAGAACCCATGACCCAGAATAACATAATGGATTGGGAAGGGAAGTTTCATTTTATAAAATAAAAAACATGAATATAACAGAATGAAAAAAATAAAATAAGATGAATCTGTCTTATAAAATTTTATAAAATGAAGCTAGAGGTGTTAATTGAACATATAAGAAGTGGGTGGGGAGAAAATTAGGGTAAAATATTAGATTTAATACATTATATAGAGAGTTAAAAGGATTTTTTATTTTTTTTTTAAATGGTATTTTATTAATTTAATGATATTAAAATTTTATTGAATGTGAAGGGTTTCTTTGAAAAATGGTGGATGGATTTTTCTAGTATTGTATGAAAAAAATTCTTCCTTATAAAATAAATTTCACATTGGTAATGAGATCTATTTATATTCTCTAGAATTTTAAAATAATTTTAATTTTAGATTAAATATAACAAAAAATATATAAATAATATTACAAGATGCCCATATGGGATTATGGTTATTTTTCTATACAGTAGGAAGGGTATCCAAGGCTCAAATCCCTATCTAAGTTGTTTTATGGGATTTTCTAGAAAAATATGGTTACAGTTTATTGATTATATCCATTTATCGCTAGTTTTAAACTAATTTTACTAGATAATGATGACTTTGGTTTCTACTATAAATCTTTCTAGACCTTAATCCATTCCAATGGTTTTCCATCCAATCTGATCATATTTTTATAACATTTTATATTAGGAATTTTCTTCTCAATTCTTCCACATTAATTTATAAAATATTTATCTAATATAAGTATATGATATTTAATTGATCATAAATTCATTATATATTATTTTTAAATGTTAAAAATTCATTTTATGTTATTCAGTGTTCATTATAAGAAGTTATAATGTTGGAGAATTTTTAAAATTCTTTGTTATTAAATTAACACCTTAGAGCATCCAAGCGAAAGCCTATATCAAGAGGCTTGAACAATAGTAATGATAACCAACTACCAGACATCTCAGAGCAACCGAACTCTTTATTTTTATTTATCCTCTATATAGGTTCTAGTATGCCTTAGAGATTGAGAATAATTCTACCTATAAATGTTCTAGTTGATTCACTTTCCTATGGATACCATTGGAGGTTTGAATCCATTAGATTACACGTAGTTATCATCCTTAACCATTTTTTAATAGTATTAAATTCAGTAAAAAATGTATGTTCTTTATATTTAATGCATCCAATTCAAATATTTCCTGGATAGGTCTTGTGGTAAAGGTTTTAGTAGTTGTTTCCACTACCGATGGAAAATTGTTTTCCCTACGAGAATCCATAAAATATGACCATAACACAACTTAATATGGGGTTTAATTATTTAATGAATACCTAATAATTTCCCATTAAATCAATGCTCATCAACACTTTTTAAATGTTTTATTTGAATAATAAAATGTATTGTGTAGGGATTTTATGGAGTTAGTGAATGAACCAATGACTAAGAGGATCTATGATCAATTATATAATGGAACCTAAAGGTGGTTTTCTCTTAATTATTCATATCACTTTGTTTAGAATGTAGTTTCTTTATTTTTATTAAAATAAACTTTTAAAGTTGATATGAATTTATAAGGATGTTTTTTATTTTTTTAAATTTGGTTTTCACATGGGTATTTTTATTTATATATCATGTACTATAAATAAGTGTTTTTACATGCTTATTGAGAATTTGTTTGGTTTAAATAATGTTTTTTATTGTTTTTATATAAATGTGAAAAGGGTGCAATTCATTTAGAATTGTGGGTTGTTTTTATAAGCATGTGATACTCCTTTCTTGAAGATTAAATTGTGAAATTTTGAGGGGATTGAAATGTGTTTTGTTTTTAATGAATTTAAAAAACCATTTTTAGTGGTTAGTATTAATTATTAATAATAGTTTAGGTTATGTAAATTTTATAGGGAATAAACAATGACTATCCCATATTAACAAAATTCACCCAATATGAAATAGTTTGGAGGTTATGGTGTAGGTTCACCATTCATTTCTAGTGGGTTGAGCTGAGTGTTGTAGAGCAATGATTTGTATCATAGTGGTTGTAATGAGTTATCATAAGGGACCAAACCAAGAGTTAAACCAATATTTTTACTCATTGTTTCCATTTAGTCCTTCCTTCACTTGTTTATGTAGATTCTCCATTATTTATATTTTTTTATGATGAAAGTTAAATTTTTTTAGATAATTATTCCATAGTAATAATTAGTTTATTTCCAGATGTAGTGTGAGTGGGATGTGTCAATTAATTTAAAATCAATTTTTCTTTAATATTTAAATTTTTTATGGATCATTTTTAAAACATATATTTGAACATTAATGGTTTTTCTATTCATGATAATTGTGGGAGTTTTTTAAAGAAAACCTATTGGATATATTGATATATTCACCCTTGACTTGTGTAATTCAATGCACATGCAGTTGTGTTTTTTATTTATTAGTTTCAGGTTGGCATGTAGCATTACTCTCGATGCGTGTTAAAGGCTTGAGTAATATTTTTCCATCAAGGACGGGTCATTTTTATAGAATTGGTAAATAACCATTTTTATTGAGGGGTTATTGGCCATTTAGGCCATTCACTATTGTATTCTATTTAGTTATTTATATTTCATAAAATACTCTTAATTTTATAGATTACTATGAAATGTAAATGGGGTAATTAATTTAATTATTTATGATATAAATATGATTTATATATCCCTTCATATTAACTTTGTGGAATTTTGGTTAGTTGAAATTTTATAATCTGATGTTTTATAGAAATTATTCCCCCTTGGAATGAATTTAACCACTACCACTTATTAAAAGCCTCCCATGATATGAAGGAATGTGCCCAAGGTTTGTAGCTATCCGATTAAAGTTTGGTTAAATATGAGTTGGATCGCTATAAAAAATTAATTGTAAAAGGATATGTTCATGATAACTTGGTAGCCTTATTTGAACCAATGTTGTTGAATAAAAATTTACATATACCCATAATAAATTAGGAAATTTTATTCTCTTGAGAAGTGCTCAATTAATTAGTTTTAATCCCTTTATCAATGATTTAATTTTTCTATTTTAAGTATAAACATGAGAAACATGATCCTAAACATTTATTCTAATCAATTTTCAATAATTATTTAAATTATGTGTTGAATATTCACTAGTATAACCAACTTAAATATGATTAATTATATAATCTATGAATTTTTCCCTTAATATGATTATTTTTAAAAGAAATATCCTAAATTCTATGTCGTGAGTTGATAATAAATACATTTGAAAACATTAAGTATAATTATTAATAAAAATCATGAAATAAATCAATGGTCCACAAGTTGGATTAATTGAACCATGAATTCTTTCCAAGAATAATGATGATTCAATCCCAACTTTAAATGGTGATGGTTATATAGTTAATTTTCCTTGAGATAAAGAAACATATAAGTAATCATTAAGACTAAAATTATTTTTATCAAACAATATATGTTTATGTGTACATTAAAAAACTTCCCTCTTCATAATTGATACTTGATGACACAAATAATAATTTCATACAATAAATATATCATGGTCAATAAACTTTTGGGTTATCATATTTAATTCAATTATGCAAATAATCATATAGTAAATACTATAAGGAAACCTAAAAAGTTTCTATTTGATCAATTTTATTTATTATTAATGCTTATTACATAAAACTATTCAAAAACACCCTCACCCATAGTTTCAATATGATGTCCATTTTCATGAATATCTTTAAATATTAGTTTATTTTTTCAAGTCCTACGAGAAAAAAAGAATCATTTATTCAAACTTTTATACCAACATGTAGACATATATTTTTTTTAAGGATTTGGATTAATTGTACACTACTAATTAGGGTGATGACATTATCAATTCCCATTTCAAAATTGATATAATATTTATCATTTTTCAGTATTTTCTGAACTATAGTACTGAATAGTAGACAAGTATTATCTTGGGTGTCATCATAATTAATACCTATAGGGTTTATGAAGAAATTATAGGTGTAAAAATTCATAAAATTATTATTATGCTTCATGAATTTATCATAAAACTTTTATTCAATTTTTTTTACATTATAATTTATTTTTGAAAAAGATCAATTAATTTTGTAATCATATGATAGTTATGAAACTGGTATGCATTCACACTACATAGAAAACATTCACTTTAAACATATTTTGGTTTCTTCAGGTGTGGTTGGTTATCATTCATCAAATTCACATGATTCTCTTTCTGATTTTCATTTTAAGCATAAGCAACTTGAGAGAGTGATTTGTCTTGACCTAAAAAATTTTATTTATAACATTGTATCATCTATAACCACATTCACTTTAGGGAATGTAGTAATATAATTGGATTAAATTTCATGATTACTCATAGAGGAATGTTTTGACATGATATTATATAAGAATGTTATTATATATTTTAGTCATTATATATAATTAATTTATATCCAAAATTCAGGATAAATATTTTTCAATGATGTTGAGAAAGATAAAATTATGTTTAGAAATATTCACCAAGTAAAGTAAAAGTTACACATTAGTAAAAACATATTTTGAAGGGATAAGATAAAATTTATATCAAATAAATAAGTATAAACTAAGAATCCTATAGATTAAACACACTAAAACGCACAAAATCCCCCAAAATAATACAACAATGAGCAATAAAATGACCCCCCCACCCCCACCCCACATTACCGTACCTTTTAGAATAAGAGAAATAATGAAAAGTAATATCATAACAAGCAATAAAAGTCTAGTCAAAACAAATAATAATGGATATTATCATTTAGAAATTCAGCAATCAATTATATAAAATCAAATTTGAACAAAAAAATGATTCCATCCTTAGGCCTTTAAAATCCATAAACCATAAATAATAACATATATTTCATAATTAGTTAATTCAATTAATCTTTTGAAACTATTATACTTGAAAATATTACATCTCCGTGTTGATTCCTAAAAACCAAACCTATATAACCATACGATTCAATAGTAATATTAGCATTAACAATGACCTTAAACCATGGCTCCATGGGTTTATACCATCACAAATAGAGTATTAATGAATTCCTACCCCTACATTAATTATCAATATTCTTCCATAAATTTGAAAACATAAAATCTTGTTAAACCCATAAATCATTTGAATGAAACTTATTGTGTAAAATTTAATAATTATTCTTACACCAAATATTCCATGAAATGATATATTCAAAAAGAATCCTCATTAATTAGATGATTATTCCAATTTAAAAAAGGGTAAAATATATATGAGGTTCCCTTAAAAACACTCAAAGGAATATAATGAATTCTCATCCGAAAAGGAATTTCACTATAATAATACAAAATATCATGAAGGTTCATTTACTCAACTCTATGAAAAATTAGAAAAATATTAAAATCAATAATATACTATTGTAAAAAGTAACACCAGATGGAAGAAATTTAATAAAAATATACCCCAAAAAACATTAACCCTTGTATAAAGATTTAAACTATGAATATAATTCCAACATAACCATAAAAAATCCTCATCAAAGGAAAAATCTATGTGATATCTTGATCAAACCTGATAATTACCATATTTAGTAAAACACCAAAACCAAGAAACAAAAATAAAGGGTTATACAAGATAAAAAAAGTGTGAAGAATTTCATATTCAAAGTTAATCTATTAGTGTATTTTTAAAATTATTAATTTTAGCCCTGAAAATAGGTTTTATCACATTAATTTGAACCCTAAATTATATATTAGTTCATAAATATAACATGTATGAATGATCTCATTCCATAAAGTCACCAATTCCATTTATTAATTCCTTAATTATACCCAAATTATGATTTAAAAAAAGGGAAAAAATTTAAAATTAATCCAAAATATTGAATTCTCCAATGCCATATCAAGTTTTTTTACCATATAAATTGTTCTGTGGCTGATGTCTTTGTTTAAAATAGTGCCTTTTCATTCAATATCTCGAATCAACTAGGAATTATTTTGGTCTGAGAATACCCAAAATATAAAATCTAAAACTATGTTAATTTCCTGGTTTCATAACCAATAAATAGAGAATGTATACAAATTAAAATTCTAAATAATAGGATTTACATGATGTTTTATAATAGTATAGAATGAATTTAATAATTTAATTATAATAAAATATATCATTAATAATTTTAATAAAAAAAATATAAATCTATATACCTACAATGGCCCGAAGGCCTTCATTTTTTATTTATTTTTGATAATCCGCCTTTCAAGGGGTGAGGTAGAACCCTAACAAGGCTCGTAGGTGTAAGTATTACATGGACCATAGGCCTAAAAAGAATTCATTGCCCGTAGGCTTCAAAAATTACATATAACTTAGACTAACTACTTAGATCTGCTCCTCCCCATCATCTTTATCGTGAAATCAACTCTCCACCTTTTCATGGTTGTTCGGCTAGGCTTTCTCAGGCATGCACAAGCTTGTCCCAATAGAAGGTTTCATACCCTCTCATTCTGGAAATCCATATAGCTTCTGCTATGGTGAAAGATCCTTGCTCATCCTCCTTCTGGAGCTTGTTTCTTGTAGGTTATATGGTTTGCATCTGCACTTAATGTGGCCTGAAGGCCTTGAGGTGGCCCAAAGGCCTTACTGACTTGAAGGCCTATGTGGCTCGAAGGCCTTAAAGGACTCAGGGACCAAATTGGAAGCCCAAAGGTCTAAAAGGGGGAATATTACTAGATCCTACATTTCGAAACAGTACCTACTACAAAACTGCTACAGTACCCCCAAAAATTATCCTCCACCTGGATTTGATCCTGGGTCGCATGGATGCACTTAAGGAGTCCTCACCAATCGGGATGAGGCTCATGTTCTAAATCTATATATGAAAATTCAATTAAAAAATAATAAATAATTTGAGAAATCAATTATATATTTTCATATGTTAAACACAGAAATGGTAAACATATCTTATACATATAAATAATCCAATAAGGTAAATTGGAATCTGTCATAGAAACATTAAATGAGTTACAGGATAAAACTAGAATCACTTTTTACATATAAAATACTACAAAAAATATTTATAATACAAATACATTAGACATTGAAAAACTAAAAAAAATATTCAACAAGAGAATTACATAATCTATTTATTTTCGTAAAAAATCCATTTATAAACAAGAATAATATAGTCCTCAATATGTTCACTAAACATTAAAAAACTCAAGTCAAGTAAGATCTATATAAAATAACTAAAAGATAATAATTAATAAATAAAATATTAAATAAAAACAAAAGGTTTATGTGATTTAGTCAATTAAACAAAATGCATAGTGCATGATCATTATAGGCTTTTACTATGAAAAAGATAAGAGTATAAAAAACGTTATGACATAAACACATGCATCCGTATAAAGACAGGTACATGAAATAAAACCCAAAAAAATAACTCACTATGAACAAATAATCCTTACCAATGCCTGGTCATGCCTTTGAATATGTAGATACCAACAATCTCTGATGTACATCATTAGAGTTGACTCACTATCTATATTTATTTTCTCAATATAGGTTCATCATCATTGTCTTGGATTAATAATGATGCTCTTTCTATAGGTTTATCACCCTCTTGTAATACATCTATGTTGATCACACCACAAAATAATATACACATAGACATGAAAACATCTAGAGGTCACCATTACATATACTAGATAATCATAAAAAATAACTCGCCTGAGACATGCTTCAAGAACTATACAACAACAATCCAACTATACAAGGAATATCTAAACAACCAATAACAAACCAAAAAAAATTATCCCTATACTTTATTATCCAATAAAACTTATATCTTCAAGGTCCATATCCTCTATGTTATCTCTATCTCTCTCAAATTAATGAGATCATCAAAGGATGAATCTCTCCCCAACTGGATCTCAAGTTTCACAACTCACAAATCAAGGAGTTACTCATGAAATGATGGCATCATGGGGGTGCTTAGAGTGAGGATTATGAAGGCTAGGTGGATATATAGGATTCATCCAAAGAATATAGAAGAAATCAAAACATTAAAAAGAAATCAAAACCTATAAATAAGTAATAGGTCAGTAATGAAATATGTATGTCTAGTAATTTTACTTATGCAAGAAATTGTACTAAAATAGAACAAGTAGAAAGAGAAACCATAATATCCAATTTAATCAATAGATAAGGATCAAAATAAAATAAGAATAGGATCATCCACATAATAATAATATAAAATTATTCTAATAAATAGGCTCAGTGGACTGAGCCTTAATCAAAAGTCCAATACAAAAGCAACATTAATCTAGGATATAAATTTATAGACACATCCAATTGAATCTAGAATATAAATATTTCACAATTAAAATGATATAAAATTAAATATGAAAAATATATAAAAATAATTTAAATATAATAAATAAAATAACATAGGAATTTAATTAATAGATAATAAGCGAATTCATAATTCTCTACATTGGAAATAAATGCATGAACACAATTTAATATTAAACAAAATTTCACATATCTCCACTTTGTAATTTAATTCCATATAAATATAATGATTTTGTGCCACCTAAATAAATCTTGGAATTACCTAAATAGAAGCCTATAGGGTAAAATAGTTTTTTATCCCCTAACATGCATCAATGTTTCACATGTTTCTCACATTGAATAAAATTATAATTCTACCATTAAAAATGCCCAAAAATAAATAATTCTGATCATTTTGTTTAAATAGAACACATAGATTCACTTACCTGAGTTTTATATTGTTATATTCACGGTGAAGAAGGCATGAAATGGATAACTAGTATATATACACAAAAGAAAAACTAAATAATTACATATGTTAAACAAATCATGGTAGAAGAACACATCTTAGGAATTCACAAATAAGTAAAATCTGTTTAGGTAAAACAATATACAGATAATAGGAAAATAAATACATAGAAAGAAATCAATAATTTTAATCAGAAATAGAAAAATAATGTCTCCATATGAACCCAAAAAAATATCAATACAATTGTCACTATTAGATCTAAGTTGAAACACACTGCCTGAACACAACAAAAACAAAATGACTTTTGATGCAAGGACCATAAAATACAAAAAAAGTATAGGATTAATATTTTCACTAACCTAAAGAGATAAATTCAAAAAAACAAGTTGAAACTATATATATGTATATAGTCCCATGGTTCTAAGTATAATCTATAAATTATGAAAAAACCCAATGATCTAAGGACAGCTATCTACTGACCAAGAATTCTCATCCTAGTCTAGAATCCAAATTACATATGGGTCCTTTAATACTAATTAAATTATCCTATATGGATAAATGGTTTAATAACAATGAACTATGACTCTATTCCAAGAATTTATCCATGAAAATAAACCCATGATACCAAGTCCCAACCACACACTCATTAGAAGTCATAACTTGGAGACAACAACCCCTACAAACACAAAAAAAGGGACCAAAACTAGAGATGAAAGGTAAGATCTATAACACCCTGACTCCAGTAACTCATATCTGGTTGTTATATTACTACTTTGATACAAAATACAAGGGATAAAATTATAAAGGATTAAATAATTTAGTAGTCTTGAGAGACTACATACATATATGATTATCACATTACATCTGATAAAATTAAATACAACATAAAATTTATTGGGATAAAATTATTATTTATTCTATTAAATCCTTGAAATAATTTATAGATACCTTCTCATTATCCTAGGGAAGGTAAAACATAACAAATTTTGAGCTCATATTCTTGGTAATGTAAATTTTACAATAGAATCTATCATAGAATAAACGAATCATGAATAATATGGAAGAGATAAATGATAATCATATATTCCACATAGCTAATATAATAGAAGGGTAATATATCCCTAGATGAAATAAAAACATAAATAATTACATGGATAACAATAAATAGTTTCATAATGGTAAAATGAAAAATATAAAACACCATAAAATTACTTTTCAAGGCCTTGTGCCAAGATGTCATACACAAATAGATAAGGAGTACGCTAAATACCCAAACTAGGTTGTCTAATGAGAAATACTGATGCATCAAGGCGGTATAACAATCCTATCTCATAACTTACTAAGTCCAATTAATTCATCATATGAAAGGGTTGAATAATAATTAAATACAAAATCAAAATTAACATTCATATTAAAAACTACCATACAAAATGTAAACATTTTTCCCAGCCAGTAAATATAAAAACATGATCATAAGCCATATAAATAAATAAACAGGATGTTATAATTGGATTATATCCACAGTAAATTATAAGATTTGTCAAAGGATGTTTTCATAGTTGAAAATACTTTTAAAATATCACTTCAACATTTCTTGAGGAAAATAATGTTTTCATTTTTAAATAACATATTTAAAATCTTAAAATATAAGAAATTTAAGAAAAAAATCATTGAAAATAATGGTGGAAACTTGTAAAGTTAGATTCAATTCAATAATTTATAGTGGGAAAAGTTGTTCATGTGGTAAATGTTAAAAAAAATATTTCATTCACACCTATAGAATAAGGTTTTGTATTCAGAAAATCATAAGATGATTCATTTTAAAACCTTTTATAGAAATTTAAACAAGAGTAAAAATAAATTAAATCATATATTGGATAATATTAATAAAATTATTGAAAATATTTTTAAATTAAATATGGACATTGAAGAAAAATATTCTCGATAGAATGAAAAAGAAAATGCAGTTTTCCTTAAAGAAATTATTTTGTTATTTAGAGTGCCAAAGAAGGTAAAAAATGGAAATATTACTCAAAAACACCCACAAATAACTATAGGAGAAGAAAATAGATTTTTTTGAGATATAAATATCATATAATTACTCTAAAAGGAAACTTAAACATAAAAATCCTGAATAAGGATGAGATTTTGAAATAAACCCTTACCTCGATACAAACTTTCTTTGTAATTGGTTTTAAACTTCTATATAATAAATTCAAATTTTTTAGAATTATATAATATAACCATATATATACTTATAATATCATATATGATCCACTTATATATTCTAAAAACCCATTTATTAAAACAAGTATTAAAATGATTATTCCCAAGTGTAAACTATTTTCTTTATCAGGTAATTTTGGTTTGGTAGTATTGGTCACTACCTCTTGATCATGGTTAAATAATATATTAAATGTTAATAATGATATTAATATGATATATTTTCATTATATACATATTTATAATCATGCATTAAGTACATACATGAAAGATTAATCACATCGCTTTGTGGAGATAGTAGTCCACATGAATATACAAGAAATGTTATAATTTGTTAACAGGTGGAAGTGTAAAGAGGTAAATGATATATTATATTTATAGAACCATGATTATTTCTGAAATATCATAAATATTAATTTGTTTCACTTTTAGAACCATACAAGTAAAGTAGTGATAAAAAATTAATTACACTACTACATGGAGATGGTAGGTCCTAATTACGCATGACCGATGTTTTCATTTTCTGTATGATGTAAAAGAGAATGAAAATGGTTCTAAAATAATCATAACAAAGTCTCGGTATATTTAGGATATTGGATTGATTATTTTATGGTGGATAAAATATATTTATATAAAGTATAAGAATAAATAAATGTGAAAGATTCATTAAATATTATTACCTCTTCTTTGACAGACCTTATTTGGATTGCAACTTAAGCCTTCATGAAATGGTATTATGAAAATGTAAAAAGATAAATGATGAATGGAAGGAAAACAGGAATTTTTTTGGGTTGTTATCGGCCAATATATATTGTTCAATGTTTCTTAATAATGGATTATAGAGGGTTCCCTTTATAAGTGAGTGGAGGGACACATAAGGAATTACTCAAAAGCTTTCAATAATAGGAGGTCACTTTCATGTAAAAGTGAAAATAAATAGAAAATAATTATAATTTAAGATAATATAATGTTGAAATATCTCCAATAAAAATAATTATAACAATTTATATGTAATTATTAACCTTATCTCTTAGTTTAACCCCCCCCCCCCCTCGCAGTCAACCTCTTGTAACCATAACTGTGGTAACAAAATTTTACTATTTTTACTATTCACTATGAAAAAAAAATTAAGTTGGCCCAATTAAATTATATTAATTATTTTGATTAAAAATATTTAATACATTTTAATATATTAAACTCTTATAATTAGTATAAATTCACATTAAAATAAGTGTGTAAAATGCAACAAAAACTGTTTAAAAAATGCATTTTTAAGCATAAAACAGAATTTACATTAATTCATTACCTAGTAAAAACTATGAGATGGATATTAAAATATTTTATTCAATAAATATTATATAAATTTTATTTAAATTTTCTATCAATTTTTATATATTTAATTTAATAATATAAAAAAACACATTGCGCACATAAAAATAGTTTTCATTTGAATAGAAACATCACTTATTTTTTTAATGTTAATCACATATTTATAAGTTAAAAATTATATTTTTATATTACTAATATTAACTCATAAATATTTTTTCCGAGAAATGTTTTTTATAATCTCTAAATTTATTCTAATATCAGTATGATTTCATAAAAGTGATATTTTATGTAAAATTGGTATTTTCACTCAACCTAAAAATCTATTACTTATCAAAAATATTAAAAATTAAATCTAAGAAAATTATGACATGATGAATTAAAAAATGAAATTAATTTCATCAAATTAAAATTATAAAATTTAGTAATTTATATTTTAATAATATTCTTCAATAAATCTATGTTCATTATAATATTGTTTCTTTAAAAAGAAAAGCTCACTTGCTATAATTGAGTCCCAAGTGTCTTATTCTTCCCTGATTTAAAATTTTCATCCTTAAAATTCCCAAAATTTCAGATCATGAAAAAAATGGGTATTTATTCATCATATCTTCATCAAATTCTCACAAAAAACTATTCTTTATGATTTCTCCAAAGTACCTTTACCAGAAGAGTCATCTAACTCTTCAACACTTGTTCTCAAGTGTCTATAATATGGATAGCCTCTGCAAATTATGATAATTAAGGTTCCAATTATGCTTCCTTAGAGGTGGAAACATATTTTGGGTCTGGAATTTACTTTCTTAATAAAGATATATGGAACACATCATGAACATTAAAGGTGATATGTGACAATGCCACTGGTAATCCAAATCAATTATTATTTCCAAAATTTCAACTAGCCTAATATAACTAGGACTTAATTTCACTTTATTATTGAATCTTCTAACACCTTTCCATGGAGATAACTTTAAGAAAACATAATCTCCATATTGAAATTCTAAATCCTTTATTTGGTTATCCACATAACTTTGTTATCTACTTTGATCTATCTTAATATGATTCTAAATAGTATTCACTTTTGATGTTGTCTCCTCCACAAGATATAGACCTATAAGATTCCTCTCACAAAATTCAACCTAATAAGTTGGAGTACATAACCTCTTACTATACAACACCTCATATGGTTCCATTTGATTGCATGAATGGAAGATATTATAATATGTGAATTCCACCAAAGTTAAATATTTATCCCACATACCTAAAAAGTCAATCAAGCATGGCCTCAACATGTATTCTAAAGTATAAATAGTTTTAACACCCCCAATTTCTGGTAATTTACCCATTTATTATGTATTTTGATCTTATATAATTCTTGGGTTATGTTTAGGGATTTTTTAATGTTTGGAGGTGTATTATAATTATTTATGAAGGTTCACAATTTGAGTATAGTAATTAGAAACCAAGCAATATCTATAGAAAACCGTACAAGGTGACGTTGGGAGTCAATGGGTTGGTACAAAGTTAGTACATGGTTTTCCCAAGCCATGCACATACCAAGGGAAAATATTTTATTGGATACAGTTTGAAAATAACAGTCGGTGTAAATTTTTTCTGACCATATGATCCAACCATGAGAGGGGCTGGCCTTGAGATAGTAGCAGCACATAGTTTTTACATGGTTTTTCAAACCATGAAGTTACATGGGTGTTTTCTAGTGTCATGTTCATGATTTTCATAGGTTTTGTTAAACTTTGTGATATAACAATGCAATGGATATTAAATTCTCATAAAAATTAATATTTAATTCATATTAAGGCATTAGGACCATCATTTTCTCTTATTCTTCTAGGAACTTGATATCATATCCTCTTCTAGGCTCTCAAGGAGATTCCCTTTGATCTATAAGAATATTTTAGATGAATAAAAGTGCATTGGAGAATAAGAATTGATGATAATTACTTTTTATTCCTTGTTCTTATTAGATCTACTCTTCTCTACTCTCAAATATCAATAGATCTAATCTATTATAGATAGACATATATGCTAGGTTATGAATCTAGATGGTATACTATTAGAACTATTGATGGGAAGGTTTTGTGAGCCCATATCTATAATTTCTTAGTGTTTTTCTTTGTGTTCATCGTCCATTGAGAGGTAGTTGGATTCTCTCTAATATCTATTTATTCTAGAACTTAAAGGATTAGTTTTATTTAAAGGTTTTTCTTGGTTTCTATATGGAAATATTGTGTGGTTTATTTAAGGGGTCATTTTGGGTTTTTGTTTTGGAAATATGGGAAATGAGGTGAATTTTGTAAATCCTCTTTTATAAATTTAAAATAATGGTTTTAAAGTTTTGGATTGATTTTAATGTAATAAAAATGTTAGGTAAAAATTTTTTAGAGTAATAGTTGTTTTATATAAAATTTATTGGTATATAATTTATTATAATTGGGTTGGTGTGTGTTCAAAGTGGGAGGATTATGGTTATGAAGTACCACTATAAAAATAGGATAGTTTACTATCATTAATTACCATCGTCAATGTGTGACACCAATATTATGTGGGTGTAATGGTGTCTGTGTGTGTGTGAATAGTGTAATAGTTATACCAAATTTGGAATGGTAACAATCTTGTTAATTTTTTTTCTCACATGGATTTCACTTATAACTTTGTATAAAATATTTACTTATTATTCAATTTTTTTATAAAAAAATTGTTAACGAGTTCTTATCATAGTGTAATGTGTTGGGAAGTCCCTAGGGATTACCTATTGAGTGTAATAATCACCCCCTTCTTGGGAACCTTGGATCATTTTTCGATTTTTTTCTGAGATAGATGAAAGGGGAATGTATCATACTTATCTAGTGATGCCTCGTGATTTAGTAAGCTTGGGACTTAGACTTGGAGCTTGGATATTATTGGAGTGATGCTTGGGTTAATGACAGATCATTGTCTTTGAGTTCTGTTTTCCTTTGTAGTGTTAGTGTTATAACTTTTTATTCTATATTCTACTCTGATATTACTTTATAATTTGATTTTTATTGTATTTAATTACATAGACCACATAATTTTGTTTATATTTGACTCATATTTTTCAGGTTAGTATCATTTTAGGTAAAATCATCCATGAATGATCTTTTATTACCTTGGAACTTTTTTTCAGACTTTGGTTTCTTAGGGGCATCACCTCCACCTCTTCCCTAGCCAATGGATAAGGGATGGTATGTTACAATTTTTTTGGGTACACAAGTGTTCAAATACAATTCTAGGTGTGTTTCATCACATCTTCATGGGTTTATCCTATGAGTATTTAATATCATGCATTGACAGTGATATTTTCCACTAGGACTAAATTATTTATTTTAAATTTAATGATTTATTAAAAATGGTTAAAATAGTAAAAATTGTTGAGTTTCAAAAATAATGGTTATAATTCTTGTTGATAATTTTGATTTGGTATTTTCTAAGCCTTCGGTTTATTGTGAATAATAACTAAGTGGTGATTTGGTCTAGTTATAGAAAATAAAACCAAGTAGATTAAATAGAAACTAGTAAGAAGATTCCATGGAAAATGTCATTTCACTTGAGCCATAGGTAAACTATTAACTAATATAGAGAATAATTTAGGATTTTTAAGTCATTAATAGAGGAATTTGGAATGATAAACCATGAAAAGTGCATCACTTCACATATTTTGAGAAAAAAAATAGGAAATTCATTCAGAGCGATTCAAAACCAAAAAAGGTAAAACTGTGGATCAATAGGAAAAATCTAATCTTCTATTTCCTGGGTCTTCCAGATGAGATAATGATCGAGTTAGACATGTATATGTTAGAGGATCTTGCGTGCCAATGGTGGGATTTAGTTCACAAAGCTAATTCAACTAACAAATTACATGGGAGGGATTTGAAGAGTTGTTCAACAAACAATTATACCCCACACATTCAATATCACAAGAACAACTAATTTATCTAGCTTGAAGTAAGAGAATATATTTGTGACAAAGTATACAACTAATTTTATGAACTTAGCCTTTTTCCCTAGATGTTACTTCATGTGCATCCTTAAGGGCACACATCTTTGGGTCTGGGTTGTGACTGGAGATTCTCTCTAAGATAGTAATTCTTTGTATTACAGATTATATAGTGATGTTAAATATATAAATGACAGTGTAAATAGATATCATTGGAAATTTTGATGGAGGAAGTATTTTTATCTCTATAGAAAAAGGTGGGAACTTAAGCTTTGGGAAACGAAAGAGGGACACTAAATTCCAAGGTGTAAGAGAATATTACAATCATTCCATGACATTAGATAATTTTATTCCATGAACCAAGAGTAATAGTAGGTGTTTTTAGTGTGGTTCACTTGAGTATATCAAGTGAGATTATATGAAACCATAAAGAGCACGTCACAACTATAATCAAATGGGAAATGTTCAATGTTATTATCATGGTTTTCCAAAGTACAGTACTGGAGATGAATCTCATATTTCTCAGACATACTATACTTCTACAAGGTGATATCATTAGAATGACCCCCATACTCAAAACCAAGAAATCTAAGGTGATTCTTGGAACACCAAAACTCCTTGGGTTATGTTATTTCTCCAAGGAATCAAAAATCAAAGAATAACTAATAAGAATATTTATGGTGTTGACTACATTATTTACATAGGATAAATCTAGTCCTCTAACGTTGTAAGGTGTGGTTTTTTTGAATTTTTCCCTTATGAAAGCATTGTTTGATATGGGAATGTCTCACTCTTCGATTTCTTCCCATTTCATCAATCATACGGGGTTACATGTTCATATAATTCTTTTTATCCTGAAACTTCAAACACCTATTAGACAATGTGAGTATCAAGCTATTAAGTGTGCATCATGTTTTGTAACTATCGATGGGGATGAGTTGGTTTGGGATTTCTTTATTCCTGAGATGGACATCTAAAACAGATTTTGGGAATGTATTGATTGATGACCTTCAAGGCCCACATCAACTATTATGCCTATCATGATATTTTCACATCTTTTGAGGGAATGAAGAATCTCTTTAAAGGATAATAGGACATGAATGAAAGAATAAAGGTAAATTTGGTACTAATGTTTAGAAATATCTCTTAAAAGTTAGTGTAAATTACTCTAGAATATGCAGATACAATTGAACAAAGATATTTTCCAACCATCATTAACCAATTTCCAATTGTATTTCTTAGAAAATATTATAGTTTTCCACCTGAAAGAGAATTGGAATTTATGATTGATCTCATACTAGGGATCCTTCCTATTTCATTTTCATATTATAAGATAGTACCAAAAGAATTCATGGAGTTAAAATCTAGCTAGAATATTTTGAAAAAAGGGTCCATCCAACCTAGTATATCTCTATAAATAGAATCTAATCTTTTTATAAATAAAGTTGGATAGAACTCTTAGAATTTTTATGGATTATCATAATCTCAAATAGGTTATGATAAAGAATAGATATCCTATTCCCAAAATTGATAATCTTGTATACCAATTAAGGGGAACCACATAGTTCTATAAGATTGACTTATGATCAGGGTATCATCAACTTCATGTTTAGAAGGATGATATTTTGAAAACAGATTTTTGGATTCATTATTTTCACTATGAATACAAGGTTTTTCCATTTTTTCATAATGAATACACCAACAGTGTTTATTAAATTTATGAATTAGATCTTTCAAAGGTGTCTTGACTCTTCTTTAGTGGTGTTCATAAATAATATTTTTGTGTATTCTAGGAAAAATGATGATCATAAAAACACTTGGTTGTAGTGTTAGGTATCTTAAGGGAACATTGCCTTTATGTTAATCTTTAAAAGTGTTATTTTTGGATATAAGAGGTATGTTTTCTTAGCCACATAATATCTTATATAAGAGTTTCAATAGATCCTAAAAATATTGAAGCTATTATCTCTTGGAAACCATCAAAAAATGTATTTGAGATGCATAGTTTTCTCAGTATTATAGGATATTGTTGATGCTTTGTTTTTAATTTTTCATGACTTTATTCCCTGATGATAGCTTTAAAAATGAAGGATTTTCCTTACCAATGGAACGATGAGTTCCAAAAATCCTTCCATTAGCTTAAATTTTGGATTACCTCATCACCTATACTTACAATTTTAGAAACATGAAAAGGTTATATGGTTTATTTTTATTCCGATGGTTCTAGGTTAGGATGCATTCTCATGTAGGGAGAGAATGTTTTAGCTTGTGGCTAATTATAGTTACAGGGTTCATGAGAAAAACAACCCAATACAAGATGTGGTGGTATTTTTTGTAGTCCATTATTTAAAAACATGGTGTCGTTATATTTTTCGTGATAAATTTATGGTTTTTATAGATCGTAAGATCTTGAAACACATTTTCTCAAAATGATTTTTAAACCTAAGGTAATGAATATTGATGGAATATCATCAAATTTTTTACTTCAACTTAATGGATACACAAGGAAAATATAATTTTGTGGCTACTGAACTAAGTATTAAGGCTTATAATCAATTGAATAAAGGGGCTTCAGATAAATGGTAGATAATGTTGGTCATAACTAACATGCATATAGACTTTTCTAAAAAAGCTAATGTTGTAATTTTATTTTTAGTTTATTTTCTTATTGATTTGGTTGAGGGGGTTAAAGATGCCCAGAAATTTGATCTAGAATATCTAACCATGAGGTCAAAACTCAATGGTCAGGAGACCATTAAGGTATGGACACAATATGGGGGATTTGTGCTACATTTTAGAGATCAGATTGTGCTTAATCCAACTTATCAGGAATAACTCCTTTCTACCTACCAACATTTGAGATGGGTTATTCATACTAGAATTTATAAAATGTATAAGGAATATAGAGTATAATTTAAATGGGTTTGAATGAGGAGTAAAGTGGAAGAATATGTCTTGATATTTTTAACATATCTATAGGTCAAGGAAGAGGACCAACGACCAGCTGGTATTTTTCATTATTTACTTATCCCCATGTGTAAATGGTATCGAATAGTTATATATTTTTTTCATAGGTCTACCAAGAATAGTTCAGAAACAAGATTCCATACGGGTGATTATAGATCATCTAATTAAGTTGTATCACTACAATCCTATTCATGAATCCAATTTAGTGGAAGAATTTTTAAAATTATATATCCAGGAAATTATAAAGTTTCATGGTGTACCAATTTTTATTCTATATAACTAGAACCCCAGGTTCACGTCTATTTTTTGGAATTCCTTACAATAATCCCCTAGGACCTAATTAACTATGATCATATATTATCAAGATAAAATTAATGAATAATCAAAATGGAAATTAAAAATGTTGTAATATATTATTAGGGATTATATAAAGGGTGTTGGAGGATCATGGTAGGAACATATACCATTAGTGGAGTTCTTATACAATAACAGTAATCAAGACTCAATACATATATATTTTTTCAAGGGCTTATATTGTCTTCCTTTTTGTTCTCTAATTTTTTAGGTGGAAACAGGTTAGGATTCACTTATCAGACCTTGAATTATGCATGAGACAACAGAAAAAGATTTATATGACTAGAAAGAGGATGGTGATGGCTCATAGTCATCAGAAATTTTATGTGGATCATCGTCATCGATCATTATAATTTAAATAAATGGATCATGTTTTATTGAAAATATATCTAAGGAGATCGAATCATCATTTGTGTAAGTGAGTAAATTCATCTCCTCAATACATAATCCCTTTTGAGATAATGGAATGATTTGGGGATAATACATATTGTTTGGCTTGAATTTCAAGGTTCAGTTCTGCGCATAATTTGTTTCATGTATCCCAATTTAATAAATAATATCCTAACCCATACCATGTTATTTAATGGGACCATGTTGATCTTGAGTACAATTCTACATTGATTCATGTGCTGATATGAATTATGGATAGGAAAGAGAAGATATTGAGTGGTAAAATAACCAGTTTGGTATGGGTTTTATGGAAACATGGTCATATTCGAAAAGATACATGGGAACATGAGAAGGATATGTTAGAATAGTGGTCAGAGATCTTCTAAACCAATATAAATCTCCCAGTTTCTAAGGATGGAAAGATAAATGGTTAGGGGGAATATAACACCTCTAGTTCAAGTTAATTTTCCCTTTTATTATGTATTTTGATCTTATATAGTACTTGGGTTAAGTTTTGGGAGGTTATGGATAGTTTGTAAGTGTTTTGGAAGTATTTATGAAGGTGAATGAATTTAGAATGATTAGTAGAAACCATACACTATCTATAAGAAACTGTGCAAGATGATTTTGGGATTCACTACGTAGGAACATGGTTAGAGTATAGTTTTTAGAAACCATTTTCATACTCAGGGAAAACATGTGATTGGATATTGTTGGAAAAGAACTATTAGTGTGTGTTTTGTTAGACCATGTGATCCAACCGTGATGTGGTAGCCTTAAGATAGTAGCACTATAGAGTTGGCTCAGGGTTTTCTAAACCATGTGGCACTAACCATGAAAATACCAGAGTAATGTCCAATATCATGTGCATGGTTAGCACAAAGTTTGTTAAAACATAAGTCAAAATTGTGTAACAGATACTAATTGATCCAAAAATTGTGATTTAATTAATATTAAGGCCTCATAACCCACATTTTTTCTCCTATTATTCTAGTTTAATGAAATATTATTTTCTCCTATTCTCCTAAGTTATTCCCTTTGATCTAGAAGTAACGTTTTGTTGAATTAAACTATGTTGGAGATCCAAAATCATTAGTAAGTCCTTTTTCTTCCTCTTCCGTCTTAGTTGTACTCTTATCCTCTCTCTTAGGTCTATATTTATAATCTATTATAGATAGATATATGTTCTAGGATGTAAATATTAATGGGATCTTCATGGATCTATTTAAGGGAAGGTGTTTTGATCCTAGA
Source organism: Viscum album (assembly GCA_963277665.1). Classification (NCBI taxonomy): domain Eukaryota; kingdom Viridiplantae; phylum Streptophyta; class Magnoliopsida; order Santalales; family Viscaceae; genus Viscum; species Viscum album. The sequence continues at coordinate 1,823,831,485 of OY728150.1, read as the reverse complement.
TTTGGAAGTTCTTAGTGTCTTTCTTCGTGTTCGCTGTCCATTGATAGGTAAGTATCTTATCTCTCATCTCCACTAATTCTATAACATGAAGGTTTGATTTTATTTAAAGTTTTTTCTTATTTTTTCTATGAAACACTATGTGATTTATGTAAGAGAACCATTTTTGGTTTGTGTTTAGGAAATATGGGAAATCATATGAATTTTGGAAAGCTTTTTTTTATAATTTTAAAATGATGGTTTTGAAGTTATGGAGTGTTTTTTATGTAAGAAAACATGGTTGATGAAACATTTTAAAAGGAAGGGTTGTTTTATGTAAAATAAAATGTTATGTCATATGTCTTAATTTGGTTGGCATGTGTTCAAAGTGGGTTAAATTATAAATTTTAAGTACATCCACATAAGGGAAACAGAGTATGGTCAAAAAGTACCACTGTCAATGTGTGAAATCAAGCATATGTGTGTGTGGGTGGGTCTGTGTGTATGTGTGAAAACAGTAATTGTTATAACAAATGTGGAATGCTAATGATATTTTTTATAGTTTTTATCTCATGGATTTCACTTATAACTCTGTAAAAAAATTAACCTTTTTTAAATTATTTTATATGAAATTTGATAATTGTTACTTGTCTTACTGGTTTGTGTTGGGTAGTATCTAGGGATTTCCTACTCAGTGTTATGCTCACCCACTAGTTGGGAACCTTATTTCATTTTTAAATGTGGATTATTTATAAATAGTAAGGGGAAAGGTATCATACTTATCTAGTGATGGTTTACAATGTAGTAGGATGGGGAAATATACTTAGAGATTAGATATTGTAGGGGTGATTATTATGTGAATTCCATATTAGTGTCTTTGAGTTGTAATTTCCTATGTAGTGTTAGTGTTATACATTTTTATTCCATAAAATAATCTAATATTAATTTATAATTTTATTTTTATTATATTATATTACTTTCATTATATATTATTGTTTCTATTGTCTCATTTTTCATGGATTGGTCTCATATTAAGTAAAATAATATGTTGAAGATCTGGTATTTCCTTGGTACTTGATTTCAACCTTTGGTGTATTGGGGAATTCATCAAAGGTCAATAGCACCTCAATCTCTTCCCAAACCAATGGGTGAGGGGTAGGATGTTACAATTTTCCTTTTAGATTACCCATCAATTTGAGTATGATAAGTGGTTCCCAAATATAGCTCAGTTTCAATATCCTTTTGGAGTCTCTTTTAAATTTTTTATGTAAATCGTTGATCATGATCAGATACAATTGAAATAGGTACACCATTAAGTCACAAAACTTCATTAATATAAATTTGAGTCAGTTTCTTCAGAGATATATCTTCCCTTATATAGAGAAAATGTGTCGACTTAGTAATGTAGTCAAAATTAATCCATATGGAATCATTATTTCTAGAAGTATTTAGTAATCCTAGGAAAAATTCAATAGCAATATCTTCCCATTTCAACAAATGAATTGGTAAAGGTTTTATAACTCCATTAGGATGTTGTATCATAGCCTTTACTTGTTGAAAAACCAAGTATCTTCATACATAATCTGTAATTTTCCATTTCATATTATCAAACCAAAAATGTTCTTTCAAATCCCAATACAATTTCGTTCTACAAGGGTGTATAAGGAAATTTGATCTATGATATTCAACTAAGAATTATTTTTTTCATCTTAGGAATCAATGGTACATAGAGCCTATTTCTAAATTTCAAAATAATATCTTCATAAATGATGTCTACAAACTTCCCATCATTCAAGGATTTGATATTATATTGAATATTCTTATCATCAAGTTGAGAAATTTTTATTTTCTCTAATAAGGATACTTTGGAAACCATTTAGAATATATGTGATAGTTTCCCTTCCTTAACGATTCCCACATAAAAATTTACCAAATCCATGAATATTGGATCTTTGTTGATCCACATTTTAGTCACGAATCCATATTTTTCCCTACAGAATGCATCTTACACTTTATTTTTTTTCCTAGGGTGGTAGTGTATTGAGAAGTCATAATCGATGAGTTGTTTTAACTATCACCTTTTCCTCATGATGATATCTTTCTATGAGAATATGTAATTAAAATAATTGTCTGTATATATTTCACATATTTTAACATAAAGGTAATTCCAATATATCTTCAATGAAAATATTACAGAAACTAACTCAAGATCCTGAGTTGGATAATTGTGTTCATTAATCTTAAATTTCCTTGATTCATAGGCAACAAATCTATCGTCCTATATAAGAAAACATCAAAGTCCCTTATTTGATGCATCACTAAATATCCCAAATATATACCTTCCTGGTGGAAAATTCGGTATTAGTGTATTGGAAAATATCCTCTTTGATTCTTAAAAACATTCCTTATAATATTCTCACCATATAAACTTAACCCCTTAACATGTCAACTTGGTTAACAGGTTAGCTAATTGAGAAAATTTTTAAATAAATCATAAATAGTAACTTGTTAATCCAAGATAACTACATACCTTAGTTATATTTTTTGGTTTCATCCATTCCATCACAAAATTTTTCTTTGAAGGCTCAAATGATATCCCATCCTTGGAGATAATATGATAAGAAAAAAACTTCTTGAATCTACACTTTACATATTCTAAATTTTCCATATAACCCATTTTCTCTAAGAGTCTTAAGAATTATTTTCAAATTAGTCTTATTCTCAACATACCATTTAGATTATATAAATATAACATCAATAAATGTCATAATTAAATTATTTATATAATCTTTGAATACTATATTCATCATATCCATAAAAATAGAGGGTATATTAATTAATATAGTGGGAATTGATTTTTATTTATAATGTCCACACATCATTCAAAATGACATCTTTAGAATATCTTCCTTCTTTAATTGTAGTTAATGATACCTAGAATTAAGATAAATCATTAAAAAATAATGATCTCATTTAAGTTGATCAAATAAGTCATCAATATGTGGTAGTGGATACTTGTTATTAATAGTAATGGAACTAATGTCCCTATAATCAATTTGAAAACTCATTAACCCATCTTTATTCCTAGAAAAAAGAACATGGTCTCCCCATTGTGAAACACTAGGGAAAATAAATCCATTTTCAAAAACTCCTACAGTTGTTTCTTCGATTACACTAATTCCACTATGCCCATTATGTTAGGATTCTTAGATATTGGGTTTTCATCAGGGATAAGATTAACGGAAAACACAACTTCACGCTCAAGTGGTTTTCCAAGTAGTTCTTTAAGAAACACTTCATTATATTCCAAAAAAAAAAGTTGCATCCTCTATTATAATTATACCTTTACCATTAATAGGTTTTTTTACTCTTTTTCTTTAAGAGTTTCATTTAGGAGAGTTGTTATGTGTAGATTCAAACATGTTCAGATGATGTAGCTTCCCCTATGAAGATAATAGATTCCATATCTATATAATATTTCATAATATCCTTCTCTTAGTGATGAATTTTTTCATTATAATTTAAAAAAATCATATTATTATACCAAATTCAACCATATGTATAATAATAAATCTTAAAAAAATGGTATTTTTATATGTCATAGCGAGGACTGGTTGATATATCCTTTTTCAGAAATATTTCCACGAGCAGTCTTGATTGAAAAATCCCTTCTTAATGTTATAGGGAAATATCTAATTTTCTTTAAAAACATGGAGGATATAAAAAGGAGAGAATATCTATATTTAAAAAAAATTGTCTAAATTTTAGGCTATGATCAACATATATGACACTACATCTTTTGTAACTTCAACCCCAACTATAGTGATTTCATAAGCTCGACCTTGCTACCTTTTCCTTTTTTAGGAAAATTCCCCTAACACTTGGGAAATTCATTCGATTAGTAACCCATATCCTTAAATTTGAATCATTTAAAATTTTCAAATTCTTTCTTTCCCTTGTAATCATAATCCAGATTGCCTTTCTCTCTAAACTTCAAAAAAACTCCCATTCCCATCAAGCATATTCCATGGTGTATCTTTTTAAATTTAATATAAGTGGGGAATTACAAACATCCTATATATCCTTTTGTTGTATTTTCTTTTCCAGAGTTCTCATCCACCTTCTTATTTTATTTATTTCTCTAAAAAACATATGACTTACATAATTATTTATTTTTTTTGAAATATCATGGTATTGTATCCTCATATACTAAGAATTTCAGATAGAAAATACCCTTTGAAGGAAAAGTTGTATCCAATCAAATAAATAATCAATATTACTCCTTGTGTTATGTACTTAACCAACTACAAAAATTTATAACCTTGTAATGTTATCTTCATATTTAGTAAAATTTTCTCAACTATTTTATCATGACCCAAAAAAATCTAGGGCTCAATATACAATGACCCCAATCCCACCTCTACAGAGCCATATAGATGAAAAAATACAGAGGGGTGAAAGTAAAAGAAGCAGAAAGCTAAGGGAATAACAAATACTTCCAAACCTCTAGATAGTTTAAGAGTATTATATTGTATACTAAAAAGTAAAGTGGAAAAATATACACCCAGCCAAAAATAAGTCCAAATATGAAAAAAAAACTAGAAAATTAAATTACTAAGAGAGACAAACTCTTGATCTCCAAGATGAAATAACTGTATGTAGTCAAAATTATTAGGTATCCCTAAGCTCCTCTAAATTCATCATCATCCTATTATTCATATTCACAATACACAACATGTATGAGAAAATCCCATTTAGGGGTGAGTATATACATACCCAGTAGGACTCCCCAAAAGATGAAGGGGGTAGTAATAGATACGATAGAAATAGAAAGATAATAAATAGAACACTAGATACAAGATAAAGTGAAAGAGAACAATTGAACCCAAAAAAGAGAGATTATCCTCATACAAATACAAGGGACTCAATACATTGTGTAGATAAACTACATGTTGAGTCCTTTCCACCTATATTAGGAGAGTATACTCATCCAATCATGAGAAGCTAAACACAAAAATCATGTGGCATACCTCGTGCATCTTCATAGTCCCTGAAAGGAGAGTAAAAAAATCCAAAGTTATGGATCCAAACATATATATATATATATACTAAATCAAAATAATCCAAAATGAAATAGTAAGGGTATCTCCATCTCATATCTCGTCCTAGGAATAAGAGTTTGCAACAGATCCAAAATTACATCAATGATTCAGGGAACCTAACGTGTCAGCCCATAAGTAACCATCCAAGTTAATCCATGCCTCATCACTCTATAGTATAGTTTAGGGACCAAATTCTCTAGGTAAAGGACCCATTCCATGGAACAACAAGAGGGTTCCACTCGGATAGTTGATGGAGGATCCATTCCCTACCTAGTAGGAGAGTTACACTCTTGTGGTAGAGGATTCGTTCTCATCCTAGCTGGAAAGATCCACTATAGAAGTAATATATGACCCATTACCAGATCAACTGGAGGGTTCCATTAGGTAAGTCTACAGAGGACCCATGCCCTATGCTGATAGGAGGGTTCCACTCTAGTCATCGAGGACACATTCCCATCTCAACTGGAGGGTTCCACTCCAGAAGTCTGTAGAGGACCCATGCCTTGTGCTGATAGGAGTGTTCCACTATAGGAGTCAGTAGAGGAACCATGGCCAGCTCTTCTAGAGGGTTCTAATCTAAAATTAATTAAGGACCCAGGCCTCGCCCAGTTAGAGGATTCCACTCAGGAATCCACTACTGATCCTACTTGATCACTACCAACATCGAGTGTTTCCTAACCAAGAATTGTGCCATGAAATTTCCATATAGTATCAAAAAATCCACAACTGATAGAACCATCACATTCTACATGGAAAAACACTTAGGATAGGCTACTTGCATGCCAATATATGCATCCAAATGAAGGAGATATGGAACCTTGAATTTTCCTAAAAAGAAACCAATTATTGCATGACATGTGAGGGGACCCACATGGTGTGCGATCCTAATCCATCTCCTAGTCATATCTTGGAAAACACAAGGCTCCCAATCCATATATATAAGTACACACAATGCAGGTGGACTACATGACTTGTCCAAACTACCCGGGACCAGGTTTTGTCCTTATGTTTGTGTCTGTGTACTTGATCTCATGTCTGTGTACTTTGGTACATGATTGTGTTCTTGGCTATGTGCTAACACACGAGTCCCACCCATGTGATCCATCACATGGATCATCCATACAGGTATGAGGTACATAATTTTTATGAGGGATACATGATTTTCCACCTTTATAATCCTATGAAACCCTAGCCATCATATCCAAGGCACTGCAAGTCGTGTATTCATATGATTACACAGCATGTATTCAGGTTTTCACATAATCTTAAATCCAATTTTTTCACCTATTCAGGCCATTCCAATATATATATTTCCTCATTTCCATCCAAGATTGATGTATCTAGGCTTTATTCATCATTTTCATCCATATGGTGGCCGAAAATCCAATCTAGTCAACCCATGGGATTTCTATCATGATTTTTGTGCATCTCCACTAATTTTGTCACCATATATTTTATCTCTAATCATATAAACATAAATTCATGAACCAAAAACATTCTTGATTTATTCACGGTTCACTGATATATCACTCACTCATGAATTCACTATAATTTTAGGGGTCCGATCGGGCTCGGTACCACCCTGCAACGTCAAACCATGACTGTGGGGTCCAACCTATGAAGAACGAAAAGAAATTGAGAGGTAAATACATAATAGAAAAGGTTTAAGGATAATTGAAAAGATTTATTGTCCAATGATCAAGAAGGGGGATGATGAGAGATATAAAACAATTGAAATAATCCAATTTAGTCGATACATGGGTGCATGCCAAGGCTTCATTTGACACAATCCAAGAAAGGAATTGATATGCTAAATAAATTTAGTCAAAAGGGGTGTAAACCAAAAATTTAATATTTATACCTAGATATCAGATCATTAATCATCAAATAAAATGTTTTCAAATGATTGAAGGGTGACATTTCATTCATTGCGCTCTAATCTTCTCCAATCTGGAGTTTTATCATCATTGAATTTCCATTTCCAATGGAAGGAAGAAGGAGAATCTCTCAGTGGATCCTAGGATTATGAGGATAACCCTGGGAGTATCTCCATGATATTATTCTTAGAAGATTTCATTTTAGGTTAAACAAATTAATTAAATTTACTTATTTATCTCTCCACTAAATCTACCACCAATATTTGATATGTTTGAACTCCCCATGCCGACCTATTTTAAGTCATGCCATGGAAAAAACCGTATTCAGGACTCAACCGTGTTCTCAATTTTTTTATTTGATCTTCCATTTAAGATTTATCCTGTTTTATTTAAGAAACCCTACATGTGTAATATAAAATATGTTTATTTTTTTATAAAATCAATTACGGGAACACCGGGCCTCATAATTACATGTCATCTCAACGCCTAGATATAGAAATATATATAAATATTTCAAAGTTTTAAAAGGAAAAAACCAGGTCACTACATCATTATATACTTCAAAGCTTTCATCCCTAAAAAGAAAAACTAACCAAAAAACTTGGGATACTAAGCCCTAACTTGGCTCTCCCACACCTTGGAGCTCTCCTACACATTCGAATGTGGCCACAACTGTGAACCAAGAGAATTTTTTTTCCGTGTAGGGTCCTCTCCTATCAATCCTTGATCATTGTTGGGTGATCCACAAAAATGAATCCATCCTTGATATTCATCTCTCCCTATTCGATGATATTCATGGGTTCAAGCACGTATCCCCTTAGTTTTGACACATGGAAGATTCCATGCACTCGCTCCAGCTATGGGGGTAGGGAGATGTGGTAAGGAACCTCTCTAGACCTATGCATGATCTTGAATAGCTCAATGAACCTCACGGATTAATTTCATCCCCATCAGAACCTCCACAATCCTCATAGTGGGGATCCACTTAGGAAAACATAGTCTCCATATTCAAAATCCAAGGGACTATAATGAAAATCTGTGTAAGATTTATGCCTGCTCTGGTCCATCCTCTTCCACTCACGAATGACCTGGACCCTGTCTGTCATCACCTGTAATATTTATGGGCCCACAAGAGATGTCTCACTAATCTATTTCTAGCACAAGGGTGACCTGAAATGTCTCCCATATAGGGACTCAGAAGGTTCCATGTCTATGGTAGAGTTGTAACTATTATTTTATAAAAAATCTACCAAGGTAAAGTGATCCTCCCAACTCCAGTCGAAGTCTAACACATAACCCCTCATCATATCCTCTAACACCTAGATTGTGCCCTCGGTCTACCCATTATTCTGGGGGTGAAAGGTTTTACTCATCCTAATTTGGGTCTTGAATGCCTCCTGAAGGCCTCTCCATAATCATGACATAAAATTCACATCATGATCGAAGAAAATCATTAAGGGAACCCCATGAAAGTAAACGATATCCCATACGTACAGCTTCCTAAAACTCTCTACCAAACTCTACTCTATGATACCAAGGAAGTGTGTCAACTTCATGAGTTGGTTAATTATCACCCAAATAGCATCATGGACCTTCTATCTGTGTTGAATCCTTGTTAATAAGTTCATGGATATGTCATCCCACTTCCACTATGAGATCTCAAGGGGTTGCAACAAACCTACTAAAAATTTGTTCTTAGTCTTCTCCTGCTGACAAGTGAGGCACCGAGAGATGAACACAACTATGATCTGTCTCATTCCAGACCACTAAAACTTCTGTTTAAGGTATCTTTACATATTCCCAACATCGGTATGTACACTTAGGGAATAATTTTGGACATTTCACATCACCTCCTCCCGTATCATGACTAGAACCACCATCTGTTCTTAGAAAAATATGATTTGATTCCCTCCTTCTAAATATCCATATATTGATTCCCCCATGGATATCTAGTAAATTAAGATATCACAATTGATGTCTCCCAACTAGGACTCACTCACACACTCAAGAAGTAGAGTCAACACAAAAAACTGTAGAAAATTTGTACCATCCAACTCCACCAAGGTCAGCAGCAAAGAACCAAATTGCTCAGAAGCCTACTACACCAAGAAAGATTAATACTTCCTTTTAGGGGAATCTTATACTATGTTTACCTTCCCTGGAGTATGTACTATCTCTAACTCATATTCCTACTAGAACTCCAACCATCACTATTTTCTAGGTTCAATTCTCTCTACATGAAGATGTACTTACAACTCTGGTGGTCTGAGTAGACCATAAAGTACTCCCCAAAATGTAGTTCCTCTACATCCTCAATGAAAATACTAACACTTCTAGATCTATGTCATGATTTGTAAAGTTATACTCATGGGATCTCAACTTCCTCAACCCATATGAGATAACTTCCAACCGCTGCATCAACATGCAGTAAAGCCCAACTCCTGAGGCATCACAATACACCATGTACTCCATGTCCTCCTCTGGTAGTATCAACATAGGAACACTCATAAACCTCATCCTAAACTCCTCAAAGGATCTGGGTAACTACTCATACTAGGTAAACGGTTTCCCTTTCTGTGTTAACATAGTCAAAGGGGATATGATTTTGGAGGAGTCTTCCACAAACCTTCTGTAGTACTCTACCAAGATAAAAAATATCCACACCTCTATGCACTCTTATATAGCTCCTAATAAAGAAATGTATCTATTTTTTTGTCCATGGATAAAATATGTTTAGAAATTTCATACCCCAGAAAGTAAACCTCAAGAATCTAGAACAAAAACTTTAAGAGCTTTCCATAAATCCAGTGCTATCGAATGGAATATAGAACTATCCTCAAGTAATCTACATGATCCTCTTCTAATATAGAGTACATGATTATTTCATAAATGAATAAGACCACAAACTGGTCCATGTATGGATAGAAAACCTGATTCATCAAATCCATATACACGGTGGGGGAATTTTTCACACCAAAGGTCATCACTAGGAACTCATAGTGTCTATAGTGACATCACAATACCATATTCTGCATATCATATTTATGAACTCTAAAATGGTGGTATCCAGATTTATGATCTATCGTCTAGAACCATATCATTCCTCACAATGGGTTAAAAAAGTTTTTAATCCTTATAAAAGATTACTTGTTATTTATCATGGTCAGGTTCAAGTGATTATAATACATGCAAATCAATAATCTCCCATCTTCCTTTTTCAAGAAAAATACTATATCTTCCCAGGAGGACACATTGGATCTGATGAAACCCTTCTCTTGAAGTCCCTACAATAGTAATAATAGCTTCTGAAACTCATTAGAGTCCATCTGATGTTATGCCGAAGATATCAGACTACTTTTTGGGATGTAATTCAATGAAAAACAACATCACCTACCTTAGAGGATTTTTGGAATATCCTCAAGGAATAAATCTATGTAATCCTCCAAAACTAGAGGAATCCAGAAACCTGAAGATCATAATACACAAGGGTTATACTTTCTAACTGATGGATGATGGACTCAAACGTCCTACTCATAGAACCTAGTTATCCTTCCATGAGATCTCTCTTTCCCATAAATTTGAATCTCATCCCATCGGTGAATTTAAATATGAATTGTCTGTGGTGACAATAAATCTGGACTCAAACCATGGGCAACCAGTCCATACACAAGATGATTTCATTGGGTTCCATCATTGCGGAAAAAAGATCCCATGAAAACCTCTCTCTACCAAGAGATGTCTCACACTATTGGTAGATAAAAGATATAGAAGAAGCATTCCCTATAGGAATATCAAGAAAAATCTATTGGGATAGTGCTTCAAATGGGAGATCCATCTCTCACACCAGGATTATAGAGATAAAGGAATGACTAGAACCTGTTCCTACTAGTACTTATGTAATATTATAATAACATAGATCATATCTCAAATCATCTTGTACGTTCCGGGGTCATAACCCTCCAAATCCTGTGGTTGTCCACATCCCCAGCTGCCAACTCCTTGAGCTAGATGTTGGCCACCCTGTGGTGGTGGTGGAAGGATCTCATAGAATCTTCCACCACCTATAGCTATTCCTACTCCTCTACTAGATCTTCATCCCTTGGGACCACCCTGACATATCCTGCGATATCTCTAATAATGGTTTTACCTCTATCGTGGTGGTTCGTTAGCTACCTATGTGTGCTCATCAGCACATCTAGTTAGGAATTCTAGCACTATGTCACCCTTACCATCACAAGAATAGCATCAAACCTCTATAGGATTCATTAGTTCAAAACTTTGTCCCTATACTAAACAGTTAAATGCCTAAGTCTGGTAGTGAAAGGATCTCTTGCACTGAGATCCTACCAACTGGTGCCTATTAGTTGCTACATAAGACTCAACTATGTGATTCTCACTTCCATCTCCAACTTTCAGGTGTCCTTATGATATAAATATCTCTATGACTAGTTCATAATCCAACATTCTCTCATAGGTGGTGATTAAAATGGGCACTATACTAGCATGGATCTCTCTATGGATTCCATGCTCATACTTTTGTGCTTGGAAGTATCCATCAGGGATTATGTTGACAGAGTACTGGGTAAGGTCTGTGAACCTTACTACGTACTCATACACCATCATCCCTCCCTACTACAGATCTCGAAGCTCCTAAATCATTAATGAGTGAAAATATGAGGGGTAGTACTCCTCACAAAATAGTTTCCAGAAGTTGGTCTAGAAGAGTGTCGACTCATCATGCATCTAGGTAAAAAGAATTCATCAGTACCCAGCTACTCCATCGAAAAGGATAGCTACTAGAGTGACCACCTAATCCATAAATGTATGGACGATCCTAAAGAAATGGACCATTGAATCTAGTCAATCCTCTACTTCCAGATGATCTGGATCACCGTAGAACCACAGCGGCCTCTGGTGATGGAACTCATGGAGCGCACTAAGCTTGCATGCATCCTTAGCCTGATCTGCTAGAATGGTCTAATTGTTGACATATGGAGGTATTGTTACCTTACCACCTGGGGAAATAATCTCATGGGATGGACCCTAAACTGAGGCCTCATCACTCATTAGATCATTGTCACGATCCGTAACTAATAACCTGTATTGCTGTCGTTGTGAAGGCATTCTGAAATTTTAATCAAGACATACCACGGTGAGATGAGTATATATATATAGGGATGTGACTCTATAACAATAGTAAAATACTAAATCCTATATGATTCATGTACCATTGATCCATGTAACAAATGTGTCGGCTTGTTGAGTCGACAAGAAGGTAGTCAAGGTCCTGGTGGGTGGATATTTCAGCCACCTGTAACATCCCGGGATTACCTAGCCTGAGAGTCACACTCGATACACACTAACACTATTTCCCAAATCCCAACCAAATAATTTTAAGGGGACTAATCCAAACACCATCCCAATAATCAAAACACCTCTAATACCAATTTTTCATGACCCAACCTAAGCTGGGGATCAAGCTGTAACTACCCCAAGACCGCCTCTAAAGGACAGGGGATGGAGAACAACATCAAAGGAATATATAAAATGAATAAGACTTTTCATAAGTACTTATACACACATACACATCCATATCTATGAAAAATTGAAGAGGGAGTAAATGTAAAATAAGTTGAAAGCTAAGGGAACCACCAGGAATGAAAAACCTCTAGACAGTACAAGAGTAAAGTGGTGTATATTGAAAAGTAAAGGTGGAAAATACATGCCCAACTAGAAATATATCCCAACCTGAAAAAACTGGAAAATTAAACTACTGAGAGATCCCATCTCCTGATCTCTAATATGTGACCACTATACATGGCCCAAAGTACAAGGTATACCTAAGATCTTATTAAGTCACTGCTAACCTATCTGTTTTCCGTATAAGACATTACAAGTGTAGGAAAATCACAGGTAGGTTTGATTATATACATACCCAGTAGGATACCCTAGAATCTTAAGTGGGTTGTAAGATATACAATGGGAATAGAAATACATTAGATAGAACATATAATGTAAGATATAGTTAAAGAGAACATATCAGCCCAAACCAAGAGTAAGTAATCTCATCCAAACACAAGGGGATAAACACGGTGTGTAGATGAACTACACAGAGCCTTTTCCACCTATATTAGGAGAGTATACTCATACAAATGTGATAACATAAACAAGGAAAGCACGTGGCATACCTTGTTCATCTTTGTAACCGATTGAAGGAGAGTAAGAAAATACAAAGAATAGAGATGTATATATATATATATATATATATATATCTGTGTGTGTGTGTGTGCTCATTCAAAATAATCCAAAATGATACATTAAGGGGATCTCCATATCACAACTCATCCTAATAATAATAGATTCCAACAGTTCCAAAATTCAATAAATAATGCCCAGTATTTCACATTCCTACCTAGATGTAACTATCCATGTCAATACATTCCTCGTCACTATGCCACACAATTGAGGGTCTATAGACTCTAGGTAGAAGACTCATTCCCTATAATAATATGAGGTTTCCACTCTGATAGTCTATGGAGGACCCATTCCCTTCCCAATAAGAGGGTTCCACTCTGGTGGAAGAGGACCCATGCCTAGTATAGTTAGAGGGTTAAACTCTAGAAGTTGTCGAGGGCCCATGCCTAACTTGAATAGAGGGTTCCACTCAAGATTCCATCGAGGACCCACTCCAAATTCGACTGAAGGTTCCCACTTGGGTATTCTATAGAGGCCCCATTCCCTATGATGATAGGAGGTTTCCACTCTAGTCGTTGAGGAACCATGCCTAGCTCAACTAGAGGGTTTCACTCGAGAAGTCTATATAGGACCCATGCCCTATGCTGATAGGAGGATTCTACTCTACAAGTTGGTATAGGACTCATGCCTAGATCGACAAGAGGGATCCACTCTAAAAGTTATTAAGGAACCATGTCATGCCCAACTAGATAGTTCCACTCAGGAAGCCACTGGTGATTCGGTGTGATCACTACCTCCATCGAGTGTCACCTAACCAAGAATCATACTCAAAAAATTTCACATCATATCTTGAAATCCAAAACCAAGGGAATAATCATGTTCTATGTGTAAAAACACTTATGATGGTCTACTAATAGGAAAAAATATAAGTCTAAACAAAGGAGATATAGAACCTTTAAGTTTCCTAAGAAGGAACCAAGTAGTACATGGCATGTGAGGGAACACACATGGAATATGGTCCTACACCACTGTCTGGCCATGTCATTGGAAAACAAATAGATCCCAATACAAGTAGAAGTAAAATCTATATAGTTGGAAAACATGGTACATCCAAACTACCCAAGACCGAGTCGTGTCCTTCTGGCCATGTTCATGTACTTGACCCTGTGTCCATGTACTTTAGTACACGATCGTGTGTCTGACCATGTACTCCCACATGGGTCTCTCATGTGGTATCCATCACACGAATAGTACATCCAAGGATGGGGTACATGGAATGTAGGAGAGATACACATAATTCCATATTTATTATCCTCTAAAACCCTATCCATCATATCCGGGGGCTACACGTTGTGTGTTAATAGTAGTACACAGCCAGTAGTTGGGTTTTTCACAAAATCTTAGATCAATTTATATTCCTTGATTTAGGATTTTCCTCTATATATCTCACCTTGTTTCCACCCAATATGAGTTGATATTGGTGTTTTTCATCGTTTATAGCCATCTGGTGGCTGGATATCTGATTTCATCAACCCATGGGATTTCCATCGTTAGTTTCACGCATCTCCACACTTTTCTTCACCTCGAATTTGATCTCCAATCATAGAAACAAATATCCACAACCCACAACTATTCTAGATATATTCCAAATTCATCAATATATCCCTCACTCATGAATCTTTTATGATTTCAAGGGTCTAATCAGGCTCGGTACAGCCCGACAACGTTGAACCGGGACTGTGGGGTCAAAACGGAGAAGAACACGAAGAAATTGATGGGGAAATCCACAAGATAAAAGGTATAAATATCATTTTTCAAGTTTTATTGTAAAAATATCAAGAATAAGGATGATAAATATTAGAAAAAAAATTGAAATAATCTAATTTAATTGATACTATGGTGCATGTCAAAGCTGAAATTGGCACAGAACAAAGAAAGGGATCATTCTACTCAAACAACTTAATCAAAAAAGGTGTAAACCACAAATTTATGAGTCATACCTGGAGATTAGATTGATAATACTTTAATAACATTATTCATAATTATTTAAGGATGTTTTTTCATTCATTGCACTCTGACATGTTCTAATCCTAAGTTATGTCACCATCTGATTTGATTTTCTAATAGAAGGAAGAAGGAGAAGCTCTTTGTAGATCCTAGGATTATGACTCTAGCATTGGGAGTATCTCCATGATAGTATTCTTAAATTATTTCAGTTTAGGTTAAAAAAAATAATTAAATTAATTAAGTAATTTATCCACTAAATGTACCACCAATGGGAAAGATGTATAAATTCCATATGATGACCTATTTTAAGTTTCACCAAGGATAAAAACTGCATTCTAGACTCAACCATGGTCTTAGATTTCTGATATGTGATTAAGTTTAAAGATATATCACTTTCTTAAATAAATAATGTGCATTTAATATAAAATACATTAAATTTCTTTATAAAATTAATTCTGAGCACACCGGGCCTCGGAATTTTACCATGTATTAGCACCTAACTCTGGAAATATATATAGAATTATTTTAAAGTCTTACAAGGAAAAAACTAGTTCCCTAGACCTTTTTCATTATATTGATGAATTACCTCTCCATATCATCTTGTTACTCATGGGGGGAAGTATGTTTTGAATAATATCTCCTTGAAATTATTCCACACCAAACTATTTATCTAATCAAACTCCTTAGTGTTTTATATCAATGTCCACCATTGATCATCATCTCCTTTAAGATGATAAAATTCTATGATAACTTTCTCAAATTTACTAATTCTCAAATTAAGAAATATATTATCTAGATAATTGATCCATTTATCATATACTAATAGATTAGTAGTCCCATTAAATAATGTTGGTTGATGATGTGTGAAGTGGTTCAACATTGTCACACCATATTGGGGTTCAGTAGATGGCTCTATACAGGTATGGTTATTGGTCATAACCAGTGTCAGTTTCCTCAATATTGTCATAATTTATTCCTCTCAAGATCTATGTCCAAATTCATTATCTTTACCTAGATGGAAATCCCTATATAGAATACATCCATTTATATGATTTTTATTCCTTCCTCTAGAATCCATTTTTAAATATTGGCATATAATAAATTAGCTAATAACATTATGAATGAGATTTCTAAATTTGGTTTAACACTTAACATAAATATATTATTCACACATAGATAATCCTAGAATAATAACCATGATATCACTGTGAATATCTCCAAATCATAAAAATATTTTCAAATATTTAATAATTTTTTTGTAAGGAGCATGTAAATATAACAAAGCATATCCCTTAGAAGTGACTAACTAGGTGTGCAGTCTTAGTACCACTCATAATGAATCAGTGATGATCAATTTAACACCTAATCCACCTCATTCAAAGATTTTCCACCTAGGCGAATCTGTTTTATAGTTTTATCTAATAAGATGAAATTATACATAAATATTGAATACATTTATTTAAGGTTTATTCATGATTTATTCAATAACACACTGGTTTTTGGTTTGTTTTCATAAGAATTATGAATTCTTGATTAAAATGAATAAATGATGAAAATATGTCAAAAATAATATTTTCAAGCCTTATATCTCATACCCTACATGTAGAACTCATTCAAAACATGCATATAAGGATACAGACCAACCCATGAAGCACTTACATGATGTGAAGACAATACACGATGTGTACATCGAGTACACAGCATACAGATTTCAAATACCAGAATCCCATGAAAATTGAATCATATACACAACATGAAATGATTACATGATGCAGAGAGATTCCATGATCTGCATATATTGCATGATGTGAAAAGTTTGAAGGCTCACACAATCAAAGATACGAGCTGATTATTTGGCAGGAAAAGTGGGTCTCAATTACATGGAGTGAAACCAACTTACATGATGTGAAGATTTTTTTTTTAAAAGGTAAAAGGCTTTTTATTGATAAGCAAAAAGTTACAAGAGGCGAAAAGATGGGATTATTTTACAATCTATATCAAACAAAGATAAGAACTCAACAGGTAAAGAGGACAGCCAAGTCATGGTCTGATGAATGCCTTTGTTGGCAAGAGCATCTGCAACAGAATTCGCTTCCCGATAGGCGTGAGTGGCTATGTAGTCAATCCCCTGTAGAGAGTTGAGACAATTCATCCAAAGAGTGGTGAGAGACCAAGCCAGATGAATGGTACCATTCCAGATGGCATGAATGATAGTAGTAGAGTCACTTTCAATCCAGAGTTTTTTCCAGCCTCTTTGAAGGGAAAAATCAACGGCGTGGATGACACCCAGCATTTCAGCTTCCAGGGAAGAGGAATGACCACAGCCAGCATAGAAGCAACCCTGGCAAAGACCATCCGAGTCGCGAAAAATAGCACCACAACCAGCAGGGCCTGGGTTACCCTTAGAGGCACCGTCAACATTCACTTTGATCCATCCCGACATCGGCGATTTCCAGAAAACTTCAAATGATCGTTTGGTCTGAGGGAAGACGCCGGGCACACGAAGGTGACGAAGGATCTCAAAATCACCCACCGAGTTGGTGCAACAGTCTTTTTGAATGGAAGCCGCTTCATGAATCGCAATAAGAATTCGAGATTTACCTGCAATTAAACTAAATGAGTGCTTATTATGAATGATGTCATTTCTAGCATACCAGATCACATGAAGCAGTTCTGCCACCACCGTAAGCAGAAGATTCTTAACCTGAGGAGAGAAAAAATAACTAGTGCACTTGTTAAGGAATAAACAAATAGTATCATAAAGGGACCATCTACAATTAAATAAGTCAAAAACATAATTCCATAAAGCAGATGCCGTCGCACACGACAAAAAAAGATGATCCGCATCTTCCCTGTGTTGATTACACAAGCGACAAATGGAGCAGAGTTGAATGCTAAAGGCTTGAAGACAGGCTTCAGTGGGTAATCTATTATGGGCAATTCGCCAAATGAGAGTAAGCCTAGAAGGTTTGATCCATGGCTTATCAAAATGTCTCACCCAGTGTAAAATAGAATCACTTTCAAAAAAGTAATGCTGGTAGAAGTTTTTGGAGTCAAGGATGCCATTCGAGGCAGGTTCCCAAACAAGGAAATCACCAATAGAAGAAAAGTGATGATCTTCAATGATCTGCGCAATATTGTCGGGGAGAGAATGCCTGTGATATTGTAAGACATCCTTTATGGAAAGATTATAGTCGTCGGGGGTGATGTTAGGTGGTAACAAAGATATCAGGGGGTTACCACACCATTTATCGCACCAAAAATTAATGGAAGAATCAGCACTAACCATCCATCTAGAATTTTCCATGATCTTCTGATACGAGTCTCTGATCGAGGGCCAGATTGAAGAGTTAATGTAGTTGAGCTTCCCACTTAAAAGCTTGGTGCGGAATCTATGGTTCAAGAAATCAGAATCTTTGGAATTACCATTGATAATACGCCAAGTGAGACGGGCTTGGAGAGCATTATTGAACATCTTTAAATTTTTAATACCAATGCCACCTTTGTCGAGAGGTTTGCAACAGGTTTTCCAGGGAATAGTGACAAGTTTTCTTTCAAGAATACTACCTGTCCATATGAAGTTTTTGATATAGGTATTGATCTTCTTGACAATGCTGGCGGGCCATTTGTAAATCATCATAGTGTAAACCATCTTAGAGACAATGGTCGATTTGACTAGACAAATCATGCCAGCCATAGAGAGGGATCTTCCTTTCCAGGTAGAGAGTTGGTTTACAATTTGTTCAGTGATATTAGTGAAATAGCTGGCCTTAGGACGACCCCAAAAAATTGGGACACCTAAATAAGCGAAAGGGAGTAGACCCTCTTTAATTCCAAGGTAGGAAGTAATGGTATTTTTTCTTCGGACAGGAAAGCTCTTTCCAAAATAAATATATGATTTATTCCAGGATATCGATTGACCAGAGACTTCCTCATAATGATTAAGAGCATGTTTTAAGACATGTATATTCCTTTGGTCCCCCTTAAGAAAAAGAATGATGTCATCAGCATATAGAAGGTGGGTAGGGATATTTATGTTCCTGGAAGCTTGTATGGGCTTCAGGGATCCTTGAGCAACTAGACTATTTAGGAGTCTGCTAAGGTAGTCCTCAGCAATGACAAAGAGGATGGCCGATAGGGGGTCACCCTGCCTGACACCTTTAGAACAGTTGAAGAAGCCCCTAGGAGAGCCATTGATTAGAATAGAAATATAGGCAGATCTGAAAAGAGTTTTCAGTCTTCCAATGAAAGAGTCCGGAAATCCAATGTTTTTTAAAACCCTGAAGATGAAATTCCAGTAAATAGTGTCAAAGGCCTTTCTGATATCAAGTTTAATGGCCACACACCCCCCTCTAGTGTTTTTATTAAGGCTATTGGTACCTTCCGAGGCCAGACAGATGCATTCCTGAATGGCCCTACCTTTAATGAATCCAAATTGATTCCATGAAACTATTTTGTCACAAATGGGCGCCAACCTATTCGCAATGATTTTAGTAATGATCTTATAAAGAGTATTAATGAGAGAAATGGGTCTGAATTGATGAATCTCCGAAGCATTTTCAACCTTAGGTATTAGAACTAAAAATTGAGCATTAATACCATGAGGCAGAGAACCATGGGAAAAAAAGGTTTTAACAAGGTTACAAACATCCTTTTGGATAATGTCCCAATGCTTTTGGTAGAATCCATTATTGAACCCATCCGGACCAGGTGAACTATCTGGATTAAGTCCAAAGACAGCATCTTTAATTTCTTGATCAAGCGGAGTACTTAAAAGAGTTTCATTATCTCTATCATCAACTAGTAAGGGGATAATATTGTCCCTGATGTCAATATTTATGTCCGGACCGTTAAAAATGTTGTAAAAGTACGAGGTGACATGATCCGTTATGGCTTCTTCAGTATCGATGAGCAAATCATCATGAATAAGATTGGTAATAGGACGATTTGACTTTCTTATTATTTGAAGAGTATTATAAAATTTAGTATTACGATCTCCATCAACAAGCCATTTAGTCCTAAACATTTGTTTATGAAGGTTATCCTTAAAAGTGAGCAAAGAGTTAAGTTTAAGGGCAAGGTTAGCTTCCAGCTGAGGATCCAAACTGAAATCAGATATAGTGTTTTGCGTTTGAGCACGACTAAGATCATTTTCCCGAGAGGAAATTTCAAGGTCAATTTGAGAACTTGTAGATTTGCACCAACTTTTTAGGGCCTGTTTTAGGATTTTCAACTTAAAAATACAGGAAAATAAATCCTTATGGTGGTTCATAGAGTTCCAGGTGCGGTGAATAAGAGTGACACAGTCCGGGTTCGAGGACCACACATTATTAAATTTAAAGGGGAGAATATGCCTACGGGTGGTCGTACAAAAGCTCACTAAGATAGGATGGTGGTCAGAATTAATTCTAGGAAGGGTTATACTAGAAATATTATCCCAAGTATCAAGGGCCTTTATGTTGACAAAAGCTCTATCAAGCTTACTGGCGACCATTTTATTATGATGTTTCCTGTACCAAGTATATTTGGCACCAGTAAGAATAATTTCAAAAAGGCTACAGTCATCAATAGCTGACCTAAACTCATTTGAGGAAATTGTAAGATGTGAGGGGCCAATTTTTTCACAAGGGATTAGAATGGCATTGAAATCCCCCATAACAACCCAAGGCTCCTTAATTGAGCGGGCCATGTCGGAAAGGTCATGCCATAAAGACCTTCTGTCCTGATATCTATTATTAGCATAAATCATGGTACAAAAAAAGAGGAAACCGTTCAACATGAAATCACACATAACCTGCTGATCTGTGCTTTTAATGATGTGCACATTTTGAAGGGAATTATGATAAAAAATCCACATGGAGTCAGTTTGAGTGCCATGTTTACACGAGCCAAGAAAACTATAGTTAGGAGCACCAAGTCTCGTGTAGTTGGCTTTGAAGTTAACTTTAGGTTCAGAGATGGCAAAGAGTTGAGGTTTATGAGTGTTTATAAGCCTCCTAATTGTAGTGGAGGTGTCATTGTTAGCTAGACCTTGGCAATTCCAATAGAGAAAATTCATTTCTATTTGCGTTTTGGGTTGGAACCATTCTTTTTTTTGGATTTTCCAGAATCATTATTCCTTTGCGATCTAGTGGCCATAGGGGAGGAAGAAGAGTTTAAATTGACTGTCTGAATATCGGCATTAGAAGGTGTCTCATTGCTAGAAGCAGTGACAGGTTTGCGCTCAGAGGCTGTGGTGCCAGGACCAACAGCTTGAGCAGCAGAGTGATCCACTGGAGTATGTGCGGAGTTCTGGATAGTAGTGCAATCCATGGGAGAAGGATTGACATCCGTAGTTTTAGGAGAGCTCTGAACCAGAGGATCAGAGGCTGTGTGAGGTTTATCAACCTGTAAGGAATAAGCCGAGCTGATGGATTTATCATAAGTAGAATGAATAGGGTTTGCAGATGCAGATTTTTCCAGATTAGGAGTCTGCAATTCAGCAAGGGGTGGAGGTCCAACATTGTTAGTTTTACAATAAATATCAGTAAGAGTTGGTTCAGGGGGAAGAATAGGATCCGGAGTAGTGTTGTAGGCAGAGCTGGCCATAACAGTGTCAAGGTTGACAGCATGAGGTGCCAGATTTTCGGATTCTGAAGCAGGTGATGGAAGATTTATTTTAGAAATAGATGTAGCAGGAGCAGGTTCAGAAGTATGTGTAGTGTTGGATAAGTTGCTGGCCGCTAAGGTAGCAGCATATATAGGATGAGGTGCCAGTACCCCTATTACAGAAACAATACTAGAAGTTTGGACAGAAGTAACAGGCTGTACAGAATCATCAGCAGAGGATAAGGGAGTGCTATGTGCAGAGATAGTGGAAATATAAGAAGAGTGAACTACATCATTTTCAGAATTAACAGCATCAATCATCATATTATTCATTACAGGAGCAATAGAAGGATTCGAAGAACCTGGGTCTGCAGATTTTAGCAAATCGCTTTTTGTTGTATTGGAGACCTCTGGGTTGACAATGAGATCCATAGGGGCAAAAGCATCCGACCCCAAGTCCCTACTAGCATGTTCAACCAAAGCGAGAGAATGTGAGGAAGAAGCATCAGCGGCCGAAGTGTGATTAATTTCACCACTTACAGCCACTGGATCATGCAAAACAATAACAGGATTATCATTTTTTTGGAGGGTCTCCTCTTCCTCAACTAAATCCCCCCAGGATTTTCCTTCCAGAGCTGACAGTACATTGGATTTCTTAACCCAAATGTCCTGCTTTTCTTTATTGGGGGGCTGCGGTTTGACAGAGGTAGTAAACCCCTTTTTGGCATGTTTTATTTCTTGACAATCCTTAGTGTTTTGAGGGTCCATTTGTTTTCTAACCACCCTAAAATTTGAGAGGTTGTGACCAATAAATTTGCATACTTCACAATAGGGTGGCTTCTTTTCATATTCAATTCTGAGCTCAAATTTGTAGTCTGGGGCATTGAAAATAATGTTGGAAGGCAGTTCAATAGCTAGATTAACCTCAACCATTATTCTAGCATAGAGTCCTAATTCCCCATTCAATGTTCTATGATCGATTTTTATGGGAGTCCCTATGCAGGAAGCAATATCATTTAGGATTTTTGGATGCCAATAGAACCAATTTAGACCAGGAACTCTAACCCAGATTTGAGCCAAGTGATTTTTGTGTGTGAATGGATTAAAGTTAGGATCCCAATCAAGAGTTCTGAGAAAACCAGGCTTAAGTTGTAAATTACCGAATTTCCATACCTGGTCCAGTTCATCTTGAGTGCCGAAGAGAAAATGGTAGTACCCCTTACCGATGGGGATCATCCTCCATTTCGAAGAGCCCCAGCAGTGGGCTATTCTGTTCTTGAGCTCCAGGAGAGACCAAGGTCGATCACCTGTGGAGTATGTCACCCGACCCAGGATCGAGTATTTACAAAGCTGTATCCTTTGCTTCAGAGCTTCCGGATCTGCATCAACCATAAAACCACCATCTTCAAGCTTCTTAAAGAGAGGCTGCTTACATACCGTCGCATCGCGAGGATCGGCCCCTTGTAAGGCATCGCAAAAGAAGATGGGTGCGGAGCGAAGAGGGATTTCTATTTTTCCCACTTCAATTTTTGTAGAGTCTTCTTCGGCAGCAACCGGAGCAGGAGGAGGGAGCTCCCATGTCGGATCAAAACTAGCCATCAACAGGAATCAGAGGAGAACAATCCGGATTCTAGGGTTTCGAGTCGCCCGTTGAGGAGCGCTTCGCGATACCATCTTCAATCATTTCACATGATGTGAAGATGTTGGGGAAGAAGTCACTTAAACTAGTACATGGAATGCATGGCTTAAAACTGTGAAATTATCGGTCATATTAATATTCTAAGCAGTCCTTCATACATAGGAGCTTCACACAATTTCTTCTTCTCTTTTTTTTTCTTCCAAATTTTTCATCGGTTTTCATTCTAAACTATATTTCATTCATTATTTTCATTGTTTTATTGATTACTTTTGAGTTTTTAATCATTTTTTATCCATTATTCATCTTTTGTAGTAACATTTCCATTATTGATACCCATTTCAATACTGTTTTCCATTCTTCATCAGTGATTGTGTCGCTCTTCAATGTTTCTTCATTCATGGTTAGTTTTTTATTGTTTCTTACTTGTGTTGATTCTGGATTGTTTTTTCTTCATTATTTAATTTGGTGAAGTTATATTCTAATTATATTTACATTACTTTCTGTTTTTTAACAATGATTCGTGTTTTTTTAATCTTGCAATTCTTCTTTATCAATTGTATCATCATTATGAATAGCCTATTTAATATTTTATTAATTTTGATGATCACCTCCATGCATGGATAATCCACCTATGGTTAGGGCTCAAGAGTAAGGGTGTTTCTAAGCCAAATAAATTTATTTATTAAACCTTGGTAACCCTATGGAGAGTAATTAGGTTAATAATAACCATTCATTACATAATTTTTCACAACCTTGACCATGGGAAATGCAATTGAATGAAACTAATATAATTATAGTTGAGAAGAACAATGAACATTAGCTTTTAATGACTCCTAAATAGAAGGAAATAATAATGCACCAAGGTTTTTAGCTATACCCTGACCATGGGATAGTTATAGCATAGGTATATACAACTGGTTTGACCAAAACTGATTAGTGACCTTTGCACCACTTCACAGCCTGAGCCATCGGACTATCCTAAGAAAATATAGTATTATCATTTGTATAGAGCCCTAAAATTAACCCCAATACCTTTATTTATTATCTAAATTGAATAAAAATTACCTAAATTTAGTTAAAACCCAACCTGAATCGTGATAGTGAGGAATCCTTCTTAAGGGTTTTGTTCAATTAGTTGTTGGCCTGCTAGTAGTCCTCATGGGTTCGACCCCACACTGCCACTTTACTACACCATTTTAGTAATTGTATTTTGGGATTATAAATTTTTAATCTGATCACTACTCATAGGAATTCAAACACAAGTGTGGGTGAGTAAAATTTTGGAACCACTTCCATGGAATTATTGTTTCCCATGCACAATGACCTTTGGGTCAAACCCTGAATTCTCTCACCCCCTCCCCCTTTATTATTTTTCTATCCACTTTTTTTTGTTACATTTTTGTCTATTAGGTGCACCAAAATCCTATATCTCTATCTCCCATCTACTGACTAGTGTATGTGTTAAGGACCCTTCAATCGCTCAAGAATCCTGGACGCACAAGAAAAACATCTCATCTATCCAAAGATCGATATGAAAATCATTGTACACTATCACTTTTTAATAGTTGGGCATAACAATCCTGTACCACCACCCTTTAATACCCCCAATATGTTCCACATTCCAATCATGGTGGGTGACCAGTGCTTTAGGAGCACACCCTTATAGATAACAGATTTTTTTTCAATAGTGGTGTTGCACATAACATTGTGTGCTCTTCTATTCAGGTGCACACTTTAAAAATCACACTTGGACTCATCTATATGATTCATAACACGGGCATGTTCAGCGGTATTAAAGGTTAATATTCCCAAGATCATATTTTCAAACTTTTTTGTCGTTTCTGATGCCTTTCACAACCAAGGGGTATCATCATATTTCATTTGATTAAGAGTTTTCCCACTCTCCTTGAATGATCGATCCAAGTATTGGTTAAAATTTAAAGTTCCCAAGTCAATCATGACTTGGAAAAATTTAGCAAATAAATTTCTAGAAAAATACTTCCCACTAATCTATAATTGGAAGATTCAAAACGAAATTCAAAACATCACCCAGGAGGATAGATAATCAGCATCTGAAGAATGGGAAATATTCAAGGAGCTAACCCGCATATTCCTACATCATGGACTAGATGTTTGGATTCAACACTATACATTTTATTAGGGGATTCAGCCAATTTTCTGTATTGTGGTAGACTCCACTACTGACGGTGGACTCACGCTCAATATGTTGGAAGTTGGACAAGCAATTTTACATAAAGTATCACATAATTCCAGACTATGTAAAAGTGATAGAGGGTCACCATGTCATGGAATCCATCAAGTGGAAGATACCAC
This sequence comes from Viscum album, assembly GCA_963277665.1. NCBI lineage: Eukaryota > Viridiplantae > Streptophyta > Magnoliopsida > Santalales > Viscaceae > Viscum > Viscum album. The sequence continues at coordinate 1,823,805,767 of OY728150.1, read as the reverse complement.
CCCGTCACAACTCAAGTAGAGGCTCTAAAAATAAGCTAGAATCAATTCAATTACCTACTTATCCACCACCCCTACTACTCTAGTGATGGAAATTCATTCCAATAAGATGTGTGGAGGCCCACATATACCAATATTGTAGGGAAGGGGTGGAATAACCCTAAGAACAAGATTGTAACTATGTCAATTATAATCAATAAGTCCAATTGTACCAACATTCCTAGTAGTATCAACAACAAAACTACCAACAGAGATCATCTCATCTAATGAAATAGTAAAACCAAAGTTATTTTCAATAAATGAGAATATAGGTACCACTAATGAATCAAGGACCACCAGGGTACCCACCACAAGGTCTATCTCCTCAACTGTAATAAAAATTCCAATAAACTTGTCCTAGAGCTCAATATTTTACACCTTCATAGTAGAAAAAAAATATAACAAGGTCCACCAAGACAAAAATAGAAATCCTAAACCCTCCAAACTAATCTTGAAAACCTAATCACTTCTTTTGTGTATAAATAAAATCAAAGGATGAAAACCCAAGAAAATGAGATGAAAAACCACAAAGATTCACTATGCAACCTGGATCATCAAATGGGGAAGATCTATAAGACCCAATATGATCTGATACTGGGTAATTTTCCTGATAATACTGAGGAATATCCAAGGTAACTTGATAAATCTTTAATTGTTAAAAGTAAAAATATGCTGGATTTTCAATAGCCATGTAGAGTTGAGAAAAATAGTTGAAAGAATATAATAAAGTTGGTCAAGGGTTATCAAAATAAGGGGAACTAATTGAGGAATATATAGTAAAAGAACAACCCAAAAAGGTAAATGATTATATGTCACCACCATCATACAATCCACCTCTCCCCTTTACTAAACAGATAGAACAAGAAAAAATGCAGGGAAATATAAAAAAATTGCAGAGTTGTTTAAACAATTGCATATCAATATCCCTTTAATAGAGTCAATTCCTCAAGTACACTCTTATAAAAAGATTATTTAAAGAAATTAATCCAATTAAAAAGAAAATGGAATACTTAGGAGTCATCTCCCTAAATGAATATTTCTCTGTAGTTGTCCAAAAAAACTACCACAAAAATTTTGAGAACCTAGAAGATTCTCAATTTCTTACACTATGAGGACATGTACTTTTGAAAAATCCTTGAGAGATATAGAAGAAACTAACAATCTAATTCATATAAGTGTTAATAAAAATTTGGGACTCAGATAATTGAAACCAACTAGGGTGGCACTCCAACTCACTGACCATTCACTCACGCATCCTCAAGTATTTCTCAAGGATGTCTTAGTAAAAATTTGAAAATTCATTTTCCTTGTTGATTTCATTATTCTAGATATAGAAAAGGAAGGTTATATTCCACTAATTTTATAAATACCATTTATCACCACTATAAAGGTTCTTATTGATGTGAATGAGGGGAGATTTATTTTTAGAGTTAGTGAAGAACATGCTGTGTTCAATGTGGAGAAGGTTGCTAATAAAATCGACAAGTTGGTGAATTTTAAAACCATTTATCTTACAGATAAGATAGATTATCCTATGAACAGTTAATAATACAAAACGAAATTACCTCTTATTGATAATGGATCTAGTTCTCAAAATAATGAAAATTTTATTACACCTCGAAAAAGGAGTTTTATCTCACCTTTTGTCCCATTAGTTTCAAAAATCATTTTACAAGGGGTGTCAACTCAAAGTAAAATTTTTATGCTTCAAAAAATATATAGCTATATAAAATAACTAAAGTGGTGACATGAAGGAAACCTAGGGTTGTTTTAATAGTCTAGGGTATTTTATTATAGTATTCATAAATATTAAAGTGTGATGAAATCCTTTTTAGAGTTCCTGGTCCAAATACGGGCATAAAAGAAAAAATACACACTTTGTACATTATACACAGTATGTACAAGTCGAGGGACCCACTTTTTGGGAGGGTACATTAGATACACAATCTGGGGAGAGTGGCCCTAAGTCTTAGTTTCACTTATACCTCTCATCCATTTTTTACTCTGTTTAGAAGACATTTTTTTTTACTTCTTATATTCCATTTTTCACTGATGAATCATTTATCTTTATATACATGGGACGTAGTTTTTTTTATTCAATTATAGTTGGGTTATTTTCATTTCATTACTATATTAATTTATCAATTTCTATCTCTTCTTCCTCACCTATGGTCATTGACAGGCCTTTCCCGCCAACACCTTCCCTCCTACTTTGGATTACTCATCATCAGACTGATGTTGAGCACTATCTTAAGGATATATCAATAGATATATGTGCTCAGAATAGATCCCCAACAAAATGATCATAGATGTTATTCTTACCACATGAGATTCATTATTGGTACTCACTTGAAGTGGTAAACACTTCCAAGCACCCCCACAAGCTAGATGATATAGTTATCAATTCCTGTAGGATGTAGTGGACCTCTGAACCAATGGACAAAATTTCATGATCCCATTTTCCATCCATCTATATAGAAATATTATTTTTAGTTATTTAAGGGAGGAAATGCAAATATTTTTTCTTTTCTTATTTTCAATTCGGTTATTAGGATATTTTTTTCTTTTTGGGTAGAATTCTTGTTTATAGGTAATTCCTAAACAACATTGTACTCACCTATCTACATTTATATATGAGCTATTTTTATTTCCTATTTACTATGTGCACCTAACCATTTAACTAATTTCATCCTATTTAAACCCTATGGACTAATTTTATATCTATTGAATGTTTTTTCATTCAAACACATTATGTAGTTATCCCAATTTGAAATATCCATCCACTAAGTTTCCCCATGGGATGACACTCATCAAAGGGAGCTCTTGATTACCTAAATTAAATTTAAAGTTGCTATTTCATTTTCATCTCTAATGTTATTGATATCTCTCCCATGATACTTTCTAGGATAGTGTAAAAACTATCTCATTTTAATTGTGGGGGAGTCTTTATTGACATTTATTATCAATACACTTGGATTATTACTTGTATTTATTTATCTAGGAGACATTATTCATTTAAATCATGATTTAAACCAAAAAATCATTACACCCATTTAAATAAAAGAAAAATTGATGTTCAAATTTTTTTAAAACCATGTTTTACTCCTGTTTATATTAATAGACTGATTTTTTATTTTCATAATTTAATTCCAATTCAAAAAAAATTAAATTTATTTTGATTGACATATTACTTGATTTTACACCTTGATTTATTGTCATTATTTTTTGTATAATTTCATTATAGAGAGTATTCTAGAACCACAATTTGATATTCTTTTCAAAGAATATTTTATAAGGGACACCTGGTCATGTAAACCTGTCGTAACTTGCATTGAGATCTTATTATGGCTATGATTTAACAAGTACACTTTTGAAATGATTGAGGAAATATTTTTTAATCTAGTTTTTCTGATACCCACCTTACAGTTTTTCTTCTTTATCCTATAGTATCCTTGAATAACCTTTTTAGGATGGATTTATTCCAAGATGATTATCCCTTCATACCCTACTCTTTTTATTATGCATGATTGTCCTTTGAACAAGTTTGGGGTAGTTTTTAGCTAATGGACACTGGATGTTATTATCGAGGACATGTACAGTGGAATTCTCACTAGAATTACATGATATAGTCCATTATTAATTTTGGCATTTTCTACACCTACACTATTTTTAAAAAAAATATTGAAAGAAAAAGGAAGAAAAATATTTCGGGTTGTGTATTATGAAAGTCAAAAATCACCATTTCTGGACTAATGAATCCACTGATGGATTATATATGGCTAGGGGATGGATGTGAGATATGTCATGAACATGAATTTAAAAAAATCAAAATAAAAATAAAGGAACATGGTATATTTTTTATACTTACTTGATATATTCATTTGGATCATGGTGCAATTTGATCTTGGATGATTTGATTCATTGAAATATTTATATTTATCATCTATTATACTTTAGATATTACCCTAATTTTGAGATTGATTATTACTTTTTACTTATCTTCCCTCATCCTCAGATTTATTTGAACCATTTTTGCTAAAGTCCTCATGATTTATTTTGTATTTGTCCTTACGAAGTGGAGATGATAAAAACAATGCAATCTTATGGTTAGAAACATGTATTTAGGGAATTATCATAACTCTATTTACATATTAACTTAAGTTATGAGAGAAAATCAATATTGATATAAATTTAAAAATGGGTAAAGAATTTATGGAATAGTTATGAAATTTTAATTAAAATAATAAAGACTATGGATGAAGAACTTAACTATGAGGCATGAACGATTTTCTCTAAAAATTTGATTCTAGAGGACTGACATTTTCTACTTACACTTAATTTTTTTTTCCTAATTGTAATAAATTTTTCCTATTTTAAAAACTATTTCTTTTGGAATCCCTATTGAGATGTTTTTTCATTGAGCACAAGAAAATGTTCAAGTGTGTGGGAATCTGATAATATAAAATTATATATACATATTGCATAAATTTATTTAAGGTTTACTCATGATTTATTCAATAATGCACTAGGTTTGGGTTTGTTTTATTCGAATTAGGAATTCTAGATTCAAATGAAGAAATGTTGAAAGAGTTCCAAAAACATACTTACATGTCGTGTATCTCATACATGATGTTTAGACCCCATTCATAGAATTCCTTCAAGGCCACAGACCAACCCATGAATCACTTACATGATGTGTGTAACACCCCGACCCCAGCTACCCGGAGTCGGTGCATTACTTCGTAACATTGGCATGATCACAAAAGATCAAGTCTCGAAAGACCGATTAGTTTAGTAGCCTTGGAAACACTAGATACATTCGTAAACGTTACATTACATCATAAAGTGAAAAACTACAATAACAAAGTCTCCATAGTCCACACTCATATCCTCTTCTGACTATCCCTGCAGGTCATTCATAAAATACTTCTTCACATCCTGGAAAATATTAAAACATTGAAAGGGGTGAGCTTAGATTCTCAGTAAGGATAACAATAATGCGGAAGCTTTCATAAATAAACATTAACATTTAAGGCAATGTATAACTAAAACAAAAGCCTTTTAAACATGAACTTCAACATAATATGGAAAAAATAAAATTAAATAATGCCATTTACTTACTCACATTGATATTCTACTAGTCGAATAATCACATGCAATATCAATAACCACTTTCATAATGAGGGAATGTATAATGCCAGACATTCTGAAACATTTTGTCAAGGCCTCGGCCAAGACGTCTAAAATGATTAAGGCCTCGGCCAAAACCATAAATCAAATTGGGAAAGGGCCTCGGCCAAATCCACGTCTAGTTGTCTCATGAGACCTACCGATGCAACGAGGAGCTATAGCGGGCTCCACCCGTCACTTATTAAGTCCAATACATTCCTCATATGAATAGGTTTAAATAAATCATAAACCATAACATAATCATATCACATAAAACATGCATAAAGGAAACATAACATTTCCACATTTCAATCACAAGATATCAATACAACACATTGATATAATAAAAACTCTTTCAAAACCATTTTCAATACCAAAATAAAATAAAAGTATAACATGGTATTTATTTTTCATTAAAAAAAAGGGTATGGCTTGTAGAGGAAGCCGAAACTCAAATAGTGGTCACGGCGGCGGAGAAGTCATTGTCGCCGCATACGTACGACAAAAACATTCCCTTTTGTCTTTTAGTAAACGCTTCATATAAAAAAAAGATTCCTTTTGAATAAACGTAAAAGTCAAAGTGGTTTATACACCGTATAAAAGAAATTTGTGTATAAAACCAAATATGCCTCAATGAAAGGAGATTGAGACGAAGTCATTACAAAGAACATTTTTTTAAATAAAATACATCTATAATGTGTATTCACTATAAGTACACATAAATAACGTACAAATACAAGATATGACATAATAATATCATGACATAATTTGAAAGTAGGAGATTAACCCGAAGAATAGAAATTGGGTTAAGAAGTTCCCTTACCTCGTGTCTGACTTGACTCAACCGTTCTTTAACCTCCTGAATAATAAACTAGAGTTAATATATACCTTATTAAGAACCATTCTCAATTTCATTATCCTTATTATATAACTTATTACAATGATATGAACATTATGTAATTATTTAAGTTAATAACGGTCGTTTTGTCGATCTTTGGTACTTGAGTCAACAATAAACTTCTTATAATTACAAGTTGTTTATGTGGTAGAATATCCATTATCTCTAGAATTATTTTCATGATTTAGATGTCATATATATCTTATATATCCAGTATATACATTCATTTATAATATTACGTAACATTTAGAGGTAAGAAATGAAATGCACCGTTCATGGAGACGGTAAGCCGTACGTACGCATGAACGCTACTTTCATTTCAATTTCATATTTAATGGAACGAAATCATAATGATATAAATGTATAATATAATTCCAGTATAATATAGTGTATAATACCATTTACTCCATCCTTTATACATCCCACATATGGCATTAACGATTCAAATCACTTTGAGGGGGCGGTAGTCCGCACTTCCTAAAATGAAATTATCGCATTTTACCCATAATGGAAATCATAAAGTATGCCATAAATGAGAAATACAGAAGCATAAGTAAAACATAAACATATTTTATATCATATATAAATATAGTGACATCTTAATGGCCACCTTTTAAGGTGTTATATGAGTGTTGAACAATCATCGTTTCGTGAGGCAGAAATTCGCCATCCACAGAAACCGTATGTTCTTTAACCATTAGATGTAGTTGTGTGTAAGTGTAGCTCTAATACTTCTTATAAAAACATCCTAGTATATTGAGGATACTGGTGTTGTTACAAAATAAATGAATAAAAATAGTTTAGGGGGTTGGAGAAGAAAAATAAAACAAAACAACATTAGAGAAGACATTACCTCAAAATCGGGTAACTCTTTTTGATTTGAGCCAAAGGCTTCCTTGGGAAGAGTTCTGCCCAAAGTGAGGCTTCTAGGAGTAAGAGAGGGAAGTTGGGAGAGTATTTGGGTAGAGTTTGGCCGAGCCAAATGGCTTGAAGGTGTGAATAAGGTGGGAGAGGTGGGGGCCTTTTATAAGTGGAGAGGAGGGGCACTCTTGGAAAGTAAAGAAAAGTCACTTTATTATAAAATGAGTTTCGGATTTTAGAGGTCCCACACTTATATAATTCTAGTATAAGATGATAAGGTTTCTAAATCTACTCATACAATAGGTTTTTGACAAGTGTACGCTTTGGATTTTACATTATCTTTCCATTTTATTTAAATCTTTAAATAATGAGGTCATCACTGCATCATCATGATGTCATAAATAATTTAATTTATTTAATGTCTAAAAATTATAAAAAAACTAATATGATGTAGGAAATCTTTTTAGATTTCTAATTAATATTTATAATCAAAATTTGGACTTGTGTAACCCCACTTAAAAACTGTTTTAGTAAAACAACTCATGTTTGTGTCAATTTAATTTTAACATTAAATAAATATATATTAATGTCATTTTCCAAGAAAAGTGGCTCCATGGGGTCCCCAAGTTGACCCATGAGTTTTCTTGGTCGGCCATGACTCATCCAATAGGAGTAGGACAAGTGTCAAGCTCATATCATATTATTAAAACATTGTTTTTACCTTAAACTACACTAATTACCTCTAATCGCGATTAAGAACTTAAAAGTTACTATTCACCAAAAAATTATTTTAATCTCATTGAACCACATTTTACTTCTTAATGACAACCATGTATGTCGGATTTTTGAAAATCAAATCACAGAAGTGGTAATATTTCATTTAAAAGAAAAATCGGTTATTTAACTACCACTTAGTGGTTTCACTATTCATCAAAAATTGAAGTTTTTCAGAACAAGGCCAAAATTTCACCCTAAGAAATAATTGATATTCCGAATTCAAAAATGATGTATATTTTACAAAATTCCAAACATATAAGTTGCATTAATTAATTTTATAATTAATTCCCGTTGTTACAACAAATAGCGTGTTTTTAAGAAACAATTTATATCAAAAGATTGGCAATTGTTTATGTCCAATTTCAATGTTAAATTAATTATAATGACCACCATTGGATAAAATGGTAAAAATATACTATAATTATACTTTAAAACCACTAAATAGTATAATTTATCACTATAAATTATTTTGATTAAAAAAGTTGTTTTTAAGTATTTTTCACTATTCATAAAAAATAGAAGTTCTCAGAAAAATACCAAAAATTCAACATAGGCTAATTTCGATATTCCGAATCCAAAAATGAAGTCCATTTTGATAAATAAAATTTATAAAATTTTAAAAAGTAGGTATTACTATTCACAACGGCTAGTTTAATTCGTTGTGGTGTGTGTTAGAGCTCGAGGTTGCGTACAACACACGCTATTGCATTATTCGAAGTGAAACGTACCGTGAAAGCTTGGAGTGTTACATTCTCCCCTCCTTCAATAAATTGCGACCTCGCAATTTGAAATTTTTCTTTGAAAATAAAAGGTTGAAAAGAGAAAATACCTTTGAGGAAAACCCACATCGGAAATAAGGTTAATAAATATATAACATTAAAAGAAAGCAAGATAAGTACAAAGGTCACCCGAGATAGCCCATTCTAGGATTCCATGAAAATATGTATATGGAGGAGAAACAAACCATCAAGGTCTGATGGAGAGTTATAGAAAACAGGATTAGGAGAAAGTTTAACTACAAGAAAATCACAAACTTGTGACTGGTTAAACGGTCATTGAATCCCCAGTTGGAAAAGTTAACCGACAACATTTTTGTTTTAAGTGACCTTTTATAATGTTGAGGAATTTATTTAGGAGATTTACTAAGAACGTAAGGGAATATACATACTTGTTATGTATACTTTCATTCGTTAATAAATTTTTACCACAAACCCATCTTTTACTCCAAATGGTAACGGAACTCAAAAATATTCTTTTTATCCTAATTTTATAAGGTTCCAAATATTAACACATGCCATTTAGATTAGTAAAACTATTTTGTAATAACTAGGGACTTCCTGTAGGCTAGTGGTAGGAAATAAAGGCTTGTCGCACTATGGTTGTGGGTTCGATTCCTGCAGCTTTGTCCGACGCGACGGGTTATTCCCCACCCTGCAGGTTGTCCTTTTCCTAAAACTATATTATTATAATATTCTAAAAATAATCTTCAGAAATGCTTTAACCTTAAACAATACTATCCAAAGATCAACTTAATCCACTCCAACCTTTATAGTTATCCAAAATACCTCTGTCCAGACTTTCTCTAAAAGGTCTCTTAACTCCAAAATCAATTGTAACATCAGATTCCCCAAACAAAGAAAAGTTTCTCTTATTGTCACATACTAAAAATATGATTACCTTAATCATATTAAAACCTTACTGAAATCAAAAAGTACTACAGTAAAATCCATATATATATATCACATTATTCTTATAACCAGAATATAATCCTTGAGTCCAAAAGCACCAATACATTAATTATTCCGCTTCAACTGTAGTCACAGCATAAGATTGGCCTTGATCCCTTGTCCTTTTCTGAGGTAAGTTTCCTTGACGCTTAGGACATTCATTTGCATAATTCCCCATTTCCCTACAATTGTAGCATTCAACTTTGACAGCCTCTTTCTTTCCCTTGCAATCACGAGCCTGGTGACCCTTTTCTCCACATTTATAACAAACTCCCATTCCTTTTAGGCAAGTACCAGGGTGATTCTTCCCACAATTATCACATAGTGGAAAATCCTTCTTTCCATTTTTCCCTTTATCCGTCTCTTGTTCCACCGTTCCCTTCTTTTCTTGTTTTTCTTTAAAGTCATGAGACTTAGAGAATTCCTTTTCCGTCTTGATAGCGCACGAGACAATACCTTCGTATGAAGAGAAGGTTTGTGATACTAAAGCTAGGCGGAGAAAAGGTTTTAACCCATCAAAGAAATGATCAATCTTACTCCTTGGGTTACGTATATAATCGGAAGCATGCCTCGCTAACCTTGTAAAGTTAGCCTCATACTTTGCGACATTCTCATCCTCCTTCTGCCTCAGACTCAGAAATTGCCTTTCCATATCTGCTCGATGGTCACGAGGAAAGTATTTTTCTAAGAAAAACTCTTTGAACTCCCTCTATTCCATATTCGATACGTCATCATCTTCCTTTGTGTTTTGAATCAATGACCACCATAGATCAGCATCTCCAGTGAGGTGGTAAACTGCCATGATAACCTTTTCCCTTTCACTACTCCCCAAGGCGTGGAATATTTTCTCTAAGGAGTTCATCCATTGCTCAGCTACTAATGGATTTGTACCCCCATTAAATGTTGGTGGTTGTTTCCTCATGAAGCGGTCTAACATTGATCCTCCATGTTGTGGATCAGGGTGATCCATACGAGTAAGGATATTATTCATAACCTGAGTGAGTTGTCCCAGTATGGTAATAAGTTGATCAGCACCAGTTGTATCTCCAGGTCCACAATAATTATCTTGAGAAGGAGGGAAATCCCTACACGGAGTGCGTGCATTGATACGGTTTCCATTCCTTCCACTAGGCGCCATTTCTAAACAATGTCATAAACTAGATTAGTTTATGAAATAAAATACATAATTCCATATTTGTAAAACACTTTACATAAATTGAACTATTTATGGATATAATCCATAATCATAAAAAGAAAAGTTTCCTTTGATAAAGTATATACTCATAACCCTTCATAGTGGTTTGTAAAGAAAATGAGAATTATCCTAAGCATATCCCCCGGGAGTGTCGTAACCAAGAGTGCAGCAAGGCCCGTTGTCGTGCACCAGTTCCCGTTCGAGTCTAGCTCAAAGCAGTGTTTTCGGGTTTTACCCCTAGGTACATCTGTGCCAGAGCCGCCTCTACCTGCTCGTATCCAGACAGGGATTTATTGCTCGGAAAACTCAAAAAATCTCTATAATAACAAAATTCTAGGAAGTTCTTCTATACTAATCCTCAAAGTCTATCTTTGGGCAATGTGCTCTAATCAGAGTTTATCTAAATCTAGCTTCCAAGGTTAGAACTAAACTGCCTCTGATACCAACTGTAACACCCCGACCCCAGCTACCCGGAGTCGGTGCATTACTTCGTAACATTGGCATGATCACAAAAGATCAAGTCTCGAAAGACCGATTAGTTTAGTAGCCTTGGAAACACTAGATACATTCGTAAACGTTACATTACATCATAAAGTGAAAAACTACAATAACAAAGTCTCCATAGTCCACACTCATATCCTCTTCTGACTATCCCTGCAGGTCATTCATAAAATACTTCTTCACATCCTGGAAAATATTAAAACATTGAAAGGGGTGAGCTCAGATGCTCAGTAAGGATAACAATAATGCGGAAGCTTTCATAAATAAACATTAACATTTAAGGAAATGTATAACTAAAACAAAAGCCTTTTAAACATGAACTTCAACATAATATGGAAAAAATAAAATTAAATAATGCCATTTACTTACTCACATGGATATTCTACTAGTAGAATAATCACATGCAATATCAATAACCACTTTCATAATGAGGGAATGTATAATGCCAGACATTCTGAAACATTTTGTCAAGGCCTCGGCCAAGACGTCTAAAATGATTAAGGCCTCGGCCAAAACCATAAATCGAATTGGGAAAGGGCCTCGGCCAATTCCACGTCTAGTTGTCTCATGAGACCTACCGATGCATCGAGGAGCTATAGCGGGCTCCACCCGTCACTTATTAAGTCCAATACATTCCTCATATGAATAGGTTTAAACATATCATAAACCATAACATAATCATATCACATAAAACATGCATAAAGGAAACATAACATTTCCACATTTCAATCACAAGATATCAATACAACACATTGATATAATAAAAATGCTTTCAAAACCATTTTCAATACCAAAATAAAAGAAAAGTATAACATGGTATTTATTTTTCATTAAAAAAAAGGGTATGGCTTGTAGAGGAAGCCGAAACTCAAATAGTGGTCACGGCGGCGGAGAAGTCGTTGTCGCCGCATACGTACGACAAAAACATTCCCTTTTGTCGTTTAGTAAACGCTTCGTATAAAAAAATATTCCTTTTGAATAAACGTAAAAGTCAAATTGGTTTATACACCGTATAAAAGAAATTTGTGTATAAAACCAAATATGCCTCAATGAAAGGAGATTGAGACGAAGTCCTTATAAAGATCATTTTTTTAAATAAAATACATCTATAATGTGTATTCACTATATGTACACATAAATAATGTACAAATACAAGATATGACATAATAATATCATGACATAATTTGAAAGTAGGAGATTAACCCGAAGAATAGAAATTGGGTTAAGAAGTTCCCTTACCTCGTGTCTGACTTGACTCAACCATTCTTTAACCTCCTGAATAATAAACTAGAGTTAATATAAACCTTATTAAGAACCATTTTCAATTTCATTATCCTTATTATATAACTTATTACAATGATATGAACATTATGTAATTATTTAAGTTAATAACAGTCGTTTTGTCGATCTTTGGTACTTGAGTCAACAATAAACTTCTTATAATTACAAGTTGTTTATGTGGTAGAATATCCATTATCTCTAGAATTATATTCATGATTTAGATGTCATATATATCTTATATATCCAGTATATACATTCATTTATAATATTACGTAACATTTAGAGGTAAGAAATGAAATGCACCGTTCATGGAGACGGTAAGCCGTACGTACGCATGAACGCTACTTTCATTTCAATTTCATATTTAATGGAACGAAATCATAATGATATAAATGTATAATATAATTCCAGTATAATATAGTGTATAATACCATTTACTCCATCCTTTATACATCCCACATATGGCATTAACGATTCAAATCACTTTGAGGGGGCGGTAGTCCGCACTTCCTAAAATGAAATTATCGCATTTTACCCATAATGGAAATCATAAAGTATGCCATAAATGAGAAATACAGAAGCATAAGTAAAACATAAACATATTTTATATCATATATAAATATAGTGACATCTTAATGGCCACCTTTTAAGGTGTTATATGAGTGTTGAACAATCATCGTTTTGTGAGGTAGAAATTCGCCATCCACAGAAACCATATGTTCTTTAACCATTAGATGTAGGTGTGTGTAAGTGTAGCTCGAATACTTCTTATAACAACATCCTAGTATATTGATGATACTGGTGTTGTTACAAAAGAAATGAATAAAAATATTTTAGGGGTTTGGAGAAGAAAAATAAAACAAAACAACATTAGAGAAGACATTACCTCAAAATCGGGTAACTCTTTTTGATTTGAGCCAAAGGCTTCCTTGGGAAGAGTTCTGCCCAAAGTGAGGCTTCTAGGAGTAATAGAGGGAAGTTGGGAGATTATTTGGGCAGATGTTGGCCGAGCCAAATGGCTTGAAGGTGTGAATAAGGTGGGAGAGGTGGCGGCCTTTTATAAGTGGAGAGGAGGGTCACTCTTCGAAAGTAAAGAAAAGTCACTTTATTATAAAATGATTTTCGGATTTTAGAGGTCCCAAACTTATATAATTCGAGTATAAAATGATAAGGGTTCTAAATCTACTCATCCAATAGGTTTTTGACAAGTGTACGCTTTGAATTTTACATTATCTTTCCATTTTATTTAAATCGTTAAATAATGAGGTCATCACTGCATCATCATGATGTCATAAATAATTTAATTTATTTAATGTCTAAAAATTATAAAAAAAATACTATGATGTAGGAAATATTTTTAGCTTTCTAAGTAATATTTATAATCAAAATTTGGACTTTTTTAACCCCACTTAAAAACTGTTTTAGTAAAACAACTCATGTTTGTGTCAATTTAATTTTAACATTAAATAAATATATATTAATGTCATTTTCCAACCAAAGTGGCTCCATGGGGTCCCCAAGTTGACCCATGGGTTGTCTTGGTCAGCCATGACTCATCCAATAGGAGTAGGACAAGTTTCAAGCTCATATCATATTATTAAAACATTGTTTTTACCTTAAACTACACTAATTACCTCTAATCGTGATTAAGAACTTAAAAGTTACTATTCATCAAAAAATTATTTTAATCTCATTGAACTAAATTTTACTTATTAATGAAAACCATTTATGTCGGATTTTTGAAAATCAAATCACATAAGTGGTAATATTTCATTTAAACGAAAAATCGGTTATTTAACTACCACTTAGTGGTTTCACTATTCATCAAAAATTGAAGTTTTTCAGAACAAGGCCAAAATTTCAGCCAAAGCTATAATTGATATTCCGAATTCAAAAATGATGTCTATTTTACAAAATTCCAAACATATAAGTTGCATTAATTAATTTTATAATTAATTCCCGCTGTTACAACAAATAGCGTGTTTTTAAGAAACAATTTATATCAAAAGATTGGCAATTGTTTATGTCCAATTTCAATGTTAAATTAATTCTAATGACCACCATTGGATAAAATGGTAAAAATATACTCTAATTATACTTTAAAACCACTAAATAGTATAATTTATCACTATAAATTATTTTTATTAAAAAAGTTGTTTTTAAGTATTTTTCACTATTCATAAAAAATAGAAGTTCTCAGAAAAATACCAAAAATTCAACATAGGCTAATTTCGATATTCCGAATCCAAAAATGAAGTCCATTTTGATAAATAAAATTTATAAAATTTCAAAAAGTAGGTATTACTATTCACAACGGCTAGTTTAATTCTTTGTGGTGTGTGTTAGAGCTCGAGGTTGCGTACAACACACGCTATTGCATTATTCGAAGTGAAACGTACCGTGGAAGCCTGGGGTGTTACAATATGAATACAATACATGATGTGTACATCTAGTGAAAAGTGTGAATATTTCAAATAATATAATCCCATGCAAATTGAATCACATACATGATGTGAGGAGATTACATGACACATAGAGTTTGAAATCTATCTCGGTCAATGATACAAACCAATTCTTCATTATTAAAAGTGGGTCTTAATTACATAGCATGTAACCACTAACATGACAAGTAGATATTGGGACATAAGTAACTTAAACCAGTACACAAAAAGAATGACTTACACTTTTTGTACTTCTCAAGCCTATTAATATTCTAAGTGCTTCGTCGCGTGCAAGAGCTTCATACAATTTCTTCTTCTCTTGTTTTTATTTTTTTGTTTTCATTATAAACTATATTTTATTCATTCCATTCATTGTTTTATAGAATCATTTTGAGTTGAAAATATTTTTTATCCATTATTCATGTGTTACAATATTATTTCAATTCTCGACACCCTTTTCAATGATGCTCACCATTCTCCATAAATACATGCATCATTCTTAAAAGCTTCTTCATTTATAGTGATTTTTCAATTTTTTCTTTCTATTATTTATTCCAAATTTATTGTTCTTCATTTTTTCTTCATGTAAAGTCAGTTTTTTATTAGATTTACATTACTTTCAACTGTTTAACATGGATTTGTGATTTTTTAACCTTATATTGATTTTTAATCAACTCTCTCATGATTATGCACAGCCTATTTAATATTTCCTTGTTTTTATCATCACCTCTATGAGTGGTTAATCCATATAGGGTTAGGGGTTGATAGTAGGGGTTTCCTAAGCCTAATGAATATATATATTTAATATTAGTAACCCTATGGCTAGTAATTAGGTTATTAACAATTTTTCATCAAATTCTTTTACACAACCTTGACCATAGGAACTGAAATTGAATTAACCTAACCTAATTAGAGTTTAGAAATACTATGGCCATTATCCTGTGACACTTTATACATAGAATCCAAGCATAATCCACCTAGGTTTTTAGTTATACCCTGACCATGGCATAGTTTCTACATAGGTATATCCAATTGGTTTGACCAAAACCAATTAGTGACCATTACACCTCTTCACAGCCAAATACATAGGACTATCCCAATCCAAATATAGGAATATATTACGTCAAGATCCCTGAAATTTACTATGATAACTTCCTTTATTATCTGAATTAAATCCAAAACTACATAGCTTTAGTTAAAACCCAACCTAAAGAGTGAATGTGGGGAATCATTCTTAAGGGTTGTGTTCGAACGGCTACTAACCTTCTAGTAGTCCTTGTGGGTTTAACCCCACACTTTCACTTTACTATACCCTTATAGCAAGTGTAGTTTGGGATTATAAATTTCTAATCTAACCATCACCTATGTAAATTCAATGATGTGTGTAGAAGATTTAGAATATAATTTCCAGTATCCATATGATTATGTGTTTTCTATAAAAATTGAAAAGTCTATAATTTACTAAAACTCTATGATATAATCTTATAATTAGACTTATCCTTAGATTCTGTCATGGGATTATGTACTCTAAACTATATTTTTCTAAATCTAGTTCCAAAGGTTTATACTAAATTTATTTCCATGCCAATTGTAACACCTTGACTCTAGTAACCTAGATTCAATGGTTATATTACTACATTGGCACAAAATACAAGGGATCACATCCCTAAGGATCGAAGAGTTTAGTAATCTTGTAAAAATATATGCATGCATGATTCTCACATTAAGTCTTAAAACATTAAATAAAACTTAAAAATTATTATGAGAACATTATTATTTATCCTATTAAATCCCTAAAATAATTACCTGATACTTTCTTGGTATCATAAGGAAAGGAAAACATAACAAAGGGTGATCTCATATGATTAGTGAGGGAAAGAGTACAACAGAAGATATTATAAAATAAATAAATCACGAATAATGTAGAAGAGATAAACTATAATCAAATATATAATATAACTAATATCATAAAAGGATAATATATCTATAAATAATGTAACAATATAAATAATCAAACAGATAACAATAACTAGTCTCATAATGACATAACTCATAATTCCATACATCATTATATCATAATTAAGGTCCTGAGTCAAGATATCATACATAAATAGGTAAGGTGTACACCAAATACCCAAACTAGTTTGTTTCATGAGACCAATTTTTTAGATTTGATATCCAGGGACTAAATACTTTTACTTCGATTTCATATATATTTTATTATTTTAATATTAGTAAAATAGTATATTATATATTGGTCATTATTCTGCATGAATTTAATTTAATAATGTCATCGGGTATCTTTTGCATTGATAAGGTTATAGTAGTTCCCTGATATGATTATATAATTAAAATGTTGTGATGATATTCTTAAATATAGTTATATGGTCAGATAATATTCTATGATAGGACACATAGAATTTGAATTTTAGGTGTGAGAACTCATACGCATATGATCTTTCTTTTCATGAAATTCATACTTGGTGATCTACACGATTATAGATTGTGAGAATAGACCCACCAGTAGTAATTTCTCATGTTTTGGTGTCAGCAGATATTCCTATATTCAAGTGTGTGTAATTGTCCCTAGAATTTATTATTATCATTAATGCATGTCATGACTTATTCACTTATATTTTCTAACAAAAATTGTGATTCCATATATTCTTAGTGAGGAAGTTTATTTTGGATGTGTCATGATTGACATGTTATTAATATATAAATCAAAGAAGGATTTTTCCCTTTCATATTTATGGAATTTGATATCTCATCAATTTTATTGGAATATAATTATTGCATTAAATTTTATATATGTAGTTTAATAACATGTTTATTTCATATTGATGTGTGTGAACCTTTTCCTATTGAAGAAAGGGATGGGTATGCATACTTCATAACTTTTACTGGTGATTTTATTTGATATTTATATGTCTAATTGATGAGGTATAAGTCATATTCTTTTGAAAATTTTAAGGAATACAAGAATGAAGACAAGAACTAACTTGGTAAGAAGATTATGAAACTTCTCTCATATTATAGGGGAGAATATATTAATCGTTTCTTTATTGATTATTTATAGGAGTTTTGGAGTCTATCTCAAATCACTCCTTATTATAAACCTCAGTGAAACAATGTAACTAAAAGGAGGAACCACACCTTGTTTCACTTTGTAAGATCAAATATGAGTTATATGAATCTTCTATTATCATTTTGTGGATATGAATTAAAAATAGTATAAAACTTACTAAGCTGAGTTCCAACTAAGAAAATAGATAGTATACCATACCAATTATGGAATGGAAGGAAACCCATGTTGTTATACATACATATTTGGGTTGTGAAGCATTTTTTAAGGACTCTTTAGGTAATAAGATTTCACCTACAGTATTAAAGTTCATCTTTATAGGATATCCAAAATAAATAAAGGGATACTACCAATATAATCCTTCAAACAAAAAGTTTGTGGTTGACAGACATCCCACATTTCTTGATAAGGATATGATCTCTAAAAGATGTGGTGGGAGTGATACAGACTTTTATGAATCCTAGGCTCAAGATATAAAATATTTGGTATAGGAATAGATCCAAAATAAATCCCCATGGAAAAAAGAAGTTATTCTAGAGACACAAGAACTATATAGAAGTATAAGAGAGTTTATAAAACAAAAATTGTATGGTTTTCTAGTCACTGAGTATGGTGACTCATTATTTATTGATAATAATGATCTTATAACCTATAAGAAATAAATAAGTGGCACAAATGTTACTAAGTGGCAAGAATCCATGAATTCTAAAATGTATTTCATATAGATCCTCTAGTGTTTGTAAAGACTCTTGGTTATAAATGGGTATTCAATAAGAAACTACACATGGAAGTACAAGTCAATACTTATAAGGTACAAATAGTTGAAAAGGGGTTTAAAAATAATCAAGTAATTGACTATGATAAAACCTGTTCACCGATTGTAATTATGAAATACATCAGAATTCTACATTCCATTGTGTTCATCCATGACATTGAGATTTGGAAAATGCATGTCAAAATAGCCTTCCTTAATTGGAACCTTCAGGAAGATATCTATATGACATAGCCTAAAGGGTTTGCGACTCTAAAGGATACCAATAAGATATGAAAATTGTAAAAAACCATTTATGGATTAAATCAAACATCTATGTTATAAAACATTTGATTTTATGAATCCATAATGGAATTTGATTTTATAAAGAAATAATGGGATCCTTTTTACTATACATTGTTTAGTGGGGGGCTATAATTTTTTTTAATATTATATGTTGATGACATATTACTTATTAAAAATTAGATACCAGTATTATAGTCTATTAATACATATTTGAATAAATGATTCTCCATGAAGGATTTAGGTGAGGCAGCATATATTCTTGAGATCAAGATCCATCATGATAGATCTAAGGGGTTTATCATCCTAATTCAAGGTAAATATATTAACAAGATACTCAAGTTCTTTAGTATGGAACAATACAAGAGGATATTATTTCCAATGTCACATGGAATTCATCTATCCACAAAAATGTATCCTCAGACACATGAGGAAATAAATAGAATGTCCATGATTCCATATATATCTGTGATTGGGTCAGTCATGTATGATTTACTATTTACTAGGCTATATGTCCCCAATTCATTAAGCATAGTAGGAATATATCAAGATAAACTAGGTTCCCACCATTGGATGGTAGTCCAGACTATCATTAAGTATCTGAGGCATACTATATATATGATTTTTTTCTATTGGGATGATGAGAAACTAGTCATTAAAGGATATGAAGATGCTAGTTTTCAAATAGATCAAGATGATATGAAATTTCAAATAGTATATAACTTCACTTTGAATAGAGGTTTTGTGAGACATAAGATCTCAAAGGAGGATGTGGTCATAGATTTTATAGTAGATTCTGAGTATATTACAACTTTTAATGTATCTAAAAAAGTATTATGGATACGAAACTTTGTCTAAGATCTTGTAGTGATGCCTAGTAGTAAAGATCCTATCAAACTCTATTGTAATAATATTACAGTGATTAATCTCACAAAATATCTGAGGTTATGTCAAAGAATAAAACATATACTTTTAAATAATCATTTGTTGAGTTATTTTTCTTGAAGAGGTGAGGTTTCAGTGAGTAGTGTTTCCCTAGAAGACAACATGGTGGACCCATTGAATAAATCCTTGAATTATAAAAAACATGATTATCATGTGAGGTCTATTGGACTGAAATTATTAGAAATCTGGATCTATTCCAAGTGGTATTTTTTAAGATTTTGTGTCCTTGGACCAACTATTTATACTTTGATTGCATTTATATTTCATTAATTGAATATTAATAAAACATGTTGTTACATATTTTTCTTTGGTATACATGAATTTAATGTAAAAATATCCTAGGTTATCTGTCGCATTGATAAGGTCATAGAAGTTTCCCACTATAATGAAAATATTAAAGTACTATGATAATATTATTAAATATAGTTCTATGATCGGATGACATTCTATAATGGTATGAATATAATGTGACTATCAATTTCTAGTACTTGTAAGTGGGTGAGGATTCTTCTCATTAAGTTCTCACTTAGTAATATTAAATATGGTAGATTATGAGAATAGACCAAGCAGTAGGAATTCTATATGTTTTGGTGTCATTTTATATTCTTGTCTCTCAACATGTGTAATGGTCCTTAGATTTTAATATTATCATTAATGCATTTCATGTATCATGTACTTAAATTTGATAACAAAAACCACAATACCATATGTTCATGGTGAGGAAAGTTACATTGGGTGTGTCATGATTGACATGTTATTAATGGATAAGTCTAAGAAATATTTTCCCTTCCATCTTTATGGAATTTGATATCTTGTCCCTTTGATTGAAATAAAACCATCGCATTAAATTACATTGTCATAATGTAATGACATTTTTATTTTAGATAGACAAAGAAATATATATCAATCATATAGATTGGTGACACAGATATGAAACCTAATTGATGAGATATTGAGACAAAGAGATTATATTACATGGAGGTCATTCATATGTGGTTTTCATCATTATGACATTAAGTTATTTCTCTAAATTTCCTTGACCCATTACTAGATTGTAATCTTAAAATTTATGAAAGCCTGTCTAATGACAAGGAAAAAGAATCCTAGAGGGTCACACTCTAAGTGCTTCCAATGATCTTAATTAAATTATATTTTAATTTAATTAATATAATAAATATTATTCTCAATACCAAGAAATAATTTCAATCATGTTTTTATCGATCGTAGATATTTATTGATGAATTAAATATTTAAATTAAATATTTATTTGGATATTAAATAAATTTAAAGGAGGATGAATGGACCAGGATAACATCCGTTGATAAATATTTATTTAAAAACTTCTAGATATTATTTATCATTGCGCATGTTGGAACATGTCACAAAATAATAATATTATTATTATGTGGAATGGGTTTTAAAAAATATTAATATATTATTTAAGGGTCATCATCTAATTAAATGATATTTTAACATAAACCCTCCCCCTATAAATAGATGGTTATCTATATTATGTAGTGTGTGAGTTGCTCAATTGAATATTGAGAATAGATAATGGTTATTAACAATAAACTTCCCTCTCACACAAATTCATCCTCTCTTCCACTCAAGAATGATAATAACTTCTTAAAGCCTAAATGTTCTTGGAGTGATCAACATGAACAAAACAAGACATTTTATTAACCCCTTTATCACTCTGAAATCAATTGGTGCGGCTCAGAGATCAAAGGAGAACATGTGAATCACTATTATAGGGATTCTACACTTCAATACTTATAGCACAACAAAGGTAATCTAAAAGATTTTTTCGTAAGATAAACAATTTCATCAAATAAAGGATCATAAGATGAGTTAATCATTTTTTTATATCTAAATAAATTAATTCAATATTTAACATGAAAAATACTCTATTAGGGTTTGGGGAAACTTTAAAATTAAAAATAAATTTTAATATCATTCCCACCAAAGGTGCTTTCGCTAAACTCAAAAGCTTCAAGTGGTATCGGAGTGGTCACATTTTAAATTTATAATTATTTATTTTATTATTTATATTTATGTGAAATCGTGGTTCAATATTTCATTTCACAATATACATTCCTTAATCCAATTTGAATTGACATGCTTTGATTTATTAATCATCCTCATTAAGTGTTTCATTTTCTTAATGGTCTAAGAACAAATGAAGAATTATCGAATATTTCATATAGAACTACCAACAAAAATTCGAGTAAGACTAGATTCCATGGTGTGTGTCCGGAGTACACTCCATGTACCTTAGTACATTGTATCTGGAAATGCCGAAAAATATATTCCATGAAAAAAAATAACTATATCCATTGAATTTATTACACACCACATGTAGACTAGGCCAAACTAGCACATAGGTTGTCTGATTACACAACGTGTAGCTAGCGTACACATTGTGTAGTTTGCATGGGTTTTTAGTGAAATTCATGCAATATGTGCGGTCATTATACATAGTTAAGTCTTATGAGACCAATAACCTAGATTGTTAATGATATAAACTATGTTTATATAGTGTAAATTGTATGTATTTCATCATTTATCAAGTACAAAATACACACCAATCCATTTGATGAGTTATGCAGACACACGACATAAGAAATACATGGAGTGTAGATGGTATGTACGCAACATGTAGTTTTAACTGATGAACACACTGAGTTTTTTAGTGGGTTACCTGAACACATAAAAAGAGTGATACACTATGTGTAACTAGATTGTGCACACCATGTAGTTTGGTTGATGTGCGCACTAAATCCTCGAACATATGACCTAGGTACATGGTAACTTAGATATATGGTGTGTAACTTGTGAGGACACATCATGTTGTCACCCAATTAAATAAACAATTAAATTACATTAAATTGATAATTACAGCATTAAAAACTTATTTTATTTATTGGCACCTTTTGTGTTTGAAATTTTAATAATGATTTTAAATAATTTTAAATGATAAAATGATTTAGTGTAATAAGTCTATGATTATTGGTTCCATCATTTATTTTCCATAAATTAAATTATAATGGGTATCTCCATATAAATTTATATGGTAATTAAGATGAAAGGGGATTAATTAATTAACTAATTAATTCAAGTGAATTTATCTTAATAATAAAGAATGAATAGAAATTAATCTTAACCAGTTTACTTTTATATATATGTTTCATGAATGATTGTTCATGAGATTGACCAAGACATGTGTATGTGTATGATGTTTTGATTTAATTCATTTCATGGGTTTTGAATTATTTAATATTAAATTAAATATGATGGCATGTGTGTCATCCCTCCCTAGATTATTTTTTAGGACCTTTGTGCCTAAGTTTTGTTATATGATCCCCATTGACCAATACTTTGGTTCCCCTCACCTATATGTGAGTTTTAAATGATATAATAAATGGATTATCCCAAGGTATGTAGAGGTGGTTCAAGACGGAACCATAATGATTCCAAATTAGGTGATACATAAGTGTATAGGTGGAATGTTGAAACTCATTCCAAGACAAAAAAAAGAGTTATTCCCATAGGTTATAGGTTGATTTACTATTCATTCAATAAATAAACTATTTAGATAATTTCATGATTAGGTCATTTATTTATTTATTTATTTAAATCTATGAATTATTTATTTTATAGATACAAGAACTCGATCACATAAATAAATGAATTAATGTGAAAATATATAATTTAAATAATTGGATTATGCGTAGATGTTTTATCTAATATTGCCAATTAATTAATTAAAATGAATTTAATATTAACAAGTCATGTAAAGGATAAAACAAGATAAACTTTATTCATAATGAATTAAAAATTTCTTAAAAAAATATTAAGTTGGACTAAGCCTTTTATTATTTGATTGGGAATGTAACCATAAAACTAATTGTTTATGTGGACAAAGTCTGGACACTTACTTTTATCAGAGGGTTCTCATTAGGTTTTTGGGTTGACTTAACTGAACTTTTATTGAATTTAATATCCAAATTCTATTAAATAAAAACATGGAGGCAAGTGTTGAGGAAATCCAAGTCAGGATTTCATGATTAGGTAGTCCAATCAACATATCAAGGAGATATAAGCCCGTATTTGGAAACACATCCAACCAAAATATCTTATTATGGTTTTCATAGACAAAGTATAGATCATTGATAAAGGTAATACGGATCATTTCCTCTAGAATATACTAGAAACTATAAATTATAAGTTCAATGGTGATGGATATTGGGACTTGATTAAACAGTGGGTGATTTAATAAAATCAATTAATTTATTATTTATCAAATAATTTGTAATCAATAAAAGTACTAATAATATAATCTTTTATAATTATAGAAAATTGAAAGTTCATCATCCACACTATCCCTATGATATATATCAGAGAAAGACCATATCCTATCTATAAGTAACATCTGTTAATGGTTTACATAGCTTTGATTAATGTTGCTCCATGAATATAAATCTTACATGAAAGAATCCACACTTCCTGATCTAACTACTAAAGAGTTAAGTGATGAAGAGTTTGTTTTCTATAAAAAACATGTCAATGATGCAGTAGACGTTCAATGTTTGAATCTTTTTTATATGCCTATGGAACTCATAAAGTCTCATGAAAACATGGATGTGTATAGAATGATTGATCATATCTATGGTTTAAATGGGGAAAGAGATGGAAATTACCAATTTCAAATATCCAAGTCCCTTTTTCAGAGAAAGATTAGAGAGGGTACCCCAGTTGTGCCTCACGTATTCAAACTCATTGGCTACATTGAGTGACTAGAGGTCATAGGTTTTAGACTACCTAAAGAACTGGGAACCAATATCATTATTACATCACTCCCTCAGATATTCTCTAGATTTTTTTTAAATTTTAATATGATCAACACTAAGAAGTCTCACCCATATCTTATTACTCTTCTTTTTTAATTTGATAAGGATACGTAGTAAAAAAAAATCTTTTAATATTATGGTGAATAAACAGAAAGTCCAAGATAACATCTCTAAACCCAAATATTATTTACAACTCTCTTCCAATAAGAGGAATATCAAAGGAAAATCTTGGGAGAAATATTCTATTTATTTTACATATGGAAAGAAGGCCCACTAGAAGAAAAACTGCACCAAAACAAAGAAGTAAGGGGAAGCTTTGGGTGCATTGCTTATTCGGTGAAATTTAACTATTTATACAAATTGGGTATTAGATATAACTTTTGGATATCACATATGTATTAAAAAATAGAATCCAAATAGATTCAGAAATATTAGATGAGGGTAGGTAGATCTACAACCAGTGAACAGATCTAAACTTTCTTTTATAGCTATCAGGGACTACCACCTTATGTTTCCAACTAGAATGATGATGGTTTTAAAAGGTTTTTATTATGTTTAATGTAGTACCAAAAACATTATTTATGTATCCATAATTGATACATATAAATTTATTTTCATGTTTGGGAATAAATGTTTCTTCTTTTATAAAGATAGAATATTTTATAGTAAGGCACTTTTAATAAACATTATGTGTTTGATTAGATAAACCAAGTAATTGTAATAGACAATGAAACTAATTCACATGACTCATTCCACACCCAACTTTGGCATCATCTTCTAGGTCATGTAAATGAAAATCACTTGACTAAATTATACCAAGATATACATTTATATTATTTTAAACTAAAATCACTTGGTATATGTCATGCATGTTTACAACATAAAATGACCAAATTCCCAATTAGTGGAAAAGTTCAAATGGATAAAGATATTCTTGAATTAGTTCATACCAATGTGTGTGGGGATTTTCATATTGGTTCAAGGTGTGGGAACTCATACTTAATAACTTGTACTAATGATTTTAGTAGATATTGGTTTGTCTAATTGATGAGGTATAAGTTATATTCCTTTGAAAATTTTAAGGAATACAAGAATGTAGTAGAGATCTAACTTGTTAATGAGATTATGAAACTCCACTCAGACCATGGGGGAGAATATCTTAACCAAGTCTTCATTGATTATTTATGGGATTTTGGGATTTTATCTCAATTCACTCCTCCTTATACACCTCAGTGAAATAGTATAAGTGAAAGGAGGAACCACACCTTGTTGGACATGGTGAGATCAATGATGATTCATGTGAATATTCCATTATCATTTTGGGATACACATTACAAACAATAGTATATATACTAAGTTGATTGAAAACTAAAGCAATAGATGGTATACCATACCAATTATGGGATGGAAGGAAACTCAGGTTTTCCTAATAACATGTGTGGGGTTGTGAATCATTTTTTTATGGACTTTTTAGGTAATAAGATTTAACCTCATGGAACAAAGTGCATATTTATATCATATCCCAAAAAAATAAATGGATACTACCTATATAATCATTCAGAAAAAAATTGTGGTTGACATACATCCCGCATTTCTTAAAAAGGATATTATCTTTAAAATAGATAGTGGGGGTGATATAGACTTTTATGAATTCCAGTCTCAAGATACATAAGAGTTGGTACAATAATAGATTCCACAGAACCCTATGGAAAAAGGAGTTATTCCAGAGACACAATAACTGTATAGAAGTATAATAAATTCTATAGAACCAAAATGTTTTGGTTTTCTAGTCACTGAGGATGGTGACTCATTATTAACTAATAATAATGATCCTCTAATATATAATGAAAAAATAATTGGCACAAATGTTTCAAAGAGGAAAGAATACATTAATTCTAAAATGTATTCCATGTAGATACTCCAATGGATGTAAAGACAATTAGTTCTAAATGGGTATTCAAAAAGAAACTCGACATGGAATTACAAGTCAGTACTTATAAGGAACAATTGGTTTTAAAAAGGTTTAAATAGAATCAATTCATTAAATATGATGAAAGAATTTCACCATTTTTAATTATGAAATCCATCATAATTCTACTTTCCATTATGACCATCCATGATAGTGAGATTTGTAAAATGGATGTCAAAATAGCCTTCCTTAATGGTAACCTTTGGGAATATGTCTGTAAGACATAGCCTGAAGGTTTTATGTCTCCAACAGATTCCAATAAGATATGGAAATTGAAAAAAAAATTATGGATTAAATAAAGCATTTATATCATAGAACATATGATTTGATGAATCTATAACAGAATTTGGTTTTATAAATAAGGAATGTGGGACTTGTTTCTATAAGAGTTTTAGTGGGAGTGCTATCGTTTTCTTAATAGTATATATTGATGATGTGTTACTTATTTAAATGTGATACTAGTATTACGGTATGTTAAGACCTAGTTGAATAAATTATTCTCTGTGAAGGACAGAGGTAAGGCAGTATATATTCTTGGTATCAATTTAGATCATGATAGATCTAAGAGGTTGATCAGCCTAATTCAAGGTACATATGTTAACAAGATACTAAAGAGATTTGATATTGAAAAATCCAAGATGGTATTATTTATAGTGTCACTTGAAATTAATATTTCTTGGAAAATGTGTCCTCATAAACATGATGAATGAAATAGAATGTCAAGGATTTCATACACATCAGCGATTAGTGAGGATGCAGTAAGTGAATCCAAGAGACCCGAGATCAAATCTGGATGGAGACATATTTTTGATATTGTAGCAGTATTGTAGCAGTACTATAGCAATATGGTAGAAAGCACTGTAGTAGTTACAATAGAAGGTATTATAGTCGGTACAGTTTGGTACTATAGCAGCTGGAACTATTCATCCATTTGGGCCTTTGGGCCATCGGTTTGGTCCTTGGGTCATGTAAGGCCTTAGGAACACCCATGTCCTTCGGTCCAGTTGTCTCTCAAGAAATTTTGTCCACCTCAAGGCCTTCAGGCCACCCCAAGTCCTTCGGGTCACATGAAAAAATGTAAATGCAACCAGTCAGATTACAAGGGACAAGGCTCCAAATGAGGATTCAGAGCATGTGTATCCACCAGAGAAAAGCTAACCAAAATTTGAAGACTAATATGGTATATAATTGTCATCAATACCAAGATTGTGTAGCTCTGTACAGGATAACTTGCTGACCAGTCTTGTGAAGGTGGAGTGCTGATATCACGACATTTTCTAGGGAGGGGTAGTTCTAAGTTTTCTTGTATAGATGATTTCCTCTTAGACTTATGGTTCATGTAATTGTAACTTAATCCTTTTGGAATTTTAAGGGTTCCCTCTCACCCTTGAGAGTGGTATTATCAAAAATAAATAAAAATTATAGGCCTTTGGTCCATTCAGGCATTATGTGTTGTTTGAAGATATCAAGTTGACCTAGGTGATCACCATGGGATGGTAGTCAAGACTAGCCTTAAGTATATAAGGTGTAGTAATTATATGTTTTTGGTCTATATAGGAGATGAGAAACTAGACATTAAAGGATATGAAGATTCTAGTTTTCAAACATATTAATATGATATGAAATTTCTAAAGGGATATATATTCACTTTGAATGGAGGGGTTGTAAACTGGTAGAGTTCAAGGAAGGTTGTGGTGACAGATTTTATAGAAGATTATAATTATATTTCTGCTTCTGATGGAGTTAAAAAAGTATTATGGATATAAAATTTCATCCAAGATATTAATGTGATGCCTAACAGTAAAGATCCCATCCCACTCTATTGTGATTATACTGTAGTGATCTCTCTCACAAAATATCCAAGGTAACATCAATAAATGAAACATATACTTTAGAGGTATCATATTTTGAGGGATTTTTCTCATAGAGGTGAGGTTGTAGTGATTAGTATTTCCACATAAGACAATGTAGAGGAATAATTGACTATATCCTTGAATCATCAAATAAATTATTATCATGTGGGGTCTAGTGGACTAAAAGTTTTAAGCAGTTACCTCTAGTCCAAGTGGGATTTTATTAGAGTTTGGTTCCTAGAACCAATTGTTTATAATTTAATTGTGTGTATATTTGATTATTTGAATATTAATAAAACATATTTTTACTTATTTTTCATTTTTCTACATGACTTTAATGTAATAATGTCCTAGGGTATCTGTTTCATTGATAAGGTCATAACAGTTCCCCATTATGATGAGAACCTTGAAGTTCTATGATGATATTCCTAAATATAGTCTACATACGAATAAAATTATATGATGGGAATAATAGAATGTGACTATTAGGTATAAGTACTTATAAGCATATGAGAATTCTTCTCATGAAATTTCCACTTAGTAGTCTCCAAGATGTGAGATTATTAGAACAGACCCGCCAGTAGGGATTTTTCATGTTTTGGTTTCATCAGATATTCCTTTATCTGATCATGTGTAATGGTCCTTAAACTTTAAAATTATCATCAATGAATTTCATGACTCGTGCAATTAAATTTTATAACATAAACTACAATACCATATGTTCATGGTGAAGTAGGGTATATTTGTTGTGTCATGATTGACATGTTATTAATGGATAATTATAAGGAAAATTTTTCCATTAAATCTTTATGGAAGTTG
The DNA here is from genome assembly GCA_963277665.1 of Viscum album. NCBI lineage: Eukaryota > Viridiplantae > Streptophyta > Magnoliopsida > Santalales > Viscaceae > Viscum > Viscum album. The sequence goes on along the minus strand of OY728150.1, from coordinate 1,823,776,306 downwards.
ATATATTGGCCATTTGATTATAATAGAACCATCACATTAAATTCCATTGTCAGATTGTAATGACATGTTTATTACAGATAGTAAAAGAAAGACGTATGGATCATATAGGTTGGTGACACATATGTGAAAATCGCTTGATGAGATATTGAGATAAATAGATTATATTACATAGTGAGCATTCATATATGGTTTTCATCATTGTGACATTAAGTTATTTCTCTTAGGTTCCTTGGCCCATCGCTAGATAGTAATCATTAACTTTAGGAAAGTTTTCCTAATTCCAATGAGAAAAAATCCAATATGGCCACACAATAAGTTCTTCCATTAATCTCGATTAAATTCTATCTAAATTTAATAAATATAATAAAAATTATCCTCAATACTGGGGAATAATTTTATTCATTTTTTTATCGATAAAAAATATTTTTTGATTAATTAAATATTTAAATTAAATATATATTAGGGTACTCAAAAAATTATAAATAGGATGAATGGACCAAGATCGCATCCATTGATAAATATTTATTTAGAATTCAGTAAATATTATTCATTATTGCACACATTGGTGCACATCACAAAAATAATAATAATAATATGTGTAAAAGGTTTTATTAAATATGAATATATTATTTAAGGTTTGGTATTTAATTAAATAATATTTTAACATAAATCCAACCCCTATTAATATATGGTTTTGTATTTTTTGTAGGGTGTTATTCTCATAAACAAATACTGAGAATAGAGAATCATTGCACAAAATAGACTTATCCATGTCATCAAGTTCTCCTCTCTTCCTCTCAAGAATGAAAATAAATCCTTCAATACCAAAGTTTTTTTGATTGATCAATACAAATAATTCAATACATTTGGTTCACTATGCAAGCACTCAAAAATGAATTGAAATTTCTCAGAGATCAAAGGAGAACATGTGGATCACTACTAGATGGATTCTACACATGAATTATTATAGTAAAATGAAGATAATCTAAAATGGTTTTCTTATAAGATCAACAAACTCATCGAATAAAGTATCCTAAGATGAAGTAATCACTTATTCTAAAACTAAATAGATTAATTATAAATTTAATATACGAGATCCTATATTGGGGTTTCAAAAAACTCTAAATTAAAAGAAAATTTAATATCAAACCCACCAAGAGTTCTTCCTATATGTGTAAAACCTTCACTATTGATTCATTGAGTGGTTATAAAAGGCCTCTACCATCACTTAAAATTTTAAATTTATTCATCATATAAAATATTTGTATAAAAATTCAATACATAACAAAAATAAACTGTATTCAAAAGCTATCATATGAAATGTTATTATTCTTTATAATCAGTAAATATAAAAACATAACCATAATCCATCCAGGAAAAAAAGGTGGATTGTATCATTAAATTATATCCCTAATAAATCATAATATTCATCCAAGTATGTTTACATGGATGAAAATTCTTTTAAAAGATCGCCGGAATAGTTACGAAGGAAAATGCGCTTTTCAATTTTAAATCACCTACTTAAAATTTAAAAAATTATAGAATATTAAGAAAAATAATTTATTTGAAGATAAACATGGAAAATTTTAAATAAATTTTCAAATAAAATAATATTCATGATGGTGGGAAAAATAATTTGTGTGCAAAATGTTAAAATAAATATTCTTTTCAAACCTTTGGTAAAAAGTACTTCGTTCCAAAAATGATAAGAAGATTCCTTCTAAACCTTCTTATAGAAAGTTAAAAAATAGTAAAAATTAATTTAATAAATAATTATATAATATTAAAAACATAATTGAAAACATTTTTAATGAAAATATGTACATAGAATAAAAATATTCCTGGACTAATTGAAAAATAAAACTGGTTTTCCTTTATAACTTTTTTTCGGTGTTTTGAGAGCCAAAGAAGTAAAAAATGGAAATAATGCCTGAAAAAAAAATGGATTATAAAGAAATATATTGGTTTTAAGATAGAAATTTCATATAATTCCTCCAATGGAAACTTAAACATAATCAATCCTGAATAAGGATGAGATTGTGAAATAAACTCTTACCTCATGTCTGACTTTCTTTGTAAATGATTTTAACCTCGTGTATAATAAATTAAAATTTATTATAATTATACACAAGAACCATATAAATACTTATAATATCATATATTTTTTACTTATAGCATTTCAACACACGTTTAATTATAGTTATATATTAAAATCATTGTTTTCGACTATTAATTGTTTCATTATTTTGGTAAGTTTCAATTCGGTAGTTTCGGTCCTTGCATCTTGATCATGGTTACATCATATCTAGAATATTAATAATGATATAGATATAATATATATTCATTATATAAATATTTATAATCATACATGATTTAATAACATGAATAATAAATCGCATCACTTCATGGAGGTGGTAGTCCACACGTACGCACGAGCGACGTTATCATTTTTTAACAGGTGGAAGGATAAAGTGATAAATGATATTCTATACTTCCAAAATCATAATTATTCCATATATTTAAAATATATTCATTATTTTTATATTTATATCCATCCAATTAAAGTGGTGATGAAAAAATATTTACACCACTCGTGATGATGGTGGGTCGAACATATGCACGACCGATGTTTTCATTTTCCATAGGATAGAAAAGAGGTGGAAAATGGTTATACCATAATCATAAAAAAAATATAAGTATATTTTTGATACTATAGTAAATATTTTAGTATGGTAAAAATATATTTATAGTAATTATAAGAAGAAATAAAATTGAAAGAGTCAATAAACATAATGGCCTCTTCTTTTAGAGACCAACTTTAGCTTACACATTACGACTTATTAGGATGGTATGAGGAGAATAAAAGAAGAAAAATAATGATGGGAAGGAATATTGAAAGATTTTATGTTAGTTATTTGTTTAGATAAAGTGATCAAATTTTATTAATAATGGAGGACGTGAGTTTCCATTTTATAAGTGAGGTGAGAGACCCACATAGAATTACTTAAAATATTTCAATAATATAAGGTCACTTTAATGTGAAAGTATATCCAAATAGATAATATTTTTAAGTTAGGATTGAATAAGGTTGAAATAAATTCATAAAATAGTAATTATACAAGTTTATGTCAAATTCTTACCCTTTTATCTTAGTTTAACACCCCCCCCCCCCGGTAAACCTGTTTTAGTTTTAACCATGGGAATAATATTTTACTTTTTTTACAATTTATTATGACCAAAAATTAAGTTAAACATATTAAAATATATTAATTATTTTTATTCTAAATAATGAAACCATTTTACAATATTTAACTTCTCTAGGTTATATAAATTCACTTTAAAATAAGTGTGAAAAACACAACAAAACCCATTTTTAGAAAAATGCATTTTTAAGCATTTAATTGAACTTACTTTCACTACTTACCTTCTAAAAATGATTAAATATTATATGAATATTAAAATATTTGATTAAATTAAAATTCTAAAAATTTCATTAACATTATCAATAAATAGTGATTTTTAAATTTATTAAAAAACACATTGTGCGCATAAAACATTTTTTATTTGAATAAAAACATCACATATATTTTCCAAAATGTTATGAATATATTTCTAAGCTCAAAATTATATTTTTATATGAATTATATTATTTATTAAATATATATTCTCTTTATAAAAAGTTTTTTAATATTTAAGTTAATTCTTATATCATTATAATGTCATAAAAGTGATAATTTCTGTCAAATTGATATTTTTCACTATTCATCCAAAAATCAACTATTTCTGAAAAATATCAAAAAATCACCCAAAACTAATTTTTACTTTATAAGTTCATAAATGAAATTAATTTCATCAAATTAAATTTAAAAAAATTTATAATTTAGGTCTTAATCACATTCTTGAATAAATTTATGTGTGTTATGTTATTATTTCTTTAAAAAGAAAAGGCTTACTAACTATAATTGAATCTCAGATGTTAAAATCAAATCCTATAGAAAATGAAAATATTAGAGATAAGAAAAAAACTAGTATAACCTCATTGGAACCTTATTTATAACCAACACCCTCGACTAGTATAACCAAACACTAACCCCTCCAACCCCATAACCCGATACACATAACCAAACAGCAACAAAACAAACAAAATGTCCTCAAATTGGGTAGGAAAAATAGAGGAAATAGTAGGGAGGTTCTATTTTAAAATAGTCAAAGGTAATAGAAATACATCATGTCCAAAAAGAGTTAAAAATATATCTCAAATGAATGCAATCAAAACATGGTTCAAAAGTAAACCCCAAAATAATCACTTAAAGTAATAAAAATTAAATTTTAGATTTTTTTCAACACAAAATTATGTCCAATTTGGATCTTCCAATTGTTAGGGTTTATGAGGTACTTCATGATAGAGTATAAACATTTAAAAACTAGAATCCATTTTTTTTAATTTTGGTTTGATAAAACCCAAAATATGAAACCTAAAACTCTGTTTATTTCCTAGTTACATAACCTATAAACAAATAACACATTCAAATTACAATTCCAATTACTAATAATTACATAAATATTTACAAAACTGTAAAATATGTTTAATTTTCACTAAAACGGTAAGAACCAAGTCATAGTGGGATTTATGGATTTCATGGTCAATATCAATGATCCTCGAAATTTTAAATTCACATGATGCATGAACCTTCCACGTCCACTCTGGCATGGTTGTATAAAATTTAATCAATTATAAATATACTAAATAAATTCATGAATCTCCATTGAATAGGTTTAATAGATTTAATATCAAGATGGAACACATCTGATTTATTTAATATGGTCAATGTATTTTTGAATTGAAATAGTTGTGTTGAGGATTCCTATAAAAGGTATTTTGTTCCTCATATTGGATAGAGTTGAGTTTTGGTGATTCTAACCATAATTTTCATGTAATATTTTATGTATGTCTCTTAAATACCATTGTCTAGAGGTGATTGTACAAAAATTTTAGCATTTCTCTACATTATGATAATATTTATACATTGATTTCTTGAATATAGATCAACTTTTTTGGGGTTTTCTTCCACTACCAACGATCATATGATGATCCATAAAAATCAATCATGGATATCAATTCCTCATTCCTTAATTAATCATCATGTTTAAATCACTAGTTTTGAATAATGAAAAAACTGTAAATAAATTATAGTAAAATCATAAAATGTAGATGAGATTACATATATGTATTCATGTACATAAAAGTAATATTTGATTACCCTTGTTCTAGAGAATCCTACATAAGGGTCCTCGTAAATTACCCTTATACAGATGTGGCTATGTAAAGGTAATTACAGTTTACCTTTATGTAGATGTTCTATATAAGGTTTAAGGCTATTTATTATTATAATAAGGTTTTTCATAAATTTCATGGAAGATTACCTTTATGGTAATGTTTATATGTAAGCGTAATCACAATTATTTTTACACGTAATGGTAATCACTATTTACCTATACATAGAACATCGGCATAAGGGTCATGAAAGGTTACCCTTACACTATGTAAGGGTAATATATATCACCCTTACAAAGCATAATAGTAATTTAGGCTACCCTTATAGAGAATTATTATACATAAGGGTCACCCATAATGAACTTATGTAGAATGGTATCCTAGATTAGGGCAATGGAATACATTAAAAAATTAATGTTTTGTTAAATTTTCTTATGTTTTATACACTTTTTATAAATTATAAGCATTGGTAATTATAAAATAATATTTTTTAAGCCTAAATTATATATGAAAAAGTTCATATTTTTTCATGTTTTGGAAAATAAATAAAATGTTTATTTATTTGATAATTCTTTTAATATTGATGTTTAGTAAATTTCATAAGAAATGTGAATATTTTGTATAGAAAATTTATGTGATAAATTAATTCTAGGAAATAGAGTTATGTATTTCATGCTAGGTATGAATCCATAAAATTTGCTTTTTATCTACCTTGACCACATTTTATTTTTAGAGTTTTAAGCATAAAAATAGTTGTCTTAATAGTTTATACATGTTAAGTGTTATAATTATTATGAATGAAATTATCACTTGATTAAAGTCTCCCCAGGGATAGGGTCATGGGATCTGACTACCCACCAGCCTGGAGGCTTATTCATTATTTTAGATTGGAAAATTCATTATATATTTATCCCTCTAGGATTACTCAGGTAGATATTGTCAATATCATATAACTCTAAGAATTTATATGAAAATTTCATGTAACTTATGCATGATATACATTCATATATGTATGTATATACTTTTATTCTATTTTTGGGTAAATAACAGAAAAAAATTGGGTTGTGTAAAAGGTTACACATTAAAGTGGTGTGAAAAAATTAGTTTGGAGTATGGAATAGGAATTCCAAAACTAAATCATTAGAAGAATTCATACATAAAAGAATAAAACATGATAAGATAATGATTGTATGAGATGAAATTGTTATGAATTTAATAGTTATATGATCTATATTAAGCTAATAAAACTTTGATAAAAACCCATCAAATAGTAAGTGTGATGTTCCGTCCAAAGTGACACTTGACATGACCTCGATCATCTAATTGGGTAGTTTCATGATAATGTTGGTCTCCCTGGATTATTTTTTATAATGCATGAAAGTAATAATGCTTACTTAATATTTATTATATTATTTTTGTAATTTTCATTAGGTTACACTAGGTGTAATACCCTAACGGTTAGGATACTAAAGGGATGAAGTTTATTATACTCATATTATGGATTTGGATAAATATTTATCTACTTAACTATCCAAGAATCACAACTATTGTTATTAGGATGATTCTCTACCAAAATAACTAAGTGGTGAGATTAATGATATAATGGACTCATTACTTATTAAAATAAGGATCATAAATCACTAAATGGATATTATGTAAGGGGTCATCATTTTAGTTGCAGCACTTTCATTAAAATTCCTTGATGAATAGATGTAAAATAAGATACTCACCAATTGAAATGTCTTTGTTGTAAGTTATGAAATAATTAAGATTGATCATTTTGAGATCATTAATAGGTATAACCTATAAAATATGTATTTATTGGTATCTAGGGTTGAGAAGTGTTCAAATGGATAAGAATTCAGATCCCTTAAATGCGAATGTTATAGAGATCAGTTCCATCGACTTTGACTCAAGGGTATTAGATATTGAGTGTGCATCACACATTTATGCTGATAAACAAGGATTTAGAGATAGAAGAGAATTGATCAAGGTTCAAGTGGATATTCATGTTAGTAATGGAGTAATAGTTTCTACACTAAATTTTAGCACTTATGATCTAACTTTACTAAGTGGATTGATCCTAGAATTAGAAAACTATTATTATATTCCCACCATAAAAAAATTATTTCTTTATCTTGTTTAGAAAAGATGGGATTTTCATTTTCTATAATGAACAAGATATTTTCTATATATAATAATGAAATGGTTCATGTAATCAATAATATGGTAAAAATATTATACATTCAACATATGGATAATCTTGTTTATAACATTTTAAATAATAGGGTCAAAGTTGATTGTAATACCACTTACCATTGGAATTTTCACCTTAGACATATAAAAGGGAAATGTATTAAAAGAATCCATATATATGGGTTATTAGACTCATTTTATTATGAATAATTTGAGAATTTAAAATCTTTTGGGAAAAAATATCAAGAAAAGTTTTGGGAGAAAAATTAAAATGGATAGTGTATTGTTTGATCTCATACATAGTGATGTATGTGGATAAATGAAACACAAGAAGGTGGTAGTTTTAGGTATTTTGTTATCTTTATAGATTACTTTAATCAATATGGTTATGTGTTTCTAATGAAACACAAGTATGAAAACATTGATAAGTTCAAATAGTTTTTGAAAAAAGTACAGAATCAACTGGGAAAAATTAATATGATTCTTTGATCGAATCGGGGTGGTGAATACTTAAGCTAGAATTCATAGATCATATAAGAGATTGTGGAATAGTTTCACAACTCACTCCACTTGGAGCATCATAATATAATGATGTGTCTAAGAGGATAAATTTTACCCTATTAGTCATGGTTTAGTTGATGATGAGTATATGTTACCTTCCAATTTATTATGGGTTTATGCTTTGGAGATTGTTTAATTTCTACTTAACCATGTTCCATATAAAGTAGTTATAAATAAACCATATGAGATATGGTATAGGTAATATCCCAGTTTTTCTTTTATAAAATTTTTGGTTGTGAATAACTCATACAATGATTAACTTATAATAAAATTGGACCCAAATATAATAAGTTATTATTTGTTGGTTATCTCAAGTAAGTTATGGAACATTATTTCTATAACCCTAAATAACACCAAGAGTTTATGAACTAACTTGATTCTTTTCATGAGAAGAGACATTATAATTCAAGGTGTTACTGTGAGAAAACTCAAACTTGGAGAATTTAAATACCAAAAAATAATAAATGTTCTTGATATAGAGGTTGATTCGATTCTATACAGAGTTGTGGAAGAGGAATCAACTCAAATTACAAAAAAAACCTCTAATATATGATGGAATTCATTAGGAACACAATATATATAGACTTCTTGTGGATAATGACTATGAATTAAAGCTAATATAAGATTAACCTACTTCCTACCAAGAGGACATTGAGATTTATGATTTTTATAAATAGTTTAAATCCATGAAATATGAAATAGACTCCATATACACTAACCATGTTTCGAACTTTGTGGATGAACCTAAAAGGGTGATACCCATAATATGAAAGTTGGTTTTCTATAATAAAATTAACATAGATATTAAATTGTCTTACCGCAAATCATACCAAGTGAAAATGGGTTACAAACAAAATTATGGTATTGACTATGAAGAAACATTTCACTAGTTACAATGATAAGGTCTATTCAAATTATGATAACTATAGCAACTCATTGTGATTATGAGATGTATCAAATGGATTCAAAAATCGCATTCCTTGTCATAAATTTCTTTAAAGATGTGTATATGATATGACCTAAAGGTTTTTAAGTTCCAAATCATTCTTCCAAGGTATGTAAGTTGTAATGATCCATTTATTGACTGAATAAAGCATCTCAGAGTTAGAATATCTAGTTTCATAGTGTGGTTAAATATTTTTATTTCATAAAGAACATGGATGATAGTTGTGTATACAAGTGTATTAGCTATACCATTGTCGTGATTTTGATATTTTATGTGGTTGATATAATAATTATCATAAATGATATCCCAAATATTTACTCTGTGAATATGTGGTTGGGTAAATGCTTCTCGGTGAAAGTAAATGGTGAATTAGCTTAATAGTAGCTATGTGGATTTATAGAAATAGATATAAGAGGCCACTTGTAATTAGTTAGAACACATTGGTAAAGTTATAAATATTATTAACATCGAGAGCTCTAAAAGGGGGTCTTTACCAGTGCTCCATGGAATATTCAAGATCCTTATAAAGAGTTAGAAATGATAGATAGAATTAATTATGCATCCACTATATGTTTCATCATATATTCCATGTTTTGTACTCGAACAAATGTCATTTATACTCATAGAATAATAAGTAGATACCAATCCAATCCAGATGAAAATCATTGGATTTCTATGAAGAACATTATTAAGTACTTCATATGGACTAAGAATATACTCTTGAACTTTATAGAAGAGAATGATACCTATGTAAAAGGTTAAAAATATAAAATTTTCCAATCCAATAGTGACGATATGAAATCTAAATCTGGTTACTTGTTTTACCTGAATGTTGGATCTTTTTCTTGTAAGAGTAATAAATAATCCAATATAGGACTTAACAATATAGGGAGAGTGCATATATATATCATATATTTTTAAGGAAAGTGTTTGGATTAGGAAGTCCATCTTTTAACTTGAGATGTTTCCTATCGTTCAAGTAGAAATTGACTATTACTATGAAATAAATGGAGTTATTTATTAGGAAAAGGAACCTTGGTCTCATCAAAGGAAAAAACACATCCTTAATAGATACCATCTCATACAAGATATCATTGAGAGGGGTAATATAAATGTAACACCCCGACCCCAATTACCCAGAGTCGGTGCATTATTTTAATACATTGGCATGATACAAGGAAATCATATCCTAAAAGACCGATCAGTTTAGAAGTCTTGGAAATAGATTATATACATTAACTTTACATTACAATGTCAAACATAAAATACAACATAGATAGTTCTTTGAAAGTTCCATTATTCCCTTTTATCTTAACTCTACATATCAATCATAATACACTTCTTGAGATCTTAGGAAAATAAAACATAAGAAATAGGTGATCTCATATTCTCAGTAATGGTAAACAATTTAGCGAAAGATAATATAAACAATGGGCATGGTGAATAATTAAAAACAAATTCCTTTACAAATAATAAACATGAACACTTTATCACAAAAATATGAGCTGAGAAAATAAGTCCATAATAAAAAATAGTCATGGGTATTATACTAGTCGAATAACCACATGAACCATCAATATTATTTTCATAATGAGGGAATGTATAATGCTAGACATTCTGAAACATTTTTCCAAGGTCTCGGACAAGACGTCTAAAAATGATTAAGGCCTCATCCAAAACTATATATCAAATTTGGAAAGGCCTCAGCCAATTCCATGTCTAATTGTCTCATGAGACCTACCGATGCATTGAGGAGATATAGCGGGCTCCATTTGTCACTTACTATGTTCAATACATTCCTCATATGAAAAGGTAGAAACATATCATAAACACTTGTATTAGAACTAGCATAGGAAATGTCAATACTATAACCATAAACCATGAATGGTATGAAAATAACACATCACAAAACCCTCAATACAATATGGAAGATTTGTATCATAATAAATCAACTTCAAACAAGTTTAAAATCTATCAAAGGATGTTGGCATAGATGAAAATGATTTGTAAAACTCTTTGAGAGAAATATCCCTTTTCATGAAAACATTTATAAGTCACACAATTTAGAAAGGAAGACATTTAAAGGCATTTTTGAATCAAAGTATCCCATACCACTTTGAAACTTTTTAATGTAATTAACATTTTAAAAACATTCATGTCCATATAAATAAATCCTTAAACCCCATTTTGAAAACATGGACATTAATGAGAATGATTTAGAAGAATAAATATTAAAAACATTTAAAATGTTGTTTTAGTAAAATATTCCCTTAAAAATAATCCCATTGAAAACTATTTTATGAAACATGGAAATGGATAATAAATATGTACCAGTAAAAACTTACCCATAAACAATCTCGAATAATAATTAGATTGAGGAATTAACCTTTACCTTGCACTTTCCTTTGGTCGAGGGTAAGTTTAACCTCATGTATAATGACCATAGTATGTTATTAAATTATAATAGAGCCATATTAAAATTTATTATATAATACATGAATCATTAATGACTTTATACTTCCCATTTAATAATGATTTCCATGTTAAATTAACATTTTGGGTAATAATCGCTTTCATTATCATATGTGTTTCAACTTGTTATTATTGATCATATCATTTAGATCATGATTTAAATAATTCCAGAATATAAACCTTGATTTATATATCATATATATTTATAATGTAAATATTTATAATATATAGATATATGAAATGGAATACATCATTTATGGAGACGGTAGGCAGTACGTACGCATAAACGTTGTTTCCGTTTTCATATCATATTGAACGGAAGTAAGTGAATAAGATATGTGTAAGTAAATATATATATATATTAAGTATAATTATTATGTCATATATTACATACTTATTAATAATATATATTTTTATAATCATCGATGAATAGTGTACATGGGAATGAATCTCATTGCGTCGTGGAGACGGTAATTCGTACATACGCATGAGCAACAATATCATTATATTGATGGTGAAATCGTATGTAATTGGATGTCATATCATATATACATAATAATTAACATGTTATATATATTATTTACATCAGTTATACTCATTATTATACCCATCAAAATAATGAAGTGTTTGAATAAAAAACTACACCATGACGTGGACACAGTAAGCCGTACGTATGCACGTATGGTGACTTTTTCATTTATAGGATGGATAGAATAATGAAAATGGTTGTACAATATTTATAGAAACATCAAAGTATGTAGTATTTATGGAAGTTATTATTTTGGTTTGGAAAAAACAAATAAAGAGGAAGTAGAAGAAGAAAATAATTTGAAGAGGGTTGTGAAATTATTACCTCTTCTTCGGGTGTTTCCTTTTGAGTTGATCAAAAGGGATCCTTGGGTTGGCTTTATGATAAAATTAATGAATATAGGTTGATTTGAAAGAATTTTGTAGGATATTTGGGCAGGTTTTGGCTGATCCAAATGGCTTTGGAGGTGTGATATTGAGAGAAGGGGAAGTTCCCTTTTATAAGAGGGGTGAGGGTCACTTTAGGAAAAGATTAAAATATTAATTTATTATACAATAATTTTCAGTTTATAATGGATAAAAATGAATTTATATCGATCCTTAGGTGGTTAGGAGTTTAAATACTCTCAAATAATAAGTTTTAGACAAGTTTAGGTTACCATTTTAAACTTATCTTTTAGATTTAACTCTAAGTTAAATAGTTTAACTTTTATCATGTCTTCTTGTATTCTAACACTATATGGTTAATAAAATTAATCTAAACTTACAAGATAATATCAAGTGGTTCATTAATGACATATATAATATTATTTAATCACATTGGCTGAACCTTAGATTTTTGGGAATATTATATCAACCAATAATATAGTATTTTTTAAAAAAATTAATTTATGTCAATTTTGACACTATTTGGTATTTTGTTTTTCTGAAAGTCATAAAAACCTTATAACTTAGAAAACAATTTATCTAATCAACCCTAACATGTCATATTAACCTATAAAAAAATTTTAATTCATCAGAAGTCTCAATTTACATTTATTTGGATATTTATAATATCAATTATTTTAATATTTCATTAATAATGTAATTACTACATCATCATTATGTCATAAAGAAATTCAATTATTTAATGTATAAAAATTATAAATAAAATATAATTATGTATGAAATATTTTTATCTTTCTAATGAATATTTATAGTTGAATTTATCTTATGTATAACCCTATATTAAAAATGGTTTAGTTAATAAACTTTGAATTTAACACTTTTAACATCTCTTTAAATAAAATAATAATAAATATCGAAATATAATCCAAGCGGACAAAATAGGATCATATTTTATTCCTAAAGTTTTTTATAGTCGAATTCAACTTATTAAATAGAATAATGACATGTGTTAGGGTAATTATAATATCATTTTTACCCTTAATTACCCTATTTACTTTTAACTCTGGTAAATAAAAGTCAAAAGTTACTATTCACCAAAAATTGTTTTAATCTTATTGAACAACATTTTACTTACTGATGTTAACCGTGTATCTCGGATTTTTGAAATTCAACTCATAGAAGTGGTAAAATTTATTTTTATACAAATTTGCAAATGCTCCTAGAAGGTGGGTAAAAGACGGTAAAAAGTTCAATAAAATTTTATATATCTAAAATTATTATAAAATGACTCTAATAAATTAAATTGAACATATATAGGTATTATGTATCTATTTTCACCTAAAATAATTTAAAATAAAATAACTAATTATTTAAATAAAAAGTCGGTTTTAAACAATAACGCAATGTTTTTCACTATTCATCAAAAATTGAAAGATTTCAGAAAAATACCAAAAAATCACCCTAAGATAATTTTGATATTCCGAATTCAAAAATTAATTCTATTTTACTAAATTCAAAACATATAAGTTTCTTTAATTAATTTAAAATTAATTCCCATTGTCAAAACCAAAAGGCGGGTTTTTAAAAAGTAAAAACTATCAAAAGATTGACATGTGTTTATGTCAAATTCAAATGTGAAATTGTTTATAATGACATAAATTGTATTAAATGATAAAGATATAATCTAATTATACTTCCAAACCATTAGAATTCATAATCTGACACTATAAATTATTTTGATCAAAAATGTTGCTTTCAATTAAAATTTCGTATTTTTAACTATTCATCAAAATATGAAAATTATCAGAAAAGTACCAAAAATTTATCCAAACTATATTTTTATACCTCCCTTCTAAAGAAGAATTTAATTTAATTAAATTGAATATATAAAAGTTTCAAATGTTGTTTTTAAAAATGGTTCTCCATTAAAAGGCGGTAAAATTACATTTTTTGAAAAATACTTCTTTTATCTGAAAAAAATGAATTTGTTCTCATATTATGTACAAGAAAAACATAATATGGATGTTATAATTATAAAGAGTATATAATATTTAAAAATAAATTTAATACTATTCATAACCGCTTTTTTTAATGGCTATTTTGGTAAGTTGTGGTGCGCTCGAACTCGGTGTTACATGTAGCGCGAGCTATTGAATTACTTTAATGAGATAACATACTATGAAATATTGGGGTGTTAAAATAAATATAAATTGGTTAGTTTTATAGGATAATATAAAATATAAATTTACAAATACATTAACGCATCAAAAACATGAGGGTTATGATAGGTATATAGGTATTTAATACTTGAGATATTGATGCATTGGCTATAAATGTATCATGTATTCATAATAAAGGAAAACTCCATTCATCATTAATTCATGTGTTCTTTATTTTACTATAAATTAACGATAAAATGATAATATCCCCTCATATTAATGTTGGGTTTCTTATGAATCTAATAACACTTATTGGATATAGCGTAATCAATTGGGAACCAAATTTGAGGATTTTCATGCAAGATAATATAAAACCTTAATAAAAACTAAAATGAATAACATTTTGTAAATATGTTTACCTTACATAAAATATCTATTATACCCTTTTGATATTTGTCTGATGATTTTGATAAAGATCTCCAAAGTGGAAAACATAAGCCTCCCACCTCCATAGGTATCCATGGGATAAACTGAATCATCTAATGTCTTTATGGGATCCATCTTTTCTCCACAGTATTCTAGTACCTCTATATGATAAGGAGGAAGATGAAAAATGCTTCAATTTTAGGGATTTTTGTCCTAGAATAATGTAATTACCCATACACTACCATCTCCTAGAAGAATATAAATCAAAAATCAAGGATGCTCTTTGATTATCCTCTCCTTTATTAATGTAAAGAAATTCATGAATAAATACTTTTTCAGGTTCATGTATCATATACATGGATGCGAGTCTTCCCAAATGTTTCATCTCATGAAATGATATAATAAATGATAGCTAATATGGAGAATAATAAATGATAAAAGTTTATCATTTTTTCTATAAGTTACACGGACCAATATACCATGCATGAAAATCACAATTTTTAATTAATACAAAAATACCTATAAATATCATATATATATATATATATATATCATCTATATATATATTTGTGTGTGTGTACAAGGATTTAGGGAATATCACTTTCAATCTCCCACTTGCATTAAATCCTAAAATAATTTTATCCATTTCACCTTATATTGAATCATATGCAGTAACCTGTGAAACCATATCCAAAATAATTTTTGGATATCTTCTAAAACACTTTTGAAAATTTATCATTAACTTCACATTATATCACTTCATACGAAATAACTTGTGAATCCTCATCCAAAACACTTTTTGAGTGTTTCTATGAGATAAAATCAAACCCCATTCATTCAACCAAAAATTGTGACCCCATGGGTCTTTATAAAATTGACAAAAATATACAAATCTATAGATCCATATATTTAATAAAAGAGTGGCCTCTAGAAATGAGGAAATGTACTCAAGATATAAAGGGATATGACATGATCTCTATCAAACACATGTATCTTTATACCTATGTTCAACAATCTACATCATATATAAACATAAATTCTCATATTTTCTATTTTTCTAAGACATAAAGTGACCATGGTACATGGAAAATTTCAATCCCATATAGCCAACTCATCAGTTCTAGATTATCAGATTGTATACTGAACTGATCTAGGAATATATCACATTCCATTAAACCTTATGGATAAGAAAATCACATGTCCATTATCAAGATAGCTATATATAATATCTAGGTGAATCCATACACTCCCATGGTTTATTTCAATCAAGGAACCTAATGTTATACTCACCATATGAGAGTAAAAATCCCATCATGGTTAATTTCTAACTAGTGACATGATCAACAGTATACCCAACCACCCCCATATAAGCTAAGTCAGTATATAGTCTTATGTAAGTTGGGTATCAAAGTATAAAGGTTCTAATTTTTTGTATCCCACTAACATTAGGTATTGGGGACTCAAATATAATCTATGAACCCCTATTACACCAAATAAATATGTGTAGGACACTCTATGAGGTATACTTAGTAGTTCATCTAGTGAACACAAAGAATCATATTCTTTTTCTTATTCCCCATGATAAAATTTTGTATCTCTATACAAGAATCATACTCATTCTAACCTTAGATTTTTGTCACAACTGATAATACTCCCTGATAAAAACCAGTTAGGGATAAAATCAAATTCATATTTTTAGAGTTTAGTTGTTATTACAATTCAAGAAATATATATCTATATATACATTTATGTAGACAATGTGAAAGAATGATAATATGGTGGTCGCCTTTAATATGATGCATTTTAATATTATTAAACTCTTTAAGAATATTTAAAAAAACTAAAATAATAATTGGTTTATCATATCATATATGATAAACTTCCAGATCAATATTATATTTACTACACTTTATAAGTTTTGTTAACACAATACATTATATGTAATCCATGCCACATCTCTATATAAACGGCTGATAAAACTCTCTCATTAAACTCTTTACTAAGAAATCTGTATGAATAAAGTTAGTTTGAATATTGGTTTGATTTAGGAATCATATTCCTAACTATTAAAATTTTGAACATATTCAAACTTCTTAACTTCACAACATAAAATGTTATGATGTTGACTTCTATTTTCTACTTATAACTCTTTATATATTCAGCATCATCATCCTCAGAACCCTATTCCATCAAAAACATTCCTTGAAATAATGTAACTACTTACATTATTTTTAATAGGTTCTCCTAAATACTTTTAGGATAAAGTGAAAACCACTTTATTATTGTAATTAATGTACATTTTTACATTTTTTTACCACCATACCCTAAACTATTTTAGTATATCATGTATAATTAAATTTTCATTTTGACTGGTATAATCCTCCAAGAATTAGTGTCTTTTACTTTCCACGATAACTAAATGTAACTATTTATATTTTCCAATATTATCAAATATCATAAACTCTTTTAGGATATTTAGTGAAAAATAATTCAAATTTTAGACTAGTATAATATTGATATCCACTTTATAAATGGTAATTAAATATAACACATTACATTTTATCTACCATCACATATCCTAAGTATTTTAGGATATTAACTACAAAACAATTTAACTTAAGATTTATGTTAAACTTTATTTGTTAATTTTAAACTTATTTAAGTCAAAACATACTCCCACTGACCTCTTTGACACTATTATTTTCAAAATATCTTTTTAATAAACACAAACTCTTTTGTGTTAGAAAATAACATTAATTTCCTTTCAGTAGGAACATTTAAAAAATAAACTATTATTTTCATATCATATATGGTATTCTATGAGTTTGGAAACCTTAATTTTTGAAAACAATATTTTATTAAAATATGCCACTGATGGTTGGTCAGAACACATTCCCATATATTTTAACAAATACTTAGATAAACATGTTATCCTAGATAAACACTTTTATCCAAATATTATTCTAAAAACATGTTATATAAATTGATGAATCATAAACCATGTGTATTTAATTAATCATATCATGTTGTTAATAACAAATCTTTATTATTTAACAAATTCTATTATCACATAAGTGAAATGATATGAAGGTACACATATTTTAATTATATTCATTTGAGATAGATAAAATCCTTTACATTCAAATCCTTGATTTATTGACTATTTACTTCATATCATGGATATAAACTGCAATCATGTTCAATTATTCCTTTGATTTTTAAATCCAATATATTACAAAACTTTATAAAATATACATTTGATATCACGTATACCTTGAAAATTAATGAATTAATTTTTATACCATACATATGTGACAAAGACAATCCATGGAGTTTCACAAACTCATTTAGGTATATCTTGGATAATCCAATCATATTAAATTATTACTCTTCCTTCTTGAAAACCCTAGGTTTCAATGACCTTAATTATAATCTTGAAGAAACATTATTGAATTTTACAACCAACATTTATTATTCTAGTTTGAACTTTTACCTACTTGTATTATCCGTACAGTGCTAGAATCCTTACATCATATGCCCAGTTCATCCATTCTCAACACTTTGAGAATATTGGGTAAAATTTTTTTAATTTTAATAATATTATCAAAAAAAATTCCATATGTTACAATAGGACAAATTTCATAGCCAGAACAATCCAATTTTAGTCTCTCATTAAAGCATATAATAGAATTAAAAAAATAATATACCATGTGTATTATAAATACCCATATAATTTATATAAATAACTATTTTTACATGTTATTCTCAAGAGATAAATTAGATAAAAATACACGTCATATTAAAAGTTTATCCTTGATTGAAATATCCAAGTTATTAATGAAGCAACCACTTTTCTTCATCACTTAAAAGAAACCTTCAAGCTCCAAATTTCAATTTATTTTATATTTATACTTTTGGTATATTTACAAAACTTGTAAATCATATATTTGATGTAATATTTCTATTAGAATAATAGAATTTATTTCTATAACCATTAAAGTTTTAAGGAAACATTTAGTTTAACCAATCCATTTAGCATATTCAATCTTATTAAATGTCATTTGGAGTACCCAAACATATTGGGTATATGAGAATAATATTTACATGCCCAATTGCATTAATTATATGGGTAGAAAATAAGATTATATTGGTCATTTTCGATCTAATTCCTATGAAACATTAAATTAATAACTCTACGCTTCCATAAGAATCCATATTCACTTGTTGAAAAACTTCAAAACTTGGTTACTGAAAAAGGAACTATTCTGACATGGAGAACTTTTCCTTAAAAAATTTTCTTAAATTACAAATATTTATTAAGAAATTTTCTTAATTTACCAGTTTGGGAGTAACTTACTTTAAGTTTCTCCTTATTAGGGATTAATCACAAAGTTTACCTTGATGATGATAGTAATGATGTCATCTACAACAAAATCTTTTATCAGATGAGTATTTTGTATTATTAACCTTTTAGTAAGGAATTTTACTAAATGGGATCCCACTAAAATTATGTAACTTTTATAAAATATATAATATCCATTAGTGGTCCATGATTCATATTTCATCATAACTTGTACTAGGTATCACGTAAATAATTCATGACTATATCTCATAGAAAATAAGTGTTAGTCGTATCATATATGACTCTTGGATATTTGAGAAGATAACACTTTTTCCAATCCATCATATGGATATACACTACTGGAAAAATGGTCTATACCAATGGTTCAAAACCGTGGGTATAGCCTATACCCACGGTTTTGGGAACTGTGGGCTGTAACGGCATCGGTATAGGTCCCCAGCCTATACCCATGGTTTTCCAAAACTGTGGGTATAGGTATCCTGCCACTGTGTCACCGAAACATAGCCAATTTCTAAGGTGTCAACAGCTTTTACCCACGGTTTCAAAACCATGGGTATAGGTCCCAAAATAATGCATGCGCCAAGTTTCGATCCTGCAACCTCTTCGCTGCAAACACTGCATCTAACCACTACCCTAACATCACCTATATGTATGTATATATATATAGTTAAATATAGTTATAATAACCATGGGTATAGAGGGAAGAACTATGGGTATAGGGTTCCCTCCAAAAAAAAATTTCCTTCCCGCGGAAAAAAAAAACTTTTCCCACACACACAAAAGTGACCTATACCCACGGTTTTTCATAACTGTGGGTATATGTATTTTAGACCAGACCTATCGCCACGGTTTTCCCCAAAATCGTGGGGATAGGTACCCCTATACCCACGGTTTTGGGAAACCGTGGTTATAGGTTACTTTTCAGGACCTATCCCCACGGTTTTGGAAAACTGTGGGGATAGACCCCCCTATACCCACGGTTTTGGAAAACTATGGGTATAGGTCTTGAAAAGTCACCTATACACACAGTTTTCCAAAACCGTGGGTATAGGGGGGTCTATCCCCGTGGTTTTGTAGAAACCCGTGGGGATAGGTCCATTTTTCAGTAGTGATAATAAACTATTTTCTACTAGTATCCAAACAATTAGGGATTACCCGCTATTGTGACCTAAATCCAATTCCAAGAATAATCGAACAAAGGAAAATTAAAGGATATTTGTGTTGAAGTCGACAATACTTGCAAAATAATCCAAAGTTACTTTATCACAACCCAACTCATCGGGGCCTACCTAGACAATAATATTCCAAGATTGAAACCCCAAGACCACCTATAATAGGCCAGGGACTATAAACCAGCACTTATTAGGCATAGCATGCACATTGAAGGCCTTAGACAAAGGTACTTATACTCATGCATGCATCTCTAAATACCCATACAACAATAAAAGGTAAAAAAAAATGATACCACAATGCATACATAACATCTATCTCATGATAGAGTATGAAAAATTACTAGAAATAAATAAAAGGTCTAAATACCATCCCACCAAAAAGTGAAAAGGAGTGAAACCTACTCAAAATGAGGGGGATTAATGTCAAATGAAAACATGGTCCAACCATTGTCTATCAAGCTCACTATTCTCTGCATGCTCCTTGCCCTCTTAGAAAATCATAAAAAGTCCTATCATCTAGATAAAACATGAAATGTGGTGGTAAATCCCATATAGAGGTTATTATAATAATAACCAGTAGGATTATCGGAAATCACTAAACATAACACATCAATAGTAGTCATCTCATTA
Source organism: Viscum album (assembly GCA_963277665.1). Taxonomy (NCBI): domain Eukaryota; kingdom Viridiplantae; phylum Streptophyta; class Magnoliopsida; order Santalales; family Viscaceae; genus Viscum; species Viscum album. The sequence goes on along the minus strand of OY728150.1, from coordinate 1,823,755,191 downwards.
ACTTAAAGGCATATAAATCGAGATATCACACAAAGCAATAAGGATAAAAACAAAACTTAGATATACTCATAAGAGATACTAGGTCTCAAAGTGGCATAAACCACTTCCAACCAAAATATTCTATTGAAGGATTTAAGGTAACCCTCATTTGTAATAACTCACTTCACAAGCCATACTGTCACTATCAGCGCTCATTCGAGAGGTTGTGTTTATTGAGTCTCTCCAAATAATTACTCTTTGTAACTTCAAAGATGCCAACACTCAAATATGGTATCACACCCATCACCACAAGGGGACACCATAAACCCTACTAGACCAGTCTTTTAGATAGAGGATTTATTCCCTATGCATAGTGGTCATGCGGATACCAATAACCCTATCGAGGGAAGAAGATAGGATAGAGGATCCCATCCCAGGCCTCATGGGGAGATATAATGAAATATATTTAAGAAAAAACCCTTATATGGGATCAAAATCATATTATAAGGATGTAATTATACATTATAACCTTATCGGGATGGTCCATGGGGTTATACTCAACTAAATTGGTCTAAACTAATGAGAAGGAGGGACTCTACTTTCCCTAGAAAATTCACATTATGTGTACTGAGGGGTACACAGTGTTTCATAACTACCCAGAGTCTTATTGTGTCTCTCTGACTCACAAAAAATGTAATCCTCCCTACACATGATGTTTCCTTTAGGGGGTACATCATATAGAGGTAGGGTCGGCTCTCAGCATGCCACAAGCCTGTTCCCATGTACATATGGTCATGTTAGTGTATCATGGTGGTACCCATGTAATTGTCCAAGTTTGTACTCATGTACCCTATGGGGTAAATACTGAGATTCCAGCATCGTGTCACACAATTTGTGTCATGTGTCACACAGCATGTGATATTTTGTTTTAGGAATAAACCTTGGTCGTTGTAGTTGGTTCCACGCAATGTCTGTTCTTTGGAAGACACATCATGTAATGTGGTATTTTCTAAAATATAGAACCTTTACGTAGTTTCACCCAACACCTCAATTTCCGGGGATTCCATAATCTATAATTCCCATAGATCCCAAATCTATACCTGAATATTCCCAATCCATCTCTGGTATCCATAATCCATCCTTCAATTTTTTCACAACACCTCTCCTTTTACACTTCCATGTTAGGACACCAAAATCCCACAACTTGAGACTCCAAATCCAAACCAGATACATTATTTTCACTTCACATAATAACCATGTCATTGATATCCATATAAAACCCTACATAATAATTTGTTTCACCAATTATTGATTGTGAAATGATAATTTACCAGGTATTTTTCAAACCACCATCCAAATTGAATACTAATAATGATCTCATGATGAACGGGGAGAGAAATACATAAAACAGAAACATGAGAAATAAACCATAGACAATGTTCATAGTTTCCTCAATATTTTTTTATATGAATTATGAATGAAGAGTAAAAAATAAAACAATATCAAATTCTTATTTCTAGAAAAATAAACCCATATCCGCAAAACACAATCAACCCACAAATTGAACTGTTAGAAGAATTGATTCATGTTCATTGTGGGATAAATAAATGGGAATAAATCCACATAAAAAATGTCCTACCTTGGGTTAGGATCATTCACTGATGAATAATGAATCTACATTATTGTTTTTAGAGATATCCTAGAATTCCTTTGTTTTTAGCGTTCCTTAGAGAGCTCTGATCATTGATCCATGATCCTGACGCCCGATAATGCTCCTCCAATGGATCCTCTCTCTATATCTTGGGTTATGTGGATAACTATATATATTTTGAATAAAAACATATTTATAGAGGATATTAGGTCATTTTGATATAACAAATAATAAATTTATTTATTTATTTATTAAATTACTAATTCTCCCATGACTGCACTTTCCCAAAATTCCTGATGCCAATAAATGTTATGTCATGCCTAAGGTAAAATCCATGTTTTGGGGTGCATGTCGAGCCCCCAGAATTGGGCCAAATGGCATGTGACATGTGTCACATGGTTTGTGATATTTTATTTTGTGTGTAAACCCTATACACCCCATCTAGATCTATATGGAGTTTCTTTATCAGAATACATGTCATAGAATACGGGATTTTCTAGAAATCCAAAACCTTCATACTATTTCACCTTACACCTATATTTCCACTAATTCCTTCATCTATAACACATTTATCTCTCGAATATATGGTATTATATTCCCAATCCATTTGCAGTGGTTGGAATCTGGCCTTTAATCTGCTTACAATACCTCTCTCATCGCACTGCCATGCCAAGACCCCAAAATCCCATGTTTGGGGATCTCCAAATCTAAACATGATCCATTTTCACCACTTCACATTGTAACCAAATCATCTATATCTATCTCAAATACACAGTAATGTTCCATTTCACCAAATATCAATTGCTCAATGATCATTTACTGGGTATTTTTTGAACTTCCATCCAAATTGAATACTGACGATGATCGCTTGAAGAATGGGGAGAGAAATGAATAAAACAAAAAAATGTGGAACAAACCTCAAAAAATGATCATATTTTCCTCAATAAATCTTCCTAAGAATGATTAATTAAGAGGAAAAAATAAATAAATATCAAGTTCTTGTTTCTAGGAAGATAAACCCATATCCCATAACACAATAAACCAATGAATCAAACTATTAGAAGAATTTATTTGAGTTCGTCATGGGATAAATAAATGAGTATAAATCCATGTAAAACAACATATTACCTCAAGATATGATTGATCGAAGATAAATAATAAATCTAAATTGTTTTTTTGGAAAGATCATAAAATTCCATTGCCATAGGCATTCCTTATAGTGCTTCCATCATTGATCCATGATCTTGACATCCACCAATACTCCTCAAATGAATCTTATCTCAATATATAGGGTTATGAGGATAACCCAAAGTATTTAAAATAAACACATATTTATATATGATATTCGGTCATGGAGATATAATAAATAATAAATTTGTTTCTTTATTTATTTATTAAATTACTAAGCCAACTACAACTGCACTTTCCTGAAACGTCTGACGCTGACAAAGGTTATGTTGTACCTAGGGTAAAACCCATATTTCGAATTCAACTACTGCCTCATACATATAATATGAGACATTATTTGGGATTTATTTTATTATTTCATCGAAAATTTACATGTGTTCTATAATATATTTAAAACTTTTATTATATCTACATCGTGGCTCACTAGGGCTTGGAATTTTATGTTGACTCAATTCCTAGCTCTGAAACAATTATTAGATATATTATAAAGATTTGAAAGGAAAAAATAGATTTGTTACATAATTATAAATTTCTTTCCTAAAACAAGATAATTCAAGGGTACTAGTGCTAGGTTCGACAATACCTAGTTGAATTATTAAGATCTTGATAAGTACTTCTTTGGAATGAATATCACTCTTGGTATTTGTAGGGAATTTTAATCTCACCATATTATCTTAGGTTATTCCATTTTATGTATTCATGATTCTAGTAATTTAGTTTGGAATCATATTCCCTCCACCAAACCAATAGTTTCAAACCATATTGATATGAAACTCTTTAGATAACCCACAAGTTTGTGTTAATCACCCAAAATTAGAAGTCAAGTATATTTATATATATATGAATGCATAATATGAAAAAGGTGTGTGAAAACTTTATGTAAAGAAATAGATTTATCCACATGAGTAATCCCATAGTGAAAAATAGCCAACCCCATTCACCATCATAGTTAAGTCATAAGCCTCTAGGTAGGTAGGTAGTCCAACCCGAAGTCCCTCTACTAGGTGATAGTTTACTAAAGAAATAATCAAACTCATCATAACTATAAAAAATAATATACACAAACTATATTCAATAAATAAATTCAAAATGGTAACTTTAATTACAAACTAAGGTCAATGAAGATGAAAAACAAAATTCATTATACAGAAATTATTAGCTTGTGATGTAAGGATCTATCCTATAAGCAGTTTAACATTTTTTGATAAAGCATACACAATATTCACATTTCTTAAAAAAAATAAACATGAATATAGAAGAGAAAAACCTTTAAATAAATGAAAATTTTAAATATTTAACTTGAGATAAAAATTTATGAATAATTCATAAATAAAATATAATTATAAACCCTTTTATAATTTTAATCTCTAAAATTTTGGACATTTTATAATTTTTAATACAAAAATTTTATATTCATTTTAATATGGACTCTTTTATATTTATCATTGTATGGAATTTAAATTTTAAATATATGATATTTTATGAACTATAAACTATTTATAATCCAACTTTTATTATGTAAAAATTTTACAAAATCTAAACATTTTATACTTAAAAATTAATTAATACTCGATCATATCAATCATTCAAACATTTTTGACATGTCTTAAATAATTTACAAATAATCCCCCCCCCCAATTTATTTTTAGCAATTAAAAATAATTAATTTTGAACAGTTCATAATTTAAATTTAAAAATTTTATATTTAGGCCATATTACACAATTTATGACCCTTTACAAATCATTTCTTATTATTTATAAATAAAAACTTTTATTTATGTATCATAAGAATTTCCATATAATTTTTTAAAAGGTATTTCAAATATTAACATTTAATATTGGTAAAAAAACGTTTTATAAACATTTATTTAATTAATTATAAACCATTTATAATTTATTTATTTATTTATAAACCCTTTATAAATTAAATATTCCCAAGATACCTTTTATAATGATTTATAAACTTTTTAAAAACCATTAAAATTATTTTAAATATTAAAAAAAACCGTTTTTTTGCTTACCCTTATGCATAATCCATATTCTCTTTAAGGGTAATTCCTTTTACCCTTATGAAAAAAACTCTACATAAGGGTAAAACAATTTTAGATCTCTTTCATAAGGTTATACACTCTCTATACTTTTATAGACACTCTGTGTAAGGGTAATACACTTATGTGAATGCTTTATATAAGGGTAGGCCCTGATATACCTTTACAGGGACTTCTGGAACAACTGTATAAATGTAATATTCCATCTTACCTTTATATAAATCTGAGAAACCTCATTTTGTAAGGGTATAACTTTTATATATTCATGTTTTTGTAATGGTAATAATTTGGTTACCTTTATATTGATTTAAGAAAATACTAATTATCTTTATGGAACAACATATCATGTAAGGGTAAATAGTATAGTACCCTTACATAACCCTTTACACATAAGGGTGAGATCAGGTGATCCTTATGTATATTGATATACATAACAGTAAGGTGAAATTACCCATATATAAAGAACTCTCTGTAAGTTTAAAGACTTGGTTACCCTTATGCATATCAGTTTTGTAAGGGTAAGGTGTTGGTTACCTTTACATAGCCCAGCTATGTAAATCTAAACCCTTTTATGAAATAAAATTTCCAAGAACACAAAACTGCTATGTTCTTTCGATTCTTCTTCATTTCAAAAATTATTTCATAAATCAAAATAATAACCTCCCTTTTATACCATTACTGGGTTTCTTAAAAATATGATAAAACTTATTAGATTTACTTGAAGAAATTAGAAACCAAATTCAAGGATTGTCATGCATGTTAACATGAAACCTGTATAAAAACTGAAATGAATAACATGTCGTAAATATGTGTGCCTTACACCGAAGATCCACTAAACCTTTTGATCTTTATATGATGAGTTTGATAAAGATCTCTAAAGTAGAAAACATGATCATCCCACCTCTGTAGGTATCCCATGGATAAAAAAATCATCTGACATTCAAATGAGATCCACCTTTTATTTACAGCATTCTAGGATCTCTATATGAAAATGATAAAGATAAAAAAGAAAGATTCAGGTTTAGGGAGGTTCATCCAAGAAGAATGGAATTACCCATGCACTGTCATCTCATGGAAGAATATAAATAGAAAATCAAGGATTCTCCTTGATTATAATCTCTTTTATTCTTGTGATGAAACACGTGAATAAATACCATAGTCGGCTCATGTATCTATACATGAATAAAAGTCTTCAAAAAATCATCTCATGAAACAATATAATAAATGGTAACTAATATGGGAGAATAGTTAATGATAACAGTTTATCATTTTTTCTACAAGTTGTATGGAATGATATATCGTGCATTTAAATCATAATTTCCATGTAATAAAAATATTTATATATATCATATATATATATATATATGTGTGTGTGTGTGTACAAAGTTTTAGGGAATATCACTTTCAAGTAAGACTTTGAGTTATCCCTAATAGATGTTCATCATAGAGTATTATGCGTTATGGTGATATGTTAATATTAAAATGACTATAATATTATACTCATTAAAAATGGTTTTATATGAGATATAGAGAATATATCTCTAAGGTAATAAGTAGATATGTATTACTTGGATTTAACTACCAAAGTATATCTCATGGAATTTCATATAGTTATTGATATACTCAAGGGTATTTACTTATTATCAATACCCATTACCTAAGGTCGATGAGATACCTATCCTGAGAACCATCATATTTTGATACCTTTCACAACACCAAAGATACTTAGTTAATTAGGGGGTGGTTGGGTATGTTGTTGATTATGTCACTGGTTGGAGTGCAACCAAGATGATATTTTTCTACTTGTATGATGAATAAATACATTTGTCCCTTGATTTATTTAGATTGAGGAAATTCATGGACATGATTTTTTTTATTCAAATATAATATGTTCATAAACTTTTATGAGGGAAATGTGGTGTATATATCTATTAAATTAATGAAATGTGATGTATTCATTGACTTGGTTTGTATTTTTTGAAGAATCAAGAAAAGATGATTTGGTCTATACTATATTGACATGTTCCATATATAGTGGTTACTAAATGTCTTATAAAAATTGATTCTATAGGTTTATATATGATTTATATGATACATCTCATAGTGGAAATGTTTTATAGATATATGGGTATATATTATGGAGATCAAACCATACCCCTTGGTAGATTAATTAGTATTGAATCTTTTATATAGGTTTCTCTTTGATTACATCTATGAAATAGGGATTTCAATTTTTTTTAACACTATGAAGTCCCACAGGTTCACATGGATAGTCCCTTGGATAAGGATAATTTTTTGGAAAAAGTGTTCATTCCGTAATGAAGATAGATATATTAAACCATATCTAAAAAAAATATGGATTCTTAAATATTTGGGACGTTTTTCATAAAGTTCCTATGGGATTTCAGTAAAAGTGGTAGATTGTTGGATGTGTACTAAAAGGGAAACCATCATAATATGGTGGTGTATCAGTACAACATGGTTAATGGACATGATCCTCACTATTTTTCAGGAATATGATACATTAACCTTCCATGTCGACTCCTACATGGTCCCATAAATTTTAATTTGTTGTTAATGGTTTAAAAACATGCATGAATCTCTATTGAATAGGTTCAATGGATTTACCAATGGGATGTAACACAACTTTCATATTGAATATGGTTGATGTGTTTATATATTAAATAGGAGCTTTAAGATTCCCTAAAAATAGAGGTGATCCCTCCAATTGGATAGAGAAAATCCTTGGTGATTGTGACTATCAATTTCATGCAAAGTTTTTTATATCTCTCTTCGATCTAATAATTGATTTCAAAATTTCTTGGTGAAGATGCTATTAATTATTTGAGTAAATGGGAATCCTCACATTATGAACATGGATCCACCATATTTTGCAATCCCCTCATAGGCAGGAGGATTTCATCTGATGTATTAGTGAGTTTAATCAAATTTTATCCATTCAAGAACAGATGGAAGTAGTTGTATAATAATTTCAAGTACACTATATTTTATGATAATATTTACATGTTTATTTCTTGAAGATAGACCAAATTACGTTTGGGATTTATTCCTCTACCAATGATCATATGATTATCTATCTAAACCCATCACAATACACTAGAAAAAACCAATAAAATTCCTATACATATAGATAATATAACATGTGAATATATAATCAACAACATAGAAATAAAATGAGTTACATGATCATAAAAGAAACACTTTTGACATATTAAAATAATTCTAAATGATTTACAATAAAAATATTCTCAATATTCTAAAACTAAAGAAAAAAACTTCAATATAAACATAATATAATCTTTTTTCTTGAACCAGGGTGATCCAGGTGGGTGTTTTTTGGTGTGTTGTGTTTGTTGACAATCAATTTCTAGGTTTTTCAAAGGAGTCTTGAGTCCTTAAAAGATTTTTTATCGGAAATGTAATCCTAGTGGAGTAATTGAATCAGGTTATTCAAGTGGTTTTATTTTACAATATTTTTTAAACTTTATGGGCATGAAAACTATAGGTTTAGAGATGATAAGTGAAGGATTTGAGGTAGAGGGAGTCATCCCACTTGGTCAAGAACACCACCCATGTGACTAATCATGTGTCTCGTGCTATCGAGTATGTGGCCTGATTTGGTTATACACGGTACATCAAATAATCATATGGTCATAAGGTTATACTTTTTTATCCATAATGATATTAGAGTATGTGGTGATAGAGATTTTTTTTAGAATTACCATGAAGTCAAGTACGTAGTTGGGTAGCTAATTCCATGGCACGAAAAGGGGAGTATGTGGTGTCGAAGTAGATGAAATCGTCTAGCGTCAGAGTAGATGTGAGTATGTGGTTCATATGGTAATACACTTATGGTATTTATTTAAGGGTTAAAAATTAAATCTAGAGATTATTGAGTTTCATGGAGGGGTTTTTCTATAAATAACCATCTAATCTATTCATTATGTATTGTTCTAAACTTAAGTTAAATCTCAAGAGTTTTCAAAATATCATTGAAAGTGATATTCTTCCATTAAGTTCAAACCATGTGGTGAGTATGTGATATATAATGTTGAATACATAGTTTATATGGGGATTACATATTTTTTTGAGCTTTATAGGTGGATGAGGAAGGAAGTTCACAGTAGTGGTCCATGAAGTGTATTACATGGTCTGTAAAGGGTAGTACATGGTCCATGAGGTCGAGTACATAGTAAATAGGGTTTCATGTGGTTACTTCACATAAGGAATATTTGAGAAGGTTTTTAAATTAAATAATATGAATGGTTATCTTTAGAGACTATAGATATTATTAGATCATAAAATTAAGGTTTTTCTGATGAAAATTAAATCATACCTTTATGAAAATGTGAAAGTGTCCATCAAGTTGTTTAACAAAGGAAGACTTCATAAAACATAGTGATCAAGTGGGAGTCAATGGAGGTGATCTGAAGGAGGAAGTTCACTATCCATAAATATGTTTTTAAGGAAGTGTTCCTATCATGAAGTAACTATGGCCAAACATTTTGAATCCACATAGTCTAGTAAGTCTTAGTGTATTATGGTATGACTGAAAGATTGTCATTGCATGATCCTTGGACTAACCCTTTATATTGAACCAATTAAAATCATTGTGTTATATTTTAATTCATATTTTTTGAGTTTGGTTAATGTTCATCCTAATAATATTGGGTTTAAAAGTTCCTATCAAAGTTGGGACAAGATCCATTTAAAGTAAAAGAAAATATTGACACCCTAATTCAAATCTCCCCTCTCAAAGAATCCCAAGGTACATCAATTTATATAAAATACATATGTTTTAAGCCTTAAATATATAATTTGAATTACATTAATATGGATAATTCAATAAATACTAAATTAGTTCCTCTATTTGATTCAAGAAACTATATGATTTGGAAGAACATAATTATACAGCATCTTTAATCTATTAGGTTGTAAGTTCTTTATGCTACTTTATATGGGATAGAAGTCAGTAGTATAATAGGGTAGTCCATGACAAAATCTTGAAGGAAATATTTAGATGTTAATGAAAAGGATCAAAATGATTTATCTAGAACTCCATTAGATCATATCTCAATGAAATAGATGATTTGATCTATTTTAAATTACACATGGAATAAATTTTCAAATATATATAAAGGTGGTAGTATGGTGAGGGAGGTCAAGATAAAGGTCCTCCATAATAGATTTGATGATTTGAAAATACTTTTATATAAAAATGTTGATAGATTATTCAATAAAACTATTGGATCAATTCAAGGATTTTGGGACGAGAAAAAGGGTATCAATATTATTAAGAAGATATTTCGATGGTTTCCACCTCTATACAATCCAAAATTATCATATCAACAAGTGATGGGGTTTTAAAATATATATCTAGATAATATGTTAATAAGTTTATTAGATTATAAAATATTAATTAATATAGAAGATACATAAATTCATTCTAGTAAGGATATGTAATTCAAATCTATAGAGAATCATGACATATATAAAGGAAGAAATTGATAAAATAGTGTAGATAATGAACTTCTCTCTCTTGTGGCTAGAAAATTCAAGAGAAAAAGGGGTATATTTAAAGTAAATATACCTTTCACTTATTTTTAGTGTGAAAAAGTTGGGAATATTATATTAAAGTTACCTAGAAGATTTAATAATGAATAATGTAAAGTATGAGTTACATAGAATCCACTAAGAATCTTCCCTCCTATAAGAGGATATAAAATTGAGTTTAACGGGAAATAAATTTCAAAGAAAAAGATTTGTGAGAAAATAAAAAAATGATAATAAAGACTATATGGTGGTATTTGATACTAAATTCAAATGATACATAGATGAATCCTTAAACCTTGACATACATGATTTGTTCCTATGATGGAAGAATATATGATATAGTCAACTGCATGACTTAGATCACACCATGTAACTTTTTTCACCTTTAAGGACAAGTACATTCCACCTTTAAGTGAAAATATACACCTACCTTTAAGGGAATGTCTCATCGATGACACATGGTTACCTTCTTGCCTGTGATGGTAAGCACGCATATCACACCTATATAATAGACTATATCTCATACACAAGGATGTTCCACGTTAGTATATCACACTGTCATAAATGGAAACTCTTTCAAAGTAAATATGGCATTCCCCAATTTATTTCAAGCTAAGGAGTTAACCATCCTACTAAAATCTATCACCAATGAGTCAGGTTTTTCATGCCCCCTCGCCCCCTAAGGAGTCATCTAAGTCTATCAAGGCTACCAGTAAACCGGAACAATAAAATAGAGATTCCACCCATTATACACAAAACCACATATGAGGAATAACATAGTAAGGAACAAGCATGAGTATCAATATCCATAGACACCCACATGTGATCAAACATAAAATATAGACTCATACGCTACACGCACACATGTGATCAATCATAAAACATGGTCTCATGTGATATGAATGCACACACATGTGATCAAACATCAAAAAATGTCTCACATTGGGCACATACATAATAAAAACACACTAATAAATCCATACAAAGGACTAAGATGGTAAGGAGTTCCTACCTTAAGTGTGACAACATCAATGTTAATATTTTATAATAGTTCGTTCCAAAATCACACCAGTATACCACCATATCGATACCTAACACCAAGGATCCTAGGAACCAAACTAGGATTACAAAAAAAGGAATCACGAATCAAGATTTAGGAAGTATATTTCGACATAGTCTTAGATATGTGATTTCCCCCAAGTAGAACAGGAAGAAAAATCACCTATAATCATCAAGATTTGATCCTTCAATGTTGGAAATGAATCCAAGATCATAGGGGTTTTAATATCTCTTAAATAATCCCAATATTAGTCCAAAGTTTTAGGGGAAAGTCTGAGAGAAAGGAGGGTTGGAGGGTCCTAGAGAATTTATAGGAAATTCGAAAAAACCAAAAATATAGTGTAGTACCTAAGGCTACACTACAGTGGTTCCCGAAATGGAAAGAAATTTAGAATAAATGAGTTTGTAAAGCCGTAGTGGTGTTTGGTAAAAATAATTTCTAGAATGTAAACTATGATCTATAGAGATATCTTATAAACTAGGGAATGGAATATAGTGTAAAGGCCATAACTACATCATAGCCTATGATCCCACACATGGATACTACGTCGTAGCCACTAATCCATGGCGTGGTGACCCGGAAATTAGAAGAACTACCAAAACACTGACTTCAAACCTCCACACAGAATAAAAATATACATTCCAAGGCTATGTAAAAATATCCATAACCATAAAAGTTGAACTCTATTTCATATTTCCCAAAACAATACGTAGTTATACCCTCCATGGGGAAAAACATACACTATGTCGTAGAAAAAGTTCCAACTAAAAAATAGGGTTATCATCCCTCTTTATCCAGTAGAAAAAAAAAACCTTTGGATATTCCTTAATAACCAAGGTTGTTACAACTTAGAAGTTAAAATAATGATCATACCAAGCAAATGAAATCATAGGGGTGAAAATAATCCTTAATCCTTAGATAATTTTCACTAACTGAAGTGATATACTAAGGTTAGGGACATGTAGAGGAATAAAGGATAGAATATTATTCCTATTATAAAGTGTCAATTTTGTAGCTACCTTGTACACACTATGTTATAATATAAAGAGTCAATAAGGTAATTGAATAGGGAAACACCTAGAATTCGGTAAAGAATAATGAGGCCATATTCTTCAACTCATGGAATAAATAAATTCTATGGATATTGTTATTGATTCTTTAACTTTGGACATAAAGTTATTGATTTAATAAAAGAAGAAGTAATTCCTATTACTAAGGAAGTTAATGAAGAATGGATTCCTATCAAATTAACTAGATTATTCTATGAAATAGATACTCCATTTGATAAGTTGAAGATGAGTATTATTTTACTTCTAGTGGAAAAGAGAAAAAGAAGTGGATTTAATATACCTAAAATAAACCAAGGATATAATGGGAGGAAAAGAAAAAGATTAAGAAGGATAATATGAAAAAAAAATATTGAAGTAATAAATAATAATATCACTTTGATTCTTGATAGTGGGTGTTAATTACACATGATAGGAATTTTAAATCTCCTGAAAAAAATTAAAGGTAGAGTTGTTGGAACCGTTAATCTTGGAAATGACAGATCCTTGAACATCAAGGGGAGTGAAAATACCCATTTGATAGGTGATGAGCTAATTAATACTAAAGTTATCCAAATAGATGGATTATGTAACAACCTTCTATGTGGGAGTTAACTTTGTGACTCTGGTCTTGAGGATACATTTAACTATAAAGGTTTTTTTATAAAAGATGGAGGTGAAAACTCTCTTATGAGAATAAGGGGAACAAATGGTAATCTCTAACATATATATAGTCATGAAAATACTTATTTATTTACAGTGTATGAAGAAAAAACTTATGGAATCAGAGGTTAGACCTCATAAACTAACAAAAAATGGATAACTTGTTCTATAAAAAAAGTTGTAGTGGGCATACCATGTCATAAGAGAGACCATGAAAATACAAGTGATTCTTGTATACGACGAGAAATGGTGTGGAATCCTTATCGACTGTGTATGAGTGGAAATATAATCTAGTTAATTTAGTCCACATATAAGTATGTGGTCTGATGAACATATCTAGAACATATGGAGGAATATATTTCATTATATTAATTTATGACTATAGCAGAATGTCATACACCATGTTTATGAAAAGTAAGATATAGGTCATGTGATACATGAAGAGGTATCTGAGAATATTGGAAAATTATTTTGGGAACACAATTAAGATATTTCAGTTTGAAAATAGAAAATATTATACCTCTATTGAGTTTGAAAACTATCTCTAGAAACAACTCATAAAGCATGAAGTTTCTTCTATGATAACTCCATGGAAAATGGAGTCATTGAATAAAGAAATTATATAGTGAATAATATAGGAAAAACAATTACTCATAAAAGGTGCAATATCTCATCATTATTAGAAATAGGTAGTAATAATTGTTTTGTACCCTCAAAATTAGGCATTTAGAAGACCTATGGAATAGAGGGCTCCATATGAAATATGGTATGGAAGTAAGCCTTCATTGAAACACTTTTTTGCCTTTTTAAGTAAGTGTTGCATCTGAAACAAAGAAGGAAACCCGGGAAAGTATAGTGATTCTATATATATAGAAGTATTTATAATATAATTGATAAAGATTAAGGCCTAAAAATATATAAAATAAGATAAGTAAAATTTTGGAGAGTAGTGGTGAGAAATTCGTTGAGGAGAAAGATGTGAAGACCCATGATGCATAAACACTGATGTTTTATATGAAAAAGAAGAGAAAGAAAATGATGTTTTAGAAACTTCAGAAGTTTTATAGAGTTATTTAAAGGATGAAGAGTTTGAATCAAGGTCAAAAGAGGAAGTTTTTTTATAGAATAACAATATATACCTTATAGAAGAAATAAGATAATATATTTTGATCTATCTAATATAATTAGAGATATATTTACACCAAGAAAAACAAGGAGAATGATAAATTTTGATCATTTTCTTCTATTGATAATAATATAACCAACCTTAGTTTAAGAAGTTTTAAAAGATAAATCATGAGTTAAATCAATAAATTAATAATTATATAAGATTGATAAAAACTAGACTTGGGAACTTTTTTAAAGGCTAGGAAATCTTAATGTTATCAAAACAAAGTGGATCTTCAAGAAAAAATTCAATGAGCTAGGAAATGTAATCGAAAAAAAATGAATGCTTAGTTTGGGAAGGTTATACATAGATTTAAGGTGTTGATATTGAAAAAATATTTTCTCCAATGGACTAACATGAGTCAATCAGGATCTTTTTGTCTATGGAAATTTTATTAGGATACAAATTTTATCAGTTGGATATCAAAATGAAATTCTTAAATGAAATTATTGAATAATAAGATTACATTGATTATCCAGTGAGCTTTCAAATTTGAAATAATGAAGCAAATGTTTTCAAACTAAAAAAAGGATTTATATGATCTAAAGTAGGCACCAAAATCATGTTTTACTCAACAGGATTCATATTTTAAGAAGATGTAACTCAAAATATGTGATCTCGATCATAATCTATTATGAAAATATCCAAGGAAGGCTTGATAATGGTGACTCTGTATGTGGATTATATCATCTTTAGTGGAATCAATAAGAAATATAAGGAAGAGTTTTTTAACCACATGAAATATGAATTAGAAATGTCTATAATTGGTGAACTCGCATAATTTCTTGGGCTACAGGTGACATAAAATAAGGAATATACTTTTATATCTAAAGAAATATATGTAAGAGAGTAGCTAAAGAAGTTAAAAATAAATTATTCCAAACTATTTTGACTCCAATTTTTGGTAGAATAAAACTTGTAAAGCATGAGTATAAGGAAATATATAGATCCCACATTTTATAGAAGAATAATTGGAAGTCGCATTTACGTGACAACAATATAGTCGGTTATTACCTTTAAAACATGTTTAGAAGATCATTTCCATTATAATTCAAAGTTTTAGTGTCTTACAATGGTTAATATAATAATTAGGTACATCGAGGGTACTCTCAATTTTGACTTGTTCTTTGATATAGTAAAAATCATAAATTATCTACTTTTTATAATGTGTATTGGGTTAGAGCTGTGGTGGACACTAAAATATATAAGTGGTGATGCATTATTTATTGGCAGAAAATATGTTGGATGGCTGAGAAATAAGCAAGAAATAACTTCACTAATTATGGAAGAAGAATGATATATCTTAGTGACTAAGACATGCAATCAACTTTGGTGGAAAAAGAAACAGTTTGAATATGTTAGGGAAGAATTGAAGTAGCCAATGGTGATATTTTGTGATAACAAAAGTGCTATCAAACTCATGAATAATCTCATACAACAATATTGAATAAAACATATCAAAATCCGATATGACTTTATCAAGGAAGAGGTTCGAAACGGTGTTATTAAACTGGATCATGTTAGAATTAATGGGAAACTGAATGATATCATGACAAAACCATTATCCATTACTGTATTTTAGAAGAATTATTTGAACCTCGGTGTTCAACCAACTCCCTCACCTTAAGGAGGCATGGAATTAACCCCAATCCCTTTACATTTAAATATTTATAATTATTTTTGAAATGTTATAGGATTACGGGGGGGATATTATACATGAGGTGAGTTTGTCTCAAAATAGATCATATAACCTTTAATAACCCAAGAATTTATAAATGAAATTACCTCTTTTTGAATGAATAAATTCATTATCAAGTAATGAAGTTTTAGAAAACACATGCACTAATTTAGTTATTTTGGAATGTTATAGTCTTTTAGATTTAAAAGACCATTAAGCATCATAACCATTGATAATATATTCATTTAACAGTGATTGTATTAGCAGTATATATAAAATTTTATGATAAGGTCCAATTAATAAAGATGAAAGAAGCGATGGCCTTGACCAGTAGGATCGTACCCTATAAACCCCATTTATCAGAGCTTATGAGGGAGATAGAATCACTAGGATTTAACCTCGATCAATACCAATATGTGATCCAATAAAAACAGTGTGGATGAAACCATTTATAGAGTAAGTTCAAGATCATCAAGATAATGGCCCAAACCATGTTTTTCGAACCACCCTAAGAAAATATCACAATCGCACACCTTACCCCTAGGGAATTCATTGGAGTAATAAAGGGATTTGTATCTAAACCATAACAATATGAATTTTTATTTTTTATTGTAAATAAAAAAATTATTATATTTTTACATTTTTAAAACTACTTTATAAATGATTAAATAATGAGTTTTATAAAAATTAGATTTTGATATGATAAAACACAAAGTGCATTTTTTGGGGAAATATATAGTTTCAATCAAGACACTCTTTTTGATGAATTTAATAATTTTTTATATACATGATATTTTAATAAAATTACATTATTAAATAATATTTACAAAATATAAATGATAATATAATTTTATGAATTTAAATGTAATTGTTATAAGGGTCAAAAAACTCTTATTATCAAAGAAAGCTTTATTTTTCAATAAATGGGTATTTTGATTAAAAAGTGTAAATTTTCGTATTTAAATAATTATTTTGATAAAATAAATGTTATTTTTAAAATCAACATGTAAAAATTATTCAGTGATTTTTTTTTCATAATTTTTTGAGATGGACAAATTTTTAGGTAAAAATTAAAGATGGGATAAATATACAGTAGGGATTATGATATCATAATGACCTAAAAGAAATATAAATTATACTATAAAATGAATCCATGAAAAAATACATACTTCCCATTTAAAATAATTTGTTTCTAAAATTATTTGATTAATTTTATAAACCCTTAATGAATCCTCCAAAATCTATATTTTATTTTAGAGTTTTAAAATAAATTCTTTGTAAACATGACTCACTTACACGTCCCAAAGGGTATTATTTTAATGATATAGGTTCTTAAAATTGTAATATAATTCAAACCACATCACTTTGGAAGAAACCATGGGGAAAAACCATGATAATGTTTGTGGTTTTGATTACTTTTTCATAGACTCCAAAACCTATGTTATGAAATTAATAAAGAATTCTCCTCTATTTTGATATATAATTCCAGCCAAACTCTCATTCATCTTCACTCAAAAACCATTTTATAATTAAATTACTCTTCCTTTCCCTCTATATAGTCCTACCAAGGATCCCCTAATCTCTTAAAAAGATCCTCTTAAACTTTTAGAAGTTCCCTCTCAAGGTAAGGGATCATCTCCTCCTCTTCATTGAAGAATGTTCTTTATGTTATGCCATTTGATTCCCAATTATTCATGTTTGGATATGTTTACACACATTAATACTACTTTAATTATGATTTATAAGTGATTATAGACCCCTTGCACTCTCAATGATCACTACTATGAATATTTATGTAACCTTGTTGTGCTGTCGAAATTATCCTATGATTTTTACATGCCAGTCATTTGTTTAATGAATACCCATCCCATCTCCGCTAAATAGAATTCAAATAGATTTAAATGTCATTAATTTATTTTTTTTCTTCCATGTATGTAATTCAAAATCCATAATAATGGGATTAAATTTTATGAAATATGATCCTATGTTGAATGATATATGTAGAACACTTATGCATGTACAGGATATGAAAGTGATGAGTAGGCCTAAAATTATACAGCTCTTCAATGATTTGGGTAATGTTTTAATCTCAACACATTCCGTGCATAGTGCATGGGAGGTCATCCTAGTCACACTATATTATGTGTTCTTGGTGTTTATTCTTATCTTATGTTTATAATTCCATGTTTTAAGTTGTTTTCAAATTCCTATGTTTCCTTTACACTATCATGTTATATCATTCCTCATTGTTCAACAATATTATCCTCACTCCTTTTATTTTGACTTGATAAGACTCTTGGATCATATGAACTACTATACCTTATGATGTGATTTTTTTACTCCCTTATTGGGATTTATAACTCACCCCTTTCTTATGTACATCCCCATGTTATCTCGTGCATCTTTAGAAGAATGATGGAATTTTAGGAGCATGTTAAGGAAGTTATAAATAATTATATTATAATAATATTGAAATTTATTATGATATGTACCTAATTTCTCAAAGACACTAGGCTTAAAAATATTTTAGTATTGTATTATGTGTTCCTTTATGTAATAAATCATGAATTAAGGTGTGATAAAATACATTTTTTCATAGTTGGTATCAGAGAAAAGTCTAGTTATTTTTGGGATTAGGATTATAAAACTCTATAAAAATCCTTATGGATAAAACTAAAAATAGAAAAACATCCCTTAATTTTGGTAAATTATATAGTAAGATGATTCTAAGAAAATAAATCTCTATCTGGATACTACAAGTGGATGTGGCTCTAGTGAGGAGGTGCCTAGTGGTAAAAACCCCGAAAATAATGTATTGAGCTAGACTCGATCATCACATGGTGCGTGAAAATGGGATTTGTTTAAAACCTAGTTTGACACTCCCAAGGGATATGGTTTGGTAAATTCAAAATATCCATGATGCATGCATATTTTCACACAACTATTTAGTGTTTTATTAATATTTTTTAATGATTTTTAATGAAACTTCCCACGTAATTAATTATTTATATCAGATTTGTGAATTTACCAATAAGAAATTAAAATGGATTTAAAAGAATAAATATTTTTTAAATTTGAATATTTATTTAATTGTGAAAATTTTGTGAAAATTTTATAAGTTTTTAATAATTTTTTTAGGTGTAAAAAATGGGCCAGGATTGGTATCCATCAAACATGACCATAAAAACACTTAGCCATCCCATAATGGGTCATACAACTAATTCATCCATGAGAGATCCAGTATGATCCAGTAAGATGGTTTGATCTATGAGTAGAATCCTACAAGAATAGGATGGGAATAAATATTTTAGGGATTGTACAGATCATCTTGGCCCATTATTTTTCGGTTTTGTATACAAAGAGCCCATCCCTAGAGCAGGCTTATGAACTGGGGATAGAGCGCATTTAAATATAAATTAGCACCTAAACCAAGTAAAAATATAATGGCAAATGGATTTTCATGGGAATTGTTCATCATTTAACAAAACAGCATCATGCCTCCTTGGCCTCACTTGACCCAGCTTGGATATTTCCTTGTCAGCAACTCGCCACCACTAAACATTACTGAAACCCTCATCTTCGACCTCCACTATCTCGAGTCACCTAAAAACACCATAACAGCCACCATGGAGCTCAAACTCGAGTTGGTGCCAACTATTGAGGCCCCAAACATCCATGGAACAACTCTAAGACCTTGTACAACCACCCTTAAGATCATTTTTAAGTGGTAGATTCCATACATGGTGAGATGATATTCATCCAGCCACTTTGAAGGCTAGATGATTTGAGGAACCATGATGCACCACAACCACCACCATCTTTCCATGAGGATGACCATAGTGGATACATGTCACGTTGCACCATGTAATACATGCATGAATAGAGAAATACGAATCGCCCCCACCTTAGACACACCTTGTAACCAGTAGGGCATGTTTTATGTATCCTACCTTTTTATTACATAACTTTTCATTTCATAATACACATATAACAAATCGTAAGATCTTTCAGGTTTAGTGTCTTGGAAATTAGGTACATATTATATGAACTACATAAGAATAACATTAAAATAAAAATTAATAAATTATTTTGGGAAAATTATTTTTTATTACATCTTAATTTATATTACTACATCTCATATCTTGGGGAAATACATCAAATAAAGGGGTGATCATAAATCCCAACAAGGGAATAAATAAAAGAAACACTTAGTATGTGAGAAATAAGAATATAACCAATAATGATCATAAGAAAATTAGGTATACCATAAAATAAAGAAAATTAATCATAACATTTAAATTTGTTTACAAAATTTAAATGATACATTCATAATCATATCAGTAAGATTCATCCCCAAGGTGTCATAAATCATAATTACAGAGATTTTTCACCATAACATTGTAAAACATGTCATCTCTGGGGATTAAATTTTTTACCTAATGAATTGAAGTTATATCAGGGTGCACCCTTCATATTTATTAATTTCATGTGAGTCACATATATCATAATAAATCATTTCATTAATAACCTGTGGAGAAATAAAGGATGGGTTTCTTGAAAAAATCATGGCATACAAAAGCGCTTAAAGACATGATCATTATGTCAATTTTTAACCCATGGAAAGGGAATTTAGGATTCATGTATGTAAATACCCAAATAAATCATTCATTTTTACATATATTTTAATACCTGTTTAATAGTAAATAGGTTTGGAAATTAAAATGAAAAGTAAAAGTGAATTTCTTATCTAAAAGAGATAAATTTGAGAAATAAATTCGGCAGCATGATAGGTAAAAAACATGGTTTTAGAAAAGGGTAGAATGAGAGGGGAAAAGGTTATACCATTGATAAAACATAATTTTTTAGTAAGGGTATGATAAAAATGGTAATAAAAGAGATTTAAAAAAACATTTAGAAGACATATACCAAAATAGGTTCTTGAATTGAAGAGAAAGGAAGGATAATTACCATACCCTGAAGAGTTACTCCTAGATCTTAGGGAATAGAACCTTGTGGAATTTAGGAAACAATGGTGGGATTAATTGGGAGGAAAAAATACAAGAATTTCATGTAGGATAGACTGGGAGTGAATTTAAATAGATAAATGGTTGGGTATTTATAGAAACATTGGAGGATTTTCTTAACAATTTCCAAATATAGGCCTTGGAAATCTAGGTTGTGAAAAATAAAAAACCATAGGCTTGGCCATGGTTTTGGAAATTTGGGACATATTTTTTGATATTTTAACACATAAGAACCTATAATAATATTATATTTCTTATTTTGGTATGGAAAAGTGAAGTTTCCATAAAATAAAGTTTTTAAAGAAAAAGTTTCTATTTTAGACTTTGGAAAGTAACATATAGGTTTGGAAATAGATTTAAATATATTAAAATAATTGATATTAATAAAATAACATATTTTAGGTTGTGGATTGTGATTAATTCATTATTACATCATTATGAAATAATTATAAAGTCATTAAACATACCTCAAACCTCAAACTATATTTTTACTATTCACAAAAAAATAAAGTATTTTATAAAATTCCCAGAAATTCACCTTAACCAAATTTCATGGTGATGATTTCAAAAATTATATTTATTTTATTTGAATAATTCTCTAAGTATGTGAATTTTAACTTTTAAATATAAAAGTCCTTATTTATTAAAAAAATAGCGGGTTGAAAATTCATAGTAAAATTTCTAACACTTCAAATTTTCAATGACACAATAATATTATTTTATCATTTATATTTAAATAATAGTTTTTTTATCCTACTATTTAATTGAAATAAATAGTATTTAGAAAACCTTGGTTAATTATAAAAATTTATATCTTTTCTAAAATATACAATTTGTGTCTAAAAAATCAATTTATCAAATTCATCTTAATTAAACATATATTTCAATTAGAAAAAGTATTCTATAAATTGTATATTTCATTATTGTTAATATTTTTACTAGTCAAAATGTATGTATATTTTATGATTTTCTCATGAAATAAAAAAAAATCTATGTTCTTCTATTGTAAAACATAATAAAAAGTTATTGGGAGGAAAGAGAACCATAAATAAAAGAACCACATTTTTTGTGTCATTACATTCTTCCCCCCTTAAATAAATTACTTCCTTGAAATTTTCTCTTATTGATTGATACCATTAACTATAAATATCATGTTCTTCCTTAACATTATTGATATTTAATTCTATTTCCTGGCATTTTTTACTTCAAGGAGAAGATCTATGTGAAAATTTTGTTACTATTATGAATCTTATAATAATCAATTGAAAGGAAATAAAAATATTAAAATTTTATAATATCATACTTATTGGATGATATAATTAAATCTTCATTAAAATTTTACATTATCTTTATATCCTTATTAATGGTTTTTATGAGCTTGCGATTAACCAAAGCATATCCCCTATCAGTGTCAATACAGGAGTGCAGTAAGGCCTATTGTCATGCACCAGTTCCTGATTGAGTTTAGATCAATGTAGTGTTTCTGGGTGTTACCCCAAGATACATATATTCTAGATCAACATCTACTTGTTCATATCAATACAAGGATTTCTTTTCTCAGAAACCACTTACTTAATACTTCACTAAAATACCAGGATGTTTTCCTAAATTTAAACTTTTATCTATGGTTCGTACTAAGGATTTATATTTCTAACTATCACAAATAACTAAACCATCCATTGATATAAACAATGGAATCCTGAATTTTTATTACATAACTTCTCATTTCATGATACGCATTTAACAAATTGGAAGAGATTTTTTGTTTAGTTTCTTGGAAATTAGGTACACATTACATGAATTACATAAGGATAACATAAAAATAAACATTAATTAATTATTTTGGAATGCTAATTTTTTATTATTTTTTAATTAATCTAACTTAATCTCATATCCTATGGAAATACATCAAATAAATGGGTGAGAATAAATCCCAACAAGGGAATAGACAAAAGAAACACTTAACATGTGAGAAAGAAGCATATAACCAGGAATGGTTATATAAAAATGAGGCATAACATAAAATAAAGAACATGAATCATATCATGTAAATGTGGCTAAAATAGTTACATGATACATTCATAATCGTATCACCAAGTTCCAACCCCAAGGTTTCATAAATCATAGTTACAAAGGTTATTCACCAAGGCATTGTAAAACATGTCATCTCTAGAGATTAAATTCTAGATCCAATGCATTAGATCACTATTAGGGAACAATTAATATGTCTTAATTTCATTTGACCAACATAGATTATAATAAATCATTTCATTAAAACCCCAAGTATAAATAAACGATGGGTTTAATATCAAAATCATGGCGTAAAAAAGTGCTTAAAGACATTATCATTACGTCATTTTTAACCCAAGGAAAGGGAATATAGGTTTCAGGTATGTAAATCCCTAAATAAATTAGTCATTTATATATCTATTTGAATAAAAAATTAAGAGGAAATAGGTTTGTGTATTCAAATAAAAATTAAAAGATAATTTCTCATGTAAAATAAAGAAATTTGAGAAATAAATTTGGTAGCATGACAGGTATAAAATGTGGTTTTAGAAAAGGATAAAATGAGAGGGGAAAAGGGTATCCCATTGATAAAACATAATTTTGAAGTAAGGGTATTGTCAAAATGGTAATAAAAGAGAGTGAAAAAAACACTTAGAAGAAATATACCAAAATATGTTCTTGAATTGAAGAGAAAGGAAGGATAATTCCTATACCTTGAAGAGTTGCTCCAAGATCTTGAGGAATGGAACCTTGGGGGGTTAAGGACACCTTGGGGTGGATTCCTTGGGAAGAAAAAATACTAGAACATTATAGAGGATGGATTTTTATTGAAGGGAAATTGATAAATGGGTGGGTATTTATAGCAAAAGTGGAGGATTTGTTTAATAATTTACAAATATAGGCCCTAGAAATCTTGGTTGTGGAAAATGAAAAACCATGGGCTTTACCGTGGTTTTTACCCATATTTTTTGACATTTGGGACATATTTTATGTTATTTTAACCCAAAAGAACAAATCATCATATTATATTACTTATTTTGACATTAAATAGTAATGTTTCCATAAAATAATATTTTTAAAGACAAAGTTTCCATTTTAGACTTTGGAAAGTAACTTATTGGTTTGGAAATTGATAAAAATATATTAAAATAATAAATATTAATAAAATTTCATATTTTAGGTCATTTTTTATGGTTAATTAACTAATATATCATTATTACATAATTATAAAGTCATTAAACATACTGAAAACATCAAACTATTTTTTTTACTATTCATAGAAAAATAAAGTATTTTAAAAAATTCTTATAAATTCACCTTAACTTAATTATAATGTGATGATTTCAAAAATGATGTTTAATTTTATCATAATAATTCTCTAAGTATGAGAATTTAAAATTTGAAATATAAAAAACCCTTATTTATTAAAAAAATAGCGGGTTGAAAATGCATAGTAAAATTTCTAAAACTTAAAAAATTTCAGTGACATAATAAAATTATTTTGTCATTTATATTTAAATAAGAGTGTTTTTATCATACTATTTCATTAAAATAAATATTATTTAGAAAACCATAGTCTATTATAAAAATTTATATCTTTCTAAAAAGTATAATTTGTGTCTAAAAAATAAATTTATCAAATTCTTCTCAATTAAACATATATTTCATTAATAAAAACTATTATATGATGTGTATATCCCATTATTATTCATATTTTTACTAGTCCAAATTTATTCAGTATGTATGATGGTCTCATGAAATAAAAAATTATTCTATGTGCTTCTATTGTAAAACATAATAAAAAGTTATTAGGAGGAAATAGATCTATAAATAAAAGTACATTTTTTTAGGTCATTTCAAGTTTTCCATGCTAGCAGGGTATTTGAACACCTAATATCTTCAAGTGTTTCCAAAATATTACCCCAAGTCTCAGGGATGATATTTTTTAAAACAACAGAAATATTTTTTTCCAAATATTAAGATTCATAGGAGACTAACCTAATCTGATAGAGATAATGACTCATCCTCTATAAAAATAGGTGTATATTACCAATGAAAAGAAGAGAATTGGAGAGGAGAACGAGCCAAGGGATGCTCACCTAGAAGTAGTATCTCTCTTTGGTTTAGATTTATTTTAGGTTGTTTTTGTTTTTTTTTTCAAGCAACGAATACATCCTATTTTTAAATCAATGTATTCAATCTTTCTTTCATTGTTTCATCTTCTTTTTATTTTGTTATCTATTTTCTTTTTATTCTATTTTTCTTATTTTTCTTCTTCTTCTTTTGTCTTTTATTTTAATTTTTACTATTCTTATTCTCTTTTATTTTATTACCTTTATCTATATCTCTCTCTCATTATCATTCTCTCTTATCCTTAATCTTTTTATCATATTCTCTTCTTCTCATTATACCACCAAGTGATCACTTAATTCCGATAATGGAAGGCTGGCCTGAGGCTTGGCCTCATGGGAGGTTAGGTTTTTTTGAATTCTTCACTTAAATTATTTTATGATTTTAATCTATTTTTAGTAGATAAAAGTTAATTGTATGAGTTTGTGGTGATTATACCTTATATCATAGAACTCGACTTCACTTATTTTCTTTTATTTAAATATTATCCCTCCCTTATATTGGACACAAGCTCTTTATATGGTAAAGTTGATCCATTTAATGGATGAAATTTCATATGATGTAGTTTAATCCTGGAAGGTGTCACACTCTTGATTTAGGTGTTTTATCAACCTTAATTATAGGAGGAGGTGGAATATATATTTCTTAGGCATTTGAGATTCCACAACCAATAAATAAAATATTAGTACTTCATGCATGAGATTTTAGAATTAAGCCATCAAACTTAATTTTAAATCAATATAAAATGGATAATCAAGTAACCTGAGACTGAACCTAAATGCCAAGTACTTTCTTTATAATCTCATCCTATATTTCAAGTTAGTATGTTTTTAGTTTTACACATCATTTATTTCCAAAAACCAAAAATCAAATTGAATAGTTTTTATAAAATAATATAAACAACAAAAAATTTAGTTCTTAGATAAATCAGAATTAGTAAGTGAATAAACTATGAATCTTTTCAAGTGAGATGACTCTAGTCATCCACTGTGTTGCACTAGTAAAACATAAAAAAAATACTTTTTCCACACCCTATGATAGGCATTTGAAAAAAATGGCACTGTTTTCAAGGATCCAATAAGTAGCTTTCTTTATTTATTTGTTTTAATATTGTATATATTTTTTCATTATTTTTTATTATTTTTTTAAAATAAAAAAAAATTATTATTACCAGATGTTTTGAAATGATTATTTTTTCAATTCATGGAACAATTACCCATGGGTAAAGGACTAAGAGAAAGTGGTTGATAATTCTGAGTAAGCCTTATCAAGAAGGGTAAATGAGCTCATATTTATGGTCAAGAAGATGTGAAGTGTCCATGGAATAGTAATTTCACTTCAATAATTTATAAACATGGTAAATCAAGTCTAAATTGACTATCAAATACTTAAGGCCACATGGGAGGTACCATTATTCTTTAAAAAAATTCACTAAATACATCTAAGAATTTGAGTCAAAATTTGAGGACTATCCAAACCCCAACCATTTGATGAGCCAGATCTAAGCCTACCATGAATTGATAGATAATTATGATGAGGAATCACATAATTATGTGCACATTAGAGATCGACAAGATTATAATAAATTATGGAGTGATTAGGGATATTATGAAATGAAAAGTGATCTCCCAGTCTACAAGGTAGAAGATCCATCACCACTTTATATCTCTCTAGATATTGAAGAATACACCACCCATGTGGTGGAATTTTAAGAAAATATGGAGGAGCCTAACTAACTACCTCTATCAAGTGAGATACAACTTCAAAATCTCCTTACCAATAAATAAGATATTGAATCCAAGCCTTGACAATGAGATGATATTATCTTGAACTCTATGTCATTTGATTTTATTCAATATGAATTGAGTATTAACTCCCAGTATTTTGAATTTTAATAATTGGTTGATCCATGGTTTATCTTGTAGTAGAAATAATAATAATAATAATAATATGTACCTATTGAGGAATATACGGAACTCCCTGATTTTATTGAACATTAATTATAGTAGTACCATAAGGAGATCCAATTAGTTGATCCCAAGAAAACTGAGATAGAGTATGATCATATTGAAAGGGATAATTTTATTTTTCATTCTTTATGTTTAAATTATTTCCAAAAAAATGAAATTACAATTCATGTATCCCATATTGATCAAGCACTGGACAATAAAGATGAGGTTTCACAAGTAGTAACCAAGGAGGATGATCCATACTTCATCCTATCCTTGCCTTGAAAGATATACCTAATTGTTAAGGAGATGGGTTTTTTGTAATCTATCCATGGAATCCTCAAAAAAAAATTGGAAGCTATAAAAATTCGCATGTGGCAGTTCAAATCCAAGAATATCCACCCACCATCTGACTATGGATAATAACTGGTACTTGCGTTCTAAAGGTAGTCAAAAACCCTAGGACCACTTATGGGATTAGACCAAGTATTATATTTCTAATTTATTTCTATGAATTTATATTTCAGTCTGATTCTTAGGAATTAGATTCATCCCAATCCTTCTATCATTTTGAGCTTTAATGACAAAGACCATGAGTTTTAATGATTGATTATTTTTTGTAGTTCTATAGTGGAATAAGAAATTCCCCAAACAGTGGTGTAAGAGGATTAAAGATTCATGAGAAAAAGTATTTCACTTTTAATTTTTATATTTTAAACTCCCAATATTTTTTTCTAAACAACATGTTTAGAGATTTAAACTAAAATTTGCATGCCCATGCTTTGAATTTATTCTTTGTATCATTTATCTAGAAGGCATGATTTTCTAAGGAACCCTGTAATGCTATGTTTTTGAGTTTAATGATAATGAAATTGAATTATTAAGGTGGATAATTGAATTATTAGAGTGAATCATGGATATTGAAATAATGACTCATGATTTGATGGTATTGGTTGATTCATGTAAATGAAATTTCCCTACCATTTTTTTTATTTTAATTTTTTACACTTATGTAAATTGATTTGTTATTATTAATCATACCATGGTTTATTGTCTCAAATCATATATACCATTAATGAGAGGATTTATAGACCAAATACTTCCAATTATATCTTGATCATATTTCTTGAATGGTCTTGGAAAATACCATCTTCTAGAACTTTCATTGGACCTTTTCAAATCTAATGAGTGTGAAAAACACATTTTAAATGATTGAGGGGTTTTTATTGATAATACCTTATCCTTAAGAGCACCTTATACTTGTATCATTGTATATCTCATATAGTCCATGAATTACCTTGTTATGGATGAGCCATATTTCAACCCATTTTTATCCATTTACACCATCCTCTTAGTATTTTTCATGATATTTTAAAATTAAAGTGTGGGGGTGATGGAATTCAGGATGATAGGGATGCACTAAATTGTAAGAAAAAAAATTATGGGTGTTATTTGTTGGTATTGAGGAAGGTTTTTGATTCATTTGTTATAATTTATTATTATTCATTCGTGAAAAAAATGAAAAAATAAAAAAACTAGGAATGGGTTGTGACTTGTAAGAATCAAAAATCACCATTACTAGACCAATGATTTCTATCATATGTGGTTAGGTGGTGTATGTGAGATTAATTCCAAGAATGTATTTCTAAAAAATAAAAAAAAATTAGAAGTAGTTTTAAAATAATAAAATAAAAATTCAATAAGGTCCACATTAATCATTATGATTTCATATTAATAATAACCTTTAATTTAATATTGGGAACTGGGTGTTTACATTTTGAAGGGGAGATTTTCATTACAATTTTACTTTTTGATATCATGAAATTTTATTTAAGAGAAAAACCTCCTCCTTTGAGCCGTAATTTTAAACATCAATTCCTACCAACTATAAGCCTTAGATTATTTGAAGCTTTATTTAAAGTCCACATGATTTCATGTGCCTTTTTTATTTAAAAAGTAGAGAAAATAGTTCCTTTACAAGCCTATGGAAAAGGAGCATGTTTTCGTTATGTGAGGATAACTCTACTTGAATTATATCATGAGTGATGAGAAAAAATATTCAAAGTATGGTAGATCATGAAATGGAATGTTTAATAATAATAAATTAATATGCTTAAGTGAATGAATAGATAATTCCCACCATTTTCTAAAGGGAGAAAGTAAAATGATTGGATTTATTATTTCTTTGAAAAGTATGAAATTGAAGTGATATTTTATGTGGAACTTGAAAAAATTTGGTTTACCATTGATAATTATTTAATTTTATTACTTTGAATTTTAAATATTGGTAACATTGGTGCCCTATTTCAATTAAATTTTTAGATTTTATACTTGAGGAAAAGTATAGTTTAAGTGTAGGGATATTTAATGAATGAAAATTTTCATGCAATTATTTAGTGTTTTTTTAATTGTTTTTAATTGTTTTTAATAGAAATTCCCATTTAATTCATTATTTATATCAAATGTGGGAATTTTCCAATAAGGAATTAAAATGGATTTAAAAGAATAAAGAATGCTGAATTTTTAATATTTTTTAAATTATGAATATTTAATGAGAATTTTACAAGTGTATAATAATTTTTTCAGGTGTAAAAAGATGTTTTGGGCTTTGATAGACCTCAATAATGGTCATCCAACCACTTATCCAACCCACAAGGGGTCATCCATATAATCCATCCATTGGAGGTCCCATATAATCAGGAAATATTGTGTGAGTTGTGGGGAGGATCCAGCATGTATAGGGTGGTCTTGAAGATTGTAGGGTCCACACAGGTCGGTGCGGCCCATTATGTGTGTATGCTATGTTTTGGGAGCCCATCCTCAGAGTAAGATTCTAATATGGGGATATATTTTATTTAAAGAAAAACATTCACCTCAACTAGACACAAATTTGGTGTGGGGCAGATTCTCATGATGACTTTTCAGCATTTAACAAAATGGAATAATGTCACTTAAGCCTCACTCGACCCCAATCAGACATTTCCCCCATCACCACCTCACCATAGTTCAATGCTACTAATGCCCTTATCCTCAACCTATGCCATTTATAGTCACTGGAAAACACCATGAAAACTTTTATGTAATCACAAACTCTAGATTATACCCACTTCTGAGACCCCAAACCACAATAGAACAACACCAAGACCTCAAATGACCACCCTTAATCTTTTTTTTAGGGGGGACTCCATGCATTATGAGATGATCTTAATATAACCATTTTGAAGGCTAAATTATTTGTGGACCATACTACACCAATGGATCCAATATCTTTTCGTAAGGATCGCTATAGTGGATTCATTCTATGTTACACCATTATATCCATGCTTTAAGGGAGAAGGTCGGATATCCCCCACCTCGAACACACCTTATCATTGTCGGCCACATTTTCCATGCTAGTAGGGTATTTTAACACCTGATATCTTCAGGGGTTTCCAAAATATCACCCTGAGTCTCGGGGATGTGATTTCTAAAAAATATAAAGTGGATTTCCATTAGATATTAAGATTTTTAAGCGACTCGTCTAATATGAGACATAAAATTAATCCTCCTATATAAATAATGTAGGACCTCGGGACACCCTAAGAGGGGAGGGTTGAATCGGGGTGTTAACTTTTTCTTTTAAACTGATGGATCTTGTTCCCGCGTTGGTGGGAACTAGTTTAACCTGTATGATGGATATGAGAAGCAGTCAAACAATCACATGCAAAAAGATGACACAACACTTTTTACTTAGTTCACCACTAAGGGCTACGTCCAAGGAGCGTACGCTGACAGGTTGTCGGTCATACCAAATTCCACTATTCTTCACTAGTTGTGGATTATAAAGGTTCAAGAACAGTTACTCTGTCCTAGGCTCACTGCCTTTACAACTGTTCAGGGATAGCCCACTGTGTCCCTCGGGTCACTCCCGTTGACTCCCTCTGGCTCACTGCCTTTGGTGAAGTCCCAATCAGTTTATAGATCTGAAGGTATCTTTAATAGATTGGCATTGAAGTCTTTGCCTCTTCATAGCACGAGACTCTGCTTGCATCGAAGTCCGGAAATGTTGCACTTGAATGAACTGAACCACTGAACTGGATAATCAGAAATGTGCAAATAGGTTATACTGAAGATTTTACACAACTCCCACCCTTTTTGCGAAATATCTGACTTTGGCACGAAATACATAATTTTGGAATGAAAAAAATATTTTGTGCAACAACCTCATTTACGCGCAGCTTTATGTGCCACACCTTTTTCGTGCAGCTCGGAGCTTTTCGCACAGTTCAGAGTTTTTCGCGCAACCTCAAATTTTTTCGTGCAATGTCTGGGTTTTCGCGCAGCTGAACCCTTTCCGTACAACTAGAACTTTTTCGCGCAACACCCTTTACGCGAACCTTTTACGTGCATCAGACCTCGGATCTTCTCTAAGTCTTCAACCATACAGAATGATGGGGGTCACCTCTTATTTATTGGTGTCTCAGACCCCCACGCGCAAAACCTCATGTGGCGCGAAAAACTTCTCATTGGGTGCATAATATTTTGTGCAAGTACCTTTTTTCACAAACATCTTCATGTTTTTCACGTGGCCCATGCCTTTTCCATTTTCAGACGTTCTGATTCCGAAATACCTCTTGCACGAAAAATCTCTCTACACTATTTCGTGAACCTCTCTATTTTTCACGCATGTCGCTGTTTTCCATGCATCCTCCTGTTTTTCACACATCCCACTGTTTTTCGCACATCCTGCTATTTTCTGCACAGGCCTCCTTTATTTCACACACCACTTCCTTTTTGCACGCACCTCCTCTTTCCAACAACCTATGTCTTCATTTTCCAATTTTCAGGCCCAAAAATTTGGCAAACACAGGGAAATGGCGCCACCTTCAATACTATTGTCTGCTTGAACTGTATGATCACTTTACTCGCACACATTCTGAACTTCTATTGAGGATTGAAAACAAACACAAACCATACTCCAATTCATGCAAATAATAGCCATGGTTCCAACAAATAAAGGAGGATATTACCAATGAAAATAATAGATTTTAAGATGAGGATAGACTAAGGACTGCTTGAATGGAAGTGATACCTCTATTTAGTTAAGATTTATTTTAATCTTTAGTTTAGTTTTTATTTTCTTTTAGGAAACTAATAGGGTTTTTTTTAAATAAAATAGTTCCATATTTCTTACACTATTTCATCTTATTATTTTTCTATTTTTTATTTTATTTTTATTATATTTTTATTCTTCTTCATATTATTATTATTCTCATTGTACTGTATTTTATTTTAATGTCTCTTATTCTTATTCTTTCTTTTATTTTAATTTTTCTTACTCTCATTCTATTTTATTTTATTATATTAATCTCTCTCAATGACATTATAATTATATATTATTCTTCTTCTTTTTATTTTATTTTTTTTCATACCTTCTTCTTATTCTACCACCAAGTGATCTCTTACTTTCGATAATGGAAGACAGCTGACCCAGGGCTAAGACTCGGGGGAGGTTAGGTGTCTTTTGAATTCAGAACTTAAATTATTTTTATTCAATTGGGTTATTATCAAGTAATGGTGAATAATTAGTATATCCCCAAGACTACATTTTATATAATGTATTGGAACTATGAGTTCAGAGTGATTCTATTTGGAATCACTAATACTCTAACTATCTTTATTGACTTTATGAATAGATTCTTTATGGATTTCCTTTATAAATTTTTTGTAGTATTTATATATGATATTATTATCTACTTTAAAAGAAACGAGGAATATGAGGAGTATTTAAATACTATACTGAACACATTTCATAAGAAAAATATATATAAAAAGTACATTAACTATATTTTTTATTTGAATAAAGTAACTTTCTTGGGGTATGTTATAACTAATAATGGGTTATCTATGGATATATCAAAAATAGAGGTAATCAAATGATGCCCCAAACCAACATCTATGATAGAAATCCATAGTTTCCTTAGATTGGTTGGGTACTATCATAGATTAATGAGAAACTTTTCATGATTATCAAGTCCACTAACAGTAATGCCCCGACCCCAGTTACCCAGAGTCGGTGCATTATTGTGTAACATTGGCATGATCACAAAATATCAAGCCTCGAAAGACTGATTAGTTTAGTATCCTTGGAAAAACTAGATACATTCATAAATGTTACATTACATCATAAAGTGAAAAACTACAATAACATAGACTCCATAGTCCACACCCATATCCCCTTCAGACTATCCCTGCAGGTCAGTCATAAAATATTTCTTCACATCTTGAGAAAAATAAAACATTGAAAGGGGTGAGCTTAGTTGCTTAGTAAGGATAAAAATTTAGCAGAAGCTTTTATAAATAAACATAAACATTTAAGGCAATGTATAACTAAAACAAAAGCCTTTTAAACTTGAACTTCAACATAATATAGAAAAATTAAAATGAGATAATTCCATTTACTTCTTCACATGGATATTCTACTTGTCGAATAATCACATGCAATATCAATAACCACTTTCATAATGATGGAATGCATAATTCCAGACTACATAACCACGTAGCCAAGGCCTCATGCCAAGACTACAAATAAGATTTTGTCAAGGCCTCGTGCCAAGACACTAGATTGTCTCATGAGACCTGCCGATGCATCGAGGAGCTATAGCGGGCTCCACCCGTCACTTATTAAGTCCAATACATTACTCATATGAACAGGTTTAAACATATCATAAACCATAACATAATCGTATCACATAAAACATGCATAAAGGAAACATAACATTTCCACATTTCAATCACAAGATATCAATACAACACATTGATATAATAAAAAATACTTTCAAAACCATTTTCAATACCAAAATAAAAGAAAATTAAAACTTTGTATTTATTTTTTATTTAAAAAAAAGTTATAGCTTGTAGAGGAAGCTGAAACTCAATTAATGGTCATGGCGACGGAGAAGTCGTTGTCACCACATACGTACGGCAAAAAAAACATTCCCATTTTTCGTTTAGTAAAACGCTTCATATAAAAAAGATTCCTTTTGAATAAACGTAAAAGTCAAAGGGGTTTATACACCGTATAAAAGAAATTTGTGTATAAAACAAAATATGCCTCAATGAATGGAGATTAAGAATAAGTCCCTTACAAAGATCATTTTTTAAATAAAATAGATATATTATGTGTATTCACTATAAGTACATATAATGAAAGTACAAATACAAGATAGGACATAATAATATCATGAAATAATTTGAAAGTAGGAGATTAACCCAAAGAACAGAAATTGGGTTAAGAAGTTCCCATACAAAGATCATTTTTTTAAATAAAATAGATTTATTATGTATATTCACTATAAGTACACATAAAGAAAGTACAAATACAAGATAGGCCATAATAATATCATGACATAATTTGAAAGTAGGAGATTAACCCAAAGAACATAAATTGGGTTAAGAAGTTCCCTTACCTCGTGTCCGACTTGACTCGATCGTTCTTTAACCTCATGAATAATAAACTAGAGTTAATTTCTACTTGATTAAGAACCTTTTTCAAGTTCATTATTCCTTTTATATCACTTATTACAATGTTATGAAAATTATGTAATTATTTAAGTTAATAACGGTCGATTTGTCGATCTTAGGTACTTGAGTCAGAAATAAACTTCTTATAATTACACGTTGTTCATGTGGAAAAATATCCATTATATCCAGAATTATATTCATGATGTAGATATCATATATATAATATATATCCAATATATACATTCATTTGTAATATTACATAACATTTAGAAGTAAGAAATGAAATGCACCGTTCATGGAGATGGTAAGCCGTACGTACGTATGAACGCTACTTTCATTTCTATTTCATATTTAATGGAATGAAATTATAATTATATAAAGGTATAATATAATTACAGTATAATATCATGTATAATATCATTTAATCCATCCTTTATACAACCCACATAAGGCATTAATGATTCAAATCACTTTGAGGGGGCGGTAGTCCGCACTTCCTAAAATGAAATTATCGCGTTTACCCATAATGGAAATAATAAAGGTATAACATAAATGGAAAATACAGAATCATAAGGAAAAAAAACATAATATATATCATATATAAAAGTATTTTCATCATAATGGCCACCATGAGAGGTGTTAAAAAAAGATTGAACAATCATCGTTTCGTGAGGTAGTAATTCACCACCCACAGAAACAGTATGTTCTTTAACCATTAGACGAAGGTGTGTGTAAGTGTAAATAAAATCCTTCTCATAAAAACATACAAGTATATTTAGTATACTTTTTTTTTTACAAAATAAATTAATAAAAATATTTTAGGGGGTTGGAGAAGAAAAATAAAACAAAAGAACACAAGAGAAGAAATTACCTTAAAATCGGGTAACTCTTTTTGATTTGAGCCAAAGGCTTCCTTGGGAAGACTTCTGCCCAAAGTGAGGCTTCTAGGAGTAAGATAGGGAAGTTTAGATATTATTTGGGTAGAGGTTGGCCAAGCCAAATGGCTTGGAATGTGTGAATAAGGTGGTAGTGGTGGGGGCCTTTTATAAGAGGAGAGGAGGGGCACTCTTGGAAAGATTGAAATGTTACATTATTATGAAATGCTTTTCGGATTCTAATGGTCCAAAAATAATATATTTAGAGTCTAAGGTGATAAGGGTTATAAATATTCTCTTACAATAGGTTTTTGACAAGTGTAAGACTTAGATTTTACATTATATTTTCATTTTATTTAAATCGTTAATTAATGAGGTAATCGATGCATCATCATTGTGTCATAAAAAATTTAATTTATTTAATTTCTAAAAATTATAAAAAAATTACCATTATGTAGGAAATAGTTTTATCTTTCCAATTAATATTTATAGTAAAAAAATTAACTTATATAACCCCATGTAATAATTGTTTTAGTAAAACAACACATGTTTGTGACAATTTTATTTTTACCTTAAATAAAAAGTTATTAATGTCATTTTCTTACCCAAGTGGCTCCATGGGGTCCCCAAGTTGACCCATGGAATGTCTTGGTCGGAAATGACTCATCCAATAATTTTAGGACAAGTGTAAAGGTATTTTCATATTTTTATAATATCATTTTTAGCTTAAATTTCATTAATTACCTTTAATCGCGATTAATTAAACTTAAAAGTTACTATTCACCAAAAAATTATTTTAATCCCATTGAACCACATTTTACTTCCTAATTACAACCAAGTATGTAATATTTTTTAAAATAAAATCACATAATTGGTAATGTTTCATTTAAACAAAAAATCAGTTTTTTAACTACCACTTAGTGGTTTCACTATTCATCAAAAATTGAAGTTTTTCAGAACAATGCCAAAATTTCACCCTAAGCTATAATTGATATTATGAATTCAAAAATGATGTCTATTTTACAAAATTCCAAACATATAAGTTTCATTAATTAATTTTATAATTAATTCTTTCTGTCACAACAAATAGCGTGTTTTTAAGAAACAATATATATCAAAAGATTGACAATTGTTTATGTCCAATTTCAAAGTAAAATTAATTCTAATGACCACCATTGGATAAAATGGTAAAAATATATTCTAATTATACTTTAAAACCAGTCTATAGTATAATTTATCACTATAATTTATTTTGATTAAAAAAGTTGTTTTTAAGTATTTTTCACTATTCATAAAAAAATTGGAAGTTCTCAGAAAAATACCAAAAAATCAACATAAGCTAATTTCGATATTCTGAATCCACAAATGAAGTCCATTTTGAAATATAAAATATATATATAATTTCAAAACGTGGGTATTACTATTCATAATGGCTATTTTGATTGGTCGTGGTGCGTTAGAATCTCGAACTTGTGTACAATGCAAGCTATTGCATTATTGAAAGAGAAGCGTATTGTGGAAGCTCGGGGTGTTACATTCTCCCATCCTTCAATAAATTGTGACCTCGCAATTTGAAATTTTTCTTTGAAAATAAAAGGTTGAAAATAGAAAATACCTTTGTGAAAAACCCACATCGGAAATAGGGTTAATAAAAATATAACATTAAAAGAAAGAAAGAGAGGTACAAAGGTCACCCGGGATAGCCCATACTAGGATTATATAAAAATATAGATATGGAGGAAAAAAAACCATCAAGGTCTGATGGAGATTTGTAGAAAACAGGATTAGGAGAAAGTTAACCACAAGAAAATCACAAACTTGTGATTGGTTAAACGGTCATTGAATCCCCAGTTGGAAAAGTTAAACGACAATGTTTTTGTTTTAAGTTACATTTCATAAAGTTAAGGAATTTATTTAAAAGATTTACTAAGAATGTAAGGAAATATACTTACTTGTCATGTAGGCTTTCATTCTTTAATAAATTTTTACCACGAACCCATCTTTCACTCCAAATGGTAACAGAACTCAAAAATATTTTATTTATCATAATTTTATAAGGTTCCAAATATTACCACATACCATTTAGATTAGGAAAACTATTTTGTAACAACCAGGGACTTCCTGTAGGCTAGTGGTAGGTAATAAAGGCCTGTCGCACAATGGTTGTGGGTTCGATTCCTGCAGCTTTGTCTGACGCGACAGGTTATCCCCCAACCTGCAGGTTGTCCTTTTCCTAAAACTATAGTATTATAATATTTCAAAAAAATCTCAAAAATGTTTTAACCTTAAACAATACTATCCAAGGTTCAACTTAATCCATTCCAACCTTTATAGTTATCCAAAATACCACTATCCAGACTTTCTCTAAAAGGTCTCTAAATTCCAAAATCAATTGTAACATCAGATTCCCCAAACAAAGTAAAGTTTCTCTTATTGTCACATACTAAAAATATGATTAACTTTATCATATTAAATACTTAATGAAAACAACAATTACTGCAGTACAATACTTATATATATCACATTATTCTTATAACCAGAATATAATCCTTGAGTCCAAAAGCACCAATACATTAATTATTCCACTTCAACTATAGTAACAGCATAATATTGTCCTTGATCCCTTGGCCTTTTCTGAGGTAAGTTTCCCTTATGCTTAGGACATTCATTTGCATAATGCCCCATTTCCCTACAATTGTAGCATTCAACATTGATAGCCTCTTTCTTTCCCTTTCAATCACGAGCCTGGTGACCCTTTTCTCCACATTTATAACAAACTCTCATTCCTTTTAGGCAAGTACCGGGGTGATTCTTCCCAAAATTATCGCATAATGGAAAATCCTTCTTTCCCTTTTTCCCTTTATATGTCTCTTGATCCACCGTTCTCTTATTCTCTTGTTTTACTTTATTGTCATAAGATTTAGAGAATTAATTTTCTGTCTTGATAGAACACGAGACTATATCTTCGTACGTTGAGAAATATTGTGATACTAAAGCTCAACGGAGAAATGGTTTTAACCCATCAAAGAAACGATCAATCTTACTTCTTGGGTTACGTATATAATCTACAGCATGTCTTTATAACCTTGTAAAGTTGGCCTCATACTTTGTGACCTTCTCATCCTCCTTCTGCCTCAGACTCAGAAATTGTCTTTCCATACCTGCTCAATGGTCATGTGGAAATTATTTTTCTATGAAAAGCTCTTTGAACTCTCTCCATTCTATACTTGATACTTCTTCATCTTCCTTTGTGTTTTGAATCAGCGACCACCATTGATCGGCATCTCCAGTAAGGCAGTAAACTGCCATGACAACCTTCTCCCTTTCGCTACTCCCCAAGGCGTGGAATATTTTCTCTAAAGAGTTTGTCCATTGCTCAGCTACTAATGGATTTATACCCCCATTAAATTTTGGTGGTTGTTTCCTCATGAAACAATCTAACATTAATCCTCCACGTTGCAGATCAGGGTGCTCTATACGAGTAAGGTTATTATTCATAACCTGAGTGAGTTGTCCTAGTATGGTGATAAGGTGATCAGCACCAGTTGTATCTCCAGCTCCACAAATATTATCTTGAGCAGGAGGGCAATCCCTATATGGAGTGTGTGCATTTATACGGTTTCCATTCCTCCCACTAGGTGCCATTTCTAAACAATGGCCTAAACTAGATTAGTTTGTGAATCAAAATACATAATTCCATACTTGTAAAACACTTAACATAAATTGAATGATTTATGGATATAATCCATAATCATAAAAAGAAATGTTTTCTTTAAGGAAGTATATACTCATAAACCGTTCATAATGGTTTGTAAATAAAATGAGAATAATCCTAAGCATATCCCCCGGGAGTGTCGTAACTAAGAGTGCAGCAAGGACCGTTGTTGTGCACCAGTTCCCGTTCGAGTCTAGCTCAAAGTGGTGTTTTTGGGTTTTACCCCTAGGTACATATATTCCAGATCCGCCTCTACCTGCTTGTATCCAGATAGGGATGTATTTCTCAGAAAACTCACAAAATCTCTATAACAACAAAATTCTAGTAAGTTCTTCTATACTAATCCTCAAAGTCTATCTTATGGATATGTTCTCTAATCAGAGTTTTTCTAAATCTAGCTCCCAAGGTTAGTACTAAACTTCCTTTGATACCAACTATAACGCCCTGACCCCAGTTACCCAGAGTTAGTGCATTATTGCGTAACATTGGCATGATCACAAAAGATCAAGGCTCGAAAGACTGATTAGTTTAGTAGCCTTGGAAAAACTAGATACATTCATAAATGTTACATTACATCATAAAGTGAAAAACTACAATAACATAGACTCCATAGTCCACACCCATATCCCCTTCAGACTATCCATGCAGGTCATTCATAAAATATTTCTTCACATCCTGAGAAAAATAAAACATTGAAAGGGGTGAGCTCAGATGCTCAGTAAGGATAACAATTTAGAGGAAGCTTTCATAAATAAACATAAACATTTAAGGCAATGTATAACTAAAAAAAGCCTTTTAAACTTGAACTTCAACATAATATGGCAAAATTAAAATGAGATCATGCCATTTACTTCTTCACATGGATATTCTACTGGTCGAATAATCACATGAAATATCAATAACCACTTTCATAATGATGGAATGCATAATGCCAGACTATCATAACCACGTAGCCAAGGCCTCGTTCCAAGACTACAAATAATAGTTTGTCAAGGCCTCGTGCCAAGACACTAGTTTGTCTCATGAGACCTACCGATGCATCGAGGAGCTATAGCGGTCTCCACCCGTCACTTATTAAGTCCAATACATTACTCATATAAACAGGTTTAAACATATCATAAAT
Source organism: Viscum album (assembly GCA_963277665.1). NCBI lineage: Eukaryota > Viridiplantae > Streptophyta > Magnoliopsida > Santalales > Viscaceae > Viscum > Viscum album. The sequence continues at coordinate 1,823,714,807 of OY728150.1, read as the reverse complement.
CATAACATAATCGTATCACATAAAACATGCATAAAGGAAACATAACATTTTCACATTTCAATCACAAGATATCTATACAACACATTTATATAATAAAAAATACTTTCAAACCCATTTTCAATACCAAAATAAAAGAAAATTAAAACTTTGTATTTATTTTTTATTTAAAAAAAAGTTATAGCTTGTAGAGGAAGTCAAAACTCAAATAATGGTCATGGCGGCAGAGAAGTCATTGTCGCCACATACGTACGGAAAAAAAACATTCCCATTTTTAGTTTAGTAAAATGCTTTGTATAAAAAATATTCCTTTTGAATAAACGTAAAAGTCAAAGGGGTTTATACACCGTATAAAAGAAATTTGTGTACAAAACAAAATATGCCTCAATGAATGGATATTGAGACGAAGTCCCTTATAAAGATAAGTTTTTAAATAAAATAGATCTATTATGTGTATTCACTATAAGTACACATAATGAAAGTACAAATACAAGATAGGACATAATAATATCTTGACATAATTTGAAAGTAGGAGATTAACCCAAAGAACATAAATTGGGTTAAAAAGTTCCCTTATAAAGATCATTTTTTTTAAATAAAATAGATTTATTATGTGTATTAACTATAAGTACACATAAATAAAGTACAAATACAAGATAGGCCATAATAATGTCATGACATAATTTGAAAGTAGGAGATTAACCCAAGGAACAGAAATTGGGTTAAGAAGTTCACTTACCTCGTGTCCGACTTGACTCGATCGTTCTTTAACCTCCTGAATAATAAATTAGAGATAATTTATACCTTATTAATAAACTTTTTCAATTTCATTATTTATTTTATATCACTTATTACAATATTATGAACATTATTTAATTATTTAAGTTAATAACGGTCGGTTTGTCGATCTTAGGTACTTGAGTCAAAAATAAACTTCTTATAATTACACGTTGTTCATGTGGTAAAATATCCATTATATCCAGAATTATATTAATGATTTAGATATCATATATATCATATATATCCAGTATATACATTCATTTATAATATTACATAACATTTAGAGGTAAGAAATGAAATGCACCGTTCATGGAGACGGTAAGCCGTACGTACGCATGAACGCTACTTTCATTTATATTTCGTATTTAATGGAATGAAATTATAATTATATAAAGTTATACTATAATTCCAGTATAATATAATGTATAATATCATCTAATCAATCCTTTATACATCCCACATATGGCATTAACGATTCAAATCACTTTGAGGGGGCGGTAGTCCGCACTTCCTAAAATGAAATTATCGCATTTACCCATAATGGAAATCATAAAGGTATAACATAAATGGAAAATACAGAATCATAAGGAAAACAAAAACATAATATATATCATATATAAAAGTATTGTCATCATAATGGCCACCATGAGAGGTGTTAAAAGAATATTGAACAATCATCATTTCGTGAGGCAGTAATTCGCCACCCACAGAAATAGTATGTTCTTTAACCATTAGACGAAGGTGTGTGTAAGTGTAAATAAAATACTTATCATAAAAACATCCAAGTATATTTAGTATACTGGTTTTGTTACAAAATAAAGTAATAAAAAGATTTTAGGGGGTTGGAGAAGCAAAATAAAACAAAAGAACACAAGAGAAGACATTACCTTAAAATCGGGTAACTCTTTTTGATTTGAGCCAAAGGCTTCCTTGGGAAGACTTATGACCAAATTTAGGCTTCTACTAGTAAGAGAGGGAAGTTTATAGAGTATTTGGGTAGATTTTTTCCAAGCCAAATGGCTTGGAAGGTGTGAATAAGGTGGTAGTGGTGGGGGCCTTTTATAAGAGGAGAGGAGGGGCACTCTTGGAAAGATTGAAATGTTACATTATTATGAAATTATTTTCGGATTCTAAAGGTCCCACGATGATATATTTAGAGTATAAGGTGATAAGGGTTATAAATATGCTCTTCCAATGGGTTTTTGACAAGTTTAAGCCTAAGATTTTACATTATCTGTTCATTTTATTTAAATCGTTAATTAATGAGGTAATCGTTGCATCATCATTGTGTCATAAAAAATTTAATTTATTTAATTTCTAAAAATTATAAAAAAATTACCATGATGTACGAAATATTTTTATATTTCCAATGAATATTTATAGTAAAAAATTTAACTTATATAACCCCATGTAATAATTTTTTTAGTAAAACAACACATGTTTGTGACAATTTTATTTTTACCTTAAATAAAAAGTTATTAATGTCATTTTCTTACCCAAGTGGCTCCATGGGGTCCCCAAGTTGACCCATGGATTGTCTTGGTCGGAAATGACTCATACAATAAGGTTATGACAAGTGTAAATGTATTTTCAAATTTTTATAACATCATTTTTACCTTAAATTTCACTAATTACCTTTAATCTCGATTAATTAAACTTAAAAGTTACTATTCACCAAAAAATTATTTTAATCCCATTGAACCACATTCTACTTCCTAATGACAACCATGTATGTTGGATTTTTGAAAATCAAATCATAGAAGTGGTAATGTTTCATTTAAACAAAAAATCAGTTTTTTAACTACCACTTAGTGGTTTCACTATTCATTAAAAATTAAAGTTTTTTAGAACAATGCCAAAATTTCACCCTAAGCTATAATTGATATTCCGAATTAAAAAATGATGTTTATTTTACAAAATTCCAAACATATAAGTTTCATTAATTAATTTTATAATTAATTCCTGCTATCACAACAAATGGTGTGTTTTTAAGAAACAATATATATCAAAAGATTGACAATTGTTTATGTCCAATTTCAAAGTGAAATTAATTATAATGACCACCATTGGATAAACTGGTAAAAATATATTCTAATTATACTTTAAAACTACTCTATAGTATAATTTATCACTATAATTTATTTTGATTAAAAAAGTTGTTTTTAAGTATTTTTCACTATTCATAAAAAATTGGAAGTTCTCAGAAAAATACCAAAAATTCAACATAGGCTAATTTTGATATTCCGAATCCAAAAATGAAGTCCATTTTGAAATATAAAATATATATATAATTTAAAAAAGTGGGTATTACTATTCATAATGGCTATTTTGATTGGTCGTGGTGCGTTAGAATCTCGAACTTGCGTACAATGCAAGCTATTGCATTATTGAAAGAGAAGCATATCGTGGAAACTCGGGGTGTTACACTAACTAAGCTTACTCAGAAGGGATTCAAGTTTGTCTAGAATGATGAGTGTGAGGAAATATTTAAAGATCTGAATAAGAGGCTAATCAGTGCACATATTCTTGCATTACCCACCAGTGGGGAAGGATTTGTGATCTACAATGATGCATTCAAAAAAGGATTAGGTTGTGTAATCAAGATAGATGAAAAAATTGATAGCCTATACCTCTTTCAAATTAAATATCCATGAGCAGAATTACCCAACTCGTGATCTAAAATTGTATATATTGATCTTTAAATTGAAGATATGGTGACATTACCTCTATAGAGAAAAGTGTGACATATATACGAATATTAAAATCCTCAAGTATATATTCACACAAAATAAGATTAATATGTAGCAAAAAGGTGGTAAGAGATGATCAAGGATTATGATTGTTTAATCCATTACGATCTTGTGAAAGCAAACATATTTTCAAATGGTCTAAGTATAAAGGATCACGTAACCTTATCCATGATGAGGATTTCAAGGGATCCAATATTCTTGGAAATTATAATGATGGACATGGGAATAATAATAGGATCTTTATCATACCTTTATCAAAAAAATTCCTAACCATCCATTATTGAGAGGACCAAGGAGACTCGGTAAGATGATGAGTTTCTATAGAATAATTTAATGAATATTCTAAATTTTAGATTTTCTAAAGATGGATTTATAAGGTTTGGAACCTGAATATGTGTCCCATAAAAACTAAAACTAAAGAGGGAACTTTTGGATGATTTGCATATCTCATCCTTCTCTATTCACCTAGGAATCACTAAGATTTATTGAGATTTGAAGCAACACTCTTAGAGGGATAACATAAAGAGGGATATTTTAGAGTTTGTATCTCAATGATTTGTATTCCAAAAATTTAAGGTGGAATGACATAAGTATAAGATTATAATGAAACCATTACTCATACCAATGTAGAAATGGAAAAACATAATCACATATTTTGTTATAGGACTCCAAAAGACACCAAAATTCAATAACTCCATCTAAGTAGTAGTCAATCACCTTAGAAATTTAGAACATTTCAATTCTATCAAGTAATATTTGTCGCTTGACCAACTTCCCAGGATATTAAAAAGGTAATTGGTAATACTGTAAGGAGTTCCACTCTCTATTGTATCTGGTCATGATTTTAGGTTCATAATGAGGTTTTAGAGAATCATTTATCAAGAATTGGATACATAATTGAGCTTCATCACTTCTTATCACCCTCTGATGGATGTTCAGTTTGAAATAACCATTCAAACTTTAGAGGATATACTGGGATCATAATTAATGGATTTCCAAGGATGTTCGGACCAACACCTTACCCCAGTTAAGTTATCAAATAACAATAGTTTCCATTCTAGAATTGAAATGGCACCTTATGATTATTTGTATGGTAAGAGGTGTTGGACATAGATATGCTAGTATGAATTTGGAGAGTAGAAAATTATGGGACCTGATCTTATCTAAGATATGAGATATAAGTTTTAAACCATTCAACATAATATGAAATTCAGGAAAATTTAATTGAAAATATATGAAAACAATCATTGATGAGACCTGGAGTTTGAGTTTAGAGATAAAGGGTTCCATTTTATATCATAGTGGGAGAGATTCATGAGTTTGGGATGAAGGGAAATATTATTCCAAGATAAATCTTCCCCTTTGAGAGACTTGGTCACATTGAAGCGGTGTCCTATCAATTATCACTCCCACTTAACCTATCACAAGTACATGATATGTCCATCTTGAGGAAGTACATACAAGACCCCTCACAAGAACTAAATATAGAAGTGGTACCATTTTAAAATTATATTTCATATGATTAATATCCAATGAATATATTATATCATAGAGATAAGGTTCTATAGAACAAGACAACTCACCTGGAAAAAGTGTTCTGGTAGAACCATAAGTTTGATGAAGCAACATGGGAACCAAAAGAGGGGATAAATTAAAAGTGACCTAATCTATTTTAGTGTAAGAAATGGAAATTTTAAGGGTGAAATTTCTGAAGGGTGTAATAATATAATGACCTGAAAATTTATAAATGAAATTCTCCCTTTTAAAATGAATAAATTCATTATCAAGTAATGAAGTTATATAAAATACATGCACTACTTTGGTTATTTTGGATAGTTATAGTCTGTTAGATTTCAAATACCATTAAGAATCATAACTTTTGATAATATATCCATTTAACAGTGATTGTATCAGTATTATATATTAATTTTTATGATAAATTCCAATTGACACTAATGAAAGAACCAATAGCCTTAAACAGTAGGATTGTACCCTATAAATCACATTTATCAGAGCTTCTAAGAGAGATATCAAGACAAGGATATTATGTTGATCAATCCGGAGTTAATATCCATCAACAAAAGCATGAATGAAACTTTTTATGGTATAATTTTAAACTAATCTAGATCACAACCCAAAACCATGTGCGTTGAACCTCCCTAAAAAATATCACTATCGCACACCTTATACTTAGGGAATTCACTAGTGTAATAAAGGGATATGTATATCAACCATAATAATATTAATTTGTATATTTTATTTTTAATTAAAAAAATGATTATATTTATCCCTTTTTAATATTAATTTTTAAATGATTAAATAATGAGTTTGATAAAGATTATATTCTGATATGATGAAACGCAGTGTGTATTTTTTTGGGGAAATATACAGTTTCAATAATGGTACTCCTTTTGATGAATTTAATATTTCTTAAAATAAATGGTATTTTAATAAAATAATATTATTAAATAATATTTATTAAATATAAATGATGATATAATTTTATGAAGTTAATTGAAATTGTTATAAGTTTCAGAAAAATTTTATTGTCAAAAACCCAATATTTTTCAATAAATGGGTATTTTGATTCAAAGGTGTAAATTATCATATTTAAATAATTTTTTCTATAAAATAAATATTATTTTTTAAATCTTTACATAAAAATTATCCAATGGTTATTTTTTCATAATTTTATGAGATATTTAAATTTTCAAGTAAAAATTAAATATTGTATGTATTGTGGCATCATAATGACCCAAAAGTGATGTAATATATTCCATAAAATGTATCCATGAAAAAATAAATATTTAACCTCTAAAATAATGCTTTTTTGAAATTATTTTATTATTTTTTTAAACACTTGATGAATCCTCCAAGACATATATTATATTTTATGGTTTTAAAATCAATTATTTGTAAACATGACTCACTTCCATATTACCAAGAGGATTTATTTTAATGATATTTGTTATTAAACTTATAAAAAAATTAAAATCAATTGACTTTGGTAGAAACCATGGGAAGTTTTTTGTTTTTTATTACTTTATCATATATATTCCAAAACCTTGGTTTGGAAATTAATAAACAATTCTTCTCTCTTATTCTATACAAACCCACCCAAATACCATTAATATTTATTAAAAACCATTGGAACGTGAAATTACTCTTAACTTTACTCTCTATATTCCTCCCAAGGTGACCCAATCTCTTAATAATCTCCTCCCAATCTTTTATAAGCGCCCTCTCAAGCTAAGGGATCCACTCCTTCCCCTCTATTCAAGAACCTTATTTATGTTATGCCTTTTTATTCCTAATTATTCATGTTTGGATATATTTTCACACAACCCTACTACTATACATATTATTAATAAGTGATTATAGACCCCTTTAAATATCATTAAATCCCCTTATGAATCTTTATGTACCCCCGTTATGTTTTCTAAAGTATCCCATGGTTTTTCCATGCCAATAATTTGTGTAGTGAATACCTATATCATTTCCAATAAATGGTATTCACCTATATGTACCTATCCTTAATTTATTGGTACTTCTATGTATATAACCCACAATAATTAATCATGTTATTAAATGTGATTAAATATGATCCTATGTTGAATAATTTATTTGATACACTTATGCATGTACATGATATGAAAGTGACAGGTGGGCCCAGAATTATATAGCCCTCCAATGCATTTGGTGATGTTTTAATCTCATGAGATGACATGTATAGTAGATGAGAGTTTATCCTAAGTACACAATGTTATGTTTTCTTGGAATTTATCCGTGAATTATGTTTATGATTCCATGTTTTAAGTTGTTTCTAAATTACTATTTGGCATTTATTCTATCGTGTTTTATCATGCCTTTTTGTTCAAGATTATGATGCTCGCCCCTCTTTTGTTGACCTGATGTGCCTCTTGAATCACATGTACTAAATTACCTTATGTTATGATTTGTTTATTCCCTTACTGGGAATTATAACTCACCCCTTTCTTATGTATGTACCCAGGTTATCCTATGAAATTTTAGAAGAAAGATGAAATTTTAGGATCATGTTAATTAAGTTTTCAATAATGTCACTATAATCCTATTGCAAGTTATTATGCTATATAACTAATTTTTTCAAATACATCAGGATTCATGGTCTTTTGGGATTTTATTATGTGTACCTTTATGTAATAAATCAGGAATTAAGGTGTAACAAAATATGGGTTGTTATATAACCCTTTCTATTTGGGTTTATTGTAAAAGGGGGAGATATAATGGTGAAATTTAGAGATAGAGTGTCATAGGTTGGAATCTATATTATATTACAACATGTGTTTTTATTGAAAGATGATCTCTTATTGAGGTTGATTTAATGGTATTTTGAGGCATGGGATAATTTCTTAAACACTTTTTTTCCACATCAAACTTTTTTAATATAGACTTAGAGTGATAGATAAGTTGTTAAACTACTATCTAGAATATGTGGTGAATTTGTGTGGACTTGAATGTCACTTTGGTTTTCCAAAAAAACCAAAAGGGTGATAATATTGGAACCATGGTGATTTTGGATAGTGTTTTTTAGTGTGTTGTTTTTGTAGACAATCTATTTCAAGGTTTATCAAAGTATTATAAATTCCTTGAATGATGATTTACAAAAAATGGAATATTAGTGTAGTAATTAAAGTAGGATGTTTAAATAGAATCATTTTCTAGTGTCTTATAAATTTTTAGGATTGAAAACTAGAGGTTTTAGATATGATGTGGAAATTTTTTTACCCAAAGGGAGGTAGACTGTGTGGTCAAGAATGTGGACCCCATGGTCAAGCTCATAGCTCATGAAATTTAGTATGTGGCCTACTTTGGATGTATGTGGTTTATAAAAGAACCATGTAGTCATAAGGTAGTAATTTTTTTCCACCATGAGGTTGGAGTACATAGTGAAAAGATCATTGTTTTTTGAAGGGCTATGAAGTAAATTACATGGTCACGTAGTGAAGTTTACTATAAAAAGGGGGATTATGTGATGTCAGAGCAAAGGTGATCATATGATGTTGGAGTGGAGGCAAGTACATGATATATATGGGAGTATAGAAAGGGTATTTACTGAAGGGTTAAAAATTAAATCCAGTTATTAGCAAGTCTCATCGAAGGATTTTCCTATAAATACCCAGATAATCCATTCATTGAGTATCGATTAGAACTTAAGGTAAATACAGAGAGTTTTCAAAATATCATTGAAGGCAAGATTCATTATCAAATTTTTAATTGTGCGATGAGTAAGAAATATATGAGGATGGGTAAGCAGTCTGTTGGGGGAGTACGTAGTATTCTGAGCTTTTTACACTAAGGAGGAAAGAGGATTATGGAAATTGTCCACAAAGTGGGGTACGTAGTACACGAATGGTTGTATGAAGTTTGTGAGTTAAAGTATGTTGTGAATAGGATTTCTCATGGTTACTTCATGTAAGGAGGATTCGTGAAGGTATTTGAATTTGAATAACACAAGTGGGAATTTTTAGAGACTATGGAAATTATTATAGCAACAAATTCAGGCTATCATGATGGAAAAAACATACCATCATGACAATGTGGAAGTGACCTTCAAGTCATTAAACTGAGGAATACTTCATCCAATGTAGTATAAAAGGGGGTTTATAGAGGTGATCTAAGGGAGGCATTGTGCTATCTCTAAATACATTGTGAAGGTAGTACACCTAGCATGGAGTAATCATGACCAGACATTTTTAATCCAAATAATCTAGTGAATATTAGGGGATTTCAGTACGACTAACACACTATCAGTATATTCTCCTTAGAATAACCTTTTTTGCGGAACCAATTAAAATTATTGTGTTTTGTTTTACTTTGTAAATTATGTGTTTAGTGAATTTTAATTTTAATTAGATAGTTTTAACAAGTTCCTACTAATATGGTGATAAGATCTATATAAGGTAAAATAAAAATATGACACCCTAATTCACTCCTCCCATCTCAGGGAATCCTGAGGTATAATATATTTATTTAAGAAAAAACAATTAAATATTAAAAAATAAGAATAGTTTATTCCTAGATATTTTCACAAAAAACAATAGAAAAAATAAATTCAAGTTAGATCGATATAGAAGTATTCAGTGATCACAGGTCATAAATAAAGTGGTAAAGAAGGATAAGCGGATTTACTTGCTTTAGTCAATTGACCTACATGCATCAGGAAGAATCATCAAAGCCTTTCACTATGAAAAATAAAAGTGTACAAGAAATGTGATGACATGAACACACACATCCTTATAGTGCAAATTACATGGAATCAAAAAAAAATGAAGAACTCACCACAATGAAATCTTACTTTTCAAAGCTTGTTCAGGCCTTCAAAGTTGGTGAAACCTCCAGGATATGATATGAATCGTCATGGTTGAGTCTCCAACTAAATTCATCATCATTATGTAGGTTCTTAACTATTGTCTCATTTTAAGAATGATACTCTTACTGTAGGTTTGTTTCCATCTAGGTTTGTCACACCACAAAACAATCTTTGTGTGGCCATAGAAAGTTTCATAGGCCACTATTTCATATACTAGATAATCATAGTAAAAAATAAGATTAATTCATTCTACAATAACTAAACAAGGATGATAAAAATATATAAGAATTATCTAATCAACCAAGATCAAGCCAAAACTTTTTCACCCTCTCCTTTCTTCTCTGGAAAACCAAGAAGAAGCTTTTTAGGTTCCCTCTCTTCTCTAATCTCTCTTGGACAAATGAGATCATAAAAATAGGAATCTCTTCAAAAATAAATTTCATGCATCACTACTCAAAAACCTAGGATATGTTCAAGAAATAATGGCATTGTATAGGGTTACATCGAGTGAGTATCATGGAGGACAGTTAGATGGCTATGATTTTTTCAAATAATCTAGAAGAAAGAAAAACACAAAAAACAAAGGGACACATGGAAACATATAATAAGGAAGAAATGAAATATGTGGATCTAGTAATTTTTAATTAGTAATTAAACATACTAAATTAGCACATAGAGGAGTAATGGGAAACATAGGGTTTAGGATAATCAATGGATATGGATCAAAACCAAATTAGAGGTAGATTATTCATACAAGTAGGCTAGTGAAGCAGGTTAATAAACAATCTCAGTAGATATACCCCCAATCAAAAAACCAATACATAAACAAATCTATTATAGTATAGTAAATCCCAACTACATCCAGTTGAAACCAGAATATATATATTTCACAAATAAAATTTTATAAAATTAAACATGGAAAACATATTCAAATAGCATTCATATAACAAATCATATTAAAGGAACAATCCCTTCCCTTAAGAATCCTCTCTTTATCTATTCAATAGTATAATTGAATTGAAAAACAATATGATTATACTTCATAAATAGAGACCCCCATTTTTAGTTTCTAAATATTTTATAAAGTTGAATGTAAATCACTAAAATTGTAATCATTACTAGACACAATTCTACCAACCATTAAAAAATTTAAAATATTCCTTGTAGCTTCATCATCGTCAGAAACTGGTGAAAAAAACACATTCCTTTTAACATATAACAATTTTAAATATTTTAATTATTGAACCAAAATATCTATTCATTCAATACATGCTATAATATGCTACAACAATCAACCAAGCTCCTAGGGGTTCTTAACAGGCTAGATCAGGGTATAGTTGGCCAACCTCGTATGGACTATACCTAAAAATTCTCAATCTATTTAGGCCCAAATTTAATGCAAGATTAAAAAATTTAGTCCATCTTGGTTTGTATTTTAAGAAGACTAGTCCATAGGTCATCTCACATTTGTAATCATGACTAAAAATATTTTAAATATATATATATTATTAATAAGGAATATTAAATATTAAACTATCGAAAACCAAATCAGATCACCTATATATATGTGAATTCGATTCAGTCCTGACATATCCTAAATGGTATTTCTGATCTCCATAGTCTATAAAAAAGCTTCTAGGAATCAAGAACTACCTTCGGGAATGATTTTAACACAACATCATAAACCAATATGACACATATAAAGAGAATGATGGTATCCCAATACAAGTGGAAAAGACGCATAAGAAGGAAAATATAAGTGACAAAAATCCACAAACCAAACCAAGGTACACCAAAAAAACAACAACCCATCTCTACATGACATATAGTCACAACCAGACTCCCACACCCTTCTAATGAACAAACATGTTTCCACTCTATGGTGCCTTTCCTTTACCTATGTCAAGTCAAACAAGGTCTACATACACCCAAAGGTGTATGCATAGTGTGAGAAAAACAAGCCTAGTAGGATCTCACCAAGTAATTCATAAGAAATATTTATAATATACATCTATTATTCTCAAATAAATAAAATAAAGGCATGAGATATAAATTTTGCCACTTATTTCAAAAACATTAAAATCCACCCATTTAAATAACTTATAAAAAAATAACAAGTAAAATATATTTTAAAATATTTCTATAATAATTATTTTTTAAAATCGTTCTAAATAAACATTCCAAATATTAACAATATTGAGATTATCCCTTAGGTAAACTAGGTTCAGGTTAGTGAAAATCCTCATATGATGTCTGTAATCGAAATCCACCTATTGTGCACATTACCCTAGAATAATGAGCCTAGGGTTTAAGATTTCAATCTCAAGAGTTACTCCCTTCTATAAAAACCTCATGCCACTTGATTCACACATTACCCTAGAACAATGGTCTTATGGGGTAAGATTCCATTCCCAAGAATGGATCCCTACCTCGACAATAACCACACTTGGATTACCATTTTCACAAATGAAACTATTTAAATGGAATTTCACATAAGATGATCATGCAACCTTTTCAACCATATAAAACATTCTTTGAAATAAATTTTAACAATAATACCAAATGGAAAATCCATTTCATCATGTTTTCACAAAACAACCATATTTTCTAAAATTGTTCCTTTAAAACCATTCCAAAAACCATTTTCAAGATAAATCCATAAATCAAAAAAGTATAGATCATGACATAAATAGATTTTAGTAACTAATTTAGAAGAGAAAGAAAGAATGGTTTTTAGAATAAATTCTTTCCATGAATCCACATACCTCGAAACACTTAGAAATTCAACTACCAGAGGGAATCTACAATCTTGAGAGAGAGAGACTTAAATAAGAAAAAAAAGAGCCATGGAACCACAATTAAAAATTAGAATAATGAATCTAATGATTTATCATGGTTTTCTTGGTTGATCCAAATTAATAAAAAATAGGAACATTAGAAGAATAGTACCTTAGAACAAATCAAATTTAGACTTACCAAAATAGAATCATGGATTCAATCATCACTTCATTCCTCCAAGTGAAACAACCCAAGTAATTTTTATAATTGATCAATTTCATTCATAATTAATATTCATGAATTTTATTTTATAGAGTTACATTCACTATAATAACATTAAGTAATTTTCCAATCAAAAATAAAATATTTTTACTAGTACTAAATATGTTAACATGTATGATATGGTTTTATTTTAAAATTTTAATTTATAAATTATAGAATTTTAATTTTTTAAAAGCATATCATTTTTTATATTTTTAATTAAAAATTATATTAGATTGAATTTTTTTGAAATTTTTTTAAATGGTATTTTTTTTGGTAAATAGTAGAAACACTACTAAAATTGGAGTTATACCAATGGACCTATACTAATGGTTTGGCCAAAACCATTGGAACATGTACCATAGAGTGACCCTATACCAATGATTTTTTCAAAACCATTAGTATATATACCTTATTGACACACTATACCAATGTTTTTGGAAAAATCATTGGTGTGGGTACCTTAATGACATCCTAAACCAATGGTGTGGGAAAACCGTTACTAATGGTACCTTGGAGACACTCTATACCAACGGTTTTGGCCAAACTAATGGTATAGGTTCCATTAAGGAACCCTATGAAAACAGTTAACCAAACCCATCAGTATAGCTCTATATCAACAGTTTTAAAAACCATTGGTATAAGAACTCGGGTTTTTTTTAATTCTTTTTTCAAATAATATTAAATAAATCAAAAAATAATTAACATTTCAATATACATATAAATATTTCATAATATGTTCACAAAATAAATTGTATTTTAGTGATCAGGTAATTAAAATATAAGTTGGTGGTTTAGGATCAAAACAAGGCTATCCATTTTTTTACAATACCTATCCCAATATTTTTTTAAAACCATTAGTAAAGGTATTTCATCTGACCTATAGCAACAGTTTATAAATCATTGGTATAAGGTTCCTATAACAACGGTTTGGAAAAAACATTGGAATAAGTATATAATAATGTATAATCACCCAAAATACATCCAAAACATTGGTATAGGTTATACCAATGGTTTGGAGGCCTTTACCAATGGCTCCAAATCGTTGGTATAGGCTTTATTTATAGTAGTGAAAATACCAATATTTAAGAAAATTGTATTTTCTTTTCAAGTATTTACATAGTATCATTTTGTTTTTTATCGGTTATGATATTTCATTAATTCGTTTTTATTAATAATAATCCAATAAATTTATTTTTAATAAATAGTATTCTTTAATTTGGTATAAAATATTTTTATACTTAAAAATTCATTTTTCTGGAAAACTATTTCCATCACGTTTTGAGAGTTTATTTTAAAATTAATTTATTCCACTTGTATAAATTTAATTTGATAAAATTGAATTCATATTTTGAATAATAATTTCCGAATTTGGTAATGATTTCACTTTCATTTTTGGTCATTATGAATGGTACCTTTGGTAAAAAAAGTCAGTTACCACAGTAAGAGTTAAAACATGTGAAAAGGGTTAAAACTAAAATTATAAGGGTTAAAATGAATTGAAAACTTTTTAAATGATAATGTTTGTTCATATTTAGACCATATTATCCACATGATTCAAAAAAATACATTTTGGATCCTTTTTTATTGATTAAGGCATTAATATATTTTAATCTTTTGAAAAATTTCAAGTGTGTCCACTCCTTCACTTATAAAAGGACACCCCATATCCTCTATTATACAAACCTCAAGATACACTTATATTATCAAATTCCTAAAACAAATACCTTAATAAAATCTATCACCACATCCAATAGGTGTTAGTTTTATCATAATACCATCCTTGTAAGGTTTTGGGTATAAACCTAAGGAGATCATCTGAAGAAGAGGTGTAGTTCTTAAGCGAGGGTTTTTTTTTATTTCTTCATTTACCTCATTCAAAACTATACTAACCATTATGATATAATAAAATTATTATATATAATATAATTAAATTTTATTATGTTTATGTTATAACCCTTTTTCATCTACTTAACCATCTAATAAAAAATAAAAACAACGCTCATGCATGCGTGTAGACTACCGCTTCGCGAGACGGTGTATTTTATTTTTCATCACTAAATCTTATAGATAGTAATAATAATGGATAAAAATAAAATAATGTTATATATATGATATAAATTACATTATTTAATATTAAATAAATATTATACTTATTTACTTACCATCCAATAAAAAAATAAAAATATTGTTCGTGTGTATGTGCGGACTACTGCCTCGTGAACTAATGAATTTTATTTTTCATCACAACCTCACACGGTTTATATATATAGGTGGATTTAAATAAATAATATTATATTTACATAATTATAATTATATAAATATAAAATAATACTTACCATTTTCACTTATTTTCATTGAAAAATGGAAGCATTACTCATGCATATTTATGGTCTACCATCTCCATTATTGTAATGTAATTCATTTTTCATAAGCACCTTACATGGTTGGTTTTAAAAGTATAAATAATGTATAAAAATTATAATTATAAAATTATTAATATTATAAAAATTATATAATCATGGTACATTTGACCATAGTCAGTCGACTCAATCCATTTCCGACTTATAATCTGAATGTTCTCAAAACATCCGACATGAACTAAATTGATTAAGTAATTAAGTATAACAGGGATATATGTGAAATAAAAGGAATAATAAACTTGAAAATTTTGATTAATAAATTAAATAATTAAACTAATTTTATTATTCGGTAAGATAAATAATGTATGTGAAAATTCAGACTCGAGGTAAGAGACATTTTACCATAAAACCTCGTTTTAAATGTTTTAAATATTTATTTTCTACATCTTTTTCCTCAATATACATATTCATAAAATTACATTATGAATGTATTTATATGTACATAGATTAATTATAAAGTAAATTTTATGTCTATTTTTACTTTATTGCAAAGGTTTTAAAAAATGAATATTTTTACATATTCTATACAGAATGTTTTGACTTTCTTTAAAAAAAGGAAAAAAGTAATGTTCTATTTTGACATATAATAATTCAATGGATTTCATTAAAACTTAAAATATTATTTTATATATGTATTAATCTATAATATTCCATGTTTTCTTTAAATAAAATCCTTCATTCCCTTTGGTCTGGTATTTTAGTTTTGAAAATGGATTTTTAAAGGAAAAAAAGAATATATCAATATCAAAAAATGTTTTTCTTAGGGTTTAAAAGTATTTTTTTATGATTTTGATGATTGAAATGCAATATTATATGTGTTTTATGTATTTCATGGTCCTTATAAATTTTTTGTGTTTATGGGTGACCCTGGTATAGCTCTCCAATACATAGGATAATGATGATGTTCTTTGGAGAATATTGTTGGAATTAACCGAGTGGGTTATTCTATTTATAAGGGTTCTTGTAAGGGTTCTTTAAAGATGATGTCCTAAGGAAACAATGTGAATTTATATTATTTATAATAGGTTTTCATGGAATTTTTTGTATTTCATAATGCAAGCTAATGATTTTTGTTTAAACAAATCATTATTCCCTTTAAGGATAAAAAGGTTTGCTTTTAAGAAAATGGTTTTCATAGGTTCTCATGTTTTCTAAGAAACCCTCATGATTATGATTTTTCCTTAATTTTTTCCTATAAAGTGTTTTATAAAAAACATTGGGCTTTAAATACTATTTCATGTGTAATTAAATAATTATTTATGGTCAAAGTTTATTATATTAAAGGAAAACTCTCTTATATGATATCATGGTTTTCAAATGAACAAATGGGTTTCTTTTCTTATTTTTTATTCCCCTTACTAAAATTTTTATGATTATCCCATGATTTCAAAAAAAAATATAGGTTTTTAAGGATGAGAAGAAACAATGATGAATTCATTTTGAAAATCATTAATATTTTTCATGAAAAGAAAACATGTTTCAATTTAAAACTATTATATTGTGTATAAAATGGATACTAAGTAGAAGTGTCCACTTTGAAATTTTTGGGTTTATTATTTAAGATTTGTGACCTAATTATCATAAAATCAAAACCTAAAAATGTCCTCAGGAATGAAAGAAAATGAATTCTTATTTTAAAACTCAATATTATGTAATGTTTTAAAAATGGATCCTTATACCAAGGATTCAAGTTGGGAGATCCAAATTCATCAAAAAGATCCCCCAAAATCATATGGGTTGAGTTTAGGTTTAGTAATAAGGAATAATAAAAAATAAGGGTTTCAATGGAAAAATATGATATCACCCTTACTTTTCCCAACCAGATTGGTTCCGCTAGCTAGTCAGTAGATCCCACCAGCTGGCTAGTGGATGTGGCCAGAATGCATGCAACCCAAATTCTCCATCAGTTGGTTGGTGGCTATTCACCAGTGAGTCAGTGGTTAGATGAATAATTCTTGCAACCAAGATTCTTATATAGGTTTGATGGTGGATGATCACTAGCTAGACGACAAACATTCTATAGCCTAGGTTAGCATAGGTTATTCCACCGACTAGATGATGGCCCTAACTGACTAGTTGGTGGACCTACTGTAGTTTTTTCAGCTACGGGATTAAGTCCACAATTACACTAACTCTCAAGAATACTTCCTCGACCCCTCAAGGATTTAAAAACAATTGGAACAACTATAGATCAATAAGAAAACATGAAGAAAAAACAAATAGATGGTCTTACCTAAAAAAACAATGGGATGTGACATAAACAAATAATATTTATCAAATAATTTTTTAATTTATATATATACATACTCATTACATACTTAAAAATATATTTTTTTCATCAAAATGATACATTAAATTGATATAACACTCAAAATAAACAATAAAAAAATCATGGCCCATGGACTAGCCTTCTCATTTTAAGTCTGATCTGCATAAGCCTATGGGATTTCTTCCTCAGTAAGTTTAAAATATCATCCATTCTTTTAGTTAAACCAACCCTATTAATAAGGGTTGGTGAGTTTGGATCATGGGATTGAGGCTCATTTAAAAACCCTACCAGATCCACTACCCAAACCAAAATCTAACACTACAATAATCCACTTTATCAAACTAGTTTACAATAAAAACCATAATTTTACACAAACTAGAAATCCAAAAAATCAACATAGACTAGAAACCACACTGCAGAAATCCCAAATCAACTCAAAACAACCCAGATCCACCAAAAAAACAACCCTAATCCACCTACTAATAGTGGACAAGATCATGTGATATTAGATCCATCGAAAACCCTATTATTTCATATATAAGTTGATTCCTATAAAACCAACCAATTTATATGCAATTAGAAAAAATACAAAGATAATATAAGTAAAAGTGGTTACAAAATTGGAGGTAAAACGTAGAGACAAAGTCTAATATTCATTATCATATTGTCATATATATATATAGACTATAAAATATAATATAATATCCATACTTGTATCATTTAAGTATATAGAAATGTTGGATTTATAAACGGGTGTATGTAATGCCCCGGCCCCAGAAACCTAGAGATTGTGCATTATTTTAATATACTGGAATGATTAAAAGGAATCAAATCCCAAAGGACTGATCGGTTTAGTAGTATTGGAAGACCATATTACATTCATGATACACATAATACATTGGGAAAATAAAATAAAAATGATATATAAAAAATGAAATAAACTGTATCCTTGAAAGATAATTCAAAGTTTTCTTCTTCATAACTAGGGGAATGGAAACATAAGAAAGGGATGAGATTAGATGCTTAGTAAGGGTAAGAAATAAAGTGGTAGATATCATAAACATAAACATTAGTCATGTTGAATAACTAAAAACACATGCCTCTAAAAATATACCTAATCATAATATGCAAGAATGAAAGCTGACACTACTAGAAAAATGACTTATTGCCATCGACTTATAGCTATAATTTTAGATGTGTGTGGATATAGGTTATTTTATAACCACGATTAAATTAAAACTCATGGTTGTAGGTTTAATCAATCATGGTTTCTCTTCTTTGTGGACCCCTCTCACATTACCCTCTGTGTGTGACCCTCCTTCCCTGATGATTCCCCTCATGACCTCTCCTCTCCCCAAGCCTCACCCTCTAATGGTGCCCCTCGCGACAATGCCCTTCATGAAGCTACCCCTCGCTACCATCGAATAAGGAAACCCCATCATGAGGTCTCATCTTTGACCCTATTCCCCTGATTATTCCACCAAATGCAGACACCCCCCGCTCCCCCCCCCCCCCCCACCGATGCTACTCCAAGGTGGAATACCTACCTTATTATCCATAGTGTCTCTAATATGACCCCCCCCCCCCACAATGATCATCCTCCTCCTTGCGGATCTTGGTCGGTCACATCTCCCAAATTTGATTACCCACAAAGATATTTAGAGTTTTCTCTTCTATGTTGGATGGATTAGATTCCTTACCCTAGAATATAGTTCTTCCCTAGTTTTCATTCACCGACACATTATACTAACAATTTATGCATGATTTCTAACTTTATAAAATCAATAATAGTAGAAAATAATTATTGGTTTCTTATTATGCGTAATGTTATAGCAAGTTTTGAAACCTTTCTTCTTCTGTGTAGAATTTTTTAGGGAATAAGAATTTATATACTTCTTGAAATCCACCTTAGATGATGTGGGCAGTCTATCATCACCCTTCTTCACCCATAACTGTCCAGATTTTGATTTCAAACCTACATTAGCAGATAAAGCTACATTAGTACAAAAATATTTATTTGGAAGAAAAGAGTACCTTCTTTGATGATCATTTGGTAGTTTTTTAGAATATAACATCATTATATTCATTTCATTTTGTGATTTTTTTATAAAAATACACTTTTTAATCAATTACAAGTTAATAGCTCTTTGTCTAAAAAAATGAAGATTCAACATGGGATCTTTCCAAATTTCTCAAATTCACCTCTAACTTAAGACACTTCAAATTTAGAGAGCTCTTATGGAATTCAAGTGTTTTAAAACTTTCTTTAGATTCACTCTTTAGCTTTTAAGTTTAATATTAATACACCTTTATTGTCTATGATAGAGAAGTTTCAAGTTTCTTTATCCTATTTAATTTAATTTCTATTTGATCATTCTTGAACTTTATATATATTTCATATATCTCTTGAACTCTATATGGATAAATTTTGAAAAAACTCTTTCAACCACTTCCTTATAAAATAGAATTATTTTCAATTTTTTATCAATTAGTTAAATATTTTTATTATAAAGTGACAAAGATTTATTCTTTAAATATTTAAACTGGGTGGATTTTTCTAGTCCAAGGATGTATTTTTCTTATTATTTTCTCTTTAACTTTATTTTCATATTAATTTAAGAATAATATTTCTATAATTATTAATAAAAACTCCTATGATTCTCAACTACATAAAAATTTCCTAAATAATAGTAACATTGACAATGATAAGAAAAATAAAATATTGAATTTGAACTCCTATATAAATCACCCATTATTCTTCACATTTATTTTCATTCAAACTCCAATTAATCTCATATTTAATTGTATCTTTGAAAAACAACCAATGATAATTGTGAACATAATAATAGTGAAGCATTGATAGAATTTATTCCCCTTTTTCAGAATTTAAAATTCTATAAATGTCTCATTTTTTGAACTATTATAGGCCATTAAAAATAATAGGGTTAGTGAATTCATTCACTTTCTCATGAAGTTATACACATAAGTCATATGATCTAAAATAATATGAACAAGTCATATAATGGATCATAGTCATACAATCTATATTAAAGTTTGATGCTTGAAAATTGAAAGATTGGTGTAGATGTTATATGCTCCAGTGAAGTCTTATGATGGAGTGTAATGATTTAATAAAAAAGAATCTCAAATCAAAGTCATGTGGATAATTAATAAAAAATCACTTGAAGTCATATAATGAAAATTCATTTGGAATATTACAAAGTCTGAAACTAAAATAGAAATATGTACACTAGATCAAATCAATATGTTATGCCATAAATTAGTATGAAATAGAATTCAAATTAATACATTTTGGAAAATTCGTACACAATAGATCCACTTTATATGATAAATTCATATGTTTTCTTTAGAAGACATATAATCAGTAAACAACCAAAAAATATAGAATTAATAAAATGTATCATAATCATCCAAAAAACACTTCAATTGAATTCCAAAGATTTCAAAACCACTTCTCCAACAAATGAACATGTTTATCATATATGGTTTAAAATAAAGACAAGTTCTTGAACCACTCTAAGGGTATACCAGTCTTCCCCTTTGGGTTTTTTTTAAACCATGAAACTATTTATAAAAATCATTTAACAAATAAAATTTTATTCAAGGGACACTAAATCACATCATTTTCCAAAATAAAAACATATTAACACTACATCACCTGTTAGAGGAGTGTTCTTAAGATAAATCCATCTCTCAATGATATAAAATATTTTGGACAAGGGATAAGATTATCCCCCATAATGAGGTCACTCACCTCTTAAATAAAACTCTGTATTTTAAAAAAAAACATTGAAATAAAAGGATATAAATTCACCCAACCCCTTTGTAAAACCATATTTTAAGAAAAACAATTATTCACTTACTTCTACCCCTTTGAAAACATAATGCAAGGATTAGTGGGAATAACACCCAAATCTTATTAATTATATGGGAAGGGCCAAAACCTCATATTTAGACTCAATAACTCAAATATATCCTTAGGTACATCCTTAGATAAAATATTATCCAACTCATATTAGGTAGGAACAAATTGCACTTTGATGTATCCATTGGACACTATCTCTTTAAAAAAATGAAATCCTATATCAGTATGCTTAGAACAAGATTTCTACCCATGTTTTTTGGAACAGTATAAAACACACTTATTATCACAATGAATTATGAGAGTTTTGTAAACTTCCACCCTCAAATCATCCAATTACACCTTCAAAAAATATTTTATGTGTATGTAATAATTGTAATAACATATTCAACATCATTAGTACACAGTGAGAGTGAGTTCTATTTATTGCAATGCCAACTCACCCAGCAATACACCAAGAGGAAAATTTAACCTGAGGTGGTCCTTAAATAATTATTATCACCTGCCTAATTAGAATCTTCAAACCTATATATATTCAAACTAATTTACTTCTTGTAAATAATCCTATAACTCATAGACCATTTGATATATTTGAGAAGTCTTCTAGAAACCAAAAGATGTGATTCTATTAAGTAACTCTAGTATCTTTCACATGGATTTATAAGATACACAATATCAATTCTAGATGTTGTGAGATAAATTATACCGCAAATAATCCTTCTAAATTATCTTTAGTTTACACTCTCACATTCATAATATTTAAGGAAGTTTAGTAACACCTAAATGGGAGTAGACACTGTATTTAATTCCCCAATTTCAAAATTTCTCAATAAATCTCTGGAATACCTCTTTTGGGATAAGAAAATAAAATTTCCCCCTGTATGACATGTAACCCCAAGAAGTATCTTTACTCACCTAACATAGAAATCTCAACTTTATAAACCTATGTTTCATATTTGGATTATACACCAAATTCTTCTCTAGAATAATTATTTTTATTTTTATTTTAATTATCAATAACTTCTATGCTTTAATTATTAATTATAGTCTTAATTTTTATTATTTTCAAGTTATAACACTAAATAACTTTATACAGTATCTAATTCCATCATGTGTTCCCTTTTCCACTTGATAAATATCATAAAATGATAACCTCTCCATCATTTTCATCAATATTTCAAAGCTTTGAATTTATAATTTTTATAAAACATTGACTTCCAAATACTATAAATTCATCCATAATGGGATTCCTTTTTTACAAAATTACATAGGAAGTCATGTAATAATATAATCTTAGAAAAAAACTATTCATAATATGGAATGTTTTTCACATAGCTCCACTCCAATAGAATTTTGAGATGCCATATTCTTATGAAATTTTCTTCCCATAGCAAACATAACATTATTTTTTCTATTATAAACTATATATTTTTGGAGTTTAAATAGATTGTTAAACTATTTTTTATACAATTTTTTGAAGATAAGATTCAAATTCTCTAATTATAACTTCCTTAACATTATCATATATGAATTTATTATGGTATATCCCAAATCCTTTCTCAATTTTTCTTATAAATGTTTTAAACATGTCCACTACCTCATACATATTATTTATAAACATCAAATTGGGCAGTATAGTTTATTAATTAGTAAATTTAGTGAAATTAAGACACATTGGGTGGACTTATTTCTTACAGGTTGATTTAAATTTGAGTATATGGACTCATGTAATTGACTGTCTAAATTTCAACACTTTTATGAATCCCTTGAGTGTTTTTCTTTTTTTTCATGTGTCAAAAACTTCCCCCATTTACCTTTATAGGTGACAAAATTCCCTCAACACATCACCAATGAAAATATTTATTAAAATAATTTGAAAAATATGACTCAACCTTCTATGAAACAATTTATTCACATATTTTAAACTCCTTTAATAGGAATTTTTTGATTGTCTATTATATTTCATATAAACTCTTTTTGTTGGGAAAAAATCCCTTAAGGTATCTTTGAAGCATTTTTGAGGTAATTTTGTTTGTTGAAAAAGTGGACCTCCATGTTGTGTTTGTTGACAAAGCAAACCATGATGTTCAATTTGTTGACGAAGGGTGGTTTTCATGGTGAGTTGTTTAGTTCAAGGGATGTTTTCAACAATCCATGATTGATTGAAGATCCTCAACAAAGTAATAGACGATCTGTAGGTGGTACAAAAAGAGCAGATATAAGGTGGCGTCGTTTTCTAGTGTTTGCTAAATTTTTATGCCTCAAAATCAGCAACTAGAGAAAAGTTTTTTTGCCAAAGGGACTTGCATGTCGGTGTCTTGGAGACTTGGAAAGTTGTGCGCCATATGTTTTTAAAGATCATAACATCAAAATATGTCAAAGAAAAGAGAAACGCCCAAGTTTCATTTTGGGCACGCAAGGTGACTAGGGCGACCGAGGATAAGGCGGCTGGACTTGTGAGCTAGGAGGAGACTTGCATGTAGCACTCAGGGTGAAAAAAATGCATATAAATAGATTAATACCCTACACATTTAAGAGAGAATCTAAACACTTAGAGAAAATTCAATCTCTATTTGTGCAAGTAGGTTTGGGCGTGCAAGTGCTAGTTTGGGTACACAAGTATAAAGATATTCAGAAGTTGTGCGCCAGTTGACAGTTACAAGCCAATATTTTTTTTGGAGTAAAAGGGTGTGAGTCACCCAAGTTCTGATTTTGGTAAGGGAGTGTCACTCAATTGGTTTGGTGACACTTGTACGCCAGGCTTGAAGAAGCGCATCAGTTGATAGTTTCATGCCAATATTGGTTTGGGTGTAAAAGGGTGTGAATTGCCCAAGTTTTGGCTTGAATAAGGGATTTTTGTGCAAGCGGTTTGGTGACACCTATACTCTAGTCTTGGAGAAGCGCTTTGGTAATTCTAGGGCTACATGAAAGTTGGAAGTTTTACCAGAACACCTACGGTAAATTTGTATTCATCAGTGGATTAAATTTGAACAAAAACAGAGCATCTACAGACAGAGGAAGATTCATTAATTTATGATAATGAAAGGACCTAGAAGTATTTAAACTATTATTGGATCCTCAGAAGAATCAGTGAGAACACTTCAGTTTAAAGAGCAGTCAGCTTTCATATTGTGAGTGGTTGTAAACTAGGAGGGACATTGAGTCCCCTCCAAACATTGTAAACAGCAGTGTGATTTTAGTGGATTTGGTACATTGGCACGTTGTCGGTGTATGCTCCTTATATGTATCCCAGTGAGGGTGAACCAAGAAAAATTTGTGTACCCTTATTCTTGCTTTAATATTTTTTCATATTCTGTAATGGTAAGGAGAGAGAAGAGAGTTTTGTCAAACAATGAAACAATATCAATAGGGGAAGTTGTTTCAATCTGCCATACCCTGATTCGCCCCCCTCTTAGGGTATCTAACCTAGTGAACCTAACACTTTTTAATATAATAAATCCTTATTCATGGAACTTATGTGTGACTATTCGTGATTTTTTATAATTTAAAAAAGTTATCAATTCCCTAAACCATAATTTTAATATATTTGTTATAATTTTTTTATGAACTTTTTAATGATGATTACTTAATATCTTATGAAACAATAAATATCATGTTAATTCATTTTATAGATTATTTATTTAATGTATGTCTATATTCCATAGAATGGATAGATATTAGATTCACAATGTTGATCTGATCACTGATGAATTTTAGGAGTTACGATATTTTTTGGGCTTTACATTCACTAATAATTTAGATAGAGGATTTATTTGATGCCCATGTTTTGATTGTGTTGGAAGACCATAGTTAACTCATGAGGAAGTTAGTTACCATATCACTAAACATGGTTTCCAAAAAAATTATCATGTGTGGTATCACAATGGAGAAGAATCTCAAGTGGTGAATGACATTGATTTAGTGGAAAGTATTGGTATGAAAAATATGATTTCTAATCAGTTTCCTTTTGTTTCTAAAGTCATCTCCTCATATAGACCATTGTAAGAGAAAATGAATATCGGAACACAGTTTTTGTCTATTAATTATGATGATGATATTGAGAGTGTTAGAAAGCTGATGGAAGATGTTAATAACCCAATATATCAGGCATGTGGAAAAATAAGAAAACTTGAATTTTTAACGTGATTATATCATAGAAAAATAATGTATAGATTTAGTAATACTACAGTCGACTATATCCTTACATTTATTAAGTAGTTACTACCAGATGATGCATGTATTCTAAAAAATGATTACATGACATCAAAGTTTGTTGAAAATTTTGGATTTTCATCTATTAAGATTCATTATTTCCCCAAATATTATTGACTGTTCTGGAAGGAAAATGTAGAGCTGAGTTAGTGAAAACAGTGTGGAACATCAAGTTATAAGACTAATAAATATAGAACTCAATCTTGCATACCAGAGAAAGTTATTTGAAACTTCCCTTTAATTCTTAGGCTTCAGAAACTTTTTATGTCAGAACAAATGGAAAGGAAAATGATATGGAATGAATATAAAAGAAATAAGGATAATGATGAAATAGTGCATACTACAGACGGGTTATCTTGGAAGAAATTTGTTAGGTCACATCCTGATTTTTCAGTTAACCCACAAAATGTTAGATTGGGATTATCCTATGATGGTTTCAACCCATTTCACCAAATGTATATTGTATACAATACTTGTCCTATTTTCATTCACATATATAACTTTCCTTCACAGATATGTATAAATAATCCTTTACTATCATGAGTATATTGATATCTGGAACCATTGATCTTGGAAATGATATTGATATATACTTTCATCCATTAATAGATCAGTTAAAGGAGCTTTGGATTGTTGGTGCACAAGCGTACAATGAATTCAGGAAGGAGTACTTTATGTTTTTTGTAGCTTTATTATGAATGATAAATGATTTCACTGCTTATAGAATGATGTCTGGTTAGAGTACTAAAGGGAAATTATCTTAACCTATTTTTATGAAAAATGCACATTCCCAAAGATTAAAGTTTCAATGAACTTTCATCTTCATAGGAAATCAATGATTTCTACTGATGGATCGTCTATACAGGAAAAATTAGAGACATTTTGATAATTAGATCTAGACATATGATACACCTCAATGAATGTTAGGGAATGATTTTGTTAAATAACTTGATGAATTGAATTATTTTCTTGGAAAAAATCAATCAAATATCATAATTTTAAAGCATGTTAATTCGAATTCTAATAGCAATTGGAGGAATAAAAGCATATTCTTTGAGTTTTCATTTTGGTCATTTAATTTATTGCATCATTGTTTGGATGTAATGAATATTGAGAAAAACATTTGTGAGATGTTACTTTCTACTATTTTAAATGTCAAAGTAAAAACAAAATGTGATTTTCAGTCTCGTCATGATTTGATGGATTTTAGTATAAGAGCGAGACTTCATCCTAATCTTATTGGTCAAAATAAGTGTAAAGTAACTTTTTCCTATTATTTGATGAAAAATATAGAGAAGAAACAATTTCTTCAAGTCTTGGAAAGTTTTAAGGTTCTACATTTTTATTCAAGTAATATTTTGAAAAGTGTGAATACACAAGATATAAAGCTAAATTCTCTTAAAACCCATGATTACCATGTCTTGTTACATGAGTTGATTCCCATTTCCATTCAACATTTACTTTCACATAATTTTAGATATTTTGTGATTAAGTTATGTCTTTTTTATCAAGACCTTTTTCTAAAAGACTTATCAGAAGTGTTGTTTTGAAATTTCATAGAGATGCACCGATTATTCTTTGCGACTCGGAGAAAATTTTCCCACCATCATTTTTCACATGTATGTTACATATGACTGTGCATCTTCCCACAGAAGTTCTTTTTGGTGGTCCTATTTCGATTTGGTGGATGTATCCTATAGAAATAATTATGTTTACATTGAAATATTATTTGAGAAATAAATATTATCCTAAAGGCTCTAATTTGAAATTCTTTTAGAATAAGAATGCATGGATTTTTGTTCATCATACTTGGATAATGTCACAACAAGGTCTAATCGACTAATGAGAATTGAAGATGAGCAATATGATCCCATTGATCCTATATTTCCTTCACTACCCCAAATAAGGGGGGATATTTGTAACATACTTGTTGTGTAATTTAAGCAGGGAAGAGTGGAAAATGGTTTATCGTACAATATTATTCAATTGTGGTGTGCTTGATGATTATATCAAGTAAACTAATAAATATGAATTTTTTTTATTTGTGTGATTTCTTCATATATTATGACATTTTAAATATTTCATATCAATAGATAACATTTAGAAATTATAAAAAAGAGACATCTCTCTCTATCTATTAAGAGAATGGAACTACTGCACAGTAAAGAATTTGCTGCTTGGTTAAAGTCAAAGGTAATAGATTTATTTTTTTTTTCTTCTCATAACATAATCACATGTACCTGTTTAATATTTGATGTTGGTGTCATTTAGTGTTTAACTCTACCAATGAATGAAGTATCAGATGAAATAAGAGCGTTGTCCTCTGGTCCAAACGATGTGGTGTGTGATTGTAAGGTAATAATTGTTAATAGATTTAAATTTGTTATAAACAGTTGTGCAACAAAAATGGAAATACAGTATGATGGTGTCATGATAAGAGCCACAATAGATTGTTATGTGAGTGAATCAGACATAAAACCTTGATAAAAAAATATATCATATTATGGTGTTGTTGAAAGAATCATTTTATTAGATTACTATGCACATGGTTATGTTGCAATAATGAAATGGAAGTGGTTTGATTTAATGATATGAAAAGGAATTCATATTGATAATTGTGGATTTAGAGTGATTGATATAAACTGTCAGCTTCAAACTGATGAACCTTATATTCTTGCATCACAAGCTAGACAGGTGTTTTATATAACTAACCTGTTACAACAACAATTTTGTGTTATTATTGATTTCATTCCTAAACATATTTTTGATGATGACATGGATGACAATGATGTTTTTGATGAACTTTTCAGCATTTATTTGAATGTTTCATTTGATGACATAGATGATTCAATTGTTAGAACAGATCATGAACCAAAAATTATTATAGAGAACACATATCGTTCACACATTTTCAAGTCTTTACCTGATATTATCACAATATTGTATGTGTTTTTTAAAAATTTAATACATGAAATCAAATTAACTGGTATATTTTATACCATTGTTGAATATAAAATTATAAATAGCCTAGAAAATTTATGTTTAAGCACATCTCTTTTAATTCTTGAACATATAAAAGTCTTGATATTTTATCAACATAAATATCACACATGAAAATCTATCTCATTGTTTTATGATAAAATTTTATTATTTAACATTTTTCATTATTTCTATTTATTTTAGAATATTATTTTAAATTTCTAGGTCAAAATGAATGATTATGATGATACTAGAAGAAGTAGAAGAATACAAAGAAATGAACAACGCATGTCTCCTCTGGGAACCACTGTAAGTTCAATTTATGTTTTAATATTATGGTTTTTCATATTATTTACTTGTTATCATTAATTTTATTTTATTATATATGTTATTTTAGGCTACATCATTGAGGATACAGTTGAATTATGCTACTGAGTCTGATAGTATGGCGGGGGGTCCTGCTACGACTGATTCTATAGTTTAACCTACTACTATGCTACTTGAGTTACCAAGAAGTCATCTTCCCATTATTCCACCTCCATATTATCCAAACCTAATTTTCCATATCCATTTCGGCCCATACCCACATTGGATGGTAGTTCTCAGACTTCCAACCCTCCTTATTTTCCATTCCCACTATCCACTGTACATGGCACTACGCCCCCATATATCCCACCACCATATCTATATTCATATACACCCTCATCTGTATAGGATTATCCATCAGGTTTTCTCCCTCCATCAGTATACTTATCATCATCTATTATAAAGAGTACTCCTACAATAGATATCCCACCTACCACAGAGGCTACTCCCCCTCCTCTAGATGCAGCACTTCAGGGGGCAGCAAATCCCCCATCTACTAGTATGTTTTTAAATAGTACTGTTCTAATTAATGATAAATTCATATATATTATTTTCCTTTATTATTCTTTTTCATGATTAGATCGAACCTCTATAGGATGACAAGGCCACACAAAAATGTGAGAGGTTTGGAATCGACACACGCAAATCATGGTTGCATACAACAAGGACAGTGCTATAATTGAAAAAAATGGTATGTAAGGTAAAAGATTTATGGGAAGAATTTCTAGACATAGCAATATCATTCCATGTCATCCAATAAGTTTGAGGTAAGTTGGAGAAAAAATAAAGAACAATGTCTAGGTGTATATTTAGGTAAGTAATGTTAATCACCTATTATATATATTAATTTATAATATTTTCTTAACAAATATTTTGTTCATTGAAACTCAAATATAATTTTCCTGATGGTCAAAATTCTAAGGCTGTAAGGTTAATAGAATTATGTGAAATGTGGTGAGAATACAAGTATGACTTATATGTTCATTGGAAAAAGAGAGCTAGTATGGAGCTTGAATAAATTTCAGTGATTTGTGATTTCCCAATATCACAATACAAATAAATAATCAGCTATTAGAAGAGTCCAGGGTTTAAGGTATTTGTTAAATTTATATATATAGTCATTTATTTATTTGAAAATTATTTTCAAAGTATAAATTACTTGTTTTATTTAAGTTAATGAAATTATATAATTATTTTTTTATAGGAGAAATAAAATAAATAAGATTGGAATGAAACACATTTATACTTGTGGAAACACCTCACTCCCAGATCATGAGAAAGCACAGGTAATTAAACATTTAAAATATTTATCTTGGTTTCGTGTAATTTTTTTGACTTTCAATTTTGATTTTTTTTTTTTAGAAAATGGCATTGAATATCTAGGATCACATTCCTCACTCTACTTTTGATTGTACAAGTAGAAAAAATAAAGATAGTATTATGACAAATATTGACACCGAGAAGGTGATTATAAGTATATTTCAATTTCTATTATATTTATTGAATTTAATTCCTTATATTATTTTATCATTTTAATTTATGTTATATATCAATCAAAAGAATGCTTTAGAGGCATTGGCAGAAAAATAACCTGACAATTTGGGCCTTAATGATCATCTATATTAGGTATTAGGAGATGAGCATCAGGGTAGAGTGTGTTGTTGACCTAGGAAGAAGATTATACTATCTCAATACCGGTATTCTGACAACGTTTCTATGAGTACCAGTTTTGGTTCGGTTATAGTGGAAAAAATGAATGCAATAATTAAAGAAGAAACTCACAAATCAGAAAAGGTGATAACTAACATTATGATGAAAGTTGTGTATTCTATTTCTTATACACTTCCACTAGAAGCAGTTGTACCAGTTGATGCTTGTTTGATGTCGATGAATTATGCTTATGTAGATTCCTCTACTAGAGTCGGAGTCGGAGCCAGAGCTGGACCCAGTGCTGGTGCCGGTGTCGGTGCCGGTAACGATGTCAATGTTGATGATAATGTTGGTGGTGTGAGAGGTGGTGATGGTGTTTCTGTAGGTGGTATGGATGAGGGATATCATGATTCTAAAGATAGTGATATTGAGACTCACTTTTGATGTAAATAGTATTTTTGGGTTATTAATATGTGGAATTTTATTATATAGTTAAGTTTGATTATTGTAATATTGAATTGTATTGCGATGTTTCTATTTGTTTATACATATATTGAATTATTGTATTATGATGTATGATTGCTTATGTAGTAGTTAAGTTTTATTATTATTATATTTAATTTTATCCTCCTCTGACACGACCGCCATACCTCCTCACCAATGCTACTATGAGGCGGCCCCTCTATCTCCTAGAGCGCACCTCCGATGGTATGTAGTCCAATTTTCCATATTTTGTTGATTATTTTCTCTTTCTACTATTATTTTTTCATTCCCATTTTTCTAACTTTTTAATTTATTTTATAGGTGAACCCATTCCGGCACAACTCCAACAGTATGTTTTTTTTAGCATGAAACTTCAGTTTTATAGACTTATTTTCAAATATATAAGCTTCCATAAATTAGTTTAATTGATGATTTGTAACTTCATTTTTTTCTATGATAATATGCTATTTTTTGTTCTAGGATTATTATAATTGGGTTATAGAAATATCTGATCAAGAAAAAAAGTGTGGACTTACTAAATAGGTTGAAGAGTTTTGGAAATAGGTTGGATGTTTTAAGTATTTTGTGCTTTGTATTCAATTCACATAAATGTTTTATAATCGATATTCCTCTTTAATTTTCCAGGAAATAGAAAAATATGAAATAGTTGTCCAACACAACTAGAATATTCCCCAAGAATTTCATAAATATATATGTTTTTTGTTCCTATTTGATTATGTTTATCTTTATTTGGATTGATTTTCCTATATACATTGTTCATACTTATGACATGTTTACTTTGTATAATGAGATATCCATTTCATATAATATTTTTCATCTCTTTTAAGCCGTAATATCAACTAGTTGAAAGTATTGATGAGTAATAAATTAGGTAGTTTCACATTCTTTACAAAATTGATGAGCATATAACTATTTCTAATCAAATATTTCATAGAACCACCTTGTGTTTCTTTCACCCAAATCTGTTGATGTTTTTATGGGTTTGACTTAAAATGAAATTCCTTTTAGATTGAATTAAGCATGTTATTAGATAATTTAGTCCTAATATTTATATGCAATGGTAATTAATTTGGTAGGCTAAATTTTCTGTTTGAAATTCACGTATCAAATGTTTCAGGAAATTTGTATCAAACATCACATCAGTGTTTTGTTCACTACTCATCATTCAGATGTCCAGGTTTCAGCTATGTTGCTTTCTATTTTCTTTACATAGCTGTATAAATCATCCTTGAATGATTTCCAATTTTTTGTTCCTAATTTTTTTTTATTTTATTTAAATTTTCTTTCAACTTTAAAGGTAACTTTCGTATAATAGACAAATAATAGTTCCTAAGATGTAATATAGGATGAGTTATTCTTTATAAAATTATCTTGCAACAATTGTGTGTTTGGTCTTACTGGCATGGAATTTACTTCTCAGGTCAATTTGTTCCATTATATTTGGTTTATATTAGTTTTTTATTCTAATCAAGTATTTTTCTATAATCTGAGTTTGGGTTTGTTTATTTCAATATATTTTTTTCCATTTTGATTCAATTTTTTGTTTATTTGGATTTGAATGGTTAATTTTAGTATATTTGTTTCAATTTACTTTGACTCGTTTTCATTTTATTTATTTTGTCCTGGATAGGTTTTGTTCATTTTGGTTCTTCTAGAATTTTTTTCATTTTGGTATCTTAAGGTAATCTCATTTCAATAAGTATAATTAAATTTAAATGGATTTAATTTGTTTGGGTTTAGTATAATCGGTTTAGGTCAACTCAATTCAGTTTGTAATAGTTCAATTTAGTTTTATTTGATTTGGTGTGGTTGATTTTTGGTTGGATTAGTTCATTTTAGTTCAATTTTGTCTGATTCTATTTTTTTAGGTCGATTTTTTTTATATATTTTGGTTTGACCAAGTTTGGTTAAAATATATTTAGGTTGGTTCAAATCATAAATGTTCTTATCAGTTTATTATTTTTTAGTTCAATTTAGTTCAATTATGTTTATTTTGGTCTAATACATTCAAATTCATTTTACTTTGAGTAAATTGGTTTTGGTTTGGATTGATATAATTTTATTTTCATCATTCTAGTTCAGATATAGTTTATTCAGGATAGTTTGATTTAGTTCATGTTTTTTTTTGGTTTATTTTAGTTTCTCTTAGATTGGTATGGTGTGGTATTGGTTGGTTTTTTTATTATTACTAAGTACCTAAAGGTTATTTCATGTAGGTTCAGTTTGGTTTTCCTCCATTTAAATTAGTTATATTTTTCCAATACAGTTTCATATTTTTGAATTTAGTTTTATTCTATTCGATTTTCTTAAGATTGGTTTTTTTGTGGATCTGTTACTTTTTGATCAATTTAGTTAGGGTAGGTTCACCCTTGGTTAGTTTTTTTGGTTTAGTTTGATTCTATATAGTTATATTTAATTTTTTTAGAGAAAGATAATTCAGGTTGTGTTAGTTTTTTTCAAGTTGGTTCAGTTTGGTTCCATTCATTTTGGATTGATTTAGTTTGAATGGATTTGGTTTGGTACTATTCTATTTTGTTTGATTTGGTTTAGATTATTTTGCCTCAAATTTTTTTGATTTGTTTTAGATTTTTTTGACTCAAATTTTTCTGAGAAGTTATCCATGTTTCTGAAACTCTAGGTGTTCCCCTGAACTCTTCATGTTTGGATTAGTCTACATCAATGTTTATAAATAATTTGGTCATGTCCACATCAATGTTTTAGTATCATTTTCTACATTATTTAAGAATATTTTCTTACATACTATTATTTTTTTGTTTATTTATATTAAAATATAGTTTCAAAAAACCTACTTAGTTATTATTTTGTAAAATCTATAAGCAATATATGTGTAAGCATACAGGTACTGCATATTCACTAGCATTTGTAGTGTGAATTTAGTAGTGCAGATACAGTATCATTTGTTTGGTTTAATTATATTTAGTAGATTCAGAAGCATTTTCACAATATATAATAATAATTTTTGACTTACATAATATTATTTTTTTACTTCAATTATATTAAACCATAGTTTTAAAAAGCATACATAGTTGTTATTATGTATTGGATGTAGTACCGTTTCAGTAGCTTCTATTTTCAGTTTGTAGAATGTATTATGTGATTATGTGTAAGCCATCTTCATGTATTTTTTGTTTCCTATAGCTTCAATTAGTATCCAATTTCAAGTTTACTTTCCATGAGGCAAATTTTAGTAGGATTGGACCTAATTCTCTTTGTTCAAACATTTTTTTAGATTTATCTTCAAACTATAATAGATGGGGAATGTATATCATTCCATGTTTCATTAAATTTTTTTATAATAATATTCTAAAATACTATGCCTTTTTTCATTTTAAGGATGAGGGGTTTATAAGTTTCTCATTGACGTTGTTGAGGAAGTGACTCTGGTATTGTACATGTAATTTTTAATGTGAGGAAAGTTTGATATCTATTGATTTTTTTTCATTTATAGGCTCCCTTCTTATATCATTTCATTTTTTGGATGTATGAGAGTCACACATACTTTATGTAAATATTATATAACATATTTCTATGACTTTTTATGAATGATTCTGGTTATAAACAGGTGATTTTTATTACTTTCAAGTGAAGAATCATAGATCCTGTGGGAAATTTTTGGTTATTTTCTATGTACATTCCCTCTACATCGTGCACCAATAGTAACTGTTTATTCTCCACATTAATGTCAATGAATGGTTTTAAAATTACCTCAAAGAAAACCTTAGGTATCTATGAATCCCGATTGTTCATCACTATGAAAGGTTTGAAATTTTTAATTTTACATGATTTCCCAATTTCCATAAACTTTAACTACCAAATGATTGATTTGTTCATTATCATAGAAGCCTCTACACCATTACACCTTCCATTTGCACGTATAGTGCATGCACTTAGCTTATGCAACACTCACCTTTACTAAATATTTCATTATTCCTAAGCTTATTAAAAATGACTATTCGTCACCCTCAAAGGTTGTATTATTTTATTTTTCATTTAACTTTTATGTCGGTAAATATTAATGACATTATATTGCAATTTATCCAAAATATAGTATAATTAATATTGAAGGAAGTTGCTTAAATACTGTAAGCTATATGGGATGTTCCTCTAATAAAATGTAATCCATGAATTATATAACACAACAATTCTTACAAAATATGCCTTTTACATAAAAATATATTCCTTTTACTCATATTCGTTTGTGACTTATTCTCCTCCATGGCCCCTCTCATTGATATAAACAGTACATGTTCACTTCTAATTGGGTCATTACCTCAATAGGTTAGTAAATGTTGTTCACTTCAGAAATAGTACTATTTAAAATTTAACATGAACTAATTATAGAATCAATATACTAACCTACAAAATCAGTATACTAACCTACTAAGATAAGTGATCGTGTACTATTTCTATCAAATGAACACTTTATATTAGATAAGTGAACATATACAATTTCACTTTAGAAATTGTACTATTTATAAGTGAACATGAACTGATTGTAGAATAAGTATACTAACCAACAAAATCAGTATACTAACCTATTGAGATAAGTGAACATGTATTGTTTCTATCAAACCCTCTCATTGATATAAACAGTACTGTTTAGAATTGAACATGAACTGATTATAGAATCAGTGTACTAACCTACAGAATCAGTATACTAACCTACAGAGAGAAGTGAACATGTACTATTTTTATCAAATGAACACTTTATGTTTATATAATAGAATTAGTATAATAACCTACTAGGGTAATGACTCAATTATTTAAACACCACAACATTCTTCTAGATAGAAAGTCCATATCTTTCATTGTATATGATGTATTACATTAATGTAAATTTTTTCTTCTGTGATATGAACTTAAATTTTTGTATAATTATTTTGTTCATTTTATTTCCTATTAAATTTTCAGATATACATATCTTGGTAAAAAATAATTTTAATTTGTTCTTGAGGATATCCATGTTTTTCATTAATTTTCCCTATAAAAATATTTTTTTCTTCTTCTTCTGATCTTTCTTCTCATTCAAGATTTTCATAATGAAACAAACTCCATAATCAATAAAATGAGTATAAAATAGTTTTTTTCAAATGAGTAGAGAGTTCTCAGTTGTTTTCATTATATTTATTTATATATAAGTATGTGCATGTATAATTTAATCATAAGGCATCGCCATGCATCTCATCTTTAACATCATTACCTTTTTCTAGGTAATGGTAAGTTTCCTCTAGAAAGTATAGTACATATCTTATTATGTGTGAAAATGTATTATATTTATTCATATAATATTTTGACAACTATCTCTGATATTGATGAAAAATTCTTGGAATTAATTTGATTTTGAAGTTAGGGGGTTTAGGAGGTGGGGGTTGTACGGGGGGCTGCAGGGGGGTTGGGAGGGGGTTGTGTAGGGGAGGGGGTTGTGCAGTTGAGGGGGTTGTGTAGCGGGGGTGTTTTGTAGTGGGGTTTGTAGGGGAGTGGGGTGTGCAGGTGGGGGTGTTATGTAGTGGGGGTGGTTTTTAGGGGTGAGGGGGGTTGTACAGTGTGGGGGATGGGAGGTGGCGGCTGTACAGGGGGGTGGTGTTTTTCAGTGGGGGGAAGGGGTTCTGTAGTGGGGGGTTGTGTGCAGGGGGAGGGGGTGTTGTGCAGTGGGGTGACTGTAGGGGTGAGAGCTATTTGGGGGGTTGTAGAGGGTGAGGGGCGCTATAGGGGTTAGGGGCTATGTTCAGGTAGGGGATAACATTTTGGGTTACTCAGATGGAAATGACCAAGATGATGAGGGAAGGAAGTGTGGGGGGGTTGTGTGCAACTAGGAGATAACAATTTGGGTGCCCGGATGGAAATAACCAAGATGATGAGGGAAGTTGAAAAAATGATTTTTTATTACATTCTAAATTAAAGAAAGATTTTTAAACTCATATGATGATGGGATTTGAACAAAAAAACCTTTATTAATGATTATGTTATTTAGTATTGGGATGTACATATCAATCTGAATATTATTTTTTCATTGTAAGTTATGGATTCATGTATCATTTATCATGTATAGTTGATACATTGATCACATATATATAATAAGTCATTATATCTCATTTCTTTTCCCACTATTTCCTTACAGGTAGTTTCTTATAATGAGGCTGGTTTTATCCACCACCATCAAAAACAGTGACTTCAACATCAAATTCAAGTAAGGTTTATTCTGTTTTTATTCTATGGCCCAATTTTAATTAGGGATTTTGTGATTTTTAAGTTCCTTATATTTTTGTAGTGTATTTTGGATCTCGTTGAGGTGGATTCAAGTCACCATTGATGAAGGATTACATGTGTATGAATAGGTATACATATACATATATAAGTTTTTTATTTATATATATTCACTCATGGTAGTATAAATATATATATTGGGGCTAGGTGTGCTTATATAAAGATATTAAAAATGCATACATGTGTAAGTGTAAAGGGATATATGTAGGTATAAACATATATCTAAGGACCCCCTTGTGCATATTTGTCCATGAAAATATGTACATAGGGGCTAGGTGTCCTTATATATATGTGAAGTTTCATATATGTTCAAGTGGAAAAAAAGGAAGATTTGAGTTGTCGTCTTCAAAAGAAGTGCACCTTGAGGTTGATGTAGGTTCCCTACATGACTTAATTACTCTATATAGAAGAAATATATAATTATGAGTTCTAAGTGTATGGGTTTACTAGTTTATATAATTTCCTCTCCTATAGTCTTAAACTAGGAAAAAACCATTATATTTTCTCTTGTGTAGGCTAATGTGTATAAAGGAAACTAATATAAGGACAACACATATCTTGATTCATGTTCTCAAAGAATAAACAATTATATCTATATCCACATTATCTAATCCTACTATGAATACAACATTTATTACATTCACAATACCATCTAAGAATTTATGCACAACACTTAAGGATGGGTTCTCCCCTATTATCCCAATGCTATGATGTCAAAAGAATTTAGTCAATAATTGTTCTTGGAAAAAAACACCTTATGTATGATAACCCTGCATTTATTACAAACTTAAAAATGATTTATTACATAAACTATTCACTTGATACAACAAGGAAGATTGAGAGTTCTAGTGTCTTTGGGGCTTAGGATCATTACATAACAACTTAAAACATGAAATACAACATCTTTATTGAAAACTTTCTTTACATAACCACTACATTCCCTCATACTTAGCATTGCATGGGATAACCTGAGGACATGCATAAGAAAAGGGTGATCTATAAAGCCCAGTAAGGGAGTACACATGGAATCACATGAGGAGTACAATACATGTTAGAAAATAGGCATATCAATATATCATAATAGAAACATGAACATAACAGTGTTATAAAGCATGATAATTATAACATGGAAATGTGGCAACAACACTTAACATGGAATTAGCATGAACCAAGGATCATTGCACATGGAGCATGAGTGAGTCCTCGTTGCACATAAAGCATGAGTAAACCCTCGTTTCACTTGAATTAGCATGAGTCAACACTCATTGCACATGACGTATCATGATACTATACTTTACCCAATGCATTGGAGCGCTATAAGGGTGCACCCATCTTAAACATTTCATTTCATGCATAAGTGTGCCACATGGATCATAAAACATGGATTCGTAAAACATAATCATTTATTCCACGATAAAGGAATGTGGAATTCATACATGAAACTTTATAATCAATAAGTAAATGTGCATAAAGGTGAATACCCTTGATGGAGAAATGGGCATGGTATTCACTACACAATGGCATTGGCTTAGAAAATCGTTCCGATTTCGGCAGCGTAACGGCGTGAGATAAGAATTCATAAAAATGGTTGATGAGAGAGAAAGGGGTTCCTCATCATATTTACATGTAATGGACAGTAATGAGGTCATATAGATACATGTCCCAAAAATTTTAATGGAATTTAGATTCATGATACAAAATTATTGCTTGAATGTAAATGAGAAGAGAGAAGTTCCTTTCGGAATTTCGGCATAGTAACGGGTGTAAATGGGAGGCATTTAATGAGAGATAAAGGGGTCTCCCATCATTCAAACATAAATAGGGCAGTATGAGGGAGGTGCGAAACCATACCCCAACATTAATAATTGAAATTAAACGGGCAAAACAACTTAAAGAAAATTGGACAAAAATGAGAAAGGAAGAAAAAACCCTTACTTGGAAGTGTTCTTCCAAAGGCTTGAGAGAGGCTTGAGAGAGGATTCTTGGGAGCTTCGGGTGGGTTTATATAGGAAAGGTGAGGGAATTATTTATTATTTAGGTTTAGTACCCCTTATATTAAATTAATCTAAACCACAAACCATCCCATAGTTTTTGCCCATGTTTTTTGGAAAAGGAAAGAGGAAAACAATATTTTATAAGGCCAAAGTCTGAACTTCTTAAAATAATAGGGTTTCTTATGTGGAGGTGAGTCACACTCCCATGGAAAACAATTTAAAAAGGCAAGGTGTTTAATAAGTCTTGAGGGGTCCATTAATGCTTTGAAAAGTAAGTCAAACAAACCCAAAATAACATTATTTTAATGGTAAAACATATATTGGCCGAACATAAAGCTTATAGTATTTTATTACATCACTATTGGGTCATTATGATGTCATAAAACACATTATATATTTAAACGGTATTTAATTTTTACCCAAAAATTTGACTGTCTTAGAAAATTATGAAAAAATCACCATTGGATAATTTCAATGTCCTGATTCTAGAAATAGCATTTATTTTATCTAAATAATTTTATGAATATGTTAATTTTTACTTTTAAAATAAAAACCGACATTTATCGAAAATTCACGGGTTTTGACAAAAATGGCTTTCAAACCTTAATAAAAATTACAATTGCATTCATAAAATTATATGATAATTTATATATAATAAAAATTAATTTAATAATAATAATAATAATAATAATTTATTAAAATAATATTTAATTCAAAAAACCCTTAATTTAATAAAATATAATTCTTAATTAAATAATAACTAAAAACACTATTTGTACTTTAAAAAATATTTACAATGTATCAATAATGACAAGAAAGTATATACAATAATGTACATGAACATAGTACTAGCGATTTGCTACATAACCCTTTAAAATAGCTACATAAGACCTAAGGGTATGGTGTGCGATGGTGACAGACTCTTGGGGTGGCTCAGATAACATCGCTCGAGTGGTAATCTCTATCAACTTCCACTTTTCCCATAGATGGTCCCATTCGATCTTGAAATGATGAAGCTCATCTTGGAATTGGTCAAGGGCGAATCCCAAAGATGTCACCTCTTTTCCAAGCTCTGACAAATGGGCTTCGTATGGAGAAATTCTACTGGACGAGGCCATCGCTTCTTTTTTCTGAGTAAATTGGATTTGTTAAAGCCCTATATTTATACTAATCATGTGATCAATGTTCAACGGCTATAAAAGAAACGGTCACAATTCTTAACATAAAACCAGAGAAGTTGACATTTTATATAAAAATTTTACATAAGGAGACATTTAATTAGATCAAGAGAGATTTTCCATTAATGAAACTTTGGGTCGTTACAATATTCCCCCCTTAATAAATTTCTCCCTCGAAATTTTCCTTTTCCCACACTAAAATAGATGTGGGTAACTCAACTTTATCATTTCCTCCAAATCCCAAGTCGCTTCTTCAAAATTGTGGTTTCTTCACAACACCTTGACGAGGGGCATTGTCTTAATTCATAGAAATTTTTCTCTACGATCTATGATCTTTACTGGTTTCTCCTTATAAGAAAGATCATCCTCCAACTGTACCACCATAGAAGAGAGTACATATGAAGGGTCTAGTATGTACTTCCTTAAGAGGGATACATGGAAGACATCATGTACTTTGGCCATGGTAGGTGGAAGTGCTAGTCGATAGGCCACAGCCCCGACATGATCAAGAATCCCGAAGGGGCTGATGTACCTTGGAATTAACTTCCCTTTCTTTCCAAACCTCATGACCTTCTTCCACAGAGATATGCATAGAAAAACCATGTCTCCAACTTTAAACTCAAGGTCTCGTCGACGATTATCTGCATAACTCTTTTGTCGACTCTGGGATGCCTTGATATACTACTGAATGGTTTTCACCTTCTCCACCATTTCCTCGACCATTTTCGGTCCAAGCAGCTTACGTTCACCGACCTCATCCCAACACACCGGTGTTCTGCACCTTTTCCCATAAAGGGCTTCATATGGTGCCATTTGGATGCTTGAGTGGAAACTGTTATTATAAGATAACTCAACCATAGGAAGATGTTGATCCCATCCTCCTTTAAAGTCCATTGTGAATGCTCTCAACATTTCCTCAAGTGTTTGGATAGTCCGCTCAGATTGGCCATCAGTTTGAGGATGATAGGTTGTACTGAAGTTCAGTTCAGTATTCAGAGCATGTTGAAGACTCCTCCAAAACTTAGAGGTGAATCTTGGATCTCGGTCAGACACAATAGATAGTGGTACTCCATGCAGCCTTACCACTTCCCTGATATATATCTGTGCCAGTTAATCCAATGAGAAATCCTCCCGAATAGCAATGAAGTGTTCAGTCTTTATAAGATGATCCACCA
Organism: Viscum album; assembly: GCA_963277665.1. Lineage (NCBI taxonomy): Eukaryota > Viridiplantae > Streptophyta > Magnoliopsida > Santalales > Viscaceae > Viscum > Viscum album. Next base: position 1,823,672,971 of record OY728150.1, on the reverse strand, counting down.
CAACCCAGATTGCATTGTTGCGTTTGGATTTCCTCGGAAGTCCAGTGACAAAGTCCATGGTGATGTTCTCCCATTTCCATTCTAGTGTGGGAAATGGTTGCATCATCCCCTTAGACTTCTGCCTATCTTCCTTCACCTGCTGGCACACTGGGCACTTTGATGTATATTCAGCGATCTCCATTTTCATATTATCCCACCAAAAGTTTTCTCGGAGATCTCAATACATCTTTGTGATCCCTAGGTGAATAGAGAAATTTGAACTATGTGCATCATCCAAAAGTTCCTTCTTCATCTCCGGACGTAATGTAACACATAGCCTTTTCCCAAATCGCACAATTCCTTCTTTATTAACATTATACTCCAAGGATTTTCCTTTTTTGATAGCTTCCACTTTTTCCTTAATTCCCACATCATCATTTTGAGCATCCTTTAAACTTTCCAAAAGAGACGATTGAGCAATCATTTCTGAAAGGATTGATGATGTTCCCTTCTTTATGATTCCCATGTTCATATTCATCAAGTCTAAGAATATTGGATCCTTTTCAATTCTCATCATTGATAGAATCGCTGGGTCCTTTCTACTTAGGGCATCTGCCACCTTGTTTGCTTTCCCAGGGTGGTAATGGATTGAATAGTCATAATATTTGATGAGCTCTATCCATCTTCTCTGGCGCATATTAAGCTATTTCTGTGTGAATATATATTTAAGACTCTTGTGGTCAGTATATATCTCACATTTCTCTCTATATAGATAATGTCGCTAGATTTTCAAGGCAAAGATCACAGCCGTCAACTCTAGATCATACATTAGATAGTTTCGCTCATGGATTTTCAACTACCTTGAGGCATAGGATATCACTTTATCATTCTTCATCATGACACAGCCTAAGCCCTTCTTTGAAGCATCATTGAATACCACAAAAAGTTCCCCACTTGTGGGTAAAGTGAGCACGGGCGCAGTGATAAGCCTTATTTTCAACTCCTTAAAGATTTCTTCACATTCATCACTCCAAGAAAACTTTACTCCCTTTCGAGTTAGCTTGGTAAGAAAGTTGTAAAATCAAGATAAATTTCTCACAAATCGTCGATAATATCCATCTAACCCCAAGAATCTACGGATATCCATTACCGATGTTGGCCCCGAACATCCCTCAATTGCATCTATTTTGGAGGGGTCCACGGATATCTCATTGCTTGTGATGATATGGACCAAGAATGAGACCTCCTTCAAACAGAACTCACACTTGTTGTGCTTTGAATAGAGCTTATCCTTGCGCAAAGTCTCTAGTATAGTTCATAAATGCTCCTCATGATCCTCCTTGGTTTTGGAGTATATTAGAATGTCATCTATAAAGACAACCACAAATTTGTCGAGGTAATCTCTAAAGACTCTATTTATCAAGTTCATGAAGATTTCTAGAGCATTAGTGAGTCTGAAAGGCATAACTATGAATTCATAGTTCCCGTATCTTGTACGAAAAGCAGTCTTGGGGACATCTTCCTTCTTCACCCTTACTTGATAATATCTCGACCACAAATCTACCTTGAAGAAGTGTTGTGCTCCACGTAGCTGATCAAACAAGTCATCGATCAGTGGCAGAGGATAATTTTTCTTCATCATGATTTTTTTAAGTTCACTATAATCGATGCAAAGCCGCATTGACCCATCCTTATTCTTGACAAAGAGGACTGGTGCACCCCATGGTGAAGCACTTGGGCGTATAAACCTTTTATCCAGATTCTCCTGTAGTTGTTTCTTCATCTCTTCAAGCTCAACGATATACATTCTATATGGAGTCTTGGATATTGGTAACACCCCAGGTATAAGTTAAATTGAGAATTCAACATCTCTTCTAGGAGGAAGACCAGGCAATTCCTCGGGAAACACTTCAGCAAATTCCCTCACAATAGGCATTTCTTCAAGGATGGTTTCTTCCTTGGACTCAATCATCTGAGCTAGATACACATGCTCATAGGGTAGTAATATCCATGCTTGAGATGATGGAGCTAAAGGAGATTCATCTTCCTCCTTACACTTGTAAAGAATTGGGGGTCGATTCTCCATATGGAGAGTGATTTCCCTCTCCCGGAAATTTATGTTGGCTCTATATAAGGAAAGTCAATCCATGCCAAGAATTGCATCAAATTCCACCAGATGGAGTATGATGAGGTTTTCCAGGAAATTTAATCCACAGATTATAACAGGGGAGGACTTATACTCATGGGATGCAATGATTTCCCCATTTGCCGTACTCACCGAAACCTTCACTTCCATGATTTGTGGTGGTGCTGGGATTGTTCTACTAAACTTTTGAGATATAAAATAATGCGTAGAACCTGAATCAAAAAGTATGTTCGCTATTATTGAATGAATAACTAGCGTACCTATCACCACGTCGTTTTTGGGGTTCACTTCGGCAGAAGTGATGGCAAAATCTCTTCCTTTCTGCCTTGGAGGTTGTTGGTTGCCTCCGAAAACCCTTGGATTAGGGCACTGATTTGCAAGATGCCCCGGTTCTTTGCATTTGTAGCAATAAACAATGTGTTGAGGTTCGAATGGAGCATTCCTCTCCTTTGTCGCAGCCCTGGGTCTTTCTTGCTGACAGTTAACAGCTAGGTGTCCTTCTCTTCCACACCTAAAGAATTTCCTCATCCCCTTGAGGCAATTTCTAGGGTGCTACTTTCCGCACTTTTGGCAAGTGGGGTGCTGGATCTTCTTAGCACTATTAGATTTATCCATTGGACCGCCAGCATTGAAGTCCAACTTACGCTTCTTTTCCCCATGATACCCCTGTGATTCCCTGACCTCCATTTCAACCTTGAGGGCACATCGGACAATTTCCTCATAGCTGTCGAAGTCACGGATCGCTAATGCTTTCTACAGGCTAGGCTTCCGCCCACCAAAGAAGTGTTCAACCTTGCATTCGAGGGAAACAAAAAAGTCGGAAGTGTGTCGTGCAAGCCTTGTGAAGTTTTCCTCGTACGCTCCAACATATTCTTGGTCTTTTTTCTTGAGGGAAAGGAAGTCCCTTTCCATCTTAAGCTGGAGGGTGCGTGGAAAATATTTATCGAAAAACATCTTCCAGAAATACTTCCATTCCAACACCTCGATATCCTCCTCAGGCTTCGTATTTTTGATCAAAGTCCACCATTGATCATCTTCATCCTCTATACGATAAGCATCAAGGAGAACCTTCTCTTGTTCAGAACATTGAAGGATGCAGAAGATCTTTTCAATGGAGTTGATCCATTGTTCAGCGATCGTGGGATCGTATGATCCACTAAAAGTAGGAGGCCTTTGCCTCATGAAGCTCTCAATAGAAACTTGCTCTTTCTTAGGGGGGTTGAACGTTCCTCTTGACCCATGTTTCTATTCAATTCTTTAGTTATCTGAGAGAGAAGTGTGACAAAGTTCACGATTCCCGCTCCCATTGGATTGGGCATCTCATTAGTACAGTCATCACACTGATCTTCACATCGGTTGTTAGCCCGAGTCCTCCTATTACCGGCCATTGGCTGGAATAAAAGGAAAATTAAGGGGTAACACATAAATGGTAATACAAAGACAAAAGTTGATGACTTATAAATAAAATTTTATTTTCTTAACTCATGAGTCTATAGGCTTCAATCTAGGCTTTTCATGATCTAATTTCAAACATATATTCTTATAGGCATTTTTTTAAATTCTATTAATAAGGGTTCATACTAAGATTGTGAATTTATCAAAACATATCCCCTGGGAGTGTCGTAACCAAGAGTGCATCAAGGCCCATTGTCTTGCACCAGTTCCCATTCGAGTCTAGCTCAAAACGGTGTTTTCGGGTTTTACCCTAGGATACATTTGTGCCAGAGCCGCCTCTACCTGCTTGTTTCCAGACAGGGATGTATTTGCTTGATAAACCACTTACTCAGTACTTAACAAAACTTGGGGATGTTTTTATTATACTTAGTCTTGTCTCTAAGGCTTTACTAGAGTTTTCTAATCCTAATCCCAAAAATAACTAAACCTATCCTTTGATACCAACTATGACAACCCTACTTTTATTACAAACTTAAACATGATTTATTACATAAACTATTAACTTGATACAACAAGGAAGATCGAGAGGTCTAGTGTCTTTGGGGCTTAGGATCATTACATAACAACTTAAAACATGAAATACAACATCTTTATTGAAAACTTTCTTTACATTACCACTACATTCCCTCGTACTTAGCATTGCATCGAATAACCTGAGGACATGCATAAGAAAAGGGTGAGCTATAAAGCCCAGTAAGGGAGTACACAGGGAATAACATGAGGAGTACAATACATGTTATAAAATAGGCATATCAATAGAGAATAAGAGAAACATTAACATAAAGGCGTGATAAAGCATGATAATTATAACATGGAAATGTGGCAACAACACTTAACATGGAATTAGCATGAGTCAAGGCTCATTGCACAGGGAGCATGAGTAAATCCTCATTGTACATAAAGCATGAGTAAACCCTCATTGCACTTGAATTATAATGAGTCAAAACTCATTGCACATGACGTATCATGATACTATACTTTACCCAATGCATTGGAGCCCTATAAGGGTGCACCCTTCTTAAACATTTCATTTCATGCATAAGTGTGCCACATGGATCATAAAACATGGATTCATAAAACATAATCATTTATTCCCCGATAAAGGAATGTAGAATTCATACATGAAACTTTAATATCAATAATTAAATGTGCATAAAGGTGAATACCCTTGATGGAGAAATGGGCATGGTATTCACTACACAATGGCATTGGCTTAGAAAATCAGTGCGATTTCGGCAGCGTAACGGCGTGACATAAGAATTCATAAAAATGGTTGATGAGAGAGAAATGGGTTCCTCATCATATTTACATGTAATGGACAGTAAGGAGTTCATATATATACATGTCCCAACAATTTTAATGGAATTTACATTCATGATACAAAAGTATTTCTTGAATGTAAATGAGGAGAGAGAAGTTCCTTTCGGAATTTCGGCTTAGAAACGGGTGTACATGGGAGGCATTTAATGAGAGAGAAAGGGGTCTCCCGTCATTAAAACATAAATAGGGCAGTATGAGGGAGGTGATAAACCATACCCCAACATTCATAATTGAAATTAAATGGGCAAAACAACTTAAAGAAAATTGGACAAAAATGACAAAGGAAGAAAAAACCCTTACTTGGAAGTGTGCTTCCAAAGGCTTGAGAGAGGCTTGAGAGAGGCTTCTTGGGAGCTTGGGGCACCTTGGGAGGATTCTAGAGATAGTAGGGCAGAGGTTGGACGAACTCCAAAGTCTTTGAGTGAGGAGGAAGTGGGAGCTTGGGTGGGTTTATATAGGAAAGGTGAGGGAATTCTTCATTATTTAGGTTTGGGACCCCTTATATTAAATTAATCTAAACCACAAACCATACCATGGTTTTTGCCCATGGTTTTTGGAAAAGGAAAGAGGAAAAAAATATTTTATAAGGTCAAAGTCCGAAATTCTTAAAATAATAGGGTTGCTTATGTCGAGGTGAGTCACACTCCCATGGAAAATAATTTAAAAAGACAAGGTGTTTAATAAGTCTTGAGGGGTCCATTAATGCTTTGAAAAGTAAGTCAAACAAACCCAAAATCAAATTATTTTAATGGTAAAACGTATATTGGCCGAACATAAAGCTTATAGTATTTTATTACATCACTATTGGGTCATTATGATGTCATAAAACACATTATATATTTAGACGGTATTTAATTTTTACCCAAACGTTTGACTGTCTCAGAAAATTATGAAAAATTCACCGTTGGATAATTTTGACGTCCTGATTCCAGAAATAACATTTATTTTATCTAAATAATTTTCTAAATATGTTAATTTTTACTTTTAAAATAAAAACTGACATTTATCGAAAATTCATGGGTTTTGACAAAAATGGAATTCAAACCTTAATAAAAATTACAATTGCATTCATAAAATTATATGATCATTTATATATAATAAAAAATAATTTAATAATAATAATAATATTTTATTAAAATATTATTTAATTCAAAAATACCTTAATTTAATAAAATATAAGTCTTAATTAAATAATAACTAAAAACACTATTTGTACTTTAAAAACTATTTACAATGTATCAATAATGACCAGAAAGTATATACAATAATGTACATGAACATAGTACTTGTGATTTGTTACATAACCCCTTAAAAAATCCGCATAAGACCTAAGGGTAAGGTGTGCGATGGTGACAGACTCTTGGGGTGGCTCAGATAACATCACTTGAGTGGTAATCTCTATCAACTTCCACTTTTCCTGTAGACGGTCCCGTTCGAGCTTGACATGATGAAGCTCAGCTTGGGATTGTTCAAGAGTGAAGCCCAAAAACGCCACCTCTTTTCTGAGCTCCGACAAATGGGCTTCGTATGGAGCAATTCTACTGGACGAGGTCATCGCTTCTTTTTTCTGAGTAAATTGGATTTGTTAAATCCCTATATTTATACTAATCATGTGATCGCTATTCAATGGCTATAAAAGCAATGGTCACAATTCTTAACCTAAAACCAAAGAATTTTACATTTTATATAAACATTTTACATAAGGAGACATTTAATTAGATCAAGAGGGATTTTCCATTAATGAATCTTTGGGTCGTTACATTATTTCAACTATTCCTCTTAGTGATATAGACACATCAAGTCAAGATTCATCATTTGGTGAAAAAAATATTAATTTTATTATTCCTCTTTTCAATATAAACACCTTGAGCTGAGATTATCATCTTGGTATCCATAAGCCATGAAGTGAGATCCACCTATCGGTGAAACATCCTTTGACGACACAGCATCATGCATTATAGTTCTCCCCACCATAAGACTCCACTTTCAAATTCTAATTCCAAACTATGGTTATCCCCACTATAGAAACATCCTATTGAAAGTGCTCTTCTATTATTCCATTGACCTACTAACTATATCCCACATGACACTCCCGACATAGTTCCCCTCTCATCATGTCCAACCACAACTAGGAACACCCATAAGACCTCCTCCAGTTGACTTTTCTCTAAGCACTCAGCCTTACCCCCAAATGCATCCTCAAAATAAATACCCACCTCCAAATTAGAATTCCAACTAACAACCTCCACACAAAGGGTCCTGATCATTCCCTAGGCCATGATACTATATTATTTACTTTTCCAATAGTTCTCATTCCACCAGATTCCTTTACTATGTTGTGTCACATGATTCACTCATAGAATCACATAACCAAATTAGTTCACCCCCTAAACAATGCAATAAATCATAGTTTCACACTCTAAAACATACGATGAAACTGGTTCACCCCCTGAACCATGTCACAAATCTTTTTTCACCCCCTGATCCAAGAGAGGTAACATGATTCACTTCTAGAATCACATCATGAATCATGTACCATCATAGGAATCTACATTGGATTAGACTAAAATTCCTACACTAATGTTAAAACATGTATCTTGATGTAATTATTATATTGGACCACAACTAACCACACTAGTCATCATGCTCCCACACCAAGCTCTAGAAAACCTATGATCTGACTCACTCTCGCACCACAAAAACCACTGAAAGCCTAATGAAAATGCATTGACACCACCTAACACCCTATCTGAATTTCAAATACAGTAATACACAAGGAACTGGATATCAACAGATCTCATCTCACAATGACATCACAGTGTCATGATAATTTTTCATTAACTAGTCTCTCCACCTCCACGACACTTCTATCATGAGGATCATTCACCGAAAATGGATACAATTCTTCACACTATAGGATTATCATTATAGATGACCAAATAACCCCAACACCCATTATCTAAATCCCATTCTATGTCCATTACCAAAATAAATAACTGTGTGTGGTCATCCCTCTCATACCTGAGCTCCAATAGAAAATATCAGATGTTGTGGGAGGATTTGAGGCAGTTGTGTGATACTTTTTCTTAAATGGAATACAAATCCTATTGCTACGGTTTCTAACCGTGGATATAGACCTAAATCCCTAGTTTCCAACTATGGATGTAAGTCTGTGTATTGGAAGGTATATCAATGGTTATAAACATTGGCTCTAGACATTTATCTGTGGCTCTAAACCGTAGCTAAAGCTCTATTTCCACAGTTCAAATCGTGGCTATAGGGCTATGGCCATGGTTTTGAACCATGGATAAAGGTTTTATCCTATAGACATGAAAAACTTATACATAGACCATGAAACCATTGATATTTCCTATATCCATGGTTTTGGTGTCTATATCCACAGTTTATAACCATGGATATAGCCTAGTTTTCAAGTAGTGTGATTAAATAAATCCATATAAATGATCATAAGAGCATGAAACATAACCATTAATATTATACCAGTCGAATAATCACTTGGTTTATCAATTAATAATACCATAATGAGAGAATTCATATTCCTTACATCATAAACCTATCATCAAGGCCTCTTCCAAGACTTCTAAAACTACTAGGGTAAAGCCTCATCCAAAACCCAATTTTGTTTTGTCTCGTGAGACCTACCGATGCATCGATGGCTATAGCAGGCCCCACCCATCACTTAATAAGTCCAATTCATTCTTAATATGTCTAATAAAATGATATATTTAAATAAAAGTTTCCCATACTACTTTTAAGTATAATATACAAAATTACTCTTATAAAATAATTGAGAAATTCTTGAGGAAAATAATCTTTAAACATTCCAAAGTGTCCCATACCACCTTGAAGCATTTAAATATTAATCTCTTTTAACATTAAATGAATAATAGAATATCATGAAAATAATATAATTCATCATATAACATATCAAATGGAATTATATACACCACATGCAAGAAAATAGTGATGAACAAGGCATGTATCTCATAGAAGTAAAAGTGAGATTAGAAAGCCCATTTTTACTTTGGAAAGAAGATTTATTTTGGAAAATCATTTTTATTTGTCATAAAGTAAGATTTTAAACATTTATACCACATAAAATAAAATTTAAGGACATTGAAATTATATTTTAGTCATAAATGATGTCCCACTTAAGTGAAATCAGGTAAAAATAGTTTTTTAAAAACTTTAAAAATAAAACATTTTAGTATGGTTTAAGGAAAATATTAAAGAGATTCTAAAGAGGAAAGCTGTGTTTCTTTCCATAAAACCAGAAATTAAACAAGATAGTTTTTCATGATAAAATGTGTGATTTTACAAAAAAAATTCTAAATATAGCTTTTGGAGTGCATGTGAAAATAGGTAAGAAATCGAGAAGTTCCTTTGAATCGGGCTTGTTTATCGGGAAGAATTGAGAAGGGAACCATTTTAAAACATGTATATCCCAATAAAAGAAGGATGATATGATACTTATATATTATTATATAACATATACATAGAATTTATAATAAATATACAAAAATAAATAATCATTAAATTTGAGTAAAGGAATAGAAATAGTAACCTGAAGGAAAAAATGGGGGTTCATGTAGAATCCCTTACCACTTTGTAATCAATCGAATCATATGACCAAAAATTAATAATTACAAAAGGATATATTAAATACCATAAAAATAAATAGATTAATGATATGATATATCAATGGTTAGTATACATACACCATATATAATAACTAGTGGTGAATAAGGAATATCTCACAGAAATGGAAGTGAGATGAGAAAACTCTTACTAATTTGCAATCATTTGAACCATATGCCCCAAAAAATTAATGATCATAAAATAATAAATTTAATACCATTAATATAAATAGATTAATGATATATGAAATCTATGGGTAGTATACATACACCACATATAAGAAATAAGTGGTGAATAATAGAAATCTCACATAAATAAAAGTGAGACGGGAAACCCCATATCTTATGTCCGAATGTGATTTGTGCTTGAAATTAATGTCCTAGATAATCAAATTAAATTAATTAATTAATTAATTAAGAACCGTATCTACATATATTTTATTCACTATAGTTTTATTAAGTTGAATTATGTCCTTATTTATAAGTTATAATATTGAATTCTTTCATTCTGAAGTGTTTTTTCTTTGATTTCATTATTGGTTTGCCTGATTATAGGTAATGGAGTTCATGTATAATAGGTATAATTATATAGAATTGGAATTTAATGTTATCAATGAAAAACTGTAAGTTTAATTGGTGTTATTCATTTTTTTTCATGTATTAGGATGAATCATTAGATAATAGATTAATGATAATCGTTTAGCTTAATTTTAGCAGTTTTTCGATCACAACGAACTAGTTTTGTTCTATTAATTATAATCATACACATACAATAGTTCTAAAACCTTAAATAATATATAATAATATGTTATAGTCTGTTTCAATTATAAAAATGGTTTCATGACCAGCCTTGAAGGAGAAATTAAAGAATGAAACTTTTTCACCCATAAAGGTTGTAAATCGGCGCCTCCTGAATGATGATTTCGTTTTTAAAATAAAAGAGAGAGAGTATGGAGATTGATGATGGATCTTGAATTTACATGATAAAATTAAAATGTATAAATGATACTGGATTTATCAGGCCACTTGGATAGGTAAAGGTGAGGAGAAGATAAGAAAAGAAAGAACTTAAAAAAGAAAGAAAAGAAAAGAAGGGGTGTTTACCTCTTGAATTTTTCTCCTTGAGATCCTCCTTAAGGCCTTTGTTTTTGGCCTTTTGGTGATACCAATAGGTCTTGGATGGGGGGAGGGTCTTGGGAAGAGTATTTGGTAGAAATTAGGCAAGTCTCAATGCTTTAGAGGTGTTAGAGGAAGAGGGGTGAGGGTGGTATTTATAGTGGAGAAGAGGAAGGTTTTTCCATTATTTCAATCATTATTTTATTATTTTGGCTCAAGACTATGAATAGTCTAGATTCTTGTGACTAGAAAATTTAATAAGTACATGTGAGTTCAAAACAATGGCCATTTAGATAACCCATGACTCAATCATTATGCATAAAATTATTTATTTATCATATTTTGTAAATTATTGAACTTCACTATTCTCCAAAAATTCAAGTATTTCATAAAAATTCAAAAAAATTCACCCTAATCATTTTTTGATGTTTAGAATTAAATAATGAACTAAATTTTATCGAAATAATTTTATAAATAAGATAGATTGAATTTTTAAATAAAATAATTATTTATTTGAAAAATAAAAAAATTAAATCTATAACTGATTTTATAAACCCTTGAAAAATTAATCAAGGTATCATAGAATTATCTTATAACCATAAAACAATAAAATAAAATTTTATGATTACATTTCATTTAAATTATTAAATTGATCATTAAATCATAATTAAATATTTATGACTTGTCAATACTTATACTATGATTATATTGTCACTTATACGATGCCTAAATTTTATTTATATATTCATAGGTGAGGTTTCTATTAATTTGGCTACTTTACTATTCATAAGGTTCATATTACAATTCAAAAGGATAAGTTACTATGCATAAGGGTAAGTTACTATTCACAAAAAATTAAGTTGATTCTATCAAACTCTAAATATCTTACTGATCGCAATTGGGTATGTCCATTTTTCAAAATTCAAAACACAGAAGCAGAAACATTACGTTTACTATTAATCTTGCAGGTGTGGCTAGAAGGCGGGTAAAATGAATGTTCAAAAAAAATCAATAAGTTTTTATATCTAATTTTAATATAAAAATTATTCCAATGATCTACATTTTATTTATATATGTATAATTGATATATTGTGACATTAAAAGTCAATTATAATGATTATTTAAACTAAAAACACGTTTTTAATTACAATGCAGTATTTTTTACTATTCATCAAAAAAATGAAACTTCTAAAAATTCACCCTAAATTAATTTTGACATTACAAATTAAAAGATGATGTTTATTTTACCAAAAAATATATATTTCATTATAAATATGTTTCATTTATGTGAATCGTTATAAATAAAATTTAATAATAGTTATTACTATTTACATTACTATGTTTAATGGCTATGTTATAACTATCTTGTTTAAATAATTATAAAAAAGTGTTGTTTCGTTGAGACTCAATGTTGAGTACATTACATTCTATATTAAATTTATTTTTAAATCCTTTGGGTGTTATATTCTCCCCTCCTTCAATAAATTGCGCCCTCACAATTTGAAATTTTACTTTGAAAAAAAAGGTTGATACTAGAAAATACATTTGTGTAAAACCCACATCAAAAAAGAAGGTACTAGGATAACATTTTTTTGTTTCAATATCATTTTCTTAAAGTTTAGAAATTATTTCAATCTATAATAATGTAAGTAAATATGATTACTTGATATGTTTCTATAAACACAATCTAATCCTTTGGTTGTGCCTTTAATTATTACTACTTCATGGCATAAGTTGTATCATAGAGTAAAGTAATTTCTAAAACCATGACCAAATATAAAATTCAACCATCTCATAAATGGTTAATTTTTCCAAAATATAATGATCCAACACTTTATAAAGAAGGTCACCAAAATTTTCATGATAAACTTTTTAAACAACATGAATTGGCTCTACATACAAACATGTGAGTATATTCTCTTGGTATTCTATTAAAACATGGTAAAAACATGAATTACCATAAAACCTTATTGAATACATTAATGATTCCTGATTCCTTATATAAAACATAGGAATTTGGATATATTTGTTATGTCCAAAATGTTTAAGAATCTACCACTTTGTCGATGGTCCATTATTTAGATCCAATATAGTAAGTGATATCTAATTTACATCATCCAAATCAATCATCTATTTATTAATGTCTCAGTATCAGGAATATATTAATGGTTTTTTTCCCTCAACCATATATTTTTTCAAAGGTTTAACTTTCTACTGAGTCACTTTTCCTTGGTACCATTCAACATACAACCTAAAATCCTTAATGAAATAGTAGTGTAGTATAATCCTTATATATTCCATAATTCTTATAAAAATAATATCATAACATAGTTCTTGAATCCACAAATACATTAATTATTATACTTTGACCAAGTAACATCATAAGATTGACAATGATCCCTTTACTTTTTTGGAGCTATATTTCCTTGATGCTTGGGACATTCATTTGCATAGTGCCCCATATCCTTACAGCTGAAGCAATGAATATTGGAAATTTATTTCCTTATCTTGAAATTATGACCATGGTGTCCTTTTTCTTCAAACTTGAAGCAAAATCCTATTCCTCTTAAGCATATACCAAGGTTTTTCCTTCCATAATTATCACATGTGGGAAAATACTTCTTTCCCTTCTTCCCTTTTTCTATCTTTTTTCTTAGTTGTACTCTTATTCTATTTCTTCCTTATGAATACATGATAACTATAAAACTAATTCTCCTTCATGTTAAGACATGATAATATCTCATCATACGATGAGAATTTTTGAGCAACTCGTTCCCTTTTAAATACTGACTTCAACCCGTTGAAGAAACTATCATTCTTACTCTTTGGATTATGTGCATTGAAGCGGTTCCCATTCCTTTTAGTAGGTTTCAATCCTAAATAATTGCATAAACTATATTAGATCATAACATTATGAAACATAATGTATAATCCCAATACTAGTTAAATAATTAACATAAATTGAAAAATTTATGCATAGCTAGTCTCATAATCATAGACATGGTTTCTTTGGGGACATATTTACTTTTAAATCCTTCATAATGGTTTATAAAGAAAATGTGATTTATCCTAAACATATCCTCTGAGTGTTTCAAACCAAGTGCATATTAAGGCCCATTTTCATGTACCAGGTTACCTTGAGTCAAGCCTGGGACACCTTGTCGGAGTTTTTACCCAGAGGTACATCTGTTCTAGAACCACATCCACTTATAGTATCCATATAGGGATGTATTTCTAAGAATACCCACATAATATATACCTTAACAAAATTCTAGGATGTTATTCTATACTTATCCTCAAATTCTATCTTAGGGATATGTTCTTTAATTTTCTAAATATAGTTTACAAGGTTGTTTCTAAACATCCTCTGATACCAACTATAACACCCCGACTCCAGAAACCTGGAGCTGGTGTATTATTTTAATAAATTGGAATGATTACAAGGAATCAAATCCTTAAGGAATGATCAGTTTAGCAGTATTGGAAGACCATATTACATTAATTATAAACATAATACATTGGGAAAATAAAATAAAACATGATATATAAAAAATTAAATAAATTTCATCCTTGAAAACTTATGCAAATTTCTCTTCTTCATAACTTGGGGGATGGAAACATAAGAAAGGGGTGAGATTGGATACTTAGTAAGGTTAATAAATACAGCAGAAGATATCATAAACATGAACATTAGGCATGGTAAAAAACTAAAAATTCATTCCTTTAAAAATATACTTGATCATAATATGGAAGGAATGAAAGCTAATTAAATAAATCCATATAAATGATTATAAGAGCATGAAATGTAACCATTGATATTATACTAGTCAAATAATCAAATGGTTTATAAATTACTGATATCATAATGAGGTAATGCAGATATTGGACATCATAAACCAATCATTGAGGCCTTGTCCAAGACTTCTGAAAATACTAGAGTAAGGTCTCGGCCAAAACCCAATTATGTTTTGTCTCATGAGACCTACTGATGCATTGAGGGGCTATAATGGGCCCCATCCATAACTTTATAAGTCCAATGCATTCATCATATGTATAATAAAATTATATCTTTAAATAAAAGTTCCCCATACCACTTTTAAGTATCATAAATGAAATTACTCTAATAGAATCATTGATAAATTCTTGAGGAAAATAATCTTTAAACATTCCAAAGTGACCCATACCACCTTGAAACATTTAAATATTAATATATTTTAACATTAAATAAAACATAAAATATAATTAAAATAATATAATTCATCATATAACAAATAAAATATAATTATATACACCACACACATGGAAATAGTGGTGAACAAGGCATATATCTTATAGAAGTAAAAGTGAGATGAGAAAACCCCCTTTTACTTTGGAAAGAATAGTTCTTTTGAAAATAATGTGTATTTGTCATAAAATCATAATTTAAACATTTATATCTCAGAAAATAAATTTTACATACATTGAAATTATATTTTAGTCATAAATTATGTCCCACTGAAGTGAAATCATGTAAAAATAGTTTTTAAGAAACTTTAAAAATAAAACATTATAGTGAGATTTAAGGAAAATATCAAAGATATTTTAAAGCGGAAAGCTATGTTTCTTTTAATAAAACTAAAAATTAACCAAGAATTTTTTTCATTATAAAATTAGTTATTTTATAAAAATAATAGTGGCTTAAAATAGATTTTTTATTTCACTTTAAAACAGGTAATAAATTGGGAAGTTCCCTTGAATCGGGCTTGTTTATCGGGAAGAATTGAGAAAGGAACCATTTTAAAACATATATATCCCCATAAAATAAGTATGATGTGATATTTATATATGAGTTTGGAACATATACACATGATTTATAGGAAATATAAAAAAATAAATAAGCATTAAATTTGAGTAAAGTTAGAGAAAGAGTAACATGAATGAAAAACAGGGGTTCGGGTAGAATCCATTACCACTTTGTAATCAATCGAATCATGTGCCCAAAAATTAATAATAATAAAAGTATACATTGAATAACATAAAAATAAATAGATTCATTATATGATACATCAATGTTCAGTATACATACACCATACATAATAACTAGTGGTGAATAAGGAATATCTCACAAAAATGGAAGTGCGATGAGAAAACCCTTACCACTTTGTAATCAATAGAACCATATGCCCCATAAAATTAATGATCATCAAATAAGACATATAATAGCATGAATATAAATATATTAATGATATGTAACATCAATGGTTAGTATAAATACACTACATGCAAGAAATAAGTGGTGAATAAGGTAAATCTCATGAAAATAAAAGTGAGACGAGAAACCCCTTACCTTATGTATGAATGTGTTCTTCACTTGACCTTAATGTCCTAGATAATCAAATTAAATCCATTAATTAATTAATTAAGAACCTTATAAAAATATATTTTTATTCACTATAGTTTTATTAAGTTCAATTATGTCCTTATTTATAAGTTGTAATGTTGAATTCCGTCATTTCGGGGTATTTGTTTCTTAATTTCATGATTGGTTCTCCTGATTATAAGTAATGGAGTTCATGTAAAATGGGTATAATTCTCTAGAATTTGAATTTCATATTTATAATGAACAATAATAATTTTAATTGGCATTATTTATTATTTTTTTCATATATTATGATGAATCATTAGATAACATATTAATGATAATCGTTTAGCTTAATTTTAGCGGTTTTTTTATCACAACTAACTAGTTTTGTTCTATTAGTTAACATCATACATATACAATGGTTCTGGAACCTTAAATAAGATATAATACATATTTTATATTATATTTAAATCATAAAAGTTGTTTTATGACCATCCTTGAAAGATAAATTAAAGAATTAAAGTTCATTGTCTATGAAGGTTGCAAATCGGTGCCACCCGAACGATGATTTCATTTTTAAAATAAAAGAGAGAGAGTAAGGAGATTGATGATAGATATTCCATTAATATTATAAAATTAAAATATATAAATTATACTATATTTATCATGCCACTTTTATAGGGAAATGTGAAGATAATATAAGAAAAGGAAGAACTTAAAAAGAAATAAAAGAAAGGGAGGATGTTTACCTCTTAAAATTTATCTCCTTGAGACCCTCCTTAAGGCCTTTGGTTATGGAATTTTGGTGAGACTAGAAAGTTTTGGATGTGGGGGAGGGTCTTAGGAAGAGTATTTTTTAGAGCTTAGGTAAGTTTCAATGCTTGATAGGTGTGAGAGGAAGTGGGGGTGAGGCACTACTAGAAAAAGGGGTATTTGCGACGGGGCATTTGCGACGGGATCCCGTCGCAAATGGCTTGTTGCGACGGGGGCCCGTCGCAAATAGCCCGTTGCTGAAAACGCCGTCGCAACTACACTTATTTGCGATGGGCCCGTCGCTAAATCCTTTTTTTGCGACGGTCATTCTCCCCGTCGCAAATAGTATTCCGTATTTTTGTAAAAAAACTTTTAAAATAGTTTTTGCGACGGGACCCGTCGCAAATACCTTTTGCGACGGTACCATCGCAAAAACTATTTTTTAAAAAAAATAAAAAACTATTAATAATACTAGTATTTGCGACGGGCATAGTATCCCGTCGCAAATACTATAAATATTTTTTGCGACGGGACCCGTCGCAAATACTATTTTTTTAAAAAAAATAAAAAACTATTAATAATACTAGTATTTGCGACGGGCATAGTATCCCGTCGCAAATACTATAAAAAAAATAAATTATTTTAATTAATATAATAATAGAATTATAATTCACAAATAAAAATAATAAATTATTAATAAATTATTTTAATTAATATGATAATAATAGAATTATAATTCAAAAATAAAAAATAATAGAATATTAATAAATGATTTAATTAATATAATAATATTAGAATTATAATTCATAAATAAAAAAAATATTAATAAGTTATTTTAATTAATATAAAAATAATAGAATTATTTTACATTCAAATATTAAAATAATTCAAGTGTTACAAAAAATATAATTAAATTATAATATTATAAAATTTTAATATATATATATAATTTAATATTATAAAATATAAATAATATTATTATTCATATTAATATTGTTATTTAAAAATATAATATTATTAATATTTTATAATGAGACAGAAACTACGAATAGAAAAAAAAAATTTGATTTCACAAATTTTATAACATAAATACAATCTCTAATCTGAAGGAGGGGGAGGTGGGGGATCTGCAGATGGTGGTGGAGGAAACTCCATCCCTAAAGCATGAGTGAGTCGGCGCATGTACTCCATCTGCTCCTGATGCTGCTGCTGCCACCGACTCGCCTGCTCCTCGTACAGCTGCTGCTGGCGTCGACGCTCCTCCTCATGCTGTTGACGCATCTGCTCCTGCTCCAGTCGGAGACTCTCTATCTGTGCAGTCTGAGATCGCAACTGATCCTCATACTGTGTAGTAGAAGAAGATGCACGAGCTCCTCTCGAGCTGGACGCCGACATCGCAGCACTACCATAATAATCTCCGGGAGTCAGTCGAGAGCCGATACCAACTACCCGGCCCTTCTCGAAGGCATACTGGGTGGCCTTCATCCATGCCGCTTCATCAAACTGACGGGCAGTGGTCTGATCTGATGACTCGGCCTGACTCTCAGGTCGGGCCTGTGACGCTGCGGCCTCATATGACTCCTATAGTTGCAATTTAAAATTAAAATTGTGAATATATTATATGCAGTTAATTTTTAAACTTGAAAACAAATAATACTGACCACGATGTGATGCTGACGATCACCTCTGAGCTCCCCAGTAGCAGGATCACTATACATCCTCCGATATACGTCGTACTCTGTAATATCGGGGTGCTCGACAGCCTATAAGAATAAAAAATAAACTGTTAATATTTACAGTTATATAAAATATTTATAAATAATGTATGTACCAGATGTTGTCTATGAGTACTGAAAGAACGACTCCCAGCTCGATGAGTCACCTCCTGTCTCCCCCGATTCTGCCTCCCCACCGATGATCTCCTCTAAAAGGCACCACTCAACCAGTGCGCACATAATCCATCCCATACATGGGATGAAATGTACTCTGGTCGGTGTGCTCTATATGACTCCTCAAAATCTGACACTCATGCTTTCTTCATCGCAGCTTTTCTTAAATTGTACAAAAACTGACGAAGGCGATCACGCATGGCCACCTCCCATGCCTCGTGGATGGCGTCACGCATGGTATCCTCGATCGGATACCATAAACCCTACAAATAAATCAAAATATCAAGTTATAAATGAAATAATTTTCAAAATAAAAATTATTTATTTATGTACGTACCAACCAATGGCCGAATATGGCCTGCTGCACATCAATGGGAATCTGCTCCCATGTGGTCCACGGCTGAGAGAAATAGTTGCGAAAAATAGCACTGCCCTGTCCGACTGCTATATGCGGAAAACTGAAAAAATAATAAACATTTATTATGTGAATAGATTAATGAAATCTTAGTCAAATACACAGGTTATCACACAGGTTATCACACCTTCGGGTGCGCGGATCAAACCCAAGACGTGGACGTCGCTCGGGTATGGGGTCAGGAATCATCAATCGTGCAAGACCGTTCCCCCTCTGTGTACTCCCTGGAGCGCCTGCAGGCTGAGGGTCATCTGCCAGTAACTCATCCGCATCGAAAGGCAGGTCATCATCCGCCAACTCACGAAATGTGGCCTCGTCCATCTGAAACAGAAAATGTTAATGTTAGCAAATAATTGATAATTACTATTATATATACATATATACATATTATGATTGTATATAAATACCATGGAATGCTATCAGTGTTCATCTTCATCATCATCTTCATATATGTCAATGTCATCTTCATATTCCTCCTCAACATCATCGATATTCATTCGAGTTACAGTTGCTTCATCTCTTACCATTTCAAATTCATATGTGACATCATTAACATCATCGTCATCACCGACTCTTAAATGTGGGGTGTCGTCATCGATACTCATTTCTCTTTGTAAAAAAGATTGATTTTGAGTACTCTCTTGAAAAACTTCAATTCTTTGCACATCAGTGAAAGCACATTCACTTTGACTAAACTGATTGTCTCGAATTTTGATTTTTATTACACTCCACCAATCAGTCAATTCTCTTGATGTTGCACAGTACTTCGCGTAATAAACTTGATATGCCTATTGAGACAATAAGAATGGTTCATTTACTGCGAGAACACTTTTACATTTAATATCGATGATTCCATGAGTCGGATGAACACGCACGCCTCTCTCTGTATCCAACCACCGACATTTGAACATGGTTATGTAATGTTGTCCAAGATAACAGAGTTCAATGATTTCATCAAGTATGCCATAAAAGTCAACTTCATTTTCTCGATGATGAGATCCTCTCAAGCTAACTCCACTGTTCATTGTTTTTTTCGATTCCCCATATGCATGTGTGTGGAATCGAAATCCATTCACCACATATGCATTATAAGTTTTAACAAGTTTGGAAGGTGGGTTACTCAATACACACAGTCGTTTGTCAATTTTATCAGCATGTCGAGACACCTGAAAATTTGTGAAATAATTATCAATATAGTAAACTATACATTGAATGAGTTGCTAAAAGATAAAGAATTTATGTTACCAGTTTTTGAAACCACTGAGAGAAATTTTTCAGTCGACGTTCTTCGAGAGAAGCTGCTGTAATTTGTGGAATTTGTTTCTTGATATGATTATCATACAACCTATAAAAACCAAAGTTATTTACTGTAACATAAATGATAGAATAAGTGATATAAACACTTACAGTACAACTGATGTCATCTCTTCACAGTTGAGCAGAACATACGTATAAGCTCTCTGATGTTCATCATCTGAAAGCCAGCGTTCATAAACTCCACCAAAACCAAGCTCTGACTGGTTGAAAACAGATAATTGATTGTCGATTTCATCAATATTCCTCTCGTTCCGTCCCATTCGGTTGTGTTTTGAAGGATACTCAGATTCAAAATAATGGGAGCAGAAAAAAGATATTTCCTCTTGCAAATAAGCTTCTGCAATAGATCCTTCAACAGATGCTCTGTTATGTACTTTTCTTTTCAATTTTTGCATGCATCTTTCAAATGGGTACATCCATCGAAACTGTACCGAACCTCCACATTTGGCTTTATATGGAAAATGTAACATCAAATGTTCCATTGAGTCGAAGAAAGACGGCGGAAATATTTTTTCCAGTTTACATATAATTACAACAACATCTTTTTCAAGTTTTCCTAGAGCATCATAATCTGTCGTTGCCGCACAAATTTCCCGAAAAAAAAGAGACATGTCAGTTATGGAATCTCAAATCACAGAATTCAACAGACCTCTTAATCCAATGGGTAGAAGTCTCTCCATTATAACATGACAATCATGACTTTTTAATCCAGTAATATGACCATTCTTTACACATCTACCCAAATTGGAAGCACAGCCATCTGGAAGTCTCAAATCTGCAATCCACTGACAAAATAATAAACGGTTTTCTTTAGACAATGTATAAGCTGCTTTTGGTTTCAGTAACCTTTCTGTTCTGACATTCTCAAAGAGTTCCAATTCTGTACGCCTGCAAATTTGGGCAAGATCTAAACGTGCATTTACATTGTCTTTTCTCTTTCCTGGCGTATCCAAAACTGTATGAAACAAATTATCAAAACAGTTCTTCTCAATATGCATGACATCCAACATGTGGCGGACCAACAAATCAGACCAATACGGAAAATCCCAAAATATGCTACGTTTAATCCAATTGTGTTCTTTCCCAAATCCATAAATTTTATGTTGGTTTATTGTGGGACCAAAAGTGATGGGAGGTAATGAAAATACAACTGATTTTAACTCCGCACCTGATAGCATTTTTGGAGGTCCATCCATTTCAACTGTTGCTTTTCTGAAATGAGATCTGTTTCTGCGAAAAGGATGATCAGCTGGAAGAAGTCTGTGATGACAGTCAAAATAACAAGGTTTCTTTCCATGAATGAGCATAAATGCTTTGTTCTCTCCCATACAGTAAGGACATGATTTCTGACCATGTGTACTCCAGCCAGATAACATCCCATAAGCCGGGAAGTCACTTATTGTCCACATCAATGCTTCTCTCAGTATGAAATTCTGTTTCGTTACAACATCATATGTACTAACACCAGTACTCCACAATAAATTTAATTCATCAATCAATGGATTCAAATAAACATCAATATTTTTCTTCGGATGTCCTGGAATTAGTAAAGTCAAAACGATATATGGCTCCTTCATCAAAATCCATGGAGGTAAATTGTACGGAGTTAAAAAAACAGGCCAACATGAATATTGACTACCATAAGATCCAAACAGACAGAAACCATCAGTGGAAAGTCCCAGTCGAACATTTCTAGCTTCTAAAGCAAAGGATGGATGCACTCTATCAAAATGTTTCCATAAATCACCATCGGCTGGATGATTCAAGCTTTTATCGGTTGAAATATTCTCTTTATGCCATGACATCATTGTCGCTGTATTCTTAGACATGAATAAACGCTGAAGTCTGGATGTAAGCGGAAAATATCTCAACTGTTTTACAGGAATCAAACCAGACTTCCCGTGTTGTCCTTCTTTATATCTCAGTTGCCCACATGTGGGACAACTATCCAACGACTCATTTTCCCCAGAATATAAAATGCAGTCATTTGAACATGCATGAATCTTCTGACAAGTAAGTCCCAAATTTCGAACCAGCCTCTTACTTTCATAGTAATTTGCAGGTAAAACATTTCCTTCGGGTAACAGTGTTTTCAGCAAAGAAAATATCTGGTCAAAACAGGTGTTTGACATTCCGTTATCTGATTTGATAGCCATAAATTTTGCAGCTGCTTCTAATTTGCTCATCTTGCAGCCAGGATATAATGCATCCTCAGCAGACTTCAACAACTCATAAAATTCAGACGGTACCAACTCAGGATTTGAAGCTATATCAGCCGGAGTTTCTGTATGTTGAACAGATGAACCTGCAACATCATGTACTAAATCTTGAAACTGGGATGGATCTGGAATCAAGTTGGTATCACCTGCTCTGGAACTACGTTCACCGTGTTGATACCAAAAAACATAATCTGCTTGAAAACCAAAATGCAAGAGATGTTCCCCCACTTTGTCAAATGTGTCAAATGTTCTCAATGCACATTTTCTACAAGGGCATTTTATTTTTCCTTCTGAAACAAATTCTGGATTTGATGCCGCAAATGATAAAAAAATCTCCACACCCTCTATATATACTGGATTTAAACCAGAACCATTTGGATTTCTACGTTGATTTATCCATATGCGGTCATCTAATAATGACTGTTGACGACCTCGTTGTTCCATATTTTTCTATAAAATATAAAAGCATTACTGATTTTGAATAATTTGTTAGAAAAAACACTCAAGCAAGGATTGAATATATTGAGAATATAGCAAAACTTGTTACAAATATTGATAATTTTAATATTATATTTATTTTTTATTTTTTTTTAATAATACTAATATAATTTTTTCATAAATATTAATTATATAATAATAACATTATTACATTATTAGTATATTTTATTATTAATATTAAAATAATATAATTTTCTATATTATATACAATTCTCCTTTCATCTGTGTGTTTAACATTTTGTCTCCACATGTAATATTGACATTCACTTTCACCTCTCCATTGGCGAGTAGGTTGATAATTTTGAAAAAGAATGCCAATATTACATGTGGAGACAGAAAACACACAGAAAAAAAGAGAATTGTATATAATATAGAAAATTATATTATTTTAATATTAATAATAAAATATACAAATAATTTAATAATGTAATTATTCCTAATTATTACTAATTATTGGTAATTATTCATAATTATTACTAATTATTTCTAATTATTAGTAATTATTACTAATTATTGGTAATTATTCATAATTATTGGTAATTATTGGTAATTATTGGTAATTATTGGTAATTATTACTAATTATTGGTAATTATTACTAATTATTGGTAATTATTAGTAATTATTGCTAATTATTAGTAATTATTTCTAATTATTACTAATTATTGCTAATTATTGCTAATTATTGCTAATTATTGCTAATTATTGCTAAATATTGCTAATTATTGGCAATTATTGCTAATTATTGGCAATTATTGGTAATTATTGGCAATTATTGGTAATTATTGGTAATTATTGATAATTATTGTTAATTATTACTAATTATTGTTAATTATTACTAATTATTGGTAATTATTGGTAATTATTGGTAATTATTGGTAATTATTGGTAATTATTGGTAATTATTGGTAATTATTGGTAATTATTGGTAATTATTGGTAATTATTGGTAATTAATAATAATTATTGGTAATTATTAGTAATTATTACTAATTAATCCTAATTAATACTAATTATTCCTAATTAATACTAATTATTCCGAATTATTACTAATTATTTCTAATTATTACTAATTATTCCTAATTATTACTAATTATTTCTAATTATTACTAATTATTCCTAATTATTACTAATTATTGGTAATTATTACTAATTATTGGTAATTATTACTAATTATTCCTAATTATTGCTAATTATTCCTAATTATTGCTAATTATTACTAATTATTGCTAATTATTGCTAATTATTCCTAATTATTGCTAATTATTACTAATTATTCCTAATTATTAGTAATTATTGCTAATTATTACTAATTATTGCTAATTATTACTAATTATTGCTAATTATTACTAATTATTGCTAATTATTACTAATTATTGCTAATTATTACTAATTATTGCTAATTATTACTAATTATTGCTAATTATTACTAATTATTGCTAATTATTACTAATTATTGCTAATTATTACTAATTATTGCTAATTATTACTAATTATTGCTAATTATTGGTAATTAATACTAATTATTAATAATTATTACTAATTATTGCTAATTATTGGTAATTAATACTAATTATTGGTAATTAAAACTAATTATTGGTAATTAATAATAATTATTACTAATTATTGGTAATTATTACTAATTATTCCTAATTAATACTAATTATTCCTAATTAATACTAATTATTCCTAATTATTGGTAATTTTTCCTAATAATTGGTAATTATTGCTAATTATTGGTAATTATTGCTAATTATTGGTAATTATTGCTAATTATTGGTAATTATTGCTAATTATTACTAATTATTGCTAATTATTACTAATTATTGCTAATCATTACTAATTATTGCTAATTATTGCTAATTATTGGTAATTAATACTAATTATTGGTAATTAATACTAATTATTGGTAATTAATACTAATTATTACTAATTATTGGTAATTAATACTAATTATTACTAATTATTGGTAATTATTACTAATTATTCCTAATTATTGGTAATTTTTTCTAATTATTGGTAATTATTGGTAATTATTGGTAATTATTGGTAATTATTGGTAATTATTGGTAATTATTGGTAATTATTGGTAATTATTGGTAATTATTGGTAATTATTGGTAATTATTGGTAATTATTGGTAATTATTGGTAATTATTGGTAATTATTGGTAATTATTGGTAATTATTCCTAATTATTCCTAATTATTCCTAATTAGTCCTAATTATTTCTAATTATTCCTAATTAGTCCTAATTAGTCCTAATTATTACTAATTATTACTAATTATTACTAATTATTACTAATTATTACTAATTATTACTAATTATTCCTAATTATTACTAATTATTACTAATTATTACTAATTATTACTAATTATTACTAATTATTACTAATTATTACTAATTATTATTAATTATTGGTAATTATTGATAATTATTACTAATTATTGGTAATTATTACTACTTATTGGTAATTATTACTAATTATTGGTAATTATTACTACTTATTGGTAATTATTACTAATTATTGGTAATTATTACTAATTATTGATAATTATTACTAATTATTACTAATTATTGGTAATTATTACTAATTATTACTAATTATTCTTAATTATTGATAATTATTGATAATTGTTGATAATTATTAGTAATTAAATGAATAATTATCAATAATTAGAAATAATTACCAATAATTACAAATAATAACATTATTAATATATTTTATTATTAATATTAAAATAATATAATTTTCTAATTTATATACAATTCTCCTTTCATCTGTGCGTTTTCTATCTCCACATACAAATAATACATGTGAAGACAGCAAACACACAGATGAAAAAAGAATTGTATATATATAAAAAATTATATTATTTTAATATTAATAATAAAATAAACTAATAATGTTATAATGTTATTATTCCTAATTATTGGTATTTATTACTAATTATTAATATTTATTCTTAATTATTAAAAATTATTACTAATTATTCCTAATTACCATTAACTATAAACAATACTAATAATTTAAATTTATTAAGTAATAAAACAATGTAAACATAATTAAATTACAACTAATTAATAATAATTGAAACTAATAAAAAATTAAAAATAAATAAAAAATTAAAATGAACATAAATACCTTGAAAATTGATCTACTTTAATCATTCTTCAAAACTTTAATATCAGCTCCAGAGAAAAAAATTAAACTGGAGAAAAACTCAACTCTAGAAATATAATCTTGAGAGAAGGAGAAGATAAGGAATGAGAATGAAATGAAAAAAACGGATGGGGGTATTTATAGGTTAGATTATTTGCGACGGGCCCATTTGCGACGGTGCCCGTCGCAAATACCTTAGACAACATTTATTACGGTCAACCGGTAAATAGTTATTTGCGACGGGTCCCGTCGCAAATAACCACCTGCCGACATACTATTTGCGACGGGGGAATATACCCGTCGCAAATACCTTTTACCGCCGCCGGTTATTTGTGACGGGAATATTCCTCCGTCGCAAATAAGTTTCCCGCGATTTGGCGCGCAAACCGCGCCAGTCCTTTTGCGACGGGGAAAGCTATCCCGTCGCAAAAGGCTACTTATTTGCGACGGGCAAATAACCCCGTCGCAAATAAGTTTTTCACGGGACTATTTGCGACGGGATTAAATCCCGTCGCAAATAACCCGTCGCAAATGCCCTTTTTTCCCGTAGTGAGGGTTGGTATTTATATTGGTGGAGAGGATGGTTTTTTCCATTATTTTAATCATTATTTTATTATTTTGGATCAAGACTATGAATAGTCTTGATTCTTGTGACTAAAAATAGTAATAATTGTATGTGATTTTTAAATAATTTCCATTTACATTACCTATGACTCAAGCATGATGTAGAAATTTATTTATTTAGCATATTTCATAAATTATCGAATTTCACTATTCACCAAAAAATCAAGTATTTCGGAAAAAATCCCAAAAAATTCACCCTAACCATTTTTCAACAAGTAGAATTAAAAAATGAACTCCATTTTATCAAAATAAATTTATAAATAAAAGAAATTTATTTTTTAAATTAAAATAATAATTTATTCAAAAAATAACAATTTTAAATCTATAATTAATTTTATAATGCCTTTAAAAATTAATCAAGGTCTCATGGAATTTTCTTATAGCTATAAAACAATAAAATAAAAATTTATGATTATATTTCATTTAAATTATTAAAATAATCATTAAATCTTAATTAAAAATTAATGACTTACCAACACTTATACTATGATAATATTGTCACTTATAATATGCCTAAATTTTATTTATATATTCATATGTGAGGTTTCTATTCATTTGGCTGATTTACTATTCATAGGGGTCATATTGCTATTCATAAGGATATGTTAATATTCATAAGGTAAGTTATTATTCATAAGGGTAAGTTACTATTCACAAAAAAATTAATTTGAATCTATCAAACTCTAAATATCTTACTAATCACAATCGTGTATGTCGGTTTTTCAAAATTCAAAAACACAGAAGAAGAAAAATTACATTTACTTCTAATCTCGTAGGTGTGGCTAGAAGGTAGGTAAAATAAATGTTCAAAAAAAATCAATAAGTTTTTATATCTAATTTTAATATAAAAAATGATTCCAATTATCTATATTAGATTAATATATGTATAATTGATATATTATGACATTAAGAATCAATTATAATAATTATTTAAACTAAAAACACATTTTTTAATTACAATGCAGTATTTTTTACTATTCATCGAAAAAATGAAACTTCTAAAAAATCACCCCAAATTAATTTTTACATTCAAAATTCAAAAATGATGTTTATTTTACCAAAAATTATATATTTAATTATAAATATGTTTCATTTATGTGAAACCGTTATAAATAAGATTTAATAGTAGTTATTACTATTCATGTTACTAAGTTTAATGGCTAGGTTATGACTATATTGTTTAAATAGTTATAACAAAGTGTTGTTTTGTAGAGACTCAATGATGTTTTCATTACATTCTATATTAAATTTATTTATAAATCCTTGGGGTGTTACAGTGTATATGAGAATCAATAATCATTGAAAATTGTGACATTTTTTATAAAATATTAAATATGAATGTTATAGTTATAGTCACTCTACCTTCCTAAGAAACCCCTTTAATTGGACAACCTTTCACATGTTAGCTCTTGGATTCCAACCATTGGATTTGATATGGTATGGAATAATCTCAACCATTGGATCAAATCACATGTAACCAACATATATGGGAATAACATAATGTGAATGATAACTTTGCGACCTTATAATTTATCACTACTTATTCTCCACTTCTTTTACATTACTAATTTTTGTTCTTCATCATCATCTCAATAATTTGATTCATGTTTTGTCAACTATATGCATCACCTATGATGAATCACACATTTCTAGTTTCTAAATTCCTCACATTTCAATCGATATTCAATCTATTTCAAAATATGTTATTAGTATGGTCATTTTTATTATATTCTACATCGTAACGATGTTCCCTATATTACTATCACTACATAAGATAATTATTACATTAAAAGGTGGGTCTTATTTTCTATGTCATGTGTTATTATATTTATTCCACCCCCACCTCCTCCCTCAATGACATTGAAAAAATATATGAATTATTTTCTTAATATTCTATTGAAGGAAAAATAATGGGTTCCTGAATAGAAGTTTTGACTTAATATTATCAATTAGTCCATTTCATAAAGTGGATGTAATTGGTTATTATCAAAATAAGTGTTTATAATAAACATGGTCTATGTCAATATTTACATCATTCATCAAATGAAAAAATATTTGTCACCACCAGAAGTGGCTAGATGGTAAACATCGCAAACCTATCATATGCCAAAGTATTGAAGTGAACTTCTCTAATCATGACATGAACTATAAAATTTAACATCAATGATTTTATTATACACCATGAAGGTGTTTAACTTGATTATGATGTATAAATATTAATAAAAAATATGATATTTACTTTGTATATTTTTTAATATTTAATTGTTTTATTTATTTTCTATTTTATTTTATTTCTTATAAAATATTCGATAGAAATTAATTTCTCATAAAGTAAAATATAAATATATTTTATTTATCATCATCCCTAGAAGTGGATAAAAATGTTGAATTGAATATTTATGTTATTGTCTTGATAATATTATAAAACTAAAACAAATAATTTTATTATATTCCCTAAAGTGAATGAGAACATTTTTTGAATTTTTTTATTCCATTCCCCATAGTGAATGAAAATATAAATGATTTTATTAAGTTTGGGGTGAATATGATGTTTTTAAAAATTATCAATATACCTTATTTGTTTAAAACAAATAATAATAGAACCACCGGTAGTAGTTCGATTATAATAAATATTTAAATACTATAATGAATTTTTTTAATATTTATAAAATTCTTCATCCCTGAAGGATGATATGAAAATAGAATCTTTTGACATTATGTTGAAGAATTTTTTTATCAAATATTGAGTAAAAATCATTATTTATTATGTGATTTCAATATCATCTCGTAAAATTCATTCAATCATATCCATTTAAGTGGATGTTATTATTATTATATTTCCTAAAAATATGACTAATTTATATTATCTTTAATAGTCCAATTTATTTTATAAAACTAATTCACCACCTAAAGTGGTTAAATAATGATTATCATGATAAATAAAATTATTATTTTTATACTAGATGATCATTGTTGATAAATAATTAATTATCATTTTTGAATCATGATATCCAATGAATGAATGAATTCCACATTTTGAATGTAATTTTAATTAATTTTATTTCATTGTTTGAATAGAATGAAATTATTCATGAAAATTTTGATATAATTTGTGAAACCCATACATGAAAATTTTATCATGAATATTTTAGTGTTAATAAAATTTGATCAAATTATTTATCCTTAATTTTTTTATGTCAATTTTATTATAAAAATAATTCAATGAATTATAAATTATAATATTGATGAGTTGTATGCTTTGAATCTAGAATATTCTTCCACATTGCTTCTCATGCCATATTTATCCCCCTTAAAAACATGGGGGATCCTATACTTAGTATATATATTTTAAAAAAATAGACCAAAAGTTATAAAACATAAAAATAATCTTCTGGGTGATGGGCCTAACCCGTTATGATTATATTATGAATTCATTAATTTATGATCAACCACCAAAAGTTGAAATTATGTTGATAAATAAGAGTACTTCAATTTTTCATCACATACCATGAATGTGATAAAAAATCATAATGGAAGATCCTAATGATCTAATGAATATCAATCTTGAAGACAAAGTTTTGAAATATTATTTTAACAAAATACTTTAAAAGAACTAATATATTTTTATTATTAAATCTCTTGTAGAGTTAATATATGTTCATGTATGTCAGTTAGTGATAGTGAAAATTAATCAAAGGCATCTATCATGGGAATAATGATGCATTTATTTAATGAATTTATGTCTACTAAATTATCACTTCTAAGATAATTATTCACACTCATTATTTTATTATTAATTCCCCCTATATGATGATTTATAATGAGTATCCTCTTATTAAGGTAAATTTTCTATATCCTTGCTATCTATATTAGAAGTGAATTTCCAGTATCTATATGAAGTAAAAATTATGAAATTTAAACATGGGTGTACCCACCTACCATGTGAAACCTTTTAAATATTATATGAAAGATGCATCTATTAAATAGTTACATCGCATTACATTCATGTTAATTAAAATAAATATTGACAATCACATATCATATATAAAATATTCCAACATAACCATTAGAAATATTCACACAACACTTATATGAATAATTCAAGTGCAATGTGTTGAAAATAAATAGTATGATTATATACAGTAGAAGTGTGGTTGAACTGGTTATATAAAATTATATTTCATCGTAAGCAGAAAGAAATACATATATTTTATCTTGAAGAGGAAATTGAATATATCAAAAACACTATATCTTTTTAGATATTTTCCTTGATGTGACACTTATACCAGATAAATTATGAGACCTCATTCAATATTGGTGATGATATATTTAAATTTGTTAATGCATTCAAAAAAATTCAATGAAAATGAATTTTGAGTGATATCAGCATTAAAATAATTGGCCAAAAGAATTATTTAAGCAACAGTTTCTATGTTCAACTTATAATTTTTTGTATTGGTTATGAAACTACTGTGACTATTGAATATATATGATATTATTATAATAAATTTTATTCCTTATAAATTTGGATATATATATATATATATATATATATATATATTTGTATTATATCCAATTGATGTTGTCTTTGTTTATATATATGGTAACATTGATTACAATATCTATATATGAATCCCTGAAGGGTTCAAAATTCCTGAATTGCACTCAAGATATCACAACCCAAACCATTGGGGCTCGCCTAACTGGTGATAATTCAAGTGTTACTACCCCAATTCCACCTTTAATAAGCCAAAGGCTAGAAAGTAGTGACAAGTAGGCATAACACTAACATGGGAGGCCTTATCCTAAGGTACCTATATTCACACACACATATCCTAGCCCATACAATGCTGAAATGTAAAATAAAATTGATACCAAATGAATGCATGCATATAAATCCCAAAATCATAGTATAAAAAATATTTGGGAGAAATAAGATCCAAATACAATCCAATGAAAAACTGTAAAGAATTCCAACCTGATAGCAAGAGGGGACTGAGTCAAATGTGACTCCTAGTAAGAACCATAGTCTATCTAGCCCAAATATAAGCTTTTTCTACTCATGTTCTGTCGATAACCTCATAAAATAGTTGGCCATTTTCATAAGACATGACACATGTAGGCGGAGCCCATGCCGGGGTGAGTAGAATAATACTTAGTAGGACACCTCAAAATCACTAAGAATAAATCATCAGGAGTAGTCATCTCATCCTAGGATATGTCAATCATAATATGATATGAAAAATAAAACATCTATATATAATCATAGTCGACACTTAGTCACAAGATAAGGTCACAACTGCATTATTATCCTAAGATCCTTCCTTAGTGTTTGTAACCACACTCACTCAAGAGAACTCACTTTTAATTCTGATAGCACTGATGGTGTCTATCCAAGATGTTTTGCTCATTTTGTATCACTATGAGGAAGTACACACTATAAGTCTGGGGATATCGATATATATATGGGGATCACACCCTGGTCTATGGGGTAATATCAACTAACCCAATCTATATTAACCCACTGTGTAAGGGATTGACGCTCCTGTACAGTTGGTCACACTGATTCCATGAACCCCACCTAGGGAAAAGGGTGATAGAGGGTCTCATCCTGACCTTTAGGAGGGATTCCTATAACTCTATCTAAAACTAATCCCTTAGATAGGATCACAATCCTTTTTTTAGGATGTAATTTCATACTATACCCTCACAGGGATGGATAAAGGGATTGAACCCTTAAGGAAAATAGCCCACGCTGTGGGGAACAAGTTCGTTAAGTCATCTTTGAATAAGTACATGACATGTACTTTCAGTACACAGTGTGTCCCTTCAGCACTGAGTCTGCTGGTGCATCACAGCAAATGCATGTGTCTATTCTCTTGTGCATGTGGTCTTGTCTGTATACTAAACCACATCCGAGTACACGGATCATCAAGTCTACTATGGACGTGTTGTGTACCTGGTTGTGTTCTTACCCATGTATACTATGAGATACACACTAAGCTATCAGGTAAGGGTCACACAATGTGTGAAACATGTCACATATAATGTGATATTTTGCTTCACATGGAACCCTAGTGTCATAGCCAGGGCCCAAAACATAGTGTGTGATCTTTTTTTACATCCTGTGTAGTACAAAAAAAAATCCAGAATCTATGGACCTTCATGTGGATTCCTACTCAGCCTCTCCCGCACAAATTTACTCTTTGAATCTTACCACAAACCATGGATCTAAGTCAATTAAGCTCAATATCCACTAAAGATTTGATTTCCAATAATCCAAAACGATCGTTAAATCATCACTTTCAAACCATTCCACCGCTACATGCTGAAACCACAACCTAAGGTCCAAAATTTGATCTTGATCTGTTATCATCACCACACATCATGATCTATAATCAATATCAAACCTAGATCTAAAGTATAAATACATTGTGCCAAGAAATGGGTGTGAAATTATTAATTTCCATGTATTTGTTAAACCACCGGCCCAAATGAATGCTAGTAGTGAATGTACAATGAATGGGGGAAGAAATGCACAAAACACAAACACAAGGAACGGACCTTGGACAATGTTTTTTAGCCTCAATTCATTTCTATTAGAATGATGAATGAAGATATACAATTAAACAACAAGATAAATCTCCAAATTCCCAACATAATAATCTCATACCCACAATATGATCAATCTGTGAATAAATACATTGGTTGATTGATTTTCATTCATTTTAGGATAATAAAACAGGGACAAATGCACATGAGAAAAACATCCTACCTCAATATGGATCATTTTTTTATGAAGAATGAATCTACGTTTTTTTCATTGGTGGGACCCTTGATTTTCATTGGCGTGAACAATACATGATCTATCACCTTCATTCTTTAATCATTACTCCAATTCTCTCCCTCAATTATTTGGGTAATGTGGTTAACCCTAAGATTTAAACATAAGAATGCTTAAGTAGAGGAATATTAGGTCACTGCATCACTTCAAATAAAATTTATTTATTTATTTATTTATCATTTACGCCTGTGAAATATTTTTCAAAAACGCCCAATGTTAACAAAGATTATGTTGCACCTAGGGTAAAGACCGCATCATGAAATCAACAGAGGTTTCAGATTTACAATCCAATACTTGTTTAGGTTTTATTCCTATTTTTAGTAAAACTCATCACATGTGATATTAATGTATTTAATATTTTTCAAATATCAATTACAAGATCACCAGGCCTTGGAATCTCATGTCGTCTTAGTGCCTAGTTTCAAAAATATTACTAGATATATTTTAAAGATTTACTTGTAAAAAAATTGATACATTACACATGCTTATAAAAGATTCACCCAACTTGATAAATTTATGTATGGGGTGGACCAAATAATATATATTTCATATAACCATATTAAGATATATTTTTATAATAAATAACATTAAATTGATTTTATCATCACATGGTTTTTATAAATTATTTTTTTCATAGTCTATATCTCTTGGAAAATATCAAAACTCCTAAAGAGTTTTCAAAATCATTGGAATGTTTAATGATAAAATTATAAGTAATATCATTGAATTTTGAATTAATCATCTAGAAGATAAAATATTAAATTTTGGAATGCTTTTAACCTTAATAAATAATTAAATACATCACTTCAAGAAATGATATATTTCATACATGAGGAGATATTAAAGAACTTATTTTTCCTAGAATTATTAAAATATAAATGCATATTATATTCTCCTCTAGATGATATACATTTGAATGTGCATGTGTACCTTGAAAATAATAAGAAATATTATTATGATTTAAGGTAATGTTCTTCCATACTCATTGATATTTAAAGGGTATAAGTGATTACTTATTCTAAAATTTAAAACCAAAATTATTTGGTTATGTTGATATAGATACTTGTATGGTACACATAAAGGATATCTCAAACTGGGTATTTATTTACATATGGTGGAACTTCCATTTCTTAATGTTCTACAAAACAAACCATTTCTATGACTTCCTCTTATCATGTTGGATTGATTTTAATTAATGAAGTAAGTTGAGAGTGTATTTGAATGAGATATATCATTCATCATATTAGAAGTGATTATGGATTAGATATAAATAATTATATCTTCACTATATTATATGAGTAAAATTATGCTTATATACCATAATGAAGGGTTGGGTATAGTAAAGGAGATAAAAGAAAACATATCTCACCAAAATTCTTTTCACTCGTGAACTTCAAAAGAATGGTGAGATCAATATCCATCAAATATGGTCATCTGATAATCTTGAAATTTATTCATATATGCATTATCAATTGAAAAATTTGATAATTTTATTTTTATAATTTGGATTCAAAGACTAAAAGTTTTATTATGACTTTATGAGGGCGTGATTAATGTGGTAGTCTTTTTTCTCTTCATAAGGTTTTCTCACTCTGTTTTCCTAATAAGGTTTTTTATAGTGACCCAAACTCTAGTAACCTGGAGTTGGTGTCTACTTTATTACATTGGCATAATATACAAGGAATAACATCCTGAAGGACTGAATAATTTAGTGGTCATGGTAAACTACAAACATACATTAGTCTTGTATTACAATTGAATATACAATTTACAACATATTTTTTTCAATAGTAACATTATTCCATCTAGAATATCCTTTCATATAAAAAATAGTAAACTTTATAAGGAAAAAAATAAGGGTGAGCTCAAATGCTCAGCAAAGGTTAAGTACAACAAAAGATATTTTGAATCAATAAGCATAATCAACATGTAAGTTAGATAACTGAACACACATGTCATTTAAATAAATTGAATATCATGGTGATATAAAGAATAATAAATATGGTAAGGTAAATATCTAAAAACACATGTCATTTAATCAATAAAATGGGAATGGAATTAATCCTAAAATAATATCATAGAGAAAATATCATGGATAATAATAATAACTAAATTATCAATAAAGGAAATTCATAATTATTGTCCATAATATTTCTCAGGCACATGATACCATTACTATCAAGATCTATCCTCGAGATAGTTTAAAACATATTGTGTAAATACCTATTTTATTTGGCCAATTGATTCATCTCATGAGACTACTGATGCATCGACAGAATTTATATAAATAGTCCCCAACCTATGTCTTGCATGTCCAGAGTATTCCTCATATATTTAATAATATATTTAATTCATTAAAAATATTCCTTATCATCAAATATTTCATTGAGTAAAGGATATGGATTTATCAATATTTCCCCAGTTAATCAAATAACTTTCAAAGTAAAAAACTACATATAAAAATGGTATACAGTTTGGGAAAGAATCATATAAATCATACAATAATATGGAAATTTAAGATAAATGAAATTTCTAATGAAAATTTATTACAATAAATTGATAGTTTGAAAAGAAAGCTAATAATCACAAAAGAAAGTGATATTGTTCAATAACTTTTACCACTTGGTAATTTTCAAGTCAAGTCCCTTTGGATGAAATAATTTAAAGTGGAACTTAAAATACCATAAATAATTAATGAATCAAGATATAACATATCAAATGGTTAGTATATACACCACATAAAAGTGAATTTGTGAAAAATAACAAATAAGTCACAATGGGATGTAAATTGAGATGAAATCTTTTACCTCAAGATTCCTTTTAGTTGAACATGATTTAACCTCTTCTATAGTTGTTTAAAACATGTTATTAACATATTCCAAAAAAATATTAATATTTATAATATCATATATGATCCTTTTATAACATCTTATCGCTTATTCGTTAATAATATTTCATTATTCTCGTTGTTTTAGGTGTTAATTGCCTTATTTTCTTATGAGTGTTTTGTCATTAATGATCCAGTTCCTGAACATATTATAGAGTTTGATAATATATATAATAATAATCATTACATATTATCATTTTTATACATAAATTATACTTTTAACAATGATCTTGAAAGTTTTTTTTTGAGAAATGAACTGTGTTATAATCATGGAGACGGTAGGTCGTACGTATACATAAGTAACGCTTCTATTTTCCAATGATCATTATGAAAAGAAGTTAAGTAATATATAATATTTATATAATTATTATAATATCATATATATCATATTATATACTTATATATATCATCATTGTGGTTTGGTGATAAAAAGAGTCATGTCACTTTGGAATGGTAGTAGTCCAAACATACACGAACGATGTAATCATCTTTAAGTGAGTGGAAAGGTAAGAGAGAAAAGGATATATATTATCTTTATAGAATTATTACTATGTCATTAATATCATAATTATTTCATTTATATCACATATAATCATTAAATTTATCCTTATCACCTTTCATGTGAAGCATTAGTGAAAGACGAATCACATCGCTTCGCAAGACGGTAGTCTGCCATACATGCGAGCAGTGTTATTGTATCTCCTACAGAATGGAAATTAAAAAAATATATATATTATATAATGGATAAATATGTATAAATATATTATAAATATAATATTTATACTTTATATCCATAATTATACCCAACTGTGAAAGGTGGAAATGGAAGAATGAATGAGATCGGTTCATGTGGCAGTAATCTGCCGCAAACATGAACGATGATTTCATAACAAATTTTATAGAATTGAAGATGGTTTTAGGTAATTACCTTATTATAAAAACATCTCAATATATGGAAACTTTTTTGGTTATTATATCATAATGTTTTAATAAAAATTGAAGGAGGTGGAGAAATAAGTAAAATAAAGAAGTTTGTTGAAGAACATCACCTCTTCTTCGGGTATCCTCCTTAGGTTTTCACTAAAGCCTTAAAATGTTGAATTTATTACAAAATTAAGTCTTATAGGATTATTTAAGGGAATTTTTAAAGTTATTTGGATAGTTATTGGCTAACCAAATAGGTTTTAAGGTGTTAAGAAGAGAGGATAGGGGTGTCCTTTTATAAGTGGGGGAGAGAACACACTTGGTATTTTTTAAAAGAATTTAGTACTCCCATGTTTTTTATATGGAAAAAGGTTTAAAAATAGTCCATTATAGAAAATTAGTGGTGTAATGGTCTAAATATGGCTATAAAATATTTTTTAGACAATTTTATTGGTCATTGTTACCCTTCTCTTTTTAGTTTAACCCCCTGGTAAACCCTTTTTTACCTTAACTGTGATAATTAATTTTTACTACATTCATAGTTAATTTTTGTAAAAACTATTTTAACCTTATTATACATTATAAATTATTATTATTCCAAATATTTAATCCATTTTTTAAAATTGAATTCATATAAGTGGTAATATTTAATTTAAAATTAATCTTAAAGATGTGATGAGAAAGTGTGTTTTTTAAAAGAAAATGTTCAAAAGTTTACGAAGTTTTTATATCTAAATTCAATATAAAAATTATTCCAATGAACTAAATCATATTAATTTATATAAAATTAAACTAGTGTTACTTTAAACCCGATTTAAAATCTAATTTAAAATTATAAAAAATTTAAACGAAAAGGCACTTTTCAAATAAATTCAGTATTTTTCATTATTCAATAAAAAATGAAACTTCTTAGAAAAATACCAAAAAAATAACCCTAAGATAATTTTTGTGTTTCTATTTCAAAAATTAAGTTTATTTTGTAGAATAAATTTTCTAAAATTGTTAAAATTACTTTTAAATTATGTGTGAAAAGTGTGATTAACCCATCTTTTAAAAAAATATTGTTTTTCAGAAAATATTTCTTTTTCTTTTAAATGATTATTATTTTATTTATAATAAATAGATACCTAATAAAAGTGTATAAAATATATATTTTTATAAGTTATTTAATCCTATTATTACCTACCATTCCAATGGTTAGGTGATAATTATCATATTAAATAATAATATTAATAGTATATTATTGTTCTGTAAAACTCATCCATGCATGTAATTAAATATTTCGAAGAAACTTATTATTTCATGTAACTCAAGCCAAAATTGGTGTTTATTATAATGAAATATATTGAAGATATTTTATTTATTTAAAAATAAATATATCTTAAAGTCTCGGGGTATTATATTCCCTTCTATTCTTGGTGTTGTGTTCCATGCACACTGTCAAATACAATATCCTTATTTTAGAATTTTAGGGTGTTACATTCTCCTCACATTAAATAAATTGTGTCCTATAAATTTAAACTTTATCTCATTAATCAAGGGTTTGATATTTAAAAATACCTTTTTTGAAAAACCCATATCCTAAAAGGGTTAATAAAACATCCTCTTAATAAGAGAGAAAGGTAAGTACCAAGGTCATATGGAATGACATATAACTAGGTTTCTATGTATGAGAACATTGGTGGGAAGTGAAGTGTGGACATTGAATAAAATCATAAATAATATTAGATATTAATAGTGGTTATTGATCATAATAATTTGAATAATCAATGGAAATTTAAGAGCCTCAAAACCATAATTCTATGATAATTTAAAAGACCATCTAATTCATTGGATATAAATATAATAGGATAACATTTTTGTTTCAATATCCTTTTCCTAAAGTTGATTAATTATTTTATTATCTAATAATATAAGGAAATATACTTTCTTGATACATTTCTATTTATTAATAAAAAATCATCTTTTGGTTGTTCTTTAATCAATTTTCAATTTATCACTTACTATATGAAATATATATATCCAAAAAAGAATTTTTTATACTCAAGGTGCTAAATTTCATTTTTAATGAATCATTAGATACATAAAATAGTGAAAATTATTTATGAATATCTCTAAATATTTTTCAAAATAAATATGGTGAGTACAAGTTATCCAATATGAATAAATACTCATATAGTGATGTAACGTATTAATCTTTAAAACCTCATCCAACGTTCAACTTAAACCATTTCATAAATAGTTAACATTATTACCCTTACAAAAGATCAAGATCAAAGACTTTATAAATAAGGTCACTAAATTTGAAAAATTAACTTACCATTAATTCCCTAAATAATATTATGTATCTCTTAATCATCACATACCAAACATTTGAATACCTTTATCATGTATTTTCTTGAAGCATGGTAATCACCTGAATTACCATAAAAACTTATAGAAAACATGTATTATTCCAAATTACTTAACTAAAACATATATTATTGGATATATATTTGTTAATCCAAATATTTTTTAAAATCCATTAATGATAGTATAAACTAATTTTTAAAAAAATCACTAATCAGTTTCAAGGTATTCAGAACTATCCAATTTAATTTATCCATATCAATCATCTCTTTATCTGAACATCATTATCTCAACATCAGGAACATATTAAGGGTTATCCTTCCCTCAATCATGTGTTTTCTAAGTTTAACTTTCTACTGGATCACTTTTCTTTGTACCATTCAACATACGATTTCAAATCCTCAGAGAAATGGTACTACAGTATAATCCTTATACATTTTATAATTATTATAACTAGGATATCATTGATAAAATACTAAAATTACATAATTCTTGAATCTAAACACAATAGCAATAATCATTCCTCATTTACTAGGCGGCATTTCTAAATGATGGAATACACTAGATTAGATGATATCACTACGAAACATAATGTATAATCCCAAAAATAGTGAAATAATTTATGTATAGTTAATCTCATAATCATAAACATGGATTCTTAAGGAATATGTTTATTTCAAATCCTTTGAAATGTTTTGTAAGGAAAATTTGAATTATCCTAATCATATCCACTAGGAGTTCCAAATAAAGTGAACAGTAAGGCCCATTTTCATTCACTAAGTGACAATTGGGTCAATAAAAATTCTCCCTTTTCAAAGTTATTACCCCTAGGTATATATATTCCATAACCACATCCACTTTTAGTATCCATATTGGGATGTATTTTCATGAAAAAACACATAATCTACACCTTACCAAAACATTATGATGTTCTTCAATACTTATCCTCAAATTTTATCATAGAGTTATGTTCCCTAATATATGATTTTCCTAAATCTAGTTCCCAATATTTCTACTAAACCTTCTTTGATACCAACTATAACAACCCTGACTCCAATAACCTAGAGTCGGTGTTTGCTTTATTACATTATCATAAGATACAAGTAATCGCATCCTGAAGGACTGAATAGTTTAATAGTCTTGGTAACCTAGATACATACATGAGCCTTGTATTAAATTTGAACATAAAATTTACATTTTTTTTAGAGTAACATTATTCTATCTATAATATCCTTGCATATCAAATAAAGTACACTTTATGGATTCCTAATAAAGGAAAGAAAATAATGGTGAGTTCAAATTCTTGTAAGGGTAAGTGAAGTGGAATCTATTATGAATCAATAATCATAATAAACATGGAAAGGTATATAAATTAACACACGTGTAATTTCAATAACTTTACTATCATGGTAAGATAAGGAATAATCAATATATAAAGGTAAATAACTAAAAACACATACCATTTAATCAATAAACTAAGAATGAAACATATCCATCGATAATATCATAAAGAAAATATCAGAGATAATAATAATAACTAGATTATAAATTAAGTAAATGCTTAATTATTTTTTTTCATGTTTCCTAGGAACATTATACCTTTAACATAAAGATATATCCCCAAGATAATTTAAAATATAATGGGTAAAAACCCATCTGATTTGGCCAAATGATTCATCTCATGAGACTACTGATGCATCAAGGGGATTTATCTAAATGGTCCCCAAACCATTTCTTTCATATCCAAATTATTCCTTATATATATAATAATCAATTTAATTCATTAAAAATATTCCTTATAATCAAATATCTATATTGAGTAAAGGATGTGTATTTATCAATATTTTCCCACTTAATCAAATAACTTTCAAGGTAAAAACTCATTTGTAAAAATGGTATACAGTTTAGGAAAGAATCATATACATCATATAATAATATTTAAATTTACTATAAATTTAATTTCCAATGAAAAATTATTACAAGAAAATGATTTTTTCAAGAGAAATTTGATAATCACAAAAGAAAGTGAGATTGTTCAATAACTTTTACTACGTGGTAATTTTTAAGCCAAACCCTTTAGATGAAATAATTCAAATTGAAAATTTTAATACCATTAATAATTAATGAATCATGATATTTCATATTTAATGGGTATTATATACACCACATAAAATTGAATTGGTGAAAAATAAAAAATAAGACTCAATGGGATGTAAATTGAGACGAAATCCCTTACCGCATGCTTCCTTTTGGTTGAACATGATTTAAACTCCTTTATACTGATTTTAAAAAAGTTATTAACTTATTACAGAACCATATTAATATTTATAATATCTTTTATTATCCTTTTATAACATCTTATCACTCTTTCGTTAATAATATTTCATTATTCTCATCATTTCAGGTGTTAATTGACTTGTTTTCTTATGCGTATTTTGTCATTAAAGATACAATTATTTCACATATTTTAGAGTTTCATCATATCCATAATAATAATAATGACATAATATAATATTTATACATCAATTATACTTTTAATACCAATCATAAAATATGGTTTTGAGAAATGAAGTGTGTTATGATCAAGGAGATGGTAGGTCGTACGTACACATGAGTAACATTTCCATTTTCCAATGGTCATTATAAAAAGAAGGTAAGTAACATATAATCTTTATATAATGATAATAATATCACATATACTATATTATATACTTATATATATCATCCTTATGGTTTGGTGATGAAAATAAAGTCGCATCATTTCGTGAAGGTCGTGGTCCACACGTACACAAACAATGTTGTCATCTTTATGTGAGTGGAAAGGTAAGAAATAAAATGATATATATTATTGTTACATAATGATAAATATTTCATTAATATCATAATTATTTCATTTATATCACTTATAATCATTAAATTTATCCTTATCTTCTTCCGTGTGAAGAATTATTGAAAGATGAATCACATCACTTCCTGAGGTGGTAGTCTGTCGTACACAGGAGTGATGTTATTATATCTCCTAAGGAATGGAAAGTAATATATATATATATATATATGATATGATTACTATATAGGTATAAATATATTATAAATATCATATATACACTTTATATCCATCATCATACCCAACTATGAAAGGTGGTAATGGAAGAACGAATGACATCGGTTCGTGAGGCAGTAGCCCTCCGTAGACACGATCAATAATTCCGTAACCCATTTGATGGAAGTGGAGATAGTTTTAGTTCATTAATATATTAAAATAAAATCCAATTATATTTAATATACTGAGTTCATTATATCATCATGATTTAATAAAAATTTAAGGAGGTGTACAAATAAGTAAAATGAAGACATTCATTGAAGAACATTATCTCTTCTTCAAGTGTCCTCCTTAGGTTTATACTAAAGCCTTCAAAGGTTGGATTTATACCCAAACTAATCCTTCTAGGATGATGTAAGTAAAGTTGAGAATTTATTTGGGTATGTATTATCCAATCCAAATAGGTGTGAAGGTGTAAAGAGGAGAGGATAGTGGGTGGCCTTTTATAAGTGGGGGAGCGGACACACTTAGTATTTTTGAAAAGAATTGAGTGCTCCCACATTTTTCATATGGAAAAAGGGTCCAAAATGATACATTATCAAACTATATAGGTTTAATGGTAAAAATATGGCTATAAAATAGTTTTAAGATGAGTTTATAGTTTATTTTTAACCTTATCTTTTTAGTTTAACCCCCTAGTAATCTCATTTTTACCTTAACCGCAATAATTAATTTTTATTGCATTCACGATTCATTTTGGTAAAAAATTAAGTTGAACTTATTAAAAATTATAAATTATGATTATTCCAAATATATAATCTATTTTTTCAAATTGAATTCTTAGAATTAGAAAGTTTTAATTTAAAATTAAT
Source organism: Viscum album (assembly GCA_963277665.1). Classification (NCBI taxonomy): domain Eukaryota; kingdom Viridiplantae; phylum Streptophyta; class Magnoliopsida; order Santalales; family Viscaceae; genus Viscum; species Viscum album. The sequence continues at coordinate 1,823,629,166 of OY728150.1, read as the reverse complement.
CTCATAGACGTAATGAGAAAGTAGGTTTGTAAAGAGAAAATGGTCAAAAGTTTACAAAGTTTTTATATCTAAATTCAATATAAAATGATTATAATGACCTAAATTGGATTAATTGATATAAAATTTAACTAATTTTAAATTTAATTTAATATTATTAATAATTTAAACAAAAAGGAAATTTTCAATTAAAATTCAGCATTTTTCACTATTTATCAAAAAATAAAACTTCCCAAAAAAATCACAAAAATTCACCCTAAGATAATTTTTGTGTTATTATTTAAAAAATTAAGTTTATTTTTTCAAATAAATTTTCCAAAAGTGTTAGAAATTAATTTTAAATTATGTGTGAAAAGTGTGATTAAACCGTCTTTTAGAGAAATATAGTTTTTTAAAAAATATTTCCCTTTCTTTTAAATGATTCTTATTTTATTTATAATTAATAGATAGATAATAAATGTGTGTAAACGATATATTTTTATAATTTATTTAATCCTATTATTACCCTTTATTCCAACGTTTAGGTGATAATTTTCATATTAAATAATAATAATAATAGTTTATTGTCGTTTGGTAAAACTAGGTATTACGTGTAATGAAAGCTTTCACTCGTTGTTGCATGTAACGCAAACTAAAATAAGTTTTTTGTGTAATAAAATCTATTAAATATATTGAATTTATTTAAAAATAAATATATCATGAAGTCTTGGGGTGTTATAGTCCCTTCTACGCTTGGTCTTGTGTGTCATGCATGTTATCAAATACAATGTCCTTATTTTAGAATTTTAGGGTGTTGAATTCTCCCCACCTTAAATAAATTGCATTTTCTCAATTTAAAATTAATATCAGTAATATAGGGATTGATATTTGAAAATTCCTTTTTTGAAAAACACTCATCGTAAAATGGTTAATAAAATATCATCTTAATAATAGAGAAAGGGAAGTAACAAGGTCATATGTAAGGACACATAACTAGGTTTCTATATAGGAGAATATTGGTGGAAAGTGAAGATGTGGACATGGTAGAAAAGTATAAATAATTATATATAGTGATATTGGTCATTGATCACATGAATATTAATGGTCAGTGGAAAGTTAAAGGAGTCAAAACCATAAATCTATGATGATTTAAAATACCATCTGATTCATCAAATATAAATGTAATAGGATAAATTTTTTTTTTAATATCCTTTTCCTAAAGTTGATGAATTCTTTTATTATATAAGAATATAAGGAAATATAATTTATATTTTTTTATTTCATAAGAAAAAAATTTATCCTTTGGTTATAATTTTGTCAATTTCCAATTCATCGCTTACTATAAGAAATGAATATACAAAAATGAATTTTTTATGCCTAAAGTACTAAAATTAAATGTTAACATATCATAAGGTCTATAAAAGAGTGAAAAGTATTTATAACTATCTCTAAATATTTTCCAAAACAAATATGATTAGAACAAGTTAATCAATATGCATAAATACTCATATGGTGATGTAATACATTAATCTCTAAAACCGCATTCAACATTTAACTTAAACCATTTCATAAATGGTTAACCTTATAACCCTTACAAAAGATCAAGATCAAGAGCTTTATAAATAAGGTCACTATATTTTCAAAATGAACATGTCATTAATCTCTTGAACAATATGAAGTATCTCTTAATCTTCACAAACCAAACATGTGAATACCTTCATCATGTATTCCCTTAAATCATGGTAATAACCTGAATTAGAATAAAAGATTATTGAAAACATGCATTCTTATTTATTCATTAAGTAAAACACATATTGTTAGATATATTCCATAAATATAAATATTTTGTAAACTCTATTAATGATAGTATAAACCACTTTGTCAACAAATCATTAATTAGTTCCAAGGTATTCAGAACTATAAAATTTACTTTATCCATATAAGTCATCTCTTTATCTTAACACCATTATATCAACATCAAGAACATATTAAGGGTTATCTTTCCCCCAATGAGGTGTTTTCCAAGAATTTCAACTTGTCACTCAATCACTTTTCTCGCTACCATTCAACATACGATTTTAAATCCTCATATAAATAGTACTACAGTATGATCCTTATACATTTCATAATTCTTAGAACTAGGATATCATTGATAAAATAATCAAATGATATAATTATTGTATCCAAACACAAGAACATTAATCATTCCTCTTCATCTGTGGAAGTGGCATAATCTTGACCATGATCCATTAGCTTCTTTTGAGGTATATTCCATTGATACTTTGGACATTGATTTTCATAGTTTCCCATATCCTTACAGTCAAAGCATTATACATTAATAACTTTTTTATTTACCTTTCAATCACAAACATATTTTCCTTTATATCCAAACTTGTATCAAACTTTCATTCCCTTCAAGAAAGTACTAGGGTGTTTCTTTACACAATTATTACATGTGGGAAAACACTTCTTTCCCTTATTTTCTTTATCTATCCTCTTTCCTTTTATCCTATTCTTATATTACTTACATTTAAATCCATAATACATAGAGAATTATTTATCTGTCTTGTTAGAATATGATACTATGTCCTTATATGATGAGAATATTTGGGAGACTAGTTTCCTTAAAAATATTTTCTTAAAACCATCAAAAAAATGATCATTCTTACCCTTTGGATTGTGTGCTTTGATTAGGTTCTCATTCCTTATACTAGGAATCAATTCTAAATGATGGAACTCACTATATTAGATGATATCATTATAAAACATAAATTATAATCCCAAAACTAGTGAAATAATTTGTGCATATTTAATCTCATAATCATAAACATGGATTCTTTTGGAATATCTCTATTTTAATTCCTTCATAATGGTTTGTAAGAAAATTGTGAATTATCCAAATCATATCCCCCTAGGAGTGTCAAACCAAGTGCATAGTAAGGACCATTTTCATGCACCAAGTGATGATCAAGTCAATCCTAATGCACCCTTTTTGGAGTTATTACCCCTAGGTAAGGGTGTAATTTCGACCCGGCCCGGCCCGAACAGGGTCGGGCTGGGCCGGGCCTACCCTGCAAAATATCGGGTTGCTGACCACTATTCAGCTCAATCCAAACCGAACAAACCCATGAGGCGGCCCGAGGTCGACCTCGGGCCGGCCCAAACCATCAGGTCGGGCCAGACTTTTTCAGTCCGGGCTGAGATTTTTCGAGTCGGGCCATGGTTGGATTTAATTATTTTCAAAATAATTGCTTGTTTTAAAACTTTTTTTAAACATTTTTATTTAAATATTTTTTTAATATTTATTTAAAACGTCTTTTTTGCATTTATTTTTAAACACGTGTTTTTTGTAAAAACATTTATTTTATTTTTTATTAACATTTTCTAGTGGGTGGATATGTTATTTTTTGTCTAAATAGATTTATATATTGTGAATATAAATATATTATGTATAAATTGTAAAAAAAATAATGACAGGTTGGGGGGTGCATAGCAGTGGGTGAGTTTAAATCATTTTTATTTAAACTTTTTTTAACATTTCTTTAAAACATTTTTTTACATTTATTTTTTTTAACTTATTTATAATTTTTTAAAGCATTTGTTAATTTTTTTATTTAAACGTTTTTATTTAGACTATTTTTTAACATCAGTTTCAAACAGTTTTTTAAATTTATTTTTAAATGATTAATTTAAAACATTTTTTAATTTTTTTTAAACGTATATTTTTACCGGTATTTTTTTAAAACATTTAATTTTTTTTTCAAATTTTAATGTAAACATTTTTTTAAGTGTTTTTTTTTTAAATTAATTTAAATGTTTGTTTTAAAAAAATAAAAAAAAATTAAATTTTTTTTATTTAAACCATTTTTTAACACTTGTTTAAAATGTTTTTTACATTTATTTTTAGATGTTTTTTAGTAACACTCGAGATTTTTATGAGAAATATTTTGTTTTTATATTATATACATCATCTATCTTGGCTTTCTTTACACGCAATTGTGACCTTCCTCGATAGCTTGCGTTGTATGCAATACTGAGTTTCACTAAACAATGATATTCTATTAAAATATTATTAAAATTATCCGTTATGAATAGTAATACCCACTTTTTGAAATTTTATAAATTTTATCTTTCAAAATGGACTTCATTTTTGGATTCAGAATATCGAAATTATCCTAGGGTGAATTTTTGGTATTTTTCTGAAAACTTTCAATTTTTGATGAATAGTGAAAACACTGGGTTGCTATTTAAAAATCGGCTTTTTATTTAAATAATTATTTGTTTTATTTAAATTTTTTTGGATAAATTTGATACATAATACATATATAAGTTCAAATTATTTCATTGGTGTCATTTTATAATAATTTTAGATATATAAAAAATTTATTGAACTTTTCACCGTCTTTTACCCACCTCCTAGGAGAGTTTGAAATTTTACATAAAACATAATTTTACCACTTCTGTGAGTGGAATTTAGAAAATTCAAGATACACGGTTAATATCAAGGACTAAAATTTGGTTCAATGAGATGAAAATAATTTTGGTGAATAGTAACTTTTTACTTTTATTTACCACGGTTAAAATTAAATAGGGTAATTAAAGGTAAAAATGGTATTATTATTACCCTAACACGTGTCATAATTCTATTGGATAAGTTTAATCTGACCAAAAATAACCTTAGAAATAAAATATAACCATTTAGGTCCACTTGGATTATATTAGGACATTTATTATTATTTTATTTAAAGAATAGTTAAAATAGTTAAAATCAAAGTTTAATAACTAAAACATTTTTAATATAGGTTTATACATAAGATAATTTCAAATATAAATATTCATTAGAAATATAAAAATATTTCCTACATAATGGTATTTTATTTGTAATTTTTAGACATTAAATAATTTAATTTATTTTTGACACAATAATGATGCAGTAATTACCTTATTAATGAAATATTAACATAATTGATGTTATAAATACCCAAATAAATGTAATTTGAGACTTTTTATGAATTAAACTAATTTTATAGGTAAATATAACATTTTAGTATTTATTTAATTAACTTTTTTGAACTAATAATGCTGTTATAAGTTTCACAAAAATCAATTACCAAATAGTGTCAAAATTGAAAAAAAATAGTTTTTAAAAAAAATATTATATTATTAATTGTTATTTTATTCCTAAAAATCTAAGGCTCGGCCAAATGACTTAGATAAGGTTATATATATTAATAATTAACAACTTGGGGTTCGTTTGGCTTGTTATAGTAAGTTTATTAACCTTATAGTGTAAGAAAACAAGAAGACATAGTAAAAGTGAAATTATTTAACTTAAAGTTAAATCTAAATGATAAGGTTAAAATAGAAACCTAAACTTGTCTAAATTCTATTGGATGAGATTATTTAGACCCATCCCCACATTATCTTCGAAATAAATCAATTTGGAGCTATTAAAAACTGAATATGACTTTATAATAAAATAATATTTTTAGTTTTTCCAAAGGTGCCTCTCTCCTCCCTTATAAAAGGGAACCTCCTCCCTCTCCTACTCACACCACTTTGAGGCTTCAATCTCGGACAAACCCTAAAAATATCTCTTCTAAACTTCCCTAGAAACATCCTATAGGTCCTGGTCTTCTTCAAAGACCATCTCTAGTTCCCTAAGAGGAGGTTAAGAAGAGGCGCTTCAAAGAAGAGGTAATGTCTGTTTCCGATTCTTTCAACTTTATTTCTTCTTCTACTTCTTCTTCTTTAGTTGTTTCATTTTGAAGTAATAACATAAGTATCACTCATATACTTATATGTTATTATAAATATGAAACAACTCTATTTCACCTTCTATCCATCCTACGGAAAATGAAATCACCCCACGTGCGTACGTACGGAATACCGTCTCCACGCCGTGGTGTAATCTGTTTTCCACCACCACCTTACTTGGATGGGTATAATGGTATAAAGAATAACTATATATGATTATTTTAAATTGATATTGATTCTGAAATATTATACATAAACTTAAATATAATTCCACGATCATGGGTACGATATCATCGCTCGTGCGTACGTACGGCCTACCGTCTCCACGATGTGATGCAACTCGTTCTACATGATATTAAATGCATAATGATTATATAAATTAATTGAATGAATAAATATTATATATATTACACTAATAACATTATGTAAATGAGGTATCTATAACCTAAAAATAAGAATAAGAATTTATTCGACAAAACACCCATAAGAACAAAAAGCAATAAACACCCAAATAACAAGTAGCAATGAAATATTACTAATACAAAGCTAAGAATATGACCATATATGATATAATAACAATGATTAAGATTCTGGAATAAGTCAATAACATTATTTAAAATCATTATACAGGAGGTTCGGACACATACGAAGCAAATCATACCTAAGGTAAGGGAAAATCTCGCAATCTCAATTTTTATCCGAGATTGTTTATACTTCTGTAATTACTGGGGCATATTTATCAGCCAAATCCATGTTTCATCAATATGTAATATTATTTCTATCCTCCTACAATTTTTTAAATCCAATATTAATCAATAGTGAGTTTTTAGTAAAAGATATGAAAGGAATCTTTTGTCGTTTTTAGTACGAGGTACTTTTTTGACTTTTCCGACCAAAGTACGAGAAGAATGTTTTTCTTTAACTTATACGGCATGAATGGATTTTTAGAACATTATTTCCATGAATCTTCCTTTACAAGTTTTCAAGTTTATTTTTAATCAACTTCTTTTAGTTTAAAATTATATGACATGTTAAGAAAGGAAAAAAAAATTGAAGTAGAAAGGATATTTTCCTCAAGAATGGAGTTCAAGTGTTTTATCAAAATTATTTCCCATATAAGATAATATAGGGTTATAGTTCTATCCCTATTTTTACATTGATTTGATTATGTTATGATGGAATTAATTTTATGATGTCCTTTTATCTTATATGGATTATGTTTTGATGGCATGATGTTTAAGAATCCCATTTTTATTACATTGGTTATGATATGATGTATGATTTATGATTTTGTGGCACACATAAGAATGTTTTAATTATGAGATGGGTGGGACCTATATCTCCCTCCAATGCATTGGGTAAAGATTTATATCTCATGAGATGACATGGTTGAAACGGCAGGTTAATCCGGTTCAGTGATACAGGACTGAAACGAGGAGTGAACTCGGTTCAGAAATGGACTTTGTCTGCTAAGATAGTCTTGGCAATGAGTCTTGACTAATAAGAAATGATTCTCTATGATTATGTGTGTATGCCACAAAGTTTCATGTTTTAAGTTATGATTATTTGGATTACATTTCACTGTTATGATTGATCCCATGTCATGATATTATGATCTCTTTTATAGGATAATATTTTCAAAATGTTATGTTCTTAAGAATATGATATGATTGATATTTCTTTTGTATACCCTTACTGAGCATTTGAGCTCACCCTTTTGTATGTTTTATTTTCCCCAGGTCTGGAAGAAGGGTATTAAGTATAATATTCCAAAAGGTACTCTAGATATGATTAAATAAATGGGAGACAACGTAGATGATTTATGAACCAGTTGTTTATGTTTCCCAATTTCTAAAGACACTATACCTATACGGTCCTTTCATGGTTTTGTTATATGTTGTAATAAGTGCGCTTAAATTCTAAAGTAATAGCAATGTATGTAAAGTATGGTTCGTTATAGTTGGTATCAGAGGAAAGGTATAGTCAACCTTTGGAAACTAGGATGTGAATGCCTTAGTAAGAACCCTAAGGATAAGTCTAAGCATAGAACACAATCTTAGTGTTTTAGAAATGGCCTTGAATAACCTATGATAATACCTTAAGTGTGAAATTTATTCTTGATTATGTGGTTTTCCTATTATAATTAGTGTTTCTCACACTATTCTTCTTGGTTTTAGTCAATGACTGGATCCCGAAGGAACCGTGTTAATGCGGAATGCGATGGAAAATGCAATGATTGTCCCCCTAAGCAACCAAACGTTATGGGAGCTAGAATGAAAAATCTTGTAGCCATGATCACACAACTTTCTGAAGCTATGAATCATGGAGGACTTCCAAATGAGAAAATGAAGGAGAAACATTCTGTTGAATCCTTCATGAGGCAGCGTCCACCCTCATTTAGTGGATCTAATGATCCATTAGTTGTTGAACAATGGATCAGTACTACTGAAAAGATATTTTCAGTTCTTCAATGTTCTAAACATGAAAAAGTCATCTTAGCAGTGTATCGTTTAGAAGGTGATGCTGATCAATGGTGGAATCTTATCAAGAATACAAGGCAAAGAGATGAAATTGAGTCCATGGAATGGGACGAGTTCAAGAACTTATTTTTCAATAAGTACTTCCCTCATATTATTCAAACAAAGATGGAGAAGGAGTTTCTTGGACTGAAGAAAAAGGATGATGAATCTGTTGGTACCTACGAAGAAAATTTTACAATACTTGCAAGGTACGCTTCTGGGATTATTATCCAACCTGAGAGTAAGATCGATCAATTATTTAGTGGCTTAAAACCAATCCTTTGAAGGGAATTAGCCATAAGGGACTTCAATAGCTACGAGAAAATCATTCGATGTGCTCTCAAGGTTGAGATGGAGATTGGAGTAACCCAACAGTCATATGCATTTGATAAGAAGAGTAAAATGGAATTCAAAGGGAAATCTAAAGACCACACTGAAAAGAAGATGATTTTTCCCTTATGCTCAAAGTGTGGAAATAAACATCGAGGGAGTTGTCTTAAAGGGACGAGTAAATGTTTCAAATGTGGAAAGGAAGGTCATCGGGCATTTTAATGCCACAATGATGGGAAGAAGATGTCTAATGATGTGAACAAAGAAAAGGCTACACATAGTGCACCTCCTACACTTCAATGTTACAAGTGAAAGGAAATGGGGAATTATGCCAATCAATTCCCTAATCCAAGGGTTGTTGATGATGATCGATGTCAACAAACTCTTAAGGCTAAAGACAAAGGAAAGTCACATGTAATTTTTATCGGTGATGTGGAGTATGATAACGAAGTGATAAAAGGTACACTTACCATCCACTCTAAAGTAGAAAATGTTTTATTTGATTATAGATCCACCCACTCTTTTATTTCTGAAGAATTTTATAAGTGTATCGTCGTACTACCTCAACAATTAGATGTTGAGTTAGTTGTGACAACCCCTAATGGTACAATAGTCGCATCAAAAGTTTATAATTCTTCTCCAATTGAAGTTTGTGGGAAAGTGCTTCCTGAAAATCTTGTGATCCTTCCTATAGTGGAATTTGATGTGATTCTTAACATGGATTGGCTTTCTTTATATGGAGCTCATATTAATTTCTGAATAAGGGAAGTCACATTTCATATTCTAGATCAATCTATGATCATTTATCGATTCAAGGATGAACATAACCTTCCAGTGGAAATTTCTTCCATCTTATGGGTCTTGATTCCACTAAATGAAGGTTATTTATCTCAAATGGTTGGTGAGAAACTCATGATTAAGAATATTCCCATTGTATGGGAGTTTGATGATGTCTTTCCGGAGGAATTTCCTGGTCTTCCACCAAATCGTGAAGTTGAGTTTTCAATAGAACTCGTACCGGGTGCTTTACCTATTTCAAAGACACCTTATAGAATGGCCCCAATTGAGTTGCAGGAATTGAAGAAGCAACTCCAAGAGAATCTTGATAAGGGATTCATACGCCCTAGTGCGTCACCTTGGGGAGCACATGTTCTGTTTGTTAAAAAGAAAGATGGATCAATGAGACTCTACATTTATTATCAAGAACTTAACAAGATTACTATAAAGAACAAATATCCTCTCCCATGCATTGATGACTTATTTGACCAACTACGCGGAGCTCAATACTTTTCCAAGATTGATCTTCCTTCAGGGTATCATCACTTAAGGGTCGAAAGGGAGGATATACCAAATACGGCTTTCCGTACAAGGTATGGAAACTATGAATTTATAGTGATGCCATTTGGTCTTACTAATGACCATGCTATCTTCATGGATCTAATGAATAGAGTCTTTAGAGACTATCTTGATCAGTTTTTGGTAGTCTTTATATACGATATTATTTTCTATTCAAAGAGCAAGGAAGAACACGAAGATCACTTGAGAATTGTATTGAAGACCCTGAGAAAGGAGAATCTTTATGCCAAATTTACCAAGTGTGAATTTTGTCTTCAAAAAGTTGAATTTTTGGGTCACATAATCTCAAAAGAGGGTATATCTGTGGATCCAGAAAAAACAGAGGTTATCGAAAGATGGTCGAGACCAACAACAGTAATCGAGATCTGAAGTTTTCTTGGTTTGGCTGGATATTATGGATGTTTTGTGAAAGATTTTTCACAATTATCTAATCCACTCACCAAGTTGACTCGAAAAGGAGTTAAGTTCATGTGGACGGAGGAATGTGAAGAGAATTTCAAGGAGTTAAAAAGAAGGTTATCCAGTGCACCTGTGCTCACACTGACTTGTAGTGGAGAAAGGTTTGTGATCTATAGTGATGCATCCAAGAAGGGATTGGGGTGTGTTCTCATGCAAAAATGATATGGTGATAACTTATTCCTCACGACAGTTAAAAATCCATGAGCAAAATTACCCAACTCATGATTTGGAGTTAGCTACGGTAATCTTTGCATTAAAGATTTGGAGGCATTATCTTTATAGAGAAAGGTGTGATATTTATACTGATCATAAAAGTTTAAAGTATATTTCCACACAAAAGGAGCTGAATATGTGTCCAAGAAGATGGTTGGAGCTAATTAAGGATTATGACTGATAAATTCATTACTACCCTGGGAAAGCAAACAAGGTGTCAGACACATTAAGTTGACAAGACCATGCTAGCTTATCCATGATGAGGATCACAAAAGATCCAATATTTATGGATTTACAAAGGATGGATCTTGTAATTATAATGGAAGAGGAAAAATATTATCTTTCTCAAATGAATGTTCAACCATCTATACATGTGAAGATTAAAGAGGCACAAAAAGAAGATGTAGAGTTACAAAAGAAGGTGAGAAATGTTCCTGAATTCAATCTTGATTTTGATGGGATAATAAGGTTCAGGAATCGGGTTTGTGTTCCTCCCATCCCAGAATTAAAGAAGTAGATGCTGGATGAGGCTCATAGTTCTTCATTCTCTATTCATCCTGGAAGAAAAAAGATGTATAGGGACCTAAAATAGTACTTCTGGTGGGATGGCATGAAAATAGATGATGCTGAATATGTCTCTCGATGCTTGGTTTGTTAGAAAGTTAAAGCTGAGAGACAGAAGTATAAGGGGATGTTACAACCATTACCCATACCCGAATGGAAATGGGAAAACATCACTATGGACTTTGTCACTAAACTTCCTAAAACATCCAAAGGCAATAATGCTATCTGGGTCATAGTTGATCGTCTTACAAATTCGGCACACTTCATTGCTATTAGAGAAGATTTCTCTCTAGATCAGCTTGCCAGGATATATGTAAATGAAGTGGTAAGATTGCATGGAGTACCACTTTCCATTATATCTGATCGGGATCTGAGGTTTACCTCAAAGTTTTGGAGAAGACTTCAGCATACTCTAGATACAGAGTTGAGTTTCAGCACTTCCTATCATCCTCAGACAGATGGTCAGCCTAAGAGAACAATTCAAACTCTAAAAGATATGTTCAGACCTTGCTCTATGGATTTCAAAGGTGGTTGGGATCAACACCTACCTTTGGTGGAATTTTATTATAATAATAGCTTTCACTCCAGTATTCAGATGGCTCTTTAAGAAGCTCTCTATGGAAAGAAATTCAGGACTCCAACTTGTCGGGATAAAGTTGGGGAAAGAAAGCTATTAGGACATGATCTTGTTGATGAGATGGCAGAAAAGGTCCGATCTATTCAACAACGCATAAGAGCAGCTCAGATTCGACAAAAAAGTAATGATGATAACCGAAGAAAAGACCTAGATTTTGAAGTGGGTGATAAATTGTTCTTACAAATATCTCCTTGGAAGAGAGTAATGAGATTTGGAAAGAAGGGAAAGCTGAGCCCTAGGTATATCGGTCCTTTCGAAATACTGGATCGTGTTGGGAAGGTAGCTTACCGATTGGTTCTTCCACCGAATCTCTCTCAATTTCATGATGTGTTCCATGTATCTCTCCTGAGAAAGTGCATACCTGATCCTTCACATGTACTCAGCTCAGAAGTTGTACCGCTGGAGCAAGATCTTTCTTATGAAGAACAGTCGATAGAGATTTTGGATCATAGTGAAAAATTCCTACGGAACAAGACCACTCTCTTGGTGAAAGTTTTATGGAGGAACCACAAATTAGAAGAAGCTAAATGGGAGCTTGAGGATATGATGAGGGAGCGGTATCCTCATCTGTTTGTTACAAGGTGACGAATTTCGAGGGCGAAATTCATTTTAAGGGGGGTAGAATGTAACACCAAAGATTTTTATGAGAAATATTTTTTTTTATGTTATATACATCATCTAGCTTGGCTTGCTTTACATGCAATCGTGACCTTCCTCGATAGCTTACGTTGTACGAAATACCGAGTTTCACTAAACAACGATATGCTATTAAAATATTATTAAAACTAGCTGTTATGAATAGTAATACCCACTTTTTGAAATTTTATAAATTTTATCTTTCAAAATGGACTTCATTTTTGGATTCGGAATATCGAAATTAGCCTCGGGTGAATTTTTGGTATTTTTCTGAAAACTTTCAATTTTTGATGAATAGTGAAAACCCTGGGTTACTATTTAAAAACCGACTTTTTATTTAAATTTATTTTAGGTAAAAATTGATACATAATACCTATATAAGTTCAAATTAATTCATTGGTGTCATTTTATAATAATTTTAGATATATAAAAATTTTATTGAACTTTTTACCGTCTTTTACCCACCTCCTAGGAGAGTTTGAAAATTTACATAAAACTTAATTTTACCGCTTCTGTGAGTGGAATTTCTAAAATCAGAGAGACACAGTTAATATCAAGGACTAAAATTTGGTTCAATGAGATGAAAATAATTTTTGGTGAACAGTAACTTTTTACTTTTATTTACCACAGTTAAAAGTAAATAGGGTAATTAATGGTAAAAATGGTATTATTATTACCCTAACACATGTCATAATTCTATTGGATAAGTTTAATTCAACCTTAGGAATAAAATATAACCATTTAGGTCCACTTAGATTAGATTAGGACATTTATTATTATTTTATTTAAAGAATAGTTAAAATAGCTAAAATCAAAGTTTAATAACTAAAACATTTTTAATATAGGGTTATACATAAGATAATTTCGACTATAAATATTAATTAGAAATATAAAAATATTTCCTACATAATGGTATTTTATTTGTAATTTTTAGACATTAAATAAGATAATTTATTTTTGACAAAATGATGGTGCAGTAATTAACTAATTAATGAAATATTAACATAATTGATGTTATAAATACCCAAATAAATGTAATTTGAGACTTTTTATGAATTACACTAATTTTATAGGTTAATATGACATGTTAGTATTTATTTAATTAACTTTTTTAGAACTAATAATTCTGTTATAATTTTCACAAAAATCAATTACCAAATAGTGTCAAAATTGACATAAAATAGTTTTTAAAACAAATATTATATTATTAATTTTTATTTTATTCCTAAAAATCTAAGGCTCATCCAAATGACTTAGATAAGGTTATATATATTAATAATGAATAACTTGGGTTCTTTTGGCTTGTTATAGTAAGTTTATTAACCTTATAGTGTAAGAAAACAAGAAGATGCGGTAAAAGTGAAATTATTTAACTTAAAGTTAAATCTAAATGATAAGGTTAAAATAGAAACCTAAACTTGTCTAAATTCTATTGTATGAGAGGATTTAGACCCATACCCACCTTATCTTAGAAATAAATCAATTCTAAGCTATTAAAAACCGAATATGACTTTATAATAAAATAATATTTTTAGTTTTTCCAAAGGTGCCCCTCTCCTCCCTAATAAAAGGGAACCTCCTCCCTCTCCTCCTCACACCACTTTGAGGCTTCAAGATCGGCCAAACCCTGATAATTTCTCTTCTACACTTCCCTATAAATATACTATAGGTCCTGGTCTTCTTCAAATACCATCTTTAGTGCCCTAAGAGGAGGTTAAGAAGAGGCGCTTCAAATAAGAGGTAATGTCCGTTACCGATTCTTTCAACTTTATTTCTTCTTCTACTTCTTCTTCTTTAGTTGTTTCATTATGAAGTAATAACATCAGTATCACACATATACTGATATTTTATTATAAATATGAAACAACCCTACTTCACCTTCTATCCATCCTACAGAAAATGAAATCACCGCGCGTGCCTACGTACGGAATACCATCTCCACGCCGTGGTGTAATCTGTTTTCCACAACCACCTTACTTGCATGGGTATAATGGTGTAAAAAATAAATATATATTATTATTTTAAAGTGATATTTATTCTAAAATAGTATACATACACTTCAATATAATTCCATGATCATGGGAACGATATCATCGCTCGTGCGTACGTACGGCCTACCGTCTCCACGATGTGATGCGACTCGTTCTACATGATCTTCAATGCATAATGATTATATAAATTAATTGAATAAATAAATATTATATAAATTACACTAATACCATTATGTAAATGAGGTATCTATAACCTAAAAAGAAGAATACGAATTTATTCGACAAAACACGCATAAGAACAAAAAGCAATAAACACCCAAATAACAAGTAGCAATGAAATATTACTAATACAAAGATAATAATATGACCATATATGATATCAAAACAATGATTAAGATTCTTTAATAAGTCAATAAAATTATTTAAATCATTATACAGGAGTTTCGGACACGTATGAAGAAAATCGGACCTAAGGTAAGGGAAAATCTCGCAATCTCAATTTTTATCCGAGATTGTTTATACTTCGGTAATTACTGGGGAATATTTATCATCCACATCCATGTTTCGTCAATATGTAATACTATTTCTATCCTCCTACAATTTTTTAAATCCAATATTAATCAATGGTGAGTTTTTAGTAAAAGATATGAAAGGAATCTTTTGTCGTTTTTAGTATGAGGTACTTTTTTGACTTTTCCGGCCAAAGTACAAGAAGAATGTTTTTCCATAACTTATATGGCATGAATGGATTTTTAGAACATTATTTCAATGAATATTCCTTTAAAAGTTTTCATGTTTATTTTTAATCAACTTCTTTTAGTTTAAAATTATATGACATGTTAAGAAAGGAAAAATGTTTTTGACGTAGAAAGGATATTTTCCTCAAGAATGGAGTTCAAGTGTTTTATCAAAATTATTTCCCATCTAAGATAATATAGGGTTTTGGTTCTATCCCTATTTTTACATTGATTTTATTATGTTCTAATGGAATTAATTTTATTATGTCCTTTTATCTTATATGGATTATGTTTTGATGGCATGATGTTTAAGAATCGAATTTTTATTACATGGGTTATGCTATGATGTATGATTTATGATTTTGTGGCACACATAAGAATGGTTTCATTATAATATGGGTGAGACCTATATCTCCCTCCAATGCATTGGGTAAAGATTTATATCTCATGAGATGACATGGCTGGAACGGCAGGTTAATCCGGTTCAGTGATACAGGACTAAAATGAGGAGTGAACTCGGTTCAGAAATGGACTTTGTCTGCTAAGATAGTCTTGGCAATGAGTCTCGACTAATAATAAATGATTCTCTATGATTATGTGTGTATGCCACAAAGTTTCATGTTTTAAGTTATGATTATTTGGATTACATTTCACTATTATGATTGATCCCATGTCATGATATTATGATCTATTTCGCAGGATAATATTTTCAAAATGTTATGTTCTTAAGAATATGATATGATTGATATTTCTTTTGTCTACCCTTACTGAGCATTTGAGCTCACCCTTTTGTATGTTTTCTTTTCCCCAGGTCTGTAATAAGGGTATTAAGTAGAATATGCCAAAAGGGACTCTAGATATGATGAAATAAATGGGAGACAACGTAGATGATTTATGAACCAGTTGTTTATGTTTCCCAATTTCTAAAGACACTATACCTATACGGTCCTTTCATGGTTTTGTTATATGTTGTAATAAGTGTGCTTCAATTCTGAAGTAATAACAATGTATGTAAATTATGGGTTGTTATATTTTTAATACATGTTTTTTAAATATTTAACATGTTTTATGTAAAAAAAATATTTATTAACATTTTACAATGGGTGGATATGTTAATTTTTTATAAATAGATTTATATATGCCTACGAATTTATATATATTATGTGCAAATTAAAAAAATAATGAGGGATTGAGGATGCGCAGTAGTGGGTGGGTTAAAAGCGGTGTTATTTAAACATTTTTTTATCATTTATTTAAAACATTTATTTACATTTATTTTTTTTAACTTATTTATGAAAAGTATTTTTCAGCAATTGTTTAATTTAAAACACTTTTTTAAACATTTTTTAAATTAATGTTTTTTATATGTATTTTTATTAAATGTTAAACATTTTTTTTGTAAAAACGTTTATTTTCTATTTTATTAACATTTTACAGTGTGTGGATATATTATTATTTTTAAATAGATTTATATATGTGAATATATATATATTATGTGCAAATAAATAATGAGAAGTTTGGGGGTGCACAACAGTTGATGAGTTATTTTTTTCTAAATAGATTTATATATATATATAATATATATAATATATATAATATATGCAAGTTTCATCAAATTCAAAAGAAATTAATGAGGTTAGGGAGTGTGCGAACATCATTGGGTGGGTAGTTATTTTTCTGTTAATATATAATAAGTTATTATATATATATAATGTTAAATGATTGATATATATATAAAATGAGAAAATTGTAAAAATAATAATAATTAGGGATTGGGGGTGCGCCGTAGTGGGTGGGTTAATTTTTTTTCTAAATAGATTTATATATAATATATGCAAGTTGTAACATACTTAAAAAAATTAATGAGGTTGGGGGACGTGCATGAACATCATTGGGTGAGTATGTTATTTTTTTGTTAATATACAATAAGTTATTATATATATAATATTAAATCATTGATATATATATATATATATTATTAATAGCTTTGTTTATATATATTATTAATGGATTTTTAAAAGCTCCACCTAATTGATATATATTATTAATCACTTTATATATATATTATTAATGTATTTGTTTATATATATATATATATTATCGTATCATTGATATATATATTATTAATAGATTTGTTTATATATCTATATATACATATATATAATATGCAAGTTTCATCATATTTAAAAAAATTAATGAGGTCGGGTGGTGTGCACGAACATCATTGGGTGAGTGTGTTATTTTTTTTGTCAATATATAATAAGTTATTCTATATATATATATATAATGTTAAATGATTGATATATATATAATATGAGAAAATTATAAAAATAATAATTAGGGGTTGGAGGTGCGCCGTAGTAGGTGGGTTAATTTTTTTTCTAAATAGATTTATATATGTATAGTATATATAATATATGCAAGTTGCAACATACTTAAAAAAATTAAGGAGGTTGAGAGATGTGTACAAACATCATTAGGTGAGTGTGTTATTTTTTTATTAATATACAACAAGTTATTATATATATATATATATATATATATATATTAAATCATTGATATATATATATATATTAATAGGTTTGTTTATATATATTATATTAAATCATTTATATATATATATATATATTATTAATGGATTTTTAAAATCCACACTTAATTGATATATATTATTAATGGTTTTGTTTATATATATATATATATATATATCATTATATATCATTTTATATTATATATATACACACACACACATATTATAATTATATATAATAATAATTATATGTATATATATACATTATTATATATATAATATATATATTATTTTATGTTAATATATAATGATATATATATATACATATATACATATATTCTTGATATCTCTATATATATATATACAATCTGGTGATAACTTAATAGGCGCAGCACTTGGACCAATTGGTCTGGGCGTAGCTTTGGAAGCTTGAGGTCGGGGGATCGAATCTCCCTCTCAGTAGTTTCCTGTTATATTTTTTTATAGACGGGCTTCCCACAGGCTGGTCTTCACGTGGCCCTGCAGGCCGGGCTTTTCGGGTAGGCCCAACCTGGCCCACGGGCCTTCTTGGATAGGTCGAGGCCCGACCCGATGTATCTACAGCCCGAGCCCGGCCTGGCCCGACGCGGGCTTTGCCGAGCCGGGCCGCTCGGGCTTTCAGGCCGGGCGTGTCGGGCCGCCGGGCCAAAATTACACCCTACCCCTAGGTATATGTGTGTGATAACCATATCCACTTACTGTATCTAGACAAGGATTTCCATATAAAAAACCACAAAGTTTATACCTTACCAAAACATTAGTATGTTCTTCTATACTTATCCAAAAAATATATCATAGGTTTATATTCCCTAATCTATGTTTTTTTAAATATAGTTCATAAGGATTCAACTAAACTTCCTTGGATACCAATTATAGCGACCCGAACCCTAGTAACATGGATTTGGTGTCTATATTATTACATTGGAAAAAGATACAATGAATCGCATCCTGAAGGACTGAATAGTTTAGTTGTCTTGGTAAACTATATATATACAAGAGTATTATATTACATTTGAATATAAAATTTACAACATGTTTTTTTTAGAGTAGATTATTCAATCTGGCGTATCCTTATATATAAAATATAGTACACTTCATGGATTCTTGAGAAAGGAAACAAAATAAGGGTGAGCTTAAATGATCAGTAAGGGTTGAGTACAAAAGAAGCTATCATAGATCAATAATAATAATCAAGATGGAAATATAGATAACTAAACAAACATATCATTTAAATAACTTGACTATCATGGTGAGATAAGGCAGAATCAATACAGAAAGGTAAATAACTGAAAAAACATACTATTTAATCAATTAACTGAGAATGAACTGCATCCATAGATAATATTATAGTGAAAATATCATTTATAATAATAATAACTAAATTCTCAATGAAGTAATTATTAATTATTGAACTCCATCTTTCTTAGGAACATGATACCTTTACCATTAATATCTATCATCAAGACAGTTTAAAACATACTGGGTAAAAACTCATCTGATTTGGCCAACCAATTCATCTCATGAGACTACTGATGCATCGAGGTGATTTATATAAATGGTCCCCAACTCTTGTCTTTCATGTCCAAAGTATTCCTTATATATCAAATAATTGATTTAATCCATGAACACTATGTCTTATAATCAAATATCTATATTGAGTAAAGGATATGTATTTATCAATATTTCCCCAGATAATCAAATAACTTTTAAAGTAAAAAATCATATGTAAAAATGGTATATGTTTTAGGAAATAATCATATCCATCAAACAAGAATATGGATATTTAAGTTAAATTTAATGTAAAATGAAAAATTATTACAAAAAAGTGATTGTTTTATGAAAAAGTTATCAATCACAAAAGAAAGTGGGATTGTTAAATAAAATTTTCCACTAGGTAATTTTCAAGATAAATATCTTTGGATGAAATAATTAAAATTTAAACTTATAATGCCATAAATAAAGAATTAATCATGAAATTACATGTCAAAGGGACAGTATATACACCACATAAAATTTAATTGGTGCAAAATAACAAATAATTCTCAATGGGATGTAAATTGAGACGAGATCTCTTACCTCATGATTCCTTTTGGTTGAAAATTATTTAACCTCATGTATAGTGGTTTTAAACATGTTATTAATTTATTCCATAACCATACTAATATTTATAATATCATATATGATTATTTTATAACATCTTATCACTCATTTGTTAATAATCCTTCATTATTCTCACTATTTTAGGTGTTAATTACCTTGTTTTCTTATGTGTGTGTTTTCATTAAAGATCTGATTATTGTATATATTATAGAGTTTCATCATCTCCAGAATAATAATCATGATATATTATCATATTTTTACCTCAATTATACTTTTAAGACCAATCATGAATGATGTTTTTTATAAATGAAGTATGTTATGATCATCAAAGGGATTGTGGAATTACAAAAAAATGTTTTCTCCCGCTCAAACGAATGTGCTACACACATCATCAGTTGTTCAAAAAGAATTCTCGTTGCTCCTTTTTCATCAACCTCTCCCCAAGAGGCACCCACAAAATTGTGCAATCTCAGTCTCCCCTCTCATCCTTTAGACTCTCCTATGCCCACTGATCCTCCCCCAATGGTGAATTGTGGTTCTCATCCAACTGCTCCATCCCCACTTCTTGATTTATCTTTTAGATATTCCCTTTTTTGGCCATCCTAGTGCTCCTAGTAGTACTTTTCAGAAGTTTCTTTGAAGCTGTAGGGAAAACCCCTGTTAACACTCAGTCAGTGTTGGAGGATCCATTATCTTCCTTCGATGAAGCTGAAAATCTTATAAGGTGGACATTGGTGGAGAGGTTCAACTCAAAAAAGCTGCCACTTTAGCTTTTTAAGTACTTTATGGAATCTTTGGGGTTGGTTTCCTCAGCTCGGGTTTCCTTTCTAAACTGTAATTATTTTTGTATGGAACTCACCTCAAAGGATTATTTTGTGCAGGCATGGTGTAAATCTCTCAGATCCATAGGTAGGTAGAAGTTCTTTCTCTCTCGTTGGGCTATGGAGATTCATCATAGAATGAGACTCTCCCCAGGAATAAATGTGGGTGAATCTACTAGGTTTACCCCTTTCTTTCCAAAATATTTATTTTCTTCATGTGATTGGAGATCATTTAGGGGGTTTCCTTTGTGCAGTTGAGTGTACCCACCATCTTGAAGAGTCTTCGGTTTCCCATATCTGTGTTGACATGGACATCTCTCAACCCATCTCAGACTAGGTTTTTCTCTGAGTGAAGGATTCATTCATTTGATCTCAGGATCCTACATACCCCTCTCACCCTATATTTTGATCATTTTACTACCTTTATGGGCACTCTCTGTCGGTCTTAAAGAAATACCAAGCAGACGGATCAGGTGTTTCCCCCTAATTTTGTGGTGTGGATCCTTATTTGGGATATGAGGTATCCCTTAAACCAAAGACAAGAATAGTGAAGGTGGTCAAGGATTTAGATGATTTGGATGATCCTTCTATTTTTTCTCAAACTTCTACAGAGCCCCAGAGGCTGGTGTAGTAGGCTTACTCAACTGGTGTTGTTTCTCCTTGTATAGACCTGGTATTTTATAAGGCACCGACTTCTGTATACCAACATTAATGATTCCCTAGGTTCAGGCCTATCTCTAGAATGGTTCTGAACCGAGGCAAGGACATTTTCTGTAAGCCCTTGGTCAGCTTTGTAGGTTCCAATCATAGTGAAAGTATGTGATGGGTCATGCACAACTTTTCTTTTTATCATGATCTATGATCAATATAATATTTACACAACAATAAACATCGTGATCTACAAAATTGAATCAAGGAAAATAGACAAGGGATAGAATGTTGGAACCATAGAGAGGATCATCACATATTATTTATAATTAATTTAATTAAATAAATAATTACCTTATTGAAATTATTTATTCATTGATAGATTTGGAAATAGATTTGAATTGTACAGTCATTACATTGTAGGAATCAAAGTTGATTCCCTCTAGTGGTGATCCATATGTGATTTAAAAATCTTTGAACGTCGTTGTAGGAATCCCTGGGTGCTAGCACGACATATCCTATCGCTTACATCATCCATATTTGATCACCTCAAGAACTGCTTCCAAATCATTCTCCTAGATATCTCTTAACTTTTGAGTGGGAGTTGGAGGAATATTGCCCTCTATTCTTAGGAACGTTCTTGGATAAGGTATCTCTCTAGGTCTTGAGAGGATTCTATAAATTCATTGTGCACAACCAAACAAATGAATTAGATCTCAGAGAAAATAATATAATTGAGTTTATATACCGTTAGGGTTAAAATAAAATAATTTCACAATTGACCTATGTTATTTATTTAATCCCCATAGAACCCAATGTCAAATAATAATATTATTATTATTTCTTGACATGCACTTAACTTGAAAATTAAATTAAATATTATTTAATCAACTAATATTAAATATTTATTATTTATTACTGGACCATTAAACATGGTCCTCCATTCCTCCACAATATTTATTAGGCCTTGAATAATTACTATTTATTTATTAAATAAATATCACTACATTATTCACCAATAAATATTATATTCAGTAAATAGAAAATAAATATTTATTAAATATTTTGCTCATATTATATTCTCTTGAATAACTGATGATAGAATATATGAGATCAAGAAAACATGAATAATTATTAAACCAAGTGCAGGAATAATATTTATTCAACTTTTTAAATAATAAATAATAATATATAATTTAACTGAGATTTCGGATATACTTAGTGTGTGACCCTCTAGGCTTCTTTCTCGGTAGCATTAGGTGAAGTAGCCTAAAGTCCAAGGTTATCATCTAGTAACATGCCAAGGCGCTCATAGAGAAAGAAGTTAATGTTATGACAATATAATACCTCATACAAGCTCTTATTGTGTAATATAATCTCTTTATCATGATATCTCTGATCAAATAGATTGCATGTTGATGCCATCAACCTATATGTTTGATGTCTCTTTCTTTTACTTCCCAGAAATTGAACTTGCCTATAAAACACCATGGAAATGGATTTATTTAGGCTATATCATTTCCATTAAAGGGCATGGGATATTAACTTCTTCTAAATAATAGAAGGGATAAATCCTTTCTCACATTATTCATTAATGTAATATTACTTGTGACGTACCCAACGTATCCTTCCTCACCGCGAACATATGTCATCATGGTTTTCTTCAATACATCAAAGTATGTGACTCATAATACTCATTAATAATAATATTAAAGTCTAAGGATCAATACACATGTCCAAATATTTTAACATCCAATAACACATATAAATGTATATTTCTTACTATGGGGTCTTGTTCCCATAATATCCTACACTAGATATTACCAAGGGAGTACACTATGAGAAGGTGCCTCAAAGTCCTATAAGTATCCACCAATCATAGTCAGTATCATTTGTGTCCCTCAAATGATATCATCTAGCTATAGAACATATATTTAATAATATTTTCATAGCACTTCTGGGTTCTCATTATAACGGGGAGCTGCTATGACCTTTTAGTGTGGTATCTACTCTTGGACATTATCATATACTATGTTATGCATAATAATAATCATGATGTGATAATATGTTTATTAATATTCAAAACTATGAATATAGGTTGTCATAAAGTACATAGAATTTGGTTATAGGGTACTAACTCTAACAGACTCCCACTTACACCAGAGCCAACTTCTAACAACCTTTAGTATGGTAGCTCTCACATGATACTCATGCTTCTACTGAGATTGACCTTTAGTCAAGGGGTATGTCATGTTATATTTTGTGGGTACTCTTCTTACTAAAACTTCACCCATATGATAAAAATACCTTAATATGTGATACTTCTAGAGTATATGTTTTTTCCGTTGGTGTGACCTTGTCTCTTTTGCAAGAGTCACCGATATAGTATTATCATAATACAATGTGATAGAGACTTTAATTCTAGGTACCACATCAAGATCCTAGACAAAGTTATGAATCCAAATGGCTTCCTTGGATACATCAGAAGCCTCTATATACTCGAAATCCAATGTATAATCAGAGACAATTGGCTGCTTTGAACTCTTCCAGCTCACAGCTCCTCTGTTGAGACAGAAAACATATCCTGACTATGAATTCATATCATTATGATCTATCTAAAAAATAACATCAGTATAACCCTTGATGACCAGCTCCTCTTATCCTCCATACACCATGAACATATCCTTATTTCTTCTCAAATACTTAATTATAGTCTTAACAATAGACCAATAATGTTCTCTTAGATAAGCTTAATATTTTCCTACCATGCTCAATGCATAGGTAACATCAAGTCTAGTATATAAAATAGCATAAATGATTGATCTTATCACCGAATCATATGGGATCTTACTCATTTTCTCTTTCTAATGTTGTGTCTTTTATTGGAAAGATGTAAACCATGTGACACTAGAACCAATCCCCTCTTGGATTGTTCCATACTAAATCTCTTTAGTATCTAGTTAACATATGTTCTTTGACTTAGTCTAAGAAGCCTATTGAATCTATCATGAATGATCTTGATCCCTATAATATAAGTTGTTTCACCTAAGTTATTCATGGAGAAACACTTGTTTAACCAATACTTAATAGATTTTAAGACTGGTATTTCATTTCCAATAAGTAATATTTCATCAACATATACAACTAGGATAATGACTATATTTCCACTAAAACTCTTATAAACACATGGCTCACATTCATTCTTAATGAAACCAAATTATTTTATATCTTTATTGAATTGAATGTTACATGACCTAGATTCTTTCTTTAATCCATAAATGGATCTTTATAACTTGAAAATCCTTTTGGCATCACCTAGAGACACAAACCCTTATGGTTGTGTCATAGAAACATCTTCCTAAAGGTTCCCATTAAGGAATTCAATTTTGATATCCATCTACCAAATATCATAGTCATGGTAAACTTATATAGAAAGTAGAATTGTGATGAATTTAAACATAGAAACTGGTGAAAAGGTTTCATCATATTTAATTCCTTTATTTTGTTTAAATCTTTTAGCCACTATCTTTGCTTTATAGGTATTTTCTTTACCTTCCATGTCAAGTTTCCTCTTGAATACCCATTTGAATCTTATGGGATTTACATAAATCGGCACATTGACCAAAACCTAAACTTGGTTTTGATACATTGAATCCATTTCAGAATTCATGTCTTATTTCCATCTTGTTGCTTTTGATCTATCTACTACCTCTTTGTAGGATAGAGTTCCATCATTTTCAACCAATAATGAGTCACCATATTAGGTGACTAGAAAACCATATCAATCTAGTCCTATTACCTCTATTCTGCTCAATGAAGTACTTGTGTTTCATGAACTACTTCTTCCCTGGGGACCTATGGAACCTATTCATGTAACAACTCTTACATATCTTAGGCATCAACTTCATCGAAGTCAATCTTTCTCCCACTATACTTCTTGAGGATGTGCTCCCTCTCAATAAAGATGTCTTTTATGGTGATAATTATTTTCTTGTCTAAGGGGTTGTATAGGTAGTATCCCTTTGTTTCCTTAGTATACCCTATAAAGATACACTTTTTGCCCTGAGGTTCTAGTTTGTTTCTTAGGAAGACCTTAACAAATACCTCGCAGCCCCATACACGTGTATGCGAAAAAGAATATTTATTTCCACTCTATAAATCAAAGGGAATTCAATTTTCCACCTTAGTTAGTACTCGGTTTAATGTTTATGTTGTGGTTTGTAATACATATCCCCAAAAGGATGATTGAAGATCTGCATTACTCATTATCAACCTTACCATGTCTAACAAGGTATCGTTCCTCCTTTCACTAAGACTATTCTACTGTGGTGTATAAGGTGGAGTGAGTTGAGATAGAATCCCAAACTCCCATAATAAGTTAATAAAATATTAGTTAAGATATTCATCACCTCGATCTAATCAAAGTTTCTTTATCTTCTTTCCAAGTTGATTCTCTACTTCATTCTTTAATTCATTTAATTTCTCAAAGGACTCAAACTTATACCTTATCAACTAGACATAACCATATCTACTCAAGTCATCAGTAAAAGTTATGAAGTAAGAATATCCACCTCCATATTCTATTGGAAATGGTCCACACCCATCAGTGTGTACCAATACTAGAATCTATGTGTCCCTTTCACCTTGTCCATCAAATGGTGGTTTGGTCATTTTTCCTTATAAACAAGCATGACATATTTCAAGAGGTTTTAGTTCATATGAGTCTAAATAACAATATTAATAGAGATTTTTCAAACGCTTCTCATTTACATGATCAAAATGGTGATTCCATAGCTGGTTGTTATATGATTCATGTGAACATGATTTGTTATCAATTTCTAATACTTGGTTTTTGTAATTTAATACATAAAGACCATTATTTAAATGTTACATGCCATAATATATGTTGTATTTGTAAAAGAAACAACTTTTATTTCCAAACATGAGAATAAAACTATCTACATCTAGGTATGATATAGAAATTATGTTCTTGGTAACCATAGGTACATAATAATAATATTTTAAAACCAAAATAATTATCATTGTCAATGAAAGATGGTAGTCACCAATAGCTAGGGTAGCCAACCTCACACCATTAGAAGCTCTCAGATCCACTTTTCCTCTAGAAATTTTTCAAAATCTACTTGGTTCCTACATTTGGATATATATGTGAGAACCACAAGCTGTATCTAATACCCAATGTGTATATATTGAAAGATTAAGCTTCCCCTTTCTTCTAGGCATAGTTCCTCTTCTAGTGGACTGGATTGCCACATGAAAAACATATTACCTCATTTTCCTTACCCTACCTCTGGATCTTTCTCTTATTGGAAGGACAGTGCTCGGGATCTTTAGACTTATTATGATTCTTAGACCCCTTTCCTTGTTCTTCCTTTTCTTGTTCACCATAAGGACCATGATTTTATCATTCCCCATGTCCTTATCCACTTGGAGAATCAAATTAAGAAGTTCTGAAAGTATCTTCTCATATTGTAATTAACAATAAAACTATAGAAGATCTTGGGAAGTGATGAAAGTATGAGATTTGTATGCAACTCATCTGGGAATTTAATCCCTAATATTTCTAAGCATTCAATATAGCTAATAATCTTGACTACATGAGGCCTATAAGTCATAGACTCTCCAATATTAGTTGTAAAAAATTTATTAGAGATCTCATACCTATCTTACCTCGCCTTCTCTTGATAGAGATCCTAAAGGTGAGATATCATGTTATACGCATCCATGTCCTCATGTTGCTTCAAAAGCTAATTGAACATGGATGATAGCATGAAACAATGAAAATCTATGGAAATATTCAAATGTTTCTCATAGAGTGATAACTCTTCATCACTTGCCTCATTACCAGGCGCATTAGGAATAGGTTCTTCTAACACATACAATTTCCTTTCATGGAAAAGGATAATGTGTAATATAAGAACCTGGTTCTTATTCTTGAGGTACGAGTTTCTTATTTTCCTTTTTCCTTAAGTGTTTTTGAGAAAAATAAGGAAAATGGGAGAAAATCCCAAATTTTGTGGGTAAACGCCATGTACTTTTCCACACACCGTGTATTTTGGTCGTGTGGGATGAGTACACAGGGCGTGTAGCCCTGTCGGTGATGAAAGGTGTAAAAACTGACTACATGTTGTGTAGTGGGTATTTACACACCGTGTAGTCAGTCGGTAGGTGAATAGTAAGGTGGTGAAGGCAGCTGCCAGCTGAGTGACAGTGCACGTCGTGTAATTAGGTATTACACGTTGTGTACTCATATTGACAGATGAACAGTGTCACGCTGGCGAGGGGCTGCCAGAGGAACAGTTTAAAAAATGAAAAGTACACGCCATGTACTTGAGAGTACATGCCGTGTAGTTTTTTTTTCACTTAAAATAGGTATTAGCCTCATCTATTCATATAGAAAGATTATAACGCCAAAGGAGAGTGGGAGAGATGGTCGGAGCTTGGAGGATCTCCCGACCGCACACCGGGAACCCGATTCTGTATCCGTCAATCACGTTGGGACCCCATAGGTAAGCCCTCCCTTGTCCTTAAGCTATTTTTACCAATTATTTCCTGAGGGGAAGTTATTTGATGTTGAGTATATAGTTGTTTATCTCATATCTATGCCTTTCTCATGCGTTTTTGGGAGGCGACGTTCATGTATACCGATCAGAAGGGATCGAGGTAGGTGGTCTGATGTTTTTTTTCAACTATGGAGTTGAAATTATGTATTGTTGTGATACAAACCCAAGTTTGGGGTGTCATATGGTTGAGGACTTGGCTATTTGAAATATCTATAATTTTATAGGTAATTGAATGTAATTATGAATTGTTGTTTGGGATCACTGCTTGGATCCAGGACCAACCTTGGGGTGCGTTCATTTTTTTAGCCATTTGGCCCAATTACCCAAGGGTATACCATAAAATTTAGAATGCTTTAAATTGCCTTAAGAGGAATTGTATATAATTTCTTGCTTATATGTTGGGCTCGGCCCAGTTACTTGTGCCTGAGGGTAGTGTTCTATTTAGCCTGAGGGAAGTGTTCTATTTAGCCTGAGGGAAGTGTTCTGTTTAGCCTAAGGGAAACTCCTTTCATGCCTGTGGGAAGTAGACTCTATGCCTAAGGGTGACACTTCGTACGTCTGAGGGAAATATCTGTTATGCATGTGGGCAATTACCTGCGGGTTTTGACTCTGCTTACCTCAGGGTAAGGTTTGTATGTCTGAGGATAGTGTTATCATGAACATTCACCATGGTGATTTTTATATGTTATACCTGTCAAGTTAAATCACAGGCTTGGCATGGTTAAATTAATACTAAAATGGCAATATAACTGGTAAAGTTAGTTACTTTTGTGTACTGCTTAGTTTATTGCATTTACTATTGCACACTGTTGTTGCACATTTTCACTGACAGTTAGGCATGGGCTTTTGGTGGATTCCTACTGGGATTTATTTCTCACACCCTATTTGGGTCATGTCTTCAGCCCAAACAGACTATATTACTATAGGTGTCAATAGGGGCAAGATTCCCTATACAGGTACATGATTTTTGCAGAGGAGTAGGAGAGCATGGGGCCGAGTTTTGGCTCGCGATGCTGCTGAGTTCTTATTGCACTGTTTTGTTTTGTTAGTTGTACCTTGTACTTTGAGCTGTATTGTATTCTATTGCAGTGTATCCTGTTCTGGCTATTTTTGTAGAATTAGTGACATGCTTCATCTCTATATATATGACTGTTGGTTCTCTTTTACTCAGTTGTCCATTTCAGTGTATGTTGTTTACTACTTCCATTGTTGTATGCTATTTATCTTTTCTGATGTGTTACACTTTGAAAAATGAGGGAAT
Source organism: Viscum album (assembly GCA_963277665.1). Lineage (NCBI taxonomy): Eukaryota > Viridiplantae > Streptophyta > Magnoliopsida > Santalales > Viscaceae > Viscum > Viscum album. Next base: position 1,823,600,008 of record OY728150.1, on the reverse strand, counting down.
AGTTTCCCCACTATCAAACATGGGCCTTTGCTTCTAGTCGACAGCCTCTGGCGTTTAGGGAAATGCGCTTGAGGTTATGTGACCAACCGGGTTCGGGGCACCTGTGGTGTGGCACTCGAATCCAGGACGTTATAAAGTGGTATCAGAGGGGGTTATTTTCTTTGACTTATTGTTTGGATCCTTAGTCAGAGATAGGAAAGACATGGTAGTTGGTAATAAGCTATGCCCGAGAGTAGCTAACTCGTGTACAAGGAAAATCCAGTCTACCTCGTTTATTGCAATTTTTTGGATTTTTCAAATTTTACAGTTGATTTGATTTTCACCGTTGGGTGATGCACTTGTGATTTTGTTGTTTATATGTTATATGTGGGTTCTATTTAGTTTCAACCCGATGAGATGAGGGTATGTCATCTCATGCACCATTTAGGCACATGCTAGAATCACATGTCATGCATTCCTTTCATGCCATGTAGGTGCATTAGAAATCGCATGTTGTTGTGATATTTTTTGTGTTAGAAAATCATGTTGTTGTGATAGCTACTTTAATACATACCTGCTATTTGATAGGGTATTTTTGTATAAGGTTTTGATAGAATGAACGCCAAACTTTGGTTCTTGATGAGTATGGGCCCTCAATGACCGTAATTTGGTGGATCATTAACGTGTTTTCCTCGTTATAACATGTATAAGATGCCAAGATTTGATTCGCGGTCAGTACAGACCCTCACGAATCGGAATTTGGAACTTAGGTGTTGGTTTCAGTGTTTTTCTGGGCTCCAGAGTAGTTTATGAGGCTTACTATCCAGAAAACCCAAGACACATGTCGTGTAGTTCTATGGACACACACCGTGTGTTCTTCTATTCAGAAAGAAATGAAAACTTTTTAAGTACATGTTGTGTACCCTCAGTACACGCCATGTAGTCTCTTTCCATGTCATAGACTATGTGGGCAGGGACACAGGGTAGGGAATGGATTGGGGAAACACGTCGTGTATCGGTTTTACATGCCGTGTAGTGTTGACCCGGTGTCCGCCGTGTAACTAACAATACAGATGGAGGAAACCTTAAGATATACATGCTATGTCTACCTTGAACACGCCATGTAGTCTGAACCAGGTACCTGGCCGTGTCACGAACAACACGGGTCGGTGTGTCCACCTGGAACATGTCGTGTAGTGTCAGCCGTGTAGCCGGTCGTGTAGCGAGAAACACGGGTCGGTCTGGGGCTTCTTTGAACACACCATGTTTTTTTGAAACACGTCGTGTAGTGTGACCTAGGTACACAGGACGTGTCACGAACAACATGGGCTGGTGAAAGCTTGACGAGTACACGTCGTGTACCGGTGGGACACGCCGTGTAGTTTTGTTTTAGGAGAGTCGTGTGCCTTAGCCATGTAAAAGGACTCAGGTAGGGAAGGAGGATTCAAGTACACGCCGTGTAGTTCGAGGGCACACGTCGTGTGTTTGGGGTGTTACACGCCCAGTTTTAGCTGGAGTACATGCCCATGTGAATGACTTGCGAGAACACGCCGTGTAGTAATTATACACATCGTGTAGTCAAGTTTTGTAAATCTTGAATGCTTTCTTTCTCCTATTCCCTTCTTGGTATCATTGTTTTCAGTCTTTGTTAATCTTGATCTAAGGTGTGTCGGTGACCTTGTAGATTCATGCCACCGAGATGACCATCGGTTGTTCTCCAAGAGAGCGGCGACGATTATACTCCTAAGATGGTAGGCCATGGGCTACCAATGGATCCTCCAGCAGTACCAAATGCGGCGCCAGCCGTTATACCGGACACAGGCACTGATGCACAGTTCCATGAAGGCTTCATGCGGTTCATATAGACCTTCCATGGAACATCTTAGGCTGCCACATCTATGGTAGAGCTGACGCGTATACTCTATTAGCAACATCCGCCTATTTTTTCAGGGGATGGAGGACCACAGGCTGCGGAGTCATGGTTGGATTCAGTGCAGAATATTTTCAAGCATCTTGAGACACCTCCTGGGAAGAGGGTCAAGATCACGACTTATATGCTGTGTGATTCCGCCAAGAGGTGGTGGGATGTTACCACCCAGTCGGACCATCACCATGACATGGTGTGGGAAGATTTTCAGGCTAATTTCTATGAATTCTTCTTCCCGGAGATGCTAAGGGCAGATCGAGCTCGAGAGTTCATGAATCTGCAGCAAGGCGCCATATCGGTGATGGATTATTATGATCGCTTCACCAAGCTTCAGCGTTTTACACCCGTTCTGGTGGGTGATGAGACGTTGAGGGCTAGATGCTTTGATGATGGTCTTCGATATGACATCTGAGCATTGGTGAATGTTTTCAGGTTGCCTATAGTGCATGATATTGTGAACCAGGAACTGATTACTGAGCGGAACCTGCGGGAAGCTAGTGGTGTGGGCCAGGGTGGTTTAGCACCAGTTTTTTGTACGATCTCTACCGGTAAGAGGAAGAGGCAGATGGATTTCTCTCACGGTGGTAGTACTAGCCAAAGGAATACTTCAGGTGGCCAGGTCATGTGCTACCAGTGTGGTAAAGAGGGGCACAAGATACCGTAGTGTCCACGTGACTCAGTGGAGTGTCGAGATTGTGGAAGGATGGGTAATCTCCATCATTTTTATAGGTCGTTTCCACCAGTGTCTAGTGAGAGGGGTTCTGTGCAGACTTCATGTGCGGGAGCAGGACCAACAGCTTCTTACCAGTCAGGAAATTGGAATATGTCAGGGCGTGTAGGTCGAGATGGTGGTCGTGATCATGGTAGCCAGACACCAAGATCTCAGAGGTAGCAGGACGGGACAGCTCAGGGTAGCTAGGTTGTGTCACAGGGCCACGGCACTAGGCAGGCATATGCAGTGCAATAGACCCAACAGAAGCAGGATCTCGGACCTTCTACTGTCAGAGGTACTATTCTAGTAGCTTCTATTTTATCTTCAGTACTTTTCGATACGGGTGCTACACATGGCTTTATATATGTGCCCATTGTAAAGATCCTTGGGATCTATGTTTCTTATTCTTCTGATGTTATGACGCTAGACACTCTGTGGGAACTAGAACGGCTGGTGTGTGTCAGTTCAAGGAGTGCCCCCTTGAGGTTGGTGGGTGTCAATTTCTATGGGACCTCTATGTCTTAGAGATGATGAGTTATGATGTCATTCTTGGGATGAACTGGTTGATACCATTTCGAGCCTTTGTAGATTGCTATCATCGCAGGGTGAGGTTCACGTCACCATAGGTAAAAGAGTTTCTATACAAGGGTGAATGGGATGTCCATGCGAGCCGAGTTGGACCTGAGCATTGTGGGTGAGGTGGAGTGACAGCCCAGATTGCAAGTTTATATCTGGATGATCAGGGGACTTGTCATAAGGACTTCCCTCCAGTAGTTGATCGTTTTAGGGATGTCTTCCCGGACGACTTTTCAGGTCTACCTCTAGAGTGAGAGGTGGATTTCTCTATTGAGCTTGTTCCATGAGAAGCACTGGTGTCCATTCCTCCTTATAGGATCGTTACACTTGAGTTGCAGGAGCTCAAGAGGTAGTTAGAGGAGTTGTAGTCAAAGGGTTTCATATGACCCAGTACTTCTCCTTGGGGTTCACCGGTCCTTTTTGCGAAGAATGCAGACGGTACCCTCAGACTCTATGTGGATTATCAGAAGATGAACCATCTGACGGTTAAGAACCGACATCCCTTACTGGGGATTGATGATCTTTTTGATCAACTTCGGGGAGCACGAGTGTTCTTGAAGATTGACTTGAGGTCCAGATATCATCAGTTGCGTGTTAGACCATCTGATATACCTCTCACAACCTTCAGGAGCAGTTATGGTCTATATGAGTACTTGGTGATTCCGTTCGGACTCATGAATGTGCCAGAAGTTTTCATGGCTCTGGTGAATCGTGTGTTCCACCCTTATCTGGACTCTTTTGTGGTAGTTTTCGTAGATGATATCTTGGTGTACTCTCACACTCGACATGACCATGCTACCTATCTTGAGATCGTATTGAGTACACTGAGAGAGAACCGTCTATATACTAAGCTCTCAAAGTGCCACTTTTAGATGGACCAGATACACTTCCTGGGTCATATTATCTCAGAGTCAGGAGTTACAGTAGACCCAGAGAAGGTGAGAGCAGTAGTTTCTTGGGAGCAGCCTAAGAACGTGTTTGAGATACTGAGTTTCTTGGGGTTGTCTGGTTACTACAGGCGCTTTATACAGGACTTCTCCCACTTAGCAGTGTTGTTGATGGGTTTAACTAAGAAAGTGGTGAAGTTCTATTGGTCAGAATCTTGTGAGACAGCCTTTCAGGAGATGAAGGTAAGGTTGACATCAGCACCAATCCTGATACTTCTAGAGCAAGGGAAGAGCTATATAGTTTATTGTGATGCATCAGGTATTGGGCTGGGAGCAGTGTTGATACAGGGTGATTGAGTAATCGCGTACGGGTCTCAGCAGTTGAGGCTACATGAGAGGAATTACCCGATGCATGACTTCGAGTTGGATGCAGTTGTTCATGCGATGCGTTGTTGGAGACATTATCTCTTGGGAGAGAATTTCGTGGTTTTCACCGACCACAAAAGTCTCAAGTACATCTTTACTCAGCGTGACCTGAATCTAAGACAGCGAAGGAGGGTTGAGTACCTTCAGTACTTTGATTTTGATCTTGCCTATACACTTGGTAAGGGTAATGCAGTTACTGATGCACTGAGCAGGAAGACTCAGACACAGGCAGTTTATGAGGCTAGTGGTGAGTGGCAGCTTATGGCTTTGTTCTCTGAGATGCATTTGAAGGTGTACGATAGTTAGGGGAAAACCTATCTTTCATCCTTAGCTGTGACGTCTACCCTCCTGAATAGAATAAGGATGAGACAGCTATCGGATTTAGAAGGCCTAGTTCTACGGGATTCAGTGGTAAGTGAGGACCCTCCTCCTAGATGGACAATAGGCGATGATGAGGTAATACATTTCCATGGACGAGTATGGGTTCCAGGGGATATACGCGAGGAGCTGATGCGGGAGTTTCATGCTTCAGCTTGGGCAGTGCATCCCGGAGTTACCAAGATGTACTATAACTTGAGACGTCAGTACTGGTGGCCAGGTATGAATAAAGAAGTAGCTGGTTTTGTTACAAGATGTCCCACCTGTCAGCAGGTGAAGGAGAAGCATCAGAGGTCATACGGACTGTTACAGTAGTTACCCATTCCAGAATGGAAATGGTATGATGTCGCGATGGATTTCGTGACTGGATTGTCGAGGTCACCTTGATCCAATGATGTCATGTGGGTCGTTGTGGACAGACTTACGAAGGTAGCTCACTTTTTTCTGATCAAGGAGACCTTCGGTGTTGACGAGCTTAGGAAGCTGTATATCCGAGAGGTCATAAGTCTTCATGGGGTCCCTCGTTCTATCATTTCAGATAGGGACGCATGTTTTACATATCGTTTCTGGCAGAGTTTTCAGAGGGCACTGGGTACACATGTGCTTTTAAGCACAGCTTACCACCCTCAGACCAATGGCCAGTCAGATCGTATGATACAGGTGCTTGAGGACATGTTGCATGCATGCGTCCTAGACTTTGGGGGCTCTTGGGAGAAGCATATACCCCTGGTCTAGTTTTCCTATAATAATAGTTTTCAAGCAACTATTGAGATGGAACCTTATGAGGATTTATATGGTAGGTCATGTCGATCACCCTTATAATGGTTAGAGGTAGGTGAGGCAGCTTTACTGGGACCACGTCTCATGTAGGAGACTTCAGAGTAGGTCCAGTTGATACAGAAGTGGATGGATACTGCATAGTATCATCAGAGATCTTATGTTGATCGCCATAGAAAACCCTTAGATTTTGTGGTCAGGGATCAGGTTTTCTTGCGTGTTTCACTGAGGTTGGGACACAGGTGAATCAGGAGACAGGGTAAACTTTCACCGAGGTATGTGGGGTCATTTGAGATTCTGGAGAGATTCGGGCTGGTTGCCTATCGGTTTCAGTTACCACTAAGGCACCGGGTCATGCACGATGTCTTCCATGTATCTCAGCAGCACTGTTATCACTCAGACCCATCTCACATCTTTCATCCCAAGGAGGTTGAGCTTCAGGTCGATGCATCCTTTGAGGAGCATCTGATTCATATTGTTGATAGGAGCACAAAGGTTCTCCGAGGCCAGTCAGTTCCTCTTGTACGGGTGTTATGTCATCATGGCTGAGTGCAGGATGAAACCTGGGAGCGGGAGACTGACGTACGTGCTCAGTGGCCAAAGTTGTTCTGAGATTTATCTTCACCACCCTTGGGAGAGCAATTCGGGGACGAATTTATTTAAGGGGGAAAGTTTGTAAGAACCCGGTTCTTATTCTTGAGGGACGGGTTTCTTCTTTTCCTTTTTCCTTAAGTGTTTTTGAGAAAATAAGGAAAAGGGGGGGAAATGCCAAATTTTGTGGGTATACACCGTGTACTTTTCCACACTCCATGTACTTTGGTCGTGTGGGATCAGTACACAGGGCGTGTATCCCTGTCAGTGATGAAAGGTGTAAAAACTGACTACACGCCGTGTAGTCAGTCGGAAGGTGAATAGTAAGGCGGTGAAGGTAGCCGCCAGCTGATCCACAGTACACACCGTGTACTCAGGTATTACATGTCGTGTACTCATGTCGACAGATAAACAGTGCCATGCTGGCGAGGGGCCGCCAGAGGAACAGTTTAAAAAATTAAAAGTACACGCCGTGTACTTGAGAGTACACATCGTGTAGTTTTTTTCGCTTAAAATGGGTAGTAGCATCCTCTATTCATAGAAGAATATTAGAACGCCGGAGGAGAGCGGGAGAGATGGCTAGAGCTTAGAGGATCTCCTGACCGCACACCAGGAACCCAATTCTGTATCCGTCAATCACGTTGGGACCCCACGAGTAAGCCCTCCCTTCTCCTTAAGCCATTTTTACCAATTATTTCCCAAGGGGAAGTTATTTGATGTTGAGCATATAGTTTTTTATCTCATATCTACACCTTTCTCATGTGTTTTGGGAGGCGACATTCACGTATACCGATCAGGGGTGATCGAGGTAGGTGGTCTGATGTTTTTTTTCAACTGTGGAGTTGAAATTGTGTATCGTTGTGCTATGAACCCATGTTTGGGGTGTCGTATGGCTGAGGCCTTGGCTGTTTTAAATACCTAGAATTGTATAGGTAATTGAATGTAATTATGAACTGTTGTTTGGGATCACTGCTTGGATCCAGGACCACCCCTGGGGTGCATTCCTCTGTTTAGCCGTTTGGCCTGGTTACCCGAGGGTATACCATAAAATTTAGCATACTTTAAATTTCCTTGAGAGGAATTGTATATAATTACTTGCTTATATGTTGGGCTCGGCCCGGTTACTTGCACCTGAGGGCAGTGTTCTATTTAGCCTAAGGGCAGTGTTCTATTTAGCCTGAGGGCAGTGTTCTGTTTAGCCTGAGGGCAACTCCTTTCATGACTATGGGCAGTAGATTCTGTGCCTGAGGGTGACACTTCGTACGCCTAAGGGAAATATCTATTATGCATGTGGGCAATTGTCTGCGGGTTTCGACTCATCTTACCTGAGGGTAAGGTTTGTATGTATGAGGATAGTGTTATCATGAACATTCACCATGGTGATTTTTATATATTATACCTGTCAAGTTAAATCACAGGCTTGGCATGGTTAAATGAATACTAAAATGGAAATATAATTGGTAAAGTTAGTTACTTTTGCATACTACTTAGTTTATTACTTTTACTATTGTACATTGTTGTTGCACATTTTCACTGAGAGTTGGGCATGGGATTTTGGTGGATGCCTACTGGGATTTATTTCTCACACCTTGTTTGGTTCATGTCTTCGGCCCAAATAGACTATATTGTTGTAGGTGCTGATAGAGGCAAGAGTCTCTATACAGGTACATGATTGTTGCAGAGGAGTAGGAGGGCATGGGACCGAGTTTAGGCTCGTGATGCTGCTGAGTTCCTGTTGCACTGTTTTGTTTTGTTAGTTGTACCTTGTACTTTTATTTGTATTGTATTCTATTGCAATGTGTCCTGTTCTGGATATTTTCGTAGAATTAGTGACATGCTAAATCTCTATATATATGATTGTTGGTTCACTTTTACTCAGTTGTCCATTTCAGTGTATGTTGTTTACTACTTCCGTTGTTGTATGTTATTTATCTTTTCCGTTGCCTTACACTTTGAAAAATGAGGGCATAGTTTCCCCACTATCATACCTGGGCCCTCGCTACTATTCGGCAGCCTCTGGAATTTGGGGAAATGCGCTTGAGGTCATGTGACCAACCGGGTTTGGGGAACCTGTGGTGTGGCACCCGGATCTGGGACGTTACATGTAAGCTCCTTTTCCACTCTTAAAAATTTGTGTTTGTGAGAAGGTTATCATTATCAATTATATATAATAGTGATATGTTTGAATTCATTTTAATGTTTTTTCTATAAAATAAAATGATCAAAAATTTAGTACTTTATCTGATAAAATTTAGACAAATAAATGAATATTATATTTATTAATCTACCAATATTTTATCAAAACCCAATAGTCATTACCATTGACTACAGAATCTCATGTTTCTTGGATATTCTAGTAGCAAGGATCCATATTCCCCTTCTTATTACCTCAACTTTTGTTATTCAAGAAACTTAAATGGTTTTAGGTAAGCATTTAAAATGCCGACTGCATTAACTCATAGTTCCTTGATCTGGTGAGTGGACTCCCCAAACCTGAAATCCTTAAATTTTATTTCTTCAACCTTTGCCTCTTAGTTACAAAAAGTCATATTTTAGCAGTCAACCCTTGATGTGAACTAAGTTAAGTCAACCCAAAACTTCAAGTTAGAATTTCTCGATAATTGAAATCACCCTAAATTTGGTTGGTCAAGTACTTTAAACTATGTTTCGATTTTAACTAAAGTAGTGGAAGGCTCTACTGACTTAATATATGTAATTGAGGGATTTTTTCTTTTATGTGTAAATTTCCAATTATTATCTTTATTACATGCCTGTTAATATTAAGTGGATTTACTTAAGTGATTAACTATGTCTTAGATAATATTTACACATAAGCTAATTTATTTTAGTTTTATCTTGCATGCTCATTAATTTCATTAATTCATGTGATCGCGAAAAAACATCCATAATGAAATAACAATGCAAATTGAAAGAAATAAAATAATAAAGTGGTATGATCATGATCTTTTACTAATGTTTAGTTTATCTAGAAGTTGATAAACCAATTGTTGACCTAGGGGAAAACACATTGAACCAATTAAGTTTCATGTTACAGTATTTCACATGTCCACCTATATATCTCTCTTGGATTGGTTTTGCCTTGGCTTCTTAATTGAACTGCCTCCACTAGCTAGGGAGCTCCATCTATTACATGTGATTTTACTCACACACAAGTGAGGGGAAAATGGTTTATATAAACAAAACCATGGGCATGCAGGCTCTTACATAATGAGAGGAGAGAAGCCATGCAGGCCAAAAATTTCATTTAATAATAAATTAAATGAAATTAATCGCATAAAAAGGTCTGGTATATGCTCATGATCATCCACATGCATGCAACGAATTATGCATTCGGTAAAACTAGCATTCAATTCTTAATCGTTCTTATTTAAGATAAATCGTGATCGAATCAATTAATTGTCATCTTTAATTAATCAATTATTTTATCTTAATTCTCATATCAATTTCCTTAAGATTCTCATCCATTATAATTGTAAACAAATTAAATAAATTTATTTAAAATTAACTATGTATATAAATGTACCTTGGAGGCAACATAATGACTACTCATATGAATCTACTCAACATGTATTATACTCATATACAATTTAATCTTATGACATATGGCATACACGAATTGTCATGTACTTTCATGATGTATACTATCAACTTAATGATTAAATGAATTACATGATTTTTCGGTCATGTGTTATGCTTCAATGCATGTAGAGTAACAACTGTTAATACAACTCATACATGATATGCAAATCTGAACATTGCGCAGGTATTAATTAAACATTTATATATGTGTGTGTGTGTGTGTGTGTGTGTCTGTATATATGTACATGTATATGTATATATATATATGTGTGTGTGTGTGTGTGTGTATTTTTGTGTGTGTGTGTATTAAAACCTATCACATGGTGTGTTCTATCAACTTAATGACCACACACAAGAACATATCATTAAGGTTTGAATAGTATAATAAATAAATTTTAAATCTGTGTAATTTGGTATCAGTACACAGCATGTACAACCGAGCTACAAGACATGTACATCTCTCACCATGTATCCAAGGAACACACCTAGGAACTCATCATGTAAATCGTGCCTTGGAAAATTGGAGCACACAACATGTATAATCGAATACACAGTGTGTGTTCTCCTTGTTACACGATCATCAATCAGGTAGGTCGTGTATGGTAATATACGGCATGTCTATAACTCAAAGGGACTACATGTCATGTACGTGAGCTACACGGCATGTACTCCGATTGACCATGCACCACCCTAGCCTAGTCAACACGCATTATAAGAAATAAATACAACATGTTTCATCAATGCCCAAGGTTTGAATGAATTTTTGAATTAATTCCTAATGCATTGAACACAAGTACACAACGTGTAACTCTAGTTACACGGTGTGTACTCCTGTGTTATTTGGCCAGAATTCTTAGCACCTTCGGATGAGTTCTTCAATTTTATTTCATTCATAAAATTAATTGTATTGATTGGATCTATGTGAAATAAATGAGGATTAAGTATATCTTTCAATTCTAATTAAATGAATGATTAAACTTGAATTTAAAACTAAATCACAAATATGTGTAAATCAATCAATTATTTTTAAATAGTTATAAATAATTATGTGACCGCTCTGATACCACTTGTAGGTTCTCAGTGTAGTGGAAGCATGTGATGGGTCTTGCCTAAATTTTCTTTTTGTCATGATCGATGATCAATCCTAGATTTACACAATAATAAACATTTTGATCTACAAAATTGAATCAAGGAAAACAAAAAAGGATAGAATGTCAAAACCAGAGAGAGGATTATCACATATTATTTATAATTAATTTAATTAATTTAATAATTACCTTGTTGGAATTATTTCTTCATTGATGGATCTGACAATAGATATGTGTTGTATAGTCATTGCATTATAGGAATCAAAGTAGATTACCTCTAGCGGTGATCCACACATGATCTAAAAATCTCTGAACGTCACTGTAGGAATCTTTGGGTGCTAGCACAGAATATCATATCGCTTGCGTCGTTCACATTTGATCACCTCAAGAACTGCTTCCAAAGTGTTCTCCTAGATCTCTCTTAACTTAAGAGTGGGAGGTGGATGAATATTGTTCTCCATTCTTGGGAACATTCTTGGAGAATGGAGCTCTCTGGGTTTTGAGAGGATTCTAAAAATCTGTTGTGCATAACCAAAAAAAATGAATTGGCTCTCAGAGAAAATAATATAATTGGGTTTATATACTAATAGGGTTAAAAATAATAATTACACAAGTTCCCTTTATTATTTATTTAATCCCTGCAAAACCCCATGTCAAATATTATTATTATTATTATTATTATTATTATTATTATTATTTCTTAACATGCGCTTAACTTGGGAATTAAATTAAATATTATTTAATCAAATAATATTTATTATTTATTATTTCTCACCGAAGCATTAAAATTGGTCTGTCATTCCTCCATAATATTTAGCGGGGCCTTAAATAAGGACTATTTATTTATTAAATAAATATCACTTTATTATTCATCGATAAATAAATAAATATTATATTCACTAAATAATAAATAAATATTTATTAAATATTCTTCTCACATTATATTCTAGTGATATAATATATACAATCAAGCAAACATGAATAATTATTAAACCATGTGCAGGAATAATATTTATTCAAATTGTTAAATAATAAATAATAATATATTATTTAACAGAGATTCTAGATACACTTAGTGTGTAACCCTCTAGGCCTCTTTCTCAGTGGCATTAGGCGAAGCAGCATAAAGTCTAAGGTTAGTATCTAAAAATATGACAAGGAACCCATAGAAAAAGAAGTTAATGCCTCAATAACATAATACCTCATATGAGTGATTATTGTGTAATATAATATCTTTATCACACTATCTCTAATCAAGGAGGTTGCATGTCAGTGCCATCAGCATATATGGTTGATATCTCTTTATTTGACTTCCCATAAATTAAACTTACCTATAGAATACCATGGACATGGATTTATTTAGGCTATATCATTTCCATCAAAGGGCTTGATATATTAACTTTTGTTAAAGAACTAAAGGTACAAATCCTTTCTCGTGTTATTTATCAATGCAGTATTACTCGTGATGCACCCAACATATCCTACCTCACCTTGAACATCTATCATCCTATTTTTTATCAATACATCAAAGTAAATGACTCATAATTCTCATTAATAATAATATTAAAGTATAAGTATCAATACACACATCTGTAAATATGAACATAAAATGACCCATATAAATGTTCATTTCCTATCGGCGGGTCTCATTCTCATAATTCCTACATTGGATATTACCAAGGGCATCCACCATGAGAATGTTCATCAAAGTCCTATGAGACTCCAACCATGATAGCATGTATAATTTTTGTCCCTCAAATGATATCATATGGCTATAGAAAATATATTTAAGAATAACATCGTAGCACTTTAGAGTTCTCATCATAGCGGGGAACTGCTATGAACTTTTAGTGCGACAGCTACTCTTGGGACATAATCACATACTATGTTACACAGAAGAATAATCATGATGTGATAAGAAGTTTATTAATATTAAAAACTATGGATATGAGTTGTCATAAAGTACACAAAATTTTGTTCTAGGTCACCAAATCTAACAAGATTTTTATGCCCTCGTGATCACAATCCCTCTGAACAGGTGTAGTACACTATGGTCATCAGCAGTAGTGTATTATCATATGAACAGAAGAGACATATTTCCTTATATCATCCTCTTTATCAAGAGTCATAGGAGATTCTACCTCAATCAAAGTCTCTTATGGTATCCCCTCCAAGTAGCAGAAGAACAAGGTCCCCCACACTGATTCTCCAGCTTCTTCCAAGGTACTAAGGAGGGTTAATTCATGTCCCCAGGAGATGAAATCTTCTACTTCTATATATACCTCAGTCATCTCCAAAGAAATGTGTACCTGATATCAATCCAAACCTCCTCATGACCTTTTATCTTCTCAGGATAAGTGTGCCAAGTTTTCTGGGGCTAAAGCCATATGTATCTCATTTCAATGATCTCCTTCATAATTTGGAATGTTAAAGATGGATTACACTACTAAAGAAATCCATAATAGCGGTGCATCCTTAGTTTCAGTGCTTGATCACAAGAAATGTCCCTCCAAAGTAGTTGAATATGTGCGTAGAGTCAGCGTGCGTGGTTTCATTCATGCTAGCCCCCATAACCATCATATATGGATGTTTTGGAAATGAAATATATTGGTGGGCCTGATTAAGGATTCGGACCGGTTTTTCACCACAAAAATAATGGGTGGAGCTCAGTTCTCTTTTCTCACTTTTTTCTACAGTGGATGTGATGTAAAGATAAGGGAAACTTTGTGGCATGGCCAAAATTCTTTTAAGAAGGGGGAGCTATCATGGACTATTGGAGGTGACATCAACATTGTTTCTGATCTGAAGGATAAGAGAGGGAGAGGATCTTTTCCACAAATGGCCAACCTAGACTTTGTAGAGTTCATGCCTTGCATTGGGCTGTTGGACATACTCTAGTGATCCTTTTATGTGGTGAAATAATTAGAAAGGGGGTCTTCATACCTGGTGTCGTCTAGAAAGATTCCTTTCCAATTATCATGTTATTTTCTCCTACCTAAACATGAAGTTTAACCACCTCATGAGAAGACTCTCTAATCACTCCCCTCTTTTGGTTGTGCTTTCCCCTAAGAAGGAAAATGGTGGTCGTTTTTCATTTTCTCAGTTGTGGACCAAATTTATGGGATACCATGAAGTGGTAATATATTCATGGAATAATTTGTCACATGGTAATTCTTGGATTATACTTCACCAAAAATTATGAGGGCTCGAAGGAGATCTGTAATCATGGATCATGAACCATACTCCCATCTCTCAGGATGCTGATGCGGTGAAGGAGTATATTGAGTGACTTGAAATCAATATTGAGAATGGTTAGGATGAAACCATGTTCTGTGATCTTACTCACAAGAAAAATACACTGGATGATATGCTTCTAAGACAGGAGTGGATGGTTCATGAGAAGTTTAGGATTAAGTGGCTTCATGAGGGTGATCAGAATATTGCGTTATTTCATGCATGTATCAAAGAGTGGGGAGATACATCAAATCCAAAATTTTGATGGAGGATGGGACCTACAATGATAATAGGTATGTGGTTGGTGGAATGGCTGAAACTTTCTTTAAATCAATTCTTGCGGGTCTTAATACTCATATGCAGGGTGGATACCCAAGCGGAGTTGAGGAACTCCTCGATGCAGTCCCTCGTGCGGTCTCAACTTCTAAAAATGATCTAATTGAATCCATACCTGAAGAGAAGAATATTTATGAGGTTTTTAGGTTCATTAGGCTAGATACCCTGAGATGGGGGGGTGAATCAGGGTATGAAAGATTAAAAAAAATTCCCCTTTTTCATCTTGTTTCGTTGTTAGACAAAACTCTCTTCTCTATCCTTCCCATTGCAGAGAATGAACAAATCTTAAATCATGCGTAGGACATAGAAATTTTACTTGGTTCACCCTCACTGGGCTATGTCCAAGGAGCATACACTGGTAATGTGTCGATGTACCAAATCCACTATAAGCGCACTGTTATTTACAAGTTCAAAGTGGACTCACTGTCCCTCCTGGTTTACAACCAACCACAATGTGAAAGCTCACTGCTCTCTCAACTGAAGTGTGCTCACTGCTTCTTCATAAGATCCACTCACAATTTATATACTTATAGGTCCCTTCATTATCTCTAATGAATGCATACTTCATTGTATGTAGATGCTCTATTAATGTTCCACTTTCATCCACTGATGAATACAACTTTACCATAGTATTAATGGTCAACCTCAAATCTTTCACGCAACCCTTATTGTGTCTTGCACGCAACTTTTATGCCTTGCATGAAAGATTCAACCTTTTTCATGAAACACCCCTTGTGTGTAACTTCAATCTTATGTGCAACTCAAATCTTACGCACAACTTTCTTATCTTGTGCGCAACTCAAAATCTTTCACGCAACTCCCTTTGCTTAAAATTTTTACGTGATCCAGAGCTCAAATTCTCTCTAAGTGTTAAGCTATATCGAATGAGGGGGTCACCTCCTATTTATAGGAATGTCTAACTCCTACGTGGAAGATTCACCGTGTCATGCAATATCCTCTTTGAGCGTGCAAAACCCCATTTGATGTCGCATTGGGCACGCAAGTTTCTTTCTTGCAACCTCATCTTTCGCACCCATTTCCAAATATTTCATGCACATCATGCCTTTTCCATTTTCCATCATTCTAATCCTGAAACATGCCTTGCGCACATTTTTTCAAACCACCTTCAATCTTGCGTGCAACTTCCTTTTCCAAAAACACATTTTTCCATTTTCCAATTTTGAGCCCCAAAAATTTGGCAAACACTGGAAAACAATGCCACCTTGTATCTATTATTTTTGTACCACCTCCAGATCATTCATTCCTTTGTCAAGGTTCTTTTTCAAAATAGGTTGTCAAAAATATATCTGGAACACAAAAAATCACCCTGTAAACCCTCTTTGTTAACAAACAAACCATCTTTGTCAATAAACACAAACCCCTCAAAAATGGTTCAATGTTATCTTAAGGGATTTTTTCCCAACAATATCCCCCTTTGGGTTTGTTGATAACTCTTCTCATAAAAACTCTCTACACTTTGATACCTCAATGAATCTCCTTTCATCATCAACCATCATTTACCTCTTGCGATTCAGATAGCGACCAAAGATTCACTCACCACATACTCTAATCCCACATGAGCAATGCTCGGCGTGAGAGACAAGAGTAGTGTGAAAAGTTCATCAATGAATCACTTCATTTATAACACCAATTTTTGATACCATACTGATACCAATAAAATGATTTTATCACGAACCTTAGCTACCATGATATCTAATCTTTGATCGATTACTTCAAGCATTTTCAGATTTAAAACTACTCCTTCGTCACTTCTTGGGTTCTGTTATTGTCCAGGATAAGCTATGGTTGGTCACTTTGAACACTGAAGAAACACATACCAACAAACTCCCCCTATCATCTTCTTCACCTGTCATGATTAACTCCCCCTATCTCACTGATTCACCTGTGATCTTCTCCCCATGTCTTTGAAAAATACATTTTCAATACATTGTCTCCCCCTTACTATCTCCCCCTTTGTAAACAAACCCAAATGTCACTCCTTTGTGGTTTGCCACAAGTTAAAGAACATAGATTAGTACATTAGGGAAAACACACCATACCATGGGGAGAGGGTAATTACACATCCACAATCTTTCAAGTGTGAGGAGTTGACTGAACTCCCAGAGCTAGTCGATGCCTCTCGAACACTTCCTTGGGTAAGGCCTTCTTCAGAATATCAGTAACTTGTAGCTCTATAGGCACATATTCCAACTTCACTAGCCCTTGATCCACCTTCTCCTTAATGAAATTATATTTGATTTCAATGTGATTGGTCCTTGAATGATGGACGGTATTTTTGCTAAGATTTATAGCACTTGAATTATCAAACTAGATTCTGATCGGAGACTTCACTTCAACTCCCATATCATCAAGCTACTACTTCATCCACAATAATTATGTTCATGTTTGAGTGGCCTCAATATACTCATCTTCTGTAGTACTCAATAAAATGAAATCTTGCTTCTTGATTAGCCAAGAAATACACAACCCACCAAGATAGAAATTACCTCCTGATGTTGATTTTATGTCATATGATGAACCAGCCCAATATACATCTGTATATCCCAAAATCTCTGGTTGATATTTATCATTATACATCAAACTGAAATCCACAGTGCCCTTAATATACCAAAGTATTATTTTCATGATAATCATGTGACTTTACTTGGGATTGCTTTGATATCATGTTGCTTGGCATGTGGCGAATACAATATCAGGTCTTGTCACTATCAGGTACAGTAAACTTCCAATAACCTGCCTATATTCTGTTACATCAACTACCTTTCCATCATCATATTTTGATAATTTCATCTAGGTGGCAATCAGAGTCTTCATCTCCTTGTAATTTTTCATTCCAAATCTTATCAAAAATTCCTTGGCATATTTGGATTGAGAAATTAAAGTTCCATTACTTCCTTTTTTCACATTTAAACCAAGGGAAAATGGTAGCTCTCCAATCATTGACATTTCAAACTCACTTTTCATGAATTTGGAAAACTCTCTGCACTGAGCTTCATCTGATCCACCAAATATTATGTCATTGACATAAACCAACACCATCATCCTTAAATTATTTCCATTGTTGAAATAGAGATTTTAATCAACTCCACCATACTAAAAACTAATCCTCTTCAAATACTGATCAAGCCTTGAATACCATTCTCTTGATGCTTTTTTCAGCCCATGTAGTTATTTATTCAACTGAAAAAACCTTATTCTCATCTTCATGAATGAGAAAACAATCTAGTTGTTCAATGTAAACTTTTTCTTCTAGAACCTCGTTCAAAAATGTATATTTTACATCCATCTAGAATACTTTGAACTTCCGTTTCACTGCAATGGTTATGAATAATTTGATTGTCTCTAGCCTTGAAACTGGTGCAAATGTCTCATCAACATATATTACCTCTATCTGGGAGTAACCTTTGCACACTAGTCGTGCTTTTTTTTGAATCATTGTGTCATATTCATTCATCTTATTGCGATAGACTCATTTAGTCCCAATGAAATTCTTATATTCTAGCCTTGAAATAATCTCCCATATATGATTCTTATAAATCTGATCTAGCACTTTATTCATATCCTGAAGCCAGTTTTCATCTTCAGCTGCATCAGTAAAGCATTTAGTCTCTCCCTGAGATAAGAAGAATGTATGTCGCACCGATATCATTCTTCTTGTCTGAACAGGCACTGTCTGATCACAAATGATATTTTTCCTATCAATTTTAACCTGACTCTTTGGATTTTGTGTAGATATCGACTTTACTTCCTCCTTCTCATCATCAGTATCTTATTCTGAATCAGCAGCTTCCACTTCTGCTCCCCTTTTATTACTTTCCTCTTCATCACTTTCATCAAGAAACTATTGATTGTGCTATTTAGTATTCTCTTCATTTTCCATGATAGTGACATAATTTCTCTAAACTATTTTTTCTAGCATCTTGTTGAAGTATTTGTATGCTTTTCTTTTTCCTGAGTAGCCAAGGAATATTCCCTCATCTCCATATGACTCAAATTTCATATATGTTTCTTTATTGAGAATGAAGCACTTACTTCCAAAGATTCGAAAGTATTTCACTTTTGGATTCTTTCCATGCCACATCTCACACAGAGTCTTTCCTTACTTCGAACGCAACAGATCCCTATTAGAAATGTAGACCAATGTCAAAACCGTTTCCTTCCATAATTTCTCTAGTGGGTCATTTTCAATGAGCATCGTTCTGGCCATGTTGATGATGATTTGATTTCTCATTTCAACCACACCATTATGTTGGGGAAATCTCACTGAAGAAACTTGATGTCTTATCCTGTGTTTCTCGAATAGTCTTCCACCTGATTGTTTTTTAATTATGTACCATTATCAGTATGAAACTTTAGAATTTTCTGCCCAAGCATCCTTTTAAATTCCCTCCGGTACTGTTTTAGGAAACTAAACACATCAGACTTATGGGAAATGAAGAATACCCATGAGATTATGCTATAATAATCAATTAAAATAATCTAATACCTCTTCTTGTCATGGATCTTGGTGAGATGGGTCCACATACATCAGTATGCACCAATTCAAGCACTCTTGTTGACTTCTTTTCCTTTGCTTTGTACGTATTTCTAATGATCTTAACTTGTTGAAAAGAATCGCACATATGTGTACGATCATGTGATAGATTGGGGAGATCTCTAGATGCATCATATTTCACCAGATCTTCTAGGTATGGTTGGCATAGATGACCAAGTCATTTATGCCACAACTTGTTTTCTTCCTCTCTAGATAGAAATCACATATATTCTTCTCCAATTACCAGGTAGAGATTTCCCTTTGTCCTTTTTCCCTATAGGATCATTGTACCATATATTCCCTTGAAGACACACGTCTTCTTGGTAAACCATATTGAATTCCCTAAGTCACACAGTTGACTGACACTGAGTAAATTGTGATTGAGACCTTTTACAACCAAGACTTCAGCATGTCTTATTTATTTTCCCCCAAACCTGGCCTTTCCTGATCCAATTATCTTCAGGCCTTTATTGTTTCCAAACTTGAAAACTCCTTCTTTGTCATATTTTATTCCTGTAAACAGATCCTTATTTTCTGTCATATGAGATGTGCAACCACTGTCAAGGATCCATACACCAGAATGGTCTGATGCTTTAATGGCAATTTCAGCAACCACTACCTTCTTTGATCTCTTCTTCTTGGTCCATATTTGTGTCTTCACACTTGTTATAGATTTAGACTTCTGATATTTCTCAGAGTATGATGGACTGACTTCATCTTTCAAAGCTGCAAATCTATTTTTTATTTTCAACTCACCTGTTGGTTCATTGATCTACTGCTTGAGAACATTTTGATTCTACTTTGGAACATTTCTCTGTATGGTCTATGTACAATATCTAGACATGTTCCCAAATCCTCCACACCAAAAATATTTTCCTTTGAAATATGTTCTAGAGAACCAATATCTATTTGGCTTCCACCTCTGCTCTTGTGCCCTTCGGTATCTTCTGGCTATAGAACATGCATTTTTTGAGTGTCCCATCTTTCCACAACAATAACACATGATGAAAGGTGCATTACTACATGTAAATTTTGTACTACCAGTAGTCCCTTGGGTTATTTGAATGTTCTGATTCTTCTTTATACCCACATCAATTTTCATTCTCGAAATGGTCACTTGCGGTCTAACTTCAACCCTGACTGATTTCTGGTTCTGATCAAGCCCCAAATTAGCCTTAATATCTAAGCTCGATTGATTCTTATTTCTTGTTGAACTACTTGGATTCTATTTCATATTTTCAGTCTTCTGAATGATCTTCTTTCTCGATAACATGTTGGGAATCATAAGTTTTTCTTGGTCCTTAACTTTTTGTCACAGACCGAAAATTTCTTCTTCAAGTTCATCGATACGCTTGATTTTATGTTTCATTGTATTATTCAAGCCATCGATCTCCCTTTTCTATTATTCAATCTTGATTTTATACTCACTAACTGATTTTGAGTCCTTTGGTGTTTATGAATTGAGTTTTTCAATTTCTTCCATCAACTCAAACTTCTCTTCTTCCTGCTTCTACATATAGATTTTGGCGTCACGAACTAATTTGTTGGAGTTCTTTGTTTTGGATCTTCAAACATCTACCACTTCAAGATAAGCCTCTAACTCAGCCTACATATCAACTCTTCCTTCAAATTCTTATTATTCATCAATGTTGGTTTCTTCCTTTTTCTGAGTACTACCGACAACAGCCACCATAGCATTTTCTCCATGATCTTTATAGTTTTCAATATCCTTAACCTCTTAACCCTCAAACTCATCTAAACTGTTGGATTCTTGTGAAAGAATATTCCTATTCTTGAATAAATTTCTCTTGAATTATTTCTTCCCTTTCACATAGGCTGAAGTCTTCTTTTTGGGAATTTCAACATCGTCATCATCATTATCACCATCTTGAAACTTTTTGGGGAACCTTACCACAAGATGAACAACCTTTCCACATCTAAAGAATGTTAGTGGAATTTTCCCTCTAAACTTTCCTTTTCCACTTTTCATATTTGAAGAAAGGAATGACATCACCTCATATGTCTCTTCTTGTTCCTGAGTATCTTCAATGGTGAGCTTCTTCATGGCCTTGAATGACACCTCTTTGGATTTCCCCTTTTCCATGACCTTGTTATCATTGTTCCTCATTTCATATGCAACCAAGGTACTGTGCGAATTATCCAGGGTCAGCTCTTTTGTATTTTTATCTTCTAGTACTGAAACTTTCAGATTGAACCGAGGTGTAAGTTTCCTCAAGATGTGCTTCATGATCTTTATGTATTCAATGACTTCTCCAAGACCTTGCATATCTTCCACAAAAATATTTACCCTGTCAAAGAATTCATCAACAGACTCATTTGGGCTCATTTTTAGATCTGCATACTTATTCCACAACACTTGCAGCTTTACTTCCCTAAACTTTTAATCTTCTTCATATATGTTCAAAAGTTTTTCCCACATGTCATGTGATGTTTTGCATGAAATCACCTTCATATAGATAGCATTGGATAGGGATCCCCCTAAAGCATTGATTCCATTAGCGTAGGCATCCAATTATCTTCATTCAGATTCCAATAATGCAACACTATTAATATCGGTAGTTATACCATGCATTTCTGTTGTAAAAACATTCATTCCTAAAGATCGATAGTGTTGCATTTGATTCTTCCATAGCTGAAAATTGTTCTCGTCGAAGATCGAAATCCTTTTATGATTGGTGACCTCTATTTGAGAGAGAAGCAATGATATTAACCTGGCTCTGATATCAATTTTTAGGTCCACAAGGCTAGATACCCTAATATGGGGGGTGAATCAGGGTATGATAGATTAAAACAAATGCCCCTTTTTTATCTTGTTTTGTTGTTAGACAAAACTCTCTTCTCTCTCCTTCCCATTGCAGATAATGAACAAAGCTTAAATCATGAACAGGACACCACAATTTTACTTAGTTCACCCTCATTGGGCTACGTCTAATGAGCATACACCAATAATGTGCCGATATACCAAATCCATTATAAGTGCACTGTTGTTTACAAGTTCGGAGTGGACTCATTGTCCCTCCTGGTTTACAACCAACCACAATGTAAAAGATCACTGCTCTCTCAACTAAAGTGTTCTCACTGCTTCTTCATAAGATCCACTCATAGTTTATAGACTTGTAGGTCCCTTCATTATCTCTAATGAAGGAATCCTCTACTATATGCATATGATCTATTGATGTTCTACTTTTATCCATTAATGAATACAATTTTACCGCAGTATTACTGGGCAACCGCAAATCTTTCACACAACCCTTACTATGTCTTGCATGAAACTTTTATGACTTGTGCACAAGATTCAACCTTTGTTGGGAAACACCCCTTGCACGTAACTTCAATCTTACACACAACTCAAATATTACACACAACTTTCTTAGCTTGAGCACAACTCAAAATCTTTCACGCGACTCCCTTTTCTTAAAATTCTTACGCGATCTGGAGCTCAGATTCTCTCTAAGTGTTGAGCTCTATCGAATAAGGGGAGTCACCTCTTATTTATAGGCATTGCTGACCCCTTCGTATAAGATTCACCGTGTCGCGCAAGATCCTCTTTGAGTGCACAAAACCCCATTTGAAGTTTCATTGGGTGCACAAGTTTTTTTCGTGCAACCTCATCTTTCACGCCCATTTCCAAATCTTTCATGCACAGCATTACTTTTCCATTTTCCAGCATTCTAATCCCGAAACATTACTTGCATGAAAGTTTCCAAACCACCTTCAATCTTGCGTGCAAATTCCTTTACCAAAAACACATTTCCCCATTTTCCAATTTTGAGGCCCAAAAATTTGGCAAACACTGGAAAACGACGCCATCTTGTATCTGTTCTTTTTGTACCACCTCCAGATCGTCTATTCCTTTGTCATGGTTCTTTGTCAACAAAGGTTGTCAAAAATATCTTTGGAACACAACAACTCACCATGGAAACCCTATTTTTCAATAAACAAACCAGCTTTGTCAACAAACACAAACACCTAAAAATGGTTCAATGTTACCTTGAGGGATTTTTACCCAACAGATGTGTGGTGTGGTCTCAACCCAGTGAGTATGCCAGGACCAGATGGATTTCTTAGGGAATTCTACAAAGCCTCTTGTAATATTACTAGTAATGATCTAGTGAATGTTGTTCAGGACTTCTTTAAGGGTGGAGGCCTTCCTCGGGTGGCATGTGTGACCACCCTAGTGATAATCCCCAAGATCAAAGACCCTTTGTCCCTACAATACTACCACCCAGTTTGTATATGTAATTATCCTTACAAGGTTATCTCTAGTGTTCTCAAAATAATACTTTCCACCGATCTCCCCCACTATATATTGAATGATCAACATGAATTTCTGAAGGGAAGGATAATCCAAGGAGTGATAGCTTTGGCCCAAGAAGTGATCAGTGACATAAACCAAAAGGTTATAGGCTCAAACATGCTATAAAATTGTATGTGGATAAAGCCTATGACTTTGTGGAGTAGAAATTTCTAATCAAGGTGTTTCATAAGATGGGTTTCTCCTCCCAGGCCTCAGATCTCATGTTCAGGTGTTATAACTCCTGTCTATCTATTTCTTTCATGGGTAAAAATTGTGGTTTTTTCAAGGTGATATGTAGGCTTAGGAAAGGAGACCTTCTATGCCCAACCATTTTCATTATCACCCAGGATGTGCTCAATTGCCTCATTAATAGAAGTATTGTGAGGGGGTTCTCTCTTACAGATACAGGATACACTCATGTACTATCTCTCACCTTATGTTTGCAAATGATACCATTATCTTTGCAAACTCTAGAAAGAGATGAATTTGTGGTAACAATAAATTCATTGAAGATTATTGCTAATGGAGTGGATAGATCATCAACCAAGTGAAGATAAGTTTTTGCATCTCAATATGGTGCTTCTACAGGCGGGCATCCCCTTGATTAATAGTCTTGACATGCAAAGAAGAGATTTTCCTATAGATTACCTTGGTGCCACCATCTCACCAAAAAGACCATCACTACGGAAAAAATGGGTATTTGCGATGGGTTATTTGCGACGGGGATAAATCCCGTCGCAATTAGTCCCGTTAGAAACTTATTTACGATGGGGAAAGCTAACCCGTCGCAAAAGGTCTGGCGCGCAATGCGCGCCACATCGCGGGAAAGTTATTTGCGACGGGGGGTTACCACCCGTCGCAAATAACCGGCGGCGGTAAAAAACAATTGCGACGGGAATATACCTCTGTCGCAAATAGTATGTCGGCAGGTAATTATTTGTGATGAGTCCTGTCGCAAATAACTATTTAACCGTTGACCGTGATAAATGCGGGCTAAAGTATTTGCGACGGGTATCC
The DNA here is from genome assembly GCA_963277665.1 of Viscum album. Lineage (NCBI taxonomy): Eukaryota > Viridiplantae > Streptophyta > Magnoliopsida > Santalales > Viscaceae > Viscum > Viscum album. The sequence continues at coordinate 1,823,575,607 of OY728150.1, read as the reverse complement.
CGTCACAAATAAGTTAACCTATAAATACCCTCATCCGTTTTTTTTTCATTCATTCTCAAACTCTGTCTTCTACTTCTCTCAAAACTATATTTTTAGAGTTCAGAGTTTCTTAAGTTTAATTTTTATTTCTGGAGTTGATATTGAAGTCTTCAACAACGATCAGAGATCAACCTCAGATCAATTTTAAAGGTATTTATGTTCATTTTAATTTAATATTTATTTTAAATTTTTTATTAGTTTTAATTATTCTTAATTAGTTGTAATTTAATTATGTTTAGATTGTTTTGTTACTTAATAAATTTAAATTATTAGTATTCATTGTTCATAGTTAATGGTAATTAGGAATAATTATTAATAATTAGTCATAATTAAGAATAAATACTAATAATTAGTAATAAATACTAATAATTAGGAATAAATAGTAATAATTAGTAATAATTTAGAATAATTAAGAATAATTAGGAAATAATTAGGAACAATTATGAAAAATAAGAAAAAATATGAATAATTACTAATAATTACTAATAATTACTAATAATTATTAATAAACCTCCTCCATGCGCGCATTAACCTTTACAACTAAGCCATATCATTTTTTTATACATTTAATGATCTATCTATATATATATAGTTATATTTATTCATATATTAATATAGATTTATATTAATATAAATATATTTGGTTATATGAATAAATATATATATATATATTTATTAGTATATATTTATATATTTATATCTATTTATATATATATATATGTGTGTGTAGTTATAAATTTTATTCATATATTTATTTGTATATTAATATATATTTATAAACTTAGTTTTAAATAAATTTATAAATATGTTTTTTTATGTGTATTTATAAATAAATAAATAAATACATACATACATATATACAACACACACACACACACACACATATGTATATATATATATATATATATTTGTATAGTTGTGAATGAATACATAGAAATGAGGGGCTAAAAATCCATCGAGAATGTTAAAACGGCTATAACTTCTAATCCGTAAGTCCGTTTCAACTCCACAACCAGTCAAATCGAAGAACATGAAATGATCTTCGATATGATATGTGGTACAGGCCAAACGTACATCCGGATCGGAAGTTATAGCCATTTGAATGTTAAAATGACCATAACTTCTAATCCAGGAGTCCGTTTCAGCTTTACAATTAGTCAAATCGAAGAATATGAAACAATATTTGATATGATATATGGTATAGGTTTATCGGATATCAGGATAAGAAGTTATAGTTGTTTGAATGGTAAAAAACCGGGGTACCCCGACTAAAAACTCAGTTTTAGAGGTCTTCTGGGCCTTTTTTGGCCTTGAAAAAACCTTGGACGGGTTTTACCCGTCCATAGGGCTGTAGAGTTCGTCGCAAGCTTCGATCTGATATGCTGTAGAGCTCAAACGGAGTCCCAGATCAAAAGTTATGGACGTTTGAAGTTTGGGTTTCATTTTCAACTTATTTTTTATCTTTCATTAATTTTTTTATTTTTTTTATATTCAAAAAGTTATTAAATGACTATTAATTGATAAAAATTACATAATTACTAACTAAAAATATTTTTTAATTTATTTTATAATCCTCTTTTATTAAATATCTTATAAATTAATATTATATTTCCATAGATCCTTTCAAAAACATATTTATAAAATAAATATTATATTTATATCAATATAAATTGATTAATATATTTAAATATTAATATTTAATTTTTTAATTTTTTTAAAAAAAATTTTTAATTTTATTATTATTATTTGCGACGGGTATATATACTCGTCACAAAAAACTCTTCGAAGAGACTATTTGTGACGGGAAAAGGACCCGTCGCAAATACTTTTTTGCGATGGGCCCGTCGCAATTTGTTTTTTTTTAAACCAGAAATCTATTTGCGACGGGCCCATTTTCTGTCGCAACTAAATTTTTTTTCGACGGGCCCGTCGCAAAAAAAATTAGTTGCAACGCCGTTTTCCGCAACGGGTCATTTGAGACGGGGCCCCGTCGCAAAAGGCCATTTGCGACGGGATCCCGTCGCAAATGACCCGTCGCAAATACCTGTATTTCTAGTAGTGCATGAATTCAACACTTTGATAAAATTGTGGGAAGGATCATAGAGAGAATTCTGAATTGGAAGAACCGATATTTATCCTTCGGTGTTAGAATCACTTTGGTAAATAGTGTGTTATCCACTATTCCATTACATTCTCTTTCAGCTACTATGGTCCCAAAGGGATTCATTTCTCACATTGACAATATTATGCCTTCATTTATCTGGGACACCCATTTGGAAGGGAATTGTCATTGGACCTCCTAGGAAAGAATGACCTGGTCGGTGAAGGAGGGAGGAATAAATGTCAGGAATCTCTCAAACACCCTCCAATGTATGCATGCGAAATTAGCATGGGAGGTCCTTGAGGAGTGGAATCTTTGTGTCAGGTTCATGAAAATGAAACATAATGGTAATATGGCCATGGAAAGAGGAAGAAATTACTCTTTATGGTATGTCATCTAGCCTCATTTCTCAACCCTCTAGGGTTACTCTCAATAGATTATGGTAGGGGTGAGATCTCATTCTGGCACCATAATTGGGCTGGCTCCTATCTCAGTTTCCCTAGATTCCCCATTCCAGATATCTTCTTCCATCATGCAAGCAGACACCAGAACTTCACCAACATTGTGATGGACGAACAACAATGTGGTGTGTTTGACTTCATCAGGATTAATAGTGAACCAAACAAGTGTTTTTTTACTGGATCATCTTCAGGAAACTTCTTAGCGAAGGATTTCCAAATAATTTCACTTTCTTCCGACCATGATGATGTGTGGGGTGTGGTGTTATGGTGCAAGGAACTCCCCACAAAACACAACTTCCTTATATAGAGAATTAGATTTAATGTGTTTCCTATGAATGAAAATATTAAACATACAGGTATAAACCTGGTGTCCAGATGCTCATGTTTCATGGTCCATCGAGAAGAAATATTAGTGCACTTGTTCTTCAAAGGCAGTTGGGCACGTGAGGTGTGGACAGCATTTGGCGACTTCACTGGTTTTTCATCAATAGAGGGGCAGGGGCTCTATTTTCTTGATTGATGGTTAAAAGTTGTAGTTTAAGGGGTCCAGATAGGTGGGTGAGAGTAGTGGTCCTTTAATAAGTTTGTTGGTGCATATGGAAGGCACAGAACATAGCTTGATTCGACGGCACCGCTTGCATAGGGAGGACTCTCGTTAGCAGAACTCGTAACCTCCTGATTAACATAGTCTGACTCAACTAGGAAGACGATCCTACCCTCAAACCCCTCTCTACTAGAAGGATAGGAACTCAATCGAACATGAAAACCAATCAAGGTCGATATATTCACTGGTATCCTCATAGCTCTAGTCCAAAGTTGAACACGGATGGTTTGTATTATATGGGTGTTATGAGGGGGCAGGGTGGTAAGGGATCCTGAGGGTGCGGTCATTATTGATTTCACTATGTACTTTAGTGGTGGGGACTCTCTATAGGCCGAGGCAAGGTCTATGGACACAAGACTACTCTTATGTAGAAAGAATAATATTAGCTTGACTACGGTTGAAATGAAATCCACAACACTGTACAATTCTCTACATGGATCAAGTACTATCCATTGGTCAATTTCTTATATCATTAGATGGTGCAGGGGTTCCATTAAAAACTAGACAAGTATCCTTCATACTCAGTGAGAGGGTAACAAATTTGTGGATTTCCTTGCATCAATTTAGGACCAAAGAGAAAGGATTACTTGTTTTACAAACATGAACTCACTGCCACCTAAGGGGATTAACCTCCTGAGAGGGGATGCACTTGGACTCCATTATTTCAGGACTCCCTAATTTTTTGTTGATTTATGTTTATAGTTTCTCTTTTCCCTTGTATGTGTTTCGAAATCCTTTGTAAAATTAAATAAATAAATATGATGATGAAGTACGTTACGGTCATGGAGATGGTAGGTTGTACGTATAAATGAGTAACGTTTCCATTTTCCAATGATCATTATGGAAAGAAGGTAAGTAATATATAATCTTTCCAGAATGATCATAATATCATATATATCATATTATATACTTATATATATCATACTTTCAGTATGGATATTAAAAGAGAGTCACATCGCTTCATGAAGGTGGTAGCCCACACATACACGAATGATGTTATCATCTTTAAGTGAGTGGAAAGGTAAGAAAGAAAATGATATATATTATCTTTTTAGAATGATAAATATTTCATGAATAAAATAATTGTGTCATATATATAACATATAATCATTAAATTTATCCTTATCACCTTTCATGTGAAATGTTAGTGAATGACAAATTGTATCACTTCGCAAGGCGGTAGTTCACTTTACACGCGAGCGATGTTATTGTATCTTCTACGAAATGGAAAGTAAAAAAAAAGATACATATGATATAATGAGTCTATAGGTATAATTGTGTTATAAATATCAAATATATAATTTAGATCAATCATCATACCCAACTGTGAATAGTGGTAATGGAAGAACGAATGACATCGGCTAGTGAGGTGGTAGTCCGCCGTATACACAAACAATGATTTCATAACCCATTTAATAGAAGTGAAGATGGTTTTAGGTCATGACCTTATTATAATAGAATAGAAGTATATGAAATATACTTAGGTTATTATATCAGTATGGTTTAATAAAAATTGAATAAGGTGGAGAAATAAGTAAAACAAAGGCGTTCATTGAAGAACATTACCTCTTCTTCGGGTATCCTTCTTAGGTTTGCACTAAAGCCTTCAAATGTTGCTTTTCTACCCAAAATAAGGCTTCTAGGATGAGGGGAGAGAAGTTGGGAAGTGATTTGCTCAAGGATTTTCCAAACCAAAGAGGTGTGAGGGTGTGAAGAAGAGAGAAGAGATGGTGTCTTTTTATAAGTGGTGAGGGGACACAATTAGTATTTTTGAAAATAATTGAGTGCTCTCACATTTTTCATGACACAAGGGTCCAAAATGGGTCATTCTAAAACCTTAGAAGTGGAATGGTTAAAATATGGTCAGCCAATAGTTTTTAGACAAGTGTATTTGTACCCTTATCTTTTTAGTTTAACCCCCCGATAAACTCATTTTTATCTTAACTGCGGTAATTAATTTTTACTACATTCACTATTAATTTTGATCAAAAATTAAGTTGACTTTATTAGAAATTATAAATTATGATGATTCCAAGTATGGAATACATTTTTTCAAATTCAATTCACATAAATGACAAAATGTAATTTAAAATTAATCCCGCAAACGTGATGAGAAATCAGATTTTTAAAGATAAAATGTTCAAAAGTTTATAAAGTTTTTATATCTATATTCAATATGAAAATGATTCTAATGACCTAATTTGGATTAATTTATATAAAATTTAACTAATGTTACTTTAAAACAAATTTAAAATCTAATTTAACATTATAAATAATTTAAACAAAAAGGTAGTTTTCAATTATAAGTCAATATTTTTTCACTATTCATCAGAAATTGAAACTTTTCAGAAAAATTACAAAAATTTACCATAAGATAATTTTAGAATTTTGATATAAAAATAAAGTTTATTTTATCAAATAAATTTTCTAAAAGTTTTAAAAATTAATTTTAAATTATGTGCGTAAAGCGTGATTAAACCGTCTTTTAGAAAAATACAGTTTTTCAGAAAATATTTCTTCTTCTTTTAAATGATTATTATTTTATTTATAATCAATAGATAGCTAATAAAAATGTGTAAACTATATATTTTTCTAAGTTAATGTAACGTCCTGACCCAACTTACCATCGAACTGGTAGTCGGACCGGTCGTCACATGACCTCAAGCACGTCTCCCCGTACGCCAAAGGCTGCCGACTAGCAGCAAGGGTGTAAGGATAGTCAGTGGAGAGACTATACCCTCGTATCAGAGTTTTCACAACAGTATGACAATATATAAATAGATGAAAACAGCATAAATAGTATAAAGCAACAACTAATGCAGTGTAAGTCAATTGTAATATCAACTCATTAAAGAAAATGGCCAACGCCAGTTTATACAATGTATGCATGTCATGGTGGTACATGTATGAAAGTAGTAAACAAATCAGCATGCTTTACATCTCAGTACAGAAAAAAAAATGAAAAGCCTCAATGGAGGTCTCCATGAGCATCCCAAGCCCCCACTCTCTCCTTTGCTCCAAACTCTCAGGTATAATCAAACAGCAATAAATAATGTCCAAGGTCCTGTAAACAAGTAGAGTTTACTCGGGTACCTCAGTGAAATGGTGGCCCGAATAGGGTGTGAGATATAAATCTCAGTAGGTCAGGACCACCAGTGTCTAGATCAATTTAGACAATGCAATAAATTAAAAAGCGTGCAAGTATATCAAAGCAATAACAAAATTGAATAAATAAACAACAACCTGTCCAGGTTCCAAAGGGACACCTGACGGCGTTACCTGGTTCAGCCCACGGCTAGTAAGTCTGATATGATCATGTCAATTATGTATATGTGTATATATGTATATATAGTAATAGTGTGTGTGTGTGTGTGTGTGTCTGTAAACAGATAGATTTTCTTAGCATCCTCCTATGTGAACCAAGTGTGTACCAACGACAAATGGACATATACCCTGGATACTATTTCTGGCTGGACCAAGATGTAATGCACAGACATTCATTACTAGGGAAAGCGCTCACGGTCTTTCCCCTGGTCTAAACTCCAAGAGCTCTCATGGTCTCATGAAAAACAATATGGAAGCTCACACGGTCTTCCTACCCCAAGCTCTCATGGTCCTTTGGAAAACGATGTTGGATGGATCAGGACATAACACATGGACATCCATCACCAAGAGTAGCGCAGACGGTCTATCCCCTAGCTCAACTCCATGAGCTCTCACGGTCTCTAAAGAATCATCACAAAAACTAACAAATTCTTTCTCCCCAAAGGCTCTCACAGTCCCTTAGCTCCCTTGCCTATACAAGGCCTAACCATTCACAACATATAATGCATAAAGCATTTAACATCTCATGCATTTCATTGGCCTGGTTCAATTACATATAAGCATGAATATTCACATTTATACTTAAGGCAAACCATCTAAAGTATTCCAATTAAAACATTAACATGGGCTTCACATTCAACTCAAAAACATGAGGAAAGGGCCTCTCATTCATCTCATTGGTCATACTCAAATCCATTAGTTAACTCAACAATTAATTAGGTACACAAATCTCATTAATTAATTCATCAATTAATTAATCAACAACACAACTCATATCTCATAATTAATTTTCCAGAAGTAATTATCTCATTATAAATCTAAACTCCCCATATTCAATTCCACAATTAAATATCTAGATCATAATATCAAAAGAACATAATCAATTCATAATTAATTATCTCAACTTAGCCAAATTTTATATCTCATAATTAATCCCCTGATTAATTATCTAAATTACAATTCACAAAGCACATAATTAATTCACAGTTAATTATCTCAACTTAGACAAATTTTATATCTCATAATTAATCCCCCAATTAATTATCTAAATTACAATTCTCAAATCACGTAATTAATTCACAATTATTTGTCTCAACTTATCCAATTTAATATCTCATAATTAATCCTCTAATTAATTATCTTAATTACAATTATCAAAACAAAAAATTAATTCACAATTAATTATCTCAACTTAGCCAATTTAATATCTCATAATTAATCCTCTGATTAATTATCTCAATTACAATTCTCAAAGCACATAATCAATTAACAATTAATTATCTCAACTTATCCAATTTAATATCTCATAATTAATTCCCCGATTAATTATCTTAATTACAATTCTCAAAGCATATAATTAATTCACAATTAATTATCTCAACTTATCCAATTTTATATCTCATAATTAATCTCCTGATTAATTATCATTTCAAATCACATAATTAATTCATAATTAATTATCTCAAGGTAACTGTTTAAATATCACATAATTAATTCACAAATTAATTATCTCTAATGCAACCGTTTCAATATCACATAATTAATTCACAAATTAATTATATCTAATACAATTGTTTCAATATCACATAATTAATTCAAAAATTAATTATCTCTAATGCAACAGTTTCAATATCACATAATTAATTCGCAAATTAATTATCTCAAGGCAACCGTTTCAATATCACATTATTAATTCACTGATTAATTATCTAAATTACAATTTAAAAGCTCAAGATTAATTCACAATTAATTGTCTCAATATATTCCACTCATTAATTTATAATTAATTATCTAAATTTATTCCGCCCAAACTCATAATTGCCACTTAACCCAAGTGCGTCAACATGTAAGGGCGGCAATAGCAAAACATGTATCAACAAACTAAATGAATATATTAGTCTAATCGTTATGTTTTTAGCTTAAAGGCAGCACATCTCTGTTGGAGGGGTTTTATTACAAAAACATGATTTTGTAATCTAACGAATTATTTTATACCAATAAACAATTCATTCAGCATTTAAAGTCAAATTTATTAACAACATTAATTAAACTACTACGTTTTATTAATTAAGTAAAATTAAGGACATTACCACAAAGAATTGGTCGAGCCAACACTTTCTAACTCGTACCGTGGCCCGCTTGCATACACGCAGCTCAACAAAAGCACCCACACACTTGTAACTTATCGCCACGCCTTATAACAACAATTGGAACCCAAAATTAGTGCGGCGAGAACCAACACACACCCAATTAATTAACCGCAACCCAAATAAACCATAAGCACATAATTCAAGGGGTGCAAAAATAATTAACGGGTATTTAGACTTACCCGAAATTGAAGGCGGTGAACCAAAATCGAGTCAAACCGCCTTGCCTTCAGCAGCGATCATCGGAATATGGACCAACGAGTTTGGAGACATCTTCTGCACCACCTAGAATCGGAAGAAACAAAGAAACTGAATTAAACTTGAATCTTGGGTTTCAACCAATGGAGACCGGGCAACAGAGAGCCGAAACGGATGATGCGTATAATGAAACACATGGAGAAGGTCTTACCTTGCCAAGACGGACAACTTTAGTGAAGAGTTCGGAAGGAGACGGGCGCATGAAGAGGATTCTGGAGAAGGGGGGTAGCGTGCTGCACCATGGGAGAGCCAAGGGGGGTTGTGCCTCATGCTTCACGTAAGGGGAAATAGGGGGTGCGTCTCCCTTTAAGTTTCTCTCTAAAAAACCCTAATTAATTTTAAGAATTAATATAATAATAATAATAACCATCATGTTATTATTATTACCATTTAATATCACACTTCTTTGATAAACGTCAACCCCCCCATTTAATACCATTTAATTAAATTCTTCTCACCATGATATAATTAAATATATTCTTCATCTCATCATTATTTAATTAAATTTTCTCCACATAATTTAATTAAATAAATTCCCCCTTTCGACGTCATTTAATTAAATTTTCTTCAACTTCAATTTAATTAAATAAATCCCATATTTCACATCAATTAATTAAATTTCTCTTAATCTTGAATTTAATTAAATAAAACCCTCATTTCACAACATTTAATTAAATCTCTTTTTAACCTAGAATTTATTTAAATAATTTAATCTGAAACTCAAAACTAGGTAAATCGTACGGTTTGACTCGCACGGTCTGACAGACCGTGCGCAGACCGTGCATCCTTGACTGGATATGTGTTTAATTACGTACAGTCAACCCGCATGGTTTGACTAACTGTGCGCAACTCGTGCGAACGTCAATGCCTGGTCCGGTACTCCCGAAACTCATTGAGCCACCCGAAAAACTCTTCGAGCTTTTAGCCAAACTCAATATCAACACTTTAAATGATCTTAACTCGTAGAACTTCATCCCAAAACTCTTTTCTTGTGCCCTTTGGTATCTTCTGGCTATAGAACACACATTTTTTTAGTATCCCATAGTTCCACAACAATAACACCTGATGAAAGGTGCATTCCTACATGTAACTTTTGTACTACTAGTATTCCCTTGGTTTATTTGAATGTTTTTATTCTACTTTTTACCCACATCAATTTTCATTCCTAAAACGGGAACTTACGGTCTGACTTCAACCCTAACTGATTTTCTGTTTCTGATCGAGCCCCAAATCAGCCTTAACATATGAGCTCGATTGCTGCTTATTTCTTACTGAACTACTAGGATCTTCTTTCATATTTTCAGTCTTATGAATGATCTTATTTCCCGATAACATGCTGGGAATCAAAAAAAAATCTTGGTCCTTAACTTTTTGTCACATACCGACAACTTCTCCTTCAAGTTCATCGATACGCTTGATTTTATCTTTCATTGTGTTATTCAATCCATCGATCTCCCTTTTCTGTTCTTCAATATTTATTTTATACTCACTAACCGATTTTGAGTCCTCTGGTGTTGATGACCTGAGTTTCTCAATTTCTTTCATCAACTCAGACTTCTCTTCTTTCTGCTTCTATATATAGAGTTTTGCGTTATGAACTACTTTGTTGGATTTCTTTGTTTTGGCTCTCCAAACATCTATCTCTTCAAGAGAATCCTCCAACTCATCTTGCATATCAACTATTCCTTCAACTTCTTATTCTTCATCAATGTCGCTTTCTTCCTTTTTCTAAGTACTACCGACAACAGACACCATGGCATTTTCTCCATGATCTTTATAGTTTTCAATCTTCTTAACCTCTTAAACATCAGACTCATCTGAACTGTTAGATTTTTTTGAAAGAAGATTCTTATTCTTTAATAAATTTATCTTGAATTATTTCTTCCCTTCCACATAGGCTAAAGACTTCTTTTTTGGAATTTCAACTTCGCCATCATCATTATCGTAATATTGAAATGTTTTGGGGCACCTTGCCATAAGATGACCAACATTTCCACGTCTAAATCATGCTAGTGGAAGTTTCCCTCTAAAATTTTATTTTCCACTTTTCAGATTTGAAGGAAGGAATGACATAACCTCATCTGTCTCTTCTTGTTCCTGAGTATCTTCAATGGTGGGATTCTTCATGGCCTTAAATTACACCTATTTGGATTTCCCATTTTCCACAGCCTAGTTATCATCATTCCTCATTTCATATGCAACCAAGGTACTGTGAAAATTATCCAGGGTTAGCTCTTTTGGATCTTTATCTTCTAGTACTGAAACTTTCGGATTGAACTGAGGTGTAAGTTTCCTCAAGATGTGCTTCACGATCTTTATGTATTCAATGACTTCTCCAAGACCTCGCATATCTTCCACAACAGCATTTACCCTGTCAAAGATTTTGTTAACAGACTCATCTGGGTTCATTTTCAGATCTTCATACTTATTCCACAACACTTTCAGTTTTTATTCTCTAAAATTTAAATCTCCTTCATATATGTTCAAAAGTTTTTCCCACATGGCATGTGATGTTTTGCATGAAATCACCTTCATATAGATATAATTGGATAGGGATCCTCCTAAAGCATTGATTCCATTAGCTTCGGCATCCAATTCTCTTCGTTCAGCTTCCAATAATACACCACTATTAATATTGGTAGTTATACCATGCCTTGCTATTGTAAAAACATCCATTCCCAAATATTGGAAGTATTGTTGCATCTGATTCTTCTATAGATGAAAATTGTTCCTGTCGAATATCGACATCCCTTTATGATTGGTAACCTCCATTTGAGAGAGAAATAATGATATTAACCTGGTTCTGATACAAATTATTAGGACAACAAGGCTAGATACCCTAATATGGGGGGTGAATTAGGGTATGACAGATTAAAACAAATGCTCATTTTTTATCTTGTTTTGTTGTTAGACAAAACTCTATTCTCTCTCCTTCCCATTACAGATAATGAACAAAGCTTAAATCATGCACAAGACACAGCAATTTTACTTGGTTCACCCTCACTAGGCTACATCCAAGGAGCATACACCGACAATGTAATGATGTATCAAATCCACTATAAGTACACTGTTGTTTACAAGTTCGGAGTGGACTCACTATCCCTCCTAGTTTACAACCAACCACAATGTGAAAGCTCACTTCTCTCTCAACTGAAGTGTTATCACTTCTTCTTTATAAGATCCACTCACAGTTTATAGACTTATAGGTCTGTTCATTATCTCTAATGAATGCATCCTCCACAGTATGTAGATGCTCTATTGATGTTCTAATTTTATCCATTGATGAATACAACTTTACCACAGTATTACTGGGTAACCACAAATCTTTCATGCAACCCTTACTGTGCCTTGGGTGAAACTTTTATGACTTGCATGAAAGATTCAACCTTTGTGGAGAAACACCCCTTGTGCATAACTTCAATCTTACACGCAACTCAAATCTTAAACACAACTTTCTTAGCTTGCGCGCAACTCAAAATCTTTCACGCAACTCCCTTTTCTTAAAATTCTTACGCGATTCGGAGCTCAGATTATCTCTAAGTGTTGAGATCTATTGAATGAGGGGGGTCACCTCTTATTTATAGGTGTTGATGAAACCTTCACAAAAGATTCACCGTGTCACGTAAGATCCTCTTCGAGTGCGCAAAACCCCATTTGAAGTCGCATTGGCCACACAAGTTTCTTTCATGCAACCTCATCTTTCACGCTCATTTCCAAATATTTCACACACATCATTCCTTTTCCATTTTCTGGAATTATGATCCCAAAACATGACTTGCGTGCAAGTTTCCAAACCACCTTCAATATTTCATGCAACTTCCTTTTCCAAAAACACATTTCCCCATTTTCCAATTTTGAGGCCCAAAAATTTGGCAAACACTGGAAAACGGTGCCACCTTATATCTATTTTTTTTGTACCACCTTCAGATCATCCATTCCTTTTTCATGGTTCTTTGTCAACATAGGTTTTCAAAAATATCTCTGGAACACAACAACTCACCATGGAAACCCTCTTTGTAAACAAACAAACTAGCTTTGTCAACAAACACAAACACCTCAAAAATGGTTCAATGTTACCTTGAGGGATTTTTTCCCAATAGAAGCATTGTGTGGTCTCAACTCGGTGAGTATGCTAGGACCAGATGGATTTCTGAGGGAATTCTATAGTTCCTCTTGGAATATTACTATTAATGATCTAGTGAATGTTGTTCAGTACTTCTTTAGGGGTGGTGGCCTTCCTCGGGTGGCATGTGCGACCACCCTAGTGATAATCTTCAAGATCAAAGACCCATTGTCCCTAAAATACTATCACCTGATTAGTATATGTGATTATTTTTACAAGGTGCTCTCTATTGTTCTCAAAAGAATACTTTCCACCTATCTCCCCCACTATATATTGAATGATCAACATGAATTTCTGAAGGGAAGGATAATCCAAGGAGTAATAGATCTGGCCCAAGAAGTGATCGGTGACATAAATCAAAAGTTTACAGGCTCAAACATGGCTATCAAATTAGATAGGGATAAATCCTATGACTTTTCAGAGTAGAACTTTCTAATCAAGGTGTTTCGCAAGATGGGTTTCTCCTCTCAGGCCTCGGATCTCATGTTCAGGTGTTATAGCTCCTCCTGTCTCTCTATTTATTTCATGGGTAAAAATTGTGGTTTTTTCAAGGCGATCTGTAGGCTTAGGCAAGGGGACCTTCTATGCCCGACCATTTTCATTATCACCTAGGATGTTCTTAATCACCTCATTAATAGAATTATTGTGAGGGGTTTCTCTCTTACAGATGCAGGATACACTCATGTACTATCTCTCACCTTATGTTTACAAATGATACCATTATCTTTGCAAACTCTAGAAAGAGATCAGTCTATGGTATCAATAAATTCATTTAAGATTCTTTCAAATGGAGTGGATAGATCACCATCCAGGTGAAGAGTAGTTTTTACATCTCAAGTGGGTGCTCCTACAGGGGGTATCCTCCCTAATTAACGGTCTTGACATGTAGAGAAGAGATTTTCCTATGGGTTACCTTGGTGCCACCATCTCACCAAAAAGACCTTGAATTCAACACTTTGATAAAATTTTGGGAAGGATCATAGAGATAATTCTGAACTGGAAGAACCGATATTTATCCTTCGGTGTTAGAATCACTTTGGTAAATAGTGTGTTATACCTTATTCCATTACATTCTCTTTCAGCTACTAAGGTCCCAAAGGGAGTCATTTCTCACATTGATAATATTATGCCTTTGTTTATCTGGGACACTCATTTGGAAGGGAATCGTCATTGGGCCTCCTAGGAAAGAATGGCTTGGTCGGTGAAGGAGGGAGGAATAAATGTCAGGAATCTCTCAGACACCCTCCAATGTATGCATGTGAAATTGGCATGGGAGATCCTTGAAGATTGGACTCTTTGTGGCAAGTTCATGGAAACGAAACATAATGGGAATATGTCCATTGAAAGAGGAATAAATTACTCTTTATGGTATTTCATCTAGCCTCATTTCTCAACCCTCCAGGGTTACTCTCAATAGATTTTGGTAGGGGTGAGATCTCATTCTGGCGCCATAAATGGGCTGGCTCCTATCTCGGTTTCCCTGGATTCCCCATTCCGGATATCTTCTTCTGCTATGCAAGCAGACACCAGGACTTCACCAACATTGTGCTGGATGAACAACAATGTGGTGTGTTTGACTTCATCAGGATTAATAGTGAACTATACAAGTGTGTTTTTACTAGATCATCTTTGGGAAACTTCTTAGCGAAGGATTTCCAAATAATTTAACTTTCTCCCGACCATGATGATGTGTGGGGTGAGGTGTTATTGTGCAAGGAACTCCCCACAAAACACAACTTCCTTATATAGATAATTAGAAATAGTGTGTTTCCTATGAATGAAAATATTAAACATACAGGTATAAACCTGGTGTCCAAATGCTCGTGCTTCATGGTCTGTCAAGAAGAAATCTTGGTGCACTTGTTCTTTAAAGGCACTTGGGCATGTGAGGTGTGGACAGCATTTGGCGACTTCACTGGTTTTTCATCAATGGAGGGGAAGAGGCTCTATTTTCTTGATTGATGGTTAAAAGGTGTAGTGTAAGGGGTCCAGATAGGTGGGTGAGAGTAGTGGTTCATTCATAAGTTTGTTGGTGCATATGGAAGGCGCAGAACACAACTTTATTCAACAACATCGCTTGCATTGGGAGGAATCTCGTTAGCAGAACTCGTAACTTCCTGATTGACATGGTCTGACTCCTTAAAAACTAGGAAGATGCTCCTACCCTCGAACCCCTCTCTACTGGAAGGATAGGCACTCAATCGAACATGAGAACCAATCAAGGTCTATGGATTCACTGGTATCCTCATAGCTCTGGTCCAAAGTTGAACATGGATGGTTTGTATTATATGGGTGTTATGAGGGGGGTGGGTGGTAAGGGATCCTTGGGGTGAAGTCATTCTTACTTTCACTATGTACTTTGGTGGTGGGGACTCTCTATAGGATGAGGCAAGGTCTATGGACACAGGACTACTCTTATGTAGATAGAATAATATTAGCTTGACTACAGTCAAAATGAAATCCACAACACTGTACAATTCCCTGCATGGCTCAAGTACTATCCATTAGTCAATTTCCTATATCATTAGATGGTATAGGGGTTCCATTAACAACTAGACAAGTATCCTTCATACTCAGTGAGAGGGTAACAAATTTTTGGATTTCCTTGCATCAATTTAGGACCAAAGAGAAAGGATTACTTGTTTTACAAGCATGAAGTCACTGCCACCTAAGGGGATTAACCTCCTGAGAGGAGATGCACTTGGACTCCATTATTTCAGGCCTCCCTAATTTTCTGTTGATTTATGTTTACAGTTTCTATTTTCCCTTGTATGTGTTTAGAAATCCTTTGGAAAACTAAATAAATAAATATGATGATGAAGTACGTTACGATCATGGAGATGGTAGGTTGTACGTACGCATGAGTAGCGTTTACATTTTCCAATGATCATTATGGAAAGAAGGTAAGTAATATATAATCTTTCTAGAATGATCATAATATCATATATATATCATATTATATACTTATATATATCATCCTCATAGTATGGATATGAAAAGAGAGTCACATCGCTTCATGAAGGTGGTAGCCCACACATACACGAACGATGTTATCATCTTTAAGTGAGTGGAAATGTAAGAAAGAAATGATATATATTATCTTTTTAGAATGATAAATATGTCATGAATAAAATAATTATGTCATATATATAACATATAATCACTAAATTTATCCTTATCACCTTCCATGTGAAACGTTAGTGAATGACAAATTGTATCGCTTCGCAAGGCGGTAGTTCACCTTAACACGAGCGACGTTATTGTATCTTCTACATAATGGAAAGTAAAAAAAGATACATATGATATAATGACTCCATATGTATAACTATGTTATAAATATCAAATATATACTTTAGATCAATCGTCATACCCGACCGTGAATAGTTGTAATGGAAGAACGAATGACGTCGGCTAGTGAGGTGGTAGTCCGCCATATACACAAACAATAATTTCATAACCCATTTAATGGAAGTGAAGATGGTTTTAGGTCATGCCCTTATTATAATAGCATATAAGTATATGAAAGATACTTAGGTTATTATATCATCATGGTTTAATAAAAATTGAAGAAGGTGGAGAAAGAAGTAAAACAAAGACTTTCATTTAAGAACATTACATCTTCTTCGGGTATCCTCCTTAGGTTTGCACTAAAGCCTTCAAAGGTTGGCTTTATGCCCAAAAAAGGCTTCTAGGATAAGGGGAGAGAAGTTGGGAAGTGATTTTCTCAAGGATTGGATGAACCAAAGAGGTGTGAGGTTGTGAAGAAGAGAGAAGAGATGGCAACTTTTTATAAGTGGTGAGAGGACACAATTAGTATTTTTGAAAAGAATTGAGTGCTCCCATGTTTTTCATATGACACAATGGTCCAAAATGGGTCATTCTCAAACCTTAGAGGTGGAATGGTTGAAATATGGTCAGCCAATAGGTCATTTGTACCCTTATCTTTTTAGTTTAACCCTCGATAAACTCATTTTTATCTTAACTGCGGTAATTAATTTTTACTACATTCACTATTCATTTTGATCAAAAACTAAGTTAACTTTATTAGACATTATAAATTATGTTGATTCCAATTATGGAACACATTTTTTTAAATTCAATTCACATAAATAAAAAAATCTAATTTAAAATCAATCCTGTAAATGTGATGAGAAATCAAATTTTTAAAGATAAAATGTTCAAAAGTTTATAAAGTTTTTATATCTATATTTAATATGAAAATGATTCTAATGAACTAATTTGGATTAATTGATATACAATTGAACTAATGTTACTTTAAAACAAATTTAAAATCTAATTTAACATTATAAATAATTTAAACAAAAAAGGTAGTTTTCAATTATAATTCAATATTTTTCACTATTCATCAAAAAATGAAACTTTTCAGAAAAATCCCAAAAAATCACCATAAGATAATTTTGGAATTTCGACATAAAAATAAAGTTTATTTTATCAAATAAAATTTTCTAAAAGTTTTAAAAATTAATTTTAAATTATGTGTGTAAAGTGCGATTAAACCGTCTTTTAGAAAAATATAGTTTTTCAGAAAATATTTCTTTTTCTTTTAAATGATTATTATTTTATTTATAATCAATAGATAGCTAATAAACATGTGTAAACTATATATTTTTCGAAGTTAATGTAACGTCCCGACCCAACTTACCATAGAACCAGTAGTCAGACCGGTTGTCACATGACCTCAAGCGCGTCTCCCCATACGCAAAAGGTTACCGACTAGCACCAAGGGTGAAAGGATAGTCAGTGGGGAGACTATACCCTCATATCAGAGTTTTCACAACAGTATAACATTATATAAATAGATGAAAATAGCGGAAACAGTGTAAAGAAATAACTAATGTTGTGGAAGTCAATTGTAATATCAACTCAATAAAGAAAATGGCCAACGCCAATTTATACAATGTATGCATGTCATGGTGGTACATGTCTAAAAGCAATAAACAAATCAGCATGCTTTACATCTCAGTACAAAAAAAATAAAAAGCCCCAAAGCCCTAAGGGAGGTCTCCATGAGCATCCTGAGCTCTCGCTCGCTCCTTTGCTCCAAACTCCCAGGTATAAGCAAACAGCAACAAGCAATGTCCAAGGTCCTGTAAACAAGTAGAGTCTACTCGGGTACCTTAGTGCAATGGTGGCCCGAATAGGGTGTGAGATACAAATCTCAGTAGGTCGGGATCACTGGTGTCTAGCTCAATCTAGACAATGCAATAAATTAAACAGTGTGCAAGTATATCAAAGCAATAACAGAATTGAATAAATAACCAACAACCTGTCCAGGTTCTAAAGGGACACCTGACGGCGTCACCTGGTTCAGCCCACGGTTGGTAAGTCTGATCTGATCATGTCAATTATGTGTATATATATATAGTAACAGTGTGTGTATATATATATATATAAACAGATAGATATGCTTAGCATCCTTCTATATGAACCAAGCGTGTACCAATGCCAAATGGACATATACCCTGGATACTATTTCTGGCTGGACCAAGACGTAATGCACAGACATTCATTACCAGGGAAAGCGCTCACGGTCTTGCCCCTAGTCTAAACTCCAAGAGCTCTCATGGTCTCATGAAAAACAACATGGAAGCTCACACGGTCTTTGTTAGGTCCACTAGGCTGGATACCCTGAGAGGGGGGGTGAATCAGGGTATGACTAATTAAAAATTAATGCTCGTTCTGATCTTGTTTCGCTGTTAAGCAAAACACTCTTCTCTCTTTTCCTGTTGCACGATATAAACAGAATGTAAAGCAAGCACAGGACACAGCAATTTTACTTGGTTCACCGCTAAGGGCTACGTCCAAGGAGCATACGCCGACAGGTTGCCGGTCGTACCAAATTCCACTAATCTTCACTAGCTGTGGATTACAAGGTTCGGGCTAGATCACTTCTATGCCCAGGCTCACTGCCTTTACAATGTTTAGGGTCAGCTCACTGCTTTCCCAAGGGTCACTCCCTGTTTCTCTCTCTCTGGCTCACTGCCGGTGGAGAGGATCACCTTCTTCCTCTTCCTGAGCTCACTGCTCTTGGATGGAATCCACTCACAGTTTATAGACCTGTAGGTCTCTTCATTTTCCTGAAAGAATGCATATTCTCTTGTATGTAGATGCTCTGTTGAAGTTTAACTTTCACCCGTTGATGAATATCTCTTTGCACCGAAGGTATCGGGCAAACTTCCAGCTTCCACACAGTCTGAAAATCACTGCGGGAACAAAACCTTACTTGGCGCGCAAGTCAACCTCGGCGCGCAAGTATCGGCGCGCAAGTCACAACGGGCGCGCAAGTCCTCCTCTGACACTTGCGCGACACAAGCTTCCTCAACTCCAAACTTGCGCGACTCTCTTCCCTTTACGCCCAAACCACTATTGGCACGCAACTGCAAACCGGCGCGCAACTTCTAACACCGGCGCACAACTTCAACCACTGGCGCGCAAGTCCCACCTGCGCGACCACACACACCACTTGCGCGACCACCACACCTGCGTGACGGGAGCTCTCGTCTTGAACTCCGGTGAGAAATGAGGAGGGGTGGTCCGGTATTTATAGGCAATCTGACCACCCTGCGCGACGGCGCGCAAGTCACCTGCGCGACCCAATTTCGGCGCGCAAGTCTCCTCTCCTTTAGACACTTGCGCGACCAACTCCCAAACTTGCGCGAACCTATTTCCTTAGCCATATTTTGATCTTCTGATCTTGAAAAACATGTGGCGCGCAAGTTTCCTATACTCCAAGTCCACGGCGCGCAAGTCCCTTTGCCAAAAACACTTTTCTTCATTTGCCGATTTTCAGGCCCAAAAATTTGGCAAACACTGGAAAACGGCATCACCTTGTATCTGTTCTTTTGTACCGCCTCCAGATCTTCCATTCCTTTTATCGACGTTCTTGAATCAAACATGGATCGTTGACCTCAGCTCTTGAACTCGACATTCCATCATGAAATCCTCTTTGTCAACAATCACAACTCAGATGTCCACTTTGTCAACAAACACAATCACCTCAAAAAGGCTTCAATGATACCTTGAGGGATTTTTGCCCAACAATCTCCCCCTTTGGGTTTGTTGACAACTCTTCCAAACAAAGATACGTCATTGATTCTTCAACCTCCATTCGCCGCATTGCGATTCTGATAGCGACCAAGGATTTACTCAACACATACTCTAAGCCCACATGAGCAATGCTCGGCGTGAGAAACAAGAGTAAATGAAAAGTTCATCAATGAATCACTTTGTCTCTAACATCCATTGTTGACACCAAACACTGTCCAACACCACTCTTCTGCTTTTATCACGATCCTCAGCTGTCGTGATATCTATTCTTTGATCGATCACTTCTAGCATCGTCAGATGTAATACGCTCCCCCTTTCTGCTCACAGCTTCAACACCTCTTTAGCCATATTTCCTGTATTGTCCAAGCTAAGCTCTGGCTAAGCACGTTCAACTAGCTTCAACTCCCCCTATCTGGCTGCTCCACCTGTCAGCGTCTCCCCATATCATTCATGATTTATCAAATCTCTGCACTGTCTCCCCCTTGAACAACCACTATTTTCTCCCCCTTTGTCAATGAACCCAAAGGTCACGCCTTTGTAGTCTGTAACATAGTAGAGAACACATTAGCACAGTAGGGAAAACACAGCATACCTCGGGGAGAGGGGGGGGTCCCGCGTCCACACTATTTCAAGTGCAGGGAATCGACTGAACTCCCAGAGCTAGTCGATGCCTCTCAAAAGCTTCCTTGGGTAAGGCCTTTGTCAGAATGTCTGCAACCTGTAGCTCTGTAGGCACATACTCCAACTTCACGATGCCCTGCTCAACCTTCTCCTTGATGAAATGATACTTGATCTCAATGTGCTTTGTCCTGGAATGATGGACAGGATTTTTGCTAAGATTTATAGCACTTGAGTTGTTACACTGGATTCCGATCGGAGACTTTACTTCAACTCCCATATCCTCAAGTTGTTGCTTCATCCACAATAACTGTGTGCCTGCTTGAGTGGCCGCAATATACTCAGCTTCTGCGGTGCTCAATGAAATGCAATCTTGTTTCTTGCTTAACCAAGAAATACACAATCCACCAAGATAGAATGCACCACCAGACGTTGATTTTCTATCATCTGCTGAACCGGCCCAGTCTGCATCAGTATATCCCAATAACTCTGTCTGAGATTTGTCATTGTATGTCAAGCCGAAGTCCACCGTGCCCTTGATATAACGAAGTATTCTTTTCACTGCAAGCATGTGACTTTCCTTGGGATTACTCTGATATCTCGCTGCTTGGCATGTGGAGAAAACAATATCAGGCCTTGTTGCGGTTAAGTACAACAGACTTCCAATGATTTGCCTGTATTCTGTGATATTAACTGCCTTGCCATCCTCATCTTTTGATAATTTCATCCGGGTAGCAACCGGAGTCTTCATTTCCTTGGAATTATCCATTCCAAATCTTCTTAGAACCTCCTTGGCATATTTGGATTGAGAAATGAAAGTTCCATTCCTTCCTTGTGTCACCTGTAGACCAAGGAAAAACGTTAGCTCTCCAATCATTGACATTTCAAACTCATTTTTCATGAATTCGGAAAACTGTCTGCACTGAGCTTCATCTGATCCGCCAAAAATTATGTCATCGACATACACTAGCACCATCATCCTTTGATTACTGTCATTGCTGAAATAGAGGTTGTAGTCAACTCCTCCCCGCTGGAAACCAAGCTTCTTCAAGTACTGATCAAGCCTTGAGTACCATGCCCTTGGTGCTTGTTTCAGCCCATACAACGCCTTCTTCAGCCTGCAAACTTTGCTCTCATCCTCATGAATGAGAAAACCATCTGGCTGCTCAATATACACCTCTTCTTCCAGAACCCCATTCAAGAATGCGGATTTGACATCCATCTGGAACACTTTGAAGTTTCTTTGCACTGCTATGGCCAAAAATAATCTGATTGTCTCCAGCCTTGCAACCGGTGCAAATGTCTCATCAACATCTATTCCCTCTATCTGGGAGTATCCCTTGCACACTAGTCGTGCTTTGTTCCGAATCACTGTTCCATCTTCATTCATCTTGTTGCGATAGACCCATTTAGTCCCGATGACATTCTTGTCTGCTGGCCTCGAAACAATCTCCCATGTCTGGTTCTTCTCAATCTGATCAAGCTCTTCATTCATGGCCTGAACCCAGTTTTCATCTTCAGCTGCATCAGAAAAACATTTCGGCTCCACTTGAGACAAAAACGATGCTTGTTGTGATGATTTCATTCTTCGAGTCTGAACTGGAGCTGTTTGATCACCAATGATATTCTGCCTATCAATTTCAGCTCGACTCTTTGGCTTTCTCACAGACACCGACTTGACACTTTCCTCTTCATTGTCAGTATCTTCTTCTGAGTCAGCTTCTGCCACTTCTGCTCCCCCTGGGTTGCTTACCTCATCATCACTTTCATCCAGGAACTGTTCACTGGATCGTTGAGTATTCTGCTCATTTTCAACTATAGTGACATCATTGCTTTCAATGATTTTTCCCAGCCTTTTGTTGAAACATTTATACGCTTTGCTTTTCCCGGAATAGCCAAGGAATATCCCTTCATCTCCTCGTGCCTCAAACTTCCTATGATGTTCTTTGTTGAGAATGAAACACTTACTTCCAAAGATTCGAAAGTACTTCAACGTTGGCTTCTTTTCGTACCACAGTTCATATGGAGTCTTCCCTTGCTTCGGACATAACAGGGACCTGTTTGAAACATAGACCGATGTCAGAACTGCTTCCTTCCAAAATTTCTCTGGCAGGTCCTTATCAATAAGCATTGTTCTGGCCATGTTGTTGATGATCCGATTTCTCCTTTCAACTACTCCATTCTGTTGGGGAGTTCTTACTGATGAAACTTGATGCCTTATCCCATGTTTCTCGAGATAGTTTTCAACCTGACTGTTTGTAAATTCCGTACCGTTATCAGTACGAAACTTCAGAATTTTCTGCCCAAGCATCTTTTCTGATTCCCTCCTGTACTTCTTTATGCAATTGAATACCTCTGTCTTATGGGTTATGATGAATACCCAGGCCATTCTTCTATAGTCATCAATGAAAAGTACGTAGTACCTTTGCCCATTTATAGCTCGTGGTGAGATAGGTCCACATACATCAGCATGCACCAGTTCGAGCACTCTAATTGATTTCTGTTCCTTTGGCCTGTATGTCTTTCTGATGATTTTCCCTTGTTGACAAGCATCACACGTATGAGTGCGATCACGTGATAGTTTGGGAAGGTCTCTAGCAGCATCACATTTAACGAGATCCTCCATAGATGGTTGGCATAGATGACCAAGTCGCTTATGCCACAGCTGGTTTTCTTCCTCTCTGGATAAAAGACAAGTATCTTCTTCCCCACTTACAAGATAGAGATTTCCCTTTGACCTTTTTCCCTGCAGAACAGCTGCTCCATCTTTTCCTTTCACAACACACATCTTCTTGGTAAATTGGATAGAGTGCCCAGAGTCACATAGTTGACTGACACTGAGTAGATTATGACTGAGACCCTCTACTACCAAGACATCAGCACGTCTCATCTCTTTGCCCCCAAACTTGGCTTTCCCTGAGCCAACAATCTTCAGGCCTTCATCATTTCCAAATTTGACAACTCCTTCTTTGTCATATTTGATGCCTGTAACAAGATCCTTATTACCCGTCATGTGGGATGTGCAACCACTATCAAGGATCCAAACACCAGATCGATCTGATGCTTTAAGGGCAATCTCCGCCACCACAGCCTTCTCATTTTTCTTCTTCTTGGTCCATACTTTTTCTTTCACACTCGGCATGGATTGAGGCTTCTGTTCTTTCTCAGAGTATGATGGACCACCCTCATCTTGCAGAGCTGCAAATCTGTTCTGAACTTTTAACTCACTTGTTGGTTTATTGATCTGCTGTTTGCGAACATTTTGATTATTCTTTGACACATTTCTCTGAATGATTGATGTGCAATACCTAGCCATGTGTCCAAATCCTCCGCACCAAAAACAGTGTCCTTCAAAATGTGTTCTGGAAAACCGTTCTCTGTTTGGCTGCCGTCTCTGCTCATGTTCCCTTCTGTATCTCTTGGCTATGGAACACACAAACTGTGAATGTCCCATTTTCCCACAGCAATAACACCTGATATAGGATGCATTCCCTCGTGATATTTCAGCACTGTGATTTCCCCTTTGGGATCTCTGAATATTCTGATTCTGTTTTGTTCCCAAATCAACCTTCACTTTCGGGATGAGTGCTTGCGGTCTGACTGCAATTGTCGCCAATTTTTGTTCTTGACTAAGCCCAGAAACGACCTTAACATCTGAGCTCAATTGCTGTTTCTTTCCTACTGAACTGCTAGGCTCCGCTTTCATCTTCTCTGTCTTCTGAATAGCCTGCTTTTCAGATATCACATTGGGGGTCAAGAGTTTATCTTGATCCTTGAGTTTTTGTCGCAGACTGACCACTTCTTCTTCAAGCTCTTTGATACATCTAACCTGCTCCTTTCCTGTGTTTGTCAGACAATCAATTTCCTTCTTTTGTTCCTCAATTTTAAGCTTATACTCAACAATATTTTCTGAGCTCTCTGGTGTTGAGGATTTTAGTCTTTCAATTTCTTCTAACAGCTCAGACTTTTCTTCATCCTGTTGTTGCATGTAGAGTTTGGCATCACGAACCACTTTATTGGCTTTCTTCGTTTTGGCTCTCCAAACATCTATCTCCTCAAGAGCTGCTTCCAATTCGGCTTCCATATCAATTCTCCCTTCAATTTCTTCTTCTTCTTTAGCATCAGCTTCTTCTCCCTTTTGAGAACTACCAACAATTGCCACCAAGGCATTTACCCCACGATCTCTGCAATTTTCTATTTCCTCAACTTCTTCATCCTCAAACTCATCTGAACTTTCAAATTCTTGTGAGAGAAGATTCTTTTTCTTGAAGAAATTTCTCTTGAATTGTTTCTTCCCTTTCACAAAAGCTGAAGACTTCTTTTTGGGAATTTCAGCGTCATCATCATCATCATCATCTTGAAACTTCTTGGGGCATCTTGCCGCAAGATGACCAACCTTTCCACATCTAAAGCATGCTAGTGGAAGTTTACCTTTAAACTTTCCTCTTCCTCTTTGTAGATTCGAAGAAAGGAATGACATCACCTCATCTGTCTCTTCTTCTTCATTAGAATCTTCAATAGTGAGCTTCTTCATGGCCTTAAATGCCACCTCTTTAGACTTCCCCTTTTCCACAGCCTCATTATCATCGTTCCTCATTTCATATGCAACCAAGGTACTGTGCAAATTGTCCAATGTCAGCTCTTTTGGATCTTTATCTTCTAGTACTGAAACTTTCGGATTGAACTGAGGTGGAAGTTTCCTCAAGATGCGCTTTACAATCTTTATGTCTTCAATGACTTCTCCAAGACCTCGCATATCTTCCACAACAATGTTTACCCTATCAAAGAATGCGTCAACAGACTCATTCGGGTTCATTTTCAGATCTTCATATTTGTTCCACAACACCTGCAGCTTTGCCTCTCTGACTTTTGTGTCCCCTTCATATATATTCAAAAGCTTTTCCCACATGGAATGTGACGTTTTGCATGACATCACCTTTGTGTAGATGGGATTGGAAAGGGCTCCCCCTAAGGCATTGATTGCTTTGGAATCAGCATCCGACTCTCTATGCTCAGCTTCTGATAAGGCACCACTATTAATATCAGCTGTGATACCATGCATAGCTGCTGAAAACACATCCATTCCCAAGGATCGGAAATAGTGTTGCATCCGATTCTTCCATATCTGAAAATTATATCCGTCGAAGATCGGAATCCCTTTATGATTGGTTACCTCCATTGAGAGAAGAACAACTTTCAACCTTCCTCTGATACCACTTGTTAGGTCCACTAGGCTGGATACCCTGAGAGGGGGGTGAATCAGGGTATGACTAATTAAAAATTAATGCCCGTTCTGATCTTGTTTCGCTGTTAAGCAAAACACTCTTCTCTCTTTTCCTGTTGCACGATATAAACAGAATGTAAAGCAAGCACAGGACACAGCAATTTTACTTGGTTCACCGCTAAGGGCTACGTCCAAGGAGCATACGCCGACAGGTTGCCGGTCGTACCAAATTCCACTAATCTTCACTAGCTGTGGATTACAAGGTTCGGGCTAGATCACTTCTATGCCCAGGCTCACTGCCTTTACAATGTTTAGGGTCAGCTCACTGCTTTCCCAAGGGTCACTCCCTGTTTCTCTCTCTCTGGCTCACTGCCGGTGGAGAGGATCACCTTCTTCCTCTTCCTGAGCTCACTGCTCTTGGATGGAATTCACTCACAGTTTATAGACCTGTAGGTCTCTTCATTTTCCTGAAAGAATGCATCTTCTCTTGTATGTAGATGCTCTGTTGAAGTTTAACTTTCACCCGTTGATGAATATCTCTTTGCACCGAAGGTATCGGGCAAACTTCCAGCTTCCACACAGTCTGAAAATCACTGCGGGAACAAAACCTTACTTGGCGCGCAAGTCAACCTCGGCGCGCAAGTATCGGCGCGCAAGTCACAACGGGCGCGCAAGTCCTCCTCTGACACTTGCGCGACACAAGCTTCCTCAACTCCAAACTTGCGCGACTCTCTTCCCTTTACGCCCAAACCACTATTGGCACGCAACTGCAAACCGGCGCGCAACTTCTAACACCGGCGCACAACTTCAACCACTGGCGCGCAAGTCCCACCTGCGCGACCACACACACCACTTGCGCGACCACCACACCTGCGCGACGGGAGCTCTCGTCTTGAACTCCGGTGAGAAATGAGGAGGGGTGGTCCGGTATTTATAGGCAATCTGACCACCCTGCGCGACGGCGCGCAAGTCACCTGCGCGACCCAATTTCGGCGCGCAAGTCTCCTCTCCTTTAGACACTTGCGCGACCAACTCCCAAACTTGCGCGAACCTATTTCCTTAGCCATATTTTGATCTTCTGATCTTGAAAAACATGTGGCGCGCAAGTTTCCTATACTCCAAGTCCACGGCGCGCAAGTCCCTTTGCCAAAAACACTTTTCTTCATTTGCCGATTTTCAGGCCCAAAAATTTGGCAAACACTGGAAAACGGCGTCACCTTGTATCTGTTCTTTTGTACCGCCTCCAGATCTTCCATTCCTTTTATCGACGTTCTTGAATCAAACATGGATCGTTGACCTCAGCTCTTGAACTCGACATTCCATCATGAAATCCTCTTTGTCAACAATCACAACTCAGATGTCCACTTTGTCAACAAACACAATCACCTCAAAAAGGCTTCAATGATACCTTGAGGGGTTTTTGCCCAACAGTCTTCCTACCCCAAGCTCTCATGGTCCTTTGGAAAACGATGTTGGATGGATCAGGACGTAACACACAGACATCCATCACCAAGAGTAGTGCATACGGTCAACCCCCTAGCTCAACTCCATGAGCTCTCACGGTCTCTGGAGGATCAGCACAAAAACTAACAAATTCTTTCTCCCCAAAGGCTCTCACGGTCCCTTGGCTCCCCTGCCTAGACAAGGCCTAACCATTCACAACATATAATGCATGAAGCATTTAACCTCTCATACATTTCATTGGCCAGTTCAATTACATATAAGCAAGCATATTCACATTTATACTTAAAGGCAAACCATCTTAAGTATTCCAATTAAAACATTAACATGGGCTTCACATTCAACTCAAAAACTTGAGGCAACGGCCTCTCATTCATCTCATTGGTCATACTCAAATCCATTAGTTAACTCAACAATTAACTAGGTACACAAATCTCATTAATTAATTCATCAATTAATTAATCAACAACACAATTCATATCTCATAATTAATTTTCCAGAATTAATTATCTCATTATAAATCTCAACTCTCCATATTCAATTCCACAATTAAATATCTAGATCATAATATCAAAGGAACATAATTAATTCATAATTAATTATCTCAACTTAGCCAAATTTTATATCTCATAATTAATCCCCCGATTAATTGTCTAAATTACAATTCTCAAAGCACATAATTAATTCACAATTAATTATCTCGACTTAGCCAAATTTTATATCTCATAATTAATCCTCCAATTAATTATCTAAATCACAATTCTCAAAGCACGTAATTAATTCACAATTAGTTATCTCAACTTAGCCAATTTAATATCTCATAATTAATCCTCCAATTAATTATCTCAATTACAATTCTCAAATCATATAATTAATTCACAATTAATTATCTCAACTTACCCAATTTTATATCTCGTAATTAATCCCCCGATTAGTTATCTCAATTTCAATTCTCAAAACACAAAATTAATTCACAATTAATTATCTCAACTTGCCCAATTTAATATCTCATAACTAATCATCTAATTAATTATCTCAATTACAATTCTCGAAGCACATAATCAATTAACAATTAATTATCTCAACTTAGCCAATTTAATATCTCATAATTAATTCCCCGATTAATTGTCTTAATTACAATTCTCAAAGCATATAATTAATTCACAATTAATTATCTCAACTTAGCCAATTTTATATCTCCTAATTAATCTCCTAATTAATTATCATCTCAAAGCACATAATTAATTCATAATTAATTATCTCAAGGTAACTGTTTAAATATCACATAATTAATTCACAAATTAATTATATCTAATGCAACTGTTTCAATATCACATAATTAATTCACAAATTAATTATCACTAATACAATCGTTTCAATATCTCATAATTAATTCACAAATTAATTATCTCTAATGCAACTGTTTCAATATCACATAATTAATTCGCAAATTAATTATCTCAAGGCAACCGATTCAATATCACATAATTAATTCACTAATTAATTATCTAAATTACAATTTTAAAGCTCACGATTAATTCACAATTAATTGTTTTAATATATTCCACTCATTAATTCATAATTAATTATTTAAACTTATTCTGCCCAAAACTCATAATTGCCACTTAACCCAACTGCGTCAACATGTATGGGCAGCAATAGCAAAACACGTGTCAACAAACTAAACGAACATATCAGTCTAATCGTTATGTTTTTAGCTTGAAGGCAGCGCACCTCCGTTGGAGGGGTTTTATTACAAAAACGTGATTTTGTAATCTAACAAATTATTTTATACCAATAAACAATTCATTCAGCATTTAAAGTCAAATTTATTAACAACATTAATTAAACAACTACTACGTTTTATTAATTAAGCAGAGTTAAGGACCTTACCACAAAGAATTGGTCGAGCCAACACTTTCTAACTCGTACCGTAGCCCGCTCACGTACACGCAGCTTAACAAAAGCGCACACGCACTTGGAATTTATCGTCACACCTTATAACAACAATTGGCACTCAAAATTAGTGCGGTGAGGACCAACACACACCCAATTAATTAACCGCAACTCAAATAAACCATAAGCACCTAATTCAAGGGGTGCAAAACTAATTAACAGCTATTTAGAGTTATCCAAAATTGACGGCGGTGAACCAAAATCCAGTCAAACCGCCTAGTCTTCGGCGACGATCGTCGGAATACGAACCAACGAGTTCGAAGACATCTTATGCACCACCTAGAATCGGAAGAAAGGAAGAAACCAAATTAAACTTGAATCTTGAGTTTTAGCCAACGGAGACTAGGCGGCAGAGAGCCGAAACGGCCGATGCGTATAACAAAATGCATGGAGAAGGTCTTACCTCGCTAAGACATACAACTTTCGTGGAGAGATCAAAAGGAAATGGGCGCGTGAAGAGAAGCCGGGAGAAGGGGGTACCACACGACACCATGGGAAAAAGGGGAAAAAGGGGGAAAAGGGGGGTGCGCCTCCCTTTAGGTTTCTCTCTAAAAAAACCCTAATTAATTATAAGAATTAATATAATAATAATAAGAACCATCATGTTATTATTATTACCATTTAATATTACACTTTGATAAACTTCAACCCCCAATTTAACACCATTTAATTAAATTCCTCACACCATGATATAATTAAATATATTCTTCATCTCATCATTATTTAATTAAATTCTCTTCACATAATTTAATTAAATAAATCCCCCCTTTTAACGTCATTTAATTAAATTTTCTTCAACTTCAATTTAATTAAATAAATCCCCTGTTTCACATCAATTAATTAAATTGCTCTTAATCTTGGATTTAATTAAATAAAACTCTCATTCCACAACATTTAATTAAATATCTTTCTAACTTGGAATTTAATTAAATAATTTAACCCGAAACTCAAAACTAGGTAAATCGTACGATTTGACTCACACAGTCTGACAGACCGTGCGCAGACCGTGCGTCCGTGACTGGATACGTGTTTAATTACGCACGGTTGCCCTGCACGGTTTGACTAACTGTGCGCAACCCGTGCGAACGTCAATGCCTGGTTGATACCCCCGAAACTCATTGAGCCACTCGAAAAACTCTGAGCTTTTACCCAAACTCAATATCAACACTTTAAACGATCATAACTCGCATAACTTCATCCCAAAACTTGGTTTTAAAACCGACCCGTGCAGTAAATGAAAAAGTTCAAAAACTTTCGTATTTTAGCTCGGTTTAAAAACACAGGACTTTACTGTTAATCTTATTCTTACCCATCATTTCAACGACTATGCGATAATTATCATATTAAATAATAATATTAATAGTATATTTCCGTTCAATAAACTTGGTATTGTGTGTAATACAAGTTTTCAAATGAACTCGTTGTTGCGTGTAACGCAAGGTAAACTCAATGTTGCGTGTAATACAAGTTATTGAATAGATTAAATCTATTTAAAAATATGACTCGATGTGTTATATTTATTTCTATGTTTGGTGGTATTTGTTATACACGATATCAAATACAACGTTTTTATTTTAGAATTTCGAAGTGTTGCATTTTAATGAGGTAACATGACATGAAATTCAATTATTTTGGGTTCACTTATTTTCTCAATAAGATTTTTTATGTTAAAATTATATAAAATTCCATGAAATCATGACATTCAAAAGAAGTGTTATGAAATATTAAATATAAAGGTTATAATTATGATCATTCCACCCTCCCAAGAAACCCTTTTAATTGGCCAACCTTTAACATGTCAACTCTTAGAGTCCAACCACTAATTTGATAGGATTGAGATTAATCTCAACTATTGAATTACATGTAATATGCAAACATATTTTTGGTTTCAAAATTCTTATTCATTTATTTATAATTTGATTGGATTTCAATAATATTTGGAAGATTAAAAGAATAGGAGGGATAAGTGAGAAAAGAGGTGTTCACCCCATATAGGAGAAAACTTTAACAAAACCCACAAATCAGATTCTTACTATTTTTGGGGGGGGGGGGAAATACAAAAGCACATGTACACTAAAGCACCTAAAGAAAGAATAATTACTCACAAAACAAGAACAATCACAGACCCCGGCCTTCATCAATTAATAAATATTGTTTCTAATTGGGAACAAAACCTGGGATTTTCATTTGAAGGTTTTCCTGCCATGGCGGACGGGGAGGTGCAGCCACCCGATCCCTCTCACGGCCTTGGAGATCTTGAGCAAACCAGGCCTTCCCATTCCCAGATTCATCTTCCCCGCGGAGAATTTCAGCGCTTGCAGGCAGCAGAGCTTCGCCGCCTCGATTTCTTCGTCGTCTTCTTCGTCGCGGTCGCCTTCATCAACACAGTCTCGACTCGTCGTCTTCGCGCCCCTTTTCGATCTGTTCTTCCCCATCATCTTCTTCGGCTCGGACTCGTAGGTTTCCCAGAGCGAATCCATGTCCTCGCCGGCGTTCCCGCTGTGCCTCTCCTCAAAAAGCTTGCACGCCAGCGTCCTCTTCCACTCCTTCTCCTTCCTCATCGACCCGAAGCTCCCCAGAATCGTCGACACACTTTCCGGATTTCCCGCTTTCGGAGCGGCAATTACCAGTTTCCGGGAACAGATCCCTTCCGTCGCTCCGGCGTCGATCCCTTTTCCGGCGAAGATTTCACCGCCGCCCAATTCCGGCGACGGCTCCCGCTCATCCGCCGCCCCAGTCACCTTCTCGTCCTCCGCCGACTCACACCGAATCTCCTCCTGCAACGTCTCCTCCGATCGATGCGGAATTTCAACCGGCTTCCCATCGGCGCCGCCGTCGGCGGCGGCGGAGCGCCCTGTGTGAAACCAATCCTCTCCTCGGACAGGGATCTCTGCAGCCTGGAACACCATTCTGTAGACCTCGAGCGCGGCACGGAGGTTATGGAAGTCTTGAGTCTGACATTCGTCGTCCGCCCACCGCCGCCGGAGCTTCTCGAGAGCGCGTCCCACCGCGGCGGCGGCGCGGAGGAGCGTGGTCTCCGCCGGGGACTTCGAATCGGGGGGGGTCGCAGGGGGGCCGATGGAGGCGAGGAGGAGGAGGAGGAGCAGTGCGGTGGTGGCTAAGAGTGGGGAGAGGAACGCGAGGAGGCTGAGGAGGTGGGAGGCGCAGAGGGGGAAGGAAGAGAGGAGGACGAGAGCGGAGATTATAAGGGTGGAGAGCTCCGGCTTCTCGGCGGCGGCCATGGCTTCCGGCCAGACGCAGATCTGTCGTCTTCCTCGCCGTTGGGCGGAGGTCTGAATGGAACCTGGCGCGTTCACTGAAAAGCTGCGCGCATGACCCACCTCAATATACCGGAGACCCCAAAAAAAAAAACAAATTATTAATTAATTTATGACACTGAAATGTGAATGAACGGCCGTCAGGTATGATATAATAGATAAATAAAAATATATATAAAAAACTTTATAAATGATAAATAAATTTAAATTTAAATATAAACATTTGATTTCGTTTTCATTTTATTCACTGTTTTCATGATTATCAACGGACCGGACACAATTTTATTGGAAAATTTAATATTTACCGAACGTATTTGACACGTAATTTTATTTTGCAGGGCACATTTATTAAGATGTGATCCATTGAGTCTTTTCTGTTATGAAACATTAAATATAAATGTCATAATTATGTTAACTCTCATTCCCAATGAGACCCTTCATGTGCCTAACCTTTCATATGCCAACTTTGGTATACTTTGTACACTATAAATATACACTATAAATACATGGATATGATTAATGAAAGTATGATGGATGATTTACTCTACATTTGTGTTCTCTACTTCTTGTATTTATCTTTTATTTGTATTTCTATTTGTCGTCGTCATCGTCATACGCAAATACGACATCCGCTTTCTCAACGATGCGCTTCGCCTACGATCGATCTTACATTTCCGGTTTCGAAATGCTTCGCGATTTCAATCGGCGTTCGATCAATTTCATAACACGTTATCAGCACAATCGTCTTCTCCGCATTGCGCATCGTGACGACGCTGTCGTCATCCATATCATCGACGTAAGATAAATTTCGCGAACAAAAGGTATGTCACATGTTTTTATAAACATTATTCTTTTGACATACTCTTTCGCATGCGCATCGGCTCCACTCATTCGAAGTGATACATCAAAAGGGTAAGTCTTGTTTTATATTTAAGATATTGTTACATTTATTTTTCCCCTCTTGATAAATCTGAAAATAATATATGATTTCCTTAATCTATTGTTGCAGGAAAAATAATGAGCTCTTGAAGAGCTGTAATGACGCACGGTTGACAAATTTCACTTCATTCCTTAGAGAGAAT
Organism: Viscum album; assembly: GCA_963277665.1. NCBI lineage: Eukaryota > Viridiplantae > Streptophyta > Magnoliopsida > Santalales > Viscaceae > Viscum > Viscum album. Next base: position 1,823,541,863 of record OY728150.1, on the reverse strand, counting down.
GTATTTGATTAATAACCGATGTGGTCGATGTCGAGACAAACATCATTCATCAAATGAATAAAAAACTACACCACCAGAAGTGGTTGAATGATGAACATCGTGTATCCGTCGTACGTCGAGCCGTTGAAGGATGAACATTGCGTACCCGTCGTACGTCGAGGCGTTGAATGATGAACATCGCGTACCCGTCGTACGTCGAACCGTTGAACGATGAACATCACGTACCTGTTGTACGTCGAGCCGTTGAATGATGGACATCGCGTACCCGTGGTACGTCGAGAGGAAGTTCGATGAACATCGCGTACCCGTCGTACGTCAAGATGAAGTTTGATGAACATCACGTACCCGTCGTATGTTGAGCCAAAGTTTGATGATCATCGCGTACCTGTCGTATGTCGATCCGAAATTTGCTAATCATTCCATGAACCATGAAATTTCAAATCTCTTATTTCTTGTTCACCTTGAAGGTGCCAAGTTTAATTATGCTATATAAATGTTCATGATGGAGATGATATTTACTTTGAATATTTGTAAATATTTGTTTTATTTCTTCTCTTTCTTTTATTTCTTATAAAATGTTTTAGAGAAATTAAATATTCTTGATGAACAAACGCAAATATATTTTATATATATCCATCCCCCGAAGTGGATGAAATTGATGAAATTGATGAGTTGAATATCCATGCTATTGTCTTGAAGACACTATAAAACCCATCCCCCGTAGTGGATGCAATTGATTTGAATATTCATGTAATTGTCTTGAAGACACTATAAAATTGGAACAAACAATTTTATTCTATTCCCTGTAGTGAATGAGAATATTTATTGAAAATGATTTATTTCATTCCCCGAAGTGAATGCAAATATACCTCATTTTATTATAAATCAAGTTCGAGGTGAATATGATGTTTTGCGAATGATCATTGTGTTATATTTGTTTATAACAAATAATAAAAATATAACCACTAGAAGTGGTTTGATGACAATAAATATTTACAGAGCACAATGAATTTTATTAATATTTATAAAATAATACATCCCTGAAGGATGATATTAAAATAATGTCATTTGACATTATATTGAAGAATATCTTCATTTATCATTTATTGTTCCTGCAGCAAAAATATAAAGGGAAACATTATTATTTATCATATTCTTATGGATTATCAATATCATCTCATGTAATTCATCTATCCCCTGAAGTGGATGTTGTTGTTCATATAATTCATAAATGAAATGATTGAATTGCATAGTTTTGATAATCCGATATATATTATGAAAATTATTTTACCACCTGAAGTGGTTAAAGCAATGATCATCATAATCAATAAAATTTATATTTTATAGGATGATCATTACTAATAAATAATAAATTATCATTCATGGATCATGAAATACGATGAATGAATGAATTCCTCGATGTGAATGTAATATTAATTACTATATCTCATTCCTTGAAGCGAATGAAATTATTCATGATTTTTTAATGATTTATGATATCATGAATATTTGAGAGTTGATGAGGTTTGATCAAATGATTTATCTTTCATTTGATAAAGTGAATGTTGTTTATGAATTATAATTTTGGATGGTGATAAGGTATGTGTTATGAATCCAGAAGATTCTTCCACATTAGTTATCACTACAACATTCACCAGCTTCAAAAGACATGGGGGCTCCTATCCCAGGTAGATGTATTGTAAAATAATATTTGGACCTGAAGTTCCAAAATATTTTGGCCAGAAGTTCTAAATTATGCAACAATCCGCTTGGTGATGGGCCTAACCCGTTATGATTATATTATGAATTCATCAACCACCATAAGTGGAAATTATAACGACAAATATGAGTTTTCACAATGAAAGATCCTGAAGATCTTATATGTGTCGATCTTGAAGCAAAATATTATTTTGATTAAATGCTTCAAAAGAACTCATATATGCGTTAGTATATGCACATATAAGTACATTTACCGGTAGTGAAAATTAATAAACGACTCCAGAAGAGCGAATATATTTCTACCTGGTAGTACAAATTCTTAATGCTTTGTTAAGTCTCAATGAGATATATGAATGGTATTCTTGAAAATGAATATCATATGGAGACAAAAGAGGTACCTCGATATGTAACAAGTATTCATAAAAGTGATTATAAAGAATTTGTTATGTACAATCGAATCAATAATGGTAAACCAGAAGTTTACTGATCCTGGCACTTCAAATATATGACATGATGATTTAGGCCACCTGGGATCAATTATAATGAAAGATATTGATTCAAGTATACACGAGCATCGATTTATTGATAACATAGTAGACATCCATCAGGGGGAGAATGATGAATTTATTTAATAGATGCATGTCTACAAAATTATCAATGAATTTATTATCATTAAGTCATTATGAATTCCCCCTGTATAATAATTTACCCTAAGGTACCCATTTCGAGGTAAATTATTTATATCATTAGCAGCTATTATGGAAATAAATTTCACATATACTTATGAAGAAGTATATATGGGCGTGCCCACCTACCATGTGATCCATCTATATGAAAGATGCATCCACTAAGTGATCACATGTGTTATTTGCTGCTGGTGAGTATACATTGCATGATATGCATGTTGATTAAATTAAATACTGAGTATCATATATTATATGGTTTTGCAGAACCATGGACAAGATGCTCACAACACTTACATGAATGTAAAGTGTTGAAAATCAATAGTCTGATTATACACACCTGAAGTGTGGTTGAACTGATTATATAAAATCATTGGTCATCATGAGTAGAAAGCAATAAATATATTTTCCCTTGAAGAGGAAAATGAATATATCGACAAAATTATATCTTTTTAGATATTGTCCCTGAAGTGACACTGGTACCTGAAAAATTATGAGATCTCAATCAAATGTTGTTGATGATATATTTTCTATGAATGCTTTTAAAACTCATTGATGACTATGGATTTTTATAGATGTCAACATCATAATAATTGGCCAAAATTATTAAAGGAACTTATGAAATTTTCAACATATAAAGTTCTGGATTGATTATCCAAACTATAAAGACTATTGAATATCAATGATCTTATATTCTTCCTTATTTGGATATTTATATGAATCCCAGAAGGATTTGAAATGCCTGAAGCGTATTCAAAATTATGGAAGTTTCACCCAATTTGATAAATTATGTGGTGAATTGAATAAGATTTATCCATATTAAGTTAAGGAAGAATATGAGTTGAATTTATCATCCCATGGTTTGTATGAATCATTGTATTATTAAGGTGTTTTGAAAAACATCTACACTCTTGAAGAGTTTTCTGAAATCAATGAATTATTTGATCATGAAATTACATGGAATGTCCTTGTATTTTGAATTAATCATCCTGAAGATGAAATATTAAATTTTTGGAATGGTTTTACCCTTAATGAATAGTTAAAGTGATAGATTTCATACATAAGGGGTTGACAAAGAACATACTTATCCCAGAAGGATTAAATATAAATGCACATTTTATTAATCCATGAAGGATATACATGTACATGTGCGTATGTACCTTGAAAATGGAAATGAATCATATTATGATGCAAGGTAATGTTCTTCCCTATTCATTGGAATCAAAAGGGTATAGATTATTATTATTCCAAAATTCAAAACTGAATGTTTTAGTTCTGAATTGATCATGGACATTCTATGAGTGAAATGATGATAATTATGAGTGGGAGATGTAACTGTTGTACTCTTTTTCCCTTAGTCAAGTTTTTCCCACTGGGTTTTCTTGACAAGGTTTTTTAATGAGGCAACACTCAGGGGACTTGATATTATTGTACTCTTTTTCCTAATCAAGTGTTTTCCCCTGAAGGGTTTTTCCTTGATGAGGTTTTTAATGAGGCAATCATACATCATAAAAGATATCCAAAGGAATGTTATAAATTATTATGGATATCTATTATTAATGGAAATTGTTGGCCTTCCCCAAGAGTTATAATCTTCAATGAGACCATTCATTATTTTGGTCTTCCTCCCATGTCCTGAAGACGTAATTTAATAATAATATTAATTGATGTCCTGAAGACATAATTAAATGATATAGTCAGGGGGAGTTGGGATTGCTGCACTCTTTTCCCCTTCATCAGGTTTTTCCCACTGGGTTTTCTTGGTAAGGTTTTTAATGAGGCGGCATGACATGGAAATCAATTACTTTGGCTTCACTTATTTTTCCCACAGGGTTTTTTTAAGTGAAGATTATATAAGATTCCATGAAATTATGGCATTCAAGGGGGAGTGTTATGAAACATTAAATATGAATGTCATAATTATGTTAACTCCCATTCCCAATGAGACCCTTCATGTTCCCAACCTTTCATATGCCAACTTTGGTATACTTTGTACACTATAAATACATGGATATGATTAATGAAAGTATGATGGATGGTTTTGTGTTCTCTACTTCTTGTATTTATCTTGTATTTGTATTTCCATTTGTCGTCGTCATCGTCATACGCAAATATGACATCCGCTTTCTCAACGATGCGCTTCGCCTACGATCAATCTTACATTTCCGGTTTCAAAATGCTTCGTGGTTTTAATCGGCATTCGATCAATTTCATAACATTTTCGATTTTCATTTAATTCAAATTATTCGTTGATACACGTATTTAGTGCATATATTTTACGGTGTTTTAATAAATTAATTTGCGTAATATAATTGATATTCTTGTCAATATTTAGACGATTTAACTTATTTTGTGATTTATGACAAGATGATAACAATTTTTGAAAAAGGAACAAAAAGGGGTCAACCGTGAAATGGAGAACCTGAAGTAAGACACTTTCATGTCCTGTAAAAAAATACACAAGTTTGAAGTATATGGAGAAGTGTTGCCCCAGCCAGCCGTGAAATGGAGATTCACAGCCCGCAACATTACACGTCATGTAAACAATACACAATGTGGGAGTTTCAGGAAATGTAGATTAAAAGAAGGCCGTTGCCGCCACATTTTACACGCCGTGTAAATATTACACGACTTGAACTTGTCGTCAAACGGAAAATTATGGACGATTCAAACTTGCGGGATTTCGGGATTTCAAGATGTTTGACCGAGGACTTTCATACATTGACCAGGATGACTTCAACACTGACTCATGAATCGATCTATGCCTGCAAATAGGGGTCATGATGCTGCTACGAGAGAGGGATTCAGAGATCAAAGCTTGGAGTGAGAAGTTTCACCATGCAGGGTCCTCACCAGTTCCATCTCTGTCTTTCGTATATGTTTTAGTTTTCTTTCTTCCTCCCCCTTTACTCCCTCGTCACTAGGATGAGAGAGTAAAACCCACCTTGTGCTAGGGAAGACACCATTGGATTTATTTCCTTTTCTTTATTAATGTATTTGGTTTGCCACAATTCATTAACAAAATTTTAATCCCTTTCTTTTTGTTTAATCATGACCATTAGTTAATAAATTTGAAAGGAACCTTTTAATTGCGCAAATGGGTACCCTGAATTGAGGCATGACCATTGTCGCATTCAGGGTAACCAGATTTAAATATGGAATCGAGACAAACTCGATTCGACAAAACTCTAAATTACCGGACCAAGAGAAACATGAGATTGTTGTGTTGATGAGGGGATATCATGACCATTGAATCCACCTCATCTTGACTCTGATGCCAAACATGGATTAATCAATTTATTTTCTAAAATCCAATTGCACCTGAACCCTAAGACTACAAAGCCCTGACGTGACTTTCAAATCTGATTTCAAACTAAAGAATCGGTTGTGCTTTGCTTTATTCTTTCGTTTTCCCAAAACTGTTTCCAAAACCCAAACTGCTCCTTTCATTTCTTCATTTTTTTTCAAACCAAATTAAATAACACAATTCGTTTAAAAACCTAATTAAACTAATTTCACAGTCTTAGTGGGTTCGATCTCAATCTTTCCGCTATATTCATTTTAATTAATTAAGTAACATTGATATGAGTTTTATAAATTTTTATTTTGATTAGACCCAAGGGAAATAATGACACCCTTTGGGCCCATTGTCAGTTGATTGAGATTATCTTTACATCATAAGGTTCTAAAATGTGAAATCAATTTCACCTTTATCATTTTTTGGAATTTTTTTGTCAAAATTTTATAGTGATTTTCTCAGCAATAAATATATTAACCAATCAGTTTGAGATATTGAATATAATAGTAGTTTTAATCTAATAATACTACAAAGATATGAACATGGATAATTGGATTTCAAGAAAATCCTCAATTTTTAGCATGGATAATGGGATTTGTAGCAAATCCTAAATTCCGAAGTCCTTTAATTCTAAGGCATGCCCAATTTTTGAAATCAAAGTGATAAACTTTTATTCAGTTCCAATTGGAATATATGCAGAAATAAAAAATGCATTGGCTACTTGATAAGAATCGACACAAATCACATCCTCGAAATGCATGCAAAATTTATTCATAAATCCGTCTAAGGTGGAAATACTATTAGTATTCATAGAGAAGAGTGCATAATTGGGTTAACTAAAGATGAATAAATAGAAAAACCTAGTCCCTATAAGTTGTTTCAGTTTCATTATCATACATGGTGATTTTTCATGATACTCTTATCTAGATCTAGTTCTTTTGGGTCTTTATATCACTTCCACCACTTATATGTCATTATGAAAGTCCTAGAAATCCAAACACACTAATAGTTCAAATCCTTTTAAGATGGGTGGATAAGCGAACAATTCAATATTAAATATACTAAAGATGCATTTATAAGTAATATAAGTAATGAAAATATGATAATAGTTGTCCACTTTCAAAAAAAAAGAACATTGTAAATGAGGACATAAATTCTATGAAGTAAGATGTTTCATTAGAAATAAACATATAGCATAAAAATCCATATTATCAACACAACATAATTTTTAGTGAGAGTACCCTACAACCAACCTTAAATAGATTTTTAGTAAGAGTATCCTACAACCAACCTTAAACAGTTTTTCTTAGGTCATAGCTTTTTGATATTGCTACTCATAAATATCTAGAAGTAATAACAATGATTAAAGGAGACAATAGTTGACACCAACCTCATAAGGGCACATATTGATAAAAATTACAATAATTGGTGAAAATTCATGTCCTCCTATGAATGGAAGAGGAAGATGTTGAATCATAGAATAAACTATCATGAAAAACATGAAATAAAATCATAGCATGTAAATTAAAAAGTATCCACCATTTTCATTCTAGTAATTAGTCCATTAAAAAATGAAAGACAATCAAAATCACACGTCACATATATAATATGTGAATTAACCATAAAAATTATAATCATGTCTCCTCGGTGAAATCTCACATGTCAGCACAATGTTAATGAATATAGTATAAGTGAAAGTGAAATGATGGTGCCGAAATGGGAGTAGTAATATATGAAATAAGGTCTCCGTGTTTGGAAATGTATGACGCACACCTGTTGAGGGGTGTGATAAAAGCTAATTTATCTCTCTAAGGGATGTAGTAGTAATAGTAACATAAGTCGTCTGCAAGGAGTAGTGCTCTAATATAGTCATCACGGGAGTAAAAGAAATTAAGTAGGTTAATATTTCCAAGACCAGTGAACAATGAGCCAAAACATAATAAACCAAAGATGAGAGACAAGTGATCAGGTTAGACTTGACTTCTTATTTGTAATGATGTCATAGTCTTTCTTCAAATTGAATCTATTTCCCTTGTTTTCTGATTTAATGAAAGGTTTCAAAATCACTTCACCTTTTCACCCTTGATTATGTTTAATAATGATGAGAATAATCCTGAAAAGTTCCTTTGGACTAACTACCACAAAACTGGGTTTCCGCAGCGCCACCCTTTATCAACGCTTTTTTTAGTAGCGCTGATAAAGGGGAGGCTTTATCAACGTTTTTTCCTAGCGCTGATAAAATTTATATTTCAAAAAAATATACTTCATGAAAAATAATATATTGTTATATAAGTATATTTATATTGATATAAATATAATATATATTTTTTAAATAAGTTTTAGATAAGTATAAATAGACTATGAAATTTAATATATAAGAAATTTAGTGAAAATTGATTTAAAATATTTTAAAAAATATTATTAATTAATAATCTACTAATTATCATCGATTAATAATCATTTAATAAAAATTTGAAGACACAAAAAAACAAAAAAAAATTAATAAAAGATCTAAAATAAGTTAAAAATGTAACTCAAACTTCAAATGACCATAACTTTTGATCCGAGTGTCCGTTTGAGCTTTACAACATATAAAATCGAAGATTATGATGAGCTCTACACGCTGAGGACTGAATAGAATCTTTTGTCACATTTTCCAAGCCCAAAAAGGCCTAGAAGGCCTCCAAAACTGAGTTTTTAGTCGGGATACCCCGATTTTTTAACATTCAAACAGTATAACTTCTGATCCGGATGTCCTCTAGGACTGTACCACATATCATATCGAAGATTGTTTAATTTTCTTTGATTTTATTGGTTGTGGAGTTGAAACAGACTTCTGGATTAGAAGTTATGGTCGTTTTAAAATTCTATGGCTTTTCAAATACACACATATATGTATTTATTCGTAAATATATATATATATATATATATATATATATCTCTGTGTGTGTGTGTCTCTGTGTATGTGTTTTATATATGTATGTATGTATTTATTTATTTATAAACACACATAAGAAACATATTTTATAAATGTATTTAAAACTAATCTTATAAATATATATTAATATACAAATAAATATACAGATAAAAAATTATAACTAAATATATATATATAAATAAATATAAATATAAATTAATATACGAATAAATATATATATACTAATATATGAATAAATATATATGTATTAATATAACTAAATATATTTATCTTAATATGAATCTATATTAATATATGAATAAATATAACTATATATATATAAAAATATATATGTATTAATATAACTAAATATATTTATATTAATATGAATATATATTAATATATGAATAAATATAACTATATATATATAAATAAATAAATATAAATATATATTAATATATGAATATATATATATATATATTAATATATGAATAAATATATATGTATTAATATAACTAAATATATTTATATTAATATGAATCTATATTAATATACGAATAAATATAACTATATATATATAAATAAATAGATATATCATTAAATAGAGAAAAAAACTAAATAACTTAGTGGTAAAGGTGCAGGCGCGCAAGGGGGGAGGTCTTGGGTTTGAGTTTGGGTGGAAGCAGGGAGGGGCGCGCAGACACGTGGGGGATGCGTGGGCAAGGGCAACACGTAGGAGAGTGGGAGTGTAGTACCCTCAGTTTCGGGTACATAACCCCTTTCCTCACGTTTTTTTAAATTGGTGTGTATAAAATATAGATTTTCCATAATATAAAGAGTTTCCATTAATTTGGATGTTTCTATAATGTTGGTTGTTTCTATAAAGTGGGTTGTTTCCATAAAGTGGGGTGTTTCCATAAAGTGAGTGTTTCCATAAAGTCAGGTGTTTCCATAAAGTGGGGTGTTTCCATAAAGTGAGATGTTTCCATAAAAAAATGTGTTTCCATAAAAAGGGTAAAGGTGAAGGATGAGAGATTTTGGGGGTTTTATAAGGAGTGTTGGGACCAAAAGGAAGGTCACATGATCCATACACGGTTGGCCCAAACCGTGTGGTCAAACCTTGCACAGAGGTCAAATCTAGATCATACACTACTGGAAATCGGATCTTTCCCAACACTTATATACACCCTTTCCCAACGGTTCTTCCAAACCGTTGGGAAAGGGGGGGTCTTTCCCAACGGTTTGGGAGAACCGTTGGGAAAGGGGCCTCAAAACACCCCTTTCCCAACAGTTCTCCCAAACCGTTGGGAAAGACCCCCCCTTTCCCAACGGTTTGGGAGAACCGTTGGGAAAGGGGTGTTTTGAGGCCCCTTTCCCAACGGTCCCCCCCTTTCCCAACGGTTCTCCCAAACCGTTGGGAAAGACCCCCCCTTTCCCAACGGTTTGGGAGAACCGTTGGGAAAGGGGTGTTTTGAGGCCCCTTTCCCAACGGTTCTCCCAAACCGTTGGGAAAGACCCCCCCTTTCCCAACGGTTTGAGAGAACCGTTGGGAAAACTCAGCCCCAAATACAACATTCCCCCCTGCAAATTTCCACCTATCCCAACGGTTTTGAGAACCGTTGGGATAGATTCTTTCATTTCTTCCAGGTATGCTACCCGAGAACATTATATAAATCTAAATTTTAAATAATTATGATAATACATATATATATTTATGAAATTATGTTTACAAAAGTGATGTTATCTTAGTGGTTAAGTCGTTCGATTATAAACAAGGGGTCGTGGGATCAAATCCCAGCACATGTTTTTTTTTTGAAATACATTTACCAACGGTTTTATATCCGTTGGAATAGATTTTCATATTACTTATACCAACGGTTTTCCCAAAACCGTTGGTATAGACCTATCCCAACGGCTTACTTCGCAACGGTTCTCCAAACCGTTGGTATAGGCTATACCAACGGTTTGGAGGCCTATACCAACGGTTCCAAACCGTTGGTATAGGTTAGTATTCTACTAGTGATATTTTCTAGGAGCTTATTCATTTTTGCTCTATATATTTCGGTTTGGCTTCAAAATGCCCCTATTTCGAGATTAATCTCCCTAGAAGGCTAGAGAACCCTCCCCACATGAGTTGGAGCCAACCCAGAGCCTTCCCTTGGTGATTTCGAGTCCGATTCTTGAGGTATGTCACCATTCTTTCTTGATTTGTCATGTTTTCTTAGATCTTCTTAGATCTACTTCTCTGATCTCCATTCTTTCTCAAATATGAACCTATAGTGGGAAGATCTACATTTTTGGATGACAAATAATTCAATGTTGAGTCGTGATCTTGCTAGGATAAGAGAACTAAGGCCGTTCTTGGAGAATCGACCCGCTTTCTTATGCGTTCTTCTTCTATTGTCAAAGTTTCGTCAAAACCTTCAAGGTAGGTGGCTTCTATCTCAACTCCTCTTGATAGAATTATTTGTCTTAGATTCAAATTAGTTTATTTGTAAAGACCCGTAAATTTCAAGGAATTTTTTTTCTTAATTTTCTTTGGAATTTTACATGAACGCAGTTTCTGTCGGCACCTGATTCCGAGGCCCGGTGTGCCCGAAATCATTTTTCGAAGTTGGGCTCGGGTACGTTCAGTGAACGAACGAGCGGGTTTTTCTAACTTTTGAACCGGTGCTCGGAATCGAATTCCGAGGGTACCGATGGAATCGCAGCGCTGGTATTTTCTTAGAAACGCCTCTTTCGGAGTTGCGTTTTCTCGGGTGTGGTTTATAAATTTTTGGGCTTTAAGTTAAGAAATAAAATAATGTGGTACAACAAACTTTATTTTATTTCACTTAAAGCCGCTTAAATCCACTTAAAGCTGCTTAAGCTAAGCTGAAGTGGAACCCAAAATATCCTACCCTCTTGGTAGGATATTTGTGAGGGGGGGCCCGCACGAGCCCCACCGTTTCTTTTCCGCTAAGTAACGCACCCGCTAAAACCCTTTTAAATGAAAGTCAACTGGGGCGTTTTTTAAACTATTAAACACTCCTATTAATTGGGCGGTTAAGTTCGTTGAAATTAATTCTATGAATTAATTTTGTTCATTTCTTAACACGTTTTCAATTTGTTGGCATGTTAATAAAATAAGGCCAACACACCTCCTTCTTGAATGTTGTGTTAAACCTTTGGAGAATCTCTAAAGATCTTCCTCCCCCTTCGCGAAGAACGCGAAGAACACGAAGAACGCGAAGAACGCGAAGAACGCGAAGAACGCGAAGAACGCGAAGAACGCCGGCCTCCGACGAAGGGCGACGAAGAACGCCCGACCCCCGGAGATCGACGCGATGCCGACGCTTCTTCCGCGACGTTCTTTCCCCGCGACAAATCATCGATCGTCCGTTGAGGTAAGAGATTGCGGTCCTTTAAATTCCTTTGTGGTTTTTATCCTCAACATGGATTTAATTGTTATAATTAAATCCGTTTGTTTCTTTAACCCTCAGAGATCGTCGACGCGACGCCCTTCCGCGATGACGCGGCGCCCTTCCACGACGCGACGATCACCTCCTACCACGACGATCAATTCCGCGTAGAACGCTCGCTCGACGACTACGGCGAGGTAGGGATTTTTATTTGAAAATAATATTTTATTCCCGTAGTTGTTTCCTTCTAAAACAAAGATCCTGGGATCAAAGTGAAATTTTAATTTATTAAAATTGTATCTTGTTATGTTTTCATGTGTTGATCATTATTTCCTGATTGTTATCACCTAACGCGGAGGGTGCGAGCCAAACAAACACGGCCCGACAACCCTCCGCAGTTCTTCGTTGATGTGCGAAACGACGGATGACGACAAAACGGGCCGCATAGACGATTTGTTGATTCCGCAGTGAAGAACGGGACCCGGGAGGAGCTACGGCGCAGATGGAAGTGGAATCGGACCACCGGAGCAACTCCGGTGGCCCACGGAATCCACCGGCGGCGTGGGTCACCGGCGCGGCGGCGCCGACGGCCGACCAGACCCGCGACCGCGCGGGTCCGGTGAGACACGGGATGCGGCTTTTCCGCGTCCGCTGACCAAGTGCGGCCCCACGCGGGGCTGCGACTCCTCTTCCCGCGGGGACAACACGCCCCGCGGTTCCCTCACTCGGCCGCTCGGCCGAGCCGACCCGCTGGGCCGGGTCGCGCCCAACCGGGTCAGACCCAGACCCGGTTCGGGTTGACCCGGTTCGGGTCGACCCGGTTCGGGCCGACCCAGGGGGGGTTGGGCCGAGTCGGTCCGGGCCCAGACCCCCCGTCTCCGGACGCTTTTGGTCTTTTGCTCATAACTTGAGCTACGGGCCTCCGAACGACGCGCCGTTAGCGGCGATGCGATCCTTGGATCGAGACGGTCGTTTCGGTATATTACACTTAAGGTTTCAGAATACTTTGGGTTCGGCCGGGTTGGTTCGTACACAAAACCAACCGGGCCCTCGGAGCGGAAACACTCATATCTTGAGCTTCGGACGTCCGATTGACGTGCCGTCGACTTTGTTGTTTTCCTCTAAGTGAGACGGATATTTTGGCTTACTCTGCCCGAGGTTTGGACTCAGGTGGAGTACGGTCGGGTTGGTTTTTCCTTAAAAACCAACCGGGCCCCTGGGACGAAAAAGCCAATAACTCTCAGACCGGGCGTCCGATTGACGCGCCGTCTGCGACGTTGAGTTCCTGTTGACGATACGAAACTTTTGGATACATCAACTCTGGACTATGTGTCAGTTGATGTATCAGCCTCTCGGCTCGTGGAGCGGACCCTCCCGAACGAGCTTGCTGTGTGCGGGAACCCTAGAGCTAGCTGCTACTGCTACTATGACGACGACGACTGTGCAGAGATCCTCAGTGGATTCGACGGTGACGACTACAGCACTCAGCGATCCTTTGTGGGTCAGTGCTACCGATCCTGTGTGTGTCCGATCCTGTGTGGGTCAGCGCTCAGCGGTCCTGTGTGGGCCAGCGCCTACAGATCCTGTGTGGGTCCGATCCTGTGTGGGTCTTTGCGGGGGTTAGTTACCTATCGATCCTTTGTGGGTCAGATCTTTTGTGGATCATTGCGGGGGTTAGTACCTATCGATCCTTTGTGGGTCCGACAGCTTAGATGGATCAGTGATCATCTCTATCGCCATTCAAAGAAGTATACCTGTGTGAGCTGAAACCCTGTTTTGCTTTTCTTTGTGGATTGTGTTGTACTATCCTGTGTGGATTTACGTTTTGCTTTCCTGTGTGGACTGGGTTGTACTTGAGCTCGGATGTTGGAGCCGAGCGAGAATTGATGACTTAGGTATATGTATGGGCATATACCTAAGCCGTGTCGGATGTTAATTCGTGATTGTATCTTTCCTTTATAGATTATCCTTTGTGGATTCTGGGAGACTTTCGGGGGTCTCGGGGTCCCTACTGAGTAGCTTATACTCACCCCTGCACGAGCTATGCCCGCACTACGTTGTGTTGGTTGCAGACGACGGACAGCGCTGATCGTGGTGGAGGCTTGCGGAGTAGAACGGTACCTGGAGGTGGACCACTGGGTGGGACATATTCAGAGCGGTCGGCTGGACCCGAGGAGCAGTGGAGACTATCTGTACCCACCCTTCAGGTGGGACTTCCAGTGGACAGCTCGACGTTGCGGCTTTACTTTTCAGTTGCTGTTTTCCCTTTCGAGTTGTACTTTACTTTCAGTTTGGGTTTGTATTCTGGCCCACTTACTTTCCGCACTTACTGTTGTACTAGTTTTTACTTAGTGTTTACTTCTGCCTGCTTACTCTGTGGTGTTTGTTGTTTTCTTTACAAAGGCAATGCCTTCCCTTTACCGGGATTTACACCTCGGTGCTAGTCGCCAGCCCCTGGCCTATGGAAGGAGGGCTTGGGGTAGTCACGGCACGGGCCCCGAGGACAGGTCGTGACATTATTGATTGTGAAATTCATGGAAAAATCTTCATTTGTGATGATTTATGGTTTTTGTGAAATTGTGTGATCTTGGTGAATAGTTGTGCAAAAGGGGGTTTAGTTTCATGAATTTAAAACGATTATTTTAAATTATGGATTTTCAGGAATTGCTAAATGGTTGATGAAAAATATATTTTCAATAGAAATGGTTTTCAATAAAAATGGAGTTTTATTGAAATGGTTTGGAATTGAAATGGTTTGGCATTGAAATGGTTTTGACGGAAATGGTTTTCAATAAAAAGGTGTTTTTATTGAAAGAGTTGTTTTGACATGATCATTGGGAATATGTGGTGTGTGTTCATGCTGCATATATGGGGCTTGGTTGAAATATGACCTTGTGCTCAGTGCCAAAGGTTTAATGGAACATGGGAATTTCATACACGGGGCTTGGTTGAAATATAACCCAGTGCTCGGTGCCAAAGGGTTAATGGTACATGGGAAACAATTACCTTGTGAAGACTTGGAAAATCGACAAGAAACTGCTCATGAGTATGGAACTGTCATAACGTAGCATGCATGGTTGGTTTCATGGGTTTGGGGAATGGTTGGGTATGCCAATAAAGGGATATTTTGGAATGGTTGTAAAGATTGTTTAGTTATTTTTCTGAAAAAATATCTTGATGGGAAAAATTGGTTTTAATTGCACTTGTATGCATTGGTAATGAATTGTTTTGGAATCTTGTTTATATTTAGTTATAAACTGTTTTTGAGAAATTGTTTTATATAATTTTTTTTTATATAATTGTTGCTAACTCTTCTATCCTAGTGGCGTGAGTAGGGAAGTCATTGGGAAAAATCTACTGAGTTTTATACTCACCCTTGATTTGGCACTTTGGTGATTTTGCAAATGCTATCTTCTGGGACAAGGGCAAAGGTAATGTTTCACACGTGTTTAGCACTACCTCGTGATGTTTGGGATGTTCGGAAATTTTGGAGCTTGGAGCTTGTGGAGCATGGAGTCTTGAGAGAGTCTTGTGTAGTTTTTTCACTGTGTACTTTAATACTTGGTTATTCTTCCGATGTTGCTTACTTTGATATGGTTTTGAGATACATGAAGTTGTTGAGTTGTCTTTCGTTTGTTCATACATCATATAGTGAATGTTGGGTATGGTTGGTAGGTTTATTGGTTTATTTCTTAAAGGGTAAATCGTCCCCTACTTGTATTTGAAACCCTTCGGCATTTATTGCTAGCCTTTGGCATCTTGGGGATGTCGTTTAAGGCCTAGTAATGACTCGTTGCACTCTCAAGACAATGAGAATTGGCGGGTCATTACAAATGATATCAGCTTGTTCGGTGCTTTCCTAACAAGTAATCATCGATGTTTCTAGTTTTGGAGATGAAATTCCCTTCTTGTCTATTCCTTGGGTGGGAATCTTAGAAAGGAGTAGGAATGTCGGAACTTGAAATGTATATCATAATAGGACGTAACTAACCCTTTTATGCTAAAATTCAAGTTACCAGGGAGTTGGGTAAATAAGTGTTTGGAGACACTTCTGAGATTTTGAAATCTCAATGTCATGGGTTTAGCCAATGAGACGAGCATGACGTGCATTGTATAGGAATGACTTCGCACTAGGAGTGCATACATCATTTCGAGGAATGATTCATGTTGTAAAAAAAAGTGATAATTTTTGAAAAAGTATGGAATTGGTTTTCAAATGAAAGATTTTGAAAAAGCAAATGATTATTGTAATTTGAAAATGGTTTAATTTTTAAAATCATGTGAAGTGTTTTAAAAAATGGTTGAACGTGGAAAAATGGTTTTTTTGAAAACAATGTTGTGATAATTGATGTGATAGTATTTGAAATGCTAAGCCATCGGTTGCTAGAGAGTGAGACTTATAGAGTTTGTTGTTGGTTTAGAAAATGGCACCTGATAGGCGTCATAAGAACAAGTCAAAAGTGTCTATTGAGAATTTTATTGCACTTGAGCTACAAGTGAACCACTAGTTAGTCCAAAGCATCACTCACTATGTTCAAACCATTGATTTGGGACTACAACTGGATACCCCGTTTATGATATTTTTCACTGCTGAAAATCCATGTGAAGGAAGTATGGTTGTCTTCACTAGAGGATCTGGGAAGTCTAGCACTATGATGAAGAGGAAGTGTGGCACCTATTCGTTATGTTTAAAACTTGAAATGATTCCTTCTATTTTAAAATTAAAAAATTCTCTCAGTAAAAGATAATGGAAAGCCTTTATGTGTAGAGCATGTGCTATAACTGTTGATGGAGCTGAGCTAAAATGAGACTTCTCAATGTTGGAGATGGTTGTCTATGATGTTATCCTGGGTATGGATTGGTTGACAAAGTTCAAGGCTCAAATTTACTGTTATAGGAGAACAGTTAGTTTCATGACTGAGGACAACATCGAGCATCTCTTCAGAGGAGAGAGGATTTTAAAACAAGGTGGAAAGAGATTTTTGGAACCAATGGTGGGAATGATATCTTATCAGTTAGAAGCGTTGACTTTGGCATCAATGGAAGAGATCGAGGAAATTAGTTTTCCAGCTGTTGTGGATCAATTTCCAGATGTCTTTCCCAAGAACTTCTTAGGGTTACCACCTCTAAGGGAAGCGGAGTTTACGATTGATCTCCTTCCGGGGACCAGTCCTATTTCCCCTCCATCTTATAGGATGGAACCAATAGAATTACAGGAATTGAAAGTGCAGTTAGAGGATCTGGAAAGCAAGGGTTTCATTTGACCAAGTACGTCTCCATGGGCAACACCGGTTTTGTTCGTGAAGAAGGCATATGGAACTCTTCGGCTATGTGTTAATTATCATAAGCTTAACCAAGTTATGATAAAAAATAGATACCCACTTCCACGCATTGATGATATTTTTGATCAATTAAGGGGAGCTTAGTGGTTCTCCAAGATTGACTTGCAATCAGGATATCACCAATTGAGAGTTCGGAAAGAGGATATTCCAAAGATAGTTTCATAGGTAGATATGGCCACTATGAATATGTAGTCATGACTTTTGGTATAACGAATGCACCAGTGATCTTCATGGAATTAATGAATCAGATATTTCAATAATTCTTTTGTTGTGGTGTTTTTGGATGACATTTTGGTCTATTCAAAGACAAGGGCTGATTATGAGGTGCACCTGGAAGCAATGTTACAAATCTTGAGAGATCATCGTTTGTATGAAAAATTATCAAAGTGTGATTTTTGGATACATGAAGTACATTTTCTTGGCCATGTCATTTCTGAGAAAGGTGTTTATGTTGATCCTGAAAAGATAGAAGCCGTTATCTCTTGGAAACCACCAAAGAATGTTTTCGAGATACGATGTTTTCTTGGTCTAGTTGGTTACTAACAATGCTTTATGTGTGATTTCTCATGACTAGCTTCACCAATGACAACTTTGAAAAAGAATAATGCTTCATTCCAATGGACGGAGGAATGTTAGAAGTCCTTCTAGGAACTTAAAGTTCGGCTTACATCGACACCTATCTTGATCTTGTCAAAATTAGGACAGGGGTATGTGGTGTATTTTGATGCTTCAGGATCAGGGTTGGGCTGTGTTCTCATGCAAAGAGATCATGTGGTTGCTTATGGTTCAAGGTAGTTGAGGGTGCATGAGAAGAATTACCCAACACATGATTTGGATTTATTTGCAGTCGTCCATACTTTGAAAACATGGAGACATTATCTCTTTGGTAAGAAATTTACTATGTTTATGGATCAAAAAAGATTGAAACACATTTTCTCACAGCGATATTTGAATCTAAGGCAAAGGAGATGGATGGAGTATCTCCAAATGTTTGACTTTGACTTTATGTACACACTGGGGAAAATAAATTCGGTGGAAGATGCATTGAGTAGAAAGTCATATGCTCATTTGGCGAAAGAAACTTTAGATGAATGGCAGTTGATGTCGATCTTAGCCGACATGCATGTGGAATGTGAAGACAGAGGTGATGTTGTGGTTTTCTTTTTAGTTACTCTTGTTCCTAATTTAGTAAAAATGATCAAAGAGGCACAAAAATCTGATGCAGAATTTCTTGATATAAGTTCAAAACTCAATGTTGGGGAGACCATTGAGGGCTAGAAACTTGATGGGGGTTCAGTTTTGGGTTTCAGAGATTAGATGGTTGAACCTATGGTTTTTCAGGAACAACTCTTTCATTATTACCACTATTTAATATGGGATATACATCTAGGTACATATAAGACATATAAGGCGTTGAAGGCACAGTTTTGGTGGAGCGACATGAAAAGGAAGGTGGATGATTTTGTCTCATGGTGCTTAACTTGTTAGCAGGTTAAAGCAGAGCATCAGAGACCAGATGGTATGTTACAATATTTTCCCATTCCAGTGTGGAAATGGGATCAGATAGCAATGGATTTTGTTTCAGGTCTTCCAAAAACGGTCCAGAAACATGATGCCATTTGGGTGATAGTGGACCGTCTAACCAAGTCGGCCATTTCATCCCTATTCATGAAACTCATATGGTGGAAGATATTTAAAAAATCTATATCCGAGATGTGGTAAAGAGGCATGGTGTACCAGTGTCAATAGTCTCAGATAGAGATCCAAGGTTCACATCTCGTTTATGGAAATCCTTACAATAATCCCTTGGGACTCAGTTGACTATGATCATGATGTATTATCCTCAGATGGATGGAAAATTCAAGCGGATGATAAAAATGCTAGAAGTCAGGTTGTAGGCTTGTGTAATGGATTTTGGTGGCTCATGGGAAGAGCATATACCCTTAGTGGAGTTTTCATACAATAACAGCCATCAAGCCTCAATACACATGGCTCCGTTTGAAGCATTGTATGGGCTTCCTTGTCATTATCCACTATGTTGGGTGGAAACGGGAAAAACATCACTAGTTGGGACAAGCCTTGTCCAAGAAACAACGAAGAATATCCAATTGATTAGAAAGAGGATGGAGATGACTTTGAGTTTTCAAAAGATTATGCAGATCACCGTCGAAGACCATTGTCATTCGCTGTGGGTGATCATGTCTTCTTGATGATCTCTCAAAGGCTTGGACATCTTCGCTTTGGGAAGCAGGGTAAGTTATCTCCTAGACACATTTTCCCTTTTGAGATACTGGAATGGGTTGGAGATGTGGCATATCGGTTGGCATTAATGCCATGGTTTAGTTCGGTGCATAATGTGTTTCATGTATCCCAGTTGAAAAAGTATCACCCTGATCTTTACCATGTGATCAGATAGGATCATGTTGATCTAGAACCGGATGCATCACTGGTATATATCCCAATGCAGATCATGGATAGAAAAGATAAAGTCTTGTGTGGGAAAAGCATCGGCCTAGTGCGAGTTTTATGACAACATGGTCAGATTTAGGAAGAGACTTGGGAACGTGAGAAGGAAATGAAAGAGCAGTGGTCAGAACTCTTTTTGGCTAGTGAGGGTTTTCTACTTTCCAGGGGCGAAAAGACTAATGGGGGGGAGAATGTAGTACCCCCGGTTTCGGGTACATAACCCATTTCCTCACATTTTTTAAATTGGTGTTTATAAAATATAGAGTTTCCATAATGTATATAGTTTCCATTAAGTTGAGTGTTTTCATAATGTTGTTTGTTTCCATAAAGTGGGTTGTTTCCATAAAGTGGGGTGTTTCCATAAAGTGAGATGTTTCCATAAAAAAATTTGTTTCCATAAAAAGGGTAAAGGTGAAGGATGGGAGAGTTTGGGGGTTTTATAAGGAGTTTTGGGACCAAAAGGAAGGTTACACTATCCATACATGGTTGGTCCAAACCGTGTGGTCAAACCTTGCGCAGAGGTCAAATCTAGATCCTATTTTCTAGGAGCTTACTAATTTTTACTCTATATGTTTTGGTTTGGCTTCAAAACACCCCTATTTCTAGATTAATCTCCCTAGAAGTCTGGATAACCCTCCCCACACGATTTGGAGTCAACCTAGAGCCTTCCCTTGGTGATTTCGAGTCTGGTTCTTGAGGTATGTCACAATTCTTTCCTGATTTGTCATGTTTTCTTAGATCTGCTTAGATCTACTTCTCTGATCTCCATTCTTTCTCAAATATGAACCAATAGTGGATAGATCTACATTTTTGGATGACAAATAATTCAATTTTGAGTCGTGATCTTGCTATGATAAGAGAACTAAGGCCATTCTTGGAGAATCGACCCGCTTTCTTGTGCGTTCTTCGTCTGTTGTCAAAGTTTCGTCAAAACCTTAGAGGTAGGTGGATTCTCTCTCAACTCCTCTTGATATAATTGTTTGTCTTATATTCAAATTGGTTTATTGATTGTGAAATTCATGGAAAAATCCTCATTTGTGATGATTTATGGTTTTTGTAAAATTGCGTGATCTTGGTGAATAGTTGTGAAAAAGGGGGTTTAGTTTCATGAATTTAAAATGATGATTTTAAATTATGGATTTTCTGGAATTTCTAAATGGTTGATGAAAAAGATATTTTCAATAGAAATGGTTTTCAATAAAAATGTAGTTTTATTGAAATGGTTTGGAATTGAAATGGTTTGGCATTGAAATGGTTTTGATGGAAATGGTTTTCAATAAAAAGGTGTTTTTATTGAAAGGGTTGTTTTGGCATGATCGTTGGGAATATATGGTGTGTGTTCATGTTACATATACGGGGCTTGGTTAAAATATTACATTGTTCTCGGTGCCAAAGGTTTAATGGCACATGGTAATTTCATACACAAGGTTTGGTTGAAATATAACCTTGTGCTCGGTGCCAAAGGGTTAATGGAACATGGGAAACAATTACCTTCTGATGACTTATTAGATTGACGAGAAACCACTCATGAGTATGGAACTGTCATAACTTAGCATGAATGGTTGGTTTCATGGGTTTGGGGAATGGTTGGGTATACCGATAAAGGGATATTTTGGAATGGTTGTAAATATTGTTTAGTTATTTTTCTGGAAAAATATCTTGATGGAAAAAATTGGTTTCAATTGCACTTGTATGCATTGGTAATGAATGGTTTTGGAAACTTGTTTATATTTAGTTATAAACTGTTTTTGAGATTTTTTTTATATAAACAGTTTTATATAATTGTTGTTAACTCTTCTATCCTAGTGGCATGAGTAGGGAAGTCATTAGGGCAAAACCTACTGAGTTTTATACTCACCCCTGCTTTGGAACTTTGTGGCTTTTGTAGATGCTATCTTACGGGACAAGGGAAAAGGTAATGTTTCACACATGTTTAGCACTACCTCATGATTTTTGGGCTATTTGGAGATTTTTGTGCTTGGAGATTGTGGAGCATGGAGTCTTGAAAGAGTCTTGTTTAGTTTTTCTGATGTGTACTTTGATACTTGGTTATTCTTCCGCTGTTGCTTACTTTGATGTGGTTTTGAGATACATGAAGTTGTTGAGTTGTCTTTAGTTTGTTCATGCATCATATAGTGAATGTTGGTTATGGTTGGTAGGTTTATTGGTTTATTTCTTAAAGGGTAAATCATCCCCCACTTGTATTTGAAACACTTCAGCATTTATTGCCAGCCTTTGGCGTCTTGGGGATGTCACTCAAGGCCTAGTAATGACCCGTTGTACTCTTAAAACAATGAGAATTGGCAGTTCATTACAAGGAGGGGGTCCTCCAAGCGCTGATGGAGGGGGGGGGGGGGGGGTCAAGCGCTGTTAAAATCCCCCCCGCATTATATATTATTTTTATTTTTATTTTTATTTTTTGACTTTTATCAGCGCTTAAAAAAAGCACTGATAAAAAGGGCCTTTATCAGCGCTTTTCTAAGAACTGATAAAAGGGACCCCCCTTTATCTTCACCTCAATTATCAGCACTTTTTTAGCGCTGTTAATGCACTTTTCTAGCGCTGATAAAGGCCATATTTGTAGTAGTGAGTACTCTCCTTACCATGTGTGAAATCCATAATGAATTTCCCTTCATTTACTTAAGAAATACCTAATTAAGTATTTTCATTCCCAAGAAACCAATTTTGATCACTTCCTCATCCTCACATGTTTAGTCATCACTAAACACTCTCCATTTAGCTTTAGAGCAATCAATCAATCTGATCTAAAACCAATTAGAGGGAGAAAAAATTCCTTAATAAAGGAAATAATTAATAATCAGATTTAATAAAAAACACAATAGTATTCAAATCAAATTCTGAAATCAAATATTGAGAGATATTAAAAATGAAAAGAGATCAATGTTTACAAATAAATCTCCTAGACTCAAGAATAAAAAATGAGTCAACTCTTCATCCCAAATCACTTAAAGTTTCTACCCATTCATTACAGAAGAAACAAAAAAGTTTTGAGTGGTAAAATAAATATTAAAACAAAGTAGAATAGAAAATAAATATAATAAATCTAGGGAATTAGGACAAGTCTTTGATGACCCTCTTCTATGAGTGTTTGTCCTTCCTCAGCAGCATGCCCTCCCAATTAATAGGCATTGGCCGCCAAAGGTCCGATCTTTGAATCCTGAAAATATTCCAATAAAATATTCAATCCATTATCCCTTTTAATTGACCAAAGTATTATCTTTTTAATCCATATGAAGATATCTTTTTAAATCCATATATCGAAGAGAGAGTATGCGACTTTGACTTCCCGTATTTCCGTATCTTCAATCTTTAATCGTATCTAGATTCAAAACTTCCTTCATCCTTCTTTTTTCAAAAGAAACTCATCATTCATATGGAATCATGTGCAACATAGTTATTTTATGTAATGTAACCAGAAACACCCCAAGATTTTATGGTATGCCTCTTTTTAAAGTTACTCTTTTCGAAAGTTTATGTTGCACACAATACCAAGTTTAAATGAACAACTAAATATTATTATTTAAATTTCACTGTTATAACCTAGCCGTTAGAATGGAGGGAATGAAAAATATTAACTAAATTATGAAAATGTATTTTACATATTATATAAAATTAATTTTTTGGTGACTAATTAATTATAAATGAAAATAAAACCCTTTTAAAAATAAAAGGAAATGTTTTTCTGAAAAACTATTTAAATTTGCACACAAGTGTGTTTTATTCTATAAAATAAAAAATAACTCTTGTTAGATTATATTAAATAAATATATATAATATATTCAATCTAATTTTTATAATTCATCTTATGTATTTTCTAAAAATGATAAAATAACAAATCCAATTGTATGCATAAAAGAATCATTTTTCTAAAAAGGCAGTTTTGTCGTCTTTTGATGACAAACTTATTTTAAATATTTTTTTTAAAATTTTATATATTTTATTTGAAAAAATAAATTTTTTATTTTAAATCATAATATAAAAATTTACATTGGTTGAATGTTTGATATTTTTATGATAAATTTCATGTTTTGATGAATAGTGATAAAATTTTGCATTTTAATTGAAAACCACATTTTCATCAAATTTATTTATAGTGTTAAATTATATATTTGGATAGTTTTAAAGTAAAATTAGATCATTTTTTTATTATTTAAACAAATTTAGGTCATTGGATTCAATTTCACATTGAATCTGGATATAATTTTTTTTAATCTTTTGAACATTTTTACTTTAAAAACCTGTTTTCTCAATCCATCAATGGGATTAATTTTTAATTAATTTCTAAAATTTCCATGTTTTTAATTTTGAAAAATGGATTCTATATTTGGAATCAGATGGTCCAAATTTAGTAAATAGGTACATTTTATTTTTAGACATCATGAATATTAACTTTAGTAATATTTTTTACTACCACGGTTAAAGGTAAATCGGGCAATTAAATGTAAAAATAATATTATAAATATTATTAAATTACCCTAATACTTGTCCTAATTTTATTGGATTATTATTTTTCATCCATAAACATTAAATAATCGGTTATGAGACCATTTATGGCTTTTTGAATGAGAATATAACCTTTATAATATTATATTCAAAGGAAAGTCAATTTTTCCATACTATTGTTTTTAACAAGTGAAATATTTTTAATATGGGTATATATAGGGGATCTGTTCAACTATAAATAGTATTTTGAAATATAAAATGTTTATATTTATCATGATATTTTATTTTTAATTTTTAGGAAATAAGTAAATAAATTAAAGGCTTGCAGAATGATGATGAAGTAATTGTTTAAGTAAAGGAAATATCAAATAAATGATATTAAAAATACTAAAATAAATATAATTTTAGATGATTAATATCATAAAAAAATTTAGATGAAATCTAAATGTTAGTTATGTTTTAGAAGTATTGGTTTGAATTTATATTGTTTTTATGATATTTTTAAAAAGTCAAGTAATGAATAATGTCAAAATTGACATTATTGATGTTTTAAAATAAATAATATTTTATTAAATGATATAAAATTCATAAAAATCTAAAATTAAGCCAAATAATTTGGATAAAGTTAATTTTTTTATCTATGACCCATTTAAGGTTCGTTTGGTATTTTATTGTAATTATATTAACCCTCAAAGTGTAACTTACATGATATCACGCCAAGAGTTAAAAGGGTTAAATTAGGGTTAAAAAAAAGATAAAGATTAAAAAATAATATAAACTTGTATAATTTTCATTGGATGAATTTATTTAGACCCATAATCATATTATATTTGAAATAAGTCATTTTAGAGCCATTTGAAATTGAAATTAATTTATATTAATTTAATATTTTGAGAGTTTCCAAAAGTGACTCTCCCCTCAATTATAAAAGAGAATATCCTTCCTCACTTATTCATACCAATTTGAACCATCTAGATCAACTAATTCATAAAAATTTATCCTCCAAACATCCATAGCTAATCTCAAGTGGTTCTGGTTTTCCAAAAAGATCAACCCTAGCTCCCATAAGAAGAGATCTAAAGGAATTCCACTGAAGAAGAGGTAATCGTTTTTACTAACTCATATAAGTTCATTTATTCTTATAATTCCTCTTTATATGTTGTTTATATTATAAATTAATAACTCCAATATCATCTATAAACTGAGATATTATTATATATTCCACCTTTTATTCATCCTATGAAAAATGAAATCACCGCACGTGCGTATGTATGAATTACAGTCTCCACGTCGTGGTGTAAGTTATTTTTCATCACCACTTTATTTGGATGGTTATAATTATGGATATAATGGATACAAATAATAAATATGACATGATATTGATTCTGTATAATTAATATACCATCCAATTCCTTACCCTTTCACCATTAAGGGAATGATACCGTCGCTCGTGCGTACATACGACCTACCGTCTCCAGGATGCGATGAGATTCATTTTCCATGATAACCCTTCATTAACGATTATAAAAATTTATATAATGAGTAAATTTAATATCTATTAACTTAATATAATTCTTTATATGAATGTTATATATCTTATGTATAATAAACTGGATTTACATGACAAAACATACATAGGAAAATGAAGCAACTGACACCCAAAACAAGGGTAATAACAAAATATTATTAACAAAACAATATAAGAAGATCATATATGATATCATAAATATTTATATGGTTCTGGTATAAATCAATCACATGTTTTAAATCATTATACATAAGGTTAAAATACATTAAACTAAAAGAAAGTACATGGTAAGATATTTTTGTCTCACTTTTATTTCTACGGGACACATGCCTTATACACTACTTATATCCTTTATGTGGTGTATATATTACCCATGAATGTATTTTAGGAGTATTATTCTAAATATTATGATATTTTCATATCTGTATAATTTTTTTTCTTTCATGGGGAATACGATTCTACTGATTATAAAGTGGTAAGGGTTAATTTCACTATCTCATTATTATTCGGGGTTGTTTATATGTAAGTATCCACTGAGGAATATTTATCATATATGTCCATGTTTCTTAAAAATATTTTCTAAATTATCTTTACTATTATTCTATAAAATTTTAAAGACTTTTTACCCATGTTATAATTTTTATAAAATGATTTTAAAGGAATCTTTTTTTCATTTTCCAAACGAGGTACTTTATGACTTTTTTGAAAAAAATACAGAAGAAATGTTTTTTAACTTATACAACATGACCAGATTTTTCTTATATCATGAAACCTTAATGTATTAATGATTCCTTTATAAGTTTACATGACTCTTTTCAATGAAAATTTTTCTTTTAAAATTTCATGGCCTTTTAAATAAATGATTTCAATGTAAAAAGGGGTATTTCTCTCAAGAAATTTTTATTAATTTTATTATATTATTTTAATATATGTCAACATTATTTCTTAGATCTTATGATTTATTGAGGTTGATCTCTTATGATACCTTATACCATATTTTATTGAAGGGTTTATGACCAGTTTGACTATGGATGTGCTATTTTGATACCATTCATGGTTTATGATTGGAGTATTCACATTTTGTATACTAGTTTTTCAATACGAATGTTTATGTTCTTTATGTTTCACCCTTTTCATATGAGGAATGTATTGGAATTAGTAAGTGATGATAGGTGCCCAATATAGCCCCTTGATTCATCGGTAGGTCTCATGAGACAAACTAGTTTGGGTATTGGTTGATGTCTTACCTATTTATGTGTGGTGTCTTGGCCGAATCCTTGATAGTATGTTTATGATATCTAAAATTATGTATTCTCTCATTATGAAATTAGTTATTGATATTCCATGTAATTATTAGATTAGTAGAATATCTATGTGATTATTTATATGGAATTATTTGATTTTCATTTATTCTTTACATATTATGCTTAGGATTATGGTTAAATGGATTGTGTTTCAGGTAGACACCTTACCTTAATGTTTATGATTATTTATTCATAACAGATTCCGCTGTACGCTTACCCTTACTGAGCATCTAATATCACCCTTTTCTTATGTTTTATTTTCCTAGGATTCCAAGATATATATTATGAATTTCATACAGGGTTAAACTATAATAATAATGATGTTCTCAAAGGATATACTATGTTTTATTTTATAGTTTGAATTGTAATGTATGTTTTGAGTATTTAATTTAGTTTCCAAAACTGCTAAACTGATCAGTCCTTTGGGAATTTAAATCTTTTATCTATGAAAATGTAATGAAGTACTACACTAGATCTGAGTTACTGAGGTTGGGGAATTACAGTTGGTATCAGAGCAAGTTTAGTACAAAACATAAAAACTATATTTAAGAAAACATAGATTAGATAACATATCCCTAAGGTAGAATTTGAGGATAAGTATAGTAGAACATCCTAAAGTTTCAATTAGATAGAGATTATGTGGTTTTCCTAGCAATACATCCCTTTCTGAATAATACAAGTGGATGTGGTTCTGGAACAAGTGTAACTAGGGGTAACAACTTCGAAAATGTGCATCGTTCCTAACTCGACATAAACCGGTACACAAAAAAGGGCATTACTGCACACCTGGTTTGACACTCCCAAGAGATATGCTTATGATAATTCATATTTTATTGACAAATCGTTATGAAGGATTTGAATATATAGTAATAATGAATAACCTAGGTTAAATATAAGGCGTTTTAGATTTCAAATGATTATACATTTTTCTCACTATGACTATTGTTACTCATACTATGCTTTTTGGTTTTAGTCAATGGCTGGAACCTGATGGATTCATGTTAACATTAAAAATTATGGACAAGGTGGTGGCTAAGAACAACCAAATTAGATGTTGATAGGAGTGAAAGATATCATGTTCATGCCTAATCAATTTTCTCAAAATACGATTAATAACATATACCTTAACCAACTCCCGAACTCACCAAAAAAGAGAAGGACAAAGCCTACTAAGGTATTTAGTGGTGGATACCATAGAGAAAAGAAGGCTCAATTTATATCATGCAAGAAATGTGGAAGGAGACACCCAAGAAAGTGTCTCAATGGAATGGAGAAATTATTTTTGTGTAGGAAAGAAAGACATAAAGCAAAGAATTACTGAGAAAAAAAAACGAAGAGTACGATAGAAAGAATTAAAACTCATCCTAAGAATCCATTTTTAGTTCATTGCCTTAAATGTGGGGAACCTTTGCATTACCCAAGTCAATTCCCTCTTCTATAGGATAAACTCTCTACCAAGGAAGGACATATGTTGAAATACATGGATGATATATTTATGTATTGGGGTTGTATTGAAAACCTTAGTTAAAAGTCTATTTAATTATTATCCTTATTTCAAGGATGTCCATCGTATTTATTTTGGGATTTATATTAATATAATTTTAGAAAAAGTACAACTCATAGGCTATGTGACAACCCATCACATTCAGCAATGCTACGAGGTTTGAACTCACAACTAAAGGGTGACAAGGGTGAACCACCTACCACTATCCTACATGATGTACTGGTTAGCATGACTTATTTTAGTTAAAATATATAATAGATAAAGGTTATTTTTAATTTTAGGGACATTTTTTTTATCAAATACATAACCTTGGTATTGGAAAATTATTTGGTGATTAAGTGATTAATGTTATTTCAAAAGATGTTTGCTATTTTGAGAATACTATAAGATCAAGGTAAACACAATATTTTGAGGAATAAAGGTTGAATTGTATTTTTGAGTCAAATATGATATTATTGTGGACTTATGATGATTCAAGTTATTTATAGAAATGGTTAGAATATCTTGGATATTATATGATTTAGGCAGTTAAATTTTTGTTATTAAGAGTGATTGATGTTATTTGGAAGACTATATGATCAAATCCTTCTAATTTTTGGGTTTCAATATTAGTCTAGAATATTTTTGAAGAAGGATAGTTATTTTCTAAATGATATACATTGAAATTTGGATATTACTATTTAATTATGGAGATTAAAGTTTTTTTTCATTATATAAAGGTTTATTATTTTTGGGGAATTATCTTATCTTATCCTAACCATTTTGGTTTTGGTTAATGTATAGAGAGAGGAGGAATAGATAGTTATACTTTGGTGTATTTTTTTATCCATAAAAGTTGATTAGAATTCTTCTGACATAAAAAAAATCATCTAAAATACCCATCGTTTGGAAAAAAATATGAGTTTGTGGTGAGAATTAATTAAAGAATGAAACTATACTTGTTAAGTATTTATGTTTCCTTATATTATTATACTATGAAGTAAATGAATTCCTTAACTCTAGGAAAATAATTTTATAATAAAAACATTGTTCATTAATTTTTTTATCGAGAAATCAATGACCACTTTAACCCATCATAGATTTACAGTTTTGTGATGGTAGACATTCTAATGACCATGTTCTCTATCACTCTCTATGAGGACATGACAGTTAGATTTATATTACATTTCCAAGTTTTGAATCCCAAATAATGTTTTCCTATTCAAAAGATTAATTTTGTGGCGACCTACACATTTCCCTTTCCATCTTATTAAGGAAATGTTTTATTAACCTTATTTTCGATGTGGGTTTCCCAAAAAGAAATTTTTAAGTATCAACCTTTGATTTTAGAAGTGAAATTTCAAATTTTGAAGATGAAATTTATTGAAGGAGGGGAGAATGTAACACCCCAATATTTTATGGCATGCCTCTTTTTAAATTTACTCATTTCAAAAGCTTACGATGCACACAACACTAAGCCTAAACAAACAACTAAATATTATTACTTAAATATCACCATTATAAGCTTGCCGTTAGAATGGTGGGAATGAATAGTATTAAATTAATTATGAAAATATGTTTTAAAAATTATATATAATTAATTATTTGGTGACCAATTAATTATAAATGAAAATAAAACCCTTTTTAAAAATAAAAGAAAATGTTTTTCTAAAAACCATTTAAATATGCACAAGTGTGTTTTATACCAATAAATAAACAAATAAATCTTATTGAATTATATTAAATATATATATAATATATTCAATACAATTTTCAAAATTCATCTTATGTGTTTTCTATACATGATATAAGAACAAATCCAATTTTAAGTATAAAAGAATCATTTATCTAAAAAGGAAGTTTTGCCGCCTTTTGATGGAGAACATATTTTAAATCCATTTTTTAACACTTTTATATATTTTATCTAAAAAAATAAACTTATTCTTTTAAAGATTAATATAACAATTTACTTTTTTTTTAATGTTTGATATTTTTCTGATAAGTTTCATGTTTTGATAAATAGTGATAAAATATTTCATTTTAATTGAAAACTTATTTTTCATCAAATTTATTTATAGTTTTAAATTAAATATTTAAATTGTTTAAAAGTATAATTAGATCATGTTTTTATTATTTAATCCAATTTAGTTTATTGTATTCAATTTCACATTTAATCTGAATATAAAAACATTTCAATCTTTTGAACATTTTTAATTTTAAAACCCATTTTCTCGATCCATCAATGAGATTAATTTTTAATTAATTTCTATAATTTCTATGTTTTTTTCATGACCCGTCCCGTAGGGGCTCATGTCGTGACTACCCCAAGCCTGCCTCTAATAGGCTGGGGGCTGGAGACTAGTACCAAGTAGGCATATCCCATAAATGGGAGACATTTACCTAAGTACCTGTATGCACACACACACATCTCTAAGACACAAATGATGAAATGTAAAAGCACTAAGTAAAAAATTCATGAAAACCACTATATCTCACAACCAAAGTACAATAGTGAAAGTATTGGAAAGTAAACATGGCCAAAACAAGCCCACCAAAATAAAAGAGTCTGCAACCACAAGTCCAACCTGTAAAGTAAGAGGTACTAGGACTGTCGTCAGAAAATCTTCTAGAACACACCTTGGCCTGTCTTATCTCACAAGGCATTGCCTGGTCCTGGTATTCCTAGAACTCCATCGAAGAGTTGATCATCTTCACAAGACATGACATGTGCCAGTAAAACCCGTGTGGGGGTGAGTAAAACAATACTCAGTAGGACACCCTAAAACCACAAAGGAATACCACAAAGAGAATACCACAAAGGAAACACCATGAAGGAATACCACAAAGAAATACCAAAAAGGAAATACTATGAAGGAATATCACCAAGGAATACCACAAAGGAATACCACAAAGGAATGCATAATTATCTCCACACAGATATATGTCTATAAAAAATATATCAAGAACATCCAGATATACTCAATATAATAAGACACACATTATCAAAAAGGCACATAGTCTCCATAATAAAAAAAGTCTCCATAAGACACATAGTCTCCATAAGAAAGACAATCTCCATAAGACACACAATCTCCATAAGACACATAGTCTCTAGATTGCATAAATGTTTGCTCGAAGTGTGCTCATTCTAAGAGAACTCACTCCCCAAGACACTAGGTCATATGAACACTGCAAAAACACCCATTTAGGATATATCTAAAAGATCATCTCATCGAAAGGGTCCCAATGCCATAGACGACTTGTCAAAAAGACATCAAGTTTGAAATTTATGGCCGTTTGAAAATTTCAGAAGGGGGTTCACTGGGCTGTGGACTGACCAAGGCGGTCGATCACCCCACAATGGCTCAAGCTTCCACGACAGTCGACCACACCATAGTTGCTATGGCCACGCGACATCCCAGTCAACCGTGTCCCAGTACGGCCACCCGGGTTCGACCTGGGTCCACCCCAACCTACCAGGTTTGACCTAGCCCACTAGGCCTGGCCTGCTCTGGCTGGGCCCGACCCTCCTTATCGGTCTGACCCAACCCACCACACCGGCCTAACCCGCTCGCCTGACCTGGCATGTTTCCAGGTCTGTCCTCTCACACAGTCACCCATGTATATTGCCTCCACAACCCACATGGTACCACACCACGTCCCACAACCTCCAATCCTTCTTTCTCCACTGGCCCGCATGTGGCTACCGCCGGTGCCGCTCACCACCTCAGCTTCTTCTGTGAGCTTCCATTCTTCCTCAGGTGCTTGAAACTCTGAAATAAAGGCACCTCTTTGATCCCCAGGTCTCAATATCCACTGATACAGCCTTTGATTTGTCTTGCCTCCAATCTGGGGGTCTGATCATGTTTGGAGCCTCCCGAAAAGTTGATCCGTAGTCACGAGGATCCAAAAGCAAAGAATGTTAAGAATAGGGGAGAGAAAAACACCAAAAAACTTGAATAATGAACCTTGGCCTTTGTTCGTGTCAGTCTCAATTCGTTCTTGTTAGAAGGATAAATGAAGAGGATAAATTAATCTCCCGATAATCCTGTATCAATAACCCATCCCGCAATAATGACCAAACCACATATCAATCTATTTGTGGATTAATCTGCGTTCATTATGGAAATTAATAATAGGGAAAATAACAATGAAAAAACCACCCTACCTAGAGTTTGGATTGATAATTGACAAAGAACAGTTTCATTTCCATCATTGAAAATATCCTCCAATTACGTTGGTGCGATGATCCACGATCTGAAATTCAATCTGTCATTGTTTACTGAAAAAGCTCTCCAACAGTTGTTTGAACCTCCAGGGTTTGAGCGGCCAACCTTGAGAAAATTATATAACTATACATTTAAAGGATAAAAAGTCATTGCATCAATAGAATAATTTATCTTTAAATTATTTAATTATGATTACGTCCTTTTCAGGTTTTTTCACAAAAGACCCACGTCGACTAAGGTTAATTCAAACCTAGGGAAAATACCACATTACAAACTCAATGGTGGTATCATATTTCCAATCTGAGTCACCATTCATAAGTTATTAAGATTTTAAAATAAAATAATTTTATTTACAGTTATATCCTTGGTGAATTTTTCTTTAGATGACTTGTGCTGACCAAAGTTAGGTCGCTCCTAGGGTAAATATGCCATTATGATATCAACGGTGCCCTCATATTTCTGATCCGGGCACTGTTTAAAAGATATTATACTTTTTAAGGAAATCCACGCACGTGTACTATTAAAAACTTAGCATTTTCAATGAATTATTCCGAGAACACCAGACCTTATAATTGAACATTGTCTTAGCGCCTGTTCATATAATTTTTCCAAATAATTTCTAAAAATAAAAGTGAGAAAATATGAGTCATTATATTCTCCCCACCATAGGGATTTATTTCCCCAAAAGCCAAAACAAAAATCTACTCAAACAAAAGAGGGAACTAAGCATGAATATGAATGTCACACTCCCATGTGATCTACTGAAGATTCTTGTGCTTCTGCTGAATGTGCACTATAGGAATCAATCACCCATGAAGGATCCTCTCCTGTCGATCCTCAATCTCCACCGGGTACTCAACAAAAGTCACCCCATCATCGATGTACATATTTCCCCATTCAATGACATGTGATGGGTCATGAATGTACCTCCTCAGCTACGACACATAGAAGACATTGTGTACCCTCTCTAGCTATGGAGGTAAATCCAAGCAGTACACATCCTAGCCAACTCTACATAGTATCAGGAAAGGTCCGATGAATCTCGAAGATAGCTTGCTGCCCCTGCCAAATATTCATAATCCACATTGAGGTGAGACCTGAAGGAACACATGTTTTCCTTCCTCGAACTCCAAAGTGATCCACCACCCAACATAAGAATTCTGATAGCTCTGTGTAGTCATCATCCACTCATGATGATTTGCACCTTCTCTGTAGTCGCTTTCACAAACTCTGGGCCCATGAGTGCTGAATCTTCTAGGTCCATCCAGCAAGGTGGTGACCTACAGGGTCACCCGTAAAAGGCCTCGAATGGTTCCATACAAATGATGGAGTGATAGCTGTTGTTGTATAAAAACTCCACCAGTGGTAGGTGATTCTCCCAACTATGGCCAAAATATAACATGCATGCCTGCAACATATCCTACAGAATCTGAATGGTTCGCTCATTTTGGTCATCCTTCTGAGGGTTAAATGCTATGATCAAGCGTAACTAATCCCTAAACACCTACTGTAATCCATTCCAAAATCAGGATGTAAATCAATCATCACAATCTGAGACTATCATTGATGGAACTACATGGAGTTGAATTATCTCCTACATGTAGAGGCATCTCAAGATATCTACTAAACTCTTCTCCCGAATAGCTAGAAATTGGGTCAACTTGGTGAGTCGTTCAATGATTACTCAGATGGTATCATGTCCCCTGGTCATATGTGGTAAACCTATTATGAAGTCCATAGATATCCCATCCCACTTACATTCCGACACCTCAAGGGGTTGAGTCAAACCAACTGGAACCTGGTGCTCAACCTTCACTTACTGATAAGTGAGGAATCAAGAAACAAACTCTGTAACTCCCTTCTCTATCACTGTCCAAAAAAAATGACTTAGTAGGTCTTGATGAATCTTCACCACATCTGGATGTACCGTCAAAGGGTATGTATAGAACTCCCTCAAAACCTCCTCCCACAACGCCACTGGTACTACTGTGCACCCTCTGAAAAGAATGAAGTGCTCCCCACCTTTCAAATATTCATCATGGGCATGCCCTGTGGACATCTAAGAACGTAAAGTATCATAGTCGATATCCCCAAGTTGTGCCTCTTTGAATCGATGTAAGAGTGGAGGGGTAACAACCATCGACTGAAGGTAAGATGCTCCATCCCCATCCACAAAGGATATTTACAATGAGGCCAACCACTCATATGCTTCATTCGGTAACTGCGAACTGGATCTTCTGTTGAGAGGATCTACCACCACATTCCCCTTCCCAGGAGTATAGAAAATATCAAAGTCATAGTCCTAGAGGAACTCTAGACATATTCTCTATCTCAAGTTTAGATCCTTCTTAGAGAAGATATACTTGAGACACTTGTGGATATAATAGATGATAAACCTCTCACCCATAAAATAGTGTTGCCACATCTTCAATGCGAAGACTACCACTACTAAATCAAGATCATGGGTCATGTAGTTCTTCTCGTGTGGTATCAACTAGCATGAACCATAGGAAGTCACCACTTGGACCTAAATTAGGACACAAACAAGACTAATTCCTGATGAATCGCAGAATACTACATACTTGATACCCTCCTCTAGAAATCTAAAGATGGGAGAACTCTTCAATCTCTGCCTCAACTTCTGAAAACTCTCCTGGCACTTCTCCGTCCACATGAAAGGCTATCCCTTTCATTTCAAAGATATAAAGGATGCTTCCTCTCTAGAAATGTCAGGTACAAATCTATGATAGTACCCAACAAAACCAAGGAAAATATACACCTTGGTAATACTCTTGGGTGGATCCCAAGAAAGAAACACCTCAATCTTCACTAGATCCATTACAACTCTAGCCTCTAAAATGACATGTCCTAGAAAAGGGACCTCCTGAATCCAGAACTAACACTTCAAAAACTTCCCATAAATTTGGTGCTCTTGAAGTGTTTTCAGGACCATTATCAAGTGTTTCGTGTGCTACTCTTTAGATGCTGAGTACATTAGGATGTCATCAATGTAGACCACCAAAAACCAGTCTAAGTAAGCCTAAAAGATCCAATTCACAAGTCCCATAAATGGAAAATGGTTGTTTTTCATGCCAAAAAACATCACCAAGTACTCATAGTGGTCGTAATGACATCTGAAGGCCGTCTTCGATATATCCTCATCCTGTACTCGTAGCTGGTGATATCCAGATCTGAGGTCAATATTCAAGAACCACCATGCCCCATTAAACTGATCGAAGAGATCATAGATCCTATGTAGTGGATACTTATTCTTCACAGTCACCTAGTTTAGGTAGCAAAATTCCACACATAACCTCAAGCTCTCGTCTGCCTTCTTGGAAAACAAAACTGGGGCCACCCAAGGTGAAAAACTGGGTCTCAAAAATACCTTCCTCTACAAGTCCTCAAACTACACCGTCAACTCACTAAGCTTTGTGGGAGATATTTGATATGCATGTGTAGATATCAACACCTTCCCAGTGTATAGATCAATACAGAATTATACCTTCATGTAGGGGGTAATCCTAGAACATCCTCAGAAAATATGTCTTCATACTCTTTCACCACTGTAGGAAATTGTAGACTCAAATCACCCACTGCATCGAGGGTCAGGATAGACAACTGATGAGTGATCTGCTGCACCCTTCTATGTGTGAGTCCATCCCGTGCTTCCTGCATTTAATTTTCACAAAAAAAACCTGGTCCCATCACTGTGGACACACTGCACTCTATACCTAAAACAGTCAATCTGAACATGAACTATGGATAACCAGACCATACTGAGAATGACGTCATAAGTACTCAACACTACTACCAAGATATCCCAACTGAAAATATTTCCTACAAGAGTAATATCACACTATCAGAACTAGTTTTTGATCATAAAATCTCCACTGTAGGAGTCTCTAAGCATAAAGGTTGAGTCAACGGTTCAACCAGAATCTCCGAGTCTCGAACAAGATTCATGGAAAGAAAAAAATGACTGACACCTATGTCTATCAAAACTATAGATAAGGTGAAAAAGATAGAGATTGTACCTTTAATCATCCCTAGAGCCTCGGGGTCATAAGCCTCTATCACCTGTATCTGGACCCATCTTTGTCCACCAGCTCCCTAAGCCCGTAATGGACCACACGGGGGTGGTGGTGGTAATAGATCAAACCTATGAACACCTCCTACCACCTTGAATTCCCCCCTTCTATGTACTCCACCCTACGGACCACCCTTCTCTTGCCTACGCCTCTTCCTTGGTGGCCCCTCAACCATATCCTGATCGACTATACGACGGGTTGGGCAATCTCGTGCCAGATGTCCCTGACCGCTGCACGAGTAACACAACCTATTCCTCAGCGGATTCGAGCTACCCTGGGATCCATGCACTACTAATCCTATGTACTGGGATCATCTCCCAAATCACATGAACCGATTGGGTCCCTAAGACTGCCATCGACTACCTTCTACCGAGGTCTCAGCTACACGGTGCCTAATGGTAGCTCCCACTATCGGTACCTACTTCGCTAGAAATATCTCCACTGGAAGGCTCACTCAAGTACCCCGACATAAGTAGGAATGCTAAGGTATATCACAGATTGCCTTATCTCCTGACATAATACCTACTCGAAGGTTCATGCCCTAAATAACGGGTCTTGTACCATATCCGTGGAGTAGCGCGAAAGATTGGTAAATCTCACTGAATACTCTACCAGAGTCTGAATGCCCTATTGTAGATGCAGATTCTCCTGTATTCACAGTGACTGCAACATGTTCGGAAAGAAATACTCTCTAAAGAGATGCTTAAAGTATTCCCAAGATAGAGTTGTGTCATAGTGTGTTTGGGTCACTAAGCTCCACAATCACCCTAAAAAACATTCGCGACAAGAAATGTCATCTGGTCGGAAGGCAACCTCATAAGGCGGAAGACACGGGTAACTGCCTCCAGCCAATCCTCTGCTGCCTGGGGGTCTGGCTCACCCTAAAACCTAGGAGTTCACTACCTCTGAAACTTTTGCAACATGCTCAGTCTTCATGCATCCTCAGCTGGTAGTGATGGCAGTATCTGCTACTTGATGGGTTGTGGTATAGCTGGTAAACCACATGAAGGTGTTATCTTCAGTACAAGACCCTATACCGATGCCTCATCACTAGGAGGATCATCCTCATGATCACACAATAGAATACTGGATAGCTATCTCTGTGGTGGAATCCTTTAATAAAACAAGATGTACCATGATCAATAGAGTATATTTGGAGAGATGACTCAAGAAGGATATGGAAGACACAAACCCATTTTTATATGACGCATGTACCATTATTTTCCCCACAACCAGTGTTTTCCGAGTCTAAAAGTAGGCATCTAGAGTCCTGGTGTATGGATACGTCGGCCCCTGCACCAACACTGGATTCCATAGCCTGAATTCTGAACTCGAAACACTTAAAACT
This sequence comes from Viscum album, assembly GCA_963277665.1. NCBI lineage: Eukaryota > Viridiplantae > Streptophyta > Magnoliopsida > Santalales > Viscaceae > Viscum > Viscum album. Next base: position 1,823,503,590 of record OY728150.1, on the reverse strand, counting down.
ATTGCCCCAAACCAACCTCACAGACTCCCGGTCCTAAATTAGAACCGTCCTCCTCTAATACCACTATGTCACGACCCATCCAGAGGATCTCATGTCGTAACTACCCCAAGATCACATCCAATAGGCTAGGGGATGGTAACTAGCATTGAATATGCATATCCCACTAATGGGAGGCATTTACCTAAGTACCTGTACATACACACATCTCTAAGCCACAAATGCTAAAATGTAAAAGCACTAAGTAAACAATTCATGTAAACCACTATATTCGACAACTAGAGTACAAAAGTGAAAGTACTAGAAAGTAAACAGGGCCAAAACAATACCACCAAAAGAAAAGAGTGTGCAACCACAAGTACAACCTGTAAAGTAATAGGTATTGGGACTATCATCGGAAAAGCTTTCGGAACACACATTGGCCTGTCCGGTCTAACAAGGCACTGTCTGGTCCTAGTTTTCCTGGAACTCAATCAAAGAGTCAATCGTCTGCATGAGACATGACACATGCAGGCAAAGCCTGTGCATGCATGGGTGAGTAAAACAATACTCAGTGGGACACCCCGAAACCAAAAAGTAATACCACAAAGGAAATACTAAAAGGGAAATACCATGAAGGAATACCACAAAGGAATACCATAAAGGAAATACCACGAAGGAATACCATGAAGGAATACCACGAAGGAATACCACTAAGGAATACCACAAATGAATACTATAAAGGAATTCATAGTGAGCTCTACATAGATATATGTCTACAAAAATTATATCAATAACATCTAGATATACTCAATATAATAAGACACACAATCTCAACAAGACACATAATCTCTATAAGTCACACGGTCTCCATACGACACAAAGTCTCTATAAGGAACACAATCTCCATAAGACACACAGTCTCCATAAGATACACAGTCTCTATAAGACACAAAGTCTCTAGGTCACATAAATGTTTTCTTAAAGCACACTCATTATGAGATAACTCACTCCTCAATCCATTAGGTTGTATTAACACCCCTAGAAAAATCCACTTAGGATATCTTGAAATTATCGTCTCATCGTAAGGGTCCCAAAACCATAGATGGCTTGTCAAACAGATGTCTGATTTGAAAGTTATGTTCATTTGAAAATTTTATAAGGGTGTTCACTAGGACATGGATCAACAGTGATGATCGGCTGTGCCCTATCTTCCATGGCTATACGACAGCTTGATTGACCGTGCTCTGGTTCGGTCACCCGGGTCCACCCCGACCTGCGGGGTCCGACATGGTCCGCTGGGTCGACCCAGACTGATCTCCTGACCTGACCCATTTTCGGGTCGGTCCACTCACACAATCACTTTTGGAGACTGCCGCCACATCCCACGTGGTTCTGCACCATGTCCCGTGACCTCTGATCCCATCATCTCGTACGCGGCACCACTCACCGCCCCCATTGCTTCCACGAGCCACCATTATTCTTCTAGTGTTCAAAACTCTGAAGCGAAGGCACATATATGATCCTCAGGTCCCGATATACACTGATTTAGACTCTATTTCATCTTGGATCAAATATGGGGGTTTGATCATGTTCATAGCCTCCCGACATGTTGAGCCGCGGTCACGAGGATCCAACGGTGAAGAACACCAAGAATGAGGGAGATAAAAGCACCAATAACGCCAAAATAATGAACCTTGGACTTTGTTCATGTTAGCCTTAATTTGTGCTCATTATAAGGATAAAAAAATAGGATGAACTAATCTTATGATAATCCTGCATCAATAATCCATCCCGCAACAACGACCGAACCACAAATCAATCTATTTTTGGATTGAACCATGTTCATCGTGGAAATTAAGAATAGGGAAAAGAAAAATGAAACAACCACCCTACCTAGAGTTTGGATTGATTGTTGATGAAGAATGGTTGTGTTTCCATTATTTATGAGATCCTCCAACTCCATTGGCATGACGATCCACAATCCAAACTTCGATCCATCATCATTCACCAGAAAAGTTCTCAAACGGTTGTCTGAATCTCCAGGGGTTGAGTGGCCAACTCTGAGGAAATTATATAAATATACATTTAAAGGAGAAAAATCCGATGCATTAATAAAATAATTTATCTTTAAATTATTTAATGATGATTATGTCCTTTTTGGGATTTTCCACAGAAGACCCATACTGACTAAGGTTAAGTCACGCCTAGGGAAACACCACATTATGAACACAACAGTGATATCAGATTTCCAATCTCTGTCACCATTCAAGAGTTATTATAATTTTAAAATAAAATAATTTTATTTAATAATTTTATTTACGGTTACGTCCTTGGTGACTTTTTCTTCAGATGACCTGCACCGATCAAAGTTAGGTCGTGCCCAGGGTAAAGCCACCATTTTGAGCTCAATGGTGCCATTAGATTTCTGATTTGAGCACCCATTTAAAATATATTCCACTTTTTATGTAAATTTGTGCATGCATTCTATTAAAAACTCAACATTTTTCAATGAATTGTTCTGGGCACACCAGACCTCATAATCAGATGCCGTCTCAGCGCATGGTCTCAGAATTTTACCAAATAATTTCTAAAAATAAAATTGGGAAAATACAAGTCATTATAGTTTTGAATTTTAAAAAATAGATTCCATATTTGGAATCAGAAGGTACAAATTTAGTAAGTAGGTCCCTTTTATTTTTGGACAATATAAATAGTAAGTTTAGTAATATTTTTTATTACCATGGTTAAGGGTAAACTGAGTAATTAAGGATAAAAATAATATTATAAATATTATAAAATTATCCCAAACCTTGTCCTAATTTTATCGAATGAGTATTTTTTGTCTCTAAGCATTAAATTATTGGTTATGAGACCATTTATGGCCTTTTGGATGAGAATATGACCTTTATAATATTATATTCAAAGGAAATTCAATTTTTTCATACTTTTATTTTTAACAAGTGAAATATTTTTAATATGGGGATATATAGGGGATTTGTCCAACTATAAATAGTATTTTTAAAGCTAAAATGTTTATCTTTATCATGATATTTTATTTTTAATTTTTATATAATAAATAAATAAATTAAAGTCTCGCACAATGATGATGAAATAATTGTTTAATTAAATGAAATATCAAATAAATGATATTTAAAATACTAAAATAAATAAAATTTGAGATGAATCCTGTCATACATGAAATTTTTAGATGAAATTGACATGTTAGTGATGTTTTATATGTATTGGTTTGAATTTATATTGTTTTTTATGATATTTTTAAAAATTCAAATAATGAATAGTGTCAAAATTGATATTTTAAAATAAATAATATTTTATTAAATGATATAAAATTCATCCAAATGATTTAGATAAAGTTAAAGATTTCATCCACGACTCATTTAAGGTTCTTTTTTCATTTTATAGTAATTATATTAACCCTGAAAGTGTAACTTACATGATATCCCGGTAAGAGTTAAAATGGTTAAATAAGGGTTAAAACAAAAAGATAAAGATTAAAAAAATAAGAAAAACTTATTTAATTTTAATTGGATTAATGTATTTATTCCCATAATCACCCTATTTTAAAAATAAGTCATTTTGGATCCATTTGGAATTGAAAATTAATTTATATTAATTTAAAATTTTGAGAGTTTCCAAAAGTGCCCCTCACCTCAATTATAAAAGGGAATATCCTCCCTCACTTATTCACACAACTTTGAGACTTATATATCAACTAAATCCTGACCATTTATACTCCCAACATACTTAGCTAAGTTCTAGAAGTTTTGGTCTTCCAAAATACCATCCCTAGATCCCTTAAGAAGAGATCTAAAGGAAGTCCGTCGAAGAAGTGGTAATCGTTTTTACTAACCCATCTAAGTTCATTTATTCATATAATTTATATTTATTTTTTATTTCAATTATAAATTAATGAATATAGTATAATATATATTATGATATGTTATTATATATTCCACATTTTATCTATCCAATAAAAAATGAAATCACCACGCGTGCGTATATATGACTTACCGTCTCCACACTTTGGTTTAATTTTTTTTCATCACCACTTTATTTGCATGGGTATAATGATGGATATATTAGATATAAATATTAAAAATGACATTATATTGATTTTTTATAATTAATATACCATCTAATTCCATACCCTTTTACCATTAAGGGAATGATATCGTCACTCATGCGTACGTATGACCTACCGTCTCCACGATACGATGAGATTCATTTTCCATGTTAACCATTCAAGAATAATTATAAAAATGTATATAATGAGTAAATACAATATCTATGAACTTAATATCATTATTTAGATAAAATATATATATCCTATGCATAAGAAACAAGATTTACTTGACAAAACATACACAGAAAAATGAAGCAGTTAACACTCAAAACAAGGGTAATAATGAAATATTATTAACAAAATGATATAAGAATATCACATATGATATCATAAATATAGATATGGTTCTATAATAAATTAATAACATGTTTAAAACCATTATACAATATTTTAAATAACATTTAACTAAATAAAATTACAAGGTAAGATATTTTTGTCTCACTTTTATTTCTGTGGGACACATGCATTATACACTACTTATTTATTTTGTGTTGTGTATATATTACCCATTAATGTTTTTTATGAGTATTATTATAAAGATTATGGTACTTTAATATCCATATAATTTTCTTTATTTAATGGGGAATATGATTTTACTGATTATAAAGTGGTAAGGGTTAATTTCACAGGCGCATTATTATTCGGGGTTGTTTATACGTAAGTATCTACTATAGAATATTTATCATCCATTTCCATGTTTCTTAATTTTTTTTAAAAATTATAATTATTATTATCCTACAAGTGTTTAAAGTCTTTTTACCCATGTTTTACTTTTTATAAAATAGTTTTAAAGGAATATTTTTTTCATTTTCTAAACGAGGTACTTTATGACTTTTTAGACAAAAATACGAAAGGAATGTTTTTTTAAATTATACGAAATGAGTATATTTTTCCTCCATATTGAAAAATTATTATATTGAAGCTTCCTTTACAAGTTTAATAGATTATTTTCAATTAAAATGTTTTATTTTAAAATTTTGTGGCCTTTTAAAAAAATAATTTCAAAGTAAAAAGGGGTATTTCTCTCAAGAAAATTTTAATGATTTTATTAGAGTATTTTTATCTATGTCATCATTCTTTGTTGTATATTATTCTTGATTGATGTTGATATCTTATGATACCTCATAAAAATTTTTATTAAAGAATTTATGATCAGGATGTGCTATTTTGATACCATTCCTGGTTTATGGTTGAATTATTCACATTTCATATGCTAGTTTTTCAATAGGAATGTTTATGTTGTTTATGTTTTACACTTTTCATATGAGGAATGAATTGGAATTAGTAAGTGATGGGTGGGGACCATTATAGCCCCTCGATTCATTAGTAGGTCCCATGAGACAAACTAGTTTGGGTATTGGATGATGTCTTACCTGTTTACACTACTACAAATACGACTTTTATCAGCACTAAAAATGGCCTTTATAAGCGCTAGAAAAGCGCTGATAAAGCCGGCAAAGATAAAGGGGGGGGGGGGGTCCCCTTTATCAGCGCTCCAAAAAGCGCTGATAAAGACCCCTTTTATCAGTGCTAAAAAAGCGCTGATAAAAGGGGTCTTTTATGAGCGCTAAAACAAAGAGCTGATAAAAGGGTCTTTTATCAGCGCTGATAAAAGACCCCTTTTATCAGCGCTTTTTTTAGCACTGATAAAAATAAAAAAAAATAAAAAAAATAAAAAAAATAAAAAAATTAAAAAAAATACTGCCAATCTCAGGGGGGGGCTTTTTACAGCGCTTGAGCCCCCCTTTATCAGCGCTTTCCTGCACCTCCAGCGCCCTCCTGCACTGCCTACACCCTTTATCAGTGATAGCCCTTTAAATCAACCTTGCACGCGCACCCGTGCCTCCACCCGGATTTGATCTCGAGACCTCCCCCCTGCGCACCTAAAGCCTTTGCCACTACCCTATATTGATTTGTTCTCTTATTCATGATATATCTATTTATTTATATATATATTTAGTTATATTTATTCATATATTAATATATATTTATATTAATATATATAGTTATATTAATATATAGATATAGTTATATTAATATATATATATATATAGTTATATTAATATATACATATAGTTATATTAATATATGTATAGTTATATTAATATATGTATAGTTATATTAATATATAGTAGTTATATAAATATTAATATATTGGTATTTTAAATAAAATGGATATTAGTTATTATTTATATAAATCTAATATATTTTATATGTAAATATGTTTAATTATTTATTTAAAAAATTTAATTTTTAGGTATGAATATATAAAAAAATTATACATATAGTTATATATTTGATTATAAATAGCAGTGCATTATAAAAAAGGATGAAATTTCAAATACATAATATCAATATGAATGTAATAACTTGGAATAAATTCAGTCCCCACCAAAAAAAATCCAATAATACCCCCTTAAATGAGGCTGAAAATCCAGAAAATGTTAAAAAATATGGGTACCCCGACAAAAAACTCAGTTTTGGAGGCCTTATGGGACTCTTTTGGCCTCAAAAAACGCTTGACCAAGGTCCCCCCTAATTACAATGGCGTAGAGCTCGTTGCAGGCTTTGATTTGATATGTGGTAGAGCTCAAACGGACACCCGGATCAAAAGTTATGGCCGTTTGAAGTTTGAGTTGCGTTTTCAACATATTTTGGATCTTTTTTTAATTTTTTTAATTTTTTATTCTTCAAATTGTTATTAAATGACTATTACTCCATAATAATTATCAAAATATTAATTAAATATATTTTTTAAATTTTTTAGGAATCCATTTTCACTAAATATCTTATATATTAAGTATATTAAGTGTAAATGTACATTTATACTTATATAAAATATATTTAAAAATTATATATTATATTTATATCAATATAACTATATAACTATATTTATATATTAATATATTTTTAATTTTTTTTTGAATTCGTCCCTTTATCAGCGCTACTAAACAAGCGCTGATAAAGGGAGTCCCTTTATCAGCGCTAAAAAAAAGCACTGATAAAGGGGGGCCTTTATCAGTGCTACAAAAAAGCGCTGATAAAGGGGTACTTTTATCAGGGATATTTTTAGCGCTGATAAAGGCCCCCCCTTTATCAGCGCTTTTTCGTTAGCACTGATAAAGGGGTGGCGCTGGCCTTGCCCAGTTTTGTGGTAGTGTTATGTATAGTGTCTTGGACGAAGCCTTGATGGTATGTTTATGATGTCCAAAATTTTTCATTCCCTTATCATGAGATTAGTTATTGATATTCCATGTGATTATTTTATTATTATTACATAGATGTGATTATTTATATGGAATTATTTTATTTTCATTTATTCTTTCCACATTATTCTTAAGATTATGTTTAAACGACTTGTGCTTAAGTTAGACACATTTTTTTAATGTTTATGCTTATTTATTCATAATAGATTCCACTGTACGCTTACCCTTACCGAGCATCTAAGATCACCCCTTTTTATGTTTTATTTTTCCCAGGATTCTAAGATATATATTATGACTGTTATGCCAGGTTAATCTTGGAGAATAATGATGTTCTCAAAGGATAGACAATATTGTATTTTATAGTTTTAATTGTAATGTACATTTCAAGTATGTAATATAGTTTCCAAAACTACTAAAAATATTGGTACATTGAGATTTAGAGTTTGTATCTATGCTAATGTAATGAAGTACTGTACCAGTTTTAGGTTACTGGGGTCGGGATGTTACATATCCATTGTTCTCGATACAACTAATTAATAAGTTTTTCTATATTCCTAGAAATCTTGAATTTCCTTGTAAACTTAAACATTACTTTTCACGATGAGGGAATCACCATTTAATTCTTATATTTACAAACCCTAGTAGTTTTTGCCTTCTTCTTTAATAGGGATTCATTCATCATTATAGGGCTCACTTTAAGCTCTAGTGGTGGGCTTTGGTGATCCCGACCTTTGGTAGTGGCATTCTGGATTGAGCTCTAGTTCTAATAGCGGTAGTGATATACTTTTAGTGTTGGAAATGGTGTGGTTGTGGTGGTCCAATGAACCTTATAAATATTTTAAAAATTAAAAGTTACCCTTAAGTTTGGGAAAGGTGACCCTTATATAGCCTTTATTAACTTTGAGTTACCCTTTAACAGCCTTGGTTTACCCTTATGTACCATTCAAAAAATTAGTTTTACCTCTACGCAAATTATTGAAAACCTGGGGTACCTTTATGTAGTGGATTAATCTTACCTTTACAAAGATCTATATTACATTTATATTGTGTTTCTTACATTACACAACCTTTCTACCTTTATGCAATGCATATACTTACTGTTACGTAGCCTTTGAATTAGAGTTCCAACCCTTACGTAGCTCATGTATAACATTTATGCAACCTAAAGGATTTTTGAGTGACCCTTACACATCACTTAGAGCACCCTTACACAGCGCGTGAAGTACCATTACACAGTGGATGTATACTGTTACGTAGTAGCTGGATACCTTATATAACCTGTATGATTTTGGAGATACCCGTATGAAAATCTTGAAACCTCTCCTACATAAATAAAAGTGATTTTTTACCCTTACGCAGCCCCAAGGCCACACGTAATGTTAAACAAGATCCTCTAAATTTTATAAAATCAAAATCAAAAATCAAAATTAAACAATTTCAATTCCTTTTTTTCTCCATGTTAATTATTAAAATTAAAATCTCCCAATTTTTAATAAATCAATTAATTACATGGGAAAAATTATTCAAAATATTAAAATTCATTATAAAAAATGTTAAATTTTTTGATGAAAATTATTAGCATCAAATACCCTCAAACTTGAACTATGATTGTCCTCAAGCAGTGAATCTCTACATTAAATATTAGAGGGAACCAATGCTATCAATATTTAAACATCAAAGTAATAAAACAAAATAATTATCAATTTTAAACTAAACTTTCAATTTACACATAAAAATTCAACATCACACTTTTCAAAGAAATAATCAACCCACGTATTTTACTTGTTTCCATTGGAAAATGGTGGATATTATCCATTTATCCATTAAAGTTTATCAATTCATTATTATTAATCATGCCTAGTTGTGATATACCTCACTTTAAATTCTTTTTTTTCTTTTCATCACTCATGGTACAAATTCATGTAGATATATGCTCATACCATGAGTGCATTCTCCTTTTCCATAGGCTTGCAAAGGATCTACCTTCTCTAATTTTTAAATAAAAAAATCATATGAAATCGTAAGGATTTTACAATCAAGGTTCTAACGACTCTAAGGATTAAGGTTGGTAGGGATTGCTGTTCAAAACATTAAGGATCAAAGAGGAGGTTTACTCTAAAGTATAATTAAAGATATCAAAAGTAAAGTTTAATGAAAATCTCTCATAAAAAATTATAACCCCCTCATCCAAAACTAAAAGTAAAGGCCATGAATAATGAAAAATCAATGAATGATGTACACCCTCTGAAATTTTGCCTTTTTTTTACTTTTCTCCATTTTCAAACTATTTTTTTTTATTTTTTTTAATTTTTCTAAAGTTATTCTTAGAATTAATCTCACACCCACCACCTAACCCCATATGATAAAATCACCAGTCTGCTATTGGTGATTTTTTATTCATCCAAACCATAACCCATTATTTTTTTAATTCTTCATTTTTTAAGAAGGAAAAGAAATAAAAGTATAATGAATGAATCATGATCCTTTACCAATAACCAAAATAAATCACTCCCAAACTTATTAATTACAATTCAATACGACCCTTCCACTATGACTTCCATCACCCCCACACTTCAACTATAAAATATAATGTAAAACACCAAGAGGATGGTAGTAGTGGATGTAATTTTCTTGTAATGTGGCGCATTATTAACAAGGATATTCATGGATTCTATGAGATAAGTAAGTATTAATGTAAAATGTGGTCTTAAGTATAAGGAAAAAATAAATAAAAATGACTCAATCATATTAAATGTAAATATTCACACTTATAGCTTCAACATATTCCAATGAAAATTCTAGAATATGACATGCCCCAAGATATATCAAGAAATACGCTCAATATAGAATTAGAAAAATTTGGTTTAAAATTACTCTTTGGAATGATACATGTGAATTTGGATAATTTATCATGGTATGAAATAAAAATAATAATTCAATCCACATGAATTTCAAAAATTCAAAGCTTGAAAATGGTAGTGAAATTTCATCTATATGAATCAACCAAGTTCCTAAAATTATAATTCATCAAATTAACACCTATGCTTCACTCTAATAATTTAATTTCCCATATTACTCATTAAATATAATCATCATTTAAATCTAAAAACATGGCATCATGGTATTCCCAATAAACTCATGTCTCCTAGTTCAGTTTAGTAAAGTAAAAAATTCAAAGTGTGGGAATGAAAATCATAGTTTAAAACTAAAAATATATTTGTAGAGTGTTAAAAAGATAAAATTAAAATTAAACTCCATTATATCATGAAGATATTTATATTTTCTCCTCATATTTTTAAAGTTGTTGGACTACTTGGTGACTTCCTTTTAGGATGGCCCTACAAAAGAAGACAAATAATGTAAGTGTATGGATTATTACATTGAGGTTAAAAAGGGGAAAGGGAAATGTGACTACATACCAAACCCATAAATCCTAAGAAAACATTAAAACTTGAGTTTAATCTTGTAATCACTTTTGTTTAACATCATTTTATCAACCTAACCTCTCGAGTTGTGATCAATAGATAGGTTGGAGAAGTTTTATATCCTCCACTGGTTCTAAGGGTATGTTTCCATGAAACTTTTTATCATTTTCCCATTGACAGTGAATGGGTTCCCTTATTATTCTTTATTGATCTTAATGAAACCAAAATGATTGACATGAGTAAAAATAAAAGGTCATACCCACCTAGAATAAAGGTTACCTGAATTTAGCTTTAGTCAAGAATTATAGAGCAACACTTGGTCTCCAAGTTGGAAGATTTTTGATTGGATCAACTTTTCATATGTCACTTGAGTTATCTCTTTTTAAATTCTATAATTTTCATAGTATCCTATTTTTATTTTTTCCAAATCTTGTAATTAAAGTTTCCTCTCTTTTCCAGCACCCTCCAAGTCTATATTTATCTATTTGACAACCCAATATGCTTAGCACTGCAACTCCATCGGTATATGAAAACATTTTCCTTAAATCAATCAGTAGGGGATCATACCTATAATTGTTCTTTAGGCCATTCAATATTTACATAATTTATCTTTAAACCTTTGTATGCAATCCTTCTGGTTGGGTTTAACTTTTTTTCTCTAAAATACCTTTAATTTTCTGGTTAGACACTCCAGTTTGGATATTTTTTAGGGATGGTAGAGTGTAATTGTCTTGTGATATGACCCATAATTTTTTATCATAACCTCTATTATTCTATTGAAAAATTGAGTCCCTTTTCATAGATGATATCTCTTGGCACTCTAAACCCACAAAAAATGTTAAACCAGACAAAATCATACACAACTTTGGAATCATCAATTTTTATGGACTTGGATTCCACCCATTTTGAGACATAATCAACAACAATAAGAATGTAACAATTCCCAAAAAACAGAGGAAATAGTCCCATAAAATCAATGCCTCATACTTCAAATATTTCAAAAAAGGGTTTTTGAGGGATCTCTTTTCATTTTTAATTATTTTAATAAAATTGTTAAGTTTTCAAATAAATTATAGATTCAAAAACTTTTATTACCATTATTTTAGGTCTATAGTGGCCTCCATAAGAAATTGTGTGAAAAAAGTCAACAGAAGATTCAATCTCACTTGAGGGAAACCATCTTCTTATTACTTTATCATTACAAATTTTCCAAAGGAATGAATCCTACAAAATATAAAATCTGGACCCAAAACCGAGTTTGTGATTTTGATGGGGTTTAATATGGGAAGGTACTTGAGATGTGACCAAATAATTCACCATGTCGGAATACCATGGTATTTCACCTTCGATAATATAAAGTTTTTCTCTAGGTAGATGATCATTTAGCAGGTTCAGATTTGGAGTTTCTGCTTCAGCAGTGTTGGGTAGTCCACTAAGGTGATTGAACGCCTTATTTTTAGCTCCCTTGTAATCCTTGATTTCCAAGTCAAACTCTTGAAAAGTTTCATCCATATAACCAACCATGGATTGACATCATCCTTATTCATCAAGTACCTAATAGATGATTGATCCAAAAATACAACTTCTTTAATTCCAATCAAATAATATCTAAATTTATCTAATGAAAAAACAATAGCAAGGAACTCATTTTCAGTGGTTTTTTAATTGAGTTGAGTAGTTTTGGTCATACTTCACTTTTTTAAGAGTGGGATGCTCCCACATATTGGTTCAATCTATCACAAAATTACTCAAATGGGTGTTCCCAATTTGATGGTTTCATTATAGGTGGGGTAATCATCCTTTTCTTTAGCCCATAAAATTATTTTCTATAATCATCATTAAAATCAAATCCATCTTACTTTAAAAGTAATATAGAAATAGGGTGATAAATCTCACTAAAATCCATAATTAATCTTCTATATAATTTCTTATGTCCTAAAAATGATCTAATATGCTTTACAAAAGTTGCATAAGTAAAATAATTTATCATTTCAACCTTGGATTTATCTACCTCAATGACTTGTGAAATTATGGGTCCTAATACTATCCCTTTCTCAACCATGAAGTGACCCTTTTCAAAATTAAAATCTATATTATTTTCAATACATGTTTTCAAGACTTTTTCTAGATTTACCAAGCAATGATCAAAAGAATTACAAAAATAAGTAAATTCATTGAGAAATACCTCCAATAAATCCTCAATATGTTCTGAAAATATGCTTACCATGAATTTTTTAAATGTACCTAGGGCGTTTCACAACAAAAAATGCATCCTTTTATAGGAAAAGGTTCTTTAAGGACACGTGAAGGTTTTCTTGTCTTGGTCCTCTAGAGAAATGGTTACCTGAAAATATCTTGAGTGTCCATCAAATAAATAATGTTGTGTTATTCATATTAACCTCTCAATCATTTAGTCAATGAATGGAATGAGAAATTTAACTTTTCTAGTGACTTGATTTATCTTTATATAATCAATACACACTCTCTAACTATTCCAAACTATCATGGGATTCAATTATTTTTTCTAATTATTTGCAATGTTCAAATAAATTTTCTTAGGAACAATATGGATAGGTATGACCCGTTGTGAGTCAGAAATTTTATTAATGATACCGGCTGCTAACAAATTATCTATTTCCTTTTTTACTACCACCATAACGGTGGGGTTTAGCCTTCTCTATGTTCGTCTAATAGATCTGGAATCCCCCTCTAATAAAATTCTATGTTATAATATTTTGGGGTTAATTCAAGGTATGTCACCTAACCTCCACCCTATGGCTAAAATGTTTCTTTTCAAAAGGCCAATAAAGGTTTTTCTTGGGTTATGTATAGGTTGTTAATAATGATTAATATATTTTTTTCTCCTTCCATGAGGTATACATATTTCAAATCCCATGGTAGATGTTTTAATTCTAGATTTAGGGATTATTCAAGAGATGAGACTGAATTTAAGTTCCCCACTTCTAATTCTTGAATATCTGATGTGTAAGGATCATAACGAATTCTTCATCATCTAATAATTTATCAAAAAAATAAGATGTTATCTCCTCTTCAAACTTGAAATTAGAATTTCCATATTTTTTGGAACTCACCCATTTCATGGTATTTTTAATAGAAAAGTGATCTCATAAGGCCAAGAATTCATGGATCATACTTGAATCTTCAATAGGTTCATTACCTTATTCATGTGAAATTGTAAAGAGTGAATTATTACTTGAAGGGTGATTCATAGAGTCATAAACGTTGAAGTGCATAGTGATGTAACCAATATCCATGGTAAGGGTTCCTTCATGTACATTTATTTTTGTCTTGGCTGTCTTTAGGAATGGTTTTACCAAAATAATGGATGAATAGCCCAATTCTTTGTATTCCACCATGGTAAGTACATAAAAGTTTGATAGTAATATCAATCCTTTCACTCCAACTAGTACATATTTTAAAACTATCTCTATAAAAATAGTGGATCTATTTTTCAATTGGACCACCACTCTTGTGGGAATCAATTCTCTTATTTTCAAGGATAAAGATATAGAGTGAGACATGAAATTTATTGATGCACCAAGATCACATAAATCATAAGAAAAAACCAAAGATCCGATTGTATAAGGAATATAAAATGTCCATGGATCTTGAAACTTTTCATGAAATGGTGGTGTGATCAAATATGAGACACTCCTCCATAATCTTATTATCTCATTCCCATAAAGTATCTTATTTTTTATATAAATAACTTTGAGAAATTTGGTATACTTGAAATTTTTTTGGATGCATTCCAAGAGAGGGATGTTGATTTCAATTTTTTTAAAGATTTATTGAGTTTCCCTTTGAAGTTTTTCTTTTTTCTATATTCTTTGATAGAGTAAACCTAGAAGAAAATGGTGGTGAAATATCCTTATTCTACATTTGTTGCCTCTTCAAGGGTGTTTTAGGTATTTCCTTATTAAATCTTACCCCCACTTATTCTTTCTTCCTATATTTTGATTTTGATTGGATAGAATGGTCTTCAAGAATCTGTTCAAAATTTTCATCCTTTCTTTCTTCAGATTCATTTTGAGCTTCCTTGGGTTTATGTGGCCGAATATCCTTACCACTCATTATTATGATCATGCTTATGCTCTCCTTTATATTTGAGATAGTTTTATCCATAATTTTCCCTGAATTTTTGGTTAACATGTCCTTGAGACTTTCAAACTTACTTGAAAAATCATTTCTATGTGTTTTTTAGTTCTTTAATCTCTAATCCTTATTGGTTTTGTTAATGAAGTTTAGAAATTGTTGAAAATTATTTACAAGGATTACTTTATAAGGGTTTTTTCAAGTTTTTTTTACTGTTATGGATTCTTATAAAGTTATTGGTAAGTGGGTGGATTATGGGATTTTTATTGGTATGGGGGCTGATATGGGAATTGATTTAGATAAAAGGGTCTATCTTGAATTTGTTGGTTTACAAAACATATTTGGTATTATGGGTTTTCCTTCCATGGTTGATTCAATTGGAATTTTCTTGTTTGGACCACTTCCAAAAAACTCTATATCCCTTGTATTTCATCATATTGATCAATAATGTGGTTGGGTGATAAACTTAAACCACATACCTAAGGTGGGACCTATTGCTCACTCACTATCTTCATATCCATATGCCTCACTAAACTTGTTAGTTCTTTAATTGTGGATTTAATAAAATGTGATGGATCAGGAGTTCTTACCTCATGAACCCCTCATATACCCATATGAATTGTTTCGAATTGCTGGGAGTTTTGTGCTATCTTTTCAATCAGTATCATAGATTTAGTTGGTGACTTTTTAATCAAAGATCCTCTGGATGATGAATCATAGATGTTCAAATCATTATACAACAGAAATTGATAGAATATTGATACTAAGTTATGTTCTTCTACATTTTGATGAGGGAAATTATCACAAATATTATTTAATATTTTCTAATACTCATAGAGAGTTTCTCCAGTTGATTTTAAGATAGCGTAGAGATCCTTCCTTATCATTGTGCTTTGAGAGGTTGGGGAAACTTTTTGTATGAAATACCTTTAGAGGTATTACCAATCATGGATCTCTTCGGGTTATAAGCCATAAAACCACTCCTTTGCATCTCCTTCAAGTGAAAAGTGGAATGCACTACACTTGACTTGATCTTCAACCATCCCCCTTAGCCTAAAAATTAAATACACAAATCCGAATTATTGAATATTAAAGTTTGGATCTTCATTTATAAGAGAGTGTAATTTAGGTATTAGTAGAATCATATTAACCTGAAATTCAAAGTCATTTTGCAAAACAGGCATGGCTAATTGATTCTGTTTATTGGAAAATTATGGGGCAGAAAAGTCCCTTAAAGTACATTGTGGGTTTATTGACATGGTTATGAGTTTAGAGTGAATAATAAAATTTTTCAATAAAGTACTCTAGATTAATTTCTTAAAATTTATTCCCTTAATTATGGTTTCTAAGCTAGTTTTCAAATATATTTCTATCTCAAGATCAAAAGGAAATAATTCTTCATTAGAGGTCCTAGTCATGAAAAATCTAACTTAGATTGTCACTCACTCCCTGTTAGCAACACTAAGTTTTGATACACACCTATCATTGGGTATGAGAAAAGATAATTTATTTCCCTAAGTGATGTAGTGGTATTAGTAACCTAATTAATCAAAAAGGATTAGTTCTCTAATATGATTTTCAAGAGTGAAAAATCAATTAAGTAGGTTAATATTTATAATACCAAAAAATAGAAAAAAAACTTAATAAAACATAGATGAGAGACAAGTGATTAGGTTAGTCATGTCTTCCCATTTTTAAAGTTCTCATATTCTTTATTAAAATTTAATCTATTCCCCTTGTTTTCTTTTTTTATCCACACCCCATGATAGGTGTGTGTTAAAACTTTATGTTGTTGTTGGGGAGTGAGAGGAAATCTAACTTATATTTTTCATGACTAGTACCTATAATGAATAATTATTTACTTTTGATATTGTGATATAAATATCTTTGAAAACTAGACTTAGGAAAAGATAATTTATTTCCCTAAGTGATGTAGTGGTAGTAGTAACCTAAGTCATCTCTAATGAGTAGTTATCTAATCTCATTATCATGGGTGTGAAATAAATTAAGTAGGTTAATATTTTTAAGACTGAAAAACATAGAAACAAAACTTAATAAACCAAAGATGAGAGACAAGTGATTAGGTTAGGTTTTTCTTACCATTTTTAATGTTCTCATAGTCTTTATCAAAATTGAATCCATTTCCCTTGTTTTATAATTTAATGAAAGGTTGCACAATTTCTCCCCCTTTCCACCCTTGATTAAGTTTTATAATGATGAGAATAGTACTGAAAATTTCCTTACTTCAAATTAATATCCTTTTTATGTGTGAAATTAACAATGAATCTCCCTTTATTTACTTAGGAAATACCAAATTAGGTATTATAATTCCCAAGAAACCAAGTTTGATCACTTTCCCTTCCTCACATTTTTAGTAATCACTAAACACTCTCCATTTAGCTTTAGTCCAGTCAATCGATGTGATATAAAACCAATTAGGGGGATAAAATAATTCCTTAATCAAGGTAATAATTAATAATTAGATTTAATAAAAAAACAAACATAGTCAAATTAAATTCTGCAATAAAATATTGAAAACTATTAACAATGAAAATATATCAATGTTTACAAATAAATCTCTTGGACTCAAGCATTAAAAATGGGTTACATATCTATCCCCAATCACTTAAATTTTCTACCCCTCCATTATAGAAGAAGCAATTATGTTTTGAGGAGTATAATACCTATTAAAAAAAAGTAAAATAGAAAATAAATATTATAAACATAAGGCAACAAGTCGAGTATTCCATGATCCTCTTCTATGTGTGTCTATCCTTCCTTAGTAATATGGAATCCCAATTAATAGAAATTAGAATCATAAGGTTTAGTCTTTGAATCTCAATTTTTTTATTCAAATATTAAAATATTTTATCCCTTTTAATTGAAAAGATTATTCTATTTTTAATCCATGTGAAGATATATTTTTAAATTAATGTATCAAAGAGAGAGTTTGTGACTTTAACTTCCCATATTTCCTTAACTTCAATCTTTGGTTGCATCTTGATTCAAAACTGCCTTCATCATTCTTTTTTAAAATAAACTCATTTTCCATGTGGCATTGTGCATGTAAGTGGGTGTTGAAAGTGTTTTTGAGAAGGGATAGAGTTCATCTGAAGTGGTTTTAATTGAATTTGAGTGAATTCTGCAATTTACCTTATTCATGTAGTCGGATTTTTGAAATGAAAGTTTTCAAAGCCATTTTTACTATATAGGAAATATACATAGCCGATGTGTGATGTAGCTATTTTTTCTATGTAGGCAATCCACATAACTGATGTTAGACATAACCATTTGCCGTGAAGTATCTATCATTCTCCAAAAATATGACTCAAAAGTTTCGCTATGTTCCTAGAAATCTTAACTTTCCTTGTAAACCTCAACTTCAATTTCCACGACAAGGAAATCCCTGTTTCATTATTATATTTGAAAACACTATCCATTTTGTCCTTATTCTCAATCAGGAAACCATTCATCATTACAAGGGTCATATTAAACTCTAGCGGATATCCATGGTGATCTCGACCATTGGTAGTGGAATTTTGGCTTGAGCTCAGGCTTTAACAACAATAATGATGGCCTTACAATGGTGGAAATGATGTAGTAGTGGTGGTTCGGTGACCCTTACACATCTTTTGAGAAGTGAAAGTTACCCTTATGTTTAGGATATCTAACCCTTAAAAAACCTTTATTAACTTTGAGTTACCCTAACGTAACCTTGGGCTACCCTTACGTATCATTCTAAAAATTAGTGATACCATTATGCAACTCATTGAAAACCTGAGGTACCTTTACATAGTGGCTTACCCTTACCTTTATGCAGCTCTATATTTACTTTTTTAGTGTATCTACCCTTAAACAACCTTTCTACCTTTAAAAAACACACATCCTTACCTTTATATATCCTTTGAATCAGAGCACTTACCCTTATGTAGCTCATGTGTTACCTTTACATAGCTTGAAGAAATTTTGAGTGACCCTATCTCATGAAGTTCCCTTACACAGCACTTGATGTACTCTTATGTAGTGGATTACTAACATTATATATTGGTGGTATACCTTTACATAACCTATATGATTTTTGAGATACCCATTCATAATTCCTGAAACCATTACTATGTAAAGTCAACATACTTTTTACCCTTACATAGCCCCTAGGCCAAGCATAAGGGTAAACAAGAACTTCAAAATTTTCTAGAATGAAAATAAAAATTTCAAAATTAAACATTTTAAATTCCTTTTTTCTCTAAATTAATCATTCAAATGAAAATCACCAACACATTAATAAATAAATTAATTAAATGGGGAAAATTATTAAAAACATTAAAATTCATTATATTTTTTTAATTTTTTTTTCATGAAAATTATTAGCATTAATGTTTTAAGAATTAATGGTGGTATATTTCAACAAAAAAATAAACGTTATAGAGTAATTATCTAAAATTATATGATTTCATATTTTATGAATGAATTCATCTAGGTAAATTTTATTCAGGGTGGTAGTATCGAACATAATTTTGTTACAAACACCCGTTGTGTAACAACCCCAATTCCAATAGCCTAGAGTTGGTGGTTACTTTACTATATTGTTATTAGATACAAGGAATCACATCTCAAAGGACTGAATAGTTTTGTAGTCTTTAATAACCATATACATACACGATCCCCATATTACATTGGAAATATGAAATATATATCATAAAAAATGTTCTTTTATCCTTGATATTATTCATAATATATATATTCATATCATGAGGAAAAGAAAAAAAATAAAATGGTGATCTCAGATGCTCAGTAAGGGTTATATACAACTGAAACTATCATGAGAAAATACAACATAATCAATATGTAAAGTTAAATAATTGAATAAATATTCTATTTAATTAATAACTTTATCAAAAAATGTATCCATGGATAATATAAATATAGAAATCTCATGAAAGATAATAATAACTGAATTCTCAATGAAGGAAATTCTTAATATTAGACACCATGATCTTAGACATCATGATATCTATATCATCAAATCCATATGCCAAGATAGTTTAAAAATATGGGTAGACATACACCAAAAACCCATTTAATGATAGCTTACTTTTTTGTCTCATAAGATTTGTTATGGCATCAAGAGACTATATAATTTCAGGTCCCACCCATCACTGCACATCCAATACATTCCTAATATATCGAATGATTGATTTAATTCATGAAAAATATGACTTATCAACAAATATACGTGTTGAGTAAATAATAAAAATTTATTAATGATTACCCATTAAATCAAATACTTTAAAAGTATAACACCACATGTAGAAATGGTATATAGTTCAGGTAATAATCATATCCATGATATAAATAATATGGATATTTAAGAGAAATGTAATATCCAATGATCATAAGAAAGTGAATATTTCAAAGGATTGTATCATTACAACATATTCCTAGTGGTGAATAAGTAAAATAAAGGCTTGTTATTATTTATGAATATAAATTTTATTAAAATATTTTCAAAAAATTATTGAGGAAAATAACCATTCCATTTTTAAAATCACCTATTTAAAAGAAAACTGTTCAATTATAAAGTAAAACATTTTCTTTGAAAATAACCTTATAAACTTGTAAAATAAGCTTCAAATTAAATATTAGTTCTAATGGTGGAAAAATATTCTCATGTAGTATAAGTTAAAAAAACATTCCTTCTATACTTTTTTTAGAAAAGTCACAAAGTACCTCATTTGGAAAATGAAAAAAAGATTCCTTTCAAATCATTTTATAAAACATCAAACATGGGTAAAAATGTCTTTTGATAAATAATTGTAGAAGTATAATTTTTTTTAAAAAAAATTTAATAGAAAATATAGATATATAATAAAAATATATTTTACAAAAAGAGAAATAATATCAGTTTTTCTTTTAAACATTTATTTTCCTAATTCAAGTTCTAAAGAGAAGAAAAATTGAAAGAAAATAGGAAAATTATTCCAAATAGTAAACTCGAAATGAAATTTAATAATCATGAATAAATATATATTCATGTTAAATACCTTAAAGGGGTATTATATACACTACATAAAAATAAATAGGTATGAATTAACAAATATGTCTCAATAGAGTGGAAATTGAGATGAAATCCCTTACCTCTAGTCTGACTTGTCACGCAGGTGCTCTAACCTCCTATATAATACATTTAAATATATTATAACTATATAATAAAACTATATTAATATATATTATATAATATATAATCCATTTATAACATTGTATCACCCATTTTTCAATAATCTTTTAGTATTATCATAGTTTCAGGTGTTAATTACTATGTTTTTCAAGTATGTTTTGATTCGGTAGTTCCTGTACTTGAACATTTATTATGGTTTCATCATATATATAATGTTATTAATGGTATAAATATAACATATATATATTTAATATATATATATATATATATGGTTTTCTATAAAACATATATATAGAAAAATGAATTACACCGTTCATGAAGACGATCGGCCGTGCGTACACATGAATGTTGTTTTCACTTTTTGACGGATGGAATGAAAGAAAGGTGAATAATAATTAATCTTTAAAGAATAATTATTATATAATATATATAATATATATTCATTAAATTTATCCTTATTACCATCCATATAAAACATAAAAGAAAAACAGATCACATCGCTTCGTAGAGGTGACAGTCCACACCTATGCACGAGCGACATAATCATTTTCTAATGGATTGGAATGTAAGGAGATATATACGATATTATAGTTATAAAATAATATTTATGTCATAAATATCATAAATAATAATTATTTACATATTTAGAACCATCCAAGTAAAGTGGTTATGAAAAAATAATTACACTACTATGTGGTGACGGTAAGCCGTACACACGTACAAATGACATTTTCACTTTTTATAGGATGGAAAAGAGATGAAATATTGTTGTATCATAATAAAAATAAAATATAAGTATATATAAGATACTTTATTTATTATTTTATGATGGTTACAACACTTTAAGTGTAAGTAAAAGAAGAAATAAACTTAAAGGACTTGGTAAAGATGATTACCGCTTCTTTGGTAGAAGTCCTCTAGATCTCTCCTTAAGGGACCTAGGGTAGACCTTTTGGGAAGAAAAAGACCTCAGAAAATTGAATTAGGATGTTTATAATAGTAATGGTTAGGGTTTTTTTGAGCTATATTTCTGAATGTGGTGTAAAGAAGTGAAGGAATGAGTTTCATTTTACAATTGAGGTGAGGGGTACTTTTGGAATTTCTTAAAAAAATTGAAATATAATAAGACTGTTCTAGATCCAAATGTTTATAAATATTTATAAATTAAAATAAAAAGTGTTTAGGGTTTAAATAAAATCAAGTAATCAAATTTATAAAAGTTCTGATATCATTTTGATCCTCATCTTTTTGATTAACCCCTTGGTTAATTATTTTTGACTTTAACCATGATAACCACTATTTTAATCACAAAGGGTTAATAATGTTATTATAAATAGAAAAGTGAATCATAAATGGACCATTAATGATGTTTTAAATTATTTTACATTAAAATTTCCCAGTATAATATTTTTATTAATTTTAAATAATTTAATAAAAGATTATTTTGAAATAATATCATTAATGTCAATTTTGAAACTATTCAATTAATTTAACTTTAAATATATCAAGATTTTTTTTAATTCGAATATAATCATTTAAAAATATCCTAAAATGTCATATAGATCTATTAAATTTGTTTTATACATTAATTCATTCAAATTATATCAATTTTAATATTTTTAAAATAATTTATTTTATTTTTCAGTAAATTAAATAAATATTGTATTAGTGTTGCACAAGAATTTAAGGTAATTATATAATTTATAAAAATTATAAATAAATTTATATCATGAAAAATAATTTCATTAATCTCAAAATAGACATTTAGGTTCATTCATATCTTTATTTTCCCCATATGTGGGCAGATAATTGCTATTTAAAACTAAGAGAGTGACATTTTGTAACTTCCTTTGATTTAAATATTATAAGGATCATTTTCATGGAAAAGTATCCATTAAAAAAATATATTTAGATCATAAGGTGATAA
Source organism: Viscum album (assembly GCA_963277665.1). NCBI lineage: Eukaryota > Viridiplantae > Streptophyta > Magnoliopsida > Santalales > Viscaceae > Viscum > Viscum album. The sequence continues at coordinate 1,823,480,618 of OY728150.1, read as the reverse complement.
TACTCAAATTATATTCATCCAATAATAATTAAGACGAAAAATTATGGCCTTATCACTTAGTTTTAACCTAGATTAACCGAATTTACCCTTTATCGAGGTGATAAGTTTTACCATAGTTACTATTCATATTGACAAAAAATAAAAGTGGAATATTTACCAAATTTAAACCTAATGATTCCAAATATATAATCCATTTTATCAAATTCAATGCCAATAACTATAATAAATTAATTTTAGAATAATTGTGAAAAACGCAATGAAAAACGCTTTTTAGAAAAATATAGTTTTTCTTAAAAATGCCTTTTTATGTATAAAAATGATTTTATGAAAAATTAAATTATAAAAATAAATAAAATAAACCTAATTGAATTATTAATAATATAATATAACTAATTTTAGTTTAAAACAATTTTAAAATAAAATTTAACTTTTCAAATGGTTGAAACAAAAATATAGTTTTCAATAAAAATCAGTATTTATCATTATTTACTAGAAAATAAATATTTTCAAAAAAAATCATAAAATTTCACCCCAAGATAATTTTGATATAATTATTTAAAAAATGATATTATTTTTATAAAATATAATTTATATAAGTTCCAAAAAATAATTATAATATTTGTTAACACAAAGAAATAAAAATCATCTTTAAAGAAAAATTATTTCTAAAGCATAAAATAACATTACTGAAAATTGAATATTGATTTACTAATAATTAATCAACGCATTTTTATTTACTAGGTCATATCTCTCTATCTCTATGTATATATATATATATATATTTCATAATTTGGTTAATACTAGTCATACCCGCCAATTCAACGGTTGAGTGATACTTATTACATTAAATAATAATATTTTAATAGTATATTGGGGTTTGTTTGGACTTGGTGTTTCATGTTGTATATGATATTAAACATATAATTCTATTAAAATCTCAGGGTGTTATATTTCCCCCCTTAAATAAATCGTGATCTCATAATTTGAACTTGTTTTTGGAAATCAAGAGTTTGACATTTTTATTTCATGGTCCTTTTCCTAAAGTTAAGGGATTATATTACTAACCATATAATACACTTGAGAAAATAAAATTACTTGATTTATTTCTATGCTTTAATTACAATATCATCCTTTTTTTGTGCTTCAATCAATTTTCACTTCATCTCTTATGTTAGGAAATGGATATTTGAGATATTTTTTTATGCTTAAATAACTTTTATTCTATCATAAGATCAATGAGTCATTCCTTTAATATCTAAATATTTACCAAAAACAAAATGGTTAAGAAATTTTATCCAATATAATAAATCATACTTTAACCTCAAACAATAATATCAAAAGTTCAACTTAATCCATCCCATAAGTTATTTACCTTAATAAGCCTTTGAAAAAAATTCTGACCAAATTCAAAACTCGAAAATCTGAAATATTTGATCAAGAAGTTAATAATGTCACATTACAAACATGTGAATACCTTGATCATATACACTAATAACCTAAATCATCATCAACTTTATCCTTATTCCATATATCACATAAATCCAAAAATTTAGTAAACTCCATCATAAATTATTTTTCATCAAATCACTAACCATTTTCAATGTCACCAATACTATCACATTTACGTCATCCGTTTCAATATACTCTTTATCCCAATTATACATTATTATCTCAATTTTAGGAACATATTAAGTGAAATCTTCCCCTTTTTTATATATTCTCCAAAAATATCACTTTACCACCGTATCATTTTTCTTTGTTATCAGTACCATTCAACATACGATTTAAAATACTCAAAGAAAACCAATGTAGCAAAATCCTTATATGTTCCATTAATATTATAAACAAAATATAATTGATAATATATTTCTACATAATTATTGAATCTAAAAACACAAGAAATTTATTCATTCCACTTCGGTTATATTAATAACACAAGCTTGGCCTTATCCCCTTGGTTTCTTCTGTGGTAAGTTCCCTTGATTCTTAGTTTTTTTAAATAATGTACCATCTATTCATAGTTTAAGCACTAGATAGTAGTGGATTATTTATTTTACTTACATTCATTAGCTATATGGATCTTATCTCCACACTAGTAATAAACTCCAATACACTTCAAGCATTTTAGAGGATGTTTCTTTCCACAATTTTCTCATGATGGAAATTACTTCATTTTCTTCTTATCCTTTGATGATTTTCCTTTTTCTAGGTGCTCAGTCAACCTATTACTCTCTTGATTTCCCTTTAAGATATAAGATATATAAAATTCATTTTATTTATTAATAGATCTTTATACTATATCATCATAAGTTGATTTTTTTGAGAAACTAGTTCCCTTTGTAGACTCAGATTAAGCCCATAAAAGAAATTTTAAATCTTGTTTTCCAGATTATGCATGTAGTATGAGGAATTTCTAGAAAGTTTGGTAAATTTATCCTCATAACTTTCCACACTTTCTTATTATTTCTTCTTTAAAGCGAGTAACTTCCTCTCTATTTCCGCTCATCATTCTTTAGGGAAGTATTTCTCAAAGAAAATAACTTTAAAAGTTATCCATTATAAAGTTTCTATTTCTTAATCATATTTATTATTATGGATTTTCAGGGACTAGTTTGGGTTTCAATCCTACCTGGTACCTGACTCAGCCCGAGACATGGCCCGAAGGGCATTCCTAATCCCCACGGGCTTTAAACTAGTTCTTGGGCATCATGGAACTCCTCTGGTAATAGTTTCTCCTAAGAGAAAAATAACCATCATTAAACAATAATTACATATATCATAACCAACATCCCCAACATACAAGATGAAAGGAAATAATATAAGCATGGGTTGATCATTTAACGATTACAATTAGAAATAAAAAAACCAAAAAGAGGAGGGGATCAACCGGATAAACAAAACCTCCATGTGACATATGGGTCAATACCACCATTCCACCACCATTAACACCTTATAAAAGAGGAACTGATAATAATAGAAACTATCATCACCTACATGGAATGACTTGTCTTTACCTGAGTCAGACAGAACAAGGTCTACATACAACTGAGGGTGTATGTAGTCTGTTAGCTCACTTTCCCAGTAGGATACCACAAAGAAGTTTCCATGTAATGAAATTAAAATAAAAATCAACATGATTGTTTTTAAAATAAAGATAACAATAATTTTGAATTTGAAAAAAATATTTATTTTATTATAAAAATAAAATTTGAAAAAGATAATTATAATCAGGGAAAGAAACAATTTAGGCACTATGGGTAATTCCTAAGCAGTGGGTCAATTGGGTTCTAGAATCTTTATACCTCGGTGATCGATCCATATAGTCTATTCTCATGCATAATCCACTATAGAGATCTATAAAAAGGTTCTTTAGGTACACAAATCATCATCATTCATTTAGTTAGTGTTTTAGAGTAAGCTTACCGAGGATCCTAGGTCATCACGTTGCTAACTCAATGGGCGTACTTGTCCTTAGAAACTTTTCTAGGTACCCAAAGTTACCATGTGCTCCATCCCATTTTCACATTAATAAAAACCCATTTTTTTTTATCATAATTCCATTTGTAAAAATCCTCACATGTGATAAACAACCATTAACAAAGTGGGAAACCATTTTAATTCCTTAAACCAAAATCCAAACCTTTGAAAACACCATTCAAACCCACACACAAATTTTTTAAATACTTTTAGAAACCAAATAAAGCATACTAATATCATCAATTAATGGAATGACATGGAACCACCTACCTTTTACTTGAAACCACCCAAATTTGGTTGGAAACCACAAGCTGCACCAAGATAAGATCCTATAGAAGAAAGATCACACCATAACCATCAAAACATAAACAAAATGGATTAAACCAATTATATGTCACCAAAACCATTGGAGAAGAGATAACCCAAGAATAAATAGATAAGAGATCAAAATAATGGAAGAAGAGAAGAAAGGAAGAAATTACTTGAGAATTACTTGAAGATTCATAATAAAAAACACCCAAACAATTGAGTCAATAGGGAGTGGAGGAAGATGAGTGCAACTAGGTCTAGAGAGGTTTTAATGGGGTGAAATGGAGAGATTAGTGGGTTAAAATCAAGAAGGGAAAAATTAGAATTTCAATTTTGTTAAGAATCTTTTTGGTTGCATGGTTTGGCTACATAGTCTTACAGACCACGTGCCAACCATGCAACACCTCTGTCCAAGAGGAGGGGAAGGCTGCATGGTTTACCTAGAGGGGTGTATACCCATGTTACTATCCATGAAACAAAGATAATTCCAATGTCTGAGACACACAATTAGCCTAATATGGGTGCACACCTGTGCACCTAGGTGTGCGGCCTAGACAGTGCCACTATCAGGGTTGCACAGTTAGCACTAAGATGGAACATGGTTTCCCCTAACCATGCACTAACCATGTACCTCATTATGTCCACCCAAAAACTATTTTTTTAGATTATACCCAAGAAATATATGGAACATAATTAAGACATAAAATAAAAGAAAACATACCTCAAAGAACACCATAAGTGTGAAAATTCTCCCCATCACAAACTCTTTCCTCCCTCAAGAATTAAAATTGTAATCTGATTAGAGAATAACTGAGGATACTTATCCTTCACACAAACTTTCATTTCATTATATCATACTCATCATTACCATGATACCAACATACCTAGACTAATGTAATAGATTTTCCCCGAAGCACTTTTACCTAGGAGTCTAAAATCTATACTTGTTTCTTGGTTATGATTAGGCCAGCTTCCAACTCCAGTTATTCCCTTTAAGTATATGATATGGGACCAGATTATATATTTTTTAATTTCAAGACATGGAGAACAACATGAATCGACACCAAATGGTAAGGTAAATCCAAGTGGTATGCCACCTTATTGATTCTTTTAGTAATATCAAAAGTTTTGACATACCTCGTTGTAAGATTCCCCTGCTTATCAAGATGACGGTGATCCAGGTGAGGAATCACCTTTAAAAACACTTGGTCACCCACTGATAACACAAAGGTTTAGCATTGCTGATCATCATATGAATTATGGAAGCTCTGTGTTGTCAATAATCACTGTATTATCACTTGAACTTTATTATACATCTCTTGGACAAGGAATGACCCCATTAAAAAAGTATTTCCTAATTCCATCTAGAAAAAGGTGACTAACATGGACAACCATATAGTGATTCAAAGGGATCCATTCCTATTAAGGATTGGTAACTATTATTGTAGGAAAATTACACCAACCCAAGATAGTTATCCAAAGAGCCTCCAAAGTCTAACATGTACGCACGAAGAATATATTATAGAATATAATTTTTCCATTCTATATAACCATCCATTTGAGGATGGTATTCCATACTGAGATTAACCTGTGACCCCATTTCTTTTTGTAGGCCTTCCTAGAATGGAAAGGTAAATTGGGGTCCCTATATAAAATGATAGCATATGACGCACCATGAAACCTAAAAATCTATTGGATGTACAACCAGCCAAATTATTCCACCTTATTTGAATCCTTTATCAAGATGAAATGATTAGATTTGTTCAGATAGTCAATAACCACCCAAACTATGTTCCTTCCCCAGGGTGTATGAGGCAACCGAATGATTAAGTCCACTACGACCTTGTCCCACTTCTAGGTAGGAATAGGGATTAGATAAAGAAAACATAAGGTATTCTGCTATTTGGCCTTAATATGTTAACAAGTATAACATCTAGATACAAGTTCAGATACATCACATCTCATACCTATCCACATGAATTTGTGATACATGTCATAAAACATATTAGTGGTTCCAAAATGAACAAAACATTGAGACCGGTGACTATAATATATCCCAATATTACTTAGGGATAATGGAATATAAAATGGACCTTGAAGTAATGAACCCCCTCAAAAGACACTGAACATCCATCATATGTCCCCCACCATTTAAAAACTGAAAATAGTTTTGACATAACTCATCTTTAGGTTTCTGTTCTCACATCAGTTTGAGAAAGGAGGGAGTCAAATGAATGATATTCAAGAACATACCACCACTATGCTTCTTGGATTCTAGATGTATCTGAGCAAAAATTCCCCTCATATTCCACTCATAACTGGACTCCTTCAAATCTGGAATAATCAGTTTCTTGCTTAAGGTGTTATCCACCACATTTCCTTTACCATGGGTATAGAAAATATCAAATTCAAACCCTTAGATGTACTCAATCCATCAGTGCTATCTAAGATTCAGATCCTTCTAGGAGAATATATAGACCATGATTTTGTGATCTAAGTAGACTATGAATTTCTACTTGAAAAAATAGTGATTCCATGCTTTCAAAGCATGAATCACCTCCACAGGATTGAGGTTGTGGGTTGGTTAATTTCTTTTGTGGGGTAAAATTTGGAAAGAGCCATACACCACCATGTGGTCACCCTACATCAACACACATTATAGACCTGTACTTGTAGAATCACAATAAACTATGTACCCCTTTCTAGTCTCAAGTAAAATCATGACGGGGGAAGTGTTCAACTATCGTTTGATATCTTCAAAGGATGCCTGACATTATGGACTCCAGTTGAACTTCACCCCTTTTTATGTGAGAGCCTTCATGGGTAAATCAAGTTGAGAAAAATATCTTATAAAATGTCTATAATATCCCACAAGGCCCAGGAATATCCTGACCTAAAAGACAATATTTGGTTGTTCCTATGATATCACTTCCCTAATTTTCTCTAGATCAACTAAAACCCCATGCTTCAAGATTACATGCCCCAAAAATTTAACCTCCTGAATCTATAAAATACATTTCTAGAGTTTAATATAGAGATAGTGATACCAAAGTGTTCCCAAAACAATCCTCAATGTTGAATATATTCCTCCTCCATTCCAGAATAGATCTATATTTCATCCAAAAACACCATGATAAAGGAGTAAAGGTATTTATGAAATAAATAATTTATAAGGGTCATGAAAACCATAGGAAATTTCATCATCCTAAATGGAATAACCAAATATTCAAAGTGTATATAACTACTTTGAAAAGATGTCTTAAAAATGTCATCTTATCTTACCCTGTCCCGATGATACCCAGAGTGTAGGTCGATCTTAGAAAACCAAATTTCACCCTTGAGAAAATTAATTATTTCATCGATATGGGGAAAGGAGTATTTATTCTTGATAGTGAACCTATTTAGCTTCCAGTAATTGATGCATAACTGGATAGATCCATTGGCCTTCTTAGAAAATAGAATCGGGGAAACCTATGGTGAGACACTTGGTTAAATGAATCCTTTGGATTCTAAATATTATAACTGTATCTTTAATTGCCTCAACTCTGTAAGAGATATACGATATGTGATAAAATATATCAACTATTTCCCTTATTCCATATCTGTGGTGAAATACACATTCCATTCCAGAGCTAACCTAAGAAATTCCTTTATAAGCACCTCTAAGAACTCATCCACCACATGAGAAAACCCATTCTCATAACCTTTATTATCATCATCCAACATAGCATCAAAAACATGGAAATAAAGGCTTCCTAAATTTAGAAGTGGAGGTCTATCTCCTCCTAATAGTGGATCCCATTCACCTTTTAACACCCAAGTACTCTAATTGCGTATTATAAAAGTCACCCACCGTTGATAATAATCGATATATCCCTTGAATTAAACCATCCAAAACATTCCTAGGATCACATCAAAGAGGTCAATTTCCAGAACAAGGAATTCCCATTCCAGATTGAACTTTGACATGTTGATAACACATGACAAACAATTGAACCCTGCTCTTTCCTATTTCCAAGAGGCATAACTAACTCCATTTCATAAGGTGTAAGTTCCATTGGAAGTTTCAATGATTCCAAAAGGTGAGAAAGGATAAAATAATTAGAAGAAACAGTATAAAATAACACAACAATAATGGACGATACAATAAAAATGGTACCTCAGACTATTTGAGGACCTGAATTTGATTCCATAGGAATATGATGCATAGCATGAAGGCACTTCATCTATGCCTAATTATAGGGGTGAATACTAAATTTTGGTTCTACCTTAAGATGACTATGGATAGTAGAAGATCTATCTTTTCAATTACAATCACCAAATTGAAAACCCATGACTCTAGATAGATCTGACTAAGCAGTCGTTCCACTAGAAGCGAAATATCCTACACCGTTTTGAGATAGGGGAAAATTTCTATAAAACCTCTATAAGTTACCCATGATTCCACACTAATGGAATTTCTTGGGTAGAGCTATACATGAAGACTGTACGTACCCAGGTGTTCCACCCTAATGGAACATTACTGACCCACCACTGACAGTTACTGAAAAAGGCGATCAAGATGGATATCCAAAGCTAATAAAACCCTTATTTTAATACTCATAATGATTTCTATTATTATTAGATTTTTCATAACCACCATAGACCACAACTATAATTTATCTAGAGAAACCATATTTACCTACCTGGTCAATTTCCACCATTAGGGCTTGATCAACCACCTCAGTATATGTCTTCAACTTGAATAAGAAGTCTTACAATTAAATATATGGCCACAAATCCATTTCAAATCATTGGGCCTTCAAATTTTCATTAGTAACTACCTCAGGAGAGAAATGCACCAACTCTTCAAAATGATTGGTATACTCCATCACATATCATTATTCCTGATGAATATCTAGAAACTCTTAGGTATTATCAAGAGACAGAGTATCTAGGTTATATAGCTCATTGAAGACATCCTTGAAATCCTTCCATCTCATTCACTCATTATTCCCCTATTGAACCACTAACTCCCACCACATATGACTAGGACCTTCTAACATAAATGTAGTGAACTTAACTTTGATAGATTTAGGAGTCTTGAGGAACCTAGATATCCTCTCAATTTTTTAAATCCAGTCTTATTCTTCCTGGGGATCCATAATTACTCATAAGGAAGGGGGTTTATTCATAAGTAACTCTTGATCCCTATCTTATTTTGGACTTGGTTTAGTTTTATTATCCGGATCAGGACCAGAGCCCGTTCCTTTATCTAAATCTCGAATATCCAGAACCACTACCTAAACTAACATATAATCAACTGGTGAGGGATAAATCTCTCCAGCCTCTTCCCACAACTACAATGGAGGTCTTGGGGGAGGCATGGTTCTACAAAAATCAATAAACACAAGGGAAACTATCAATACATTTTTTTTAGAGGTGGAGCCTCGGTCAAAGACCAAGGCAGTATTTATTGCTCAAAGAAAGGAATTACAAAAGTCTGAAAGATGGAATCTTATTACAATCCTTATCATAAAAGGGGAGAGAAACATCAGGAAACTCATCAAGCCAAGTAACATCCTGATTGACCCCTTTGTTGGCAAGACTATTAGCAACCATGTTCGCTTCACGGAACACATGTGTGGCAATGCAATCGAGGTCCATGAGCGAAGCAAGGAATTTCATCCATTGAGGGGTAAGCGGCCATGCGAGGTGCACCACCCCTTTCCAAATAGCTTGAACAACAGTGGTTGAGTCACATTCAATCCATAGTTTGTGCCAACCCCTTTGTTTGGAAAAGTCCACCGCATGAATAACACCCATCATTTCTGCTTCCAAAGCTGAGGTCGTGCCACATCCACCGAAGAAGCATCCAAGGCATCTGCCAAGGGAGTCTCTAAAAATGGCACCACAACCTGCCAGACCCGGGTTTCCTCTAGAGGCGCCGTCGACATTCACTTTGATCCATCCTGGAAGTGGAGCTTGACAGAAGACCTCAAAGGTGCGTCGAGGTTGTATATAAGATCCCGTAATCCGAAGACGGCGAAGAATCTCAAAATCACCAACAGAGTTGTCACAATGATCTTTTTGAAGGGAAGCAGCATCCTTGATGGCAATGAGAATACGCGTTTTACCTGCATTGAAATTGAAAGTGCAATTATTATGAATGAAGTTATTTCTGTCATACCAGATCACATGCAAAAGTTCCGCCACTACAGTCAGAAAAAGGTTCTTGATTTGCTTCTAAGAGTCCCAATTAACACAGAGTTGCAAGTGGGAGTTGATAGTAGCGAGAATACACCATCTGCAACCAAAAATGTCAAAAGTGAAATTCCAAAGAGCTGCAGCTGTAGCACAAGACAAAAAAAGATGGTTAGCATCCTCACGATGTTGATTTCATATATGACATCTAGAGCAAAGAGGAATCCCAAAGGATTGAAGGCACACATCGGTGGGGACCCTATTATGGGCAACACGCCAAATAAGAGCAAGTCTAGAGGGCTTGATCCAAGGTTTATTAAAGGCTTTCAACCAAACAAAATTAGAAACAGAATTGCTGAAATTATTTTTGTAGAAACTTTTGGAGTCAAGGACTCCATTAAAAGCAGGTTACCAAATGAGGAAATCGTCCGTGTTAGAGAAAGGATAGTTGTCAACGATGTGACTGATGTGATTTGGAAGGGAGATGTTTTGGGAGTTAATAACATCCCTGATAGTGTAGTTGGTGTTTCCAGGAGAAGTGGTGGACGTCAACATTGAGATTAAGGGGACACCAGTCCAGTTGTCCATCCAGAAATTCAAAGAGGAATTAGCACTTACCATCCATCTTGAGTTATCCATGATATTAAGAAAAGAATTTCTGATGGAGGGCCATATGGAAGAGTTGATGTGACCAAATTTTCCATTTCGAAGCTTGGTAACAAATATTTTCTTGAGGAAGTCCAAAGAATCAGTGTTGTTATGAATCAGATTTCAATTCATCTTCGCTTGAAGAGAATCATTGAAAAGCTTAAGGTTCTTGATACCAAGACCACCCTTGTCCAAAGGTTTTCAACAAGTGACCCAAGGAATGGTGACAAGTTTTCTTTCAATCGTACTACCAGACCAAACAAAAATTTTAATATAGGAATTTATTTTCTTAAGAAGGCTGGTAGGCCAATTGTACACCATCATTGAGTATACCATCTTGGAGACCACCGTAGATTTAACAAGACAAATTCTGCCAGCCATAGAAAGAGATTTACCCTTCCAAGATGAAAGTTGATTGGTAATTTGATCAACAATGTTGTGAAAATAGTTGGATTTTGGTCTTCCCCAAAATATGGGAACACCCAGGTAAGTAAAAGGAAAAAAGCCTTCTTTAATTCCTAGATAATTAATGATGTGACTTTTTCTAGTGGGGGAAAAGTTCTTCCCAAAGAAAACAAAGGATTTGTTCCAACTTATAGCTTGACCCGAAATGTCTTCATAATGAGCCAGAGCACTTTTGAGGTTTTGGATGTTCCTTTTATCACCCTTTAAAAATAAAATAATATCATCAGCATATAAAAGATGTGTAGGAACATTTAAATTTCTAGAATCCTGAATGGGATTAATCTTGTTTTGATTCTCAAGGCTCGTAAGAAGTTTACTTAGATAGTCTTCAACAATAGAAAAAAGGATGGCAGAAAGAGGATCACCTTGCCTAACTCCCTTGGTGCATTTAAAGAAGCCTTTCGGGGTCCCATTGACAAGAACAGAAATTAAAGCCAAATTAAGTAAGGTGCGGATCATGGAAATAAAAGTATCATTGAACCCAAAGCCTTCGAGCACTTTTAAAATAAAACCCCAATCCATGGTGTCAAAAGCTTTCCTAATGTCTAGTTTGATTGCCCCACTGCCTCCTCTAGTAACCTTATTCAGCTGATTCGTGCATTCCGAGGAAAGGAAAATACAATCTTGAATCGTTCTTCCTTTGATAAAGCCAAATTGGTTCCAAGAAACAATTTTATTAGCAATAGAGGTGAGTCTGTTAGCAAGGAGTTTAGTGATAATTTTATAGAGGGTGTTGATGAGAGAAATAGGCCGAAAAAGGTGGATTTCAGCGGCATTGTCCACTTTGGGAATAAGAGTCAGAAATTGAGCATTTATCCCATGAGGGAGAACACCATTGGAGAAGAAAGATTTAACCAGTTTACAAACATCCACCTGAATGAGATCCCAATAATGTTGGTAGAAGCCGTTGTTGAAACCATCAGGTCCCGGGGCACTATCAGGTTTGAGACTAAACACAGTGTCCTTAATTTCATGATCCATAGGTGTGCTTAAAAGGTGATCATTTTCCTCAGCAGTGACCATATTAGGGATGATGTCAGGGAGAAGATTATTTCCAGCCTCCGGACCGTTGAAAAAATTATAAAAGTAATCCACCACATGGCTAGAAATGGCATCCTCAGTATCAAGGAGAATATCATCAGCTTGAAGAAAAGAAAGAGGCCTACTGATTTTTCTGATTCTTTGGAGGGAGTTGTAAAATTTAGTGTTTCGATCACCGTCCGAGAGCCATTTGGTTTTAAAGATTTGTTTTCACATGTTGTCTTTGAGCTTCAAAAGAGAGTTAAGCTTCAAAGAAGTAGTGATTTCAGGTTGAGGATCAAGAGAGAAATCAAAGCAAGTATTGGAGCTTTGAATGCGAATGAGGTCATTCTCCAAAGAGGAGATGTCTGTATAAAGTTGTTTTGTTTTAAAAAATCACCAACCCTTGAGATGCTGTTTCAGAAGTTTGAATTTAGCAATTCACGCAAAAGAATCATTTTGCCGATGCATTCCATCCCAAAAAGTCTTTATTGTGGCAGAAAAATCTGCATTTGCAGTCCAAGCATTGTTAAATTTAAAAGGGAGAGGAGATTTTATTCCAGTGGCGACGAGGCTGACAAAAATGGGGTGATGGTCAGAGTTGATCCTGGGTAAGGTGATACTATAAATGGTGTTCCATTTATCAAGGGCAGCAGCATTAGTAAAAGCTCTGTCGAGTTTACTAGCTACTACCCTATTGAGGAATTTTCTATACCAAGTATACTTAGCACCAGTAAGATTAATTTCAATAAGATCACAGTCCTCGATGGAGGCCTTAAATTCTCTAGTTGAGATATGAGAGTGTGTCGGTCCAATCTTTTCACTCAGATGAATAATGGCATTGAAATCACCAAGCACAAGCCAGGAATCTTGGATAGATCTAGATAGGGTAAAAAGGTCATTCCAAAGGGATCTTCGCTCTTGATATCTATTCTTAGCATATATCATAGCGCAGAAAGTGTGAATACCATCAGAGGAAAAATCACAAGTAAACAGTTGGTCAGAAATTTTAACAATATTAACAGACTGTAAAGAAGAATGATAGAAAATCCAGAGAGTTTCAGTGGACGATCCTTCCTTGCACGCACCAAGGAAGTTGTAACCAAAAGAGCACAAGTGTAAACATTTCGAAGAAAAATTAGTTTTTGGCTCAGCAATAGCAAATAATTTTGGTTTATGGGTCACGATAATTCTCTTAAGCACAACAAAAGTGTCAGTGTTTGCTATACCCTGACAATTCCAAAATAAACAATTCATTTGAACATGCGTTTAGAGTTAGAAGTCCCTTTTTTTGATCCATCCAAGCCCTTTTTCCTTGTTGACCTTCTGGTTCCATGAGAGGATATTGGGATGGATTGTTTTCCCTGTTTATTCTTGGAAGAAGCAGCAGAGATATTAGAATTATTTTTAATAGCATCGTCCTGATTCTTCTCTAAAGATATTGTGGACCCATGCAGGGTCATTGGGAGATCTTTTGGAGGTGAATTAGGTATGAGAATATCAGAGGTGCTAGTGGAGACAGTCACAGTGCCCATAGGGCCCACTGCCACTGTCTGACCATTTAAGCATGACACCTTGGAGGTGGTATGCATTTCATTGGAAGACAACACCTGCTCTGGGGAGTCTTTAGTATTTTTGGTAGAGTTAGTCTCCAAGTTCTGAATCAAATGGGTATCCTTTAAGAGAGACTCAGGCTGATCAGGTCGGCCATGTTGCCCATGTGAGCATACAACGTCCTTGGCAATGAGTTGTAGACTCACTGCAATAGGAATATTTTTATTCTCACAGCAAGTGGGAGATGAGTAGTTACCTGCAACCGCCAGTGTCTTCTTACCTGCGTCCATAGCTGCTTCCACTTGAATAGAAGCTTCTTCCTGCTGTCCATCGCACAAAAAAACAGGGTGGCTCAAGTCCTGGGGGTTAGGTTCCATGTTCGGCTGCTCGAGGATGGCCAACACCATGTTTTCGATCTCATCCCTTAAAGTGATATCAATGGCTTCAGATTCCTCCTCCTCCACCATATCCGACCACTTGACACCAGAGTTCTCTCCCGAATGGGCTGATTTTTTCACCCATTTCACATTATTTTTCTGCGGGACATCAGCCATATCGGAGGAGGAAACCGGAGGTTTCTTCTTTCTGCGGACCAGAGTCCAGTCTTCAACCTTCGGCGGGTCCTCCTGGTTTTGCACTTGACTCTTCATGACGCGACAATTCCTAAGAGAATGCCCCACGATTTTTCATAGATCATAGTAAGGTGGCTTGCGTTCATATTCCAATCGTACCTCAGTTTTATATTCATTGGCGTTGAAGATCACGACATCTGGCATATTATGCTCCAAATTGATCTCGACCAACACCCGCGCGTACAGTTCGATCTCTGCATTCAGTGTTCGATGATCAATCTTCAGTGGGGTGCCGATGCAGGAGGCAATATCGCTTAAGATTTTAGGGTGCTAGAAGAAGAAGTTCAACCCGTGGAATCTAACCCAGATCTGCGCTGTCGTGTTTCTGTGAGTGTGCGGGTTGAACGCGAAATCCCATTCGGATAATAGAAGGAACCCTGGCTTCAAATGGATGTTTCCGATCTTCCAGACACGATCCAACTCATCCTGCGAGCTAAGGAGTATGTGAAAATATCCGCGCCCGATGGGGACCAGTTTCCAGTCGCTAAATCCCCAGATGTGCGAGATCCGCGGCTTGAGATCCATGACAGGCCATGGTTTATCGCCTTTCGAATACGAGATGCGGCCCATAATAGAGAACTTAAAGAAATGTGAACGTTGTTGTAAAGCCTTGGGGTCTGCTTCAACCGCAAATCGGCCATCCTCCATTTTTCTACAGATCAAGGATTTTTTCGAGGTGTTTGTGCACAGATCTATAGATTTAAGGGCATCGAGGAAGGAGATCAACATAGGTTTATCATTCAGTACATCTTCATACGTCCTCGCCAATTTGGAACCTCCCCCGCAGAATTTCTCCCAGTCCCAGTCCGGAACAAAAACCGACATCTGAACAGAGGATTAAAATTCTCACCACGCGCGATCGAAGAGGATGAACCCTAGCCTTTGCGAGGTCGCTGCTGAGAGCTCTCGCGAGGCCATCACCGATTATTTTTCTTCATTGAAACTATCAATACATCAAACCATAGAAAACCAGTAAATAAAATAATTTAATCACTTCTCGAAAATCAGTATTTAAAACCATAATAATCACAATTCTCTATTAAACCACTCCACCCTTCCTCGATATCCATGATGAGTCTACATCCTATTCACTACACCCAAAGGAGGAGTCAAACAATCCTAGTTGGTGACACATGTTAAACTATGAGGTGTATTGAACAGACACCCCACTCAAAACTTTATCTTTAAGACCCAAAAGTCCTAGATCCTATCTAAATATAATTACCACATAACATGATCCAAAACAAGGGAAAAACCTTATCTTATACTATTTTTTCACGAACTAGTCTGGGTTTCCATCCAAACAGGCATTGGACCTAGCCCAAAGGGAATGACCAATCCCTATAGGTTGGAAACTAGTTACTGGGCATTGTAGAACTCATTTGGAAATGGTGTCTCCTAATAGAAAAATAAAAAAAATTAAACAATAATTACATACATCACAACCAAAATCCTGAAAATATAATATGAAAGTAAATAATACAATCATGGTTTGATTATTTAGCAATTAAAAGCATAAATAAAACAACCAAATAAGGGAGGGGATCAATTGAAAAAACAAAACCTCCATGTGACATGTGGTTTGACACCACCATTCCACCACCACCAAAACCTACTAAAAGGGGATCTGCTAATAAGAGAAACCATCATTAGTTCCATGGAAGGACTTTCCTTTATTTGATTCATACTGAACAAGGTTTACATACACCCGAGGGTGTATGTAGGGTGTGATATCACTTTCCCAGTAGGATACCATCAAGAAGGTTTCATGAAATGACATTAAAAGAAAAATTAACATGTTAATTTTCAAAACAAAGATAATAAGAATTTTTAATTGAAAACATGATTTATTTTATTAGGAAAATAAAACATGAAAATATAATTAAATATACAAAAATAAATAGTTTAAACACTATGTGTAATACCTGAGAAGTAGGTCAACTAGGTCCTAGAATCATCATACCTTAGTTATTGATCCATATAGTCTATTCTCATGTACAAACTGCTAGATAAGTTTATTCCAAAGTTCTAGTAGTCCCCAAAGCACCATCATTCATTTAGTTAGTACCATAGCGTAAACTTTCTAGGGATACCGGGTCATTGCCCTGCCGACTCAACCGACATAATAGTCCTTAGTAACCCACCTAGGTACCTAGTCTTCCCAATTTCTCTATCCCATTTTCATATCAAGCATAACCCATTTTGGTATCATAATTCCATTTTATAAAATCCACACACATGATAAATAACCATTAAAAAAGGGAGAAAACATTTTAATTCCTTAAACCAACACCTGCACCTTTGAAAACACCATTCACAGCCACACAAATTTTTTTTAAACACTTTTATAAATCAAGTCAATCATACTAAAATCATCAATTAATGGAATGACATGGAACCACCCGCATTTTACTTGAAACCACCTATATCTGGTTAGAAACCACAAGCTACAATAATATAAGACCCTATGAAAGAAATAAGACACCATAACCATCAAAACATAATAAAAAAAAGGATTAAATCCATTATAGGTCACCATAATCATTATATAAGGGATAACCTAAGAAGAAAGATAAAATAGATAAAAAAAGATAAGAAAAGAAGAGAGAAGAAACTTACCTGAGAATTTCTTGAATATTGAAGCTCAAAACCACCCAAACAATTGAGCCAATAGGGATTGGATAAGGAGGAGGAGTGATCCTAGGACCATAGATGTCCAAATAGGGTGAAATGGAGGGGTTTGTGGGTTAAAATCAAGAAGGGTAAAAGTTGGAATTTCAGATTTTTTAAGAATCTGGCAGGCCACATGGTTTGACCGCACGATATTCCAGATCATGCACCAATCATGTCGCACCTCTGTCCAAGTGGAGGGGAAGGCTACATGGTTTACCTGGAGGGGTGCACACCCATGCACCCAGTAATGCAGCCTGAATAGTTCTACTATCTAGGTCGCATAGTTAGCCTAGGAGGGACATATGCCCGTGCACTTAGCCGTGTAGTCTGGAAAGTGCCTATATCAAGGATGTATCATTAGCACTAGGTTGCCACGGTGTTTCCCCTAACTATGCACCAACCATGCACCAACCATGCACCTCTTATTATCCACCCAAAAAAGACATTTTTTCTTAGAAAATTCCTAATAAATATATAGCGCATAAGTAAGACCAAAAATAAAGAAAATTTTCCTCAAATAACACCATAAGTGTGACAGGATCAATGAATACTATTTATCGACATCTCATTTCAAAAAATAAACTACCAGAATAACCTTTTCAGTTTCATTACATCCCAAATCTATGAATATTTTTTTGATATATTTAATCCATTTATTAGCTACCGATGTATTAGTAGTTCCACTAAAATATGGAGTCTTTTGTCACATGAAGTGATCCAACGTTGGAGAAATCACATTGTGAAACAACAGGTTGTTCCATACAGGAAAGGTTAATTGTCATAACTTGAGTCAGCTACCCTAATATTTCCATGATCTACTGATTTCTAACACCATCTACATTGGTTTTATTATTAGAGATACATACATTGTCTATGGGTGTTAATCACATTTCTTCCATTAGGTACCATAACTAAATAATGGTACACATTGAGTTATCTCATAATCATCATGAATATTGATCTATAAAATAAAACACCTATAATGGTAAGAGTTATAAAATACTATAATGGATTATCAAAATTCTCACGTTATATATGTTTATTCAAAATATAGTTCCCATGGTTTCTATTAAACTTCATCCAATACCAATTATAATAACCCCAACTCCAGTATTCCAGAGTCAGTGGTTAATTTATTATATTGGTACTAAATACAAGGAATCTCATCCCAAAAGACCAAATAATTTATTATTCTAGAAGAACCATATACATACATGATTCATATATTACATTGGAAATATAAAATACATATCATAAAAAAATGTTCTTACATCCTTGATATTATTCATAATATCCATATTTATATCCAGAGGGAAAAAAATAAAAGGGTGAGATCATATTCTCAGTAAGGGTTAAATACAATGAAAGATACCATGATTAAATAAGGAATAATCAATATGACAAGGTAAATAACTAAAAAAACATTCCATTTAATCAATTACTTAAGCACAAAATGCATCCATGGATAATATCAATATAGTAATATCATGAACGATAATAATAACTGAATTCTCAATGAAGGAAATGCCTAATATTGGATGCCATTATCTCAGACATCATGATATCTATATAGCCAATACCTTATGCCAAGATAGTTTAAAACTATGGGTAGACATACACTAAAAACATATTTAATTATAGCTTATTGATTTGTCTCATGAGACCAATTGATGCATCGAGGGGATATATAAGTCGGGGTCCACCCATCGCTACATGTATAATGAATTCCTCATATATCGAATGACCAATTTAATTAATGAATAATATTACTTATAAAAAATATCTATATTGAGTAAATACTACAGATATATCAATAATTCCACAATAAATCAAATAATTTCAAATTATAACACCACATGTAGAAATGGTATACAATTTAGGTAATAATCATATCCATGATATAAAGAATATGAATATTTAATAGAAAGGTAATATAAAATGATCTTAAGTAAGTGAATGTTTCAAAGGATGTTATCATTACAACATATCCCCAATGGTAAATAAGTAAAATAAAGGGTTGTTTTCATTGAATAATATAAATTCTATTAAAATATTATTAAAATATTCTTGAGTAAAATAACCTTTCCATTTTTAAAATCACCTATTTAAAATAAAACTACACAATTATAAAGTAAAAAATTTTCATTCAAAAAAACCATGTAAAATTTTAAATAAAGCTTCAAAGAAAAGATTATTCATGATGGAACAAAAATATTCTCATGCTGTATAATTTAAAAAAACATTCCTTCCATACTTTTTTTTTCTGAAAAGGTCACAGAGTACCTTTTTTGGAAAACAAAAAAAAAGATTCCTTCGAAACCATTTTGTAAAAAGGAAAACATGGGTAAAAAAGTATTTTGATAAATAATTATATATGTGTAAGAATTTTTTTAAAAATATTTAATAAGAAATATATATATGGAAGAAAAATATATCTGATCAAAAGAGAAATAAGATTGGTTTTTATTTTAAATGTTTCTTTGCTTGATTCAAGTTCCAAAGAGAGGAAAAGTTAAAAAAATATGGAAATTATTTAAAAGAGTAAACATAAAATAAAATTTAATCATAATAAATAAATTTAAATTCATATTTAATACCTAAAAGGAGAATTATATAACCACATTAAAATTCAACTGGTTCATATTACCAAATATGTCTCAATGGAGTGGAAATTGAGATGAAATCTCTTACCTCATGTTCGACTTGTCACGTAGGTGATCTAAACTCATGTATAATAAATTTGAAATTATTATAATTACATAAAATAACTATATTCATATCAATTATATCATATATGATCCATTTATTACATTTTATCACCCGTTTGTTAATAATCTTTTAGTACTATCATTGTTTCAGGTGTTAATTGCTTTGTTTTTCAAGTATTTTTTGATTCGGTAGTTCCCGTACTTGTACATTTATTATGGTTTAATAATATATATAATTTTATTAATGGTATAAATATCATATATATGAAATATATATATTTATATTCATCTATAAAATATATAGATATAAAAATTAATTACACTATTCATGGAGATGGTAGACCGTACGTATGCATGAACACTGTTTTTACTTTTTGAAAGATGGAATGAAAGAAATATGAATAATATTTAATATTTATAGAGTAATTATTATACAATATATAACATAAAAATCCATTAAATAAATCCTTATTAATAACCATATAAAACATAAATGAAAAGGGGATCACATCGCTTCATGGAGGTGGTAGTTTACACGTACGAACGAGCGACGTTATCACTTTCCAACGGATTGGAAGGTAAAAAGGTATATATGATATTATAGTTAAAGAATATTATTTATGTCATAAATATCATAAATAATCATTTTTTACATCTTTATAAACATACAATTAAAGTGGTTATGAACAAAAATAACACTGTTTCATGGAGACGGTAAGCTGTACATATGCACAAGCGATGTTTTCAATTTTTATTTGATGGAAAAGAGATGAAATATGGTTTTACCATAATCATAATAAAATATAAGTATATTTATGATACATGTTTTATTATTTTATGATAGTTATAACATTATAAGTGTAAGTATAAGAAGAAATAAACTTGAAGAACTTAGTAAAGACGATTACCTCTTCTTCAGTAGAAGTCCTCTAGATATTTCTTTAAGGGACCTAGGGTAGGTCTTTTGGGGAGATTGGAACCTAAATAACTTGGATAAGGATGTTTATAAGAGGAATTATTAGGGTTTTTTTGATCTATATTGATTAATGTGGTGTAAATATGTGAAAGAAAGGGCACCCTTTTATAATTAAGGTGAGAAGCAATTTTGGAATTTTATAAAATAAAATAAAATAAAGTATCAATATTCTAGATCTAAATGCTTCCAAATAGTCATGAATTTGAAGAAAAAGTGGATAGGGTTTAAAAAAAATCAAAAAATCAAATTTATAAAAGTTTTGATATCATTTTAATCCTTATCTTTTTGATTAACCCCTTGGTTAATTATTTTTAACCTTAACCGCGATAACCACTATTTTAATAATAAAGGTTTAATAATGTTATTATAAATTTACAAGTGACTCATAAATAGAATATGAATGATGTTTTAAACCATGTTCTATTCACATGACCAAGGATAATTTTTTTATGAATTTTAAATAATTTAATAAATTATTATTTTGATAAAATATCATTAATATAATTTTTGACACTATTCATTTAATTTGACATTAAATACATCAATAAAAAAGGTTAATTCAAATAAAATACTTTAAAAATATCCTAACATGTCATATAAATCTATAAAATTCATGGGTCTCATTATCTCATTCAAATTATATAAATTTTAATATTTTTAAAATCATTTTTTTATTTTTCAGTTAATTAAATAAATATTGTATTTATAAAAATTAAAAATAAATTTCTTTCATGAAAATAATTTCATTAATATAAAAATAGATATTTAGTTTTAATAATATATTTATTTTTTCCCTATGTGGATACATAATAGATATTTAAAACTAAGAGAGTGATATTTTGTAACTTCTTTTGATCTAAATACTATAAGGGTCATTTTCATGGAAATGTTTCCATCAAACAATTCCATTTTTTAAACTAAGTTGATAAGAGTTGAATTATATTCACCTAGTAATAATTAATATGAAATATTATGGTCTTATCACTTAGTTTTAACTTAGATTAACCGAATTTACCCTTTACCATGGTGATAACTATTACCATAGTTAGTATTCATATTGACAAAAAATAAAAGGGGCCTATTTACCAAATTTGAACATCATGATTAAAAAATATTGAATCCATTTTATAAAATTCAATACTAATAATTTTTAAAATTAATTTTAAAATAAGTGTGCAAAATGCGACAAAACCCACTTTTTAGAAAAATAGAGTTTTTTTCTTAAAAATAACTTTATATATATAAAAATATTTTTATACCAAATTAAATTATAAAATTTATTATAATGAAACTAATTGATTTATTATTAATATAATAGAGGTAATTTTATTTTGAAACTATTTTAAAATAAAATGGAACTTTGAAAATAATTGAAACTAAAATACAGTTTTCAATAAAAATCAATATTTTTCACTATTTACTAAAAAATAATTTTTTTTAGAAAAAAAAAATTCAACCTAAAATAATTTTGATATTATGATTTTAAAAATGATATTAGTTTTATAATATAAAATTTATATAAGTTCCTGAAATTAATTATAATATTTTTCTACACAAAGTAATTAAAATCATTTTTGATGAAAAATTATTTCTGAAGCATAAAATAACCTTACTAAAAACTGGGTACTAATTTCCTAAGAATTATTCAATGAATTTTCATTTAGTAGGTCCTCTCTCTCTATATATTTTATAATTTGGTTAAAACTATTCATACCCACCAATTCAATGGCTGTGTGATAATTATTACGTTAAATAATAATAATTTAATAGTATATTGGGGTTCTTTTAGACTCAGTGTTGCGTGTTGTGTATTCTATTGAATATATTATTATTTTAAAATCTTAAGGTATTATATTTTGTATGCAACCCATGATGAAAAATAGTTAAAATTATTTTTTATGAAGCATGGTACTAAAATCAAATGGATAAAACTCGTACAAAACATATTGAAAACAAATATCAAAATTGTCAGACATCATCATCTTTCCTATATTTTAACCCTAAAATAATTTTCATTTATCTCAATATATATAAAACACATAAAAATAGAAGAAAAATAAAATTAATAAAATCTTAGATTTCATCCACTAATAGTGCAAGAATGTGAATGGTCATGATGAATTAAATGAATTAAAACTTGCATCAGCCAGGTATTCAAATTCAAAATTGATTCATATACTTTCTATGTTTGATATGTAAATAATAAAGGTTTTAGTTTATAAAAAATAGTGGACTGGGTTTTATAGGTTCTAGGAACAACATAATCGCCTATTGGGTAGTTTCCAAATCAAATTTTATTATAATCTATGAATAATATGAGATGTACATGATGAATAATTTCATGAACAATAGAATTAAATAGATCATTAATTGAAAGAAATGATGGAACCAATAAGAGAGGCTATTTTTTCATATAATTTATTTATTTGAATAAATAAATAACTTGCATTGAATTTCTATCTTTGTTGTCGATGATCCGATGGAGACCTCTTGTCATAACATCATTTCATTAGAGGAATCAAGGGTTGATTCCCTTTAGTAGTTATCCACACATATTCTTTTAACATCCTATAGTCACCGCAAAATCTTTTATATGCTAGCACATATGGTTTTAACACTTGCGATGATCGTTGTTGGTCTCAAAAAAATTATTCAAGGCGATAAGGAATCATTTTGGCGGAGGAGGATAATTTTTCTATATTCTATAGAGTTCTTTATAGAGGATGAGATCTCTAGGGATTGGGAGAATCCTCTCCATAACTCATTGTGCATAATAATAAGAAAATGGATAGGGTTTTAGAAAATGTCATCATTGGGTTTAAATAGAGCCAAAGTAATAAAATAATAATTGTACAAGGGCCCTCATTATTTTATTAAGCCTAAAAGAACCCCTTATATAAATAACAATAGAATTACTGTTATTTACTTGAAATGATCTAAACTTATGGATAAAATAAATATAATTTCCTTGAATAAATAATTTAATATTTATTTAAATAATATTTAATATGAAATTTCTCATTGGATCATTAAACTCTGTCTAATAATCCTCCACAATATTTATTTGACCATGAATAATGACTATTTATTTTAATTAATTAAATTTCATTGAATTATTTTAAAACAAATAAATAAATACTATATTCACTGAATTGGTGAATAAATATTTATTAAATATATACATAACCAAATATTTTTTTGACCTTATGAATAAACTAAAATAAATAAATATTATATTCACATAATTAAATAAATAATTACATGGAGAATGAATATTTATTAAATATTAAACTCACATATATATTCTCTCAAATAACTGGTGATTGAATATTTTTGACCAATCTAACATGAATAATTATTAAACTATATATGAGAATAATATTTATCCAACATATTAAATTAATACAGAATTTAACCGAGGTTTTGAATAAACTTAGTGTGTGACCATCTAAGCTTCCTTATTAGCGGCATTAGGCTACACCATCTAAAGTCCAAGGTTAGAATCTAACAACACACCAAGTCTCCCATAGATAAATAAGTTAATGTCACAATGACATACAACCTTATATGAATGTACACTATGTAATACAATCCTTTTATCTTGATATCTCTAATTAGGTAGGTTGCATGCCTGTGTCATCAAGCTATGTTCGCAATACCTCTTTCTTTGATTTTTCAGAAATGAACATTCCAATATAATTCCATGGACATGGAATTAATAAGATAGTTCCATTTCTAATAAATGGTTTCAGATATCAAAATACACTAAACTGGGAAGGGAGAAATACTTTCTCATATTATTCATTAATGTAATATTACTAATGACACAACCAACATCTCATAACTTACTACATGCATATGTCATCACTTTTTTCATCAATACATTAAATTACGTGACTCATAGTATCCATTAATAATAATCATTACACATGTCCATAAATAGGAACATCCAATGACACATATAAATGTGGATTTCCTACTGGTGGGTTATGTTCTCATAATATTCTTCTCTGAAGATTTCCAAGGGTGTACACCATGAGAAAGTGTCTTAAATTTCTATGAGTCTCTACCCCCAATAGTCTATATCATCTCTGTTCCAAAAAATGATATCATCTAACCATAGAATATATACTCAAGAATTTTCTCATAGAACTTTTAGGTTCTCATCATAGTAGGGAACTATACTGACCTTTTAGTATGATAGTTATCCATAGAACATTATCTCATACTACGGCACACTATATAATAATCAAGATGTGATAATAACTTTATTAATATTAAAAAAAATGAGTACAGGTAATCATAAAGTATGTAGAATTTGGTTCTAGAGTTCCAAATATAAAAAATACCACTTACACTAGAGCCAAATTATAACAACCTTTAGTATTCTAGCTCTCACATGATACTCATTATTCTTCTATGATAATGATTTATTCACGGGGTTCACCAATTTTTCTATGGAAACTCTTCTCACTACGACCTCACACATCTGAGAAAAATATATCAAGAGGTGATACTTATAGAGTATGGGCTTCATCCTTTTATGTGGCATTATATCTTTTTATAGAGACACCAAAATAGTATTATCATAATAAAATGTGATAAAACATTTAATGTTAGGAACTATATTGAGCTCTTGAACAAAGTAGTGAATCCAAAACACTTATTTGGAAACATAATTAGCCACAATATACTAGGATTCTACTGTATAATCAGAAAAAAATATATTCTTTGTACTCTTCTAGCTCAAAACTCCTATGTTGAGACTAAATAAATATCCCAATTGCAACTTCAAATCATTATGATTTGTTTGGAAACTATCTTCAATTTATCCTTTGATGACTATCTCCTCATCTCCATTATATACAAGTAATTTTTCCTTGGTATGCCATTGATACTTAAGAATAACCTTAATAGTAGACCATTTTGATATATACTTACCATACTCAAATTATAGATAACATCAATCCTAGTAGATAACATTTCATACATGATAACTCTTTTTCACAGAATCATATGATATTTTACTCAGTCTCTCTCTCTCTCTCTCTCTATATATATATATATATATCTCCTATTGTGTTTGAGGACACATTTTCTTGGAAATATATATACCATGTGAAGATGAAACCTATCCTATCTTGGATTGTTCCATACAAAATCACACTAATATCTGGTCAATGTATATACCTTGATTTAGTCTAAGAATTCTTTTGGATTTATCACAAATGATCTTGATTCCAAGTATATGCACTACTTCACCTAAGTCATTTATGGAGAAAATCTTATTTAACCAGTCCTTAATTGACTTCAAAACTGGCATGTCACTTAAAATAAGAAATATTTCATCAACATATACCACTGGGAATATGACCAAACTCGCACTAAACTTCTTATAAACACATAGATCACATTTTTTCTTTATGAAACCAAAATATTTTATGGCTTCATCAAGCTGAATGTTCCATGACCTAAATAATTAATTTAATCTATAAATGGATCTCTAAAACTTGAATATATTATTGGAATTTACTTGAGTCACAAACCCTCCAGTTTTTGTTATGTAAATGTCTTCCTGAATATTTTTGTTAAGGGAATTATTTTTGACATCCATATGATAAATCTCATAATCACAGAAATCTGTAATGGAAATTATAATTCTTATGGATTTAAACATAGAAATTGGCAAAAAAATCTTTTTTATAGTCAATTCCTTGACACAATTTTGACCCTATACCCATTAGCATTTATATATAGATATTCAATTTACCTTCCATGTCCAATTTTATCTTGAATACCCATTTTTACCCAACAGAATTTACATGAACTATAAGATCAAACAAAACCTATACTATGTTCTAATACATGAAATCCATCTCAGAATTCATGAATTTTTTAATCTTGCAACTTATAAGCTATTTACGGTATCCTTATTGAAAATAGGATCATTATTTCCAAAAAATAGTGATTCACCATCCTTGATGACTAAAAAACTATATCTTTCTAGTTTATAATCTCTCTAGTGACCCTTCATAGTACATATGTTATAGAAACAACATGTTCCATGGGGAACTATGTAATATTTTAATGTACCAACTCTTGTGCATCTTAAGAATCAACTTCATTGAAGTTAATTTTACTCCCACTATCCTTTTTGATGATGCACTCCCTTTCAAAAAAAAAGGATTGTCTTATAATAGTCACCTTCTTGTCAAAGGGGTTGTGTAATGACCCCATCACATTTTCCCCTCACATGACCTAGATAGGTGGTTATGTGACCTCAAGAATACCTCTTCATGCACGAGAGGCTTCCAAATTGTAGTGAGGGTATAAGGAATATAGTGGGGAGACTATACCTACCGGAACATAGAATCAATCAAAATGAAAATAAAATAAATCAATCATGGAATACAACTCAAGAAGATAAAAGATGAAACCAATAACACAAATAATAATAATAATAATAATAATAAACCATGTCATTTCATATTTTATGCTGAAATAAGTTTCATGAAAAAATAAATATAAGTAAAAAACTAAAATACAAGCTCCAAAATAAAGATTTTATAATCTCAGTCCCTAACCCCATGCTTGGTTTCTTCTAGAAAAGAAAGAAATCAAGCATCGGGCCCCTTGACCTTGTTTAGAACCACATCCATGAAGTTTTATTGGGTACTAAATAGTGACCCAAATAGGGTGTGATTAAAATTCAATAGGATAACAATCAAAGTGTCTAAAAAATCAAGTATGAATAAATAATTCATGAAAAAAATATGATAGATAGGTGAATTAATTCATAAATTAATGTGGAATATCAAATAAACCTATTGACCCATGAGCTCCAGGTTGACACCAGGGTCATCCAAATGTGCTTCGACACGATGACAAACATGTCTATCAATTGAATGATTCTCCTGACTATGATGAATCACCTATATTTTGTATCGATAGACATAATACAAATTTCCATTGGTGTATTATCCATCCTAGGACTAAT
Organism: Viscum album; assembly: GCA_963277665.1. Classification (NCBI taxonomy): domain Eukaryota; kingdom Viridiplantae; phylum Streptophyta; class Magnoliopsida; order Santalales; family Viscaceae; genus Viscum; species Viscum album. The sequence goes on along the minus strand of OY728150.1, from coordinate 1,823,452,976 downwards.
CAACCCTACCGTGTATCACATAACCATACATATCTCCCTTAGGAATCAATAATGGACTCTGTGAATTATAATGCTAGAGTCAATTACATGTCCTCATGGCACATTACCCATTCCAAGGGAAAAGTATCTATGTTATACTAAACTCTAGGAGAATTCCCATGCTAGAGATTCTTATGTGTTCCTATGGAACATCTATGCCAAAGGAAAAGTAATCAATCATACTAGAATCTATGAGAATACCCATGCTATATTCACTTACATGTTCTCATAGTGCATTACCCATGATATGGGAAAAGTAACAATGTCACAATGGACTCTATGTGAATTCCCATGCTAGATACACTTATGTGTTCCCATGGAAAATTACCAATACTAAGGGATAAGTAACCATATCAAACTGAACTCTATGTGACTTTCCATGCTAGAGCCACTTATGTGTTCCCATGGTGCATTACCCATGCCAAGGATGAAGTATCCATTTCACAAAAAAGGTAACAATAGCCAATGCATTCCAATTAATAAAACATGACAAACATGTTAAGATATTACATATTAGTTAATTTATCCAAATTACCAATTATTAATCATTTATTACATTATTAAAAGTTAATAATTATCCTAATAGTTTTAGTAATTCCATTACACATATCAATTAAGATTAATTACCATTCTCAAGACATTATATCTATATTCCATCATGTTATCATGTCAATTACAATTATATTCCAATTAACCACTTCCAAGACAAGTGATTATTTATCAATCTAGTAACATCAATTCAAAAGATAATCTAATTCACATTTTCAAGACGTTCCATAAACAATTTCCAATTCATCATAGGGATCTATGTTTATACATTCCAAGTTCCAACCTAGGGTCAAAGGTAGGAACATCTCTTAAGTGAAAAAAAGTCCCGATCTCAATACCAATATTCCCAATAGGATCTATGATAGGTATAGGCATGTAGAATTTAACAATTCCAATTATTAAAGGTCACACACAAGGTATTCCAGCATGATCTAATAGGTTTCACATACTATAGAAACAAAAAAGACCTTAGCGATTTGTTTTCGACCATCCACCATAAGAAAAAAATAATAAAGAAACCATGATCAAGAAATGGATCAATTTACAACACCAAAACCCCCTATATAATTTGATCATCACACATCATCAAGGATTTAATAATGGGATCCAAGAATAAAAAAAATGAAAACACTAATTCCAATAAGAACTCAACGTTTCAAGTTCTTCAGATCAAAATTTGAATTCATGAACTAAGGAAAGGTATTAAATAAGACTCAAGATACTTGGATAACCCTTCAAATTTACAAATAATGTATTAGGGTTTAATTAGGGGTAATTAGGAGTTTAAAAGAGGTTTTTTTGGGTAGGGGGTGAAATATGACTTTCCCCCTTACTACTTCAGCCCATCCCGATGCCAATGGCTAGCTGGTGGAGTCCTCTAATGATCCTATAGAGATGAAGACCCCATTAGATGGATTATGGGTCTCCACTAGCTCATAAGTGGGTCTCATATAGAAGACACATTATTCCCAATCCCATTGGCTATCGAGTGAGCCTCTGGTAGTCTTACTACGAAGCCCAACAACTGGCCGATGGACTACACCAGCTAGCCGGTGGTACTGAAGTTTCTCTAAACTTATAGCCCACTGTTAGACACCACTATCCCCCTCTATTACGAATTCTTTGAGCCCCCTAACACCACTAAAACAATAATTTAACCAATAAACAAGGCTTTATTAATAGGTTTCAAATGTTTTAACAAAACTTAAAGGAAGATACATACCTAGATAAAAGTTATATCTTACAGGTTGTATAAGTAGTATCCCATTATTTTCCTAGGATACCCAATAAATACATAGTTCATTCCACGAGTGCTAGTTTATTACATAATAAGGCTTTAAAAAATTCTTTGCAACCCCATGCATAAGTATTTTACAACATGGATTTATTTACATACATTAATTCATATAGTATATTGTTTTCCACTATAGTTGGAACTTGATTTAAAATGTTTGCTACAACATGTAATGTATATCACCAAAATGATACCAAAAGATCTACATGACTCATAATCAACCTCCCCATATCAAGAAATGCACGAATCCTCATTTTACTTAAAACACTCCACTATGTTGTATAATGTTGAGTGAGTTGAGATATAATCCCATACTCCCATAGAAAATCAGTGTGTACTAAATCTAAAATATCAGTGTCCCTTTCACACGACTCAAAAAATGGTGTTTTGGTCATTTTACCTTATAAAAAATCATGAAAATTTTCAATTGGTTTTAGATCAAAACATTCTAAATAACCATATCAATAGAGATTTTTCAAGCATTTATTGTTTACATGAATAAGTTGGTGATTCCACAACTGGGTGTGAAAAGAGTCTTGTGAACTTGATTTGTTATCTATTTCCATTAATTTTTTTATAATTTAATATATAAATATCATTATTTAGCTATTATATAGCATAAAAAATGTTATTGTTGTAAAATTAGAAGTTTTTTATTTCTAAACATGAAAATAAATTCATTCTTTTCAAGGGAAGAAATATAGATGATGTTTTTGGTAACGTAGGGAATATAATTATAGTTCTTTAAAAACAAGAACATCTTGGTTTGAAATGGAAGGAGATAGTCCCCAATGTATATAGAAACTATCCTCACACTATTGATAGCCCACAATTCCACCTCTCCTATGGAAATCTTCTAAAATTTACTTGGTTAAAACATTTGAATATAGATATGAGAACCACAAGTTGTATCTAATTCCCAATGTGTAGATATATAAAGATAACACAATATAATAAATACACAAAAAGTTTTCCATTTCTTATTTAATTGGGTACAGTTCTTCTTTCAATGGATTTTATTTTCACATGAAAAAATAGACTGCATTTTTCCTTCACCTGCCTTTCGATCCTCCTTTTCTTAGAAGAACGGTGCTTCGGAGCTATAGACTTGGAATTAGTATTGTGCCCATTTACCTTGTTATTCTTTCTCTTATTTACCATAATAACCATGATATTTTCATTCAACATGTCTTTATTAACTAAGGGAATCAAACTAAGAAGTTATGAAAGGATCTTCTCACTATTTCTCATGTTATAATTTACAATAAAATTGTATAATTCTTGAAGTAGTGAGGATAGAATGAGATATATGCACAAATAATCAGGGATCTTAAAACCCAAGATGTATAATAGCTCTATGTATCCAATAATCTAGGTTACATGAGGTTCATATTTAACTAACTCTCCAAGATTTCATATGAATAGTGAATGGGAGATATCATATCTCTCACATCTCTCATCCTCTTGATAAATACCATAATAGTGAGACATGATGCTATACACATCCATATCCTCATGTTACTTTAGAATTTTACTTGACATGGATAATATCATGAAACATTGGAAATATGTGGAATCATCTACATGTTTCTTAGTGAGAGAGAGACAAATTATCCTTACAAATATATTTTCTAGGTTCTTTAGGAATAGGCGTTTCCATCACATATAATTTCTATTCATGGTGTAGTATAACATGAAAGCTCCAATACCTTTCCTGGAAATTCAAGTTGGTGAGAAGGTTATAATTATTTAATATGGATCATAGTGATATTGCTAAATTCGTATGAGTTTCCATTTCTAAAATAAAAAAGTGAATGTTTTTTATTAATTTATTTGTATTATGAAATAGAAAATATATTTGATTTAATTTATTGATCTCCCACTATTTTATCGAAACCCAACACCCCTCACCATTGGTTTTAGAATATCCTATCACATGGATATTATAGTGTCAATACTCCATATATCCTGTTTTATAACCCAAAAAAGGCTTGAAAAGCTATTCAAAGATATTCAGGTAGGTGTAACTTGAAAAATATAATAATTAACAACTCCCTATTCCATTGAGTGGACTCCCTATGTAACACACCAAACATTTTATGGTAAATTTATCTTAAATACATTCTATTAATTAAGTATCATATTTTCATAAAGCACTGACTTTATTAGAAATAAAACTTGGTTATTTAATAGATAGTCATAACCTGGCCTTTAAACCTAAATTTTCCACTTTTACATTTTGAATTTTTAAAAATAGACATTCACAGTTGCAATCTGGACGATATTTAGAGTCTGATAGAATTAACTTAATTTTCGGTGAATAGTAATCTACCCTTATGAATAGTAACCAAACCTTATGAATAGTAACTTACCCTTATAAATAGTAATATGACTCTTATGAATGTTATCCATACCCATGAATGTATAAATAAATTTAGGCACCTTAAAAATGAAGATGAATAATTTAAGTGTTTATATTTTTCGATTAAATACTGATTTTAATTAAAAATCAAATTGATCATATTTAGTTTTTTTTTGAAAAATGGAGTTCATTTTTGGTTTCTATACATCGAAAAATGGTTAGGGTGAATTTTTGGGATTTTTCTGAAATACTTGAATTTTTGATGAACAGTAAAAAACAATAAATTACGATAAATGCTAAATACTTGATTTACTGCATCATAGGTGATTAAAGGCTGATGTAATCCCACTTATTTTGAACTCACATTCCATTATTAATATTTGGAATCACATGAATCAAGTCTATTCATAGTCTTGAGAAAAAATATTAAAATAATAATTAAAATAATGTAAAATCCCTTGCCCCCTCCACTATATAAACCACCCCTCACCCCCTCTTCCTCCCACACCACTAAAGCTTCAATCCTTGCCAAAATTCTGCCAAATAATATTCCCAAGACATCTACCCACGTCCAAGGCCTACTGGTCTCAACAAAAGGCCAAAATCAAATGTCTTAAGGAGTTTCTAAAAGAGGAGTACTCAAGAGGTGAACCTCTCTTCCTTTTTCTTTCAATTTCTTTTACAAGTTCCATTATTTTGTTGTCTCTTCTCAACTCATCCAAATTCATAGTAATTAAAGTACCTTAAATGTACTGTATATTCATTATTCTAATGGAATATTTCATCATCATATCTCTTTTTACCCTCCTTTTATACTATAAATGCAAACACCATCCGAGATGTGTTAATTTATCACACTCAAGGAAGTTGGGTTTTCAATTTGCATTACTATATTTAATACTGGTCATGAAAACTTTTTAATGGTTTAACTAGATCTTAATATATTTATTTTATCTTATTTAATGTTATGGAATCTTTACACACTCATAATATGGAATAATAATACAAAATAAGTTCATTGTGTACAAAACCACCAAGCTAAATCCAAGCGTTTATCATCAACTTATCGAATGAGTCATCCTCATGGTATATAAAAATAATAATTATAAGATCATTTATATCTCTTTAATTTCACTAATAATATATATTAAAAATTCTGTATTTTTAAACACATTTCAAATGAACTTCCATTCATGAATACAAATAAATGGATCATAAAAACCAAGGAAGAAAATGCTTCCAAAACAATAAAATTGAACCTTCTAAACCCATAAAAAAGGCCATTAATAAACCTAATATGGTTATAAAATATCAATTACTAGTTTATGAGGTTCTGGAATTATTAATTAATGAATCTAAGTTTAATTATTCAGGTCATTAAGAACAATCAAGAACACCTTCGAGCTTAAGGTAAGTGATATCTTAACTCAATTTCCATTCGTTGAGTTAAACATCAATGTCATTGGTTTTTTATTTTCACAGAATATGTGTGAATGACCTATGATTGTTTTATTATATATATATCCAATTTTATTGTGTGTGTTTATGTTTTTCACATATAATTATGTCATTGATTTTTCCTCAATCCACTACAACAAAAGCAGCCCTTAGCGGCAGTTTTTTTCCCATTTAGTGGCGGTTTAAACCGCCGCTAAATGGGTTGGCGACGGTTTTTGTAAACCGCCGTGAAACTTGCCGTCGGCAATCTTTTAGCGGTGGTTTTTTCTATTTCGCGGCGGTTTAAAATATGTGTCGTAGATGCCTCATTTCCCGGCGGTTTCTCTCCATTTAGCGGCGGTTTTATGGGTATGCCACACCTTTTTATGCGCGGCGGTTTTAACCGCCGCAAAATTATGCCGTTTGATGCGCCTATTTTGCGGCGGTAAAAACTGCCGCTAAATATAAACGTAATATATCTAGCGGCGGTTTTAACCGCCGCTAAATGCTACCAAATATGGAATTAGCGGCGGTTAAAACCGCCGCTAAATGCTGAACTGGAAAAAAAATAATTTTGGTTGTACTACACCACTGCCCTGAAAAATAAATCAAACCAGAATATAGATAAATGATCACATCGTCATCCCTTTAAGCATCCAACCGATCGTACTCCCCACCATAGGTTTTAACATTAACGGAAAATTATGAACCATAGTATTCTCCACCATTGTAATTTCCTATAAAGAATATCCAAAGATTTCCAATGATATTATTTGAATTTTTCCTCTAATTGGGAAATCCTAAATACTTCTGAGGCCATAATAGGGACCTTACTATAAAGAAACAGTCAAATGCCAATCATCCTAATTGAAACTAGTCATGCAATCTTTCTCAGAAGACATTTTCGACCCTTTCATGACACCCACATTAGCCTAGTGACATGATTTAAATGGATACTTTAACCTATATACATCTAATAAGAAGTATAACAATTCAATCCACTTTCAGCTAACCATTCCCAAGATACTCAGCTTAGATGACTCACATATCACAACCTGAACCACAATTCCTTCCTCTATGAAATCCCGTGTTTACCACAAGCACATTCACATAAGCCCATACCCGACTTTCAATGAAATTTCTTAGTCATTCCATCACCTAACCATTTAATACATTATTCCCCAGCATGAACAAGGGTGGAACCTAGATCCATCCCACTATAATCATTACCCTTTAAACATCACCTTTGAGTTCGACGATAAGTTTGGGATAAAATAAGATCATCAACTATGTGCCATAAATGTTACATATATAAACCAACCGTTATCATACTTGTTCAACACATCAATAATACTACTACTCATCATCTGATGCTGCATCGTCACCCTCTCCAACTTCATCTCCACCACCTGCTGCCACCTGTAAGAACATTATATTGAAAATTAAATATTGTTGCATATTTATAATAAAACTTAAAACCAATAAAAGTTTGCAAACTAAATGATTTTTATTTTTTTGTGATTTACCTGCTCACCACTACCCGATGCACTACCACCGGGGGAATATCTGCTCATATATTGACGTATTTCAAGAAACTCTTTCTGTAAACCAGATATCTGATCCCCCTACTGGTGAACTATGTTTCGTAGAGAAGACATATCCCTCTGAGAATCTTCATGTATGAAATGACTATAAGCAGGAGTAGATATAGCTGAAATCCCTGATGGCATGCGAAATACCTCAGATGGTACAGGTCCCAAACCCATCCCGCGCACTCTACCAGGATGCTCCTTCCCAAGGACTTTACCAACCGGGTCATCCTGGGAGACTGAGTAGGATTTCCCAGGATTGGCATCCCATATTTCTTTAATTTTTACCTATAAATCAAATATCAATATATATTAACACAGTAAAAACTGATAATAAGTTATTATAATAAATAATTGACTTCATACCCCAACTTCTCTGGCAGGTTCATTAACAAAACTTCCATCTGTTTTTTTATGAACATCCAGCCACAGTTCTGTTCGGGATGCGTCATGCCCTAAACTCTGTGACTGCATTAAACAAAGATAAATCAACAATTAAATATGTTAAATAGATAATATTATCTTATAAATATTTAAACTAATTAAAAGATTACCAATGACATTCGGCTTCTTGAAAAGCCTTTTGAACCCGCAGTGTGCGGGATGACCTGCTTTGCCCGGTTTGAAGCATTCTGTCTTGAGAGATCATGAAATAAATAAAATTCAATTTAACAGTATTTTATTCAATGTTTATCTCCTCTTCATGTACATGTATAAATGTAAAATGAGGATAATATAATAATATATATTTCAATACCATCCGCTTCTCATCACGATGTCTATCGACAAAAACCTTCCACTGTTCTTTCGGTACCCCACTGGGTAGCTTTTCATACATCTGCTGCAAGGTCAACGAAGTATTGTTGACATCACACCACAACCTCCATTTGAAATCTTTCCATTTTTTTCCAAGATTTTTCAATGTCCACTTCCGTGCTATCACATCAGCAACGGTAAAGTGGAAGAACATCTGTATACAGAAATTCATTTTGAATATATTAGTAACATGACATTCAATTAAACCATAAAGTAATAAAATTACCTTTATCTGAGAATCCTAAACTTCATTTTTCCAGTTTGGAGGCATATGCCTCCAATCATCATATGAAATAGGCAGGGAAATGGGCTCCGCTGCCAGTTGACCTATAATCTGACCAAGTAAACCTGCGGCGTCATCCGTCGGGACCCCATAAGAATCAAATGGAACCACTATCTTATCGCCATGCATGTTCCAAACATCAGAACGTTTTATGTGTTTTTCCACGGTTGCATTGTTTTCATCTGCAATGAGCAAACAATTACTATAAACAAAATGCAATAAATTTATTTAATTAAAATTTGTACCTATGACTGTGACCCTCCAGAATGTCCGTGATGAACTGGAAGGGGCGTGTCGCTGCCCCACTGCTGAGGCTCCTGTAGGGGGAGGCGATGACTCATCCTCTAATGAGGCATCCACTGATGGTGTTAGAGATGGTGCAGGGGGAGATGATGCAGGGATGTAGGCAGCTGCTGCCTCAGATGTCGTGGGGACAGACGTATCGTCATCTGTCGCAGAAGTAGAAGGAATGGTGTACCGCTTCTTCCTTGGCATTCCTGTCATTTAATCAAATAAAATTAAGTTCAGAATATATATTTCAAAAAATTTATGCAGAAAAAAAAATTAAAAATGATAATAGATGCCCAGTACTAACAAACAAAATATATATAACAATGATAATGAATGACTACAGAAATGAAACAAGTGGTTGCTGAATAAATAAATAATTGTACATACAATCATTTTCCCCTTCAATCATGTCGGTTTCCTACTCCATTGCTTCATCCACTTCATTCATCCTTGCTAGACTAATATTTTCAATATCATGATGGACAAATAATTCTGCTTCCTGTTGTTGATGAAATTCAATTGTAGAGGTCAAATCTTACACTTCATCACCCATATCATACAAATCTCTTTGTATTACGTGAGTAACTACACTCCACCCTTCATCCACAAAATCATTCACATAATATACCATTTTTGCCTGCGATGCTAAGATATATGGATCATGCAGTTCACGATCACCAACATCCATCAAGCGAGAGAAGTTTACAGAAGTAAATTGCAAGGAATCTCTTTTAACACCTCTAATAATATCGACCCATTTGCATTTGAATAAAACAACAGAAAAATTCCCATGGTAGTTTAATTCAATAATATCATGCAGCTTTCCATAGTATTCCACTTCAGCAAATGTAAATATACCACTATTCTGTGTTTTCAAACCCACTTCTCGATTGACTGTACGAAATCTAAAACCATTCACATTATAAGCGCCAAACTTTCTAACTTGTTTTATAGGACCTCTAGCAAGAAACTTCAAATCTTCTGACAGGTCTGCTCGATTATCATTATTCATGATCTGAAAAAAAAAATTAATAGATTTGCAAATTGTATGTGTCAAACTAATATTCGTATTTATTGCAATATTTATAAACTTACACGTCGTGCAAACCATTCTACCAGCTCTTTATTCATAGCTTTCGTTATATATTTTTCATTTCGTGTTCGGCCTCTCATTTGTCTCTTTGTTTGTATCCTCAACTCTTCAATAAATGGATCTGCAATTTCACTATTCAGCAGCACATATCTATGTGCCTGTAATAATTCCAATTCTGTTAGTGTCGCGTATGAGGTCCTCCCAACTGATCGGCCAATAGTAGAAAATATTTTTGATTTCTGATGCATTTGAGAATGAGTTGATGTGTCGTCAACACGTCCAACTCAATTAAATCTTGTCTCAATATCATCCAAATATCTGGAACAAAAGGTAAGACACTCCTCAGCCAAATAGCCTTCAGCAATAGAGCCTTCTGGTTGAGCTTTATTTCTTACGTATGCTTTCAAATGCCCAAGATATCTGTGAAAAAAAAAATATTATGCATTTATTTAAATGCCAAAAATTGTTTACTTAACTGGAAACATATAAATAAAATACCTCTCAATTGGATACATCCATCGATAATGAACGGGGCCTCCTAATTTAGCTTCGTCAACCAAATGCACAGTTAAATGAATCATGACAGTAAAAAACGATGGAGGAAAGATCATCTCCATTGCACAAAGGTTCAATACAAACCTCTCCTGTAGGTTGTCAAGCTGAAATGGATGTAGAGCTTTCTCACATAATTGCCTGAAAAATGTGCAGAATTGGAGTACAACAGCAGTAACTTTTTCAGGTAATAATGTACGCAATGCCAATGGTAGTAACTGTTGTAACAAAATATGTGAATCGTGACTTTTCAATCCATATAACTTACGATTATTCAAGTCAACACACCTCGAGATGTTACTCGAATACCCATCAGATACCTTAACATTCTTTAAAATTTGAAGGAACGTATCTTTATCCCTATTTTTCATTGAAAAAATGGCCGGAGCATACTTTTCATTCTCATCTGGCCAGAGATCACGTTTTATGTTCATTACTTGTAAGTCTTTGCGAGCATTGAGATGATCCTTCGACTTTCCATGCTCATTAAGTAATGTGAAAATAAAATTATCACATACATTCTTCTCAATATGCATCACATCAAGATTGTGGCGCAAAGAATTAAATTCCCAATACGGAAGTTTGAAGAATATACTTTTTTTCTTCCATTGTTGCATTCTGATTTCACTTGATGATGCACTTCGCACTCGTTTTCCGCTATCATTCAATTGCTGAACCTTCCCAAATTCTGTTTTAACATTTTCAAGATGTGTCAATATTTCAGAACCGGTTAACAACTTTGGAGGTGGTCTACGATCAATGGAACCATTAAATTTTGATTTGTTCAGCCGAAATCTATGAGATGCATCAAGAAATCTTCGATGGCACAAGAAGCACCATTTTCTACTGTGAGGTAGCCGTTTGGGCTCGAAATTAAAGTTACAAACGGGACAAGCCAAACCCGTATAAGTGTTCCAACTAGATAAATTCCCAAGCCCAGGGAAGTCACTAATGGTCCACATTAAAGCAGCATGCATTTTGAACATTGTTTTAGAAGAAACATCAAATGTCTCAACACCGTTGGTCCATAACTCCTGCAATTCTTCAATCAAAGGCTGCAGGTATACATCAATATCATTTCTAGGCATTTGTTTTCCAGGAATAATCATCGAAATGATAAAAGATGTTTGTTGCATACACATCCACGGAGGCAGATTATAAGGGATCAAAACAACTGGCCAAATGCTATAACTCGTACTCAAAGTCCCAAATGGGTTGAATCCATCGGCAGCCAATCCCAATCAAACATTCCTAGGACCAACTGAAAAATATTGATGTAATGCATCAAATGTCTTACACGATTGGGAATCTCGTGGATGTCTCATTAACCCATCATTGTTATTATCTACAGCATGCCACTTCATGTGTTCGGCGGTTTTTGATGACATGAATAATCTTTTCAATCGAGGCTTCAAAGGAAAGTAACACAAAAATTTTGCAGGTGTGTTCCTTTTCTTCTTCTCCATGAAATTATGTTCAGTCATACTTCCAAAATTACCCTTTGACTGCCATCTAGAAGAAGAACATTTCTTACAATTCTGTCTACTTGAATCTTCTCCCTAGTAAAGCATACAATCATTGAGACACGCATGTATTTTTGTATAATTCAGACCAAGTTTGTTTACAACTTTTTTCATCTCATAAAATGATTCTGGGATTTTTGATTCAGGAAATGCATCACGAATCAATTCCAATAACATAGACATTGCCTTATTTGTAATTCCACAAAGACATTTGATATGGTATAACTTCAGCAGAAATGAAAGCTTTGAATATTTCAAACACCCACTATACAACTCATGATTTCCATCATCAACTAAATCATGAAACACATTTTTCTCACTGAAGTTTTCCCTTACATTTGGCTCCACAGAATCAAGAGGAGGATCCAATGATATGTTACAATCTTGATCTGCTTGTGTTACAGTCTCAAAAACATCACTTGTCACGTTGCAATTTGTAGCATCATCTTCTGGTTGTTCTGATATGTTTTGATGCTCATAGTGGTGTCTTGCAGTGCCAAATGCATCATTTATGAGGTTTTGCATTTCATTTTCCATTGGCGACAAACTTGGGACCTCATTCTGTGGATTAACATCAGTCCTCAATATTTCTGTATTGTTTGATTCTCCATGCCAAATCCAACACAAATATTGATCAGGGAATTTCTTCAGTATTAAATGTTCATAAACTTCATCCCTCTTCAACCATGTTCTAAATTTACATTTAGGACATGGACATCTTATTCTCCCATCAACGGATCGATTAGAAATTGCAAAATCTAAAAACTCATTCAAACCCTTAACATATTGAGGTGTGTTCCTCAGTAATGTGATCCAGCTTTTATCCATGTATATCACAATGTGCCTACACAAAAATATACGATAGTGTAAGATTACAGAAACATAATATAATAAAGATGAACCATTGATCATAAAGTATGAATAATATAATAAAGATGATTCATTGATCACATTTACCACTTCAGACCAACAGAACAAGTCTGGTCCATAGGAGACAGCGTCAACACCTCATTGAGGAGCAATAAGAATATCGGGCTACACACTTATCATAACACTATCGATCACACATTTATGTTGCCTCAAACAACACCCCATTGATGTGTGATTGAAACTGATCATAATGCATTTTAAACCTGAGACATTATGTGATTGTTTAGGATTGACCTTAGATGTCCTCCAAGAGGAATGATGTTTCTCAATGGTTTCATACACAACCAACTATAAAGAGGGCCACTATGTTCACTGTTGTACCCTTGGATTTTAATGATCACAATCACTCTCATCATGTTCTAACTTGTTTTCAAGTGTTTTGATGCTAGGAAAAAGGTTGCCTAGGAGTTGGCCCAAGAAGGCTGATAGTGGACTCTCTGAGTCCACCGGCCAACCAGTGGATTCCCACTGGCCAGCCGGTATGGGCACCGGCCAACCGGTTCTTGCCCACCGGCCAGCCAGAGGACCCAGGCAGTAGGCTTGCCCACTGCCTGGTGCCACCGGCCAACCGGTGGATGACCACCAGCCAGCCGGTGGAACCCAGACAGAAAGCATGCTCTGTCTGGACCACCGGCCAGCCGGGAGCTCAGCACCGGCCAGCCAGTGTGCCCAGTCAAACTAGCCGTTGGGCTTTGACCAGACTTGTACTTTTGACCCCCAACAGCTCCGGAAGCCCTCCAACGGCCATATTGAAGTGTTTATGGGTATTTTTCCTATAAATAAGAAACCATGGATGCCGGGAACACACCCGAATTATATTTTGATGTCTTGACACTCTAACGACAAATCTCCAAGGACTCTTGTGATCCATTGCCATCCTTGAAGCTTGAGCTCCCTCTCCATCAGCTGCTCTCAAACTTTTGGCGCTCAAGGCTTCCGTGTGTTTGTATTATTTTATTTGTTTACTTCTTCATTGGGTTTGGATTAAAACAAACCTCTCATTTCCATTCTTTCTTTCAATTGGGTTTCTTGCTACAACCATAATAAAAAAGCAAGCTGTACGAAGGTTTTCTAGCCTACCTTAAAACGGCTAGTGGGTTTCTTGCTACAACCATAATAAAAAAGCAAGCTGTACGAATGTGTTCTAGCCTACCTTAAAACGGCTAGTGGGTTTCTTGCTACAACCATTAAAAAGCAAGCTGACGTATTAATCTCTCAACGGTTCTTGTTGGGAGCGGAGACGTAGGCTTGGGAATTAAGCCGAACTTCGTTATCAAATTGTGTCTTGCCTTTTTTATTTCCGCTGCATTGATAATTGTTTTAAATTGTTAATTATTTTTGAAAAGGCAATTCACCCCCCCCTCTTGCCATCCTCTACGACCCAACATTCACTTTATTCATCAAAGTGTCACCTCTCTAGGTTTGAGTATTACAAGTCAGACATTTATAATAATGTTATAATATTTTTTCATACACATAGTTATTTCAAGAAATAGTGAATGAGAAATAATGTTTCAAAATAGGCTAAGAACTATCTCAGGAATAGGAAAAATGAAATTGGTCAATTGGGTCATTTCATGAATATCAATAATCACTTTACTTGATGCATGTATTCATGAATCAACATCAAGAATAAGAAATCACATCGATGATCATTTTTAGGAAACTTCAAATAGATGTAAGATTGTGAATTTTAAAAATCTCAACCTATTTCTCTAATTTAAAAAAAATAATTTCCTAGAAGTTAAATAAAAACTCAGTTTTCTTACTGGATGTTATTTAATTATGGTTATTAAGCTAGAACATTTACCTTTCTATCACATAGTTGGAGAATGAATCAAATTTAACTGGCTCAGTATTGATGCTGATTTTAAATTCTACTAGATCGGGTTGCATGGTCTCTTTCTTCAATTGTTAGACAATAATCTTCTAAGATTTATATGATCGCTTTTATCACCAAGATCTAGCTTAGGAGTAGGTATATATGTGTGGTCCATTATAGGAAGGCTTTGTACCTACCATTTCCTACCTTACTAGATTCCTATCTACTATAAATATTATCTAAGGAATGTGCTTGGAAACTGTAGAGTTATACCACCATGACATCCTTACATCATATTCCATGAGGGTGATGATGACCGTTACCCAGGAGGAGATGTGGAGGCACTGGTGGCACCGGCGGAGGAGGAGGAGGCATCAGTAGAGGAGGAGGAGGCCGCGGTGGAGGAGGAGGCACCGGAGGCAGCGCGGAGGCAGGGCGGAGGCAGGGCGGAGGAAGTGGAGGAGGAGGATGAGGCCGGTGGAGGGGAGGAGGAGCAGGAGCAGAGGAGGAGGCGGCGGCCACGGCGGAGGAGGAGGAGGTAGCGGAGGAGGAGGAGGACGCCGCGGTGGAGGAGGAGGCCGCGGTGGAGGAGGAGGCACCGGCGGCAGCGCAGAGGCAGGGCGGAGGCAGGGCGGAGGCAGCGGAGGCAGCGAAGGCAGCGGAGGAGGAGGAGGATGAGGCCGGTGGAGGAGGAGGAGGAGCAGGAGCAGAGGAGGAGGCGGCGACCGCGGCGGAGGAGGAGGAGGTGGCGGCCGCGGAGGCACCGGCGTGACCGCGGCGTGATCGCGGCGTGACCGCGGCGTGACCGCGGAGGAGGAGGTGGCCGCGGAGGCACCGGCGGCACCAGCGGAGGAGGAGGAGGCATCGACGGAGGAGGAGGAGGCCGCGGTGGAGGAGGAGGCACCGACGGCAGCACAGAGGCAGGGCGGAGGCAGGGTGGAGGCAGCGGAGGCAGCGGAGGCAGCGGAGGAAGCGGAGGAAGAGGAGGATGAGGCCGGTGGAGGAGGAGGAGGAGGAGCAAAAGTAGAGGAGGAGGCGGCGGCCGCATAGGCACCGGGGTGACCACGGCGTGAACGCGGCATGACCGCGGAGGAGGAGGCGGTCGCGGAGGCACCGGCGGCACCGGCAGAGGAGGAGGAGGCATCGGTGGAGGAGGAGGAGGCACCGACGACAGCGCAGAGGCAGGGCGGAGGCAGGGTAGAGGCAGTGGAGGCAGCGGAGGCAGCGGAGGAGGAGGAGGATGAGGCCGGTGGAGGAGGAGGAGGAGGAGCAGAAGCAGAGGAGGAGGCGGCGGCCGCCGCGGCGGAGGAGGAGGCAGCGGCCGCAGAGGCACCGGCGTGACCGCGGTGTGACCACGGCGTGACCGCGGCGTGACCGCGGAGGAGGAGGCGGTCGCGGAGGCACTGGCGGCACCGGCGGAGGAGGAGGAGGCATCGGTGGAGGAGGAGGAGGCACCGGCGGCAGCGCAGAGGCAGGGCAGAGGCAGCGGAGGCAGCGGAGGCAGCAGAGGCAGCGGAGGAGGAGGAGGATGAGGCCGGTGGAGGAGGAGGAGGAGCAGGAGCAGAGGAGGAGGCGGCGGCTGCGGCGGCGGAGGAGGAGGCGGTGGCCGCAGAGGCACCGGCGTGACCGCGGCGTGACCGCGGCGTGACCGCGGAGGAGGAGGTGGCCGCGGAGGCACCAGCGGCACCGGCGGAGGAGGAGGAGGCATCGGCGGAGGAGGAGGAGGCCGCAGTGGAGGAGGAGGCACCGATGACAGTGCAGAGGCAGGGCGGAGGCAGGGTGGAGGCAGCGGAGGCAGTGGAGGCAGTGTAGGAGGAGGAGGATGAGGCCGGTGGAGGAGGAGGAGGAGGATCAGAAGCAGAGGGGGAGGCGGCGGCCGCCGCGGCGGAGGAGGAGGAGGCGGCCGCAGAGGCACCGGGGTGACCGCGGCGTGACCGCGGCGTGACCGCGGCGTGACCGCGGCGTGACCGCGGAGGAGGAGGCGGTCGCGGAGGCACCGGCGGCACCGGCGGAGGAGGAGGAGGCATCGGTGGAGGAGGAGGAGGCACCGACGGCAGCGCAGAGGCAGGGCAGAGGCAGGGTGGAGGCAGCGGAGGCAGCGGAGGCAGCGGAGGAGGAGGAGGATGAGGCCGATGGAGGAGGAGGAGGAGGAGCAGAAGCAGAGGAGGAGGAGGCGGCCGCCGCGGCGGAGGAGGAGGCGGCGGCCGCAGAGGCACCGGCGTGACCGCGGGGTGACCGCGGCGTGACTGCGGAGGAGGAGGCAGTCGCGGAGGCACCGGCGGCACCAGCAGAGGAGGAGGAGGCATCGGTGGAGGAGGAGGAGGCACCGACGGCAGCGCAGAGGCAGGGCGGAGGCAGCGGAGGCAGCGGAGGAGGAGGAGGATGAGGCCGGTGGAGGAGGAGGAGGAGTAGGAGAAGAGGAGGAGGCGGCGGCCGCGGTGGAGGAGGAGGAGGCGGCGGCCGCGGAGGCACCGGCGTGACCGCGGCGTGACGGCGGCGTGACCGCGGCGTGACGGCGGCGTGACCGCGGCGTGACCGCGGCGTGACCGCGGCGTGACCGCGGCGTGACCGCGGCGTGACCGCAGAGGAGGAGGTGGCTGCAGAGGCACCGGCAGCACCGGCGGAGGAGGAGGAGGCATCGACGGAGGAGGAGGAGGCCGCGGTGGAGGAGGAGGCACCGACGACAGCGCAGAGGCAGGGCGGAGGCAGCGGAGGCAGCGGAGGAGGAGGAGGATGAGGCCGGTGGAGGAGGAGGAGGAGGAGCAGAAGCAGAGGAGGAGGCGGCGGCCGCCGCGGCGGAGGAGGAGGCAGCGGCCGCAGAGGCACCGGGGTGACCGCGGCGTGACCGCGGCGTGACCGCGGAGGAGGAGGCGGTCGCGGAGGCACCGGCGGCACCGGCGGAGGAGGAGGCATCGGTGGAGGAGGAGGAGGCACCGACGGCAGCGCAGAGGCAGGGCGGAGGCATGGGGGAGGCAGCGGAGGCAGCGGAGGTGGAGGAGGATGAGGCCGGTGGAGGAGGAGGAGGAGGAGCAGAAGCAGAGGAGGAGGCGGCGGCCGCCGCGGTGGAGGAGGAGGCGGCGGCCGCAGAGGCACCGGCGTGACCGCGGCGTGACCGCGGCGTGACCGCGGCGTGACCGCGGCGTGACCGCGGCGTGACCGCAGCGTGACCGCGGAGGAGGAGGTGGTCACGGAGGCACCGGCGGCACCGGCAGAGGAGGAAGAGGCATCAGTGGAGGAGGAGGAGGCACCAGCGGCATCGCAGAGGCAGGGCAGAGGCAGCGGAGGCAGTGGAGGCAGCAGAGGAGGAGGAGGATGAGGCCGGTGGAGGAGGAGGAGGAGGAGCAAGAGCAGAGGAGGAGGCGGCGGCCGCGGTGGCGGAGGAGGAAGCGGCGGCCGCAGAGGCACCGACGTGACTGCGGCGTGACCGCGGCGTGACCGCGGCGTGACCGCGGCTTGACCGCGGAGGAGGAGGTGGTCGCGGAGGCACCGACAGCACCGGTGGAGGAGGAGGAGGACTATCTGGGAACCAATCCATGTACTGAATATGGTGTGAGGTAAATTAAGTAGGCCACCACTAATGGTTTCTAATGCATAATCTAGTCCATGAATATAAAACAAACAATAGTTGTTGTACCCCTCTCTCTTGGATTTTAATGATCACAATCACTCTATTTGTGTTCTAACTTGTTTTCAAGTGTTTTTGATGTTAGGAAAAATATTTCCTAGGAGCTCGCCCAAGAAAGCTGATAATGGATTGACTGAGTCTACCGGCCAACCGGTGGATTTCCACCAGCCAGCCGGTGGTCTCTGGCAGAAGCATTGGCTTCTGTCCAGAGCCACCGGTCAGCCGGTGTGAGACCACCGGCCAGCCGGTTCCTACCCACCGGCCAGCAGGAGGAGCCAGGCAGTAGGCTTTCCCACTGCCTGGTATCACCGGCCAGCCGGTGGATGACCACTGGCCAGCTGGTGAGACACCACCGGCCAGCAGGTGTGCCCAGTCAATCCTTCTGTTGGATCCTAAACTGCAGAAAGTACTAATTATGGGTGCCATTTTTCATTGCTACGATCCTGTGCTTACCACTGTGGTCGGACGTAGCGTCATGGATACTTTAGTTCTTCCTCAAGATAAAAAGCGCTTTAGCTGTAATGGTAAAATCTAGATTTTCTGAAAAGGATTACAGTGATTGTTTGGCACTTCATCTGATTTATGAGAGATAGAATGAAGCTGAAAAGGAAGGATCAGTGTATGAGTATTTCTGGGAAAAAGTTCATCATGTGGAAACTTTAAAGACAATTCATGCTATTCAAAAGTGATATTTTAGAAATGCTGGACTATTGGATAGAAATGCGGGCTAGTCACATGATCTTTGATAAAGCATGTATGGTTTGTTAAGTCATGCTATAACCATGAGGAATGGGTTATCCATTTCCACTTGGTTTATTCTCCCCCTTTCCTTATTTTTTCATTGAATTTACCCCACCTCTTGTAAATCATGGTTAGGGAACACAATAACTACTAACTGGGCTTCGATCGTATTACTTGAGTTGGATAGACACTTTTTCAACCTTTTATGTCCTAAAAACCCTGGACACCCCAAAAACTGTTCATACATCTAGTAAACATTTTGATATCCCAAAATTATCTATTTAAAGTAAAATTGAAATGAGAAAGTACCTGAAAAAATCATAGAATATCATACCCTCCCTAACATGAAATGTCTTACCTTTGAGCCACATTTCAAAGTATCACTAAGCTTTGTCAGAAAAGAGATTGAACCACTATGCCTACATATTCATCTCCCCTCCCATGTCTCTTCTTTAATGGTACTATATAGTAATAAAAGCTTTGTTAGAAAAGAGATTGGACCACTATGCCTACATATTCATCTCCCCTCCCATGTCTCTTCTTTAATGGTACTATATAGTAATAAAACTAGAACAAAAGGTACAATACTACCTTGCAATACCATCCCATTGTGATCCATAAAATGAACTAGATTCTCTTAAAGGATGATTCGGCCTCCAACAAAAATTCAGCCACATGGACTCTATAGAGAAGTCTAGGAAACATCACCTAAAATGAAACATAAAGAAATAATTCACATAAAGTCATACCATCATGGAATATCCAATATATTCCCCATCGGCCCAATCCTCTTCACAATACATTACTCAAAACGCTTGACACCATCTTACCATTTTTTCAAAACATTATCTCTAAACAAGAAATCACACGATAGAAAACTCACTTTGAAATCATGCTTTACACCTTAAAACACATTTTAAATGTTTAGGATAATTTCTATCAACCACATTGGGAGATACATTCTGAGAAATAAAACCAATAATATATATAAAAAGATATACAATATTCAATTGATAAAATAATGAATAATAGATTAAAAAACATCCATGCTATCATGGAATTCAAATAATGGTGACATGAATATGGAAACTACCTAAAACTCAAGACATGCTAAAATAGATGATGGAATCTCAAATTTTAATATTTTCAAATGCACACATATTCACCTTAACTTATATGTAATGATACCTAGTCCATATATACATATTAAGGTGTACAAATATGTATAAGGGATCTATACATATTTGACTATACTTTCATATACCCCTTTTCAATGATACACATATTCATTTTCATATACACATATAAGCACATATAGCCCCATGATATATATTAATACTTTCAAGGTTTAATATATATAAATGTAGAACTTATATATAGATTCTTAATTATGAATACACATGTAATCCTTTGATGATGACAGCTCAAACCTGCCAAAATGAAGACCAAAACACACTACAACGATATTTGGAATATAAAAATCACAATATCCCTAATTAAAATGTGGAAAAAATAAAAATTATATATAAATAAACCTGAAAATTATGGTGGGAGGACTGAAATTATGGTGCGGGGGTTGCCGGAGGCCGCGGGGGGTGTGGCGGTCGCCGGAGGGCGCGGGGGGCGCGAGGGGCGCGGGGGCGCGGGGGTTGTCGGCGGTCGAGGGGGGGGGGGGAAGCGGGGTTCATCGGGGGTCTCGGGGGCCGCGGGGGTCGCCGGAGGGCGCGGGTGTCGCCGGAGGTAGCGGGAGGGGGATCGGGGAAGAGGGGAGGGTTTGTGAGGGGGATTGGGGAGGAGGGGTACACGATAGGGGCGGGGAAAGCGTCGCGGCTTTTAAAAATAGATTGGGTTTCGCGGCGGTTTTTAACAAACCGCCGTGAAATATTTCACTGATAACGTTTAGCGGCGGTTTTGTGAACCGCCGCCACAAAACCGCCGCTAAACACTGTTTATGTTGTAGTGATCTAATGATACGTTCTTGGTAAGGGATCCTCTCTCTCACTTTTTTTCAAGAATCCCCCCTATGATGTGTACTTTTATTTTTAATTCCTAATGATGGGGTATGTTTTATCAACTCCCACATACTTACCTTATGATATATAAATAATTGGATACCCCTTTACCTCTAATTAATCCCTCAGAAGAACACCCGTTACCATGCTGAAATATTTGTAAGGGGTTTTCTCATCTCACTTTCATTTCCATGAGATTTACATTATTTTCCGCTTATTTCTTGTATGTGGTGTATGTGTACTGAAATTTTTCATATAATATCATGATTAAATTTATATTAATGGTATTAAATGTTTTATTTTATGTTTATTAAGTTCTGGTGATATGATTCGACTAATTACATCGTGGTAAGGGACTTTGTCTCAACTACCATTTCGTTGTGACTTACTTTGTGTTGTGCACCTAATAATCCTTATGTGGTGTACCTTCTGCCAATTTGAGATCAATTTTCATTTGAAATTATATTTCTATTAAATATCCATATTATCATATCATGGATATTTTTATTATCTAAATTGTATAACATTTTACATACGGTGTTTATTTGGAATGTTGTTTTAACAGTGGAAATATTGATGAATCTGTATCCTCTACTCTATACGGATATTGAAAGACATATTTATATTGTATTAAATAAATGTATAAAGAATGATTTGTACTTTCAGCGGTGTGTGGGGACCTCTATAGACCCTTGATGCATCGACAGGTCTCGTGAGACAAATTAGTTGGCGGCAAACCCTTCGAGTTTGTTTCAAAAAATCAGATGGGTTTCTACCCACAGAACTAAACTGTTTTTACAGTATTATGGTATCATGTTCCAGATACATGACGTCCAATTAATAAGAATTATCTTTATTCATTATTAGTTATTACTATCCATGAGGTTTTCACTATGACAAAATCTATGGTTGTAGGTTCATTCTCAATTTATTAATGGCATGCGTTTTTCATTTATTCACCATGCCATATTGACTATGCCAAGTTGTTTATGATTCCGTTAATATAGATTCATGCTTCTGCTATTTGTAACCCTTACTAAGAATTCGAGCTCACCCCTTTAATTTGTTTACCTTCAGTAGGTTATAAAGAGGAGATCACTTAATGAGTTTCTGCGGATGCAATTTTTAGTTTTTGTTATGTATTGTATTTTGTTACCTTTCCCAATGAAATTTAAGTTTCATATATGTATCTAGTTTATTCAAGACTACTAAACTAATCATTTGTTTGAGATTTAATTCCTTATAACCATGCCAATGTACTTAGTAATGCACCAGCTCCGGTCTAGAGGGGTCGAGGTGTTACAGTTTATAACAGAGGAAGTTTAGTAAGAACCTTGGAAACTAGATTAGAGAATGCAGATTAGGGAACAAAGCCCTAAGGTAGTATTTGAGGACAAAAATACAATAACGTCATGGAATTTTGTTAAGGAATAGATTATGTGGATATTTATAGAGAATACATCCCTATCTGGATACAAATAGGTAGAGGTGACTCTGGAACAAATGTACCTTGGAGTGAAAACCCTGGCAAGGAGTTTCGGGCTTGACCCGGGGTATCCTGGTACACAACAATGGGCCTTGTTGCAATATTGGTATTAACTCTCTCAGGAGATATGCTTATGATAATTCATGTTTTATTTACAAGCCATTATAAAGTATTTTAATGTAAATTTTTCCTTAGAGAAACCATTTTTATGAGATTAGTTATGCATAGAATTTCAATCTATGTTAAGTGATTTCCTATTTGATATTCATAACCTAATATAGTGTATTCCATTATTTAGAAATTAAACCTAATGGAAGAAGGGAGATCAATACTCATGGGAAATTCAGGGATCTCCCCATTGAGTAAGTCAATACAGTCAATGTTGGAGCAGATCAAATCATGAACATATTGGGACAACTTACTCATGTTGTGAAAAATAACCATGCTACACCTATATTAGATTGTTTTATATGGCATAACCCCCATATTTTAGTGGGACTACTAATTTAGTGATTACTGAGCAGTGGATCACATTCGTTGAAAAGATATTCATGGCATTAATAATAAATAGAAGATATGGAATGGATGAATTTTAAGGAAATATGCTTTGAAAAATATTTCCCTCGTGAGCAATGAACTGAAATGAAGAGGAAATTCCTTAGCTTAAAACAAAGGGAAGAATACAATGTTTCAGAGTATGAGGATACCTTCACAAGACTAGCCAGGTATGACATAAATTACATATGAGACTCAGAAGACAAGATTGATCATTTATTTGAAGGTCTTAAGCCAAGTCTTCAAAGGGAACTGGCTTCTCAAACATTTTCATCATATGATGAAATTTTATTAAGCGCCATCAAAATAGAGAAGGAATTTTCTAGATCAAAATTTTTCTAGGGAAACCAAGATAAGAAGCGGTACTCTAATAACCATGGAAAAGGTGAAGCACCAAATAAGAACAAGGGAAAAAAGAAATTCCCATTATGCAAAACTGTGGAAAGAATCATCTTAGGAAATGATTGAAAGGCACGTGAGTCTACTACAAGTGTGGAGAAAAGGTTCATCAATCTAATGAATGCAAGGGGAAGAAACAATTCAATTATGTTCAATGCTACAATTGTAGATAGATGAGATACTATTCAAATGATTTTACTAAGTGCCAAGGAAACTTGCCTCAGAAAAATCCAAGAGATCAAGGGAAAGCTTATGTGATTACAACCATGGCGGTTTAAGTTCATAATGATGTGGTGGCAGATAATTTAATTGTTTCCTCAAACTTGGACAATGCATTATTTGATTCTGGATCATCACATTCATTTATATCTTCTCATTTTTCTAAGAAAATTAGACATGTCCAATTTCATTTAATAAAGGAGGTGTCAGTAAAAACTTCTAGGGGATGTATCATTGCAACAAAGGCATGTCGATCAGTCACCCTCATGACACATAAACATTCTTTAGTTTCTAACCTAGTATTCATACCAATTATTGAATTTGATATAATTATTGGTATGAATTTGTTGTCAAATTATGATGTGAATATCTATTGCAAGAAGAAGGATGTTACAATTTCTGAAAATGGTGTAGAATCCCTTATCTTTAGAGTAGAAACCTCACCACCTGATTATTATCTAGATCCAACCCCAATAGCTTTACTGAATGCAATACTTGGAGAGTAAGATAAACCAATATCTATAGATGAGGAGATAAATCTAAAAATTGAAGATGTTCATATAGTACAAGAATACATTGATGTATTTCTAGAGGATTTACCTGGACATCCTCCAGAGTGGGAAGTTGAGTTCTCTATTGATTTAATTTAGGGTGAAAGACCTATATCAAAGACCCCCTATAGAATGTCCACTGTGGAATTAGTGGATCTAAAGAAATAACTAGAGGAATTGAGTGAAAAAGGATTTATTCGACCTAGTGTTTCTCCATGGGGAGCCCCTGTCCTCTCTATCAATAAGAAATATGGATCCATGAGGCTATGCATTGATTATAGGTAAATCAATGCTATTACAATAAAGAATAATTATCCTCTACCAATAATTGATGATTTATTTGATCAACTTTAGGGAGCACAATACTTTTTAAAGATTGAACTTTGATCTGGATATCATCAGCTGTGTGTGAGGAAGGAAGATATTCCAAAGATAGTATTTCGAACCAAGTATGGGCATTACAAATTTATAATGATTCCATTTGGACTAAATAATTCACCCTCTATTTTCACGGATTTAATGAATAGATTTTTCAATGAATATCTCGATAACTTTGTTGTGGTATTTATCGATGATATCCTGGTATACTCTAAAAGATATGAAGACCATGATAATCACTTACGGATTATTTCGAAAACTCTCAGAAGGAATGAATTATACGGGAAGTTTAGAAAGTGTGAATTATGGCTTCAATAAGTTTCTTTTCTTGGCCATATTTTCTCTAAGGATGGAATATTAGTTGATCCTGTGAAGACAATGGAAATCCAAGAATGGCCCATGCCAACAAACATAACCGAGGTATGTAGTTTTATTAGCTTAGAAGGTTACTATTGGCGTTTCGTTCATAATTTCACTCTACTGGATAAACTGCTAACCAAGATCACACATAAAGAGGCTAAGTTTGTATGGACTAAAGAATTTACATAATTCTTTGAATAATTGAATAGAATATTGGTCAATTATCCAATTCCGACTCTTCCATCTAGAAATAACGGATTTGTGATATACAGTGATGCATCAAAGAATGGGCTGGGTTGCGTCCTTATGAAAAATGATAAAGTTATTCCTTATGCATCAAGGTAGTTGAAGACTCATGATCAAAATTATCCAACTCATGATCTTTAGTTAGCAGCCATAATCTTTTCTCTAAAAATATGGAGACATTATCTCTACGGTGAAATATGTGAGATGTAGACGGATCAAAAGAGTTTAAAATACATTTTGACACAAAAATAACTTAACATGAGGCAAAAGAGATGGATTGAGTTACTCAAAGATTGTGATTGTTCAATACACTACCACCCTGGAAAGTAAAATAACGTGGCAGATGCATTAAGCAAGAAAGATCATGGACTCCGGACCCAAATGAAGATTGAGAGAGATCCTATATTCATGGATCCACTAAAGATCTATATGAGAATTATTAGGGAAGGGGAAACATCTTTACTCTTTCAAATTATTTCTAAACTATATTTACTATAGAAGATAAAAATCTCTCAATATGATGATGAGAATCTATACAAGAAAATAAATGATGTTAAGGATGGGAGATTGGCAGACTTCATGTATGAAGAAGGATTTTTGAAATTTGGGAAGAGTTTATGCATTCCATTAGTACCTAACCTAAAAAGGGAACTATTAGACTATGCTCATAGCTTAAATTTCTCTATACACTCGGGTATCATAAAGATGTATAGAGATTTGAAGGAATATTTTTGGTGGGATAATATGAAGCGAGAAATTGCTGACTACATGTCAAGGTGTCTAGTTTGTCAACAAGTGAAGGCATAGAGACAACATCCTAGAGGGGTGATGCAGCCTCTACCTATTCTTATATGGAAGTGGTATGACATTATGATGGATTTTTTCATCAGAATACCAAGGAAACCTAGAAGTAATGATTCAATATGGGTAATTGTTGATCATCTCACAAAATCAGCACATTTCCTTATTATAAGAGAGGATTTGTCACTTGAGAATCTAACAAGACTTTATATTAATGAAGTCGTGAGACTTCATGGTGCACCTCTATCGATTGTGTCCAATTGAGATCCACTGTTTACATTAAAATTCTTGAAAAGTCTCCAAAAGGCTTTGAATATTGAGATTCATAAGAGTACTGCTTATCACCCCCAAACTGACGGACAATCTAAAAGGACTATTCAAACTCTAGAGGACATGATGAGATCATGGTCCCTTGACTTTCAAGGTATGTGGGATCAATACTTTCTTTTGGTGGAATTTGACTATAACAATAGTTTCCATTCTAGTATTCAAATGGATCTATATGAAGCATTATATGAAAAGAGATGTCGAACTCCAACTTGTTGGGATGAAGTTGGTGAGAGGAAACTTATAGGCCCAGAACTTATTGAAGAGACCACAAAAAAGGAAAAGACAATTCAAGCCCATATTAAAGCATCCCAAAGTAGGAAGAAGAGTTATGCTGACAACTGAAGAAAGGATTTGGAATTACAAGTGGGAGATCTTGTATTTCTGAAAGTATCTCAATGGGAGGGTGTCTTAAGGTTTGTAGTAAAGGGAAACTGATCCTAAGGTACATCGGTCCATTTGAAATTCTGGAAAGAATCAGAGTTATAGCTTACCATTTAGCAACGCTACCAAGTCTCTCCAAAGTTCATGATGTGTTCCACGAGTCATTGTTAAAAAAATACATGCCAGACTCAATGCATATACTCACATATGAAGAAATAGAACTGGAACTTGATTTTTCATAATGTGAAGTGCCTATCGCGATTATTGACATAAGGGATAAGGTATTGAGAAATTGGAAAACTCATCTATTCAAAGTTATTTGGAGAAACCATAACACAGAGGAATCAATGTGAGAACCTGAGGATGTTATGAAGATGAACCACCCACATCTTTTTGGAGGGCTTTATAAATGAAAAATTTCGAGGACAAAATTTTTGAAGGAGGGAATAACGTAACACCTCAAACATTTTATGGTAAATTTATCTTAAATACATTCTATTAATCAAGTATCCTATTTTCATAAAGCACTGAGTTTATTTGAAACAACACTTGGTTATTTAATAGATAGCCATAACCTGGAATTTAAACTTAAATTTTCTACTTTTTCTTTTTGAATTTTGAAAAATGGACATTCACAATTGCGATCAGGATGATATTTAGAGTCTGATAGAATTAACTTAATTTTTGGTGAATAGTAACCTACCCTTATGAATAGTAACCTACCCTTATGAATAGTAACTTACCCTTATGAATAGTATCTGACTCTTATGAATGGTTTCTATACCCATGAAGGTATAAATAAATTTAGGCACCTTAAAAATGAAGATGAATATTTTAAGTGTTTATTTTTTGATTAAATAATGATTTTAATTAAAAATTAAATTTATCATATTTAGATTTTTTTTGAAAATGGATTTCATTTTTGGATTCTACATGTCAAAAAATGGTTTGGGTGAATTTTTGGTATTTTTCTGAAATACTTGAATTTTTGATGAATTTTAAAAAAACAATAAATTACGATAAATGCTAAATACATGATTTACTGCATCATAGGTGATGGAAGGATGAGTAAGCCCTATTGGATCAAACTCACATGAAATTATTACTATTTGGGATCACATTAATCAAAACTATTTATAGTCTTGAGCAAAAATATTAAAATAATAATTAAAATAATGTAAAATCCCTTCCCCCCTCCACTATATAAACCACCCCTCACCCCTCTTCCTCCCACACCACTCATGCTTCAAGACTTGCCTAAATTCTTCCAAATACTATTCCAAAGACCTCTCCCCACATCTGAAGCCTTCTGATCACACCAAAAGTCCGAAATAAAAGATCTTAAGGAGTTTCTCAAAGAGGAGTACTCATGAGGTGAACCTATCTTCCTTTTTCTTTCAATTTCTTTTACAAGTTCCATTATTTTGTTCTCTCTTTTCACCTCAACTCATCCAAATTCCATGATAATTACAGAACCTTACATGTACTGGATATTCATTATTCTAATTGAATATTTCATCATCATCTCTCTTTTCCCCCTCCTTTTATACTATAAATGCAAACACCGTCCGAGATGTGTTAGTTAATCACACTCAAGGAAGATGAGTTTTCAATTTTCATTACTATCTTCAATACAAGACATGAATCCTTTTTAATGGTTTAACCAGATAATAATTAATTTATTTTATCTTATTTAATGTTTTGGAATCTTTACACACTCATAATATGGAATAATAATACAAAACAAGTTCATTGTGCAAAAAACCACCAAGTTAAATCCAAGCGTTTATCATTAACTCATCGAATGAGTCATCCTCATGGTATATAAAAAAAATCATTATAAGATCATTTATATCTCTTTAATATAACTAATAATTTATATTAACAATTTTTGATGTTTAAACACATATCAAATGAACTTCCATTCATGAATACAAGTAAATGGATCATGAAAACCAAGGAAGAAAATGCTTCCAAAACAATAAAATTGAACCTCTTAAACCCATAAAAGGCCATTAATGAACCTAATAAGGTTATAACATATCAATTAATTGTTTATGAGGTTCTTTAATTATTAATTAATAAATATAAATTTTATTATTCAGGTCATTAAGAACAATCAAGAACACCTTCGAGCTTAAGGTAAAGGATATCTTAACTCAATTTCCATTCATTGAGTTAAACATTATTGTCATTGGTTTTGTATTTTCCCAGAATATGTGTGAATGAACTATGATTGTTTTATTCTGTATATACACTTTTATTGTGTGGGTTTATGTTTTTCAAATATAATTATTTCATTGATTTGTCCTCAATCTAATGATACGTTCTTGGTAAGGGATCCTCTCTCTCACTTTTATTCAAGAATTCCCCCTATGTTGTATCCTTTTATTTTTAATTACTAATGACAGGGAATGTTTTTGAACCTCCCACATACTTACATTATGATATATAAATAATAGGATACCCATTTACCTCTCATTAATCCCTCACAAGAACACATGTTACCATGCTAAAATGTTTGTAAGGGTTTTTCTCATATCACTTTCATTCCCATGAGATGTCCACTGTTCACTGCTTATTTATTGTATTTGGTGTATGTGTAATACCATTTTTCATATAATATCATGATTATATTTATATTCATGGTCTTCAATTATTCATTTGATGGTTATTAAGTTCTGGTCATATGATTCGACTGCTTACATTGTGGTAAGGGACTTTGTCTCAACTACCATTTCGTTGTGACTAACTTTGTATTATGCACCCAATAATCCTTACGTGGTGTACCTACTACCCATTTGAGATCAATTTTCACTTTAAATTTTATTTCTATTAAATATCCATATTCTCATATAATGGATATGTTTATTTTCTAAACCATATACCATTTTACATACGGTGTTTATTTAGAATGTTGTTTTAACTATGGAAATATTGATGAATACGTATCCTATACTCTATACGAATATTGAAAGGAATATTTTTCTTGTATTAAATAAATTTATAAAGAATTATTTTTACTTGAAGTTGAGGGTGGGGCCTTCTATATCCCCTCGATGCATTGATAGGTCTCGTGAGACAAATCAGTTAGCGACAAACCCTTCGAGTTTGTTTCCAAAAATCAGATGGGTTTCTACCCATAGAACTAAACTGTTTTAATGGTATTATGGTATCATGTGCCTGATACATGAAATCCAATTAAT
Organism: Viscum album; assembly: GCA_963277665.1. Classification (NCBI taxonomy): domain Eukaryota; kingdom Viridiplantae; phylum Streptophyta; class Magnoliopsida; order Santalales; family Viscaceae; genus Viscum; species Viscum album. The sequence goes on along the minus strand of OY728150.1, from coordinate 1,823,423,106 downwards.
AAGAATTATCTTTATTTATTATTATTTATTACTATCCATGAGTTTTTCACTATGAAAAAATCTATGGATGCAAGTTCATTCTCAATTTATTAATGGTATGTGTTTTTCATTTATTCACCATGCCATATTGACTATGCCAAGTTGTTTATGATTATGTTAATATTGATTCATGATTCCACTATTTTTAACCCTTAATGAGCATTCGATCTCACCCATTTCATTTTTTTACCTTCAAGAGGTTATGAAGAGGAGATCACATATTGAGTTTCTGTGGATGTAGTTTTTAGTTTTTATTATGTATTGTATTTTGTTACCTTTCCCAATGTAATTTATGTTTCATATATGTATCTAGTTTCTTAAAGACTACTAAAATAATCATTCCTTAATGATTTAATTCCTTCTAACCATGAAAATGTACTTATTAATGCACCAACTCCGGTATAGAGGGGTCGGGGTGTTACAGTCCCTCGATGCATCGACAGGTCTCGTGAGACAAATCAGTTGGCGAAAAACCCTTTGAGTTTGTTTCCAAAAATCATATGGGTTTCTACCCACATAACTAAACCATTTTAATGGTATTATGGTGTCATGTTCCTAATACATGACATCTAATTAATAAGAATTCTCTTTATTCATTATTATTTATTACTATCCATGAGGTTTTCACTATAACAAAATCTATGGATGCAGGTTCATTCTCAAATTATTAATGGCATGTGTTTTTCATTTATTCACCATGCCATATTGGCTATGCCAAGTTGTTTATGATTTTGTTAATATTGATTCATGATTCCACTATTTTTAACCCTTACTGAGCATTTGATATCACCCCTTTCATTTGTTTACCTTTAGCAGGTTATGAAGAGGAGATCACTTATTGAGTTTCAATGGATGCAATTTTTAGTTTTTGTTATGTATTGTATTTTATTACCTTTCCCAATGTAATTTAAGTTTCATATATGTATCTAGTTTTCTAAATACTACTAAACTGATCGTTCCTTTGGGTTTTCACTCCTTCTAACCATGAAAATGTACTTAGTAATGCACCAGATCTGGTATAGAGGGGTCGGGGTGTTACACTCCCTCGATGCATCGACAGGTCTCGTGAGACAAATTAGTTGGCAACAAACCCTTCGAGTTTGTTTCAAAAAATCAGATGAGTTTCTACCCACAAAACTAAATTTTTTTAATGGTATTATGGTATCATGTTCCAGATACATGATTTCCAATTAATAAGCATTCTCTTTATTCATTATTAGTTATTACTATCCATGAGGTTTTCACTATGATAAAATCTATGGATGCATGTTCATTCACAATTTATTAATGGAATTTGTTTTTCATTTATTCACCATGCCATATTGACTATGCCAAATTGTTTATGATTCAGTTAATATTGATTCATGCTTATGCTATTTGTAACCCTTACTGAGCATTCGAGCTCACCCCTTTCATTTGTTTACCTTCAGCAGGCTATGAAGAGGAGATCACTTATTGAGTTTCTATGGATGCGGTTTTTAGTTTTTGTTATGTATTGTAGTCTGTTACCTTTCCCAATGTAATTTAAGTTTCATATATGTATCTAGTTTCTTGAAGACTACTAAACTGATCATTCCTTCAGGCTTTCATTCCTTCTAACCATGCCAATGTACTTAGTAATGCACCGACTCCGGTCTAGAGGGGTCAGGGTGTTACACCCCAAGCCTGAAATCCTATATTTTGATTTCCTCAAAAATTTTCCTACTAGATATAGAAATTCTCACATAAATGATCAACCCTTAATGAAAACTAGGTCAAGTTGACCCAGAACTCGAGACATAAATTCCCTAATAATTGGAAGCACCCCAACAAAGGTTGGTAAACACTTTGAACTATGGTTTTATTTATACCCAAGTAGTGTTAGTATAGTGACCCAAACATTTTAGACATATTATTACATGATTTTTAACATAAATATACAATAAATACAACCCAAACATCATGAGGCCTAGCATCTTGGAAGAATAGGTTTGTAATTCATTGAAAGGAAAATAAAACATAAAATCTTTATTTTATTCTCCATAATGAGATCCTAAATCCATTTGGGCTCCAAATATTTTATAAGATAACCTAGGGAAAACATAAAATAAAGGGATGAGATAAAAATCTCAGTTAGGGAATAAACATGATAAAGAATCATAACACGTGAGTTAAATGTATAAATTGATATCATAAAAGAGAATGATCATGAGTAATCATATAAGAGCATAATATAAATAAAATGGTATCATAATATGATGGAAACATAGGAAATTTGGAAGCAACACAAACATGACATAAGCATAAGTCAAGGATAACTTTCAAGACAATATCACATGGTGGAAATATTCTCATAATGGATTAGGTTTACTCCCTAATCCCATACATAATGTCTCATGAGACAAAAACTTTACCCAATTAATTGGAGTGATATTTGGGAAAAACCATCATAACATGTTCATGATTATGTGTGACAAAAAAAGAGAATCAATCCTATGACACAAACATAATAATTACCCATGGAAATAAATAGGTTGCATAATCTTGGCTCATATCATAACCAAAAGAGATTTCTTAAAGAAGGAATTTGAGAAATGAACATAAGGAATGTATTAACCCATAAAAGGAAGGTAGAATAAGCTAGGTATATATTTGAGAGATATATATATATGTAATTTATAAACATTATACAATATTAAAGATAGATAGAAAGAGAGTTAGATAGAGAGAGGTCACAACCCAAATAAAAAGGGTGGTTTAGAGAGATCCCTTACATCGAGCCTAAATCATCACATATGTTATTTATATTTGTGAATAATAAACTTATGTTAATTATTTAATTTATCAATAATTATTTTAAATTTTATTATTCCTTTTATTTTATTTATTACCATGTTATATTTAATTACTTAATCAATCAAGCTCACATAAGATGTTTTGATGATATTCAGCCCATATGTCCAAAATGACTTTGATAAGTTAAATATAGTCAAATTGGTAATTATTCCATAATATATAGAATAATAATAATGAAATAATAATTATTTTTATAAATCAATTATACTTATAAAATTAAAAATTAAATATGGTTATGAAAAATGAACGATGTTACAATCATAGAGATGATAGGCCGTATGTATGTATGAGTAATGTTTTCATTTTCAACGATCATTATACAAAGAAGGTAAGTATTATTTTATGTTTATAGAAATATAATAATATCATAAAAAACATATAATTTCTTTAAATACACATATATATACCATACATGTGATGTGGTAATCAAAAAAATGAATCACATCACTTTGTGAAGGGGGTAATCCACTTGTACATATGAACGACGTTATAATTTTTCAATGAAATGGAAAGTTAAGAAATTAGATGACATATTATATTTACATAATGATTATTATGTCATGAATATCATATATATACATTAAATCCATCATTATATCAATCCATAATAGGTGGTTATGAAAAAAAAATACATCAGATCATGAGGCAGTAGTCCACCTTTGTAAAGACCCGAATTTTCCATGTATTTTTTTTAATTATATGGAATTATTACGAGTCTATGAAAATTGAATGCACATGATTCTGAGGCCCGATGTGTCCGGAATGAATTTCTGAACTTTTTTAAGGTACGTTCAGTAAACGTGTGAGCCTAGAGGGCCACCCCCTTTCTGGCCAGGCCGGACCACGACCTAGCCGAGTAGGGTCAGTCCGATCGGGTCGGACCGGACACACACCCAACCAGGCCCAGTTCCGCTTAAAGGGCCATAACTTGAAATTCGGGCATTTTTTTGATAAACCATCTACGGCATTGGGACACTTGTAGTGAGATGGTGATTTTAGTATACTCTACTTGAGATTTAGATAAAGTTGGAGTACAGACGGGTTGGATCGAATCCGAATCCAACTGGGCCCTCGAAACTAAAACGCTTATAAGTCACAGACCGGGTGTTCGATTGACACGCCATCTATCACGTTAGAACCCTTACGATATGGAGGTCCTTTGGAATACTTCTTCGTGGATATTCGTGGCGGTTGAGGTACGACCGATGGATTGAGGAGCGGTTCTACCCGAATCAAGCGTACTATGAGTGGGAATTCAGTGGATGGCAGTGAGGCAGAGGTTGGAGATAGATCATATGGAGGTTAGTACTAAGAGATCCTATGTGGTTTAGCACCGATCCTGTGTGGGTCCACGCATTCCGATCTTGTGTGGGTCAGATCCTCTATGGGTCAGCGCTCAGCGATCCTATGTGGGTCAGCGCATACCAATCCTGTGTGTGTCAGCGCATACCGATCCTGTGTGGGTCATTGCGGGAGTTAGTACCTATCAACTTTGGGCGGGTTGGATCCTATGTGGATCATTCCAAGGGTTAGTACCTATCGATACTGTGTGGATCAGACTCCATATAGTCAGCGGCAGTGCCTGTTGACAGAATAATATGAGCTATCTTATCGACTAATCGTCTATACTTCTGTGCTTTAATTATATACCTAGTGTGAGATGAGTATTTTACCTTCGTGGTGATATCTTCATGGTGTTACCTGTGTGGTACTTTTACCTTCGTGGTGATATCTTTGTGGTGTTACCTATGTGGTACTTTTACCTTTGTGGTGATATCTTCGTGGTGATACCTGTGTGATACTTTTACCTTCATGGTGATATCTTTGTGGTGATATCTATGTGGTAATTTTACCTTCGTGGTGATATCTTTGTGGTGTTACCTGTGTGGTAATTTTACCTTTATGGTGTTATCTTCATAATGTAACCTGTGTGATACTCTTACCTTCGCAGTGTTACCTTCATGGTGTTACCTTTATGATATTCTTCCCTCATGTATCAGATGAGTATATCTTGATAACTTAGGTATATGTATGGGCATATACCTAAGTAGAGGTAATTAATACTTCATTCTTTGTGATTGATGTCTTTATTTGTGTTTTTTTCATTTGTATAACCCTGGGAGACCTTCGGGGGTCTCGGGTTCCTTACTAGGTATTGTTATACTCACCCTTACACGGGCTTCTCCCGCACCTTGTTGTGTCTTGTGCAGACGACGGACAGTGTTGATCGAGGATGAGGGAGCTAGGACTAGATGGTTATTAGAGGTGGATCATTTGACATGGTGTGAAAAAGGACTAATGATTGTGATCTTTACCTATCCTTCAGGTAGGATCCTCGGTGGATGATCTAAGAGCTGTTTTTCTCTTTTCAGTTGTACTTGTACTTTCCAGTTGGGCTTGTATTTCAGCCCCCTTACTTTCAGCACAATTTTTACTACAACAGTTTACTTTGTGATTGCCTCTTGTTGTGCTCTTGGATTTGTGTGTTTGTATAGGTTTAAAGGCAATTCCTTCCTATTAAGGGATACGCCTTTTCGGTGCAAGTCACCAGCCCCTGGCCTATGGAAGCTGGGCTTGGGGTAGTCTCGACACGGGCCTCGGGGGACGGGTCGTGACAAAGTGGTATCAGAGGATTTGGTTCTATCGAAGAACTAGGGCTCTAATATTTTCTAAGTGGATATAGTGTTAAGTGTTATGAGTGTGGTTTTCAGTTTGGGGAATCCAGTGTTGGTGCGGGGACTGACGTATCCATACACCAGGACCCTAAATTCTTATTTCTGACTCAATGTACGAAAATACTGATTGCGTGTGTTTTGAAAAGTTTTTTTCTTATGTTTAATTTGAGTCATCTCACCAGGTATAAATTATTTACCATAGCGCACCTGTTTTATTTTATGATTCCGCCATGTAGAAAGCCAACCAGGATTTCTGAGAGAGTATATGACGATGGCCCAACAAGCGATGAGGCCTCAGTGCAGGGCCCTCTTACGGTGTTAGCACCTTCGGGTGGTGTACCAGTTGCACCACCACCCATTTGGAAGTAGATTCTACCAGCCCCACCAGCCTAGGGTGTGCACCAACTGAGCACATTGCACGAGTTTCAGTGGCAGAGAGATCTGAGGTGAGACAGATCCACAGGCGGCTGAGGACTGGATGGAGGCTATGGCTAGAGTTTTTTACTTAGTTGGGACACCAACTGATCATATGGTGATCCTAGCTGCCGGTCTCTTCCAGGGAGTAGTTGGGAGATGGTGGAGTTTGACACTCCAGTTACATGACGAGACGATACTCACCTGAGCAGACTTAGAGGGCCTTTTTTAGGGCAAAGTTTGTCCCAGCGACTCTATGCTCAGTGCGTATACAGGAGCTGCTACACTTATAGTAGGACAACATGACCGTGGCCCAGTACTTGGCGAGGTTCAATGACCTCTCCCACTACTCCACCGATATGGTATGGAACCCTTTCTTCAGGGCCAAAAACCTTTGAGAAGGGTTTTCGATGGGAGAACATAGAATCTATGGTATCAGTCAGTATTTTGACATAGGTTGAGGTGATAGAGCGAGTGCTTTTGGCGGAGAGCTTCCTAGCTGATCCAGAACCGATAGAAAGAGGCACCACCAGACTTCAGGTAGAAGAGTCATCTTCATAAGGTATTAGACGGATGACACAGGGGTCCAAGAGGGCCAGACCTTCTGGTGGGTGACCTCAGGATATGAGGTTAGTGGTGAGGAGATCACGAGATAGAGGAGGACAACTGAGAATCAAGCAGTGCTACTCATGCGGCGGGCAGGGTCACATGGCTCGCAACTGCCCGACCCACCATACGGATGACCAGCAGATGGTCGAGGGACTGCTGAGGAATAGGCAGAGGTTCGAGTGAGGAGGTATGAAGGGCAGCAGACATGGCAGAGGAGATGTCCATGCAACAGGCGGTCGGCGGCAATTCGAGGTTCTACCGCCACCACCTCCAGGTGGTCCAACCCGATTATAGAGAGCATGAGGACAAGGACGAGCTCAGCTCGAGGAATCTGAGGCCTATGACCACGACACTCTGGAGATGATTATAGGTATGATATGTTGCTATTCCATCCTAGATGCAATACTTATAGAAATAGGTGTCTGTCACTCTTTTATTTTCACGACCCTCGTTTGGAGCACGGAGATTCTGACGGAGCCGTTGGATCGATCCTTACGGTTAGAGACTTCTACAGGATAAGATTCGATGATTACACACTGGTTCCAATAGCGTGATCTTACTATAGGGGGTGAGAGCTTTGGTTAGGATCTTCTAGTAGCGATGTGTAGGCCTTATGACATTATCTTGGGTATGGACTGGTTATCTATAGTCCATGCTCAAATTGAATGTATTAGGCCAAAAGTACGGTGTGTCCGCACAGATGGGACTGATTTTTCCTTCACTAGTGAGAAGGGAACCTTTGTAGCATAGGATAGACTTTCCCGGAGGAGGATGCAGCCGATCACACATCAGTTGGCTAGACTTACCCTCAGAGTAGTTTATGTTGAGAGTCTGAGCTATCCTGTAGTGGTGGACCAGTATTCTAATGTCTTCCAAAATGATGTTCTAGGGATACCTCCTCACAAATAGGTAGAATTTTACATTGACTTGTACCCCGAGACAACACCAATATCTACACCAGCATATCATATGGATCCTATGGAGCTTCGTAAGTTATGAGTACAGTTGGAGGACTTGCAGAGGAAGGGGCTTATAAGGCCTAGTGTGTCTCCATGGGAAGCCCCGATTTTGTTCGCCAAGAAGGCAGATGAGAGTTTGAGACTCTGTGTGAACTATTGGAACTTGAACCAGGTGACCGTGAAGAACAAGTATCCACTCCTAAGAATTGATGATCTCTTTGATCAGTTAAAGGGAACTCAATGATTTTCGAAGATAGACCTCAGATCAGGCTATCATCAGCTCAGGGTACGAGACAAGGATGTGCAGAAGACAACCTTTAGATGCCGGTATGACCAATATGAGTTCTTGGTTATGAATTTCAGCATGACCAATTCCCCTACAATGTTCATGGGACTCTTGAACAGGATCTTCCAGCCATACCTCAATCACTTTGTGGTGGTCTTCATCGACGACATCTTGGTGTACTCAGCAATGGAGTAGGATCATGCCTATCATCTATATATAGTTTTGGATACACTCAAAGAGCACTAGCTTTATGGTAAGCTCTTGAAGTTACAGTTCTATATATGAGAGGTTCACTTTATGGGAGACATTATCTAGGAGGTTAGATGTGCAGTAGATCCGATGAAGATAGAGGTTGTTCTAGCTTGGGAGCCACCCAGGAGTGTGACCGAGGTACACATTTTCCTGGGTTTGGCTGGGTACTACTGGAGATTCGTACCCGACTTTTCCAAAGTTGTGGAACCATTTTTAGTGTTGAAGAAGCAGGGACAACCCTTCATGTGGACGGAGAGATGACAACAGAGTTTTTAGGAGCTGAGACAGAGACTGAAGAGTGCCCCCATATCGAGGATACCAAAAGAGGGCATTGGGTATGTAGTGTACTGTGATTCATTAGGGGCCAGAATTGGATGTGTCATGATGAAGTAGTGAGTAGTGATCACGTATGGCTCTCAGAAGCTGAAAAAACATGAGCAGAACTATTCTACCCATGACCTGGAGTTAGAAGCAGTGGTCTTCTCCTTGAAGATGTGGTGACATTACTTGATGGGAGAATGTTTTATAGTATACTCTGATAACAAGAGTGTAATGTATATCTTCTCACAGAAGGACCTGAACCTGAGACAATGAAAATGGCTAGAGTTCCTCCAGGACTATGACTTTGAGATAGTCTATAGTCTGGGGAAAGGGAACGTAGTGGCAGATGCACTTAGCAGGAGGTCTGGTCTATAGTTTCTGAGTGAGGTGACAAAGAGACTAGGCACGTTGTAGATATAATTTGTGGATAGAGATGGAGAATCTTACCTCTAGTCTATGACTATCACTCCTCTACTTATTTAGTGAGTTTGGGAGGCACAACTTGGGGACATTGAATGCGTGGCTCGATGTGCTCATATATCCTCAAGACATACACCTGAATGATTTTATGATGGGGGGGGCACATTATACTCTTTGGAGGATGTACCATGGTACCAGTGGTGCTATGGGAGGAGGTGTTGAGGGAGTTCTATAAATCCCCTATGGCGGTACAACCTGGTGTGGAGAAGATGTACCAGGACCTCCGACATCAGCACTGGTGGCCAGGGATAAAGAAAGTAGAGGCAGGGTTTGTTTCATGATGCCTCACTTGTCAACAATTGAAGGCCGAGCATCAGGTTCCAACAGGCTTAGTGAAACCACTAGAGGTTACAGAGTGGAAGTGGGATGGTATCTCCATAGAATTTGTGACAGGGCTTCCACGTATATCCAGGGGACATGATTCCATCTGGGTGATCGTTAACCGACTCACCATGTTGACCCAGTTCCTACCCATTCGAGAGTAGAGATCATTAGAGGGCTTGGGACACCTCTACATACAGGAGGCTGTGCGACTTCATGTGGTTCCATCAACAATCATCTTCAACTGTGATGCACGTTTTACATCCCGATTATGGAAGAGATTACAGGAGGCATTAGAGACTCAAATACGTTTGAGCACTGCCTTTCATCCACATATATATGGTCAGACGGAGCAGACCATTCATATTCTAGAGGACATGCTACGTGCTTGTGTCCTAGATGTTATCCGCAGTTGGGAGGATCACTTTCCCTCGGTGGAGTTCGCATACAATAATAGATATCACTCCACCATCAGTGTGGCACCATTCGAGGGCTTATACGGTCGACTTTGCAGATCACCTCTATGCTAGACAGACCCAGGGGAGTCCACACTTATGGGTCCGAAGTTGGTATGGTCTACCACTGAGAAGGTACAGATCATCCAGGAGAGAATGAAGACTGCACAGAGTAGGCAGTAGTCTTATACTGATAGGAGAAAGAGGCCCTTGGAGTTTAAGGAGGGAGACCACGTCTTCCTACGGGTCTCACCTCGACGAGGTTTGTGGAGATTTGGCCGAGGTGGAAAACTCTCACTGAGGTTTATGAGACCTTTTCTAATACTTTAGAGGATTGGTGAGGTAGAATACCACTTGACACTATCACCACAGTTGGAGAGGGTGCATGAAGTCTTCCACGTATCCCAACCAAGGAGATATGTGCATGACCCATCTCACGTCATCGACCACGACGAGATGGACTTTGATGATGGGGAAACATTTATGGAGGTTCTAGTGGAGATTGAGGATTGATAGAAGAAGGCCCTTTATGAACGATCGATACATCTGGTGCGCGTTTACTGGCTGCACGAGAACCTCGAGGAGAGTACATAGGAGAAGGAGGCTCAGATTCATGCTCAGTACACCCATTTGTTTCCATAGTCTATGTTGTGGATTTCAGGGATGAAAATATCTAAGGTGGGGAGAATGTAAAGACTCATATTTTCAATGTAATTTTTTTAATTATATTGAATTATTACAAGTCTGCAAAAATTGACAACACATGATTATGAGGCCTAGTGTGCTCAGAATGAATTTCTGAACTTTTTTTAAGGTACGTTAAATAAACACAAAAGCCCAGAAGGCCGCCCCCTTGTGGGCCGGGCCGGACCGTGGCCTAGCCCAGCCGGGTTGGACCCGGACCGAGTCGAACTGGACCCGGACCCAAACAGGACCAGTTCTACTTAAAGAGCCATAACATGAAATATAGGAATCTGTTTGATGAACCGTCCACAAAGCTGGGACCCTTGGAGCAAGAAGATACTTTTGGTATACTCCACTTAATATTTGGATAATGTTTGAGAATATCTGGGTTGGATCAAATCCAAATCCAATTGGGCCCTAAGAACTAAAACACTTATAAGTCACAGATCGGACATCCGATTGACGCGCCATCTATCACGTTAGAACCCTCACGACAAGGAAGTCCTTTAAAATACTTCTTTGTGGAGATTTGTGGAGTTTGAGGTATAACCAATGTCTCAAGAATTGGTTCTCCTGTAATCAAGCGTACTATGAGTGGGAATCCAGTGGTTGGTAGTGAGGTGAAGGTTGGAGACAGATCATACGGAAGTTAATACCAAGCGATCCTATGTGGGTCAGCACTAAACGATCCTATGTGGGTAAGCGCATACTGATCCTATGTGAGTTAGATCCTATGTGGGTCAGCACTCAGCAATCCTATGTGGGTCTGCACATACTGATCCTATGTGGGTCTGATCCTGTGTGGGTCATTGCAAGGGTTAGTACCTATCGACTCCGGGTGGGTCAGATCCTGTGTGGATCATTGTGGGGGTTAGTACCTATCGATCCTATGTGGTTCAGACTCCGTATGGTTAGCGGCAGTGCCTCTTGACAAAATAAGATGATCTATATTCTTGACTAATCGACTGTACTTCTGTGCTTTACTTATATTTCTGGTGTGAGATGATTATTTTACCTTCGTGGTGATATCTTCGTGGGGTTAACCGTGTGGTAATTTTACATACATGGTGATATATTTGTGGTGTTACCTATGTGGTACTTTTAACTTTGTGGTGATATCTTCATGGTGATACTTTTTTGGTACTTTTACCTTCATGGTGATATCTTTGTGGTGTTTCCTGTGTGGTACTTTTACCTTCGTGGTGATATCTTTGTGGTGTTACTTGTGTGGTACTTTTAACCTTTGTGGTGTTATCTTCATGATGTAAATTGTGTGGCACTCTTACCTTCGTGGTGTTACCTTCATGGTGTTACCTTTTTGATATTCTTCCCTCATGTATAATATGTGTATATATTGATAACTTAGGTATATGTATGGGCATATACCTAAGTAGAGTTGATGGCTGCTTCGTGCTTTGTGATTGAGCTCTTGCTTTGTGGTTTTTCCTTTGTGTAACTATGGGAGACCATTGTGGGTCTTGGGGTCCCTACTAGGTATTTTTATACTCACCCCTACACGAGCTTCACCCACACCTTTTTGTGTCATGTGCAGATGATGAACAACGTTGATTGAAGCTGAGGGAGCCAAGACTGGACGGTGCTCAGAGGTAGACCATTTGACGTGGCATGACGCATGACTACTGATCATGAGCTGTACCTACCCTATAGGTAGGATCCTCGGTGGACGATCCCTGAGCTATTTTTCTCTTTTCATTTGTACTTGTACTTTCCAGTTGAGCTTGTATTCCGGCCCCTTTACTTTTAGTACACTTTTAACTATAGTAGTTTACTTCATGGTTGCCTCTAATTGTGCTCTTGGATTTGTGTGTTTGTACAAGTTTAATGGAAATGCCTTCCTATTAAGGGATACACCTTTCCGGTTCTAGTTACCATCCCCTGGCCTATGGAAGGTGGGCTTGGGGTAGTCTCGGCGCAGGCCCCGGGGGATGGGTCGTGACAACCATACACACAAATGATGGTTTTGTTTCCCATTTGATGGAAGAAGGAGAAGAATATAGGTTATTAAATTAAAATTATAACATCCCATTATATGGTATAAAATGATATTATTATATCATTATAGTTGAATAATATTTTAAGGAGGTATAATATGAAATAAAATTAAAACATTCGGTTAAAGACCATACCTCTTCTTTAAACAATATCTTTACTTTACATAGTAAACCCTCTAAGGTTAGTATTATACCCAAATAAAGACCTATAAAATGATAGTGGGGATTATAGGAAGGTATTTTGATATATATTGGATTAAATAAAAGACTTTTTAAGTGTTATGAGAGGAGGATAGAATGTTCCCTTTTATAAGATAGGGGAGGTGCACTCTTGGAATTACTTAAAATATTAAATGAATATAAAATAATTTTCATGGAAAAGAATAAAAACTAGTATAATTTGAATATAGGATGAGTATGTGTTGAAATAATGTCATATAATAAAATTTTGGAAAGTTTATATTAGTTTTTTATCCTTATTTATTTGTTTTAACCCATATTAACTCGTTTTGACAATTACTACGATAACAAAGTTTTTACTCTTTAAGGGTTAATATAATTAATATAAAAGAAAAATTGGCCCATAAATGAATAATATTTGATATTTTTGAACAAATAAAAATAAATTGTCCGAAGATAGGATTTTTATGAATTTTAAATCCTTTAATAAATATTATTTATTATAAAATAACATTATTTTCATTTTTGGAATTATTCATTTAATTTGACTTTGAAAATAATATGACTGCAAAGTAATTAGAATATAATCATTTTTCACGTACCTAACATTTTATATTTATCAATAATTTTTTTATAACATAATAATTTATTCAATTATATTACTTTTTACATTTTTATAATCGTTTATTTTATTTTTCAATTAATTGAATAAATACTATGCCGATGTTGTGTAAGAACTTAAGGTACTTATTTAATCCCTAAAAAATTAAAAAGATTATTTATATTTTAATTTCGTATTTATAATTGAACATAGGTATTATTTATCTCTATCACAAAATATTATAGAAATTAAAAGCAAGAAAGTGACATTTTTGACTTTATCTTTTACTTAAATAATATAAAGTCAAAATCCAAGAAATATGGAACCAAATATACATATTTTCTAAACTATGATGGTAATAGATTATAACCACTCATGAAATAGGATAAAGGAAAGTGTTAGGGTTATTTTTTACTTCTTATCATATTATTTTTAACCATAATTACCTGACTTACCCTTACCGTGGTGATAATTATTTTCTATGATTTCTATTCAAAATGGAAAAAAATAAAAGGGATATATTTAAAAAATTTGGACCTCATGATTAAAAATATTTAATCCATTTTCTAGTTTTAATTTCTATAAGATGAATAATTTAATTTAAAATTAAACCCACAAAATGTGATGAAAAACTATTTTTTCAAAAAATGTCTTTTTAAGTAAAAAATGGTTTTATACCAAATTCTAGTAAAAAATTCATTAAAAATACTATAATTCGTTTATTAATAATATAAGTGGACTAAATTTAATTTAAAATCATTTTAAAATAAAATGAACTTTGTAAATGCTTGAAAAAATATTGTTTTCATTGAAAATATATATTTTTCAATATTCACTAAAAAATCAATATTTTTAGAAAAATTAAAAAATTTCACTCTAAGATAATTTTAAAATTATTATTTAAAAAATAAATTTCATTTTTTCAAATAAATTTTCAAAAGGTTTCAGAAAATAATTATAATATTTACCCACAAAATGTAATGAACACCATTTTTTAAGAAAACTTCTTTTTGAAGACTAAAATGAATTCTCTAAAAATTAAATGATTATTAATCAATAAATTAGTATTGAGTAAGAACTTTATATATATTTCATAATATTTTTAATCTAATTAATACCCACCAATTCAATGTATAGGTTATGACAGTCACATTTAAACAATAATATTTTTATAGTATATCCCAATTCGTTTAAAACTCGATGTTGCGTGTTAAGCGAGATATTGAACAAAGTATTATTTTAAAAATATAAACATGTTACATTATTCCCACCTTATAAATTTCACACTTAAAATATCATATTACATACTAAGTGAAAATATGTGAGGGTACTTTTTCTTCATGGATTCCTCCAATTCTCTTGTTTCCTCTTTAAATTTAGGGTTTTTCCATATTACTTTGACTTAATGAGTTATATTATTATGTAGAAATTTATATATACAATATAATATCTTCATCAATATCTCCTCATAAGAGAGATAATTTTATATTTATACCACATTTGAATTCAATACATGTAAGGGATTTGGTACGTACTTCTTCAAGAGGTGTACATGGAATGCATTTTGCACCTCAGAAAGGGTTGGAGGGAGTGCTAGTTGATAAGCCACAACTCTGATGTGACTGAGAATATTAAAGGTTCTGATTTAATTGATACTTATCTTATCCTTCTTCCCAAATATCATGACTCTCTTCCATGGAGATATTCAAAGGAATGATTTATCTCTAACCTCAAACTACAAGCACCGTTGATGATTGTTACCATAGATATTTTATTTACTTTGAGAAACCCTAATGTGTTGTTGAATGGTGTTGATCTTTTTTTCCATTTCCTCAACCATTTCTAGACCCAAAAACTTGCATTCCCCAACTTCATTCCAACATGCATGTGTTCTACATATCTTCCAATAAAGGGATTCATAAGGATCCATTTGTATGATTTTGTGAAAACTATTATTGTATGTGATCTTAACTTGAGGAAGATGTTGATCCCATTCAACTTTGAATTCCATCGATCATGATATTAACATATCTCCTAGTGTCTAGATAATTTTAGTATTTGAAAGTGTTTTAATAATTTATCATTATTATTTGTTTTGATAAATTACTCTCTATTAACATTTTATTAAACTCTAAAATTTATTAAATTATCAAGTGTTTTAATTAATTAATAAATTTTTATTACAGTTATAAAAATAACCATGTAATTTTTTTATAATGTTATTTGTTAATGGTTTTAATTTGATTCTTTCATGTTTATTCTATTTTTATTTACTTAAGGTTAATATTTTTGGTCAACTTATGTAAAAAATTAAGGTCATACTTAGTGAGCCACTTGGCTAGACCTGAACCACGTAGGGCACCCATTGGGTCAAAATCATTGTAAGGCCAGTCAGAGAAATCCCACAAGGAGGATATGGAGGCCAGTGTGCATAGTGAATGATCCACATGTGTGGGCCCATTTATAAGGCCCACAGAGCACGCTTGTAGGTGCATGGGTGGGCTAGGTCATCGGTTGGGTCATAGGCCCGAGTGTGTGTGATGTGTAAACCGATACTGATCCCCGATAGATAGCTCAAACTGAGGATCATCATGTGATTTATGATATACCATTGCTTCATCATTTTTTTCAATTCGATGTGGGATGTGTTTTGAGTTTTACTATTCATTCGAGTTAAAAACTCAGATACACTGTCCACCGTTTGATCAGTTCTTATTCTTTTTTTTAAAAGTGTGGGTTTCAAAGGCATGACGTGCTGAGCATCACATAAACTCCCAACAGCACCAGACTTTCGTTATCCGTGCACTTCCAGGAGCGGGAAGTAACGTTGCCCTGTGAAACCAGACTCACACGGTCCCCTGCGCTTTAGAAGCCAACCAGCGCCATGCCTTCGTATGGGCTAGAGAGCTCTACTCCAAACTTGTAACAGGTGAACATGAAAAACCGGAGGGAATTTGTACCCATTAACCGGATCCAAGTCCCCACACCTTCATGCCCTATACTAGAGTAACAAATCCTCACGACTGGGCTCGGCTGATCAGTTCTTATTAATCATTCCAATTTTATTCCTTCATCCTACATGTTCATTTTTAAACTCACATGAATTTTTATTTCTTTGTTTATCAGTTTTCTTCCTCAGCAGTCTGACCATTGAAATCTAGTAATCTGGTGATATTCACTATGTCTCTGAAGAATCTAACTGAGTTTCTTAAAGAACAAAAATTTATCTCATTTGGTTTTAGCTTCTCTCTGTGAATATTCATTCATGTTTTAACTGTTATATTTTATTCTTCTTCTTTAGGGTTCTTCTTTCATATCATTATTCAATTGATTCGAATCAATCTTCTTTGTTGGTTGATCGATAATGATTCACGATTCACCATTGGAATCAATAGTGAGTCGAGTCACCTTCGGACACCATTGGTGAGTTGAGTCATCATCAGACACCAATGGTGAGTTGATTCACCATTAGACACCAATAGTGAGTCAAGTCACTGCCAAACACCAATAGTGATTCGAGTCACTTTTGGGCACCAGCAGTGTGTCGAGTCACCATTGGAACCAATAGTGGGTCGAGTCACCAATGTTCTTTAAACGATGAGTTTTTATTTACCATTTGTAATTTTTTATTTCTGATATACAAGAACATGGAAGAAGCTCATCAAGATCCCATATGAGATCTTCATTATTTGATTGGTTTCTATAGATATTTCTTACTATTTGAAGTTGTTTTAATTTGTTTTCTTATTTTTATCATAAAATTATTCAGCTATTATTCATCTTTTTATCATCCTATTGTTTATAAATGATTTTTTGTGAGTCACTATTGTACATTTCCAATGGTAGGTCATGATTCACCATTGGATATCTCCATTAATGGTGAGTCATGAGTCATTGTTGAACATCCATCATTAGAATTATTTTTATTTCTTCTCATGAAGCATTTGATTGAACAGTTACATGAAATAAGTTTTGTTTTGGTTGGATTTTATTTTTCAGCGATAGAAAAATTGAGCCCCTTATCTCTATTTTCAATGGTAGGTCATGAGACACTACTCTCTTCTTTCAGTGGTAGGTCATGATCCACCACTCACTATTTTTAGTAGTAGGTCATGAGCCACTGTTAGTTAAAATTTTAGGTTTATAATTTTTTTCTTAGTTCAATTGATGTCATTAAAATAAATTATTTTGTTAAAAGTTTTATTATTTTATGTTGAAATAAAATTTCAAGGTGTGTAAAAATTATTTATAGCATTATTTTATGCATACTTATTCATACAGATTTAAGTACATTCCATGATATGTTTTACTATAGTTTTTGATGTTTTTATAATCTTGAAGATTACATTTTTATTTCAATTGTTTTATAATTGTGAAGTATCTATAATTTTTATACTAAATATATTAATTGTTTCATATTAATAAGAAATAAATAATTATAAAACTCTCATATTCAATGTTTTTCAGTGGGTATTTTAACAAATTAATAGTCATATTATTTCTTTGTCATTCTCTAACAATTTTCATGCAGATATTGGACATAGACACACTCCTAGAGGATCTTTTATTTAACGATCTGGGATATATATTCAAGAAATAAAAATAACACCAGTGTAGATCATTAAATGGAACTTGTAATAAAACTTGTGATATATATTTAATATTCTTGCTTCTTTGAATTTTTCACAAACTTATGTGACTTTGGATGTGATCACAAAAGGAATACATCTTCAAAATTTGTTCCTTCCAAGTGATCAATGATCATCAAGCTTCAACATATTCTAAATTTATAACCATCTACCAATTTCCATATATTTGTTTTATTTGTATAATCTTTATCTTTCTGTTTTTCATTCTTCATGTATGGTTTATTCTTTTCCCATCAAAAGTAAGTCCTGCTTTCTCTTGTTATTCCACCACCTAAAAGAAAGTTAGGGTTGTGACTTCCTATCAGGATTTAGGTAAGAAGATCAGGTTGGTATCTTAAATCAAGACTAGGTTGTGCCAATTTGGGTTGTTTAAAAGGCAATGCATGTAAACAAGGTTCTCACACCATTAAAAGTGAGGTTCTTAGTGGGCATGAGTTTCCTCGAGGAGTAAAGGAGATTGAGGAGTGGAATCAGGTCTTTGTGATCTGAGCCACTATAAATATTGGTGTTCTTACTTTTTATTTCCATCGCAACTCAAATAAAGAACAATGATATCAATACAAATTAATATTTTATAAGCACTGCTTGTTTTTGTCTTTAAATTTTTAAAATGACTATTCACCCCCTCTAGTTATAATTTCCATAAATAACGATCCAACAATCAGTATAAGAGTTAGGTAAATATATTTGTGGTTATAATATCAAAAAATTTATATCAAAACCTTTTATCTATTAGGTTATTATTTTTATTTCTCATTTTTAACTCTATATTAACCTGATATCCAAGAATTAACAGTCTAATGAAAAAAAGAAAAGTTTTTTTTCAAGACAGTAGGTGCTGATGAAAATGATGGATATATTCCACAAAACACCCATTTTTTGATGGGAGTGATTATGGATACTAGTAATACAGAATAAAATCCTACTTTAAACAACTATGTTAGGATCACTAGATTATCATGGATAATCCATTTGATCTACCTAAGGTTGATTCAGAGACTCTAGTAGGCAATGAACTGGTAAAATATTCTTTGAATTATAAAGTTAAAAATATTTTTTATTGTTCTTTAAGTAGAAGTGTATATAGCCATATCTCAACTTTTAATATAACCCATGAAATATGAGTGATACTATAAGTAACTCATTATGGGACTAAAAATATTAATAGAACCTAGATAATAATGCTCCAAGTTGAATACTAGGACTTTAATATGGGATATGAAGAATATATAAACCACATTTTCCATCGGTTCACAAGTATAAAAAATGGTATGAGTGATCTTGTAGAATTATTGGATAGTAAAAATCAAGTGGAAAGAATATTGAGAGATATTCTAAAAATATTGCATGAAAATAAGGTTTCCATCGATCAGAGTTAGAATTTTATGGAGTATACTTTAGATGAAATAATTGGCTCTCTGCTACAGTATGAGTTAGAGATAAAAGTATTTCTAATAAGGAGTCTAATAAAATAAAAAGGTATTTCATTTAAATCTAATATTATTGACACATATAATGCCTCTGAATCTAATGTATAGTAAAGTGATAAGGAGATGGCTCACTTCACTAAGAAGTTTTTCAAGTTCATGAAAAACAAAGGTGGTAAGAGGCAGTTTAAGAGGAAGTATAGAAAGGACTATAAGAAAGGAAATACTTTTAAAAATAATTATGTTTCATAATTAACCTATTATAAGTGTAATGAGAAAGGTCAAACAAGAACTAAATTCCATAAACTGAAACATATAAAGATATATAAATATAAAATAATAAAGGAAAACAAGATTTGTTTGGAGGTTGGGATTGTTCAGATAGTTCTGAATCAAGTGGTGATTCTAGAAGTGAATAAGAGACATGGAATCTTGCCCTGATGGGTATTAAATGTGAGGTAAATTATTCTCTCTTTACTCAATTGATAACTCCTGTAAATTTTGATCACAATTCTTTATCTGAAAATTAAAATGAAATTGTTTCTAATTCATACTCTGATTATGATTCTCTAAATTCCAAACTTAAGAAATTGCATAAATAAAATGAATAATAAAATACTAATGGAGTCATATTAATTGAAAATTATACTGAATTGAAAATAAATAATAATAAATTAATCAAATAAAATGAGAAAATAAAAAGGGAATGTGATAATTTGAAAATATTTATTTCCCAGAATGATAAATCTAAATATGATTATAACTCCAATTTTCTAAAACTAAAAGAGGAAAATGAATGGATTAAAAAAATTCTGCCGGTAAATGATAAATATCCATATAGAATATTTAATTAAGTTTTGTTTTATTTAAATAATGTATAAAATGATTTTAAAAAATAAAAGCAATAAAATTAAAAATTAAGAAACACACCTTCTGGATCCAATGAAAAGTTATATACAGATCTAGAAAATATTCAAAAAGAGAATATGGATTTGAAAAATGAATTTGC
The DNA here is from genome assembly GCA_963277665.1 of Viscum album. Lineage (NCBI taxonomy): Eukaryota > Viridiplantae > Streptophyta > Magnoliopsida > Santalales > Viscaceae > Viscum > Viscum album. The sequence goes on along the minus strand of OY728150.1, from coordinate 1,823,402,898 downwards.
TAATATTAAAAGTGTTTTATCTACTTTTTTCAAAGTAAAATAGCAATATGATAAGATTATGTCTTTAATGAGACTAAAAATCAATAAGAATGGTTTTAGATACAACAATGTTACTCCAAGTTTAAATAAAACTAACTTTGTTAAAATCTCAAAAGTAATCATTTCAAGTGTAACCTATTTTAAATACAAAATGAAATGAAATTATGAAAATGAGTGTTAATTGAGATTTATATAATCTTTTGGGGATACAAGAAATTTTATTTCTAATTATTCAATTTCTAATAAGAACACTAATAAATGCTTTAAATCAATTTTGGTACCTAATTTTTCTACTACTAATCCAATTGGACCCAAGTTGGAATGGGTACCAAAATAGTCTTCTTGATTGTTTAATTTCAAGAAATCTACTATAGAAGTATCAATGAATCATGGTACTTAAACAATGGCTTATCTTGGAACATTAAAGGTGATATTTTAAAGTTTTTATCATTTAACTCATATGATGTTGGCCATGTCACATTTGGAGAAAACTCTAAAGGTCATATTAAAGGTATTGGTGATGTTTGTTTTTATAAAAAAGTTATTAATTTATAAGTATTACATATACATGGTTTAAAACACAATATTACAATAATATCACAGCTATATGAGGATGGATTAAATTTTATATTTGGAAATGATAAATGTAATATTCTAAAAAATTAATTAGTTTTATTTTCTGTAAATAGAAAAAAAGGTATATAGTAATGATTTTTTGATCTAACCAAACAAAAGGTTTATTGAATGTTGTAGAAGTAGATTACGTTCTATGGAATATGAGTCTGGGGTATGAAAACTTCAAACTATTGTATAAACTATCAAATCATGAATAGGTACTACAACATCCCAAGTTATAAACAAGTAACTACTTCATGTTTGATTCCTGTTTAAAGGGTAAACAACAAAAAGAAAGATTTAAATATTTTAATGATGTTAGTAATACTAGATGCTTAAAATTATTACATCTTTACTTGTTTGGACCTATGAAACATGATTGTTTTTTTTGGTAAAAGATATGAATTTTTAATTGTATGTGATTACAATAGATTCTTATGGAGTTATTTATTATCCCATAAAAATGAAATATTTTCCAAATTTTTTGATTTATGTAAGTTTTTTCAAAATTTTAAAAATGATACCATCATGTTTATTAAAAGTGATAGAGGTGGTGAATTTTTGAATTTAGAATTTGAATTTTTTTTGAATCAAATGGATACAAACATTATTTCTATAATAACCCTGATCTTTATTACATATTAATTCTAGATTTATTACATAAAATTACACTTAATAAAACCCAAAATATTAGGAAGTCTAGTGCATTTAGAAATTAGGTACATAGAATAACATCTTGAACATGGGATAAAAAACATTATTAAAAACTTCCTAAACATGATTCTAAAATTCCATGGCTTTTAAAACTGCATGAGATAACATGGGGACTAACATAACAAAGGGGTGAGCTGTAAAGACCAGTAGGAGAATAAACATGGAATAAGGTGATACATGTTATACAATAGAAATATACATGGGGTATAAAATGAGTAGGATTCATAAAAACTAACAATGAGACATGATATAGCATGATAATCATAAAGGAAACATGGGAAATGTGGCAACGACTTAAAACACTGCATCATAAACATAGGTCAAGGATAAACTGCCAAGAAATCATGGTGGAAAAAGTATCATAAAGGAATTAGGTTCACTCCGTATACCAACATGATGTATCATGATACTAAATATTATCCAATACATTGGAGCGCTATATAATTCTTGGTGCACTCATCACATTCATTTCATTATCATGCTTAAGTATTCCACATAGATCATACAACATGGATTCATTCATCATCATAATTTATTCCACAATAAAGGAGTATGGAGTACATATAAGTAAGTCCCCAATAAAAAGTATATGTGCATAAATTTGAACACCCTTGATAGAAATGTGTATATTATTCACTACATAATTGTCTTGGCATGGAAAAATCATAGGGAAATTTTAACAGTATAATGATGTCAGATAAAGATTCATAAAAATTTGTTAATGAGAGAGAAGGGGGTCTCTAATCACATAAAAATCAAATGGGTAGTAATAGGGACATGTGAAAACATATCCCATCATAATTAATTCGAAATTTAAGGCATAATATAATAAGGAAACTTGAATAAAGTGGCGAAGGTGAGGATCCCGTATTAAATTTCAGCACAGTAACAGGTGTACATAAAGGATCATGGAAGGTTTAATGAGATTTAAAGGAAGATATCATCATTTATAAATCAAATGCACAGTAATGTAGATATTTAAGAACATATCCCAACATAATAATAAAGGAAATTTAGAGACATAAAAAGAAGAAGTGCTTGATAAAAAAAGGAGAGTGAAATTTCCCTCACGAAATTTCGGCATAGTAACGGCTTAGGTAAGGGTCAAAATGAGAGAGGATAAATATTATTTCATTAATATAAAATCAATTTTATATTAAGGTAATTATTAAAAATTAATTAAAATATAACAAATTGAAATTAAGAAGACTAGTTTCAAAGAATGTGCTTGAATTGAAAGGAGGAGTGGAAGGCGAGGACCCCTTACTAAATTTCAGCATGGTAATGGGTGTAAATAAAGTGTAGAGACCCAAAGATTGAATTACATAGACATTACATTACTTTTTTAGAATACTTAATACATGAAAAAAACAGACGCCCAATGATCGTATTAGTTTAGTGTGTTTGGAAACTCAGAACATAATCTTATAATCATGGTGAAAGATCTTCAACATCTTCCATAAATATATTCCCCTTTTGTTTTATTACCTAAAACCTTTCTTTATATTCTAGGGAAAAGAAAACATAAAATTTTTTGAGCTCAAATGCTCAGTAAGGGAAAACTTGGAGAACATAAAACAATCCATAAACATTTGAACATAAAACATCAAAATCATGAGTAATGACGTAAATCTTGGCAGTAAATATGGCATAGATAATAAAGGAACATTAATCATGATAAAATAAAACATGTAATTATGGAAAACCATTAAGCACATGATATTATTTCTATAGTATCCAAGGCATTTTTACCAAGACCATCATAGTGGACAAAGTCCATTACTGAACCGGTTTTACTTGCCGTTCCAGCCTGGTATTACTAAACCAGATTTTACTTTCTGTTCCAACCATGTATATATCTTGAGATATAAATATTTTCCCAATGAATTGGAGGTAGATATAGGTACCACCCATATCATAATGAAATCATTCTTACATGTGCCACAAAATAAACATAAATCATTCATCATAACCCAAAGAAAAAAATGGGTTTCATAAACATCATCCCATCATAACATAATCCATATAAAACAAATGGATATCATTTCATTATAAGAAAAATAAAACCATGTAAATAATAGAGACATTATACTTGAAAGATAAACATATTAAATAATGTCATCTTATATGGAAAATAGTTTTGATAAAACACTTGAAATGAATTCTTGAGGAAAATATCCTTTCTTCTTTCAAATCATTTTCTTTTTTCAAAATGACGTGCAATTTTAAAAGAAAAGATTTTTTTTAAAATAATCTTGAAAATTTGTAGAGGAAAATTTATTTAAATAAGGAATTATGAAATCATAAAAATCTGTTCATGCCGTATAAGTTAAAAAAACATCCTCCTCATACTTTTGCCGAAAAAGTCAAAAAGTACCTCCTATGGTAAAGAAAAGAAAGGTTCCTTCCATACCACATAGTAAAAGTCAAAAAGCGGTAAACGAGACTTTAAAAATACATGAAATAATAGTAAAAACTTTATGAAAACATTTTTTTATAAAACATGGACATGGATGATAAATATAACCCCTATAAATACTTACGAATAAACAATCCTGGATAAGAACGAGATTTGAATAATTATCCCTTACCTTTTATGATCAGTGGAATCATACGTGTCATAAAATAAATAAAATTACATGAATATGTAAATATAATATCCTCCATAATAAAATTCATAAAACATTAATGGTAAGCATAAACACTATACAAAAGAAATATATGGTGATTAAGGCATATGTCTCACAGAAATAAAAGAGAGACGAAATAATCCCTTACTTTATGCCCAATTTCTTACGTATGTGTCCGAGACTTCTGTATAGTGGGTTTAAACATATTATTAACTTGTAAAATAACCATAATAATATTTATGATATCATATATGATTCAATTACAACTTTATATTACCCATTGATTTGTCAATTCCATGTCAAAGTAGTGTTTTGGGTAAAATTGTTTCATTTGTCGTACGTGTTTTGAATTCTAATTATTCATATGATTACTTAGATCCTGATTAATTACTTCCAGAATGTAAAACATGATTTATATATAATATATATTCAGAATATAATACATATATAATAGATCTATAAATGGAATTAAATACCATTCATGGAGACGGTAGGTCATACATATGCATGAACACTGTTTTCCTTTCCTTATTGACTTGAATGGAAGTAGGTAGATGACATATATAGACACACACACACACACATAAATCCAGTATCCTTATTATGTCATATATTTCATTATTATTCAAAATATATACTTTATAATCATTCTTGAATGGTTAACAAGAAGAATGAATCTCATCGTGTCGTGGAGATGGTAATCCGTACGTACGCACGAGTGATGATATCCTTCCCATAATTATTGAATGGTATTTGAGTGGATGAAAGAATATCTCATAATTAGTATCATGTTATAATAATCATATATAGTTATTTTTACACCATTATACCCATCCAAGTAAGGTGGTGGTGGAAAACAGATTACACCACGGCGTGGAGACGATATTCCGTACGTACACACGCACGATAATTTTGTTTTCCGTAGGATGGATAGAAGGTGAAATAGGGTTGTTTAATATTTATAATAACATATCAATATATTAGTTATACTGATGTTATTACTTTATAATGAAATAAATAAAAAAAGATGAAGTAGAAGGAGAAATAAATTTGAAAGAATCAGTAAAGGATATTACCCCTTCTTCGACGCGCCTCTTCTAAACCTCCTCTTAGGGCACTAAAGTTGGTCTTTGAAGAAGATAAGGACCTATAGTATATTTATAGGTAATTTTAGAAAAGAAATGGATAGGGTTTGGCCGAGATTTATGGATCAAAATGTTGTGAAGAGAAGAGGGAGGAGGTTCTTTTTTGTAAGAGAGGAGTGGGGCACTTTTGGAAACCTCAAAAACATTAATTTATAATAAATTCAGACCCCACTTAAAAACCTCAAAAAATGACTCAATTAAAATATGAGATGATATATGGTTTTAATATAATCAAACAATAAAATTTAGACTTTATTTTATTTTATTTTAAACCCTATCATTTTGATTTATCCTTATTTAATCCATTTAATTTTATTTGTGGTAATAAGATTCTAAATTATAAATTGTTATAAATACTTACTTATGTGTTGTTAATTGTCCATAATTGGATACTTTATGACATTTTAGACCATATAAATTTCAATTTATAATTTTTAAATATTTTTGTGATTTTTAAACAATTTAATAATATGTTATTTGTATAAAATATCAATAGTGTCAATTTTGACACTATTCAATTATTTGAATTTAAATAAAATCCACACTGAAGATCTATTCAAAAAAAATATTTAATAGATTACTAACATGTAATATTCATCTTAAAAATTCGTGGATCTCATTAAATAGTTCATATAATATTTATTTTAATATTTTTAAAACCATTTATTTGATATTTCAATCAATAAAATAATTTCTGCATCACTATTGTGTCACCATTAATGATAATTATTTAATACCTAAAAATTATAAATAAATTCACATGATGTATATAATTTTATTATATTTATGGTGACTGTTTATCTTCTGAGTTTTATAAAGTTTATCACTAAAGTAAAATTATTACACTTACAAGATATAAGAGAGTGACATGTTGTCACTTTCTTTGGTTTTAATAATAATTACATCATTTTCATGATCAAAAGTCCATAAAATGAATCTATTACGACCCTTAGGTGATATGGGTCTACTTTTATTCATCCAAAATAATTTTTGAAGGTGTTATGGTAATTTTATAATCTTATTTTTACCCTTAATTACCCGATTTACGTTTAACTATAGTAAATATAAATTACCATAGTTACTATTCATAATATCAAAAAAAAAGTAACCTACTAAAATAATTTAGACCCAATTAATTCAAATATGAAATCCATTTTCAAAAATTAAAAACACATAAGTTGCTGTAATTAATTTAAAATTAATCCCGTTGTTAAGAAAAAGACTTTTAAAAGTTAAAACATTGCCAAAGATTGAAATGTTTTTACCTATGAATTCAATGTAAAATTAATGATAATGAATTAAATTATATTAAATGGTAAAATATATTCTATTTATACTTTAAAACCATTAAATTTTATAATTTTACCATATAAATTATCTTGATGAAAAAAGTTGTTTTTAAGAAAAATTTTGCGTATTTTTACTATTCATCAAAATATGAAAGATAACAGAAAAATATAAAAAATTTATCCAAAGTAAATTTTTATATCCTTATTTAAATTAATAAGTTTATTGTGTCTAATTTAATTTATAAATGTGTCAAAAACTAGATTTAAAGTGGGTGCGCCATCAAAAGGCGGCAAAACTGCATTTTTTGAAAAATACTTATTTTACCCAAAAAATTTATTTTTTCCTCATACTATGTTCTATAATATGTGTAAGATGAATTATTATGTAATAAAATTCAAAATCTAGTTAATACTATTCATAACGACTAGTTCATAACAATATATCGTTGTTTAGTGAAACTTGGTATTGCGTACAACACACGCTATCGAGGAAGGTCGCTTTTGCATGCAACACAAGCCAAGTATATTGTTTGTGTATATTAAAATCTAATACGGTGTTGCGTATAGTGTAATATAATCTTGGTGTAGCGTACAACACAAGATATCAAAGAAATTAAAAATAATATTTCTCATAAAATCTCGGGGTTTTACATAAAGGATCATGGAAGGATTAATGAGAGTGAAAGGAAGATATAATAATTTACACATAAAATGTACAGTAAGGTGGATATGTAGAAACATATCCCAACATAAGAAAAAAAAAAGAAAATTTAGAGACATAACAAAAATAACTGTTTGATAAAAAGAGGAGAGTGAAAGTTCCCTTATGGAATTTCGGCCTAGTAACAGATTTGGTAAGGGTCAAAATGAGAGAGGATAAATGATATAAAATTAATATAAAATAAATTGGAAATTAAGGTAATTATTATAAATTAATTACAATATAACAAATTAAAATTAAGATGACTAATTTCAAAGAATGTGCTTGAATTGAAAGGAGGAGAGGAAGGTGAGGATCCCTTACTTAAGTGTGTGACTCCAAAAGCTTGGGAGGGGATCTTTGAGAGCTTGGGGGTGCCTTTATAGGACTATAAATTGTATAGGGTATAGTATTCATGTTATCTAAGGAGTTTTAATGAAGATAAATGGGATATTGAGTGGATTTATATAGGAAATGAGGGGAATTTATTTATTATTTAGGTTTTGGAATCTACATAATAAAATATCCAAAACTACAAACCATACAATGGTTTTTTCCATTGGTTTCTTCCAAATGGGAGTGGTTTTTATTATTTTATAAGTCCAAGGGTCTAAATTATTAAAATAATTCCCTTTCTTATGTATAGGCAAGTCACACTCATAAAGAAATGATTTTAAAACCTTAAAATATATTATAGGCTCTGGAGGATTCATAATGGATTTAAAAAATAAATCAAACAAACTTAAAATCACATTATTTTTAAGTTAAAATATTTATTTGTTCTTTTATACCATTTATATTAATTATTACATCAATTTTGGGTCATTATGATGTCATAAAACACAATGTATATTTATATGATATTTAATTTTCACCCAAAAATTCGGCTGTCTTAAAAAATTATGAAAAATTAACCATTGGATAATGTCAACATTCTGATTCATAAAATAATATTCATTTTATTTAAACAATTTTATAAATATTTGAATTTTCTATTTTAAAATAAAATCTACATTTATTAAGAAATGCTTGGTTTTTGACAATAACAATTTTCAAACCGTTATAAAAATTACATTTGAATTCATAAAAAATATATGATCATTTATATTTGATAAATATTATTTAATAATATTAACATATTATTTATTTCAAAAATCCATTAATTCATTAATTCATTAATTGAATTTGAATATTAACCAAAAATACAATTTGTGATTTATTATATCAAAATAAAAATCATTTACAAAGTAATAATAATAGGATGGAAATATATTCATTACTATATAAAAAATAATTTATATTTTAATATTACTAGGTTATTGATACATATCCCTTTAATACACCATAAAAATCCCTAAGGGTAAGGTTCACAACGATGGGACTTTCATTTGGCCGTTTTTCGAACATGGTTTGAGCCATGATCTCGATGAGCTCAAACTTATCATATAAACAATTTCTATCATGATTAAGTTATTAGATCTTATCCTGGTATTGGTCAAGGAAAAATACTAGAGATACTATCTCCCTCATAAGCTCTGATAAATGGGATTCATTGGGTATGATTCTATTAGTTGAGGCCATCACTTCATTTTAATTTGTCAATTAGATTTTTTAATATCCTATATTTATACTAATCATGTGATCATAGTTCAATGAATATATTATAAATGGTACTGATACTTAATGGTCTTTTAAATCTAATTGGATATAATAAAATAACAAGTGCATGTGTTTTCTATAACCATATTATATAATAATAAATTTAATTAAATAAAAAGGATACTTTTATTTATAATAGTTCGGGTCATTACAATCTCCCCCATTAAAAAAATTTTCCTTCATAATTTTCATTTTCTACACTAAAACAGATGAGGGTAACTCTGTTTCATCACTTCCTCTAGTTCCCATTCGCTTCTTCAAACCTATGGTTTCTCCACAACAATTTAAAAAGGATCATTATCTTATTTCGTATAAATTTATCTCTATGATATGAGATCTTCACCGGTTTCTCCTTATATGATATACCATTCTCAAATGTTACCACCTCTTGATTGAGTAAATTTGAGTAGTATGGTATGTACTTTCTCAAGAGAGATACATGGGATACATTATGTTCTTGAGATAGGTTAGGTGAGAGTGCTAGTCAGCAGGCCACCACTCTGATGCGATCAAGGATCATAAAGGGGCTAGTGTATCTTGGAATAAGATTTACCTTGTTCCAAAATCTCATCACTTTATTACATGGAGAAATATAGAGGAATACAATATTTTCAACATCAAACTCTAGGTCTCATTAATGATTGTCAGCATAACTCTTCTGTCGACTCTGAGCAGCCTCGGTGTGATGTTGAGTGGTGTTAACCTTTTCCACCATTTCCTAGATCATTTCAGGACCTATTAGTTTTTTTCCCAACTTCATCCTAACATGAAGTGGTACTACACCTCTTCCCATAAAGGGATTCATAGAGATACACTTGGATGTTTGAGTGGAAACTATTGTTGTAAGAGAGCTCGACCATAGGAAGATGTTGGTCCCATACTCCTTTGAAGTCCATAGAATATGCTCGCAACATGTATTATAGTGTCTAAATAATCCACTTAGATTGGACATCGGTTTGAGGATGATAGGATATACTAAAGTCCAGATCAGTTTTTAGAGAATGTTAGAGTCTTTTTCAGAACTTGGATGTGAATCTCGGATCTCTATCAGATACAATCAATAGTGGTACTCCATGTAGGTGTATAACTTCTATGATTTATATCCATGAAAGTTGATCGTGAGAGAAATCCTCTTGAATAATAATAAAGTTAGCTTTCTTTGTAAGATGGTCCATGACAACCCATGTATCATGGTTTCTACTAGATGTCTTCGAAAGCTTGGTGACAAAGTCCATGGTGATGTTTTCTTATTTCCATGTTGGTATGGGTAATTGTTGCATCATCCCCTTAGATATTTTCCTTTCATCCTTCACTTGCTGAAATACTAGGCACTTTGATGTATATTCATTGATCTCTTTCTTCATATTTTCCCACCAATAGTGTTCTTGGAGATCATAATACATCTTTGTGCTTCCTGGGTGAATGGAGAAAGTAAAAATATGCGAATTATCTAATAACTCCTTCTTTAACTCCATATTTTATAGTACACATAGTCTTGACCCAAATCTCATAACTCATTGTCCATTAATATTAAACTCTGAGGATTTCCATTTTCTTATAGTTTCCTCTTTCTTATGAATCTCCATATCATCCCTTTGGTCATCTTTTAACCTCTTATAAGGGACAGTTGAACAATAATTTATGAAAGGATTGATGACGTTCCTTCCTTTATTATTCCCATGTCCATCCTTTCTAAATATAAGAAGATAGGATCCTTATAAATTCTCATTAATGATAGAATTGATGGATCCTTTCTACTTAGATAATCCTCCACTTTATTCACTTTACCAGGATGGTAGTGGATTGAGCAGTCATTATCCTTGATCAGCTCTAACCATCTTTGTTGGTGCATATTCAGATATTTATGTGTGAATATATACTTTAGGCCATTGTGATCTATATATATTTCACACTTATCCTAAAAGAGATAATTCCATCATATTTTCAAAGAAAAGATCACTACAATCAACTCTAGATCATGCTTTGGGTAGTTCTGTTCATGAACTTTCAACTGCCTTGAAGCAGAGGCTATGACTTTTTCATTCTTCATTAACACACAACCCAAGCCCTTCTTTGAAGCATCATTGAATACCAAAAAAATCTATCCACTAGTGGGTATTGTGGGAACATGTGTAGTGGTAAGCCTCCTTTTCATTTCCTTGAAGCTCTCTTCACATTCGTCATTCCAAGAAAACTTGACTCCCTTCTAAGTTAGCTTGGTAATAGTGTTTTACAATCACAATAAATTTCTTAAAAATCAGTGACAATACCCATCTAATCCAAAGAAACTATGAATATCTATCACAAATGTTGGAACCATCCATCCTTAAATTTCTTCTATATTTAAAGGGTCCAAAGATATTCCATTACTTGTGATGATATGCCCCAATAATGAGACTTCCTTTAACCATAACTCACATTTTCTATACTTGGAATAAATATTCTCCTTTCACAAGGTCTTTATCACATTGCTCAGATTCTCTTCATGCTATTCCTTTGTTTTGGAGTATATTATAATATCATCTATAAAGACTACCAAAATATTTTTAAGGTAATCTCTAAATACTCTATTAATAAAGTCCATGAACATTGGTGGATCATCAGTGATCCCAAAAGGAATCACTATGAACTCATAATGCTCATACCTTGTACAAAAAGAGGTCTTGGGGATATCTTCCATATTCACCCTTACTTAATAATATCCTGAATGAAGATTCACCTTGGAGAAGTATTGTGCTCCACATAGATGATCGAACAAGTCATCAATCTGTGTTAGAGGATACTTGTTATTTATCATAATCTTGTTGAGCTCACAATAATTAATGAAAATGCACATTGACCGATCTTTATTCTTGTTGAAGAGGACTGGTGCACCCCATGATAAAGCACTTGGGCGTATGAACCCTTTATCCCGATTATTCTATAGTTGTTTCTTCATCTCCTCATGTTCCACAATAACCATTCTATATGGAATCTTGGATAATGGTAATGCCCTAGGTTTAAGTTCAATTGAAAATTCAACCTCTCAATTAGGAGGAAGACTAAGAAATTCCTCGAGAAACACATCATCATTTCCCTCACAATAGGAATGTCTTCAAGGATGATTATTTCCTTAGACTCAATCATTTGAGCTAGATATGATTTCTTATAGGGAAGTAATATAAATGGTTGAGAAGCCGGTGATAAATAAGATTTACCCCCTCCTTGAAATTTTATAGAATTAGAGGATGGTTCGAGATATGGAGAGTAATTTACTTCTCACTGAAATTTATGTTGGATCTATATATGGAAATATAATACATGCCCATAATTTCATCAAATTCCACCAAAGGGAGTATGAAAAGGTTCGCTGGGAAGTTAGGACCACAAATTGTGACAGGGGAGGAGTTATATACTCAGGATGAAATAATTTTCCCATTTTCTATTTTCACTGAAATCTTTACTTCCATTCTTTATGATGGTGTCTTGATAATTATACTAAACTTTATGATATGAAGGATTGTGTAGAACCAGAATAAAAAATTACATTCTCTATTATTGAATAAATAACTAGCATACCTATCACCACTTCATTTTTAGGATCCACCATGGAAGTTGTGATAAAAAATATCTCCCTTTGTGCCTTGGAGGGTGTTGGTTTTCTTTGAAAACCCTTGGATTAGTGCATTGATTTAAAAAGTGCCATGGTTTTTTGTAGTTGAAGCAACGAAAAATGTGTTAAGGGTTAAATGGATAATTACTTTACTCCTTCGCATTAGTAGGTCTCTCATATCAGAATTTTGTTAGCTAGGTTCCCTTCCTTCCCACAACAAAAACATTTATTCATCCACATTAGGCAATTTTTGGGGTGCTTCTTTACGCACTATTGACAAGTGGGATGCTAATTTTTTTGGCACTATTATATTTCTCCTTTGAAAAAATAGAATTAAACTTCAGCCTATTCTTCTTAACCCCATGATACCTTGGGATTCACTGATCTCAATTTCAACTTTGAGGGCACATCATATAATTTCTTCATAGATATCAAAGTCATATATTGTCAGGTATTTTTGTAGACTAGGTTTTATCCTACCAAAAAAGCGGTAAACCTTGCATTTAGGGGTAAAAAAAAGCTATAGGTGTATCATGAATGTCTCATAAAGTTTTCCTCATACTCCTGATAGATTTGTCATTTTTTTCTTGAGGGTGAGAAAATCAATTTCTATTTAAATTCAGAGATTTCGAGGAAAATATTCATCAAAAAGTATTTTATATAATTCCTTCCACTCCATAACTTAAATATCTTCTTCTGGATTCATATTTTTAATCAATGTCCACCACTGATTGGATTCTCTCTCCATACGATAAAAAAAGTAGAACCTTCTCTTTCTTAGAACATTGAAGTATGTAGAATATCTCCTCAATGAAGTTGATCCATTATTCCACGATTAAGGGATCATATGATCCATTGAAAGTAGGAGGCCTTTATCACATGAAGCTCTCAATTGCGACTTGTTATCTCTCTGGGGGTTTGGAAGATCCTCTTGATCCATGATTCCATTAAGAACCTGAGTTATTAGAGAGATTATCATCATAAATTCATGATTCCTACTCCCATTGGGTTGATCATCTTGTTGGGTAAGTCATCACATTACCCGTCACATTGATTGTTTGCCTGATTCCTCCTATTTATGGCCATTGGACAGAATAAAATGAAAATTAAGGATGATTATTTTAAACTATTAAACACCTAAAGGGGAATCCAATGACATTAAAGTAATAAATTATAAATTAAATTTATTTCCTTAACTTATGAATTTCTTGGTTTGAATCCATGTTATCAATGATCGATTTCCTAACATATATTATTATGGGCATTTTTACCTATATAATGGTTCATAATGAGATCATGAATTTACCAAATCATATCCCATAAGAGTGTCAAACCAGGTGTTCATTAAGGCCCATTTTCATGTACCAAGTTACCTTGAGTCTAGACCCGAACACCTTTTCTGAGTTGTTACCCCTAGGTACATCTATGCCAGAACCACATCTATTGATAGTATCCGGATGAGGATTTATTTTCTTGATAAATCACATAATATATAATTACCAAAATTTATGGATGTTTTATTATACTTAGTATTATGCCAAATGGTTTATCTATAGTTTTCTAATCCTAATCCCAAAAATAACTAAACATTTCCTTTGATACCAACTATAACAACCCTACACTTTATTACACATTAATTCATGATTTATTACATAAAGGTACAATTAATACAACATAGAAGATTTATAAGTATAATGTATTTGGGAATTAGGTACATAACATAACATCTTTAACAAGGGATATAACAAATTATTAAAAACCTACTTAACATGCTTCTAAAATCCCATGGATTTTAAAATCGTGTGGGATAACCTGGGGACAAACATAAGAAAGTGGTTATCTATAAAGACTGGTAAGGGAATAAACATGGAATATGGTGATAAATGTTAGACAATAGGTATATATATGGAGAATAAAAAGAGTAGGAATCATAAACATTAATGATGAGACATGATATAACATTATAATCATAAAGGAAACATGGTAAGTGTGGCAATGACTTAAACACAACATCATAAACATAGGTTAAGGCTAAACCGCAAATAAATCATGGTGGAAAAATTCCCATAAATTAATTAAGTTCACTCCTTATCCCAACATGACGTATCATGATACTAAACATTACCCAATGCATTGGAGCGCTATATAATTTCTTGTGACCTCATCACATTCATTTCATTCTCATGCTTAAGCGTGATATATATGTGATACAACATGGATTCATTTATCATCATAATTTATTACATGATTAAGGAGAGTGGAATACATATATTTAAGTACCAAATCAAAAGTATATGAGCATAAATGTGAAAACCATTGAAATAAATGGATATGGTATTCACTACACAATTATCTTGACATAGATTAACTGTAGTGAAATTTTGGCATCATAATGACATCACTTAAAGATTCATAAAAATGTGTTGATGAGAGAGAAGGTGGTCTATAATCACATAAAAATAAAATCTGAAATAATAGGGACATGTAAAAACATATCCCAATATAAGTAATTTTAAATATAAGGCATAAGATAATAAGTAAACTTGAATAAAGGGGATAAGGTGAAGTTCCCTTACTAAATTTTGGTATGGTAACATGTGTACATAAAGGATCATGGAAAGCTTAATGAGAGTGAAAGGAAGCTCCCATAATTTATAAATTAAATATAAATTATGGTGGATATTTAATAACATATCCCAACATAATAAAAAATGAAATTTAGATACATTACAAAAAGAAGTGCTTGACAAAAATAAAAGAGTGAAAGTTCCCTTATGGAATTTCGGTATAGTAAAAACTTAGGTAAGAGTCAAAATTAGAGAGTTTAAATGATCTACAATTCATATAAAATCAATTGGAAATTAAAGGAATGATTATAAATGAATGAAAATATAAAAAATTGAAATTAATAAGACAAGTTTCAAAGAATTTGATTGAATTTAAAGGAGGAGAGGAATGTGAGGATCCCTTACTAAATTTCAGCATGGTAACGAGTGTACATAAAGGATAATGAAAATATTAATGAGAGTGAAAGGATATATCATAATTTATACATAAAATGGAAATTAAGGTGGATATTTAAGAAAATATCCCAACATAAGCAAAAATGAAATTTAGAGACATAAAAAAAATAAGTGCATGTGAAAAAGAGGAGAGTGGAAGTTACCTTACAGAATTTCGGCATTGTAAAAACTTAGGTAAGGGCCAAAATGAGGGAGGATAAATGATATATAATTCATATAAAATAAATTTTATAGTAATTTAATGATTATTAATGAATTATAACATAAAAAATTGAAATTAAGAAGACTAATTTCAAAGAATGTGCTCAGATTGAAAGGAGAGGATGTTGACGATGCCTTACTTGAGTGTGTGACTCCAAAATCTTTGGAGGGCATCGTTGATAGATTGAGTAACCTTGGGAGGATTATAGAGAGTTGAGGGATGAATATTTACATTCTACATGTATATTTAGTGAATAAAAATGGGAGCTTTAGTGGGTTTATATTGGAAATGAGGGGGATTTCTTTATTATTTAGGTTTTGGAATCTACATAATAGAATATCCAAAACCAAAATAAATAACATGTTTTTCCCATTTTTTCAGAAAAATGGGAGAGGTTTTTATTATTTTATAACTACAAGGGCCAAACTTATTAAAATAATTCCCTTTCTTATGTGGAGGCGAGTCACACTCTTTAAGAAATTATTTTAAAACCTTAAAATATATTATAGGTTTTGGAGGATTCATAATGGATTTAAAAAATAAATAAAATAATATTAAAATCACATTATTTTAAATTTAAAATAATTATTTGGTATTCTATCCCATTTATAGTAATTATTATATCACTTTTGGGTCATTATGATGTCATAAATCTCAAATTATATTTATATGATATTTAATTTTTACCTGAAAATTCCATTGTCTCCAAAAATTATGAAAAATTCACTGTTGGATAATTTAAATATTATAATTCCAAAAATAATATTAATTTTATCTAAATAATTTTATAAATATGTGAATTTTAACTTTTAAAATAAAATTGACATTTATTAAGAAATGTTGGGTTTTTGACAATAACAGTTTTTGAACCCTTATAAAAATTACATTTGACTTCATAAAAAATATATGATAATTTATATTTGATAAAAATTATTTAATAATATTTAAATATTATTTATTTATAAAATTAATTAATTCATAAATTAATTAATTAAATTTTAATATTAACCAAAAATATATTTTGTTCTTTATTGTATCAAAATAAAAATAATTTACAAAGTAACAATAATTGGATAAAAATATTTTAATTATTCTATAAAAAATAATGTACATAGTAATATTTCTATGTTTTTGATAAATATCCATTTAATACACCAAGAAACACCCTAAGGGTAAGGTTCATGATGGTGGGACTTTTATGGGGCTGTTTAGTGAACATGGTTTGGGCCGTGATCTCAATGAGCTTGACTTCTCCTTTAAAAAATTTATATCATGCTTAAGTTGTTGGATATTAGCTTGGGCTTGGTCAAGAGAAAATCCCATAGATAATATCTCCCCCAAAATCTCCAATAAATGGGATTCATAGTCTATGATCTTGCTGGCTGAGGCCATCACTTCCTTTGTCTATATCAATTGGATTTCTTAAAACCCAATATCTATACTAATCATGTGATCACATTTCGACGACTATATTATTAATGGAAATGATACTTAACGGTCTTTTAAATCCAATTAGATATAATAAAACAAAACATGTGAATGTTTTTTCTATAATCTTATTATATAATAATAATTTTAAGTAAATCAAAAGGGGAATTTTATTTATAAAAGTTTGGGTCATTACAATTTCTCATCCCCTAGGACACCATAATATAATGGTGTGTTAGAAATAAAGAAAAAATCAATTAAAGAAATGTATAGGTCTATGATAATGGAATTTAGTGTTCCTAAATACTTTTGGGAAGAATATGTAAATATAGCTTGACATGTTTTAAATATATTTCAATTAGACCTTTCATAAATGACACCCCTTATAAAATTTTTAAGGTTTTAAACCTAAATTAAGTTATTTTAGGGTCTTTACGTGTAAAGTGTTTATCTTAAATACCGAAGTTAATTTAGAAAATTTTGACTCTAAATAAGATGAATTTATATTTTTAGGATATTCCAATGCTAGTAAATATTATATTGTTTTCAATGGGAAAACATTAGTTATTGAAGAATATGTGCATGTTAAGTCTAATGAAAACAATTATAAGAAGTAGTATTATGAATATTTCTAATAAAAGAATGATTTTAGAGAATTTAAATTTGGTGAAGATAATGACCAAAATAATGATAATGAATCATTTTAGGGGGATAATATCTCTTCTCAACCTGATCCAAAGGAATGGAAATCTCTTAAAAGTCACCCTTTTGAAAAAGTAATTGGTAATGTAGAATCATGAATTCAGACCAGAAAAATCTATTTTAATTTACTATTCTAATTATACTTTTCTTTTTGACTTTTTTATTGACAATGTTAAAAATACCTTAATTGATTCAAATTGGTTTAATGACATGTATGGCGAATTAATTAAATTTGAAATGAATAAAGTGTGGAATTTAGTTTTATAAACTTGATGAAGATAGAAACATAGTTAAAAATAAAGTAAGAGTAGTAGCTCAAGGTTATTCCCAAGAAGAGGGAATTGACTTTGAATATTATTTTTCACATGTTTCTAGGATGGAATCCATTATAATTCTATTTTCCTTAGATTGTTTTCAAAACATATTTTTTTTTCAAATGGATGTAAAAATATCCTTTTTAAATGGAATTATTTCATAGGAATTCTACATCAAACAACCCCATGTATTTGAAAATGATAATTTCTTAGATCCTGTTTTTAAACTTAATAAATCCTTATATGGTCTTAAATAAGATCCAAGAGCTTGGTATGAAATACTTACACAATTTTTGTTAAAAATGAGTTTTTAAAGGTAAGTTTGATTAAGCATTGTTTATAAAAGTGTTTTAAATGATATAATGATTATAAAAATATATTTTGATGATATAATATTTGTCTTAATAAATGATTCTATGTGAAATGATTTTTTCTTAAATTAGGCTAAGTATACTAAAGAAATTGTACGGGGGGGGGGGGGGGTTGGGATTGATTCTAATAAAACTATGAAAACACCTATGAGTAAAAATTAAAAATCAGACTTACATGAACCAGGTAATTCAGTTGATATTAAAACTTATAGAGGCATGATAGAGAGTCTACTATATCTCAATACTTATAGACCAAAAATCATGTTCTCAGTTTTCATGTGTGCTAGGTTTCAGTCAAACCCCAAAGAAAGTCACCTTAAAGTTATCAAAAGAGTAATTAGACATATCGAGGGTACTATCTATACTGGTCTATTCTATTCTAATGAGACTTGTTTTGATTTACAATATTAATATGATTTTGACTTTGGAGGTTGTAAACTTGAATGTAAAAGCATAATAGGTATGTGTCACTTTTTAGGAAAATGTTTAATTTCATGGTGCTCTAGAGAAACAACTTTTAGTAGCACTATTAATAGATAAGGTTGAATATGTTGCTTCTACTAGTTGTTGATCATAAAGTATTTAGATAAAGCAAACATTGTGCGATTTTAATATCAGTATTGATAAAATTCCTATACACTATGATAACTCAAGTGCTATTTAAATTTCTAAAAACCCACTTCAATACTCTAGAACTAAACACATTGATGTAATATTTAACTTATTAAGGGATCATGTAAATATATGTGATATATTATTATAATTTTTTCCTTATGAGAAATAGTTAGATTAAATTTTCACAAAACCCTTTGATTCATTTAAATTTTAGAATTTAAAATTTTAATTGGTAATGTTTGAAGATTAAAATATCTATTAGTATAATCACTATACTTAATTTTTTTACATATGTTCTGTAACTGAATATGTTTTTATTATCTATTTATATGCTAAGAAGATCACACTATTTAAAAATGCATTTTTAAAATATTACTCTATTTTAATTCATTATTTCTTTAAATATTATAATTAATGACTACTCTCATGATAATAAACTACTTTGATTATTTTAAAGTAATTGATTTTTAAAAGGGAGTCGCTTTTATATATTAGTTTTAATGTACTTTTTGATAAATTTCAAAAAGGGGGAGATTTTTTTTGAAAATTTAATAAATGTTTTATTTTTTAATTTATAAAAGGTGTATTTGTTTATTATTTTAAAGTGTTTTAATACGTTATCACTATTAATTGTTTTGATAAATTACTATCTATTAATATTTTATTGAATTCTAAAATTTATTAAATTCTCAAGTGTTTTAATTAATTAATAACTTTTGATTTTTGTTCTAAAAATAGTTATGTAATTATTTTTATAATGTTATTTTTTAAAGGTTTTAATTTGATTCTTAAATTTTTGTTCTATTTTTATTTACTTAAGGTTAATATTTTTTGTTTACTTATGTAAAAAATTAAGGCCATCCATAGTGAACCCCCTAGCTAGCCCTCAACCACATTGGGGACCCATTGGGTCAATCCTATGAGAAAGACCATCACATGAAACCCATAAGGAGGCTATGGAGGTTGATGTGAATAGTGAACGCTTCATGCATGTGGTCCCATGTATAAGGCTTATAGAGAGCGCTTGTAGGTGAATGGGTGTGCTTGGTTTCCCCCTAGACTGTATGCCTGAGTGTGTTTTATGTCTAACCAGTGCTGATCCTCAGTATCCATATCAAAATGAGGATCAACATGGGATGTATGATATACCATGTCTTTGTGGCTTCACCAATTCAATGTGGGATGAATTTTTAATTTTACTGTTCATCCAAGTTAAAAACTCAGATAAAATCTCTTCCATAGGATCAATTCTTATCAATCCATTTTGATTTTATTTCTTCCTCGCCCACATTCATTTTTAAAATCCTATGTGTTTTTATTTCTTTGGTTATCACTCTTCTTCCTTGGTGGTCTAACCATCGACATCCAGTACTCTGAAGATATTCACAGTGTCTTTGATTAATCTAATTGATTTTATTCAAGCCAACAACTTTATCTTGTTTGGTTTTGGCTTCTCTTTGTGTATCTTCATTCTTGTTTTAACAATAAGCTTTTCTTCTTCTTCTTCTTCACATGTCTTCTATTATATCACTATTCAACTGGTTTGAAGCACTCTTCTTTGTTGGATATGCGATGGTGAGTCATGAGTCCCTATTATAATCAACGGTGAGTTGTGTCACCATCAAAAACCAATGGTGAGTTGAGTCCTTGTCAGAAACCAATGGTGAGCTGAGTCGCTGTCAGAAACCAATGATGAGTCGATTCACCACTGGTCTTCAAACAATTATTTTTTCTTTACTAATTGTTATTTTTTCTTTTTTATGTACATGAAATTAGTATAATCTTATGAATATCCCATAATAGCTCTTCATTATTTTATCTATTGCTATAGATATTTATTACTATTTGATCTTTTTTAATTTTTTTTATTTTTCTCAGAAAATCAATCATCTATTATTCATCTATTTATCATCATGTTGTTTAGAAATAATTTTTAGTGATTCACTATTAGAAATTTCCAATGGTAGGTTAGGATTCATCATCAGACATCTCCAATGATGAGTCATGAGTTACTATTGAGCATCCAATGGTAGAATTTTTTTCTTGTTTCTCATGAAGCCTTTGTTTCCTTAGTGACATTGAATAATATTTTTTTGGTTGGATTTTATTTTTTAGTGGTAGAAAAATTGATCCACCACTCTCTATTTTTAGTGGTAGTTCAAAAGAAACTGTTCTTTATTTTCTGTAGTAGTTCATGAGCTAATTCTCTCTATTTTCTGTGGTAGTTCATGAGCCACCATTAGTTAAAATTTTAAGTTTCTAAAATTTATCTCATATTTCAATTTATTTTATTAAAATAAATTCTTTTGTTAAAATTTTTATAATTTTATATTGAAATAAAATTGAAAGGTATGTAAAAATTATTTGTAGCATTATTTTACGTATACTTATTCATGCAGATTGAAGTTCATTCCATGATCTATTTTACTATATATTTTTTGTCTATATAATCTTGAAGATTATATTTTTATTTTAATTGTTTTAAAATTTTGAAGTGTCTACAATTGATATACTAAAAATATTAATTATTTTATATTTATGTTAAATGAATAATTATAAATCTCATCTATTATATGTTTTTCAGTGGGTCTTTTAACAAACAAAGGTAATAATCATATTTTTTATTTTTTATTATCTAACAAGTTTCATACATATATTGGAAATAGACACAATCCTATAGGATCATTGATTTAAGGATCCTAGAGATATCTTTAAGGAATAAAAAGAACACCATTGTAGATTATTTGATAGAATGTGCAATAAAACTTGTTATACATATTCAACATTCTTGCTTCTCTAAAATTTTCATGAACTTCTATGAATTCTATAGTATGGGCGTTATCACAGAAGCACTATATCTTCAACATTTTTTTCCATCCAAGTGATCAATGCTCATCATGTTTTAACATCTTCAACATTTTATATCATCTTCTAATTTACCTCTATTTGTTTTATTTGTGTAATATATATCTTTGTATTTTTAATTATTCATGTATGGTTTGTGATTTCCCCATAAAAAAAGTATTTATTTCTCTGGTTATTCCACCACCTAACAGAAAGTTAGGGTTGTGACTCCCGAAAAAAAGTTATGTAAGTAGACTAGGTTGGTATCCTGTATCAAGACTAGGATGTGCCTCTAGGTTGTTTAAAAGGAAGTTCCTGTAAATAAGGTTCCCACACCTTTAAAAGTGAGGCTCTCAGTGGGTACCAGTTTCCTCAAGGTGTAGAGAAGATTTTGGGGTGTACTAGGATCTTTGTGATCCTAAAAAATATAAATATTAGTGTTCTTACTTTTTATTTACACTACAACTCTACTTAATAACACTTCACTTACTATAGATTAATATTTTATAAACTCTCATTATTTTTTTATTTAAAATTTTAAAATGACTACTCATCCCCTAGTCATAATTTTCATCAATAATGATTAAAAAAATATTCCTCTTAGATTGACCATCATTTTGGGAGTGATAATCCATACTGAATTTCAACTCAGTATTCAGAGATTTTTGGAGGAACTTCCAAAATTTGGTGGTAAATCTAAAATCTCAGTTAGATATAATTGATAATGGTATTCTGTTCAGCCTAACCACCTATCAGATATATATACTTGAAAGTTTATCAATTAAGAATTTATATCAAATTACAATGAAGTGAGTAGTCTTCATAAGACGATCCACCATAACCCATGTAACATTACTTATTCTTGATGTCTTTGGAAGACCAATGAAAAATTTCATGGTGATGTTTTCCTAATTCTCTATAGGTATGGGCAATGGTTGCATCATCCTATTGGAATTTTTCCTTTAAACCTTTAATTTCTGATATACCAGACACTTTGATGTATATTATGTGATTTATTTATTTATATTGTCCCAAAAATAGTTCCCTTAGAGATCTAGATACATCTTCAATCTCCTTCAGTGGATGGAGAAGGAAAAGTTGTCTGCATCATTCAAAAACCCCTTCTTTATATCATGATTTGATGGAACACATAGTTGTGACCCAAATCTGACAATTCATTCTTAATCAATTTTGAACTCCAAAGATTTACCTTTTCTTATAACTTCTACCTTCTTCTAAATTTTCATATTATCTATTTGAGTATCCTTTATCATATCCTGAAGGGATGGTTTAGAAATTATCTGAGAAAGGAATGATGATGTTTCCTCCATTATGATTTTTATGTCCATTATCTTCAAGTGTAAGAAGATTAGATCCTTCTTAATTATCATCATTGATAAGGATTTCAGATCTTTTATACTTAGAGAATCTACCACTTTATTTGATTTATCCGGATATTAGTGGATTGAGTATCCATAGTCCTTGATCATCTCTAACCATCTTCGTTAACACATATTCAGTTCCTTTTGTATGAATATATACTTGAGCCTCTTATGACCCACATATATTTCACACTTATCCCAATAGAGATAATTTTTCCATATTTTCAAATCAAATATAACTACAACCATCTCCAGATCATGCGTTGGATATTTCTTTTCATGAAGTTTTAACTTTACTATATCATAGGCTATCACTTTATCATCGACATCAATTTACAACCAAATTCCATCTTTGACACATCACTATATACCATGAAAGGTTCTCCAATTGCGGGTAGTGTAAGTTATGGTGTAGTGATAAGCCTCATTTTTAATTCCTTGAAGCTCTATTTGAGTTATTCAGTCTAAATAAAATTTACTCACATTTGATTCATCTTGGTTAGTAGGCTTGAAAATCACATGAAGTTTATCACAAATCATGAGCAATAACCTGCCAGTCTAAGGAAACTACAAATCTTTATTACAAATTCTAGTCTAAGTTAGTCTTCAATTGACTTTATCTTATAATGTTTTATAGATATTCATTTTATGGTTATAACATTCCCAAGAATGATACTTCCTCCATCCAGAACTCACATTTACTATACTTTATATATATTTTATCCTTTCAAAAATTCATCAACATAATATTCAAATGCTTCTCATACTCCTGCTTTATTTTGGTGTATACTAGAATATCATTAATAAATACTACCAAATTTTTTTGAGGTAATATATAAATACTTTATTTATTAAGACAATAAATATTTATAGAGAATTAATGAGTTTTAATAGAGTCACTATAAACCCATAATGTCCATACCTTGTTCTAATGGTATTTTTGGAAATATATTCCTTATTTACCTTTAATTGGTGATATACCAACTAAAGTTTAACCTTAGATAAATATTGGTACCCATGTTGTTGGTCAATTTTTTTTTCTATTCATGTAAGGGAATACTTATTTTTTATCATGATTTTTTGAGTCCATAATAATCAATACAGAGGTGCACTGAACCATTCATCTTCTTGATGAAGAGCAGCGACATACCCCACAGTGAAGCACTTGAGTAAATAAAACCCTTATATAGATTCTATTATAACTAATTTTTTAGTTATTATAACTCAATAGTGGAAATTATGTTAGGATTCTTGGATAAGGGAAATGGTCCAAGTATAATTTCAATTGAGATCTTAACCTCTCAATCAGGAGGAAGACTAGAAAATTCTTTAGGGAATACATCAGTATAATCCATTATAATGGGAATTCATTAAATCATGATTCTATCCTTTGTCTTAATAATTTTATCTTTATATGATTGATCATAAGTAAATAATATCCATTCTTGAGAAAAATATTCCAAAGGTGATTCATCCTCCTCCTTACTCTTGTATTAAATAAGAGGATGAATAAGGATGTGAAGAGCGATATACCTCCCTCTAAAGTTGATGTTGGATTTATATAAAGATAAAAAATTCATGACCAATATAAAATAAAACTCCACCAATGTAAATAAGATGATATTTTATAAGAAATTAGTTCTAAAAATATTTATTGTGGACGATTTACATACTTGGAATATAATAATTTCTTCATTTTCTATTTTCACAAATTGATTAGTCCCCATATTTTGAGGTTGTTCTTAAATGGTTTTAATAAAATTGAAAGATATGAAAAAATGTGTAGAACTAGAATCAAATAGTATGTCCGTTTTTATTGAATAAATAAATATCATACCTATCACCGCATCATTTTTGGGATCTACCTTAGTAGTAGTGATATCATATTCTCTTCCTTTCTCCCTAGTCATTAAAGGTTGTTTTCATTGATTGTATTTGAAAACCCTTGGTATAGGGAATTGGTTTTCATATTTTCTATGTTCATTGCACTTGAAACACTATACCATAGGTTTAGTTTTTTTGGACCTTATTTTACATTATCATAATAGTTGGATTCTTTGTATCCCTTTGACATTGATTAGCCTGATTCCCCTCTTCTCCGCACTTGAAGTATAACCCTAATCTTTATTTCACATTAATACATAATTTATTACATAATATTACACTTAATAGAAATGAAAAGATCCAGAATTATAGTGTATTTGGGAATTAGGTACATAACGTAACATATCATGGGATACAACAACATTATTGAAAAATTCCTTAACATTCTTCTAAAATTCCATGGCTTTTAAAAGTGCACGGGATAACTTGGGTACATACATAATAAAAGGGTGAGATATAAAGCCTAGTAAGGGAATAAACATGTAATAAAATGAATAAGATAATACATATTATAAAATAGTAATATCAATTGGGAATAAAATATGTTATAATCATAAATATGAATAATAAGGCATAATATAGCATGATAATCATAACATGGGAAATGTCACAACAACTTAAAACACTACATAATAAAAATAGGTAAAGGCTAACTAATAATACATCATGATGGAAACATTACAATAAAATAATCATTCTCACTTTCTATCCTAACTTGAAATATCATGAGACTAAACATTACCCAATGTATTGGAGCACTATATAATTCTATGTTCACCCATCCCTTTTATTTCATTCTCATGCTTATATTTACCTCATATGTTGTAAAACATGGATTCATTCATCATAATATTTTATTTAATGATAAAGGAGTGTATAATACATAAATGTAAGTACCAATTAAAAAAATTATAAGTGTATAAATGTGAATTCTCTTTTTAGGAAATGGGTATGGTATTCACTACACAATTGTTTTGGCATGGAAAACTTTCAGTGAAATTTTGGCAGCATAACAATGTCACAAAAAATTCATAAAATGGGTTGATGAGAGAGAAAGGGGTATATCATCATTTTTACATGAAATGGGTAGTAATAGGGACATTTAAATACATATCCCATCATTAGAAATGGTAAATATAATTCATAACTTAATAAGGAAACTTGAATAAAGAAGAGAAGGTGAGGATCCCTTACTAAATTTCTGCTTGGTAACAGGTGTACATAATGGTTCATTGAAGGGATTTAATGATAAAGGGATTTTTAGTCACTTATAAATCAAATGTATAGTAAATTTGATATTAAATAATATATATCAACATGAAAAAATGAAAATTGAGAGACATAATATAAAATAGATTCCTGAATGGAAATGAGAAGTGAGAAATACATTACTTGATTGTGTGACTCCAATTGATTGGGAGGAGATTCTTGAGATATTATAGTAACCTTATGAGGGATATAGATAGGTTAAAAAAGAGTAACAATGTATCTAATTTTTTTTAGTTAGGATAAATGGGATTTTGGAGGAGTTTATACTGGAAAAAGTGGGGAATTCTTTATCATTTCTCAAACTTAGGTTTTGGATTCTATATAATAAAATAAGAAAAAATAATAACCTTACCATAGTTTTTGCCCATGGTTTATTCAAAATGGGAGTTTTTTTCATTATTTTATAATTCCATGGTCCTAAATTAATAAAATACAATCCTTTCTTATGTGGAAGTGAGTTATACTCTTAAAGAAATGATTTTAAAACCTTAAAATATATTTATGGTTTTGGAGGAATCATAATGGATTTATAAAATTAACTAAATAAGCATAAAATAAAATTATTTTAAAGGAAAAAAATTTATTTGTTCTTGAATCCCATTTAGATCATTTATTACATCACTTTTGGGTCATTATGATACCATAATATACATGTTATATTTATATGGTATTTAATTTTTATCTGAAAATTCGACTGTCTTAGAAAATTTGAAAAATTCACCATTGTATAATTTATAAATTATAATTCAAAAATTAATATTAATTTTATGATAATAATTTTCTAAATATGTTCATTTTTACATTAAATATAATAATGTTTATTTATTGATAAATGTTGGGTTTTTTGACAATACTAGTTTTTGAACCCTAATAAAAATTATATTTGACTTCATAAAAATAACATGATCATTTATATTTGATAAAAAATATTTAATAATAATATTTTATTAAAATATTATTTGTTTCAAAAATCTATTAATTCATCAAACTAAATCCCTTAAGTGAATTTGAATATTACCCAAAAATACAATTTCTGTTTCATTGTATAAAAATTAAAATCATTTATAATGTAAAAACAATAAGGAATAAATATAATAATAATTTAAATTAAAAGGTAATATAAATATTTCTACTATTATGGTTACTTTTTTTTTCTAGTGCTTGAATTATTTTTACCTTTAATTAACCTATTTTCCTTTTACCGTGGTAAAAAATATTTACTACCATTACTATTCATATTGTTTAAAAACTAAGTTGACCTTATTACCTAATATTAATTATTATTATTATAAATATTTAATACATTTTATCAAAATCAAATCATCTGGGTGGAATAATTTAATTTAATATAAAACATGCAAGCATGATGGGAAGTAGTTTTCTGAAAAATGACTTTTTCAAGGAAAAAAGATTTTACTTTGAATCCATAACTAGTAATCTTCATTATATGAATTTTAAATTCATAAATATTTATATATAATATAAAAATATAATTTAAATAAATTCTCATTGGAGTTTATTTTAGTTAATTATAATGAAAAAAACTTATGCATTTTAAAACATTTTTTAGAAAAATGCGTTTTTAATCCAAAAAATAAACTTATACTAAAATATTGTAGAAATATGGTTTAAAGTAATTAATTGAATTAAATATAATAAAAATAATACCAATGTTACCTTGAAATCAAATTAAAATAATATTGGAATTTTTTTATTACTTAATTTATCAAAACAAATGATGATTTTACATTAAAGGTATTTTCACTATTCACTGAAAAATCCCTATTTTTGAAAAATCAGAAAATTTAACCCTATGTTAATATTAATATAGAGATATTAGAAATTGTTATAATTTTATTGAATACATTTTTCTAAATTTTATTTGAAATAATTATAATTTTTTTTATAAAAAAAATACAAATCGTTTTTGAAGAAAACATATTTTGAAGAACAAAAACTCATTACAAAAAATTGATTGATTATTTACTAAGTATTTATAGATATATTTAAGAAATATATATAAATTTAATAAATTATTTAATATTTTTCATATCCTCAATTTTATTAGAAAGTTTAAAATGATCAGATTTAAATAATCATTTGTTGTTTGGGTTCAGTGTTGCGTATCACATATGCTATCGAACATAGTTTTCTCTTTAAAAATAACTTAGGATGTTACATTATTCCCCCTTTAATAAATTACATCACCTAAATTTAAACTTGAAATTGGTCCTTCCTATTTCCAGTCATTGAATTAAAATAAAGGTAAAATTATAGTTGAGTGCTTTTAAACAATTAAATACATAAAGAAAAATCTAATGAAATTAAAGAGATAACTCATAAATTACATGTATTTCTTTAACTTATGCATTTTAAGGCTTCAATATATGTTATCCAAGATATAATTCCTAACATATATTATTATGATAATGTTTTATTCCCTTAATAATGGTTTGTAATGAGATTATGAATTTACCAAAGCATATCCCTAGTGAGTTTCAAACTAGGTGCACAGTAAGGCACGTTGTTGTGTACCGAGTAACACAGAGTTAGGCATGATGAACCTTGTTAGGGTTATTACCCCTAGGTACATCTATTCCAAAACCATGTCCACTTATAGTATTCAGACAAGGAAGTATTTTATTAATAAAACACTTACTCTATACTTACCAAAATTTAGGGATGTTTTTTATACTTAGTTTTACCCCCAAGACTTTTCTAGAGTATTCTAATCATAATCCCAAAATAACTAAACTTTTACTTTGAGACCAACTATAACAAACTTTTTCTTTATTTCACATTAATACATGACTTATTACATAAGATTACACTTAATACAACCAAAATGATAGTGAAGTCTAGTGTATTTTGGGAATTAGTTACATAGAATAACATATTGTACGTGTTATACAACATTATGGAAAAATTCCTTAACATGCTTCTAAAATTCCATGGCTTTTAAAACTGCACGTGATAACCCACAACATACATAAAAAATAGGTGATCTATAAATCCCAATAAAAGAATAAACATGGAATAACATGAGGAAGATAAAATAGGTTAGAAAAAAGGCATATCAACATAGAGTAAGAGGTGTGATAATCATAAACATGAATAATAAGGCATGATATAACATGATAATCATAACATGAGAAATATGGAAACAACTTAAAACAATGAATAATAAACATAGTTAAAGGATAAATTCCAAAGCATAATGAAGGAAAAATTCCCATCAAGGAATCAGGTTCATTCCCTATCCCAGCATGACATCTCTTGAGACGAAAAATTACCCAATTCATTGGAGCACTATATAATTCTGGGCGCACCCCTCACTTTAATTTCATTCTCATTCTTGAGTGTGCCACATAGACCATAAAACATGGATTCATTCATAATTATATTTTATTTCACGATCAAGGAGTGTGTAATACATACATGTAAGTAAAAATTTAAATAAGTATAAGTGTATAATGGAGAATACTCTTGATAGGAAATGGGTGTGGTATTCACTACACATTTGTTTTGGCATGGAAAAATCGTGGTGAAATTTTGGCACCATAACGACATCACATAAAAATCCATAAATTTGGTTGATGAGAGAGAAATGAGTCTATAATAATTTGGACATGAAATGATAAGTATTATGGACATGTAAATATATATATTGACATTATGAATTAGAAATATATAGAATAATATAATAAATAAACTTCAATAAAGAACATAAGGTGAGGATCTCTTACTAAATTTCATCATGGTAACAGGTGTACATAATGGTTAATGAGAGGGATTTAATGAGAGAGAAATGAGTATTTCATAATTTATAAATCAAATTGAAAGTAAGGTGTATATTAAATAAAATATACCAACATGCAAAAATAAAAATTGAGAGACACAATATAAAATAGATTCTTGAATGAAAATAAGGAGAGAAAAATCTCTTACTTGGGTGTGTGACTCCAAATACTTCATAGGAGATTTTTGAGAGATTGGGGGAAACTTGAGAGGACTATAGAGAGGAGAGGGAAGAGTATTTATGTGCTATAAATATTTTTAGTGAACATAAATGGGAGACTGGGTAGGTTTATATAGGAAAAGAGTGGGAAATTCTTTATTATTTCTCAAACTTAGGTTTTGGACTCTATATAATAAAATAACCAAAACCACAAACCTTACCACATTTTTTCACATGGTTTATGAAAAATGGGATTGGTTTTAATTATTTTATAATTAAAATGGACTAAATAAATAAAATAATACTCTTTCCTATGTGAAAGTGAGTTATACTCTTAAAGAAATGATTTTAAAACCTTAAAATATATTAATGATTTTAGCAGATTCACAATAGATTTATAAAATTAACAAAATAAATATAAAATCATATTATTTTAAAGGTAAAACATATATTTGGTCGTGATTCCCATTTATAGTATTTATTACTTCACTTTGGTGTCTTTTTGATGTCATAATACACAAAATATATTTATACGGTATTTAATTTTTACCCAAAAATTCGACTGTCTCAGAAAATTATGAAAAATTAATTGTTGGATAATTGTGACATTATAATTACAAAAAATAATATTAAATTTATTAAAGTAATTTTTTAATAAATATGTTCATTTTCACTTTTAATATAATAATCGTCATCTATTCATAAATATTGGGTTTTTCTTGACAATAACAGTTTTTAAACCCTTATAAAAATTACATTTGACTTCATAAAAATTATATGATAATTTATATTTAATAAATTTTATTTAATATAATATTTCATTAAAATATTTTTTATTTCAAAAATTCATTAATTCATTAAAATAAATTCCTTAATTGAATTTGAATATTACCCAAAAATACAATTTGTGTTTTATTGTATCAAAATAAAAAAACATTTATAAATTAAAAACAATAAGGAATAAATATAATCATAATTTAAATGAAATTTAAATATAAATATTGATAATATTAGGGTTAATTTGTTTCTAATCCTTCTTGAATTATTTTTACCCTTAATTAACCTATTTTCCTTTTATTGTGGTAATAAATATTTACTACAGTCACTATTCATATTGTTCAAAACTTAAGTTGAAATTATTACATAATATCAATTATGATGATTATAAATATTTAATATATTTTTTAAAAATAAAATCACCTAGGTGGAATAATTTAATTTAATATAAAACATGGAAGCACGATTGGAAGTGGTTTTATGAAAAATGCACTTTTCAAGGAAAATGTGATTTTATATTAAATCCATAACAAGTAATATCATTATATAAAATTTCAATTAAAAAATATTTATATATAATATAAACATATCATTTAAATAATTTCTCATTAGATGTTATTTTATTAAATTATAATTGAAAAAACATATTCATTTTAAAACAGTTTTCAGAAAAAATGTGTTTTTAATCCAAAAAATAAACTTATACTAAAATCTAGTAAAAATATGATTTAAAGTAATTAATTGAATTAAATATAAATAAATAATACCCATGTTAACTTGAAATCAAATTAACAGCATATAAGGACTTTTTTATTACTTATTTTATCAAAAGAATTGATGATTTTACTTAAAAACAAAAATTTTCAATATTTACTAAAAATCTATATTTTTGAAAAACACCAAAAATTAACCCTATGTTAATATTGATATAGAAATATAAAAAATAGAGAAATTTTTTTCAAATAATTTTTTTTAATTTTTTTTTGGAAATAATTGTAATATTGTTTTCTAAAAATAAATACAAATAATTTTTGAAGAAAACATATTTTGAAGAACAAAAAGTCATTACCAAAAATTGATTGATTATTTACTAAGTATTTATAAATATATTTAGGATATATATATACATTTAATAAATTAGTTAATCTTACTCATATACTCAATTTTAATGGAAATATTAAAATAGTCATATTTAAATAATCATTGTTTTTTTTTGGGAAAATAATTTTTTTCTTCATTTTATAAAGGTCGGTTTGAGGGTTTCCAGTACCCAATACATTACATCACCACATCCACACACCATGTCAAAACATCCAGCTCCAATTTGAAATTCAAATTATCAAAACCAAAATCAACGTGACAGGCCCTCGAGCTGTGCACCTGCCAACATACCACACACCTATCAGCGCACCTGCCGCGCACCACCATCAAGCCACGCCTCGGTACATGATCTATCACCATGCACCCCCATTCACAATAGAAAGATGGCAGAACCCAAAACTCATTGTCGCCGAAGCACTTTCCCTCAAATGATCCTTCCATAATGATCCCACAGTAGCCCTACAACACCGCAACAACAAGCAATCCACAGAGTAGCCGCTCCAAGCTGTAAGGTGCCGAGTCACCACCACCTAGGGCCAGAAGACCCAGAAACCACACCAAAAAAGCACCACTGAGGAGGGGATTCAAGCCGATCTGAACCAGAAGCGCCGCTCTGGGCTGAAACTGGAAATATCTGAATAGAGGAGGGACCCTCACCGGCTGCCGAGACAGACGAAGCCACCGAACAACGAAAGGGAAACAACAAACCAGGAGCAGGACCATGTCAGAGGTTCCAAAACCACAGATCGAATAAAAAAACAATCGAAAACAAAAACCACCACATCACCTTATCAAGACGCCATCGTGAAAAATCCAGAGGAGAAAATCCACTGCCGGAATTCAAGACCAGAAATCCTCCCCCCTCCTAGCCATTGTGGAGACAACGCCTCACCTCACCTCATCGGAACGCCAGAACCAACGCGAATCCACAGAATATATCCACACCGGAGGCTGAAAACGCCGAGCTGAGTTGCAGACCGGATCCACACCGAAACCGTCACCTGGCCGTGCCAACTCTGAACCGACGTCCCGCAGACCAGATCCACACTGGGAGAAAGAAACTAAGCCGCACCGAAGAATACGAACCTGTTGTCGCACCTCGCTGACCCTGATCCAAGGAGGACAACGCCGAGACTCTTGAGCACGCTGGAGGAGTGAAGGAGAAAATGTCAAAAGGGGAACCCTAGCCACCGCTCCGAGAAAAAAGATGTCACTCTGAGGCCGTAGAGCGATCAAATAATCATTGTTTGTTTGGGTTCAGTGTTGAATATCACATATTCTATCAAAAGTTGTTTTATATTTAAAAAAACTAGGGTGTTACATTCTTCACCCCTTAATAAATTTCATCCCTTCAATTTAAACTTGAACTTGGTTGTTCCTATTTCCAGTCGTTGAATTAAAATAAAGGAAAAATTAGAGATGAGTACTTTTAAAATATTAAATACTTAAACTGGAATCTAATGAAATTAAAGAGGTAACTTATAAATTACATGTATTTCTTTAAATTATGAATTTATAGGCTTGAATATATGTTATACATGATCTATTTTCTAACATATATTCTTATGGGAATTTTTTCCCTTAATAATTTTTCTTAATAAACTTTTGAATTTACCAAATCATATCCCTTGGGAGTGTTAAACCAGGTGTATAGTAAGGCCCGTTGTCATGTACCAGGTTACGCCAAGTCAGGATTGATACACCTTGTAATGGTTATTACCCCTAGGTAAATCTGTACGAGAACCATGTCCACGTTTATTGTGCAGATAAGGATGCATTTTCTTGACAAACCACTTACTCTGTACTTACTAAAATTTAGGGATGTTTTATTATACTTAGTATTATCCCAAAGGAATCCACTAGAGTTTTCTAATCTTAATCCAAAAAATAACTAAACTTTTCATTTGATACCAACAATAACAACCCTTATATTTATTTCACATTAATAGATGATTTATTACATAAGATTACACTTAATAAAACCTAGAAGATTTAGAAGTCTAGTATCTTTGGGAAATAGGTACATATTATAACATCTTGAACATGGGGTACAAAACCATTATTGAAAACTTCCTTAACATGCTTCTAAAATTGCATAGCTTTTAAAAGTGAACGGGATAACATGGGGACATAAATAAGAAAGGGGTGAGATATAAATCCCAATAAATGAATAAACATGGAATAACTTGAAGAAGATAACACATGTTAGACAATACGAATATCAATGGGGAATTAAAGGTGTGATAATAATAGACATAAATAAGAATGCATGATATAGCATGATAATCATAACATGGGAAATGTGGAAATAACTTAAAACACTGCATCATAAACATAGGTCAAGGACAACTACCAATACATGATAATAGAAAAATTACCATAAAGGAATCAAGTTCACTCCCTATCATAATATGTTGTCTAATGAGACTAAACATTACCCAATGTATTGTAGCACTATATAATTCCAGGTGCACCCCTCACTTTCATTTCATTATCATGCTTAAGTGTGCCACATAGATCATACAACATGGGTTCATTCATCATCACATTTCATTCCAAGATCAAGGAGTGTAGAATAAATATATGTAATTACCAATTCAAAGAAGCATAAGTGTATAAAGGTGAATACTCTTGATAGGAAATGGGTATGTTATTCACTATACAATTGTTTTGGTATGGAAAAATCGTGGTGAAATTTCGGTAGCATAACAACTTCTTATTAAAATTAATAAAATGGGTTGATGAGGAAGAAAGGGGTCTCTAATCATTTATAAATGAAATGGGTAGTAATAGTGACATTTAAAAATATATAACAAGAATATGAATTGGAAATAGAAGGCATAAGATAATAAAAAAACTTGAATAAAGAAGAGAAGGTGAGGATCCCTTACTAAATTTCAGCATGATAACGGGTGTAAATAATGATTCATGGGAGGGAATTAATGATATAGAAAGAGGTTTGTAATCATTAAGTCAAATGGACAGTAAATTGGATATTAAATAATATATCCCAACATGAAAAAATAAAATTTTTTAGACATAATATAAACGAGATTCTTGAATGGAAATAAGAAGAGAGAAGTCCCTTGAGTGTGTGATTACAAATGCTTGGAAAGAGCCACTTGAGAGATTGGGGGACCTTAGGAGGACTTTATAAAGGTGATGTAAGAGTTATTATGTGATCTATGTATTTTTTGGGAATATAAATTGGAGCTTGGGTGGGTTTGTATAGGAAAAGAGTGGGAAATTCTTTACCATTTCTCAAATATAGGCTTTGGACTTTATATAATAAAATAACCAAAACTAAAAACATTCCCCTAGTTTTTGCACATTTTTTCTAAAAAATAGAATCTGTTTTAATTATTTTATAAGGAAAAGGTATGAAATTAACAAAACAATGCTGTTTCTTATGTGGAAGTGAGTTGCGGGGGAGGCGTATTAAAATCCTCGCCAGGCAGGGGACAGTTCCTGCCCTGTTATCTGGGCCGGTCTGAGGTGGGGGCCTGTTATCTGCCTGAGGGTGGGGGTCTGCAATCTGCCAGAGGGCTGGGCTCGGGCGTGGCTGAGTTTGGTTGGGCTTTAGGCCCATCGGGTTCGTTACCTGACTGTTGGTCAATATAACCAGTGGTCAATTTGACCATTCAAAACTATACCCATGTGTGATAATTTTACTATTATAATATGTGTTTATAAGTAATAATGATAAAGGATAATTGATGCAAAAAGGATAAATGATGACCTTAACCAGTAGATTCATGCTGTTTGAAGCCCATTTGTTAGAACTTGGGAGGGAGGTAGCGTTACTGGGTTTTTCCCTTGACCAAGCCCAATATTAGATTCAAAAATTAAATCTTGAATGAAATCACCTCTGGTAGAAGTTAAAGTTAGTAGAGATTACCACTCATTCAATATTAGTCAAGCCACCCCATGAAACAACCACCATCATACACCATACCCTTAGGGAGTACGTGGGTCTAATAAGGGGTTACATGTCCAAACCTTTGTTTCATAAAGTGTAATTTACCCTTGTATAAATAAAATATTTATTATATAAATTCCATTTTAATAATAGTTTTTCTTAATAAAATATAGGTTTAATTGATATGAATTTGATAAATTGATTTCTAGACACAAATAAAACATAATTGTAGTTTTTGAAAAAGATATAATTTTTTATAATAAAATAAGGTATTATGAATAATATTTTTTAGTGAATTATTCTTTAAAAAAAATTCTCACTTAAATATAAATGATTAAATAAATTTATAACACCCTAGGAAATGTTTATAAGTGCCATAAATTTGACGACACCTTATAAACTTCTTTTTTTAAATAAATAAGTATTTTTATTTTTAAAAGTTAAAATTATCATATTTATATAATTATTTTGATAAAATAAAAATTATATTTGAAATCAGTAAAATAAAATTAGTTAAGAGTGAATTTATGAGAATTTTCTAAAATACTTTATGTTTCTGGGAAAAGTTAAAGTACAGTTTTGTGTTTTCAGTATGTTTTATGAATTTATATTAATTTCATAATGATGTAACAATTAATTGACCACAATAAATGACCTAAAATGTGTTATTTTATTAATATTAAGTATTTTAATGGATCTTAATCAATTTTCAAACCTATAAGTGACTTACCAAAGCCTAAATTGGAGAATTTCAATTTAAAATTACATTTTTGTAAAAAAATTACTTTTCCATTCCAAAAAAGTATTAAAAAATGGTGTTTAGTTCTAGTGGATTAAAATATAATAAAATGTAACTCAAATTTCAAAAACCATGAGCAAAAACGACGGGTAACCAATGGGTTTTCATTTTCTATAACCTAGATTTCAAAGACCCATATTTTTAAATTATTAAACAATTCCTCCATTTTTTCTATAAACACCCACCCATTTTACCATTCCCTCTTCACTCCCAAGATATAATCCCTGAATTTATAGTGATTTTTCCTCCAAAGTATTCCCCCAAAGGTATCCTCAACACCCCTGGGTTCTATCCTCAAGTTTTAGGAAAAACTCTTCATGGAAATGGAATTCTTGTTATCTTATTTTCCATTCAAGTAATTATTTTTGGGTACATATTATGAAGGGTATGCTACTTTCTTTTATTATGATTTTTATCATAACCTTACTTATAAAATAATGTTTTATCTATGGGGGACCTCTTTTTACTCTCATTTTAACCTTTTCTAAATCCATGTTTTATACCCTTCATGATGTTGAATTTACTTCTCAAATTTATATCTTTTAAATAAGAAATTATTATATTGTGAATACCCAGAACATTTATTTATCCATGGGTATTCACCTAGATGCTATTATAATTTATTTATTTTAGGATATAAATATACGAAACCCACAATCCCTTTCCATGGGTTAAAAATGATATTATTGTCAAGCATTTAAGCACTTACATAATCTGGGATTTTATATGAAATCCATGCATTATTTTACTCAAGTTATTAAAAAATGATTTATTATGATCAATTTGGCTCACATAAAATTAATATATATGAAGGGTGCACCCTGATAGAGCTCCAATGTATTGGTTAAAGAATTTAATATCTAGATATGACATGTTTTATGATACTTTGGTTAATAACCTTGGTAGTTTTCATTTATAAAACCTTAGTGATAAACCTTGGTGATATACTTATGAATTTATCATTTAAATGTTTTATCTAAATTTACTTATTATGATTCATTTTCTTTTATCAGGATATTCCTCTTGTTTATGACTTATTTTTATTCCTCATGTTCTTATTGATATATCTCATGATCACATGCTATATGTCTCTATTGATGTTTTCCCTTATTGAGATTCTTGATCACCCATTTACTTTGATGTATGTCCCTAGGATATCAAATTTAGTAAAAGAAACCTTGGGTGAAACCACGAATATTTATTTCAAGTGGATCAGAATTATTTTTTATGTTTCCATGTATTATGTGCTAAATTTCCAAAAAAATAAACATTAAAATATTTTGTGTTTTGTTTCATGTAATAAAAAGTTTTCTAATAAAAATGTGGGATGCCATAGTTGGCATAAGAGCATTGTTTAGTCATTTTTGTAAACTAGGATTTTAAAACTTTAGTAGGAACCTTAGGGATAGGTATAAATATAAGAAACATCCTGGCATTTTGTTAAGTATTAAATAATAAGTTTAAAATAAAATAAATCCCTATCTGGATACTACAAGTGGATGTGGCCCTAACATAAATTCACCTTGGGGTAACACCTGAAAACAACGCATTGAGGTAAAATTGATCAAGAACTGCTGTCTGAAAATGGGCCTTACTGTACACCTGGTTTGACACTCATGGGTGATATGTTTGGTAAATCACAATTTTTTTATAATCATTTATGAAGGATATATATAAAATGAAATTTTTATTAGAGGATGTTAATAACATATTTAAGCATGACATTTTAAGATAGAAAATGTGATTCCCTGAACATATTTATACCTGTAATAATAGTATTTTGTTTGTTATTATGATTATGATTATGATTATTATTATTTTTTTTAATATTGTTTGCATCCAAAACAAATTCTTATAGAATAAAATAAGAAAAATTTTATTCAATAGAAACACTAATACATTACATTGATGCAATAGATTACTACTACTCAAGAGAACTCATCACAAGACCTAATAGAACAAACAAAAGACCACCCAACATCACAACAAGACTAATTAAGTAACCTTCTCCCCTTTAATCCACCAAAACAAAAAAATAAATAGTGAGAATAATAGAAAAAATACAAATAGTCAGAGGAATATAGAGCCCCATCCTCTTAAAACAAGAAATAATCTTGATCCTTGGAATACCTTGAACGGGTATTTAAACGGCTAAGTAGACGTTGGGGTATTAAGGTTATTGGTGTTTTTAAAGATAACTGTTGGTTTTGGTAACAATTATAAAATCTTATAACCATTAAGTATTTTAAGTATTTTGACTATTTTATGTATTCTATATATTTCAGTGTTTTAAGTATTTTAATTATTTTAAGTAACTTAGGTACTTTAAGGGGTTTAAATGTTTAAAAGTAAAACTTTTAGATAATAAATGTGTGTTTTTAAGTGAATGTAAAATTTTTAAAAAATCTTTTCATGTTTTAAAAGAAGTGTATTCTTACTAAAATTCTAAAAGAAACAAATTATTATCAATTATATTATAAATATATATATTTAAAGTGTTAAATAATATATAGGGACACCTCAACTAGGCTAGATAACCCTTAAGGGGTCAACCCCAACCGTAGGAGACGTCTACCCGAGCGCCTAGGCACTTTAAGTGTCTCAAGTAGCACTGGAGAAAAAATCCAAGTAGGCACAACGTGAGTTAGGTCATGCACCGGTGGGAGCATGGGAGAGGTTGTATACATGGGGTGGGCGTAGGCCTGAGTATGGGGTAATGTGTATAAGGATCCTGCTACATGTATTCGTGTCATCGAGTGGAAGGCAGCGACGTCGTGCCTTATAAGGCGGTCCCGAAACCCTCTCGATTTTGATGTGGGATTCAGATTTATTTATGGAATACGATCTAGGCTATCCGATCTCTCTGCGTGAGATCTCAACCATCTACACCAGTTCAACCTTTGAACCCCCATCACTATAGTTTCATCGATGTGTTTTTGCGAGCTGTCTGATCAGGACATGTTCGATCTGGGCCACTCAACCTTTTTAAAAACTATGGATCCAGTATGGCCGTATGATCATAACCACGATCTAATCCCAACCACACACCATTTTAAAATACACTGTGCCATTTTTGGAAATCCAATCAGATTTGGGGATCGATCTGGACCGTCCAAAGTCCAACCACAAGTCTCCCTTCTAAAAAAATTAGGGTTAACCTCCACCCTTAGATCAGACCGAATTTAATCCAGACCGCCCATTACTTTCTCAATTTTTCTTCCTCATAGAGCCACACCAGTCCCATATAATCTTGTTTCTGCCAGACCCTATCCATACCCTATTTTCTATGAAATAATCATTCCTTCCTCACCAGGATCCTTTTAGTCCCGACCTTTTGTTTAATTTCCAAAAGTGGTGTTATATTTAAAACATATAGCATGATCTATGAATCAAATCCTCCTTCTCCTCCTCAATTTTTATAATATTAGGGTGTCAATTAACCCTATTTCATGTTGAATTTATGCTAATTAACATTTTTTACTATTTAGTTTTTATTATTCGATTAAATAATTTGAAACTCTTGTTTGTTTTAAAGACCTCACTTTGCACACACTAAGACCCCTCAGAAAATTCCTCTACCAAACTCTCTCTTTCTATCTCAGTTCCAAAAACACTCATCCTCATCTGATCTAAAATTAGTAAGGGGAATTATTTTTTAATTTTAATTTTTTTTCTTTTCTCTATTACCATAAAAAATGTTCTTCAAATATAGTTTTTCGTTTCTATTAAATATTTCCAAAAATGTTTGAAATAGATTTTTTTATTTACCATGTCAATTTATTTTTCATCCCAAATTATACTTGTGTAAGGGATTTAATTATTTTAAATTGATGTTATAAACTTATATATATGTATATATATGTGATATATATATAATCATGTAAAACCATATCCTTCTAATTCAATTTTCATACATGAAATGTTTATTTTAATTCAATGGATCTTCTTTCTAAAATCTTGTCACTGTAAGGGTGTGATTTTATGTTCTTATTCCCAAAAAAATTACATATATATATATATATATATGTTTATATACACATATATTTCATAATGTTCTTATAACACACACACACACACAGATATATATATATATATGACCATTATGGGAATTCAAGTTCTTATTAGGAATTTTAATTCATTATTTAATTTTTAAGTCTAAGATTGTTTCATATTTAGGCATCACCATTAATTCCAATTAATTACGTAAGTGGCATATTTAAGATATAATTGTGTTTAAAAATTTAAA
This sequence comes from Viscum album, assembly GCA_963277665.1. Taxonomy (NCBI): domain Eukaryota; kingdom Viridiplantae; phylum Streptophyta; class Magnoliopsida; order Santalales; family Viscaceae; genus Viscum; species Viscum album. Next base: position 1,823,361,681 of record OY728150.1, on the reverse strand, counting down.
GTTGACAATTTCAAATTTTATGAAACCAAAATTATGTTATATGCATGCCATTTATGATTATCGACGTATGGCCATAACTAGAAATACTCATGTGCTTTGAATAAATTTTACATCCATCAAAACTACCCTCAAATGGATGTTTATGAGTTATGAATGAATTGTTTAAATAGATGGATGAAAAATAGCATTTCATGTAATTATTCAAAGAGTATGTGTCAAGAAGTTTAGTTGTTAATGAGTGAATTTTTATGATGGTTAATGTTTAAACATTTATACATAAATATAAGTGAATATGAAAATATTGCTTGTTTATATATATATAAGTGAACATGTTAAACCTTGAAAATACATTTTTAAATAAAAATACAGTTTTTATGTGTGAATATAATTTCTGATTTTTAATGGCGAACAATAACAAAACTCTGGTTTGTTATTGTGTGCCTTAAAATTTTTAAATGGTTTATTTTCTTTATTTTACAGTTATTATTTCTTGTACTTTTATATATGTGAATGTCTTTCTATTTATCAAAAAGGGGTTAATATTTTATTTCCAAATCCATCTACGAAAGTAAAATTTATTCTATTTCCATTATTTTATTGTATGATTTTGTGTAACCAAAGTATCTAAATGGAATTAGTCATAATTTTATGTGACAAGTCTAAACAGGTTATTATTTAATGTGCACAATCTATCATTTCATGTGTGAAATGGAATTCAAACCTGATGGCATGTCTATCATAGATATTTATGGACAATGTATAATTTGTAAATGACATTCCTTATATTTTAGATAACATATATGTATTTATTTCATTATATAGCTTATTTGTGCATTACAATTAAGAAATTTTTTTAGGTAACATGATTAATATTTTTATGATACTATATGGATTAATAATTAAACTTTTCAATGTTTTATGGGACACTTTGTATTGTTTAATGAACTTATTTTATCTTTTAAAAAGATTAAAATAAATCAAGGCGATATGGGACACTTTGATTCAAATACATATTCTTATTAGACATATTAGGAATTCATAGGACTTATTATGTGACATGTGAGGCCCTTTATGGCCTCTTGATTCATCGATATGTCTCATGAGACAAACCGGGTCTTCGAATGAGGCCTTGACAGAATTATTATGTATAGTCTTGGAATGGGGCCTTGAAAAAATGTTTATGATTGTCTTGCATTATGCATTCCCTCATGATGATATTAGCAAGTGAAATTTCATGTGATTATTTAGTTAGTAAAATATCCATGGCTAATGATCATTATCTTGTGAACCAGTATTAATCAGTTTTATATTTCCAAGTGCACATGGCTTAAAGTCTTATGTTTAAATCTATATACTTGTATAATACTTTTTTTATAAAGAAGAATTAATATTTATGTTTCGAAACCAAAATGATAAATGATATTGTTTTATGTGAAAATATGAATAAATAATATTTCATGTGTAAATTCTTATCCGCACCTTTGGCATGTCATAGAATGATTAAGTTTGGTCATTATCCAACTTATAGGTGTTTCATGCATTTTTTTCGAGTACGTTAATATTTTATAATGCATTTTATTTATAACTCCTAGATAATTTTAGAAATTTTGAGAATGAGTTATCCTAAAAGATATTTTAGAATCTCTCAAGAAAATGGCGATGACATGTTATGTAAAATATTAATTTCATGATCTTAATGAATGTGTTTTAAAGAAAAATTATTTCTTTATGGTTTTGTTTTAAAACCCCTTACTAAGAACTTTTGTTCTCAACCCCTATATTTCAAATCATTCTTACAGGTTTAGTGGACGTACTATGATGAAATACTAATGTGGAAGCATTGCACTGATGTTTCTTTGATTAATGTTTTTTTTATAAATTGTACATTTGTATTTAAATGTAATATTAGATTATAATTCTTCAGAACCTGGGCTAGTAAAAGATCCCCTGTTTCATTTAATGATGTGTATTTATTCAAGTTTATTTTATATAAAATTTTACACAACATTTGTAAGGGTTGAGTTCGGTTGCTCAGGCTCGGGTCCTTATAGTTGGTATCAGTGGAACAACCTAGTGAACTTTGGAAAATTAGAATATAACCGCTAATGTAAGTATGTATTCTTAAGGAAAATTATTTTCTTAAAATTTCAGATGGAATGCGAAGGCTCACCAACTAACCTCTTGTCACTTCCTACTGAGCTTCTTAAGAACATAATTATCAAAACATGTTCAGAAGCATGACAACCTTTTGTAAACCTGCGTTTGTCCTGCAAACACCTCTACCGGGTGTCAATCATCCCAAATATCCTTAAATTATTCCAAGGAGATAGTTATGAGTCTCACTGTATGGAAAATGCACAAGTTTCATAATATAGGTATTGGTGAAAAGTATCATGAAGTTCTCTTCCAATGTTTCACTCTGTTTGAGAATTACCTATCCTGAAGAAAATTCCAGGAAGCTGCAATGGAGGGTGACCTTCAAGTAGCCTATCTATTCCAAGTTCTGATTTTTAGTATGTATGGGAGACTCCATGACATCACAAATACCAGGCATGATATAGTTCGACATATCTATAAGGAATGAGTCCATTTCGAAATCTCTGAGCTCTATACCTCCCATGCCTCTCTCTAGAAACCCATGTATTTTATGTATAGGTTTGACCCTAACTGCTCAAGGTGTATCTGGGCTAGAGAAATTAAGGAACTGAAAACTACCCTTGGAATCTACCTGAGGTCATCAGTAGATTATCCATGGTTGTGGACCTAGTAAAGGTATAAATTAAATATTTTTCATTCAAATTTTGTTAATAATAATTAAAACATATCTTTTAGGGACATCGAGGATGATGTGAGAAGGTTGGTGTTATGGAATCGTATGAGTTAAATAGAATTGTGAGGGTGTAATTACATTAGGGGGGGGGGGTGATATAATGTGATTCCCCGAACATATTTATATTTTTAATAATAATAATTTGTTAGTTATTATGATTATTTGTTTTGTTATTGTTTTTATAATATTGGTTCCATCTAAAACAAATGCCTGCAGAATAAAATAAGAATAATTTTATTCAATAGACACACTGATACATTACATTGATGCAAGGGATTACAAATAATCAAGAAAACTCATCATAAGACCTAATAGAATAAACTGAAGACCACCCAAAATCACAAAAAGACAAATTACATATCCTTCGTTCCTTGAATCCACCAAAACAAAAAAAAATAAATAGTGAGAAGAATAGAAAAAATACAGAGAGTCAAAGGAATTTATAGAATCATCCTCTTAAAACAAGAAAAGATCTTGATCCTTGGAATACCTTGAATGTGTATTTATATGACTAAGTATCCATTGAGGTATTAAGGTGACCATTGTTTTTAAAGATAACCATTGGTTTTCGTAACAGTTATAAAATTTTATAACCGTTTAGTATTTTAAGTATTTTGACTATTTTAAGTATTCCAAATATTTAAGTGTTTTAATTATTTTAATTATTTTAAGTACCTTAGGTACTTTAATGGTTTTGGATGTTTAAAATTAAAATTTTTAGTTAATAAATGCACATTTTTAAGTGAATGTAAAATTTTAAAAGAATAATTTTTCATGTTTTAAAAGAAGTGCATTCTTATTAAAATTTTAATAAAAATAAATTTTGATCAATTATTTTATAAAAATATATATTTATAGTTTTAAAAAATATACGGGGATGGCTCAAATAGGATGAAGAACCCTCAAGGGGTCAGCCACAGCCATAAGAGACATCTACTAGAGCGCCTAGGCTCTTTAATGTGTCTCAAGCAGCAGCAGAGTGAAACCCCAATCAAGCACGACGTGAGGCAGGTCACAGACAGGTGGGAGAGTGGGAGATGGTGTATATATGGGGTGGGACAAGGCCTGTGGATGGGGTCCTATGTATAAGGACCCCCCTGTGTGTGTTCATGTCATTGAGTGAAAGGCAGTGATGTTGAGCCTTATAAGGCGGTTCCAAAACCCTTCCAGTTTCGACGTGGGAAACATATTTTTCCATGGAACATGATATAGGCCATCCCATCTCACCATGCGAGATCTCAACCATCCGCATTAGTTTTACCTTCAAACCCCAATTGTTTCTGTTTCATCACTGCATTTTTCTGAGCCGTCTGATCAGTCCACATTCAATTTGGACCTATCACCTTTTCAAAAACTACAAATATACTATGGCTGTCCGATCAGAGCCATAATCTAATCTCGATCGTCCACCATTTTAAAATGCGCCGCATCATTTCTGGCTATCCGATCAGATCCTTGGATCGATCTGGACCATCCAAAGTCCAAATGAAAGTCTCCCTTCTAAAAGAAATTTGGGTTAACCTCAACCCTTTGATCAGACTAGATTTAATCCGGACCTCCCATTTCTTTCTCCCTTATTTTTCCTCGTGGAGCCACACCCATCCCATCCGAGATTGTATCCCCCAGACCCTCTCTATCCCCTCTTTACAATGGAATAATCGTTCCTTCATCTCTGGGATCCTTTTAGTCTTTTCCTTTTTTTTAATTTCCAAAAATTGTGTTATATTTTAAAAAAACATCATGATCTATGACTCAGATCCTCTTCATCCTCTCTTTTTATAATTTTAGTGTGTTAATCAACCCAATTGCAAATTAAATTTGAACTAATTAAAGTTTTTTTGTTTAGTTTTAGTTATTAGGTTCAATAATTTGAAACTTTGGTTTATTTTAAAGACCTCAATTTGTACACACTAAGAACCCTCAAAAAATTCCTCTTTTAATCTCTCTCTTTCTCTCTTAGTTCCAGAAATACTCAGCCTCATCTAATCTAAAACAAGTATGGGGAATTATTTTTCAATGTTAATTTTTTTGGTTCTTTTCTACATTATAATAAAAAAATGTTCTTCAAATATAGTTTGTTCTTTTCTGTTAAAGATTGACAGAATTTTTTGAAAGGGATTTTGTATTTACCTTGTCAATTTATTTTTTATCCCAAATTATACTTATGTAAGGGATTTAATTATTTTCAATTGATTTTGTAAACTTATATATATGTATATATATTTAATATATATATATATATATATAATCATGTAAAATAATATCCTTCTAATTCAATTTATATACATGAAATGTTAATTTTGATGAAATGGTTCTGCTTTCTAAAATCTTTTCATTGTAAGGGTGTGATTTTATGTTCTTCTTACCAAAATATCATATATATATATATATATATATATATATTTCTATACACATATATTTCCTAATGTTTTTAGAATAATTGTATACATTTATATATATATGACCATTATGGGAATTCATGTTCTTATTATGAATTTTAATTCATTATTTAATTTTTAAGTATAATATTGTTTCATATTTAGGCATCACCAGTTATTCCAATGAATTACGTAAGTGACATATTTAAGTTATAATTATGTTTTAAAATTAAAATTTGACAATTTCAAATTTTATGAAACCAAAATCATTTTATATTCATTCCATTTATGATTATCGATGTATGGCCATAAATAGGAATACTCATCTGATTTAAACAAATTTTACATCCATAAAAACTACCATCAAGTAGTCGTTTATGGGTTATGAATGAAATTTTTAAATACATGGATGACAAATAGTATTCCACGTAATTATGAAAAGAGTCTGGGTGAATATAATCCATAATTTTTAATAGTGAACAATAACAAAACTCTGTTTTGTTATTGTGTGCCTTAAAATTTTTAAAGGGTTTATTTTCTTAATTTTACAGTTATTATTTCTTGTACTTATATATATGTGAATATCTTATTATTTATCTAAAAGGGGTTAATCTTTTATTTCCAAATCTATATTCGAAATTAAAATTTATTCTATTTCCATTATTTTATAGTATGATTTTGTGTAACTAAATGGAATTAGTCATCATTTTATGTGACAAGTCTAAACATGTTATTATTTATTGTGTGCAAGCTGGAATTTCATATGTGAAACAACATTTTCACCTCATGGAATGTACAACATAGATAATTATAGACAATTTCTAATTTATAAATGAAATTACTTGGATTTTAGAGAACATGTATGTATTTATTTCATTATACAACTTATTTATGTATTACAATTATGAAAACTATTTTAGGTAATGGGATTAATATTTTTATGATACTATATGGATTAAGAATTAAACTTTTCACAGTGGTATGGGACACTTTGGATTGTTTAATGAATTTATTTAATCTATGAAAAAAATATAAATAAGTAAAAGTGGTATGGGACACTTTGATTTAAATACCTATTCTTATTAGACATTTTGAGAAATTCATAGGACTTATTATGTGATGGGTGAGGTCCTCTATACCACTCGATGCATCAGTGGGTCTCGTGAGACAAACTAGGTGTTGGCACGAGGCCTTACCAGAATGATTATGTATGATCTTGGCACAAGGTCTGGACAAAATGTTTATGATTGGCCTAAATTTTTCATTCCCTCATAATGATCCTTTCAAATGAAAATCCATGTGATTATTTATCTTGTAAAATATCCATGGCTAATGATCATTCTCTTATGAACTAGTATTAATTAGTTTTATATTTCTAAGTGCATATGGATTAAAGTCTTATGTTTAAATCTATATACTTGTATAGAACCCCATTTATAAAGAATAATTAATATTTAATTTTCCAAACCTCAATGATATATGATATTATTTTATGTTAAAATATGAATAAATAATATTTCATGTGTAAATTCTTATCTACACCTCTGTCATGTCATATAATAATTAACTTGGGTCATTATCTAACTTATTTGTGATTCATGCATTTTTTTAAAGTATGTACGTATTTTATAATGCATTTTATTTATATCTCCTAGATAATTTTAGAAATTTTGAGCATGAGTTATCCTAAAATCTATTTTAGAATCACTCAAAAAAATGGTGATGATATGTTATGTGAAATATTTATTTCATGATCTTAATGCATGTTTTTAAAGAAATATTTTAAAGAAAAATTATTTCTTTATGGTTTTGTTTTACAACCCATTACTGAGATTTTTTGTGCTCACCCTATTTATTTCAAATCATTTTTATAGTTTTAGAGGAAGTACTATGATGAAATACTGATGTGTAAGTATTGTTCTGATTTTTCTTTGATTAAGTTTTATTGGAAATTGTACATTTGTATTTAAATGTAATATTGGATTCTAATTCTCCAGAACATGGGTTGGTAAGAGATCCTTTGTTTCATTTAATTCTATGTATTTATTCAAGTTTCTTTTATAAAAAATTTTACACAACATTTTTAAGGGTCAAGTCTAGTTTCTCAGGCTCGGGTCCTTATAGAAAATCTCTTTAGAATAATAAAATTCTTAAAATTAACATGTTTTTCACTAAGTTTTTCTTATTTAAGAAAAAATGGTGGGAACTAAGAGGAATCACGTAAATGATGATTTCAATGTACAATCCACTAACGACCTTCTGATGGAGTTGGAATAGAAAACTTCATGAGTATAATGAATAAGCTAACTCGAGTTATGAATAATAACTTGAATCATTTTGAGGGACCAGATTCACCTTGAAGGGATGAAATTTCTGTTGAGTCCTTCATGAATCAACAAACACCCCCTTTTAGTGGATCTAATGACCCATTAATTTATTAAAAAAGGGTTAGATATTTAGAAAATATATTTTTTTGTATGCCATTGTTCGGATCTAGAGAAAGTCACCCTAGCAGTATACCGCTTAGAAGGAGAAGCTGATCAGTGGTTGAAAATGATTAAAAACATGAATCCATGAAGGGATATTGATTCTATGGAGTGGGAAGAGTTTAGGGGAATATCTTTCAATAAATATTTTCCCTATTAAGTGTGAAAAAATGTAGAAGGAATTCTTAAAGCTGAAGTAGAGGGAAAATAAATCATTTGGAAGCTTTGAGATTAACTTTACAAGACTTTCTTGATACACCTCTAGATTTTTTTATAGATCCTAAGGTAAAGGTTTATAGATTCTTTCGTGGAATGAGACCCCATCAACATAGGAATTTATAAAATAAATACTATGAAAATTATGAAGAGATTTTTCGAAGTTCTACGAAGTTTGAGTTAGAGTTTATAAAGATTTATTGGTCACATAGATTGAATGAAAAGAATATAGAAATAGAGAAAAAACCAGGAAAGAATTTTGATCATAAAAGCAGAGTAAATAATGTGAAAATTATCATGTGAAATAATTTTGGGAAGAATAATTTATAGAACTAATTAATTGGGAGTGTAAAGTGCTAAAAATGTGGAAGATATGAGAATATAGCTCGAAACTAGCTTGGCTAGGTTAATCCTCAAATTCTCAATGCTAACGAAAAAGGGAAGATAGTGCATGGCCATCCTAATGTTAAATTATTCAAGTGTGGATATCTTATAAACTTGTCTAGTCAATTTTATAATTATAATATTATAAAGGGAAACCACCATCAACCTCATAATAGGGCAAGGGATAAAGGTAAAACATTTTCTATCATGACGGCTAAAGTAGAGGATCTAAATGATGTGGTAGAAGGTACACTCACAATGATCTCAAGTATAGAAATTACTTTGCTTGATTATGGTTCAACATATTCCTTTATTTAATCCAAGTTTGAAAAGAGTATATAATCAATCCTTGAGATGTTATAATTAGAGTTATTATTCAAGACTCCTAGAGGGATTATCCTAGCATAAAAAATGTATAGAAACTCTAGTATTCCCTTTGGTGAGTAAAATCTCATTGAAAATCTAGTATTCATTCCCCTAGTGGAATTCAACAATATACTATGGATGGAATGAAACTCAAATTATAATGCTAATATCAACTATAGAAGCCAATAAATTTCAGTAGTCTTGAATGGAAAACCTATAATTATTTTCAAAGAAGATATATCCTAGCCTGATAAAGAGAGCTAGAGTTCTATATTGAACTCATACTAGATCTAAGCTGATAAAAAATACCCCACATAGATTCTAAAATGAAAGGTTTTAGTAATTAAATAAAAAAATTCAAGATATTTTGGAGAAGTTCTTTATTTGAGCAAGTGTGTCTTCTTAGGGAGAAAACATTTTCTTTGTAAATAATAAGGATGGATCAATGTAGTGATATATTGATTATAAAGAACATAATGGGATTAAAATAAAGAACAAGTACCCACTCCCAAGGATTGATGATTTATTTTACTAGCTTTATGGGGCTTAATTATTCTCTAAAATTGACCATTGATCTTAGTATCATCAATTGAGGGTGAAGAAAGAAGATATTCTAAAGAGATCCTTTTGAACATGATATGATAATTATGAGTTTGTTGTTATTCCCTTAGGGTTGAATAATGCTCCCACTATATTTATAGATTTTATGAATATAGTCTTTAAGTACTATATTGATAAATTTATGGTAGTTTTTATTAATAATATTCTGAAATATTCCAAAAGTTGGGATGATCATGAGGATCATCTAAGGTTTATATTGAAAACTCTGAGGAATGGGAAACTATTTGGAAAATTCATAAAATTTGAATTCTGGTTAAAATAAGTTTCATTCTTGGGGAACATTGTAACCAATGAAGGAATATCATTTGACCCTTCCAAGATTAATGTTATAGAGGAGTTTCCTTATCCTATAATAGTAACTGACATTCACAGTTTCATTAGTGTAGTAGGATATTATAGGAGGTTTGTGAATTTTTTTAATGAATTTATAATCCACTAACAAAGTTAACTCAAAATGGAGCTAAGTTCATCTCGATAAAGGAGTATGAAGAAAGTTTCCAAGAACTAGAAAGGAGATTGGTAACTACACCTATGTTAACTCTACCCTATTTTGGAGAAGGTTTTGTTATTTATAGTAGGACATATGTGAAAGGGATTGGGTGAATCCTCATGAAAAATGAAAAGGTGATCACGTATGCATCTTGATATTTAAAGCCTTATGAGTAGAATTATCCTATACACGACATGGAGTTATCTAAAGTTATTTTTTCTCTGAATATATTAAGGCATTATCTTTATGGGGATAAATGTGATATATACATAGATCACCAAAAATTGAAGTATATATTCACCCAAAAGTAATTGATCATGAGAAAAAGTAGATTGTTGGATCTTCTTAAAGAATATGACAATTTAATTCATTATCACACTAGAAGAGAAAACAAATTAGATGATGCATTAAGTAAGAGAAATCCCGTTGTGCTAGAAATGATGAGGATTCAAAGAGATCCATTGATCAAGGACCTAGTAATGTTGGGCATTGGAATCATGAGGGAAGGTACATCATCAATACTATCCCAATTTATTTCTCAACCATAATTACTAAATAATATCAAGAGATACCAAAGAGATGACCCTTTGATATAAAATAAGATACATGCTATAAAGAATGTGAAGTTTCATAAGTTAAATATTGATCAAGAAGGTGTACTGAAATTTCATACAAGGTTATGTATCCCATATATACTGAAGATTAAAAAGGAGACGATGGATGAAGCTCATAGTTATACATTCTCTATACATCCTATAATCACTAAAATGTATAGGGACCTTTGTGATCATTATTAGTGGGAGAGTATGAAAAGAGAGATTACCAACTACACTACTAGGTTCTTGCTACGTCATCAAGTGAAGTTAGAGTGACAACTTCATGAAGGTGTTTTACAACTATTACCCATACTAACATGGAAGTGGGATAATATCACTATGTATTTTGTCACTGGTCAGCTAAGAACATCCAAAGGAAACAATACGATATGGGTTATAGTGGATTGAATCACTAGGAATACCCAGTTTATCACTATTTTAGAATATTTCTCTCTTGACCAACTTGCCAAGATATATGTAAAGGAAGTGGTGAGGTTGCATAGAGAACAACTTTAAACCATTTCTAATTGTGATCCAAGGTTCAAATCCAACTTCTAGAGAAGTCTCCAACATGATTTGAATAGTGAATTGAATTTTAGTATGGTCTATCATCACTAAATTGATGAACAATCAAAACGGACTATTTAGACACTTGAATAAATTTTGAGAACATGATCAATGGAATTTAATGGTGGATGGGATCAATACCTCCCATTAGTTGTGTTCTCATACAACAGTAGCTTCGACTCGAGAATTCAGATGTCATTATATGAATCTATATATGGAAAGTAGTGTAGAACTATTACTTGTTGGGATGAAGTTGGTGAGAGAAATATCATTTGGCCTGATAATTTATAAGAGATGATAGAAAAGGTTCAAACCATCTAACAACATATAAAGGATGCTCAGATTTGGTATAAGAGCTATGAAAAAAAAAACTATCGAAGGGATTTGGATTTTTATGTTGGAGAAATTTTTTTCCTTCAAATATCACCATGTAAGAGATTCATATAGTTTGGAATGAAAGGGAAGATTAGCCTTAGATACATTGACCCCTTTAAAATCTATGATCACATAGGATTAGTTTTGTATTGGCTAGTACTTCTACAAAATCTCACTCAAGTTCATGAAGTTTTCCACATATCCATCTTGAGAAAGTACATACCTGATCCATCACATGTACTGAATCTAGAGGGGGTACAAATGGAACATGACCTCTCTTATGAGGAGTAGCTGGTGGAGATCTTGGACCATAGAGATAAATTTCTACACAACAAGACAACTCACCTTTTCAAAGTGTTGTGGAGGAATAAAAAATATGAATAAGAGATATGGGAACCAGAGGAGACAATGAGATAGAAGTTCCCTCACCTTTTCTCAACCGAGAGAATGATTTGAAATTCTAGGGATGAAATTTATTAATGGGGGAAGAATGTTATAACCCATGTGTAGCATCCCCAACCTAAATAGCCACCCGAATAGTGATATCAGGTCGGGTCCCACTGGCCTTAGGTGCGCCTCCCCATACGCCAAAGGCTGCCGACTAGCAGCAAGGGTGTGAATGAATCATATTGGGGAGACTATAACCTTGGGGAAAAGACATAATAAAGTTCTAAGTATTTAATATAACATACCAAAGAAATATAAATGACCTAGAAGACTCGAACTAGACCCACCAATGGTGGAAGCACAGTCAATAGAAGATAAATAGTGGAAGCAATTAATTATAAAATGAAGAGGAAGATAAATAAAAAACCAGCATGCCTAACACACCACTTTTAGATACTCCTAAAACAAAAAATAAAAACATGCATTTCATAACTGGCCATACATATCGTTATCCCTAAAAAAGGGTCACTAAAGGGCCAACAATAGTATATACATATACATATCATGCCGATGTAAAAAATGGAACTAAAAAAGAACTGAACAAAAGGAAATCTCCAATTGAAATGAACACAAGGTCTTATGCCAAACTCAATAAAAGTAGATGATAAAATCCATCTCTCGAGGCTGATCCTTTACCTAAACATAAATTCATAAAGTCTGCAAGTGTTTAGAATGACCCGTGAAGGGTGTGAGAACTATTCTCAGTAGGATACCACCCATTGGTGCATACCTAGCATATATGTTTAAGAAAAAATGATATAAAAAATAAAAGATAATCACAACACAATAAATATAAAAGTTTTCCATGGTGTTCAACAACCACTAGAGAACCATCATCTACCTCGACCAACATATGAATCCTAGAATATATTAAGGTTCTTATACCATGAACCAAGGTACCTCTATAACCATACATCTTAGGTGAAACCTTAGGTTCCACCTCAAATCATATAACCTAGCACCACGTGCCTCCTGACACCTCATGTCTCAATAACTACCGACGTCCCGAAGGCACACCCAAGCATGTAGTAACCTAGTCCCACAGAAGCCTACTTGAAAGAAAACGTCATCCCAAAGAACAAAAACCGGAGGCACAATGATACCTCTCCTCAATAAATATCCAAGCCTTCAGCCTCAAGAACTATAGGCCTCAACTCCCAACCGTCATCCTGAACGCTGAAGTCTGAAAGATCTTCAACTTCCATAAGGATTTTTAAAATAAGCACCCTAATAGAATATCATAAGACTCTATACCAGGGTTATTTACCCACATGAGTGGTCAAAACCACCTCATCACAGAGTCTACCTATGGCACATGACTCAATTTGTCACTTTGTCCATTACAGGCAAGTGACAGTCACCAAATAAAATCCCTAAGCCACACCGACCAGTATGTCATGCCCCTGCGACCATGTCACTCAAATATGATGGCTTTTATATCCCAATATCACAGGCCATGCCCAAACTGATAGTTTAACTAACTAAAATCAACATCCACGACACCCAAAACTATGGTTAATATCACTCAAATAACCTAGGCCAAGCCCAAACACATGATCTCATCCCCTCAATCCCGATGGCCATGCCATCCTAATATCCCAGGACGATCCCATCACGATCCCATTGGGTCTCAAAATTTATCAGAAGAAATTATTATATAAATAATTCACTTTAAAACAAAAATAAATTTAATAGAATTGAATTACACATAATGAATCAATAAGAAACTCACTTTAACCAAAGCAATTCAATTTAACAACACTGAATTGCTTAACCAACAACCATGAAAATTCAATCTAGATGAATTGAGTGCCTCAAATTTGAATAACTAAAATAATTCATTTTAAACAACTCAATTTAAATTGATTTAACACCCTAGACCAATTTTACCCATGGAGAAATGGAATCTAACCCGGTCTCTCTTGTGTGACTAAGGTAAGGGCATGCCCAATGACATCCCATAAGGCATATGATCAATCTAATACCAAAAAGAGTGGGCCTCACTAAATATCAAAAAGGCGTGCTAAAATTCACACCACCAAAAAATCCAAAAATACACCAAAAAAGATATGCACCACCAACCTTAGACTCATTGAAGTAGGAAAGTCTGATATCGAGCTCTAATTAAAAGATGATTGTCATAGATATGAGTTTCTATCATATACCATGAAATTGATTCAGACAAAAATAACGATGCGCAAGGAGAAACATAAGAAAATAAGAGGATAGAGTGAGGTTATATTTAACTTTATGACTCAAACCCACCTCACGAGTCTTAAATCAGACCATCGAAAATAGAGAGGGATCAAAATCCATCGAAGGAGAGGAGGAGGGGGTTTCCTCTAGCTATGTGCGTGACCAAGGAGGAAAAAGGGGAGATAAATAAGAAAATAAAAAATGAATAACTTTTAATAAAACACCCTATAATGGTCACATGGTTTACCCATAGGATTTTCCAAACTGTGTAGTAACCGTGTGGGCTACAGTGGTGAAGTTCACCTAAGTGGCAGTACCCGTGCGACCTTCCGCATGGTTTGATCTAACCATGCACAAAACTTGAGGAAGCCTCTGTAACATCTTTAGAAACCAACACACATCCGTGTAACTCCCTCACATGGTTTAAACAAACTGTACAATAGTTCAAAAATAGGTTGCAATGTTATCTCAATAGGCCTCACATTTTACCATAAACCGTTGGCCCTGACCTGCTATTCCAAAACATGCCATTTTTCCTTCGACACTCTTGAAAACTCTTCCGAACACACAAGGCATTTGATTAATCTTGAAACTCATGTAAAAAAAAGATAAAAAGCTAAAATAACTCTCAAGATTTTATTCTTATCAATGATAAGGAAAATAGTATAGCCACTAATTGAAAAGTTCAAATCGGGAGTGAATTTTGACCCAACTCAAAAACCCGAGACATTAAAATCTTCCCACCTTAACATATCTCATCCCAGAGCTATCAAAAAGAACCCATAGATGGTTCCAAACATAAAAATTCCAATAAAGTCAATCTTGGACTACCTCGGTCTCAAGGGTTCAGGCCAAATTCCTCAAGGGGGATCCGCATGTTAGGAATTGCCTAACTCGGTCTCACCTCGACCAAAACTCAAATCTAACAAAGGCCCAACAACCGATTCCTAGACCCAAGGTCCTCACATGACGCATCATCACTCCCTCACCTCACCAAGAGCTCCTGTGTCACTCTTGACACCCATTCACATCCTGCACAGCATCAGTGCCCACCTTGATCCCATATCACCCATGCCACAATGAGGTCCTACATCTCCATGGATGATCCAATCAATCCTAGTGCCTTACACCTCAGTCAATTACTACATCGTAACAGTGACCATATTCCTCTCACCTCAAGTAACCCACATCCTCGATTCCGTAATTTCCAAGGCACCTCAATAAGTCATGCATCTCCTCAAATGCTCCTGATGCCTTTCATATCACTCACAGAACTCAGTGCCTCGCACCTCATATATATATATATATGTCACTTACCATATGATGAAAATATGATGACCAATGTATGGTCAGTCTATATAAAACCCATGCACCTCATTCCCTAAAATAAACATGCCTCAATAGATCATGCCAAACAAAAACAAAAGTAAATCACATCCACTCCCGTGGCATACCTTTGACTGTCATCGGCTCACCAGCCCGCTCATCCCCTGGAAGCTCCATGACATACACCTAGCCTCAAGCATGACTGTCTGAATCCAGACATGCCTACAATGATGATATGACCACCATCCATTGAACCTAGTGTTGTGACCCATTGTATCTTCCATGAAATCCTTGTGAAACTGAAGCTCGACTACCCCCACTGAGTACCAATCTTGAACCGATCCCAAAGGTTGGACTCTACCTGGATCCTTGACCGTACCTGATCTTATACCTACTTTTCCTAACCCTTAGGGGTTTGAATCTGATCGTGCTCTAGTAACACCCTGTCCTCACCTTCTCGATGCTCCATTTGAGCCACCAATGTGGAAACCCGCTGAATACCATCAAATTATAGACAACCCAACATATATATAACACACACATAAGGAAAGTAGTTAAAGAAATGCATCCTCACTATAGAGACCTGATCTTTTCATACATTACTATTACATCATTTTAAAGAAAAACAACATAATAGTATTACACATAGAGGATACAATGGTTTAGTGTCTTGGAAAAACTAGAACCATACATAACAATTAAAACATCGAGCATAAACTTTTTTGTTCATTTCTTCTTCTCTAGCTTGTTATTGGCACTTGACCTCTCCTTAGGACATGTACCCACCTGAGGATATACATTAAAAGGGGTGAGATAGAATCCCATTGAGAGGATAGATAAGAACAATATAGAATGGGGTGAGCATATTCATAACATAGTCAAAGAATCAAGAACATGAGAGGAAGCATTAATAAGAGACTTGAAATGTGGCAATGCATAAAAATGAAACATCATGTCCTAGTGGTTAAATACCACACATGCTTGTGAAAAAATCTAGAATAATTTTCACACATAATTTAAAATTTACTCATGAGATTCATCACTTTAACCAATTCATTGGAGCGCTGTATAATTCCAGGCACACCCGTCACATTTAAACATTCATATTGCGCTATATAATTCCGGGCGCACTCGTCACATCATAACATTATCATTTATCATGCATACCACAATGAACATATGAAATAAATGAACGTAAATAACCCATGAAAAGTAATGGGTTCAATCTCATAATAACACATTCATAAACATTGGGTTCCCAAAATAAAGTGGGAATAACATATATGTTACAAGAACCGTCAATCTTGAATGAGAAGTAAAAGGTGTGTTCTTGAAAGAAGAGATCTTTTGGAAAACATTTTAATTTTCATAAATACCAGTGAAAAAAATTTATATCCCAGAAAAGGAAAGACAATGATGAACAAAATAATTTTAAGGAGTAACCATATCAAAAAGGAGTGAAAGAGGGAGAACCCGAAGGATGAAAGTTGGGTTGGAGAATTTCCCCTTACCTTGTATCCGAATGCTTCTTTCACTTTAATGTCCTATATAATGACATTATATTCATTAATTAGAATTTAAATAAACTTTTATAAATTAATAGGGTTCATTTTGGTTTCATTATGTTTTTATGGTCCTTTTTATGAGTTATATAGTTTAAAAACATTGTTCAGGAATGTTCGTTTTTATGGTTTTCTTGAGAGTTTCACATGTATTCATGAATTGAAGTTTGTGTAGAACATGGTTAAACATAAAAAACATATATTACATGTTATTAATGATATTATAGAAGTTAAAATGATATTAATATGAATTACATTTTATACCATGTGGATGAATCATTAGATATGAATTTAATGATGATCGTTTGGGTTAATTTGGGCGGTTTTTCGACCACAACAAACTTGTTTTGTTTACTCATCTAGTAATATATACATAAGTTAGTTCCAGAACTTAAAATAGGACATAATAAATATATAAAATTATGTTTAAACCATTAAAATCGTTTCATGACCAGATCTATAGGTAGAGATGGAAAAATAAAACATGTCGTTCTTGAAGGTGATAGATTAACACCTTATGAACAACGTTTTCTTATATAAAATAAAAGGAAGAGTTGAAGGTGGTTGGATAGTATAATATCCCATTATTATCATAAAATTATAGTATTTTTATGATACTGGAGTCACCCTACCATTTGGACAAATATAGGTTGGTAGAGAATAAGAAAAGGACTTGAAATTGAAAGGGAATTAAAGGAAAGAGGAAGAGAAATTACCTCTTGAATCCTCCTCTTGAGATCCTGCTTAAGGGGCCTATGCTTGGTCTTTTGATGAGACCAGAAGATCTTAGACGTGGGGGAGGGGCTAGGGAAGATTATTGGTCAGAGTTTAGATAATTATTGAATCTTGAGAGGTGTGGTTTGGCAAGGGGAGGGGGAGGGGTTATTTATACACGAGGAGAGAGGTGTTTTTAGAATAAAATATTAAATAAAATAATATATCAAAAGTTAGACTTGTAATAGTAGTTTTTTTGAAATCCTAAATAATATAATAATATAATATAATTCTTTTTATTCTTTAAATCATCTTTATAATTTGAATTCATTAATTTATTAAAAGGAAAGTGAAAGAAAGAGAAAAAGACACTTTAAGAAAGCACGTTTTGACTTTAGGCTTTGAAAAGCTCTTTTTAGGTTTGAAAATTGAGTTTATTGTATTTTAAGGAACCATTTATGAAATTTAATATAATTTTTCTGAACATAAAGTTCTAGAATGTTTATTTCATAATTACAACATTAATGATGCAATTTAGGATATACCGGTTATGTGAAAAACTGTATTTTTAATATTCACCCGAAAATTGAAGTATTTCAGAAAAATCTTAAAATTTCACCCTAACCATTTTTCAACATGTAGAATCCAAAAATGAATTCCATTTTTCAAAAATAAATTTTTAAATATGATTAGTTTAATATTTAATTAAAATCATAATTTACTTCAAAAATACAGTTTTTAAAATTAAAACTGATTTTATAATGCTTTTAAAAATTACGTAGGGTCTTATAAAATTATCTAAAAACTAGAATACATAGATTTGATAATTTATGAACATATTTTAAGAAAATAAATTTTCTTTTAAATTAATTAATTAATTATAATTAATTATTTATAACTTACAAAAATACCAAAATATTTACTATGGTCAAAATGTCACTTTCTAAGATGCCTAAATTTTATTTTATTATTCATGGGTAATGTTACTCTTATTTGGACGATGTATTATTCATAAGGGTCATACTACTATTCATAATGGTAGATTACTATTCATAAGGGTAGGTTATTATTCACAAAAATTAACTTTTTCTTATTGGACCCCAAAAATCGTCTTGAACACAACTGCGTATGTATGATTTTCAAAATTTCAAACATGGAAGTGAAAAAATTATGTTTAAAGGTCACTTAGAACTTAGTAGTTCATTATGTTGTGTTTTCATGTGATTTTATGACATATTTTTAAGAAGGTAATTTCCATTGAAATACTTTGGTCCATTACACTCACCACCCTTACCCTTCCCTATCATAACCATGCCACTTAGAATCCAAGCCTTATGGCCTACTTACCTTCTCTCAATAGAGTCAAGTATCAATACAAAACTTGGGCCTCACCCGCCCTGACAACCACCATTTCCTCAAAATGACAAGTGAGTCTCCCAATCTTGGTGATCAAAATCACCTCAACCATGTTACCTACACACTCATATAAGATCCAAGAATGTTTTAAATATCACATGAAATTTCATATATATATATATATATATATATTACATGGAATAAAAAATTTCATATATCCAATCAATTTTATCACAACATTTCACATTTTCACATGGAATTTGATATTTATCACATGGTATAAACACTTTACAAAGAATACATGAAATTATAAAATTTAAATACTTTAAAATGTGCCTATTAAATAAAAAACATGAATGAAATGACACCTTAACTTACCAAGACAAGGTTATATATTCTGTCCTTGCCTCACCAAGACAAGGATCACATGTCACAACCAATAACAACCAAATCCAAAATAAGCTAGTCATAGGCTACTACTAAATACCAATCAAGAACCTCTAATACCACTTGTAGCATACCCAACCCGAATAGCCACCCGAACAGTGCTATCAAACTATGTGTCACTGGCCTTAGGCATGCCTCATCGTATTCCAAAGGTTGTCGACTAGCTATAAGGGTGTGAATAAACCATTTTAGGGAGCCTATACCCTCATGGAAAATATATAATAATATTTTGAGTATTTAATATAACATGCAGTAGAAATATAAATGACTCATATGACTCAAAATAGACCCTCCAATGGCGGATGCACAATCATTTCTAGATAAATAGTGGAAGTAATAAATAAGAAAATGCAGCGGAAGATAAATAAACAAATCAGCATTCCCAACACACCACTTGTAGCCACTACTATAAAAAACAATAAAACATGAATTTTATAATAGACCATACATAACATTATCTAAAAATAAGGTTTTCCAAAGAGATGACTACAATATATTCATATATATAACATGCTGATACAATAAAAGGAACTACAATTGAACTGAACAAAAGGAAATCTCCAACTGGCACGACCACAAGGTCCCATGCCAAACTCCATGAAATAAGCTACTAATATCTAGCTCCTAAGGCTGATCCTTTATGAAAACGTAAATTCATAAAGTCTACATGCATCCAAAAAGACCCATACAGGGTGTGATAACTAGTCTTAATAGGATACCACCGAGTGGTGCATACCAATATTATGTGTTTAAGAAGGAATAATATAATAAATAAAATACCAGTGCAAAAAAATAAATAAAAAAGGATTCCCTGGTTTTCAAAAACCACTAGGAAAGCATCACCTACCTCAACCAATACTGGAATCCTAGAATAGAAGAAGGTCCTTGTCTCATGGCCCAAGGTACCTCTATAATCATACAGATCAGGTGAACCTTTAGGTTCCACCTCAAATCATATAACCCAACACCACATGCCTCCTGAAAACTTGTGTCTCAATATGTACCGATTCCCTGAAGGCACACCCAAACAAGTAGTAACTTGGTCCCACAAACCCCTACTCAGAAGCACACATTATCCCAAGGCCCAAAAACTGGAGTCATAATGATACCTATCCTTAATAAATATCTAGGCCCTCATCCTCAAGCATGAAAAGACTCACCCCCAACTGTTATCCTTAATGCTAACTTCAGAAGGCTCATCACCTTCCACGTGTATTTCTATGGAAAATACCCCCAATAAAATATCCTATTCCACTCTACTAGGGGCCTTTACCTACATGAGTGGTCAAAAACACCACATCTAAGAGTCAACCTGTGTGCACATGACTCAATTCAACACTTTGGCCATCAAGGGTGAGATACAATCATCAAATAAAATCCCTAAGCCAAACCAATCGACACCTCATGCCCCTGTGACCATGTCACTCAAATATGATGGCCTTTACATCCCAATATCACTGGCCATTACCAACCTAATAGTATAAATACCTCAAATCGATGTCCATGGTACCCACACCTGTGGTTAATACCACTCAAACAATTTGGTCCAAGCCCAACCAAATGATCTCAACGCCTCAATTCCAATTTCCATGCCATTCCAATATCCTGGGTCAAGCCCGTCATGACTCCATTAGGTCTCAACATTTATCAAAAGTAATTAATATATAAATAATTCACTTTAAAACAAGAATCAATTAACTTGAATTGAATTTCACATAACGAATCAATAATAAACACACATTAATCAAAGAAATTCAATTTAACTACATTGAATTTCATAACAAAAAACCATGAAAATTCAATTTAGAGGACTTGAATGCCTCAGATTCAAATAACTAAAATAATTCATTTTAAAAAAATCAATTTAAATGTTTTTAACTCCCTCAGAAAATTTTACCCAAGGAGCGTCAACCTATAACCTATCCTTGCTCGTGTGAATAAGGTAAGAGAATTCCCAATAATATACCATAAGGCATACGGTAAATTTAATACCAAGCCATGAAGGTCTTGCTCAATTTCCCAAAGGCATGATAAAATACACACCATACAAATGTTCACAAAAATATAAAACAAGATATGAACCACCTACCTTATAATCATAGATGTAGGAAAATATGATATCAAGCTCTAATTCAAAGCTGATTATCATAGATTTGAGTTTCCATCGTATGCCATAAAATTGGATCGAATAGAAATAGTGGTGCATGAAGAAAAAGATAAACAAATAAGTGGTTAGGGTCAGGTTAGCCTTACCGCTATGACTCCAACACACCCAAAGGATATGGAATCAGACCATCGATAGAGGAGAGGGATCAAAATCCACCATAGGAGAAGAGGAGGAGGTTTCCCCCTGCTGTGTGTTTGGACAAGGAGAAAGAAGGGGGGATAAATAAGAAAATAAGAATAAGAAAAACTTTAAAAAAACCCTGTATAGGTCTCATGATTTACCCACATGGTTTTCCAAAACTTTCAGTAACCGTGCGAGCTACAATGCTGAGGTACTACCTAAGTAGAAATACTCATGTGGCCTTCTATACAGTTTTCTCTAGCTGTGTGCAAACTGTGTAAAAGCCTTTAGAACATCTACAGACACCTAAACATGGCCATGAACCTCCCTCTCATAGTTCACACAAATCATGTTATAGTTTACAACTAGTCTACATGATTATCCATAAGGGGCCAGACAGTTTACCCAAAACTGCGCACCTTGACATACTATTCCAAAATAGGCCTTTTGGCCTCTAACACTCTCAAAACCTCTTTTGAACACCTGAATATTTAGATAAAGATTGAAACTCATGTAAAATAGTGGTATAAAACTAACATAACTATCAGAATTTGATCATGATCAATGATAAAGAAAAGAGCATAGCCACTAATTGAAAAATTGAAACCAGGAGTGAATTTTGACCCAACTCAAAAACCTGGGATGTTTCACCATGATTTTTAAATGATATTTGTTTCCCAAATAATTTTTTTATATAATATATAATATTATAAAGATAAAAAACACATAGAAACCAATTTTTTTATCTCATTAATAAATATCATCACATTATTCATCCATGAAACCAATGAAAATTCTAAACATTACAACTATACAAAAAATATAAAATAGAAGAACTAAAATGAGAAAATATGGATCACACAAATCTACTAGAATCATCACCCCATGGAAAATACTATAGAAATGAAAAAAATATTAGTAAACTATCAACATATAATGAATGAAAATATAACCTTAGGATGAATTGTAGTGAATATTGAGTAAAACAATGAAGTTTTATTTATAGGGTATAAAGAGAAATGTGACCATTGAGATTTGACCATTATATGACCTTTAGTCAAACACGAACACTGGTCAATATAACCATTGGTCAATTTCACTATTCGAAAATATACCATGGTTGTTAATTTTACCATTATAATTAGTGTTTATAAGTAGTAATGAAGAAAGATAATTGAAGAAGAAATTAGAAATGATGGCCTCAACAAGTAGAGTCATGCCATTTGAAGCGCATTTATTAGAACTTGGGGGGGGAGGTAATGTTAATGTGGTTCACCATTGAAAAATCCCAAGCCTATCTTCAAAAATTTAATCTTAAATGAAATCTTCTATAAGAGAAGTTCAAGTTAGTAGAGATTACCACTCGGTCAATGTTAGTTGAGCCACCCCATGAAACTACCACCTCGTACACCTTACCCTTAGGGAATACACGAGTGTAATAAGGAGTTATGTGTCCAAGCCTTAGTTTCATAAATTAAAATTTCCCCTTGTTTAAATAAAATAGTTACTCCATAAATTCAATTTTAAGGATTTTTTTGTTTAATAAAATATTTTTTAAATTGAGACGAATATGATAAATTTATTTTTGGACACAAATAAAAAATAATGGTATTTTTTTAGAAAATATTTAAATTTTTAAATTAAAATTAGGTATTCTAAATAATATTTGTTTTAATTAAATATTGTTTTAAAAATAATCTTACTTAAATATAAATTATTAAATAATTTTATAATGTCCCATGAAATTTTTATCATTGTCAGAAATTTGATTGTGCCTTAAAAACAATTATATTTCAATAAATAAGGATTTTAATATTTAAAAGTTAAAATTACAATATTTAGAAAACTATTATGATAAAATAAAAAATATATTTTAAATCATCACATTGAAATTAGGTTAGGGTGAATTTATGATAATTTTCTAAAATACTTTATTTTTCCGTGAATAGTAAAAGTATAGTTTTGTGTTTTCTGTATGTTTTATGACTTCATTTTTATGTTATAATGATTTAATAATTAATTAAGCACAATAAAATACCTAAAATATTTTATTTGATTAATATTATGTATTTTTATTTATTTTAATCAATTCCCAAAATTATAAGTGACTTTCTAAAGTCTAAAATTGAAAATTTGATTTTAAAAACATTACTTTGTGGAAAATTTACCTTTCCATGCCATAATAAGTATTAAAAAAAGTTTTTGGTTCTATTGGATTAAAATATAAAAAATTGTAACTCAAATTTCAAAAACCTTGAGCAAAACCATGGCTAAGACAATGGTTTTTCATTTTCCAAAACCAATATTTCTAAGACATATATTTGGAAATTATTAAACAATTCCTCCACTTTTTCTATAAATACCCACCCATTTCACCATTAACCTTAAATACCCATCCATAATCCATAATTTTTTATTTATTGTTTCCCCTAATGATTCCACCGAGGTTTCATTAATCCCCCAAGATTCTATTATCAAGTTTTAGAAAAAAATATTCATGGTAAGGGAATTCTCATCATCTTCTTTTCTATTCAAGTAATTATTTTTTGTGTATATATTCTAAAGGGTATGTTAGTTCCTTTTATTATGATTTTTTATCATAACCATACTGATAAAATACTATTTTATTAATGGGTTACCTTTTTATCTCTCATTTTACCCTTTTATAAATCCACGTTTTATACCCAACATGCTGCTGAATTTACTTCTCAATATTGTCTCTTTTACATAAGAAATTATTATATTTTGAATAACCAAAACATTTATTTATCCATGGTTTTTCAAATATATGTTAATATACTTTATTTATTTCGATATATAAATATACAAAACCTAAATTCCCTTTATGTGGGTCAAAAATGATGTGATGGTCAAGCCTTTAAGCACTTACATACTCAAGGATCTTATATGAAATCCGTACTTTATTCTAGTTGAGTTGTTGACAAAATGGTATATTATGATCAATTTGGATCAAATTAATTAATAAATATTAATTTTTATCTCTTATAGTGATCCAACAGATTGGGTACAGAATTTAATTTTTAGAGATGACATGTTTTATGATACCTTGGTTAATAACCTTGGTAATTTTCATTTATGACACCTTAGTGATAAACATGGTGATATTCTTATGAATGTCTCATTAAAAATTTGTAGATACATATCATGTTATTATTAATGTTATTATTATTATGATATGAATCTTTTTCATTACTTACTATTATGCCTCATGTCATTATTGACATGTCTCATGATCACATATTATATGTCTCTCTTTCTTTTTTCCCTTACTGGGCTTCATGCTCACCCCTTTCCTTTAATGTATGTCCCCAAGATATAAGTTACAAAAAAAGAAACCTAGGGTGAACCCATGAATATTTATTTAAAGTGTATTAAAATAATTTTTATGTTTTCTTGTATTATGTACCTAATTTCTAAGAAACTAAACTTTAAAATATCCCGTGTTTTGTTCCATATAATGAAAAGTTTATGTAATAAAAAAGAAGGATGCCATATTAAAAGTACCTAATAACTAAATATTTTCATATACCCAACTTTAACCTACTAAATAAATGGTAAGCCTTACATTTTTTGTTGATGAAAAATCCAGATACATACCATGAAACCCCTGTGAAGTTTTCCTCACATGCGCTGATAGACTCATCTTCCTTTTGATTCAATTTGTGGAACTCTCTCTCCATTTTTAGATAGCGTGTTTGGAGAAAATATTTATTGGAAAATATTTTCTTAAATTATACCAGTTCTATGGAATCAATATCTTCTTTGTATTTTGTGTTCTTGATCATCATCCAATATTGATTAGATTCCCCCTCCATGCAATAATCGGATAACAAAACATTAACTTATTCAGAGCATTGGAGGATAAGAAATATATTCTCAATGGAGTTAATCAATTATTCCATGATAATGATATTATAATATATACTAAATTTAGGAGGAAATTTTTATATAAAATACTCAACTATAACTTTCTCTTTCTTAGGAGAATGAGGGAGTTCTGCATGATTTATGTTATTATTACTAACTTGAGATAGTTGAGCCAGTAAATCCATGAAGTTCTCATCTCCCTCTCCCATAAAGTTAGGAATATCATTAGATAAATCATCATATTTTCTATCATGTTTGTTTTTGGAATGATTTCTCTCATTTCCCACCATTAAATAAAAAAATAAAAACAAGATGAGAATATATTGACAAATAAACATACAAAAGGAAAACTTATAAACTTTGGAAGAATAACTTTTAAAAGGTAATTATATCATAACTTATGTGTCTCTAGGTTTCAATATAGGTTTTTTGTGGTAATTTTACTATACTTTGAATTATCCTCGGAATCTCACTAAATTATTATATCCTTAATCCCTAAAATAACAAGTCCTTTATCTGATACCAACTATAGAAACCCAAAACTTTTTTGCATATTATTACATGTTTTTTAACAAAAATATACAATAAATACAACCCAAAGATCATGAGGCCTGGTGTATTAGAAAAATATGTTCATAATACATTAAAAGGAAACTAAAACATGGAATATTTATTTTATTCTACATAATGATCTTTTAAATATCTTTTAGCTCCTAGAAATTCATAGGATAACTTGGGGAATACATAAAAGAAAAGGGTGAGCTAAAAATCCTAGTAAGGGAATAAAAATGATAAGAAAGCATAACATTTGAGTCAAAATTATAACATGATATCATAAAAGAGAAGGCCCACGAGTAATCACATGGAAGCATAATATAAATAACATGGAATTATAAGATAATGGAAACATAGGAAATGTGGTAGAAACAAAAAAAATCATAATCATAAGTCAAGGATAACCGCCAAGAAGACATCACATAGTGGACAAAGTCCCATAGGGGATTAGGTTTACTCCTTAATCCCATACATAATGTCTCATGAGACAAAAAATTTACCTAATGAATTGGAGTGCTATCTGGATGCAACCATCATAACATGTTCATGATTATGTGTGACACAAAAAGAAAATAAAACATAAGGCATAAACATAAAAATTACCCATTGAAATAAATGGGTTGCATAATCATTCCTCATATCATAATAAAAATACATTTATTGAAGAATGCATTTGAGAAATGAACATATGGAATGTATCAACCTAGGAAATGAATAGATAAAAATATAGATATATATGTTAGAGAAATATACACAAAATTTAGAATCATTCAATAATATTAAATATAGAGATAAAGTGAGTTAGATATGGAGGGGTCATAAACTAAAGAAAAAGGATAGTTTAGAGAGATCCCTTACCTCAAGTATGAATCATCACAAATGTTATTTATCTTCATGAATAAAAAACATATGCTAATTAAATACTTGATTAAATTCAATTTTCAAGTTTACCATTACTTTTATTTTGTTTATTACCATGTTATATTTAATTAATTAATCAATCAAGATCTTTTAAAATATTTTGATGATATTTAGCCCATATGTCCAAAATGACTTATATAGGTTAACTATGGTCAAAGAGGTCATTATTCCATAATCTCTATAATAATAATTATGAAATAATTATCATTTTTATAAATCAATTATACTTTTAAAAACAAAAATAAAAGGTGGTTATGAAAAAAATGACATTACAATCATGGAGACAGTAGGCCATACATACACATGAGTAATACTACGTTCCCCAACCCGACACTCTCTCAGGAAGCCAAAAAAGGTTGGTTACTGGATGTCAAGTGCACATCCTCGTACACGAGAGCCTACTGAATACCAACGAGGGTGTATAGAACATAGTGGAGATACTATACCCCTAGTATAGAGTTGTAATACAACAGAAATAAACAAATATCATAGTAATGTAAAATAACAGAAAAATACATCACATCAAATAAACCAAAAAATAAATGTTGGTTGAATAATCAAATAATAATGAAATGATAATGTAATAAAATGATGCAATGTATCTAAATGTCAAACTGAAAATAATGTAGATAAAAGACCATGATGACATTAATAGACTCAAAAGACCCCAGTCTTGATCCACACGTCGGTCCCATCTCCAAGCTCCAACCCATCCAGCAAGTAACAATAAACAAAAATGTCCTTTTCTATTATCCAAACCTATATTAATGTATTATTATTGGGTACCAAAATGTGGCCCGAATAGGGTGTGATAAAAAACTTAGTAGTCCGATACCACGATGTCAAAACAAAACTTTTCTGGTAATAATTGCATGCAATAAAGTGATAATCAGGAGTATTAATTAATAAATTAATACAAAACAAAAAATAAACTTGATTTAGAACCATGCTAGAATATCTATGAGCATGTAGCACAACCATTCAATCCATAACCAAAAGTCCATGGAATAATCACATAACTGGGAAAATACCCTTTATATAAGTATTTCAACATAACTGAGAAGCGCCCTTTATATAATTATTTCAACATAACTGGGAAAATCCATTTATATAAGCTTTCTAGCATAACCAAACCAATCCATTTATATAAGAATTTAAGCATCATAGGTAAATTTCCTTTATATGAGCATTTCAACATCATCAAGAAAATAACACTATATAATAATTTTAGCATAAATAGGAAAATTCCTTTCTATAATAATTTCAACATAAATAGAAAAATACCTTTATATAAGTATTTCTGTATAAATAGGAAAATCCCTTTATATAATCATTTCAACACGAATCACAACACAAGTCATAATGGAAAGAATAACACAATATAATATCATAAGCCACATTGGTCAATTCAGTAAATTACCATTTATATTTGAATTATCCATTCATTCATTAAATTATATCTTAATTCGTTTCCATGCTATTTTTTCACACCCATTTTATATCAAATTATAACAAGTCATTTCAATAATCAAAGATGAAATTTTCCATGGTGAATATATTAAAAACAACCACCTGAGGTCTCATGTCATGCTAAATCACATTTTAAACCATTAACTAGTTATTAATTGTTCCAGGATAGGATCACCCTAAGAGTAATCTCAAGATAGGTATCAACACAAATGGATCCAATGGGATCCAAAGAGTAGTCCAAACACATGATTATCATTACCCATTATTCCATTTTTAATGCACACATTGTGTCAGCACAATCGCATAATATTTCACATACTTGAATAAAAAGAAACAATACATAGGGATATTTTCTAGACCACTTACGTTTATCTGAAGATTCAAAAAACACAGTAAACTATAAATGATAATAAGGAATGAAGTTGAAGTATATTCTAAGGAAAAACCCAGATCACACAAGATCAAAACCCGATTCAACATCGGTAACGAGTTTACACCACGATAATGGAAGATAGTATGAGAAAGGGGAAAACTAAATCAAATCAAGTAACTGAGTATTAAATGATTTATATAAACGTCTGAAAGAGAAAGAATCACACCAAAATCACATGGAGTTTCCTTTGGGTTCAAGAGAGAAGGATACATGGTGGATGAAATAAAATCATACACACAACATAGTTAAAAACCATTTGTAAAGTCCCAAATTTTCTATGTAATTTTTATTAATTATATGGAATTATTATGATTCTGCAAAAATTGACGGTGTGTGAATCCGAGGCCCAGAGTGCCCGGAATGAATTTCTGAACTTTTTTTGGGTATGTTCAGTAAACGTGTGAGCTGTGTTTTCTAAATTTTGAACCATTGCTTAGATTAAAAATCTAAGGGCACCATTGAATCCGCAGTGCTGGGATTTTATTAAGTGAGGATTTACTTTGACCGTAGTAGGTCCGAAAAAAGGTTAAGTTTTATGACTCTTTAAAATAAAGGAAATAAAATTATTTTATTATTTTATTTCATATCCTCCAACAGATGAGCAAAGGGGTGGGGCCAATGATGTGTCAAGCCATTAAATGGCTTGAACTTCCATCCCTAAGTAACGACGTCGTTGGGGAATTAAGAAGCTTCCTAATTGATGAGCCCTAATAAATTCCAATGTCATTACTTACCCTCCCCCTCTCCTATATATATGGAGCTTGGGGAGAGGTATCAGCACAGATTTTCCAAGAAATGAAGTGCTAAAAGAGAACAGTGATGCTGGACCCTTAGATGAGAGAGCCGAACCCAGCGGGAGGTGACAGACGACACCGGACCACAAACCGAAGGATGATGTACGAGTGGTGCCATTGGGAACCAGTTGTGGGAATGTAGAACACAATCCACCTTCAGGATCGAACGCTCTCCAACAGGTTTTTGAGGTAGGGGTTTATTCGTTTATGGTTTTTAAATGTTTTCCTCTTCCCTATTCTTGAACAATACTAAGTACGTGGACCATTCGACAAAGGGGTTGATCCGTGATTCATTTGTGTTTGCGGGAGGTTGTTGTGGGGTATCTTTGTAGGGTTTTAATTGTTGTTTAATTAAATTGATTATTAAAACCTTAACCCCCTCCGTTTTTTGAGCTAACGCGGAGGGTGTAGGCCTAACAAACCGAGATCTAACCCTATGCTATCTTGCTATCCTAGTGCCTCCATGGAAGACCGCCAGTGTGGCGACACCAACTGGCTACGTAGGGAATAGCGCATCGATGCACGCTGCAAGAGGAGGCCGCGACACAAAACTATGATAGTCATCGAAGCGACCAGCACCGGCCGACCACAGAGGAGGCGTGGCGCACTGTCGCGCGCCGCTGATGAACAAAGGTGGCCGTGACTCATCAGCCATGGTGACCAGAAAAAGGTGGCCGACACACCAGCTGGCCACGGGCGACGGTGCGGCACGCCGTCATGCACAGCTGGAGAGGTTGGTCGGCACGCCGGCCGACTGTGATGGAACCAGAAGGGGTGGGGTGGGACCCCAGCGGTGCACCTACATGGAAGAAGGGCCGCAGCCTATGTTGGCTGTGGCAGGAGCAGGGGGCTGCCAAATCGAATGATGAATAGTGGATGGGGCGCGCGCCAGCGGCGCGCCCGGAGTCAGAGTCGCGGCCTGTCGGCCGTGGCATGGAGGACCCGTGGCACCACGTGGCCTCGCGTTGGGTCAACCCTCGCGGGTTGACCCACTGATGTGGCTCTGCGCCACATCAGCCCAACCAAGACGCGCCGCATCCGGGTATCCCTGGTGGCCCGCACTGCCAGGCGGGTGGCACCACCAGGTTGGCCCAGTGGACCGACCCACCGCCCAGCCGGCTGAACCGCGGCCCAGCGGGTTGACCCACGACCCAGAGGCCTGACCCGCGGCCCATCCGGGTCATACCCGAGTCAGTTTGGGTCAATCTGGGTCAGCCCATGCTAAACCGGGTCTGGCCCGTCCAACCGGGGTGGACCAGACCCAAACCCAGTACCGACCAGTTACACAAAATGGGCCCTAACTTCTAAACCGAAAGCCCGTTTGATGAACTATCTATGGAATCAGGATCCTTGGAGTGAGATGTTCCTTTTGAATTACTCCATGAGAGTTTTGGAGAAACTTGCAGTATGGCCGGGTTAGATCGCATTTGAATCCAACCGGGCCCTCAGCACTGAAATGCCAATAATGCACAGACCGAGTCTCCGATTGACGCGCCGTATGTTGCGTTGGAACCCTTATGACATGAAAGATCATGGGGTTAATTATTTGTGAGACTTCGTGCTAGTTAAAATACAATAGATGGCTTGGGGAGCATTTATCCCAAGCACGCAACATACAGAACCCTACGACTGGATGATACTTGATGATTGCTGACCTTTCGACTCATAGTGACTCGATGGCCTAATGGGGAGCACCTCTGTGTGATGCATCATACACATGGTGGGGAGCACCTTTGTGTGACGTGGCATACCCATGGTACTCGACAGGAGGAGTACCTCAGCAGGCCACGAGGGAGAGCGCCTCTGTGTGACGTAACAAACCCAAAGTGGGGAGTGCCTATGTGTGTCACGGTACAACCACAATACTCGGCAGGAGGAGTACCTCAATAGTCCAAGGTTAGTGGGAAGTGCCTCTGTGTGACCTGGAATACTCACTATACTCGTTAAAGGAGGAGTTCTCCAGCAGCCAAGGTGTTCGACGTTGTGACTGGGATTGTTACTTGTTCCTAGGCCTAGAGAATCTGTGGCTAGCTGTCAGCATTCATAGCGATCTTGTGTGGGTCAGTATCAAAACCCTGTTTCTCAGAGTTGTATACCTAGTTTGAGATGATACTCTAATTGAGCTGTGTCTGTTGCTTTGTGATTGAGATCATGCTTTGTGGTTTTACTTGTGGAATTATGAGAGACCTTCAGGGGTCTTGGGGTCCCTAATAAGTATCGTTATACTCACCCCTTCACGAGCTATGCCCGCACCTTATTGTGTCTTATGCAGATGACGAACAACTGGGCTGAGGTTTGAGGGAGCCAGGACTAGGTGGTACACAAAGGAGACATGCAGATGTGGAGTGTTGAAGAGGCGATCTGTACCTACCCTTTAGGTAGGATCCCCAGAGGATGTCTTAGTAGCTGTTTTCCATTTTTTAGTTGTATTGTTCCTTTCAGTTGTATCTATACTTTTCAGTTGTACTCTTACTTTCAGTTTGTCTTGTATTCCGTCCCCTTTTACTTTCAGCACTCCATTTACTACAGTAGTTTACTTTACAGTTTCTTCTTGCTGTGTTCTCGAACCGTGTGTTTGTATAGGTTTAAAGGAAATTCATTCCCATTTTAGGGAATACAATTTTTGGTGATAGTCTTTAGACCCTGGCCTATGGTAGGTGGGCTTGGGGTAGTCACAGCACGGTCCTCGGGGGACGGGTCGTGACCAAGTAGAATCAGAGGAAGTTTGATTCTATTGAAGAACTAGAACTCTGATCTTTTCTGTGTGGAAATAGTGTTAAGTGTTATGAGTGTGGTTTTCAGTTTGGGGAATCCGGTGTTGGTGTAGCGGCCGACGTATCCATAAACAAGGACCTTGAATTCTGATTTCCGAGTCAGCGCGCGAAAACGCTGATTGCGTGTGTTTTGAAAAGTTTTCTTTTTGATCTCTTGAGTCATCTCCCCAGGTATAACTTATTGACTGTGGCGCAACTATCTTCTTTCAGGATGTTTCCACATAGACAAACAGCCAGGATTCTTGAGAGAGTACGCGATGATGGCCCACCGAGCAATGAGGCCTTGGTGTAGGGCCTTCTTACGGCGTTAGCACCTTCGGGTGGTGTACCAGCAGCACCACTTCCCATTGGACAGCCGTTGCCACCAGCCCCACCAGTAGAGGGTGTATGTCGATAGAGAGATTTTCACTAGTTCTAGTGGTAGAGGCCTCTGAGGTTCTGAGATGAGACAGATCCATTGGCGGCTGAGGACTGGTTGGAGACTATGGCCACAATTTTTCGCTTAGTTGGGACACCAACTGATTTTATGCTAATCCTAGTATCCATCCTTTTTCAGGCAGCAGTAGGGAGATGGTGGAGCCTGATGATCTAGATACACGATGAGGAAACCCTCATCAGAGAAGACTTCGAGGGACTTTTCAGGGCATAGTTCGTCCCAGCGACCATATGCTCTGTGCGTATACAGGAGCTGCTGCACTTACAGCAGGGCAACCTGACAGTGGCCCAGTACTCAGCGAGGTTCACTGATCTCTCCCGCTACTCCACAGAAATGGTACAAGACCCTTTATTCAGGCCCAAGAACATTGAGTAGGGTCTTTGATGGGATATCAGAGAATCGATGGTATCGCTCAGTATACCGACTCTGTATGGGGTGCTAGAGCGGGCACTTTTGGTGGAGAGCTTCCTAGCTAAGCAGACACTGACAGCGAGACCCACCACCGGAAGACACGTGGCAGAGTCATCTGCAACTGGTAGTAGGCAGATGACATAGAGGTCCAAGCAGACCAGACCTTCTGGTGGATGGCCTTGGGACACAGGGTCAGAGGTTTGGAGCTCGCGAGGCAGAGGAGGTCAAGTGAGTGAAAAGCAATGATACAAGTGCGTCGGGTAGGGTCACATGGCTCGTGATTGCTCGAACCACCATACATATGAATAGAAGATGGTCAAGGGACTGCCGAGGCAAAGGAAGTGGTTCGAGCAAGTAGGTCCATAGGCAGAAGGCAGACATGGCAGAGGAGATGGCCGTGCAGCAGGCGGTGGTCGGGGTTTCTAGGTTCTACCTTCAGGTGGTCCATCCCGACCACAGGGAGCCGAAGGATAGGGATGAGCTGAGCTCCAGGTAGCTAAGGCCTACAACCACGATGATACAAAGATCACTAGAGGTATGATCTATGTCTACTCGACCTTAGCTGTAGTACTTATAGATAGAGGTGCCAGTCACTCTTTTATTTCCACGATCCTCGTTCAGATCTTGAAAATTCTGTTGGAGCCATTGGCTCGATCCTTATGGATAGAGACTCCTATGGGATCTTATTCAAAGATTACACATTAGTTCCAGCACTGTGAGCTTACTCTAGGAGGTGATAGCTTCACCTGGGGTCTCCCAGTAGCAGCATCGAGGTCTTACGACGTGATTTTGGGTATGAATTGGTTATCTATAGTCCATGATCATATTGACTATATTAGGCGCAAAGTGCGGTGTGTTCACACGAATGGGACCATGTTTTCCTTCACCAGTGAGAAGGGAAACTTTCTAGCACATGATGGATTTACCTAGATGAGGGTGCAATCGATTACTCATCAGTTGTCTAGCCTTACCCTCAGAGCAGCTAATGTTGAGAGTTCGAGCTATCCTGTAGTGGTGGACCAGTATGCCGATGTCTTTCCTGATGATGTTTTTGGACTACCTCCACAAATAGAGGTAGAATTTTATATTGAATTGTACCCCGAGACGACACCAATATCTACCCCAACATATCGGATGTCTCCCGTGGAGCTTCGTGAGTTACTGGTACAATTAGAGGACTTGTAGGAAAAGGGGTTCGTAAGACCCAATGTTTCTCTGTGGGTTGCCCCGATTCTGTTCTCCAAGAAGGTAGATGGGAGTTTGAGACTGTGTGGACTACCGGTGCCTGAACCAGGTGACCATTAAGAACAAGTATCCACTTCCAAGGATTGATGATCTTTTCGATCAGCTGAAGGGAGCTCATTGGTTTTCGAAGATGGACCTCATATC
Organism: Viscum album; assembly: GCA_963277665.1. Lineage (NCBI taxonomy): Eukaryota > Viridiplantae > Streptophyta > Magnoliopsida > Santalales > Viscaceae > Viscum > Viscum album. The sequence goes on along the minus strand of OY728150.1, from coordinate 1,823,326,966 downwards.
AGGCTGTCATCAACTCAGGATACAAGATGAGGATGTGAAGAAGACGACCTTCAGATGTCGGTATGAAGATTACGAGCTCTTGATTATGCCATTCAGTATGACCATCACCCCAGTAGTGTTCATGGGACTCATGAACATGACATTTTATCCATACCTCGATCGCTTCATGGTGGTGTTCATCGATGACATCTTGGTGTACTCGGCGATGGAGGAGGAGCATGCCTATCATCTGAAGATAGTTCTGGATACACTCTGAGATCACCAGCTTTATGGTAAGCTCCCGAAGTGCCAGTTTTGGATACAAGAGGTCCAATTTCCGGGACACGTTATCTTGGAGGCTAGAGTTGCAGTGGATCCAACAAAGATAGAGGCTGTACTTGCTTGGGAGCCACCCAGGAGTGTGACCGAGGTGAGGAGTTTTCTGGAGTTGGATAGATACTACCATAGATTCGTGCCTGACTTTTACAGAGTTGTGGCACCCTTGTAAGCATTGAAAAAGAAGGGGTATCCCTTCATATGGATGGAGATATGTCATCGGATTTTCTAGGAGCTGAGGTAGAGACGGACTAGTGGGCCCATCTTGAGGCTACCAGAAGAGGGAGTTGGGTATGTAGTCTACTGTGACACATCGGGGATCGGACTTGGGTGTGTCCTGATGAAGGAGTGAGCAGTGATCTCCTATGTCTCATGGCAGTTAAGAAAACATGAGAAAAAATACACTACCCATGACCTGGAGTTAGCAGCAGTGGTCTTCGTCTTAAATATGTGGCAACATTACTTGATGGGTGAACGTTTTACGGTCTACTTTGATCACAAGAGTCTTAGGTATATCTTCTCTTAGAAGGACATGAACCTGAGACATCAGCGATGGCTAGAGTTCCTCTAGGACTATGACTTTGAGATAGTCTATACTCCTCGGAAGGGGAACGTGGTAGCAGATGCACTCAGCAGGAGGTCTAGTCTGTAGTTTCTGAGTGAGGCGACATAGTAGCTAGTCACATTGCAGATATACTTCGTGGATAGAGATGGAGAAACATACCTACAGTCTATGATAGTCACTCCTCCACTCCTTTAGTGAGCCAGGGAGGTGCAACTTGGAGACATTGACTACAAGACTCAATATGCTCAGATATCCTCAGGACATACACCTGATAGATTTTATGAAGGTGGGGAGCACATCATCCTCTTCAGAGGACGTACCATGGTACTAGTTTCTCTACGAGAGGAGGTGTGGAGGGAGTTCCATACGTCCCCTCTAGCGGTACATCCTGGTGTGACGAAGATGTACAAGGACCTCCAGTGTCAGCACTGGTGGCCAAGGATGAAGAAGGAAGTGGTAGATTTTGTTTCAAGATGCCTCACTTGTTAGCAAGTGAAGGCCGAGTATCAGGTTCCAACAGGTTTAGATCAGCCACTAGAGGTGCCAGAGTGGAAGTAGGATGGGATCTCTATGGACTTTGTGATAAGGATTCCACGTATGTCTAGGGGACATGATTCCATTTTCGTGATCATTGACCAACTCACCAAGTCGGACAACTTCTTACCTATCCAAGAGTAGGGATAAGTAGAGGGCTTGGAACACCTCTACCTACAGAAGATCATGCGACTTCATGGGGTGACATCGACGATAATCTCTGACCATGACACACATTTCACATCCCGGTTTTGGAAGGGATTATAAGAGGAGTTTGGGGCTCAGTTGAATTTGAGCACCACCTTTTATTCTCAGACGGATGGTCAGATAGAGTGTACCATTAAAATGATGGAGGACATGCTTTGTGCATGCGTCCTAGATTTTGGCCGCAGCTGGGAGGATCACTTGACCTTGGAGAAGTTCGCATACAAAAACAGTTATTACTCCACCATCGAGATGGAACCATTCATGTCCTTGTACGATCGACCCTACAGATTACCTTTATGCTAGACAGACCCAGGGGAGTCAGCACTCATGGGTCCAAAGTTGGTACGAGATACCACTGAGAAGGTGCAGATCATCCAAGAGCAGATGAAGACTGCACAAAGCAGATAGAAGTCATATGATTATAGGAGATGGATACCTCTGGAGTTCCATGAGGGAGACCACATTTTATTGCGAGTCTCTCTTCGATGGGTACTATGGATATTTGGCCGAGGCGGGAAGTTTTCATCGAGGTTTATCGGGCCATTTCTCATACTTCGGAGGATAGGTGAGGTGGCATTCCTCTTGGCACTTCCACTGTATTTGGAGAAGGTGCACGATTTCTTCCACATATCCCAGCCGAGGAGATACATGGATGACCCATCTCACGTTATCAACCATGGCGAGCTGGACTTAGACGATAGGGAAAAGTTTACGGAGGTTCCAATAGAGATTGAGAATCGACAGAAGTGGGTCCGTTGTGGGTGGTCGATACCTCTGGTGAGCATTCAATGGCAGCACGGGAACCTCCAGGAGAGAACATGGGAGTGGGAGGCTTATATTCCTGCTCAGTACCCCCATTTGTTTTCTTAGTATATGTTACGGCTTTCGGGGACGAAAATCCCTAAGGTGGGGAGAATGTAAAGGCCCAGATTTTCCATGTAATTTTTTAATTATATGGGATTATTACGAGCCTACAAAAATTGAAGGTGCATAAATCCGTGGCCCGGAGTGCCTGAAATGAATTTCTGAATTTTGTTTCGGGTAAGTTCAGCAAACGCATGAGCTGCATTTTCTAACTTTTGAATCATTGCATGGATTAAAAATCTGAGGGCACCATTGAATCCACAACACCAAGATTCGCTTAAGTGAGGCTTTAATTTGACCACAATAGGTCCATAGAAAAGGTTAAGTTTTGTGACTCTTTAAAAGAAATGAAATAAAATAATTTTATTATTTTATTTCATATCCTCAAACGTACGAGAAAAGGGGTGGGGCCAATGATATGTAAAGACAATAAATGTATTGACCTTCTAACCCTAAGTAATGACGTCATTGGAGAATTAGGAAGCTTTCTAATTGACGAGCCCCAATAAATTCCAATGTCGTTACTTACCTTCCCCCTATTCTATATATATGGAGCTTGGGGAGGGGTATGGGAACAGATTCGCCAAGAAACGAAGTGCTGAAGGAGCACCATGATTCCGAACCCTTAGAACATGGAGACAAACCCAGCAGGAGGTGACGAACGACACCAAACCACAAACCAAAGGAAGACGTACGAGTGGCATCGTTGGGAACCAGTTACGGGAATGTAGAACACGATCCAACTTTAGGCGCTTACATTCTCCAATAGGTTTTAGAGTTAGGAGGTTTATTCATTTATGTTATTTAAATCTTTTCCTCTTACCCATTCTTGAACAATACGAAGAACGTGGACCAACCGACTAATGGGTGGATCCATGATTCATTCGTTTTTGTGGGAGGTTTTTGCGGGGTATATTAGAAAGGTTTTAATTGTTGTTTAATTCAATTGATTATTAAACCCTTAACCCCCACATGCTTTTGAGCTAACGTGGAGAGCACATGCCTAACAAACCTGGCCCGAACCCTCTGTTATCTTGCTATCTTTGCGCATCCATGGAAGACTGCCAGTGCGACGAAACTGACCAGCTATGTTGGGAATAGCGCATCAACGTACACCGCAAGAGGAGGCCGTGACACAAAGATGCGGTGGTCATCACTATTAGGTCATTATGATGTCATAAAACACATTATATATTTAAACGGTATTTAATTTTTACCCGAAAATTTTACTGTCTCAGAAAATTATGAAAAATTCACTGTTGGATAATTTCGAAATCCTGATTCCAAAAATAAAATTTATTTTATCTAAATAATTTTCTAAATATGTTAATTTTCACTTTTAAAATAAAAACCGACATTTATCGAAAATTCATGGGTTTTGACAAAAATGGATTTCAAACCTTAATAAAAATTACAATTTCATTCATAAAATTATAAGATCATTTATATTTAATAAAAATTAATTTAATAATAATTATAATGTTTTATTAAAATATCATTTAATTCAAAAATCCATTAATTCATCAAAATAGATTTCTTAGCTGAATATTAACTAAAAAAAAATACTATTTGTGCTTAAAAAAAACTATTTACAAAGTGTCAATAATGAAAAGAAGGTATATTCATTATTATATAAAAAAAATAATATACATGAACATAGTACTAGAGATTTGTTACATAACCCCTTAAAACAGCCGCATAAGACCTAAGGGTAAGGTGTGCGATGGTGACATACTCTTGGGGGGGGGGGGGGGGGCTCAGATAACATTGCTCGAGTGTTAATCTCTATCAACTTCCACTTTTCCTGTAGACGGCCCCGTTTGAGCTTAACATGATGAAACTCAGCTTGGGATTGGTCAAGAGCGAAGCCCAAAGACGCCACCTCTTTTTCGAGCTCCGACAAATGGGCTTCCTATGGAGCAATTATACTAGATGAGGCCAATGCTTCCTTTTTCTGAGTAAATTGGGTTTGTTAAAGCCCTATATTTATACTAATCATGTGATCACTGTTCAATGGATATAAAAGCAATGGTCACAATTCTTAACATAAAACCAAAGAAGTTGACATTTTATATAAACATTTTACATAAAGAGACATTTAATTAGATCAATTGGGATTTCCATTAATGAAAATTTGGGTCGTTACAATATGCCCCCTTAAGAAATTTCGCCCTCAAAATTTCCTTTTCCCACACAAAAATAGATGTGGGTAACTCAGCTTCATCATTTCCTCCGATTCCCAAGTCTCTTCTTCAAAATTGTTGTTTCTCCACAACACCTTGACGAGGGGCATTGTCTTATTTCATAGAACTTTTTCTCTATGATCTAATATCTTCACTGGTTGCTCCTCATAAGAAAGATCATCCTCCAAATGTACCACCTCAGAAGAGAGTACATGTGAAGGGTCCGGTATGTACTTCCTTAAGAGGGATACATGAAAGAAATCATGTACTTTGGCCATGGTAGTTGGAAGTGCTATTCGATAGGCCACAACCCCGAAACGATCAAGAATCTCGAAGGGGCCGATGTACCTTGGACTTAACTTACCTTTCATTCCAAACCTCATGACCTTATTCCATGGAGATATGCATAGAAAAACCATGTCTCCAACTTTAAACTCAAGGTCTCGTCGATGATTTTCTGCATAACTCTTCTGTCGACTCTGAGCTACCTTGATATGCTGCTGAATGGTTTTCACCTTCTCCACCATTTCCTCGACCATTTCCGGTCCAAACAGCTTACATTCACTAACCTCATCCCAACACACCGGTGTTCTACACATTTTACCATAAAGGTCTTCATATGGTGCCATTTGGATGCTCGAGTGGAAACTATTATTATAAGAGAACTCAACTAGAGGAAGATGTTGATCCCATCCTACTTTAAAGTCCATTGAGCACGCTATCAACATGTCCTCAAGTTTTTGTATAGTGCGCTCGGATTGGCCATTAGTTTGAGGATTCTAGGTCGTACTGAAGTTCAGTTCAGTATCCATAGAATGTTGAAGACTCTTCCAAAACTTAGAGGTGAATCTTGGATCTCGGTCAGACACAATGGATAGTGGTACTCCATGCAGACTTACCACTTCCTTGATATATATCCGTGCTAGTTGATCCAATGAGAAATCTTCCCAAATATCAATGAAGTGTACAGTCTTTGTAAGATGATCCACCACAACCCATATTGCATTGTTGCCTTTTGATGTCCTCGGAAGTCCAGTGACAAAGTCCATGGTGATGTTCTCCCATTTCCATTCTGGTATGGGCAATGGTTGCATCATCCAATTAGACTTCTGCCTCTCTACCTTCACTTGATGGAATACCAGGCACTTTGATGTATATACAGCGATCTCCTTCTTCATATTATCCCACAAAAAATTTCCCAGAGATCTCGATACATCTTTGTGCTCCCTGGGTGAATAGAGAAATTTGAACTATGTGCATCATCCAAAAGTTCCTTCTTCAGCTCCAGAATTGACGGAACACATAGTATTTTCCCAAATCGCACAATTCATTCTTCATTAACATTAAACTCCAAGGATTTCCCTTTTTCGATAGCTTCCACTTTTTTCTGAATTCCCACATCATCCTTTTGATAATCCTTTAACCTTTCCAAAAGAGACGATTGAGCAATAATTTGTGAAAGGATTGATGATGTTCCCTTATTTATGATTCCCATGTCCATCTTCATCAAGTCTAAGAAGATTGGATCCTTCTCAATTCTCATCATTGATAGAATCGCTGGGTCCTTTCTACTTAGGGCATCTGCCACCTTGTTCGTTTTCCTAGGGTGGTAATGTATTGAACAATCATAATCCTTGATGAGATCTATACATCTTCTCTGGCGCGTATTAAGCTCTTTCTGTGTGAATATATATTTAAGACTCTTGTGGTCAGTATATATCTTACATTTCTCCCCATATAGATAATGCCGCTAGATTTTCAAGGAAAATATCACCGCCGCCAACTCCAGATCATGTGTTGGATAGTTTTGCTCATGGATTTTCAACTGTCTTGAGGCATAGGATATCACTTTATCATTCTGCATTAGCACACAGCCTAAGCCCTTCTTTGAAGCATCACTAAATATCACAAAAGGTTCCCCACTTGTGGGTAAAGTGAGAATGGGTGCAGTGATAAGCCTCCTTTTCAACTCCTTGAAGCTTTCTTCACATTCATCACTCCATGAAAACTTTACTCCCTTTCGAGTTAGCTTGGTAAGAGGGTTGGACAATCGTGATAAATTTCTCACAAATTGTTGATAATATCCAGATAACCCCAAGAAGCTACGGATATCCATTACCGATGTTAGCCTAGACCATCCCTCAATTGCATCTGTTTTGGAGGGATCCACAGATATCCCATTACTTGTGATGATATAGCCCAAGAATGAGACCTCCTTTAACCAGAACTCACACTTGTTGTACTTTTCATAGAGCTTCTCCTTGCGCAAAGTCTCTAGTATAGTTCTTCAATGCTCCTCATGATCCTCCTTGGTTTTGAAGTATATTAGAATATCATCTATAAAGACTACCACAAATTTTTCAAGGTAATCTCTAAATACTCTATTCATCAAGTCCATGAAGATTTCTGGAGCATTAGTGAGTTAAAAAGGCATTAATATGAATTCATAGTGCCCATATCTTGTATGAAATGTAGTCTTGGGGACATCTTCCTTCTTCACCCTTACTTGATAATATCCCGACCACAAATCTACCTTGGAGAAGTATTGTGCTCCACGCAACTGATTGAACAAGTCATCGATCCGTGGTAGATGATACTTGTTCTTTATCGTGATTTTTTCAAGTTCATGATAATCGATGCAAAGACGCATTGACCCACCATTCTTCCTGACGAAGAGGACCGGTGCACCCCATGGTGAAGCACTTGGGTGTATAAACCCTTTATCCAGATTCTCCTGTAGTTGTTTCTTCAGCTCTTTAAGCTCCATGACAGTCATTCTATATGGAGTCTTGGATATTGGTAGCGCCCATGGTATAAGTTCAATTAAGAATTCAATGTCTCTTTTTGGAGGAAGACCAGACAGTTCCTCAGGAAACACTTCAGCAAATTCCCTCACAATAGGAATTTCTTCAAAGATGGTTTCTTCCTTGGACTCAATCATCTGAGCCAGATACGCGTGATCATAGGGCAGTAATATCCATGCTTGAGATGATGGAGCTAAAGGAGATTCATCTTCCTCCTTACACTTGTAAATAATCAGGGGTCGATTATCCATATGGAGTGTTATTTCCCTCTCCCGACAATTTATGTTGGCTCTACATAAGGAAAGTCAATCCATGCCAATAATTGCATCAAATTACACTAGAGGGAGTATGATGAGGTTCGTCGAGAAATTCAATCCACAGATTATGAATGGGGAGGATTTATATTCATGGGATGCAATCACTACTAGAAAAACGACCTATAACCACGGTTCAAAACCGTGGGTATAGCCCCCAAAACCGTGGGTATAGGCTATACCCACGGTTTTGGGAACCGTGGGATGGAATGATGTTATTATAGGGGTCTCAACATATACCCATGGTTTTGGAGAACTGTGGGTATATGGGGGTCAAAGTGTGCACCACAGCTGTACAGCATGGCACACAACAAACCCCATGGTTTGAAAACTGTGGGGTATTTAAATTCAAAAAATTTGCAGCAAATGGGATTTGAACCCACACTCCCGTGGCACCTAATGGCTGCGCATCACCCAGGGACCAACCAAGAAGCGAATTATCTTTGAAATATATCCATAAATCAACGTATTATATTAATTTAATCCACTTAAAATAAAAAAATCACTGGAGTTGGGATACAAACCCACGTCTCACACTGGGCTTCATGGCCGCGCACCACCAAGTGACCAACCAGGCAGCAGATTTTTTTGATATATATTTATACATCAGCATATATATATTAATATAATCCACATCTGGTATTTAAATTCCAAAAATGTAGACCGCGGGATTCGAACCCGAGTCTAACGGTCGTGCCTCCACTATTGACCAACCGAGCTACAAAAATTCCGTGTATATAAATTTATAGTTATATAAATATATTAAAATAAACCATGAAAAAATTATCTTCCCGCCAATTTTTTTTCATGTGCCGCCTGATTTTCATTCCCTGCCATAAGCTATACCCATGGTTCTAGAGAACCGTGTGTATAGGGCTTAAAAAAACCCCAATACACACGGTTTTGAAGAACCGTGGGTATAGGTCTTCAGAAAATACCCTATACCCACGGTTCTTGAAAACTGTGGGTATAGGTGGCCTATACCCATGGTTTTGGAGAACCCTGGTTATAGGTTCACCTACTATCCCTATACCCACGTTTTTTTGAAAAACCCTGGGTATAGACCTATTTTCCAGTAGTGAATGATTGCCCCATTTTCCGTACTCACCGTCATCTTCACTTTCATGATTTGTGGTGGTTCGAGGATTGTTCTACTAAACTTTAAAGATATAAAAGAATGCATAGAACCTGAATCAAAAAGTACGTTCACTATTCTTGAACGAATAACTAGCGTACCTGTCACCACTTCGTTGTCAGGGTTCACTTCGGCAGAAGTGATGGAAAAATCTCTTCCTTGCTGCCTTGGAGGTTGTTGGTTGCCTCCGAAAACCCTTGGATTAGGGTACTGATTTGCGAAATGCCCCGGTTCTTTGTAGTTGTAGAAATAAACAACGTTTTGAGGTTCGAACAGAGATTTCCTCTCCTATGTCACAACCGCGAGTCTTTCTTGCCGATAGTTAACAGCTAGGTTCCCTTCTCTTCCACACCTAAAGTATTTCCTCATCCCCTTAAGGAAATTTCCAGGGTGCTTCTTTCCACACTTTTGGCAAGTGGGGTGCTGGATCTTCTTAGCACCGTTGGATTTATCCATCGGACCACCAGCATTGAACTCCACCTTACGCTTCTTGTCCCCATGATACCCCTATGATTCCCCGATCTCCATTTCGACCTTGAGGGCACATCGGACAATTTCCTCATAGCTGTCGAAGTCACGAATCACTAATGCTTTCCATAGGCTAGGATTCAGCCCACCAAAGAAGCGATCAACCTTGCATTCGGGGGTAATGAAAAAGCCAGAAGCATATCGTGCAAGACTTGTGAAGTTTGCCTCATACGCTCCAACAGATTCTTCTTCTTTTTTGATTGAGGGAAAGGAAGTCCCTTTCCATCTTAAGCCGGAGGGTGCATGGAAAATATTTATCGAAAAACATCATCCGGAAATCCTTCCATTCCAACGCCTCGATCTACTCCTCAGGCTTCGTATTTTTGATCAATGTCCACCATTGATAAGCTTCACCCTCCATACGATAATCCGTCAGGAGGACCTTCTCTTGTTCAGAACATTGAAGGATGAAGAAGATCTTTTAAATGGAGTTGATCCATTGTTCAGCGATCATGGGATCAGATGATCCACTAAATGTAGGAGGCCTTTGTCTCATGAAGCTCTCGATAGCGACTTGTTCCTTCTTAGGGGGGTTTGGACGTTCTTCTTGACCCGTGTTCTTATTCAAATCTTGAGTTAGCTGAGATAGAAGTGTGACAAAGTTCGCGATTCCCGCTCCCATTGGATTGAGCATCTTATTAGTACAGTCATCACACTGATCTTCACATCGGTTGTTAGCCCGAGTCCTCCTATTACCATCCATTGGATGGAATAAAAGGAAAGTTAGGGGGTAACACATAAAGGGTAATCCAAAGACGAAAGTTGATGACTTATAAATAAACTTTTATTTATTTAACTCATGTGTCTATAGGCTTCAATCTAGGCTTTTCATGATCTTTTTTCTAAAAAATCCCTTAATAAGGGTTCATACTAAGCTTGTGAATTTATCAAAACATATCCCCCGGGAGTGTCGTAACCAAGAGTGCAGCAAGGCTCGTTGTCATTCACCGGTTCCCATTCGAGTCTAGCTCAAATCGGTGTTTTCGGGTTTTACCCCTAGGATACATCTGTGCCAGAGCCGCCTCTACCTGCTCATATCCAGATAGGGATGTATTTGCTTGATAAACCACTTAATCAGTACTTAACAAAACTTAGGGATGTTTTTATTATACTTATTCTTATCTCTAAGGCTTTACTGGGGTTTTCTAATCCTAATACCAAAAATAACTAAACCTCCCTTTGATACCAACTATGACAACCCTGCTTTTATTACAAACTTAAACATGATTTATTACATAAACTATTCACTTGATACAACATGGAAGATCGAGAGGTCTAGTGTCTTTGGGGCTTAGGATCATTACATAACAACTTAAAACATGAAATACAACATCTTTATTGAAAACTTCCTTTACATGACCACTATATTCCCTCGTACTTAGCATTGCATGGGATAACCTGAGGACATTCATAAGAAAAGGGGTGAGCTATAAAGCCCAGTAAGGGAATAAACATGGAATACATGAGGAGTAAAATAAATGTTAGACAATAGGTATATCAATAGAGAATAATAAAAACATGAACTTAAAGGCATGATAAATCGTGATAATCATAACATGGAAATGTGGCAATAACACTTAACATGGAATTAGCATGATCCAAGGCTCATTGCACATGGAGCATGAGTAAATCCTCATTGCACATGAAGCACGAGTAAACCCTCGTTTCACTTGAATTATCATGAGTCAAAACTCATTGCACATGATGTATCATTATACTATACTTTACCCAATGCATTGGAGCGGTATAAGGGCACACCATTCTTAAACATTTCATTTCATGCATAAGTGTGCCACATGGATCATAAAACATGGATTCATTAAACATAATCATTTATTCCACGATAAAGGAATGTGGAATTCATACATGAAACTTTATAATCAATAAGTAAATGTGAATAATGGTGAATACCCTTGATGGAGAAATGGGCATGGTATTCACTACACAAAGTCATTGGCTTAGAAAATCGGTGCAATTTTGGCAGAGTAACGACATGACATAAGAATTAATAAAAATGGTTGATGAGAGAGTAAGGGGTGTCTCATCATATTTACATGAAATGGACAGTAAGGGGGTCATATAGATACATGTCCCAACAATTGTAATGGAATTTAGATTCATGATACAAAAGTATTGCTTGAATTTAAATGATGAGAGAGAAGTTCCTTTCAGATTTTCGGCATAGTAACGGGTATACATGGGAGGCATTTAATGAGAGAGAAAGGGGTCTCCCATCATTCAAAAAATAAGAGGGAAGTATGGGAGAGGTGATAAACCATACCCTAGCATTTATAATTTAAATTAAAAGGGCATAACAATATTAAGAAAATTGGACAAAAAAATTAAAGGAAGAAAAAACCCTTACTTGGAAGTGTGCTTCCAAAGGCTTGAGAGAGGCTTGAGAGAGGATTATTGGGAGCTTGGGGCACCTTGGGAGGATTCTAGAGAGAGTAGGTTAGAGGTTGGATGAACTCCAAAGGATTTGAGTGAGGAGTAAGTGGGAGCTTGGGTGGGTGGTTGCGCCCAAATTTACCCTACTGGTAAAAGCGGTCGTTGAAGTACAAGTCGGGATCGAATCCACAGGGACCGAAGAAGAAACCTTGAGACACAATGATTTGTTGATGGATTGGATATTAAGTGGCCCAATTTGAGGTATATTTTAATTGGGGAACTAAAGATATAATTTAAATAACATATAATAAAAAATGATGTGAACTAAACAATTATTGATGGTGGGTTGATCTTAGGGTTTTACTTGGGGTGGATTGGATGAATTTATTTTCTTAGAAAATTTCATGTCATTAATTCAAGACACATCCAAACAATGAGATAATTCTTCCAAATCATTCACCAATTTAATCCCTACACAATTCAAAGGACAATCACCAATTCACTTTGAGGATCACTTTAATGAGCACTCAAAGGAAATAGATCGTACTAGCACTCAAAATGTGTCATCGTTAAAGTTGGCAAAGATGAGAAAGAATGTAACTCATAAAATGGAAATCCTAAAATAATGAATAGATTTAAATATTAAGTACATGAAATAACATTCAATCCCTGACCTTGCTACTCCATTGGATCAACCCTTAAGAGGTTATCCCTCCATTTATGCTATTCTACCAATGGAAGTGGGATGTAGACTTATGGGGGTGGAATTGAAGAAAAATAAAATTATTAAAAGAACGAACACTCCACCGTTGTGTGATTGAAATCACAAGTGCTGGTGTGAATAATTTCACACCTTGATTCAATGGTATCAATGTGTGAAGAAAAGGAAAATAAAAAATGAATAAGAATAAATTTTATTAAAATACTGAACGTGAATGAAAAACTTACATTAGAGAAATTGACGATGCCATTACAAAACGAAAGCGGGAAATTACAATTGAAAGAAAAAAAAATGGTTTCAAAGAAAAATGTTAGATGATTATTCACTTCACCACCAACTCCATATATAGGAATATTATGAGCCTTAGTTCCACCCCCAACAATAAATCCCCCCCCCCAACAATTAATAGAGTCAAAAGGAGGGTGAAGAATCAAAAGTAAATTAACGTTACAAAGTTGACCACAAACGCAGCCAGATTCATCCTCCATTTTGACATGTGCGTTTGACACTTCATACGACCGAAACTGAAGGTGTCATAAATAGAAAATATCTTCTTACATGTGTCTTATAATACCTCTCAAAATTTCAGGTGATTTGGTTTATCCGTTTTGGAGTTATGATCAAAATTGTGGGACGTCTTTATGTGCATTAATGTCGGGTCCACCATTTAAATCTCAGCTTCAGATCCCTTTATCATCATGAAAACTTCCGAATTAGCTCCGTCCACAGTTGAATAAAATGATACTCATATTTTTATATTTATACTGTATAAATTTGAGTTTCATTGGGCTTGGTTTGTGGGACCCACATTTTTTTGATGGGCCTTAGGCCCATTATGCTTTCTCCAACAAATTTCTACATTCAGGCGCAAAAATCTCCATCTTACTTGGGGATTAATCCATCAGACCTAAAAGATAAAATGTTCCAAACAATGTGTTCAATCATATTCCAAAATTTCAAATTTAGAAAATGAATATAATGTTGTACACAAACAAATGAATGGTTGGTCCCAAATTTTCATTTTAAACATGAATTGAATTTTAGATGAGAAATGAAGTTATATTTATGTAATGCACTAAAAACAATGTTTATGGACTTTGGAACAATTAATATAAAGATATTAAAAATTAATATTAGCCACTTTTAGTGACTAATCACACCCCCCAACTTGAGTTTTGCTAGTCCCGAGCAAAATAAATTACAAATATGAAATTCAAATACCCTTTTCCAAAAACATTTAAATACACATTGCTTAACCAAAGACCTCATACCAAAATAATTATGGAACCCATAAAAATCATTTAAAAAAATCTAGGTCCATAAGCATATCCCAATCCCAAGCCCATTCCTTTGTTCAAATTCATCGCCACATTTCATCCAATTCTAATTAAGCATGATAAAGTGTTGTGCATCACAAAAGGTATGGGGCCCATTTTATTGTTCAAGGGGAAAAAATGGAAGTGCTAGGTGGGAATCACATTAAACCTTAAGATGAGTATCCAATTTTTTTTGTTTGTTTTTTTAACCACAATTGATATAAAAAGACTAACTCTGGGCAAGACAACTATGGAGTCGCGACCCCCAAGTGCCGGACGCCACACATATTGTCAATTCCATTCTCTACAATAGAGATATAAAGCCTAACTCTGTGCAAGACAGCTATGGAGTCACGATCCCCAAGTGTCGGACGCCACACATTTGGAAAAAACATTTCCCTATGTGACCATTATTTTTTTTCAATTTTTTTTTGTTTTTTTGTTGTTGTTTTTTTAGATACTCAAATTAAACTAAAAGTGACCCCAGAACCCTATGCTATAATAAAAGGGACGCAAAAACTCAAATTTACACCCACGATCTAGTAGACGTGCATTGTGGCATTTTTATTAAGAGGATGAAAATGTAAACTTTGAAAAATCACATCGGACAACCACAATTTCCAAAAACTATGCTCATGAATTTAAACTTGCATTAAAATCAGAATCAAGGCATGAAAACTTTATTTGATATCCAATTTTAGAGTTTGACATGTGTGTTATCATGTTTAAGGTTAATGAAAATTTTCTTTTCACGTATGTTTTTATTCAAAAAATAAAAAAAAATCATTTTTTATCCCCCCCCAACTTAGAATAACACTGTCCCCAGTGTTTAAAGAAAAGAAAAGTTAGAAGGGGGGGGGGGGGGGGTAGGAGAGGAGTTCAAAGATGAAATTAAAAATGATAATCATGGAATGAAGTCACCTGGTGGTTGATGAAGAAATCACATGCCAATGTCTCCCTTCAATCCTGGGTTCGAGTCTCAGCATCTTTGATGGTGGTGAATGGATTTTCTTTATGACTTACGACATGTCCTTTTATTTTTTTAACCTATAAAAACATAAAAATAAACAAAACAAAATAAACTGATGATACATTGTCTTATTTTTAGATTTCTGGGTAAGGTATTACTCAGAGATCACGCCACGTGACACAGATGAATATGGCGCTCCCCTTTTATACCCATACTTACTCATAAAATAAGAACAAGTCAACAGTCTATGGTAATTTATTATATGAAAATAATGATTCAAAATGATTAGAAGCATGGAAACCATGGGTTTCCTCCCATGCAGCGCTTTTGTTTAACATCGTTGGCTCAACTTGTACCCCCCAACTTATCCAATTCCAACTTTCAACATTTTTAGGACCCCATTTTTGTCCACTTCAACTTGATTTAGATTTATTTTTTTATAATTTGATTCATGTGAAATCCCATGGTCAATAATGAGTGTGGAAGTTCAAGGAAATTTGGTAATGGTTGATTCAGTAGAATTTCTAGTCTTTCCTAAGACATCAATGACCATTCCAACATTATTGGTTTCTTGAGAAGAATGAACTACAAATACAAGGTCTTTCTTATCTCATATAGTGGGATTCTTGAGTTCGGAAGAAAGTAAAATAATTTTGAGCTCGGGTTTATTGAAATTTCCTAAAGGAGATTGACAAATTAAATCAAAATTTGTTTATTCTCCAAAACATTTAGAAAGAATTGGTTCATTTTGAAAATAAGATTCATCCTGAAAATTTTCCAGTTGAATATCCTAAGTGTGTATGGGATCACTATTCGTTATATCTCCCAATGGTTCAATGATTGATGATTCTAAAAAAATTTTATTGGAGCAATATTCTGAACACTCAATCCATGAAGACAAATTTTCCCCTTGTGAATCCAAAAAATTAATTTCCTCCTGATTTAAATACCCTTCAACATTTCCTTGATCTTGTTCAGTTATCCCATATTCAAAGGTTAGTTCTTTTTTCAATTCATGAGAGGTTTTTGGGATAAAAAATTCATCAATCAATGATGAGGAAAGAACATCTTGAGTGGGAATGGGTTCCTCAAAAGTCTTAAAGCTTTGTAATTATAATCTGAAAGATGAAACTTCTGAATTCAGTTTATCCATTTGTTCACACAATTTTTCAAGAATTTTTTTCAGTATTAGGGTTGATATATGTTTGTACATCATGGACTTCGTCATTATTTATCTTTTCAATCATTCTTGATAGGTATGGAAATTGATCTTTTAAACATTCAACATCCCATTTATTGTTCATGTTATCGGGTGTGGGGTAATCATTCAAGTGTTGATCAAAGTAATTTTCTATCTGAGGAGATTCCCATTGTTGATTTTCTATTTGATTCTAGCCCGAGATTATGTAAGTAAATTGTTGATGATACTCCATTGGAGTTGAATGAAATTTGGATTTGGATTTTTTTTGGACACACGAAAACAGAAAGGGGAAAAGAAAAGAGAAATATAGGTGAGAAAAGAGAAGTTAGGTGAGAATAAAAGGTGGGTGTCTAAGAAAACTTACTTGGGTCCCCAGAAACGGTGCCAAAATTTGGTTGCACCAAAATTTACCCTACTGGTAAAAGCGGTCGTTCAAGTACAAGTAGGGATCGAATCCACAGGGACCGAAGAAGAAACCTTGAGACACTATGATTTGTTGATGGATTGGATATGAAGTGGCCAACTTTGAGGTAGGTTTTAATTGGGGAACTAAAGATATAATTTAAATAACATATAATAAAAAATGATGTGAACTGAACAATTATTGACGGTGGGTTGATATTAGGGTTTTTCTTTAGGTGGATTGGATGAATTTATTTTCTTAGAAAATTTCATGTCATTAATTCAAGACATATCCAAACAATGAGATAATTCTTCCAAATCATTCAACAATTTAATCCCTACACAATTCCAAGGACAATCACCAATTCACATTTAGGATCACTTTAATGAGCACTCAAAGGAAATAGATTGTACTAGCACTCAAAATGTGTCATTGTTAAAGTTGGCAAAGATGAGAAAGAATGTAACTCATCAAATAGAAATCCTAAAATAACAAATAGATTTAAATATTAAGTACATGAAATAACATTCAATCCCTGACCTTGATACTCCCTTGGATCAACCCTTAAGAGGTTATCCCTCCATTGATGCTATTTTACCAATGGAAGCGGGATGTAGACTTATGGGGGTGGAATTAAAGAAAAATAAAATTATTAAAAGAACGAACACTCCACCGTTGTGTGATTGAAATCACAAGTGCTGGTGTGAATAATTTCACACCTTGATTAAACGGTATCAACGTGTGAAGAAAAGGAAAATAAAAAATGAAGAAGAATAAATTTTATTAAAATACTGAACGTGAATGAAAAACTTACATTAGAGAAATTGACGATGCCATTACAAAACGAAAGCGGGAAATTACAATTGAAAGAAAAAAACATGGATTCAAAGAAAAATGTTAGATAATTATTCCCTTCACCACCATCTCCTTATATAGGAATATTAGGAGCCTTAGGTCCACCCCCAACAATAAATTCACCCCCCAACAATTAATAGAGTCAAAAGGAGGGTGAAGAATCAAAAGGAAATTAACGTTACAAAGTTGACCACAAACCCAGCCAGATTCATCCTCCATTTTGACGTGTGAGTTGGACACTTTATACGGCCAAACATGGAGGTGTCATAAATAGTAAATATCTTTGTACATGTGTCTTCTAGAATCTATCAAAATTTCAGGTGATTTGGTTTAGCCGTTTTGGAGTTATGATCAAAATTGTGGGATGACTTTATGTGCATTAATGTCGGGTCCACCATTTAAATCTCAGCTTCAGATCCCTTTATCATCATGAAAACTTCCGAATTAGCTCCGGCCACAGTTGAATAAAATGGTCATTATATTTTTATACTTCTACTTTATAAATTTGAGCTTCATTGGGCTTGGTTTGTGGGCCCCACATTTTTTTGATGGGTCTTAGACCCATTATGCTTTCTCTAGAAAATTTCTGCATTCGGGCGCAAAATTCTCTATCTTACTTTGGGATTAATCCATCAGACCTAAAAGATAAAATGTTAAAAACAAAATGGTAAAGAATATCCCAAAATTTTAAATTCAGAAAATGAATATAATGTTGTACACAAACAAATGAATGGTTGGTCCCAAATTTTCATTTTAAACATGAATTGCATTTTAGATGAGAAATGAAGTTATATTTATGTAATGCACTAAAAACAATGTTTATGGACTTTGGAACAATTAATATAAAGATATTAAAATTTTATATTAGCCACTTTCAGTGACTAATCACACCCCCCAACTGGAGTTTTGCTAGTCCCGAGCAAAATAAATTACAAATATGAAATTCAAATCCCCTTTTCCAAAAACATTTAAATACACATTGCTTAACCAAAGACCTCATACCAAAATAATTATGTAACCCATCAAAATAATTTAAAACAAGCTATGTCCATAAGCATATCCCAAGCTCAAGCCCATTCCTTTGTTTAAATTCATCGCCACATTTCATCCAATTCCAATTAAGCCTGATAAAGTGTTGTGCATCACAAAAGATATGGGGCCATTTTATTGTTCAAGGGGAAAAATGGAAGCTCTAGGTGAGAATCACATTAAACCTTAAGATGAGTAAAATTTGGTTCCGCTAAAATTTACCCTACTGGTAAAAGCGGTCGTTGAAGTACTTGTAGGGATCGAATCCACAGGGACCGAAGAAGAAATCTTGAGACACTATGATTTGTTGATGGATTGGCTATGAAGTGGCCAACTTTGAGGTAGATTTTAATTGGGGAAATAAATATATAATTTAAATAACATATAATAAAAAATTATGTGAACTAAACAATTATTGATGGTGGGTTGATCTTAAGGTTTTTCTTGGGGTGGATTGGATGAATTTCTTTTCTTAGAAAATTTCATGTCATTAATTCAAGACATATCCAAACAATGAGATAATTCTTCCAAATCATTCACCAATTTAATCCCTACACAATTCCAAGGACAATCACCAATTCACTTTGAGGATCACTTTAATGTGCACTCAAAGGAAATAGATTGTACTAGCACTCAAAATGTGTCATCGTTAAAGTTGGCAAATATGAGAAAGAATGTAACTCATCAAATGGAAATCCTAAAATAACGAATAGATTTAAATATTAAGTACATGAAATAAAATTCCATCCCTGAACCTGATACTCCCTTGGATCAACCCTTAAGATTTTATCCCTCCATTTATTCTATTATACCAATGGAAGCGGGATGTAGACTTATGGGGGTGGAATTGAAGAAAAAGAAAATTATTAAAAGAACGAACACTCCACCGCTGTGTGATTGAAATCACAAGTGCTGGTGTGAATAATTTCACACCTTGATTCAACGATATCAATGTGTGAAGAAAAGGAAAATAAAAAATTAAGAAGAATAAATTTTATTAAATTACTGAATGTTAATTAAAAACTTACATTATAGAAATTGATGATACCATTACAAAACGAAAGTCGGAAATTACAATTGAAAGAAAAAAACGTGGATTCAAAGAAAAATGTTAGATGATTATTCCCTTCACCAACATCTACTTATATAGGCATATTAGGAGCCTTAGGTCCCCCCCAACAATAAATTCACCCCACAAAAATTAATAGAGTCAAAAGGAGGGTGAATAATCAAAAGGAAATTAATGTTACAAAGTTGACCACAAACCCAGCCAGATTCATCCTCCATTTTGACGTGTGCGTTGGACACTTCATACGTCCGAACCTGTAGGTTTCATAAATAGGCAATATCTTCGTACATGTGTCTTCTATAATCTCTCAAAATTTCAGGTGATTTGGTTTATCCGTTTTGGAGTTATGATCAAAATTGTGGGACGACTTTATGTGCATTAATGTCGGGTCCACCATTTAAATCTCAGCTTCAGATCCCTTTATCATCATGAACAATTCCGAATTAGCTCCGGCCACAGTTGAATAAAATGATCCTTATATTTTTATCTTTGTACTGTATAAATGTGAGCTTCATTGGGCTTGGTTTGTGGGCCCCACATTTTTTTGATGGGCCTTAGGCCCATTATGCTTTCTCCAGCAAATTTATGCATTCGGGCACAAAATTCTCCTTCTTACTTTGGGATTCATCCATCATACCTAAAAGATAAAATGTTCCAAACAATGTGGTCAACAATATCCCAAAATTTCAAATTTAGAAAATGAATATAATGTTGTACACAAACAAATTAATGGTTGGTCACAAATTTTCATTTTAAACATGAATTGCATTTTAGATGAGAAATGAAGTTCTATTTATGTAATGCACTAAAAACAATGTTTATGGAATTTGGAACAATTAATATAAAGATATTAAAAATTAATATTATCCACTTTCAGTGACTAATCACACCCCCCAACTTGAGTTTTTCTAGTCCCGAGCAAAATAAATTACAAATATGAAATTCAAATCCCCTTTTCCAAAAACATTTAAATACACATTGCATAACCAAAGACCTCATACCAAAATAATTATGGAAACCATCAAAATAATTTAAAACAAGCTATTTCCATAATCATATCCCAAGACCAAGCCCATTCCTTTGTTCAAATTCATCACCACATTTCATCCAATTCCAATTAAACATGATAAAGTGTTGTGCATCACAAAAGATATGGGGCCCATTTTATTGTTCAAGGGGAAAAAATGGAAGCACTAGGTGGGAATCACATTAAACCTTAAGATGAGTAAAATTTGGTTGCGCCCAAATTTACCCTACTGGTAAAAGTGGTCATTGAAGTACAAGTAGGGATCGAATCCACAGGGACCGAAGAAGAAACCTTGAGACACTATGATTTGTTGATGGATTGGCTATGAAGTGGCCAACTTTGAGGAAGATTTTAATTGGGTAACTAAATATATAATTTAAATAACATATAATAAAAAATTATGTGAACTAAACAATTATTGATGGTGGGTTGATCTTAGGGTTTTTCTTGGGGTGGATTGGATGAATTTTTTTTCTTAGAAAATTTCATGTCATTAATTAAAGACATATCCAAACAATAAGATAATTCTTCCAAATCATTCACCAATTTAATCCCTACACAATTCCAATTCAAATCACCAATTCACTTTGAGTATCACTTTAATGATCACTCAAAAGAAATAGATCGTACTAGCACTCAAAATGTGTCATCGTTAAAGTTGGAAAACATGAGAAAGAATGTAACTCATCAAATGGAAATCCTAAAATAACGAATAGATTTAAATATTAAGTACATGAAATAACATTCAATACCTAACCTTGATACTCCCTTGGATCAACCCTTAAGATTTTAGCCCTCCATTTATGCTATTCTACCAATGGAAGCGGGATGTAGACTTATGGGGGTGGAATTGAAGAAAAAGAAAATTATTAAAAGAACGAACACTCCACTGTTGTGTGATTGAAATCACAAGTGATGGTGTGAATAATTTCACACCTTGATTCAATGGTATCAACGTGTGAAGAAAAGGAAAATAAAAAATGAAGAATAATAAATTTTATTAAAATACTGAACGTGAATTAAAAACTTACATTAGAGAAATTGACGATGCCATTACAAAACGAAAGCGGGAAATTACAATTGAAAGAAAAAAAAAGGATTCAAATAAAAATGTTAAATGATTATTTCCTTCACCACCAGATCCTTATATAGGAATATTAGGAGCCTTAGGTCCACCCCCAACAATAAATTCACCCCCAACAATTAATAGAGTCAAAAGGAGGGTGAAGAATCAAAAAGAAATTAACGTTACAAAGTTAACCACAAACCCAGCCAGATTCATCCTCCATTTTGACGTGTGCGTTTGACACTTCATACGGCCGAAACTGAAGGTGTCATAAATAGGAAATATCTTCATACACGTGTCTTATAGAAGCTCTAAAAATTTCATGTGATTTGGTTTATCAGTTTTGGAGTTATGATCAAAATTGTGGGACGACTATATGTGCATTAATGTCGGGTCCACCATTTAAATCTCAGCTTCAGATCCCTTTATCATCATAAAAACTTCCGAATTAGCTCCGGCCAAAGTTGAATAAAATGATCATCATATTTTTATATTTCAACTGTATAAATTTTAGCTTCATTGGGCTTGGTTTGTGGGCCCCACATTTTTTTGATGGGCCTTAGGCCCATTATGCTTTCTCCAGCAAATTTCTGCATTCGGGCGTAAGATTATCCATCTTACTTTGGGATTCATCCATCAGACCTACAAGATAAAATGTTCCAAACAAAGTGGTAAAAAATATCCCAAAATTTCAAAATCATAAAATGAATATAATGTTGTACACAAACAAATTAATGGTTGGTCCCAAATTTTCATTTTAAACATGAATTGCATTTTAGATGAGAAATGAAGTTCTATTTATGTAATGCAATAAAAACAATGTTTATATACTTTGGAAAAATTAATATAAAGATATTAAAAATTAATATTATCCACTTTCAGTGACTAATCACACCCCCCAACTTCAGTTTTGCTAGTCCCGAGCAAAATAAATTACAAATATGAAATTCAAATTCCCTTTTCCAAATACATTTAAATACACATTGCTTAACCAGATCCCTCATACCAAAATAATTATGGAACCCATCAAAATCATTTAAAACAAGCTATTTCCATAAGCATATCCCAAGCCCAAGCCCATTCCTTTGTTCAAATTCATTGCCACATTTCATCCAATTCCAATTAAGCATGATAAAGTGTTGTGCATCACAAAAGATATGGGGCCCATTTTATTGTTAAAGGGGAAAAAATGGAAGCACTAGTTAGGAATCACATTAAAAATTAAGATGAGTAAAATTTGGTTTCACCCAAATTTACCCTACTGGTAAAAGCGGTCGTTGAAGTACAAGTAGGGATCGAATCCACAGGGACCGAAGAAGAAACCTTGAGACACTATGATTTTTTTATGGATTGGCTATGAAGTGGCCAACTTTGAGGTAGATTTTAATTGGGGAACTAAAGATATAATTTAAATAACATATAATAAAAAATGATGTGAACTAAACAATTATTGATGGTGGGTTGATCTTAGGGTTTTTCTTGGGGTGGATTGGATGAATTTCTTTTCTTAGAAAATTTCATGTCATTAATTCAAGACATATCC
This sequence comes from Viscum album, assembly GCA_963277665.1. Taxonomy (NCBI): domain Eukaryota; kingdom Viridiplantae; phylum Streptophyta; class Magnoliopsida; order Santalales; family Viscaceae; genus Viscum; species Viscum album. The sequence continues at coordinate 1,823,303,926 of OY728150.1, read as the reverse complement.
AAACAATGAGATAATTCTTCCAAATCATTCACCAATTTAATCCCTACACAATTCCAAGGCCAATAACCAATTAAATTTTAGGATCACTTTAATGAGAACTCAAAGGAAATAGATCGTACTAGCACTCAAAATGTGTCATCGTTAAAGTTGGCAAAGATCAGAAAGAATGTAACTCATCAAATGGAAATCCTAAAATAACGAATAGATTTAAATATTAAGTACATGAAATAAAATTCAATCCCTGAACCTAATACTCCCTTGGATCAACCCTTAAGAGTTTAGCCCTCCATTGAAGCTATTATACCAATGGAAGCGGGATGTAGACTTATGGGGGTGGAATTGAAGAAAAAGAAAATTATTAAAAGAACGAACACTCCACCGCTGTGTGATTGAAATCACAAGTGCTGGTTTGAATAATTTCACACCTTGATTCAACGGTATCAATGTGTGAAGAAAAGGAAAATAAAAAATTAAGAAGAATAAATTTTATTAAAATACTGAACGTGAATGAAAAACTTACATTAGAGAAATTGACGATACCATTACAAAACGAAAGTGGGAAATTACAATTGAAAGAAAAAAACGTGGATTCAAAGAAAAATATTAGATGATTATTCCCTTCACCAAAATATCCTTATATAGGAATATTAGGAGCCTTAGGTCCACCCCCAACAATAGATTCACCCCCCAACAATTAATAGAGTCAAAAGGAGGGTGAATAATCAAAAGGAAATTAACGTTACAAAGTTGACCACAAACCCAGCCAGATTCATCCTCCATTTTGACGTGTGCGTTGGACACTTCATACGGCCGAACTTGTAGGTGTCATAAATAGGAAATATCTTCGTACATGTGTCTTCGAGAAGCTCTCAAAATTTCAGGTGATTTGGTTTAGCCTTTTTGGAGTTATGATCAAAATTGTGGGACGGATTTATGTGCATTAATGTCGGGTCCACCATTTAAATCTCAGCTTCAGATCCCTTTATCATCATGAAAACTTCCGAATTAGCTCTGGCCACAGTTGAATAAAATGATCCTTATATTTTTATATTTCTACTTTATAAATTTGAGCTTCATTGGGCTTGGTTTGTGGGCCCCACATTTTTTTGATGGGGCTTAGGCCCATTATGCTTTCTCGAGAAAATATCTGCATTAGGTCGCAAAATTCCCCATCTTACTTTGGGATTAATCCATTAGACCTAAAATATAAAATGTTCCAAACAAAGTGGTCAACAGTATCCCAAAAATTAAATTCAGAAAATGAATATAATGTTGTACGCAAACAAATTAATGGTTGGTCCCAAATTTTCATTTTAAACATGAATTGCATTTTAGATGAGAAATGAAGTTCTATTTATGTAATGCACTAAAAAAATGTTTATGGACTTTTGAACAATTAATATAAAGATATTAAAAATTAATATTAGCCACTTTCAGTGACTAATCACACCCCCTAACTTGAGTTTTGCTAGTCCCGAGCAAAATAAATTACAAATATGAAATTCAAATCCACTTTTCCAAAAACATTTAAATACACATTGCTTAACCAAAGACATCATACCAAAATAATTATGGAACCCATCAAAATCATTTAAAACAAGCTATGTCCATAAGCATATCCCAAGCCCAATCCCATTCCTTTGTTCAAATTCATCGCCACATTTCATCCAATTCCAATTAAGCATGATAAAGTGTTGTGCATCACAAAAGATATAGGGCCCATTTTATTGTTCAAGGGGAAAAAATGGAAGCACCAGGTGAGAATCACATTAAACCTTAAGATGAGTAAAATTTGGTTGCGCCCAAATTTACCCTACTGGTAAAAGCGGTCGTTGAAGTACAAGTAGGGATCGAATCCACGGGGACCGAAGAAGAAACCTTGAGACACTATGATTTGTTGATGGATTGGCTATGAAGTGGCCAACTTTGAGGTAGATTTTAATTGGGGAACTAAAGATATAATTTAAATAACATATAATAAAAAATGATTTGAACTAAACAATTATTGATGGTGGGTTGATCTTAGGGTTTTTCGTGGGGTGGATTGGATGAATTTCTTTTCTTAGAAAATTTCATGTCATTAATTCAAGACATATCCAAACAATGAGATAATTCTTCCAAATGATTCACTAATTTAATCCCTACAAAATTCCAAGGCCAATCACCAATTCACTTTGAGGATCACTTTAATGAGAACTCAAAGGAAATAGATCGTACTAGCACTCAAAATGTGTCATCGTTAAAGTTGGCAAAGATGAGAAAGAATGTAACTCATCAAATGGAAATCCTAAAATAACGAATAGATTTAAATATTAAGTAAATGAAATAACATTCAATCCCTGACCTTGATACTCCCTTGGATCAACCCTTAAGAGGTTAGACCTCCATTGATGCTATTCTACCAATGGAATCGGGATGTAGAATTATGAGGGTGGAATTGAAGAAAAAGAAAATTATTAAAAGAAAGAACACTCCACCGTTGTGTGATTGAAATCACAAGTGCTGGTGTGAATAATTTCACACCTTGATTCAATGACATAAACGTGTGAAGAAAAGGAAAATAAAAAATTAATAAGAATAAATTTTATTAAAATAATGAACGTGAATGAAAAACTTACATTAGAGAAATTGACGATGCCATTACAAAACGAAAGCAGGAAATTACAATTGAAAGAAAAAAACATGGATTCAAAGAAAAATGTTAGATGATTATTCCCTTAACCACCAGATTCTTATATAGGAATATTATGATCCTTAGGTCCACCCCCAACAATAAATTCACCGCCAACAATTAATAGAGTCAAAAGGAGGGTGAAGAATCAAAAGGAAATTTAAGTTACAAAGTTGACCACAAACCCAACCAGATTCATCCTCCATTTTGACGTGTGCATTTGACACTTCATACGGCCGAACCTGGAGGTGTCATAAATAGGAAATATCTTAGTGCATGTGTCTTATAGAAGCTCTAAAAATTTTAGGTGATTTGGTTTATCCGTTTTGGAGTTATGATCAAAATTGTTGGACGACTTTATGTGCATTAATGTCGGGTCCACCATTTAAATCTCAGCTTCAGATCCCTTTATCATCATGAAAACTTCCGAATTAGCTCCATCCACAGTTGAATAAAATTATCACCACATTTTTATCTTTCTACTGTATAAATTTGAGCTTCATTGGGCTTGGTTTGTGGGCCCCACATTTTTTTGATGGGCCTTAGGCCCATTATGCTTTCTTCAGCAAAGTTCTGCATTCGGGCGCAAAATTATCCATCTTACTTTGGGATTCATCCATCATACCTAAAAGATAAAATGTTCCAAACAAAGTGATCAATCATATCCCAAAATTTAGAATTCATAAAATGAATATAATGTTGTACAAAAACAAATGAATGGTTGGTCCCAAATTTTCATTTTAAACATGAATTGCATTTTAGACGAGAAATAAAGTTCTATTTATGTAATGCACTAAAACAATGTTTATGGACTTTGGAAAAATTAATATAAAGATATTAAAAATTAATATTAGCCACTTTCAGTGACTAATCAGTGGATTTATATAGGAAAGGTGAGTGAATTCTTTATTATTTAGGTTTGGGACCCCTTATAGTAAACTAATCCAAACCACAAATCAGCTCATGGTTTTTGCCCATGGTTTTTAGAAAAAGGAAGAGCAAAAAAATATTTTATAAGGACAAAGTCCGAAATTCTTAAAATAATGGGGTTGATTATGTGGAGGTGAGTCACACTGCCATGGAAAATAATTTAAAAAGACAAGGTGTTTAATAAGTCTTGAGGGGTCCATTAATGCTTTGTAAAATAAGTCAAAAAAACCCAAAATCACATTATTTTAATGGTAAAACATATATTGGCCTAACATAAAGCTTATATTATTTTATTATATCACTATTAGGTCATTATGATGTCATAAAACACATTATATATTTAAACGGTATTTAATTTTTACCCAAAAATTTGACTGTCTCAGAAAATTATGAAAAATTCACCATTGGATAATTTCGATGTCCTGATTCCATAAATAACATTTCTTTTATCTAAATAATTTTCTAAATATTTTAATTTTCACTTTTAAAATAAAAAACGACATTTATCGAAAATTCACTGATTTTGACAAAAATGGCTTTCAAACCTTAATTAAAATTACAATTTCATTCATAAAATTATAAGATCATTTATATTTAATAAAAATTAATTTAATAATTATAATATTATTTAATTAAAAAATCCATTAATTCATCAAAATGGATTTCTTAGTTGAATATTAACTAAAAAAATACTATTTGTGTTTAAAAAAACTATTTACAAAGTGTCAATAATGACAAGAAGGTATATTCATTATTATATGCAAAAAATATTATACATGGACATATTACTAGTGATTTGTTACATAACCCCTTAAAAAAGCCGCATAAGACCTAAGGGTAAGGTGTGCAATGATGACAGACTCTTGGGGTGGCTCAGATAACATTGCTCGAGTGGTAATCTCTATCAACTTCCACTTTTCCCGTAGACTATCCCATTAGAGCTTGACATGATGAAGATCAGCTTGGGCTTGGTCAAGAGCAAAGCCCAAATACCCCACCACTTTTCCAAGCTCCGACAAATGGGTTTCGTATGGAGAAATTCTACTGGATGAGGCCATCGCTTCCTTTGTCTAAGTAAATTGGGTTTGTTAAAGCCCTATATTTATACTAATCATGTGATCACTGTTCAATAGCTATAAAATCAACGGTCACAATTCTTAATATAAAACCAAAGAATTTGACATTTTGTATAAACATTTTACATAAAGAGACATTTAATTAGATCAAGTGGGATTTCCATTAATGAAACTTTGGGTCATTACATAGAGAATCCGTGGATGGCTATCAGCATTTATAGCGATCCTGTGTGGGTCAACATCATAATCCTCTTTCACAGAGTTGTATACCTGGTTTGAGCTGAGACTCTAATTGATCTGTGTCTGTTGCTTTTTTGCTTTGTGATTGAGATCATGCTTTGTGGTTTTCCTTGTGGAATTCTAAGAGACCTTCGGGGGTCTTGGGGTCCTTACTGAGTATCATTATACTCACCCCTGCACGGGCTATGCCCGCACCATGTTGTGTCTTGTGCAGACGAAGAGTAGACGGACTAAGGTTTGAGGGAGCTAGGACTAGGCGGTATACGAAGGAGATAGGTGGATGTGGAGTGGTGAGGAGGTGATTTGTACCTACCCTTTAGGTAGAGTCCCTGGATGACGTCTCAGTAGCTGTTTTACCTTTTTTAGTTGTATTATTCCTTTTAGTTGTATTTTTACTTTTCAGTTGTACTCGTACTTTCAGTTGGACTTGTATTCTGACCCCTTTTACTTTCAACACACCTTTTACTACGACAGTTTAATTCATAGTTGCTTCTTGTTGTGTTCTTGGACTATGTGTTTATACAGGTTTAAACATAATTCCTTACTATTTTAGTAAATACACCTTTCGGTGCTGGTCGCCAGCCCCTGGCCTATGGAAGGTAGGCTTAGGGTAGTCACAACACAAGCCCTGGGGGACGGTCCATGACACCATTGATTCTAATATATTCATGACATGAAACCCTTTCCTGATGTGAATTTATAGATTTAAGAGATACATAAAAAACACATCGCCTCAGAGTAAAATAACCCTAATCAACCATTTCATAGAATTAACAGTTTCAAAATGTATAAAATTTTCATGATTTGAATAAGATTACAGATTTTTCTTGGAAATATCTTCATGTTGTGTAAACTATTCATATTGAAAAAATATCCAATAGATGGATTTCATGAAAAATCTTATAGAGGAAACCTGAACCACATTTTAATCTTTCCAAACCCAAGGATAATTCTCACAATACCTTGACATTTTTATACCTAAAATCCATTAATTCAAAAAAATATACATCCCCAAAATTTAGGTCTTTTTCTCCCATAATAGATATTCATCCCCAAAAGGGAATCCACCACCAAGGTTTGAAGAATAAGAAAAACCCAACTAAAATAGTTTCAACCCAAACTCAAATAGGTATATACCTAAATAAATATGGGATATTACAAGATACCCACCATATAATATCTTATCCCCGAGCTTCTCTAAATATCATTGCTCGGTCTTGGTGAACAATTCTGTCCAATGTACTCACATATTAGATTCCCTCTCCCAGTTTTACTCTTAAAAACTCCCATGATTCCACTGCACTTGAACTAGAGGTATAGTCCTTACCCAGAGATACTCCTCAATACGATCCACAATCTGTATCAGATGCTCCTCCATCCATCCAAATTTAAATTTTCATTAAGCCATTTTAAGGAAAAATGGGAAACTATTGTTCGTAAACAAGATACCATTATGTAATGAAAGAGATCAAAAAATGATTAAACACTAGAATAAGATTACTTGAATCATCTAATCCATAAATTTTCCATTGCAACGTACTAACCTGGATATCTAGATCCTCTCTCATAAGCTCTTCAAGGTGAGTAATCATCCTATCCATTGTATGAATGAATTCCTTGAAGTTGATTTTGATCTGGTTGAATCCCTAGGCTGGGATTCAATCTTATTTATCTATCCACGCTTCTTTCTCCTCATTGGCATCAAATTGAAACCTTGTCTCATAAATTATTTTAATCTCCTCTTCCGAGACATTGGATCAGACAACTTTATCTAGAATTTCTTCCTTGGAGTGCAGGATAAGTTTCAAGAACTCCCCATCCTCTTCTTCCCTACCTCTTATATTCCTTCTTGATTCTTCACTTTAACCATTATGTAGGGCTTTGTTTTCCTTGTTTCTACCCTTCTTGGCTGACCTCGTCTCCTTCGGTTTTGGAAAGTGGGAGTAATCCTTACATCTCTTTTTTCCCTTGGACTATTATAAATTTCCCTGAGTCTCGAATTCCTTTTTCCCTTTCTTCTTTCTAGGTCTATGAGGACCATTCCCTTGAATTCGGTCCATGCTATCCACTAAGAATTGACTATAGATGTCATCACCTGAAGTATACTCCTCTTGAGTCAATGGTATTTCTTGAACATCCAGACCTTCAAATCAGTTCCCCAGCTTAATCACCAAGCCTTTTCCTACTTTATTCTCCAATCCAGTATTCTCCCCCCATTCCTCTCTTTCAGATGTATTGCAGATTTTTCACTCAGGGTGTTTGGGTCTAAGGGACCCAAGACACTGACTTTGTCCAGCCTCCCTTGTCCATGATGAGATTATGTTGCGGCCATCAAGAAATAATTCTCCTACAACATGTATGAGTCTGTGGGCTTCTCATATCCACATCCCATAAACTGTGGTTGCTTGTTAGTGTTTTCCTAGCCTCGATGTTGAGTTCCTGTGAAACCTTGGACATCACTGAATATCAAATTCCCCTCACCTCCCTCGATTTTGCTGGTTATAACTGGTAGTTCCACTGTAGCCACATCCAAGGGACCCTCCTTTTTTGGTCCACCCACTAGAAAAGACTCCTTTATGACCTCCTACAAGGGGTTTAAACCCAAATAATGTTTTAGATGGGAAAATAAATCCACTACATGCGGCTCTACCTCCTTAAAATTCACACTCTTCACTCCAACTAAAGGACCCAAGGAAGGACACTACAGGAGATGATCCTCCTGGGACCTAGACTCCACACATGGAACGTCTTGTTGCCTGATGTGTTCCAAAACCTTTGGTATAGTCCCGCATACATTTTCATACTCACCCAATCTAGCATTATCCCGAGCTTGCTGGTACACTATGAGATCAACCGGCCCCTCATACCCCTCAGTTAGACTTGAAAATGGGACCATGCTTTGCCTATCACTATGCCTGTGATAGCATGAAGAGGCCAAATGGCTTAACCGGTGACATCAGAAGCAGAACACTGACCACGACTCAAATAACACCATTTTATTCCATATTAAATCTTCTCCAACCCAGATCCAAAACCACTTTGTTAGAAGCTTTGAGACATCAACCACAACACATACTCAAGGGTATATTGGGTGAAAAACTGCAGAAGTGAAACTATGAGAGCACAAATACCATCTTACCAGATTACCCAACACACAGATAATCGATTGGTTCTGAAAAGGGAGTGAAAGATCTAGAAAAATTACCTACACCACTGTTAAAGGCACATTGCAGTTCATATTAAAATCAAAAGACCAACGAAGGTGGTAAAATCTGCAACCAATGATAACATGAGGCTCGTTGGACCAGGAAATGATCAGATCATCCTCTGAGTAGAAAAGAATCATCAAGTGGCACCAATAGAGAAGACACACCACTGTGCGATCTTGAAGACCCCATGATTCAAAACCAAATATGTTGAAAGCATCAACCGAGGGTCGGCCACCCCTGAATCGGTCCACAAACATCGACCTGTGAAGATCTGAAGCTGTGTTGAATTGTTTTGTTGAAATCTCAAGCTGGGGAGAGCCCTTGTGAAGGTCAGCGACCTTAGGTAAAAGGGGAATCTATGAGAATTTAGGAAGGATGTCCAGATTAGTAAAATGGATGAAGAACCATAGAAATGAGGAGGAAGGGTGGTCATTCCCCCCTCCCCCCCACCAGGGAGGAGGGGGCCGTAGCCTCAGGCATCTCCGCTAGGGAACCACTATTGAAGGATCGAGCTCCGCAACCATGCCTTTGTTTCTAATTTCAGATGATTCTCAAATGAATCATCTACACCAAGATCATTTTTATCAATTTCTATCATGTGAGAAGGGTCAAGATGTTATCTTTGAAGATGTGATACATGAAACAAATCATTCATGGAACTATTACACTGTAGATGGGACAATCGGTACACCAATGGACTAACCCTTTCCACTATCTTGAATAGTCCAAAAAACTTGGCTGCTAGCTTATCCTGTTTCCTGATATTATGAAAACCCAAACTAGGTGACACTTGAAGGAAAAAATAATGACCCACCTCAAACTACAGTGGTTATCTCCAATTATTATCATAATATTTGTGTCTTCTATGTGCGTTCACCAACCACCTCTTAATTAACTGAACCTTCTTATAAGTTTCCTACATAAGACTAAGTCCAACAAGCACTGAATCCCCAGCCTCCATCCAAAAAATAGATAAATAGAATGACCTACCATATAAATCTTTGAAATTTTAAATTTATATTGATATTTAGAAGCTATTATTATAATAGAACTCCGTGAGTGCTAAATTACACTCACATGAACCAATGAAATCAAAAATACAAGCTCATAACATATCCTATAGATTCTGAATAATCCATTTAGATTAACCATCAGTATATAGATGATAGTCCATACTTAGAAGAACCTATGATCCCCTACCTTCTGAAGACCCTTCCAGAATTGAGATGTGAAACAAGGATCTCTATCAAAAATGATTCTCCTCGGAACACCATGCAACCATACTATCTCCCACTCATAAATACTATCTATATCATCAACATATAAAGTATACATAATAGGAAATAGGTGGGATAACTTCTTTAGTTGATCCAAGATCACCCATAATACATAATTCTTGTGAGGTTTCCTAAGTAATCGTATCAAAGAATCTATAGTTATATCAACCCATTTGTTTTTTAGAATGGTCAGAGGTTGAAATAGCCTAACAAGACTCTGATGCTTGGCCTTCACCTGATGATAGGTGAAAAATCTCACCACGAAGGCTGCTACCTCTTTATTTATTTCTGGACACTAGAACTATCTATGGATATCACAATACATATTTTCTATCTTGGTATACACCGCCCATCAAGAATTATGAAACTCTCACATTAGCTTCTCATGCAAGCCTATAGGAACCCATACTCTACCGTGGAAGAGAAAATCATTTCCACTTCCAAGAGACCATCCTAATGGTGTCTTCCCACTATATAATCTATCCCTTAAAACTAATCCCTTAAAACCATATAACTTCTCTTTCTTAATCCATTCTTTGAGCATGGGTATAACTGATGTCGAAGTCAGAGCTAATCATCCCGTGGACTCCTAAACATCTAGATGCATGTCTGTAAAGAATGATATCATCCACCACTTGTTACAAGACTCAAAAATTGTCTCTATATACATATTCTATCTCAAATAATTGGAAATTATGTTTCCATTACTTGGTGTATAGTGCAACATGAATTTGAAAGACTGTAGATACTCAATCACCCTCCCCTGCCGAAGGTTCAGGTCCCACTGAAAAAATGACCCAAGGCTCTTGTAGCCTATGTACACCATAATATTCTCGCCCAAAAGATATTTTACAAAAAATCTTAGGGAATGTAATACTATAGATAACTCTATATCATGAGTAGGATAATTCCTCTCAGGTGATCTTAGTTATCTATATCCATAGGCAACTACTCGGTCCTCCTACATCTGAACTACTTCAAGTCCGAATCCGGATGCACCATAGTACACGATATATCCCATTCCCATTATAGGTAAGGTTATGATTAGTGATGAAGTCATCATTACCTTTAAATACTAAAAATATATCTTACAATTATATGACCAAAAAAAATTCACCCCTTTTTTGGTCATCCTGGACATCAGTGCTACCAGATGAGAGAAATCCTGGATAAAACACCAATACTAATATTTTAAACCCAGAAATATCTAAATCTTAAAGAAATTATTGGGATTCTCCCAATATACCATAGTTAAAATCTTCTCTAAGTACACTTACAGTACAAAATTTAAGTTGACATGACCTAAGAAGATCACTTTATCAATCTAAAAACTACATTTGGTTAGTTTGGCATAAAACCGATGCTATCCTAATATACTTAAGATGATGTCACGATGTTGGGAATGATTGTACACTTAATTAGAGTAAACTAAGATAAATTAAATGAAAACCACTACAAAATGATGTAATAAAGGATGTAATATTTGATTCATCAAGTCCATGAATACCACTGGTGCACTTGTCATACCAAACACCATTACTACGCACTCATACAAGCTATACCAGCTCCTAAAAGTAGTATAAGGTATGTCCAATAGTTACACCCTCAAATGGTGGTATCTTGATCTCAAATCTATCTTAGATAAAATCTTATCACTTCTCATCTTGTTGATGAGATCATCAATTCACGAAAGGGGATATTAGTTCTAACAATAATCTGGTTCAATATTTAATAATCTACACATAAGTAAAAAGTAACATCATCCTTATTGGTGAAAAGAACTAGAGGACTCTATATAGTTGTACTAATCCATATGAAACAATTTGATTCCTAATCTTCCAATTCAACTTTAAACTCACGAAGCTCTACTAGTTCTATCCTATAAGGTTGGATAGAAACTAGATCTGCTCCTTGTACAACCTCGGTCCTAAACTTGATCTCCCACTCAGGTGGTAAGACATTGAAATAATCAAGAAATAATAATTGAAAATGTTCTACCACTAGAAGAAAAGTGAACTATTGAATTCCACAATTATCTAGATAAATCGCTTATATCTGAGCTATAATATAATCTAATATACACTGAATTGGTTCTGCAATACCATCCTAAAGTTTCCATTCACCCTGGTGAAAATAGCTACCACATTCTAAAGATAGAAATGTAAATCTCCTCAAATAATAGTCGATATGATCCTAGTATAGAAATAGATAATACAAACCAAAAATCAAATCAAAACCTATCATTTCGAACAAAAATGGTTCCCAAAAGAAATGATAACCATTGATTTCTTGAGAAAACTCTTTACAATGTTTGATATTCTATGACTGCACTCCCAATAGTGAATTTATGGTCAAGACACCATCCAAGACCAATCTGTTTTAAAAAAGTGAAGATATAAAAGAATGTGATGCTCTTATATCAAATAAAAAATAGGTAAGGGTAGATGATATAATAATTGTAACTCTGAAGGTAGAAGGTCCTACATCTAAACTAGCTGGAGTAGACTGCACAATGTGAATGTTATTTCCTCTATACCTTAGGCTCCAGTATAACTCCCATGGGATTCTCTATATACCTCACATTTTAAGTCCTTCACTGATGTACCATGACTCCTTCCTCGAACTAAATGTCTAATGGAACTCCAAATACCAGTTTACTGAGGCGTAGCTGAGTCCTTCCTCGAATTTGGTACATATCATGACCACTTTCCAATTCCTTGCCACTGCATGCCCCTATGAAAATTCTACAGGCGGCCAAACCTACTGCAAGAATGAAACTCCAAATAAGGTTATAAACATTGAGGCTATTTGTGACCAAAACTTCCACACTGATAGCACAATAAAGAAACACCATCCTGAGATAGTTTCCCACTTCCCCTGAAAACTCTCCCCACTGTTGTCTTAGAAATAACTGTCATAGTGGAGCTTCTTGCTGCTATAAGAAGAGCACCTAGTTTTCCCTGCCAAAACATCCTAACCACTACTTGGGGCCTCTGTAAAATTTCATTCATTAATGAGAGTCTATTTCATCACATTCAAATAGACACCCAAACAAAAAATGTTCACTTGCGACCTAATCTCATAGCAAGGCCCATCCTAGAAACATATATCCCTATAAATTACATCAACTGCTAAATATTCTACAAAACAGTGCATGTTGGTGAAACTTCTAGTGTAGTCCATCACTAAAATTCTCTCATATTTCTTCCACATAAACTCATGATCCTTCTCATACCTCAACATTTTAAGATATAAGTGACTCAAAAACTTTTCCTCTAAGTCATTATAGGATAACTCCTCTGACTTCCCTTCTTACTCTACAGTGTCCCAACGACATTTGGCTTTTCCAAAAAGTTTGCATGCATCAAGCTTCATCCTCCTATCCAGAGGTGTCTCAAGGTTGTTTAAGATCTTTTTGAATAAATCAATCATGAACTTGTCTACCCAGGGGACTCCCTTCACAGTGAACATCGATGGATGCTTTAGCTGAAACTCTCTCATCAGCTTAGACATCGAAGGAATATAGCCAACAGTCACCCTTTACATGGATCTCATGATCCTCAATAATATATTGCAAAGTTGAACTTATATATTCTCCTCAAGAGATATAGGAATATTTGGTTTAGCTATATAAGTAACATGCTGATTTATTTTCTCCTGAAGCTCAATTCAAAGATGATGAAGAGGAAATTTCTCTAAAAGATAAAAACACTCCTTAAAACACTTGATAACAACATGGTCAACCTTAATAGGTGATAACAATAGAGAACCACTGGATAATTGTCTCTCTAAATATGGCTTAAAAAGTGAACAATCATGACATAAAATTTATTTCATTTTATTTATCAGATATAAGAGGTATCTCATTTCATATTTTATACATCAAATTTATCACATGAAATAAACATGTCCCTATCAGGAACAATACATGTCAAGACATATCCCTATTTTTCTATCATGATGCATTCATAATCATGTCATTCCATACCAATCCATGAGTATAAATCTCAAAAAAAAAAACAATATCACACAACATGTGAATCACCCAAGGTAAAATAACATCAATCGTAAAAAATGAACATCATGAACAACAATCACATCACTAGGTACTCATATTTACACCATACATGGGTTATCTAATCCAGTGAAAAATCTCATTACCATGTTCTAATACATCATAGACTCTTTTTTTACCTTTCCAAAATAGTAAGGAAATAGAAAGAACAACCTACTACCGATGATACCACTTTGTAACATCCAACAGCCCAACACTCTCTCATATAGCCAAAACAGGTTGGTTATTGGTCCTCAAGCACACCTTCTTATATTCAAGAAGCTTTTGATTAGTAGTGGAGGTGTAGAGAACATAGTGGGGAGATGACACCCACATTTACAATGTTTTAATATAATGTAAATAAACATATATCAAAGTACTGTAAAATAGTATAAAAAATACATCAAAGAGGATAAACCAAACAATAAATGTCGAATGAATAATCCAATAATAATAAATTGATAATCTAATGAAATGTTGGAATGTATATAAATTTCAAACTAAAAATAATATAGATAAAAGACTATGCTGACACAAATAAACTCAATAGAACCTAGTCTCGAACACCATGTTGGTCCTATCTCCAAGACCTGACCCATCCAACGAGCAATATTCAATAATAAGGTCCTTTTACCTTGTCCAGAATTGCATCCATGTCAGGTACCAACTGGTTTCCTGAATAGGGTGTGAGAAAAACTCAGTATTTCAACACCACCATGTCTAAAAAATCAGTATGATAATAAGTGCATGAAATAAAGTGGCAATCATGAGTATTAATTAATTAATTAATTTGATATAACAATCAACCTACTTCAGCACCATAATAAACTATCACTGATAATATAGAATGACCATTCCAAATGTAACCACAAGTCCATGGAATAATCACATAATTGAGAAAAATCCTTCTTCATAATAATTTTAGTATAATTGGGTAAATACTTTATATAATAATTTCAACATAATTAGGAAAATCACTTTATATAAGAATTTCAGCATAACCAGGACAAACCCTTTATATAATCATTTTATCATTATTGGAAAATATCTTTATATAATCATTTGAAAATCAATAGGAATATCCCTTTATATAATCATTTCAGTATAACCGGGAAAAGTTCTTTATATAATAATTTTAGCATAACCAAAAAAATCCCTTTATATAAGCATTTCAATATAACTGGAAAAAACCCTTTATATAATCATTTCAAATGAATCATGACCCAAGTCATAATGACAAGAATAAAACAACATAATATTACAATCCACAATGGAGAATTCATATAGTAACCATTTATATTTAAATTACCCATTCATCTATTAAATTATATCTTATGTTGTTTCCCTTCCAATTTTCACACTCATTTTATATTACATTTATTGGGACCAAGTTGGATGGTAGTGTTTTTGGATTCTAAAAGATTTTTTTTGATAATTGTTTTTCTTTTTGTTGTCATTATGATAAATCAATTCACTTTGTAATTTTTATGATCATACTAAAAAAGTATCATACTCACAAAATCAGGCAGAGTTTTGATAAGAAAATTCATCAGTTTTAGTTTTCTTTTCTGAATAAGTTTTCTGAGTGAAGTGGTTTTTGGACCCACATTATGTCTGGAATTAAATCTTCGATAAAAGTGAGGAAGATATTTCAGATTATGAATGTATTTGAAGATATTTGATAAAAATATGATGATTATTTACTATTTTGTAAGTATTAAATATCATAAGTTTCTTGAGAAACTTGTGATCCATGCTTTGTAAAAGAAAGGAGTATAATAGGTTTTGAAATTCTATAATGATCCTAATGTTATCAAATCATGAAGAAGTCATGATATAAGAGGAAGTTTGTGGAGGAAGAATGTTTTTGTAGTTTGAAGTTTTTGAAGTGATGATCGACTGATTTATCAGATTGGATGATTCATCAGACTATCTAATTCACCAAATGGAACAATTCAGAGGATCAATCATCAATTGTAAAGTCTGGAAGAAAGAAGTCACTACTGAAACCATTCCATCATACATGGTAGGCCACTATTTCATCGGATTAATTTTCACACTAATCAATAAGTTGGAATTGTTGGGACTGATGAATGAGAAGAGCTCATAGACCGATCCATCGAAAAATATTAGAGACCGACCAACCTAATGATGTTCAACAATTTAGTCAACCATTTTCACTAGAATTAGAATTCCGGTTTATTTGTTTTTAGTGGGTCAAGATAAAATAAGTCATGATTTGTTTTCATAGAAAAAAAGTGTTGGTTATTTTTCAAGTGAGTTAAGACTCATCAGACTAGTGTTGACACTAATACATCAGAAGGAAACAGGGACTGATCCATCAGATGCATGCTGACAAAAATAATTCACCGGGTGCTATACTTCATCAAATGTAGGATCATCAATCTGAGGAATTATTATTCAATTGAAGAAAAGGTGAATTTTTTTGAAGTGTTTTTTCTGAATTTTTTTTCATAGGGGTTATGGAATATTTGGAAATTTTAATTATGTTTATGAGAAATAAACTAAAGTATAAGAAAATTTCAATAATGTTTATGAAAAAATTGTTTCATGTATTTCAGCTGGTACAATGCATCAAAATGAGAATCTTCAGTTCTTATGTGTTTTCAAGTGGGTCAAGAGAATCAGAGTGACCATATAATTCTATTATAATGAATACTGCATCAGAATGAAAAATGCATCATATTGAAGAAAACTTAGTAAGTTTGAAGAAGGACAAAGTTTTGAGAAGATTCAAGATGTTTTGAGAAGAATCAAGAAGAGTTGATAAGTGATGAAATAGTCAAATATGAAGTTGAAATGAAAGTAAAATTCTAGCTTATGTAAATATTTTTGAGGGGGAAAATGAGATTATATTCCTTCCCATACCAATTTTTTCTCTCCTATAAATATAAGGAAGTACATTTTAGTTTTTGATGATGAAGAACTGTTCATGTGTGGGAGAGAGAGTGAGAGTGAAGAAAGTTTTTTGGTTGAGAAAGTTTCTCGATAGAGTTTTCTTTAGGAAGTTTATCAGATAGAATAAGAATAAGGAATAGGTTACTATATCGAATAGAGAAATCAGACTGAATTTCTAGGGAAATAAGTAGTGGTTTAGAATTGTTTCCATAGTATTATTTTCTTATCTATTTTCTAATTTAAAGAATCATACTGGGGAATCATATTGAGCCATCAGATTGAGTTTTTTTATGAATTCCAGAAAGGTTGTTTCTACCTGCTGTTGGGTAGGAAAGTGAGGGTTTGTGTTATTAAGATTCTACAAAAGTGAAACTTATTAAAACAACACAATTATTTTTAAACTAATTTGTGATGGTTTCTTAACTTGTCACACAAACTTTTTTTTACACCATTAGTGCTAGAAGAAGCACATGTTCTATTGTATTGATCATATTGATAAAAAAGTGTAAGGGTAATTACTACCTGTTGTATCCATACAAAATGGGTTTTTATAGTGGATTTTTTGGTATTGGATTATTTACAAACCATTCCAAGGACTATATACTCTTTTCAAGTAGTGAACCTTTTAAATAAATATGATCCTATGGATGTGTGAATGTTTTGTTTTTAACAAAGTGATAATTCTATTATAGAAACTAAAGGTTATTATAAAATAAATTTAACATAAAATAAAAATTTGTCACTGATTCAAACTATCCCCTTCTCAATGATACATTGATCCTGATTGGGCCTTTACATGTGGCATTATAATAGAGGTTCCCTTCATTTACTCTTTTTTGAAGTTTTTGAAAAGAAAATATTATAAAGAATATGAATTTTGTGAATGGTAAAGGGATTTTGGTATTTAATGGAAATAACTATCATATATGAAATGATATAATGTTTCTATATCTTATATCTCTTGGGAATGATATTTTCTAAGCATCTATAGATGTATTTCCTCCTTGTTATGAAAAATTTCATCTAATATCTCTGGAAAATAAGAATATGGATAATGATGGAAGAGCTAAGAATGATTTACTATCATCACTCTATGAAAGTTAATTTCTAAGAGTGAAGGGTGCAACTACATTTAAAGGTATCTAGGAAATGTTAAAGAGCATTTATGAAGGAAATAAAAAGGTGAAGAAATCCAAGTGAAAATATGGAGGTTGAAGTATGAAGATATTAAAAAAGATGAGTATGAATATGTTGGTTACTTCTTAAAAGGGTGAATGATATTGTTATCAACATAAGATATCTTGGTGAAATGTTGGTAGGTTCAACTATTGTTGAAAATATCTTGGTAAATTTTCCTAATAATTTTGATTATAAAGTTTCATCTTTTGAAGATAGAGATCCTAAAACTCTATCTCTATATAACCTTCTTAGTACTCTCATTACTTATGAAATGAGAAGGGATTAAGTTATGAAAGGAAAAACAAAATTTGATAGAGAAATTTTCTTCAAAGCTACCAATCAAGGAAAGGATAAGAATATTCTTGAAGAAGAAGGTGGTGATTTTAAATCTGAAATTTAGTTTAGTAATAATCTTGATGAATTTTTATCCTTGTTTTCTAAAATATGAAAAGAAGTATATGAAAGTATAAAAATAACCTACCCCTAATATTTTTTGAATTTGGAGCTATTGGACACTTTGATACAAATTTTCCTCAAAAATGGAATGAATAAGATAGTGATGAAGAAGATAGAAGGCTAAGAATATCTTGGAAGATACAAGGTGATAAATAGAAATCTTATTCCAAATGGAAAGATAAAAAGTTCTCCAAATCCAAAAGGATAAGTTTTTTGTCTAAATATGATGAAGAGGAAGATAGTGAAGTTGAAGCCAAAATTTTTACTGATGTTTCTAGAGAACATAATTTCATCAGAAAACTAAATGATGAAGATTTGGGAAGTAGTATTTATAAATAAGAAGAGAATGATTTATAATTTCATAAAAAGGGAGTTGAAAGAATTTCTCAAAAAGATTGTAGGACATAAAAGAGATATAAATAAGTTGAATAAGGAATATAATACAACCAAAAATCAAGAATGTATTATTGAAGAGAAATATAAGTTTCTAAAATAGGTTGATTATATGAATAAGTATATTGAAAAAGAAGAGAATCATAATGAACATCTTGAAGTAAAGCTAAAAGAAAATGATGAAT
Organism: Viscum album; assembly: GCA_963277665.1. Classification (NCBI taxonomy): domain Eukaryota; kingdom Viridiplantae; phylum Streptophyta; class Magnoliopsida; order Santalales; family Viscaceae; genus Viscum; species Viscum album. The sequence goes on along the minus strand of OY728150.1, from coordinate 1,823,285,337 downwards.
AGTTCGAACTTATTCATCAATTTTTTTTCTAAATTTGAGTATGGAGTATCAAGTTTCAATAACTCTATATCTAAAGTTGGTAAAATTTATAGAAATTTTGAACCCAGGAAGGATAAAAAAAATTACCTTCAAAGGTTGGAAAGAGAGATAAAGTTTCTCTAAAGAAGAAAAAGGATGATAAAATTGTGTATGTGGTCAAAAAAAACAAAGTTTTAAGTTCATAAGTTTCTAAAAATTCTGAGTTCGAAACAAAATTTTATACCATTTTTGATTTGGATAAATTTGGAAAGAAATACAAATTTAAGAAGAAGTGTCTAGGTGCTAACCGAAATTTTGGTGGTCAACAATGATCTGATGTGAAATATAAGAAATTTTTTAGAACACATGTTCATAATTACGAACAATATGAAAGTTACCGAGGTAAATATTCTTTCTATGGTTATTTCTAGTATTGTGGTGGATTTATACATATGGTAAATATGTTCTGAATTAACCAAAAACATTACAATTACCCTCTGAGTTATAGAATGAAGAGTTTTGAGGGGGACTCAGTCCTCCAAAAGAAATAATACTAAGAAATTTCTTTTGAAAGTTGAAAATTTGTCCCAACCTTTGGAAACTATTTTTGAAATATGTGAACATCCTAGATATCTTACAAAAGGTTGTCTTGTTTTATTACCAATACAATAACATGTTTATAAAAATTATCATAAGATAAGTATGAAAAAAGATAAAGGGAAAGAAAAAGATATTATTCTAGAAACTACTCTCAAAGATACAAAAGGAGAAAGAAATTGTATCTTGGATAGTAGGTGTTCTTCTCATATGATAAGATATTTTAAATTGTTGAAGAATATGAAAAACTTTTAAAAAGGTGTATTGAATTTTAGTAATGATGAATCCCTCCGAATCAAAGGTGTTGGATATTCTATTATTAGGAAAGAAAATTTTAAATACAAGAAATATTTTTCTTTGATGGGTTGAAACAAAATTTTTTGATTGTTTCTCAAATTTTTGATAAAGGCAATATTTTTTTTTGAAAATTTGTTTTTTTGGGGAAAGAGTGAAAGATGTAAAAGTTGTTACAAAAATAAAACACAAAAAATGAAACTTGTTTGAATTTGGTGAAGCACAGATTTCATTTTATTTAAACATTATGGAGGAAAATCAGTTGTGACATAATTTTTTTAGAAATATGTGTTAGAGAAATATGAGAAAGTTATCAAAGCGAGGCATTGTTCGTGATATTCCAGATATGTTAAGAAGAAGTGATTTGTGTTTTTAAATTTTTCAAAAATGGAAGATTATAAATTCTATGCATAATAAAGTTGATTTTCATTTAACTCGACCCCCGGAACTTATTCATTCTGAAATTTATGATCCAATAAGAAAACAATAAACTTTCAAAAATTATCACTTCATTTCTTTCATTAATGATTTCACTCACATTACTTATGTTATGTATTTGAAACATAAATTAGAATATATAAATATGTTTAATATTTTTAGAAGAAATGATAATAAGGAATGTGGGTATTCTATGAAGAAGGTGAGAATAGATAATGGTGGTGAGTACAAGACTGAAAAGTTAAAAAAACTATCTTAAAAAACATAGAATTCGGATTGAGTTTAGTACACCATACACATATCAACAAAATAAAGTTGTTGAGAGGAATAATAGAAGTTTGGTTGAAATGGGAATACTATGTTACTTGAACATGGTCTTTCTCATTACTTTAGGTGGAAATATTTGAGCAAAAATATTTAAATTTAGTATTAGTGTCTCTATAGGAAAAGATATGATATGACTCCCTATGAAATGTTTTATGATACAAATCCATGTTTGAAACACTTAATAGTTTTTGGGAGTCCCTATATCATAAATAATAAATGTTGAAACCTTGGAAAGTTTTATTAGAGAGGTGAAGATGGAATCATTCTTAGATATTCTTTGGATGAAAGGGGATATATATGTTTCAATAAAGAGATAGAAATAATAGTTGATTATATTAATGTAAAAGTTCTTGAAAATTCTAAGGAATATATTTTAAAAACATATGCAGATGTGGAATATGAATAGGATAGAAGAGTTATTATTAAGAAACATGAGAAGGATTCCAAGAATTTTGGTAACACATATGTGGAAGAATTAGACTTATCTATTTCTAGTGATAAGGAAGAATTTCATAAATCTCATAATAGGATGAGGAAACATTTGGATGATCAAAATATTATTAGTGATCTACATCAAAAGGTTCAGGTAAGAATAATATAAAAATTTGTTACACATAATTATTTGTATTCAAAAGTTGAACTGAAATATGTTAATAAAGTATTTGTGCATTCAGAATGGATTTATTCTATGAATAAAGAGTTGGATCATATTGAGAAGAATGATACTTGGGAACTTGTACCCAAACCAAATGAAAAAATGTTACTAGTACAAATTTGGTGTTTTTGAACAAGTATAATGAATATGGTGAAGTTATTAGAAACAAAGAAATATTAGTTTGAATGGGTTACTCAAAAATTGAAGGTATTGATTTTATGAGACCTTTTCTCTGGTAGAAATATTAAAAAAAATTAGAATATTTCTTGTAATTAATGAACAAAGAAGTTATAAAATATTTTATATGGATGCGAAGTCAGCATTTATGAATGGATGACTTGATGAAGAAGTTTATTCTAAACAACCATGTGGTTTTGTTATTGGGAAGGATTAAAGTTATGTGTTCCAGTTGAAGAAATCCTTGGATGAGACAAATCAAGCTCCGAGAAAATGATATTCTAAATTAGATACTTGCTTAAGAAAGTTGAATTGAAAGAAAGGAAGGGATTATAGTAATCTATATATGAAATAACGTTAGGATATTTCCCTCATTGTTATTGTGGTTTTTTATGAAATTATATTTAAAGGGAATGATGAAAGAACCTTTGAATGATTTTTTGAATAATTGAAGAAGCTGTTTGAAATGTCAATTATTGGTGAAATGAAATACTTTATTGGGTTATAAATCTCAAAAAATAATAAACACATTTTTCTTTCTCAAGAAAAGTATGATGAGGTACTTATTAAGAAGTTTAAAATAGAAAATTAAAAACTAGTTTCCACACCAATTTCAGTGGGAACCAAGTTGAAAAAATTTTAAAAATGAAATGAAGTTGTCTCTAAAGAGTTTCATAAGATGATTGGAAGTTTGTCGTGTCTAACTAAATTAACAAAAAACATTTTTTATTCTGTTACATTGTGTAAAATATTCCAAAGTGATCCAAAATGATCACGTATATTTGATATAAAAAGAATTATTTGATATATCAAAGGCACAAAAAATTTCAGAATCAGTTAGGGTAGATGAGGAATAACTGAATTGTTTGTCTATACAGATGCTTATTGGTAAGAAAGTTTTGATTATAGAATATCCACATATGATGAAGTTTTCTTCTTATTGGAAAGTTGTGTAAGTTGGCATACTAAAAAAATAAATTCAATAAATCTTGGAATAAATGAAGTTGATTATGTATTTTACACTCAATATGTAACACAAATTATGTGGATGAAGACTCAGTTAGAATATTTACTTATTGAAGTGAAGTTACCTCTGCTCTGGACTTGTGATATTCAAAGTTCTTTAAACCTTACAAGAAACCCAGTACAAAATTATCATTCAAGACATATTGATGATAAATATCACTTCATTAAAGAACATTTGGAGAATAATGAACTCAAGTAGGAGTAAGTTCCTACATTAGAACAAGTTGCTGAAATTTACAAAAAAAATTTACGAAAGGAATCATTTTACAAACAATGGTTGAACATGGGCGTCCAACCTATTTCTATTCAATGTTGAGGTATGTGTTTCTATCCCTCTCTCATATTGTATTTGGATAGTGTTTTCAAAGTGGTATAAGCAGTTGTTTCATAAATCTATCCATTCATATGTGCTAAACATTTTAAGGAATCATGTTTAAGGGAAGTTGTGGACAAGCTATGAATTCAACATGTAAAGAATGTGAAATATTCTAACAGATTATTGAAGTGGTTGAGTTTAAAAAGTTTAGTGATTTATAAACCTTGGTTGAAAAAAAATTAAAAGGGGGATATTTTTTGGAACAAGTTGGATGGAAGTGTTTTTGGATACTGAAAGAAGTTTTTGTTAATTTTTTTATATTTTTTTCATTATGTTAGATCAATTAAATTTAAATTTTTTATGATCGGATGAAAGGAGTATCATACTCATAAGATCAGGAAGAGTTTTGATAAGAAAATCCATCGATTATAGTTTTCTTTTATGAAGAATTTTTCAAGTTGAAGTGTTTTTTGGACCCACATTGTGTCTTGAATGAAAGTTTCAATCAAGTGAGGAAGATGTATTGGAGTATGAATGTATTTCAAGAAATTTGATATGAATATGATGAAACTTTTTCAATTTTTTAAGTCTTCAATATCATAAGTTTATTAAGAAAGTTATGATCCATGCTTTTTGAAATAAATAAGGAGAAATGGTTTTGAAAGTCAGATGATTCTATGAAGATCCTAATATTCTCAAAGTCATGATGAATTCTTGATACAAGAAGAAGTTTTGTGGAAGAAGAATATTTTTGGAGTTTCAAGTTGCTGAAGTGCTGATCGGCTGATCCACCAGACTAGACAATTCATCATACTGGCCGATTCATTGGACTATTCTATTCACTAAATGAAACAGTTCATAGGGTGAAAAATTAGTTATAAATTATGGAAGAAAGAAGTCACAACTAACAATAGTCCATTGGATATAGTATGACAACATTTGATTAGATGATTTTTGACATTGATCAATAAGTTGGAATTTTTGGGGCCTATGAATGAGAAGAGCTCAGAGACTAATCCATAGGAAAATATTAGAGACTAATAAACCTAATGATGTTCAAAAAAATTCAACCATTTTCATTGGGATGAGAATTCATGTTGATTTATTTTTTAGTGGGTAAAGAGAAAAAAAAGTCAGGATTTGTTTTCATAGAAAAAAAGTATTTTCTGTTTTTCAAGTGGGTCAAGACTCATCGAACTTGTGTTGAAACCAATACATCAGAAGGAAATAAAGACCGATCCATCAGATGCATTATGACATTGATAAGTCATTATATGCTATACTTCATCAGATACAAGATCATTGGTCGGAGGAATTGTCATTGAATTGATGAAAATGAGAATTGTTTTGAAGCGTTTTTCAGAATTTTTGTCAAGGGGGTACTGGAATCTTTAGATGTTGATACAATGTTTATGATAAAATAACTGAAGTCTAACAAAGTTACAAAAATTATTATGGAAGAATAATAACATGTATTTCAGCTAGTATAGAGCATCAAAATGAGAAGTCTTTTGTTCTTATGTGATTTTAAGTGGGTTAAGAGAATCAGAGTGACCGTATGTTTCATCGTAATGAAGACTATATCAGAATTAAAATAATATTGGACTAAAGAAAAGTTAGTAAGTTTGAAAAAGGATTAAGTTTTAATAAGATTCAATAAGTTTTATGAAGAATCAATAGGAGTTGAGAAGATCTAAAATAGTCAAATATGAAGTCGAAATGAAAGTAAAATTTGAGTTTATAGAAATTTGGTTGAGTTGTAAAATTAAATTGGATTCCCTCCCATAACACTTTTGGATATCCTATAAATATAAGTAAATAAATTATACTTTATGAAGAACGATCATTGTTCACGTGTGGGAGAGATAGAGAGAGCGCTAAAAGTTTTGTGATTGAGGAAGTTTTCATAGAGAGTTTTCCTGAGGAAGTTTTTCAGATAGATGAAGAAGACAGATGAGGTTACCATATCAAACCAAGAAATCATACTATGGTTTCTAGGTAAAGAAGGATTGGTTCAGAATTGATTCCAGAGTATTATTATCATCATCATCTATTTTTCATACTAAATAATCAGACTAAGAAATTAGACTGAAATTTTTTATGAAGTCCTGAAAGGTTGTTTCTACCTATTATTGAGTAGGAAGGTGAATATTTTTGTTTTGAATATTCTACAAAAGTGTAAGATATTGAAGTAGAATATTGACTTATTTTCAACCAATTGTAGAATGTTTCTTAATTTGTTACAAAAAGTATTTTTACATCATTCGTACTAGAAGAAGAATATGTACTATTGTATTGATCATAGAACTACACAATTGTAAGGGTATTTCTTACTTATCTTATCCACACAAAAGGATTATTTTATCTTGGAAAGTGTGGTATTGGATTATTTCAAAACCATTCCAAGGACTAGATACTCTTATTGAGTAGTGAACCTTGTAAATACTTGTGTTCCTGGGGATGTATGGTTGTTTTTTCAACAAAGTGATAATTCTTTAACATGTGGAAAAAGTTATTACACTTATCATTAATTCTCCCATCCCCCTATATGTGATATATTAATCTTATTTGGGCCCTTTTAAAATTATCCCCAGTTATTTTAATAATCCAGGAATCCATTTTCCAAGGTGAATCTATCTTAAGCAATCACCTGAGGTCTCATGTCTTGATAAATCGTGTTTTAATCCATTAGAAATTTAATTATTGTTCTAGGGTAGGGTCACCCTATGGGTAATCACAAGTAAAGTCTCAACACCATTGGATCCAATGGTATATAAAGTGTAGTACAAACTCATGATTATCTTTACCCATTATTCCATTTATTAACATACACATTGTGTTAGCACAATTGCATAATATTGCACATACTTAAAAAAATAGAAACATACCATTGGGATTTATTCTAGACTTCCTACCTTTATTAGGCGATTCAAGAAAAAATATAAATTGGGAATTCCAATGAGGAACCTAGGGGGAAGAGATCACAAGGAAAAACTTGGATGACACAAGATCAAAATTTGGTTCAACAGTGATCAAGATATTACACCATGATAATCTAGGATATCATACTAAAGGGGAAAACAAAAGAAAAGAAACTTACCTAGGTTTAAATGATTCATCGATACATAAAAAAGGTAAAAACCCCTCCAAAATTACCAAGAGTTTCCCTAGGGCATGAGAGAGAAGGATTCATAGTGGATGAAATAAAATCATATGCATAGTGTGGTTTAAAACCACTGACCATAAGAGATTCACAATGTGAATCCCTTTTATGGAATAAATTTATCAATTTAATAGATACGCCAAAAAACGCATTGCCTCATGTTAAAATAACCCCGATCGACCATTTAATGTCATGGACTAGTTTCATAGTGTGTAAACTTTTCATGTTATGGACTAGTTCACAACATTTTCCTGAAAATAGTTTCACGTCTTGTAAACTGGTCATGACATGAATGTTTCTAGTAGAAATCTTTCAACCCAAATCCTAGAGATAGAACTTAAACTACCTTTGAAGCTTTTTCGAACCCAAGGATACATCTTGTAATCCCTTTACATGTTTATATCCACACTCCATTAATTAAAACAAAAATATATCCCTTAAATTTAGGTTATTTTACCCATAAAAATCTCTCCATCCCCAAAAATGTACCCAACCACCTAAATTTAAAGTAATAGAAAAACCCAACTAAAATTGGTTCAATCAAAACTCAAAGAAGGATGTACCATTAAAAACGTGGGATCTTACAAGTAATGTTTCCATTTTTCAAATATCATTATGGAAATAGGGTAAGTATTATTTTATATTTAAAGAATGATCATTATATCATAAATAAAATATTATTTTCCTAAATACACTTATATATATCATCCATGTTGTTGGAAAAAAATCCATCAAGGAGGTGCTTTTAGGTTGATTGTGATTGTTGACAAGGTTTAAGGTTTTTGATGAAGGATGGTTGTCAAATGAGGTATAGAGAGTGAAGTGTGATATATCTTATCTCATGGAACAATGATATGTATAATCTTATGGAGGTGTGATATGATTGATCTTGTGGAAGTATGAAATGTTTTATCTCATGGAATTGTGAAATGTATGATCACATGGAAGCGTGAATTTTCTAATCTCACAAAAGCGTGAAATGTATGATCTCAGGGTAGCATGAAGTGTTTGACCTAGTGGTAGTGTGAAATGTATTACCTCATAGAAGATTGAATTTCTGAATTGATATTGTAGAGTGCAAATGTCTAAAATGGTCTCATGGAGTGCGAACATCTGAATTGATATCATAAAGAACTACACGATTTTCAGAAGATCTTTCATTAAGACTATGAAAAGTACCTAAAGACATCGCATGGTTGTTAGGGGATCTTTTGGAGAGGTCATGTGAAGAACATGAAGAAAAAACATGATTTTCAAAGGATGTCTTGGAGAGATTACACGAAGTTTATGAAGAAGAAATAAGAAAACTACGGAGGTATCAAGTGGTCATTTGAAATCATGTGACTTCATGATTATCTTTGTATCTCATGATTCCCTTGAAAACATTCTCCCTTACACCACATGATTGTATTTGTAATCTCGCGATGGGGTCACGTGAAGTGATTTAAGACAATGACACTTTCCACATTATTGAATTTGGATCTCATAATGGGATCATGTAAAGCACATGATTTCTAGTGGATCTTGTGATGGGATCTCACAAAGTGCTGGAAGAAAATTACACTGAACACATGATTTTATTTGGATCTCATGATGGATGATGAAAGGCGACGAAAGGAAATGACACTAACCACAACATGATTGTATTTGGATCTTGTGATGGATCACAGAAAGCATTGGAAAAAAATGTTTCCGAACATGACATGATTTTCAATTGATCTCATGATAGAGATTACAAGAAGTGCAGTATACATATTTCTAAGGAGGTGGAATAGATGGATATCTTTTGTTTTTGGAGGCTGGGTGGTGAAATTTTTCCTATAAATAACCATTGACCCATCTAGAATAGGTGACGATTTTTTTCTTAAAAGATCTATCTAAATCAATATTCAGAGAAGTGGTTTTGTGTGATGTGAAGGAGTATACGTGATCGACATCACATAAGTGTTTCACATGAGCCGAATAGGTTCTCATGATGTGTATTATCTAAATAAAGTCTTGTGATGTGCATAATCTAAATATGGTCTCATGATGCGCATTATATGAAAAAATTCTTAAGATGCACATGATCTGAAAAATGTCTCGCAATGCACATGATATGAAAAAAGTCTCATGATGTGCATGATCTGAATAAGGTCTCACAATCCACCTGAACTGAATTAGATATTTCAATCCACATGATCTGAATAAGGTCTCATGAAAGGGTCTCCTGCTAGGATCTCATGTGTTACACCCCAAGGATTTATAAATAAATTTAATATAGAATGAAATACATGCAACACTGAGTCTCTACGAAACAACACTTTGTTATTATAATTATTTAAATAAGATAGTTATAACCTAACCGTTAAACATAGTTACATTAATTACAATAACCGATATTAAATATTATTTATAATAGTTTCACATAAATAAAACATATTTATAATGAAACATATATTTATTTTGTAAAATAAAAATAATTTTGTTAAAATTACCTATGGGTGAATTATTAGTATTTTTCTAAGAAGTTTCATTTTTTTGATGAATAGTGAAAATACTCCATTTTAGTTAAAAACTATTTTTTTTCATTTAAATAATTATTATAATTTAAATTTATTTTTAAAGTAACAATAGATCAATTATACATATATTAATCCAATCTAGATCATTGGAATCATTTTTATATTGAAATTAGATATAAAGACTTATTGAACTTTTAAACGTTCTTTTTACCTACCTTCTCACCACACTTACAAGACTAGAATTAGACATAATTTTGTTCCTTCTGTGAATTGAATTTCAAAAAATGGACATACATGGTTGCGATCTATAATATATTTAGATTCTGATAGGATTAACTTAATTTTTTTGGTGAATAGTAAATTGACATTTTGAAACAGTAATGTTACCCTTATGAATAGTAATATGACCAAATGAATAGTAACCTCATCCATTAATGTATAGATAAAATTTTGGTGTCTTATAGATGATTTTATGATATAATTATATCATTTTATAAGTAAATGAATGTTTTAAAAATTATTAATTAAGTGTTGGTATTTTTATACGTCATAAATTTTTAATTACAATTTTATGATTAATTTAATAATTTAAAATAAAATTTATTTTCATAAAATTTATTCATAAATTAATATTTTGATGTCTTATTATTTTAATATAATTTTATGAGACCTTAATTAATTTTTCAAAGTGTTATAAAAATCAATTATAATTTTAAAATTGGTATTTTTCAAGTAAATGATGATTTGAATAAAGAAATTAAATTTCTCATATTTGTAAAATTATTTTCATAAAAAGGTGTAAATTTTTTAATTATACATGTCAATAAATGGATACGGTGATTTTTTTGGATTTTTCTAAAATACTTGATTTTTTCTAAATAGTAAAATATGGTAATTTATGGTATATATACATTATGAGTTAAATACACTATTCCATGGGTCATAGATGATGTAAGAACCATTGGTTAGAACTCACATGATCTAATTACTTTATTTAGTTTCAATAATCATCACTGTTACTTGTCTTGAGAAAAATAATAAACTAATGAATTAAGTAATGAGAAAACACCCCTCTCCCCCACTATAAATACCACCTGCACCACCCCTTCTCTTCACACTATCCAAACTTTTAGACTTGTCAAATTTATACTAAATAATATTACCAAGTACCTCCGCCATTTCCAAGATCTCTTGGTCTCATCAAAAGACCAAAAACAATTTCCTTAAGGAGGTTCTCAAGGAGGAGTATTCAAGAGGTAAAATCCTCTTCCAGTTCCTTTTAATTTCTTTCTAAGTTTCTTTCTTTTATTATTCTATCCTCAACTCCCCTCATACAAATAGAATGATAAATTTAGTACCTTATATATACTATAATTTTGTTATGCTAATGTAATAATACATCATCAAACTACTTTCTTACTTTTTTTATTTTAAAAATGAAATCATTGTTTGTGAGGTGCCAATTTACAACCTTCAGGGACAACGAATTTTAATTATTCAATTTATACTTAAAGGTTGTTAATGAAACCATTTTTATAGTTGAAACAGACTATAATATATGTATTAAAACATTTATTATGTTCTGTAATTAACATATTTATGTAATACTAAATGAAAAAACAAAATGAGTTTGTTATGATCACTAACCATCATAATAATGTAAACGATTATCACTAATTGTCTTATCTAATGATTCATCAACATACCATACTACCAAATGATATATATAACCATTTAAAATTATTTATTTTCATTAATATCACATAAATTAAATTTTGGATAATTATACCCATTCCACATGAACTTCCATACTCAAATACAAGTATACCTATCATGAAAACCAAGGACACGAATGTTCTCATGCAATAAAATTGTATCTTATAACTCATAAAAAGGCCATAAATAAACTTAAAAAATTATAATAAATAAAATAAATGTAGATAAGGTTACGAATTAAGTAATTAATTTATTTAATTTTATTATCCAGGATGTTAAGGTCAAGTGCAAAACACATTCTGTCATAAGGTAAGGGTTTTCTTCCCGAACCTCCATTTTCATTCAAGTTATGCTTCATTCCTATATAAAACAATGTTATTATTCATTATTTTTATATAATTTTTCTAAGTTATATATATATGTTCCAAAATAATATATCCAGATTAGTTCATCATTCTTTGATGGGATAACAAATGTATTTCAAGGTTCCCTTATCATTTCTTCCCGATACAAAAGCCCGATTAAAGGGAATGCCTCAATTTCTAATCCATTTTCAAGTTACATACATAGTAGGTTTTAAAATACCATTATTTTTTCTAAAATAAATTATTATTTAATGAAAAACTATATTTGTTAATTTTATAGTTTTACAAAAAAATCAGGACAAAGAAAAATGATTTTTCAAAAAGAACTCTTCTTTGCAGAGTAAAAAAAGGGTATTTCTATCAAGAATTCCTCGATGATTTTATTAGAGTATTTTAATCAATTTCAACACATATGTTTAATTTTATGATTTATTGAGATTTATATCTTATTATTTTCATCTACCATATGTTATTAAATGTTTTATGATTGGGTTGACTGTGGATGTGTTATCTTGATACCATTCACCATGCTACTTAGATTGATTAGTGATTATGATTAAATATTAGGGAAATTTATTTACATTTCATATGTTCTTGTTGTTTATGTTTAGGCCCATTTATATAAAAAATGAATTGGAAGTAAAAAAGTTATGGGTGGGTCCCTCTATATCCCCTTGATGAATCGGTAGGTCTAATGAGACAAAATTGAATTGGGTTTAGGCTGACGCCTTACCCTAATATTTTCAGACGTCTTAGCTGAGGCCTTGAATATGTGTTTCAGATGTCCGGAATTATACATTACCTCACTATGACATTATTAATTGATAAACCATGTGATATTTCACTAGTATAACATACATGATTGTGGTTCTTTATCTTATGATCGATTATATGGATTTATTTACTCAGATTTCATTCCAACCATATTATGATCAAGTTTATTTTTAAATCCATGTGTTTCTAGTTATTTACCACAACTAATTTTTATGTTTATGATAACTTCCGATGTATTACTTATCCTTACTGAGAATCTGAGATCACTCCTTTATTATGTTTTATTTTTCCCCAGGATGCAAAGATGAATATTATGAATGACCTTCAGGGATAATCTAGGAGTTATGGATGTTTACAATGGAATTGTATATTATATTTCCTTTTAAGATATAATGTAAATATTATGTTTTTATCTGGTTTTTCAAAACTACTAAACAATTTATTCCTTTAGGAAATGAATTAGTTGTCTTTTATACCAATGTATTAATATAAGGCACCAACTCTGGGAAAATAGGGTTGGGGTATTTACAGTTGGTATTAGAGGAATTTTAGTAGAAACCTGGGAAACTAGATTTAGAAAACACAGATTAGGGAATAAAACCCTAAGATATACTTTGGAGAAAAGAATACAAGAACATCCTAGAATTTTGGTAAGGTAGATATTATGTGGATATCCCTACCAATAAATCCCTATTTGGATACTTCAAGTAGACGTGGTTCTGGTACAGATGTTCCTAGGGGTAAAAACTATGAAAAGGTGTCCTGGACCAGACTCGGTGTAACCTGGTACACAACAATGAGGCTTACTGGGTCACGACCTGTCCCTCAGGGCCCGTGCTGTGACTACCCCAAGATTTCCTTCCATAGGCCAGGGGCTGGCAACAAACACCGAAAGGTGTATTCCCTAAAACGATAAGGCATTGCCTTTATAAAATTTAAACTCACACAAACCAAGAAAACAACAAGATACAAGCACAAAGTAAACTTTATAGTAAATAGTGTGTGTACAGAAAGTAAAGGGGCCGGAATACAAGCCCAACTGGAAAGTACAAGTAAAACTGAAAAGTACAAGTAAAACTATAACAGATCCTGTGAACACCTACCAAGGATCCTACTTGAAGAATAGGTACAGCTCTCAAATAGTCGTCTATACGATACACCTCATCTAAGGTCCACCTCTAAGCAGTCTCTAGTCCTAGTACCCTCGTCCTCATTCAGCTCTATCTGTCGTCTTCACAAGACACAACAAGGTGTGGGCGTATCCCGTGCAAGGGTGAGTATAACAATACTCAATAGGGACCCTGAGACCCCTGAAGGACTCTCAAATTCACAAAGGATAAACCAAAAAACATGGAAACAACAGTCAATCCTACTTATTTATATGCCCACACATATACCTAAGTTATCAAGATATACTCATCTCACATAGGAAGAAAGAATACCACAAAGGTAACACCACGAAAGTAAAAGTACCACATAGTTAACACCACGAAGGTAGAAGTACCACACGGGTAACACCGTGAAGATATAGTACCACACAGGTACACCATGTAGATATAAGACTCAGCTCACAATCAGGTATTAGTGAAGTATAGAAGTACTGATGATTAGTCGCGAATCTAGATCATCTTATTCTGTCAAGAGGCACTACTGCTGACTATACGGAGTCTGACTCACACAAGATTGATAAGTACTAACCCCTGAAATGACCCACACGGGATCCGACCTGCCCGGAGTTGATAGGTACTAACCTCTACTGACCCACACAGGATCTTTCCTACATAGGATCGGTATGCGCTGACCCATAAATGATCGTTGAGCGCTGACCCACACAGGATATGACCCACATAGGATTGGTATGCGCTGACCCACACAGGATCGTTGAGCACTGACCCACACAAGATCGATAGTTATTAACCCCCATAATGACCCACAAAGGTTCCGACCCACCCAGATTTGATAGGTAACTAACCTCCATATGATTAATCTACAACCTCCGCCTCACTGCCACCCACTAGATTCCTCGCACCTGGTGCCCTCGAGTTCCATAGAATCTATCCCTAGAGATATCGTTCGTACCTCAACTATCACGAAGTCCCATGGATAAGTATCCCATAGATCTGTTATGTCATAAGGGACCCAACACAACAGACGACATGTCAATCAGATGCCCGATATGAAGTTATTAGCGTTTCTGCTCAGAGGGCCCGGTTGGATTTGGGGTTCGATCCAACCTGGCCGTACTCCAACTTTATCCAAAACTCAAGTCGAGTATACCAAAAGGACCATATTGATCCCAAGATTATGTTTCCATAGACGGTTCATCAAATGGACACTCAGTTCTCAAGATATGGCCATAAAGGCATACCTGTGTCTAGAGGGGCCCGGGTCCGGTCCAACTTGGTCGGACTGACCTGGCCCGACTCGGTTCGGGTCGACTCGGTTGGCCTAGTCTACGGTGGGCCTAACTTTCTGGGCCATGGTTCAGCCCGGCCCGTGAACGGGGCAGCCGGGCGCGGCCCGCTGGGTGCAGCCCGCAGTGCGCAGGCCGGTGGCGCGGCCCAGTGGTGTGGCCTACTGAGGCAGCCCACGGTGCGGCCCGTGGTCGGGTGGACCGCTGTGGCAGGGTCCTCTCTAGCTGATGCCCGAAAGGGAGGCGCCTCTGAGGTCACCTGAATGGAAAAATGTCCATTCGGCTGTTGCAAGTAGGACCTGATGGAGTGGGTCCTTCTCGGTGCGCCATGGTTGGCTGGCTCACCGGGCAGTCCTCCTCCTCCTAGCAGCGCGATGGTGCTGCTGTCCTCTGCGGACGGCCGGGTGTTGGCCGCCCTTCAGCCTCCACCACGGCCCAGCGGCCGCGGCCTCCTGCTCCACTGGCGGTGCGGACACCCGCCGCCGCTCCGCCACGCGGCCGGCCAGATGCCGACTGCCACCCTGCTCCGTCACGGGTAATGGGTCGCGCCCTCCTGCTCAATCGGTAGCGCTGACACATGAAACCCCCTTCCTTGCAGCTGGCCGGGTGCTAGCCACCGCCTTCTTCCATGAGCCATCACATCATCGTTCCAAGCCCGAAAAATATTTCAACCACATATTCACGATCCTCGGGTCAAGGGCTCCGCGTCCAGATTTCGCGCTCAACAAAACTTTGTGTTTCCAGTGTCATTAATTATTTGGCGTTGATGAAGGCACGAAGAACGCACAGAGAACAAAAGATAAAGGGGCAAGGTATATGTGCAGAACGATGGCCATGGTAGTTTGGACATCGTCCTTGTGAATCCATAATATGAAGAATTATCAAATAAATTTAATCATAATTCAAAGTAAATCCCCTACCTCGATCATCCATTGGAGATGTCGTGAGGAGGAAGATGAGGTTGTTGAAGGGGACGCCGGTGTTCATCGCTCCCACAACACGTTTCTGATCCAGGCTCATGCGTTGTCCTCATTTTTCGTTGGGGGGGGGGGGGTTGTTCTTCATTAGAGGATTCTCTATCCCATGCCTCCTCTCCCTTTCGTCAACGAGAATACAACCCACAAAAAGAGTAAATCAAATAACTCTTCATTAAAAAGTTGGGTTATTAATTCAAGATTAATGTATTTTATTAATTAAAGAGAAAATTGGTTACACATTTTTTGTAACAAGTAATTTAAGGACCAAAATTAAATACCCAACCACCCTCGTGTGGTCCCCACCTTTTTGATTCAAATAGGAGGATTTAAAAATAAAATAAAAGTTAATTATTTTATTTTATTATTTGTCCTACCCTCCCACGAAAATACAAAAAACTAACTCCTACCCTTGACCTACTACGGTTAAGGTGAAGGTCTCCTTAAGAAAATATCGGTGCTGGGATTTCAACTTTATCCTTAGATTTAAATTTCGAGCACCGGTTTAAAAGTTACAAAATGCCGCTCGCGTGTTTACTGAACGTACCCGAAAAAACGTTTTGTAAATTATTAACAGTCACCCTCGACCCGCGCCTGTCGAGGTTAGGCTCTACCTAAGTGAAACACGCCCCAAAGAACCCAACGGTACTCTCAGATTTACAATCCGAGTTACCATTTAAAAGTTATGGATTTTAAAATAAAACAATTGTCACTTAATTATTTTATTTATGGCCAAAAACTAACTTTCACTGGTTGCCTGCACTGGACAAAGTTAGTATCTGCTTAAAGAAATCATACCCTCACGAGTTCAATGGTGGTCTCAGATTTTTTATTCGAGTTACCATTTGTGATCTATAAGCATTTGAAAAATAAAATAACTTTATTTAATTATTTTATTTACGGTTATGCCAATTTCGGGTTTTCTCACCGTAGGCTTGCGCCGACTAAACTTAAGTCGCACCTAATGTAAAACCACCATCCTGAGCGCAATGGTGCCATCAGATTTCTAATCTAGAAATCCATTTAGGAGTTATTCCACTTTTTCAGGAAAACTGCTTATACGTGTTAATTAAAGCTTATCAAAACTTCGACAGTTCATTCTGGGCACTCCAGGCCTCAGAATCGCGCACCGTCAGATTTAGTAGTCTTGAAATAATTCCATATAATAAAAAAAATTATACAGAAATTCTGAGACATTACATACTACGCACTTGGTTTGACACTCCTAGGGTATATGGTTAGAATAATTCACATTTTATTTATAAACCATTATGAAGGATTTAAACATAAATATGTCCACAAAGAAACCATGTTTATGATTATGAGATTAGATACACATAAATATTTTAATTTATGTTAAGTAGTTCACTATTTTTAGGATTATAAATTATGTTTCATAATGTTATGATCTAATCTAGTGTGTGTCTTTGTTTAGAAATAGTTTATAGTGGAAGGAATGGGAAGCGCATGAATGCACATAATCTAAAGAGTAAAAATTGTCATTTCTTCGATGGGTTTAATCTAGTCTTTCGAAAGGAAGTAATCTCAAAAATATTTTCATCATATGAGGAATTGATATCATGTTCTAACAAGACAATGAAATAATTATCCAAGTCTTACTGCTTCAAAAGGAAGCAAGAGAAGAAGAGGAAATATGGGAAATAAATAGATACAAGGAAGAAGGGAAAGAAGTATTTTCCCACATGTGACAATTGTGGAGGGAAACACCTTGGTATATGATTAAGAGGAAAATGAGTTTGCTTCATGTATGGAGAAAAAGGACACCATACTCATAATTGAAAGAGAAGGAAGGAATTTTCTGATATTCAATGCTTCAACAATAAGGAATAGGGGAACTTCAAAAATGAATGTTATAATCATCAAGGAAATATAGCACAAAAAAATTAAAGGGATCAAGGTCAAGATTAAGTTGTTACTACATTCAAATTTGAATAATTAATGTATTTGTGTTTTTGGATTAAATAACTATGTTATGATATTCTTGTTATAATAATTATGAGATATATAATGATTTTACAATAGTACTTCTTTTTTAATATATTGGAAGCCTGAGATGAATAACACCAGTAATCAAGAGAAGTGATTCTATTATAGGAAGATCTTTTTGAAATAATATGACTTTGGGAAGATAACCCTACATATGTGGTTTATACTTGAGATAATAATAAATAGATGTTTATGGGAAAGTATTAGTGACCATGAAGTTGGTTAGTGATATGTTGGTTTATGTAATGCTGTAATTATTAGATGTTCAAATTTAAGGAAAACCTATGATTTTACTCTTGGGGGCATGCATATTTTCATAAAAGTTTAAAATAGATTAAGGTATTCATATATTTAGCATGAGAAAATAAATCCATGCAAGTTGTGGAAGCTTATGTTCAGTTGATTTTGGAAATTTAGTGACATTCTTTATAAAAATTTGCTCTTTGAATTTGGAAATACATATTTTTGACGAGTCTTGAGTTTAACTACATATGGAATGGATTAAGTAATATTATTGATTAAGATCAAAGTATGATTTATCATATTTTATAACCTGTTCTAACCATCATAGTTTAAGTAAACATTTAAAGGATGAAGGAATGACTTGTGGATCTTATGATTCATAAAATTGTTTCAGATATAATTTTTTTTCTCGAATATCCATCAATAGATTTAAGAAATGAAGTGTAGATAGATCGAAGCACAACCAAAGGAAGAGATTATGGCATGGATAGGAATCAAGTAGGTTTATTTTATCAAGCGAATATATTTATAGTAAAATAATCTTTCAACTGTAGGAAATATATTTTAGAAAAAACATTATCTATTTAATTTTCTTTCAGAGAAATAAATGGTCTTTTAACCGATCAAAAATTTATAGATTTGTGATGGTTAACATTCTAATGACCATGTTATCAATCACTCTAAATCAGAACCTAATGGATATATTATTATTCTATGTCAATATTTTCACTTTTCACTAATATTATCCTT
The DNA here is from genome assembly GCA_963277665.1 of Viscum album. Lineage (NCBI taxonomy): Eukaryota > Viridiplantae > Streptophyta > Magnoliopsida > Santalales > Viscaceae > Viscum > Viscum album. Next base: position 1,823,266,580 of record OY728150.1, on the reverse strand, counting down.
TTCAAATATATACTTTTGTGGTGACATATGAATTTCCATTTCCCTCTTCTTAAGTGGATATTTTATTAACCCTATTTCCGATGTGGGTTTCCCATAAAGGAATTTTAAACTAACAACCTTTAACTTTTAAAGTGAAATTTCAAATTGTAAGGATGAAATTTATTGAAGGAGGTGAGAATGTATCATCCTAAGGATTCCCAAATAAATTTAAAATGGATTGTAATGCATGAAACACCGAGTCTTTAGGAAACGACACTTTTTTATTTTATTTATTTAAATAAGATAGTTATAACATAAATGTTAAAAATAGTAATATTAATATTAATAACTACAATTAAATGTTATTTATAACAGTTTCACCTAAATAAAACATATTTTTATTGAAATATATATTTTTTGGTAAAATAAAAATCATTTTTTCAAAATTAACTTAGCGTGAATTTTAGTATTTTTCTAAGAAGTTTCATTTTTTATGAATAGTAAAAATACTGTATTTAAGTTAAAAACTGTGTTTTTCATTTAAATAATTATTATAATTTATTTTTTTTAAAGTCACAATATATCAATTATACATATATTAATCCAATTTATATCACTCGAATCATTTTTATATTGAAATTAGATATAAAGACTTATTGAACTTTTGAACGTTCTTTTTACCCACCTTCTCCCCACACTTACGAGATTAACATTAAACACAATTTTTCTAATTCTATGAATTAAATTTCAAAAAACTAACATACATGATTGTGATCAGTAAGATATTTATAGTCTGATTGGATCAACTTAATTTTTTAGTGAATAGTAACTTGACCCTTTGGAATAGTATTATTACCCTTATGAATAATAATATGACCAAATGAATAGTAACCTCACCCATGCATGTATAGATAAGATTTAGGTATCTTATAAGTGACATATGATATAATTATACCATAGTATAAGTAAATGAATTTTTTAAAATTTGTTAATTTAGTGTTGGTATTTTTATAAGTCATAAATATTTAATTACAATTTTATGATTAATTTAATAATTTAAAATAAAATTTATTTTCATAAAATTTATTCATAAATTAATATTTTTATTCCTTATTATTTTAATATAATTTTATTATACAATAATTAATTTTTCAAAGTGTTATAAAAATCAGTTATAATTTTAAAATTAGTATTTTCTAAGTAAATGTTGATTTTCATAAAAAATTAAATTTCTTATATTTAGAAAATTATTTTCATAAAATGGAGTTCAGTTTTGAATTCTACAAATAGAAAAAAATTTAGGGTGATTTTTTTTCTGAAATACTTGATTTTTTGGTGAATAGTAAAATACGTTAATTTATGGTATATATACATTATGAGTTAAATACACTATTTCTTGATTCATAGCTAATGTAAACACCATCGGTTCGAACTCACATGATATAATTATTTTATTTTGTCTCAAGAATCAACACTATTACCTTTCATGATCAAAATAATAAACTAATGATTTAAATAATGAGAAAACACCCCTCTTCCCCACTATAAATACCACCCCAGACCACCCCTTCTACTGACAAATTCCAAGCATTGAGACTTGTAAAATTTCTACTAGATAATATTTCTAAGTCCCTCTCACACTTTCAGGATCTCCTGGTATCATCAAAAGACCAAAACCAATCCCCTTAAGTAGGTTCTCAAGGAGGAGTATTCAAGACGTAAAATCCTCTTCCTCTTCCTTTTAATTTCTTTCCAGGTTATTTTATTTTATTATTATCTGCTCACCTCCCCTCATCCAAATATCATAATAAATCCAGTACCTTATATATACTGTAATGTTGTTATGATAATGGAATAATCCATAATCAAACTCCTTTATCACTCTATTTTATTTTAAAAACGAAATCATCATCCGTGAGGTGCCGATTTACAACCTTTGTGGACGACGAATTTTCATTCTTCAATTTCTCCTTCAAGGCTGGTAATGAAACCATTTTTATGATTAAAAAAACTATAATATATGTATCAAAACCATTCTTATGTTATTGATTTAAAATATTTACATAATACTAAATGATAAAACAAAATGAGTTCGTTATGATCAATAACCGCCATAATAATGTAAACGATTATCACTAATTGTCTTGTCTAATGATTCATGATCATAACTTATAAAAAAATGATATATATAACCATTTAAAATCTTTTATGTTCACTAATATCACATAAATTCAATTATTTATAATTATACCCATTCCACATGAACTTCCATACTCATATACAAGTATACCGATCATGAAAACCAAGGAAACGAATGCTCTCAACTAATAAAACTATATCTTATAACTCATCAAAAAGGCCATAAATGAACTTAATAAAATTATAATAAATAAAATAAATATATATAAGGTTCCTAATTAATTAATTAATTAATTTAATTGTATTATTCAAGATGTTATATTCAAGTGCAGAACACATTCAGACATAAGTTTAGGGTTTTCTTCTTGAACCTCCATTTTCATTCGAGTTATACTTTATTTCTATTTATAGAGAATTTATTCTTAATTATTTTTATATAATTATTATAAATTATATATATTTTATAAAATAATATATCCATATTATTTAATTATTATTTTGTAGGATAATAAATGTTTTACAAGGTTCCCTTCTCATTTCTTCCCGATACACAATCCCTATTAATGGGAATGTCTCGATTTATTAACCATTTTCAAGTAACATACATAATCTATTCTAAGACACTATTATTTTTATAAAATTAATAATTTTTTCATGAAAAACTATATTTTTTATTTATAGTTTTACACAAACAATCGTTACAAATAAAAATGGTTTTTCCAAAATAACTCTTCCTTGCAAAGTAAAAAAGGGTACTTCTCTTAAGAATTCATCAATGATTTTATTATAGCATTTTCATCTATTTAAATACCTATGTTTAATTTTATTATTTATTAAGATTTATATCTTATCATTTTCATCTACCATATGTTATTAAATGGTTTATGTCCTGTTTGATTTTGGATGTTCTATCTTGATACCATTCACCATGCTACTCAGATTGGTTAGTGATTATGATTACATATTGGGGAAAGTTATTTACATTTCATATGTTCATGTTGTTTATGTTTAGATCCATTCATATAAGGAATGAATCAGACTTATAAAGTTATGGGTGGAGCCCACTATATCCCCTCGATTCATCGATAGGTCTCATGAGACAAAAAAAACTGTGCTTTGGCTGAGGCCTTACCCTAGTATTTTCAGACGTCTTTGCTAAGGACATGACAATTTGTTTCAGATGTCTAGAATTATTCATTATATCATTATGATATTAGTAATTTATGAACAATGTTTTATTTGACTAGTAGAATACCCATGATTAAGATTCATTCTATTAAGCTCAGTTATATGGATTTATTTACTCAGTTTTCATTACTTCCATATTATGATCAAGTTTATTTTTAAAGGAATGTGTTTCTAGTTATTCACCATGCCTAAGGTTTAATGTTTATGATAAATTATGCTATATTACTTATCCTTACTGAGAATCTGAGGTCACTCATTTCTTATGTTTTACTTTTCCCCAGGATGTGAAGATGAATATTATGAATGACACAGAAGCACTTGTTTAACTTCACAAGGGTAGGATTCAATAGTAGGTGTGAATTGGTAGCCTTCATCAGTAGCCTTCCACGGTAGCCTTTAGTAGTGGCCTTCAGTAGTATCCTTCAATAGTATCCTTAAGCAGTAACCTTCTCAATGGTGACCTTTTTATCGGTGACCTCTCTATCAATGACCTTTACTTAGATAAATTTTGCATTGTAAGCTTAAACAATATAATAGTGAGATTAAAGATACATAAGTATCACTGGATAGAGACAATAAATATTAATGAAACATGATTATCACATAAATGAAACACGATTTGGGATTATCAGAACAGGTGAGTCAAACAATCTACAACTTTTTGATAATCACAAATTATGTCAGTATTTTTTGAATTAGGGTTAATCACATTTGATAATATCCTCAGAGGTGTGTATAAGTACAATTGAACCATGTTTATTTTAGATAGTATATATATGCAAAGATTTTAGTTAACTTAAAAACTTCTGCCCCCTTTAGGCTTCTTAAAATCAAAGCTTAAAACTTCTCCCCCTTTTTGATTAACAAAAATATAGGAAGAAAAAAAGTGAAAAAAGAAGATTTTATTATTAATGAATAAATAATACAAGATACAATAAGTGTACGAAGATCCCTATCAACTAAGACACTCCATATTCAATCCACATCAGAAATGTCAAAGGGTGCTTTGTCTTTGGAAGATGAGGAGTCAGGTCCAGAATAAGGAGGAATATGCCCAGGGATGGGAGTGATAAGTGTAGGAGGAGCTGATACTGAGGCATTAGTAGACCTATAGTGAGTAGATATCTAAGGAATCATAGGGGTTAAGATTATGATGGCCTTTGTAGGAGTTATCATTGGTGCAATACTAGTAGATCCTAATGCAGTCTAGGAAGAAGTAAAGGATGGAGGAACAATGATGGGAGTGCAGTCCTCATTGAGGAAGGGTAAAAGAAGATTTATGAAATCCATAATAATGCTTCCTCCTCTTTCCATAGTTGATATAAAATCATCATTATTCTCCATAAATTTATCTAAGTTATGAGTCAACTTTTTGAGTCTGCTAACTTGATCTTTAAATACCTTAGTGACAGGTGGGATCCTGAAGTTCTCTAACAACAACTTAAAGTGACCATCCATCTAATGATTAGTGTACACCCTTTTATAGTAGAAATCGACTTTCTCTTTGATGGCCTTATGATCTTGAGCATCTTCCATTAGATAATCTCCCGCAATCTTATGAATTTACCTTGTAGTGGAAATGACATGAGTCATAGACTGAGGGTATGAGGTACTAGCACCATAGAATTTCTCCACTTCTTCTCTAAAAACCGATCTGAAAGCTTCTAGATCAACAGGAGTGACTGAAGAGGAAGAAGATGCACATAGAGGTTACATAGTGAAAGCCACTGTCTCCTTAAAGTATTTGGTCATCCCCCTGATCAGCCTCTTCACATCATTATCCTGGCCACTCACATGTGTCTCCATAGACTTCTTAAAGTCCTCAAACTCAGTGACCATCTACTGAACCACACTTTTAACATATGTAAGATCTCTATCTACTTGAACCCTTGAATCCATATAGGAGTTTAATCTGAAAATCGACTACTTCATAGATTCCATAGATTCTACTAAGGTTTTGATCTAATTCTAAAAATCCTTCACTTCATGTAGTATATTTGAGTGAGAGGTGTAAATAACTCTCTCTAAAGAAGATGCTACAACTTCTTGATTTAGGGACACTATTCTCTCTATCTCAGTTGATTTTTCATAACAAATTCTCTTCAAGTTTGACTTCAAAGATTCAAAATCAACCTTCTTTACATAGTTTTGAGGAAAAATCACTACTCGTTGTACAATAGTAGTCTCTGTAATTGAAGGAATTAGAGGACTTCTGATAGGATGGTCATCATCAGAGTCTTCATAATCTAAACCCAAGACCACAAATCTAGGGTATTCTGACCAATCTTATATCCCATGAGCAACAAAAACTGAACCTATAGCCATAGGTTCCTCCCCCTCACTTGGAGAATTCTCCTGATCAACCACATTCATCTCTGCCATACCTTCTTGATCAACTGCATCAACCAAAGGGTCCACTGCCACTTCCTCTATAGAATCTTTAACTATTTCCAATGAAATTCTAGCTTCTACCGAATCAGTGACCTCTTCATCTACACTTTCTACCATTTATGTATGTCCTATCAGAGGACTGATACTTAGAGATTCTTTTTCACTTCCACCAGGAGCTGTCTCAAAGTCATCATGACTAGATTCAGTGTCATCTTACTCCTCTGAGGTCTCTCAAATGTCTCTTAAGACATTTTGATCTCCTTCTTCCTCACTAGTTTCCCCATCATCACTATCCCTTAGGACAATCTCTATTCTTGGCAGTATTTTTGGTGGGATAGGCTCACCAAAAGATACAATATTGGCGCGAGTAAGGTCAGGATCACTTCTGTCATCTATAGAAGAATCCTATCTGACTTTCACAACAACAACCTCTTCTTATTCATCTAAGTATGCAGGCTTCACTTCATTAGGCTTCAGACCATGGTCTCTCTTACCCTTAGGCCTAGTAGGATGAGTAACTGGGTTGAATTCCTCATATTGCTTAGCCTCATCATTTACCCATCTTCTTTGCCAATAGTTTCTGCTGATCTTCATAAACTTTAAAATCATCTTGGTGATGCAGAAATTGTCCCTTACAACAACTGTTTCCTCCTTATTTACAACAACTCCTTTCACTTTCAACATTAAGGATATCAATCTAGCATGAAACAAAGCATTGGAATTGGAACTGGGATTTTTTATATCCTCTAATTGAATCATCCACAATCTACACAAATTTATCTTCTGTCCATGATTCAACAGATACAAAATAAATATATCTTGATATTTAAAGGTAGAAAAGTCCCCTCTCCTGGGACTCAAAACATGCTGAACAAACATAAACAACAACTTGTTTTCTCCTTCCATTTCAGTAACAATCACTTTCCTTGGGATACCATTCCCAGTCAGTTCATCCAAAGCTTATTCGTAACAGAATAACTCACTAGTGGGAGGCACCACTCCTGAGTAGTAATAAAAAATACCTTCGTGTGGAACTCTTAAATAATCATCCCATTCAATAGAGGAGAAGCTCACACTTACTCCATTTACCTTAGATGACATTATATTCTCATCCTAAGAATGCTCAAACATTAGAGACTCATAGAACTCCTTCACTAGCTTCAGGTAATAGGGTCCATTGTTATTAGCAAAGAATTCAACCCAGTACTGAGCTTTAAGTGCCTTCAACACTAGAGACCTACTCGACATCAGCCATTCCAAGCTTAGTTAACCGTGATTTCCCTCTTCTAAAAATGTGGGTTGAGTAGCTTTTCCACTACCTGGCTTCCACTACTCAACTCAAATCGAGGTCTCTTTGGATTCAAAGCATCTCCCTCATCACTAACCAATAGTATTTTCAGTCTTTCCATTTCAATATGGAGCGGTTTGAGGGTTTTAGCAGAAGTTGAGGATTTAAGATTAGGGAGAAAGAGGTTCAGGAGAGAGTAGAAGTGGATCGAAATGTGGTTTGTACTTTAATTTTATAATTTAGGGATCGAAAAATAAATCAAGTAAAAGAAATAAGTAATACTAAAAATGTTTCAGATTCTGGAAGAAAAACACGAAGTCTTAGAAAAGTAGACTATCAGTAAGGTGACAATGGTGAGCTTCCTAACGATGAGGTCCAACAGTGAGGTTCCTAACAGTGAGGTCCTACGGTGTGGTTCCTAACGGTGAGGTCCAACGGTGAGGTTCCTAATAGTGAGGTCCAATGGTGAGGTTCCTAACAGTGAGGTCCAACGGTGAGGTTCGTAACATTGAGGTCCAATGGTGAGGTTCCTAACAGTGAGGTCCAACAGTGAGGTTCCTAATGGTGAGGTCCAACGGTGAGGTTCCTAATAGTGAGTTCCAAAGGCGAGTTTCCTAATGGTGAGGTCCAACAGTGAGGTTTCTAACGGTGTGGTCCAACGGTGAGGTTCCTAACAGTGAGGTCCAACAATGAGGTTCATAATGGCGAGGTCTGACGGTGAGGTTCTTAATGGTGAGGTCCAACGGTGAGTTTCCCAATGTTGAGGCCCAACAGTGAGGTTCCTAACGGTGAGGTCCAATGGTGAGGTTCCTAATGGTGAGGTCTAACGGTGATGTTCCTAATAGTGATGTCAAATGTTGAGGTTCCTAATAGTAAGGTCCAACAGTGAGGTTCCTAATAGTGAGGTCCAACAGTGAGTTTCTTAACTTAACAGTTTATCATACCTAACTCATGTTTGATATAATTTAACCTCTTAGAACACAAAGTCTTTGTGAATATATCAACTAATTGATGTTCAGTTCCAATAAAATCAAGATTGATATCCCATATTTGATAATGGTCTCTCAAGAAGTGATGTCTCACATCAATGTGCTTTGTCCTAGCATGAGGTACTGGATTTTTAGAGATGTTAATAGCACTTTTATTATCACAGTTTATAGAGACATATCTAAATTGATATTCGTAGTCTAGTAAAGTGTGTTTCATCCAGATAATTTGAGCACAATAACTACCAAAACTATATATTCAAATTCTACAGTAGATAATGCAACAAAATTTTGTTTCTTACTACACCATGATACTAGTGACTTGCCCAATATGTAACATGTTCTAGAGGTTCTCTTTCTATCTAATTTACAACCAGCAAATCCAGCATCCGAATAACTTATTAAATCAAATGATTGTTCTCTTGGATAAAATAGTCCTAAGTTAGTAGTATAATTTAGATATTTAAAAAACCTTTTAACGATAGTTAAATGATATTGTTTGGGATTGGATTGAAAGTGAGCACACATGCATACAATGAACATAATATCAGGTCTACTAGTAGTAAGATAGATCAGACTCCCAATCATACCTCTGTAATTGGTTTGATCCACTAGTTTACCAGTTTCATCAGCATCCAACTTACAGGTGGTACTCATAAGTGTATCACTGCCTTTATTTCCATCCAAGGCAAAATGTTTCAAAAGATCCTTAGTTTATTTACTATGATTTGGAATAATACCATTTTTATTTTGAAAAATTTGAAATCCAAAAAAAATTTAAGTCCCCCCATTAAACTCATTTCAAATTATTCTTGCATAATTTTTGAGAAATCAGTACATACAGAATTTTAAAGGATCCAAAAATAATGTCATCTACATAAATATGTACTATTAAAACATCTTTGGAAATACTGTTAATAAAAAGAGTAGGATCCAATATTCCATTAGTAAAACCTTTTGAAATAAGAAAATAACTAAGTCAATCATACCAAGCTCTTGAAGCTTTTTTAGACCATATAGGGATTTAGAAAGTTTAAAGAGATGATTTGAAAAAATGGGGATTTGTAAAACCAATGGGTTGTTCAACAAATACATCCTCAACTATGTACCCATTTAGAAATTTACTTTTGACATCCATTTAATAAAGTTTGAAATTCAGATGAGCTGAATAAACAAGTAGTATCCTAATGGATTCTAGTTTAGATACAGGTGTGAAGGTTTCCTCATAGTCTATTCCTTATTCTTGAATATATCCTTGTGTAACTAGTTTATCCTTATTTCTTACTATGTTTCCAGATTTATCAACCTTATTTATAAACACCCATTTAGTGCCTATGGACAAAATGTCTTTAGGCATTTCTACTAATTCCCAGAACTTGTTTGTTTCAAAATAATTTAATTCTTCTTGAATAACTATCACCCAAAATTAATCATTGATTGCATCATTGATATTTTTAGGTTCAAGCTATGAAATAAATGCTTGATGTTCATCCTAGATTCTCAGAGAATCTCAAGTTTTTGTTAATCTATTTATATCACCTACTACAACATCTAAAGGATGATTCTTGAGAGTTCTAACACCTCTAGGAGGAGTTGAACTAGACTCCTCATGGTTGTCTATAGGTTTAAATTCACCCAGATCAGATTCTGGAAAATTTTCAGAACTAGTTGTTTTTACTAAGGGTTCACTTTCATTATCATTAAGGTCCATAATTGGCATATATTCTTTAATATGCTCAAAGGAGGTTTTAGGTTCATGTGGATCAGTCTCAAAAAATTTGAGATGAAATGATTCTTCCACACATTTGGTTCTCTTATTGAATACTCTATAAGCTTTACTAGAGATTGAGTAACCTTGGAAAATTCCTTCATCACTATTGGAAGAATTTTTTTTAATATTATCCTTAGTGTTAAGGATAAAGTCTTTCCAACCAAAAACTATAAAGTAATTAACATTAAGCTTCCTATTATTCCATAGATCATAAGGGGTTTTCTTAAGAACATGTCTAATTAAGACTCTATTGATAATGTAACAAGTTGTATTTACAACTTTTGCCTAAAAATAGATAGGTAGATTGCAATCATTTTTCCTAGTATGAGAAATCTCTTTAAGTGTCCTATTTATTATTTCAATAACTCCATTTTTTTGAGGTGTTCTAGAAGTAGATAAATTCTGATTATAGTTATTTTGTGAGAAAAAAGATTCAAAATCCTGATTTTCAAACTCACGACCATGATCACTTCTCAAGGTCTTAATTCTAAGTCCACTAAGATTTTCAATAGACTTGGAATATTTAATGAAGTAAGAAAATGCTTCACTTTTGTGAGATATAAAGTATACCCAAGTATATCTAGAAAAATCATCTACAAGAATGTAAACATGGTGCTTCCAATTTAAAATTGAATCTCTAGATGGTCTAAACAAATCCATGTGAAACAACTCAAGTGGTTGAGAAGTAGAAAAATATTTCTTTGGTTTGAAAGAAACATAGTATTGTTTTCCTTTTTGACATTGATTACAAAAATTTTTATGTGGGAATTCCAATTTATGTAAGTCTCTAACTAAACCTTTCCTAGTTAGTTTCCTAAGTGATTTTACATTACATTATCCTAATCTTCTATGCCATAACCATGATTCCTTATGAAAAGAATTTAAACAAGAAACATTTTACTTAGCTAAAGAATTTAAATAAAAAACATATACATTTTCATTTCTAAGAGTAGTGAATATTAAATCATTTTTAGAATTAAAAACATTACATGCATCTTTTCTAACTTAACATTGAAACCATCATCACACAACTAAGATATACTAAGTAAATTGTATTTTAACCCATAAACAAAATGTACTTTTGAAATTAATATAGCATCAGGGTTACCAATCTGGCCTAAGCCAATGATTTTCCCTTTAGCATTATCACTGAATGTGACATGTCCACCATCCACTTTAATTAGCCTCTTGAAGCATGACTAGTCTCCTATAATATTTCTTGAACATCCATTGTCCAAGTACAATAGAGTTTTACAGGAGCTCATCAGACAATTTTCCTGCAAAATAGATTAAGTGTAGGGTAACTTTGGTACCCAGATTTTCTTGGGTCCAGAGAGGTCAGTAAGTAAAAATTTGGGAATCCATACTTGTCTCATAGGTTTCCCATAATAAACAGATATATTTTGAGACATGAACACTTTGTTAGGTCCTTTAGAAAATTGTTTTTTAAAATATGGTCCAGAACTTGAACTGGCAGTGAACTATCCATATTTTGGAACAAATTTATTTTTAATAATCATTCTCTATCCTGGTTGATATCCTAGACCAGTTGTATATTTTGGTGCAATTTTATCCCTTGAAACTGAGTCAAGGTATCTCTAACTACAGTAAACTTCTCAATATCCCTTTTTAATTGCTCGTTTGATAATTTAAATTCAGTATTTTATTTTAATAGTCAAGAAAATTTTATTTCTCAATATTCAGACCAGACTTATAATTATCATTTAATGCTTGTTGTCATTTTAATAATTTATATTTATCCTTGAGTTCATTAAATGCATCCTATAGCATTCCACAACATTAAAATAGTTCATCCTTAGTCATATTCTCATCATTACTTCATTCACTTTCATTCCCAGAATAATAAGCATTATGTATAGTATAATTGGTTGTTACCTCAGACTTTTCTGTCATGAAACACATGTTTGCATGTTTTTTCTTCTCAATATCAGAAGAGTCAGATCCACTAGAGCTATCTTCTGAATCACTCCAAGTATCTTTCATAGACTTTTTATATCCCTTTCCCTTTTCTTCATATTTCTTTTTAAACTTCAGCTTGGGGAAATCATCCTTCACATGGACTTTTGATTTACACTCATAGCAGACTATTTTATTTGTGTTTTAATTCCATTTTCTATCCTTTTACATTGTCCTTAACTATCATACCTTCCTTTATTGTTTTATTTTCTAAATGAATTCTTCTTATGGTATAAATTCTTGAATATCTTAGCAAGATAAGCCATCTCATCATCACTGTTAGAGTCTGAGTCTTCACTAGTGGAAGTGTCTACATGAGCTTGAAATTTTTCTTTATCTTTTCTCTTTGAGGTAGTAGTCTTGAATGCTATAGATTTATTTCTTGGTTCTTCATCCACTTCTTGATTTACCTTAAGATCGTATTCGTACATCATAAGTTTTCCAATTAGTTCCTTTACTTGTATCTTTCCTATGTCATAGGATTATTGGATAGAACCAGAATTTCCTCTCTATCTGTTAGGTAGGCATCTAAGCAACCTCATAATCTGATCCTTGCTGTCTACTGGTTTCCCAAGCAGACTCATGGTGTTTACTATTTCATTGAACCTGAGATAAATTTCATATATAAGTTCATCAGTATTCATTTTAAAATTATTATATTATATATTATAAGTATTTAATCTCATTTTTTTTAACATTGGTTGTTCCCTCATGAGAAAAAACTAATGTATCCCAAATTTCATATGCCATTTTACAGGTAGATATTCTATTGAATTCTTCATCACCTAGAAAATAGTACAATGAATTCATTGCTTTATAGTTATTTTTATATGTATCTTTAGTCAACTGAGACCATGTGTCCCTAGCAGTAAGTGGAAAAGCATGTTGTTCTTCAATTATGTCCCAAATTTCAGGACCCATGCTTTCTATATAGATTTTCATTTTTAATTTACACTAAGCATAGTTATTACCATTGAAGAAAGGTGGCCTATTAGTAGCATCACCCTCAAATCTATTATCTATTACTAATTATAATTTTAAAGAACTAAAAATTTAGATATGACATAAATTTTATGATCTTTAAGATACAACTAAATTCACAATTGAAAAGAATTTGACAAATTTCACAATAGTTCAGATTGTAGCAATAAAAATATCCTTTGAAAAAAAATGTTGGTTGGAGTGGAATCTCAATAGAGGGGGTTAATTGAGTTCCTACTTAAAATTTCTGTTAAAAAATTTGTGCTTAAGAACCCCAAATTTTGAAACAGCCCAGTTAATTAAGGAAGTAGAGCTATAAATGTTTAGTTGGGCAACATGTTTCTCAAAGGGTGATTAGACCTCAGTTGAATGAATGTAAAACACTTATTAAACTTTTGAAAGAAGTTTACTGAATTAAACATATATACACACTAATCAGAACTAACTATCAAAGTCAATGCTAAATAGTTTTCTGTTTTTGAAATTATAAGCAGCAGAAAATAGACAAAACACAGTATTAAAAAATATAGTACATAGTGGGGTTAAAAAAGAGGTTCAGTATCAAGACGAGACTTAATCCTCTACACTTGGTGATCACCAACCACCAAGTAGTTTATATAAATGTTAAAATTTATACATAGCTTGTATCGGTCTTTACAACAATTTTTCACAAACTTTCTAGGGTTCACACCCTCTAACACAGTTCTTCGTGGAAAAAACAAACAATACAAACCACACATGGTCTCTTACACAGTTTTATGTGGGAAACAAAGTGTAAGTGAAGTTTGATGTGAGGATTTTCAGTATCCTTCAGTTCAAGCACAGAAGATAGTGTGTGTAACAGACAGACCCACACACTTTTTAGAAATGTAAAATAAAAGAACATAGTAGATCTAAGATTATAAGATTGAGTTTAGAAAGATCTATGTGTTTTTAGTTCATCTCTTGACTCCTTGGTGTGAAGAAGTTGCGGTCAGAGTCTTTCTCTGGAAGTTGTCCTCAATAGAGAGTATCACAAATCTAGGTTCTAGCTTTTAGGAACTGAGTGTTCTTGTTCTTATTTTGATCAAGAGTTGATGAAGCACAAAAGGTAGCCTTGAATTTGTTCTCCCGAAATGATCTTCTTGAGACTCTTGGGTTCACAGTGTAAGTGCTCAAATGATTCTTCCTTGTTCTCTTTGATCTAGCGAGTACGTTCTTTCTCATGAATTACTATATTTTTTCATGCTTCTTTGGTCCATGGTTTCTTCCTTAGTCTTCTCTTTTATATTTGACATTCAACAATAGGAATAAGTAAACCACGTGCGGTCCTCTTCATACCTCATACTGTCCCCATATACGGTCTCTTGATATGTCTATAATTAGCATTAATTAATTCCAGAAGCATTAAATTTACCAGATATGAATGTTAGAATAATCTTAAGAATTTGAAGAAGTATGGAAGGGTAAGAATTGGCAGAATGGTAATGGTAGCCTTCACAATGTCATGCTTCAACAATAGGTGTGCATCGGTGGGCTTCATCGGTAGCCTTCAACGGTAGCCTTCAGCTGTAGCCTTCAGTGGTAGCCTTTAGCGGTAACCTTCTCAATGGAGACCTTTCTATCGATGAACTTTCTATCAGTGACCTTTCTATAAATGACCTTTTCTATCGGTGACCTTTACTTAGATAAAGTTTTCACTGTAAGCTTAAATAATAGAACAATGATATTAAATATACATAGGTATCCCTGATAGAGACTATAAATATTAATAAAACATGATTATCACATCAATGAAACATGATTTGGGATTATCAAAACAAGTGAGTCCAATAATAATAATATCTCAGTATCTATGATATACTAATGTTATTATATCATCATGGTTGAAGAATATTTTAATTATGTAGAAGAATAAATAAAACTCAAACATTTATATTAAAGATTATACCTATTATTTATATAACTTCTTTTTGTTTACACCTTAAACCCTATATGGTTGGTATTATTCCAAAAAAAAGTGATAAATAGTGAAGGGAGGATTCTAGGAAGGTATTGGGTTAGATTTTGGCTGAACTAAAAGGATTTATAAACATGAATAAAATAGGATATGAGGTGCCCTTTTATAAGAGAGGGGAGGGACACTCTTGAAATTATCTAAAATATTAAATTAATATAAATTAAATTTCATGGAAAAAGGTTCAAAAACTGATGTAATTAAAATGTAGAATTTGTATGGGTTGAAAAATTATTGTTAAATATATTTTTTACAACTTTAGATTAGATATTTACCCCTATGTCTTTATTTTAACCTGCATTAACCCTTTTTGACTATTACCAAGATAATGAAGTTTTTACACTTTAGGGGTTAATATAGTTACTATAAATTGTCAATTATAACATAAATGAACCATATTAGATATTTTAAACATATAATAGTTAATTAGATGAATATTGAATTTTTAAGAATTTTAAATCATTTAATAAAATACTATTTATTATAAAATAATATTGATTCCATTTTGGGAATAATTAATTTAATTTAACTTTGAAAACTACATAAAAACAAATAAATATATATATAATCTTTTAAAACATCCCTAAAATGTTATATTTATTCATTAAATTCCCAAAACACAATAATTATATCACGACCCGTCCTCGGGGCCCGTGCCGTGACTCCCCCAAGCCCGCCCTCCATAGGCCAGGGGCTGGCGACTAGCACCAAAGGCGTAAATCCCAATAACTGGGAAGACATTGCCTTTATAAAAGTAACAAAACACCACAGAGTACAAGCGAAAGTAAAACACTAAGTACAAAATGGAAGTGCTGAAAAGTAAATGTGCCAGAATACAAACCCAATCGAAAGTACAGCTACAACTGAAAGAAAGTACAACAGAAAATACAACAGCTGGAAGAACGGAAGCAACTCCGAGGTCGTCCTCCTCAGATCCTACCTGAAGGGTTGGTACAGATAGCCTCCACAACGCTCTCTCCCACCAAACTCCTCCAAGTGTCGTCTCGTCGTGAAGTCCACCTCTGGATACTGACTAGTCGTATGGTCCACATATGGGTACTATCCATTCCTCGAACACTCGGCCTCCGCCAGCACTAACTTTCATCTGCAACAAACACAACAAGGTGCGGGCATAGCTCGTGCAGGGGTGAGTATAACGATACTCAGTAGGGACCCCGAGACCCTCAAGGTCTCACTAAATCCAACAAGGATAACCACAAGAAGATATCAACAGATAACCTCTACTTAGATATATGCCCATACATATACTTAAGTTATCAAGTAGCCCATCTTAATCTTGAGTAAACACAAAGATTATGAAATCAATGGGTAACCACTACCCAGGTATATGCCCATACATATACCTAAGTTATCAAGTGACCCATCTCAATGATGAGGAAACACAAAGATTACAGACTCAACTCAACCAGGATTTTATTCATGACGTCGAAACCACGACTGCTGGAGAACTCCTCCTCCGTCGAGTATAGAGGGCCTACCGCTACAACCAAGCGCACTGAACTCCTCCTCTGTCGAGTTCAGAGGGCCTGCCGCTACAACCAAGCATGCTGAACTCCACCTCTGTCGAGTTCAGAGGGCCTTCCACTACAACCAAGCACGCCGAACTCCTACTCTGTCGATTTCAGAGGGCCTGCCGCTACAACCAATTGCGCCGAACTCCTTGGACTGCTGTAGTACTCCACCTGTCGAGTAATATGGTCCTCCTGCTACAACCAAGTGCTTCCCACCCTGGGTCTGCCGCTACAACCAAGCGCTCCCCCTCATAGGTTCCAAAGGTACTCCTTCTGTTGAGTACCACGGGTCTGCCTCTACAACCAAGCGCTCCACCGCCGTGGGTCTGCCGCTACAACCAAGCGCTCCCCATCATAGCCTCCAGAGGTAATCCTTCTGTTGAGTACCGCGGGTCTGCCGCTACTACCCAGTGCTCCTCCACCGTGGGTCTGCTGCTACAACCAAGCGCTCCCCACTGGGCTATCCGAAACACACCGAGTCGATGAATCATCAGTTGTCAAGTCTCAGCCAGCTACTAGGTCTATGCACTCTGCTAGCTCGTTACCAGGAGGGTTCTCTCCATGAGCTACTAGCCGATACTCCAAGTATCACAAAGTTCCACGAAGAAGTATCTCAAAGGACAACCTCCTCATAGGGGTCTCAACGCAAAAGACGGTGCGTCAGTCGGACGCCCGGTCTGTGAGTTATTTCCATTTTCGTCCCAGGGGCCCCGTTGGTTTCGTGTGCGAACCAACCCGGCCGTATCTCGACTGTACCCCGAACTCTCATAGGGTATGCTCATTGGGACCGTTTCTCAACGTGATCACCAATGCCGCTGACGGTTCTTCAAACGGACGTCTGGTCTGAAAGTTATCAGCTTTTCCGTTCTAGGGGCCCGGTTGGATTTCGGGTACAGTCCAACCCGACCATTATCCATCTGCATCCAAAACTCAGGCGAAGCATTCCAAAAGTTCCTTCTCATCAAGAGGAATTCAACGAATTCGACGACACGTCAAACGGATATCCGGAGCTCAAGTTATGAGTGTTTCCGCTCCGAGGGCCCGGTTGGTTTCGTGTACGAACCAACCCGGCTAAACCCAAAGTACTCTGAAACCTTGGGTGTAGTATACCAAAATGACCGTCTCGATTAAAGGATCGCTACTCAACTGACGGTTCATTGATCGGAGGTATGCAGCTCAAGTTATGGGCGACGGACCGAAAGAGGTTCGGTATTAAGGGGTTCGGGCCTGGTCCGACCCGACCCGATACCCCCAGGGTCGGCCCGAATCGGGTCGACCCGAACCGGGTCCGGGTCCAGCCCGCTTGGGCGCGGCACGGCCCATCCCAGCGGGCGCGGCCCGGCCCGGCGGGCACGGCCCGGCCCGGCGGGCGCGGCCCGACCCGGCCTTGGCGTCGCCCGACCCAGCTGGGTGCGGCTCGGCCTGGCGGCCCGGTCTGGCGGACCGGCTAGGGTAGCAGGCCCGGTGCGCTGGCCAGGGGTTCGGCCGAAGGGCCGAGCCGTTCGGATGCGGGGGGCGCTGCCCTAGCGTGAAGAAACCGCGGCCCCTTAATGGGGCCGCTCACGTCTGGCCAGTCGGGGGTTTCGAACCCCCGGTTCTTCCACGGTCCGGTCGGCCCGCTCCGGCCGGCCGGCTTCTGCCGCCACGGGACCGGCAAGGCCGGTCCCCCTGCTCCGACGTCGGCGGCCCGATTCCGGCCGCCGGTTCCGCTGCTCCGCCGCGGCTTAAGCCGCGGCCTTGGTCTGTCCGGCGCGGCGCGACGACACTGCAGCTTGGTTCAATTCTCAAATGCATGGCGCAACGACGCCACACATTCCTTGCCACTCGTTCCCGCGCGGTGCGACAACACCGCGTTACTTTCCCTCGAACCGCAACAATAAATAAATATAAGGGAGGAGGGTCGGCCGTGTTTGTGCGGTCTGGCCCCCTCCCGTTAAACGATATCAAGTGGTCCAAAATAACGGGGTTAGATGACGGAAGATTTCACAAATTAAAACACATAACCCCTACCTCAACATTGTCGTCGAACGAGCGTGTGTCGCGGAATTAACCGTCGTGGAAGAAAAGGATCGTCGTAGAAGAAGAGGATCACCGCGAAAGAAGCGTCATTGAAGGAATGTCGTTGGCGTTAGGTGGTCTCTGAGGAAGGCGTCTCTCGCCATCGTCCTCCATCGAAGGTCGGTGTTCTTTGTTGGCGGCGGTGCGTTCTTCACGTTCTTCATTGAAGAACTAAGAAGTTCCTTAAGGCTTCTCTTTTTCTCCCAAAGGCTCCCACAACCATAAATCCAACAAAAATAAAATAAGAGTCGTCTTATTTTATTAACGCACATGCCAACGTTTGAAATTCAAAAGAAACGAGATGAACAATTAATTCAAGGAATTAATTGTAAAGATTAAACCACCCAAATTAATGAGGCATTTCTTAACCAGAATAAACACACGATTTACTTCATTAAAAGGGGGGGGGGGGGGGGTGCGGGTGTGTTACATAGAAGGAAAGAAACGGTGGGGCTCGTGCGGGATCCACCTCACAAATATCCTACCAAGTGGGTAGGATATTGTGGGTTCCACCTTATCCTCTTAACTTAGGTTAAGCCGCTTTAGGTAAAATAAAATAAATTGCCGCACCACTTTATTTTATTCCTTAACTTAACCCCAAAAATTAAAAACCACACCCGATCAAACGCAACTCCGGAAAATGTGTTTCTAAGAAATTATCGGTGCTGTGATTCAATCGGTGCCCTCAGAATTTGATTCTGAGCACCGGTTCAAAAGTTAGAAAAACTCGCTCGTTCGTTCACTGAACGTACCCGATCTAAACTTCGGAAAATGATTATGGGCGCACCGGGCCTTGGAATCAGGCGCCGTCAGAAACTGCGTTCTTGTAAAATCCAAAAGAAAAGTAAGAAAAAAATTCCCTTGAATTTTTTCGGGTCTTTACATTACTCCCACCTCAGGGCTTTACGTCCCCGTAATGCTATAACACAAACTAGGGAAACAAAAGTGGTACTGAGCATGCATCTGAGCCTTCCGCTCCCATGTGCTCACCTGGAGGTTCCCGCACTGCCAGTGAAAGCGCACCCGAGGAATTGACCCATCCTCGTAGGACCCGCTCCTGTCGTTCCTTGATCCCCACTGGAACCTCTGTGAGGGTCACCCCATCGCCCAAGTCCAGCTCCTCATGGTCGATGAAAAGCGAAAGTTTGAGCTTGTATCTCCTCAGTTGAGATACCTGGAAGTTATCGTGAACCTGGTGCAGCTGAGGTGGGTGGGTCAAGCGGTAAACCACCTCGCCTACCCTGATGAGGACCTATAAATGTCCGTTGAACCTCAGAGATAACATTTCGCCTCAGCCACATCTCCGTAACTCACGTCGAGGCGAGACCCGTAGAGAAACGTGGTCGCCAACCTCGAACTCTAGTGGTCTCCGCCCCCCGTCAGCACAAGACTTTTGTCGGTTCTGAGCTGTCCTCATCCGCTCTTGGATGACTTGGACCTTTCTGGTCCTACAAGAGCTGATGAAATTTCTTCTTTGCCGATAAGAGAAATCCGGTCTCATCCCCTGGATGAACCACGTTTTTCGCCTAATACAGTCAATCCTGACATGGAAGATACTAATCCACACCAAGTATGACGTCGTAAGGCCTCGACTCTACAACCAAAAGATCCAACCGCTACTCTCACCTCTAATGGTTGAGTCACACTGTCGGCATCAGTGTGTGGTCACTGGGTCTCCTCCAGTAGGTATCTCAAAGTGAGGGTCAAGTCAATTGTTTTTAAACCGGAACCTCTTAGTAACAACTAAAAGAGAGGACAGGAAGGTAAACGCCACAAGAAAGGTGTATTTTTATTACTGCAGCTCAAAGTACAAAGACACAAAGCATCAACAAACAAACATCAACAGAGCTAGAAGCAACATGAACAAAAGTCTCCAGGTCTGGATCTAGTCCCGCTCCTGTCCATCTGCTCCCGGAGCTCCATGATCGTAGGCCTCAGCTGCCTGCAACTGAGCTCTCCCACGTCCACCTGTTCCCTACGGTTGGGGTGGACCTCCTGGTGGTGGTGGTGGCAACACCTCGAAGCGTCGTCCACCTCCAGCTGTAGGGCCAGCTCCCCTGCCACGGTCTCCCGCTCCATGCGGTCCACCTCGATCGAACCTCTGCCTCTGCCTGGGAGGTCCTTCGTTCATCTGCTGGTCATCTGTATGGTGGGTCGGACAGTCACGAGCCATGTGACCAACCCCGCCGTAGGAGTAACACTGCCCGCGCATGGTAAGTCGTTCTCTACACCGGGTGCCTCGCACAAATGATCCTGTGTCTTGCGGTCGACCACCTGTAGGTCTAGTCCTCTTAGACCTCTGCGTCATCTGTCTACTGCCTACTGCAGAAGACTCTGCCACATGCCAGCTAGTGGTGGGTCCTGCTGCTGGAGACTGCTCAGCAAGGAAACTCTCCACTAAGAGGGCTCGCTCCAACACCCCTGTCTGTGTCGGAATGTTGTGAGAAACAACGGAAGCTCTGATCTCTTTCTTGAGCCCCTGCTCGAAGGTTCTGGCCCTAAAGAATGGGTCCCGTACCATGTCCGTCGAATAGCGCGAGAGATCGGTAAACCTCGCCGTGTATTGGGATACTGTCATGCTGCCCTGCTGCAGCTTTAGAAGCTCCTGGATGTGCACCGCTCGGAGGGTGGCTGGGACGAACTTTGAGTGAAAAAGGCTCTCAAAGTCCGTCCAAAGGAGAGATGCCTCGTCGTGCACCTGGAGCATCTAGCTCCACCATCTTCCTGCTGCCGCATGTAGGAGGATCGCTGCAAGGACCACCATAAGGTCAGCTGGTGTCCCTATCAAACGAAAAACTCATACAACTGCCTCCAGCCAATCCTCAGCTGCCTGAGGGTCCGTCTCCCCATGGAACCTGGGCGGTCGCTGACGCTGAAACTCGTGCAGTGCACTAAGACGACGTGCACCGTCAGCGGATGGTGCTGGTAGCATCGGTGGCTCGACGGGTAGAGGTACCCCCAGTGCCTCTGCTGTCAAAGGGCCCTGTACCGAGGCCTCGTCGCTCGGTGTGCTGTCGTCCCACACAACGCTCGGAACCCTAGCTGGATGCCATCATGGGGCCATCCTAAAAAGAAACAGGTGCACCACGGTTAAATAGAATACCTGGTGAGGTGACTCCCCCAAGCCCGCCCTCCATAGGCCATGGCCTGGCGACTAGCACCAAAGGCGTAAATCCCGATAACTGGGAAGACATTGCCTTTATAAAAGTAACAAAACACCATAGAGTACAAGCGGAAGTAAAACAATAAGTACAAAAAGGAAGTGCTGAAAAGTAAATGGGCCAAAATACAAACCCAATCGAAAGTACAGCTACAACTGAAAGAAAGTACAACAGAAAAGACAATAGCTAGAAGAACAGAAGAAACTCCTGGGTCATCCTCCTCAGATCCTACCTGAAGGGTAGGTACAGATAGCCTCCACAACGCTCTCGCCCGCCAACCTCCTTCGAGTGTCGTCTCGTCATGAAGTCCACCTCCGGATACTGACTCGTCGTCTGGTCCACCTCCAGGTACTATCCAGTCCTCGAACACTCAGCCTCCGCCAGCACTGACCATCGTCTGGAACAAACACAACGAGGTGTGGGCATAGCCCGTGCAGGGTTGAGTATAACGATACTCAGTAGGGACCCTGAGACCCTCAAGGTCTCACTAAATTCAACAAGGATAACCACAAGAAGATCTCAACATATAACCTCTACTTAGATATATGCCCATACATATACCTAAGTTATCAAGTAATCCATCTCAATCTTGAGGAAACACAAAGATTATGAAATCAACGGGTAACCACTACCCAGGTATATGCCCATACATATACCTAAGTTATCAAGTGACCCATCTCAATCATGAGGAAACACAAAGATTACAAACTTAGCTCAACCAGGATTTTATTCATGACGTCGAAACCATGGCTGCTGGAGAACTCCTCCTCCGTCGAGTATAGAGGGCCTGCCGCTACAACCAAGCATGCCGAACTCCTCCTCTGTCGAGTTCAGAGGGCCTGCCTCTACAACCAAGCACGCCGAACTCCTCCTCTTTCGAGTTCAGAGGGCCTGCCTCTACAACCAAGCGCGCTGAACTCCTCCTCTGTCGATTTCAGAGGGCCTGCCACTACAAGCAAGCGTGCCGAACTCCTTGGAATGCTGTAGTACTCCACCTGTCGAGTACGGTGGGCCTGCTGCTATAACCAAGCGCTTCCCACCATGGGTCTGCCGCTACAACCAAACGCTCCCCCTTATAGGTTCTAAAGGTACTCCTTCTGTTGAGTACCACGGGTCTGCCACTACAACCAAGCGCTCAACCGCCGTGGGTCTGCCACTACAACCAAGTGATCCCCCTCATAGCCTCCAGAGGTACTCCTTCTGTTGAGTACCGCGGGTCTGCCGCTACTACCAAGCGCTCCTCCACTGTGGGCCTGCTTCTACAACCAAGCGCTCCCCACTGGGCTATCCGAAACACATCGAGTCGATGAATCAGCAGTCATCAAGTCTCATCCAGCTACTAGGTCTCTACACTCTGCTAGCTCATCACCGAGAGGGTTCGATCCACGAGCTACTGGTCAATACTCCAAGTATCACAAAGTTCCACGAATAAGTATCTCAAAGGACCGGCTCGTCATAGGGGTGTCAACGCAACAGACGACGCGTCAGTCGGACACCCAGTCTGTGAGTTACTAGCCTTTTCATCCCAGGGGCCCGGTTGGTTTCGTGTGCGAACCAACCCGGTCGTATCTCGACTGTACCCTGAACTCTCATAGGGTATGCTCATAAGGACCGTTTCTAAACGTGATCACCAACACCGCTGACGGTTCGTCAAACGGACGTCCGGTCTGAAAGTTATCAGCTTTTCCGTTCTAGGGGCCCGGTTGGATTTCAGGTACAATCCAACCCGACCATTATCCAACTGCATCCAAAACTCAAGAGAATAATGCCAAAAGTTCCATCTCATCAAGAGGAATTCAACGAAGTCGACGGCACATCAATCGGACGTTCGGAGCTCAAGTTATGAGCGTTTCCGCTCCGAGGGCCCAGTTGGTTTCGTGTAGGAACCAACCCAGCCGAACCCAAAGTACTCCGAAACCTTGGGTGTAGTATACCTAAACGACCGTCTTGATCCAAGGATCACTACTCAATTGACGGTGAGTCGATCAGAGGTCCGAAACTCAAGTTATGGGCAACAGACCGAAAGAGGTTCAGTATTAAGGGGTTCGGGCCCGGTCGGACCGGGCCCGATACCCCCAGGGTCGGCCCGGCCGGGCGCAGCCCGGCCAGGGCTGCCGGCCCAGCGCGTGGCGCGCTGGTCAGGGGCTCGGCCGAACGGCCGAGTCGTTCGGATGTGGGGCGCGCTGCCCCCGTGTGAAGAAACCGCGACCCCTTAATGGGGCCGCTCACGTCCGGCCAGCCGGGGGTTTCGAACCCCTGGTTCTTCCACGGTCCGGTCGACCCACTCTGACCGGCCGGCTTCTGCCGCCACGGGACCGGCAATGCCTGTCCCCCGACTCTGACGCCGGCGGCCCGATTTCGACCACCGGTTCCGCTGCTCCGCCGCGGCTTAACCCGCGGCCTTGGTCCGTCCGGCGTGGCGCGACGGCGCCACGCCCCTCCTCCGCGGTGTCTTCGGTTTCTTTCTGGCGCGGCGCGACGACACCGCGACTTTAGTCAATTCTCAAATGCGTGGCGCGACGACGCCGCACATTCCTTGCCACTCGTTCCCACGCGGTGCGACGGTACCGCATTACTTTCCCTCGAACCGCAACAACAAATAAATATAAGGGAGGAGGGTCGGCCGTGTTTGTGCAGTCTGGCCCCCTCCCATTAAACGATATCAAGTGGTCGAAATGAACGAGGTTAGATGACAGATGATTTCACAAATTAAAACACATAACCCCTACCTCAACGTTGTTGTCGAACGAGCGTGCGTCGTGGAATTAACCGTCGCAGAAGAAAAGGATCGCCGCGGAAGAAGAGGATCACCGCGGAAGAAGCGTCATGGAAGGAAAGTCGTTGGCGTTAGGTGGTCTCCGAGGAAGGCGTCTCTCACCATCGTCTGCCATCGGAGGTCGGCGTTCTTCGTTGGTGGCAGTGTGTTCTTTGCGTTCTTCATTGAAGAACGAAGAAGTTCCTCAATACTTCTCTTTTTCTCCCAAAGGCTCCCACAACCAGAAATCCAACAAAAATAAAAATACGAGTCGTCTTATTTTATTAATGCACATGCCAACATTTGAAATTCAAAAGAAACGAAATGAACAATTAATTCAAAGAATTAATTCTAACGATTAAACCGCCCAAATTAATGGGGTGTTTCTTAACCAGAATAAACGCATAGTTGACTTCATTAAAAGGGGGGGGGGTGCGGGAGCATTACATAGAAGGAAAGAAACAGTGAGGCTCGTGCGGGCCCGACCTCACAAATATCCTACCAAGTGGGTAGGATATTGTGGGTTCCACCTTATCCGATTAACTTTAGGTTAAGCCACTTTAAGTAAAATAAAATAAATTGTCGCACCACTTTATTTTATTCCTTAACTTAACCCCAAAAATTAAAAACCACACCTGAGCAAACGCAACTCCGTAAAAGGTGTTTCTAAGTAATTATCGGCGCTGCGATTCCATCGGTGCCCTTAGAATTCAATTCCTAGCACCGGTTCAAAAGTTAGAAAAACCCGCTCGTCCGTTCACCGAACGTACCCGAGCTAAACTTCGGAAAATGATTCTGGGCGTACCGGGCCTCGGAATCAGGTGCCGTGAGAAACTGCGTTCTTGTAAAATCCAAAAAAAAAATAAGAAAAAATTTCCCTTGAATTTTTACGGGTATTTACAAATTAATTCAAATTATATTACTTTTAACATTTTTAAAATCATTTATTTTATTTTTCTTTTAATTGAATAAATACTGTGTCGGCCTTGCATAAGCATTTAAGGTAATTATTTCGTCCCTAAAAAAATTATCATGATAATTTTTTTATTTAAAATTAGTATTTATAATTTATCATGGGTTATATTTATCTCTGTCCCCAAATATTATAGTAATTAAAAGCAAGAAAGTGACATTTTTTCCTTTATCTTTTACTTAAATAATATAAATGTAAAAATAAATGAAATATTGAACCAAATATTCATATTTTATAAAATTGTATGGAAATGGCCAATAAACACTCATCATATAGGATAAAGGTAAGTGTTAATATTATATTTTTGTTCTTATTATGTTGTTTTTAACCATAATTAACTGACTTATCCTTTCCATGATGATAATTATTTACTACAGTTACTATTCAAAATGATAAAAAATAAATGGGTACTATTCATACAATTTATACCTCATGATTCTAAACATAGAATCTATTTTTCAATAATCAATTACTATAAGTGGCATAATTTGAATAAAAATTAAATTCATAAAACGGGATGAAAACCGGTTTTTTCAAAAAAAGTTTTTAAGTAAGAAATGTTTTTATACAAAATTCCTATATAAAATTAATTCTAAAGACTATAATTGGATTACTAATAATATAAGATAAATTAATTTAATTTTAATACATTTTAAATTAAATGGAACTTTTTATATGCTTGAAAAAATACAATTTTCATTGAAAATCAGTATTGTTAGCTATTCACCAGAGAATCAATATTTTCAATAAAATCACAAAAATACACTCTTGGATAATTTGGACATGCTTATCTCAAAATGTATGCTCATTTTTTTAAATAAAGTTTAAATAATTTTTTGAAATTAATTTCAATATTCACCAAAAAATTAATAAAAACAGTTTTTGAAGAAAAAAATGACTTTACTAAAAATTAAATGCTTATCAATCAAAGACTTTTTTGGTTATGAATTATATATATTTCATAATATGATTAATCCAATTCATACCCTATGATTCAAAAAATAGGTTATAATGGTCACATTTAGATGATAATATATTTTATAGTATATCCCAATTTGCTTAAAACTCGGTATTGCATGTTAAACAAGATATCAGGAATAATATTGTTTTAAAAATATTGGGTATCTACAGGAATTCTATGACAACTTAATATTTATTATTAGATGTATTTTTATGTTTATGTGTAAGCTATCCATTTTATCTTATTACATGCCTGTTAATATTAAGTGGATTTTACTTAATTGATTAACCATGCTTAGATAAAGTTTACAAATATTTTAATTTTAATTTTCATTCCATATTTTATGCATTTTAATTAATGTATTTATTTATTGAGAAGACATAAATAACTGTCCGTCTAACTGATAGAAATAAAATAAATTTAGTGTAACGACTATGAGATTTTCTAATGGTTGGTTTATTTAGAAAATGATAAAACAACCTTTAACCCTAGTTAATAATCTCTTAGAACCATGTATGGTTCGAGTTTTAACACTCCATCGATGATCTCATGTACCTAATAGATTGGTTTCATGCTGAAATTGAACTTGAAATTCCTCCACTCTCCTAGGAGCTCCATCCATTAGATAATGTTTTACTTACAAGCAAGGGAGGGGAACCAAAGGATTTATTAAGGGGGATTACATAAAGAATCCATGGGATTCTGTCTCTTCCATAACGAGAGGAGGGGAATAATACAAATTCCATTTTTTAATTTAATATGTCATTAAAAAATAATTTAATAATATTAAAGCAAAAGAAACCAATCACATACATAGGTCGTTTTAAGCCCATGGTCACCCACATACATGCATTGAATACTCAAAAGTACACCAACTAGTATTCACTTCAACTCATTATTTATTATTAAGATAAACGAGCTTGAATTAATTCAATTAATTAATTAATTAATTCCTTTATATTAATTTCTATTAGAAGAGAATTGGAGAAAACCATCCCATGATGCATCATGGAAAATAAATGGTTTGATCAATATTTATCTTTAATTAAATAGAGTTAATTGGGAATTTATAAATTCTGAAAACCTTATCACATAGTCAACACACAATATTATAATTATATGATTATGTTATAATGTTGTAATTAATTATTCTTTATGTAATTTAATTCCATTTGTCACTACATGACTACATGATGTGTAATAATGAGCCAGACACCAAATTTTCATCTTACTGTGTATCTAAGATAGATTCCAAGGGACTCACTATATATCTTAGTTAGGATACATAGAATGTAATAACGAGATACACATCATGTGTTCTAATTTTTGTTTGTCCATAAAACCTACCTACTGACATAATGTGTTTCCCAAACATGGAAATTTTTGATTCACACTGTGTATGCTAGCCACATGTAGTTTATTTCATTATTTTTAGAACTTTTCAATATCATGCATCATGTGACATGTATTTGAACACACGATTGATTTGAATTTTTTAAATAAATCGTGTGGACTTCACGGTGTGCACACCAGCAATATGTCATGTGATCTGACATATAATGTGTCTAGTAGACTTGGTCAACAAATGTTGCGTAATTAAGGGAATGAATGTTATTTAATACTTGGATCATCATGTATATAATGACATGTCTAGGTGTAGTAAACTTCTATACATGGTGTTTAATTTTGGTTACAAATCATGTATTAGCGTCTACCATCTAGAACCCTTAGCACCTCTTGATGGAATATCTGATCATTATTTTATCTATTTATAAGTTGTTTAAGACCATATAAAACTCAAAAAAAGCATATTAATATATCAAAAACATATTAATAAAACCATATATTAATGAGAAGTTGACTACAAGTTAAAAACTAATAATTATTGTGCACAATCGATCAATGAATAATAAATAATTATTAATTATCAAGTGACCACTTTGATACCACTTATATGTTTCAAGTATAGTGGAAGCACCAATTGGTTAATTACTAACTCTAATTTTTCAAAAATATATGAATAACCAGAGATGTAAATGATGAAGAATGTCTTGACCAATGGAATTAAATCACATATTAATTAACAGAATCACTAGAACCATCAAGAGAGGGTCTTTACATATATAATTTATAATTAAATTATTTGAATAAAGAAATACCAAATGTTGAATTTCTTTCTTTGTTTTCTATGATAGAATGAAGGGAACTTTTCATATCATCATTGTATCATAGTAATATATGGTAAATTCCCTCTATAGGTGATCCACACGTGTTCCATGAAATTCTAATCGTCATCATATAATCCTCCTGGTTCTTTCATATATGGTTCTAACACTCACAGTGATCACTGTTGATAGCGGTAGAATCTTTTAAGGCAAGAAGGAATTTTTCTATTGGATGAGGAGAATCGTTCCATATTTAAGAGGGGGTTATAGAGGAATAAATCTATTGGGTCTGAGATAATTCTATCTAGAATTTTTTGTGAAAAATGATTAAAAAATTGACAGGTTTTTAGAAAATTTCATAACTAGGTTTAAATAGATCAAGGGTTAGAAAATAACAATCACACAAGGCCTCTAATTATTTTATTAATCCTCATACAACCCCATGTATAAATAATAATTGAATTTTTATTATTTATTTTACATGAACTAAACTCATAGATACAATAAATATTATTTCCTGGAATGAATAATTTAATATTTATTCAAATAATATTTAATATGACATTTCTCGTCAGACAATTAAACTCGGTCCTCTAGACCTACTTAATATTTATTATAACTTGAATAATGACTATTTATTTAATTATATAAATATCATTACTTTATTTTCCATTAAATAAAAAAATATTATATTCACTGAATCAGTGAATAAATAGTTATTAAATATCTACGTAACAAAATTAATATTTTTCCACCTTGTGAATAAATCAGAATAAATATTTATTATATTCACATAATTAAATAATTGATTACCTGATGAATAAATATTTATTAAATATTAAACTCACATATATATTCTCTTGAATAACTGGGGATTTAATATTTTCAATCAAACTAACATGAATTATCATTAAACCACATATGAGAATAATATTTATACAACAAGTTAAATTAAAATATAATTTAACTTATGTTCTGAATACACTTATTATGTTACCCTAAAGACCCCTTTCTTAGTGTAAATAATATACACCTCATAATACCCAAGGTTTTCTTCTAAAAATACATTTAGGCTCCCATAGAGAATGAAATTAATGTCTCAATGATATAAAAACTCATATGAACATACATCGTGTAATATGATAACTTTTTCTTGATATCTATAATCAATAAGGTTTCATTATAGTGTTATCAACCTATGTGCTTGATATCTTTTTCTTGGAATTTACAGCAACGAACATACCAAAAAAAATTTGGAGTTGATATTCTATAACTAACTATTTATACTTTGGATTAAATTTATATTTGAATATTTTAATATTAATAATCGTATTATTACATATATTTTCATTATTCTTTATGACTTTTATATAATAATGTTCTTGAGTATATATAGCACTGAAAAATGAATACAAGTTCCTCGCTATAATGGGATACTTCAAATGTTAGGTCATTATTCTTAAAATTAATTATATGGTTAGATAAAATACTATGATGGGATACATAAAATGTTGACTGTCAGGTGCAAGTACTCATAACTAGATGAGGCTTCTTCTAATGAAGTTTTCAGTTGGTAATATCTAATAAGGGAGATTATGAGAATAGACCTGCCAATTGGAATTTTACATGTTTATGTATCATCAGATATTCCTATATGAAAGTGTATGTAATTGTACTTAGACTTTAATATTATCAATAATAAATTTCACGACTCATACACTTAGGTTTACTGAAGAAAACTGTGATGTTATATGTTCATGGGAAGTAGGGTATGTTGTGTGCTTCACGAATGACATGTCACTGATGGATAATTTTAGTAAGGATTTATCCCTTCCATATTTATAGAATTTGAGATCTCATCCCTTTGATTGAAGTAAAACTATCACATTAAATTACATGGAAATTATGCAATGATTAGTTTATTTAAAATATTTAAAAGAAAGATATATCAAGAATATAGGTTGATGGAATAGATGTGCAACCTAAAAGACACTTCCACCACTTCTGGAGCCTATATGTTATATCAAAGGGATCAATTTTTAATTTTATAATTATTTATTTGATTGTTGATTGATTATGAATAATAATGGTTAGATCATTAATTTCCAAATTTTTAATTCTTTATTAAAGAGTTTAATTAATGTGCTTTCGATATATTAATTATCATTATTCAAGTTTTCAAATTTTCTTAAAGGATTAAGAACATATGAAGAGAGATCAAATATTCCATGAGGAAGTTCCAAGGATTCTGACAGGTAGGATGGGTTACATGGTATGTAGCTTGAGTACATGTCATGTACCCAAGTTCACTACACCTAGATGCACCATGGGATACGTGGAGTTCCATGAAATAATAGCATGATGTGAATTTATTGTACACCACAATTTTATAGTGCTAGTTTGGAACATGGATTTTTTAATTACATGGCCTATAGCTAGCATACACTCCAAGTAGTCTACACAGTCCAGTGGTGAAATTTACACAAACTGTGTGGCCAAATACATGGTTTCTAACTATGTAAGACTTAATACCTAGATAATTAATGATATACATAGTGTGAGCTAACATACACAACAAGTAACTCATTATTTCTATGAAGTCCTGACCTGGGTCCCACACAATGGTGCCTCGAGCCAGTGGGACACGTGACCTTAGGCGCGCCTCCCCATACGCCCGAAGCTATCAAATAGCAGTGAGGATCTAGTAAGTTATTCATTAGGAGACTATAACCTCTTTTATCAGAGTAAAACACCAGTGTAAGTAAACAAGAAATAGTAGAATCATTACTAATCATAACAATACCAATTCCATAAGAATAACCAAGGTAGAAAATGCAGTACTCAATTAAAAGGAAACATTCAATGCCAATATAGGCATAAAAAGGAAAGAATAAAAAATGAAGACACTAATGACGCCCAAGAGGGTCCCAAACCATATCCGATTTTCTCAACCAAGATTCATACCTAATCAAAAATCAAATCCACGTCTTTTTCCCTTAACCTGTCCTACAACAATAAATTCTATTCAGGTACCGATCAGGAAGCTCGAGTAGGGTGTGAGTACAACTCATTAGGACATTACCAAAAATGTTTAAAACCAATCCTATCAACAATAATGTATTTAGTTCTGTAAGGAATTAAATATAAGACATAAATAAATTGTTTACCTAGTTAATAAATATTCTTTATTCAACCCCATAATTGAACGAGCATGTTAATATTCTTTAACTCACACATTTTAATGACCTTGTTTCTATTCCTTAACTCACACATTTGAATAACCACATTACCATTCCTTAACTCACACATTTGAATGACCATGTTAGTTTTTCTTAACTCACACATTTGAATGACTATGTTACCATTCATTAACTCACACATTTGAATAACCATGTTACCATTCATTAACTCACACATTTGAATGACCATGTTACCATTCCTTAACTCACACATTTTAATGGTCAAGTTAATTTAATCTTCAATTAATTAACCATGTATATACAATTAACTAATTCATCAATTAATAAATCAATATTCACAAACTCAAAATCCTATAATTAATTCCATAATTAATTTCCTCATTTAAAATTTAAGCATATTAATAATTAATTCTACAATTAATTATTCAAATCACAAATTTCATAATCCAAACCATCCACATTAATTAATGATACAATTAATTAATCAAGTTCTACAATATGAATAAATACATAATTAATTTAACAATTAATTATTTATGATCTAAAATTCCAACATCCTAGTTCCATATTTACTTTAGTTAATTTGTTCACCAAATAAAATTAATTTAATCAAGGATTCAATTTATAAACATCTAATATAAATTCTGCAATTACATACACATAGTGATATTCAATACTATGGAATTTGAATTTCAGACCACCTACCTCAATATCCGTGATAACGAACACTCACCAACGAATATCCCCAAATTGAGAGTAATCAATCAAGAACGCATTGTAGAACATGATTTAGATCGAACTCCTTGAAATCATAGGTGGTGGAGAAAAAATCCCTATGTTTTCGATAGAAATATGCTTTTGGAAACCTTTAAACAAGAACCAAGTTATCTATTAGCAATGAATCTAGAAGCAGATTAATAACTGGAAGGTATACCTTAAAAATCTAGGTCCTAAAATCCATGATCTAAAGTGAGATCACTTCTATATCTAATAGGACTCCCTAAAATCAATAGTAGAAGATCCAAAATAATGGGGAAGGTGCACAGAGGGTCTTTGATCGAAGGTAGAATTGCACGTAGGAATTTAGGTCCAATAAAAATGGTGCGTGGAGCATTATTAGGAGAATACTATGGTGCGTAGAGTGTCTATAGTTATTAAAAAGGTTTTTTGAGGGTTACTAGTTACTGGATCTACATTTTTAATTCACTGGGTGTCAAAATTACACGATGTGAACTCCCATTTCACGTCGTGTAACTCATTTCCCCTATTTCTGAGTGAAATCCCATAAAAAATTTCCAAAAAACAATTAATAAAGACTAAAAATAGTGAAATATAATTACACATGGTGTAATATTACACATGGAGAAATCTGATTACGCATGGTGTAATATTAAAAATGGTGTAATATTATACGTGGTGAAATCTGATTACACGTGGTGAAATTTAATTTCATGACATGCTGACACGTGGAAGAATAGAATATTGGGGGGTGTAAATTTTTGAGGTTGTTAATTAATTATAGACATGTATTAAATTAAAAAAAACCCATTTTGACAAATTTTTTTTAAAAGATTCATACCTGTAAAAAGACAGGATCTTAAAATTTCTCACATTCAAAGAACATGGCAAGTCATTTAGCAGGTTATATTACACATGGCTGGGGGAATACACAATGTATATCTATATAACATATCATGTGGCCCCTCATCCAAAGAACACACTGAGTCCTTAGGCAAGTAATGAAGACACATAGAAAGCAGAACACACATCATGTAGCTGGATAGTATATTTCATGTAGTCTGATCAAGATATATGTCGAATACCTCAGTGTTTATCTGAGATACATGGAAAATTAGGATCACGATATATAGATCAAAAGTACATGTCATGTTATATCCCAATAAAGGACATAATTAAATTTCATTAAAATAATTTTTTATGGTGTTAAAAACTAAATTATATTATTAGAACCAGATGTGTTTGAATATTTAATAATGGTTTTGAAGAACTAATAAATACTCAATTAATTTATGGTAATTATCTATATTTATTTGTCATTTCATTTTATTTTTCATGATTTAATTTATGATGGTATCTCTAAGAGACTTTGGATGGCCATTAAAGATGAATGAGAATTAGAGAAATAATTAATTAATCAATACAAGTGTGTTCATCTTAATAATAAATAATGAACTGAAGTGAATGCTAGCTAGTATAATTTTGCGTATATATTGCATGTGTATTAGTGACCATGAGCATGACCAAGACCTGTGTATGTATTTTAATTATTTAATTTAATTTATTTAATATGGTTTTCAATTATTTATAATTAAATTAAATTAATGGCTTTCATGTCATCCCTACCTCATCTATTATGCAGGACATGTGTGTCCAATGTTATTTATGTAATTACTCACTAACTAAACCTTTGGTTCCCCTCACACACATGTCATTTATAAACTTTCGTAATAAAAAGAGTATCCTAAGGTGCAAGAAGGAAGTTCAAGGTGAAACCGAGATGATACTAACTTAGGGGATACATAAGTGGATAGGTTGAATGCTGTAACTAATGCCAAGACTGAAAAAATGAGTTCTACTCTAGGTCGTAAGCTAATTTATTGCCCACTTAATAAATCAACCATTTTATAAACACATGATGAGGTAATTTATTTATTTATGTTTTATGAATTACTTATTTTTTGTATGGAAGACCAATATCACATAAATAAATTGATTAATATGAAAATGTGGAATTTAATTGAATGGATCATGCATAAATGTTTTATCAAAACGTGGTAAGTCACTTAAGTAAATTCCACTTAATGTCAAGAAGACATTTAAAGGATAAAATAATAAATCTTTATTCATAATAAATAAAATCTCTCAACTTAATATTAATTCACAGTAATCCTTCCTTTATATTATTAGGAATGAAATCCATAGAACTAAGTGTTTGACCAACCCTTTTTTAGAAAATTACTTTTATCGTTGAGTTATTATGAATGTTTTGGGCTGACTTAACTAATTTACATCAATATAAGCTACAATATCTAAAATTTATGTAACTTAGAGGAAAGTGTTGAGGAATTTAAAGTTTGGATTTATAGATTGGGGAGTCCACCCAATGAGTCAAGGAACTGCAAGCCCGTAGTTTGCAAAGACATCCCGACCTAAATACCTTTGAATAATTCACTGATCCATCAGTTGTTTTATGAGAAGGGGTATATGAATCCTTTCCACTAGAATATCATAGAAACAATAAATTCATAGTCTAATGGGGATGGATTTTGAGACTTGATAAAATAATGAGAGACTTAATAAAATTAAATTCATTATGTCTCATATTTTTTTTAATGTTGGGACTGATGCCTTTTTTTATTATGTAATAAAAGATCTCTTTCTATTTGGGTAGAGGGAGGATTATTAAAAATCCAATAGGACTAAGGTCTAGTGGACCATGAACATTGCCCAAAGGCCCAATGCAACGTCATGATTACATCATTCTACCTGCATTACCAGGCCAGCATCATGCTTGCATTATTGCTTGCCTGCATCATGCCTACATCACCACCTATAATTAATACTATATAAAAACCATCTCTTTTTCTAAAAATAACTTATACGAATTCCTTATATTTCTACGGGTTATGTTTCATCATGAACATAAATCTTACGTTCTAGATTCCCCGTTGTCTGATCCTCCTACAAAGGCATTGAGTGATAAAGAGTTCACTATCTATGATAAAAACTTGAGAAACACTATCAAAATTTAGTGTTTAACAATTTCATCAAAGCCTAGTGAACTCATGAAGTCTCATGAAGACATGGATACATATAGTAACATATAAAATCTCTATAAAATTTAACAAGAGAGAAAAATATAGGAATGGTTTAAGATATCCAAGCTGCTCTTTCAAAGTAATCTTAGAGAAGGTGTTCCAACTAGTCCTCAAGTATTCAAACTTATTGGATAAATTGAGCACCTAGAGTTTCTAGGGTTTAAAATACCTGAATAAATATGCACCAATATCATTATTATATCACTCCCTCATAGATTATCAATCATTATTATCAATTTTAATATAAAAAACATTGATAAGACTCGTCTAAATCTTCTCACAGAGCTTCACCAAGTTGATTAGGAGATGAAGTATGAAAAGCATTTTGTTCTTATAGTGAATAAAATTAAAGTCCAAGAAAAGATTTATAAGACCAAATAAACTTCATAATATCATTCAAAGAAGAGAATGATTAGGGAGTTAAGCATAAGAATATAACGATATCTGTTTCTAATGTGGCAAGAAGGAACACTGGTAGAAAAACTATACCCAAGAAAAGAAGAAAGGGGAAGATTTAGGCGAGTTAGATTTCGAGTGAAATTTATCCATTTCTACAAATTAGGTATTGTATGTATCATGTGTTTCTCATAGATTTATTCAAATACTAGAACTAAGTAGATTCAATAAGATTGATTTATTTTCAGTAGATCTAAAAAAAATCAACAAATCCAAACTTTTAGCTACGACTATTAGGGACTACCGCTTCACATTTCTGATGAGAATGATCTTGGTTTTAAGAGATTTTTATTATGTCCCATATGTTAACAAAAAAAATATTTCTCTATGAAAACTTTATATAACTAGATTAATTTTCAAATTTGGGAATAAATTTTTCTACTTTAAAAAAAGAATTTGTTATGGTAAATCACAATTAATTAATGGTATTTAAGTTTAATATTACACAAACCAAGTAATGAAAATGGATAAAAAACTAGTTCACATGACTCACAAAACACCCAAATTTGGCATCACCGGGTACATTGTGTAAATGAAAATCATTTTTCTAAATTACACTAAGATGAATATTTAGATTCCCTTGAACTAAAACAACTTGATGTATGTCATTCATCTTTACAAAGGAAAATGATAAAAACCCCATTTAGTAGAAAATGAAAAATGTCCAAGATGAACCTTGAATTAGTTCATACCAATGTGTTTTTATTATTTCCACTTAAAGTAAGAGAATTAGTACTCATACTTCATAACTTTTACTAATGATTTTAGTAGATAAGGATTTTTATACTTAATGAGGTATAAGTTAGATCATTTGGACAAATTCATTGAATTTAGGAATAAAGTTGAGAACTAGCTTAGTATGAATAT
The DNA here is from genome assembly GCA_963277665.1 of Viscum album. Lineage (NCBI taxonomy): Eukaryota > Viridiplantae > Streptophyta > Magnoliopsida > Santalales > Viscaceae > Viscum > Viscum album. Next base: position 1,823,229,917 of record OY728150.1, on the reverse strand, counting down.
TAACAATATATTCTCATACCATAATAGAGAATATCTTGATCAAGAATTAATTGATTATTTATGGGAGTCTGGGATTCTATAACAACCCACTCCTCATTATACACAACAATTGAACAATGTAAGCAAATAAAGGAACCACACCTTATTAGACATAGTGAGATCAATGATGATACATGTGAATCTTCTATTATCCTTTTAGGGATACTATTATATAAAACATAAAAAATACTAAAATAAGTTCCAACTAAAGTGAAAGACAATATTATATACCAATTATGGAGTGGAATTAAACCTATGTTGTCGTACTTAAATGTGTGGGGATTTGAAGAGTTTGTTAAGGAATATTTAGGAAACAAACATTCACCCTAAGGAAAAAAGTATACCTTTATAGGAAACCCCAAGGAAACAAGATGATATTACCTATATCAACCCACATAAAAAATATTAGTAGTGGAAAGACATTCCATATTTATTAAGAGGGAGCACATCTCTAAAAGAGATTGTGGGAGAGAGATAGACTTTGATGAAGTCTAGGATCAAGGTATACAATAGTTGGAATAGGAAAAAATTCCACAAATCCCTTTGGAAGAAGTATTTATATAGACACAAGCACTACATAGGGGTATAAGTGAGGTTAAAGAACCATAAAAATATGGTTTTCTAGTCACAGAGGAATGTGAAACATTATTAGTTGATCATAATGGTCATGTAACCTGCAAGGAAGGAGTAAGTGGAATATATGTTTCTAAATGGAAAGAATCTATAAATTCTTAAATGGATTCCATGTACCAAAACCAATTTGGGATTTTAGTAGATCCTATAGTGGTTATAAACCCCATTGGTTTTAAATGTGGATTGATGATGAAACTGGACACGGATGGACAAGTTAGTACTTATAAAGAATTTCTGGTTGAAGAAGGGTTCAAACAAAATTAAGACATAAACTATAATGAAACCTTTTCACCAGTTTAAATGATGAAATCCATCATAGTTCTCCCTTCCATTACATCTTTTCATTAATATGATATTTGGGAAATGGATGTTAAAACAACATTACTTAATGGGAACCTTCCAGAATATATCTATATGACAGAACCCTAAGGGTTTATGACTCCAAAGTATGTCAACAATTAATGAAAATTGTAATGATCCATTTATGGACTAAAGAAAAGTTCCAGGTTATGAAACATTTGATTTGATGAATCCATAATAGAATTTGGTTTCATAAAAAACAAATGTGATCTATATCTATAAATGGTTTAGTGGGAGTATATTCATTTTATTAATTGTATATGGTGACTTTATACTACTTATTATAAATAAAGTACTAGCCTTATAGTCTGTTAAATAATAGTTAAATAAATTACTATCCATGAAGGAATTAGGAAAAGAATTACATATTATTTGTATTAAGATCCATCATGATGGATCCAAGAGGTTTCTCGGTCTAAGTCAAGGTACATATATTTCCAGGACACCGAAGAGTTTTGTTGGGAACAATCCAAAGGGGATTATTTCCATTGCCACATAGAATTCAAATTTCTAGAAAAATGTCTCCCCAGACACATGAGGAAATACAAAAGATGAAGATTATTCTATATGTATAGGTGATTTGGTCAGTCATGTAAGTTATGTTATATGCTTGGATAGATTATGGAAACACATTAAGTATGGTAGGAAAATATCAAGATGAACCGGGTGACTGCCATTGAATGGAAGTGAAGTCTATCCATAAATATCTTAGGTGTGCTAAGGATATGTTCCTTGTATATATATGAGATGGGGAACTATTCATCAAAGGATAAGTAGAAGTTAGTTTTTAAAATAGATCTAGATGATCTGAAATCACCGGTGAGATACATCTTTACTCTTAATAGAGGTATTTTGAGTTAGAAGAGATTAAAGAAAGATGTGATGAAAATTATACAATAGATTCTGAGTATATTTCAACTTCTATGGTTTCTAAATAATAAGTTTGGATACAAAAATTCATCCAAGATCTTGACATTGCATCTTCTAGTATAGATCCTTTCAATAACTCCATATCCATGGACTCAATATAGTATTTATCATCATTGAGGGGAATTTCTATGAACATTTAGTACAACTGTTATCCTAAAGACATTATCACATACAATGTCATATAGAAGAACAATAATGATGTGATAATAACTTTATTAATATTCAAAATAATGAATTTATGTAATCATAAATTACATAGAAATTGGTTCTAGGGTACCAACTCAAATATGTTTCATTACCATTACAAAAGAAGTAAACTATTAAGTTATAAAGTAAAACATAGGAAAAATACTAACCTACAAAATCTTCAATCAAGGATCATCATTAATATTTTTTAGAAATAAATAATCCATATTAATTTTATAACAATATCAATGATACCCGCTACACCATTATTTTTTAACATGATAATATCTGGCATGGAGATTCAAATATAATCTTTTAACCCCTATACAAAATTAAATTATATAAATTGAATAATGATTAAATTAATTTTTTGAAAACTAAAAAAATTGAGAAAAACATTATGGTATATTTGAAAGTCAATTCTGGGATAGAAAAAAAATATTTCAAAGAAAAAATAATAATTTATGAGATTATTTATTTCAATAGTATTTAAAATTTAAAATAAAAGATTATGTTTTCAAGAACTAAACAATCATATGATTTTTATAGTTATTTTATTTAAAAAATTTCCAAAACATGATAGAAAATAATTTTTTAATTAAAAAAACATGAAAATTAAGAATAAGAAAAAACATATAACATCAAAGAAGGAAAATAAGAAAATAAAAAGTAAATAGAACACCAGAACATTAAAACAAAGAATATGAACCAACATCTAAGTCAAAATAATCTTGTATCATATTTATTGAGGACTAAGAATATAGTCAATGTGAATCATGGGAGAAGAAATTGAGATCTAGTGGCTTTCTTACATTAGAGGATAAGATTTCATGGATCATTTTGCGTCAGCATAAGAAACCTGAAATAAAATTGAATTTCAAAATCAATAAAAAATTATACCTTGGATTTCTTATGTGAGGAGAAGAATACATGATTAGAAGCCACCTAGAAAATGATAGATTATATCTGGGATTACACACTCAGAGAAGAACACGTAAAGAGTTATTTCTTTGTTCACCACCTAGTAGTTGAGATATTGGGGAATGTTTGTATCACAAATGGGTCTCCTAGAGCTGATCTAAGAAGGGGATAACTTCACCAATCTGAACCACACAACATGGAGTAAAATTATGAAAAAAGATTAAATATTAATCATAAATTGTTATAGTAAATTCAGAAAATATCATTTATTTGAATTTGAGTCTTCTACTGAATTCAAGTAAACAAAAAGAAAATAATTGAACCTTACAACTAGAAATAAACTATAAATCAAATATTAAAGGAACCATTAGTGTTTCCTATGTATTTTTTTTACTTTAAGTAACTATTCTTGGTTGACTAAAAAACTTTCAATATGAATAAAAAACACATATAACTATTCTATTTACATGGAGTTAGTTTTAGTAAACATTCAAAAATAAAGTGCGTCATTCTTTAGTATAATCAATTTTTTTAATTTTAGATATGAAAAAAACTAGAAAAAATACTATATAAAATATATTATAAAAAATTAGCAAGGAAGGATGTCAAGAAACTAATATGACTTGATAATGTAAAAGAAAATATGAATTTAATGTTCCTTAAACCATATTGAAATTTGAAATAATTATAATGATTAATATTAATTCTCCATAAGAAATGTTTCACATGCCACTAAAGGTGTTTTCCAACAATGAAAAACACACTGCAACAATCAATAACAATTAAATAATAAGAATTACCCTAGACCTACCGAGAATCATATAACCCTAGAAAATAAGAATAGTGTTGTAAGTACAATTTTATTATCATGACCATAATAAGAAGTAATAATCTTTCCATTGATTATGAAAACATATACCATGTCATTTTATTATTTATAATTACAAAAACAATATTGTAACATGATTTTTTTAATTCTGAATAAATTTTATAAATGGTAACATCATGAGAATGAGATATAGATGACATATAAATGAAAAAGTTTAGGTAGGTCATATAAGTTGATGCATTTCCAATATAGTATATGCATCTTGAAGAACAAATAAAAAGTAAACATATAGTAATAATGAACTTTTAATATGAGAAATATGCATATTAGATATTATAAAAAAGGAAATTTTAAACCGACTATAGTTATTATACATTTTTTAGAACATTAAATAACATTTTACTTATTCAGTATATATAGATTTCTTATTCAACACATGCATAATGAATATTAAATAGATGAATATAGTAGATAGAAGTATATTCATATTACTTATTATAAATCAACTTTTTGAATTTTCAAAATATACATATTCCATATTCACTATAATAATTTTTATATATTTACCATATTCATATACATTATTATCTCTATTTCATATTCAATAACTAAATATTTCATATTCAACAAATGAATATTACATATTTCATATTATCAGTTAATATATCAGTGTAAATTTAGTAATTGAATATTAAAAATTTAGTAATATCAATTAACATGTAGGAGCATACAATTTTAATAAATTGATTATATTTATTTTTCAATATTCATTATTATTGTAATGGCCCAGACCTCTCCAGTCCATTACTTTGTGAAAATGTGGTGTTGGAGGTGTTCCAGGAGGTTAAGGTGACATATCCCCAACACTTTGCCAAATTTCTAGTTCTGTGAACAGTGTTTCCTATTTTATGAATAGTATCGGTAGGTGAACAGTGTTTCTATCGGTGAGGTTCTATCGGCGACCTTCTATTGGTAGACTTGAATAGTGTTATATCGGTGACGTTCTATCAGAGACCTTCTATCGGTATACTTGAACAGTGTTTCTATCGCTGAGGTTCTATCGGTAACCTCTAACGGTGAGGTCCATCGGTGACCTTTTCTTTCCTTTGCCAAATTTTGAGTTTTGTGAACAGTGTTTCCAGAACGGTGAGCTCTAACGGTGGCCTTTTCTTTCCTTTTCCAAATTTTGAGTTCTGTGAACAGTGATTCCAGATTGGTGAGCTCTAACGGTGACCTATTCTTTCCTTTGCCAAATCTCAAGTTTGTGAACAGTGTTTCCAGAACGGTGACCTTTTAAGTGTCACCTATTCTTTCCTTTTCCAAATTTCATGTTTGTGAATAGTGTTTCCAGAACAGTGACCTTTTACGTGTCACCTATTCTTTCCTTTGCCAAATTTCACATTTGTGAATAGTGTTTCCAAAATGGTGACCTTCTAAGTATCACCTATTCTTTCCTTTTCCAAATTTCACGTTTGTGAATAGTGTTTCCAGAACGGTGACCTTCTAAGTGTCACCTATTCTTTCCTTTTCCAAATTTCATGTTTGTGAACAGTGTTTCCAGAACGGTGACCTTCTAAGTGTCACATATTCTTTCCTTAGCCAAATTTTGAGCATATGAATAGTGTTTCCAGCTTCCAATAGTTTCGCCCCTTTTGACGTTTCTTTTGACGTAAAATACATTTAAAGCCTTATTTTAAGGACTCTAAGGCCGATTCAAAGGCCATAAATCCTATATTAATTATTCCTAAGGCCGACATGTATTTACTTGGTCAAACCGCGTGGGTTAATGCGATCCGTTTTTAATGGAGAATTAACCGGATCTTAAACTGTCGCCTCATTAAATATTCAAAAATGAACAAGATATCATCCTCCCTTATTCTTCCTCTTTGTTCTCAGCTAAGAGACACTAGAACCTTTCAATCATTCCCATATGAGTTTCACAATCAAACCCTAATCCTCCGATTGGTTCCGCTCTATTTTGGATGCAACCAAGCTGTGTCAGTCAATCTTCCCTATAAGGAATGTTTTATCGTCATTCCTTTGGGGATCATCTTATAATGTTTCTCACTTCCATATTATACCATGTAATTTCCAAGATTATAATGGGTTTTTCTTAGGGTTGGTTGGTACTGTCGTACCGTTGTATCCTCCAGTGGATGTAGTTGTCGTGAGAGGAGGATTGTGACCCGTTGTGTGAATAAAGGATGTGAAGAACTCTTTGAGGTAGGGGATTCGTGGCTTCTCTAATTGTATATGTGAAATCTTATAATGAGCATGATTTAGCCCTTTGGATCACAATTAAATTGACCTAATTAAATACTTGAACTGGATTAAAATAGTTGGTTGATCGCATGTTGTTGCTTTGTACCCTGATAACGGTTTGCCTCATGTTTTTCTAGATAGAGTGATATCTATGATTTCTTTGATTAGTTTGTTCTTGATGGAAATTGATAATGAACGTAAATCCAGAATTAATTGTTAATTAATTAGCTAAAGATAAAGAGGAATGTAAATGAATCTAGTTATTGCCGTAGTTATAGTTGTTCTAATTTGAGGATAATCAAATTAGGGCAGTAAACATGGTTATTTAATTGTGATAGCTTAATGATTAGGTCTCCTGTAATTGGAACCTACGAATAACAAATCTGCTAATTCAATATGGATTAAAGAACAGATTTTGTGATAATTTCTTAAAGGGTTCTGAGTTACCCTCTTGTTTGTTAAAGGGTCAAGATCACATTGATGTGATGTTGTGTTTTCTTGATACTTGTGCTGTGATGTGAGCCTGGATGACTGTTTTGATTTGTAGAGGCATGGGGACTTGTGTTTGTGGAAGTGGATGATGCCTAGGGTGGCGAGATGCATCAGCTTATGCATGTGGGGGTCGGGGAGGACACCAAGGATGATGGTATGATATGGATGTGATGGCTAGATATTGGTGGTTTTGTTTGGTTGTTTATCTGCTTTAATTTTCCCCACTTCTCAAGGCAGCTGGTCTTGCTTACCCTCCTTCCGAAGGAGGCAAAGACACGCGAGGTATGCCACCTGCTTTCCGTGTTTAGCCTCTTGAGGGAGAATGGGTCTATGCTCTTGCTATAAGCGGCAAAGACTCGACGGGTAGTATATCTACTCACCATGTTGAGCCCCCTTTGTGTTTGGTAGCATAGAATTCCTTTCTAGAATGCTTGGGAATTAGGGAAAGTAATTTTGTAATGAAAGTTTTATTAAATGGTGATAATCCACGGGGATGTAGATACTGGAATTTAAATGTGATGTGAATCTTAAAAGGAGCAGTTGATTTTGAATGTGATGCAAATTCAGTTTAATGTGGAATTGTTCATGGTTAATTAATGTTTAAAGAATTAATTAACATACAATGGAAATGATAAAATGAGAATGGAGTAATCTAATAAAGCTCTTCAAATGTTTGTGTGCTTATAGGATACCTAGTCTTAGAAGTATCGGCTTGGAGTCTGAGAGATGTTAGCTGTAGTTGTATCTAAGACTAGGTAATTCCCATAGTGTGGATGTGAGTTATATATATTTTCTGTACTTTTTGTGTTTCTATGAGCTACTCCACCCTGTCGGTAAGGGAAACTAACACCCCGGGGATTCTGAGCCCTGGGGGAGGGGGTGTTTTCCCCAACATTCTGATGGGAGGTTGGATGGGTGACAACCCCCTTTAGCCCCGCTCTCTTCTCTTGGTAGATACTAGTGCCTTTGGCACAATAGTTAGTTTTCCCCATATATTTGTGTAGAGGGGTGTAATGTCTTGTGGTTATTCCACACACATATATTCTGGATATAGTATCCTATGGACTATTATAGGTGTAACGTGTATAGGATGTGATGGCTTGAGGAACCTTACTCGGCGTATGTGATATGATGGCTTGAGGTATAATACTCGACGTATGATACACGTTTTACGGGCTGTGGTGGCTCCCGAAAACTACCTGGTTACTTTTGGTTTTTAGGATGGTGTGGTGCTTCACCCAGGTGTCTGCGGGCAAGCCTTTGTGGTGCACGTGGTGAAGATTGTGGAGCTTAGCCCAAGTTTATACGGGCAAGCCTTTGGAGAGAGATGCACAGGACGTATGTCGTTGGGGAAAAGTGGAAAACCAGTGGGGAAGTAGTAGCAGGGTACCCTTGATATTTTTCATTATATGCTATATTCTTGTATGCGTTACTTGGTGAGAGTGTCCATGGTGAGGTTGGGAACTTAGTATACCTGTTTAGGTGACGAGTTAGTTTCACTTTTTGTTCACTGGGCTTTAGCATGCTTTCTTTACTTTTGCACGAGAGGATTGAGGAGGATCCTACTGAGTATACTGTTATACTCACCCTATGAATATATAAACTATTTTTCAAGTCACTTGGACCAGGTTGGAGATCAAGCTGGTTACTACTAGCTTGTGGTTGGAGGAGCTTTTCGGGCTTGTGGTCGCTGCCGTTTTACTTTCTTTTGGGTACTTTTAGTTTTCCCTTTCAGTTGTAGTAATTTTTCATGGCATTTCATATATGTACTCAGGTTTCTTTTATATTTTAGTTTTGAGTTGGAGTTGATTGGTGTCTATCTTATCTCTCTCTTCCGCATGTGTTCTCTTAGAGGGTAATGCCTCCCATTAGTGTGTTTACTATACCCTCGGTGCTAGTCGCCAAACCGGGGCCTACTGGAGGCGGGACTCGGGGGTCATTATCTTCCTTCTCACATTGCCGACCCAGGAGGGGTACACTTTGTGGGGAGGGGGTCGTGACAGAGTGGTATCAAAGGGAAGTTGAGGGATAAGATGGAGTTTGGAGTTAGGCAGACGTGAGGTTGCATGGGTTGGTAGGGCAATAATGTCATTCATGTTTAGCAAGTGAGGTAAACGCTAGAGACTGGCTGAGACATAGGTGTTTAGAGACACCTATGATCTGACGTACGGACCTTTAAGTTTACAATGGATACTAAACAAAGTGATACTGTTTGCAGGGTAGAGACCTAGGAAAGGATCATGCATCATTCTTCCTTGTGCCTGTGTTTGAATGGGTAGACCTTTGGATAGGTTAACCTAAAATTAATAAAAGAAAAAAATTAATTAATTAATGTTGATTCTTCCATATTCAAGGATTAGGAGATCTAATAGTTGTTATTTTATAGGTATGGCTCGAGGTCGATGTCCTTGTCAGGTTTGTGCAGAAGATGTCCAACATGCTATTCCAGAAGATCGCCGCCGGGTAGAGGTTGATGAAAATGACACTTGGAGGAAGAAACTCCGAGAGTTTCAGTGCCAGAGTCTACAGAAGTATGAGGGCTCTGTTTCATATGCATTCACAGAATACTGTTTGGAGGAGGTCGAGATAGGATTCAGTTCGATTCATGCTCGGAAGGAACACTGGGTGTCCTTGGTTGTGACGATGCAGCGTGGAGCAGCGAGGCAGTGGTGGTTCTTGTTCCTCAGGGATCGCAAGGAGTCAACGATCTCATGGGATGAGTTTCAAGATAGGTTTAGAGTCGAGTTTCTTTCTTCGACTGCGAAGGCATCCAGTCGCCAGGATCTTCTTACCCTTTGATAGGGGATCTCTAGTGTTCGAGAGTTTGGAATCCGTTTCAGGAACCTTCTACGATATGATTCAAACTTGTTACCAGATGAGGATGCTAGGGAGAGGCATTTCGAGGAGGCTTTGCATCTAGAGATCCAGCGCCAGGTCACCCCATTTATGCTAAAGACATATCTTGAGGTGTTGGTGAGGGCATAGGTTGTCGAGAGGACTTTTGCTAGGACCGGATCATCACGAGAGGGGAATCGTCATGATTCCTCACGAAGAAGAGCTGTGGTCTAGGGATCCTCGTTTTCAGGGAAGAAGAGTTTCCGTTCACCTGGGGGTAGGTCCCAGCCCTTCCCATCTCGTTTCTCCGGAGGCAGAAACTCTCAAGCCTATGCCAAGGGATCAGTCGCTTGTTTTTCTTGTGGTGGTCATGGTTATCAGCAGCGGGAGTGCCCGACTTTTCAGAGCAGTCATCATGCACCGGGTGCTCCGCTCCAGGTTCCTCCGTTGAGGCAGTTCCAGCCGAGGCAGCAGCAGCAGGTTGCACCAGCTTTATATCACCAAAGAGTAGATGGAGCAGGCATAGGACAACCCCATGACGCTCCCCATCCTCAGAGAGCAGAGCACGACCATGGAGGTGGTCGTCATCAGGGTCAAAGAGGTCGTGGATGAGGTCATGGTCAGCTTCATGCTCTAGCGTTGCCAGCCCTAGGCGAGCCAAACATTGTTCGAGGTACCCTTTTCTTGTTTTCTACCTTGGTGTATGCCTTGTTTGATTCAGGAGCGACACACTGCTTCATATCTCTTACCCTTGTCCATGCTTTGGGACTTGAGGTAGAGAGGCTTCCAGTGACCTTGGCATTGACTACGCCAGTTGGAGGTCGAGCTAGCTTGTTTGAAGTATGTAGAGACTATGATCTAGTGTTGGGGAAACACCACTCTTGGGGATATTTCCTATGTTTATGAATACAACCATATGATGTCATCCTCGGCATGGATTGGTTGTATTCGGTGCAGGATATTGTGGATTTCTACAGGAAGAAGGTCATTTTCTTTGATGCAGATGGAGGAAAAGTGGTGTTTATTGGTGAGTGAGATCCTCGGATGGGTCATAGACGAGTTCCATCCTTATCGTCCATGATGGCTGAGATGATGCTAAGTTCTTCATAGGTTCAGCAGTTGGCGTTTCCTAGGGTCATAGAGGAGTACCCTGATGTCTTTCCAGAAGAGGTTGTAGTGTTACCCCCTCAATGAGAGATCGAGTTTGGGATCGAGCTACATCCAGTAGCGTCTCCTATCTCTATGTCTCCATATAGGATGGCCCCTTCTGAGTTACGAGAGCTACATATACAGCTTGATGGTTTGTTGTAGTGCAGTTTTGTTCGGCCAAGTGTGTCACCGTGGGGTGCACCAGTTTTGTTTGTGAAAAAGGCAGACGACAGTTTGCGGTTGTGCGTTGATTATCGCCGCTTAAAAAAAGTGACAATAAAGTACCGCTATCCTCTCCCACGGATTGATGACTTATTCGATCAACTGAAGGGTGCAAGTTGCTTCTCAAAGATCGACTTGTGGTCAGGATATCATCAGATGCGTGTAAAGGATGAGGATATCCCGAAGACTGATTTCTGTTGTTGTCATAGGAATTATGAGTTCGTTGTAATGCCGTTCGGTGTGACGAATGCTAAAGCTATGTTTATGGGATTGATGAATGTTGTATTCCGTGAGTTCTTGGACAACTTTGTGGTGGTTTTCATCGACGACATCCTTGTGTAATCCACATCTGAAGAGGAGTATGCAGAGTATCTACGAGCCATTTTGGGAGTTCTTCGCCAGCATCATCTGTTCGGGAAGTTGTTGTAGTGTGAATTTTGGGCTCGAGAAGTCTGTTTCTTGGGGAATTTTGTGTAACAACATGGAGTACTTATGGATCCATCGAAGATAGAAGCAGTTGTGTCTTGGGCAGCCCCCAAGATAGTCTCAGAGGTGCGAAGTTTCCTTGGGCTCGTAGGATACTACAGGAGATTTGTAGCCAATTTCTCATGGGTTGAGACTCCTCTAAAAGATCTAACTAGGAAGGATCAGGCCTTCGTATGGACTGATCAGTGTCAAGAAGCATTCGAGTATCTAAAAGAGAAGTTAGTAAGTGCTCCCGTTCTTTGTCTTCTAGCTGAGGGAGTCCAGTTTGATGTTTTCTGCGAAGCTTCACATCTGGGGCTAGGCTGTGTCCTAATGCAGTAGAGGTCAATTGTTTCTTATGGGTCTCAGCAGTTGCATCCCCATGAACGCAACTATGCCACCCGTGATCTTGAGTTGGCAGCCGTGGTGTTTTCACTGAAGTTGTGGAGACATTACCTCATTGGTGAGCGCTTTGTGGTTTTCACCGATCATAAGAGTTTGAGGTATGTTTTCTCCCAGCGTGACTTAAACCTACGACAGCGTCGGTGGATGGAGTTCTTGTAGGAATAAGACTTAGAAATATCGTATACACCTGGAAAAGGGAATGTTGTAGCTGATGCGCTGATCTGAAAGTCACGTAGTGATGCTGTGCGTGAATTCGATGATTCATGGAGAGTAATGGAGGAACTGTCAGCTTTGCATCTTGATATGGAAGAGGTTGGAGGTAGAGGTTGTCTTTTCTATATGATGGTGCAATCTTCCCTGATGCAGAAGGTGGAAGATTCCCAGTTGGGTGATCCAGATGTGGAAGTTTGGAGAGACAGAGTTGTTTGTGGTGAGGCCCCTGATGGTTGGTCGGAGGATGAACTCCACTGAGTGTTGTATCATGGAAGGCCTTTTGTTCCCTTGAAGATGCACGAGACGGTTCTCCGAGAGTTCCATAGTTCTCCCTTGGCAGTACATCCTGGTGTGAAAAAGATGTACCGATCCTTGAGGAGTCAGTTTTGGTGGCCTGGGCTGAAGCATGCAGTTGCAGAGTGTGTGTCTCGATGGTTAGTATGCCAGAAGGTGAAGGCCGAACATTGTGTTCCTGGTGGTCTTCTCCAGCCATTAGAGATTCCTCAGTGGAAGTGGGAGGACATCTCAATGGGCTTTGTTACAGGTTTACCTCGAGCTCCGTGAGGAAATGATGCTATATGGGTGGTAGTGGATCATTTAAAAAAATCGGCCCAATTCACAGCGATCAAGGAGTCGAGCTTAGTGGAAGTTTTGTCGATGCAGTATCTGGAGGAGGTGGTGAGACTTCATGGAGTCCCTAGGATGATCATTTCTGATCAAGATCCACGTTTTAGCTCCAGTGTGTGGAGGGGTCTCCAACATGCTTTTGGTTCTCAGCTATGCCTTATCACTTCTTTTCATCCTCAAACGGATGGTCAAACAGAGCGAACCATCAAGACTCTTGAAGACATGTTGTTCTTTTGTGTTCTTTACTTTGGAGGTTCATGGATGAGGCACCTACCCTTGGTGGAGTTTTATTAAAATAATATTTTTCACTCCACCATTGGTATGGATCCATTTGAAGCCCTATATGGTCGGCCTTGCCGTTCTCCGTTGTGCTGGAATGGGGTCAGAGAGTCAACAATCCTCGAACCGGAACTAGTGCAGAACACAACAGAGATGATTCAAGTGATTCGTGAGAGGATGAAGACAACACAAGATTGTCAGAAATCATATAGTAATCAAATAAGGATACCCTTAGAGTTTAATGTTGGGGATCATGTGTTTCTGAAGGTGACTCCCCGTCGTGGGCAGCAAAGGTTTGGTCGTGGAAGTAAGATTTCTCCCCGGTTTTTGGGCCTTTCGAGGTGTTAGCTCGTGTTGGAGCTGTGGCGTATCGAGTAGCACTTTCCCCTCAGATGATTCAGATACATTATGTTTTCCATGTATCTCATCTCCATTGTTATCTTCATGATGACTCTCATGTTATCGATTGGGGAGAGATCGATGTTGATGAAGATGCAACCTTCAAGGAGCGACCAGTGAAGATCCAAGACCGTAAGGATAAGGTGTTTCATGGGCATTCTATCCCCTTAGTTCGTGTCTTGTGGCGACACAGTGGCATAGAGGAGAGTACCTGGGAGCATGAGTCACAAATACATGCTTAGTACCCAGAGTTGTTTAATGTTTAACTCTTTTCATTTAATGATGTTTCCTTCATGGTTAGACCTTTCATGTTTTATTTATGAACTTTTTTGTTCCTTTTGTGGCTTTCTCTCTTTTGATAGGTATCTCGATGGGTGGTTGTTCAGACCCCGTTTCTTTTTGTTTTGTCTCTAGTTTGGTTTTGAATTCTCGAGGATGAGAATGTTTCGAGAGATATCTAATGTAATGTCCCGGACCTCTCTGGTCTATTACTTTGTGAAAATGTGGTGTTGGAGGTGTTCCGATAGGTTAAGGTGACATATCCCCAACAGTTTTCCAAATTTCTAGTTCTGTGAACAATGTTTCTAGTTTTATGAACAATATCGGTAGGTGAACAATGTTTCTATCGGCGAGGTTCTATCAGTGACCTTCTATCGGTAGACTTGAATAGTGTTATATCGGTGACCTTCTATTGGTAGACTTGAACAATGTTTCTATCGGTGAGATTCTATTGGTAACCTCTAACGGTGAGGTCCATCGGTGACCTTTTCTTTCCTTTGCCAAATTTTGAGTTCTGTGAATACTGTTTCCAGAACGGTGAGCTCTAACGGTGACCTTTTCTTTCCTTTGCCAAATTTTGAGTTTTGTGAATAGTGATTCTAGAACGGTGAGCTCTAATGGTGACCTATTCTTTCCTTTGCCAAATTTCAAGTTTGTGAACAGTTTTTCTAGAACAGTGACCTTCTAAGTGTCACCTATTCTTTCCTTTGCCAAATTTCACGTTTGTGAATAGTGTTTCTAGAACGGTGACCTTTTAAGTGTCACCTATTCTTTCCTTTTCCAAATTTCATGTTTGTGAACAGTGTTTCCAGAACGGTGACCTTCTAAGTATCACCTATTCTTTCTTTTTCCAAATTTCACGTTTGTGAATAGTGTTTCCAGAACGGTGACCTTCTAAGTGTCACCTATTCTTTCTTTTTCCAAATTTCATGTTTGTGAACAGTGTTTCCAGAACGATGACCTTCTAAGTATCACCTATTCTTTCCTTTGCCAAATTTTGAGTATATGAAAAGTGTTTCCAGCTTCCAATAGTTTCGCCCCTTTTTGACATTTCTTTTGACATAAAATACATTTAATGCCTTATTTTAAGGACTCTAAGGCCGATTCAAAGGCCATAAATCCTATATTAATTATTCCTAAGGCCGGGATGTATTTACTTGGTCAAACCGCTTAGGTTAATGCGATCCATTTTTAATAGAGAATTAACCAGATCTTAAATCGTCACCTCATTAGATATTCAAAAAGGAACAAGATATCATCCTCCCTTATTCTTCCTCCTTGTTCTTGGCTAAGAGACACTAGAACCTTTCAATCATTCCTGTAGGAGTTTCACAATCAAACACTAATCTTCTGATTGGTTCCGCTCTATTTTGGATGCAATCGAGCTGTGTCGGTCAATCTTCCCTATAAGGTATGTTTTATCATTTTTACTTTGGGGATCATCTTACAATGTGTCTCCCTTCCATATTATACCATGTAATTTCCAAGATTCTAATGGTTTTTTCTTGGGGTTGGTTGGTACTATCGTACCGTGGCATCCTACGGTGGATGCAATTTTTGTGAGAGGAGGATTGTGACCCATTGTGTGGATAAAGGACGTCAAGAACTCTTCGAGGTAGGGGATTCATGGCTTCTCTAATTGTATATGTGCAGTCATAGAATTAGCATGATTTAGCCCTTTGGATCACAATGAAATTGACCTAATTAAATACTTGAACCGGATTAAAAGAGTTGGTTGATTGCATGTTTTTGATTTGTACCATGATAACGGTTTTCCTCATGTTTTTCTAGATAGAGTGATATCTATGATTTCTTTGATTAGTTGTTCATTCTTTATGGAAATTGATAATGAACGTAAATCTAGAATTAATTGTTAATTAATTGGCTAAAGATAAAGAGGCTTGTAAATGAATCTGGTTGTTGCTGTTGTTGTATTTGTTCTAATTTGAGGTTAATAAAATTATGTAAGTAAGCATGGTTATTTAATTGTGATAGATTACTGATTAGGTATCCTGTAATTGGAACCTATGAATAACAAATCTGCTAATTCAATATGAATTAAAGAACAGATTGTGTGAGAATTTCTTAAAGGGTTCTGAGTTACCCTCTTGTTTGTTAAAGGGTCAAGAGCCCATTGATGTGATGTTGTGTTTTATTGCTTATTGTGCTATAATGTGATCCTGGATGGATGTTGTGATATGTGGAGGCATGGGGACTTGTGGTTGTGGCAGCGGATGACGCCTAGGGTGGCGAGATGCATCAGCTTATGCATGTGGGTGTTGGGGAGGACACCAAGGATGATGGTATGGGAGGGATATGATGGCTGGATGTTGGTGGTTTTGTTTGGTTGTTTATCTGATTTACATTTCCTCACTGCTGAAGGCAGCTGTTCTTGCTTACCCTCCTTCCGAAGTAGGTGAAGACATGCAGGGTATGCCACGTGCTTTCCGTGTTTAGCCTCTCGAGGGAGAATGGGTCTATGCTCTTGCTATAAGTGGCAAAGACTCGACGGGTAGTATATCTACTCCCCGTGTTGATCCCCCTTTGTGTTTAGTAGCATTGGATGCCTTTCTAGAATGCATGGGAATATGGAAAGAAATTCTGTAATGAAACTTTGATTAAATGGTGATAATCCACAGGGATAGAGATACTGGATTTTAAAGGTGATGTGAATCTTAAAAGGAGAAGTTGATTTTGAATGTGATGCCAATTCAGTTTAATGTGGAATTGTTCATAGTTAATTAATGTTTAAATAATTAATTAATGTACAGTGGAAATGATAAAATGAGAATGGATTAATCTAATAAAGCTCTTTAAATGTTTGTGTGCCTATAGGATACATAGTCTTAGAAGTAGCGGCCTGGAGTCTGAGAGATGTTAGATGCAGTTGTATCTAAGACTAGGTAATGCCCATAGTGTGGATGTGAGTTATATATATTTTCTGTACTTCTTGTGTTTCTATAAGATACTCCACCCTTTCAGTAAGGGAAACTGACACCCCGAGGATTCTGAGCCCTGGGGGGTGTTTTCCCCAACATTCTGATGGGAGGTTTGATGGCTGACTACCCCCTTTAGCCCCACTCTCTTCTCTAGGTAGATACTAGTGCCTTTGGCAAAGTGGTTAGTTTTCCCCATATATGTGTGTAGAGGGCTGTAATGGCTTGTGGTTATTTCACACACATATATTCTGGATATAGTATCCTATGGACTACTATAGGTGTAACGTGTATAGGCTGTGATGGATTGAGAATCCTTACTCGGCCTATGAGCTGTGATGGCTTGAGGTATAATACCTGACGTAGGATACACGATTTACGGGCTGTGGTGGCTCCTGAAAACTACCTGGTTACTTTTGGTTGTGAGGATGGTGTGGTGCTTCACCCAGGTGTCTGCAGGCAAGCCTTTATGGTGCACGTGGTGCAGATTGTGGAGCTTAGCCCAAGTTTATACGGGAAAGCCTTTGGAGAGAGATGCACAGGATGTATGTCATTGGGGAAAAGCGGAAAACTAGTGGGGAAGTAGTAGCAGGGTACCCTTGATATTTTTCATTATATTCTATATTCTTTTATACGTTACTTGGCTAGAGTGTCCATGGTGAGTTTGGGAACTACTATACCTGTTTAGGTGACGAGTTAGTTTCACCTGTTGTTCACTGGGCTTTAGCATGCTTTCTTTACTTTTGCATGAGAGGCTTGGGGAGGATCTTACTGAGTATACTGTTATAATCACCCTATGTATATATAAACTATTTTTCTGGTCACTTGGAGAAGGTTGGAGATCAATCTGGTTACTACTAGCTTGTGGTTGGAGGAGCTATTCAAGCTTGTGGTCGCTGACGTTTTACTTTCTTTTGGGTACTTTTAATTTTCCCTTTCAGTTGTAGTACTTTTGCATGACATTTCATATATGTACTTGGGTTTCTTTTATATTTCAGTTCTGAGTTGGAGTTGATTGGTGTCTATCTTATCTCTCTCTTCCGCATGTGTTCTCTTAGAGGGTAATACCTCCCATTTGTGTGTTTACTATACCCTCGGTGCTAGTCGCCAACCCGGGGCCTACTGGAGGCAGGACTCGGGGGTCATTATCTTCCTTCTCATATTGTCAGCCCAGGAGGGGTACACTTTGTGGGGATGGGGTCGTGACAATTATTAATTAACATATTGGAGTATATATGTATTAAATATCACAATAAATGATTATTTCATATTAGAGATTTTGTATATGAGTATTTCAAATTTAAATTTCAGTAATTGTAAGAATCCAAATCCCTTTTTTATTGTCATTTTCAAATGCCACTTTTTGGGTAAGTGGGAACCACACAAAAAAACTGGATACAATTCAAATTACCCACACAAAGCATTACATAAAGAACCTATCCCAAAAGCCAGATTTAAATTTCAAAATTCAAATTCATACAGGAAACGTGGTCAGCGAGCATCCCGAGAAACCCCATCGAGAACCACCATCGTCACCTTGTCGTCCATCATCACAACACCGTCACCCCCATCGTGTCATCACATCAACAGAGTCGTCGTCCACACCAGCCTCTTCACCGATGACCACCGCCTGCTCACCATCACCACCATCTCACATAGCCTCCCTCGTCATGACATCATCATTGATGTTCAATACCACAACAGAACGTCGAATCCCCCCAACAGCAATATGTCTTCATCCCCCATCACCGGACCACATACCAGCTAGAGAACACCTACAAACACAACCACTGAAAACCATCTTTGATTCACCAAACAAGGACCAAAAACTCAGAATAGACACCGATGACAGCGACCATCAACACGCCGACAACAAACATCCATTGTAACCCCACTCCATCGCTTACACCAAAAACCACCACTGGAAACTGTTATCTGAACATGAAAAAAGAAAGCGAGACCAAACAAAAAAAGGGGAAGTGGTTGAAACCCTTTGAGGAAGGACCAATCCAGAGCACTAGGAAATCTTTTGCTTTCTAAGCCGCATGACCAAAACCTCGGTGAATCCCTAGTTCCCAAAATGACCTGGATAGAAGCTTAGGAACGCAAGATCAGAGAACAGATATGCGAACAGGAAGAAAACCGGGATGCTAACACAAATTAGGGAAAGCGAGCGAGAGAGAATGAAAATTGTCGTCAGGAGAAAAAAGAAAGCGGGACAAAACCGAAAATGGAGAGGGACTAAAACCCTAGGAATAAAGACCAACCCCGGTAGCACTTGGAACTCTGTCGTCCAACAAACCGCTCACCCAAAACCATAGCATATCCCGTGCTTCAAATCCGACCTGGAGAGAAGCTGAGGAACTTAAGATCAGAGTGCAGAGAGGCCGATGAGGAGAATACCGGAGCGCTAGCACAGAGGGGGAAGAGGAGGGCGAGGGAGCAACAAAAATCGAGTGAGAATGCTGCCCAAAGAGAGAGAGAGCCACCACGGGGAGAAGTAGAAACCCTAGGAGAGGGAGACCAGGCCGAGAGAATAGGAGAACCCAAGCGAGTGAGTGAGCACGCCGCCCAAAGAGAGAGAGCCACTGCCGGGAGAAGTCGAATCCGTAGGAGAGGGAGACCAGACCGAGAGAATGTGAGCACCCAAGAAAGTGAGGCGCCATTAGTCATTGTCAGAATTGTAAGAATGATATTCAATATATGCATATTTTATTTTACAGTGTATGAATATACACATGACTTATAACATGTATTGAAGCATATACATATCTCTTAATGAAAACTAAATGAAAGGTTGTAACATAGAAAATAATATTTCATGTATGTCGCATAGTGGAAATTCTATTGAATAAATTGAAACAAAAAATTGTAGAATATAGTAGAAAATTATTCCATAGTTGTTCACTTGAAAAACTGAATTTCTGAATTCAGATTCTTGTTTTTAAAAGATACATCAAGAAGGTAATGATCATAAAATAAATGTGACAATATTTATAGAAATGGGAATGATTGATTATTTAATGGAGGGATGTATTTTAGTTTTTAGTGTAAAAAGGTGTGTTAATATCATTTCCTTTTAATAAAATTATAATATTATCACGAGTAAGTAATTCTAAAAAGAAAAATATTAAGTTAATTTAGCATGCCTTCTAAATAAATATAGCTAAAAAGCTGGTACGAGATTCAGAAATGATTTTTTTTTAAAAAATTATGAGAAATTGTGTAAATGTATATAAGTTAATAAAGATATATATTAAAGGTGTACCTAGATAAATAACATAAATTTACTACCCAATAAGATTCTTAGCTAAATGATTCAAGTTTTTTAATAAAAGGATCAATAAAAACTAGGAATTATGAAAAAATAAACATTTTTGTCCTTGTAACATACCTAATAGAATATGAAGAACATGGAAGATGTGTTAATGATAAATTTATTTGGTAAGTATCATAGATTTTAAGTGTTCCAATAGTAATGGGTGGATTGTTGGTGACATTGAAGTCTATAGATAAAACTGAAATAAATTCAAAAAATAGATGTTAGCAATTAATATTTGAATATATTTTGAAAATAATTTTGAATAAAGAAATGTTTTCATCATGTTTCCCATATTCCATAGAATATGGATCTAGAGAAATTGGATGAGGTGTAGGAGATGGAGGTGGAGGGGTGGTGAAATATTTTGAGTGAAAGTTGATGGTACCACACATACTAGGGATGTAGACTAATATGGAAGTGTAAAAATAGAGAGCAGGGGAGTGACACATGTATTATAACTCATGTATATATATATATATATCAATATCTTAATGAAAGATAAAACTTTTTCTCCTTTATAGCTTCTATTTTTTCTATTTTTTTAAATTATTCATTTGTTCCATCATCCTTACAAATATTTAACTCCACATTTCATCCATGATATGATTCACCTATGATTGATCACATATTTCTTATTTTGAAATTCTTTTGGTTTCAATAAATGATTAATACACTTTTCTTTATGTTATCAGTAGACAATTCATCCATTTGAAGATGTTAGTAATAAAATGGAAAGTTATATTTTCTATGGAAACATTCAGAGCATGGTTTTATCCCTCTTAGTATTGATATAAAGAATTATTTTTCCATCATTATGGATACTGAGATGAATCTCAAAGAAATAAGACTTGGAGAAACAGTCAAAGTTGGAAATCGATCTTCCACTCAAGATTGTTTCCACACCCTAATTCCTCTTCCATCGCCTCTATGAGGATTCGAATAATGAGTACCTAATGGTGAAGGATCCTTTAGTGTTAAGGAAAAATATTAAAGTGCAGTATGATCATCTATTACTGGTAAAACCACAAAAATCACGATATAAATGAAGTATCTTACGATTCCAATATTATAAATCAATAAGTCAATATAACCTCATAATGTTTTTAATTATATCACAATTAAATTTGCGTGGAGAAAATATTACTGACATTGATATGCAAGAAAAAATATTCTTTAATTTTCATGCCTTGAACATTATTCTACAACAAAAATATTGAGGAGAAAGGTTTTATAAAATATTCAAAATTATATTCTTTCTTTCTTATTGCATAACACAATGATGAACTCCTAATGAGGAACCTTGAATCCCAAACACTATGAAACATTATTCTTTGAAGAAAATATAAATTATTATAATCATGGTCGTTAAAATAATCGATGTATTTGTAATCAAGAAAAATAATTTTCTCAAGGTTACTGTAGATTTTTTTTTATCTAAGAGTGGTTTAAACCACCATGAATAGTGGTGTCAGGAATTGTTTGGTGATGATTTTGAAAAACCGATGTAAATTATTTCACAACGTTTTTAGTGAATGTTTTTTATTAAATGATGATTTTCCATTTCTATTATTTTAAAATAAATATTATAATTATTTCATGAAATTTATAACTTTTTTTAAAAAATTATAATTTTTAATGGCCCATGCGGTGAAATCCTAACACCCAGCCTGGCTCGCTCCACGACCCATGAAAATTCTAAAATATATTATAGGCTGCTGGGATTTGAACCCACAATAGAATAGTTAATATACTTATATATATATATATGTGTGTAGATATAGATATAAATTTATGTGAATACAAATACATACATGCATACATATATAATAAAATATAATTATAGATAAAAAAAATATATAATATATAAACACACACACACAAATACTTATAATTATATATAAATATATACATAAATACACACATGCACGCATGGGCGTGCACACACACACATATGCACACCCACATAATATATATAAATATAGTAGAAAGAAATATATATAAATGTAAACACACACACAAATATCTATAACTACATACAAATGCACATAATATATATAAATATAAACAAATATAAGTTTATATAAATATTTATAAATATATATCAATGCACACACACACACATGTAAATATACATAAATATATGTATATACACTTATAAATATCTAAAAATACCCACACACACTATATATATATGTGTGTGTGTCTACGTACATACATACATACATACATATGTATATATATATATGAATGAATGAATGTATGTATGTATGCATAAATACATATAATTATATATATATATATATATAATTTCACCCACACACACAGATAAATATCTATAAACAAAAGCACACATGTAACATACATAAATATAAATACAAATAAATATCTATAAATATATAAGTTAATAAACACACACACACAAATATACATAAATACATATAATTACACATTAATATTTATAAGTACATATAAGTATCTATATATACACACAAGTAATATATATAAATTTCTACAGATATATATATATATAAACATATATTTATGTATGTATATATTTAAATATGTATATATATATATAATTAAGTATTACTAAATACTAATATTATAAAATTTGATTTATATTAATTCTTAATTATTAACTATAAATTATTAAATATTTTATTATTATTATTTATTACTATTATATATTCTCACATAATTTATTTATTACTTATTATTTATTATTTAATATTAATATGTGTTTTTGTGTGTTTATACAAAAATATATGAATATATAAACATAAATATAAGTATATAAATTAATAATTAATTAAACAAAAAAATATGAATATATAAATTATAAAACAATATGAATATAATTATAATTTTTAATATATATATATAATTATTGATATAGATATATGTATAAATATTAATTTAAATATTTGTTAAAAAAAGTTTTTCAAAATAATATTTTAAATTTAAAAAATTTTAAAAATTTAAAACCACTACGAATAAAAAACATCATCAGATACTATTTTTTTAATGTTTTGCAGCGGTTTTAAAAACGACTTCTAAATTTCATTATTTTTTTAGTGGGTGGACATACACTCTATGAGAATAGGAATGGGAACCACCATAAGTGGTCAAATAATAATTAACTAGAACTAAATAAAATAAAGAATAATTACAGATAATGCTTTCTATGCGGAATACAGGGGAAATGGTTTCATAACTACCATAAACCAATGTATTTTGTTTATCTTCATATAAAATCAATCAAAGAGAAAGAAAAGAGTGTTAAAGAAAGCTTTATTGATTGATATTTGAGTACAATAATGATATTATGAATTTTGACATCTTGAATAGTTTTTTAAACCATGAAGGTATTAAGTGTATGGATAATGTGTAAATGCTCATGATGGGCTTTATCATTTTGTTTTTTAATTTTTTTAAATGGATATCACATGTATTATTTCATTTTCTTTTTATTTCTTATATATATGTACTATTTCATTTTTAATAGAAATGTATCTTGTGAATCACTCCATCATGATTAAATCCCATGATGAAGATATTTTTCTCATTTAAAGTTCTATAAAACACACAATTCTTTAATATGAAAATAATTTTATTAACCTTAAAATGGGAAGTGTTTATGTAAGTATATTAACTGGTAGTATGAAATTAATTTAAGGCCCAATAAGAGACAAAATATGCCTACCTGGAGGTATACATATTCTAATAAATAATGTTTTTTTTCTCATAACTCTTAATAAAATTTATTAAGATATAAATATATTCATGAAAATGGATATCACACTAGGAATATGGATGAAGGAGGTGCTTAATACATTTATATAATAATAATTAATGACGATCCCATCATATGGTGATGACTAAGTATTGTATTTTTAATAAATCACTATTTTTAATTAAAATTAATGATATTCATAGAATAAAAAGTTTAAGAAACCTACATGTGTTACCAAAATAAATACACCCAAAGTACATACACTGGAAGGTTTAATCATTGGTGACACTATCTGTAAAAGGGACACTGATATATGATTTTTTTTCTACTCGTAGAATTCATTAAAGAAGTTCCAATTGAATTATCTGAAAAACTGAAATGCTCATGTCACCAGAAGTAAGGAATGAAAGTGAAGGTATTGCTACTGATAGATGAAGTTAGGATTCTTGGAGATAATTATATATAAAAGCATCCATAACATTTTATGATTTTAGTTTTTTAAGAAAATGGAAAGTACTAATGAATAGGAAGTGGAAATATCTACAATAGTGCTATGGAAATTGATTGGCTATACAAAGGGAAGATCAAACCTATGAGTAATCATGAAGTATTTGGATGGATAATTGGTAATTTTGTAAGAAGTTACAATATGGGATTTCAGAAGATGATTGTTCCACATATGTGAAGATAAAATGCATCTATATGAAGGTAATATAGATACAGAAGTCAAGTTAACAAGATGATAAATTAAAATAGATATATTTAGGGATCAAGATATAGTTCAAAAGATATTTTGAATATTAAGAAGTTTAAAAATAGAAAAGTCCTGAAAAATGTGAGGCGATTCTTCACCTTACGATGTGAGTACTACAAAAAATTGGCTAATAATGGACCCTTGTACAAATCATCTGAAACATAATCTATGTCATCATGAGATATTTATGATTCATGTACATATGAGTAATTCATGCATATAAATACTTCACTTAGATTGAAATATGTGGATTATCTAGGTCTTAACTCAGATGATGCATGAATTGTACTTCTAAAGGACGAAAAATCCAAAAATTTATGATAATAGCTAAAAAAAATCAAAGGATGATTTAATAAGATGGTTGAATAAGGAAGGACGATACTAAATGATCCATAATAAGTTAACAATAAGATCTTTGATATCATCAGAAGTATGATTAGTGAAATATGAGGTAAAATTTAAGGCACCCGAAGATACGGTGATGCCTGAGGATAATGAAGCTGTGGTAGATTAGAAGATATAAAACTGACCATCAGTTAAAGTAATGAAATATCAAGAATCATATCCAAGTTTTTTAAAGTACTTAAGTATACAAGAGTTTGAGAGATACAAGAGACAAAGGAAAATGCAAATGTTTCAAAACAAAATTCATATAATTATATTGACTAGAATATACTGATTAACTTTACATGAACTTTGTGAAGTCAAACCAATTTGGAATATGATGATATAAATGTTAAATGTTGAAAAATTCAGGAAGGGGAGTTTTAGAATCAATTTGAGTTTTATTAAATATATTGAAATTTTTTATTCCAATTTTTTTAGAAGTTTTAAGAGTCAAATACTGATATCTTTAGAAGAATTAAAGTTTATTGGTAGAATATTTTGGGTCAATGATTTGAGAAGACATTAAATTATTGTTTTTAGGAAGTATTGATACGGTTCCAGATTCAATGAACCCAAAGATAGAGTTTGTACAGTTTTTAGTGCCTACCTAATTAAGTTATAGATACTGAAGAAATTTAATGTGAGATTTATAGAAATTATGGTCATTGGATGTTGAGTTTTAGACTAATTTCAAGTGAAAACAGTAGAATATCTATATTTTAGATTTCTTTTAAGTTTGAGGGCTCCAACAATTAAGTTTACATGAAGCATAGGACAAGATCAAGATGTGTGATATTACAATAGAAGGTTATTAAAAATTCAAATATCTATAAATGAATTTCAAGAAGAAATTTTTAATAATGGTGGTTCTAGTATAATGGATTCCACAATACTAGTGGGAGGATAAATAACCATAGGGAGGTAGTTTCTTCCACAAGACTCAAGGAAGAACACTACCATTATATTTTATGACACTTATATAATATAATGTATCTATACTTTCAGGATTTGTGGATGAAAAATACATTTATTATATTATAATCACTCTCCCATTTTTAGTGATTACTCTAGGTCTAAAAACTCGACTTGAACCTAGAAAGAAGTAAGATTTTAAGGATTAATCTTGAGAATATATATGTGCTGCTATTTTTTTCTAATATGAATGAAATTTAGAGATAATTACTGAGGGAACATTTATTTATCCATAATTATTTATTGAGATATAAGTTTTATAGTTAATTAGAAGTAAAATATAAACAAAGTAAAACTTATTTAACATTGAGTACACTGATGCACCCCCTCTTTTAGTGTCACTGCATAACCAATAGGTACTTCAAATGGTATTTGAGATAACTGGGTTTATTATGATTGTTTTTAATTTTTTTATATATTTTATTTTCAATGAATTATATAAATTGAATATTTCCAAAATTTATATAAATATTTCAATTGGAAGATAATTAAAGTTTTCCCGAGCTAAAGTAAACACAAGTTTTTTTTAGTAGAAGAAACTTGGATCTTTTGACCAGAATGTTAAAGAAAAAAAAGGAGTCTCAAAAATTAGTAAAGTTATCTTCTAAAGTTTAGTGGAAGTAGGATCCAACATCATTAGAATATAATAATGGTGGAAGTATACCTTGTAAATATGTTCCAAATAATCCTATAGATAAAGCATGTTCAAGCTGTGATGAGTATGAGTCTATTGAAGGCATTGAAGAAATTTATTCTAAAATCAAGGATTACATGAAGAATATAACCGTTTAGGTTTTTAGATATATAATTACTTATATTAATAAGCTA
Source organism: Viscum album (assembly GCA_963277665.1). Taxonomy (NCBI): domain Eukaryota; kingdom Viridiplantae; phylum Streptophyta; class Magnoliopsida; order Santalales; family Viscaceae; genus Viscum; species Viscum album. Next base: position 1,823,203,460 of record OY728150.1, on the reverse strand, counting down.
CATAATGAAAAAACAAAGTTGGAATTAGAAAAAAATGAAATGGAAGATGTATTGGCTAAAAATTTCAAAAAATAAAAAACTCTCATGGGATTTATTAAAGAAAAAGAAAAACTGGGATCAATTCTCAATGAAAATTTTCCTTTTTTGAAGAAGAATTGTAACTTATTTTTTTTAAGAAAGTTATAGTATCAAAAGTTATTAAATATAATATCCATGCATTAGAGGAAGCTATTGAAATCAATAATTCTCATATGGAAATTAAATCAAAGGGAATAAAAGAACTTGATAATGAAATAAAATAGAAGTTCATTTTTCATTAATATAAAATTTAAAAGATAAAAGTTTAATATGAAGATAAAGTTAAATATCTTGAAGATAGAAAAACACTTTGAATTTAAAGTGTATTTATTTAGAGGTGAAATTGATAAAATAATAAATTTCTCAACTTAAATATTGACATGAAACCATGAAAATAAGTGCTATTGAAAATTCTAAGAAGAATATTATTTTCAAATAGAATCAATAGTGCGGTAGTACAAGTTTGAAAGAATTGAAAAACACATATTCTGATAGATTAAATAGAAAGGTAACCCAAAAATATGAATAAATATCTTCACTAGCTCTAATTTATTAGGTAGTGTATGTGATATTGTAAGTTACAAACAAAGTTGGGTAAAGAATAGTAATGAGAAATACCCCGCATCAGTAAAGGTGGTTTATAGGAAAAAATATAAAGGATTTAACATTAAGGTATATATATATAAGAATCAAATATTCAATAATTGAAAAAACCCTCCATCATCAAGAATTATACTCAATGTAAGAAGAAAATATTTTGGCCTATTTTTGGTGATGTAGAAGGTTTAAACACTAGGATATTGGATGTTGAAACAATATTAAAACTTATATGAAATCTAGAAGCCTTATAGAAAGGGGTATATGAGAAAAAGTTGAATGAAATATATTCGAGTTCAACCAAAATGACATAGAATAAGGTAAAAATATTGACTGCTAATAGATTTGAGGATCTTGAGGACTTTGTTCAAAGGTTAAATTTAAGTGGTCATAGTGATTATGAGTGCTAGTTTATATTTACCTAAATCAACTATGTTACATCCAATATAAGTTGGAAAAAAATATATAGAAAAATAAATTAATGGAAAAAGAACAATTATTCCTTTAGGTGAAAGGACACGGTGTTTTCAACATAGGATACACCCAAAAAGAAAGATAAGGAAGGAGTATGACTGAAGAGTGGGTTCTTATACTATAGAAGAAAAGGCTACTTCATAGGCAGTTGTAAAGTTTCCATGAACATTCAAGTTAATTGAAGAAAGATGTAACATAATATAAAATCAACCCGAGATAAAAGTAAAGGGTTTTATATGATGAAAAATCCTTCTAAAGAATAACTTAAAGTTCACTAGAAGATAACACAGAAGGGTAACTCATCAAAATTTGAGATAATATGTGGGAGATGAAGAAGTTTGACCACAATATTGAAAAATTAATAATAGTACTTCATAGATAGAGGGAATTGGTAAAAAAAGACCACAGACATTGAAAGTAACAAGTATTAAAAGAGTTTACTGGAAGAATAAGTCTCAACATGAGAATAAGGACAAAAATATTCTGAATGTTTTCATGAATATCTGGATATATTTACAAGAGGGTGGAATAAATATGTAAGACAATAAAAATAATAATGTGATGGTGGTACTAGAAACTATAAAAAAGAAAAATTTATACAAATAAATTTTTTAAAGTAAATGAAAAAAATAAAATAATACATGACTTGAAAAATATCTATTGAAAAATTGGGGTGGAAGCCTTAAGAAAATTAAATTTCAAATAAAGAGACTTTATAGACTGAGAAACATCTCTCAATCCTAATACTATAACTGATGGTAAAAGGAAGAACCACCTTATTCCCTCATAGGAGCTAATTATTTTCATTGAATAAAGAATTTAAGGTGATGAAATTCAGGGGGTGACCTAAAAAAGATTGATAGAATTCACCCCTTTTGGGAGAGTGAAGTTGATGCTGGTTATTTAAGAAACCTGATGAGTTGTAGTGAAGAATCATATTCTAGACAAGCATTGATTGAAGTATCATAATTTTTAATTCTTGATAATTAAGAACCAGATTCTATATATTTGGTATATTGAATTACCAAAAATAAAATATATTGGATGATGATGATGATGATGAAGATTTTGACATTAGTATTCTAGAAAAAAAACAAAATCTATTGTCATCTTTGAGGTATCTTCTTTTATACTTATAAAATGTTTAAATTTGTATTTTAAAAGGGTATATATTTATAATTTTATGTAATAATGAAAATAAGTTTGTAAATAGGGAGATACCTACTTTTTGGAATAAATTTTTTTGATCTATTTTTTGAGAATTTTTCAAGAGATTCTTTGAAAATCCATAAAATTTTCCTTAATATTTATTGTTTCTATCACTCTGTGAATTTATTATAGACAAATTTAAAGTCTATGTTAATTAAAATTTTTCTATACACCAATAATTGATCATATAAATTTATATTTGGTTGATTTGTGAGTCATTAATTTAAGATAAAGTGATTCCTTCCTTCAATAAAAAATGTAATGAGTTACTTTCAGTACAATGATAGTTAAATAGAGAAGATGGAAGGTGATTAAGGGTGTAAGACACAAGTATTTTTTTTTAATTTATTATCAATAAGGGGGATAATAAATAATTGAATTAAAATAGATATTAGTATTGAAAATAAATCTAATGGGAGATATTTAAGAGACAATCAGATGGTGACGATGAAGTATTATATTTTTGTCAGTCATGGTTGTAAATTAATGTCAATAATATTAAGAGAATACGAATTTTAAGATTACCATGGGTGTTCACAAATTAAATAAATTATAAGTAAATAAGCCATAATGTGTAATCATAGATGAAACTATCAGAAGAAGGTACACTAGTAGATGAAAATTCTAATACTAGTAATAGTCACTGATGATGTGCTAGATGAATTACCCAGAAAATATAATGCTTCTTCCAAAAAAGTAAGAACAAAAATTGGAGTGAATTATTATAATCAGTGAATTATATAATTATGGATTTATATATATATATATATGAAAATATCCATTATATCTAATTATTGTGGAACTATTATTCAGTTAAAAGGAAATTACTAATAGATGGGAAGTTGTACTATCTACAATAGTGTTATGGAAATTTATTGGCTTGCTAAAGGGGTGATTGAGCCTCCAAATACTTATGAAGTAGTTGGGTAGATTATTGGTTGTTTTCCTAAATGTTACATGATGTAATTCTAGAAGATGAGTGTTCCATATATGTAAAGTTGAAATAAATCCAGATGAAGGTAGTATAAATCTAGAAGAAATGTTATCAAGATGATATATTCATGAAATATTCATTTCCAGATCAACAATTATTTTTAAATATATGTAATAAATATTAATAAGTTCAAAATTGGAAAAAGTATGAAAACTATGAGGTGCTTCTTCACTTTAAGAAGTGTGTAATTCCAAGAAAATAATCTATACCTAGATCTACATTCTAGTCTTATGGACCATCATATGTGTTATTACGATCTTCTTATGAGTTATCTATGTATGAGTCATTCACACATAAAAATCGATAACTTAGAGAGAAATATGAGGATTATCTAGAAGATAATTTAGATGATTCATGCATTTTACTTTCAAAGGAAGTTAAATCACAAAAGTTGTGATGTTGGATAAAATAATTGAAGGTCAATTCAATTGAATTATTGAATAAGAAAGATTTATTTTTAAGTATCTAATTTTTTTTACAAAAAGATATGTGTTATAATTAAAATTATGATCAGTAGAATACGAGACAAAATTAATGGAATTATAAGATATATGGATGACTGACGAGAATGAATCTAAGATCGATCAAAACATATAAAATTTTTTATGTATCAAAGAATCATAGGATCAATAATCATATTAGAGTTTGTTTAAAGTATTGAAGGTTTCAGGATTTTGAGAAATTTAGGCAATGAAGACAAAATGATAAGATTCATAATGAAATATATATAAGTTGAGTAGAATATGTCGAGTGACTTCACATGAACTTTATGTATTCAAAATAATGCAGACGACGTTGATCTGTAAAATAAATTTTATGAAATTCATAAATGGAAGTTCATTATTCAATCAAAGTTTTGTGTTAGACATATATATTTTTGAAACAATGTTTTGAGAGAGTTTTGATAAAGTTAAATCTCAATATCTTTGGAAGCATTGAAGGTTGTTAACTGAAGATTTTAAGCTGGCAGTGGATTCAAACTCATACAAAAAATTCCAGACTTTTTTCAAATGATTAATGGATATATAAAGTTGTATCATCCTTTGAAAATATTTAAGAATATTGAGAGAGATTATGATATTACTGATAATCATAAAAGAGATGAAGCATCTGACTAGGTAAATTTGAAAAATCTATTAGGTCAAAGAGTTAAGTTGACTAAAAATTATAGTTATGGGGAAGTGATAAGAATTTTTCTAATTTAGTAAACCAAAAGATAGAGTAATTATATTGTCCAGTGACTACCTATTAAAATTTGGTATGTTGAATCACTTTAAGGTGATAATTCTAGAAATTTTAATCTCTAGAATTTGAGTACCATATCTTTTTGAATTTCCACCTATAAAATATCTAGGTGTTGGTGTTCTTATATGGTTGAGGTATTTGGAAATTATGTTTACTATAAGTATAGGATAATATCTATGTTTATACTATTGCACCATAATATAAGATAGTTTTGAGATATTTTTTCATAGAGTTTATGAAGAACCTTGTGACTGGTGGTTCCTATATAAATAATTACACCATACTAATGAGAGGCTGAAGAACTAAAGGAAGTTATTTTCCATCAAAAATTAAGGAAGAACAATACACTTATCTTGAATGACACTTTTATAATATAATAAATGCCCTCTTTTAAGATTCTAGGATAAGAAATGCCCTCATTATATTGTAACCACTCTCCCATTTTTATTGATTACTCCAAGTATCAAAATAGGACCTGAAACTAGGAAGGATTTGGATTTTAAGGATAAACCTTGTAAACATCGATGTGATTCTATTTTTTTTCTATTATACATTATATTTGGAGATAAGTGGTGAGGGAAATTTTTTTATTCATAATTTTTAATCAAGATAGTGGTTCCAGAGTTAAGGGGGAATACAAAATAAAGAAATTAAAACTCAATAAAACTTGCGTACACTAATTCACCCCCTCTCAGTGTCCATTCATGACCATTATGAACATCAATAGGCATGAAAGTTAACCCAATTTCCTTTGATTGGATTTAAATTTTTTATCTCTTAGATATTTTAACTTATTTATATGAAGTGTAGATTTCTAAAAGCTATATAAATATTTCAACTGAAAGATAAGGAAAGTATGCATGAACTATAAAAAATTATTAATTATTCCTGGTAGAAGAAACTTATAGGTTTTGACTAGATTATTAAATAATAATAAAAAGGATAAAAAGTTAATAATTTTATCCTTTTTGTTAAATAGAGGTATGATCCACCATCATTATAAGATAATATGGGTGAAAGTTTCTCTGGTAAATCTATTTGAAATAATCCTCCAGATAAAGCATGTTCAAGTTGTGATGAGTATGAGTCTGTTAAAACAATTGAATAATTTTACTCTAAAATTAATGATTATATAAATAATATCCCTATAAAGATTTTTAGATATATTTTTAAATATATCAAGGGGGTATATGATGAAAAATCACAGCTACAATTATATTTTGATGAAGTAGAAGATACGTTACTTAAGTGTCATGACCCGTCCTCAGGGCCCGTGTCGTGACTACCCCAAGCCCGCCTTCCATAGGCCAGGGGCTGGCGACTAGCACCAAAGGCGAATCCCTAATACATTTCCTTTTAACCTATAACACACACACAGTCTGAACACAAGAAGTAGAGGCAATAAGTTCTAAAATAGAAAAGTAAGGTGTGCTGAAAGTAAGTGGGCCAGTATACAAACCCAACTGAACAACAAGTACAGGTATAAGTAAAAAGGGAAACTAGCTCCTGGATCATCCACCGGGGAATCCTACCTGAAGGGTAGGTACAGAACATGAACAAATCATCCCTGCGGTACGTCCCGTCTAGTCCAGCTCCGAGCAGCCTCCGTCTGTCACCCTCGGCCTCGATCACTTCTGTCCGGTCAGCACAAAACCCAACAAGGTGCGGGAAAATCCCATGCAGGGGTGAGTATAACAATACTCAGTAGGGGATCCCGAGACCCCCAAAGGTCTCCCAGAATCCACAAAGTATAAAACACAGAAAAAAGATACAATCATGAAGTATCAACCATCCCAACTTAGGCCTATGCCCATACATATACCTAAGTTACCAGTCACAGTCCCGACTCTAACTCTCGAGCCCAAACACAACCCAGTCCACAAAGGAAGTAAATTCAATCACCATGATGATAATGGTTGAGAGACATGACTCAACTCACACAGGTATACAACTTTAGTAGAGTGATAGAGATGATCAGATGTAGTCAGTGATTCATCTTAGCTGTCGGACCCACACAAGATACAGGACCAGCTCAGCTATCAGACCCACACAGGATACATGACCTGTTATTCTATCAGACCCACACAGGATACAGGAACAGAAGTCAGAACTGTTGGACCCATAGAGGATCCGGGTATTGTAGCTCCGTCGTCGAACCCAAAGAGGATTCCAGTATAGTAGTCATCGCTGTCGAACCCACGGAGGATTCCGGCACAAAAATCATCGCTGTTGAACCCACGTAGGATTCCGGTATAGTAGTCTTCGCAACCAGCTCTAGGGTTCTCGCACATAGCACACTCGATTCTGGGAGGGTCTTCTACTCAAGTCAAGTTTTGATACATCATATATCACTAAGTCCTGAGTTTATGTATCCCTAAGTTCCTTCTCATCAAAAGGAACCCAACGCGACAGACGACACGTCAATCAGACACCCGGTCTGAGAGTTATTGGCATTTCCATTCCATGGGCCCAGTTGGATTTACGCTCCATCCAAACCTGGCCATTTTCCAAATTTAACCAAAAATCACTTAGTGTATCACAAAAGGACCGTCTCGTCCCGAGGGTCCTAGTGCCGCAGACGGCACGTCGTTCGGACGCGTGGTCTTGGAGATATTCGCATTTAAGTGAAGTGGGGCCCGACCCGTCAAGCCCAGTGGGCTGACGGGTCGGCCCGACCCAGCTCGGCGAGTCGGACCCGGCTAGGGGGTTGGCCCGGACCGACCGGATGGGTCCGACCCGACTGGGGGGTCAGCCCGGCCTGGTGGGGCATGGCGCACCCGCGGACCCGGCCCGCTCTTCGGGCCGGTTCGGTTTGCCCAGCGGCACCACCTCTCCCTGCCTGGCCGGCCGTAGCCGGACGGTTCTTCCCAGTGCATGTGGCCTGCACAGCGGACCATGGTTCTTCTCCGCATAGTGCCTACGGGTGCCACGATCCACCAGCCCGGCCAGCAGGCGGCTGACTGGTTCGCCCAGTAGAGCGGCCCGCGGAAGCGGGCAACGACTCCTCCGTGCGGCGCCTGCGGGCGCTTTGGGTTTCCAGCCCGACCGGCCGGTTTGGTTTGGTCGAGTGGCCCATGGTTGCGGGCCACGTCCTCCTCCACGCGGCCAGCACGACGGTGTCAGTTCTCCACCGCCGCGGCCCGGCCTGGCCGCGGCCTTTGGTTCTACACCGCGGCGTGACGGCGCCGCACCTCTTCTTCCACCACGGCCCTCCCGGACGTGGGTATTTTCCGGCGCGGTGCGGCAGCACCACACCCTACCGGTTCCGCCTTCATTGTCAACACAAACAAGAATCAACGGAGGGTCTTCGGCCCGTGTTTGTTCAGCCCGTGCCCTCCTCATTAGGTGATAACAATTTTTCCACCATCAATCCAAAAATAAACACCAAAGTATGAGGGTATAATTCACACATATAAATAAACCAAATTCCCCCTACCTCGTATTTGATTTTGTACTTTGACTAGTCATGAAAAATGAGCATCGCAGAAGACGGACTCCATCCTATGAAAGTCGGAGGAGGTAGAGCTGGGTGAAGTCGCGGGAAGGCAACGTCGTTCCGTTGACGTCAGAAGAAGAAGATGTCGTCGTTGATGATGTTCTTCGTAGGTGGCGTCTACTCCTTTAACGTGGAAGGTGGTCGTTGAATATGTTTTTTGTGTTCTTCGGAGGCGAGGAGCATTCTTCATTGGAACAAGTTGTTCTTCCAAGAGTTCTCCCAAGCTCTCCAAAGAATAAACGCTAAGCCAAAATAAAACAATAGCCTCGCTATCATTTTAATATTGCCATGCATTTCAAATGAATTCAAAAGAATTCATAACAATAAAAATTCATTAATTAATTGTGGAAGATCAATTAATTAATTAATGGTGTTGGAACATTAATGAGAGGATGTGGGAGGTGGAGAGTTTTAAAAATTGACTCCAGGCACACCGGGCCTTGGAATCAGGCGCTGTCAGAAACTGCGGACTCGTAAAATTCCCATGTATTGGAAAAAAAAATTTCCACAGAATTTCTGGGTCTTTACATTCTCCCCACCTCAGGAATTTATGTACACGTAAGCTACAACACACACTAAGGAAACAAATGGGGGTACTGAGCACGCATCTGAGCCTCCTACTCCCATGTGCTCTTCTGGAGGTTTCCATGCCGCCAACGAATGCGCACTAGAGGAATCAACCATCCATGTAGTACCCGCTCCTGTCGATCCTCGATCTCCACTGGGACCTTCATGAATTTTGCCCCGTCATCGATGTCTAGCTCCCTATGGTCGATGATGTGGGACAGGTCGTGCATGTATCTCCTCAGTTGAGATACATGGAAGACGTCGTGCACCCGGTGCAACTGAGTTGGAAGGTCTAGGCGGTAAGCCACCTTTCCCACTCTTCTGAGAACCTAGAATGGTCTAATGAATCACGGAGACAACTTTCCGCTCCAGCTAAATCTCTATAGACCTCGTCGAGGTGAGACCCGTAAGAAGACGTGGTCTCCATCCTTGAACTCCAGTGGTCTCTGTCTCTTATCAGCATAGGACTTCTGTCCACTCTGTGCAGTCTTCATGTGCTCCTAGATGATCTCCACCTTCTCTTTCATAGCGTGAACCATCTCTGGTCTTATAAGTGCTGACTCCCTTGGGTCAGTCTAGCACAGTGGTGATCTGCAAGGTCGAATGTACAGTGCCTCGTAAGGTTCCATCCCGATGGTGGAGTGGTAGATGTTGTTGTACGCAAACTCCACCAAGGGTATGTGATCCTCCATTCTACGAACAAAGTTAAGGACATATGCATAGAACATGTCCTTGAGAGTCTAAATGGTCCTCTCATTCTGACCGTCAGTCTTAGGATGGAAGGCGGTGCTCAAGCGAAGCTGCATCCCGAAAGCCTCCTGCAACCCCTTCCATATTCGGGAAGTGAAATGAGAATATCGATGGTAGACGATCGTCGATGACACAACATGAAGCCATACGATCTCTTGTACATAGAGGCTTTCCATGATCTCTACTGAGCCCTACTCTCTAATTGGTAGGAAGTGGGCTGACTTGGTGAGTCGGTCGACAATCATCCAGATAGAGTCGTGTCCTATGGATGTACGTGGAAGTCCTGTCACGAAATCCATGGATATCCCATCCCACTTCCACTATGGGACCTCTAAGGGCTGAACCAAGCCTGCTAGAACCTAGTGCTTCACCTTCACTTGCTGACAAGTGAGGCATCGTGAGACAAACTCCGCTACTGCTTTCTTCATACCCGGCCACCAATGCTATTTTCTGGGGTCCTGATACATCTTCTCCACTCTTGGATGTACCGATAGAGGGGAAGTGTGAAAATACCTCAACACCTCCTCCTTTAGTGCTACTGGTACCGTGGTACGTCCTATTAAGAGGATGACGTGCTCCCCACCTTCAGAAAACCCATCAGGTGCCTACCCTAAGGATATCTGATCACGTCGCGTCTCACAGTCAATGTCCTCATGCTGTGCCTCTCTGACTCGCTGAAGAAGTGGAGGACTGACTGTGAGAGACTGTAGAAATGCTGCTCTATCTCTATCCACAAAGGATATCTGCAACGTGGCAAGCTGCTCTATCGCCTCTCCTAGCAGCTGAATTCCTGATCTCCTGCTGAGAGTTTCTGCTATGACATTTCCCTTTCCAGGAGTATAGACTATCTTGAAGTCATAGTTCTGAAGAAACTCGAGCCATCGTCGCTGTCTCAGGTTCAGGTCCTTTTGTGTGAAGATATACCTAAGACTCTAGTAGTCAGAGTAGACTGTAAAACGCTCGCCCATCAGATAGTGCCACCATATCTTCAAGGCGAGGACCACTGCTGCTAACTCCAGGTCATGGGTAGCATAGTTCTACTCATGTTGTCTCAACAACCGTGAACCATACGCGATCACAGCTCATTCCTGCATCAGGACACACCCGAGTCCGATACCTGATGCGTCACAGTAAACTACGTAGCCTACGCCCTCCTCTGGTAGCCTCAAGATGGGCGCACTGGTCAACCTCTGCCTCAGCTCCTGAAAGATCTTCTAGAATCTATCTGACCACATGAAGTGTTTCCCCTTTTTTGTTAATGCTGAAAGCGGTGCTACAACTCTGGAGAAGTCTGGCACAAATCTCTGATAGTACCCAGCTAGACCCAGGAAACTCTGCACCTCCGTAACACTCTTGGGTGGCTCCCAAGCAAGTACTGCCTCGATCTTCGCTGGATCCACTGAAAATCCAGCCTCTGAGATGACGTGTCCCAAGAATTGAACCTCTCGAATCTAGAACTGGCACTTCGAGAGCTTACCATAAAGCTGGTGCTCTCAGAGTGTGTCAAGTACTACCTGAAAATGGTAGGCGTGCTCCTCCTCAGTAGTCGAGTAAATCAGTATGTCATCGATGAAGGCTATGACAAAACGATCGTGGTAAGGATGGAATATCCTGTTCATGAGACTCATGAACACTGCTGATGCGTTGGTTACACCGAATGGAATAACCAAGAACTCGTAGTGGCCATACCGACACCTGAAGGCCGTCTTCTGCACATCCTCATCATTAAATCTGAGCTGGTGATAGCCTGATCTGAGGTCTATCTTTGAGAACCATTGTGCTCCCTTGATCTGATCAAATAGGTCGTCAAATCTCAAAAGTGGGTACTTGTTATTCACGGTCACCTGATTCAGGTGACGATAGTCAACACACAGTCGCAAGCTCCCATACTCCTTCTTGGTGAACAAAATCGAATTTTCCCAAGGTGAAACAATGGGTCAGATAAATCCCTTCCCCTGCAAGTCCTCCAGCTATACCCGCAGCTCACAAAGCTCGGCGGGAGCCATCCTATATTCTGGAGTAGATATCAGTGCTGTATTGGAGTATAGGTCAATCTAGAAGTCTACCTCTCTGCAAGGAGGTAGTTCTGGAACATTTTCAGGAAAAACATCCACGTACTGATCCACCACAATAGGAAAACTCAGACTCCACACATCAACAACTATGAGGATGAGACTAGCCAACTGATGTGTGATCGGCTGTCCCCTTATCTACATAAGTCCATCCAGCGCTGATAAGGCTCCCTTCTCGTCGGTGAAGGTGAACTTGGTCCCATCCATGCGGATACACCGCACTTTGGGACTAATACAGTCAATCTGAGCATGAACTATGAATAACCAGTCCATACCCAAGATGTCATCATAAGGCCTCAACGCCACTATAAGAAGATCCCAACCAAAGCTCTAGCCTCCTAGAGTAAGCTCACACTGCCGACACTAGTGCGTAATCATTGAGTCTGCTTTCGTAGGAGTCTTTAGCTGTAATGTTCAAGCCAACAGCTTCATCGGAATCTATGAGCTCCGAATGAGGGTATTGGCAATAAAATAATGACTTGCACCTGTGTCTATAAGTACTGCAACAAGGGTGGAGTAGATACAGATAGTACCTCGAATCATCTTAGGTGCGCCATGGTCATAGGACTCGACTGCCTGGAGCTAAACCCACCTTTGTCCACCAGCTCCTTGTGGTCGGGGTGGACCTCCTGGTGGTGGTGGTGGTAGTGACTCGAAACGTCGTCCACCACCCGCTGCTCGACCAGCTCCTCTGCCACGTCTGGCCGCTCCCGGTGGACCACCACGGTAAAACCTCTACCTCCACCCGAAAGGTCCCTCTATTGTCTAATGCTCATCTGCATAACGGGTCGGGCAGTCACGATCCATGTGGCCCTGCCCTCCGTATGCATAGAAATGCCTACTCCTCGTATATCTGGATCTGTCTCGTGTGCCCCACATAGCCGAACCTGTATCCTAGGGTCACCCAACTGATGGCCTGGTCCGCTTGGACCTCTACGTCATCTGCCTACTACCTCCTGAAGAATACTTCACTATGTGTCGCCATGTGGTGGGTCTCGCCACTGGTGACTACTCAGCGAGAAAACTCTCCACTAGAAGGGCTTTCTCCAATACCCCCGCCTGCGTCAGGATGATGAGGGGAATCGTCGAAGCCCTGATCTCATGCCTGAGTCCCTGATCGAAGGTCCGGGCCCTAAATAATGGGTCTTGTACCATATCCGTGGAGTAGCGTGAGAGGTCAGTGAACCTCACTGAGTACTGAGCTACTGTTATGTTGCCTTGTTGCAGATGAAGTAACTCCTGAATCTGCACCACACAAAGGGTGGATGGAACAAACTCTAAGCGAAAGAGAATCTCAAAGTCTGTCCAGAGTAATGATGCCTCGTCATGTACCTGGAGAATTAGGCTCCACAATCTTCATGCTGCTGCAAACAGAAGACTCGCAGAAAGGATCACCATGAGGTCGGCTGGTGTCCCTACCAATATAAAAACTCTCACGACAGCCTCCATCCAATCCTCAACTACCTGTGGGTCCGTCTCTTCATGGAACCTGGGTGGCTTCTGGCATTGGAACTCATGAAACACACTCAGGCGGAACACACTCTCTACTGTTGGAGCTGGTGGTATCAGTGTCCCAACGGGTAGTGGTACCGGTGGTACCTCCACTGTGACGGGACCCTACATCAAGGTCTCATCTCTCGGTGGCCTACTATCTCGTACGAAACTCAGAACCCTAGCTGGATGCCTTCATGGGGCCATCCTGAAAAGAAACAGGTGCACCATGGTTAAAACAGTATACTTGGTGAGATGACACAAAGTAATCATGAAGAAATTTTTTTCAAAGGAAACACACATGCAATCAGTGTTTTCGTGCACTGATTCAGTGATCAGAAGTCAGACTCCTAGTGTATGGATACGTCGGCCGCCGCGCCAACACTGGTATCCCTAAATTGATAACCACACCCAAAACACTTAACACTATTTCCGTTAAAAGAATCAGAGTCCAAGTTCTGTGGTAAAACCGACTCCTCTAATACCAATTTGTCATGACCAGTCCTTGGGGCCCATTCCATGACTACCCCAATCCCACCTTCAATAGGCCAGGTGCTGGAGAATAACACCAAAGGCGAATCCCTGATAAAAAGGGAAGGCATTGACTTTTAAACACACAGTCTGAACACAAGTTGTAGAGGAAACAAGTACTAAAATAAAAAAGTAAGGTGTGTTGAAAGTAAGTGGGCTAGTATACAAACCCAACTGAACAACAAGAACAGGTACAAGTAAAAAGGGAAAACAACTCCTGGATCATCCAATGGGGAATCCTACCTAAATGGTAGGTACAGAACTTGAAAAACTTGTCCCTATGGTACGTCTTGTCTAGTACAGCTCTGAGCAGCCTCCGTCCGTCACCCTCGGCCTCGATCACTGCTGTCCGTCGTCTGCACAGAACACAACATGGTGCGGGCGAAACCCATGCAGGGGCGAGTATAACAATAATCAGTAAGGGACCCCGGGACCCCCGAAGGTCTCTCAGAATCCACAACAGACAAACCACTGAAGAAAGATACAATCATGAATTATCAACCATCCCTACTTAGGTATATGCCCATACATATACCTAAGTTACCAGTCACACTCACGACTCCAACTCTCGAACCCAAACACAACCCAATCCACAAAGGAAGTAAAGTCAATCACCATGATGATAATGGTTGAAAGACATGACTCAGCTCACACAGGTATACAACTTTCGTAGAGTGATAGAGATTATCAGATGTAGTCACTGATTCATCTAAGCTGTCGGACCCACACAGGATACATGACCAGATAAGCTGTCGGACCCACATAGGATATAAGACCAGTTATTCTGTCGGACCCACATAGGATACAGGAACAAAAGTCAGAACTGTTGGACCCACGAAGGATCCTGGTGCAGTAGCTCCGTCGTCAAACCCACGGAGGATTCCGGTACATTAGTCATTGCTGTCGAACCCACGGAGGATTCCGGCACAAAAGTCATCGCTGTCTAACCCACGTAGGATTTCAGTACAGTAGTCATCACAGCCAGCTCTAGGGTTCCCGTACACAACACGCTCAATTCCAGGAGGGTCTTCTACTCGAGTCAAGTGTCGATACATCAACTATCATGAAGTCCTGAGTTAATGTATTCCGAAGTTCCGTCTCATCAAAAGGCACCCAATGCGACAGAGGGCACATCAATCGGACTCCCGGTCTGAGAGTTATTTGCATTTCCGTTCAGGGTCCCGGTTGGATTTACGCTCCATCCAAACCCAACCATTTTCCAAATTTATCCATAACTCACTTAGAGTATCAAAAAAGGGCCACGTTGTCCTGAGGGTCCCAATGCCACATACGACACATTTTTCGGACACGCGGTCTTGGAGATATTCGCATTTAGGTAAAGTCGGGCCCAACCCATCAAACACAGTGGGCTGGCGGGTCAGCCCGACTCAGCTCGGCGGGTCCGACCTGGCTGGGGGGTCGGCCCAGCCTGACACTACATGTTCGACCCGACTGGGGGGTCGGGCCGGCCCGGTGGGGCACGACCCACCCGTGGACCCGACCCGCTCTGCGGGCCGATTTCGTTCTCTCGACGGCGCCAAGAGGCCCCACCTCTCCCTGCCCGGATGGCCGGTTATGCCTGGCGCAAGAGGCCCGAACAGCGGGCCGCGGTTCTCCTCCACGCAGCACTTGTAGGCACCGTGATCCACCAGCTCGGCGGGCAGGTGGCAGGCCAGTTCGCCCAGCAGGGCGGCCTGCGGAAGCGGGCTGCGGCTCCTCCGCGCGGCACCTGTGGGCGCCGCGGGTTTCCAACCCGGCCGGAAGGCGGCCGACCGGTTCAGTTCGGTCGAGCGGCCCATGGTTTCGGGCCGCGCCCTCGTCCACGTGGCCGACATGATGGTGCCGGTCCTCCACCTCGGTGGACCGGCTTGGCCGCGGCCTTTGGTTCCACAGCGCGGCGTGACAGCGCCGCACCTCTTCTTCCGCCACGGCCCTCCCGGCCGCAGTTATTTTCTGTCACGGTGCGGCGGCACCAGGCCCTACCAGTTCCGCCTCCATTTTCAACATAAACAAGAATCAATGGAGGGTCGTTAGGCCGTGTTTGTTCGGCCCACGCCCTCTGTGTTATTTGATAAAAATTTGGCCACTGTAAATCCAAAAATAAATGCCAAAGTACGAGGGTAAAATTCACACGTATAAATAAACCAAATTCCCCCTACCCTGTATTTGATGTTGTACGTTGACGAGTCGTGAAAAACGGGTGTCACGGAAGACGGATGTCGTCCTGTCAATGTCGGAGGAGGTAGAGCTCAGTGAAGTCACGGGAAGGCGACATCATTCCGTTGATGTCGGAAGAAGATGACGTCATCATTGGCGACATTCTTCACGGGCGGTGTCTACTCCTTTAACGTGGAAGGAGGTCATTGAAGATGTTCTTCATGTTCTTCGGAGACGAGGAGAATTCTTCGTTGGAACAGGTTGTTCTTCCAAGAGTTCTCCCAAGCTATCCAAATAATAAATGCCAAGCCAAAATAAAACAATAGCCTCCCTATCATTTTAATATTGCCATGAATTTCAAATAAATTCAAAAAAATTCATAAAACAACAAATTAATTAATTAATTGTGGAAGCGAAATTAATTAATTAATAGTGTTGGCACATTAATGATAGGAGGTGGGAGGTGGAGAGTTTTAAAAATTAAGAAGGGAGATTTGGAAATTTTTAAGACTCCCTCAATTAAAAGAGAGTTACATGGGGAGTTGAGAAGTTTGATGTTAGTGTGGGCCCCACCACACAATATCCTCCTATGGGAAGTTATATGGGTTGTGGGCCCCATCTCCAACTTCCCTTTGGAGAAAATAACCACCACCTAAATAAAATTATGTAACACATAAATTTTATTTAATTTATTAGGAATCCCCAAAATTAACTTCCTCTCTCGACCAAACGCAACTGCAGTAAAGGTCTCATTAAGAGAATACTGGTGCTGTGAGTTCATCAGTGTTCTCGTATTTCAATTCCGATCATCGGTTTAAAAGATATAAAACCCGCACGTATGTTTACCAAACATACCTAAACAAAACTTCAGAAATTGATTCCGGGCACACCAGGCCTCGGAATCATGCGCCGTCAGAAATCGCGAACTCGTAAAATTCCCATGTATTAAAAAACATTCCACAAAAATTCTGGGTCTTTACATTATGAATTTTTAAAAATGAAAAAATCTATTATAACTTATTGAAGTAAAAGAAAAATCAGTTTCATTTTCTATGGAATACATTAATTTATTTAAGAATAATTGAAAATAGTTTTTTAGAAAGTTATAGTAGTGGAAGTTGTTAAAGAGAAGGTCCCTATATTATAAATTACTATCAAAATCAAGAATTCTCACTTAGAAATTAAAGATAAGAGAATAAAAGAACTTAAATTCATTAAAATAGAGCTCTATTTTCATGATGATAAAATCCAGAATATAAAATTATATTGTGAAGATAATGTGAAATATCTTGAAGATCCTAAAAAAAAATTGAATTTAAAGTTTCTCGAGTTGAGGAGAAACTAAAAATATTTTAAATTTCTTATGTTGAATCTTCATATAAAACCAGGAAAAAGTGATACCAAAGATTCTAAGAAGAATATTTTTTCTAAAGCAACTTAATTGTGTAGAAATAAATGTTTATAACAATAGGATTCCACATTTTCTGATATCTAAAAAAGAAATGTAACACAAACCCTAGAAAAACTATTTTCACTTACATTGATTAATTAAGTATTTTTTTTCATAATGTAAGTTTCTGAAAAATATGGGTGGAGAAAAGTAAGGATAAACCCACCAAATCATGAAAGGTGGATGAAATGAAGAAAATAAGAATGAGTTTCCCTCAAGGTGTTCAGAAGGAAGAAGCACATTTCCAAGAATCAGAAGTTCCCTCTATTAGTTAGGGTGACACTTAAAGAAACATGAATTGTTTTTATAGATACTTCTAGTGATGTGGAATGTTTGGACACTAGGACATTGAGAATTTGAATGACATATTTTTTTAGAAAATAGAAAAGGTAAAAAAGGGAGAGTATGATAAATATTTAAAGAAATTAAGCTGATTTCAACCGACTTACACAGAATAAGGTAAAAATTTTGTGTAATAAAATATTTAATGATCATTATTTTTTTTGAAAGGTTCAATGAAAACCGTCATAAAGACAATGATTTATGGTTTATATACAATAAGAAAAAGTCTATTACATCCAATGGAAGGTGGACAAACAATTTGTAGAAAAATAAATTGTAGAAAAATTGTAATTCTATATTAAGGTACAAAGAAACATAGGTTGTAAAGCAAGAGGTACACAAGAAGAAATTTAAGGAAGTAATCTCACTAAAGAGAAGATGATTATAACATGGAAGAAAAGTTCACTTCATGAATAATTGTACATTTTCATTGAATACTAATGTTAATGAAATAAATATTGAAAAATAGAGTAAATCAACCCAAGATAAAAGTAAAGGGTTTAATATGATGAAAAACTGTCAAAATAAAAAATTAAGTTCACTGGAAGATAACACAAAAGAGTAATATAATATAAGTTGAGTGAATATGTGGGAGATATAAGAAGTTCAATCCCATTACTAAAAAGTAAAAAATAATAGTTCTCAAATATATGGAATTGGTAAATAAAATAATGTATACTTTTGAATGAAAAAGTAATATTTTTTTGAGGGAGAATTATTAGTACAATAAGAAGATTGATCATGTCACGCCCCGACCCAATGGGGACAGAGAAAAAACTACCCCAAACCCACCTCCAATAGGTTTGAGGTAGGAGACTAGCATGAAGAAGGAATATCACACCCATGGAAGGCCTTAGCCTTAAGTACCTACACACACATATCTCCAAGCTAATAAAATGATGAAATGTAAAAAAATTGAAAAAATTCATGCATACATCACAATACCATAACCAGAGTATGAAAAATAACATTGGAAAGCATAAAAAGGGGCCAAATACAAGCCCAACCAAAAATGGAAAGTAAAGTCCAATATGCTTATAAGGAAGGGACTGTTGTCAAATGTAACACTGATATACACCAAAGTCTTTCTAGCCTAACTAAGCTCTACATACTCCTAGTCCTCTAGGTACTATGAAGAGGATCTATTTCCTACATAAGACATGACATGTGTAGGAAAAACCCTTAAACGATAAGTATAAAAATTCCCAGTAGGGTACCCAAAAATCACTAATCATAAAGCATCAAGAGAAGTAATCTCATCATAAGACATGTCAATCATAAAGAGAAACATACAAATAATAATCCAGATACACTCATAAAGATACTATTAGTCTCAAGGTTCTCTACCACTGCTAGCCATAGTTCTATTGTGAGGTTCCTTGATAATTCTTGTATTGGAGGAACTGCTCCCCGAGCTATAATTGCATTGATAAATCGCATCCGAGAGGTCATGTTGGTTAGGTATAAACAAGAATAAGTACATAATAAAATTGAGAGGGTTCATCTGAGTAACAAAATTGATCGAAATACACCTCATTGGAAAGATCAGATCTTGATACACAGATAGGGGTTCAATGCTTTGGGATCACTGGGGGGACCCTAGGCCCTACGGGAAACATCAACCTAGATAGGGGATCGATGCCCATGTAATTATTGGTCATTATAATTCCAAAAAACTCATCTAAGGTAACACGAAGGACATGAGGACACCTCCAAGACTCTTAAAGGGATATGTGCTCCATGAAACTGAGATATGTATCAAATAATATTGAAGAAACTCATTCCAAAATAAGGGAACTCGTCTGCACTTCACTAATCACAGGAAGTTTTAGTAGGATCACCCTTTATGACAGAAACATGATGCCTCACCAAACCCTCATTGGAATAGACCAAGGAAACACACTCAGCTAATACTGGTCCAAGGTAGATCACACAATCCTACAATGAAGCTGAGCTGAGAAGAAAGTAGAATCCAACCCATCCTCAAAAGAGTACATGTTGTGTCCCTAGTGGTACACAACATGTCTCACTAAGAAGAACACTGTCCATGTCTCGTGCTCATATGACATGTACTTTTTCTAATTACATGGAATGTCCCTGAGGTACATGAAATGCATCCTTCCCATGACCATTTAATTTCCCATGTACAAAATATTTGGATCTCTATACATGTCTTGCAGGACCACACGATCTCCTGAGAATGTACTCCCTGTACATGTCGAGCCACTTTCCAGGGTGTGCATGACATGTGGTAGTGACTACATGACATGAAACTCTACCTAGCCTCCTGGGGGTGTACTTTCTTTTTACACCAACAGAATAGATGAGTTCCACATGGCATGTGACATGGGACACACATCTTGTGATACTTTTATCCACACTAAAACCCTAGCGCCACATAGAAGTTACTACATGAAGTATGTTCACAGGACTACATGCCGTGTAGTCAGGAATTTAAAAGAAACTACATAATGTTCACACAAATTTTTCTGTTTGGTTAATAATCTCATATTCCAATTAAAATAGTTCTGTATGATGTGGATATAAGGTTTAAGAACCTCCATGCCACTGATGATCAGATTTCAGCTGAATCTGATGCTTGGGAAATAACTACGTTTTTCCTCGTCCATGTTGCACACCAAAATCATAAATAATATCACCTCATATATCTTTGGAACCACTTCCATATCCATAACCTACAACCATGTTTTCAAATATGCATCATAAACTTTGACAAAGATCCATTGTTCCAAATACTAAATGCGCAATGATCGTTCATTGGATATCATCGAATCACACGTCAAAATAAACTCTAATGATGAGTGTACATAGAATGGGGAGAGAAAACCAAAAACCATGAAAGGGAGGAATGAAACTTGGAATTTTTTTATTTAGTCTTTGATCCATTATCATAGTAATTATGAATGAAGAGGTTTAGAAATCAATGAAAAAAATCATTATCCCCAAATCACACAAATTTCCCATGCCTGTAAAATTACTGATCCTCGAATCAATCTGTTAGTCAATTGATTCAAGTTCTTAAGGGATAAGAAAAATGGTAATAAATCCAAAAAGCAAACATCCTAACTTTATTTTGATTGTTTACTGATAAAGAATGAATATGTGTGGTTTTCTTTGGTGAGATCCTTGGGCTACATGAGTGCATGATCTTTGATATGATCCAATCCAATTTCATCCACCAAGAACTCTCTCCTCTAGTGATCCTCTAGGTTTCTAGGGTTCAGGGTCCAACCCTTATATCTCCTCATAACCATATATTTAAAGAGGAATAAGGTCACCGCATCAAAAAATAAATAAATCAAGTCATTCAATTAATTTATTTTTTTAATTACGCTTCTGTGACAACTTTTTCCCAAAAACCTCGCACCGATAAAGGTTATGTCACACATAGGGTAAAAACCAAATTCTAAACTCTAATGTGACCTCATATTTCAAATATGAGACTTTTTTTAAAATTTATTTTATAGAGATCCCAGTTTTCACCTATGAGACATTGGAATATTTCTAAGAATATTTCTAAAGCCAGGATCTAAGTCAGCATGGGAATCTGAGGCGAGGAGAGCCTCCATGTGGTGTTTTTAAAAAATATTAAATATATTTTCTCGCACACACACAGTTTAACTTGAAAATAAGAATAACTCCCAAATGGAGTTTTATATTTGATTTCAGATATTGCAGTTGAGTTTAGAACATCTTGTTTTTCCTAGGCATGACCTAATATTGTTTTCACCCAGGGGTTTGGTCGGATGAGAGTTGGAGGGTTGGTTTATGGTTGAATAATTAATTAAAGAATTTAATTTATTAATTTAACCTAACCCCTCCCTCTCTCATGTTTTGGAGCACTGATAGAGAAAATATTTTAAATTATTTTATTCTAAATTTCAATATTTTTAGACCCACCAAAGTGTTATTTCAAGTGCAGTTGTCACATTTTATGTTTTAGGAGCATTTTTGAGCTTAATTGCTAAAATGGATTATTTTGGAATTTAACTATTTTAATTTATTTTAATGTTTTGTCCATAACATTTTCTCCATTGATCCAAATTGAAAAATTATTCTATAATAGGTTCCTATTGTAAAGACCCGTAAAATTCAAGGAAATTTTTTACTTAATTTTCTTGGGAATTTTACAAGAGCGCAGTTTCTGACGGCACCTGATTCTGAGGCCCGGTGTACCTGGAATCATTTTCCAAAGTTTAGCTCGTGTACGTTCAGTGAACGAATGAGCGGGGTTTTCTAAATTTTGAACCGGTGCTCAGAATCGAATTCCGAGGGCACCGGTGGAATCGCAGTGCCAGTATTTGCTTAGAAATGCCTTTTTCTGAGTTGCGTTTGCTCAGGTGTGGTTTTTAATTTTTGGGGTTAAGTTATGAAATAAAATAAAAGGGGTGCGACAATTTCATTTTATTTCACTTAAAGCCTCTTAACCTAAGTTAAGCGGATAAGGTGGGACCCAAAATATCCAACCCACTTGGTAGGATATTTTTGAGGTGGGGCCCGTACGAGCCCCACCAATTCTTCCCTCCTAAGTAACACACCCGCAACCCCCCTTTTAATGAAAGTCAAACCTTACATTTTTCTGGTTAAGAAACGCCTTATTAAATTGAGTGGTTAAATCGTTACAATTAATTCTTGAAATTAATTGTATGATTCTTATCTGTTTAATTTCAAAAGCTTAGGTTGATAATAAAATAAGTGTTGAACTTATTTTATTTCTTTGGTTGGGTTGTGTTAAATCCTTGGGAGAAAAAGAGAGGATTCTTCATTCTTCGACGAAGAACGCGAAGAACGCGCCACCGCCAACGAAGAAATCCAACCTCCGACGGCAGACAACGACGAGAGATGCCTTCCTCGGAGATCACCTAACGCCAACGACGATCCTCTTCTTCCGTGGCAGTCCTCTTCTTTCGCGGCGAACCTATTATTCTGCGACGGTTAATTCCGCGACGTACTTTCGTTCGACGACAACATTGAGGTAGGGGTTTATTTTCTTGTGATTACTTCCGTCATTTTTCCCCTTTCAATTGAACTGCCTGTTATCACATTAACTGGAGGAGGTCAAACCGCACGAACACGACCGACACTCCTCCCCTTTTTGGTTGTTGATTTTTGTTGCGGCGAGGAAGGCAACACGGTGCCGAAGCACCACGCGGACATTGTAAAAAAGGAGAGCAGAGAAGCGCGGTGCCGTCACACCGCGCTGTTGGAAGCAACAAATCCGCGACGCTGTTGCGCCACGCCATAGAAGATGAACAAAAGACGCGGCGCCGCCGCGCCGCACCGGAGGACCTCAGAAGCACCGCGGCCAGAGCGGGGCCGTGGCGGAGGGGTGCGGCGCCATCATGCTGCGCAGGACGGATGAAGGCCACGGCCGGTTCCGGGCCGCGGCGGAGCAGGGGAACCGGCGGCCGGTTCCGGGCTGCTTGCATCGGAGCGAGGGGACCGGCCCCTGACGGTCCCGTGATGGCGGCAGCCGGCCTGCCAGCCAGGCCGGCCTGTCAGAGGAAATCACTGGGGGTCGTAACCCCCGGTCGGCCAGCTGAGTGGCCCCATAAAGGGTTCACGGTTCTTCACGCGGGGGCAGCATGCCCCCCGCATCCAAAACGACTCGACCGTTCACCCGAGCCTCTGGCCAGCGCGCCAGCGCGCCGTGTGCCGGGCTGGCTACCCTGGCCGGTCCGCCAGGCCGGGCCGCACTGACTGGGCCGGGCCGCGCCCAAGCGGGCCGGACCTGGACCCAGTTCGGGTCGACCTGGTTTGGGCCGACCCTGGGGGTATCGGGCCGGGTCGGACTGGGCCCGAACCCCCTAATACCGAACCTTTTTCGGTCTGTTTCCCATAACATGAGCTACAGGCCTCAGATCGACACATCGTCAGTTGCGATACGATCCTTGGATCGAGACGGTCGTTTCTTTATATCGCACTTAAGGTTTTGGAATACTTTGGGTTCGGCCGGGTTGGTTCGTACACGAAACCAATCGGGCCCTCAGATCGGAAACGCTCATAACTTTAGTTCCGGACGTCCGAATGACGTGCCGTAGACTTTGTTGGATTCCTCTTAGTGAGAAGGAACTTTTGGATTACTCCTCTCGAGGTTTGGACGCATTTGGAGTATAGTCGGGTTGGTTTTGACTTAAAAACCAATCGGGCCCCTAGGACGAAAAAGCCAATAACTTTCAGACCGGGCGTCCGAATGACGCGCCGTCTGTGACGTCGAGTTCCCGTTGACGATAGGGAACTTTTGGATACATCAACTCTGGACTATGTGTCAGTTGATGTATCAGCCTCTCGGCTCGTGGAGTAGACTCTCCCGAACGAGCTTGTTGTGTGCGGGAACCCTAGAGCTGGCTGCGACTATGACGACGACAGTGCATAGATCCTCAGTGGATTTTATGGCGACGACTACAACACTCAGCAATCCTATGTGGATCAGTGCTACTGATCCTGTGTGGGTCCGATCCTATGTGGGTCAGCGCTCAGCGGTCCTGTTTTGGCCAGCGCCTACAGATCCGGTGTGGGTCCGATCCTGTGTGGGTCTTTGCGGGGGTTAGTTACCTATCGATCCTTTGTGGGTCAGATCCTTTATGAGTCATTACAGGGGTTAGTTACCGATCGATCCTTTTTGGGTCAGATCCTTTGTGGGTCATTGCGGGGGTTAGTTACCTATCGATGCTTTGTGGGTCAGATCATTTGTGGGTCATTGCGGGGGTTAATACCTATCGATCCTTTGTGGGTCCGACAACTTAGATGAATCAGTGGCTACATCTGATCATCTCTATCGTCATACGAAGAAGTATACCTGTGTGAGATGAATCTTGACTTGATTTCCTATGTGGATTACTTTATGCTTTCCTGTGTTGATTGGGTTGTGGTTTCCAGTGTGGACTGGGTTGTACTTGGGCTCGGAGGTTGGAGCGAACTAGAATTGTTGACTTAGGTATATGTATGGGCATATACCTAAGCAGTGTCTGATGTTACTTCGTGATTGTATCTTTCCTTTGTGGTTTATCCTTTGTGGATTCTGGGAGACCTTCGGGGGTCTCGGGGTCCCTACTGAGTATCTTATACTCACCCCTGCACGGGCTATGCCCGCACTACGTTGTGTTGGTTACAGATGAAAGACAACGCTGATCGTGGTTGAGGCTTGCGGAGCAGGACGGTACCTGGAGGTGGACCACTAGGCGGACGTACTCAGAGCGGTCAGCTGGACCCGAGGAGCAGTGGAGGCTATCTGTACCCACACTTCAGGTGGGACTTCCAGTGGACGGCTCAATGCTGCGACTCTACTTTTCAGTTGCTGTTTTCCCTTTCCAGTTGTACATTACTTTCAGTTTGGGTTTGTATACTAGCCCACTTCTTTTCCGTACTTACTGTTGTACCCAATTTTTACTTAGTGTTTTCTTCTACTGCTTGCTTGCTCTGTGGTGTTTGTTTACTTTACAAAGGTAATGCCTTCCCTTTTTACCAGGAATTATGCCTTGGTGCTAGTTTCCAGCCCCTGGCCTAAGGAAGGCGAGCTTGGGGTAGTCATGACACGGGCCTCGAGGACGGGTCGTGACACCTATGTTCTAGGGGATTAATTTTATCTTTCGGGACACAAAGTTCAATTCATCATATGGAAGCTCAAATATAGGTCACAAGGCGTACCTTGAAAACTATGCATAGATCTGAAAACTTTTAGTGTAGGGACAATATATCATAAATTACCAAACCAATGGAGCTAAAATTAAACATGTATAAAGGGGATATCCATGGGAACAATGTCTATTAATATGTCTACATATGAATCCTTCATTATCAAGACCATTAATTCATTCTAACTCGATGAATTGGAATACGAAGAGTTTGTTTGGCAGAATTAAATATCTAGTGTAATTTGGATATATCTCTCTCCGTACATGTCCAATAATGTTATAATTTTGTTGGTTGAAAGAGGATAGATACTGAAATAACTATAAATAATACCACTTCCCAAAATTATATCATTTAATGGGTCATAAACGTGCATACTTTTGGAGGATGATTTTGGAGCCAAATATTTCACTTCCTTTTCCTATAAAAGTGTACCCCTCTTTCATTTTATAGTGTTAGTAACTTAGGGGTATCATTTGTTGGAAATTTTACGAATCTTAGTGTTTTATTTTATTTTCTTTAATTCTATAATTGCATTACATGTTTTAATTTAAGTGTTCTTATTTCTCTCTTTTGTTTTCTCCCCTTGTTTTCTTCATCACTGTGAACTCTTATACTCATGTTCATGAGTAGCTAGCCCAAGGAAGTTTTAGGGAGAGTAATCTAGTGATGAAACCAAGTCTTTGAACACTTATTTTTAATGGATAGTATTTTCTTAGAGTTAGACCGAGGGTGATATTAGTGGGAAATACGCCTTTGTGTCTCCACTTGCCACCTGAGGTTTGACTATCCCATCTGTAATATTTTCCCTCAATCGAGGTGGTGGATGTGTGGTATCTCAGAGATCATTGAGTGTAGTGTATATTCATAACCATATGTAGAGGATGATTTTCACACATATGATGGATTGTGTTAATTATGTAAATTTGAAACTAATTAAGAGACAATGAAGGTTCACCCAGGGTGATTCTCTTGGGAATGTCTCCTTTATTCTTGACATCTTTTTGTCTGCATTCATTCTATTTACATTTAATTGCATGTTTAATTTTAGTTTTCCATTTTAAATTCTCAAATATCATTTATGTTCATTTTATTTCATAAATTAAAAAACATATAATTTTTTTGGATTAGATGTAGCGAGTGCTTAACCACAAAGGCTCCTCAGGAGAAAGACCTAGGTCATCAACTGTGATGCACTTAGTTATAATTATTTTTGAGAGAATGCACGATAAAACTTCATCAGTCCTGAAAAAAGTGGATATCCACTCCACCCCTTCCACCCTTAGTAAACAAATGGAAGCTGATGCCGAATCATCAAAAGGAAGTTCCACTGATTCTCATTTTTGGTGCATATCATCATCCTATCGAAGAGAAATAGGATCTATGTGTTGTTCTTCATCCAAAGCTTCGATGTATTGGCATAGAGGTTGGTGGTTTGGATTTTTATTCATAATACCAGTCATTTTTATTTATCTTAAGGTTGTAGATACCAATTTCAATTGTAGTTCATATCTTCTAGGTAGATATGTGGGTTTTGGGTTTAACTTTTAGGAATCGAGACTTTTTGCAGGTGATTTCTAACTAGAATTACCAACTACATGGTGTGTAGTCTAGTGGCACACACTCTATAGCCCTTCTTATTTGAAGAATATGATCATTGGGGATTACAATCCATGTACTGGGGCTATAATCCATATAGTTTCCCAATCCTTGATGCCATGGGACATGGATTGGGAAGCTGTGTAAAAACACATGGCCCAAGTACGCAGACACGGGGTCTGGTAGACAGACATGGGTTAAACTACACTATCCAGTGCCAATTGAAGGGGGACACACCATGTACTACCTATAAACTCAATGTATCCCAAAATGGGTTGGAAATCTGGGTAGACTAGATACATGGACAGGTGCTTGGGTGGGCTCGCACACTGTGTGTGCTTCAGTGTACGCCGTGTACTCCTAGGGGATCTCATTGAGATCTTTCTCCTTCCATATCTCCTTCTACGGGACTCTGATTTAGGCTTGTGAGTATCCTATACTAAGTGTTTTTATATGTATAATGTGATGGTGGACTCTATTTCAGCTTACAATATACATTGTGGTGCATTTAGATCAGGATACTTGTGTAGATATGCAAATCATGGGTAGTGATTATGGTGGATTACTAGGTTGACATCAGGGATGGTACCCTTCCATTAGGCTTTAGGATGTGGTTCCCCTAGACTCTTCAGATTGGTAAGGTGGTGCTCCCCTATTGGAGTAGGGCACAGATCCCCTACCAGTGGCAGTGTTACTACATGAAGTATGATAAGAGTGATACTCCTCTTAGCAGCACTTGAATGATGATGTAGATTGGTGTGGTTCTTGAAGAGAGATGCTAGGACTGGTACTCCCCTTTGGCATGAAGGTACGAGTTTCCCCTTACCTATTTTCTTTAGTTGAGACGAGACTCCCCAAATCATGGTTGTGAATTCTTTTACCTTTGGGGAGTTCTTTGGGACAAGATGTAGTTTGGAATGAACTTGTACTCACGAGAAAGAGGAACACTTTCCCTACTAAGAAACATCCCTGTGACATGACCTAAAACCATGCGGGCGAGTCAGTTACACCCAAAGAGGATAATATTAAGGTGTTGTGATTGAGTTTCTTAGACTTGTGTTTTTAGGGTAGACACATGGGATACGAGGAATCATTTATGGACTTCTAGAACTATTGGAACTCCCCTAATGGTTTAGGTCATGGGTTCTCTGTATCATTTGTAAAGTTGGACAATGCTCCACTATAGTTCTTGGGCATGATCCCTTCATACTTGTTGGCCAGATAGAGTAGGAACTCCCCTATTGGACTAGGGTACAAGTCCTCTATCCATGGATTCGGTACTCCCCTAACATTCCAAGGTGTGTGTCCTCTTTATATGGTGTATAGGTAGATTGGGTACTCCCCTACCATGTTAGGGTGGGGGACCTCTATCCTTGAAGTCAGAACTCCCCGATCATTACAGGGTGCATGTCCTTTATACGTACGGTTTTGGAAGAGTCAGTACTCCCCTATCATATCAGGGAGCGATTCCTCTAACTTGGGGCTGGTACTCCCCTTTTGTATCGGGGTGTGGGTCCCACATAGCAAATGAGCTGGAAGAGTAATTACTACCCCATCATACTAGTGTGAAGGTTCATTATACACAAAGTGTTACTCCCTTATAAGGTTTGGGTGCATGTCCAAAATTTGTGGAGTTGGTACTCCCCTATCGTATAAGGGTATGGGTCCTCCATTCTCTAAGTGGTACTACCCTATCATCTCGGTTTGCGGTTCCTCATGTACAGAGTGGCACTCCCCTATATCTGAGTTGAAACAGGGAGCGGTTCCTCCATTAGAGTTGGATCTCCCTTGGTTTTTAGGATTGTTCTAATAAGTAGGCCCCTCCACTTGATATGCTTGATACCTATTTAGGAGTTAGTGCTCCCTCAATGGACAATGGCACGAGACCCTCCAAAAATGAGTGACATAGGTTTCTCAGGTTAGTTAGGATGTATTAAACCCTCAATTATAGGGCAATGACGTGGTGTAGGTCCCTCCATTCCCTCTCGTAGAGAAGATGCATGCAGTCTATGGTTTAGGGAATTGATCCCTCAAATGTAGGTAAGTGGTGAGAAGAGGGCCTCCCCACTTAGTTTCTTTAGCCTTGTATAGGGTGTATGTTAGAAATGGAAGAACCTATAGTTCTGAGCACTATAGCCAGATGGTATAGGTTGTTCCTGATTGAGCACATTCCCTCAGACATACCGTTAGGAATGGTAGATCTATTATTGATGGAGTGTATCTCTCAAACAGGTGCCATCTGGGATGGATGATCTCATGGAGTGTTTTATATTATTTTATTTTACCTTTAGAGACTCAAGTATAATCTTATCATTGGTTGTGAGGTTAGAACTTTATGAGACTATGAGTTTAAGATGAGTATATCTAGAGCATGTCTGGGAACCCTTGTAGTGTTGTCACATTCTAGGTTGAGAAAACTTGAGGAATCAGTATACACACCACTTGAATGCCCACACCTTACTTTTGGTTATTTTCCTTCCATGGTAGGTGAAGTCACTTGGGGTATGCCGTGTGACTTCCATGTTTAGCTTATTGTGGTTGGATGAGGTCACTCTCTTGCTAAGGGTGGAGAAGTCTCAACATGTTGTTCATATACTCATCGTGTTGATCTCTCTCTGCTTGGTTGAGTTTACTTCTTACTAGGTTTCATTGTGGGATGGGATTTTTATTACTCTTTCATTTAGGTTTCTTTTGACTTAGATGAATAGTAATGTAAAGCCAAGGATGATTTGAGATGGAGTTTTTTCTCTCGATGGGGTTCTCAATGGCTTGGTCAAGTGGAGTTTTTTTCCTTTCAGTCTCTCCCTTTTATTTTGGGTTTTTGGGGCACCTAATGAGTATTTTTATACTCATCCCTATACTGGCTTTTCCCACACATGACTTGTGTCTTTTAAAAACCACAAGGCTTTCGAAGGAGTCCATGCGGGACCTGGGGTAGGTGTATCTTAGAGTGATTGACTGATCTAGGTGTTTATCTGAGCTGGGATGAGGATCTTTCTGGTAGTAACTTCTGATAGAAATCCTATCTTTCTGAGAAAGTCAGATGCTTTTACGATTTTCTTTTATTGGGAACTTTTTTTTGACATTTTTACTTTCAATACTTCTATCATAATACTGTTTGGTATATATGTATTCATGCATTTTAGATTCATCTTTTTATACCTTTGCACTATTGTAATGAGGTGTTTGTGGGTGTGTGTGTTCAGGTTATTTAGGAAAAGGCCTCCTTGAATTTAGTTACGACTTCGATTCTTGATGCCAACCCCAGACCTATGGATACAGGCTTTGGGTAGTTACAGATCGAGCCCCGACATGGGCGGGGACATGAGATAGTGTAATAAAAATAAGTTCATTCATTAGGAAGTTTTTTGGAATTTTCCCTTTAAGAGGATTTGGGTGGGTTTCATAACAACATTGTTAGGATGTTTGGAGTTTGGCTCTCAGGCCAAAGGTTCTAGTATTGGTGTGGTAGTTGACGTATCTGTTCACTAGGACATTAAAAACATGGTTTTCAACTCAATACATTTGAGTACCAATCGAAGGGGAAATAATGGTATATGCTTCATATAGGACTGAGTTTTGGGGTTTTCTCATCCTTCTTAAGTCATCTCCCTATATATGCTATTTGAATGCGTTGCATCTTGTTTCTATTTTAGGATGCCTATGTGATGATGGCCAAACATGATTCTATGGTTTGATTGTGATGAAAATTTTCCCCATGATGAGGCTTTAGTCTAGGGCACTGATTTTGAGGCTTTACCTCCGGGTGGTACCCTGGTTGTTCCACCACCCATTGAGGAGATGGTTGTATCGGCAGTTTAGGTTGAGTATATGCGTAGACTAAGTGAATTTCATGAGTTCTAGAGGTAGTAACCTCTGAGGTACTGGTATGATCCAAACCCCCAAGCATATGATGACTAGGACGAGGCATTCACAATAGTTTTCTGATTAGTAAAAACACATCCCAATCAGATAGTGGTACTAGCGGCGAGCCTTCTACAGGGTTCGGCTAGGTGATGGTGGAGTTTTGTGACACCATACCATGAAAAAGTGATTTTCACATGGTTAGAGTTCAAGAAACACTTCAAGGAGGAGTTCTACCCAAAAATGTTGAGATTAGTGCATATCTAGGAGCTTCTACAGCTTTAGTAGGGTGATATGACTGTGGAAGAGTACTCAACATGGTTCGCAGACTTATCATGTTACTCCCTAGATATGGTGCAAGACCACTTATTTAGAGTTCAAACATTTGAGTAGTGCCTCCGCAAAAACATTAGAGCTGGTGTGGTCTCTTTATGCCTCCCCTACAATGCAAATGTCTTGGAGTGAGCTCTGTTCATAGAGATATTCCTAGATCAAGGAGCGGAGGATATAGACTGAGGTGGTAGTCATGATGCCGAGGCTTCTGCAATAGCTGATAGATGACAGATGATGGGATCATGATGCATGAGACATACCCATGCCTAAAATTAGTCACATGGTCCTATAGTGAAGGAGCATCCCTGAAGATCAGGTCAACCATAGGATAGGTGGTGTTATTCATGCAACATCCAGAGACATCTTGCTAGAGATTGTCTGACCTGCTGTGATGCTGATAGGGATTCGGTATATGGACCACCTTTATAGAGGAAGCAATTGGTGTAGGGAGTTTTTCTTGGGGGAAGATGAGGTAGAGGATATGGGATAACAGTAAGAGGTGGAAAGCAGTTTGAGGTGTTTACCCCACCACCCTAGAGGGTCCACGCCAAACTCATGGAGCTGGATGACGTGGCCGAGGCTTCTTGAGACGAGGTGTCGGTAGAACCATGTATTGGTTTTTTTCCACATAGCTTCAAATTAATGGGAAGGATAGGTCCTTCCCCTTACAAGATGCATTTCTATTATGCGGGTAAAACTATGTGGGTGTGTCAATGCTGCCTAAAGTAGAAAATACGAAGGTGTGGTGGATGAGTCTCTTTGACTTGTGTGTTCAGGGTGAGTTTGAACAGTATATAGCCTTTATTAGAATCATTCCGCAGTGGTATAGTTAGAACATATGATATTTCCACTATTTGGATAGGTTTCCTTCCATCCTTACTCAGCAAGGATGCCACTAGTGGGTGTGGTAGTGTTTTTGGTTTGGGTTAATCTCATTCAAAGAGGGGAAAAGACACACAGGGTATGCCAGGTGCTTTCCGTGTCCATCTTCTCAATATTGGATGAGTCTTATGTTCGATTTTGTTCATTAGTACCCTCACGTGTTCAACATCACCTAGAATGACAGAAAATTGAGGAGGTTATTGTACAGTTCATCTAGGGGTGGATGTGAACTAGTGGGTCTGTTCATTATCTGTATCAGGTTAGTGAGGCAATGTATCACTAAAACCCATTACTAGAGACGGATCGTGTTGCTTGGTGATTTCCCACCTATCATAGTTAAGGATACATGTGCCTGTTTGTTGCATGATTTTTCCTAGTATAAGTTGGTTGTGAGAGCGTTTTTGACCTTAGTATTTCTTCTGAGTGTGTGCTTGGAAGTAGAACATGAACCCTTGGTGAGATCACAGTTGTGGGAGTTCCAGTGTAGATATCAGTTTCTTTTCTATATTCCCATCCTTTTGCTTTTCAAGGACAAAACTATTTGAAGGTGGTATTGATGTAAAGACCTAGGTTTTGAACTCTGAGAATTTGGATTATTTCCAAGAATATTTTTGAATCCAGACGCCAATTTAGGATGGGAATTTGGGGCCTAGAGAGCCCTAACATGGTGATTTTTAAAAATATTAAATATATTTTCTCACACGTGTGTGGTTTCGCTTGAAAATAGGAATAAATACCGAACAGAGGCTTATATCATATTTATGAGATTTTGGTTGAGTCTGGAACATCATTTTTACCCTAGGAATGACCTAAAGTTATCTATACCGAGAGGTTTGGTCGGTGGTGAGTTGGCGGGTTGGTTTATGGTGGAGTAATTTATTAAATAATTTAATTAAACAATTTAATCTAACCCCTCCCACTCTCATGTTTTGTGCATGACCAAAGAGGAGATCTTCTCCTCCTATTCTCCCCTTTTGTGACAAATGGAAACTAATCTTGAATCATCGAAATGAATTTCCACCAACTCCCATTTTTGATAGAGATCATCATCAACATCCTTCTTCATCCAAATATTTGATGTTTCTCCATCGAGGAAGGAAATTTTCTTCTTTAGTCCTAATCAAATTCATTTTTATTTTTTTAAGGTTATAGAGCCCAAATTTAATTGTTTTTTATCTTTGTTATGAAGATCTGTGAGCATTGGGTTGAACTAGGGTGAATCTGGTATTTTTTAGGTGATTTTCGATTAAAATTACTGACTACATGGCATGTAGTCTAGTAAAACACACCATGTATCCCTTCCTATTCTAGTAAGATGATATTTTGAGACTACATGTAGTGTACCGGGGATATACACAGTGTAGTGACCCAATCTGTGTGGATATGGTACATGTCTTGGGAAGCAGTGTGAAAACACACAACCCAACTACATGCACATTGGGTCTAGTACACAGACATGGGTAAAAAAAATAGCCAGGGTACAATTGAAGAGGGACACATCATGTACTTCTTATACATGCCGTGTACCCCTACATGGGTTAGAAAACAGTGTAGATCAGATATATGTCCAAGTTCTCATCCAAGTTCACATGTCGTGTGTATCCCATTGCACGCTGTGTACTCTTAGGGGATCTCCTTGAGATCTTTCTGCTTCCGTATCTCCTTCTTTGGGTCTTGAATTCAAGATTGTGAGCATCCTATCCAATGTTTTTTCCCTGTAGAATGTGATGGTGGCTTTTTTGGGGACTAAAATATACTAAGAGGTGAATTTAGATCAATATGCTTGTGTAATGGTGTAAATCTTGGGTAGTGATCAGGGTGGATCACTGGGTTGAAATCAAGGTTGGTACCCTTCCCTTCGACTTTTGGATTTTGGTCCCTTAGACTCTTTAGACCGGTTAGGTGGTGATCCCATATTGGAATAGGGATAATTTCTCCTACCCATGGCAGTGTTACTACACAAAGTATGATAACCATGACACTCTTCTTAGGGATGCTTTTCCGATGCTAGAGATTGGCCTAGTTCATAAAGAGAGATGTTGGGACTGGTACTCCCCTGTGGCATCAGAAAATGGGTTTCCCATTACCTATTTTCTTTAGTATATATGGGACTCCCACATTATGGGCATGGGTTATTTTACCTTTGGGGGTTTATTTGGGACAATATGTGGTTTGGTACAACCTTGTACTCACGAGGAAGAGGAACACTTTCCCCACCGAGACACGTCCCTGTGACGTGACCTAAAATTGTGCGAGGGAGTCAATTCCACCCAAATAGGATAGTATCAAGGTGTGGTGTTTGAGTTATTTAGACTTATGTGTTCAGGGAAAACATGTGGGATGAGGGGCATCATTGATGGACTTTTGTAACTATTGGTACTCCTTTAATGGTTTAGGGTGTGGGTTCCCCATATCATTTGTAAAGTTGTACAATGATCTCCTATCGTGCCAGCGCATGAGCCCTCTATACTTGTTAGCCAGATAGAGTAGGAACTCCCCTATTAGGCTTGGGTGTGGGTCCTCTATCCGTGGAGTCAGTACTATCCTAACATTCCAGGATGTGATTCCTCTATATGTGACATATAGGTAGAGTGGGTACTCCCCCACAATGTTAGGGTGAGGTTCTTATATCCTTGAAGTGTGAACTCCCTTATTATTCTAGGGTGTGGGTCCTCTATACATGATGTTCTAGTAGAGTTAGTACTCCCCTATTGTACCAGGGAGTGGGTCCTCTAGCCTGGGGTCGATACTCCTATATTATATCTGGTTGTGGGTCCCTCATAGTAAAATAGCGGGAAAATTTTTACTCTCCTGTCGTACTAGGGTGCATGTCCTCTATCCACATAGTGGTACTCCTCTACTAAGTTAGGGCGAGGGTTCTCAATTTACTGAGTTGGTAATCCTTTTTCGTATTATAGTGTGGGTTCTCCATTCTCTAAGTAGTACTACTTGGTCATCCTTGGGAGAGGGTCCTCACCTATATAGTGGTACTCCCCCATATCCGAGTTTTAGCGGGGAGCGAGTCCTTTATTGGAGTTATAGATCCATCTACTTTTGAGTATTGTTCCGGGGAGTGGGATCCTCATCTTGGTATGCGTGATGACAGGTTAGGAGTTAGTGCTCTTTTGATGGACTGAGGCATGGGACCCTCCCAATAGAAGAAAAAGAGGTTTCATGTGTTAGTTAGGAGTTAGTACTCCCTCGACTGTAGGGAAGTGGAAAGGTCAGGGTCCCTCTGTTCCCACTGATAGAGAAGATTCATGCAGTGCATGGTTTAGATCAGTGCTCCCTCAACTATAGGGAAGTAGTGAGAAGTGATCTTCTCCATTGGGTTTCTTTATCCTTGCTCATGGTTAAAGTTAGCTATGCAAAAAACCTCTAGTGCTAGGCATTAGAGATGGACTATATAGGTTATTCCACATGAATCACATTCTCTCAGACCTATCATTAAAAATGGTACAACTATTCATGGAGTGTATCTATTGAACGGGTTCCATCTAGGATGGCTGATATTTTAGAGTGTATTCTCCTATTTTATATTACCTCTAGAGCCTTTAGTATAATCTTACCTTTTGGATACACTGTGGTTTTGGGTTAATATGTTCAATGGTCATGGGGTTTTTAGGCACTCAGGTGTCGAATCTTTCTAGTTTTCTTCTGTTGGTTTCAGCCTTACCAAGATGTTGATGTTTAGAGCCCTCAGTCATTCAAATCATTGGCTTGACCTCAAGTCCCTGAACTCCTCTCCGAGTCAGATCAGGAGCAGTAGTTCCTCAGATGTTTTGGGAGGTGGGATTTGGAGGCCAAAAGTACTCTCAACATGGACTGATTTGATTTTCCTTTTTATTGATGTTTTGGTTTCTATTCCTCCTTTTGAGGTTCGAATTTATTTCTTCTTGGTCTTGTTTCAGTTTTTCAGCTTTCTACCCCTTGTTTTTTTTGTTTTACTATGGTTTTCTATTCAGTTTTTTATGACTTGGTGTTGTTTTTTCAAGGAGGTTAGAAGGTATATGAAGGTCTCCTGAATTCTGTTATCTGTTTGGATGATGATGATGAATGTGTGTTACATAATGATGTTGTTTGGAAACTTTTATAGACTCCACCGTACTCCAGAGACTGGTGCGATGGACGAAAACCCCGAAGATGGTGATGATGGAGACATTGAGAGTGGGTTAATGATTATGGTTTGATCCAATGGGACTTAGGCTGATGAACCTTAGATCACGATCATCTTGGGTTCTGTGAATTATATGGATTTTAGTTTTTTTAAATTTTAAATAAGGGAATATTCCATTTTTATCCTACCTGTTACCTCTCATCCTTAAATTAGTTGTTTTGATGATCAAATAAAAATGATTTTTTTATGGAGTATAATCTTATCGTTAGCTGTATGGTCGGAACCTTATGAGACTTGGAGTCTAAGATGAGTATATTTACCACTTATGGGTGATGTGTGTGATCCCTTGTGGTGTTGTCACATTCTAGGTTGAAACCCCTTGAGGACTGAGTATACTCACCACTTCTTCTCCCACACCTTACTTTTGGTTACTTTACTTTAATGGGAGGTGAATATGCACAAGGTATGCCATGTTATTTTCATTTTTATATTATTGTGGTTGGATGAGGTCACTCTCCTACTAAGGGGGGATAAGGATCAATGTTTAGTTCATCCACCCACTATGTTGATACCCCTATGCTTGGAAGAGTTTATTTCTTACTGGGTTGTTCCATGGGACAAGGTTTCCCTTACTCTTTTGTTTGGGATTCTTTTGACTTAGCTGACTAGTCCTTTTGAGATTAAGTTTCTCTCTTGATGGGGTTACCTATGTCTAGTTCAAGATGACTACCTCCTTTAAGCTACCCCCTTTTCTTTTAGGGTTTTGGGGTGTCTACTGAGTATTTTTATACTCAGCCCTGTATGGACTTTACCCGCACATGTCATGTATCGTGTGAAGACCAAATTCATTTCCACAGAGTCCACAGAGAACCTGAGACATGCAGATATTAGTGAGATAGAATGACTGAGGTGTTTACTAGGGCCGAGTTAAGGAGATTTTTGGTAGTTACTTTTGACTATGATCCCATCCTTCTAAGCTAGTCATACACTTTTATAGTTCTTCTTTTGGTAGAAACTTTTTCCATTTTTACTTTCAATACTTCTGATATACTCTAGTTTGGGATAAATGTATGCATTAATTTCATTTTCAGATTTTTATATCTATTTACTATTTATTGGGGTGTTTGTGGGTGCGTACATACATATAAATTAGGAAAAGGCCTCCTAGAGTTTATTTATGCCTTCGGTTCTTGTTTCTAACCCCTAACCTATGAATTAGGGCTTGGGGTAGTTGTGGCT
Source organism: Viscum album (assembly GCA_963277665.1). NCBI lineage: Eukaryota > Viridiplantae > Streptophyta > Magnoliopsida > Santalales > Viscaceae > Viscum > Viscum album. Next base: position 1,823,166,320 of record OY728150.1, on the reverse strand, counting down.
TGAGACTGAGTATGGCTCGGGACATGAGATATTCTATTTTTTTCTGGAAAACTGCATTTATATGATAGAAATACACTTGATATATTTCAAAAAACTTAATTTCAGGCACACCGAGCCCAGAAATATTACGCTGTGTCAGTGCCTGGCTCTGGAAATATTCCTAGAAATATTAAAAATCCCTACAATCCAAAGATTGGGACATTCCATTAGTCTGTACTTCAAGGCTTTTCATCCATGAAAATCACAAAATAGAAAAACATGGGGTTACTAAGCTCCCCACTAGATCACCCACTCTATTGAGCTCTCCTAAAATTTCCCTATTGTATCTACAAACATGCACCCAAGGAAAAAAACTCACCCACGAACAATAATTTTCATTTCAGTCCTCAATATCACTGACACTTTGGAAAGGAAAATACACTTTCACATCCCATATCATTAAGGTTGATATTTTAGAATGAGTCATACACATACCAAATTAGATGCGACATGTAGATAACAACAAGAAACCCAAAACTATTATGGCCATAGGTTGAAGTGGAACACCTCCTCGCTAGACTAACACATCAGTAAAAAATGAAGGGACCTATGATTCTTAATGATATCATGTCTCCCTAGCTAAGACTCTATAACTCTTTAGCTCCAAAAACCTTAATCATTAGTCCACTAAGGACTACTCATGTTCACCAGAACCTAAAAAATTCACTTTTACTTGGCCAATGGTACTAGGGTAAAACAATGTTTTCAACTAAAAATGAGTCCCCAAAGGCTTTTTACATCCTCTCCCTAATCTTGATGTGAAGTAAGCATCACATTATGAAAATATCTTCAAGATAAGTCCACGAATCCAGACTAATTCCTTCACACACAAGTTTCCCAATCTTTCTATGAGGCTCAATCATCCATCACCCTTAGATCAGAGAGACAATGAAAGTTTAACTTGAAAACTCATTGCAACTCCCTTGGCTGTTGAACCAATTCCAGGAGATCCCGATACATCCTCTCCTCCAGTATATGTACTACTAATGGAAAACAAACTTCTTAGCACCTATTCTTTCATTGTGATTGGAATCACCATCCAGCCTTTGAAATAGGGTGTCATGATTCCCTCCGTCAAGAAATTATATCATGAATGTATCTAGTGGACACCCAATCAGGAAAGACATCCTTATCGATATTCTTGAGTTTTTCCTCCCTAAATTTCTGAAGTAATGAAGGGGTAACAACCATAAATTTAAGGTATGGTACACCATACTCAGTTGTCTCATGTTCTCTAAGTCGAATGTCGAGCACACATGGATTTAATTGAAGAATAATAACCTAAAATTATCCATGAAGGGTTAAGAATCCATCCTATAAGTATAAGGATTCTTCCATGGAATTAAACATGCCAAAGAGCATCACCAAGGAATCAAAGAAACCAAAATAAATCTAGTAATTCATGCTTGGTACATCCGACTCTCAAACCTAGAGCTAGTGACACCCCATCTCAAGGTCAAACCCTGAGATCTACTTCGCCTCTCTGCATTGTGAAAAGAGGTAATTGATTCTCATGAGTGGAAACTTTCCCTTGTGTCACCTGGTCGACGTGGCACCAATACACATCCAAACTCAAACCCTCATATACCCCTCATGAAAGCAATAACAAGCTGCCCAAGAAAAAAACTATAACTTACAAAGCCCCATCCTCTATAAGATTTGGATTGCATCTTAAGATCTTATAGCTACTAAGATTCATCCGATATACTAGGGTAGATATCCGGACATCCCTAGTGCAAGTCCACGCAGAAAAAAAACTCTAAATAGTGTGTTAACCCAAAAAATTATTCAATAAGGATTCCCACATACTCCTCCTCCATCATAGGAACTCAAATCTCATAAAATATACTACTCCAAGGGTAATAATTGATAACCAATAGGGAAATGGTTGCAGCCTCCTGTGAATGAGATCATCCTTAATTGTTTAGAAATAAATTCATATCCAAGGAGGAAAAGTCCATCCCAAAAAACTAGAATAACTATTACAGTCACTGGTAGAAATCATGTGGGAATGGATGATAAGGAACATATCCATACCAAGGAAAAAATCATAGGGTCTTACTGCCACTATGAAAATATTTCCACGTGAGGATCTATCTCTCCTCCTAGAGTCATGTTACACTTTTGGTAGAAGCATTCATTCACTAATACTCTCTCTAGGATACTCCAACATAAGGGTTGAGTATAAAGACTTTATTGGTATCACTAGGTCTCAAATAGGGAATACACTTAGGGAAAGATAGTGTATATCTATATGTGTAAAATACAATTGAGGTGGTGAAGACACATGTAATACCTTAAACCACACTTGAAGCATCTACAAGATCCTGCTACATGTATCTAATTATTTCCCTTTACCATCTTTTTACCATAACTATGGATTGCTTCAACATCATAGTACATCAAACAACCTAATACAAACAAGTCATATAAAATCATCCACCACAATGTAACACTATCTGCTATGGTTGGAAATGACTCACCCACACGATTTTGGATTGTATCTCAAGAACACATATTAGTGGGGGAATTTTACCTCTTACTTGTATCAATAAATTCTTTCCAAGCATCCCCAACACATGGATCCACAAATGACTCACGTCTCTCTGGAAAAGAACATTAGAAAAAGAGGTAAAATAGAGTCTCATAACTATGTCCAAAAAATACTACAACAATAGTATAGGGAACAAAAATCATACCTCAAAACACTCTTAGAGCCTATGGGTAAAGAAAATCCCACACCTATAGCCATCCAAGATTCTGAACACCAACTCTCCCATCACGTTCGCCGTGCTGAGAACCACCTTTCTCTAGTTAATTCCTCTTCTTAGGTAGTTCATTGAACATCTCTATAAATACAAAATGATGTGTAGGACAACCCTATATGAGATGTCCTCTCCCCTCATAAGAAAATAAATTTCTCTATCTTTGAGAATCGATGTGACCCTAAGATATCTGAAGAAACCTCCTATTTCGTGACTTGCATCATACACCCGTTATTGGTAGATTCTACTGACCCTGATTCCTAGGAGATCCCTATCTTGGAAGCCAAAAATACACACCTAAACATTTAAAATCATCGTCTAGTACCTACAGATCCATCCATGGATCTCTTTGTCAAGCCGCATCCACCCAAACCCATGTAGGTGGATCTACATACTACTCAATAGGTGGAAGATCCACCATCTTTCAACTCAGAAGAAATACTGCCTCATGACCAGGCTATTACATGGAAACCTCATTAATCATTGGGTCAAACTTTCAAAACTATTGTAGAAACCTCACTGTCTGTCTTCGTGAATACATCCGAAAAGAAACAAGATGTACCATGGTCAATGATTATATCTAGTGAGATGACACAAAAGGACTATAAAACCACAAACCAGTCCAAAATGATGTATATAACAATGTTTTCCCTTTAACCAGTGTCTGTATATACCGAGTCAATAAGAAAGTTATCAAGGTCCTGGTGAATGGATACAACAGCCGTCACACCAACACCGGATACCCTCACCTAAGATCCATATTCATAACACTTAAACATTATTTATCTAGTTCTCAAACAAAACATCACATATAGAAAAAATAAATTCCAAACTCCAAACGTAAACCAAGGAAGTGTCACAACACTTCTGTCTGGGTACCTCTTTGATACCATTCTATCATGAACCGACCAGACGGGGCCCAAGTCACAAATACCCCAATCCCACCTCCAGTAGTCCAAGGACATGAAATTAGCACGAAGAAGAAATATCACACACAGGGGAGGCCTTATCCTTAAGTACTTGTAGGCATGAACCCATATCCAAGCCTATACAATGATGAAATGTTAAAAAATTGAAAACACTACACGCATAAATATATAATCCCACAACTAGAGTATATAAAAAGTATTAGAAATAATTAAAAGTGACCAAATACAAGAGAAAAAAAAACTAGATAGTAATGTCTGACCTACTTAGAAGGAAGAGATTGCGGTCAAATTTAACACTGATATACACCTATGTCTGTCTAGCCTAACTAAGTTCCACCTTCTCCTAATGATACAAAGAATCTAAAGAATATTCTTTTCCAACATAAGACATGACATGGAAGTAACAATATACACACCAAAAAAATAACTAAGTGGTGAATATGGCCAACATCTCATGGAAGTAAAAGTGAGACAAGAAACCCATACCATAGTTTTTATTTCCTTTATACGTGTCTATACCTCCAGTATAATAAATATAATTTTATTATGAATCTATAAAAATTATATAATTATATATTTCATACCATATATGATTTACTTATTTTCTTTTTTGGCACATTTATTAATAATTCTTTGTTAAAATCACTATTTTGGGTGATAATTTCTCCGTTTTTTCAAGTAGGATTGGGTTCAGTAAGTTCGATCATTTTAATTTGATCATGGTTAAACCATATAAAAAATTTTAAACAATAATTACATACCATATATAATCATTATATAAGTATTTATAATTTTCTATAAAAGTTATAGATTGTAAAATGAGTTACAATATTCATGGAGATAATAGACTGTACGTACGCATGAACACTACTTCTATATTTCTAACAGATAGAACATAAAAATGGTAAATAATGTTTCAAATTTAAGGAAGAATTATTATGTAAAATATTTCATTTATATTCATTAAATATATCATTATTACTATACAATTCAATATACAATGAAAAAAATTTCACATCACTATGCGGAGATGGTAGTCTACACGTACGCACAAGCGATGTTATTATTTTCCAACAAATTGGAAGGTAAAAAAGTATATGTAATATTATAATTAGTTAAGTATATTAATTTCATAAATATAATATAAATATGTTAAACCCATAATTATATGAAACTATGAGAGGTGGTGATGAAAAATTAATTACATCAGTTTGTGGGGCAGTAGTCTGCCATACACACGATCAATGGTTTTGTTTCCCATTGGATGGAAGATTAGATGAATATTGGCTATTAAATTAATATAATATCCTATAAGTATATGGTAGATAATTTTTTTATTATTTATCATATTTTTTAGAATATATTATGGAATTAGAAGAAGAAGTAAAATGGAAATGTATGATTAGGAACTTTACCACTTCTCCAGACAACCTCATTAGGTTTATAACTAATTCCACCCTAGATTGGACTTATGATAAATAAATGAATCTAGTACATTGGTAGGAATTTAATAAATATATTCATTTCGGCATTGGATGAGCTAAAATGTTTTGGGAGTGTGAATATGAGAGGTTAGAGGATGACCTTCTATAAGTTGGGGAGAGGACAAACTTGGAATTTTTGGAAAGAAAAAGTGATACCCATGTTTTTTACATGCCAAAAATCTAAACAAATGGCTCATTATAGAACCATATATGATATAAGGTCTAAATATTCACTTAAAAATAGTAATTGGAAGAGTTTTTATTTCATTTTAACCCTTATGTTTTTTAGTTTAATCTCCTGGTAAACCTTTTTAAACCTTAACTGTAGAAATTAATTTTTACTATTTTTACTCTTCATTATGAAAAAAATTAAGTTCAACTTATTATATAATATTAATTATTATTATTAAAAATATGGAATAAATTTTTATAAATTCCATTCACATAAGTGATAAAATTTAATTTAAAATTAAATGTGAAAATGTGATGAAAAAGCAATTTTTAATGAGAAAATTCTCATAATTATTGAATGTTTTAATATAAAAAATCAAAATGAATTTAATTAAAATGAACTAGATTTTATTTATTATAATATGATTGAACTAATTTTACTTTTAAAAACAAATTAAAATTAAAATGTATCTTTTAAAATATTTAATAAAAAATAAGTTTTTAATTAAAATCGGTATTGGTTAGTATTCATAAAATAATAATATTTTAAAAAAATTCAAAAAAATTAAATAACATGTAATTTTGTAATTTTGATTTTTAAAATGAAGTTAATTTTAAAAATAAATATTCTAAAATTTTTAAAAATTAATTTTAATGTTTGTGCACAAAGCAGGGAGAGACCGCCTTTTAAAAAAATACAATTTTTTAGAAAACATTTATTTTTATTTTAAATGATACTTAATTTTTTTTCTAATCAATAGATAAAAATTTAATTTATTTTATACATGTGTAAACAATATAATTTTTATAGTTTTGTTATTCTTATTCATATTTTCCTTTTTAACAGCTAGGTTATAATGGCATACAATTCATTTGGACTCGGTGCTGCATGTATTGCAAGCTATCAAATATATTAAATTTAACGAAATATTTTTCAAGGATATTTTAAGCTCGGTGTTTCATTCCTCATTCAATATCAAAAACAATGTTCATATTCTAAAATGTTGTGGTGTTACATTCTCCCCACCATTAATAAATTGCATCCTTGAAATTTAAAATTGATATTGATAATCAAAGGTTCATTGTTTAAAAATAACTTTCTTGAAATACCACATCATAATAATGGTTAATAAAACATATTTTTGATAATAGAGAAAGGGAAGTAAGAAATTAATCTAGAATAATATATAAATAGGCTTCCATGTAGGAAAAAATTTGAGGGAACTGAAAATATGTACTTTCAAGAAAAGAATAAATAATTATAGATATTGATAGAGACCATTTATCACTAGAAAGTGAATGATCAAGGGATTGATATCTACCATAAAACAATAAATATGTGATGTATTAAAAGGCCATTGATTCATCAGATATGAAGGTAATAGGATAAAATTTTTATTTAAAGATATTTTTTAAAGTGTTGAGGGATTATTTTACTATCATCAAAGAGAACACCATAAAATATTATTACAATTCGATCCTTTAGTTGTGCTTCAATCAATTTCAACTTCATTTGTTACTCCAATAAATGAATTTAAAAGATTAATTTTTTTATCCCCAAATCATTAAAATTAACTTTTAATGGATCACAATATCAATAAAAGAGTGAAATATTTTTCAACATGACCCTAAAAATTTACCAAAACCAATATTTTTAGTACGAGTTATCCAAAAAAATTCATTAATCTCTATACCTCAATAGTAAAACCCAAAATTCATCTTAATACATTTATTAAGTATATATCAATCAATTTTTTTTAATTTAAAACATTATCATACTAACCAATAGATCTCATTGGCTTGTGGTAAGTGATACACCCTGATTTCCCATCAGTTGTGGGTTCAAGCCATATGGCCACATCGAATGCATCGAGCTATCACCCGACATGCAGGTTATCTTTTTTCCAAAACTATATTAATATAATTCTTATAATGTTACTAAATTGTAGTCACCCATAATTACCTCAAAATAAAATATAAGATAAACCCTAAAGTTTATCAGTACCTTTAAAATTATTTCCACAAAATGTAAAGGCATTATTCCTTATATAACATTTCAACTAAGACATATACTAAACCAATTTGTTTTATTACCATAAATTTATCCCAATATATACTTAATCTGGATAAACACCCATCACATAAAACCTTAAAACGTATTTTTAAGACCTTAAACATATGAAAAAACTTAAACTCATTTAACCATGATGGTATTCACAACTCTTATGTTGATAAAGACATATATTGTTCCAAAAATCAATACAATCATTAGATTCTTCATTATTATTATAAATAAAATACCATTGGTAAAAATACTTCTATAAACAAAAATATTGAATAAAAAATACAAGGACTTTAATCATTCCACTTCACCGATATTTATTGCATAAGAAAGACCTTGACCCCTTAGCTTTTTCTGAGGTATATTTCCTTGATGGTTTGGGAATTCATTTTCATAGATCCCCATATGCTTACAGTTAAAAAATAGAATATTAGAGGTTTATTTCTTACCCTTGAATTAACAAACCTAATGTAAATTATATCTACACTTGAAGTAAATTCCAATTTCCTTCATGAAGGAAACATGGTTCTTCTTTCCATAATTATCACATGTGGGGCCATCCTTCTTTACTTTATTACCTTTATCCATTTTTTCTCCATTATCCACTTTTTATCCGACTTCCATTAGAATACATAAATATTAGATAATTATTTCTCTATCTTGATATCATAGGATATTATAACCTCATATGATTAGAATTTTTGGGAAACAAGTTCCCTTCAAAGTATTGGCTTACTCCCATTCAAGAAACAATCAATATTTCTCTTTAGATTACGTACAAAGTCCATATCATGTCTTGATAACCTTTTAAAGTTATCATCATTCTTAGAAACAATTTTCTATTCATTTTGTATCAAAATAAATAATAGTCACTCTTTATCTACTCATTAATCACAAGTAATATATTTTCCTAAGTAGAGTACCTAGAAATCCTTCCAATCCATGGTCGCTATTTCATTTCTAATCATCCTTAGTGTGTTGTATCAAACTCCACCATTGATCCATATCCCATGATATAAAATAAATAACCATGAAAACATTCTACCTTTAATTACTCTCTAGTGAGGGAAATATCTTATCTAAGGAACTTATCCATTATATAGATACAAATGTATTTTTCCGATTTAATGATGGTGGTTTCTGATACATGAAGTAGTCTAACATTGTTACACCATGTGGTAGATCAATAAACTTATAAGTATAGGAAATGTTGTTACTCATATCCTATGTTAGATGCACTAATATGGTTATAATTTTATGAGTTCCATTTGGATATCTAGATCCATATTCATTATCTTTCCCATGAGGGAAATAACTATATGGAGTGTGTTCATTGATACAGTTCCCATTCCTTTATCTAGTCACCATTTCTAAACAATGACATATATTATATTAGATGATAAAATTATGAAACATAATCTATAATCCCAAAACTCATGAAATAGTTAACAAAAATTGAAGAGTTTATGCATCCCTAATCAGATAATTATAAACATGGTTTCTTTGGGGAATTCTTTAAATAATAATAATATTTTCTAATCCTTCATAATTATTTTAAAATAAAACATTAATTATCCCAAGAATATACTTGGATAGTATCAAACCAAGTGTGCATTAAGGCCCATTTTTGTGTACTAGGTGATAATCAAGTCAAATCCCAATGTTCCCTTTTTGTATTTATTACCCCTAGGTACAACTTTCCTATAAATATGTCCACTTGTAGTATCCATATAAGGATGTATTTCAAGGAAAAAACTATATAATATCTTCCTCACCAAAACATTAGCATGTTATTCAATAATGATACTAAAGTTATATTATAGGGTTATGTTCCCTAATATATGTTTTCCTAAATCTTATTCCCAATGATTCTACTAAACTTAATCAGATAGAAACTATAAATACCCCATTCCTAGTATCCTTGAGTTAGAAGTTACTTTATTATATTGTCATAAGATATAAAGAATTGAATCCCAAGGGACCAAATAGTTTAATAGTCTTGGTAAACTGGGCACACACTTAAATCTCATAATATAATTAAAATATAAAATACAACATAATATTTTCTTTGAGTACACCATTTTTTCTTTTATAATATCCCTAAATATAAATCCTAAAATAATTCCTGTCATCCTAGAGAAAGAAAATCTAAGAAAGGGGTGAGCTCTGATGCTCATTAAGGGTGTGCATACAATCAAATATATCATGAATAAATAAGGTACAATAAATATGTCAAGGTAAATGACTAAAACATAAGGAATTCAATCAATTAACAGAGAAAAAATACTCTAGGAATAAATTATGATCAAATAATTCCATATAAATAATCACATGTGTTTCAAACTTAATTGTGGATATTATAATTAATCAAATAATCACATGGAACATCAATAAATAATCTCATAACGAGGGAATACATAATTCTGAACATTATAACCATACCATCAATGCCTCATGCTAAGAAATATTACATAAATGGGTAATACCTTGACTGAATACCCAATATAGTTTGTTTTATGAGGCCTACTGATGAATCGAGGGGCCATAGAGGGCCCCATACCTCACTTAGTAAGTGAAATTAATTCCTCACACGAAAGGTTTGAAACATAATCAACATAAAAATTCATATTGAAAAACTAGAATATGAAATGTTAATACTTTCCCCAATCAATAAATATAATCATAAACCATTTTGATTAATATGGAGAATGGTATCAAAATAGTATATTCCTAGTCAAAATTATCATAATATATCCAGATAAATAGTAAATATGGTATAATTAAAACATATTCCCAATGGTAGATAAGTGAAATAAAGGGTTGTCATCCTTGATGAATAGTAATATCATAAAAATTCCATTAAAAACAATCTTGAGAAAAATATATTTTTTACTTTTAAAATCACTTTCAAAAACAAAAAATTCCCAAAATATTAAGAAAAAAATTTTCCTTAAAAATACCCTTTTAAATGTAAAGTATTATTCAAAGTAATGACTAGTCTTGATGGGGGGTAATTCTGTAAAACCATATAAGTTTAAAAAACATTCCTTTCAGTTTTTTGTAAAAAGGATAAAAATTACCCCTTTTGAAAAATGATTAGAAAATTCATTTCAAAATATTTTTAAAAAATTAAAACATGGGTAAAAATTTCTTGAATAAATACATTTTTTAATTATAAGAAATTATTTAAAACCTTTTTAGAAAACATATATATGGAAGGAAAATGATTTTTGACCAAAGAGACAAATGAAGTTATCTTTATTTAGAAATATTATTTTTGTCTCTTTAGTTATTAAAGAGAGGAAGTTGGGAGGAAAAAATGAATTCTAAATAAATAACCATAGTATAATAAAATTAATGTGTTTTTAAAAAAATGTATGATAATATTTCACCATCATAAAATTAACTGTGGACAATCCCGACGAACATTGAGATTATAACTTTGACCTTTACCACTTTGAAAAATTATATATTCATAAGCCCCATGAAATAAATTAATTCAAATGAGAAATTAAATAACATGAATATAAAGGTATTTATGATATAATATATTAATGGGTTAGTATATACCCCCCCACAAAATAACTAAGTGGTGAATATGGAAGATGTCTCTTAGAAGTAAAAGTAAGATGAGAAACCCTTATATCAAGTCCGATTTCCTTTGTACATGTCTGTACCTCCTGTAAAATAAATACATATTTATTATAAATATATTAAATAATAATAATAAAAATAATATATTTTATATCATATAATATTTACTTATAGTCTTTTCTGACCCGTTTATTAACATTTCATTGTCAAAATTACTTTTTCAAGTGATAATTTCTCATCTTTTCATGTATATTTTTGTTCAGTAGTGTTAGTTATTTTACTATGATCATGGTTAAATAATATCCATATTTTAAAAATGATTTAAATATAATAAATAATAATTATATACGTATTTATACTAATCTATAAAATTTAGATATGAGAAAATGATTGAAACCGTTCATGGAGACGATAGACCATATGTTTGCATAAACACTCTATATAATTTTCCAAAAGATGGAATGTAAAAAAGGTAAATAATGATTATAATTTGAAGAACCATTATAATATAAAATATATAATTTAAATACATTAAATATATCCTTATTACTATCCATTTCAAAATATAATGAAAATCATTTCACATCGCTACGTGGAGACGTAGTCCTCACCTAAACACAAGCGATGTTATTGTTTTCCAAAAGTTTGTAATTCATTAAGTTATATGTTATATTATAATTATATAAGTATAATAATGTTATAAAAATCATAAAAATATGTTAATTCTGTCATTATATCCATCTATGATTTTCAGTGATGGAAAAAAATTACATCGGTTTGCTAGGCGTTAATCCACCGTACACACAATCGATGGTTTTGTTTCCCATTTGGTGGAAGTGAAGATAGATATAGATTATTAAATTAATATAATAACATAATTGTATATATAATATATTTAATTATTATTTTATCATATTTGGGTAAAATTTTAGGGAGTTATAAGAAGAAGTATTATGAAAACACATGGTTAGGAACTTTACCCCTTATTCGGACAACCTCTTTAGGTTTATACCTAAAGCCTTCATAGATTGGATTTATGATAAAAAAATTACTATATGATATTATAATGGATTTAATAAATATTTATTATCTCAAACAAAAGGCTTTGGGTGTGTGAATATGACAGGATAGGGGTTGGCCTTTCATAAGTGGGGATAAGACAAAATTAGAGTTTTTGAAAAGAAAAAGTGATACCCATGTTTTTCATATGCCAAAAAGATCCAAAATGAATTATTCCCAAACCATTGGTGATATAAAGTCAAAATATAGAAATAAATTTTTAATTAAATAATTTTCTAGGTCATTTTAACCCATATCATTTTAGTTTAACTTCCGGTAAACTTGTTTTAACCTTAACCACTGTAATTAATTTTTTCTATTTTTATTATTCATTACGAAAAAATCAAGGCAAAATTAGTATATAATATTAATTATATTGATTCCGTATATGGAATAAATATTCCAAATTTCATTCATTGAATTAAAAAAATTTAATTTCAAAATAAACCCACAAACATGATGAAAAATCAGTTTTTCGAAGAAAAAATTCTCTTAAGCATAGAAAGTATTAATATAAAAAATCAAAATGAATTTGAATAAAATGAAATAAATCATATTTATTATATTATAATTTGAATAATTTTACTTATGAAACAATTTTAAAGGAAAATTTAACTTTTTAATTCTTTAAACAAAAATGAAATGTTTAATAAATACCAGTATTTTTCACTATTTATAAAAAATTAATCTTTTTATAAAATTGTAAAAATTTAATATAAGATAATTTTGAAATGATGATTTAAAAGATTAAGTTCATTTTTTAAAATAAATTTTCTAAAATTTTTAAAATATAATTTAAATCACGTGCACAAAGTGTGATGAGACCGCCTTTTAGAAAAATACATTTTTCAAAAAATATTTCCTTTTCTTTAAAATGATTCTTATTTCAGTTTTAATAAATATATTACCATTGAATTTATTTTATACATTTTTAAACCTTATAATATTTATTATTTATTTATTTCTATTTATTTACTAATAATTTAAGGAATATGTTATAATAGTATACAATTCATTAAGATTAGAGGTTGTGTGTACCACAAGTTATCAAAGAGATTAAATTTAAATAAATATATTTCATGGGTCATTTATGATCAATGTTTCTTGTCGTATACACTATCAAATATAACACTAGTGTAAAAAGATATTTCCATTTCTATTTTTAACCAATATCTATAAAGGAGACATTAAAAATGGAAGCTTTTACATTGATTTTTATAAACCCGACATCTAAAAATGAATTACAAATCCAGTTATAGGCATATTTAAGCGCCATTTTTTAAAAAACGGATGCCTAAACTTGGCTATGATGACCATATTTGTCAGTTTTTAAATAAACTGATACTGAAAATCTTCCCTTGGGGGACTTTAGTGTTGATTTAATAGAAACCAACATCGAATGTTGGTCCATGGGGGTCTTTGGTGTCAGTTTTTATAAAAGCCAATGCCAAATTTCTAGCCTCTATGGTCTTCAACATCAGTTTTACAAAAAAACCAATTTAAAACTGAAAAAATATATTTTTCATGTTTTTTAGTAAAAAACAACATTTAAACATAAAAACTATTATTTTTTAGTTTATTTCCCAAGATTCTATTTGAATGGTTATGGAGATAAAATGGACTTGCAGATTAAAAGTTATGGTCATCGTAAGTTGTACCTCTTTAAGTTTTGATAGATACAACTCACTTAAAAGAATCACTAGAAAAAAGAAATAATAATTATATACCAAATGATAAGTAAAAAAGAATAAACTTATAGATTCAATATAATTTCAATTATTTTGTTGGTTTACTTTGAATCAATTTATTTTTTATTGTTAATTATCATCTTTTTAAGGATGAACTCACATAGTAATGAAAACAGTGATCGATAAAACAATGATTGGTAAATAATTTTTCACCTCAATTGGTGAATCTCATATGAAATATTTATCTTTTTATCTAATTCAGAATAATTCTTCATCATCATAAGAAAAATTATCAAGACTTTTAGTGATAAGAAAAAAAATAATAATAAAACTAAATGATGAGAATAAATACCATTTTCAAGTCAGTAATTGAATAAGTGTTGAATTTTTGATTTGATTGAAGATTTAAAAAATTTTAAAAGATGGATTATGTGGATTTATATATTTAAAATAAAAATATTTATGGAAGTGATGTATTAAAATTTATCCAGGATTTTTAAAATTGAATTGTGTGTTGTAAAAAAATTGAAATACAGAAACAAAGTATTCAAAATTTGGAATTTGAGTCACTTTTTGTTGTTAGTTTTTCAAATAACCAATGTTAAAAATCATTAAAAAGTTGAGTCTTATTTATGAAGCTTGAATTTTAATGGTTTGGGAATGAAAAAAGACTTACGGATTAAATGTTATGGAGGTCGGAAGTTGAACATTATAAGACTTGACTTTTAACGTCATATTTTTTTCAAGAAGTAATGTTAAAAGACGATTTTTGGCATCAATTTTTCAAATGAATGATGTAAAAAATCATTAAAAATTGTATTTAATTTCTCAATATTATATTTAATTAATCATGGAGATTAGATAGAGTTATATATCAAAATTTATGGACGTCATAAGTTAGACTTATCTAAGACTTTTCTTAGAGAAGTTCAACTCCCAACATCAATAACTTGTGATCAATAAGTCCATTTTTCTCTATGGATAGTTAAATAGTAGCTTGAGAAATAATAAAAAACTTGGTAATTATTTTTGACACAGGTTATTTTAAGAATAAATGGTAAATGTCAAGTCTTATAATGTTCAAATTTTGACATCCATAACTTTTGATCCATAAGTCCGTTTTTGCTCTATGACCAGTCAAATAAAATATTGGGTAACCAGATAAAACTTGGGAATGATTATTGAGATTATTTATTTGAAAAAATGACACCAAAAAGAAACTTTTAACTTTGGTTCCAGAAAAAACAACATTAAAATTCTTTGATGAGGGAATTTAATGTCTGTTTTTTCTGGAACCGATGTTAAAAGTCATTTTTTGGCATCAGTTTGTCAAATAAACGATGTTAACAGTTCCTTATATAATACTTTTAATATTGGTCTCAAATAACCGACATTAAAATTCAATCATTAAATACCATTTTTCTTCTAATGTAATGTTTGTCTCTTTAAATCATGGGGTGTTACACTCTCGATCTTCTAGGATTGTATTATGTGTGTACTTACGTAATACATCATGATGAAAGATGTTTTAAAGTTATGTATTGTCATATTGATTAGTTGGATGTTCAATTTTTTGAAAACTAAAAAATTAATTTCATGATTAAAGGAACATTTTTAAAAATACATGGAGACTTTTTATTCTAATTTTTTGGAGGGTTTGGATAAATTTAATTCCAAAAATCATTAGAAGTATTAAAGTCTATAGACAGAATATTTTGGGTTTGTGGGAGATTAAAATTCATTGTATTCATTAACCAGATATTTTTTGGTGGAATGAAAATATAAAAGGGAAAAATCATTATAAAACATGTTATACTTTTGAGAGTGTTTTGGATATTATTGTGATGTATAAAATAGAAGGACCATCCAACCAAGTATACTTCAGTAGATCTGTTTTGTTAATGTATCAAGAAGTTAGAAAATTACAGTTCCAATGATGTAGTGTTATTAGATTCATAGAACTAGATGATATATAAATGATAGTGTATAATTACTAACTTATAAAGTTTGGTATAATGAAGATATCTAATGTTAAAGTTATAAAAATTATGTTCTCTAATAGTTGAGTACCGGACCGACATCATGTGTGACAAATAGGATATCTGGGTATCGAAGTTCTTGGAAGTTTGAGAGATCTAAAAAATAAATTTATCTAAAGAAGTGTATATGATCAAAATATATTTTCACACTTGAATATAATATGGTGGTAGAATATCTATTCACAGAGTTCGTGATGAATATTTTAAAACTAGTCGTTCCAATATAAATAATTCCACCATAGCATCGAGAGGTTGAATTGCTACAATAAGGTAGTTACTATTTCAAGACTCAAGAAAGTTCAATAGCATTATCTTTTATGGAACTTGTATAATATAATATAGAAACCTTTCAAGGATCTTGTATGTACACTATCCTCATTTTTTTGTAATCACTCATAATTATTTACTTATTATTCTTGGTCTCAAATCTTGATTCTTACCTGTCAAGAAATATCTTTTTAAGGACAAAACTTATAAATATACATGTACTAATGTTTTAGTTCTATTATAAATTTCATATGAAGATAAGTGGATAGGGTTAATTTATTGATCCAAACATCTTAATCATTATATTGGATCAAGAGTTAAGGGGGAATAAGAAATAAAGAAAGTAAATCCATGTAAAATTTGGGTAAATTGATTCACCCCTAGTGTCCCTACATAATCACGAGGAATTTTAAGTGTTATTAGATCTATTAAAGTTTATTTTTATTGGATTTAAATTTTTTCTATCCCCGTTATTTTCATTAACTTATATGAAGTTAATATTTTATAATGTTATAGAAATATTTCATCTTTATGATAAAAAATTAATGGAAGATCATAAGAAAAAGAAGTTATTCTTGGTAAAAGAAAATTTTAAATTTTGGATAGAATATTGAATAATCCGAAAAATTTAGGCTCAAAAATTAAGAAAGTTATCCCTAAAGTTAATAGAAGGAGGATCCTCCATCATCAGAAGATAATAAGGGTGTAATTTTCTTTGGTATTTTTTTGAAATAATCATCCAAATGAAGCATGTTTAAGTTGTGATGAGTACGAGTTTGTAGAAATTATTAGAGATTTTTTTTTAATTTCAAGTATTACATGAAAAATATCCTTATTTTGGTTTTTAGATAAATAATTACATATATCAAGGGGATAAATGATGAAAAATCATAGTTGGAATTAAAATACAGTGAAATGGTAGATTCACTAGCTAAGAAGTTTTGAAAATGAAAAATTCTCAAGGAACTTATCTATATAAAAAAAATGATCAGTTTCATTTATCAATGAAAGATATTACCTTTTTAAAGAATAATTGTCAAGGATTTTTTTGTAAGAAATTTATAATAGTTGTATTTGTTAAGGAGAAGATCAAGGCATCAAAAGAAACTTTAAATATTAATAATTATCATATATAAATTAAATATAAGATAATTAAATATATTGAAAATTTTATACTAGAGAATTATAGTTTTCATGAAGAAAAAATTCTAAAGGAAAAAGTTTAATTTGAAGATAAAGTGAAATTTCTTGAAGATCAGAAAACAATTTGAATTTAACGTGTCTTGATTTGGAGGTAAAATTTAGAAACTTATAAATTGATCAAGTTGAGTGTTCACAGGAATCCATGAAAAGAAAGGTTACTGAAGATTCTAGGAAGAATCATTTTTTTAAAGCGACTCTGTTGAGTTGAAGTATAAGTTTAAAATAATCATTAGACACATATTATGATATCACAAAGAGAAAGGTAACCCCAAATCCTATAAAACATTTTCCCACTATCTACTCACTCTTATTAATTAAGTAGCGTCATACATAATGTATGTTTAGAAAAAATATGGTCAATGAAAAGTAAGGAGAAACCCACGACATCTAGAAAGTTGAATGGATAGAAGAAAATGGGAAGGTGTTACCATCAAGGTATTTATACAAAAAATAAAATTTCTAAGAATCAGAATAGCCCTCCACTAACTAGTGTTACACTCAATATAATAAAATATTTTTTGGACACTTCTTGTTCTGCATAAAGTTTAGATTCCATACCATTTATTAGTGGGAAAATATGTCATATTTTGGAAAATAGAGAAGGCCTATAAAAAGGGGGAGTGTCAAAATAATTGGAAGAAATCCATATGAGTTTAATAAACTTACATAGAAGGAGGTAAATTTCTTGACTACTTATACATTTGAATATCTTGAGAAAATATATAAAAGGTGTAATGAAAGTAGTCATAATTATGATGAGTGATAATTTATTTATACCAGGCATAAGTTTATTAAATATGTTGAATAGTGTCTAAAATTTTTAAATAAAAATCAATTTAATCAAAACCATATGTCTTTCTTGAGGTACAAAGCAGGAGGCACCCAAGAAGAAAGTAAAGGAAGGAGTCTCACTGAAGAGAATATGCTTCCATAGTGGAAGAAAATATCACTTCATGGGTATTTGTAAACTACCCATGAACATTTATGTTAGTGAAATCAATCTTGAATAGTTGAGTAAATCATCCCGAGGGAAAAGTAAAGGGTTTATATTTCACCATAAAATACCTTATAAGGGTAACTTATTGAGAGTTTAGAGACTATGCGGGAGATACAAGAAAGATGGAAACAATCTTGAAAAGTTCCTAATAATATTACCTAGATGGGAAGAATTGGAAAATAAAATAAATAATACTTCCAAAGTAACAAGTACTATAAAATTTTAGGTGAAAAATAAGTTTTATTATAAGAATAAGATTTCAAATATTTTGAATATTGGTGTGAATATTTAACCAAAACAGCTAGAGGTAGTAAGGAATATGGGAGATAATGAAAATAAGAGTTCAAGTACATTATTGTAAAATTTAATAATTATAACTCCACAAATAAAAAGTTTAACACAAACCA
The DNA here is from genome assembly GCA_963277665.1 of Viscum album. Lineage (NCBI taxonomy): Eukaryota > Viridiplantae > Streptophyta > Magnoliopsida > Santalales > Viscaceae > Viscum > Viscum album. The sequence goes on along the minus strand of OY728150.1, from coordinate 1,823,147,616 downwards.
AAAAAAATAAATCCATGCATCCCAAGGAAAGCAGTGGTTATAAAATCAATAGTAAAAGTATAAAAAAAACAGAGCTGAAATAAATTGATTTTCATATTGAGAAACACATCTATATTTGGTTGTTCCAACTGGTGAGAAAATAAAGAACCACATTATTCCATTATATATTACAATTAATTTCGTTTAATATAGAATTGAAGGTTATGAAATTCATGAGGATACCTGAAGAAGATGGAAAATATTTACCCACTTTGGTGGAGTGAAGTTGAAGCTGGTGACTTTGGAAACCAGAAAAATTGAGGTAAAGAATAAAATTCCAAGAAAGTAAATAATTAATTCTTAGACTTTCTGTTTTCTAATATTGAAGAACTAAAAACTAAAAATGCAGTATACATAAATACCTATAAGAAAATGTGTCATATTATGATTAAGATACTTTAGACATTGGTATTACAGAAAAAAATGAAGATAATATCATTTTTCAGGTATGTGGAAATCTTCTTCTATCCTTATAAAAGAGTTAAATTTTTGTTTCTAAGGGGTATAGGTTTATCATTTGAAGAAAAATTGAAAATAATTATGTAATGGGGGATATGCCTTTATTTTGGGTTGAAATTTTTAATCCATTTATTGAGGTATTTGTAGGATATTCTTTAAAAATCCGTTAAACTACCCCAAATATTTATAGTTGGTATCACTATGTGAATTTATTATGGATGACTTTGAAGACGAAATAATTAGTATTTTTTTCTACACTAAGTGGTGATCATATAGACTTAGAGTTGGTTTATTTGTGAGTTATTACTTTAAGAGTATGTGATAACACACTTCTCTTAAAGAGTTCATAAGTTTAATTCTGTTCAATGGATGTTAAGGGGAGAATATGCAATTTGGTGAAGGGTGTCATCTAAAAGTAATGTTTTTGAATTTATTATCAATAAGGGGTAGAATAAATCCTTGAATTAAATGTTAATTTTTTATTAAAATAAAATCCAAATGGTGAGGTTAAATAGACCATTATAGGGGAAAGATAAAGTATTGCATTTTTTATCAATTAAAGTCATCGATATTTAGATAATAAAAAGTTGAATATGTCTATGGGTGTTCCTAATGTTTATACATAAGAGGCACATGAAATATAATATTTAATCATCAGTGAAACAATAAAGAGAAGGGATAATAGTTGGTGATAATTCTATTACATGAAAAATTCTTTTAATAAGTTCTTGATGAATATTCTAGAAAATTTAATTATCCTGTCATCAAAAGAAAATATGTAAAGTAGAGTGAATTCTATTAAAAGATGAAATAGAAACTTGTTGGGATAATTTTATTTGGAAGGAGCCATAATATCTGATTATTATGGAACATTTCTTCATGTAAATGATAATTACTGATGACTGGGAAGTGTTACTTTCCATAATAGTGTTAAAACATTGATTGGATAGCCAAATGGGAGATTAAAGTTCCAAATGACCATGAAATAGTTGGCTATATTATTGGTTTTTTTCTTGGATGTTACATTATGGGATTATAGAATATGGGTGTACCATGGATGAGATGCTAAAATGCATATATATAAAGGAATTATAGATGCAGAAGAGATGTTAACTAGATAAAATATTTATAAAAGATGCATTAAAAATCAATAAGTGGATTATAAGATATGTCTTGAAGATTTATAAGTTTAATTTTATCAAAGGCATGAAAATAATGAGGATATTGTTCACCTTACGAAGTGAGAACTTTGAAAAATATTAACTATGTCTACTTCTATATACTATTCATGTAGATAATTTTATGTTTCATTAAGATCTTTATAAAATCCATTTACATATAAGTCATTGAAACATAAAAATCCATAACTTGGAGATAAATATGAGGATGATCCCAAAGAAAATTTATATGATGTGTGCACTCTGATTTCAAAGAAAGATAAATCATAAAAGTTATGATGTTATCTAAAACAATTGAAGTTTGAGTTGATCAGATGATATAATAAGTAAGGAGGATACTAAATTCTGTTAAATAATTTAACAATAAGATCGATGAGATCACCAAAAGTAGGGTTAGTGGAATATGAGGTAGAAATTAATGAATTATAAGATAAGGAGATAAACTAGGAGAATAAATTTGAGATCAATAAGAAGATAAAATATAAATAGTGAATTAAAGTATTGGAATCATGGGAAAAATATTAGAGTTTTTATGGTATTTAAGGCTAAAAGAGTTTTAGAGATGTATGATACAAAGATTTAATCAAAAAATAAAGAATGAAATCTATATTTGTAAGTTGACTAGAAGACGTTGAGTGACTTTACACAAACTTTGTGAAGTGAAAAAAATTTAGATGATGTTGATATGGATGTTCGACATTTTAAAATTAACCAAGGTATGTTCTCGATTCAAGACGAGTTTTTTGGACGACACAAAGACCATTGAATTCATGTTTTATAGTGGGTTTTATGAATTCAAATCTTGATATCTTTGGGAGCATTAAAGCCTATTTATTGAAGATTTTGAGTTGGTAGGAAATACAAATTCATTTTCCAAATTCATTATATTTTTAAAGGATGAATAGATATATAAGGGGGAGATATCATTTGAAAATATATAAGAATATTGGGAAAACTATTGATATTATTGAGAAGTATAAAAGAGAAGAATAAACTGACCAAATACATTTTATAAGATCTGTTTGGTTGAAGAGTTTAGAATGAAAAAACTTATAGTTCCAAGGAAGTAGTGCCATGGTTATAGATTCAACAAAAAAAGACAGAGTAAATCCAACATCCACTTCCTACATACTAAAGTTTTAGATTCTGAAGATCTTTAAGGTGATACTTTAAAAAATTATAGTCTCTAAAAGTTGAGTGACAGAAAAATGTCTATTGAAACCTATAAAAATTTTGGGTTTAAAGTTCCTGAAAGTTTGAGGTATCTATAAATTAAGTATACTATATAAAGAGGATAGTTCCAACATGCATAATATTACATTTGGAAATAACATGGTAATCAAATATATATTCATGGATCTAATTAAAACCTTTAAAAACACATGGTTATAGTATAAACAACACAATTATACTAGGGGGAAGATAAATAACTATAGGGAGGTAGTTTCTATAAGACCCTATACATATTTTGAGGTGTTTTTATAATTTTTTCTTATAAACCTGTTTTAGTTCTTATTTTATGGGTATTTACTAGAGTGGGAGAGGTCTCATAAGTGTCTTATGGGTTTGAGGATTAAAAAATTAGGATTTTGGAGTTTTATCCTGGGTGTCATGGTTAGTGAAATTTTTTTAACCATGCCTGGGGATCTTGGAAACCATGAAAATATATGGAGAATATTGTAGAGTAATTTTGGATGGTTGGAATATGGGTTTTTAACCATGTACTGTAACCATGGAAAATGTATTTTCTTAAATAGTTATTTAACATGGTTAATGCACTATTTTTATAACCATGAAGAAAAACGATGTGACCCATTAAAAAGTAAAAAACTAAAAAATTATCCTTATGAACTTCAAGTAATGTTAACCTAATTTTTATCCTTTTTATCCAGTAGAACCTCTCAAATGTGACCCATTTATTCTCTTTTTTCTTAGTGGTTCTCCCGTAGTCATTTCTCTTTTGAAGTGACATCCGTTGCGATTCAAGGTTTGAGGAAATCAACAACTCCAATTTCATCTATTCTGGACTTCTCCCACTGTGTAGTGGTTTCACATCGTGTCTATCTAATATGAACTTTTTTCAAGGATTTTATATGCTTCTTTTTTCAATTTCATTATAGCTCCAATCGATGGACAATATTTGTCTAGTGGACTCCTCTAGACTTTAGGTAGGTGGTCCCAAAGTTTCTCCTATAGTCACACCTACTTTTATTTAGTCATTTCTTTGTGTGTTAGGTTGATATACCATGTGTAACCACAAATTTTAATTTTATTCTTTAAACATTATCTTTCCATGCCTTATACCCCTTTTAATTTTTTTATCACCAATGGGTAGAGTGGTTCCCTAGTAATGACTTGAAAATGAAAACTCCTTGTATAATTGTTTAGAAAGTGGAATCAGTGGGATATGCTTTATATACAAAGTGGTAATTGGAAATGGTGACTGGTTTTGGGTAAATGAGTTAATGTGTTTGATATTTTATATTTATGAATTAGAAAGATGGTAAAAATGATAAAAGGGGTAAAATGGGGAATTGTATTTCAAATATTGTGTTTCTTCAAATCAGTAAATTGTGTAATGTGTTTGGATTGTTATAGGTATCAAGAGACTAGTTGAAGAATATTACTAGTTTATACCTCATAAATAATACTCATATATGGGATTTCATGGTTATTCAAGAAAAAATACTTTGGGGTGGTTATAAATATGCCTTACATTGGTGGTTGTGAATACACACTATATGGGCGGCTAGGAATATTCCCTACATTGGCGGTTGTGAATACACCATTATGGGTGGTTGAGAATACACCCTTTAAGGGAGGTTTTGAAAACACCGCATATGAGTGTTCCTTTTAATAATTGGGTACTTGGGTTGGTATGGTAACACGACATGCTTGGAGACATAATACACTGGATGAAGCAGGTATGTATGACATTGGGTGTCATTGTGGAACCCAGGTGTCGATGGTTGTTTATTTTGCTTTCAGAAATTTAGGTGTTAATTATTTAACTAGTAGGTATTATCACTTATGCATTACTTATATTTTCCAAATTAAATTATTTAGGGACACTATTGGTGGTTTCCTACTTATTTATATTTATAATCTTCTCCGGCCACTGGTTGGTACTCGACCAGACTCCATGGGTGTAGGTCAGAAAAAGGGAGAGTGTCCTATAAAAAATTTATGATTTATTTATTATGATTTATCTAAGATATAGTTCTAGGATAGATATATAACCACTTTTATATAGTATTGTAATTTTTTTCTTTTTTCCTTCATATAATTTGGCACCTGTTTGTTATGTAGGCCATGTCTGTGTGGAAATATCTTTTATTTTGTGTTATCATGCACATTTATTGGTTATGATTTTTATAACACTTTATTGGTTATTTATATATGATGGGATATTTTTTATTATATTCCATTACTTCCTTTGTATTTCACTCTGACAAGAAGTTATAGTATCCCCACAGTAATCTCATTATGATGGGGGGTCTGATTGAAAACTTTTCAAGAAACTTTCCTCCATCCATATTTCCACCAACTTTTCAATAATATTTTTGATTACTCACTTTAATCATGTCCTTCAACATATTCCATATATTCATCCATTATTAAAAAATATAACCGAAACATAGTTTGGTATTAACAATCCTCCCCAGTGTTTTTTTTAATAAATACTTCAAAAAATAATCACTTAAAACAATTACATTGTCAATGTGTATATTGATTTAACTCCAAATTTTTTTTATTTATTTATCCCCTTAACTTTATTCTCCCCCTTATTGAAAATGAAATTCAAAGGTTCCACTCATGAATATTGTTCTTCATTTCAAAAACTTAAAACTCTTCTTTAGGAGATCATTTTCATCACATGAGTTTCTTAACAAGGACCCTTTAAATAAACAACTCTATGTGTACATGGTTGAACCCTTTATAGGAAACAAGAGTAAATAATCATGGTTATCAATGCTGTCTATAAAAAAAATTATTGTAATAAATTATCATATCTATTTCAATATTCTCATATCTGGGGTACTCTTTAGTAGATTTGTTAAGATGAGAATATACAACACCCATCTTAGCAAACATATCATAAAGTTCATGTGTATAAACAAAAAATTCCCAAAAACTTATTTTCATAACTTCATTAATTTATTTTGCACAGAAATCAAGATACTCAATTCACATCTTCCTTACTTTAAATCCTTAAATTACTTGAAAGTTATAACAATCATGCCCAAATTTTTGGAATAAGGAGGAAACTTAGAAGTTTATTTGAAGCAATATTCAGACTGAGAGTCCTCTATTAGTATTGGAATTTTCTTCTTCTTATTGGATTATTCATTGGATGTGTTTTCTTTATTTTGTTCAAAATTCTCAGATTTTGTAACAAATTATTTCTCATATATAGAATCTTTAGACGATACTGCCAACTTCACTTCAACTTTAGTAACTTTTTTATGAGTTTGTAATAGATATCTCATTCCTTACTATTGGGATAGAAATATAGTCAAACCATTTTTAGAAACATTCCAATATTTCACACATCATTTTCATATACTCCAAGTCTTAAAATGAAAATCCATTGATACATTTTTATGAACTCTTCTGTCATATTCAGAAACATTTTTCTTCCCCTTTTATTTAGATGCTTTTTTTACTTCTTCTAACTTTATAGCCTTGTAAATTTGTTCTGGAAATATTATTAAGCACTATTTCTTTTTAGACTCAACATGTTTATTTTCCTCAACTTTATTAACATACTCTACTTTCCTCAACTTCTCATTTTTCTTTTTTGAGCCTTAAAAATATTCACCTTTAAGAACTTATTTTCTGGTTTCCCAAAAGTTTTATAAAAATTTTATATACTTTTTTTATACTTTATCCTACTTAATCCAAACCTATTTTCTAGTGGAGACATGTTGTACCAACATGAATAAGTTCTTTGTCTGAAAATTCCACTACACTAATAGTGGCCTCTAAATATTGATCTTTTAGAATGATAATAAAACTTTTTAGAAATTTTCTATTTTTGATTCTTAACAAATCATGGTCTACTTTTCTAATGTAGATACTTTACTGAATAATTTCTATATTTATTGTTGAAAGATGTGTTCTCACAAACCTACTTCAATAGACCCTTATTTTAACCATATTTAAAAGTTTCACATTTAAAATCAGATTCCTTGGTAAAATTGGCTCTCATATTTCTCATCTCATTTTTTTGTAAGAAGAATTGATTTTGTTTCTAATAAATCCTCTCATTTTTCAGCCAAAATATTTTCCAAAACATCTATCATATTCTTAGATTCAGTTATCTTCAAATTGTTCTGTTTACTTTAATCAATAAGTGTAGATTATATTATATTGTTATTCTCATTTCTATCTAATTATTATTCACAAATTTTTAGTTTTCTTTCAATATCACCAATATTAATTTTCCAATCTCTAATAAAATTGAGATTTATCTCCTCCTTCTTCATCTGATCACCATTCTCAAAATTTTTACTTTCAATAAACCTTTTCAACTTCCTTATTTCTTTCTTGATTTAGTTATTATATTCATGTTAATTCTCCAAATTCCCTTTGAGAATGAATTCCCTTTCTATCATTTCTTTAAAAATATCATCATTAATTCGTGAAATAGTTCTATTTTTGAATTTATCAACAAAGTTGACTTGATAAACAAATTCATCACTGGACGAGCAATCATCCTTCTTTTTTATTCTCATATATATTTTCTTCTTCTTTAATAAGGGAAATTTTCCTTATGTTTCTTACTCTTTTTTCCAATACTTTTTATCATCTTCTTTATACCCATACTCTTCTATTTTCTTCCTTGTAAATTTTTTTGTACAATTTTCTTTCCCTTCACAATTTCAACCCTTGAGAGTTTTACTTTTCCATTTCCTATTATTCTATTTATTTGAAATGAGGGAAAAAATTATGTTGAATTATTTTTATTATTACTCTAACTCCGAATCAATTTATTCTCCTTCAACTTATTTGTTTTTTTCCCTTTTAATAATTCATTGAAGGTAATTTGATTCTCTACCCTTTTCTTGAAAGCAGGGGATTTTATAATTTCATACGCCACAAGAATATTTTGAAGTTCATCCAAAGATAAATATTCATAATATTATGAAGATAAAACATTGGAATCAAATATATATAAACTTTTTCTTAGTAGTTTCATAAAAATTGTAAAATATTCCAAATTTTCATGAAAAATTATTTTGTTATTCACAATATCATTTACACTTGTAAATTAACCATCAATACTTTCATCATCATCCATATTCATATCCTCAAATATACTTCTCCATATTTTTAAATTTGATTCTTCAAAATTTTCATTTACTTCATAACTACTTATCATCTTATCCAACATATACTTATCCATTGGAAACCCCATAATATTTTCATAAAAATTTTATGTAAGAGCCATCAACAGAGAATTATAATCTTTTCCATCATCTTATCAACTCCTATTATTAATATTTGTCATTACAAATTCATTAATGAGAGGAAATCACAATATTGTTGTATCTCTAACTTCAAGTACAAGATATATAACATAGGATGACATAATATTCTTATAACTTTGATAGTTTTTTCCATTAATAATAGGAACACCATTACTATTCATTGAATTGAAATTATCCATTATCAGAGATGGATATTTCATAGGAACCTTGACTATGATACCAATTAAAGTTCCCAAGAAAGATAGAGTCCACTATGTGGGGGGGGAATCAGTGGTCCCTTTTTATTTTTATAAGAATATTTATTAAGTACTTTAGAAGCCTTTATTAACCTCTAAAACTTTTTAGAGTTATGATCCACTCAAGTATAAATCTCACCTCACGTTTTATATGAAAAAAATATAAAGATAGAGTAGCAGAAAATGTTTACAAGGTTTAGTATAAATACCTCCTCCTTTCCATGTTGGATAGTTCCACCAACATGGATTCTTTCACTAAATTATTTCTAGAATACAAAGGTACAATAATAAAATAATTCTAAAACCCAATAGTCAGATTTTATACTATAGTTGGTTATACCCCAATCTATCCTTTTGGTATCCACTTTCCCACAACTAGTTATACACCTTATAAAACAATCCTTTTAGAAAACCAGTAAGGATCCACAAATACAAGCTTCACTTTTTACTTCATTTATAATCAACTTCACAATGTTATTCACTTCGTCAATAGGTAAGCTGGATCAACGTCACCTATGTACAATCTTCAAGAACACAAAAAATTATCCTTAGGAAATTATATGTCTTGAAACGTCCTCCATATATTCAAAAAATATGGATATTATCAATTTTAATATTTCCAGAAATTTTTCATGGAAAAATTACTTAGTAAAAGTCAGTTCGATCTGCCTTAGTCTGATAAACTATGTTCGATGGTCTCTTTATGATTGGACTTTGTCTGATTCTACTTCTTCTTTTCCTTATTCAACTAAGTAAGGAACTCGATCAGTTACTCAAAATTTCTACTTCTGATGGAATTCTGTCTGATGGAACTTGCTCTGATGCGAATTGATCCAATGGATCTCACAATGATGGAACTCTTCCCAATAGATCATGCTTTGGTGGACTTGCTCTAGTGGGATCACTTCAATGAGAGTCAATTATATGGAATAAAATTCAACTTAAAAACAAAACTTAGACAAGGATCTTAATACCTAGCACAAAAATGTCCAAGATTCATCTTTTTGCACATTCAAATAGTTCTAAGTATGAATGTAATGTGGTATCTATTTATAGGAATCCCAGAATGGAAAAGGCATGAAAACCAATTCTTATTTCCTCTCAAATAATTTCCTAAATCTATGAATTTCATTTTCATCTGAGATTCATGTCTGAATATTTCTACTCTCCATAATATTTTTTAATCCTTCTAAAATATTCTTGACTCTTATCCAAATTTCCTACGTCTTCAAATTTATAAACAGTTTTCCAGTATGAGGATTTGAGTCTGATCATTGTTTATTTGTGACTTCGATTAACACTTATATCTCAGATTTAGTCTGATGTAATTTCTTATAGAAATTGCATATGATGAAATTTATTATAAATAAATCATCTCCTAAATCATAATTTAACCCCCTATAACCTTGCATCCTTTTCTCTTATTCTTTAACAACTTCAAAACATTTTTTCTTAAACCACTAAAAAGAATCAATTGATTTTATGCTTTATTTTTTTTCACCAGCCTAATCTTTAAATATATTTTACCATAAATATTGTTTCACCTTCTTTAGTCGTCATTAACCATCAACTATTCTAGGAAAACTCAAAATTTTCAGAAATTTTAAATTTATTAATAACTATGAAAATACTCTTCTTAAATTTTCTCAGATTAATTATGTGATTTTGATTACAAAGGTGAACTACCCCACCACATTTTTTTTCTGAAAAAGTGAATTGGTGACATCAACTTAGGTCAATACAATGTTTTAAACCCAATCTTTTATCAATGTAAAACACTTTTTGATGAACCAGTTCCTTCTTCCTATCTGATGGATCAACATATAAGTCATAGTAATGGATTAATATATATTTCCCATCCGCTGTATCAGTATCAGGAGATCATTTGAGTTATTAGTGTCAAGAACTTAACAAATCTTGTCTTTCTATAATATAATTATGCCTCTAATTCCTTAAGGTTTCCAATTATTTGTAAAATAAATCTGTATCAGGACCCCCCTCATCTATTAGTTGAATTCCATTTCTGATGAACTGATATTAGAAGAAACTTCATAGTATCCTCTCTTCTACAAAATTGTGCTTGTATCATGATTTATTCATGATTTTTGAAATATTTTATGATCACTAAATAATCATTAGATTTAATATGGAATTTTATTTATTATACTTTTCCTCTAACAACGTTTCTTAGAATGACAACTGAGACCGATTCTTCCTTAGAATGATTTCTACCAGCTTCTGGATTTTTATTAAAATCTCATTCTGATTCCCTAATTATGATGTCTCATGCCAATGGACTAGATTTAGCAGGGGGTCTGATTGATAACTTTGCAATAACCCTTCCTCCTTCAAGATTTCTGTCAAATCTTTAGAAATAAAGTTGTTTACTCACTTTACTCTCTTCCTTACACATATTCCACAAATCGATTTATTAGCAATAAATAAAAGAAAAAAAAATATTTTTCCTATCATTTATAAAATAATTATCATTATTTAAATATAACACAATACTTACCTTCTTTACACCACGATCGCTGAAAAATGGAAATGTTAATCATGCATACTTACGACCTACCGTATCCATGATTGTAACATACTTCATTTATCATAACCAAATTTTATGGTTGGTTTTGAAATTATAATTGATATGTAAAAATGATAATAATTTCATGATTATTATTCTAGATATTATGGAATAATGAATTTTATTACCGTAGGAAACCTACAAAATTCATTTTGGATATATGAATTCAATATCATAAAAAATTATGACCTGATATTTATTGATTAAGTAAATAAATATAACAATATATCAAATAAAATAAATGGTATAATAAAATTGAAAAGGTTCGTAAGAAATTAAATAATTAAACTAAGTTAATTATTCATGAAAATAAAGTATGTACATGGTGATTCAAACTCTAGGTAAGGAGGTTCATAACTCAATTTATTTTCATTGGGTTATATCACTTCTTTATTGACTACATTATGCCAAGGTTATGTGTATATTTAATATTATTATATTATTATTTTATTTCAACTTGTTTTATGTGTATTTACATTTATGACACATAATAAATTACTTGATTAATTATCACATCAATATTATGATATTTTTAAGGGATTTCATCTCAATTTACCTCCATTTAGAAATATTTTAATGTTATATGCATAATATATTTTATTTGGTGTATGTTATTCCCCTTTTAAATATTATATCATTAATACCTCATACTTCATTGTATTTTATTTTTAAATTAATTTTAATTCATACAAGGGTACTTGATTTGAATGTTACCAAAGAAGTAAAGGATTTATGTTAAAATTTGGTTTCTTTTAAAGATTTTTTATGTTCAAGGTTCCTTTCAGGGAGATCACATAAAATTATTTTCTAGAACTATATCTATTTTATTCTCCTCTATTCAAGAATTTGGTTTCCATTTTCTCCTTTAATGAATAAATAAATATCAATAATTTTTTTGTAAGTAATACCGATATTGTATCTTCTTTTACATCAATAATATTTCTCTCCCATATCTATATTTTCCTTAAAATCCTTTAAATAAAGTTTTAACTATTCTCTAATGATTTATTAAATAAATATTTATTATTTTTTGACTTTTTAATTTTTTTTTAAAAAAAATAACATTTCTTTCATCTTTCGAACAAGGTACTTTTTATGTTTTTATAGAAGTGTGAAAAACTGTTTTCTTTTAACTTATAAGGAATTAATTTCATTTCACAAAGTCATGAAAGATGGATTATTTGAAGATTACTTTACATGTCTCCATGGTTCTTTTCAAAGTAATATTTTCTTATAATAATTTGGAAACTTTTAGATTTTAAAGAATTGATTTCAAAGTACAAATTGTATTTTCCAAAAGAAATATTCAATGTGATCTTTTAAATAAGTTTTCATAAACAACTATAAACTTTGATGTTACAAATTACCTATAAAATATATATATACACCTCTTACATATATACCTAGATCATTATTACCTCCTTTTATAGGGTAATACATTATTTACTTTTATTTATCAAATTCATTATTTATGAAATATTATTTGATTATGACATGAGGAAAGTTTATGCAACAAATTTATTTTTAAGGACAATTATTTTGTTTATACCTCATGATTGATTTCTTTTTTTTTGTTACAAAAAATAATGTACATGTTTGGATGGGTGTGCCTAGATAGCTCCATAATTCATTGGATATTGTTTTTAGTCTCATGAGACATTTTTAAGGGATTAGCTATTAAAGATAATATATTATGGGAAATTGTCCACCATGTGATATTGTCTATGAAGTTAGATTTAAATCATGTTTATGTCATGTTATATGTTTTTCCACATTTCATAAGTTTCTATAAACTTATGATACCATGGTCCTTATGTTATGACCCCATGTGATTAATCAATAGCCTTATCTTTTATGATATCAAGCTATACCACTGACTCACATGTTATGTTTCATTATCATGTTTATTCAATTACTAGACTTTTAGATATTCCCTTTTAATGTATTTCCATGTTTATCTTATGTATTTTTAGGATCATAAATATATTTTTGATCCCACTAAGGAGAATAAAAAAAATATGTTATGTTTTAGTTTATTTCTATGTTTTTTGTACCTAGTCTTCCTAAAACACTATGACTCATAACATTTGTGTTGGAATTAATGGATGTTTATGTTAAAAATCATTTAATAATATGTATAAAAGGATTGGGTAACTATAGTTGTTATTAGATAAATGGATATTTTTTGGGTTAATTCACATTTTATTATAAACCATCATGAAGTATTTAAATAAATGATAACCATGGATGAACTATGTTAAACCTAAAGATTCATAGGTTTAAAATAAATTTTTATGGTTGATAAATACTATAAATTATTTTTCATGATTATGACTATTGTTACTCACTCTATGATTTTTGGTTGTAGTCATTGGATTGAACAAGGAGGAATGATGTTAACACTAAATTTTATGGACAATGTGGGAATTCTATGCAACAAAATGGGATGATGACTGATGTGAAGGATATTTTGATTATATATATTTACTTATCATGATATATGATTAACAACCTATACCATAACCAAATCCTGAACTCAGCAAATAAGAGAAGGATGGATTCCTATAAGATAATTGGTAGAGGAGAAAATGGAGGAAAGAAGACTCAATTTTCTTTATTTAAAAAATGTGGGAAGATATACCTAGGAGAATGTATCAAAGGAATAGTAAAATTTTTATGTGTGTAAAAGAAGGGCATATGGAAATGAATTACCAAGGAAAAATTGATAATATCAATGGATAGAAATAAATTTCATCCTAAATATCCATTTTTAGTTCATTTTATTAAATGTGGGGAAGCTGTGTATTATCTGAGTGAATTCCCTCATTTAAAAGTTACCTACTCAACTAAAAAATGACATATTATATAATAATAATCAAGGTGAAATTATTTATTTATTGGGATTTGATAATTATGTTGAAGAATTATTTCCATCTGTTTTTCTTTGGTTCTAAGAATCTTAAAACATATAAGGATTGTGTTAATTTTTGGAAGCATTTATGATTTTACTATAGATTTATGGTGATTCAAGTTATTTATAAAAAAGGATATGTTATATTATAATGGAATATACATTTTGGTCTGGGAATTTAAGTGTGATGGATTTTATTTAAATATAAATGTTAAATTTATATTGGATAAATATGTGGTCAAATCACTTAAATATTTGGGTTTTCAATCTTAGTTTGGAATATTTTAAATAATTTTATATTTAACTATTTATTTAATGATTCACACTGAACTTCGAGTGTTATTGTTGAAGATTTGGTGTTTAATGTTGTATTCATTCATATAATGGTTTATTTATTTTGAGAATTATCTTATGAAAAACACTTTGGTTTTTTTAGTGTATAATGATATGAGAAATGAGTTTTTATCATTTTTTGGATTATATGATCTATTAGAAGATGATTTTAGTGCTTCAATAATAAAAAAATTCATCTTGAATACTCATATTAAAAAAAAAGATGAGATTGTTGTAAAAATTGATTAAAGGAATAAATAATAGATATAAAATAATTATATTTAAATATTTTATTCATTTAGATGATAAAGTAATTCCTTAAATCTTGGAAAAGGACCTCTAAACAAATATTTTTTCCTATTACATTCATTTCCAAAGAATTGATTGACTTTTTCCCTTGTCATAGGTCTAGGGTTTTGTGGTGGTTAACTTTATATTGATCATTCAATTTATTATGGTTAATGGTCTCTATTATTGTCCAATATTATTTGGTCATTTTTTTAATATCCATGTTTTTAATTTACACTAATGTTATCAAATTTTTAAACTTATTTATGTGATTTTTTTCATATTTCCATTACTCTTTTTTGAGGAGGAAGTTATATTAACCCTGTCTAGGATGTGAGATTTCAAAAAAGGTATTTTCATATATGGATCCATTTTTATTTATTTTATGTTAAAATTATGAGGACACAATTTATTAAAGGTATGAATAATGTAACACAATGATGTTTTAAAAAGAAAGCTTTTCTCGATAGCATATATGACATGTAACATCCAGCTTAAACAAACCATGGAATATTATTATTTTAATATGAACATTATAACCTAGTTGTTAAATTTGATGGTATTAATATAGTATTAACTGATTTCTAAAATATATATAATTATTCTACTCAATATAAATTTATTAATAAATTCTTAGGAAATAAGCACTCAATTTTTGAAGAAGACATTTAATTCTAAAAAAAATATTTTCTTAAAAAATAATTTTTATTTATTTTTGTGAGAAAATATTTTAATTATTTTATGGAAATTTTAGAAAGAATATTTTATGAAATTAAATTCATTTTTTAAATCATCATATCACTTTTAACTTATGGAGAAATATTTGGATTTTTCTAAAATGATTGATTTTTCCGTTAATAGTGAAAATTACTGATTTTTCAAATACCATCATTTCTTTTCAGAAACTAAAGTAATTTAAAAGTAAGATTTTATTTTTTATTTAGTATTAAATTTAAATAAAAAACTTTTTTATCAATTTATTTTTAATTATAAATTTCCAGGATTTTGGTACAAAATTTTTATGCTTAAAAATCTTGTTTTCTATAAACTCTTTTTAAGCACATAAAGTTTGCCCATTTTAATTATTTAAAATAACACCTAGTGAGGATGTATTTAAATTAATTATATCTATTATATATCTATTTATATTTATTTAAATTCATTTAATGATTATTTATATTCGTAGAGTTAATATAAGACCATCTATTTCTTGACAAATGCATTTTCCTAAATAACTGTTTTTCATCACATTTTGTGGGTTAAATTTTAAACTAAATTATAACAATTATATGAATTTAATTTGATAAAATGGATTAAATATTTTTAATAAGAACAATTAATATTATTTAATAATTTCAACTTAATTTTTTTCAGAATGAATAGTAGAAACAGAAAAAATTAATTACCGTGGTTAAGGTTAAAACGTGTTTTTTCATGTTACATGTACTTGTTTTAGAATTAATGTTACACAAACATATGATTTTTATTTGATAAATTTAATTTAATATTTATAATTAGTGTTTTTAGAGTATATAATAAGGCTCATATTATTTTTAGGCTTAAAGAATAAATTACCGAGGTAAAAAAACTAGTTTTCATAGTGAGAATTAAAATGGTAAATGTCAGTAGCAATAAATATAAAGAAAGAAACATGTTTAAAAAATGTATTTTTTTTATTTTGGATGTTTGGATAGAAATTTGTATCCATAAAATATATCATTTATCAATTTTTGAGTCACCTCTCTTGAGAGCCACTTCCCATTATTGAATAGTTTTGGGTATTTACAAAAAATGCCACTCATTATCACTTATAAATGGGAACCCACTCCTATCTCTTATAAACACTTTAAGATCTTTTTTTCTTCAGAAAATACCTACCCAAATAACTTACTTAATTCTATTTCCACATCATATAGTAATATTTTTTATTATAAAACCCTCCATGGAAGGATTTTGGTGCAAACCGAAATAGGTTGTCTGAAGAAGAGGTATTGTTCATAACCAAGACTTTTGTTTTATTTATTCTTCCTCATCCTTCAAATATCACTAAAAAATTATGATATAATAACATAATTGTATTTTATATATATTAATATGATATTATTTTAATGTAATAATTTACATACATCTCCTCTTCCATCAAATAGGAAACAAAACCATCATCCGTGTGTACTGTGAATTACCACCTTGTGGATCGATGTAATTCATTTTCCATCATCACCACTCACATATATTTATAATCATTGATTTCATGTATATATTTTATATTAATTATATATTTATAATTATATAAAATTAATATATTATATATTTTCTTATCTTTCCATTCACCGAAAAATGATAACATTGTTTGTACGTACATGTGGGCTACCACCTCCATAAATCGATGAAATTCATTTTTTGAAACCACACATCATGGATTGTTTATATAAGTTTATTTATTGAAATAATATTTTATTTATTATATAATTATAAATATTTAAATATAAAATAATACTTAACTTATTTTTATCATGATTGTTAAAAAATGGAAATATTACTCATGCATACACACAACCTACCATTTCCAGGATTATAACATACTTAATTTCTCATAACCATAATTCATGGTTGGTTTTAAAACTATAATTGATGTATAAAAATGATAGTTATTTATTTATTATTATTATGGTCATAATGTAATAATGAATTAATTTACCATAGTGAACCTACCGAAGTCATTTTAGATATATAAACTGAATATTGACAAAACATCCGATGTGAAATTAATTTATTAAGAAAATAAATATAACATGGTGATAAAAAAAATAAAAAAATTTATTAAAAAATTAAAAAAATTAACATAATTTTATTACTTAGGAAGACAGAGTATGTACCTGATGAGTCAAAGTTGAGGTAAGGGGTTTCATAACCTGGTTTCTTTTTATTGGGTTATGTCATATAATTATTGACTATGTTATACCAAGATTATGTGTGAATTAATATTAATATTTTATTCTATTTTTTATACATATTATTTTACATTTGTGACACATAATCAATTCATTGATTAATTATCATATCAACGTTATGATATTTGTAAGGGGTTTCATCTCAATTTCCTTTAATTGAGTTATATTTTAATGTTATACACCTAATTTATTTTATATGATGTATATGGTATCAATTTTATATATTATATCATGAAACCTTCATATTTCATGTTATTTTATGTTATAAGGAATTTTAATTCATCAAAGGGGATCTGATTTGAATGCTACCAAAGATGTAAAGGATTTATTTTACAATCTCATTTCTTTTAGAAATTGTTTATTATCTAGGTTCATTCATGGAAGATTATATACAATTATTCTCTAAAACCAAATCTATTTTATTGTACCTTTTTTATGAATATTCTTTAAATTTTTGGTTTATATTCACTCCCTTATTGAAAAATAAACTTCAAGAATTTTTTTTGAAAGTAATACCTATCATGATTCTTATTTTTGGTGTGTAATCATTATCTTCCATGTTTATATTCTCCTTAAAATAATTTGAATAATATTTATACTATTATATAATGATTTATTAAATATAATTTTACCCATGTTTTACTTTTTACAATTTTTTTAAAAACCATATTTATGTCATTTTCCGAATAAGGTACTTTTTTAATATTTTTAACAAAAGTGTTAGTGGAATGTATTCTTTAAACTTATATGGAATGATTGAAATTTTACACCATCATAAGCCCTCATTGATTTGAATCATCCTTTATTATTTTCTATGGTTCTTTTAAAGTTCTCTATTTTTTATAAGAATTTGTAAATTTTTAGATTTTAAAAAGTGATTTTAAAGTAAATGGGTATTTTCCTCAGGAAATATTCCATGTGATATTTTAAATACATTTTGATAAATGATGACAAAATATAACATTACAAAATACTTCTAAATTATATATATATATATATATATTTTACATATATAGACATCTCATTCTACCCTCCTTTGATGTGGTAATGCATGCCTTAAGTTCATTTATCAAATGTCTTATTTATGAAATATCATTTGATTGTGACATGAGGAAAGATTATAAAACCTATTTCTTTCAATGGGTAATTATTATGTTTATACCTTATGATGGATTTATGTTTTATAAAACATATAAGCAAGTACATGTTATGATGGGTTCACCTAGATAGCACTGAAATGATTTAGAAAATGTTTTTTTGTCTCATGAGATGTTATGTATGGGTTTAGGGAGTAAACCAAATCCATTATGAGAACTTTCCCACCATGTGATATTATCTATATAGTTATCCTTGAATCATGGTTATGTACTATTATATAATAATTACAAATTTCATAAGTTTATGTGACCTTATGATAGCACATTCTCTATGTTATTCTTCAATTTGATTACCCATGATCCTTATCTTTTCTGATATTATGTTATACTATTTACTCACACATTATGTTTCCTTATCATGTTTATTCCATTACTAGGATTTTAATCTCATACATTTCTTTTATGTATTCCCCATATTATCCTATATAGTTTTTGGAGGTCAAAGAGATTTAGGAACTCACTAACGAGAATAAATATAAATATGTTATGTTTGAATTAGTTTTCAGGTTCTTTTTGTACCAAGTATTCCTAATAAACAAGGCATCACAATCATTAGGTTGTAATTAAAATATTTTTATGTTAATAATTATGTAATAATATTTTTAAAAGTATTGGGTCTCTATAGCTAACCAATGTATGGGAAAGAAGCCAAGTCACCAGAGATGAGACTTTTCTTCAAGGAAATTGCTTGATACATTTTTATTTGATTATAAATTAGAGTTATTCTCTTGGTGTGATGATGAATTATGGGATTTTTTACTTTTGACCAGTACACCAAGTGGGTTTGTACATTAATGCATTATGATAGGAATATATGAATTATAAGTTATCATTACCTTTTCTGTGATTGATTGGTATATATATATAAGGCCCCGTCCTTAAACATTACTTAATATTGAATTAAATGAATAATTCACATTGAGGATCTTTTCAGGTTTAGAGTTTTAGAGAATTAGGACATAACTATTACATCTCAAAAGATTACAAAGTAGACACTTCTACTAAGTTTCCATAGAATAAAAAAACCCGTAAAAAGAAACATGTCCAGTTCCATGTTTTATATAGCATGACTTTCCCTTGATCCCATCCTTTACCCTATTCCACATTAAGTCCTGTGAAAAACATTTCAAAAAAAACTTTGGGTGAGCATAAAAAGCTCAGTAAGGGATACACAAAGAATGAAAACAGTTAGTTTATCAAAACAACAAGTAAACCATGTATACTTTAACAAAGTAATACTTTTCACCTTTATGAAGTAGTAAAAACTCTTCACTAAATAAAAGATCATTAATTACCCTTTTGTAACCAAAATATTACCATAAAACCCATAAAAAGATCACATAACATATAAAGGTAACTTGGGACATAAACATACTTAAGTGGAATAACCATACGGTCGACTTCCACACATATCTCTTAATGAAATTTCCATACGGCCAACTTCCATAGATACTTAATGGAATAGCCATATGGCTGAATTCCATACCCAATGCATTGGAGGTTATAACGTAACCACCCTTCCTGGTATTCACAGCACCACCCGTCATGTGGTTTATCACATAACCACCCATCAAATGTCCAAGTACCATTATAAAATCATAAGACATAAAACAAATATAATGGAAAGAAAACATTTCCACACTTTGATCACAATATATCACTCAAATATATTGACATAAAAAATCCATTATAAAAACCACTTTCAATACCAAAATAAATAAAAGATTATATGGTATTTATTTAATTTTAAAAACATCACGGCTTGTTGAGGAAGCCGAAGACCAAATAATACTCGCGGTGGCAGAAAAGGTCGTTGTCACCACGTACGTTAAAGAAACATTCCTTTTTGTTGTTTTGAAAAACAATTCGTAGAAAAAGATTCCTTTTTTATAAAAGTAAAAGTCAAAGGGGTTTATACACCGTATGAAAGAAAGTTGTGTATAAAACGAAATATGCCTCAATGAAAGGAGATTGAGATGAAGACCCTTACCTCGGGTCCGACTTGACTCGATCGTTCTTTAACGTCCTGAATAATAAACTTGAGTTAATTTCAACTTTCTTAAGAACCTTTTTCAAGCTTACTATTCCTTTTATATCACTTATTTCCATGTTATAAACATTATGTAATCATTAAGTTAATAATGTTTGCTTTGTCGATATTTGGTTCTTATGTCGAAAGTGGACTTCTTACAATTACATGTTGTTCGTGTGGTCAAAGGTTCTTTATATCCAGAATGACATTCCTGATTTGGATATCATATATATCATATATATCCATCTTATACTTGTATTTATAATATTACATAATCAGTTAGAGGTAAGAAATGAAATGCACCGTTCATGGAGACGGTAAGCCGTACGTACGCATGAACGCAACTTTCATTTCTTTGTCATATTAATGGAATTAAAAATAAATGAGAGGTATGTATATTTTAATTCCAGAATTAAATTCATCATTTAGATGTATCATTCATCATATATATCCATTATATATATGTACTTATAATAGTACATTACATTTGGGGCTAAGAAATGAAATGCTCCGTTCATGGAGACGGTAAGCTGTACGTACGCATGAACGCTACTTTCATTTCTATCTCATACTTTAATGGAAAGAAATAATAATGATATAGAGGTATATTATAATTCCAGTATAACATCATATATAATAACTTTAAATCCATCCTTTATACGTCCCACATATGGCATTAACGAATCACATCACATTGAGGGGGCGGTAGTCCACACTTCCTTAAATGAAGATATCGCATTTACCCATAATGGAAACCAAAAAGGTATGCCCAAAATTAAAAATACAGAAGCTTAAGGAAAACATAAACATATTATATATCATATATAAATATAGTGTCATCTTAATGGCCACCTTTGAAGGTGTTAAAAGAATGTTGAACAATCATCGTTTCGGGAGGCCGAAATTCGCCATCCACAGAAACAGTATGTTCTTTAACCATTATATGTAGTTGTGTGTAAGTGTAGCTCGAATAATTATTATAACAACATACTAGTATATTGATGATACTGTAGTTGTTACAAAATAAATGAATAAAAAGAGTTTAGGGGGTTGGAGAATCAAAATAAAACAAAAGGACTCAAGTGAAGACATTACCTTAAAATCGGGTAACTCCCTTTGGTTTGAGCTCAAAGGCTTCCTTGAGAAGACTTCTTCTCAAAGTGAAGATTAAAGGAGTAATAGTGGGAAGTGGAGATACAAAATGGGAAGAGGTTTTCCGAGCCAAAGTCTTTGGGAGTGTGGGTAAGGTGGTAGAGGTGGGGGCCTTTTATAAGAGGAGAGGAGAGGCACTCTTGTAAAGTTACAAAATGTTACTTTATTTTCAAAAGAGTTTTGGATTTTAAAGGTCCCACATTAATTTATTTCGAGGATAAGGTGTTCAGGGTTTGAAATACACTCATTCAATAGGTTTTGGACATGTTTAGGGCTTATATTTTACATTATCATTCCATTTTATTTAAATCGTTAAATAATGAGGTCATCGCTGCATCATCATGATGTCATAAATAATTTAATTTATTTAATGTCTAAAAATTATAAAAAAAATACTATGATGTAGAAAATCTTTTTATCTTTCCAATGACTATTTATAGTCAAAACTATGACTTGTATAACCCCATGTAAAATTGTTTTAGTAAAACATTTCATGTTTGTGTCATTTTTTACTTTAACATTAAATAAAAAGATATTAATGTCATTTTCCAACCAAAGTGGCTTCATGGGGTCCCCAAGTTGACCCATGGATTTTTTTGGTCGGGCATGACACATAAAATGAGGTCAGGACATGTGTCAAGTTCATTTCATATTATTACAACATTATTTTTACCTTAAATTACACTAATTACCTCTAATCGCGATTAAAAACTTAATAAGTTACTATTCACCAAAAAATTATTTTAATCCCATTGAACCACATTTTACTTCTTATTTACAACCATGTATGTCGGATTTTTGAAATTCAAAACACAGAGGTAGTAAAATTTCATTTAAACGAAAAAATCAGTTTTTTAAGTACCACTTAGTGGTTTCACTATTCATCAAAAATTGAAGTTTTTCAGAAAAATACCAAAACTTCACCCTAAGATATATTTGATATTCCTAATTAAAAAATGAAGTCCATTTTACAAAATTCAAAACATATAAGTTGCATTAACTAATTTAATAATTAATTCCCGCTTTCAGAGCAAATAGCGTGTTTTTATGAAACAATAAGTATCAAAAGATTGACACTAGTTTAAGTCCAATTTCAAAGTGAAATTGATTCCAATGACCACCATTGGATTAAATGATAAAAATATATTCTAATTTGACTTTAAAACCATTTCAAAAGATAATCTAATCATATAAATAAATTATATTAAAAAGTGGTTTTGAATTAAAATACAACATTTTACACTATTCATTAAAAAATGAACTTTATCGGAAAAATACCAAAAATTTACACAAAGTAAATTTTGATGTCCCGATTCTAAAGAAGAGTTATATTTGGTCCAATAGAATGTATAAGAGTGATCAAAACTATATTTAATGACGGTTCTTCATCAAAAGGTGATAAGTGAACCTTTAGTGAAAATTAGGGTATAAATGCCTAAAATTGAATTCTTTCCGTATTTTAAGCCTTTATCTTTTATTGGATAAATGTAAAAACATTTAAAAAACATATATAATCATATTTTAGTTATTTCTATCCATTCCCGCCAATACGATGGATACATGTTAACTACCATTTAAAATAATATTATTATATTACTAGTGTACAACGTAAGTTTTCAAAGAAACTCATCGTTGCGTATCGAGTATGCTATCGAACGTAGAAACCCCTTTTAATTAAAATTAATATTTAATTCATAAATATTAATAAATATGAAAATGTTTTATTAATTATTTACCTGGGATGTTACATCCTTCCCCCCTTTGTGAATTGTGTCCTCACAATTTTATTCACTTATCAAAATAAGTGGGGGTATTTATCCCTCATAGCATTTTCAGATTCCCACGTTGCCTCTTCAACCATATGGTTTTTCCACAAAACCTTTACCTGGAAAATTACCTTATTTCGCAACACTTTCTCTCTTCGGTCAAGAATCTGGACTGGTTGTTCTTCATAAGATAGGTTCTCTTCCAGCTGAACTACCTCTGGACTCAAAACATGAGATAGATCTGGCATATACTTCCTCAACATCGAAACATGAAAAACATTGTGTACGTGAGATAAACTCAGAGGTAAATCCACTCGGTATGCAACTGATCCAACTCTCTACAGAATTTCATATGGTCCAATGAACCTTGGACTCAGCTTTCCTTTCTTACCAAATCTTATCACACTTTTCCATGGTGAGACTTTGAGAAAAACATGATCACCTACCTCAAAAGATAGATCCTTCCTCCAGTTATCTGCATAACTTTTCTGTCTGCTCTGAGCTGTTTTCATGTGTTTCTGAATCAACTGAACTTTTTCTACCTTCTCTTCTACCAATTCTGGTCCCATCAGCTTCCTTTCACCCACTTCATCCCAAAATGCTGGAGTTCGACACCGCTTCCCATATAATGCCTCAAATGGTGCCATCTATATACTGGAATAAAAACTGTTATTATAAGAAAACTCAACCAAAGAAAGATGTTGGTCCCAAATTCCCTGATAATCCATCGAACAAGCTCGTAGCATATCCTCCAAGGTCTGAATTGTTTGTTCTGACTGCCCATCTGATTGCGGATGAAAAGATGTACTAAAATTTAATTCAGTACCCAACGACTTCTAAAGGCCTTTCCAAAAGTTAGAAGTGAACCTGGGATCACGATCAGACACAATTGAGAGAGGAACTCCATGTAACCTAACTATCTCTTTAAGATATAAACGGGAAAGTTGATCTAGGGAAAAAGTATCTCGTATAGCAAGGAAATGAGCAGATTTAGTCAAGCGATCAACAATAACCCAGATTGCCTTATTACCTCTAGATGTCTTCGGTAATCCCACGACAAAATCCATGGATATATTATCCCACTTCCACTCTGGCACTGGTAAAGGCTGAAGCATCCCTTTCGGTAACTGCCGCTCTGCTTTAACCTACTGACAAGTCAAACACTTCACAGTAAAATCAGCAATATCCCTTTTCAGTCCATCGCACCAGTAATACTCCCGCAGATCTCTGTACATCTTAGTACTGCCAGGATAAACTGAAAACGGGGAACTATGAGCCTCACATAACAACTCATTCTTCAACTATGAATCACAAGGCACACATAATCTCTTCCCAAACCTCAAAAAAAAATCATTATCAATGTTGAATTCAGGCAGCTTACCCTTCTGAACCAGCTCTACCTTTTTCTGCAACTCACTGTCTTCTCTTTTTGCTTGCTTAATTCTGTCTGATAGGGATGATCTCACTGATACCTGAAACAAAACAGAAGAACTTCCTGCACCAACAACTTCTATGCCAAATTTCATCAAATCAAAAACCAAAGGATCTCATTCCAAACGTAGCATGGTTAATGAAGCATTACTTTTTCGACTCAAAGCATCGTCCACTTTATTTGATTTTCCCGGATGGTAGTGAATTGTACAATCATAATCCTTGATTAATTCCAGCCATCTCCTCTGTCTCATGTTAAATTCTTTCTGAGTGAATATATACTTTAAACTTTAGTGATCAGTATATATTTCACACTTTACTCCATAAAAATGATGCCTCCAAATTTTTAAAGCAAAAACAACAGCAGCTAATTCCAAATCATGTGTAGGGTAATTTACCTCATGAGTTTTCAACTGACGTGAAGCATAAGCAATTAACTGATCATTCTTCATAAGGACACAACCAAGTCCCTTCAACGAAGCATCACTGTATATAACAAACTCACCATTCCTGGAAGGAAGTGCCAAAACTGGAGCATTCACCAATCTTCTTTTCAACTCCTGAAAACAATCATCACATTCCTTTGTCCAGATAAACTTAACACCCTTCCGAGTTATCTTAGTCATTGGACTAGACAACCATGAAAATTTTTCAACAAAACTTCGGTAGTAACCTGCCAAACCAAGAAAACTACGGATCTCGGTTACATTTGTGGGTCTTGGCCATTCTTCAACAACTTTTGTTTTAGCAGGATCAACAGTTATTCCATATTTTGAAACAATGTGACCCAGGAAAGAAATTTGTTGTAACCAAAACTCACACTTGCTGAATTTTCCATATAGTTTCTTTTCTTTTAAGGTTTGCAAGATAACCCTTAAATGACTTTCACGCTCCTCTTTACTTTTAGAAAACACAAAAATATCATCAATGAAAACAACCACAAACTTATCCAAGAACTCATGGAAAATTCTATTCATAAGGTCCATGAATACAGCAGGAGCATTGGTTAACCCAAAAGGCATAACTACAAATTCATAATGGCCATATCTAGTACAGAACATAGTCTTCGGAATGTCTGCTTCTTTTACTTTCAACTGATGGTACCCCAACCTCAAGTCAATCTTCGAAAAATACTGAGCTCCCTGGAGCTGATCAAACAAATCATCGATATGAGGAAAAGGATACTTGTTCTTAACAGTAATATTATTCAAGGCTCTATAATCAATGAAAAGTCTCATTGAGCCATCTTTCTTTTTAACAAACAAGATAGGAGAACCCCATGGTGATGTGCTAGGTCGAATGAAACCTTTATCTAATAACTCCTGCAATTGCTTATTTAACTCTAAAAGTTCAACTTAAGCTATTCAATAAGGGGGTTTTGAAATTGGCTTAGAATCAGGAACTAAGTCAACAGTAAATTCAACTTCCCGATCATGAATAATACTAGGAAACTCATCAGAAAAAACATCGAGATACTCATTTACCACTGGCACATCATTAATCTGAACAGTTCCTTTATTTTCAACAATATGTGCAAGGTAACATTCATTTCCATATTTTACTAGTTTCTCAACTTCCTGATATGTTATCAAAATCAAGGGTTCATTCTTGTACACAAACTGAAAATCTTTCTTTAAAGAAACCATTTTAGCTCTGCAGTCAATCTTAGAATGATAAAAAATAAAGCCAATCCATGCCCAAAATAACATCAAACTCTACTAGAGGCAAAACAATAAGGTTTTCTGGTATATTCTTTCCACACACAAGGATAGGAAGGTTCTTATAATTCCTTTTTGTCTCAACGTTCCCTCTGGGTGTTTTTACCATAAGTTCAGGATTCATATCTTGAGATGGAATTTCCAATTTACTAGAAAACTTCTCAGAAATGAAAGAGTGTGTAGACCCTGAATCAAACAACACATTGGCATAATCTGAACAAACAAACAGTGTACCAGATACCACTTCATTCGATGGCCCAACATCTGCTGAGGTTGTTGCAAAAGATTTCACCCCCCCTTTATGCTTGTAGTCTGGATACTTTCCCCCAGTCGAGTTCTTCATTAGACACTCATTTGCATAATGACCCATTTCATTACACTTAAAACATCTTACCGATGGCTTTTCATTGCCTGCTTGATCATCTTCCTTACAGTTATGAGCAATATGACCAGACTTACCACACCGAAAGCACTTACTAGACTTGGATAAACATTCTCCAGGATGCATTTTACCACACTTCTCACAGGATGGATATTTGGTTTTCTTACCTCCTTGCTTCTTTGATGAATTCTTCCCCTTTGCCTGCCAACTGGACCTCTTATTCTGTTGTTTATCATAGAACACCTGATCATCCGCAAACTCCATTTCCACCTTCTCTTCACATCGAACAAGTTTTTCATAACTTCTGAACTCACGAGAAGCTAAATCCCTTCGATACTTTGGTTTTAACCCAAAGTAAAAACGGTTTATTTTACTATCAAGATCTCGTATGATGTTTGGAGCATACATTGCCAATCGAGTAAACTTTTCTTCATAAGTAGCCACTAAATCATCCTCCCGCCTCAACTCTAGGAACTATTTTTCCATCCGAAGACGAACCACCTTAGGAAAATATTTCTCAAGAAACGTACCTTTGAATTCGTCCTAGTGAAGATCCTCAATCTCATCACTATCCCTGATATTTTTCACCATCGACCACCACTGATCATCTTCACCTTAAAAATGGTAAACAATAAGACTAACCTTTTGATGTTCTGAACACCCCATGACATCAAAAATCTTGTCCAGTGCTTTAATCCACCCTTCAGCTTGCACGGGGTCAGATGATCCTCTGAATGATGGGGGATGTTGCCTCATGAAATGTTCCACCACTGACATGTTCCTCTGCGGTTGATCTGGCTGATCTCGTGCATGGATACCACCACCATTTATAGCCTGAGTCAACTGTGCCATCACTTCAACAAACTGTTCAGTTCCAATTCCGACCATCTCAGGTTACTGATTTGGAAGGTTGTCTTCCTCCTGATGTCATCCCAACATAGCTGCTTTGTTTCCTCTGTGGAAAACCATTCTGAACACAGAAATATCTTAGGCGAAGCAACATGGTAATCTTTAAATGCTATATCATTTCAATCATACCATAAATTAACTTATAATTTAACAATTTTCTAACTCCTAAAGTTGTCTAAACTGACCTTTGATACCAACTATAATGCCCCAGCCTTAAACCTTACTTAATATTGAATTAAATGAATAATTCACATTGAGTATCTTTTCAGGTTTAGAGTTTTAGAAAATTAGGACATAACTGTTACATCTCAAAAGATTACAAAGTATACACTTCTACTAAGTTTCCAAAGAATAAAAAAACCCTTAAAAAGAAACATGTCCAGTTCCATGTTTTATATAGCATGAATTTCCCTTGATCCCATCCTTGACCCTATTTCACATTAAGTCCTGTGAAAAACATTTAAAAAAAAAACATGGGGTGAGCATAAAAAGCTCAGTAAGGGATGTACAAAGAATGAAAATAGTTAGTTTATCAAAACAACAAGTAAACCATGTATACTTTAACAAAGTAATACTTTTCACCTTTATGAAGTAGTAAAAACTCTTCACTGAATAAAAGATCATTACTTACCCTTTTGTAACCAAAGGATTACCATAAACCCATAAAAAGATCACATAACATATAAAGGTAACTTGGGACATAAACATACTTAAGTGGAATAACCATACGGTCGACTTCCACACATATCTCTTAATGGAATAGCCATACAGCCAACTTCCATACATACTTAATGGAATAGCCATACGACCAACTTCCATACCCAATGAATTGGAGGTTATGACGTATCCACCCGTCCTGGTATTCACGGCACCACCCGTCATATGGTTTATCACATAACCACCCATCAAATGTCCAAGTACCATTATAAAATCATAAGACATAAAACAAACATAATGGAAAGAAAACATTTCCACACTTTGATCACAATATATCACTCAAATATATTGACATAAAAAATCCATTATAAAAACCACTTTCAATACCAAAATAAATAAAAGAGTATATGGTATTTATTTCATTTTAAAAACATCACAGCTTGTTGAGGAAGCCAAAGACCAAATAATACTCGTGGCGGCGGAAAATGTCGTTGTCACCGCGTACGTTAAAGAAACATTCCTTTTTGTTGTTTTGTAAAACGCTTCGTAGAAAAAGATTCCTTTTATATAAATGTAAAAGTCAAAGGGGTTTATACACCATATGAAATAAAGTTGTGTATAAAATGAAATATGCCTCAATGAAAGGAGATTGAGACGAAGTCCCTTACCTCGGGTCCGACTTGACTCGATCGTTCTTTAACGTCCTGAATAATAAACTTGAGTTAATTTCTATTTTCTTAAGAACCTTTTTCAATCTTACAATTCCTTTTATATCACTTATTTTCATGTTATAAACATTATTTAATCATTAAGTTAATAATGTTTGCTTTGTCGATATTTGGTTCTTAAGTCGAAAGTGGACTTCTTACAATTACATGTTGTTCGTGTGGTCAAAGGTTCTTTATATCCAGAATGAAATTCCTGATTTTGATATCATATATATCATATATATCCAGCTTATACATGTATTTATAATATTACATAATCATTTAGAGGAAAGAAATGAAATGCACCGTTCATGGAGACGGTAAGCCGTACGTACGCATGAACGCTACTTTCATTTCTATGTCATATTAATGGAATTAAAACTAATTGAGAGGTATGTATATTTTAATTCCAGAATTATATTCATCATTTATATGTATCATTCATCATATATATCCATTATATATATGTACTTATAATAGTACATTACATTTGGGGCTAAGAAATGAAATGCACCGTTCATGGAGATGGTAAGCCGTACGTACGCATGAACGCTACTTTCATTTCTATCTCATAATTTAATGGAAATAAATAATAATGATATAGAGGTATATTATAATTCCAGTATAACATCATATATAATAACTTTAAATCCATCCTTTATACGTCCCACATATGGCATTAACGAATCACATCACTTTGAGGGGGCGGTAGTCCGCACTTCCTTAAATGAAGATATCACATTTACCCATAATGGAAACCAAAAAGGTATGCCCAAAATAAAAAATACAGAAGCATAAGGAAAAAATAAACATATTATATATCATATATAAATATAGTGTCATCTTAATGGCCACCTTTTAAGGTGTTAAAAGAATGTTGAACAATCATCGTTTCGGGAGGCCGAAATTCGCCATCCACGGAAACAGTATGTTCTTTAACCATTATATGTAGTTGTGTGTAAGTGTAGCTCGAATACTTATTATAACAACTTCCTAGTATATTTATGATACTGGAGTTGTTACAAAAGAAATGAATAAAAAGAGTTTAGGGGGTTGGAGAAGAAAAATAAAACAAAAGGACTCAAGTGAAGACATTACCTTAAAATCGGGTAACTCCCTTTGGTTTGAGCTCAAAGGATTCCTTGGGAAGACTTATTCCCAAAGTGAGGCTTAAAGGAGTAATATAGGGAAGAGTAGAGACAAAATGGGCAGAGGTTGGCTAAGCCATATGCTTTGGGAGTGTGGGTATGGTGGTAGAGGTTGGGGCCTTTTATAAGAGGAGAGGAGGGACACTCTTGTAAAGTTTCAAAATGTTACTTTATTTTCAAAAGAGTTTCGGATTTTAAAGGTCCCACATTGATGTATTTAGAGGATAAGGTGATGACGGTTCTAAATCCACTCATACAATAGGTTTTGGAAATGTTTAGGTCTTATATTTTACATTATCTTTCCATTTTATTTAAATCGTTAAATAATGAGGTCATCGCTGCATCATCATGATGTCATAAATAATTTAATTTATTTAATGTCTAAAAATTATAAAAAAATACTATGATGTAGGAAATCTTTTTAGATTTCCAATGACTATTTATAGTCAAAACTATGACTTGTATAACCCCATGTAAAAATTATTTTAGTAAAACATTTCATGTTTGTGTCATTTTTTACTTTAACTTTAAATAAAAAGATATTAATGTCATTTTCCAACCAAAGTGGCTTAATGGGGTCCCCAAGTTGACCCATGGATTGTCTTGGTCGGCCATGACACATCCAATTAGGTTAGGACATGTGTCAAGTTCATTTCATATTATTACAACATTATTTTTACCTTAAATTACACTAATTACCTCTAATCGCGATTAAAAACATAATAAGTTACTATTTACCAAAAAATTATTTTAATCCCATTGAACCACATTTTACTTCTTAATGACAACCATGTATGTCGGATTTTTGAAATTCAAAACACAGATGTGTTAAAATTCCATTTAAACGAAAAATCAGTTTTTTAAGTACCACTTAGTGGTTTCACTATTCATCAAAAATTGATGTTTTTCAGAAAAATACCAAAACTTCACCCTAAGATATATTTGATATTCAGAATTCAAAAATAAAGTCCATTTTACAAAATTCAAAACATATAAGTTGCATTAACTAATTTAATAATTAATTCCCACTGTCAGAGCAAATAGCGTGTTTTTATGAAACAATAAGTATCAAAAGATTGACACTAGTTTAAGTCCAATTTCAAAGTGAAATTGATTCCAATGACCACCATTGGATTAAATGGTAAAAATATATTCTAATTTAACTATAAAAAAATTAAAAATATAATAAAATCATATAAATAAATTAGATTAAAAAGTGGTTTTGAATTAAAATACAACATTTTACACTATTCATTAAAAAATGAACTTTATCGGAAAAATACCAAAAATTTACACAAAGTAAATTTTGATGTCCCGATTCTAGAGAAGAGTTATATTTGGCCCAATAGAATGTATAAGAGTGATCAAAACTATATTTAATGACGGTTCGCCATCAAAAGGTGATAAGTGAACCTTTAGTGAAAATTAGGGTATAAATGCCTAAAATTGAATTCTTTCCGTATTTTAAGCCTTTATCTTTTATTGGATAAATGTAAAAACATTTAAAAAACATATATAATCATATTTTAGTTATTTCTATCCATTCCCGCCAATACAATGGCTACATGTTAACTACCATTTAAAATAATATTATTATATTACTAGTGTACAACGTAAGTTTTCAAAGAAACTCATCGTTGCGTATCGAGTATGCTATCGAACGTAGAAACCCCTTTTAATTAAAATTATTATTTAATTCATAAATATTAATAAATTTGAAAATTTTTTATTCATTATTTACCTGAGATGTTACAATATATCTGCCTATGAATAGAGGGGGGGAGGGGGTTGATAATTTATAGTTTCAACATTGATTTATATAGAATTTTAATGTAAAATTCTATAATTATATGGTGGTATACTACTTGACCAATTAATTGGTAAATTTTATATGAAACAAATAAATATAAATAAATTTATAAAGAATGATTTTGGTTAAATAAAGTGTCATTAAGAAACCTATAAGGTGTTTTACCTCAGAATTTGTTAATGAAACTTTATCTAATCAAATCTTGGGAATGTAAATTTTTTAAACGTGATACCTTGATGAATAATAAAAGAATAAAATGTGGAATCATATGGAAATAGATGATGTATGATCTTGAGTAGTAGAAATGGCTTGAGAGAGTGGCCAATATTATACTTGTATTTCTTTATTTTAGTTTTGATAGTTTCACTATTATATATTTTTGTTATGTATTGGTTTAAACTCTAGTGATATGCTCCTCATATAGCTAGGGTTCCACACCAGTAGGGAGAGAGTGATCATTCCCCACTGATGGGTGGACTAGAGCCTTATATAGTTTATGGTCTAACTATGGATGATCAGGTTTGTGAGAGTCTTCTCTGTGTATTATAGTCGATGGGTAGGGGGCCTTATTGGGAAACACTATCTATATCCAATATTACCCATGCATTTTAGTGAAATTACCCACCACTACTCATGGGTGAAGGTAGTACAAATGTGTTTGAACTATAGATAGAGTCTTTTTGGACTATTCTTGACCATTTAGAGACCCCTAAGTACAATATAGTGAATCATGATTTATATATATTCCATAGCGAAGTTTGAAATTTGTGGGATGTCCTCATACAGGGAGAGAAGCTTGTTGGGTTTACCTGGAAAGACTTTCAACTCACTTCTTCAATCATTTACTCCCTAAGACCTTTCGATTGAACATGGATATAGAGTTTATGCGATTGACATAGGGGGATATTCTAGTTGTGGACCATGCCTCATATTTATTGATCTTTATCATTTCTCTCGCACCTTTTATGGTGATGATACTACTATGGACAAGAATTTTTAAGAGGAAATGTGCCCTGAGATCAAGGCATAGGTAAATGTATTCTATATATCCCCTTTTTCTACTATCGTAATAAATATTTGATCCCTTGGAAGAATATAAACGAGGGCCATGGTACTAGCTAGTACTCCCCTATGGGTGGTAGTAGTTGTGGTGGTTTATCTGGTTGCAAGAAACATCTGGTATATGAATTATTCTAGGGTGGTGGTGGACAACCTATATAGAGCGAGGAATCTTATTTCTCTTTAAATAGAAGTGAGAGGTATAGTGCTATCAATGTGTTGGTTGAGGTAATATGATTCCATATTATACCTGAACTACTTATGAGTTCCATCAGTGTGTGAGAATGGGAAACTTGTGATATGTTTATCTGAGTGTGTAAAATGAACCCAGTGGTAGAGGTTTGGGATCATCATAGGGTTATAAAGAAGGAACTATTATTCCCTAGAAAAATATAAGTCAAGAAACCATAGGTATTTTTGGCCATGGTGGAGGGAAAGGTACCCAAGGTTGGGGAAATAGGGGTAGTAGGGGGTTTTTATTTTTGGTAGTCATGAAGGAGGCCAAGGCTATGGTTTTGTGGTAGCTTCATGGAATTCATCATACCCTCATAGAGTAGAACATCAAATTATCTACTATTAAAGGTATGATCTTGGTGTATTTTACACTTACTTATAACCTATTTGATACAATATCCCCACATTATTTCTTTTCTACTCTGTTTGAGGGAGGCTTGGGCTTAGCTATGGAGTACCTTTATGGAGTGCTATTGATTTAACTTCCCTTAGGTATGAAGTTAGAGTGAATATGTACTTGTGCATATTTTACCTTAGTGATTTGAAATTACCTTTTACTCTAGGTTTTATTTTTTGTTTGAAATGGTAAATTTTAATGTAATTCTTAGAATGGACTAGCTTGTTTATTATTAAGCACAAATCAATTTCCATCATTGAAGAGTGTCAATCACTTTTCCTAATGGTGGAAACATCGAATTTTTTGGTGAGTGGGATTTGAAAGTTGGTCATTCGAGACACGATCATC
This sequence comes from Viscum album, assembly GCA_963277665.1. Taxonomy (NCBI): domain Eukaryota; kingdom Viridiplantae; phylum Streptophyta; class Magnoliopsida; order Santalales; family Viscaceae; genus Viscum; species Viscum album. The sequence continues at coordinate 1,823,113,236 of OY728150.1, read as the reverse complement.
AGCAATAGGGTGGATTCATATCCCAAGATGCTAGTCTAATCTCAGAGGAAGGAGAGATGTTCTAGGTAGTCTTCCCCCCCACTGTCGATCTATTTTGGGATGTGTTTCTTAATGACTTTTCAAGGTTTCCAATGGATCTAGAGATCAAAATTACACTAATTATTATGATAGGAATGAGGTTTATATCTATTCCACTTTATTGGATGGAAATAGAAGAGCCTTGGGAATTGAAATATTAATCATAGGATTTAGAGGTGAAGGGGTTCATTTGTCCTAGAATGTCTCCATAGGGTGATCCAATCATATTCTCTAAAAAGGTGTACAAATCCTTAATATTATGTCTAGACTATAAAAATATTAATCAAGTAATAGTAAAAAACCAATATTCATGTCCTCATATTTATTATATATTTGATCAACTGAAGTATTACTTTGTTTTCTCAAAGATTAACTTGCATTCAGTGTACCACCAGTTGAGGGTGTGACCTATCAACATTAATCTCATGAAATTTCAAGTTAGGCATAGTCTTTACAAGTACCTTGTGATGTTTTTTTGATTGATAAGTGTGTCATTGGTATTCATGGCCATGATAAATATGGTATTCCATCCCTATTTAGACTATTTTGGACATTTTAATAGAATAAATCTTGGTAGACTATGAAGGAACATGCTGTTTATTTTGAGACAGTTTTAAGAATACTTTGGGAAGAATATATATAAGAAAAATTCTAAAAATTTTAATTTTGGATCAATCAAGTTTACTTATTGGGCCATGTGATATCTGTGGTAGGGGTATTAATATATCTTGAGAAGGTGGAGGCCATGGTTTCTTAGTTTAAACCTAGGAATATATTTGATATATAAAAATTCTTATGGTTGGATGACTATTATCACAGATTTATATAGGAATTTTCCTGCTCAGAAATTTCATTGATGGGCCTGACCATGAATAAAGTGATGTTTTATTTTTATGATTCTTATGAGGGAACCTTAAAGGAGTTTAATTGAAGGTTTACCCCTACATCTATTATTACCTTACCTAATATAAAAAATATTACACCTTACATTGCTATGTCTTGGGTAATGGCTTGGGTACAATGCTGATATAAGATGGGTGGGTAGTCGCTTATGTGTCCAAGTAGATATGGAGGTACAAGTAAACTACATGACTCATGATTTTTAGTTAGATTTAGTGGTGTACACCATGAGGTGTTAGTGACACTGCCTTCTGTGAGAGTGGTTTGTGGTTTATACTGATCATAAATTATTAAAATATCATCTCTCTATATGACATGAACATTTTTAAGAGTAGATAGTGTGAGTACCTGTAGTCATTTTATTTTGATCTAGAACACACCTTATGGGAAGGTTAATTCCATTAAAGATGCATTGAGTTGGAAAAATAAAACCCAGACTATTCAGGAATTTATTAGTGAGTGGATGATGATGGAATTTTTTACATAGAGGTATTTGGATTTCCCTGTGTGCTAGGTGTTGGAGTTGGTTCCCTATAATACTTTATGATAACTTATATTAACAGTTTTTTAAAATCAATAAACTCCTTATCATATTAGGATTTTTATTTTGTGTAACATTGTATGTGATAATGTCCCAAGAGTTGCTGTCAAACTAAACAGTAATAGCAGTTCCCTTCTATGATGAGAATTTGAAAGTGCTACGAGACTATTATTATATATATGTTATATGGCTGGATGATATAATTTGAGGGACACAAATGATACAATCTATTAGGGGTGGAAACTAATAAGAATTTTTGGAACCTTCTCATGGTTTACTCCCTTGGTGATATCTAGTAGGATAATATGAGAATGAGACCCAACAATAGGAAATCCATTTTTATAACTATCATTGGATGTTCTTATCTGTGGATGTGTGTATTGGTCCTTAAAATTTATAGTTATTATTAATGGTTATTATGAGTCACATAATTTTATGTATTAACGAAAACCGTGATGATAGATGTTCACGGTGAGGTAGGATACGTTGGGTGCATCATGATTAATATTGCGTTAATGAATAATGCGGGAAAGGATTTATTCTTTTTGTTCACTAACAAAAGTTAATATCTCAAACCCTTTGATGGAAATAATATATCATAAATACATCCATGGACATGGTGTTATATATGCATTTTTTATTTATGGAAATTCAAAGAAAGAGATATCGAGCATATAGGTTGTTGGAATTGGCATGCAACCTGCTCGATTAGAGATATTGTGATAAATGGATTATATTACATTGCAAATGTTTGTATGAGGTGAAATGTCATTGCAACATTAACTTCTTTCTCTATGGGTTCTGTGATAGGTTGCTAGATTCCAACTTTGGACATTAGGATGCTCCGCCTAATGCCACTGAGAAAGAGGCATACAGGGTCACACACTAAGTGTATCCATAATCTCAGTTAAATAATTTATTATTTAAAAAGTTGAATAAATATTATTCCTGATCATTGTTTAAAACTTATTCATGTATTTTTATCGCATTTATTCAGTTTCTAGTTATTCAAGAGAATATATTGTGGGTGGAATATTTAATAAATTTTGAGCAGGATTAATAGAATGAGTTTAATGGTCAAGTAAGAAATAATAATATTGAATATTATATGATTAAATAATATTTAATTATAATTTTCAAGTTATGTGCATGTCAGGAAATAATAATATTTCTATTATTTTTTTAAATTAGGGTTTCTCTAGGATTAATCAAATAATTAAAGGAACTTGTGGAAATTATTTTATTATTACCCTAGTGAAATAAATCCCCGATTATATTATTATCTCATTATAAAAGAGTAAGATAAGCGATTCCAACTGATTTGTGCACAAAATTTTGGAGAAAAACTCTCTAGCCTAGAGAGATTTTTCTTCTCTAAGATTGAAATAGAGAACTAAAGCGAACCTACTCCAACAGATCAAGGAGAACACTTTGGAAGTGGTTCTCAAGTCTATCAAAGGGGGATGACGCAAGCATAAGGATCTTTCATTCTAGAACCCATAGACTCCTTTGGCGTCATCCATATATTTGTCGAATACGTGCGGATCACCTCTAGAGGAGATTTATGCTTGATCTCTACAATGAAATGATAGTTCTCTAAAGATCTATGGAAAACACATCAATGAAGAAAGAATAAATCTTGGAAGTAATTATTATTTAAATAAATTAATTATAAAAATAAATATTGAGCATTTCTCTTGGTTCTTGGTTTCTATTACATTTTATTATTTTTTTGATTCAATTCTGTGGATTATAACATTTTCCATCGTATAGATCTTGGATTGTTCATTGGATATGGAAAAAATAAAAGCTGGGTACCATCCCCTCCACTCTTCCACTGTTCCCAGAACACATAAGTGGTATCAGATAGGGTGTATTATTATTTAAGATTATTTAAATTAGTTTGTTATTTACACATTCATAATTTAGTTTTTCAATTAAAGTTTAATTGTTATTTTTATCTGAATTACAATATCTATTTATCCCTACATCTTTTCTCATAGATATAATATAAATGATCAATTTTATGATCAAAATAGAATCAAGGAACTCATCTAGAGGTTCCAAGGGTTCTACCCAGATAACATAGCAGTACACACTGTGTAACCAGAGTCGCACACCACGTAGTTGTGATTTATTCACAAAGAATTAATTTAGAAATTACTCAACCTGTGTGCATTAAATACATGTAGTGTAGTTAATTCTTATACTCTGTATTGATCAGGACATACTGGCACAAGATCAGCTGGAATACACACCTTGTGGAACCCTAGACATGGTGTGTAGTCCCTTTCGGATCAGGGCCGACCCGTGTATCCCATAAATAGCTTATCCAACTGGTGACTGTGTAATGTGGAGTCAACATGGTGTGTGTACCCCTAGAAGTACAGTTTACCCCATGAATTCTAAATTACTCCCCACACACTGAGTCCCTAGCTGTGTACTTTGGATAGACGGTGAATGTAGTACATGCTGTGTAGATCGGATCTACATGCTGTGTACTTTTAACAAAATCAAGTGAGATTAAAACTTAAATATCTGCATAATGTTCAGATCTACATATAATTTATAAGTTTTATTACACTTATTATTCTACGTTCATTAAATCCTAACACATTTCTGAAAAATCATGTAATTCGTGTAATCATTTATGAAGTACACATTATGAAAGTATGTGATAAATCTTACATGCTATATGTCACAAATAATAAAATGTATACAATTATAATACATGTTGAGTATATTTGGATGAGTATTCACTAGGTTACCACCAAGGTACATTTACATACAAGGCTAATTTTAAATTAATTTTAATTTGTCTAAAATTATAATGGATGAGAATATCAAGGAAATTCATAAATGAATTAAGATAAAAGGATTGATTAAATAAAGATAATAATTAATTGATTTGAGTTCAATTTATCCCAAATAAGAATGATTAAATAATTTAATGATACTTATATTTGACGTGTAATTCATTACATTCATGTGGATGATCATGAGCTAGACCAGACCTTTTTATATGATTGGTTTCCTTTTAATTTATTATTAAATTAAATTGTTGGCATGTGTGCCTTCTATCCTCATTAATATGTAGGTCCTACATGCCCATGGTTTCTTTTATGTAAAAATCACTTTTACCCCTCACCTTTATGTGAGTAAAAGAATATGTAATAGATGGAGCTCCAAAGCTAGTGGATACGGTTCAAGTTAGGAGATGATGTGAAACTAATACAATGAGGTAAAATAGTTAATAGGAAAAAATTTGTAAACAAAAACCTTAAATGGTTCTTTGTGTTTCTCCCATAGGTCAGCGGTTAGTTCATCAACAACTAGATGAAATGAAGATTATAAAAAGCTCATGATCATCCCCTTTATTTTATTTCTATCATTTGTATGGTTATTCATTATGGGTGTCTTTCCACGATCAAAAAATTAATAAATTAACAAACATGAAAGATAGAACTAAAATAAATTGTCTTATGGGTAAATATTATCTAATGCATGGATAATCACTTAAGCACATCCCACATAATATTAAAAATCATGTGAAAAGATAATAATTGGAAATTTACTCATACATGATAAAATACCTCAATAAAATATTAATTCAGTATAGTCTACCATTACATCGGTTAGAATCTAACTATAGTCCTAAGTGCTTGGCCAGCCCATGTTGGGGTGCTTTCAATTATCTAGGAATTCTAATATGATGTTTTGGATTGAATTAATTTGGTTAACATCAAGGGTTGAAAGCCAAAGTAGGACTTGGTGTAATTGATAGGAAAAGGATGAGGAAATCTAAATTAATGTTTTTAGGATTGGGGAGTCCACTCAATAGATCAAGGAACTGTGAGTTAATTCATTTGGTATTTGTAATGCCTACCTAAAACCTTTCAAGTTTCTTAACCAACCAAATTTGGGGTAATGATAAGGGGAATATGGATCCTTTCCACTTTAATGTTCAAGCAACAAGATATTCCAAAGCCAATGGTGAGGGCTATTGGGTTTTGATAAAATAGTGGTAGACTAATAAATATAATATTTATTTATTCGTCTAAATTTTATCAGATAAAGTACTAAAATTATGATCATCTTTTTTTTATAAACAATATCAAAGATAACATAAAACATATTATTGTAATCCATACTTGAGAAGAAAAACCTTCTCACCAGCACTAATTTCCAGTAGTGGAAAAGGTGCATATGGGTCATCCTTTCCCATGAAAGAAAACAATTTGTGCTAAATGAACCTTTACCAGTAGCACCTGAAAATGTGTTGAGTGATGAAAAGATCTATCTATATGAGAAACATCTGAATGATGCTATATATGCTCAGTGATTCATTCTATCATCCATGTCCAATGATATCTTGAAGCAACATGAAGAAATTGATACTTATAGAATGAGGTCACTCCTCCAGGATCTCTATTAGTTGAAGGCAAGACAAGAGAGGTATGAGATCTCCAACGCTTTGTTCACAACTAAGCTTGAAGAGTCTGCGCCAACTGGACCTCATATAGTCAAGCTTGTCGACTACATTGAGAATCTGTATATCTTAGGGATTAAATTACCAGATTATTTGCGTACATATCTCATACTTTCATCACTTCTCAATACCTTCTATTGTTTTATTATGAATTATAATATGATCAACAATGAGAAGAGTCTATCAGAAATTCTAACCTTGATTCACCAAGTGGATAAGGACATGGGGCGTGACAAACCCATAGTCATTATGGTGAATATGTAGAGGAAGGACAAGGAAAATGGGGTAAGAGTTATAAAAATTCTAAACCCCATGAGCACTGTCCAACCAATAATAATAAGATCTCCGGGAAGGGAAAGGAAAAGGAGGAAGTATGTTTTGCATGTGGAAAGTTAGGCTACTGGAAGAGGAACAACACCCAAAGTCAATGGGAATGCAAATATTCATTCATTATCAATTGAAATAATTTCATTTCTACACATTGGGTGTTAGATATATATTGTGGTTCTCATATATGTATTCAAATGTTGGGACCAAGTTGATTTCAGAAAGTTTCTAGAGGAGAGCTGGATCTGCAAGTTTCCAGTGGTGCGAGAAGATATACTCTTTTCATTGGTGACTTCCACCTATTGTTTCCGAAAAGAATGATTTTGGTTTTGCATGATTGTTATTATGTATGTACTTTTACCAAAAACATAATTTATGTATCAAGTTTAGATACAAATGGGTTTATTTTTATGTTCGAAAATAAAAGTTGTTTCTTTTATAAGGACAACATATGTTATGTATGGTACGTTTAAATAACGGTCTGTATGTATCTAATTATGAAAACCATGTGTTTGAAATTGATAACGAATTAACTTTACATTAATTATTTAATGCCCAACCTTGACATCACCATCTTATACATGCAAACAAGAAGTGCTTGACAAAGGTCTGTTAAGATGGTTTCATAGACTCTTTCGAGCTAAAACCACTTGATAGATGTACGGTTTTTTTACAATGGAAAATGACCAAACCTCCATTTGGTTGATAGGGTGAAAGGGCCGCAAATATTCTAGGATTGGTACACACTATTGTGTGTAGACCATTTCCAATAGAAGTTAGTGGAGGATATTCTTACTTTATAACTTTTATTGATGGCTTGAGTATATATGGCTATGTATAATTAATGAGGTATTAGTCTGAGTCCGTTGAGAAATTCGAGGTATTCAAGAATAAAGTAGGGAATCAGCTTGGTAAAAAGGTAAAGAATATATGAATAGATCGAGGTAGAGAATATCTTAACCAAGAGTTCATCAAATTTCTATGGGAGTTTGTGATTCTATCTCAACTCACTCCACCTTATACACCATAGTAGAATGGTGTTAGTGAAAGGTGGAACCAATTTTTTTAGGATGTTGTAAGGTCGATGATGAGTCATGAAGATCTTCCATTATCCTTTTGGGTATATTAAATACAAAGTACGACATACACTTCAAAATGAGTACCAAATAAAGTAGAAAATTAAATTCCCTTCGAGCTATGGAGTGAAAAGAAACACATTTTTTCACATACTTGTTTATGAGGATGTGAGGTGTTTGTTAAGTATTTCTCAGAAAAAAACTAGAACCACAGCGAATGAAGTGTAACTTTATATAGAATCCCAAGGAAACAAAGGGATACTACCTATAAAACCCTCAGAAAAGAAAGTGACTTTCTATATAATCCATCTTTCATGAGAGGGAGAACAACCTCAAAAAGGATAGTGGGAGAAATATTTACTTTAATGAAGTTGATGCTCAAGATATATAGGATTTGGTAGTGGAAAAATTTCCACAGGTCTCTGTGGAAGATGTAGTTCCTGAAACACAAGTAATATATAGTAGTGTAAGAGAAGTAAGGGAACCAGAGAGATATGGTTTTCCAGTCACCAAGGATGGTTATTCATTATTATTGGAAAACAATGAACCTATCTCCTACAAAGAGGCAGTAGAGAGCTCAAAATCTGCAAGATGGATAGAAGCTATTAATTCTAAGATGTATTCCATGAATTAGAACCAAGTCTAGTTTCTCAGAAATGCACCAGTTGACATAAAGCCTATTGGATTTGAATGGGTATTTAATAGAAAATAGGGCATGAATGGTAAATTAAGAACTTACAAAGCAAGGCTAGTGGATATAGGTTTTAAACGACGTTAAGGTATTGAATATGATGAAAAATTTTCATTAGTTTCTTTATTTAAATCCATAATAATCATACTTTCAATAGTATCTTATCATGATTATGAGATTTGGAAGATGAATGTCAAAAGTACATTCCTTAATGAGAACATTTTGGAAGATGTCTATATGACACAACTAGAAGGGTTTGTGACACCAGGTGATTCCAAAAGGGGTTTTAAGTTGTAGAGATCCATTTATGGATTCAAGAAAGCATCCAAGTTATGGAACATTCGATTTGACGAAGCCTTAAGAGAATTTTGTTTCATTAAAAATAAATATGAGATGTGTTTTTAAAAAAGGTTTAGTAGGAATGCGGTCGTTATCCTAGTAGTATATGTTGATGATATATTACTTATTGGAAATGACATACCATTCTTAAAGTCAGTTGAGGTCTGGTTGAACAAGTGCTTCCCCATGAAAGACTAAGGTGAAGCTGCCTCTATTTAAGGGATCAAGATCATTTTTGATAGATCCAGGAGGCTGCTTGGACTAAGTCAAAGTACATATATTGACCAAAGAATAAATATATTTAGTATGGAACAATCTATGAGGGGATTGGTTATAGGGTCACATGGCTTACATCTTTCTAAGAAAATGTGTCCCTAGACATAACATGAGAAAGATAGAATGAGTAAGATAGCATACGCATCAGTGATAGGATCAATCATGTATTCTATGTTATGTAAGAGACTTGATGTTTCCTATGTATTGAGAATGGTAGGAAGATATCAAGAAGATCCAGGAGAACAAAATTAGAATGATGTTAAGACTTTCCTTAAGTATCTGAGAAGAACTAAGGATATGTTCCTGGTGTATGGAGGAGATGTGGGACATTATCATTAGAGGGCATGCTAATTCTAGTTTTCAGAGAGATAAGAATGATCAGAAGTCACAATTAGGATATGTTTTATGTCTCAACGGAGGAGCTGTGAGCTGGAAGAGTTCAAAGAAGTCAAGTTTCATAGATTCTATAGTGGAGTATGAGAATATAGTGGCTTATGATGTAGACAAGGAAGCTGTTTGGATTTGGAACGTTGTTTTGGAGATTGATGTGGTACCTATTAGTAAAGACCCCATCACATTGTATTGTGATAATACTACAGTAGTGGCTCTTGAAAAAGAGATACGGTCGCATCAAAAGACAAATAACGTACTCCAAAAGTATCACCTCTTGTTAGATTTTTATTAGAGGCTTGAAGTTGTAGTGATCATAGTATCTATGGAAGAGAACATGGTGAACCACTTGAATAAAGGCCTATCTCAACAGAATCATGAGTATCATGTGAGAGCTAGCGGACTAAAGGTTGTTAGTAGTTGGATCAAGTGAAAGTGGGAGCCTGTTGGAGTTGGTTCCCTAGAACCAACTTCTATGTACTTTATTATAACTTATATTCGTTTGTTTTGAAAATTAATAAACTCTTTATCACATCATTATTGTTATTATATGTAAAATTTTATTTGGTAATGTCCTAAGAGTAGTTGTCTCACTAAAAGGTCATAACAATTCCCTACTTTAATGAGAAACTTGAAGTGCAATGACACTGTTCTTAGATATATGTTCTATAGACAGATGATATCATTTTAGGTACACAAATGATATAGTCTATCAGAGGTGGAGAATTATTGGACTTTGATCCACCTTATCATGGTGTACACCCTTGGTGATATATATTAGGATATTATGAGAACAAGACCTGATAGCAGGAAATCCAAATTTATATGTGTCATTTGATATTCCTATATGAAAACATGTGTAGTGGTACTGAGACATTAAAATTATTATTAATGGATATTATGAGTTGCATAATTTTATGTGTTGATGAGAACCACGATGAAAGATGTTCATGGAGAGGTAGGATACATTGGGTGTGTCACGAGTAATATTGTATTAATGAATAATGCAAGAAAGGTTTTATCCCATCTATTAAAAAATTGAAGTTAAAATATTAATCCATTTTATGTAAATGATATAGCCTAAATAAATACATGGACATGATTTTCTATAGACAAGTTATATTTCTGGAAATTCAAAGAAAGAGATATCAAGCATATAGGTTGATGGAATTGGCATGAAACCTGTTCTATTAGAGATATTTTGTTAAAAGAGTTATATTAATTGGAAAATGTTCATATGAGCTGACATGTAATTGATACATTAAATTGTTTCTATATGGGTACCTTATCAAGTTTCTAGATGCTAATCTTGGAATTTAGGATGCTCCACCTAATGCCACTGAGAAAGAGGCCTACAGGGTCACACACTAAGTGTATTTAGAATCTCAGTTAAATAATTTATTATTTAACAAGTTGAATAAATATTATTCTCATTCATGCTTTAATAATTATTAATGTATGCTTGATAAAATTTATTTAATCACATGTTATTCGAGATAATATATTATGGGTGGAATAACTAATAAATATTGGGGAGGATTGTTGGACCGAGTTTACTGGTCCAGTGTGAAATAATAATATTGAAGATTATTTGATTAAATAATATTTCATTATTACTCTCAAGATAAGCACATATCAGGCTATAATAATATTTCTATTATTATTTGACATGGGGGTTTCTCTACGATTAATGAAATAATTAAATTCACTTGTGAAAATTATTTTTTATTACCCTAGTAAAAAAAGTGCCTGGTTATATTATTCTCTCATTAACCAAGGGAAAGTTAAGAAACACCAATTGAGTTGTGTACAAAAGTTTGGGGAAAAACCTCTCAAGGCTAGAGATTTATTTCTTCTCCAATAATGATATCAAGAATAAGAGTGATCCTCCTCCACCAAGTCAATGAGAACACTTTGGAAGCCATTCTCAAGGTGATTGAAGGTAAACGACACAAACTCAAGGATCATTTGTGCTATCACCTGAAGACTCCTTTGATGATGTCTAAAAATTCATAGAACATGTGTGGATCAACTCAATAGGAGATCTACCCTTTATCTCTAAAACAAAATGATGGCGCACTGTAGATCTTTTGGTTGAACACATCAATGAAGAAACAATAAACCATGGAGGTAATTATTTTAATTAAATTAATTATAAACAATATATGTTGATCCTCTCTCTTGGTTCCTAGTTTCTATTCCTTTGTCATATTTATTTGATTCAATTATGCGGATCATGGTGTTCATCATCGCATAGATCCCAGATTATTCATTGAATATGGAAAAAATAAAATTTGGGCACCATCCCTTCCATTCTTCCATTACGCCCGGAACATTCACTAGGGTAGATAAACATTGGATTTCCTCTCTATTAATTAGTCACATATTGACTGGGTGATGGAGTGTTAGCTCTCTGACATAGGATACTTGGTGTTTAGGGATAATATATTTAGCGGGGAACCACCACTTGATCAATATCTAATTTCTGATGAGGTTTTATATGTTAAAGGCTGGGTGGTAGACCCTAAGAGTAGATGTGAGGAGATACTATGGTAATTCCATGCATAGAAGTGGGATATGGATTTGGGTTTTAAACATATGTTCTGTTATGTATGAAAACATTATTAGTGGCCTAGAATGAAGAAATACATAAAAGGATTCATCACTCGATGTTCCAACTATTAGCTAGTGATGACTAAGCACTAGTGACCTAACGATCTTATCCACTTATTAGCTATGCCATAATATAAATGGGATGATGTGATGATAGAATTTGTGATGGGATTTATGATTATGCCCCATGGTTATGATTTTTTAGGTCATTATGTAAAAGTTGAAAAAATTGGACCATTGAATGCCGATCAAGGAGACGGCTTTAGTAGAAGATATTGACATGCTATATTTCTATAAAGTGGTATGATTTCTTGAGGTACTATAGAGAATCATCGGTAATAGGGATAGCTAACTCACCTTGAAATTTTAGAAGGAATTTCAGTATGTATTGGGAACCGAGGTACACCTAAGTAGGGATTACCACCCATAAATGGATTTACAATATGAGGATACTATATAGGTGTAAGGGGATAATCTATGAACATGTTTCCCCAATTTTGGTAACTCAAGGGAGAGTTATCTCACCTAGGTGTAATTTTATTATAATAGGAGTTACTAGGAGTCTATTTAGATAGATAAATTTGATGACTTATGTGAAAGCTCATGATGGTTTTCTTGATTTTATCTAGAAGAAGGAGTGTCATCTATTCTAGGGTCGAGTCTCTTATAGGAAACCACTGAGTATATTCAATTGATCAAGTAGCAGTTGGAAACCACCTAGAGGAGGAATATATCTTATAAAGAACAAAGAAATCACCCCTTAGAGTTTTAGTGGGTTGTTAAGGTTTTATTATGTGTTTTACTGAGACTTGGAAAGTATCAAATTCCAAATTAGGGGTAGTGGACATCAAGATTTGTAGGGCTGTTTGAGGTGAATGAGAAAGTTGCAACTGTGTCTTGCTGATTGGATCTTCATCCAAGATATGCAGTAATGATTTACATAATACACATCTCTTAGCTTAGATGGTATCATACATATCCATATCATGTCATTTATATTGATGACACTGATATATAGGTTGATTCTTTCTTTGTAGAACATCTCACCTGTATCATGGACCATAGTGAGAAAACTTTTTGTGGAAAGACTATTAATATGGTATGTGCAGTCTAGAAGCACATGTGTAATTAGGAGGAGACAAGGCAATGGAAATATGATGTCCAAACCTAAGGTGTATTTCTCCAACAAAGCTTATTATTGATTGAGATTTTAGATTGAGGACAAGATAATATATAGTGGGGAAGTTGTAAGACCCCACCCTTAATTTGAGGTATGCATCTACAGGATTTCTATTAAACCAATTTTAGTTATTCTTTTATGTGTTTTTATGGAATTAGGGAAGGCATAGAGAGTGTTACATGAGTTCAAGGATTGTAAATTGATGTTTTTAAATTTTCATCGTGGGTTAAATGAATATTTCATGATTAGTGAGATCCATAAACCCCGAATTTATATCCAAAATTTCATTGGTGTATAATTTTTTAATTGCACATGGAGATTTAGGAAACTATTTAAATTTATATAGAAAATTATGAAGGCATTTTTCATGGCCGGTTCATAGTTTTTTAAATGTTTATCATAATTGTTAGAAACTTCATGTCCTGGACAATGAGGTGATCATGGTTGGTGCACTCCTTGTCAAAACATGTGGTCAAAACGTTCACCCCTTTAAAAAGTGAAAAATTTGGAAACTACCATTATGAAGCTCAAGCCCTTTTAACACGATTTTTCTCCTTTTTGGATAGTAAAAACTCCCATATGTGACCCCATAATCCTCTTCTTCCTTAGTGGTTATCCCTTGGTTATTTCTTGTTTGGAATGATATCGGTTACAGTTGAATGATTGAGTTAGGTTTTTAACTCTACTTTATTCTATTTTAGCCTTCTCCCACTATCAAGTGATGTCTTGGTATGTTTATCTAATATATCCTATTTTCAAAACTTTTTTCTGATTATTTGTTCTTCATTATTAGCTCGAATAAATGGCTATTGTCAATCAGGTAGACTCAACTAGACCTAAGGTACATGGTCTCCAAGTTTCTACTATTGTCACGACTATTTTTTTAATAGATTTTTTTTGTGTTATGTCAGCATACCAAGTTTAAACAAAAATTTATTTTTTATGTTTTTAATTTCATCTTTAATACCTTATAACCCTTTAAAAATTATTAATGCCAACAGGTAGAGTGTTTCCATGGGAATGCATTGAAAATAAAATGACCTCGTGTAATTCTATAAAAATTGGAAACTAGGGGAATGTGTTTTATATAAAAATTGGTAATTGGGAATGATGGTTGATTTTAGGTAATTAAGTAAATGTGTTTGAGATGTTATATTTATAAAGTGTAAAATGGTAAAAATTGTGAAAGTGGGTAAATAGGTAATTTTATTTCAAATATTTTATTTTTTATAATTGGTAAATTATGGAATAAGTTTTTCTTGATATAGGTATCGAGAGACCACTTGTAGATTATTATTGTTTTATAACTATGTTCGAAGACATCTATATGGGTGGTTATGGTTATTCAAGATAATTAACTTAGGGATTGTTATGGGTGGTTGTGATACAAAATATATGTGTGGTTGGGAATATGTCCAACATGGGTGGTCTTGATTACTCCCTTATGGGTGGTTTTAAATACACTCTTTATAGGTGGTTGTAAAAACACCCCATGTGGGTTGTGTTTTTACAACATGGGTACTTGGGTTGGCATGATAATATGATATTCATAGAGACATTTTATGCTGGTGAAATTAGGTTTATCTGACCTGGAGTGTAACCATGGAACCTAGGCACTGAGGGCTATTTATTTTCAAAAGTTAATTTTGTTAATAATTATTTAACTATTCATTCTTAGATATTTTTATGCACTTATATTTCTTGATTGTATTAATTTAGGGATGTTGTTGGTGGTGTCCTACTGATTTATACACACACGTCTCTCTATTCTATTCTTGCAACCTAAGCATACTTTATGATTTCTCGTCAAGATAAGGGAAAGAGCCCTATGACATATTTCTTATTCATTGGTTGGGGAAGAGTGGAGAGATGGTTATTAGGCTAGAGCTCAGACCAATTTTGGAGATTCAAGCAGTTTTGGGTCTTTTTCCTTTGTAAAATTTTGGTACCTTTTGGTTATGTTGGGCATGCATGTATAGTACTAAGATGTATTTTGTTTCATTGTGGTTATTTTTTATTATGATTCAGTATTTGGAACATCCCTAGATGTTAATCTATGATGATATGTATTGTATGATATTCATTTACTTATTTTTTATTTTACTATAACTAAAGGGAATAATCTCCCCATGATAATATTATAGTCCCTATATGCTATTAGTTTTCATAGGGATTATGGGGAAGCACACATATGGTTACATGGAAATACTAGTACTAGGAATTTTTCCAATGCATTCTTGGATAGGATGTTACAGACTCTACCACAAGACTTAAACATGAACACTTATA
The DNA here is from genome assembly GCA_963277665.1 of Viscum album. Classification (NCBI taxonomy): domain Eukaryota; kingdom Viridiplantae; phylum Streptophyta; class Magnoliopsida; order Santalales; family Viscaceae; genus Viscum; species Viscum album. The sequence continues at coordinate 1,823,098,047 of OY728150.1, read as the reverse complement.
TTTCATTACAATTATATAAAATAGTAAATGATACTTTTTATGATTCTAGGATGGAAACTTACGACATTATAATATAATAATCTTCCATTTTTAGTGATTACTCTTATTCCTGAAACTCAATAAAACCTGAAAAGGAGTAGGATTTGAAGGGAGAACATTATAAATCTCATTATGATGATATTATTTTCTAATTTTCATTACATAATAAGATATGTGGAAATGGAAAATTTATTGATCCATATTTCATAACATAGATAAAGGTTCAAGAGTCATAACTACATATGTTTTTGATAGTTAAATATTTCAACATATAGATTAATCTGTTTCTATTTGAATAAATATTTAGGCTTTTTATGTTCATTCACTGACCTCAAACCATGATTTAGATGATATTTATATATCTCCCTATCATACCAAAATCATCATTAAAACACAAACAAAACATATGATTTGATGTTTATCTACAAAATGATGATTTCTGTGCATAAAAAATTCACAATACACATTATGTGTGGTCATTTTGATTGCAATCCAAGCATTAGATCCAAATAATAAATATTTCATGTATCCAAATTGATTGAGATCAGTATCCAGTTCTTCCAAAAAAAATTAATAAAGAAATCAAAAAAATATTATTTGATTAAATTATAGAGTTTTACCCCCACATTATAGGCATGAAGAAGAGTTTTTCTTCTATTATTTTCTTCTAAAATTAGTTTCTCTGTTCAATTTTTCTTTCAATTTATTCCAACTCCAAAGACATTTCTTACATAGAAATGATATAGGGATTAATAAATCCAAATAATTCTTTAAAGATTTTCCCATTTATATAGTAGTAATATAAATTCTTATAGAAAGTATGAATAATTATTATCATTAATGAATATAGAAGAACATTTTTTAGACAGGTAGATTATAAAAATGCACCTCATATATGTATTCACAATTGAGAATCCTAATCATAAAAACTTGAGAATCTCATTTATACTCTCAAGACCAAGAAAATATATAATGAAATTTACAAATATTTATTATTCATATTGGATGTAAGAGACATGTCCATCTTTGAATGTGGTTTATTCATGAACTAGTAATGTTAATATATGTTACAGTGGAACTGGTGGGGATAATGTAATCCAGAAAGGTCTTTTTTTTCTTATTCCATTCATCAGATTTTCTTGACCCAATATTCCATTTCCAAATTGTTTTATCCATCTGTAATACCATACCTAATTTTATAACTTTTTCATCAAATTTTTTCGTCTTTTTCATTTAAAAAACATTATTAAGGACAAACCTCATATATATTTAAAAGATTATATGGCTAAGATATGAAAGTTTCAATAGCATAACTGACCATTTTAATATCCACACCATCAAGTAGAGCAGGAAACTAAGCACTCGACTCTTTAGATGTTTCAATCCCCACTCTCATGTGATATTTTAGAATTATTTTTTTGGTTTAGAATATATCCTAGGATATTAAACACCATACCCATCACAATAAGGTCTCACATGGGTTTTGATAGATAAAAGTCACATAAAACTTTACCCTGTAGAATTTTAGTACTATGATGCCATCATAAATCATTTAATTCACATTTTGGTGAATGAATAATTAAAAAAATGATTACTTCATGTATTGTATGTGGTTGAGGGGAACGAATAGCCTCAATGATAGTAGAGTCACTTGAATATTCCTATGTTGATCTTTGTTCCACTACCGATTCAATTTTAACCTTTAAAATATATTGTTCTTCCAAAAAAAGGAAATTATATCATAAAATAATATATTTTTCCTTCATTCCATTCATCATCTAGATATGTGTCTTCTTGCATCTTTTTCTTCTCAAAATATGTTCAAGGTGACAGTCCGAAACCAACACCTCTAACACGCCCATATTGTTTTAATTGATTTAAAGCTACTGAAAGTAGTTTTTATTAAGGTATGTTTTTGTCCAATTATTATGTATAAAGCATATAAAAAACAGAATGATAAATATATATTTTTGTGTAATACTATTATAAATCATAACAAATGACTACTATATTATACTTACACATGCTTCCCATACTATTTGTGTGTTTTCATCAACTATTTTACCCTCTTTATTTATGGTGGCCTCCTTCTATAGCACATGATGTGGGATGGAATTTACTTTAGATTTTGATTCATAAATATGAATATAAATGAAGATACTTATGTTGTCTCATATCACATAAAACTTTTATTGTAGATTTAAAATACATACCATTGTATTCTCTATTGAAGAATATCTTATACTTTCTTTGTGATAAGTATACATTGGTTATTATGCACATTTTTTATTTTCATAACTCCTTTAATGTTTCATAAATTAACAATTTTGAATAAAATGGGATAGAATAAAAAATTTACGAAAATATATTTTTAAAAACAATGCACCATAAATTATATATCATTTTGACAACTAAAAAAATCATTCCACGTTTTTTTTCTTTTAATGTGTGAATACATAACTAGTGGGTAGTTATTTTCTTTACCCTCAACATCCTTGAGATGAAGCTTTGTAATAAGAATCCTAAAGACTCTTCAGATTTTCCAGTGCCCATTAAGGCATATTTATTATCAAAATAATCTAAAATAAATAAACTCTGCAAAGGATAATGAAAATTAAATCACCGTTTAATTTTGTAATTTTTTGGTAAAATTGAGAAAGTATATCATAACATTACCTTAATATCTTCCCAAATGGTTTAATTTATTGTAGGCTGTAAATGGAACTGTGAATCTATATAAATTTAAACATTTATTCACATTGTCACCCCAACATAACTAATGAACATTGACTTATTGGGGTCAATAGGATGGAACATAGATTCTAGTGAACCTTAGATTTTATACCCATAATTCTTGAATTGATAATTTTAGTCCACATAGTGATATTATGTCATTCTTTTTTTCATTAGAATGTTGTTGATCCAATAATAATTCTACAGATTCATCACCAAATGTCTGTTCATCCCCAAGATTGGTAACATCATCATGTGCAACCGTTTTTTTCTATGTGAGTATCCAAAATTTTAATTCAGATTATGTAAATGCATCAGATAAAACACAATATTAATAGGAAAATAATAGTACAATTAAAAACAATTTAACCTTATCACTAATCTCTCATTATTTTATTTAAAGGTTGAATAAATTTGAAACCTTTATTGAGTATGCATATCCCCTCTTTATGGTCCCCTATAACATACACGAAATTTTTTACTCTGGGACTACCATTAAATGATTATGATCTCCCAAGGAATGAGTCATCCTTAATTGAATTTTCATCTAACCCTAAAGTTGTTTTAGTTTCCATTTGGAAAATTGACCAATTTTTTTATATATCTGAGAGATAAAATACCTACACTTCTTGTGATTCCATTATTAAGAGAGTATCCTTATAACCTTCCATACTAAAATTTACTACTAAAAAATTGGCCTTTAACAGTGCCGAAATATAGCAGCATTAAACTACTAAACTAATAAATTCCATCTTTATCAGTGCTAAAATAAGAACTGATAAAAGGTCTACTATATCGATACTTTATTTGAGTGTTGATAAAGATTTTTTTTATTTTCACTTTTGGAGCGCTGATAAATATCAAGATATATCATCAAATTTTTATCACCAATAAAAGTCAATTTTATTAGCACTTATCAATTTAACACTAATAAAAGGGATATTAATCCGTGATTTTATAAAAGCATTGTTAAAAGTGGCTTAAATATATTTTAAAAAACCCTAACCCGCACCAAGTCATCGTGATTATAAAGCTCTGAGATAACTCCTCTGTTTTCAGTGCAACTCCACTACGATCCATTAAAATAATCAAGAATAAAATCCAAAGTATGTTATTTTATACTTTTCCCATATATTTAATTGATCTTTTCGGTTCCACGTTTTCATTTTTGTGTTTTTACAAACCCTACATCTCATCCCCTCTCCGCTCTAGGCATGAATCTTCTTGGGGACCAACAAAATTACTTAATTGACATATAATCATTAAAAACACTGTATTTGAATATGAATTACTATATGTAGTCATTTATATTTTGTATAAAAAATATGATGGAGTCCCATATATGTTCTCCATGTCCATGACTGACTCAAATAATATTTTTATTGTTTTATTAATGGCCTTGAAGAAGACCCATTTTTTTTACCTTGTGTAATTTCTTTGAAGAGGGTTATCTATAAATTTTTTGTTGCATCCATTGTCCTCAAACTCATATATCCTCCATATACACCACTCATTTATATAAGGAATTAAATTTTATATATTATATTGGATTCCTAAAGAATGTGTCTCCCTATATTTTGTAAATCACCACTTTATAATATTTAACCAGGGATGACCCCTTCGTAAATGATCCATTATATGGTCTACAAATATATCACTCTAGTCTCTTATAAATAGGTTTGTACAAAGATTTATAAATTATAGATGAATAATTTATTAGCTAGGGTGTCCCACCTTAGTTGATCTTAATCTTTATGCATTGATGGATCCAAAGACCTTTTAGGCACTTTATTTACTTGGTTGAAACCCATATAAGAATATTTCATTTAGAAACCCTCTAATGAAACTTTACTTGGATGGGTAGTTCTTAGTTTTCAAAATCCAACTAATATTTTACATTTGATCACATGAATATCAATAAATATTTTATAACATTATGAGTTTTCTTATTTGTAACATTAATGTTATAATGTCTTTAGAATATTTGTTACATCAAATCATTATATGAGTTACCCAATATAATGTGATTCAAGAAAAGTAATATAAATATTCATAAACAAATATACAGTGATCTAGATTTCATTTTTATGATCAAACAAAAAATGATTTTTGACTGTTAGGTGTTGGATGATTATATGTACAAGACAATTATTTTCATCAATTTTAAACCTCATAATCCTCAATAAGGGGGTTATGAGGACTTACCTTGAAATAATAATTTCCCTTAATATATGTGTCCTTAGGTATTTCTATCTATATATGTGTGTATTTAAATAAATATAGGATTTTATTAAGGATGTATATTATAATCAACATAAATTGACATTTTCATGTAAACAGTGCAAACATATATTCATGGCGTGTCAAGATATATTCAGTTTGTAATAAGTTTTATGAAATTAAATGACTAATTCGAGAAATAATTTTTTTATTTAATGTTATGGAAGATGAAATCTCTACCCTTTTTATTTAAAATTGAAAATCTAGATTAAATCGACAACCCTCATAGTTCATTGATGAGTTCATATCAGAATGTTAAATAAAGATAAATAAATAATACAGGTTAATAACAAATGTATGAAACATTTATTTTGTGGTATAATTATAAAGGGATTTAATTGAATATTAAGCTTTCATATGAGCTGGTTATCATTGTGACATTATCTTATTTCTCTATAGGTGTCTTAATGTATTTATAGATTTCAATCATAGAATTTAGGAAATTTATAATAATCAAACTAAGAAGTTATCCTATAAGGTCACAAAATAACTCTATCCCCAATCCCAGAAAAATTTAATTTAAATTTAATTTTAAGAATAAATATTATTCATGATTTTGGTAGAAAAACCATAAACCAGAATTAAGAACAAATAATGTAGATATAATGAAATAAAACCTTAAATTTAGAGTTTAAAAACTAATTATTAGGATGTTCATAGAGCTTGATGAATCAGATAATTTTTTTTGGGTATAGTAGCCTCATATGCACTCCTAATACTAGGTTAAAATTTGTTTTTTTGTCTTTCGAGCTAGTTGTTTTGTCCCAAGATGTTCCTTTGGGTTGTGTTTTAGATTGATTCTAAACCCGATTTTATGATTTTTGTGTTATTCAGAATATGCTACCCAGAAAGGTCTCTGAAGTTTCTAGTGGGTCTTTCCCTATTTCAGATTCTCCTCAGTTGTTGCCAATCTTCTGTGGAAATTGAGGTTTTTTAGAGGCAGTGAAGTGGCCTATGTAATTTGAGAATGTCTTCAGAGTGTTTGGAACTACCAAAGCTATTAGAGTTCATGCTATTATGGGTCTTCTTGGGGGTTCAACCTTGGAAGAATGGAACTTTTTCCCCACCAATGATAAAATTTGGGATGGCTTGGGATGATTTTAAGTCCCTCTTTGTATGATGGTTTATACTTGAGGAGGTGAAGACAAAGAAAAGGGAAGAGCTCATTAGTGTTAGTAAGGTTAGTGGGTGGTGAATGATTATGTTGAACACTTAATAGACCTAGTTTCCTTTTTTCATGAGGTGGTGTTGTTGGATATGTTGAAAGCTTATATTTTTATTGGGGGTCTTAATCCGGAGATCAATGAGTGAGTCATATTATCCAAGGATATCCATTTTATGAATTTGTTGGAGGAAGATTGTTTGGATGAGTTATTGTAAAAGAAGCATAAAAACATTGGCTCAGTTGTTGTCTCCCATGTTAGGGTGCTCTATCCTTCATTTAGAATTTTTTGAATGTATGTAAAAATTTGTATTTATGTAATTGTATAAAATAATGTTTGAAATGTTTATAATATAGTGTTTAATATGGTATTTGGGTTGTAAATTTCATTTAATCTAAATTCTTTATTGTTAATTGTTTTTATTGATATCTTGTGTGTTTTTGGTGTCTTTCAATTTCTACACTGTAGTCTGCTATAACAACACACTACAATATCTCCCATTATCAACACTTCTAAAAGCATAGATAAAGGTCCTATTTATCAGTGCTTATAAATATACCCTTTACCAGCGCTATTTAAGCACTGATAAAAGTCTTGGGATTTTAATGTCTCTCAAGTAGTCTATGAATTTCTAGCATTGATAAAGGCCACTTTTAGCACTATTAAATGCTAGTTTCATAGTAGTGATTCACCTCTACAAATCCAATCTCACCAACTTTCACTGAACTCCTATTTTCAACCAATTTTCAATGGAATATTGGCACTTGAAATGTTTTATAATCCAACTGGCATATATTTTCAATGATGAATAAATATGAAATATTCACATAAATTCTATATCTATACTTGGAACTAGATATGTGAATATTTTCCACCATAATCATTACTCCACTATTTTTCATCATACATTATTCATCATGTTCTTTTGTATAGAATGTATATCCATTAATTACAAAACCAGTGTAAGATATAACATTTTCATATGGTCCCCTGATTAGCCATCAAATTAAATCAATTATTTTTATTCAAATTTCTAGATAACTCATCATAAATTTCATCTTCTAAACATCCTATAAATTGGTGACTATGCTTATTTGATATCCATCATTAAGCCTTTGATGTATGAAAATGACTAAGAATTGCTTTGTGGTCTTCAACTTATGGACCAAACTCTTAACTATGATGTAGAATGTAAATAAAATATTTCTCCCCTTCTATAATGGTAATTTTAACCACATATATTCTAGAAATCCATTTTCCCATAAGGCATATTCCATGATGAGACTTTGGGAGACCGATGACTTCAATATCGAATATGGAATTGGTAAATAGTTCAACATCTTATTCAAAAATATATCATTATAAAATATTACATTCTGGATGAATTCAATTCTTGATGTACCCTTTCAAAATTTTCATATTAAATTCAATGAGGTACATCCATCTATAATATAAATGACCATATAGTTAAAACTTTTTAACCAAGTAAACAATCCAGTAGAGCATTATATCAAAGAATGATGGTGGTAAGAACATATCTAATTTAGATAATATGATTGAAATATTCCTTTTAATGATTGAAAACATCACAAGGTCTATAAATTTACTACATATAGATTTAAAAAAAAAGAACAATATTATTAATGTATGTCATAAATTTTTCTCTAGAATTCAATGTAAAGCATTGAATGTCAAATCTTACATCAAAACCAGATAGTCATGGGATTTTAGACCCTATAACTTCAAATTAGTCATTAACTATTCATTATTTATAGTTGATGAATACCCCATTAGAAGGTTTACTCCATTAAAGGAAAATGAAAAATTTCAATTTTTCATATATGGTTAGAGTGTAATCTATTGGACGAAAAAAATTACAAACTTTACCCTTCACTAGTTCCAAATATTCTCTTATATCCTAGTCAATCATGTCCAACCTAGAAATGATGCCATATTTTATTTTTCTAGGAATATTTAGTGACATTACAATAACACTATAATATACATTTTTTTCTACATGAATGACATTAAGAAAATTTCTGAGGTGTAAACAAATCTAGGATAGTAACTAAAAGAAAATTTATCTCTTGTTCAAACCTGATTTAATAAGGTTTTCTTGAAAATGGTTTACCAAAAACAATATCAATTTCTTTTACTTTATCGAATAGTTGATCACCTATTAGTGGAGATGGAGTTGTTACCTATTTATCGCATTGATGTAAAAACTTATGATGTCCTATAAAAAAATCATTCCAGGAATGTTTCAAAATAACTGAGTGTCTTCATTATTCCAAAATGGGATACCCCGATATTCATTTAATACTATATCCTAAAAAAAATTTATAAGTGGAAAAGTCATTTATCATCCCAAACAACATGGGCCTCAATGTGAATTCTTCCCTTCTATGATAATAATACATTATAACACCTACGTACCAAGTCAATTTAAAATCATTAATCAATGTATCCAAATAGGCATCAATATCATTATTAGGCTTCTTTGGTATAGATATAACAATGAAAACTAAATGTTTTTTTTACTTCATGAATAACCATGGTGGCATGTTATAATTTACCAACATAACTAGATATGTACTATGAGTACTACTATATACAAAAAACAATTTATTCCATCTATAGACAATGCAATAAATACGATTCTTAACTCATTTCAAAATCCAAGAATCTCATAATCAATTTTCTTCCAATGAGGAGAGTCTACTTAATGACATGGTTTCACAAACTCAATTATTGTATTTGCAGTCCATATCAATTGTTTCATAGTTTCTTGATATACATATATATTTATAAACCATAGAATGATATAAAATTACCATGAAATTTTTGAATGACTTGATTCATCTTTCTTTTATTGATTCATGCGACACTTAAGTAATTTTTTGATTGATTTGTAGTCCTTGAAAAACAATATTTAATCATTTGGACAATAATTAATTTTTTATAGATCATTCCCATTGAATGTAGCCTTCATTTAGTGTCATATTTTGTCAAGGAAGTTTATCTTATTATGGAAGCATATCATTCAGGAGACCAAGTAGTTCTATAAAGTTGGTATTGCTCCATCCTCTCTCAAATTTCAAATTATATAAATTCAATATAGATGGGAATGTTGTGTATTTAGTACAACCGATATACAATCGTCTCTAAGAAAAGATATTTAAATTCTAAAACAACTTTGGAAAATAATTATGGTCATATTCAATTTCCATTTCTATTTATTCTATATTATCTTTATCATCTATTACTCTTGTATTCGTACTAAAAGATCCATAAATTCCATTATCATCGTAATTAGTGCGCACATTCTGTTTTCACTATGTTTAGTCCAACATTTATAGGTCTGATATATTCAATGATAAATAAAATCTTATCCAAAAACTTCTAGACCAATTTATCTTGAATAAAAACAAAGTAAACACATACAAAGGATTTGAGAAGGGTGGTATACATTCTCTATTAAAAACTTGGTGAACTATTTAACTCTATCTTCCTACTCTTTTTCCATATGATTAGCGTGCATCAATTTTCGATTCATATCCATCCAATTAGGTTTTAAAAATATTAATTTAGTATAATAAATAAATAAATAAAAATAATATATTCAAAATTAAAGGAGAAATTTATAGATAATTCTAATAAGGGTAACCCAAAATTTTAATGTTATCAGTTATGATTCCTGAAAAGTTATCATTTTACAGAAGGGTGACATGAAAATAAAAAATATGGGGTTAACATAAAGATATTCGTATAGGTTCCCTATTTAATGTTGTGTGGTAAAAAATGCGGTAATTATAGGATGATTTATATTACCTTTCTATGTGGGAGTCCAACAAGAGGGAGGAGTTAATTTTTATTCATTTATTCACATAGTATATGGTAGGATAGGGGGTGTTTTATTGATAGGGTAATTAGAAACCTAATTTGATGATATTTTATCAAATGATGAATAAATCAACTTCAATACTTATATAAGAAGTGTCCCAATAAGATCACCAAAAAGCATAATCTCAAACTAATCATTGAAGTATAAACCCAACTAACTTGGGTCACTTGAAAAAAAATCAACCTCAATAGAACAAATAGAGAGAATCAAATCGGAAAAAATGTCAATGTGGAAACTAGGAGTGAGGTTTAAACAAGACAGAATCAAATATGGATGTTTTTAATGATGTTCATGATACCAATTTAAAGAGTGAATGATAGTAAGAGTGGATCTTAAAATAGAGTTATGGGATTCCTCATCTCAAACTAATTCTAGTAACAATTCTAACTTTTTTCCAAAGATTAAAGTATTCCAGCAACTCAATCATATCAAAGTTATCTCAATAATCTTACCATTATGATTCAATAACTCTCAAATAGGTTATCCAAATTTTCCAGGTGGGAGTACAATAAGAGGAAGGAATATATTATAAAGTATCATTGAGGATCCTTTAATTTGGTTACTTTCTCCATTTTATTGGATAATATTATAAATTTTATAAATATAATATATATCCTAAGAGGAATGGAGTTTCATATTTGATAGTTATGTTTTCTTCTTCCCATAGTCACTCCATACCCTAGAACTTTTTTCCACTTACTCTTTTTTCACAACTGATATCAGTATATCAATCATTATATTATACTCTTATATTTTTCGTATTAATTTGATAAAATCCTCCAATTTTTTATATTTTAATGTTTTTAGTATCTCAACCTCTTATTTTAATCTATCAATCTCCACCTTTTTATTTTATTTATGCTTTTCAATACTTGACATCACAATTTCACTTCTTCCCATGAATTATTTGTATATAAATATCTTCCAAGTCTACTTATAATACAATTAGATTGAGAAATTTACAATAGTGGTTAGAATGAATACAATTTGGAAAAAAATCAGGAATAAATTGACAAGAAATACCCACTTATTAATTGGAATTGATGTTGAAATGAAAGTGTAAGGAATCGTTAATGGGGTCAGTAGGGGGAAGAAAATAAAATAAGTGAATATTTACATAACTAGGGTATTGAAAATAAAAAATCAAGTGAATTAACGTACTTAATAATGATCTAAAAATTTATTATGAAAATAATCAACATGATTTTAAAAAATAATTTTTAATCTATTTAAAGGTGCACTCTATATAAATTGGAAAAATAAAAAATAAAAAATATTATTTTTATAATGTTTAATGGGGTAATCAATAAATATTTAAACAATTAAAGTTAAATTAATATGTTAAATGTAAAAGTAGGAAATATTTAAAATTATGATTAATATTATATATGTTCTTATAGGATTTTTTAAAACTTTTTTCTAAATATATAAATAGTTAAAGTACATAGTAACATATCAAATAAACTAAAATGACTCAACTCTTTTCCTTAATCACTCTCTAATCATTTTTTTAGATTTTGAAATAACAACACAATTATAATGGTCAATTGGATTCATATATGAATCTATTAGAAGGGGAGTGGTTTGATGTTTAATGTTAAGGAAATAAATACATTAAAATTTTATTTATTTTATATAAAAAGAAAGAAAATATAAAATGAAACAATATATTTGAAGATGGGGAAAAAGTGACATAAATATGGATAAGGAAACCTCATAAGAGAGGATAATACAAGAGTAGTAAATAAAAGAAAAAACCCTAAGAATGTATTGACATTAGAAAATAAACAGATGACCAGGCACATGGTCAAACTAGTAAAAACCACAATAGATTGAGAAAAAATAAATGTGAGCGCGAGGGGGGGGGGAAATAATTCCTTGAGGTGAGGGATATTTGGTATAGAATCATGTAGGTAGATCAAGGAAAAATAAGATCATTCACTAGAGGCGCTAAGACCCTTAGAAAAAAGTTAAAACATGAAAAGAAGAACTAAAAATGCTGAAATAGTGTAATAGCTTGAACAATGGATCACAAGTCACGTACATTGGGTTTTGAAAGTGATGATTAATCCAAGATGTTCGATGGGGAGTAATAAAAAGTCTATAATTCCACGATATCTTGGACAATGTGAGAGATGGGGGAACTTTGTTAGTGTACTATTTATCATCTCTAAAATTTTAGCACTTATAAAGATTAGTTTTATTAGTGCTAAAATTTTAACGCTGATAATGATTGTATTTATCATCGATATAATAGCCCTGATAAAGACGTGTATAGTTAATTTTTAATAATAAAATTTATATAATTATAATTTTAAATTTAGGTAATAATAAATAAATATAAATTTATAAAATAATAAATAAATAAATAAATAATTATATATATATTTTTAGAATTCTGAATATTTATTTATAAATAAATATATATTTATTAATGAATAATTATTTATAAAATTCTAAATATATTAAAATAATTATAAATATGTATTATAAATATAATTATATATATATATATAATTATAATTATAAATAAATATTTTTGTAAATATATTTCGAAATATTTGTATATAATTATAAATATATTTATATAATTATAAATATATTTATATAATTATAAATATATTTATATAATTGTATATATTTATAATTATATATATAGTAATATATAAATATAAAAATAAACAAATACTTATTATTTTAATATATTTATTATTATGTTATAATTATTTAAATATATAATTAAATATTTATAATTATATAAATACTTTTTAAAAAATAAGTGAAATTGAATAATTAAATGTGAATAAATATTAAAAATATTTAAAAGATGGAAAAGATTTAATAATTATTAAAATTATTAAAATAATTAAACATGGATATATATTAGCACTAAAAAAACCTATATTTATTATCTCTATTTGAGAATCACAGATACAAACTATATAAATTACATTAAAAATATTAAATGAATATATATTAAAAATTATTATATAATTAAAAGGTAAAAATTAATTAACATTATTTTTGAATAGAAAATCCTAGGCGCATGAATGTTGTAAATGAGTAGAATTTGATAATTAAATGTAAATAGAATTATAAAATGATTAAAAAATGAATGAGTTTTAATAATTACATATATATTTTTAAAATTAAAAATGAATATATATTATTACAGTGACCCAACCCCATAAATCTTAGAACTAGTGTCATGTTACCACTACATTGGCATAAGATACAAGTGAATAACATCCCAAAGGACCAAAAGGTTTATATGTCTTGGTAAATGTAGATATCTAAGCTTGAAATACATTTACATTACATTTCTTTTACGGAATACTTTATACATGACACATACAGATGCCCAAGACCATATTAGTTTAGTGCCTTTGGAAACTGGGAACATAATCTTCTAACTATGTGGAAGATCTTCAACATTTCCTATAAATATCTTCCCCATTAGTTTTCTTACCTAAAACCATTCTTTATATCTAGAGGAAAAGAAAACATAAAAAGGGTGAGAAAAAATTCTTAGTAAGGGTAAACATTGAGAACATAAGACAAACCATAAACATTAGAATGTAAAAACATGAACATAAAGTTTAAATATAAAAATATTGAGTCATGAAATAAATCTTGGAAGTTCATAAGGTATAAATCATAAGTCAACATGACCATGATAACATAACATTGACATAAAACATGTAATTATGGAAAACAAATAAGCACATAATATGATTTCTATATTAGCCAAAGCATTGCCGCCAAGATCATCATAGTGGACAATGTCTTTTACTGAACCGATTTTATATGTCATTCCAACCCAGTAATAAAAAACTAGATTTACGTGCCATTTCAGCCATGGTTATCAAATGAGATATAAATATTTAACCAATGAATTTAAGGGATATATAGGTCCCACCCATCTCATAATTAAATCATTCATACATGTGCCAAAAAAACATAAAACATCCATCATAGGATAACCCAAGAAATAAAATGGGTTTCTTAAACATCATTCTATCATAACATAATAGATATAAAATCTCATTCCATCATTAAAAAATTAAAATCATAGTAATAATAGGGATATATTCATAACTCTATTTAAGAGTTTCATCTTAGATGCAAAATAATTTCGATAAAACACTTGATCTTAATTCTTAAAGAAAATATAATTTCTTCTTAAAAAATGTTTCTTTTCTCAAAATGCTTCAGAATTTTATAAGGAAACAATTTATTTGAAAATACACTTAAAATAGTGTAGAGGAATCTTTACGTAAATAAGGCATGATGAAATCCTAAAAATCCATTCATGCTTTATAAGTTAAAAAAACATTCTCCCCATACTTTTGCCGAAAAAGTCTAGAAGTACCTCATATGGTAAACAAAAGAAAGATTCCTTCCATACTATATAGTGAAAGTCAAAAATGGGAAAAATGTCATTAAACATACATAGAATAATAATAAAAATTTTATGATAAAATTATTAGAAAACATGGAGAATGATAAAGAATATATCCCCAGTAAATACTTACGTTTAACAATATCAGATAAAAATGAGATTGAAAAATTATCCCTTACCTTATACTTTTTTTTAGTTAATGGTGTTTTTACCTCATATATAATGGTTAAATCATTTTATAAAATTATAACAGGACAATATTCATATTCATGATATCATATATGAGCCTATTATATCGTTTTGTTAATTTTATTTCAATATTACCATTATTTCAGGTGTTAACTGCTTCGTTTTCCCCTTCCTATTTTGTAATGTAAGTCATGTTTTTTATTTATATGATGTAAATTATTCTTGAAATTAAGTTCATAATTATTATTTTCTGTCATCATATAAATTTTATAATGAATTTTGAATTGTTAACTTGGAGAACGAATCTCATCACGTCGTGGAGATGGTAGGTCGTTCGTACTCACGAGCAATGATATCATTCTCTTGATTGTTAAATGGTATGTAATTGGATGATATATTAATTATACATAATATTTTTCATGTTATATTCATTATTAAAATTCGTTATACTCATCATTATACCCATCCTAGAAAAGTATTTTTGATTAATAAATTACACCACGGTGTGGAGACGGTAAGCCGTATGTACACACACATGGTGATATTGTTATTTATAGGATGGATAAAATGAGTTATAAGGTTGTATCATAATTATTTTGAATTATCAGCATGTATAATATACTATAGTTATTACTTTAGTATTAAATAAACCTATAAAGAGTAAGTATAAGAAGAAAATAAGTTGAATTGAATTGGTAAAGCAAGTACCTCTTCTTCGTTGGACTTCCATTGGATCTCTTCTAAGGGATATTAGGGATGGAATTTTTGGAAAACAAGAACCTCCAGAAGTTAACTAATAATTTTTATTGGAGAATTTGGCAGGGTTTTTAGATCTATAAGGGTCAAGGTGGTGTGAGAAAATGTGGTAGGAGAAGCCTTTTTATAAGAGAGGAGGAGGGGAACTTTATGAAGGTATTGAAATATTATTTTGTTATAAAATAATTTTCAATTTCAAAAGGTCCAAAACTAATTTAATTATTATAATAGATGAGGATTTTTCTAAATCCTCTCAACCAATTGGTTTTAGAAAAGTTTAGGTCTCAAATATAACCTTATCTTTTAGCTTGGACCCTTAGTTAACTAATTTAACTCTTTCTATGTCTTCTTGTATATTCATAATATATGGGTAACATAGTTACTATAAATTGATAATATAACATCAACTGGTTCATTAATTAAATTTTAAATATTATCTAAGTCATTTGGTTTAATCTTAGGTTTTTAGGACTATTATTTCTTTTAATAAAATAGTATTTGTTTTAAAAACTTATTTATGTCAATTTTTATACTATTCATATATTGACTTTTTAAAAATCCATAAAAACTTGATTATTTCAAAAAAACTTAATTAATTCAAATATAAAAAATCATAATCATCCATAAAATTCGTGTATGACATAAAAACTTTCAAAATAAATTTATTTTGATATTTATAGTCTCATTTATTTAAATCATTCATTAATAAGGTAATCACTACATCATCATTGTGTCATAAATAAATTTATTTATTTGGTGTATAAAAATTATAAATAAAATACCATGATTTAGTAAATCTTTTTATCTTTACAATTAAAATTTATTATATAATTTATCTATATATAACCCCATATGAAATTTTTTTTATTAAGAAGATACCAGTTTATGTCATATTTCTCTTTACTTTAAATTAATTCTTATAAATTTTCATTTTCACATCCAAGTGGTTACTGGGGTCAAAATATCAACCCAAGGATTACCATTTTTGGAAATATATAATCCTATAGTATTATTACTTGTGTTATGGTAGTTTAAATTTTTATGATATTATTCTTTACCCTTATTTACTAGTTTTACCCTTTAACCATGGTAAATAAAATAATTACTGAAGTTACTATTCATAATGCCAAAAAATAAAAGGTACTTATTCACACAATTTACAACTTATAATTACAAATATGGAATACATTTTTCCAATTTAAAATCACAGAATTTTCAGCAATTAATTTAAAATTAATTCCCGTTGTCAAAACTAAAAAGTGGGTTTTTAAGAAGTAATAACTATCAAAAGGTTGACCTGTGTTTATATACAATATAAATGTGAAACTACTTCCAATGAATAAAATTAGATTATATAATAAGAACATAATACAATTAAACTTTATAAGCAACTAAAAAGATAATCTATCTATATAAATAAATTAGATGAAAATGCAGTTTTGAATTAAAATGCAGTATTTTTTACTATTCATTAAAATATGAATTTTATCAGAAAAATACAAAAAATTCAACAAAAATAAATTTTTATTTTCCTATTACAAATAAGAAGTTCATTTTTTCAAATATAATATATAAAAGTGTTAAAAAAATAAATTTAAAATGGGAGCGCCATCAAAAAGAGACAAAACTACATTTTTGGAAAAATACTTCTTTTATCTTAGAAATTGATTTTGTTCTTATATCATGTCTAGAAAATAAATAATATGAATGTTAATGTTATATAAAATATAAAATGTGGTTAATGCTATTCATAAAATCTAGTTTATATCCAATAATAATATTTTAATAATATATCATTGTTTAGTGAAACTCAGTATTCAGTACAACGCAACCAATCGAGGAAGGTTACTCTTGCGTGTTATAACGACCCACACTTTACATACATAGTTATTACTTCAGAATTAAAGCATACTTATTACAAAATATAACAAAACTTTGATAGGATCATATAGGTATAATGTCTTTAGAAACTAGGAAACATAATCAACTGGTTCATAAAGCATCTACATTATCTCCCGTTTATTCCATCATATCTAGAGTCCCTTTTGTCATATCCTACTTAATACCCTTCTTCCTGACCTGGGAAAAAAAACATACAAAAAAGGGTGAGCTCAAATGCTCAGTAAGGGTAAAAAAAGGAAATATCAATCATATCATATTCATAAGAACCTAGCATTTTCAAAATCTTAACCTGGAAAAGAGATCATAATATCATAACATGGGATAAATCATAGTAGTGAAATGTAATCCCAATGATCATAACATATAACATGAAACTTTGTGGAATACACACATAATTATATAAGATCATTTCTTATTATTAAAAACTCATTTCCAAGACTATCTTAGTGGACAAAGTCTATTTATGAACCCAGTTCACTCCTCGTTTCAGTCCTGTATCACTGAACTAGATTAACTTGCCATTTCAGCCATGTCTATCTCATGAGATATAAATCTTTACCCAATTAATTGGAGGTATATATAGGTCCCACCCATCTCATAATGAAACCATTCTTATGTGTTCCACAAAATCATAAATCATACATCATAGCATAACCCATGTAATAAAAATGGGATTCTTAAACAGCGTGACATCATAAAACAATTCATATAAGATCAAGGACTTCATAAAAATAATTCCATCACAAAATAATCAAATCAATGTAATAATAGGGATAGAAACAGATCCCTATATAATCTTATATGGAAAATAATTTTGATAAAACACTTGAACTCCATTATTGAGGAAAATATCCTTTTTACATCAAAATAATTTTTCCTTTCTTAACATGTCATAACATTTTAAACTAAAAGAAGTTAATTAAAAATAAACCTAAAAACTTTTAAAGGAAGCTTCATGGAAATAATGTTCTATGGAATCATAAAAATCCATTCATGCTGTATAAGTTAAAAAAAACATTCTTCTCGTACTTTGGCCGAAAATGTCAAAAAGTATCTCATACTGTAAATGAAAAAAGATTCCTTTCATATATTTTAATAAAAATTCATAAATAGGTAAAATTTGATTTAAAAAATTGTAGGAGGATAGAAATAATATTACATATTGAGTAAACATGGATGTGGACGACAAATATGCCCTAATAAATTATGAAGTATAAACAATCTCTGATAAAAAATGAGATTCTGAGATTTTCCCTTACCTTAGGTCCGATATGCTTCATACATATCCGAATCTCCTGTATAATAATTTAAATAATGTAATTGACTTATTAAAGAATCATATTAATTTTTATTATATCATACATGGTCATATTCGTATCTTCTTATTAGTAATATTTCATTGTTACTTGTTATTCGGGTGTTCATTGCTTTATATTCTTATGCATGTCTTGTCGAAAAAATTCTTATTACTCTTTTTAGGTTATAGATAAATTATTTATAGAATGGTATTAGTGAAATATTTATCATATTTATTCATTAAATTCATTTATATAATCATTATTCAATGAAGATCATTTAGAACGAGTCACATCACATTGTGGAGACAGTAGGCCGTACGTACGCACGAGCGATGATATCGTTCCCATGACTATTGAATGGTATTGGAGTGGAAGATGGAATGTCTAAGAATTAGTATCATGTTATAATAATCATATATAGTTATTATTTACACCATTATACCCATACAAGTAAGGTGGTGGTGGAAAATAGATTACACCACGGCGTGGAGACGATATTCCATACGTACGCACGCGCGGTGATTTTATTTTCCGTAGGATGGATAGAGGGTGAAATATGGTTGTTTCATATTTATAATAACATATAAGTATATGAGTGATACTGATGGTATTAATTTTTTATTAAACAAATAAAGAATAAGAACTAGAAGAAGAAATAAATTGGAAAGAATCGGTAAAGGATATTACCTCTTCTTTGACGCACGTCTTCTTAACCTCATCTTAGGTCACTAAAGTTGGTCTTTGAAGAAGAAAAAGACCTCTAGTATGTTCCTAGGGAAGTGTAGAAGAGAAATTGGCATGGTTTGTCCAAGATTTAAGGCTCAAAGTGTTGTGATGAGGAGAGGGAGGAGGTTCCCTTTTATAAGGGAGGAGAGGGGCACCTTTGGAATTATAAGAAATATTAATTTATAATAAATTCCTACTCCACATAAAAACCTCCAACAATTACTCAATTCAAAGATACGATAAGATAGGGTTGTAATATAATCAACCAATATAATTTAGACATGTTTTGAATTTATTTTAAACCTTATCAATTTGATTTATCCTTATTTAATCTATTTAATTTTATTTGTGGTAATAATATTCTAAATTTTAAATTGATATAAATAATTAACTATGTGCTGTTAATTATCCATAATTAGATATATTATGACATTATAGACGATATAAATTTAAATTTATAATTTTTAAATATTTTTGTGATTTTTAAACAATTTTATTATATGTTATTTTTATACAATAACAATAGTGTCAATTTTGACATTATTCATTTATTTGAATTTAAATAAAATCTACATAGAGGATATATTCGAAATAAAAGCTTTAATAGATTCATAACATGTCTTATGTTTCTAGAAAATTAGTGGAGAATATTAAATAGTTCATATAATATTTAGTTTAATATTTTTAAATCCATTTATTTGACATTTCAATAAATAAAATAATTTCAACATCACTATTGTGTCACCTTTAATGATAATTATTTAACACATAAAAATTACAAATAAATTCACATGATGTAGATAATTTTATTAGATTTCTGTATACTATTCATGTTCTAAGTTTCATGAAGGTTATCACTAAATAAAATTATTATACTTATAAGATTTAAGATTGTGACATGTTGTCACTTTCTTTTGTTTTAATAATAATTAAATTATTTTCATGGTAAAAAGTCCATCAAATTAATCTATCATGACCCTTAGGTGATATATGTTTACTTTTAGTCATCCAATATAATTTTTTCAGGTGTTAGGGTAATTTTATAATCTTATTTTTACACTTAATTACCTAATTTACCTTTAACTACAGTAAATAAAAATTACCATATTTACTATTCATAATATCAAAAAAAATTAAAGTAACCTATTAACATAATTTGGACCAACTGAATTCAAATATGGAATAAAATTTTCAAAATTTAAAACAAATAAGTTGCATTAATTAATTTAAAAGTAATCCCGTTGTCAAGAAAACGAGTTTTAAAAGTAAAAACATTGCTAAAGATTGAAATGTTTTTACCTATGAATTCAATGTAAAATTAATGGTAATGATATAAATTATATGAAATGATAAAAATATATTCTATTTATACTTTTAAACCCTTAAATATTATAATTTAGCCATATAAAGTATTACAATGAAAAAGTTGTTATCAATTAAAATATAGCATGTTTTTACTATTCATTAAAATATGAATGTTATCAGAATAATATGAAACATTTATCCAAAGTAAATTTTTATATTCTTATTCCAAATAAGAATTTTATTTTTTCAAATTGAACTGATAAACTGGTCAAAAACTAGATTTAAAAGTTGGTGCACCATCAAAAGGCGGCAAAACTGCATTTTTTGAAAAATGCTTATTTTACCCGAAAAATTTATTTTGTTCACATACCATTTTTTAGAAAATGTGTAAGATGAATAATAATTTTCAAAATGTAGTTAATACTATTCATAAAAGCTAGTCCATAATAATATTATAACAATATATTGTTGTTTAGTGAAACCCGCTATTGCGTACATACCCGCTATCGAGGAAGGTCGTGATTACATGTAACGCAAGCCAAGATAGTGTTGTGTGTTGTGAAAGATTCGTTTGGTATTGCATATAACACAAGACATAAAAAATATATATATTTCTCATAAAATCTTAGGGTGTTACATGTGTAATGCAAACCAATAATAGTGTTGCATATAATACAAGATAATACAGTGTTTTGTATAGTGTAATCTAATATTGGTGTATCGTACAACAGAAGATGTCAAAAAATTTAAAAATAATCTATATAATAAAATGTTGTGGTGTTACAATCTACCCCCATTAAAATGAATTTCTCCCTCTAAATTTATTGGAGTTATAAAATGATTACTAATTGAAAGTTTCTTTCATATAAACCCACATTGTAAAAATGGATACTAATAATTTATTTTAAAAAGGAATTTTAGAAACATAACAGTCATCCGATGTAACTCATCAATGGGTTTCCCCAAAGGAGTACATAATTACGAAGTTAAAAAATGGATATGGAAGAGAAATATAACCATGAAGTTCTGATGGATAGTGATAGAGAATGGGGGTTGGAGAAAGTTGACTAATATAAATCCATATATCTACGATGATTTAAGGGACCATCTGATTCATCAGATATTAAGATACTAGGATAACATTTTTGGTTTTCCAGATCCTTTTCCTAAGGATGGATAATTTTTGTATGAGAAGAAATACTTACTTTATTTCAGTACCGTTGATCGTTCCTTGAACAATTTCTATATCATCTCTTATTTGAATAAGTGAAGTTGAATTTTTCATTCTTGATGTGTTAGCAGATCATGCGACAGAATGACAGGTCTTTCCATCTGTCTCAACAAAAAGGTTAGAACAAGTTATCAAATATGCATAAGTCCACTTATAGTGAGATAATACATTAATCTAACAAAATGAAATCAGAATATAACTATACTATAAATAAATGTATAATATTACAATCCTTACAAAAAATGAAAATATAAAACTTTATAAGGAGGTGAACTAAATCGACTTAACATTTGTCTCTCATATCTCATTTGACAGTCCTTGGTTGTCCCATTCCAAACATGTGAATGAATTCATCATGAATTCTCTTGAATCATGATAATAACCTAAATTACCATTATCCTTATTGAAAAAATGCATGTTTACTTATTCCAAAATTTATTGGATATATTCCTTAAGTACCAAAAAGTTGTATACTTCATCCAATATATCATAACCCACTTGTTAATACCTCCATAATTAGTTCTCAAGAAACTAGCATCATCTAATTTACATATTCAAATCCAACATATCTTTATCCAAACATCATTATATATAAATAAGGGATATATTAAGGGTTATCTTCCCCTTAATCATGTGTTCTCCAAATATATCACCTTATCCTTAAATCATTTTTTTGTCTCCATAAAACTATTAAAAATATCCTTTCCAATATTTAATCAAATACTTATACTGAAAACAATTATATATTTTAGGAGTCATAATCTTTTAAATATGAAACATATAAAACTATATCATCAAAATTTATTCTTAAACCATTACTCATGATCCATCGTCTTCATCTTTCCAAAAAATATGAATCAGGTCTTAAGGTCTCATACTCAAGTTTCTTAGTTTTAATATAAAAAATACTTAAAGAGAATCAGATACCTTTTACATGTCATTTACAATCTCTTTATCTTCAAAAATATGACCAATACTCATACCATCTTCATGATTCCCTTTATTCTATTTACACTTAGGAAACTGATCTTCATGATTCCACTAATTTCCAAATCTCAAACTATGTCCTTTGTAGTTATAGTTATTGACTGATACTTGAAAGAAAAGTGTTAGAAATACGTATCAGAGATTAAAAAGACATAAGTTTGGTAAATTAATTATAATATTTCAATATATGATATCTTCGGTTTAACCCTAGGTTATTCATAATTATCACAAAAAACATAGGGTTGTATCCTATATTTTACTTATCCTTGGAAAATCCCTAGACATATCCTTAGAAATATCTCTAGGAATATCACTAATGTTTTCGAATTATAGTTTCCAAAGGATGACTAAACCTTCACTCTGATACCAACTCTAGAGACCCAAGATTCACGTACATGGACATTACATTTCTTTTACAGAATACTTAATGCATGACACAAACTGATGACCAAGACCATATTAGTTTAGTACCACTGGAAACTTGGAACATAATTTTATAACTTTGTGAAAGATCTTCAATATATCCCATAAATGCCATCCCCATTAGTTTTCCTACGTAATGTTTTTATATCCTTGGGAAAATAAAACATAAAAGGGGTGATCTCAAATGCTCAGTAAGGGTAAACATCAAAAACATAAGACAAACCGTAAATAGTAGAATGTAAAAACATGAACATATGGTTTAAATTTGAAAATATTGAGTCATGAAATAATTTTTGGAAGTTCATAAGGTATAAATCATAATTGAACATGACCATGATAACATATCATTGACATAAACCCTGTAATTGTGAAAAAATAAGCACATAATATGATTTCTAAAGTATCCAAGGCATTGCCTCCAAGACTATCATAGTGGACAATGTCCTTTACTGAACTGGGTTTACATTCTGTTCCAGGCCTATATTACTGAACCATATTAACTTTCCATTCCAACCATGTTCATATAATTAGATATAAATCTTTACCTAATTAATTTTAGGAATATTTAGGTCCCACCCATCTCATAATAAAATCATTCTTATATGTTCCACAAAAACATAAAACATTCATCATAATATAACCAATGAAATAAAATTGGTTTCTCAAACATCATTTCATCATAACATAATCCATATAAAATATCATTAGACAATTAACATAGTCAAATCATTGTAATAATAGGGATACAAACATAACCCTATTTAACAGTGTCATCTTAGATGGAAAATAATTTCTATAAAACACTTGAACTAAATTCTTGAGAAAAATATACTTTTTCCTCAAAAATGATTATTTTCTCAAAATACAGCACAATTTAGAAAAAATAATTTAGTTGAAAATAAACTTTAAATAGTGTAGAGGTAGCTTTATGGAAATAATGCTTCAAGAAACTGTAAAAATCTATTCATTACGTTTAAGTAAAAAAGAATTCTACTCATACTTTTATTAAAAAAGTAAAAAACTACCCCGTATGGTAAACAAAAAAATATTCCTTTCATACCATGTAGTAAAAGTAAAAAATGGGTAAAAATGAATTTAATCATACATAAAAGAAAAATAAAAATTTTATGATAACATTATTAAAAAACACTGGCAATGATGATAAATATATCACCAGTAAATACTTACGTATAAACAATGTCGAATAAAAATGAGATTGAAAACTTTTCCCTTAACTTTCAATTTTCCTAATTTGAGGGTGTGGTCATCTCATTTATAATGTTTAAATCAATTTATTAAACTATACTAGGACCATATCCATTTTTATGATATCATATATGATCATATTATATCATTTTGTTAATTGTATTTCAATATTACCATTATTTCCGGTGTTAACTACTTCATTTTCCCATTCCTATTTTGCCAAGTAAGTCATGTTTTTAATCAATATGATGTATTTTATTCATTAAATTAAGTTAATATTTTTTATTTTCACTCATCATATAAATTTTATAGGCATTCTTGAATTGTTAACATGGAGAATGAATCTCACCACGTCGTGGAGACGGTAGGCCGTACACATGCACGAGTGACGATATCATTACCTTGATGGTTAAATTGTATGTAATTGTATGATATATTAATTATAAAAAATATTTATCATGTTATATTAATTATTTAAATTCATTATAATCGTCATTATATTCATTCTAATAATGTATTTTTGAATAACAAATTACACCACAGCGTGAAGACGGTAAGCCGTACATAAGCACACATGTTGATATTTTTATTCGTAGAATGGATAAAAGTATGTATAAGGTTGTAAAATAATTATAATAACATATAATCATGTATAATATACTAAATTTATTAATTTAGTATGAAATCAACATAGAAAGAGGAAGTAGAAGAAGAAAAGAAATTGAATTGAATTGGTAAAGCAAGTACATCTTATTCTTTAGACGTCCTTTGGATATCTTCTTAGGGACACTAGGGATGGAATTTTTGGAAAATCAGGACCACTAGAAGTTAACTAATAATGTTTATAGGAATAGTTTTCAGGGTTCGGTCGAGCTAGAAGGTTCATGGTGGTTTGAGGAATTGTGGGAGGAGATTCCTTTTAATAAGAGAAAAGGAAGGGCACTTTTGGAAGGTATTCGAATATTTTTTTATTATAAAATTATTTTCGGTTTCATAAGGTCCAAACTCATTTAATTAAAATATAAGATGTTTATTGTTCTAAATCCCCTAAACCAATAGGTTTTTTACATGTTTAGGTGTCAAAATTAACCTTATCTTTTAGATTTAACCCTTAGTTAACTAATTTATCTATTACTATGTCTTCTTGTATATTAATACTCTATGGTTAATATAGTTACTATAAAATTCAAATAGAACCTCAAGTTGTTCATTAATTACATGTTCAAAATAATCTTTGTCATTTTTTCGAATATTAGATTTTTAGGACCATTATATCATTTAATAAAATAATATTTGTTTTAAAAACCCATTTATGTCAATTTTTATAATATTAATATCATAACTTTTTAAAAATCCTTAACAACTTGATTATTTCAAAAAAACTTCATTAATTCAAAGATAAAAAGTCGTAATCATCCATAAAATTCATGGAAGGGATAAAAATTTTTAAAAATAAATTTATTTTAATATTTATAATTTAATTTATTTAAATCATTCATTATTAAGGTAATCACTACATCATCATTGTGTCATAAATAAGTTTATTTATTTTTTATCTAAAAATTATAAATAAAATAACATAATGTATGAAATATGTTTATATTTCAAATTACTATTTATAATAGAATTTATCTACGTATAATCCAATATTATTTTTTCATTAAGAAGATACAAGTTTATGCTATATTTCTATTTACTTTAAATTAATTCTTATAAAATGTCATTTTCACATCCAAGTGGTTCCACAGGGTCCCAAAGTTTACCCAAGGATTCCTATTGTCATAAATATCTCATAAAATATTTTTAGAATATGTTTTAGGTTATCTTAATATTATTATAATATTATTCGTTACCTTTATTTTCCATATTTACCCTTTAACCAAGGTAAATAAAATAATTACTGAAGTTAATTTTCATAATGTCCAAAAATAAAAGGTAATTATCCACACAATTTGGACCTTATGATTCCAAATATGGAATCCATTTTTCCAAATTCAAAACACCGAAGTTACAATAATTAATTTTAAATTAATTCCCGTTGTTAAAACCAAAAAACATGTTTTTAAGAAGTAATAACTATCAAAAGACTGACATGTGTTTATATAAAATTTAAATGTTAAATTACATAAAATGACCAAAATTTGATAAATTAAAAAAACATAATCCAATTAAACTTAAAAAAATTAAAAATATAATCTAAATATATAAATAAATTAGATGAAAAGGCAGTTTTGAATTAAAATGTAGTCTGTTTCACTCTTCATTAAAATATGAATTTTATTAAAAAATACCAAAAATTCAACAAAATTAAATATTTATGTTCCTTTTACAAATAATAAGTTTATTTTTTCAAATATATTATATAAAATTGTTAAAAACTAAATTTAAAATGGATGCTCCATCAAAAGGTGGCAACACTACATTTTTTGAAAAATACTTCTTTTATCCGAAAAAATGAATTTGTTCTTTTATCATGTTTAGAAAATATATAAGATGGTTTTTATTATTATATAAAATTATAAATTTGGTTAATATTATTCATAATTCCTAGTTTATATCCCATAATAATATTTTAATAATATATCTTTGTTTAGTGAAACTCGATATTGCGTACAATGCAACCTATCGAGGAAGGTTACTACTGCATGTAATGAAAGCCAAGAATAGTGTTGAATATACTGAAATCTAGTACGTTGTTTCATATAGTGAAAAATTATATTGGTGTAGCACAAAACACAAGAAATCAAAGAAATTAAGAAGAATTTGTCTCATAAAATATTGTGGTGTTATAGTAAACCCTATACAAACACGAGTCTTGTTTTAAAAATGAAAACACAAATTACAAAACAGAAATTTATTTTATTTTTATTAGGATAACATTATTCCATATATTATATCCTTTCATATATTTCTTAGTGTACTTCATGGAATTTAGGGGAATGGGAAAAATGAGGGTGAGCTCAAATGCCCAGTAAGGGTAATGTACAACAGAAGTAATAATAATTCAATGAGCATAATCAATATAGAAAGGTAAATATTTGAACACACGTGACATGTAATCAATAAATTGATAAGGAAGTAAATAAGAAATATGTATAGGTAAATATCTAAAAACACATGCCATTTAAATAACTGGATAAGGAAAAATCAATATGGAAAGTTAAAAAAGTGAAATCACATTCCATTTAAATAACCGAATAAGGAAAAATCAATATAAAAAGGTAAGAAACTGAAAACACCAGAAATTTAATCAATAAAATGAGAATTAAATGCATCTATCGATGCGTTCATAGTGAAAATCTCATGGATAATAAATACTAAATAAAAATAAAGGCAATTTTTAATTATTGGACATTATGTCTGAGGCACATGAAAACCTATACTGTCAATACCTTTCACAATATTGTTTAAAAATATAGGTAGAAACCCATTTAATTTGTGAAACTAATTTGTCTTAGGGGAAAATTTTTATGCCTCTATGGAATATATAAATTACAGGCCCTACCCATCACTTCCTATCCAATAATTCCTCACATACTGAGTAATAAATTTAATTAATAAAAAATATGACTTGTCAAATATCTGTATTGAATTAAGAATATGGATTTATCAATATTTCCCCAGGTAATCATATAATAATAAATGTAAACACTATATGTAAAAATGGTATATTATTTATGCAATACACATATTCATGACAAATAATTTGGATATTCGGGGTAAATTTAATGTCCAATGATCATAAAAAATTCAATATTTCAAGGGGACTACAAAAATGAATCAAATAATTGAATGTTAATTATATCCTTGGCCAAATCAATAAAAAACACCTTGATAAATAATAAAGATGGTATCAATACAGCATATCCCAAGTGGTTTAAAAATTAATGGTTGTTATCACTTATGAATGGAAATAGTATAAAACCATCTTTTAAAAAAATTATTGAGGAAAATATCATTCTCATTTTGAAAAATATTCTGAAATAATTTTCTTTGAAAATCAATTTTAAAAATATTTTATTTAAAAATTAACCCTTTAAAATTAAAAATGAAGCTTAAACTAAATGATAATGGGTAATTCTGTACATGTCACACAAGGTATGATGAACATTCCATTTTCAAGGTAAAAATGTTTGAAAAGTTGCTTTCTTGGAATGTGATAAAAACCTTCCTTTGAAAAAATTTGAAAAATAAAAAAAGTTAAAAAGTTATTTAATAAATAATTTTGGAATGGTTAAAAATATTTTTGAAAACATTTTAATAAAACAGTGTTTTTAATAGGAATCATGTTCTCTGACTAAAGAGAGAAATTAACTTGGGTTTTCTTTAAAACATTTTATAAAACAATTTGAGAACCAAAGAGTGGAGAAATTTTACTATTACTTGAAAATGGTTATAAATAACCATAGGGAAATAAAGTTAAATTATTTATTAACCAATGATCCAATAATTTACTCTAATTGAAATTCAAGTGTAAACAATCCCACAAAAAATGAGATTGTGAAGTATAGCCTTAAAAAGACCATGACGTTGATGTGAGAATAAATGAATGAATATATTATGTGTAAAAAATGTAAATACACATAAAAATAGATATAAAAAATAGATAGTAAAAGGTTATTTCACCCATAATCTTATAATATTAATTATAATGAGGAATTAATATAACACAATCAAAAGGAATCAGGTTATGAAATTATTTTTCACTTGATAAATTTTAATTCAAATCCCCTTAGAATAACTAATTAAAATTTAAACTAAATATAACATGAAGATAAAATAATTCATGATATAATATATCAAAATGGTAAGTATATACACCACAAAAAATAATTTAGTGGTGAATACGACATTTATATCACACATTTAAAAAGTGAGATTAAAATCCCTTACCTTGCATTTTTTTAGGAGAACATTTTTTATCCTTATGTATAATGGCTATAATCTTGTAAATTACTTTTAAGATAATAATAATAATATTTATAATTTCATATATTAACTTATTATAATATATTATTACCCGTTTTTAATAAACTTTCATTATTTTCACTATTTCAGGTGTTAATTGCCTAGTTAGTCAAGAATATTTTAACATGTTATTTTTTCCTATAATATAGACCATGATATCATCTTATACATAATTTAAACCATGATTTTAATATCATATATATTCAGTACATATATATTTATAATAATCCATATTATTTGGAGATAATAAATGAAATGCACCGTTCATGGATATGGAAGGTCGTACGTGTGCATGAACGTTACTTTCATTTCTTTATCATATTTTAGAATAATGAATATTAAATAGTATATTTGTATATTATAATTTCATTATAAAAATTTTATCATACATATCACATATGTTAATTAAAATTATCTTTTATACATTCAATGTATCGCGTGAACGAATCACATCACTATGAGGAGGCAGTAGTCCATACGTCCATAAACGATGTTATCGTATTCCTAAAAATTGGAAATCGCGAAGTTATGAGCCATATAAGAATTAAATAAGCGTAAATAAATGATAAATACTATATATATTATATATAAACTATAAATACATCATTATTTACACCCTTTAAAGGTTGTAAATGAAAGAACGAATGACATCAGTTCGCAAGGTGGTAGTCCACCATACACATGAATGATGATTACATATCCCATTGGCTGGATGTGTTTAGAAGTTTAGGTAGGTATCATATCCTAACAACATATATGTTTTTTTAAGATAATTATGTTATTATAATATCGTGATATTAAAATAATTGATGGGGTGTATATGTAAATGAAACAAACGAGATCGTTGTTGAACGCTACATCCTTTTCGGGTAACTCCTTCAAGTTTATACTAAAAGACTTCCTTGGTTGGATTTATTCGCAAAGTAAAGACTCTAATATGAGGTTATAGAATTTGGGAGATTACTTTATTAGTTTTTGGGTGACCCAAAGGGCTTTAGAGGTGTGAATAAGTGGGAGGGGTGAGTTCCTTTTTATAGTGGAGGAGGAGTGACATTCTTGTAAATTTTTGAAAAGGGAATTCCACCCACATTTTTACCATGTAAAGTGGATAAAATAGTGAAAAACAATAGATAATATGGATTATATTGTGGAAATACGAATATAAAATGGCTTTTGGACATGTTTCTTGGTCATTTTGGGACTTAATATTAAGATTTAATCCCTTGTTAAGTTAATTTTTCTCTTAATCATTATAGTTAATTTTAATTACTTTCATAGATATTTTTGGTAAAAAATTAGTTAAAATTATTATAAATTATAAAATATTATTATTCAAAATATTTAATCTATTTTGAAAAATTCCAATCAAATAAGTTCCCAAAATTAATTGAAAATTAATCTCACAGATAGGACGACAAAGCAGGGTTTTAAAGTAAATTGTCCAAACATTTGCTATGTTTTTATATCCAATTTCAATATGAAATTGATTCCAATGAACTAAATTGGATTAATTTATGCATAATATATCTAATTTTACATCAAATTCAATTTAAAATATAGTTTAACCTTATTAATAAATTATACGAAAAAGCAGTTTTCAACTAAAATTCTGTATTTTCACTATTCATCAAAAAATAAAACTTCATAGAAAAATACTAAAAATTAACCCTAAGATAATTTTGAAATTAAGATTTAAATAATTTTATTTATTTTTAAATGTTAAAATTATAAATGTTTCCAAATTTTTATTTAAAATCGGTTCTCCATTAAAATGTGGAAAAATTGACTTTATAAATATATAGGTTTTATGCATAATATTGGGTTTTATTTTTTTCTTATAACAAGAAAACATATTGTAT
Organism: Viscum album; assembly: GCA_963277665.1. Classification (NCBI taxonomy): domain Eukaryota; kingdom Viridiplantae; phylum Streptophyta; class Magnoliopsida; order Santalales; family Viscaceae; genus Viscum; species Viscum album. The sequence continues at coordinate 1,823,066,676 of OY728150.1, read as the reverse complement.
GAATGTCAAAAAAATTTATTGGATATATAATATATATATTCTCATAAGTTATTTTATACTATTCATAACCACTAATTTTACAACTAGGTTATTTCTTTTTATATTAAAAAATAATATATTAATAATATATCATTGTTCGGTAAAACTGGATTTTGTGTGTAACAAAATTTATTGAATAAAGTCATTGTTTCAGAAGATAAAAGATAACTCAGTACTAATTTCATTTCAAGCTACAAAATATATTAAATTTATTTAAAATATTAAATATGCCACAAAGTTTCAAGAGGTTAGATTCTTTTTTACATCTAGTGTTTCATGTCATACATGCTATTGAATAAAATCTACTCTTATATAATTTTCATGGTGTTATAATCATAAAATTAAATTAATAAATATTTAATATATAAATTATATCCATATTGAAAAACATAAAAGCTAATGAATAAATATGTATATATAAATATTAAAAATGAAGAAATTGAAAAAAATATTAATATAATAAATATTAAAACTGATTAAATAATAAGTAAAAGTAAAAAATAAATATCATTATTATTGAATAAAAAATACTAAGTGATAATAAATGGAAAAATGTTTTTTGTAAGTGTGATAACTTTCCCAAAAGGATAAGCCTCCTTTATTGAATAAAAAAAAATTACAGAAGTCTAATGTAGGGTTTTTTACAATAATCCATTTGAAAATGGATGAAAGATAATCAGGTATATCACTGAGTAAGGTCAACTTTGTAGCATATATACCTATAATTTCAAGCCTATATGGAAACAAATTCTTCACGATATGCATGAGTGATGATTTAGTTCATGGAAAAAATAGAGTCCATGTAGTTTCTCAATCTAGCAGCCACCCTCCATGAGAGATGAATAACTACATTTCTAATAGCCTGCACAATAGTGGTGGAATCACATGAAAGTCACATGTTTAACTCACCTCATTATTTTACCATTTGAAAAATTTTTACCATTCCATCAATTTTAGTTTTTAGAGATATGGAAATTCCACAAGGCCATAGAGGCACCCCATTACATCACCATAGTGATTTCTGAAAATTGCACCATATCCAAAAGGGACTGGATTTCCTCTTAAAGATCCATCCTTGTTACATTTCATCCATCCTAGGAATTGATGCATCCACATGAATTACAAGGTTCTAGTAGTGTGATTATAATTACCTATGGTGACAAAAATCTTGATCATGGTAAGATTATGAATAGAATTATCCCAAAATCCTGTTGGAAAAAATATCATTTTCACCACTTTAATGATTATAGAAAGATATGGTTGAATATAGAAAGGTATGTTTTGATAGACCAACCTTTTTTGATAGTCCATATCACATACATGACTTATGGGTAGGAAACAAGGAATAGATTCAGAAAATGTTGGGATAGTAGAAGCTTAATTCAAGTAGATAAGTGGTCAAAAGTGCAGACTATAGAAGGATTCTGACCTCAAAAAGATCTGAAAATGTTTCCCATAAGTATATGGTAGTAAGAAAAACAATTAATAGTAAATTAGTGTCATCCATATTTTTATTTTAATGGAACATTGATTGGCCATTGGTCAATACTAGAAAACTATATAAAATTATCAGTTGGAATATTTAAATTCACAACCCTCCATGAAAGGGAAAATCTAGATGGATGAATCTAGAACCTACTTAAGTTTATTGCCTAGCGGTTAGTATTCCATTGTATAACTATTTTTGAGAATAATATTTAGGGGATCCTCCCATTACAATTAGGATCCCAAACTAAAGTGTCATCACTATTAATAAAGTCATAACTCATGGCTGCATACTTGATTTCATCTGGGAGTGTGTCGAGAGAGTTCTCAAATTGATCTTGAATCATCGCATTTGTATCAAGTGAGGGGTTATAATTTTTGAGAGTTCTTAGAAGAGGTGTACATATACAGTTATATAACTATAAATTGAGGTTTCACTTGATGTTGGCCACCCAGTGACAATTTACTGAAATATTGGGGAAAAATCCTTGAGAGTAGGACAAATAGAAGAGTCCATATAGTTTAAATTCTTGGTTTTGATTCTACTTAGAAATATATGTCTCAGAAAATAATGTTATATTTAATTATCATTTATGAGCCTCCACATAAAATTTTCATCTAGATTCTGGTCATATTTGTAGAGATTTTTAATACCCAGACCTATATATTCAACCGGTTGAAACATTGCTTCCATGGAATAGTCACTAGTTTTCTTTGAAGAATGATTCCACATTAGATATTTTTTTGACTGAATTTATAATATTATTGGTGATGGTGGATGGAAATTTATAAACCATAAATGAGTAAAAAAACTTTGACACAATCAAAACTTTTACAAAACTGACACTACCTTCCATCAATAGTTCTTTACCTTTCTAAAAAAGCCAACTTATTTCTTATTTTTCAAAAAATGTGAGAAAAATAACCGATATGTGGATTTCTTAAAAACAAAGGGACACCAAGACATGGGAAATAAACCACACTTTCTCTAATTCCAATTTAATTGATGATGTATAGTTTTCTAGCCGTATGAATAATTTTCCAAATATATATGAGTGACATTTTACAATTGATTTCTAGACCTAATTCTTTTTCATTGTGAAAGAGAGTATTCTTGATGTTTTTTATGTTTATTTTCTAACATTGAATGAAGAGGATAATGTCAAAAATATAAAATAAATGGGTGGGGTTGGAATTCCTATAGAATCTCTAATGGGAATGATGTTGTTGGAATCAACCATGCCGAGAAAAATCTTTCTTATGTAATCTTTAGAAATAGAGAAAATAATTTCTGAGAGAGGATCACTTTCTATGACATCTATTAACCATGTGAAGTAGCCCTCAGAAGATCCATTCCTAATCACTCTGATATGGTTTGATCTTAGAAGTATTATATGTTGAGTTGAAAGTATTACTTATCACTTTTCCATTTCTTTAGTTTTTTAAATATTTTTTTTAAAATATGTTTACTAAATTTTTATGTCCCAAGTATTTTAGTATGTCTTTGTAGAAAAAAATTATATTTTACTATGAAAAAAAGTTCTAATGAATTAGAAATATTAACTTTTCATTGTTCATTATTATCATCAGATTGAGTATGTGTCTTATCAATCGGACAAACCTTTAATCAGACCAAGAGTTAAAAAAATTTCTAGTCTATCATTCTGAATTTTTTTTAACAATTGGACCAATTCTAGTATCAAAAAATTGGACTGATAATCCTAAAGATTATCATATTGATAAAAATTAAGGAAGTCCATCAGACTATCCTAATTTTATAATCAGAATATATATAATTGTTTCTATAATAAGGAATTCCTTTAAGACTGTAATGGTATTAAAAATCTATGTAATAAATTAACTTATGCCTAAGAATTATGATCTTTCAGGATCCATATATCCGAGTCCATTTTAACAAACTCAAAAACATGATCTTTGGATATTTACCTATAAATATACTTTCATTTGAAGAGTTCAGAGCTGATACATTTCATAACATAGGCCATCTAATGATTTATTAGAATAAAATTCAAGTTCTTAATATTTATAATTAGTTAGAGAGTTATCATTCTAATGAGTCCTTGTCATGTTGTTTTCTTGAGATCATTTTCATTTGTATTCTATGTACAATAATTTTTACAATCAAGCGATTCTTGGGATTGGAAGATGGTGAATCTGATACATTAGATGGAGAGATTATGAGGATAAGAAGATAAACACCAATCATCGTACTGAGGTATTCTAGGGATAGGAAGATAGAGATTTTTATAATCATCATATCAAGGGATTTTTTGGTAAGGAAAGACATACTTTATAGTATGTATAAAACTGTGTATACCCTTAGTCAGGGTTATTGACTACCTTACTCTTATGGATAAAAGGGTACCATTTTTTAATATATCTTGTAATTCATTATTACTATTTCTAGATATTATCTTTCTTATTTTTTTTCATTTTTCTATTCCACTATTTATGTTATTGAAAATTGTACTCTATAATATTATTTATTTAAATTTTTTTATTGGTATAATTATGAATGATAAATAACATACATTGATATTAATTAGAACCAACGCGATTCCAATCTTTACTCTAATAGTATGACTAATTTGATGTAAGATAATTTACTTTAAGAGGTTTTTTATAGTTTAAATTATTTTTAAACTACACTTCACCCCAATGTTTTAATTATATCAATATAAGTTACTCTTATGATCCTAAAATTTATATCAAAGGATATTTCTAATACTTATATACTTTCCAAGTTTTTATTTTCTTTAATTTTTCAAAGTTGTTTATGTTTTGATATAAACATCCTGTTTATAAACTTTTTTACAATTGTGTGTAATTGTAGAAAATAGTTTTTATAAGGTATTAATGTTGGATCTCTTGAAAATATAAATCCCAATCATCTACTTATCTTTAATGGGAATGAATATGAGTATTGGAGAGAGAGAGAATGAAGTATTTTGTGATCAAAATTGAAGTTGATAACTTTACGATTCTTAATAGAAAGAACAATATTGTTGATAAGGAAGTTTCTAATTTTTAGAATGTTGAGAAAAAAGAATATTAGTTAAATTAAAAATTTAAAAATAATTCATTTTTTCTATGAAAAGAAATATCTATAGTCAGATAGCATTTTTTTAAGCTTGAAAGAGTATCTGGAGTAAATTAGAAGTTACTCATTTTGGTATATCCAATGTTGGGGAAACTAGAAGGGCTACGTTAAGAGCTGATTACCATAACTTTGATTTTTGACCTGGAGAGTTAGTTTCAAAGATGCATCTATGATTCATGAGTATCATAAATACTTTACAGTAACTTGGAGAAAAAGGCCTTAATAATGATATTTTTGGTGAAAATATTTGTGATATAATTCCCAATGAATGGGAATCAAAAATAAAAGTTGTGGATGATATAAGGAAGTTAACTAATCTTACTCTTAATGACTTAATTTGTACTATCAAACATTATGAAGGAAAAATAAATAGAGAATATGGGAAAGAGAAAAAGAAAAATGGTGGTTCTGCCTTTGAAACATCATATACTACACCTACAAAAGTTTTTTCAACTGAGAAAGATGTGAAATCTTCAATGAAGAAGAAAGTTATTATTCAATCTGATTATAGTACATCAAAACATTCAGAACATGAGTTAGATAATTTTATAAAAGGATGAATAATATTTTTTTTAAATAAATACTTTGAATAACAATAAAAGAATGGTAATGAAGATAAATGTTATATGAAATATTCTAAGGTCACATACTATGATTGTAATAAAGCTATACATAACTGACCTGATTGTACTAAGATGAAAATGAAAGACATAGAGGAAAATAATTTATATAGAAATGAAAACTAGTAAAAAAATTTTAAATTAATGAAAATTTCTAAATTTACTCACACATGGAGTGCCAGTGGTGGATATTATTTTGATAATAATTCTGGCAATGGATGTTTTAGACAACGGAATATTGGTCATCATGCTAAAGTACCCATGGTAAATCAATGTTTAATGTATAAGGTATGAAAAACATAATCTCTTAAAAATTTAACTTTAAATTATAATTATATTGATTGTGATAATGATAAATTTTATACATATTTTGATAGATATTTCTTTTCAACTAGTTTAGATAACACTTTACCAAGATTGGATAAAGCATGAAGAATTGAAAAACTTATAGATAATTGTATGATTTGTAAAATAAATGATAATTCCAAATCTAATATTTCTTAGGAAGATTCAAAAATATAACATCTAATAAAAGAAATATCAGATCTTTTTAATGATCTTTATAAAACTATTTATAAAAAAGGTACTATTTCAAAAGATTTTGAAAAATTTATTTCTGAGAAAAATGTTTTACATGGAAAACATAGTTTTAAAACTGATACTGATGAGGATAAAAATTTAGTTATCAAACTAAAATATGAAATTTTTATTTTTGAGAAACTATTATCAATGTTTACCACAAAAAAGTAAAACTTTAGAAAAATTTATAAACAAATTAAACCTCATGGTAGTAGTTTCAATGAGTTTTAAAAATAAGAAATCTATTTTTAGTAATAGTTATTTTGTTCCAAAAAGTGAACCCTTTTTAGTATATGCCAAAGTAGTAGGAAGTGGAATAATAATTGTTCCTAGAATATACTAAAATAATTTGGTTATCATTAGGATTATTTTCTCAAAGGAAATGAAATTTTCCCAAAACAAAATTGAAAAAATGTGGTTACCTAAATTTTTTTTTACAACAATACAAGACCCATGAAGGGTTTGGTTCTGAAAATCTAATTTTTTATTTTTAGGAAAATAAATCAACTACAAAAAAATACATTTGGTGTATGGGTAGTGGATGATCCAGGATCATGACTAGAAACAAAGATTTATTTAAGAAGATAATCAAGTTGAAAGGTTGAAAATTATCTTTTAGAGATAATGCTCAAGGAGAGATTATTGGAATATAGAACAATATTCTTCTTAAAAAAGTTCTTATTTAAAATGCTGTATTTTTTATAGGTCTTAAGATTAACCTTATAATTATAAATAAATTATGTGATGAATGTTACCTTGTAAAATTAAAAAATGATACATGTTTAGCATATAATTATAAGGATAACTTTTTTATTTCTGCTAATCAGTATAAGAATGTTCTCATGATCCCAGACAATGGCATGAGTTTTAATAAAACTCAAATAATTTGTGATAATACAATTTTCATTTCTTTAATTAAAAACCAATCACATCACTCATGTGAAAAAAACATATATATAACATTCCATTTCCTTCAAGGTTACATATTTAAAGAAGATATTATTTTACAATTAATTGGAATGTAAGAACAACTTGCTGATATTTTTATAAAATCCCTTAGTTCTGATAGATTTGAAAATATCAAATAGAATCCAGGAATGATCAATGTTAATGATAATTTATATCCACTTCTTATTAACTCATAAGATTAAATTAATATACTCATTTTCATTGGGGGAGTATATATGTTTTATGTTTTTCAAAACCTTTAATTTTTATTAAAACTTTTAATTTTAAAAAACTCTAGTTTTTCCAAAACATTTTTCATAATGAGTGTTCCGAACTCACACTTTTTATAAAAATTTCAGAGTCATAATTTTAAAATTTCTTTCTGGACTTTGAAATTTTTATAAATATTTCAAACTCATATTTTTTTAAATAAAAATCAGAATAAGAAACTATTGTATCTATTTTTACCTTTAAAAATATCATATTCAGTTTTGGTAGAAACTATCATTGTTAGTTTTCATGATGAAAATAATGTAATCACGATTTATTTGAAAACCATAATAATCTATTTACAAAAACCAAGAAGAACAGGTTATTCATATTGATGAAACATTACACTATTAAAGGTACACTTATATTCTTTTAGTGTTTTCACAATTTCATTAATTTATTTTATAATTTTTGTTGTTCTTATTATATAATGTTTTTATAAAAAAATATTTTGTTGTTGAAAATATTAATTTTTTCATAATCTAAATCATATGGACTCTGAAAAATGTATTAAAACTTCAAGATTTCAAATAGACTTTTAAAAACTTTCTTCGGATAAATCTTGACCACCAGATCAGTATGGATTCAGTATCAACCATTGGTTTTCTTATTGAAGAAGAAAAATCTTCCCCAACACGTATATAAGGGTGAGTCACTCCATCTACCACATGGGTTCTTCCAAATTGTTTCTCTGGATTTGATGCACCCTACAAAGATTCATATCCGATACTTTATCTTTTTTTTTGTTCACCAATCTCAGATCTAGGACAGATAGAATCCAAGGAAGATTATGATAAGTGGTTTTTTAGGGAAAGGCTTATTTAGAGGCCGTGTTTTGAAATGTATGATTCTATAATCAAGAATATTATTTATTTAAAAATATGGGTGTTAGTTTTCATTGAAAATCCTAATAAGAATTTCAACATTTACTCTCCAGAGGTATCTTCTGAATTCTATGATTCTATATAGTTTTTTTAAGAATATGATAATGAAAAGGTTTAATTTTCAATGTTTGGTAAAAGGTATAATCCTTCTTATAGAAGGGTAGATAGCTTAGTTGGAGTTCCATTAGAAGGAGAAGCTTACTTTCCATGAAATGAGCTACAAAAAATGTTCAGAACCTTAGATAATAACAAATCCAAATATTATATGTTTTTCCACTATGAGAAATTTATAAATTTATCTCAATTGAAACCAATAAAATTGACATTGATATATGGATGTAATTCTATATTATCCATATAAAATATGATTTTGATAATTTGAAAGTTTCAGATGTGTTATTTCTGGATTATCTTGTGAATATGAGGAAGATCGATCTGGTTGAATTCATTTTCATTACAGAAGAAAACATAAAAACATCCTCAATAAATTCAAAGACAATAATTTTTCTACCATCTATCAATAAGATTTTTTTTGAAGTGCGTGTAGTTGTTTAAATTCAATAACAAATCATTCTAAGTCATAGAAAATATATATTTTATCAAGGAGGATATAATGTATTGAATGAAGTCAGTTTTTTTATTTTAAGTCCAAAAAGTTTTTTGTAAACGTTTATGGGGATACTTTCGATGCCTAACCATTAAGAAAAGACAAGGAAGTTGATAAGAAGGAATATAAAGGGTAATACTTATCCATCTACAAAGAAAAATAAACAAAAGAAGAGGCCATATGAAGTATTCAATAAGCTGATGAAACATAAAGATTATAAGATGTTAGAGGATTTTGAGTTCAAAGTCGATCCTATGGAGGATAAATCTCTAAAGATTATGATAACTGAATAAATTGAGGAGGAATAGAAAAGAAAGAAGAAAAAGAAAATATTGAAAGAATGTAGAATTTGTGAGAGTTTGATGAAAGAAGTTGAGATAGACTATGAAAATATATTACTTCCAAATTCCCACACCAATCAGATAAATCTTGAAGTAGGTTTAGTTTTGAAGAAAAAATATTGTTCCTACTGAGATCCATTCTGTTTTGGATAAGGGAGAGAAAAAAGTTGTTGTTGAAGAATTAGATCCAAAAATTCCCAAAGAATAATATTTTCTAGAATCTGATAGAAATGGAGAACTGACAATGACAAGGTAGTTTGAATAAGAACTCAATAAATATGTTGTAATAAAGTTGAAGGAGACGGGAAAATATATAAAGAATTATAAGAATAAGAAGTAGTTATATCAGAAGAATAATATGAGGAAGAATAATAAGAAAAGTATGGGGTTGATGATGAAGAAACTAAATCAGATAAGAAATCATCAGTATCATCATATTTATAAAGTTTACTATCTAGGTATATAAAGGGTGAAAAATCTCAAAGTTATCAGGAAGAAAAATCCTCTTTAGAAAAGGAAGAAAAGTAATCCTCTAAGAAAGAAGAGCAATATCAGCAGTCCCATACAAAAGTTGATGAAGAAGATGAAACTTATAAGGATGTAGAAATTATAGAAATATAAAATTATAACAATGTTTCATGGGAAGTTGTGAAGAAGGAAAATGTAGAGGATGTCATAACGAGCTGGAAAACCCCACTAATCTTGATACCAATCAATCAGAATCTTATGGAATTACAGATCAAAAATGTTTTGACTTCCTTTTTCTATCTCTGAAAAGATTAAATGAATAGATTACATATTAACAACATATTGAATCAAGGTGTATGATTATTAAGGAATCCATGAATGATAAATTATAGCCTCTTAAGGTTTTTATATAAATAGGTATAAGTATTGAGGCATATTTTAAAGTTTTTAAAGAAAAGTTAAAAACTCAAAAGTGCTCATATAATCAGATGGTGAAATGGTTAAACCAGATTGATACTGATATTCAAGAGTATGATGAACAATTTATAGAGGTAAAAAAACTTAATGTAGAATCAACTAAATATTTAAATAGATTATCATCATACATGGGAGATAGAGTTAAATTGGTTGAGGAATTTAGATATTCCATTTGTGGTTAGACCGAGGATGTGAATTTTCTAAAAGAAAATATTTGAGATATATAGTTGGATATGAGAATAATCCAATCATGTAAGGATGAGTTGATTGTTATTTGAGAATAAAATAAAGAGCTATCATAGGAATTCAAAAGTCTCAAGACTCAAGAATTAATACATGAAGAAAGAATTACTAAGCTCATAAAGGATCGAAATAAGTTCAGGAATATGAAGGCATTTGTGAAGAACATGATAAATAAAGAATTTTTTCTATCTCCTTGAAATCTTGATGTATTTTTTTAAATAATTTGAATTATTAATGAATGAATTACTCTTCATCCAATTCCATTATGCTTGAATGTTTTTTATTTATAATCGGTTATATGTTATTTCATATTTACCTAGATGATTATTTAGTTTAAATATTGTTTGGTATGTTATTTTTATAACATTTTAGATAAAATTAGATTATTTCTCATTCCCTTTTGAAAATCACAAAGGGGAGAATGATATATTATGGGGGGGGGGTTGTTTCTTAAATAGTGATAAGTTCTTATAAAAGGGTAGAGTTTATACTATGGGGGAGAAGTTTTATATAAGGTTGAAATATTCTAATACTCTCTTACATATTCAACATCGTATTCAAAAGAGTTAAAATCTTAGGGGTAGTTAAGTTGTAAAGAATAACTTCATAGTTCCTAAAATTAAAAGGAATTTAAATTATTCAATTTATTTTTCCATTTAATTTTTGTATTTTGTACTTTACAAAAAGGGGGAGATTGATGAGTCATAAGTATTAATTCTTACTTTTAGATTAATTTAGCTTTGGAAAACACAAATACTTTTTTAAAACATTATTACAAAATTTTTATGTCCCAAGTATTTTTGTATGATATAATAGAATACATTATCTTTTACCATACATAGAAAAAGTTATAATTAATTAAAAGTATAAACCTGTAATTATTATTTACAATCATAAGATTGAGTATGAATCTTATATATCATACTCAACATTAATCATAATATGATTTAAAATTTTTTCTTATCTATCATACTAAAAAAATTTATAACAATCAGACAGATTGTGGTACCAAAACAATCAGAATGATCCTCAAAAGGATCATAATATTGATAAACTATAAGAATTCCATCACAATATCCCAAGTTTATAATCCTAAATTGTTTAATTGTTTCTATCACAAGGAATAACTTTATCAGTGTAATGGTGTTAAAAACGATGTTATAAATTCCTTTGTGCTTGAGAATTATGAGTTGTCAAGAGGCAATCATCCATTGTCATTAGAAAAAACTCAAAAATATGACCATTGGGGATTCACCTATAAATATACAGTCATTTATAGAGTTTGGAGCTGATAAATTTTCCAACCCAATTCATTTGAATATTTCTTAGCATGAACTAGCCATTCTTAGTATTTATTATTTTTTAGATGGTTTTCATTCTAAGGAATCCTTGTTAGGGTTTTTACGGTATATTTTTTTCATTTTTATTTTATATCCAATAATTATTATGATATAGGGATTATGAGGATAGGAATACAGTTAATTTTATTCAGTGGATTGGGGAACTATGTGGTCATGAAGACAGACACCGATCACCGTAACAATGGATTCTCAGGACAAGAAGAAAAATCTTATTCCAATAATCATATCAATGAATTTCCTGGTAAGAAATGATTGGGTAAAACCTTCAGTTTTAGGTATGTAACCTTTAATTGACGAGTTTAATATGTTTAAAGGTTATGTGTTAAGTTGGGGGGAGACTTTTGAGCACTTTTGGAGGTTTTTAGTCAAAAAAAGGGTGCAAGGCCAGCACACGGTTTGGCCAAACTATGTGGAAAAACCGTGCATGGCCAAAAATAATTCTCTATCCTTGTGGATATAATTTAGTTTGGACATATGTTTGATCTATTTCAACCCAAATAAACCCTAACACAAATTTTTTATCCCCCAAATTCCAAATGAGGTTCTCCCATTGTCCTATAAGTGATCCGAACACATTCCTTAGTGAATCGAAATCAAATTCTTGCGGTAAGTGCCCATTCTTCATCGTTTTTTTCATAGTTTCGTAGATATACTCATCCTTTTATATATTTTTATTATATATACACTAAATTTTGGTAGATGTAAGAGTTTTTAGGACAAATAAGGTTAGATCTGGTGTTGTTCATGAGAAGGGAGGAGATCTTGGGTAGTTTCTTAGAATCTTGACTCGGATTCTAAAGCGTTCTTATTTCGTTACTGGTTTTCATCGAAATGAGTGAGGTATGTGGATTCAATATTATCTTCACTTGATGGAATTGACTATAATTCATTAAAATTTAGTTTTTTATTCAAATTAATTTGTTCTTTTTCTTCTATTTTACAATTGTTAACCCTCTTTAGTGACTGGTGGTGGAAAACTTGGAAATTGGGTTTTTTTTAGAAAACCCCCTTTTTTTTATAATATATGTGGATTTTTAAATTATGGATATTTAAAAAAAATTTAAAATTGATTTATTCAGAATTTTTTTAGTTGATATAGGAGTTTTTTAATGTCTAATGTTTTGAAATTGGATAGTTGGAAAGTTTTCAATAAACGAGTATTTTATTGAAACATGTGAAATTGTTTGAAATCAGTTTTGGTTTTTAGAAAACATGGTGTATGTATGATATTTAATTATTTTTAAAGGTTTAAATATGATCATTTTCCTAGTTACAAAGGTTAAATGAAACATTGAGAATAATTACCTTGTGAATACTTGGTAGATCGATGAGAAACCGATCATGATTATGGGACTGTTAGAATGATGCATGTATTTTTGGTAGTTGTTGTTGTGTGGAAATTGTTGGTTTTCCAAAGTTTTGTTCAGAAAGAGTTTTAAATATTTATTTAAATTTTTAACTAGAGTATAGCTTTCTCAAAAATTGGTTCACATGGTTTTAGTGTATATTTATTTATAAACTATTTTGATAAGTGTTTATATTTATTTATAAATTGTTTTGAGAAATTATTTTATATAAACTATTTTATATAAATATGGATAACTATTCTATCCTAGAGGAATGAGTAGGTAAGTAACAGTGGAAATAATACCAAGCTTTATACTCAACCATGATTTGGAACTTTGGTTCTTTTGTAGATGCCATCTTCTGGGATGTGGGAAAAGGTACGGTGTAGTAGGTTTTTAGCACTACTTATTGAGTTGTTGAGCTGTCTAGTGGTGGTGGAGAATAGATCCAGTGGAGACTGGAGTATTTTGGTTATTTTGGTGTCTTTTTGAATTATCTTACCCGATTAGATTGATGTCTAGTTTTCCTCCTCTATACACTTTTTTGGTCTAACTTTTTTAAAAAATATTTTTTTGAATTGTCATTATTTTATTCATACATCATATAGCTGCTATGGATTGTGGTTGGTTGGTTTATTGTTATTCTTCAAAAGGGTAAATCATCCTCCACTATTCTTTAAAACCATTTGGAATTTATTTCCAGCCTTTGCTGTCTTGGGGATGTCACCTAAGGCCCAGTAACGACTCGTTGTGTTCACAAGACAATGAGAATAAGTGGGTCATTACAAATGGTATCAAATTGGTACCTTTTTTATTGAACAAGTAGTCTTGAGTTTTCTTGTTCATGGATTTGAAATCCATCCAATATATTCCTTGGGTGGTATTATTATAAAAGAGTAGGATTTTTGGGACTTGAAATATAGAGCATAAAAAGATGTAGCTAACCTTTTTATGTTGAACTTCAAGTTACCAGGGAGTATGGTATGTAAATGTATTGGAAACACTAGTAGGATAGTGGAGTCTCATTTTCATGGGTTTAGCTAATGAGAATAGAATAACATAAATTATAGGCGAATCAATTACCACTAGGATTACATTTCTCATTTTGAGTAATGACATATTATTTAGAGCATGGTTTTAGTTTTGGATAAAATAAAGACAATTGTTTTCAAATGAAATAATTTTAAAATGAAATAGTTGATGTATTTGGAAATGTTTTGATTTTAAAAAGGAAGATGGTTTGTTTTAAAAAAAGGTTATATTTTGAAAGAAATGTTGTGCTATTGATGTTATAGAATTTGACATGCCAAGACAATCAATTTATATAAGAGTGAGACTTACAGAATGTGTTATTCGTTTTCTAATGGAACCCGGTAGGCGGTGTAAAAACCAACCTGAGGATGCTACTGAAAATGTGGTTGCCCCTCAGCCACAAGTGAAACAAGAGCTAGTGTAATGTATAGTCCAATAATTTAAATATGTGGACATGGGGAACCAAAGGGAGGAGTCACGGTAGATGGACCACTCCATCTAGTTTCAGAATCATAATCCACCTATCTTCTCGGATGTTTCGGAACCAGAGAGGGAAGAGGGTTGGATGAATAGGATGAATCAAATCTTCAAGTTCATCAGCAAACCAGAGGACTTTAAGGTCAAACTGGAAACTTATATATTGGAGGATCTTTCACACCTGTTCTGAGATTTGGCAGTGCAATCTAAATTGGATTTGGGCTTGAGTTGGAATGATTTTTAAGAATTGTTTAATAATAAATTTTATCCTCACACATTCAAAATACAGTGAACAACAGACTCCTTATCCAAAAACATGAGAGACTCTCTATTATTGAATATGCGGCTAAATTCATGAATTTAGTGGGCTATTCACTAGAAGGTGAAATAAGTGTGATCTTGAAGGTATATATCTTTGAGTCAGGACTCAGGTAGAAGATTTGGTCGAAGATTGTAGTACTTTGTATCATAGATTATACAGTGATGTTAAATAGGGTTAATTAGTGGCTGAGTGGGATATATTTTGAGCTATGGGTGGAAGAAGCATGATGATACTGACATGAAATGATGGGAACTCAACTGCTTGGAGAAAAAGAAAGAGGGAATCCTATTTTCAGGGTGGAAATGGGAATCAGATTCAAATAGTTGGATTATTAAATCTTCATCTTAAACCAAAGGTCCATCCATGATTTTATCAGTGCAAAAAAATGGGAGATGTTCTACGATATTGTTTCAATTCTCCAAGGTCGGGTGCTCGGGAAACTTATCAGGTGTTGTAGGAATCATATGCTTTGATAGGGAGAGTCCATTACAATCAGAGCCACCAGAAGATTAGATCTATCCATGGTGATTCTAGGAACACCATGACTCCTCAATAGGGAAAATTTCAGCAGGGAAACAAAGATAATAGTGCTAAAAATTATACTCTTATGAAAGTTCTATTTGATATCGTTTCATCACATTCCTTTATTGAATATCAGACTTCTAATTTTCTAAGTTTGAAACATAAAATGATTCCTTCTATGATAAAACTGTAAACCCCTCTTAGTGAAAGAGAATGTCGAGCCTTTATATGTAGAGAGTGTTCTATAACTATTGATGGAGTTGAGTTGAAATGGTATTTGTTAGTGATAGAAATTTATTTCAAGGATGTAATTATATTAATGGATTGGTTGACAGTGTGCAAGGATCACATCGATAATTATAATATAATGGTTAGTTTCACAACTAAGGATAACTTCGAGCATCTATTCATAGGAAAAAGGGTTGAAAAAACCGGCACAATAGGCTTGTTGGGACCAATAGTTGGAACAATCTCTTATTTGTTGGAGGCATTGACTTTGGCATCTATGGAAGAGATTTATGATAACAGTTTTCTAATAATAGTGGATCAATTTCTAGATGGGTTTCCTAAAACGTTTTTTAGGTTACCACCTATAAGGAAAGTAGATTTTATGATTTATCTCCTTCCAGGGACTAGTACTATCTCCCTTCCATATTATAGGATTGAAAAAATAGAATTAGGGAAGCTGAAAGTATAGTTGGAGGTGCTGGAATGAAAAGGTCTCATCTAGCCAAGTATTTCTCTGTGGGAAGAACTTGTCTTGTTCGTTAAGAAAGTAGATGGAACTCTTAGGCTGTGCATTAATTATCATAATCTTAAACAATTTATGATAAATAATAGGCATCCACTTCCACACATTGACGATATGTTTGATCAATTGAGGGGAGCTATGTGGTTCTAAATGATTGACTTCCAATAAGGATATCACAAATTGTGAGTTCAGAGGGAAGATATTCTAAAGGCATATTTCAGAAGAATATATGTCAACTATGAATATGTAGTAATGCCTTTCGGTCTAACTAATGCACCAATTGTCTTCATGGATTTGATAAATCGGATATTCTAGAGATATAAAGACTCTTTTGTTGTGGTGTTTGTGGATGGTATCTTGTTTTATACAAAGAAAAAGGCTGAGTATGAGGAACACCTAGCAACAATGTTACAAATCTTGAGAGATCACTATTTGTATGTCAAAATATTTAAGTGTGATTTTTGGATATAATAGGCATTATTTTTAGGCCATTTGATTTCTGAAAAAGGTGTTTCAGTGGATCCTGAAAAGATTTTTGGAAGTTATCTATTAGCAACCGCTAAAGAACATTTTAGAGATACAAAGCTTTCTTGGTATCACTGGGTATTATCTCCATTTTTTGTGACTTCTCATGATTAGTAACTCTAAGATAGCATTGATAGTGAAAAATGTTCCCTTCCAATGGAGTGAATAATTCCAGAAGTATTTTCAAGAGTTGAAAGTATGTCTTACATCGACATATATCTTGGTTTTTCTCGAACCATGATAAAGATATGTGGTATACTGTGATGCTTGGGGATATGGGTTGGGATGTGTTCTCACACAGGGAGAAAATGTGGTTTCTTATGTTTCAAGACAATTTAGAGTGCATGAGAAGAATTACTCAACACAATATTTGTTTTTAGATATGGTCGTTCATGCATTAAAGACTTGTTGTCACTATCTCTTTGGTGAGAGATTCACTGTGTTCACCGATCGTAAGAGCTTAAAACACATTTTATCACAAAGGGATATGAGTCCAAGGAAAAGGATATGAATGGATTATATTAAGATGTTTTAATTATACTTGATGTATACAATGAGAAAATAAAATATGGTGGCTGATGCATTAAGCAGGAAGTCATATGCTTAGTTGGAAAATGAAGCTTCAGAGGAGTGGTAGTTGATGTCAGTCTCCACATGCATAAACTAAGGAGATGTTTCAATTTTCTTCTTAGTTTCAGTAGTTCAAGATTTGATAAAAATTGATAAATAAGCACAAAAATCCAACACAAAATGATGGAGTATGAGTTCAAAACTCAATGGTGGGGAGACCATTGAGGGATGGAAAATTTTTGGAAATTTAGTTTTGTGGTTTAGAGATCAGTTGGTTTTAAAAATCAGTTGTGAGGAAAAACTTCTTCTTGCCTACCACTATTAGAGATGGGTGGTACATTTGGGGATATAGAAGATGTATAAGGTGTTAAAGGGACAATTTTTGGGAAATGGTATAAAGTGAAATGTGGCATAGTTTGTTTCAAAGTTCTTAACGTTTCAGCAAGTTGAGGCATAACATCAGCGGCCTATGGGTAAGTTACAATATTTACCTATTCCAATGTGGAAATACAAGAATATAGCTATGTATTTTGGTACAGGTCTCCCAAGAATGGTCTAAAAACACGATTCCATATGGGTGATAGTGTATTGGCTCCCCAAGTAATCCAATTTCATTCCAATTCGTGAAACTCATATGGTAGAGGATCTATCCAAAATCTATATCTAGGAAGTGGTAAAGATACTTGGAATAATAGTTTCAATAGTATCTAATAGAGATCTGAGGTTCAAATTTCATTTTTGGAAATCCAAATTGAAATCCTTGGGAGCTCAGTAGACTATGAGTACAACGTATCATCCTCAGACAAATTGGAAATCTGAAAGAATGATACAGACATTGGAAGACATGTTTTAGGCTTCTGTAATGTATTATCGTGTCTCATGGGAAGAGAAATTTCATTTGGTGGAGTTATCATGCAATAGTAGTTATTAGGATTTGATACATGACCTCCTTTGAAGCATTTTATGGGAGTCCTTCTCGTTCATCACTTTGTTGAGTGTAAATAGGCGAGACCTCGTTAATTGGGGCGATACTTATATAGGAAATGACAGAGAAGATACATTTGATCAGATAGAGAATATAGACATCTTAGATTCATCATAAATTATATGCAGATCATCCCTGAATATTGGTGGCATTTTCGGTGAGTGATCATGTGTTCTTGAGGATCTCTCAACGTCTTGGACATTGCCATTTTGGGAAGCAGGGAAAATTTTCTCCCTGATACATTGTCCCTTTCGATATACTATAATAGGTTAGAGAGGTGCATGTCAGTTGGCTTTTCCACCGTGGTTCAGTTTGGTGCACAATGAGTTCTATGTATCTTAGTTGAAAAAGTATCAGCCTGATCATGACCTTGTGATTAGATGGGATCACATCGACCTAGAGTTGGATGCTTTGTTGGTACATATCCCTGTGTGGATTATGGATCTAAAAGAGAAAGTATTGAATGGAAAAATAATAGGTATAGTGTGTGTTTCATAGAAACATGGTTAGATTTAGGAAGAGACTTGGGAATGTGAGAAGGAAATGAAATAGCAATGACCAGAACTCTTTCAAGGCAATGATCTCTTTCAACTTTCTAAGGACAGAATGATCAATGGTGGAGAAAATATAGAACCCCCATTTTCTTATATACAACCCTTCCCTGATTCTTTTCATATGAATAAGGGTTATTTGGGAAGTTTGGGGAGAATTTGGAGTACTTTTGGAGGACTTTGGGTAAAAAAGGGGTGCACAGTCAACACACGGTTTGGTTAAACTGTGTGGCCAAACCGTGAAAGGCCAAAACTAATTCCCTATCTTTTTGGATCTAATTTGGTTTGGCCGTATGTTTCATTTATTTCAAACCAAATCACCCCTAACATGAGTTTTGGATCCCCCAAAGTCCAAATTAGGTTCTCCCATCGATCTATAAGCAATCCAAACAAATTCTTTGGCGAATCAAAGGCAAATTCTTGAAGTAAGTGCCCGTTCTTCATCATTTTCTTCACGGTTTCATAGATATACTCCTCTTTTTATATCCTTTTCTTATATCCACAATCCCTGTGAGTAGATATAAGAGTTCGGAGGCCAAATAAGGTTATATTTAGTGTTTTTCATGATTGGGGATGAGATCTTGGGATGTTTCTTGGAATCTTGACCCAGATTCTTGAGTGTTCTTCGTCTGTTGTTTGTTTTCATCCAAATGAGCAAGATAGGTGGATTCAATATCATCTAAATGAGATATAATTTATTTTCATGCATTAAAATGTAGTTTTTTATGAAAATTAAATTTTTGTTTTTTCGACTATAAAATTTTTAAACCCTCTTTTGTGAAGAGTGGTAGAAAACATGGAAATTTGGCGGTTTTGTAAAAAACCCTAGTTTTTTTATTTTAAATGGAGATTTTTAAATTTTGAATATTCTAGATTTTTTTAAAATTGATTTATTTAGAATTTTTCTAGTAGATATATGGGTTATTGAAATGATTTAATGTTTTGAAATTGGATGGTTGTAAAGTTTTCAATAAACTAGTGTTTTTATAGAAACATGTGAAATTATTTGAAATTAGTTTTGTTTTTTTAGAAAAAATAGCGTGTATATAATATTGAATTACCGAGAATTTTTGAAATATGATCATGTTCCTGGTTCTAAAATTAAAATGTAAAATGGGGAATAATTACCTTGTGATGACTTGGTAGATCGATGAGAAACTGCACATGAGTATCAAACTGTCATAAGGATGCATGCATTTTTGGTAGTTGTTGTGTCGATTTTATTGGTTGGAAAATGTATTTTTCATAATGTTTTTTAAATATTTATTAAATTTTTACCTAGAGTATAGATTTCTAAAAAATTGATCACATGGTTTTAGTGTATATTTAGCTATAAACTGTTTTGAGAAGTGTTTATATTTAGGTATAAATTGTTTTCAGAAATTGTTTTATATAAATTATTTTATATTAATATGGATAAATATTCTATACTAGTGGAATGAGTAGGAAATTCATTGGGTAAATCCTATTGAATTTTATACTCAACCCTTCTTTGTAATTCTATTTCTTTTGCAGATGTCATCTTCCGGGGCGTGGGTGAAGGTATGATGCAACTGGTTTTTAGCACTACTTATTGAGTTATTGAGATGTCCGGTGGTGGTGGAGCACTGATATTTTGGAACCAAGAGTATTTTGGTTATTTTGGTGTGTTTTTGAGTTATATTCCACTATTAGGTTGTATTCTAGTTGTCTTCTTCTGTAGCACTTTTGTTTGGGCTCAATTCGGTATAAAAGATTTTCAGAATTATTGTTATTTTGGTCATGCATCATATAGCTACTATGGATTGTGGTTGGTTGGTTTATAGTTTATCTTTAAAAGGGTAAATCATCTCCCACTATTCTTTGAAACCCTTCAACATTTATTTCCATCCTTTAGCTTCTTGGGGATGTTTCTAAGGCCCACTAATGACTCATTGTGTTCTCAAGCCAGTGGGAATGAGTGTGTTATTATAGATAGAATTTACATTAAGTGTAAAAATATGGATATCTTTAATTCAGGTTATTTTCCACCTTATTATTGAGTATGAAAGAGTCCAAGAATTTAATATATCATGTAAGTCACTATTACAATTACTAGATATTCTTTTTCTTGTTTTTAAAAGTTTCTATTCTAATATGAATATTATAGAAAGTTAGTCTTTATACTATTTTTTTCTATAATGTTTTTATTAGTATAACTATGAATATGATAAAACATACTTTGATATTAATCTTATACATTTTTATTCTAATCTTCACTTTTATAATGGGAGTAAGTCTAAGTCCAATATTTTATATTTTTTATTTTGTCTATTTTAATGTTTTTTTTAAAATATAATTCACCCCTCTTATAAGTATATCTATCAAAGATAATCTTATGATCCTACATTCGAACCGCTTTTATAAATGTCTCATAAAATCCAAAACTAAATAAAACTATGAAAATGAATCCCAATAGAGTGTGAAAAAGTATTATTTATCATCAATATTGAGACAAATATTTCCTCCTCGGGTGGATTTCCTAAGAAGGTTAACACATTAAAAATAAGTGATAAAGAAATCTTGAATAGTTCTATTTCTAAAGAAACCATATTGTTTTTAAGAAAAAAATACTATCAGAAATCTTGGAAATCTTGTTTGCAAGAATTTTCCATATAAATTTGTAAATAGTGTTGACATGTACCATAGGTATGAAAATATGAATCTCATTCACATTATCCACTTTAGGAATAAGTGCATGAAATTCAGTATTGTTACCAAATGTCACCAAGCCACATTTGAAAAAATTATTTATATTCCAATAAACATCACCCTAATTTATGTCCCAAATTTCTAGAAGAAAGTGTTTCTGAACACACCAGATCTAGGTTAATTACTAGAATTAAGGCCGAAGTCAACTTCTTTGATATTTAGTTCAAGGGAAATAACAATAAGAGTTGAATTATCATTATTACTGAAAATCCTAAGAATGATGTCTTATATAAGATCAATGATCACATTGGAACCATAAAAAAGTTTATTATATTAACATACAACATGACAAAAATATTCTCTTTTATAAAAAAACTCCCCATTATAACTAATAATAGATATATATCTGGTGAGTTTCCTAAATCATTGAATAGAATTGAAGGATTTGGTATCCCTGTCACTCTCCTTAAGAAATTTAATTTTGAAGGAAATTATTTTCATATGTTTGTTTAAGATTTAATAGGCCATTGAGATAATTATTCATTGCATTTTCCTGATCACGTCATATGGAAAAATCATTGGCATTAAAATTCTCTTGAATGATATGAATAAAAGATTCCACATAGACATTATATTCATCCATGTGACTAAAAAACTATTGAGTCCAAATTTTTAGCTTTCTCTTGAGAATTTTTAGATTTAAAACTGAAAATATGGAATCATCCTTAAAATTAAATGAGTTCCAAGAGTATTTTTGCAATTTCATACAATCAAAAATCAAGGACCATGTGTTGTTGAACCTGAATGGAAATGTTTGTTTTACCTCTATAGTGATAAGGTTTTTCAAAATAGGGTGGTGGTCTAAATTATGTTTTTCAAGAGTGTTGTAGGAAGCCTAAACATCAAGAGAAACATCATTGACAAAGACCATATCAAAATTATTAGAAATAAATTTTTTTAGATGCTTTCTATTCCAATTGTATTTGAATCAAACCCAATTATCTTAATAAAGGTTTTTATTATCAATGCATGCCCTGAAATATATGCTTTATGCAGAATATTTTACAATGAAAATCATCTCATTCAGATTTAGAATGTCATTAAAATCTCCAAGAAGAGTTTCTGAATTATTTATTGAGGTGATCAAAGCCTGAATGTTCTGTCATAGTCCCATTCTCTCTTTCTAACAACTATAGGTATAGACAAAATATAAAAAATTATTTATTATAAGACAAATATAAATGAGAGTAATCATATGTTCTATATAATTTATAGAAGAGATTTTATCTATTCAAGAACGAGCTAAGACCCAAAGTATTTTTATAGTATAACTGGATTGGTTAGTTCTTATAAGCTGGTAACCTATATTATCCAAAGATGCAATCCTCTTAGAATTTTTTTGGTTCTATAAAGACCTTGAGGACCAAGCTTATGATTTTTCAGAAATAACTGAAGGGAGTTAATTCTATCAAGGATAGCCCGAACCTAACAATTCAAGAATTAAATCCTCATTTAATCTATTTTTTGGAGAAAGATTTTCCTTTTCTCTTGCCACCAATGTTTTTGTTTTCAGTTGATTTTCTTATGATCAATGATGTTTTCCCATCATAGTCCAAACTACCATATTTCTCAATGAATATAGTTTCTTGACTAGAGCATCCAATGAATTTCAATTTATCTAAAACATCATGATAAGTAAGGTATTTTATTTTCACTGCAAAAACTTTAGGGATACCTATTGTAATTTCATGATTTTCACTACCGCAATTTTAAGCTTTCACTAAATCATGAGTTCTTATGATATCTTCATTATATCCTTCATTGGAAATAATATAAGATTCATGTAGAATGTAATCTGGAGCATTGGATTCAAGTGGATGTAAATAATTAGGTACTCTATAAGGGGGAAAATTATTTTCATTGATTCTTCCATCAATCACAAAAACCACTTGACAAAGAATTTGAATAGGTAAAATGGCAGCATGAGGGCTTGTAGAATTCTTGCATAAACCTTCACCAGAGTCCAAAATATATTTTATAGAAGATTAAACATAATTCAATTATTTATGAATGGGTATATATTTACGGTTTATTTTAAGATGAGTCTTAGTGACTTCCCCATCATTCATTGTTCGGCGGCGATACCACACCTCACTTCACCGGCCTTGTCCTCTCTTCCCTGTCTTATTTTCTTCTTCCCCAGTATTTCTATTTTGTTCTCGGATTTTCTCCCTTTGCTTCGCTTGGCCCGCATTTTCTTCTTCTAGTCTCATTCTCTCCTTCCCCTTCTTACATGGGGCTGCGGCGGTCTCCGTTCTTGCTCCTCATTGGCATCGTTTTCTTCTTTTGTCTCCCTTGTCCAGTTATCTTTTTTGTGGGGTCTCTTTTCACCGATGATTTCAATTTTTTGATAATCTCTAAAGGTTTTGTTCTAGATCTGAGGATTTTCGATTAGAGTTTCTTGATGTGATGTTGAGATTATTCTACGGGGAGGTAGTGTTTCTTTGGCTTTTTGTATTCTGGTTTTTTGGTAGCAAGGGAATCCGAAGAAAGGGATGAAGTTTGTGTGTAGGCGTCGCCCTCTACTGAGGCCTTTGTCCACTAACTCTATACTGACATCATTGTCCAACACCCCATTCCCAGTTGGTCTAGTGCAGAGGTCTCCATGGATGTTTTGGGATGTGTTTTTCGAGCTTCATTTGGTTTTCAGGATGTGCGTCTCGCATTGGCGTCTCCCCTTTTGGTTCTTGGTGGTGTTTCTCCTTGTAGCTTTTGGATGATGCTGGTTAGTTCAGGTGATATCAGTGAACTTTTTTACCCTGTTAGATCGATTGTATTGATGTCATCGAGGGTGGATGACAACGAAGTCTTGGTGACGACAATATGTGATGATGGAAAAGCAGTGAATGGTGGAGTGGTCTTGTCATGAATTCTTTTGATGCAGGATTACTTGGGAAGATTGTGTGATTTGTGGGGTGCTGTTTACATGAAATTTCAACTACTTTCTGTTTTTTTGTTTGTTCTTAGGTGTTTTAATTTTGAAGCTGTGGTCACTTTGTCACTTAAATGAGTGTTTTGGTTTTTGATTTTTGAACCTGTGATCAGTTTACCCACAGGAATGTGTATTGGATATTGTGAGGGTTCCCACTTTTCCCCTGAAAGCAGTTTAATCAAAATGAAAAAAATGATTTGGATGATGATTAAAAAAACAAGATCATTAATGAATGAATAATATTAAAAATGAATCAATTTAAGAAAATTTTAAAAATTAATAAATACTATGTATTGAATAAATATATAAAAATGAATAAAATTCACTGATTAGAAACATAGTAAAATGTTGATTAATAATTATAAATAAATATTAAAAACAAATAAATTTTAAAAAATATTAAACAAATGAAATTAAAAGAAAATTATATATATATATATATATTAATAAAAAATAAATAAATAGCGTGTTTATATATTTATCAATATATATTTCAATATATGAAATAAAAATTTAATTATGAATAATTATTCAAGAAGAATAAAATTTAAAAAATAGGAAACATATACAATTAAATATATATATATATATAATTAAAAGCAATAAATAATTCATGTGCATGTATATATATATTAAATCGAATAATTTTTATTAATAATTGTTTCATTGATAACTTTTTAATATGTTTTTTATTTATTCATTTTTTCTAATTTTTTAATTATTACATTATATTAATTTTATGTCACTACCCCCTCCCCACTAAGATACCAAAATGATGGGAGATAGATAGTGACTAACCAAGTCCCACCTCTAGTAGGCCACGGGTTGGTAATTAACACAAAGTGAAAAAAATTCAATTCCATATTGCATTGAAACAACTAAAAAAAAGCTACAAGTATAAAAATTTAAAGACGACAGTGACCACAAAACCTAAATAAACTAATGCTAAGCTCCAAGATAGTAATATTCAGCCCGATCTCCATATTTCTCTAGCTAACCCAAAAAATAGTTTATATATACATAGGGTGATCATAATAGTATACTCAATAGGATCCTCTATAGAGCCTCTCATGTAAATGAGAAAAAATGCATGATAAAGAACAATGAAAAATAGTGAAACTAACTCATCACCTAAACCAGTATGTTAAATTTTTAGCCTGAACATGGATATTTCTCACTAAGTATCACATAAAAGAGAGAATATAATATAATAATAACACATCAAGGATACCCCAATCCTAAAACCCCACTGGTTTTCCGATCTACCATAACTTCACACGTCTTGAGAATTTCTCTCCAAAGTATGCCGGCCTGAAGACACCTGGGAAATGAGTCACAACATGCACCTTTTACATCACATAAACACATAATCCAATATCACATATCCACACACAGTAACAAAGTAGTTTTTTGGGAGCCTCCATATCTCATATGGCGTATATCAAATAGAAGGTATTATACCATAAGCCATCACAACCCATAAACTAAGTAAGTACCTCAATCCATCTCAACCTATACATATCATAACTATAAATATCCTTTGGATACTATATCAGGTAATACATGTGTTTGAAATAAACACAAGCTACCGTAAACCTTTACGTACACATGGAAAACTAACAACCATTCATACCAACACAAGTAACTCCCAAAAGAAGAGTGCAGGGATAGAAGGGGTAGGCTTCCATCCATCATCCCATAAAGATGTTAGGGATAATACCCACCCAGAGTCCATAGGGTGTTAGTTTACCTAAGAAACATGGGTGGTGTCATATGAAATAACATAATATTAAGGATATAATATAGATAAAATAACAAAATATGGGGAAAACCTAGTCTTAGACTCAACTACAACTAACATCGCTCGGACTCCTAACAACAATTTCCAAGACCAACAATCCTATAAGAACATATGCATATTAGAGAGCTACATCAATTAATTATTTAATTTATATTAGTTCCTTCCATTAATTAATTAACTATCCATTAATTAACAATTACAATTTTTTCACATTGCATTATATTTCCTTACATAAATCATCAGAGTAAAGTCTGTTCCCTCTAGGAATAATCCAAACCAAGTCCATGTTTTATTAAGATTAACATATTTTAAGAATTTTTATTCTATCATCAACCAAACCCACGGGTTTAGAATTATTCAATAATTTGAATTATTCCATTGACCAGTTTCTCTAAGAAAAACATCCTATCTACTACCAATAGAAAGAATTCAACCAAGAACCTCCAACTGCATCAAGAAGTGGTGAAGGTAATGCAAATATAAAATAACCCGACCATCAACTATTAAATAGATTACTAAGCGAGTATAAGATCTCTCAACACATAATCAATCGATAATCCAATATTTAACCAGTTCCATCACCTCGGGTTCCATCCCCAATTACCACATGCATATAATGGTGCATCCTTCCATCACATGCATCAACTGCCATCACATCATCTTGGCCTCCCTACCCACAAATTTTACAACAACCATCCCAAGATCAACCATACCAGTATACAATCACTTTTGGGCCTCCCCAACCCATATCATCCATACCAAGATCAGATATATTAGGCTCATATCACAAAGATCATATCTATAGAACATTACAAAAGTAATAGGAATGAACATGAATATTCAACAGGGGAAATCAGACCTCAAAATAAGGGATCTATCCTTCACATGTAAATAAGAACTCACAACACCAAATCAAGGAACCTAAAGTTCTCAATAAAAATAGAAAATCAGGCCCCATAAAACATACTTATCACATAATTAGTTTTTTATTCCATCTTGAATTAATCGATTCATTTATTAATAGGTTCCAAATATAGGCAACCTAAGGCATTGATCTATAAAAATATATCAAAGGAAAAACATTCTCTTAAAATTTATTTTTGGTTTCAACAAACAAGAGAAGTACCATTCAAATTATTATGAATTTTAAATAATTAACATCGAGAATATGCACGATTCACATTATTTTTCAATATATTATTCATGTTGAAGATCAATTTCAATTAAAAACTTGAATTGTATAAATTTTATTACCATCAAATTACATCAACCACCATATTACAAACATGTCTCTTCTTTAATTATTCTTAATCCGAATAACTATAAATTAACTATAGATTTATATTATTTACCAATTTCTGTCAATAAAAACATACTAATCGATAGAATAAATAAATGTGATAACAAATCAATGTCTATGTATCACACTATCTATCAAAACAAGAGGCCACCCGCTATCATGGTATAAAGAAAAATCAAAGGCATCTTGCGATCACTATCCAATTTATCAATCATGTTATATAATAAATATTTCCATTTCATTATCATCCAATGAGATAAATCAAGATAAATTTATGATTGTATATAAATAAATAGAGAAGTAACAAATCCACTACCTCAAAAATCTTCAATGCTCTTCACTCAAGAATGGACCACATTACATATCTATAATCACTCATCCCAAAAAAATTGTATCCATATGAGTAAACCATAGAAAAACCTCACTAATAAGAATTAGGAAAAACCCCATCAGAAGCATGGGTGACAATCTACCATCACTTAGAAATAATAATGAGAGGAAAATGAGATCGAATGAAGAATAAATTTCTATAAATTGTGGTAGAAATCACCTTGGATCAGCTTGGTTCACCATATATTGAATAAATAATCCCAAGGATTAATTTCCATCGAAGAGATATAAAAACTCCAAGTGAGATTCTAGTTTCCGAGAATGGGAGAGAGGTGGATATGGCTATAGGGTTTGGAGAGAAACTGAGTGGATGAAACATTTAAAGATATGATGCATAAGAAATTTACTTATGTTTTAATCCACTTTCATATCATGGAATACTTAGGGTTATATTTACACCATAATATGCATCACCATTTATTATTTTACTCGAAAAATTTATATGTTGATAACTGACAATACACAAACTATAATCCACCCTTTCCCATTGTGCAACTTTACATGAAATGAATTCTTCCGGAATTTATCCTTTTGCAGCCAAACCCATCTGAACCACTTCAAAGCCTCCATTGAGATCCATGATACTTGGAAACACAGAAAGGATCCGTACAATAGGATTTAGTCCCTTACATTAGATACTTATGGAATAATTATAATCCTCGAGTATCCAAAGCCAAACCTATAGAGGCAATAAAAAGGGGTTGTCTGAACAAACACCCCACAAGATACCTCTCAAAGATATCTACATTATAGGATATCAGCCACCTCATCCGAGGAATAAGTTAAAAGCTACACAAAAACTAATTATAGATCCTAAACATATTCTTGTGGTAGATTGACTCTCAAAAGAGAGTAAATCCACAGCAAGAAACAAGAGGAAACCGTCTGAAAACCAGAAAGATCAACATCCAAAAAATAATATCATTGAAAGAGAATATGAAAACATAAAAAACCTAATGAACTATGTGCAGATATGTGAATCAGGTTACTATGTACACTCCTCCATTCCATCCTGATACCACAATACATTCACTAAGGGAGTAACATGCCTAGGAAACACTGTATGCTGGTGGTGTGGGATCTCGATAGGTTTTTCCTCGAAGTATGTATCATTATTTTAATTGATATCACCCCAATAAATGACATGAGAGACATCATTAATATAAAAAAGAAGTTGTAAAATGTGAAATAAATTATATACCCAGCTCATCTATGGGGAAAGTTCTATCCGATACCCCACAACTCAAATACCTAAAAAACATTAGAAGGACAAAAAAACAAGGGATCAATCTAACTCACACCACAAAACCTCACTTCCCATAACGATGAGTCACTTTAAAGAACACATGATCTCCAATATCAAACACTGGATGTTTCCTCCAATGATAAATATAGGGTTTAGTATGATCCTACATTACCTTCATCCTCTTGAAAATTAGCTGAACCTCCTCTGTCATATTATACACTAGTTTCGACTCGAGAACCATATCCTCTCTGAACATGTTCTATCATAATGGATAATGGAAATCTAGGCCATAAAAACCTTAAAATGGTTCTATACTAATGGTGTAGTTCAAAATATTATTGTAAGAAAACTCCACCAAGGGAAGTTTCCTCATCTATAAACCTCCAAAATAATGGAAACAAGTGCACAACATGTCTTCAAGAGTTTGGATACACTTCTCTATCTAAAAATCCATGAAAAGTATTGAAAATGAATAACTATGAACCAAAACCATACTAGAGACACCTTAAAACCATGGAGGTAAAAAGGAAATGTGGAAAAAACATATAAAATGGCATAAACAGGAGGCAATGGTGACTACCTAGAAAATTGGTAGAAAAAGTCTCATAGTGGATTTGGTTTACTCTCTAATACTATACATAATGTCTCCTGGGTCAAAGGATTTAGACAATGTATTGGATCACTATCTAGGTGAACCCGTCATAAAATGTACTTTATTATGTGTTCTAGAAACGGAAATCAATCATAATGCATAAATATAAGAATTACCCAAGGAATGAAAATGTGTTTCATAATATTTCCTCATATCATAATAAAGGGAAATTTTATAATGAAGGAATTTAGGAAACGAACATAAGGCATGTATTAACACATTAAATAATGGAATAATAATATAGGTCCATATTTAAGGGATATATATAGATAATTTAGAAATAATACATAACATAAATGGTTTTCATCATTTATGAAAATATATTTAAAATATTACCTGAAATATTTCTTCATGAAAACTACCTTTTTAATTGGAAACCACTTCTTTAAATATAACAATTTCTAATATATTATAAAAAAATTCTTTCAAAAGAACCATGAAATTTTTTAAAGGAATATTCAAATAATTTAGTGTTAATAATGTAATAATATTATTTTTTCCAAATAAGTTAAAATAAAACATTCCTATCACACTTTTGTAAAAAAACACAAAAAAAAACTTTTTTTTGAAAATAGTAGGAAGATTCTTTTTAAAAATTTTTGTAAAAAACGTCTAACATGGGTAAAAATGTCTTTAATAAATAATTAGATAATGGTAAAAAATATTTTTAAAAAATTTTAAGGAAAATATATACCTGAAATAGAGGGAATATAGATCTAAAAGAGTAATTTGATTAGTATTAATTACAAACATCTTTCTTGATGTTTCTTTATACAATAGAGGATGAAATGAAGAAAAAAATGCAAACCACATTGATGAACATATAATAATGAATGATACGTGGTTCAATAAAATAATTTTATGTTATTTCCCAAAAATGAACATTAAATATAAGAAATATTTAAAATAAAGAAAATTTTAACATAAAGCCTCTACCACTTATGCAACATTCGAATAAAATCCCCTTGGATGTAGTAAAATGAATTATAAATTAATATAGTATGAATTATGAGTTATTCATGATATAATATGTAAAAGTGACAGTATATACACCATATAAAAGAAATTGGTGTATAAAAATAAAATATGCCTCAATGAATGGAAATTGAGACTAAATCCCTTACAATGACCATAATGTTAAAGTGAGAATTAATCAAAGAAGTGATTCTATGTATCAAATGTAAAACCATAAAAAGATTACTTTAAATAAAAAATATAAAAATAATAATTCATCTCACACATATTCATGGATTGATATATACAATAAGTATAATTATAACCTAATTAATTGGAAATTGAGTTATGAAAACCCTTACCTCGAATTCGAGTCATCACAGACATAGTTTATCTTCTTGAATAGTAAACATATATTATTATTTTTACATTATTAAGAAAAAATTTCTTGTGTATTATTAATTTTATTTTATTTATTACTATGTTATATTTATTTTCTTAATTAATTATGTTCACACCATATGTTTTTAAGATATTTAGTTCATGTTTCTAGATTAACTTTGGTAGGTTGACAATGGTAAAATAATTCATTATCACATCATATCCAAAATAACAATCCTGGAATAATGATCAGTTTTACACATAATTTATACTTTTTAAACTAACTATTAATTACATGTTCATTAAAAATAATCTAAATTACAATCATGTACACATTAGGTTGTACACACGCATGAGAAATGATTCCCCTTCTCAATGATCAATATGGAAATAAGGTAATTTATATTTAATATTTATAAAATGATCATAATATCATAAATAAAATTTTATTTATTTATATAAAATTATATATATATATATATATATATATCATATATGATATGTGATAATGAAAAATGAATTACATTGCTTCGTGGATGTGGTAATCCACATGTAAATACGAATGACGTTATCATTTTTATATGAATGTAAAGTTTAGAAAGTATATCATATATTAATTTTATATATTGATAAATATTACATGAATATAATATATATATAAATTAAATATACCATAATAAATAGTCATGAGAGGAAATGATGGAAAATGGATTACATCAGTTAGTAAGGTGGTAGTCTAACGTACACACAAATGATGGTTTCATTTCCAATTTTATGGAAGAGGAGATCAATTTACGTTATTTCATTGAAATAGTAACATATATGTATATAAGAGATAATGGTGTTATTATATCATCTTAGATGAATAGGATTTGAAGGAGGTGGAAGAATAAATAATACAAAAACCTAGGTTAGTAACGATTCCTCTTCTTTGAACAACCTCTCTACGTTTGCATGAAAAGCCTTTTTATAAGGGGTTTCTAATAGAACCAAGGCCTATAAGACATGCTAAGTGGATTTATGAATGAATTTTGGAAGTTTTTTTCTAAACGAAAAGTATTTATAAGTTTTCATAAAATAATGGAGGAGGATTACTTTTATGACTGAGAAGGAGTATATTGTAACACCCCAAGCATTTTATGAGATATATTTTTTAATTTCAATGATATGTTATGCTGTACGCTACACTAAGATAAAATTGAACTATATGAAAGAGAAGATTAGTTTGTGGTATATGAAGAACTATTCTAGGTTTGTTTTATGCATAATTTAAAGTTTTTTGATAGAATTCATTTCACGCAAGACCAAGTATAAATGAACATCTAAATATTACAACCTAGTCATTATAATTGTGGGTTTGAATATTATTAACTACATTATAAAAAACTATTTAAATGAAAATAATTGAGACTATAAAATAATAAAATCACTCTTTAAGGATTCAATTTAATGTTTACAATGCTTCTTATATGTTTTCTAGACATGATATGAAAAAAACCAATTTTTTGATAAAAGAAGTATTTTTCAAAAAATTCTATTTTTCCACCTTTTGATCATGAACCCATTTTAAATATAGTTTTTAAACTTTTATATATTCATTTTTACATAATAAAATTCTTATTTTAATGTGTAATATAAAAATTTACTTAGGTTGACTTTTTTTGTGTTTTTCTGATAAGTTTTATTTTATGATAAATAGTGGAAATACAATTTTTTATTGAAAACAATATTTTCTTTTAATGTAATTACTTAGTAATACTATGTTTTGGTTTAGTTTTAAAATTTAATTAGTTCATTTTTATCCAATTATTGTTTTTGAAAAATGATTTTATACAATCATTTTCCATTTCAAACGGGGCATTTTTCCAAAAAAAGTTGTTTTCGTAAAATTTTACCGATTTTATTTTAAATATAATTATGAAAATTATATGTTTAAAATTTTGAAAAATGGGTATCAAATTTAGATTCATGAGGTCCAAATTTTTTAAGTATGTCCTTTTTATTTTTGACCAATATGTATAGTAACCGTGTAAAATTTTATTACCACATTAAATGGTA
Source organism: Viscum album (assembly GCA_963277665.1). NCBI lineage: Eukaryota > Viridiplantae > Streptophyta > Magnoliopsida > Santalales > Viscaceae > Viscum > Viscum album. The sequence continues at coordinate 1,823,033,708 of OY728150.1, read as the reverse complement.
AATTAGGTAATTAAGGTTAAAAATAAAATTACAATGAAAATAAAATGACCCAAGAAAATAAAAAAATGTTATTCAATGAATTTAATTAGACCCTTAACACATAAGGATCGATATTAGGTGATTTAATGGACAGTTTTCCATGGAAACAACTTAAATAATATTTTAATCAAAGAAAGACACAAAGTGTTATTTCCTTTTTGTCTATATTATCTATCTTGTGTCCACATATGGACATATGGCTAGTATAAATGAATATAAATGTTAATTTTTAACTTAATAATCATATTTCCCAAATATAATTTTTTTGACGTTTTGGGGAGATTTAGGAGATATTATTGTATTTATAATATTTTATTTAATGCAAATTTAAAGATGTCCCATTAATGTTTTAAATAATATATCATTTTTAAAATAAGGTAGTACAAAATATATATTAAACAATAATATTAATTTTAAATTTAAATTTATTTTCATTATCATGGTAATTTATTTTTAATTTTTAGGAAATAAATAATTACCTTAATGGCTTATAAATTGATGATGCAGAAATTATTTAAATGATGAAAAACTATAAAATAATTTTATTTAAATGATAATAAATAATAAAATACTAAAAAACTTGTTCATATCTTATTTGTCGAGTATATCTTGACCATAATCATCCAGGGGTCTATTTATTGATCATTTGGTGCCTTATAGAAGAGATTATGACACTTATGTTATTTTATTTAAAGTGATGTCAAACTTGTCACATTCATATTTTAAAAAGTATAAAATTTTTAATGGTTAATTTTAAAAAATATATATTTTACTAAAATTATTGTTCTGAAATTTAGTAGATTTATTTTCATTATAGAATTTTATTTTTAATTTTTCGCTAATAAATAAGTGTATTAAATGTTTACACAATACTGATATAGTAATTATTTTATAAATGGAAATATCAAATTAACGTTATTAAAATAATATAATTAATATAATTTGAGATAATTAATATTTATAATGAATCTTATAGATTCCATAGACCCATTTTTGATATAATAAAATATTGTTTTCAAGTAAAACATCTTATCTTGATATTTTTGGAAATCCAGAAATTGAATAGTGTCAAAATTGACCGGAATGTTGTTTTTTCTTCAAAATAATGTTTTATTGTATTATTTAAAAATAATAAAACATTTTTAAAAATATATAATAATAATTATATGATCTATAATGATCTAAATTATTTATTTATGATTAAATTTATATCAAATAGGTAAATATTTTACCCTTTTCATATTGAAATCATTGTTACCCTAGTTGAAATGAAATAGAATAACTAAGTGTTAAATTAAAATGATAAAGTTTAAATTGATATAAAAACTTGTAATTTTTTTTGTTGATGATATTACAACCTTATATCATATAATCTTAGAAACTATGACATTTTTAAATTTTTTTGATTTTGTTTTATTTTATTATAAATTAATAATATTGGAGATTCCAAATGTGTCTCTCACCTCAATTATAAAAGGGTATATCCTCCCTCACAATTTTAATTCACTTAGAGCTTTCAAGATCTTTAATCCCCTGAAAATTTATATTCTAAGATTCCTTAGTCACATTCTATAGGTTTTGGTATTCTCAAAAGACCAGCTCTAGTGCCTTTAAGAGGAGATCTAGATAGAGCTCATCGAAGAAGAGGTAATCTCCTTTACAGATTCTTTCAAATTATTTCTCTATATACTTCCTATTCATGAGTTGTTTATATTATAAATTAATTTATCTAGTATCACCATTATACCAATATTTTATTAAAATTATTTAATAATGATATTCCATTTTTTTCCATCCTACAAAAAACGAAGTCACCACATGTGCGTACATACGTCTTACCGTCTCCACACCATGGTGTAAATTTTTTTTTTCACCACCACATGACTTAGATGGGTATAATGATGAAAATAATAACTATATATGATTATTATAACTATTTATTTATTCTAGAACAAAATATATACCATCTACTTCGATACCATTTCATAATTAAAGGAATGATATCATCGCTTATGTGTACTTATGAACTAAATTTCCACAATGTGATGCGATTAATTATACATGATATACATTAAACCATGACTATATAAATATAAAGAATAAATAAATATGGTATATATTATGTTTATATAAGTTTTTAATTATATAAATATAACCTAAGGGGGAGAACCATAGCTTATTCGACAAAACTTTCATAAGAACATAATGAAGTTAATACTCAAATAACGAGTAACAATAAAATTTTATTAATAAAAAGTTGATAATATGATAATATATGATATCATAAAAAAATTATTATGAAATAATTTAAATCATTTTAGAGGAGGCTCAGATACATGCAAAGGTAATTATACCTAAAATTTTGGGGATTATTTTGTCTCAATTTATTAATGTGGGACATATGCCTCATACACCACCTATTTCTTCTGAGTGGAATTTATGATTCCCATAAATGTTTTTAAGATTATTATTATGAATTTTATGATACACATGCAATTTTATTTATTTTATGAGGAACACGATTTGACTGATTATAATTGGGGAGGGATTATTTCACTATCTCATTGTTATATAAGATTGTTTATAAAAAAGGGTTGGTGCATGAATTAGGGTCACTAATTAAGGGAGGACATCATTCTACAACCCTATGTAGTTTTCTGAATGGGACAATGACATGTACCAGGTCTCAAGGATGCTGGGTAAGGTTACACCCTATGAAAATGGGATTCAAGCTTAATGTTGATGGATCATTCATGGATGGGCTAATGCGCAGGGGTGGTTTGGTGCATGATGGGAATAGTTCAGTCATTATTACCTTTAGTAACATTCATGGGTCGGGAAATTCACAGGGTGTGGATTTTCATGCGTTGCACACATGCATTAATCTTTGTAACAGGTTCACATTGGTGTGAACTAAAGTGGAATCAGACTCTGAGATATTAATTCGGTCTTTAGATGGAAAAGTGAAGGTGCCATGGTTCTTAACATACATTGTTCGTAGATATGCCATTATGATCCCAAATTATTTCTCTATCCTCTATATTCAAAGAGAAGCTAACTTTTCGGTAGATTCTCTTTCTAGAGAGAGTATCTCGGAGAAACCCCTAAGGGTGTTCTCAAATGTGGGGTCTCTACCCCAAGTATGTAAGAATTTTGTCCATGGGGATTCCCTGAGGATTTATCACTTTATTCCACCCTGATCCCTTCAGGGAGGGGTGTTGTTACCTATTTGAAGAATAATAAAAAATGAAATTCTTTTTTCGGTAAAAGTATGAGGAGAATTTTTACTTTATATAATATAAGTTGATTATTATGTTTTCATAATGCTTTATTTCCATGAATATTCCTTTACATAGTTTAAATTTATTTTCAAATAAATTCATTTTTCTTTAAATTCCATGACATTTTGAGAAAAGAAAACATTTTTGAAGAACAAAGGATATTTTCCTAAAGATTTAATATCAAGTGTTTTATCAAAATTATTTTCTATCTAATATGACATTATTTAAAAAGGGTTACGTTTATATACCTGTTATTACTATGGTTTTATTATGTTTATGATGGAATTCTATTTATTAAATATATTTTTTTATATGTATTGTGATGTAATGATGTTTAAGAAATCAATTTTATTCCTTGGGTTATGCTATGATGAATGATTTATGTATATATAGCACACATATGTATGGTTTTAGTTATGTGATGGGTGGGACCTATATCTCTGTCCAATTCATTGATTAAAAAATTATATCTCATGTTATAAACATGACTGGAATGACAAGTAAATTTGGTTTAGTAATACATGGCTAGAATAAGGTGTGAACTCAGTTCAGTAATGGGATTTTTTTTTATGATGGTCTTGGAAATGAGCCTTGGATAATACAGGGATGTTTTTCTATACTTATGTGTTTTCCACAACTCCATGTTTTATGCCAATGCTATTTGATCACTTTCATGTTACTTTATGATTTCTGTCTTGTGTACTGCCAAGATTTATTTCATTAGTCAAGATTTTTATATTCCAATTTCATGTTCATGTTTTTACACTATTATGTTTATTTTTTGTTTGAAGATCTCCATGTTTACCATTATTTAGCATTTGAGGTCACACTTTTTATGTTTTCATTTCCTGAGGATATAAAGAAATGTCTTAGGTAGGATAACTAAAGTGGAAGATCATTTTGAGAGATGTTTAAGATCTTTCACCAAGTTAGAAGGGTCTGTTTGGAGTTTCCAATGACAAAAAAAATAATACGGTCTTTTGGAGTTTATTTGTGTAATGCATTAATTATTCCACAAAATAAATGTAATTTCCATGTACTTCAAGCTTGGGTCATTAGAGACAGTTTTGTAAATACCCAATACTATTAAATAATGGGAATTCAATCTCAAGAAAAGTCATAAAAAATTTATAAATAATATATTTTATGGAATATATGGTTTCTATACAGTTTAAAAATACAAATATACTTTTTTAAACAAGTTATTATCTTTACCTATAAGGTTAGTCACTTTTACCATTTTATTTTTCACCACAGAAACTAGTTTTTACCTAGGTAATTTATCCTTTAAGGATAAAAATAAAATTATCACTATTTGATAATTTTGAAAATAATATTCAAAATACTAAATCCAATTTATAAAATAAAAATTCTATGTGTGTGGAAAATTAATTTTAACATAAGTCCATGTAATTCCAAAATCATAGTTTTAACATTAACAACGATAATTTATTTTTACTAATAATTAAGACCAAATATTATGTCTAAGTTTTTACCTAATATTATTTATAACTATCACAAATTTATAATCCGTTTTAATAAATTAAATTCATATAAATATTATAATTTAATAGAAAATTAGACAAGTAAAGCATTTTAAAAAACTGTTTTCAACACATTTTTCAATCACAATATGATCTTACACTAACTATATGACTAGTAATCATAATTATATGAATTTATATTAATATAAATAGATATATAATATATATATTTCATTTAAATCATTCTTTATTATGGTTTATTTTAATTTATTAAAAATTATAATATTTACTCACTTAAAAATAGTTTGTAGAAAATATCATTTTTGAGAATAAAATAAACTTCTACAAAATTTTAAAAATTATTGATTCAAATAAAATTAATTATATAAATATAAATAATATGGTTCATATTTGGATTTACCGAAAAATTAATAATATAATGTTACATTTAAATTACTTTATTTAATTAAAATAAATGACAGTATTTGAAAAATCATTAATTGTTTACTATTCACTGGAAAATCAATAATTTCAAAAAAAATCAACAAATTTACCACTATATAAATTTTTATTAGTTAACTTAAAAAATTATTTTAATTTTATAAAATAATGTTTGAATATTTTAAGATACTAATTGTAATATTTTCTCACAATATGTAATAAAAATCATTTCGGAAGAAAACACTTTTTTTGAAGAATATTCCTTGAATAAGAATTCAGTGCTCATTTCATTATAATTTATGAATACATTTATATTTATTTGGAAATTTATATATATTTCATAAATTAGTTAATTCAATTCATATCCACCAATTTAATGGTTAGGTTATAACAGTTATAAATAATCATGATTTGTTCAGGATCGATGTTGCATGTTATATATGTTATTGAAAATTGTTTTATTTTAAAAAAGTTAGGGTGTTATATTATTCCCCATTTAATAAATTTCATACTCATAATTTTAATGTTATCTCAAAAATAAAATGTTATGGATATGAAAACACATTTTTTGAAATCCCACGTCATAAAAAGAGTTAATAATAATTCCTCTTAATAAGAGAGAAACAAAAGTATAATGATCGTCCAGAATAAGCCTATGATGGGTGAAAAGACCATGAATTCATCATAAATGATTTCAATAAGATAATATTTTATATAATCCATTCCCTAGAGTTAATGAATTCTGTTTATATCAAGACTAATAACATATGAAAATATAATTACATGATATATTTCTATTTTATAAGCACAATTTCATCTTTTGGTTGTTCTTCAACCAATTTCTGCTCCATCTCTTACTCCAAAGAATGAATATAATTTTTTTTCTGAAGCACTAAAATTTTATTTTGATGAATCACATGATCTTTAAAAGAATAATAATTTGTTCCTCCTATCTTTAAATATTAACAAAAACTAAAATGGTTAGCATAAGGCAAGATATTTCCCAAAATGAATAAATCATCATACAATGAAATAAAAAATTAATCCATGATGCCTGGAAAGACACCCAATGTTCAACTTTTACCATTTAATAAATATATACCTTAAATTGTTTCAAAATATTCCCAACTTTAGTTAAAACCAAAGATTTGAATGATTTTATCACATATTCATATAAGATAAATTTTATATTTATATCTCAATAAAATCAACCACTCCTAAAGTCTCAGGAAAAAGTCTATATTCCATGACCATTTAGGATAATTATTTTAATAAATAACCTAAATCACCATAAATATATTTTAAAATTATATATGATTCCAAAAAATAACACAATATTTATACTTCTCATGATTATTATAACCAAAACAACATTGATAAAAAAACACTTCTAAAATATATATCTCAAATCTTGATAAGCAAATAATTTAACGTCAATTATTTTTCTAAAACTGGTCCTTCATCGTTCTAGGAGTTTACCTATAGAAGAGGTCATTAACTCAAATATTTTCCAAGATCTTACCCTTAATAAAAAGAACTATAAATGGATCTCTAGGATGAAATTTATTTCCCACCATCCCCATTTTTACTTAGTAATTCTCTTCTCTATTACCTTCTTTCACACACACACAAAATTTTCCTATTCCTTTGAGTGATTATCTTGGGTGTCTCTTCCGAAATTTCTGAGATGAAGGAAATTGAACCCCATTTCTTCTGTGGTCTCCACCACCCATTCTCTTAGTGTACTCCATCCTTCTCTTCTTTAGCGAGTTTGAGTGTTTGTAAAGGAATAGGTTTTTAATAATATAGCATGATAAATAATTAGTAATAATAAAAATATCATTACCTTTAGTCATTATCCCATTTGATTTCTCAGAATCATCTCATTGACTTTCACATTCACAATTAACATCATTGTTCTAGGTTCTAGACTTTGACTAAAAATAAAAATCATGGTATGAGAAACAATTATATTAATCATGAAAAATTATTTATTGGATGTCTAAATCATGAAAAATTATTTTAAAGCTATGAAAAATTATGTTAAACCTTATATATACATGATTGTCATCTATTAAAATATCTCATGAAGATAAGTAAATTGTTTTTGAATTTACAATATATATCCCTTAAGATTTTTAAACCAAGTTTGTTGTAATGTTCATTTTCAGGAACCAAGTGACGACCGAGTCAAAGAAGAATGAAACTTTTTTAGAGTTATTACACCTTAGTAAAATTATGCTATATTCGCATCCATAATTAGTATTGAGACATGGATGTAATTTCTTGGAAACCACTCTCTCTATCCTTCTCCAAAATTCCATGATATAGTCCCATTCATAGAATTATCCCTAGGGTTATCACTAAAGTACTCTAATCCTAAACCCCAATATTACTAGGCCTTTATATGATACCAAATATAGTGACCCATTACTTCTACACTTATTATTAAATTATTTTTAACATAAACACCCATTAATTAAAACCCAAATATCGTGAGGCCCAGAGTCTTTATAAGACTAAGTATGTTAAAAATCAAAAGAAAATTAAACATAACAACATTATTTTTATTCTACTTTGTGAGATAAAAAATCAATTTGATCTACTATAACTAAATGGGATAAGCTTATGAATACATAAAAGGAATGTTGACCTAAAAATAATAGTTAGGGAATAAACATGATAAGGAAATATAACGTGTGATCCAAAGGTATAACACGATATCATAAAAGAGAGGGCTCATTTGTAATCATATGGAATCGTAATATAAAAAAATTCTATCATAATATCATAGAAACTTAGGAAATATGGTAAAAAAATATAACATGAACAAAACATGAGTCAAGGATAACTTCCTAGATAATATCACATAGTGGAAAAAGTTTCAAAATGGATTAGGTTTACCCCATAATTATATACATAACATCTCATAAAAAAAACCATTACTCGATGCATTGGAGTAATATCTAGTTTCACCTATCATATCATTTAAATTATTATGTGTTATAAAAAATTAAATCAATTATAAGGACTAAACATAATAAATACCCATGTAAAAAATGGGTTTCATAATCTTACCTCATACCATAATCAATGGAAATTTCTTAATGAAGTAATTTTAGAAATGGATATAAGGCATGTATTTCCATAAAATAAAGAAATAATAATCTCGGTACATATGTGATAGAAGTATATACATAATTTAAAATCAATTAATAAGATTAAATGTTTTAGTTTTTGTTGAAAATATCTTTAAAATATTTAATGGAATGTTTCTTAAGTAAAACACTCTTTTCACTTTGAAATCACTTCTATAAAATATAAAAATTTCTATGATATTATAGTTAGATTTTTATTTTAAAATAAAAATGGAGTCTTTTAAATAATTATTAATATAATTTAGTTATAATGAAGGTATAATATTATATTCATTCCTTATAAGTTAAGTGAAATCATTCATTTCAGACTTTTGTAAAAAAAGTCAAAAAGTACCTTGTTCTGAAAATGACAGGAAGTTTCATTATAAATAATTTGGAAAAAAGACCTTTATGAGTAAAAGTGTATTTAATAAATCATTAAAGAATAGTAAAAACTTTCTTTGAAATATTTTAAAGGAAATATATATATGAAAATGACTAATTCTAGATCTAAATGAGTATACAAGATCGCTATTACTTATAAAAAACATTTTTGATGTTTATTTATTCAGTAAGGGAGGAAATAGAAACAAAACACATCATTAAAATTCATAAATATAGGAGAATTAAATAGTAGTGGTTCAATAAAATAATTTTATGTCATTTCCCCCAAAGGAACATTTTATATAAACAATCTCAATAAGAAATGATATTGTAACACATAAAGCCTCTACCACTTTGGTAGCTTTCGAATGAAATTCCCTTGGATGATGTAAAACCAATTGTAACTTAAAATAACATGAAATATGAATAATGTATAATATAATATGTGAATGGTGAATAATATTCCCTATGAAATAGAAATTGGTGCATAACATTAAAATATACTTCAATGAAAATAAATAGAGAGAAAATCAAATACAGTAATTATAACATTAAAGTGAGAATTAATCAATTATTTGATTATTTGTTTCAAATGTAAATCCACAAAAATATAGGTGGAATTAAAACATAATACAATCAAAATTTATCTCACACGTAATCATGTATTAACATAGACAATGAAACAATAGTATAACACAATAAATTGGAAATTGAGTTAAGAAAACCATTACACCGAGCTCGACTTGTCATGTACATATTTTATCGTCATAAATAAAAAACTTTTGTTAAATTTTTACCATATTAATAAATTTTTATGTTTTATTATTTATTTATTTTATTTATTACCGTGTTAAATTTATTTACTTAATCAATTAAGTTCACGTTAGATGTTTTGATTATATTTGGTTCATATGTCCAAAATGACTTCGGTAGGTTGAATATGATTAAAGTATTAATTTTTCTATCATATCTATAATAATAATAAAAAATTATTTATCATTTTTATATATCATATATATTTTCAAAACCAACCATGAAAGATGGTTATGAAAAATGAACTATGTTATAATCATGGAAGTGGTAGGTCGTACGTACGCATGAGCGATGTTCACATTTTTCTATTATTATTATGGAAAGAAGGTAATTATTATTTTATCCTCATATAACTATCATAATATAATTACTACCATTTATTTATTTAATTACACTTATATATACCATATACGCGATATGGTAAAAAATGAATCACATCACTTTGAAGAGGTGGTAATCCACACACACACAAACGATGTTATCATTTTATATGAATAGAATGGAAAAAATATATATTATATATTATGTTTATATAATGATAAATATTTAATGAATATAAAATTTAATCATTAAATCCATCATCATAAACATTCATGATAGGCAATGATATAAAAAAATTACCACAGTTTGCGAGGTCGTAGTTCCCCACACACACGAATGATGGTTTTGTTTCCCACTTGATGGAAGAGAAGATAGATGTAGGTTATTAAATTAACTTAATAAAATATATTTATAAGGTATATTTTTATGTTTTTATATCATAATGGTTAAATATGTTTTGAATGATGTGGAAGAAGAAATAAAATAAAACTCTCAGTTAAGTACAATGCATCTTCTTCAAAAACCATCTTTATGTTTGGACTAAAAGAATTTATAGGAATTATTTATAATAAAAAAGTACTCTATGACATGTTAAGGAGATTAAGGAAGTGATTTGGGTTGTTCTTTTAAAGAAAAGTCTTTTTAAGTGTGAATACAAGAGAAGAGGATGGTCCCTTTAATAAGTGAGAAGGAGTAGTATTTTTTTAAATACCCAAAACTATTCAATAATGGGAATTACACATTAATATGGGTGAATAAAAATTTTATAAATAATTTATTTTATGGAATATATGGTCGATCCAAACATCCCCTATTAAAAAGGAAGCATATTTTAAACATGTTATTCCCTTTACCTATACATTTACTCACATTTATCATTAGTTTTCCCAACAGTAACAAGTTCTTACCAAGGTAATTTATAATTTTTACCATATAATAAAATCAGACTTATTATATAATTTTTACCCAAAAATAATAAATAATAAATTTAATTTATCAAATAAATATTGAATGTTTTTGGAAAATTAATTTTAACACAGTCCCATGTGACATGCAAAATCCCATTTTATCCTTTACCATGGTAAATAATTTATACTAATCATTAAGCCCCAAAAAATTATGTTTACATTGTTAACTAATATTAATTATAATAATTATAATTATGTAATAAATTTCAACATATTCAGTTCACATAAGTAGAAGAATCTAATTTAAAAATAAACCTGCATGATGTGTTGAAAAATGGTTTTTCAAGAAATCCATTTTCAAGCATAATATGATCTTATATTAACAAAATGACTAGTAATCATAATTATATGAATTTGAAATTAATATATATATATATATAATCAATAAATTTCATTTAAATATTTTTTTTATTAGGGATTATTTTAATTAATTAAAACGGATAATCTTTATTTAGTTAAAAACACTTTATAGAAAACTGTGTTTTTAAACAATAGAATATACTTATTCAAAAAACAAGAAAATTTATGATTGAAACGAAATTATTTATTTTATTATAAATAAATTGGTTATTATTAAAATTTAACACCATATTCACAATATAATGGGTCTTTTAACTTAATCAATTTAATGAAAAGAAATGATTGTATATGCAAAAGACTGTAATTTTCAATGTTCAATAAAAAATAATTCATTTCTGAAAAATCCAAAAATTTAACCTTTGTAAATTTTGATATTATGATTTTAAAAATTATTTTAATTTTATAATATAAAATTTCTAAAATTTTGAGTAATTAATTGCAATATTTTCAAACAAAAAGAAAAAAAACCATTTTTGAAGAAAATATTTTTTGAAGAATAAAATGTCTAATAAAAAGTGAGTGATTATTTACTAGGAATTTATAAATAGATTAATATGGATAAAAAACTTAATTTATATTTCATAATTTATTTAATAGTGTTCACACCCTAAAATTTAATAATTAGGTTATAATGGTCATAGATAATCATAATTCTCACAGGCCCGATGTTGTGTGTTGTATTTGATATTAAACATAGTATTCTTTTTAAAAGAATAGGGTGTTACAAGGACCTTGATTCTAGTAGATAGCCTGTGGAACATGGGGAAGATTTCCTAATGTTATATTGCACAATGAGCTGGGGAACTATATAGCAGTCTTCGGACTAGGGTGTTATGAAGGTGTCCTCATATGGAATACATGAATTTAATGGATGATGTACCACCGATAGAGAATATAACCTGATAGTTGTTTCTAAGCAATATTCCCCATTAATATTCCATCTTTATGGAGAAAAATACAATTGGGTTATTAATATATTTATTTATTTTAATTATTCACACATTTTGATTATTTGATGATAGATCAAGAAAAATAGTTAGTTTTCCACTATTATGAGCATGGGATATTTTACAAAACCCATTAGTGGTTCCAAGTAACCTTCATTATTTAAAAAACATGTTTTCATATTTATTTCAAGAATGAAATTTAATTTATAAAATTGTAAATGCAATATCATATGGTTTGATATGATGTGTCTATGTCTTAACTGTCTCATTAGAATGCTATTACTTATGATATGGGATATCATAACATGTAATCTAATATTTTTCATAGTCATTTGGTGTTTATGTTTGAATAATAATTTAAAATTCATCAAATCCCATGGGGTTCACTATTTCATAAGCTACGATAAGTGTTATTAAAGTCTATGATGGATAACGTAGGTTTCACAAAATAGAGGGTAGTTTTTAAAGAAAAAAAGTGTTGTAGTTATATAAAACAGGTCTCCCATAATATAAATTATCATAAGCACTGATATGAACATGGAATATGTTAGATAGTATCTATCATAAAATATGATATAGGTGAAAAATTATAAAATTTTAATATTTGAAGGAAAAATTATTATAGTTTATAATTTTTTATAAAAGATAAGTGTTAGGCATTATAAATGGAATATAATTATACCTAAATGGAATATGAAGTGTTTAAATAAATAAATATATATATATTTCTAATGTTTGGTAAATCAATAAAATCATTATTTATTTATTTATTTATATTTAGATATATATTTATATTATTTTTTATATGATGTGAATATTATGTATGGATTAATTTATGGGATAAATTTATTCTTTTACATTTTTTATATCATGCATTTCATGATAGGTATGAAAACATAAGATTTAATTTTCATCTACCATTACTTTGGTTTGTGATGAATTTATGAGTCTGAATTTAGTTTTTGTGTATAATTTATACATATTTGTTGTTAGAGTTATAATGGAATTGAGATCTCAAAAGTGAAAAGAAGCATGGGTAGAGGAATTTTGGGTTGGATTACTCACTGGGCCAGAGGCTTATTCATTTTATATAAAAGTGTGGGTTGGATAAATATATCTTAATTCTTCCCCTTATAGGTATTTTAGATTCTATATAATTATAAAACTTTACATAAAATAGTTTCATGAAAATTATTCATGAAAAACATTTTGATATGTGTAAATATATTTGGATTCTATTTTTTGGTCAGTAACAAAAATAACATAGATAATGTATGATATTGATTTGTGTTATGGTGTGAGATATATAAACCATATAATATAATATTTATTGGTTTGAGAATATTTTAAATCATGACATGTTGATATCATTCCATCATATATGATAGTTATATTCTATGGCTTAACAAAATTATAATTCCATAATATAAAAAATTACATGGTAATATTTATATAGTAACCTTATAATTATTTTAGGTTATTGAGTCTTCAATGTTAACATTAATGTTTTCTTCTGTATATGATATCATTAATATATATAACATATGGTATAAATAATATTAAATTTATATGACATATTCATGAACGTTTGAAGCATTAGTCACATGTTATATAACTTGAATATAAATGTATATGAAGGCTCTAGAATTCCCCAATGACTATATAAACAAGACAATGCATTAAGATAACATTTTTTCAATCATTTCTAATCCTCCACTACCATTTTCTCCCTCCTTAAACCCCCTTCCGTGAAATCTCTTTCCAACCAATATGTACTAGCATATCATGGGAGTTATGGAGAATCCCACCAAGGTGTTGGGTGATTCATATCATCCCATGGATACCCTTGGAGGGAGTAACATGTTAGTTACTCCTCATGGATATTCGTTAACCACTCATTGAATAAAAGGAGAAAAAACTATCTACATTGAAAGGTATATGTTCTTTATTTTATTCATTCCTAATTTTAGTTTGTTTATGACATGTTGATCTTGGTTTTTAGGTTTCTAATTTATTTTGATATATTTAATTAGTGTTATTTCATCCTTATATACCCTTCAGTGGTATTTAAGCTTTATAATGTATCTTTATTCTCAATAGCATGTTTGAAAATAAAGTCATTTTTATATCATACAGTAATTCTATTTTATATCATAAAAATGATATAATTTTTTTTACATTGACTATTTATATGATATGGGATATCTTAATTCATGATATATTAATGCCTTATGGTATTTTATTTTTTAGTAGATGACACAATATAATCCTTCAATTTTTTAATATATCATATCATATGTTGTAACTTATCATTATGTACAACATCTCTATTTTATAATATATATATAGTTTTTATATTTATTTTATTAAGAAATGTCTATAAGGTGTGGTTGAATTATAAATTAATTATAATTATTTATGATTTTTTCATAAATTTTTCTCCCATGTTTAAATATATAAATGATTTTTTATTTAGTTTGATTCCTTTCATTATTCATGGATAGAATTTTTATATTATAAATTTATTTATCATTTAGTTTATGAGTTTTTAAAATGAATCTATAAATTATCTTAAATTAATATAAGGAGTTACAGTCTATGTTTGATAATTGATTTAGTTTACTTTTATCAGGATAATGTATTTACCATATGTTTTGTAAAGTTTAAACATCAATATGATTTGAACATTTTGATATTTTTGGAATGAATATAGATTCCCAAAAAATCATTAAAAACACGATTACATGAAAAATTAATAAATGAAATATAATTATTATATTTAAATTCCCTTTAAAAACACTAAGTGTTATATTCCTTCCATATTAGACACTTTTAAGGACCTGAACCATCCATGTAGTTAGGCTATTCCAAATCTGTGTTCCCCTAAATTAACTTATGTATGGAAATAAAGTAATTATTTGACCTTAACTATTAGGTGCCTCATTTTTGGCATATTCGTTGGGTTACAGTTAGCTAGGAAACCCTACCCATTAAGTTACTAGAATAATAATGTTAACGCAGTTCATATGATTAATTAAGATAAAACGTTATCCACTCAACTGTCAAAGTGTCATATGTGATATGATTGGCAATTGAATGCTATATATAGTTTTTACCTATTTTCATTATTAACTGGTGTGAGTCATGATGAGACCACTATTGGATATTATGTAAAAATAAAGGGGTCATTATTATATTTGGAGAAAATTTAATAAAATTCCTTTTTAAATGAATGTAAAACATGATACTCATATGAAAAAGGATTCTGTTTTAGATATAATAGAATCCATATCAAATAATTTGACTTTGAGATCTATGTATGAAAAGAAAGTTGGATCTTAATATAACTAACTTCTTAGACTGAAATGATGCTTAAGAATTATTTTTATGTGAGAATAAAATTCTATGTGTTAGAGTAAACCCTTCCCAATAACCCTACTATTAAAGATGTTAAATAAGGGGATCTAGATGATTATGATAAGAATATAAGGATTTACCTAAGGTTTTAAAGTAATTAGATAAAAAATAACAAAATGAATTTATTTCTTCACTCGTATACTTAATGTGATTGGGTATTATAGAGACTAAAATAAACCGTTACAGATTATTCTATCCATGGAATTCATTCCATAATCATCATTAGAAATATTATGAAAATATGAATGTGTTCGATTAAATTTTACCTGATTTCCTAATTTTTTTACAATATGTAATATTGACACAATATTTCTAGGCCTTGGTGTTTAATTGATATTAAAAGTGGGTAAAATATCAAAATTGAAGAATAAATGATTGTTAGAAACTCCAAATAATGTTTGTTGAACAATATATTCAAGGAAAATAAAACCAAAAGGTAGTAACAAGAAGGAATGATATTGTTTCCATATGATTTAATTTTCTAGAATATATATTGAGGTGCGAAAAACTCCATGGAAATTCCACATTAGGTGTCAAGGTTATAGAATTCAATTCTTCAACTATGAAGTGTGCATGATAAAAAATGTATACTTTATAAATTTCATAAGTATATAAGTGTACCGACTTGAGTTTTGGCCCTGTCAGACTTTGGAATATTCCTAGGAATAATTCCAGAGTTAGGGGCGGAGACGGTGTGCGATTATGAGGCCCAGTGTGCTCGGAATTAATTTTATTAAAATATTAAGTATTTTTATACTATTCACATGGCGGGGTTGTGTTTCTCTTAAGCGGTAGCTCGGATCAGAAATATGAGGGCATAATTGCGTTCGGAGTTATGCCGTTTACATTAGGCGGGGTGTAAAAGTTTCTGGCGTGGGCCTGCTATGAGAGATTTCACCCAGGGGCATAATCATCATTTTGAAATAATGACTTAGTGATTTTTATCACTGACGTTCTTTTCGAATAAATTTCGAACGAAGTCTTGGAATGAGAATCTGAGACTTCCGTTGAGTTAGAAATGGGGTGTTTTTCTTAGGCGTGATATAAAATTAGCGGCCACGGAGGATTCGGAATCCGCGACCATCAGTGGCGTTTTAGTGAGTTTTTTTAAATTTTCTTAAGTGTTGGAATTTGGGGAAAGCCCTAATTTTACTTTTCTCTCTCTCTCTCTCTCTCGTTCTTCGGCATTCTTTGATTTTCCTTGCCGGATTGAGAAGCAAACTCCGGCGGAGTGAAGTGGGATCACAGCGAGCCCATTGCCAACAACGAATGACCGAATTGAGGTAGGATTTTAGTTTTTGTTATGCTCTTTCGTAAATTTATTGAGTTTTTGTCAATTTCGTCCCTTTAAGTCTAAAATTTTAGAATTGGGACGATGGCTGAATGAACACGACCACCGTCAGAGTCCCGTTCTAAAACCCGTGTTTGACGTGTTCTTCATCATTATTCTACCGAAATTTCAGACATGCCAAAACCTTAATGGATTTACGACCAAGGGTAGGCGCTACGAAGGCCTCATCCTGAGGATTCCAAATCCACCTGTGGATTTGAAATCGGGCCGCCTGAGCGGTTGTGGAGGCCAAAAGAAGGTCTGGTTCTGGAAAGGGGCGGCAGATGGCAGCTGGGCCGGAGGCGCGGTAGAGCGTGACAGCCAGCGGATGAGTGGAGGCTGGAGGGTTCGACATTGGGTGTGGTCGGTGCCACGTTGGGTGGGGCCGGTGCGGACAGGGTAGCTCTGGCGGAGTGAGGAGCGGGGTGCCTAGGCGGCCACAATGGAGTAGCGGCGGGCGACCAGGTGGCCGAGGCACGGGCGGCTGGCGCCGGGCAGTGCACTCAGCCAGTGGAGGGGTCTCCCTCGGCCTGTCGCGGTCGAGAGGAATCCCGATGCGTTGACCTCGGGGGGAGCTGCAGACAAGGACCCGCAACACGTGGGTCCTGCTGGTGCGACTCGCGGACAAGACCGACCAGGTGGAAGTTCTTCTTGGAAGAACTAATCCCGAGGCGTCCGGTGGTTTTTGGACGGGCCGAAGCCAGTGGGCCGCTGCGAGCGGGACCAGACCCACGGTTGGGCCGCGGGCCGGCGGTCCGGACTGGGCCGGCCGGGGTAGACCGGCCCAATTTGGGCCCCCTTGTGTACAAGGGGGCGTAACTTTTAAACGACACATTTGATTGATACGCCGTCAGCGGGCATGAGTTCGTGTCAATGAGATGGAATTTTTGAATCGGGTTTTGTGGTTTTTGGGTTCTATTCCCAAAGGTGGGAGACCCGAAACACTTTAATTTAATATTAAGAAATTATTATTAAAGCTTGCGACAGATGTGCCTCACGAACCGGATGTCCGATTAACGCGCCGTCAGCGGCAGCATGACCCTAGTCCTCATGTGGAATTTTTGAGATAGTCTTTTCAGTGTTCAGGCTAAAGATAGGTTGAGGGCCCCACTGGGCCCAGTTTTCACATTTTACGATGAAATGTCGCTTCTTCACCTGACATCCGTTTGGAGTATTTGAGTAGTCGATTCCGTGTGTTTTTTCAAGGGGAATGCGGTGGTATGATCCGATTGATGAGTTCCAGGATCTTAATGTGGGCCCCACATGGACTCACTATGGTGACTTGTTCCCTTTTCACCGGTTGTCAGTTTCGGGCGAGTAAATAGCTTATCCTGCGTGTTTTTCCACGGGGATCGCGAGGGTGGCCTCAATATCAGCCATGTAGGTGCGCGATGTGGAGTTGTGGCAGGTATCTTGGGTTAGCGACGTTTGGACCAGAAGAAGTTGAGTGTACTCCCTTGGTTCGTTCCTAAGAGGGTTCGCGCAACATCACAACTTTATTATAGGTTTGTGATCCTCTCGGTGAGATGTTTAATATATTAGAGTTGTGGTATCCCTCTGGTGGGCCTGGAGCGGGATCCTCTAGCATCGTTTCCCTAGATTGGGTTCTTGGTATCATTGTAACTGCTTATACGCGGGCGGTGATCCCCTATATAGTAGTTTAACCCCATAGGGTTTGTGGCATCATCGGGAATATGATGCCCTATGTAGTGGGCTGTGCTTAGTAGGGTTGTGGCATCGTCGGGTATACGTTCCCCTACTCAGCATGAGGATTATAGTGGGGTTGCAGAATCTTTGGTTATACGATACCCTACTCAGCGCGTTGTTTTGGCAGGGTTGGTGCATTATCGGTTTGATCCCCTACATCGCGAGTTATACCAGATAGGGTTCTAGTATCGGCATGTCCACGTTTTCAGAGGCGACGGTCCTCTATCTAAGTGACGTGTTTCTGATGAATGACAGATCGGGTTGTGGTATCCCCTAGCAGACCCTGGGAGTGATCCCCTATCTGTGAGATCTTCGTATACCGGTGTGGGTTCTGGTTTCCACTAGTGGACCCTAGGAGCGATCCCCTATCCGAGGAGTTTGGTGTTTTTGTTGTTTCAGTGAGGTTTCCTCAGTGATGATATCCGATGAGTGTGATATCTCGGGTGAGCGTCTGAGATGTTTGTGTGGGACCCAATGGAGTGTATCTCTTGGACGAGTGTCATCTGGGATGACATAGATGGATGAGTGTGTTCTCCGGGTATGTACCAGTCATAGGTTACAAGTTCGTAAAATAATGAGGCTTGGTGCATTGTTTGAGTATATCTGGTTGTTCATGGTGTATGTATGGGAATACACCTGAGTTGAGCAGACTAGTCATGTTTAGCCGAGGATGGTCTTGAGATGGAGTTTCTCTCTCGTTTGGGTTCCCTCTGGCTGGGTTGAGCTGACTGTTGCCTTTCAGTTTCTCCCTTTATTTTTGGGGTTCGTACTGGGTATTTTATATACTCACCCCTGCACAGGCTTTTCCCACACATGTTTGTGTCTTGTGCAGACCAGAGGACTTTTGACAGAGTTCTCGGAGGACCTGAAGCAGGCGGAGCATAGTTTGCATGAAAGACCGGGGGGTTTACTAGTGCTGTGCTAAGGAGATTACCAGCAGGTGCTTTTGGCAGCGTTTCCCTCCTTCTGAGTTGGTTGGACGCTTTTGTAGATTTCTTTTGGTGGGCCCTGTTTTTCCCTTTTTTTTCCGTTGTTGCACTCTGGTTTGGGATTGTTGTATGCATGAATTCACTTTTCAGTTTTAAATATCTTTGCACTATTTCATAGAGGTGTATGTGGGTGCATGTTTACAGGTACCTTAGGTTAATGCCTCCCATGTGTGTGATGGCCTACTTGACACTAATCACCAGCCACTGGCCTATTGGAGGCGAGTTTGGGGAGTCACGGCTCGAGCCCCGTTGGGTCGGGTCATGACAACAAGAGTTCAAATTCAAGGAAATAATTAAGGAATCTTATATTCTACATTAAAATTATGAACCAATGGTTTTATTTGTCATGGATTTGAATAAAAATGAATAAATCAAGCTCATATGGATCTACATAAAAGATGTGCATATTTATCTCATTTCTATTATATGATATGAGAAGTTGTTCATTAAATTTTATTGTTATTAACAACATGAGATAGATTTTATAAACATTATTATGATTATATCCTATTAGATTACATACTTGAAAATAATATATGGATAAATGGAGTTTTAAATATATTTAAAGACTTTATCTTTATATTTATTGAGATATGTGGGATGTGATGTCACCACCCAAAGAGGGGAATATTTTTAAAAGTAAATTCATCCTTTCAGAATGTTTTTCTCGAAACATAGAATACTATATATGATATGGATACAATAGTTTAATTATTAAATATCCACACTAAATAAAATTTGTATTATTCGTTAATATAGAGGAGTTTTTTTCTTTTGACTTGAAATTTTGAAGAAATATTATTTATAAGAGGCTAGTGGGACTCAGTTTGGACATTGAGAAGTTAAAAGTGAAAATAAAATATTATTCCAGTAAAATTTAAAAGTGAATGTCACAAAATATGGTAATTGAATTTATTATTTGTTGAAAAAAAAATAATGAAATATGATACATTTCTTCTCAAATTAACCCCAAAGAAAAAGTTTGATAGAAAATTACATGATTGTTTATGATGAAAAACCTAAAAAAATCAAGTAAATAATGGTAGTTGTTAACATTTTAACAATGGATATTTTAAAGTAAAGTATTTTGAATACCATAGTCAAATATTCTTACATAAGGAATGTGATTCAAAAGTATCACCATTATTCAAACATTTTTACTTTATAAACGTTTCTCACTAAAAGAGTTCAGTGGGATTGTTTTATTAGTTGGTTAAATAGATATGTGGTATGAATTACATAGAGATGTAACAAGTTTTATAAAAACCTAAAATTTATATGAACAAAAGGCCTCTTTGGTGGTCTATCTTATGGGATATTATTATATGAGTGATTATATTTTCTTTTTCTAGTATTATTTACGGAGTTTAAGAATGTAAAATGTACCCTAATATGAAAAAGGTGGTGTATAATTTATTATTATTTTCTATTTTCTATATATAGTCATGAATTGAAATGATAATTCATCTCTCAAATAATTAATTTTAGTTATCCCAAATAAATATTAATCATTGAGGATCATATATTGTGACAAAATCTTTTGGTTTGGATGAGTAGAATTTTGTGTTGAGATATAACATATTCTTATGAGGCACAAACAGATTTTTTTACAATGGATTACCCGACAAGTATTCCACATATAGTATTATACACTATAAAAATGGTGAAATAGGGGTGTATGCTTCATATTTAATCCCCATACCTAATGTTAGAAAGATATTTAGTATGAGATCATTTATACTTTGATACCCTTCTTTCATAATTCTGGGGTCTTTGCTAATTAGGGGGAAATTGGTTATATTATTGATCATGTCATAAATTTTTTATTAACTGAGATGGGATTTGTCCTATAATATGAGAATTATTACATATATACCCTCAATTTAAATAAATTAATGATGTATATGTCAATTTTTAGATAAGTTGAATGTGCTGTGCTTATCTATTTGGCTGTGGGGCATGTGATGTGTTTTTTATGTTAGATAAATAACATGAGACATATTCATAGACCTTGAAAATAAATACTTTTAAAATCAAGAATTTATGAGGATACTATATGGTACTGACATAATTCATTGTCCAATGGTCACTCAATGTCTTATACATGTGGATTTTGTGATTATTAAATCTTTCAAATGATATAACTGGTGGACATAGGTATAAAGATACACCTGTTTTATAGAGATCACTCAAGATCTCTTCGTATATTGTGTAACACTAATAATTACTAGACTCAATTATTTTCTCATATTTACGAATTCCAAAACCTATATTTTTTTATCAATGATACAAAGTCCCATGAGGTCACACTTTATGTATAACTAATTATGGATTGAGTTTCAAAAATCACATTGAGCTTCTCTAAAACTGTTTTAGAGTTGTTTGAAAAGGGGTTTTTCTTGGATTTTCTCAAGGTATTTTATATAATGGTATATAAGGTAATATTTATCATTGATTTACAAAATGTTTTTATAAAATATCCATAAGGAGTTTTGGATATGCTTTTACAAGTGATCATATATTATACAATATAAGGTGATGTAGTACCATGTTTATGAGACTTTAGTTCAAGTTGGATATTGATAGATATATGCCCTAAATCGATGATTTATTATTCCAATATCATAATTTATGATATTTAAACGTCATATTGTAATAAATATAGAAAATGATTCATATTATATTTTTTTATTTTGGTATATTGTAAATTATGATATATTCATATCACGCCACTGAATATTTGATTCATATTACATGAATTGACTAAATAGTAAGGGCATAAATTGATGAATCAAATGGTATGATTCATATGGTAGTATTTTGATTCATTCAGGTTGTCAAAAATTAAATTTTAAAATAAAAAATTAACTTACACAAAATTTATAATTAATACATGTAACATAAGGAAGAATAAATGAAGAATTTATAAGACTAGTGCATGAAATATATTTATTATCTTGAGAATTTTCTAACTAATATATAAATAGGAAAATAAATTGATATTAGGTTGGTTTGATCTTGATTAAGATTTCATTGTCGATTTCTCCCTCCCAAATATATCTTCACCCTCCTCTCTTTTCCACTGAGAGATTCTAGAAGACTATGGGAGTTGTGGAGAATCCTAACTAATCATTTGATGATTTAGATAAGATTATTAATACACCAAAGTGAGTTTTGATATTCTTGTTTCTCATCAGGTATCTTCATTAGCTACAGATTTATGATCAAGAGTATTGACTATCAATGATGAAAGGTATATGTTCTTGATTTTGATTATACACAGTTTTTGTTTAACATGTCATGGGGATATTTATTTTAATATTTTTAATTCTATATAATATATTGAATAATCATTAATCATTAATTATAGAACATTATGGGTGATCCTAATAATATTGGGTTTTTTATTCAACTATGAGCTCTGAGTTATAGTTGTATAGGAAACCCTAATTGGACTGGGATACTATAAGAAAATAGTTTAGTTTTTATATATGATAAATTTTATAAAATATTTGCCTACTCAACTATCCAAGAGTCATATGTGACACGATTGGCATGGTGGTCATCCTAAATAACTGATTAATTTGAGAAATGATAATGTGACATAATTTTTTAAAATATGGATCTTTTCCCAATAATGGAAATGGTGTATGGGGTTACCTTTTAAATGGGAAAAATATCATGAAATGCATTTAATGAAAATATAAAAAAAACTATACGCACAAAGAGATATTAAATTTTTAGATCATGGAATGCATCATGATTATCATTTTAATATCTCTTAATTTTTTTTGTACCACCCTCTTTTTGAGTGGGTATGTTAATGTAAGTTTTTTCATGTATTAAGTGATTTTTTGGAGAGTCGAAATGGTTAAAACATGATTTTTAAATATTTTATAGGTTTTATAAAGATTAAATTTGGGTTTTATTAGATTTTTGGTTCAACACTAGTAATACCATGCTCGTGGTGAAATCCATGTCAGTCCTTGGTGATCCCCCATCTAAAATTTGATAGTAAAAATGTCCAGGTGAGGGTGTTCCCATGAGTGTGTGTGTTCGGGAAACACCTATGGGAAATTTCTAGATTGGACTCACAAAATCATAATAAAGATTATGGTGAGAAAAAAATAACTAGGAGTTTTCAACCATTCCCAAGTGGGTTTCATGTAAGGTCTGTATGTGAAATGCCACCACAACCATTGTGGAGGTCATGGTGATGGTTGGACAGGAATGTGGATGACAAAATAACCACCATTAGTCTTTAATCTTGAGTGTTTCAATGGGAAAATGTGTTAAACATCAATTATGGGTCTTTAATGTGCTTTTAATTTTAGTTTTTCCTCTATAAATAAACTATATCCCCTTCCCTTGATCATTCCTTCAATCCTGGTTTTGTTTAAGAAAACCTCAGGTGAGTTTGGTTAACCCTTATTTAGTTAAGGTTTCTACCTTGAATGAAATCATTATTCTATATCATAAATATTGATCAAAATTTTTATGAGATCATTAATTCAAGGATTAATTCATATTATTTTTGAACCATACTCATGAGATTCATAGAACTCACATATTTTGTCATTGTTCTGTGAGAAATAATGGGTTTCTTCTCTAATCAGACTGAAATTTCACCGCTAACAGTGTTAAAGGTTGTTGAAGTATTTTTTCTTCCTTTCGTCTTGTTATCCATTCTCTATATCATCCAAGAAACCTTGTCATGTTGGATTGGACATGTTCTAGGAATTCATTATGTTTGGGTTTCTCTAGTTGTTGTATGAACATAGTACAAGTGAGGATGTTCTTAGAAAATGTTGACATTGACATCTACATTCTCTAAGTAATAAGTTCCTTACCATCTTGGAAACCTATATACTCTTGTATCCTTGATATGATAATTTAATTGGCATAGCTTGTTCGACCATTCATGATTGTGATCACATGTGTGTGTAGCTCATGAGACCCATATATGATGCATAATTCCATGAGTATGCATATCTAGCCTTTTGGGACATATTTTATATTAATAACATATACATGTATGTTTCTACTGATTCTCAGGTCGACATGATATTTTCATCCCATATGTGATCCACCATTTTATGTTTGATTTTCAAGCCTTTATAGGTATTACTGTTGGTATTCAGAATAGGTGGACCATTATGATAAGGTTATCCCTTAGAGGGGGAGTGTGAACGACATGCGATGATGAAGAAGATGGAAATGAAAATAGGGTAGGGGAATGAAAACCATGTGGCTAGACCAGAGGTAGAGACATTGAGGGAAAGAAAACCTTATCTCCTATCCCAAGGCATATATAGTGTACAATAGCCTTGAGGTCGGACCTATGACTGAGAAAGGATTTGAAGGTCTTAAGACATGACCCGTAATGGAGGTGGGATGCAAAAAACTTGTCTTGATCTGACTCAATGTCGTGGGACTACAAAGAATTATGTTCAATAGCCTTTTGGATAGCTCTTGGTCACTCACAATATCTTTTATGACTATCCTTTGGGCTTGAAGATGAAGCAAGTACAACCAGAGATCATGGTATCTTTGTTAGTAAATGTATAATCAACATATTATTATTTTTGTTGATTAAAAATTTATATTTATCATGGAATACACCTGCTATACTTATGTACTCATGTTTCAGATGCATTGGTGGTGTCCTACAATGTTTCATTACTTAAAACCTATACATTCATCTCTATACGCATGAAGACATCATGATTAGGTACCCAATAAGGGAAAGGGTCTAATGATACGTAAATGAGAAGAAGATTAAGAAGTTTGAGGTGGTATCAAAATGTATTATAGAGTATTTCTCCAGTAATTTATTTATTTATCTTCGTATAGTTGGTATACTCTAGTTTGGATTACCACATTGGAACCCTATTTTCTTTACATTTATTACATGGGAAACATTTGTTACTACACTTCATTACTTTATCTTCAAATTTTATATCCTAGGTTGATGTATTTATTTATGTTTATGGTGTATGGATGTGATTACCAATCATATAGTCTCCCTAGTGAACACTTAGACCCTCTCCAATAGCCGACAAACTCTTGCATATGGGGAGGTGTGCATGAGGTCTTGTAGGGTCTCCACTCAGGTGTTGTTCAAGAAAATTTGGGTTTGATATTACAAAAATGGTATCAATGGCTTGAGGTTTCCTTTCTTTTATTCTAGGGTAATGTTATAAATGAGATATGATGTTTCAAACTCAAGTAGGGGTGTTTACATGTGCTTATCCATCTGATGTGAAATAGACCATTGATTTAATGGTGGTTGGATTTTTATTATAGTTTTATGGGATTTGGGTTTGTTCATGCATCCTGATTATGTACACATGATCTCATTCCATATATTTTCTTGTTGTGTGCCACATACTATTTCTTTAATTAATTTCTTTTATCTATGTAATTTTTTTGAGTGGTATATCGATGATTACTATTGTGACATATGTAGATTTATTAGTTAATTAATCTTGATAATGTTGTTCTATTTTTTATATATACAATTATGAATAACATTTAGGTATGAAGGACTTGGATATAGCCTTGGGTGGAACTAAAAGGGTTATAACATGTATGAAAGTATCTTATAGGATTATTATTTCCATATAAATCCCTTATTGTTACCTTAAAACAACTTAAATTATTATTATATGAAATATATTATAGGAATTATAAATGTTCACTTGGAGTTTTAGAATTTTTTACCTCAGAGACACTTGACATGAATACTTGGTGAAGTGGATCAAAATTCTCCAGCATGGGTGGAATTTCCATTTCCAATATAATCTATGTAGGTTGATTCACCTAATAATTCCCCCGCACCTAATTTTGAGGTTTTGGTGTTAGATCCACTCCATTTAATATTCTTATAGATTGTTCCTAACAATGACAGAGGAATATAGTGTAATACGGTTGACTACCCCATTTACATACAACTCCAACATCTACCAGCCATCTAGAGAATTGGAGAACTATAGGAGGTCATCGACTGGGTAGAAATCATTGAGGGGATATTGGACTTCTTTGAGACATCAGAGGATAGACATGTCAAGCTAGAAAAGTTCATTCTTTAAGGACCCATCAATAAATGTTGGGGGGTCATGTGACAAGGAGGAAGATGTGAGGTTTTGTATTAGGAGGCATTCAAGAACCTATTATTCAAGGAATTTTTTTTTGAAATTTTGAATCAATATCTTTATCAATAATTCCTAGAGATTTATTAGATATCCATGATGGTATCTTCATAATTCGTTAATTTCAAAATATTTCTCTGTTTCACTCACCCTATTGTCCATAAGAAATTCAAAAAATTCCAAAAAAGTATGAGATAATTATTTATCCTTATATTATATAAAAATTTAGGTTATTTTATTTAATTATGTACACTAATGTTCTATGTAAGCCATTGACTATTTAAAAATGTTAAGAGGAGGATCAGGCAGTAGTTCTTCATCTATCTTTCAGTACTAAGGTTGGCCGACCTCCTACTACCACAGTGAGTGTCACATCTGGTGGTAGGAAGAAGATGATCGAGGATATAATGATGAGTAGAGGAATACAGGTTGGTGAATTCTTGGCTTCCTCAACCCCCTCATGAATGGTTTAATATTAGTTTAACTATGGGAAGATCATACATTATTGTAAGTTCATAGAAGATCCATAGAATATGTATTGGTAGTGTGGAAAGATGAGGAATATCTAGTTTTATTACTCTAGATAATTTCAGTCGTGTTTCGGTAAGAGTGTAAGATAAGAACAAAAATTGACATAGGGACCAACCTAGGTCCTTAATAATAGGTTTTGACTCTTTAGATTATGTTGACTCAAGAGAGTCACGTACTTTAGGGTTAGTTCTATGGGGATGAGGCAGGTCAAGTGCAATTGATTGACGATGTTGAAAATTAATTTGTATAGGTAACATTATCCATTTGAGGTACATTCATTACAACATATACTTTTTCTATCACTTTTTATGATACAACTGGATCCCATTCTTTTAGGTTTTATCACGTTGTAACTGGCCTTATCTTAGCAATCAAGTTATCTTATATGTTCTTTCTCTCAGCACACCCTTGGAAAAGATATTTGATCATCTCTAGATATGTATATATTTTCATATGCTTATAGTTGTATACAGACATCTATGGAATTCCATGATCCTAGAAATTACTTTCTTTGATGGGTTTCTTGGAATGGATTGGGTGAAAAGATTTCATTCTAACATCGAATGTTATCATAAATGGGTACCCATTATTTTACATCAAGAGGGGGGGGGGGAAATTTTGTGATGATTGGTGAGTGTGATTTGGAAGATAGTATAGTGGGACTAGATTTGAGCAAGGTTATAGATATCATGATGAAATTAGTAGACTTGAATCTTGAAACATGGTCAATGGTAGCTCCCTTTCCTTTCCCTCTAGTGGTTGATCGCTATCTGTACGTCTCCCTAGATGAATTCTTAGGTATTCCACTAAATAGGGGAGATGATTTTGAGATATAAAATATATATTTAGTGCATAATATTTTTATTCATCCTTATTATATGGTTCTATTTGAGTTGAGACACTATAATATTCTTCTTGGGGACCTAATGAAGAAGCGTTTCATCAGACTGAGTAGGTCTTCAAGGGTAGATATCATATTGTTCACCATAAATTTGGATAGTATTAAAAAAATATTTGTGGACTATAGGAAGATGAATCAAGTGATAGTAGATAACCTGTATCCTTCACCCAGTATAGATGATCTCTTTGATCAGTTATTGGGGGCATGAATGTTCTCCAAGATTGATCTTCATTTAGTATACCATTAGTTGTGGTTCAAAGAGGAGGATATACCTAAAATAAAGATTAAGAGTAGATATGGATTGTATGAGTACATCCTCATACATTTTCAGTAGAAATATTACCCAGTAGTGTTTATGGATCTCATAAACAATATCTTCCACCCATATTTTGATTCTTTTGTCCTGGTATTTATTTTTTGATATTCTTTTATATTCACAAATTCTTGAGTTTCATGCTAGACACCTTGATAACTTATTGAGTACACTATGAGTGAATCATCTATATTTTAATAATTCAAATTTTAAATTATGGATCCAAGATGTACATTTTCTAGGCAATGTGATATCCAATTTACAAATTTCAGTAGATACAAAGAAGGCCAAAGTGGTGATATCTTTGGATGAAACTTAGAATATTTTTTATTTTTGAATTTTACTCAGGTGGTTGGATACTATTAATGATTCATTTATTACATCTACTATTTAACAACATCATTGAAAGGGATTACCAATAAAGTTGTAAATGTTGAATGAAATAATCAATTTGGGGATGCTTTTCTTAAGCTAAAGAATAGATTGATAACAACTCCAGTTTTGGTTATTCCAGATCTCGGGATCAGATATGTAGTGTTTTGTAATTCCTTATGTGTTAAGTAAAGATCTATTATGAGACAAAGGGATCATGTAGTTTATTATGGGTCATGTTAGCTACAACCCCGTGCAAAGAAATACCTGATGCTTGACATGGAGTGGCGGTTATGGTATATGCTCTTAAGTTTTAGAGACACTATTTTTTTCTTTAAGTATTTTTTTTATTTACATGTTTCACAAGAGCCTTTGATATATCTTATCTAATCTGTGTATAAATTTACAATAGAGACATTGGGTGGATTATATTCATATACTAGAAATTGAGATGGATTATTCCCTAGAGAAAAGTAATATCATTGTAGATGCTCTCAAAAGGAAAGCACCAGAAATGAGAGATCTAGTGGAGAATAATTACAAGAAGAAATAAAATCTAATGAGTTTTATGATGATGTGGCTAGTGGATGTGTCATAAGATCATGTATTTCTTGAATGAACCCCTTTAGTGACTACATCTTCTTTGGGGGACCGTGTGAAAGTGAGAGAATTGTATGACCCCAGGTGTGTAGTGATGTTAGAATTCTTGGTGGGGGATGATTCTATTTTAGCATGGTCCATATATGATTAATATATGATTTATGTTCATGAGAGGTTAGTTTTGTGAGATTTCGTGAGTTAGGAACTAATTAAATAATATCTTTCTTTGAAGTGATAAGTACATCCTTGGTCAATTAATATGTACCATGATATCCAATATTAGTTTTGGTGGCCATTTAAGAAGAGAGGAAACAATAGTTTTGTTTTATTATTCCATTCCCACCATAGCCTGTAGGTCATGAATCAACATGTTAGTGTTTTTTAAGACAATTTTGGTGCCTTTTTCAAAGTAATAAAAAGTTACAATGGACTTCATGTTGTGTTTACCCCAAAACCCAAGGAGTCATGATGTGTTTTGTGTGATAGTTTATAGGCTAATGAAAGTGGATCATTCAGTGATGACACATGAGAATCATTCTATTGGTGAGTTTTTGAAGCT
The DNA here is from genome assembly GCA_963277665.1 of Viscum album. Classification (NCBI taxonomy): domain Eukaryota; kingdom Viridiplantae; phylum Streptophyta; class Magnoliopsida; order Santalales; family Viscaceae; genus Viscum; species Viscum album. The sequence goes on along the minus strand of OY728150.1, from coordinate 1,823,003,663 downwards.
TTAAGTCTAAGAAATTTTATAACTATATGGAGTGCCTTCCAACATTATATCAGACATGTATGTGCATTTTATATCACAATTTTCTCAAGTCTAGTGGAAGTATTTGGGAACTAATATAAAATTTAATATGACTTATCATCCATAGATTTATGGTACATTAGAGATAATTATTTAGATATTAGATCATATACTATAGGAATGATTCCTATATTTTAGTTGATTTTGGGATAATCATCTATTATTGGTGGAATTTGTGTTCGATAACAGCTTGAGAGCTTCTATTTAGATGAAATATTTTTTGAATATTTATATCCAACCACATTGTTCATTTCTATGTTGTCATGAGATAGGTGAGGTAGTTATATTGGGCCTGATCATCATACACAAGACCTCCTAGAGAGATTAGTAGATCAAGATTTGGTTGACACAGCTCAGAGATTGTAGTGATCGTATACTGACAGGAGGAGGTGACATTAAGAGTTTACTATGGGAAACAATGTTTTCTTGCATGTGAATCCTCTATTATAGAATCGATGGTTACATAAGTAGGGAAATATTGATCCATGGTTTTTGGTACCATTTGATATCCTTAAATGTATCACATAAGCGGATTACCACTAGGATCTTCATTCACATTACCATGGTATGCATGATTCATTCCGTATGACTCGACTCTGTAGGTACAATCCTAGTCTTGTATATGAAATCAATTATGAATATTTTTTTTCAAGATCATGATGCATTGTTTGTAAAATTTATGATGTGAATTATAAAACTATGTGAAAATGTATTTCAGGGGAAGGTAATTCCACTTATTCGAATCCTATGAAAGTGTGGATGGATATATATGAAACGTTGGGGGGGGGAGATTATTATTTTAGAGATCATTGGCATGATTTATTCAATCAAGACTACTATAGATACTTATTGGATAAGAGTAGTCATTAGAGGGGGAGAATTGTAATATCCTCATTTTTATTAGTAATGTTAAATTAAGTTCAAAAATGTATTAAGTGTTTTTTTCATCGTTGTGAGGGTTAAAACATGGACCAAAAAATGATTTGGAGGGTGTTTATAAGATTAAATATGTATTTTGTAGGCCTTTTGGTTTAACATGGATAACACTATTCTTGCGGTGCAAGACGTGTTGGTCCTTGGTGAGACCCTATGTATAATAGGCTTGGAATAAGGGTTAATAAAGGGAGTGGACATGGGCATGGAGCACTGGGTTAACACCTATATGAAACAACTTGATTGGGATCAGCACACCATGGTAAAGGGAATGTTGAACCCAAAATGACCACATATTTATCACCATTCCATGATTGTTTTTTGTCTTTATAGCATGTTTTAAAGCAAAATAGAAATTTTGTAGGCTATGGTGATGAGAGGGATATAATATAGCTAGATTAAATAGTCACCATTCTTCATAGATCTAAATAATTTCAAAAGGAAAACACACATGAAATTAGTGAGGGAGAATTTAATGTAATTTTAATTATATTCTAAAATCTATTAATCAATAAACTCTCCATACATTGATTTTTCCTTTGATGCAAACACTCTTTAGATGATCACATATATTTCCAGTTTGGTTGACCCTTCTTGCCTTGATATTACTTCCTTGAATAGCATTGTCCTTTTTATCCCTATTGATTACTCTACCATGCTTTTAGATGAATACCTGAGAGATTGTTGCATGTTATTCCAGAACCAAACACCTGTGAGTGATGAAATTCCATTTTGGGTCATTTCTCTCATAGAAATGAGGTTCTTCTTATCCAACAAGACTGTAATTTTTCTATTGATGGGTTTGACATTGGTTATGTTTTAGTATTTTCATTTGAGTTATTATCAATTCTATTTATTATTCTATAACCCTTTTATGTTGGTTTAGGGCGGTTCTTAGAATTCTTGAAATTCAGGTTGTTCTATATCACGTACGAATTTGGTAGGAGTGATGATGCTCTTGGAAAATCTTGACATTGATGTCAATATTCTTTAGATAGGAAGCTCCAAGCATCTTAATAACTTATGTAATCTTATAACCATGATATTATACATTCATTGGGTTTTCTTGTTTATCCATGATTTATACTGATCAAAAGTGTGTGTGTGTGTATCCCATGATACCCATATATGATACATAATTCCATGTGTATACTTTTATAGATTGTTAAATCATGCTTGATATTGATCACTTGCACTTGTATGTTGATATTGATTCTCATGATGACATTTCATGTTCAAATTATATATGTTCTACCTTGTTATGTTGGATTTTAATACCTATGGAGTTATTGTTAATGGTATTTAGAATAGGTGGACCATCATGAAAAGGTTATCCCTTAGAGAAGAAGTGCATCCAATATGCGATGATAACGATGATGGATTTGATCAAAGGATAGGGTCAGTATGACCTTGAGGCCATACCTTAGGTTGATATATTACGGGTAATATGTCTTTATAGCTTGACCCAAGGCATATATAGGTTATAATATCCTTGAGTCTTGGCCTATGACCAAGATGGGGTTTGACGATCTAAGGGCCAAACCCAAGATAGAGATGGGATATGACATCCTTGTGGACTGATCTTACACGATTCCTTGTGAATACTGAGAGTCATTTTCACCATTTTTGTGGATGGATCATGGCCACTCTATAAATCATTTTTTACTATCCGTCTAGTATGGATCCATAGAAGGTGTGACCAATACTCTTGGTAGCTTGGTTAGAATATGAACTATTTTTATACGTTTGTTTTTCTTTCTTTCACATTTACATTTAGAAAATGACGTTGAGGAAACATTGGTAGTATCCAAATATATTTTATTAATCACACCCTATAAATGAATCTCAATGCACATTTAGACTTCATGATTAGAGATACAGGTAAGGGAAGGTAGAAATAATAAGTAGATGAGCTGAGAAAAAAGTTTGAGGTAGTACCAGGATAGACTCTAGATGATTTCCATAGTGTTCCATTCTTGTATCTAATTAAAATTATTATACTTTTGTTTTTATTATTATATTGGAAGCCAAGATTATTTACATATATGATACAAGTTTAATTTTTTACTACACTCTTTTACTTTATATTATGTTATGATATTGTCACTTGTTGCATTTATTTATATTTATGGTGGACAACTGTGATTACTGAGGTTATATTCTATCCACTGCACCCATATACCATCATATCTTTTTTTTATACTCTTATGTATAGGTAGGCATGCATTAGGACCGATAATATCTCCACTTAGGTTTAATTTGTGAAAATCAGATTTTGGTTTTTATATATGACTTATAATAAATTTTTTGATTGATATCTAAGGTTAATATGTGTTCTCAAGGAGAATAATTTAAATAATGTATACATGAATGTTATTTAAGTCAATTTATCTAATTTTAACTCATGGGTATTAGATACTAGGTGTGAATAAAAAATTTGTTTTGATTAGTGCGGACTCAGAAAAAAGTGAGATAATGAAATTTTTCCATAGCTTAGGAACAACATGGAATAATGTAACTAAAAAGAGAAATTATACACTACCAAACATGGTTTGATCAATGATTATTTAATGTTAACTTTTTAATAATACTTATTATGGTTTGATAAATTTACCTATTTTTCTTTAAAATAATTTGAGGGGTTTAATCATACATATGATGTTTGTATTTTGATAGACTTATACTTAGAATATTAAATTTTTATTTATTTGTTATCCGATCAAAACCATTAGATATCATTTCTATAATCCTATTGAGAATAGAGTGTATATGGACTTAACTATTATATTTCTCGAGAGGGAATATATAAATCAATGTTTTGGTGGGATAAAAATTAATCTTGTACAAGTTCAAGAATAATAAACATGATTTTTTCACAACACAAAATTTGAACAGGTTCAATAGAGTGTTGTGGAAGAAAGCCCAACTCATGTTACTTATTAACCGTAAATATCTAATGGGATTCCTTAAGATCCTAAGATATATGGATTTTTTAAGTATTAAATGATGATTAAATGGTTTTCATAGATAATGAACCAACTACTTACTAGGGTTACATCAATATTTTAGATTCTATGAAATGATTAAAAGACATGAAATTTTAGATGGAATCCATGTATACTAACCATGTTTGTAACATGGTGTATAAACTTGAAGGGGTGATACCCATAGGGTGAAAGTTAGTTTTTGTTAATAAACTTAACATGAATGTTAAATTGTTTACCAATAAATCATTTCTAGTGGTAAAATTTTACAAAAAATAATAATTTTATTGACTATAAAGAAACTTTTTATCCAGTGATAATAGTTAATTGAATTTGATTATTACTAGACATATCAGCCCATTATAACTATGAGATATATCAAATTGATTTAAAAAATGTATTTACTTAATGATAATTTATTTGGCGATGTGTATATGATAAAAACCAATGGTTTTTAATTAAAAAATGATATTGTCTGGTTTTTGACTTTTAATGATTCATTTAGGGATTAAAGAAATGTTCACAGAGTTGGAATATTTTTATTGATTATACAATCAATGATTTATTTTTATTAAAAAATGTGAATGATTCTTGGGCATACATGTCGGTTACTAGGAGTGCTATGAATTTTATGGTATTTTATGTGGAAGACAATATATTTATCAAAAAAGTTTCATAAAATTTATATTATATCAAAAGGTGGTTGTAAAAATATTCTCAATAAAAGATAAGGATAAAGAAACATATACACTCAGTACAAATATATATATATATTGAATGAATAAATGAATTTAAATAATTTAGAAAATATAAATTGGTATAACTGAAAATAAGTTTAGCTTTGAGATCTTCAAGAAAGGGGATTTAATAGTATTGTATGGAATGAATCTTAGAAATATTTAGGATCCTTCAAAAGCATTAGAAATTATGGATACAATTTCTTATGCATACTCAATAGTGTTTATCATGTGTGATATGTTGTGTACTCAACATGATGTTTCTTATAATTTGATCATAATAGGTAGATACCAATCTAACCCTGGTGAAATTATTGGGGTTTCTATAAAAAACATCCTTCTGTACTTAAAAATTTATTAAATATAGAGGTGACAATGAGATCTTTGGGAGGTGAAATGTAATGATTTTTTAGTGGATATATTGATGAATTTAGTTGATCCATTGGAAAACCCATTACCATAGACAAAAAGGGTGGTTCATATTGAATCTTTTGGTATTAGATACATTAGATTATGTATGTAATGGTAATAAAATGTATCATTATATTATAATATAGGAATTATCAATTTCCTCTATGTATGCTACATGTATTTATCATAAAATGTGGAAGGATAAAAACCCCCCAATGCATAAAATTTATTTTACACTAAACATATAATATCATGGAGTATTTTAAGTTTTGTTGATATATAAATATTAACAAGAGTAGAATTATCATGTAAGATATTGATTAGACTAGTGATATTGTAATTCAAGATTTATTATTTGGATTGACTCATGAAAGTAGATCACATGGAATGTAATAATGTCATCTATATACTTAGGGGTGTATGTTCATCATCAAATCATTATTATATGATTAGATAAATAAAATATAAACCTTCATACTTTTAAGTGATCATCTATAAAGATGTTTAATATGTGATGTAATAATTTTGTGTGATCAATATAATTAGAGAATCAGAAATCTATGAGTTGACCTATATTAGATTTTCATATTCCACATATAGTGGTCCTTTAATGTCATGAACAAAGTAATTATATAAGTTTACATATTATATACATGATATGACTTATAATGAACATATTAATATTGAGATATGAGTATGTTTTATCAAGATCACCTTATCCATTATGTTTTGTTTTAGGATACTTTTTTTCTTACATCTATGAATTAAAGAATATAAGTTTATTTTCAATTCTACCTAGTCCCATAGGTTCAAAAAAGTAGGACTTATTATAATTATTAAATTTTAGATAAAGAAGTTTTTAGAAAATGTAAAAAGTATGACAAAATATATCAAAACGAGTTTGGATGGATTCAAAAATACTTTTGATGTTTTTCATAAAGTCTTTATAATATTTTGGTGAAAAATGGGGGATTTTTTGAAATGTAATAAAACCTATGAATTATTTTATATGATTCAAGTATATTTTAATCAATGATATGAATGTTATGTATAAAACATATACTGATATTAGGTAGTATCAAAAGGAATGTGATGAATGTGTAACATCAGCCAACGAGACTGTACCCAAGTGGTAAGGGCTCCTGCTTGGCATCCAAGAGACCCGGGTTCAAAACCGGGTGGAGGAAAATTTACGGTTACTGTAGCAGTAGTGTAGCAGGCACTGTTCAGTACTGTAGCTTCCGGACTATTAACCTGATTTTGGCTTTCGGGTCACCGGTTTGGGCCTACAGGTCTCAGGGCCTTCAGGCCATCAAAGGCCTTCGGGCCACAGGGCCTTCGGGCCATTGAAGACCATGAAGTAGCCTAGTTCACACAGAGCAGGCCCTAGATGAGGATCAGAGCAATAGTAGCAGTCACCAGAAGAAGAGCTAACCGGATTAGAAGAATGAGAGGGTATGGAAACTGCCATCGGGACCAGGCACTGTGCAGCTTTGTACGGGGCAATGCTAGCCGATCAGCAATGCAGGTGGGGAGCTAGAGGCAATCAAAGATGCAGAAGCTGGGGAGGGTCAGTTCTAGTGGGATGGGCCTACAGGTCATGTATTGGGCATGGTATGCCTCTGGGCCTTCGGGTCATGTATTATGGGTTATGTCGGGCCTTGTGCCTTGGGCTTATGGGTCATGTATGGGTTCCCCTTCAACCCTTAAAAGGGGGTTTATCTATAATAAAATCAAAAGGAAGATGAAGGTGTGACATCATATGATATACCAATGTTTTAAAATATATTATTTAGGGTGTATGGGTTACTACCACATATCTAAATGTTTTATTATTAGTTATAATTCATTGATATGAATTATTTATAGATTAATTGTTATAATTATTATTTATGAAATGTTCTAAAATAAAAAATAACTGATGAGAATATGTTATGATTAATTTTTGAGAACTTCTGAATATTGGAAGTCCTTGATCAAAATCCATTACTGATCTAATTAAGGATATGCAAAGGATATGATCCTTACCAATTTTTTTGTGTGTTATTATGCCAAGATGAATCTATTTTCTTCTATTTTTTCATTTATATTTAACGATAAGGCACTATCACACCTTTGGAGTCTGAGGGATCCTCACAGAATGTGCATGGATTCTAATGGATGGTGTAATACCAATAGTGGAAAGATCTTGAATTTTTTTTATTAGCGATCTTATGTAGATTGTTGATATGTTTTAGGTGAAAGAGGTGGAGATGTTATATACAATATGGACTGGAAAAAATATGATCAATCATATCAATTATTCCTCTAGTCCCCAGTCTAATATTTCTAATATCATTTTCATAATTAGGGAATCCAATATCTTCCAGACTAGTTTTTGTGACAACAATATTAATTATTTCACCAATATGAGAGTACTGGGCATTACTGGGAATTTTAAACCACTAGATGGGGCCTTATAAGTTTTCTAGAAACAATATTTTTCAAACTATATTAAAATTAATTAATATGGTTATTATATAGGGAACACTATCCCCGATGGTTGAGGATTTGTCTCCAATGATAATAATGTTAAAATGATTGGCTGCTTATATGGACCATACAGACTGGTGTCATCTCTTAAGCCTGAAATTCTTGGAGTCATCCATATTGTGTCCTTTGAAAAATCCATTGGATGGAATAATTATTGTCTTGAATGTGATTCTACTGACATTGTTCATGATATATGAAATGGGACCTTATATAATTCATGGAGGTCGATGGGTTTATGGATGGAATGTTTTCACTATCTCTCCAACATTAATTTCATCATCACACATGTTTACCAGGAGGATAATTACATGGAATGTGGTGTTTACAATAATGGAATTGACATGAATAAGAATTGGTTGGATTCTAATATTTGTAAATTTAACCCTCTATATGTATGATATTATTGTCAAATCGCAATCTTTAGAAATCTATAACCATATTTTTTGATAAATAATCCATGGATTTTATTTCTACAGTATCCTTCAAAAAAACATTCTGATTCGATGAATATAAATCCTGAAAATTAATGGGTTTATTCCACTATTATCATCATGTGATGTTTTACAAATCCCATCAAATATGAGTGAATTGGAAGTTGAAAATATATTGTATTCAAAAAATTTATAAAATAAATTCCACAGTTCATTTAATGATTCAAATAGGATAAGAAATCACATATACCTAGTGTAAATATTATAGTCAAAATATAGTTCCTAGAAATAAAATCTAATACTACTTATTATAATTATTCCAATCCATGTCCAAATCATGGAAGACCATTTTGTTTAAAAGATAAAAATCCCTATCAATGAAAAGGGAAAAAACCAATGTTTATTGAATTAATAAATGAAACCGAGGAGAATTTCACTGTAATTATTGATGAAATTCCCCAAGAAACCAAAATTCTAGATGTAAATGATGACGATAAAGATGATGTTATATAAATTTTACTAACACTAAATGCTTTTTAAACTTAGTGAATAATATTTTAAATGATTATTTTCATAAAACATGACACTTAATATTATTAATGAGGATCAAGACCAAAAAATAGTTGCTAAATTCCATGATAGACCATATTCGGAGAAATGGGAAGTCTTAATCCAATTTGAATTAAGCTAACATACTAAACATGGGGGGTTTCAAATCAATTGTGAAAACCCTGGAAGGGAAGAATACTATTGGTGATAAGTGTTTCTTCGTGAGAAATAGAAATGAAAATATTGAAGTTGTAAGATATAAAACATGAATAATTTATCAATTATTCCCATTGAGATCATGGATAGACTACGATGACATATAACCCCCAATAATGGATTCTACATCCTTTCTGTCTCTCAATATGTTTGTTAAATATAAATTTTTTGAATTACATCTAATGGATTTTTTGATTTCAAACCTATAGAGTAGTTTTAATAAGGATTTTTATAAGAAAATCCTTAAGGAATTAGAAATTATGGAATCATGTTCTAGATATCAAGATCAATATTTTGTTAAATTAAATAAATTATTATATGGATAAAATAAATTTTGGATTATATGGTATAATCGCACGAGTGAATATTTAATAAAAGGGGGTTATAAAAATGTTTTAAATTTTCCATGTTTATTTATTAAATGTTGTGGATATAAAATTTCGATCATTGAAGTTTATGTTGATATGTTGAATATTATTGGAACTCTTTCTAAACCTTATAATGTAAATAACAGACTCCAGTGTCTCAAATAAGGCCATTAATTTATTACCTTGGCATAAGATACAAGTGATAACATCCCAAATGACTAAACGGTTTAGAAGTCTAGGTAAAATAGATATATACTTGAATATTACATTACATTTTCAAACATAAAATACATAACATAGTGAAAGTAAATATTCTGTTACCTTGAAATCATTTAATGAATCCTTCTACAAATCTCCAAGAAAAGAAAGAAAATAAGGGTGAGATCATATAGTCATTAAGGGTTATGTACAATGGATTATATCATGGGTAAATAATTCATTGTCAATATGACAATGTAAATAACAAAAGAAACATTCAATTTAATTAGTAAATTAAGAATAAGGAATAATATGGAAGGAATAAATGATGAAAAAAATCATCCATATAACTATTAAAAAGTTATTGAAACTTATCAATAGATATGATAACTATTAAAACAATCATATGGACATCAATAAATAATCTCATAATGATAGATTTCATTATTCTGGACATATTGAAAATATCTTTCAGGCATCATGCTAAGAAATATTACATAAATTGGTAAGGCCTCAACTAAATACTCAAACTAGGTTGTATCATGAGACCTACAAATGAATAAAAGGGCTATAGGTGGACCTATATGTCACTTACTAAGTCTAATGCATTTATCATTTAAAAGGGTAGAATAATAATTCAATACATAATTATAATAGAAAATAAGATTGGAAAAATATCATATAAAATGGTAGAATGTTACATTCATGCCTTCTAAGTTAAGAAAGACATTCCCATTAAATTTTTATAAGAAAAGTGAAAAATTACCTTATTCAAAATACAACAGGAAGATTACTTTTAAACAATTTTTCAAAATTCAACCATGGGTAAAAATTTCTTTAATAAATTATTGGATGGTATTAAAAATATTCTTTAAAAATTTTTGAGGAAAAAATAGATATGTAAAAAAAATATTCCTGAATGATTAGAGAAACAATGTCGGTTTTTGTTAAAAACATTATTTAAGTATCATTAATATATAAATATACAAAAATAATAAAAAATTATTATTTAAATAAATAACCTATAGAGAATAAAATATATTTGTTTTAATGTAGAAATATGAAATTATTCTCTCAGTGGAGACTTAAACATTAACAATCCCAAAAAATTATGAGATTATGAAATAAACCCTTACCACTATGATAAATTTCGAATCTTAAGCCCCATGAGAGAATAAATTCAAATGTAACATTAAATATAATTTTAATAATTATAAAAATGATATAATATTTCAAATGGTTAGTATATAATACATATAAAATTAATTTGGTTTATAATAATAAAACATGCCTCAAGGAATGGAAATTGAGATGAAATCCCTTACCTCAGGTTTGAATTCCTTCATATTTGTCCAAAATTACTATATAATAAATATATATTTTTTTTATAAACCTATTAGAAAATAATTATTATGTTTATCAGGTCATATATGACTCAATTATAACCTTTTATCACCAATTTATTAATATATCTTTATTAAAATCTATGTTTCAGGTGATAACTTCTACGTTTTCATGCATGTTTTTGGTCAATAGTTTTGGTCCTTATACTTCCAAGATGGTTCCATAATCTCCCTAATTTTATTAACGGTATAAATATCATATATATATATATAATATATTTATATTTATATTCATCTATAAAATTTAGATATAGAAAAATTAATTACACCATTCATGGGGATGGTAGGCAGTATTTATGCAAGAAAAGTATTTTCACTTTTTGAAAGATAGTACCAAAGAAAGGTATTAAAGAATTAAAATTTATAGAATATTTTTTATATAATATATATCATATATATTCATTAAATATATTCTTATTACCATTTATGTAAATCAGAAATGAAAAACGAATGACATCGCTTCATGGATGTGGTAGTCCACATGTACACACAAGTGATGTTGTCGTTTTCCAACAAATTGGAAGTTATAGATGTAGTTTCGATATTATTACATAGGAATATAAATTATTTCATAGTTTTACTATATATTCATTATTTACATATTTAATACCATCCCTATAAAGTGGTGATGAAAAATGAATTACACAGCTACGTGGAGATGATAAGTCATGCGTACACACAATCAATGTTTTCACTTTTAGTACTATGAAAAAGAGATGGAAATTAGTCATAATGTAATAATAATAACACATATATTTATTTATTATGTTTTATTTATAATATTATAATTATTAAAACACATTTTGTGGAAGTAGAAGAAGAAATAAAATTGAATGAGTTGTAAAAACGATCACATTCTCTTAGAGAAACCTCATTTGGATCTCCTCTTACTGACTGTAGGGTTTGTATTTTGGGAAGACCAAAACCTATATAACTTATATAATAATTATTTCAAGATATTTTGTTGAGGTTTCTTTGAGAATAATGTCTTAAGGTAGTGATAATAATTGAGAAAATGATTGTCCTTTTATAAGTGTGGGGCGGGGTATTCTTGGAATTTTTTAAAGTATTAAATTAATTAAAATTATTTTTCAGGTCCAAATGGATCAAAATTGACATAAATCGATTATAATATGTATATTATTTGAAATAATCTTGACGAAGAATATTTTAACATGTTTTGGTTATGTTTTCATCCATATATTTTAGTTTTAATCCCCATTACACCTTTTAAAAATTACTGAAATATTAATGCTTTTTACCCTTTATGGGTAATAGATATTTCTAAAAAAGGAAACAAGATCCATAAATGGACCAAGATTTATTTTTTAACCATATACCATTAATTTTGATAAATTTAAATTTTTCAAGAATTTTTTAATTTATCAATAATTTATTATCTATTAAAAAATATTATTAATGTCATATTGACACTATTCATTTAATGACTTTAAATACATAAATACAATGGGGAATATGAATAGAATACTTTAAAACCCACCGAAAATTTCATATAGATCTTCAATATATGAAATCCATATTAACTCATTAAAATTATTTTAGTTTTAATATTTTTAAAGTTATTTAGTTTATTTTTCTATTAACTGAATCAATACCATTTTAGTATTTAATGAGAATTTAAGGTAATTATTTCATCACTAAAAAAACAAAATAAATTACCATTAAAAAAATATTTATATTTAAAATTACTATTTATAACCAAAGAAATCTTATATTTATACATACTTACAAAAATTACAAATAATAAAACAAACATGATGACATTTCTAACTTTTCTTTAAATAAAATACTATAAATGGGTAAATCACTGAAAAATGGGAAAAAGATCATATATTTGAATATTGGATGATTAAAGATGAAATAGGTTTATAAAATGAAATTAAGTAATGTTTTAGAGACATTTTCTAGCCTTTATCATATTCTTTTAACCATAATTACCAGATTTACACTTACTATAGCGACCTGAGCTTTTTCTTACATTAATATTACATCATTTCAAAGATAAAAAACATAATATTATTACACAAAGAGGATCCAAAGGATTAGTGTATTGGGAAAACTAAGACCACATATAACAAATAAAACATCAAGCATAAACATTTATTTATTTTCTTCTTCTCTAGCTTCTTATTGGCACTTGTCCTCTCCTTAGTACATGTAACCACCAGAGAATATAAATCAAAAGAGGTGAGATAGAATCCAAGTAAGAGGATATATAATAAAAATATAGCATGGGGTGAGCATAATAATAACATCGGGAAAATATCATGAACATGAGTGGAAACATAAATATAAGACTTGAAATGTTGCATTGCATAAGAACGGAACATCATGTCTTAGTGGTTAACTAACACACATACTTGTGAAATAAGCTAGCATATTGTTCACACATCATTTCACATTTACTCATGAGAGTCACCACTTTACCCAATGCATTGGAGCGCTGTATAATTCTGGGTGCACCCGTCACATTGAAACATTCATATTGCGCTATATAATTCCGGGCACACCCATCACATCATAAAATTATCATCATCATGCTTTCCACATATTACAAATATAAAAAATGTACATAAATAACTCATGGAATGGAATGGGTTTCATCTCATAATGAAATATTCATATGCTTTGGGTTCCCAAAAGAAAGAGGGAATAAAATACATGTTACAAGAACCGTCCACTTTGAGGGAGAAGATAAAGGGGTGTTCTTAAAAGAAGAGTTCTTTTGGAAAACATTTTTTTTGAAATAAAAACCAGTGACAAACATGTATATCCCGATAAAGTAAATAAAATGATGAAAAAATGATCTTTAAGGAGTAACCATTTCAAAAATGGAGTGAAAGAGGGAGAACCCAAAGGATGAAAATTGGGTTTGAGATTTCTCCTTACCTTGTATCCAAATGCTTCCTTCTCTTTAATGTCTTATATAATGACATTATATTCATTAATTAGAAATCTAGAACCTTGTTTAAATTAATATGGTTCATTATGGTTCATTAAGTGATCTTATGTTCCTTTGGATGAGTTATAGATTTTAAAAACATTATTCGGGAATGATTGTTTTTATGGTTTTCTTGAGTGGTTCACTTGTATTCATAAATGAAGTTCGGATAGAACATGGGTAAACATACAGAAATGATATTACATGTCATTAATGATATTAAATTAGTTTTAATGATCTTATAATTAATTATATTAGATCCATGTGTATGAATCCTTACATAATAATTAAATGATGATTGTTTGGGTTAATTTGGGCGATTTTTCGATCACAATGAAGTTGTTTTAATTTGTCACTTAGTAATATGACCATAAGTCAGTTAAAGAACTTTAAATAGGAAATAATACATATAAAATATTCTGGTTCAACCATAAAAATGGTTTCATGACCATATCTGAAGGTAGAAATGGAAGACGAAAGCATGTCGTTCTTGAAGGTGAAAAATTAACACCTCACGAACAACATTCTCTTTAATAAAATAAAAGGAAGAGGGAAAGGGGGTTGGATGATATAATATCCCATTAGAATCATATAATTATACTATATGTATAATAATGGATTTACAATACAATTTTTATGAAGATAGGTGGGGAGAGATCAAGAAATGAACATGAACTTGACAGGAAATTAAAGGAGAAGAGGGAGGAAAATTACCTCTAGAATCCTCCTCTTGAGAACCTCTTTAAGGGCCTAAGCTTGGTATTTTGATGAGCCCAGAATCTGTTGGACGTGTGGGATGGGCTAGGTAAGGTGTTTGGGAAGAGTTTAGAGAGGTCTTGGAGCTTGAGAGGTGTGAGGAAATGAGGGTGTGAAGGGTGGCTTTTATAGTGGCGGGGAGAGGGGTTTCCTTAATATAAAATTCATTAGTTTATTAATTTCCCCTAAGAAAAGGAATAGTGAGTATTAAATGACCAAGAATAGTAATTTTATCATGTGATCCCTAACCAAGTGGTCTTACGTCAGTAGAGCATCATCGATGACTCAGTTAATCCATTATTTAGCATTTATTGTGAATTATCGGATTCTACTATTCATAAAAAATTCAAGTATCTCAGAAAAATACCAAAAATTTACCCCAACCATTTTTTGAAGTGTAGGATTCAAAAATGAATTCCGTTTTTCAATAATAATTTTCTAAATATTATTAATTTAATATTTAATTAAAATCATAATTTACTTAAAAAATAGTTTTTAAGATTAAAACTGATTTTATAGTGCCTTCAAAAATTACATAGGGTCTTATAAAATTATCTAAAAACTATAAGACATTGATTTTATAAATATTGAATACATTCTAAGAAAACATATTTTCCTTTAAATTAATTAATTAATTATAATTAATTATTTACGACTTACAGAATACAAAAACGTTTACTAAGGTCAAATTTTCACTTTCTAAGATGTCTAAATTTTATTTAATTATTCATAGGTAATGTTACTCTTATGTTGGATGATTTACTATTCATAAGGGTTATATTACTATTCATAAGAGTATGTTACTATTCATAATGTTAGGTTACTATTCACCAAAAATTATTTTTGTTTCATTAGAATCCAAAAATCATCTTGAGCACAACCATGTATGTCAGATTTTTAAAATTCCAAACACAGAAGTGACAAACTTATGTTTAAAGGTCACTTATCACTTATTAGTTCATTATGATATGTTTTCATGTTATTTTATAACATAAATATAAGAATGGAATTTCCATAGGAAACTTTGGGTCATTACATTCTTCCCCCCTAAAGAAATTCCGCCCCTGAAATTTCACTTTACACAAACAGGTGAGGGTAATTCTCCTTTGTTGCCTCTTATAGATTCCAAGTTGCTTCCTCAAACTTATGGTTCCTTCACAACACTTTGACTAGATGGGTTGTCTTGTTGCGTAGAATCTTATCTCTACAATCTAGAATCTTTACTGGCTGCTCCACATAGGAGAGATCATCTTCCAGCAGCACCGCCTTTGAGTTTAGTACATGTGAGGGGTCTGGTATGTACTTTCTCAATAGTGATACATGAAACACATCATGAACTTGATACATATTCGGTGGAAGTGAAAGACGATAGGCGACAAATTCTATGCGGTCAAGGATCTCAAAGGGGCCAATATACCTTGGGATTAGCTTCCCTTTCTTCCCAAGTCGCATGACTCTCTTCCATGGAGATATTCGATGGAAGACTTTATCTCCAACGTCGAACTCCAAGTCCCTTCAACGATTGTCAGCATAACTATTTTGCCGACTTTGAGCATATTTGATGTCTTTCTAGATGACTTAAACCTTCTCAGTCATCTCTTGAACAAGATCGGGTCCAAGTAGCTTCCTTTCTCCAACTTCAGCGCAAGAGGTTGGAGTTCTACATCGCTTTCCATAAAGAGCTTCATATAGAGCAATCTGGATACTTGAGTGGAAGCAATTGTTGTATGAGAACTCAACCAATGGGAGATGCTGATCCCAACCACCTTTGAATTCAAGAGAACATGATCTTAGCATATCTTCAAGCATCTGAATAGATCTTTCAGACTGTCCATCAGTTTGGGGGTGATAGGTTGTGCTGAAATTTAATTCAGTACTCAAAGCATGTTGAAGGCTCCTCCAGAAATTAGATGTGAACCTTGGATCACGGTCAGAGACAATTGAGAGTGGAACATCGTGAAGTCTCACCACTTCTTTCACATATATCATTACAAGTTGTTCAAGTGAGAGGTGTTTTTGAATAGTGATAAAATGGGCACTCTTGGTGAGTCAGTCAACCCCAACTCATATCACATTATTTCCCTTTGAGGCCTTCAGGAGACTCATGACAAAGTCCATAGTAACATTTTCCCATTTCCACATGGGTATAGGCAATGGATGCATCATACCTTTGGAATTTTGTCACTCAGCTTTATCTTGCTGACATACCAAGCACCTTGATATATATTCTGAAATCTCCTTCTTCATATTATCCCACCAGAAGTGTTCTCGGAGATCACAGTACATATTTTTACTCCTAGGATGGACAGAGAAAGCTGAGCTATGTGAATTGTCCAATAACTCCTTCTTTATCCCGGGTGATGAAGGAACACCAAGCCGTGTTCCAAACCAAATCATACCATCATCGTCAATATGAAAATCTTGCAGCTTCCCTTCCTTTACTGCATTCACCCTCTTTTGTATCTCCACATCATCCGTTTGTTCTTCTTTAATCTTCTCTTGGATGGATGGTTGCGCAATAATTTGGGAAAGGTAGGATGTATCCCCAAACCTTATGATTTACAAATCCATTCTTTGCATATCTAAGAAGATAGGGTCTTTCTAAATTGACAACATGGATAGAGTAGCTGGTTCTTTTCTGCTTAGAGCATCAGCTAACTTGTTCGCCTTTCCAGGATGATAGTGAATAGAGCAATCATAATCCTTGATTAGATCTAACTATCTCCTTTGATGCATGTTGATCTCATTTTGTGTGAATATATACTTTAGGATCTTTTGGTTGGTGTATATGTCACACTTCTCACCATAAAGGCAGTGCTTCCATATTTTTAGGGCAAAAATCAAGGCTGCCAGCTCTAGATCATGCTTCTGGTAGTTCTGCTCATGGATCATCAACTGCCGTGAGGCGTAGGCTATCACATTTTCATTTTGCATGAGTATACAACCCAAGCCTTTCTTTGAAGCATCACTCTATATCACAAAACTTTATCCACTTTTCAGTAGTGTGAGTACAGGTGCAGTGATCGTCCTTCTCTTTAGCTCCTTGAAGCTTCCCTCACATTCTTCCATCCAAACATACTTTACCCCTTTCCTTGTTAACTTTGTTAGCAGGCTTGACAATCGTGATAATTTTCTCACAAAACGTCGGTAGTGCCCACCTAATCGAAGAAAACTACGGATTTCTGTGACACTAGAGGGCCTGGGCCATTCCTCAATCACCTTTGTCTTTGAAGGATCCACAAAAATTCCCTCACTTGTGATCACATGTCCCCGAAACGTGACTTGCTTCATCCAAAAGTCACACTTTCTGAACATGGCGTACAACTTCTCCTTTCTTAATGTCGCCAACACATGTCTTAGATATTCTTCATGTTCCTCCTTGATTTTGGACTAGACATGAATATCATCAATTAACATGACCACAAATTTTTCGAGGCAATGTCTAAAGACTCTATTCATCAAATCCATGTAGATTTTAGGGGCATTAGTAAGTCCTAAGTGCATCACCAAAAACTCATAGTGCCCATACCTTGTACGGAAGGCAATCTTCTAAATATCTTCCTTATTCACCTTTACCTGATGATATCCAGAATGAATATCCACCTTTGAGAAGTATTGAGCTCCTCTTAACTGGTCGAACAAGTCATCGATCCTTGGGAGAAGATACTTGTTCTTTATGGTGATCTTGTTGAGTTCCCGATAATCGATACACAGCCACATTGTTCCATCCTTTTTCTTCACAAAGAGCACCGGTGCACCCCAAGGTGATGCACTAGGGTGTATGAACCATTTGTCTAGATGCTCTTGAAACTGCTTCTTTAACTCCTCCAGTTCGATAGAAGCCATCTTATAGGGACACTTCGAGATATGAGTAACTCCAAGAATGAGTTCAATTGAGATCTCTACCTCACTATCCGGGGGAATTTCAGGTAACTCTTCAAGAAATACATTGTTGTATTCCCTCACGATGGGTATTTCTTCAAGGTTGGCACTTCCCTTCAACTCAACAATTTGGGTGAGATATGCTTATTCATAGGGAATCAACTCCCACAACATTGAAGGATTTTTCAAAGGAGATTCATGATCTTCCTTGAATTTGTAGAGGATCATGGGATGCTTCGGAATATGAAATGATATTTACTTTTCCTGATAGTTGATATGTGATCTATATAATGAGAGACAATCCTTTCCCATTATAGCATCAAATTCCACCAAAGGAATTATTATGAGATTTTCCGGAAGAATCTTCCCACATACGCCAAGAGGAGAAGAGTAAAACACTTGGGTTATAATGATTGCACAACTTGGTGTTTTTACAGATATCTCTACTTAATGGTTTCAGGGCTTCGATTCTATAGTTCTAGCAAACTTGAAAGATATAAATGAATGCGTAGAACCAGAATCAAATAATACGTTTTCCATTCCTGAGTGAATAGGAAGTGTACCTTGTACGACTTCATTATCATGCTCCACCTCCACAATAGTGATGTCATAAGTCTTCCCTTGTTCCTTTCGCTTTGGTGGCTACTGACACTGATTACCCTCAAGAGTTCAAGGTTTAGTGCACTGGTTTTCATAGTGCCCAAGCTCCCTACAGTTGTAGCATTGAACCGTGAGTGGTTTTCTACTTTCATTAGCTACATTCTCTTTACTTTTAGTTTCTTTTCGACTCTCTTGAGAATGGTGTCCTTCTTTACTACACTTAAAGCACTTCCCCTTCCCTTTGAGGCAGTTCCAATGGTGTAACTTTCAACATTTTTGGCATGTGGGTCGTTGATTTTTGTTCCCACCTTTGTCATTAGATCCACCATCTTGAAAATGCATCTTTATTTTCTTATCACTATAGCCATGGGACCATTCTCCAAACTCCATCTCCACTTTTAGAGCACACCGAACAACTTATTCATAACTCCCAAAGTCTTGAATTGCAAGAGCCTTTCAAATGTGTAATTTTAATCCACTAAAGAATCTATCAATTTTGCTATCATTGTTGATAACAAAACCTGAAGCATAACCTGCAACCCCTATGAAATTTGCATCATAGGTTGTGATAGATTCTACTTATTTTTGCATTATCTCTCTGAAATATCTCTCCTTCTTCGTGAAAAGAGTTTGTGGGAAGTACTTATTAAGAAACATTATCTTAAATTCTTTCCATTCCATCTCATCAATTTCCTCCCTTGGCTTGGTGTTCTTAATCAAACCCACCATTGATCAGCTTCTCCATCTAGATGATAAAAAGATAGGGTCATATTCTCTATCTCAGAACAGTGAAGAATAGAAAATATCTTCTCCATGGAGTTGACCCATAGTTCCTCAACTAGTGGATCAGAAGATCCACAAAATGTCGGTGGTCTTTGCCGCATAAAACATTCGATATCCAGTTTCTCCCTCTTTGGTGAAGGAGGACGTTCCACATTATTATGGTTATTGTTCATAACCTGGGATAATTGGGTAAGCATCACCATGAAGTTTTGAACTCCACCTCCCAAATCATTGGGGATGTCATTTGGGCAATCATTGCATTGGCCCTCACATGAGTTGTTGGCTTGATTTCTCCTGGTTCCCACCATTTTCTAAAATAGAAAATGTAAGAACAAAACATAAGTAAACAATTCAGGAATAACTTATTAATTTAAATAATTTCTACCAAAAACATAACATATGGTATCCCTATGTAAATATTCTTGTGTGCATATTTATACTTCATCTCATGCTAGAGGTTTTCTCTAGGGTTCACTAATCCTAATTCCCAAATTAGCTAACCCTTTCCTCTGATACCAACTATAGAGACCTGAGCCTTTTATTACATTACTATTACATAATTTCAAATGTAAACAACATAATAGTATTACACATAGAGGATAAAAAGGTTTATTGTCTTTGGAAAACTAGGAACATACATAACAAATACAACATAAAGCATAAACATTAATTTAATTTCTTCTTCTCTAGCTTCTTATTGGCACTTTTCCTCTCCTTAGTACATGTAGCCACCTGAGGATATACATAAAAAGGGGTGAGCTAAAATCCCAGTAAGAGGATAGATAATAACAATATACCATGGGGTGAGCATAAAAATAACATGGGAAAAATATCATGAACATGAGAGGAAGAATAAATATAAGGCTTGAAATGTGGCAATGCATAAAAATGAAACATCATGTCTTAGTGGTTAACTACCACACATAATTGTGAACCAAGATATCATATTGTTCACACATAATTTCAAATTTACTCATGGGATTCATCACTTTACTGAATGCATTGGAGTGCTGTGTAATTCCGGGCACACCCATCACATTGAAACATTCACATTGCGCTATATAATTCCGGGCGCACCCGTCACATCATAAAATTATCATAGTCATGCTTGCCACATAGTACACATATCAAAAATGTACATAAATAACCCATGGAATAGAATGGGTTTAATCTCATAATGACATATTCATAATCTTTGGGTTCCTAAAAGAAATAGGGAATAACATACATGTTACAAGAACCGTCCACTTTGAGTGAGAAGTAAAAGGTGTGTTCTTAAAAGAGGAGTTCTTCTGGAAAACATTTTGTTTGACATAAAAATCAGTGAAAAACATTCATATACCCAAAAAGTAAATACAATGATGAAAAAATGATCTTTAAGGAGTAGCCACATCAAAAATGGAGTGAAAGAGGGAGAACCCAAAGGAGGAAAATTGGGTTCGAGATTTCCCCTTACCTTGTATCCGAATTCTTCCTTCTCTTTAATGTCCTTTATAATGACATTATATTAATTAATTAGAAATGCAGAACCTTTTTTTACATTAATATGGTTCATTATGTTTTCATTAAGTGATCTTATGTGCCTTTGGATGTGTTATATATTTTAAAAACATTATTCGGGAATGGTTGTTTTTATGGTTTTGTTTAGTGGTTCAATTGTATTCATAAATTAAAGTTCGGATAGAACATGGGTAAACACACAGAAATGATATTTCATGTCATTAATGATATTAAAAGAGTTTTAATGATCTTATAATGAATTATATGAGATCAAGGTGGATGAATCATTAGATAAGAATTAAATGAATATTGTTTGGGTTAATTTGGGCGGTTTTTCAATCACAATGAAGTTATTTTAATTTATCACTTAGTAATACATTCATAAGTCTGTTCCAGTACTTTAAATAGGACATAATACTTATAAAATATTCTGGTTCAACCATGAAAATGGTTTCATGACCAGATCTGAAGGTAGAAATGGAAGAAGAAAGCATGTCGTTCTTGAAGGTGAAAAATTAACATCTCACGAACAACATTCTATTTAATAAAATAAAAGGAAGACGGAAAGGGGTTGGATGATATAATATCCCATTAGAATAATAAAATTACATTATATGTATAATAAGGGAGTTAAAATAAAATTTTGATGAAGATATTTGGGGAGAGATCAAGAAATGAACATGAACATGAAAGGAAATTAAAGGAGAAGAGGGAGGAAAATTACCTATAGAATCCTCCTCTTGAGAACCTCTTTAAGGGCCTAAGTTTGGTATTTTGATGAAACAATAAGCTCTTTGACGTGCGTTAGGGGCTAGGGAAGGTGTTTGGGAAGAGTTTAGAGATATCTTGGAGCTTGAGAGGTGTGAGGAAATGAGGGTGTGAAGGGTGGCTTTTATAGTGGAGGGGAGAGGGGTTTCCTTAATATAAAATTCATTAGTTTATTAATTTACCCTAAGACAAGGAATAGTGTGTCTTGAATGAACAGGAATAGTAATTGTAACATATGTTACCAAACCAAGTGGGATTACATCAGCAGAGCATCATCGATGACTCAATTAATCCATTATTTAGCATTTATTTTGAATTATCGGATTCTAATATTCATAAAAAAATCAAGTATCTCAGAAAAATCCTATAAATTTACCCCAACCATTTTTTGACGTGTAGAATCCAAAAATGAAGTCCATTTTTCAAAAATAATTTTCTAAATTTTATTTATTTAATTTTTAATTAAAATCATAATTTACTTAAAAAACATTTATTAAGATTAAAACAGATTTTATAGTGTTTTCAAAAATTACATAGGGTCTTATAAAATTATCTGAAAACTATAAGACATTGATTTGATAAATATTGAATACATTCTGAGAAAATTCATTTTCCTTTAAATTAATTAATTAATTATAATTAATTATTTACGACATAAAAAATACCAAAACGTTTATTAAGGTCAAATTGTCACTTTCTAAGATCTCTAAATTTAATTTAATTATTCATAGGTAATGTTACTGTTATGTTGGATGATTTACTATTCATAAGGGTAATATTACTATTCATAATGGTATGTTACTATTCATTTGGGTAGGTAACTATTCACCAAAAAATATTTTTGTTTCATTAGACTCCAAAAATCATCTTGAGCACAACCATGTATGTCATATTTTTAAAATTACAAACACAGAAGTGAAAAACTTATGTTTAAAGGTCGCTTTTCACTTAGTAGTTCATTATGTTGTGTTTTCATGTTATTTTGTGACATAAATATAAGAAAGGAATATCCATTGAAAACTTTGGGTCCTTACATTCTTCCCCCCTTAAAAAATTTCACCCCAGAAATTTCACTTTACACAAACAGGTGAGGGTACTTCTCTTTAATTTCCTCTTCTGTTTCGCAAGTTGCTTCCTCAAACTTAGGGTTCCTCCACAAAACTTTGACCAGATGGGTTGTCTTGTTGTGTAGAACCTTATCTCTCTGATCCAGAATCTTTACTAGTTGCTCCTCATAAGAGAGATCATCTTCCAGCTGGACCACCTCTGAGTTTAGTACATGTGAGGGGTCTAGTATGTACTTCCTCAGTAGTGATACATGAAACACATCATGAACTTGAGCCATATTCAGATGACTTGAACCACCTCTTCATAGCTCTTTTGCCAAATTTGAGGAGATTTGATGTGTTTCTGGATGACTTCAACCTTCTCTGTCATATCTTGAACAATATCGGGTCCAAGTAGTTTCCTTTTTCCAACTTCAACCCAACAGGTTGGAGTTCTACATCACTTTCCATACAGAGCTTCATATGGAGCCATCTGGATACTCGAGTGGAAGCTATTGTTGTATGAGAACTCAACCAATGGGAGATGTTAATCCCAACCACCTTTGAATTCAAGAGAGCCGGCTCTTAGCATATCTTCGAGCGTCTGAATAGTTCTTTCAGACTGGCCATCAGTTTGGGGGTGATAGCCCGTTCTAAAATTTAATTCAGTACTCAAAGCATGTTGAAGGATCCTCTAGAACTTAGATGTGAACCTTGGATCATGGTCAGAGACAATTGAGAGTGTAACACCGTGCAATATCACCACTTCCTTCACATATATCTTTGCAAGTTGTTCAAGTGAGAGGTCTTCCCGAATAGCGATAAAATGGGCAGTCTTGGTGAGTCGGTCAACCACAACCCATATCACATTATTTCCCTTTGATGTCTTCGGGAGACCCATGACAAAGTCCATAGTAACATTTTTCCATTTCCACATGGGTATAGGCAATGTATGAATCATACCTTTGGACTTTTTTCTATCATCTTTAACTTGCTGAGATACCAAACACCTTAATATATAATCCACAATCTTCTTCTTCATATTATCCCACCAGAAGTATTCTCAGATATCACGGTACATCTTGGTACTCCCTGGATGGATAGAGAAAGTTGAGCTATGTTCATTTTCCAATAGATCATTCTTTATCCCGGGTGATGAAGGAACACAAAGTCTCTTTCCAAACTGAATCATGCCGTCATCATTGATTTGGGAATCTTGAATTTTCCCTTCCTTTACTGTATTCACCCTCTTTTTTATCTCCACATCATCCCTTTGTGATTCATTAATCTTTTCTTAGATGGATGGTTGCACAATAATTTAGGAAAGGTAGGATGTATCCCCTGCCCTTATGATTTCCAAATCCATTCTTTGCATATCCTGGAAGATAAGGTCTTTCTCAATCCACAACATGGATAGAGTAGCAGGTTCTTTTCTGCTTAGAGAATCAACTACCTTGTTCACCTTTCCAGGATGATAGTGAATAGAGAAATCGTAATCCTTTATTAGCTCTAACCATCCCCGTTGACGCATGTTGAGCTCATTTTGTGTGAATATATACTTTAGGCTCTTGTGGTCGGTGTATATGTCACACTTCTCACCATAAAGGTAGTGATTCCATATTTTTAAGGCAAAAATCATGGATTCCAGCTCTAGATAATGATTCGGGTAGTTCTTCTCATGGATCATCAGCTGTCGTGAGGCGTAGGCTATCACATTTTCATTTTTCATGAGTACACAACCCAAGCCTTTCTTTGAAGAATCACTGTATGTCACAAAAATTTCTCCACTTTTAGGTAGTGTGAGTACAGGTGCAGTGATCAGCCTTCTCTTTAGCTCCATGAAGCTTCCCTCACATTATTCCGTCCAGACATACTTTTCCCCTTTCCTCGTTAACTTAGTTAGCGGGCTTGAAAATCGTGAGAAGTTTCTCACAAAACATCAGTAGTACCAAGCTAATCCAAGAAAACTACAGATTTCTGTGACACTAGAGGGCCTGGGCCATTCCTAAATAGCCTTTTTCTTTGAAGGATCCATAGAAATTCCCTCACTTGTGATCACATGTCCCAAGAATGTGACTTTCTTCATCCAAATGTCACACTTTCTGAACTTGGCGTACAACTTCTCGATTCTTAATGTCTCCAACACAAGTCTTAGATATTCTTCATGTTCCTCCTTCATTTTGGATTATATGAGAATATCATCAATAAACACTACCACAAATTTGTCAAGGTAATTTCTAAATACTCTATTCATCAAATCCATGAATATTGAAGGGGCATTAGTAAGTCCTAATGGCATCACTAAAAACACAAAGTGCCCATACCTGGTACCGAAGGTAGTCTTATGAATATATTTATTTTTCACCTTTACCTGATGATATCCAGAATGAAGATCCACCTTTGAGAAGTATTGAGCTCCTCTTAACTGGTCGAACAAGTCATCAATCCTAGGGAGAGGATACTTGTTCTTTATGGTGATCTTTTTCAGTTCCTGAGCCGAATTTTCCATCATTCTTCTTCACAAAGAGCACCGGTGCACCCCAAGGTGATGCACTAGGGCGTATGAACCCTTTGTCTAGATTCTCTTGCAAATGTTTCTTTAACTCCTCCAGTTCGATAGGAGCCATCCTATAGGGACACTTCGAGATAAGAGTAGCTCCAGGAAAGAGTTCAATTGAGATATCTAACTCACGATCCGAGGGAATTCCAAGTAACTCTTCAGGAAATACATCACCTTATTCCCTCACGATGGGAATTTCTCAAGGTTGGAACTTTCCTTCAACTCAACCATTTGGGAAAGATATGCTTCTTCATAGGGAATCAACACCCACACCATTGAATGATTATTCAAAGGAGATTCATGATCTTCCTTGAATTTTTAGAGGAGCATGGGATGGTTCAGAATATGAAAATATATTTCCTTTTTTGGACAGCTGATATGTGAACTATATAACGAGAGCCAATCCATTCCCATTACAATGTCAAATTCCACCAAAGGATGTATTACGAGATTTTCCAGAAGAATCCTCCCACATATGCCAACAGGAGAAGAGTCAAACACTTGGGTTGCAATGATTGCACCACTTGGAGTTTTTACAGATATCTCTACTTCAAGGTTTCAGAGCTTCAATTCTATAGTTCTAGCAAACTTTCAAGATATAATGGAATGCATAAAACCAGAATCAAATAAGACTTTTTCCATTCTTGAGTGAATAGTAAGTGTACCTTTTACGACTTCATTATCATGCTCCACCTCCGCAGTAGTGATGTCATAATCCTTCCCTCATACCTTGGGATTTGGTGGCTACTGACACCGATTACCCTCGAGAGTTGGAGATTTAGTGCACTGGTTTTCATAGTTCCCAAACTACCTACATTTGTAGCATTGAACCGTGAGTGGTTTTCTCCTTTAATTAGCTACATTATCCTTCCTTTTCCTGTCCTTTTGACACTCTTGAGCATGGTGTCCTTCTTTCCCACACTTGAAGCACTTCCCTGTCCCTTTGAGGTCATTCCCATGGTGCAACTTTCCACATTTTTGGCATGTGGGTCGTTGATTTTTCTTCCCACCTTTGTCATTAGATCCACCATCTTGAAACTCCATGTTTCTTTTCTTATCACTATAGCCATGGGAACATCCTCCAAACTCCATCTCCACTTTGAGATCACACTAAACAACTTCTTCATAACTCCCAAAGTCTCGAATTTCAAGAGCCTTTCGAAGGTGTGGTTTTAATCCACTAGAGAATCTATCAATTTTGCTATCATTGTTGATAACAAAACCCGAAGCGTGCCTTTCAATCCTTGTGAAATTTTCTTCATAGGTTGTGATATATTCTACTTCTTTTTGATTGAGCTCTATGAATTCTCTCTCCATCATTGTGCGAAGAGTTTGTGGGAAGTAGCTATTAAGAAACATTATCTTAAATTCTTCCCATTCCATCTCTTCAATTTCCTCCCTTGGCTTGGTGTTCTTAATAAAATCCCACCATTGACCGGCTTCTCCATCTAGATGATAAATGGATAGGGTCAACTTCTCCATCTCAAAATAGTGAAGAACAGAAAATATCTTCCCCATGGAGTTGACCCACTATTCCGCAACTAGTGGATCAGAAGATCTAAAAAACGTCGGTGGTCGTTGCTGCATAAAACATTCGATAGCCAGTTGCTCCCTCTTTGGTGAAGGAGGACGTTTCTCCATTATTATGGCTATTGTTCATAACCTGAGAAAATTGGGTAAGAATCACCATGATGTTTTGAACTCCACCTCCCAAATCATTGGGGGTGTTGTTCGGGCAATTGTTGCATTGGCCCTCGCATGAGTTGTCGGCCTGATTTCTCCAGGTTCCCACAATTTTCTAAAATAGAAAAGGTTAGAAGAAAACATAAGTAAACAAGTCATAAATAACTTATTCTAAAAACAATTTCTACCAAAAACATAACATATGGGATCCCTATGTAAATATTCTTGTGTGCATATTTGTACTAAGTCTCATGCTAGAGATTTTCTCTAAGGTTCACTAATCCTAATTCTCAAATTAACTAACCCTTGCCTCTGATACCAACTATAGCAACCTGAGCCTTTTCTTACATTACTATTACATCATTTCAAAGATAAACAACATAATAGTATTACACATAGATAATCTAAAGGTTTAGTGTCTTGGGAAAACTAGGACCACACATAACAAATACAACATCAAGCATAAACATTTATTTAATTTCTTCTTCTCTAGCTTCTTATTGGCACTTGTCCTCTCCTAAGTACACGTAGCCACCTGAGGATATACATAAAAATGGGTGAGCTAGAAGCCCAGTAAGAGGATAGATAATAACAATATAGCATAGGGTGAGCATAATAATAACATTGGAAAAAGATTATGAACATGAGATGAAGAATAAATATAAGACTTGAAATGTGGCAATGCATAAATATGAAACATCATGTCTTAGTGGTTAACTACCACACATACTTGTGAACAAAGCTAGAATCTTGTTCACACATCATTTCAAATTTACTCATGAGATTAATCACTTTACCCAATGCATTGGAGTGCTATATAATTCCGGGCACACCTGTCACATTGAAACATTCATATTGCGCTATATATTTCCGGGAGAACCCGTCACATCATAACATTATCATCATCATGAGTGCCACATAGTACACATATAAAAAATTTATATAACTAACCCATGTAATGGAATGGGTTTCATCTCATAATGACAAATTCATAAGCTTTGGGTTCCCAAAAGAAAGAGGGAATAACATACATGTTTCAAGAACCATCCACTTTGAGTGAGAAGTAAAAGGGGTGTTTTTAAAAGAGGAGTTCTTTTGGGAAACATTTTGTTTGAAATAAAAACCAGTGAAAAACATGTATATCCCATAAAAGTAAAGAAAATGATGAACAAATGATATTTAAGGAGTAACCATATCAAAAATGGAGTGATAGAGGTGTTGGATCTGAATCTACAGATTATACACAAGAGGGGGGGGGGGGGTGAATTGTGTCTTTTACAATTTTTCGATAACTCTTTTCTTGAGAGAGATCTATTCTTTATACATTATCATATTTTATCGTGCAGCGGAAAAAGTAAAATCAAGAACACAAAGATGTATAGTGGTTCGGGGAACAAGAGGCCCCTAGTCCACTCCACCAATGCTCAACTCCACGAGCTTGGTGATTTTCACTATCTGGTCCTCTTTTCCACATACCGATTCACAACTGAGTACAGGCAGTTGACACCTTTACAATCCAAGGAAAGACAAAGCCTTATGGTTCAAACATGAACCAACATCTCTTAGAACAAGAAGCTAGTTACTCAAGAATAAAAATAATTTCAGAAAGAAATTTCCAGTTGATCTTCACAATTGCAATAGAATGCAATTGACAACAGATGGATCGAAGTCTCTAAAAATATTGTTCTTCAAGACGAAGCAGTTTAGAGTTGATCCAGTTGTAGTAGATATAGAGATAAAGTTCACAACTTCAGCAGTAGTAGATCCACATTAGATATTCTATGTAGAACAGGTGAATCTTCTATCGAGTTCCTTCTTCTTGAACAAATAGAGCTTTTATGCTCCTTTTGAATCAGCAGATCAATTGTGAATAGTTGCAATCTCTGTTTTTCCAACTTTTTCAACAATAGATCGATCACATCCTCTAGTACCTAGTGTTTCAGAGAGAACATATAATAAATCATTTATCCTTCACATTTAGATCCATAAAAGTCGCCTTCTGATTCGCAATATTCAAAAATTTGAATTTACAGAGAAGTCGTAACTTCCCTTAAGACTCGGCATAAAAAGCTCCTTTTAATTCGATCTTAAATCCATTAATAAAACGGATTTGGATTAGTCAAAGGCGTACTTTAAAAACGACTTTAAATCCGGCTTGAAATCCGCCCAGAAATCAGATTACTGATCATTGCACATAAATATCGTCTGTCAAAATTTCCGACGCCAAACGTAAGGTTGATGACGTGGTCTCCAAATGTAGGGTTAATAACATAGTCTTCAAACATAAGGTTAAAAACGTAAGTTTGAACACAAACATAAGGTTGAAAACATAAGGTTGAATACAAACTTAGGGTTGATCATCCATACTTTTTCTTCAACACTCAAATGTATGATAAAAGATCCATACTTTTACTTGATCCATACTTTTCCAAGAATGTATGGTTGTTTACAAAAGTAAGGTTGATGAACCATACTTTTGAGAAACAAACGTACCGCTTAGAACTTACGTACGGTTCTCCTTCCATACTTTGCTGATAACCAAAACGTAGGGTTCCTTCCTAACGTAAGGTTCTTCTTCCATACTTTTCTAAAAATGTATGGTTGTTTAACCATACTTTTCTCTTATATAAAAAATTATACACTCATTTCATCCTTATGCTACGTTTATCCATGTAGGGTATGAACAGTGATTCTAGAATGCGCTAAAGCAGATTCTGTGCTATATTTATCTATGTAAGGTATGAACAGTGATTCCAGAACGTGCTAAACCAGATTCCGAATAAGTAATGAATTATCATTATTTCAAGAGTAAAATAAATTAATAAATTCCTGCAAAATACTAAATAAAATCATTAGAAAATAACTAAGGGTATTTGTGAGCATCAAAATTATCATAAAGAGACAGAGTATTATTTTCAATAATCTCCCCCTTTAAATAACATTAACATGTATTGTTGAAAACAATACTTTGCTCAACAATCTCCCCATTTTTTATGATCAAAAATCTCATAAAATAATTAAAATTATTTAAACAAAAATTAACTTTCAAAATTAGTTATAAAGTTTTAAATAAAAACTTCTCCACCAAAAAGATAATTATACATCCAAATTTCTCATTTAATTTTATCCCTCAATAAAATTAATTCTCCCCCTAAATAAAATGTAGGTTTTGATGTTGTGTTTATCCAAATTCTCCCTCTTTTTTGATATAAAAAAGAATGAAATATCATGGATTTTAAAACATTTAATATTGCACTGAACTATTAGTAAATTATATTATGAACCGTTTATCAATAATTAAATATGGAGTACTGACATATTAAAAATAAAGTCAGTAAAACAAATAAAGAAAGAAAAAAACAAACAATGAAGGAAATTTTCATTCAAAAAACTGCAGTATATACATGACAATGGTATACACAGGAATCAAGGTTTGGGTTAGATATGCAACAAGGTCTATCTCCTCTGGATTGCAGACTTGATTTCTGTAAACTCCTCCCGAAGCCTCTTCATCATCCCATCTCTAATATTGATAATGAGCTCTCTTTTCTCTTGAGTCATATGAATATCCTCAATTAAATTGAGTCTGAAATACTCATGCATCCTTTCATATTTTTCAACAAATACTGACAGCTTCTCTGGTAACTGATCTAACAGAATTATGATCGATGGCTCACTAGATGTCAGTTGATCCACTAAGAACTTATGATTGTCCAGAAACATTGAAAAAGGAGCACTGTTACATTGAAGATCTTGTATCCTGTCATTCATGTTTCTCAACGCAGCTGTGATAGCCTAAAACCTTCTGATTAAATCAGGTGAAGTACCTGATCCACTAACAGCATTATTTGCAACTGATGAAAATTGGTTCTCTATAAACAACTTCAGATCTGATAAATCTGACTTCATAACCATTTCAGATTTTAATTGTGTAACAGCAGTCATCATATCCTCTTTAAAAATTTCAACTTGTTTCCTTGAAACTGTACACTCCTTCATCTTTTGAAATTTCAAATGTTCTAAATCTAATGCATTTCTCAGAGAAACATTCTCAGATTCCAACTGAGATACTTTTCTGTACAGTTCTTCAAATTCTTCTTTCCATGAATCAAATTCACCCTGTACTTGATTCACATTCTCAGGTTGATGCAGTAGTACCAAAGGCAATGATTCAGCATCAGATTTCTCTTTTTTCTCTATCTTGAGAAGGTTTGTCCACAGATTTTTCCTTAGAGTTTTCAAACTCCTCCACAGAAAAATCCTCTTGAAGTAACTCTGTTTGAGCTTCAGAAGCATGCTCATCACATTAATCTGCATCTTTTTCTTCCTCTGTAATTTCAAGAACAATATTTTCAGTAGTTTCCTGAGGTCTGGCCACTTCTTCACCAGGCACTGCCTCTATCTCTTGTTCCTGTTGAAGTGCAACTTCAACATTAGCTACAATCTGTTCCTTATTTTCCCTTTGAGTTCTTCTTGAGCTCCTGATTCCTCTACTGGAGCTATTTTCTCAGTAACATCTTCCATGGGCTTATCAACAACAGCTTCCCTTACAAAAGAAAAAGAAAATAAAGCTTCTGTTGTAGTTTCCAAAGCAGTGGAGGTGACTTCCTCATTTACTGGTCTTTTTCTTTTTGATTGAAGTCCCTCCTGGCTTCTGTCTTCCTCAACATCTTCCACTTCAAAGAAAATTATTCTTGCTACATTGCTGACTCTGGATTCAACTTGTCCCTCCTTGGACTTAGAAGGTTGAGCCTGAGCACTCTCTGAGTCTTCCTCAGCTCCTACTGGCAAAAGTTTTCCTTTAATTGTGCTCTAGAAATATCCAACTTTCCTCAAAGATCCAGCATTAAACGTATTTTTGTGATGATAGTTAACTCTAGCATCCACTAATCTCACCAAGCCTTTATTAAATGACAGTTCAGAAATAAATCTACCAAAAGGGTAGAAATTCATCCTGGCCTCGCTTTGACAGTAGTATCTGAGATACCTTATCAAGTATCTTGGAAAGTTTAACTTAATATCACTTAACATAAGAAACATTTTATACATATCAAGGTAAAAAATCTTCTCCATTTCTGCCATCTGTGGAGGTATTCCAGTCTGAATAAATTTTACCAAAATCTTCTGATCACGCTCCAAATCCTTGAAAAACATTTTCTTTATTGTCTTGGTACCAAAAATAAAAGGCATGATATCTTCGGATTTATGCACAGAATCTCTTATATTCTTCAAGTAGAAATGAAAAACTCCCTCATGAGGGCATTTGAGAATTTGACTAATCTCTACTGAAGAGATTGAGAAATCCCTATCCTCTATTTTAGCCATCATACTATCCTCGGTATCTCCCAGACTAAATTGTACATATTTAAAGAAGTATCTAAGTTCTACTTTATACAGAAATTCCTTATTTTCACTGTTGAACAACTGTTCAAGATTCTGAATCGCCAACGCTTGCTTCAAAAACAGATTTGTCTGAAATAACCAGTCGAGATCGATTACCTTACCTTGTACGATTTTTCTTCCCTCGGTGCGTTGTCTCTTGGCATTGCTTGGCTCGGCCTCACTGGCTCTTTTTGTTCTGACCATTTACGCAAGAGTCTCTGAAGGTTTTAAGGTTAGGGTTTCAGAGGTTCGAAGGTTAGGGTTTCAGAAGAGGAAGTGCGATTTTAGGATTTTGAAAGGGTTTCGATAGAAGTGAAAAGGTTTAGAAGTCAAAAAGTCTCTGACATCCTTGATTCCCATGTAATCCCTAATCATTACATATATTTAAAAACAAATATATTTTTCATATGACAAAAGAAAGAAAAAATTAAGCAGTATTCAACAAAATTTACATAAATAAATAAAAGTAAATAAAAAATTTAAAAATTATTTAAAATTAAATAAACCTAACTCCCACTTAATAAAATCAAACCTTGCAGTGGGAAGTGGTTTAGTAAAAATATCTGCTAATTGAATTTTAGTATTTATAAATTATAAAAATATATCCTTTTTAATAACATGATCTCTTAAAAAGTGATTCCTTATATCAATGTGCTTAGTTCTAGAATGACTAATAGGATGTTTTGAAATATTAATTGCACTTGTATTATCACATAAAATAGGTGTATTATTAAAATTCAATCCAAAGTCCATAAGAGTGTTTTTCATCCACAACACTTGTGCACAACAACTGCCAGTAGAGACATATTCTACCTCAGTTGTTTATTGAGCAACTGAATGTTGTTTCTTACTAGACCATGATACTAAGAACTTTCCTAAAAAGTGACATGTACCTGATGTGATTTTTCTATCTAACCTACAACTTCCAAGTCATAATATGAATATGAAATCAAATTGAAATCAAGAGTTTTAGGATAAATAAGAGATAGAAAAACAGTTCCTTTTAAATATATAAAAACTCTCTTAACAGCAGTTAGATTTGATTCTTTAGGATTTGATTGAAATCTAGCACAAAGACATACTAAATACATTATATCTGGTCTGCTAGCAGTAAGATATAACAAGCTACCAGTCACACCTCTATATAAATTGATGTCAAATGATTTTCCAGTTTCATCCAAATCAAGTTTTATATTAGTACACATAGAAGTTGTAAATGCCTTGCTGTTATCATGTCCAAATTTCTTAAGTAAATCAGTAACGTATTTTCTTTGATTTATAACATTTCCAAAATCTTTTTGAAATATTTGAAGACCCAAAAAGAAATTTAATTCTCCCATCATACTCATTTCAAATTCTTCTTACATTAATTTTGAAAATTCATGACAAAGGCTTTTATTAGTCGATCCAAAGATTACATCATAAACATAAATTTGAACCAATAAAACATTATTTTTCACAGTTTTCTTAAAAAGTGTTGGGTCCGCCATACCAACAGTAAAATCATTTTTCAAAAGAAAAGAACTTAATATTTTATACCAAGCTATAGGTGCTTGTTTAAGGCCATAAAGAGCTTGAGTAAGTTTAAAAACAGAATCAGGTTTTTGAGAGTTTTCAAAACCAAGAGGTTGCTCAACATAAACTTCTTCCATTAAATAACCATTTAAAAAGGCAGATTTAACATCCATCTGAAATAATTTAAAATTCATATAAGATGCATAGGCTAAAAGGATTCTAATGGATTCTAACCTAGCTACAGGTGCAAAAGTATCATCATAATCTATTCCTTCTTCTTGATTATATCCTTTAGCTACTAATCTTGATTTATTTCTAGTTATTGTGCATTGGTCATCCTGTTTTTTCTAAAGACCCATTTGGTTCCTATTACAGGATAATTCATAGGTCTTTCCACTAATTCCCAAACTTCATTTCTTTTAAACTGGTTTAATTCATCTTGCATTGCTATTATCCAGCTTTTATCATCTAAATATTCTTCTATAGTCTTGGGTTTTTGTTGAGATAGGAAGGCAGATAATTCCACTAGGTTTCCTAAGTTTCTTCTAGTTTGAACACCAGTTTCTAGGTTACCTATTACAGTTTCTAAAGGGTGATTCTTTAGGGTTATAGACTATCAAGGCAATATATTTAAAGGTTCTTCAGTATCATGTTCCTCTAAACTGGACTGAATTTCTTTTATATCATTTTCAAAATCATTCTTTAAATTCTCAAGTATCATGTTATCATTAGATTCAAGTTTATCCATTTGTTCTATCCTTTTCTCAAAGGGATCAAATTCATCAAATTTCACATGAACTGATTCTTCAATAATACTTGACTTCTTATTATAAACTCTATAAGCTTTGGAGGTAGCAGAATATACTATGAAAATACCTTCATCAGATTTTGGATCGAACTTACGAAGATTATCTTTGGTGTTTAAGATATAAACCCTGCATCCAAAAACTTTAATGTAATTTACTTTAGGTTTTCTGTTATTCCATAGTTCATAGGGTGTCTTTTTCAAAATAGGTCTAATTAAAACTCTATTAATTATATAACAAGATGTATTCACAGCTTCTGCCCAGAAATATATAGGCAAACTATATTCATTTAACATAGTTCTAGCCATTTCTTGAATAGTTCTATTTCTTCTTTCTACAATCCCATTCTGTTTAGGTGTTCTGGGTGCAGAAAAGGTGTGTTTAATACCCATATTTGAGCAAAAGGAATTAAATTCTAGATTCTGAAATTCTCCACCATGATCACTTCTCAATGAGATAATATTGAAACCTTTTTCATTTTGAACAAATTTGCAGAAACTTTCATATAAAGTAAAAGCTTCATTTTTAAATTGCAAAAAGAAAATCCATGTAAATCTTGAATAGTCATCAACTAAAACATATACATATAATTTACCAGCTAAGCTTGATACTCTTGAAGGTCCAAACAAATCCATATGAATAAGTTCTAGAGGTTTAGATGTAGAAACCTTATTAACATATTTGATGGATGATTTGTGTTGCTTTCCATGTTGACATGCATCACAAAATCTGTCACTTTCAAATTTGAGACAAGTTAAATCAGAAACTAAATGTTTCTTAGATAACATATGTAAAAAATATACATTTAAATGACCATGTCTTCTATGCTAGATCCATGATTCACTTAATTTAGCAGTCAAGCATTTTACTTGTTGTTTACACAAGGAATTTAAATCCAAAATGTAGACATTTTCAGTTCTTGGTGCCTTAAATTTAAACAGTTTATCTCTAGAAACAGTACATCGATTGTTAGTAAAATAAACAGTATATCTATCATTACAATGTTGAGAGATGCTTATCAGATTGTGTTTTAGTCCTTGTAAATAATGTACTTTGTTGATTGAGACTATTTTTGGATCTCCAACAGTTCCAATGCCAATGATTTTTCATTTGGCATTGTCACCAAATGTGACAAGTCTTCCTTCCTTTTGAGTGAGTGAAGAAAAATTCATTGAGTTTCCACTCATATTTCTTGAGCATCCACTATCAATGTACCATATATATTTTCTTCTCTAGTGACCTTCTACCTGCAAAGACATTCAAACAAATTGCTTTGGTACCCATATTTTGTTGGGTCCAGGGGTGTTAGCTAGTAATGATTTGGGTATCCAGATTTTCTTTGTTATTTTAAAATTAGCTGAATCATACAAGTCTTTTGAAACATAGGTTTATTTAATACCACAAAATTGAGGTTGTCTTAAGAAACAATTTTTATCTACATGTCCCTTTGTCCCACAAAAATTACTATTAACCTTTTTAGAGTTAGGAACAAAATAATTTTTATATAGCTTTGGTTTTTCTCCTTTACTGCCAATTCCAAATCTCTCCTTTTTAATGACAGTTTTTCCAAGAATTTTATTTAATGAATTCTCTCCTTTTGTAAAAACCAATGCAGCCTGTTTGTAAGATTCTACTTCATCCTGTAGTGTTTTTATTCTTGATTCAAAATTAATATAATTAGTGTCAGTCGAATTGTATTTATCAATTAATTCCTTATTTTGTTTCAGCATTGTATCTCTTTCATCTGAAACGGATTTATGAATATTTTTTAGTGACTTATGTTTCTTAAATAGTGAGTCATATCTTTCTTCAAGCATATTGCAGTAAGATGCATGTTTTTCATTTGTGTAGCTTGATTCAGAATTTGATTCAGAGGAGTAATATGAGTGTACCTCATCAATTTCTTCCATAAAGCACATGTTTGCTTTTATATTGACTTCTTATTTCTATGTTCTTGATTCAGAAGATCTACTAGAGTCTTCAGATACACTCCAAGTGGATTTCATAGCTTTCTTGTCTTTCTTCTCAAAGGCATTTCTTTTGAAGATTTTCTTCTTCTTTTCATCATTCAATTGTGGGCCATCTGGTCTGATATGTCTCATATTTTTCATTCATAACATCTTACTTCCTTATTATCTCCCTTAAAGGGTTTTTTGAAGCCTCTTTTCTTGTTGTAGAATTTTCTAAATTTTCTGGCTAACTGAGCCAGTTCTTCATCTGAGTTGGATGAGTCAGAGCTTTCTGATTTAGCTTTTACTTCTTTGTTGTTCATCTTTATATTCTTTTGTTGTGAAGTTACTTTCAAGTCAGTGTCATCTCTTTTGATAAGCACTTTATTTTCATTAGCCTCATCTTGCATTTCAGCTTCATAAATCATAACTATACCAGTGAGCTCTCTCTTAGTTAGATCTTTGACATGTGTTGATTGTCTGATTGCAGCAGAAATACCATTCCATCGAGTAGGAAGTAATCTCAGTACTTTTAATGCTTGATCAACCTACATGATAGGTTCTCCTAGAGCAGTTATGTTATTGAAAATTTTTGTCAATCTCCCATTCATTTGGGAATGCCCTCACCTTCAACCATTCTGAAAGTGTCAAATTTCAGTTTTGCAGTTTCATATCTCATTTGCCTCACATTGTCTATTCCTTCATATGCCACAGCTATTGTTTTCCACATCTCATATGCTGTCGGGCACTGAGATACTCTATTAAATTCATCTGGTCCTAGACTGCAGATAATTGCATTCATGGCCTTCGAGTTCACATCGTACTCTGCCTCTATAGCAGCACTCCATGTCTCAGGATTTTTAGGAATTTCATAAGGAGTCAGAATCTTTGAATAGACTCTATATCCAAGGTTTTTCAGATATATTATCATTCGCGATTTCCAGCAACCATAATTGTCTCCATTAAAATATGGTGCTCTGACCATCGACATCCCTTCTCTTGTATCCGTAATGACACTCTTTTGTATAATCCTTAAATTATTCTGGCTTTCTAAGGCTCTATCAGAAGCTCCTCCTTTTATACCAATTGTTGGATCTGAATCTACATATTATACACAAGAGGGGTGCGGGGTGATTTGTGTCTTTTGCAATTTTTTGATAACTCTTTTCTTGAACGAGATATGTCCTTTATACTTTATCAGATTTGATCGTGCAGTGGAAAAATTAAAATCAAGAACGCAAAAATGTATTGTGGTTCGGGGAACAGAAGGCCCCTAGTCCACTCCACCAACACTCAACTCCACGAGCTTGGTGATTTTCACTATCTGGTCCTCTTTTCCATAGACCGATTCACAACTGAGTACAGGCAGTTGACACCTTAACAATCCAAGCCAAAACAAAGCCTTCTGGTTCAAGCACGAACTTACATAGCTTAGAACGAGAAGCTGGTTACTCAAGAATAAAAATAATTTCAGAAAGAAATTTCTAGTTGATCTTCACAATTGCAACAGAATGTAATTGACAGTAGATGGATCGAAGTCTCTAGAAATATTGATCTTCAAGATGAAGCAGTTCTGAGTTGATCCAATTGTAGTAGATATAGAGATATAGTTCACAACTTTAGCAGTAGTAAATCCATAGTAGATATTCAATGTAGATCAGCTGAATCTTCTATCGAGTTCCTTCTTCTTGAACAAACAGATCTTTTACGCTCATTTTGAATCAGCAGATCAACCGTGAATAGTTACAGTCTCTGTTTTTTCACCGTTTTCAACAATAGATCGATCAAATCCTCCAGTACTTGGTGTTTCAGAGAGAATATATAATAAATCATATATCCTGCACATTTAGATCCATAAAATTCCCTTTCTGATTCACGATATTCAAAAATTTGAATTTACAGAGAAGTCGTAACTTCCCTTAAGGCTCGGCATAAAAAGATCTTTTTAATTCGATCTAAAATCCATTAATAAAATGACTTTGAATCAGTAAAAGTCGTACTTTAAAAACGACTTTAAATCTGACTTGAAATCCTCCCAGAAATCAGCTTACTGATCATTGCACATAAATATCATCTGTCAAAATTTCCAACGCCAAATGTAAGGTTGATGACATGGCCTCCAAACATAGGGTTAATAACATAGTCTTCAAAGGTAAGGTTAACAATGTAAGGTTGAACAAAAAAATAAGGTTGAAAACGTAAGGTTGAATACAAATATAGGGTTGATCATCAATACTTTTTCTTCAGCACTCAAACATATGGTAAAAGATCCATAATTTTACTTGATCCATACTTTTCCAAGAACGTATGGTTGTTTACAAAAGTAAGGTTGATGGACCATACTTTCAAGAAACAAATGTACTGCTTATAATTTACGTATGGTTCTCCTTCCATACTTTGCTGATAACCAAAACGTATGGTTCCTTCCCAACGTAAGGTTCTTCTTCCATACTTTGCTGAAAACGTATGGTTGTTTAACCATACTTTTCTCTTATATCAAAAAGTATACACGCTTTTCATCCTTACGCTACGTTTATCCACGTAGGGTATGAACAGGGATTCGAGAACACACTAAAGCAGGTTCCGTGCTGTATTTATCTACGTAAGGTATGAATAGTGAATCCAGAATGCGCTAAAGTAGATTCCGAATAAGTAATGAATTCTCATTATTTTAGGAGTAAAATAAATTAATAAATTCCTGCAAAATACTAAATAAAATCATTAGAAAATAACTAAGGGTATTTGTGAGCATCAAAATTATCATAAAGAGACAGAGTATTATTATAAATAATCTCCCCCTTTAAAT
The DNA here is from genome assembly GCA_963277665.1 of Viscum album. NCBI lineage: Eukaryota > Viridiplantae > Streptophyta > Magnoliopsida > Santalales > Viscaceae > Viscum > Viscum album. The sequence goes on along the minus strand of OY728150.1, from coordinate 1,822,963,825 downwards.
AAAATTAACATGTATTGTTGAAAACAATACTTTTCTCAATAAGAGGGAGAACCCAAAGGAAGAAACTTGGGTTCGAGATTTCCCCTAACCATATATTCGAATGCTTCCGTCTCTTTAATGTCCTATATAATGAAATTATATTCATTAATTAGAAATCTAGAACCTTTTTTACATTAATATGGTTCATTATGGTTTCATTAAGTGATCTTATGTGCCTTTGTATGAGTTATATATTTTAAAAACATTATTCGGGAATGATTGTATTTATGGTTTTCTTTAGTGGTTCACTTGTATTCATAAATTGAAGTTTGGATAGAACACGGGTAAACATCCAGGAATGATATTACATGTCATTAATGATATTATAGGAGTTTTAATTATATTATAATTAATTATAATAGATCCATGTGGATGAATCATTAGATAAGAATTAAATGAATATTTTTTGGGTTAATTTGGGTGGTTTTTCGATCACAATGAAGTTGTTTTAATTTAACACTTAGTAATATGTTCATAAGTTAGTTCCAGAAATTTAACTAGGAAGTAATACATATAACATATTCTGGTTCAACCATAAAAATGGTTTCATGACTAGATCTGAAGGTAGAAATGGAAGAAGAAAGCATGTCGTTCTTGAAGGTGAAAAATTAACACCTCACGAACAACGTTCTCTTTAATAAAATAAAAGGAAGAGATAAATGGGTTTGGATGATATAATATCCCATTAGAATCATACAATTAAATTATATGTATAATACCAGAGTTACAATACAATTTGAATGAATATAGGTGGGGAGAGATCAAGAAATGAACATGAACTTGAATAGAAATTAAAGGAGAAGAGGGAGGAAAATTACCTCTAGAATCCTCCTCTTGAGAACCTGTTTAAAGGACTAGGATTGGTATTTTGATGATACCAGCATCTCTTGGACGTGGGGGAGGGGATAGAGAAGGTGTTTTGGTAGAGTTTAGAGAAGGCTTGGAGCTTGAGAGGTGTGAGTAAATGAGGGTGTGAAGGGTGGCTTTTATAGTGGAGGGGAGAGGGGTTTCCTTAATATAAAATTCATTAGTTTATTAATTTCCCCTAAGACAAGGAATAGTGAGTCTTGAATGACCAAGAATAGTAATTTTATCATGTGTTCCCGAACCAAGTGGGCTTACATCATAAGAGCATCATCGATGACTCAAGTAATCCATTATTTAAAATATATTGTGAATTATCGGATTCTACAATTCATCAAAAATTCAAGTATCTCAGAAAAATCTCAAAGATTTACCCCAATCATTTTTTGACGTGTAGAATCCAAAAATGAAGTTCATTTTTCAAAAATAATTTTCTAAATATTATTAATTTAATATTTAATTAAAATCATAATTTACTTAAAAAAATAGTTTTTACGATTAAAACAGATTTTATAGGGCTTTCAAAATTTTCGTAGGGTCTTATAAAATTATATAAAAACTATAATACATCGATTTGATAAATATTGAAAACATTCTAAGAAAATACATTTTCCTTTAAATTAATTAATTAATTATAATTAATTATTTACAACTTACAAAATACCAAAACGTTTACTAAGGTCAAATTGTCACTTTTTAAGATGTCTAAATTTTATTTAATTATTCATAGGTAATGTTACTATTATGGTGGATGATTTACTATTCATAAGGGTCATATTACTATTCATAAGGGTATGTTACTATTCATTAGGGTAGGTTACTAATCACCAAAAATAATTTTTGTTGCATTAGACTCCAAAAATCATCTTGAGCACAACCATGTATATTAGATTTTTAAAATTCAAACACAGAAATGACAAACTTATGTTTAAAGGTCACTTATCACTTAGTAGTTCATTATGATGTGTTTACATGTTATTTTATTACATAAATATAAGAAGGGAATTTCCATTGAAAACTTTGGGCCGTTACACTTACCATACTGAAAATTATTTAATATGGTTACTATTTATAATGAAAATAATCAAATTAGAACTGATAATAAAAAATCTGAAATCCATTTTTCAAGATTTAATTTCTATAAATTTTTATAATTGTAATAAAATAAAAATGAAAAACGTGAATGAAAAAAATTATTTAGAAAAATGCATTTTTTTGTATGAAAATCTTTTTACACTTAATTAAAACCTAAAAACGATTAAAATGAAATTAATAAAACTAATAAAAATTTAAATGAACAAATTATACTTTTAAATAACTTTAAAATAAAATTTATCTCTATAAATTCATGATATGATAATTTACAAAATGATAATATTCTTTATGAATTTTAATTTATAGAATTTCTATGAAATAATTTTAATAAATGCTCACAAAAAGTAAAAAAAATAAATTTTTAAGCAAAGATACTTATTAAGCATAAATAAATTTATTGAAAATTGTGTACTTATTTTCGAATAATTAATAAATTTATTTTTATTGATTATGTACTTTATATATATTTTGTAGTTTTGGTTTACACTATCATCTCTAATTCAATAGAAAAATAATAACTTTTACAATAAATAACAATATTTTATTAGTATAAAATGAATGGTTTAGACTGAGTGTTGTTTGTAGTGTAAGATATCAAAGAAATTAAATTTAAATTAGGAGAAATATAATCTAAAATTTCATTGGGTAACATTCTAAAAACTTAAATAAATTGTTCCCTCACAATTTCAGCTGTGTCATCAAAAGTATACCTTTGTTGAAAACTCACTTCGTATAGAAGAATAATAAAACTGTTTTTGAAAAGTGAGTTTGAGAAACATAAAGGATCCCCAAAATTTCATGTATTTGGGTTCCTAGATAAGGATAAAATTAGTGGTAAGTGAAAATATAAGCATGTATGGTAAAATTATTTCCCAAGGATTAATAGAGTGTGATATAGAACTTGGTCATGAGAATGTTAACCACTAGAAATCTATAAATATATGTTAGGTTAAAAGAAAAATGATTAACCAGAAATGAAGTTAATATGAAATTTTATATTTCATGATCCTTTTTCTGTATTTGATGAAATAAATTACCATATACACTAAAAAATTAATGAAATATACTTACATGGCAAGCAAAATTTAATCCTTTAATCATTTTTCAACACAATACCAACCATTATTCAAATGATGAATATTCAATATGAATATTAAACATATGAAGCAGTAAAATAAACTTATAACAATTCAAATAATCCAAAAATGATAAAACACAATTTCTCCATTTTTTATATATTAATAAAAAAAAATGTTAGCATTATGTAACATAATTACCAAAATGAATAAACCTTCATTTCAAGAAATGCAACCTTAATCTCCAAAGCCTCAAAAGTAGTAACCAAAGTTATACTTCTATTATTTCATTAATAAATGAAATTAAAATTATTCAAAATATTCCCAAACAAGTTTTACAGGAAAAAAATTGAAGGGAATGACCACATATTATTCTGATATTAATTTAATGTTTATCTTCAATCAACATTAGAGAAACATATAACAAAAAATGTATATGACCTAATCTTATAATCTAAAAATATTCTAATCATTTCCATAAAGAAATTGAATCACTATAAATCCATATTAAAATCACATATGCTTCCAAAATATAATTAATCCTTTATTCCTCAAATAAAATCCCAACCTATTTCTATAAATTCAAAAATAAAATTTACTTTATCAAAGATAACATAAATCGTTTTTCATCAAATCACTAACCAATTGAAGGCCACCAATATTATCCCATTTAGTTCATCAATGTCAATCATCTCTTTACCCAAACTAAACACTATAAAATTAACATTAAGTCAATTTTCATGTTTTTTTGTACCTTCCAATATATGTTTTAAAATCCATAAAGGTGATACACTGTGGAACAATCCTTAGAGGTCTCATAATTATTATATCTATTATATAATTTATATAACACATATACAATATAATTACCAATTAACAATACATAATCACCTATATCATTACACTTCAATTATTGAGATAGAATATGTATTTCCCTATCCTAAGAGATACCCCTTGGATTAAAAAAATGGATTGAAAAATTCCCATATTATCTACAAACCTCAAAATCTCTTTTTTCCTTTTCTAAAATCAACGTTTTGGATTAGTGGTAACCTCAAAATTCAAAATTCAACTACAAAAACATTCCATACTTCAAAAATAAGAACTTCAGCAGATTAAATACACAATACCCAGATTTAGAAAAAAAGTAGCAAAAGACCAACCCTCCATTGTCACCTCATTAGTATCACCCCAATAAAAAACCATCAGTGAGAACTTTGAAAATTTTAATTTCAGAATTGAAAATTAAAATAAGCATCATTACCGCCTCAGTCAATGCAACACCTCGCCCCGTCAATGGAATCTCACCACCATCAACCAAATTACCGCTATTGCTGTAGATACGCCACAACTGGATCTCAAAGGAAATCAGAAGCACAAATAGTCGAAGATCATACAACGCCGATGACCGCTCAAACTGCACAACCCAAGACCCCTTAGAATCCACTACTTGATTCCGACTTGGAGAAGAGAGGTGGCATCCTTGAGCAAGAGCGGAGGAAGGAGCGGACAAAGGCTGTGACGAGGAGCTCCACACCAGAAGAGTCCCACCGGCGAACAAAAACACCATCCATCACGGAAAACTGCATCATCTCATCACTGAAAGCCACAACGCGGTCACTACTATAGAAACTCAAAAACAAGACTTCCTAGGACCTCAAATCCACCATCCAAACCAGAAACCAGTTTCAAAACGAAGAACCGCCATACATTATATCCTCCAACAATATGAATACCAACGCAAAAAACTTAACCAAATATCACTATCATCACTTTCCAAAAACTCTGAAAATCACCCTAAAAAAGAAGAAGAACCAACGCATCACCATCGGAAAATCAAACCCCATCTTCCACCAAAACCCACATCCCAAAGCCCCTGTGAACCCACCACTCCAGGTCCAACCAGGTGGGAGTGAAGGGATTAGAGTTTAGGGCAGTGCATTGAATAGACCGGCACATCAATGGCCGCTACCGAAGTTGAGCACAAGAAAAAATTTGAATCAAAGAAAAAGAAGAATAACCGAAGGAGCACGAAGGTTACACAGTTGTGATATCCCACCTCCCAAAACCATAAAAGAGACACCGGTTCAGGACCAAATTGGAATAGAGCAGGGAGACATTAGGTTAGGGAAGATATATGGCGGACCGAAAACCAGACAACGAAGAAAAGAAATCAAAGGGGGGCCAACATGAGAGCACTTGAAGAAACCTTTGACCACTGAACCACCAAACCCAAAACCATTGCAAATCCCTTGCACCAGATCCAACATGAAGGGAATAGAGTAAAGAGAGGTCAGATAGGAGAGATTTGGACACAAGTTTCAATAGTTAAAACCCTCGATAGAGACGACACAGAGGAGATAAGAGGAGGATGAAAGGATAGAAAGGAACAGTGATCGAACGCGCCGCCACCCCAAATCTTAGGGTTTTAGGAGAAAACCCTAGAGAAGATGAATGAGACTAGGAAGATCCTTCCATATTCTCTACACATAATACATTTAACTATAAATGGTATCATGGGATAAACATCATATCCCTCCATTAGACCATTCATTTTTTCTTGATAGTTGATTGACCTATTCCATTTTTTCCAAATGTAAAACATTTTCCTATTCCTTTAATACATTATCTATGGGGTCTCTACCCACATTTATGACATGAAGGAAATTATGCTTTCCTTCCTTTAGGATCTCCACCACCCCAGCTCTCAAGAAACTCAATCCTTATATTATTTGGTGAGTTTGGGATTTATTTGAGGTGTATGTCATCAATGATATATTGTGATAAATGGTTTGGAATAATCACAATATCTTTCAGTCCAATAATCATCCAATTTTGTTTCTCATAATCACTATATTTTCTATCACATTATATTTTAACATGATTCCTCATAGTTCTAGTGATTAATTAAACCCAATAGTCATATTAATATAAAAAATATTCATTGAGGAAACCATATAATAAATACCCTTCCAAAATTGTAGGATTTTATCCTTTAGTAATACTTATTTTCAAATCCATCAGAGGGTAATGATCTCAAATATATTTTTCCTAAATATATGTCCCAATATTTCTATTAAACATGCTCTAGTACTAACTATAAAGACCCTGACACTAGTAGCCTAGAGCCGGTTTTCACTTTCTTACATTTTCACAAGATACTATAGATCACATCTCAAAGGATAGAATAATTTTATATTCTTAGTAAGATAAATACATACATAAATCTCACTTTACATTATAAGACATAAAATTTATAACATAGTGATATAAAAAAATTTCCTCCTTGAACTCATTCAAAGATTGATTTTTAATATAATGGGTAAAGGAAACAAAACATGGGTGGTATCATATAATCAGTAAGTGTTATGTAAAGTGGAATCTATCATGATTAAATAATTAATAATCAAGATGGTAAGATAAATAATATAAAAAAAATTCCATTTTATCAATAACTTGAGCACAGAGAATAATATGGAAGGAATAAATGATGATCAAATAATTCCATATAACAAATCATATGGGCTTGAAATTTATCCAGGGATCACATAATTTTTAAAATAAATATTAAACCATCAATAAATAATATCATAATGATGGAATACATAAAATAAGATTTCTTAAACATATAATCATGGCATCGTTCCAAGAATTTTTATATAAATGGGTAAGGACTTGGATAAATACCCCAACAGATTCATCTCATGAGACATATCAATGCATCGAGGGGCTATAGAACCTCCCTCCATTCACTTACCAAGTCCAATGAATTCATCATATAAAAGGGGAGAATAATAATTTAATACATAATCAATATAAATATTCATATTGAAAAACTTTCATGAAAAATGTTAATATTTCCCCCAATCATACTTATCATAGCCCATATAGAGAAATAATAAGGATGGAATCATTCTAACATATCCCCACCTGAGCATAAGTAAATTAAATGGTTGTTGTTCTTGATGAATATAAATTCCATAAAAATGTTATTTGAAAAATTATTTTGGAAAAACCCCTTTCACTTTAAAAATGAATATTTAAAATTAAAAATTTATAGAATATTAAAAAAAATATTTCCTTAAAATTTACTGATAATTATAATGTATGATTAAAAATAAATGAGTTTCCATGACATTAGAAAATTCCGTTCATGCCATATAAGTGAAAAACAATTAGTTAACTCTTGTAAGAAAAGTCAAAAAATACCTCATTTGGAAAAAGATAGGAAAATTCCTTTTAAAATATTTTTTATAAGTCAAACATGGGTAAAAATGTATTTAATAAATTGTTCTAGAATCGTGAAACTATTCTTGAAAACATTTTAAGGATAATATGGGTATGGAAGAAAATTATTTCTGACCGATTGGAAAAAAAGTCACCTTTGCTTAAAAAAATTATTTTTTTATTTTCATTATATAAAGAGAGGAAAGATAAAGGAAAATAATGATATAAAATGTCAATTTGGTATTATTTACACCATATAAAAGAAATTGTTGCATAATAATAAAATATTACTTAATGAATGAAAATTGAGACGAGATCCCTTACCTTAGGTTTGACTTTCTTCGTATGTGTCTGAACCTCCAATATAAAAAATAATAATTTATTCCACACATATTACAAAATCATAATTATATATATACCCTATACTATTTAATTATAACACTTTATCAAATATTTGTTAACAATTCTTTATTAAAACTACGGTTTCAGGTGACAACTACTTCATTTTTTCATGTATGTTTCGTTTGAATGGTTTTGGTCCTTTTACATTAATCATAGTTTAATCATCTTCAGACTATTATGAACTGTATAAATATAATATATATATATATATCCAATAAATTTATATTTTGAGTCATATATAAGTTGTAGATGTAGAAAAATAAACATCAGAGTTAATGGAGATGATAGGTCGTACGTATGCGTGAACAATGTTTTTACTTTTTTGGATGTTTAAATAAAAAAATGTAAATAATAATTATTTTTTATAGAATAATATTTATATAATATATATTATATTTATTCACTAAATCTATACTTATTACCATCCATTTAAAATTTAAATGAAAAACGAATCACGTCTTTTCATTGAGGTGGTAGTCCACATGTACGCACGAGCAACATTATTATTTTCCAATGGATAGGATGGTAATAAGGAAGGTATGAAATTATAACATAAAAATTATAATTATTTAACAATATTCATATATATTCATTAATTATATATTTATTACCATCCTTGTAAAGTTGTGATAAAAAAATAATTACATGGTATGTGGAGAGGGTAAGTTGTACATATGCCCGTGCAATGTTTTTGATTTTCATACGATGGAAAACAAATAAAAATCAGTCATCCAATAATCATAATAATGTATTAGAATATTTATTATAATTAATTTATTTTTTTAGTATGGATAAAATATATCTGGATTTAATTATAATAAGAAATAAATGTGAAATTGTTGTAAAAATGATTACGTTATCTTAGAGAAACCTATTTGGGATCTGTTTTCAAGGACCCTATGGTTGGTATTTTGGGAAGAGAGAAACCCCCATAACCTAGATATTTAATTTGAGAATAGAATAAGGTAGGTTTTTATCAATATATATAGTTCAAGATGGTGTGACTAATTGATAGAATTTGTATCCTTTTATAAGTGCGAGGAGGGATATTCTTGGAATTTATTAACGTATTAAATTAATTCAATTTTTTTAAAGTTAAAATGGACCCAAAGTAATATTATTTAAATATAATGTGAGTATAGTTTAAATACACTTAAATAATAAAACTTGAATAAATTTGCGGTTATTTTTTCATCCGTATCTTTTAGTTTTAACCCCCCCTCATTTCCCATTCCAACAATTACGACAATATTAAAATTTTATACACTTTAAGGGTCAAGAATGTCTAAATAAATGAAAAAATGACCCATAAATGAAATTTGGTTGATTATTTCATCCATATCTTAATAATATTTATTAATTTAATATTTTTATGGATTTTAAATCATTTTATAAAATTTAATTTATTATAAAATATAAATAATTTCCTTTTTTACACAATTCATTTAATATGCCATTAAATAAATCAAGACAAAGGGGGAATTAGAATATAATCCACTAAAACTTCTCTAACATGTAATATAGATCAACAAAATTAATGGTACACATTAATTAATTCAAAATATCTCATTTTTTATTTTTATAAAATTATATATTTTTAATTTGTTTTGTTAATTTAACCAATAATATGTCGGTCTTGTGTAAGAATTTAAGTTAATTATTTCATCACTAAAAATTAGAAAGAAATTAACATAATAAAGAAATTAACATAATAAAGAAACTATTTATCTTTTAATTAAATTTTAATAACTTATATATCATTTTTTTTATTGTTTCAAAAATTTAAAAATAATAATACTTAGAGAATTCCCTTTTTGACTTTTCTTTAATTAAAATAATATAGAGGTAAAGATCACATGAAAATGTAAAAAAACAACATATATTTAAAAATTAGATGATTATTTTTCAAATATATTCATTAAATTAAATTAAGTAATGTTTTTGGCTTATTATTTAGTTCTTAACATATTATTTTTAACCTAAATTACCCGATTAACAGGTGTCTTGGTGAAAATTAATTATTATGATAACTATTCATAATGAAAAAAGTGGCATATTTACCAAATTTTGAACTCTAAATTTTGAATTTGTAATTAATTTGTAATTATTAAATTTATCTTAGTGGCAGTAATTAAGTTAAAATCAAAACACAAAAGGAAATTAATTTTTTAGAATAATACTCTTTTTTGTATAAAACTGTTTTTAAATAAAATTAAATCATAATTTTTTTCCAATAAACATAATTGGATTAAAAAAATATCAAAGAGATAATTTTATTTTTTAATAATTTTAATACAAAATGAATCACTCTAAATGCTTTAAAAAAATTCAATAAAAATTTATATTTTTTCACTATTTACTTAAAAATCAATATTTATAGAAAAATACAAAAGATGATACCTATGATAATTATGATATTTTTATTTAAAAAATTATTTTCGTTTTTTAAAATAAAATTTCTATAATTTTCTATAATTTATTTTTAATATTTTCTCAAAAGAATTAATAATTTTTTTTGAAGAAAACATACATTTGAAGCGTAAAACAACTTCAATGGAAATTGTGTACTTATTTTGTGAGAATTAATCAATATATTTTTATTGAGAAGGTAATTTATATATCTTTTAAAATTTATTCAATAATTTTTATCCCCTCTAATTAAATGGCTATGTGATAACTCTCACATTAAATAATAATATTTTCACAGTGTATCTCTGTTTGTTTAGAATCAGTGTTGCATTTAAAAGAAGCTATAAAAGAAATTAAATTTATTGAAAGGAAAATATATTCCTAAATCTTGGGGTGTGAGATCCAATTTATCAGACAATTTTAATAAATAATATGAAATAAAATAATTTTGAAGAAAACAATTTCTAGCTTTGATTACATGCCGAACATCATGAATTTGGAATTTTTATTCAACAATATTAGTATATTTTCAAAGTCCTATAAAGGTAATATATGGATAAATAACATCCATTAAGTACACCAATGGTTTCATGACCACTTAATCATGATAAATTTATTTTTGGAGCATGTAGAAGAACTTATTGGTCCTTAGGTACCATATCTGAATACTATAGAAACACTAACGTACCTAAAAAATAGTGCAAGGCCAAATATATCATTTTATATGAATTTATTATACCAATATAGTTTTTATCCTACTCATAAATATTGAAATGGAATCAAATAGATATTTAGATACATTCAAGGGTCTATTTATTGGGGATTTTTTAAAAGTTCAAAACTAAAATTGATTGATTATGATCTTGCTGGATATTTTTCTAATCCACATAATGTTAGATCTGAAACTACATATTTACTCACATATGGTGGAAATTCCACTTTATGTAATATTACAAAATATACCATTTCTATGAATTTATCAAATTATGGTGAGTTTATTGTTATTCATAAATCAAGTCAAGAATATAGTTGGATGAGATCATTTGTTCATAATGTTGTAAATAGTTATGGATTAGTTATGAATAATAATATTACCACCAAATTATAGAAGGATAATGATTCTTACATAGTGAAATTAATGGTTTGGTATATAAAAGGTGAAAAAATAAAATATATCTCGCTAAAATTCATAGTCACTAATAAACTTCAAAACTATAGTGAGATTGATATCCATCAAACATGTGGTTTTAATAATCCTTAATATTTATACATAATGACATTACCATCTAGAACATTTGAAAAATTTATTTATAGAATTAGGATGAAAAGACTATCAATTATATGATTTTTTTAGGTTGGGGTTGGGTTGGTAATATTGCACCCTTTTCTCTCTCTTAGAGTTTATCCCTCTTTGTTTTCCTGATAAGGTTTTTAATAATAAAATATGACCTGGAATTCAATCAATTTAGCTTTATATTTTTATCATTGGGTTTTAAGTGAATATCACATGAGATTCTAATAAATTATGACATCTAAGGGGGATAATTATAAATATTATTATTATTATATGAATGTCATAATTTTAATGATAATTTCTCATTCCCAACCAACCTTTCATATGGAGAACCCTTTATTTTCTCTAAAGCATCGTATTCTAACCATTATATTTTACATTAAATATATGTATTTATTTAAACGTTGAGACTAATTATTTTTCATATAGTAGTATTATATATAGTCTTAGTAATGTATTCTATGAGAGTAAAAAAATTAGTGAAAAAATATTAAATAGTTATAAAATACTATAATAAATATTGAAAAATTCAAAAATCACTTTTCAATGGAAATTTAGAGGGAACTATAAGATATTTATTAAATTTTATAAAATAACATAGATATAAAAATATAAAGTGGAATAAGAATTTTTTTTTGAATTATAAAATTAGATACACTTATTTTATTTAACTCATCAAGTCTATTTTCTTTTATTTCTTTTATCTCCATTAGTTTTTTTATTTCTTAACATGTTTTCAATGGATTTGTTTCCCATGATTTATTTTCTTGGTTGATGTAGTTTCATCATATTTAATTGAATTTGGGTTATTCTCTTTTCCGAAATTTCATTAAAGGGGTTCAAAAACAAGACTCAACGTTCAACATATTCAACTAACATGGGAGGGATTAATAAATGAAAATACTTTCAGGGGTTAAATATTCTAGGATATATTTCATTTTGTTATAGATTTTGGTTAGTCTATTTTAAATTGGAGGTGATTTAATTTATTTAATGTTTATTTTTAGGGGTGTTCATCCCATTGGTTTAGGGGTTCTATGTTTTCCTCTTTATATTTTTTGTAGAGGATACAATTTTATTGGTTCTTGAGTTTTCATCTTGCTGTCATAGTTACTTATTTGGGTTTGAAAGGGTAATAACTTGTCGAGGGATTATGTTTTTTATATTATGTGGTATGCCTTCCTATATTAGTGTGAAAATAATGACATGTCTGAGTTTTTAAGATTTGATATTGGTGTCTTGGCTCTATTTTTAGTTTTTAAAGAAACTTAGTGGTTGTTTTGAAAATTTTTAGCATCTTTCTCATTTGATATTAATTGATAGTGTTGATTTTTTAGTAAAAATATTTATTTTCTATGAAGATTTCATGATATTTTTTTAATATTTATTAATGGAACTATTATATATATTTCTATATTTGATATCAAATTGTTCATTTGTAACACCATTATGACTATATTCCCATATAATAGGCACTTTGGGGGTGGTATTAGTCTGTATCTGACCATTTAACTTTTATTTTCATTGTTTGGGTCATTTATATAAGTGTTTTAATGTTTGTTTTTCTAAAAAATTGAAAAAAATACGTTCATAATTTAAATATTGTCAACAAAAAGTACCATTATCTATATTAATATTATTTTTGATACAAATTAATCATTTTTAATTTATAAGGACTTATTCAACATTTTTATTGTTTGGGTTTTTATATTTTATGATTCATAATTCTTAGGTTTTAGATGACATGATCATATTTTGATAGATGTTTTTTAAAGTTTAAATATTTAATTTTATGGTTTGAATTATTTATTTAAATTAAAATTATAATTTAAAATAGATTTTTCATTTTTTTATTTAGTATTTGTGAATGATTCAATTTTTTATAGTTTTACTTATCAAATAGTTTAATTTAATTTTCATAGTTTTGGATTTAAAATTTTAAAATTTAAAAAATAATAAAAACATATTGAGGATGTTATATAATAAGTAAATAGGAAATTCGAAAATTGTGTTAGAAAACATGAAATCGAGTAAAATATATGTTGTAAATAATTTTTTTATTTATATCATAATCATTTTTTAATTTAATAAATGATGCTACAAAAAATGTTTCTCATATTCTTCTAATTGCACCATTTTCTTAAGTCTATATTATAAGACTCCATTAGTTCAAAAAAGAGTTTTTGTAGTGAGAAGAGGCCCTTTTAAGGCTTCTTATACTGGTAACATTTTTTATTTTTTACAGTGTATTAATTAGGAATAGAAAAATATTGTGCCGCCACCCCATAAACCTCAATCCATGTCACCATATCCTTGTCATCCTCTACCTTGCGAAATCCACCTCGATCTGCGCAACCCCATTTTCCCGCCACCCACAGTATGCCTCTTTCCCACCTTTATCCATTGATCCACCCCTCTTAACTCAGGACCTATAGCTCCTAAACCATGGAAGTGCACCCACACCATTACAATTCATCACAAAATACCGAGTTATATCAATAGTTGGAAAGATTTTTCATCTAATTTCTCCGCCAAGATCTCATGGCCTACCTCCCCCATCCACTCTCACCACATTCATGATCAAAAGAATCATTAAAAATTAGGCGCTATAGATTCTTATAGTACTTATCACCACACTCTTCAGGTCAATTCAATGATTTTTTCTTCTCCATCAATGTTTACTAACATGATGTTATATAAGAATAGTGTTCTGTTCTTATACACAAAAATACATGAATACTTGTTCTCTTCCATGATGGGAAAAAATAGTTGGTCCTTTAGGGGTTTTTAAATTGAAAAATAAGTCTGATGGTTCTATTAATAGATATAAAATGTTTCTTGTTTCCAATGGTTTTTATCAACAACTTGGTTTTTATTTTTTCAAAAGAGTATACTTTCTAAAACTATTATAATTTTGGATTTCATTAATATTTCCAAATCTCAAGGATAGGATACGTGTTAACTAGACATAAATAATTAATTTATTAACGATTTCCTTTGTGAATATGTTTTTGTGTAGAAATAACATTAGTTTGAAACAAAAGGATATCAGTATGTATGTAAGATCAATCATTCTATGTATGATCTCAAAAAATCTCTTCATACATGGTTAGATCACCATTATTATATCATGAAAACCACTCGATTTCATCAAATTGAAATAAATTAATATTTTTTTACACATTTTTAAGGTCATTTGAAATTATATATACTATTTTACATTGATGAAATAATAATTACTATGAATGATTACAAATATATTGGTTATTTTATCTCTAATGCTCATGAAATTTTTCCTCTAAAGGATATGGATTTTCTTGATTATTTTCTAGGTATACAAGTTACCTAATTAATAAAAAGTGATATTCTTCTTTTCTAAAACATGTATATTTTAGATATGTTGAATCAGGGATCTGTGGATACTTGTAAACCATATCTTACTCTTATGTTTAATGGTGTCCACTAGTTGACTATTGACTCATCTCTTTTGACAAACTAAAAATATATCATTCTATATCTAGATATTTTAAATACACCCCAATTTTTCATGTAGATATTTATTACTCCTATAATCAAGTATATTATTCTATTAGAAACTTGAAAATTATCATTGGACTGTTTTAAAATGTATACTTTGAGAATTATAAGGCATTAGTTTACAAAGTTTACACCTACATTGATTTTTACATTTATGAATAATCACCCAGGATGGTGGTAAATGGTATCCTAATATTGATGATCATCACCCCACTTCATGTATGTGTGTTGTTACAAGTGATTATCTTGATTCATAGTTTTCCAAAAAACAAACGGTGGTTTCTCATTCATATACTAATGTTTAATGTTTTCAAATTTTAGCTTATGTTTCTGAACTCACTTGGATAAAGGCTTAATTACATTAAATTTTTATTTCTCCAATTTTTTAACCAACCGTGTTGTATTTCGATAATCTATGTGATGTTTATTTTACTTACAACCCAATTATTCATATTTGGATAAAATATTTTGAAATTTATTTTCATTTTTTCAGAAACATATTTAACATAGGGATATTTTTTTACTTACAAACCTAGTACTAAATGACTTATTGATGTACTTACATAACATATTCATTTCACATAGTTCCTTGATATTCAATTTAACTTTGAGGTGAAGACCCTCCCCAGAGTTTGAAAATTGGATGTTTTATAAATAATAGGCTAGGATTTTTGGGTTGATTTTGTGTTTTGGTTTTGGACATAGGATTTGTAAGATTCTATTTCTATATATTTTCTATGTTTTTATATATTCTTTCATCTATGAAAATAAATAAGGGGGAAGAAAAATTTCTTATTGGGTGCAATTTCATTCATTGGTTCTTCTTCAAAATTTTCACCATTTTCCTTCATTTTTATCATCCCCTCCTTTCTTTGCCTAAATCCATTGACATAGGTATACATTGCTACATATATTTAATTATTAAAATTAATGTTTCACGTCTTATTGATTTTACATTCTCTTAAATTTATAATTTTTTTATAAGTGTTTTATTATTTTCTGATATAAATACTAATTGTTTTTCAGAATTTATACTATAAGTATTAAATTATCATGTGTGAAATAGTCATCAGATATACATTTTTATAATATAATATCTATTTAATGTTTAATATTTAGTTAGATGAGGTTAATTGAGTTCATTTATGTACACCTATATTTTATTGTTTGCTAAAATGTCTCAAAAATTACCTTTTGATTATTATTTAACTCATATCATATTGCATGTCTATTTTAAAATCAATTTAAATAGTAAAGATTACTTTAAAATGATATGTTGAGTATATAATCCTTATTTTTATCTTTTTAATATGCATGATAAAATATAATTTTAGATGTCTGTTATGATTTGTAATTTGTGACATGATAATATATCATGTTTTTCATATTTTCTAAATGTCAGACTAATATTATACCCATATAAATTAAAATCACTTAATTATTTATAAAAAAAAACAAAAACATTTGTTTATTTTTAACATAATTATCATATAATTGTTTTCGAATTATGTGATATGGGATTACCATGGTAAATATTTACTTTTTACACATTTTTTCTTCTTTAAGCATTATGGGGGTTTTAATCATTTGATGTTACATGGGATAATATGAAAAAAATATAATTGTAGTGTCTTAATAGTTCAACTATATTCCTTCACAATTATTTTCATGGGGATTTTCAAAGTCAAATGTTCTTATTCCTATTTTACATTTTCATTTTTTATTATCTATTTTATTTTTTTGATTTATTCATTTAAATTAGAACTATTTTGGATGTATATGATGAAGATAAATATTCAATTTGGTTTTTAGTTTATTTAGAAGGTATTGGTATTCTATAAAGCACAAATTTATAGGTGTTGTTTTTCATAATATTTCAACTTATTATTGTAATTTTTACAAATATTTTACAATATTTCTTAAATTTAATGTATTTTTAGATAAAGGAATATAAGAAGGTAATATTTCACTATCTCATAATGGATTTATTGTAAAATTTTTACATAACTTCATATTCACCTATTTTTTAAGGGTGTAATAATTTGAGTTAATTTTGGTTATTTTTATCCAAATTTTCTTGGTTTCATATATCTTAAAAGCACACATTCAACCATTTCATTTATTTTCTATGAAATTTTATTTTAAAACTATGTAATTTCCATGTTTAAGAATATGAGTGAAAGTGGTTATTATATTTCTAATCAAGATTTCTTCATTCACCTAGCTTAATTTTTTTGTATTAGTTTGAAATTTTTACTTTGAAGGGAATAAATGTGTAATAATATCAGTTTATTTATTTTTTTAATTTAATGTATATTGATTTAAGAATAATTTTTTAAAGTAATTTTTTGCTATCCTTTCATGTTGGGTTTTATATGTTAAAGTGTATTTTTAATAAGAGTATTTACACTGAAATATTCTCTAAGGATAATTATTTATCACTATAATGTTCATGGGTGGTTTCTATCAAATATCACCCTTTATATATAACTGTGTGTAAAATTGGGGTTATATATAGAAGGTTACTAGATTATATATATTCTTTTCGGCTATGTGGTGGTGATGTAATGTCCATCCATTGCACCATATCAGTTTCTTGTTATGTAAAAGTTATATATATACCATTTTCCTTCTGATGACTAGTTCCATGATGCTATAATTACTCTTATTTCAGTCTATGAGCTCCTCTTGAATGTGTCAGAAGCCTCAAACCCCTCTAGGTAAGATATGACATTGTAAGTAGGATATATGAACACATACAAGTATTATTCAGCATCAATTTCTGTATGAATAGTAGCTTTAATGATGACATGGTCTCCATCACAAAATATGATCTCAATGACCAGGTGTTAATCATTATTTTAGC
Source organism: Viscum album (assembly GCA_963277665.1). NCBI lineage: Eukaryota > Viridiplantae > Streptophyta > Magnoliopsida > Santalales > Viscaceae > Viscum > Viscum album. Next base: position 1,822,946,016 of record OY728150.1, on the reverse strand, counting down.
ATCAAGAGCTATAGAAAATAACTTTAAGTGTTATAAATGAAATGGAATGGGGGTTGAAAACCAATCAGCCTCCTTACATGTGGTTTTAAATGCAGTTTATAGAGAAATTCAAGTTTCCTCAACAAATAAAATAGGTTCAATGAGAAATCATGTATCGACTCATATTTCCCAAGTAATACATTGGAGTATTTCTAGGAATAATTCTAGAGCAAGGAGTTGAGTTAGTGTGCAATACTGAGGCCTAGAGATCCTTAGTGTAGAGATATAAAAAATAATAACTGTTTTATATGATGTGCACATTGTTTTTATGGAAACATGGAGTAACACTTGTGTGGTGTTTTATATAAAAAATATTAGACCAAATTTGAGTTTAGAACATGGGTTTTACCATAGGCATTACATAAAGTTTCTCAGTGTTGGATGCCTGGTTTGAGGTGACCATTGACAGAGTGTTAAATAGAAGGTTATTAATTATATAAAATTAAAGTAATAAACCAAACCCTCCGACATTGGTTCTCAATCATGAAATATGATAGGGGTGAGTATCCTTTGTGCGATGGATGAACCAAGACCTAACTAATGAAAGGAGGTGCCGTTGAACCCCATTTATGATGATGATCATCACCAAATTGAGGTAAATTTGGTTTCAAGTGTCATTTTGTACCTAACAATTGATCATTTCTCTATGTAAGATTTTTTATATTTACATCACAATCTCCATTAATGCATTTTTTTTGTTTTTAGTGCCCTATTATGACTTCTAGTGATCCCATGGGGCACGATCTATGGGTTCCATGTGGAAATTAGGGGTTTTGGGTGGGTTCTAGGAAAGTTCCATAAGGAATTAATGGTTACACAGTGTGTAGTGAAGGAGAAAATGTCGTGTGTTCTTACCATTTTGGAAATATGAACATTGGTGAATAAAATCCATGTACTGTGGGTACACACCCTTTAGTGATATCAAGTCATGTGGCCGAGGACATGGTCAAAGATGACGTGTAAGGGGACATTGCCCTATGCGAGTACATGACCAGAGCCTTGGGATGTACATAAGCCTAGGTACATAGAGTGGTACATTAGAACGAGGTGCCTTACAGAGACATAGGGTGTCGTATATGGGAATGAGGTGCTAAACTTGAGAATGATATGAGGACGTGGCCTTGTAGCTAGATACCAAAGAGATTTCATTCACTGAGTGTATACACTATGTGAGGTGACCTGACCAGCTAGACCGTGTGTGGGTGAGGACATACCTAAAGGGTTGCATGTGGCCACACACTTTATGAAATGGGTAAATTCCTTACAGTCTCCTTTTACAAGCTATATACTAAGAGGGGACACAACCATGGGTTGGTTTCTAGAGATATAATTTGTACTAGTTGTACACATTGTGTAATACCCTTAGAGACATTTACCCCATAGATCACCATCTTCTGGAATCGAATATAGGCTCTTGAGTATCCTACCATGAGTAGTATTCTACATTTGACATGATGGTGGCCATTGTTTTGGCATTAGAGATGTGACATGAGGTGATGTTTGTGGGTCTCTTATATTAGTGGTATATAGGAAGATATTAGTTGAGTTTTCTCCCTTGCTCTATTCGTATGAGGGTACAGTGTGGGATTACGTCCTCGGTAAAAGACTATGTTCTGATCTATAAGATGAGTTTGTATAGAGTTAGTGTGTCCCTGTAGGGGTCTATGTTGGAACCCTCTACCATATATTACTCTTTATCTGGGGTTTATAGTATCATCATAACCTTTATACATGGGGCGGTGATCCCATATCAACTAGGTTATCTGAGTATATTTTTTTTGGTATCGTTGAGTATATGGTCTCCTATATAGAAAATATTTTCAGTAGGGTTTTCATAATCGCCGTTTATGTGATTTATTTCTTGGAAGTTTGATCTAGAATTGGATTTATGGCATCTCATAGTGGTTTGGGGTATGATTTACAATCTATGTAGTGTGTCTTCATGACTTATTAGGGTTTGTGGTGTCCCCCACTGGACCTGGGTGTGATCCCCTATACAAGATTTATGATCTCAGGGGTTCCATATTGGATTTTTTGGGTGCCCTAGTGGTCCAGGGTGTGATCCTATGTATGTGATTTTAGATATTATGGGTTTCTAGTAGGGTTAGGGGGTCCCCCATTTGGTGTGGTTGGTATATCACATTTATTATAAAGATTCTCTTGGTTCCGTGGTGACTTTTTTGTGGCGAGACTCAATGAGTGTGTTCTATTGGATGTGTTCCACCAGAGATGGGGAGGGGGGATGTACCATTAGATTAGCTACACACAATGAGTGAGATCCATAAGATTAGTTCCATTAGGGATGAAAGAGATATTTCTAATGATTGATATCTCTTGGATGTGATCCATTGGGGATTTTAGGGCTCATGGAGTGGGATCTCCCAAATGAACGATATCTTTTAGCCTCGACTATAATTTTTTATCTGGTAGTGTGTTCAGAAACCCATGAGACATGAAGTCTAATATGAATACATCTAAGATATTCTAGGATTCCTTGAGGTGATGCCCCAAATCTTGGTTGACATACCATGTGGAGATGAGTTGACTTGTCATGTATATCCTAGGATTGATCGAGAAGGAGTTTCTATTCTCTCTCGCTTGGTTTTCCTCCTCTATATTTGGGTTTATAAAACTATTTCCTTCTAGTTTATCCTTTTTTTGGGTTTTGGGGTTCACAATAGGTATTTTTATACCAAACTATACATGGGAACTACCCTCACTTATCGTGTCTTTTGCAAACAACTTCCCTTTTGATGGAGTCCTAGGAAGAACCAGAGCACACATAGCATAGCCGGATAGATATATTGAGGTGTGTACCGGTGGTTTCATTTGAGTGTAGTCCCCTCCTCCTGAGAAGGATTTAAACTTTCAAACTTTTTTGTGGGATTTATTATTTACATTTTATGATTGTAGTACATTTATCATACACTAATTTTAGGATATATGTATTTATTCATTTCTAGTATCAGCTATTTAATTAACTTTACACCATTTCATGGAGATGTATGTGTGTGCGTGTGTGTATGTGTGTAGGTATCATAGTATAAGTACTCACATGTGTGATATATGTCTAATCAGTGCTGGACCTAGACGAAGCCTATTAGAGGTAGGCTTGGGGTAGTGGCATCTCAATCTTCGGCTGACTAGGTGGGCCCCAATGAGGCATGTCATTATAGGGTTGTAGAATAGGTGGTTCTTCCTTTGGACCAGAGTTAGTAGTTTTCTAGCTATGAGCTTGGTTTTGGATTTATAGTGATAGTGTTGAGTTGTTTTGTGTTTTAATTTTAGGTTAGAGACTCTAGTGCTATTGTGGGGGCTGAGGTATCCATTCACCTAGACTCAGATTATCTTCTTGTTGAATGAGAAAATTTTGGGATTAGTTGTAGGGAAATCTTTGTACTTGAATCATATAGGACTGGGTTGTAAGTTACATGTCCTTCTTGAGTTAGCAACCTGTATATAATCATGATCATGGTGTGTCTTGATTCTATTTTAGGACTCCACCATGATGCTAGCCATGTAGGTCTCCACACTAGGATTGTGATGAAAATAATCCTAGTGAAGTGGCTTCGGTGAATGGTTTTTCATAAGATGAAGTATCTTGGGGTGGTTTTACTATTAAGAAACCACCAATTGAGAAGTAGGTGGTGATGGTAGTTTAGGTTGAGGATGTGTGCAGGCAGAGTGTATTGTATGAAATTTTTGGAAAAAAACCCCCAGGTATCAAGTTGATCCAACCCCCAAGAAACTGATGACTATCATCAGGTAGTCACACATACTTTACACCCCATGAGGACACATCTTGATCAGATGGTGGCCCTTGAGGTGAGTCTTCATCTATGCTACACTAGGAGATGGCGGATTTTTTGATGCAGAAACACAATGATACAATGGTCACTTTGATGGATTTTGAGTGGCTCTTCAGGGAATCTTTTTATCTTGGAATGATGTGATTGTTGCATATCCAGAAGCTTCTGAAGCTTTGAAGGCTAGCACAACAAAGACAGAATATTCAAATAGGTTCATAGACCGCTCTTGATAATCCATGGATATAGTTAAAGATCCATTTATTTATGAGAATAGATATTTGAGAAGAGATTATGTCATGATATTAAAGATTTAGTGATATGATTATAAATTCCCACAAATGTTGGGGTTCTTGAGTGAGATATAGTAGTGGAGAGATTTCTATCTTAGAAAACACTAAATCTTGGGGTTGTAAAAATAGGAGATAAAACTTTGGAAGTGGGTTTCTGATGGATGACTCATGGATATAGGCATATGAGCTGCTTAAGGAGAAGATCCTAGGATGGAGGTTTTATTGACTAGGGTCCCTTTTCAAGATCTAGTTAGTCATAGGAGAGGTGATGTTTCACTTGTGATGGAGAGGATATCTTTTGTGAGATTATTTGACCCGTTGTGTTTCTGAGAGGGATACATTTGATAGAAATCCTTTAAAGAGACAAAGACAAGAGAATATAGTTACACATGAAAGTGGATGTGGTAGAGGAGTGGGGGTGGGGGGAGTAGTAGGTGGAAGATGGTTCAAACTGTTTCCAGCACGACACCCAGGTTGTCCATGCTGGGATCATGGTGCAGGAGGATAAGGGCGAGGTTAGCTGTAAGGTGAATAATCATATGACCCGAAGTCTATGGGAATGATTAAATGTATAACTTGTATATTTTCTACATTTTTTTTATATATAGGTTTGAGATACCTTTTTTTCCTTCCACTTATTCCTTGTAATTTATTTAGGGTGATGTGGGGTGTCAGTATAGCCCTGTGTTGGTGATGTTGGATGTAGCTTAAAACTAAAAAGTTGGATAGACTCTTCCACCACTAAGACACATTATTATGATCTGATACCAAACCATGAAACTGAGTTAGTTCTACCCAAAGTGGATAGTATCAAGGTGTGGCAGATGTGTTCCTTTGAATTTCATGTTCTGGGAAGGTTGGTGTGTTTACACAATGTAGTTGGCCCTAGTTGTGGAAGATATGCATACATGGGAAAGTATATGATTTAGGTAGAGGTTTCTTATTTCTTAGTGGCTTGAGTGTGGTTTGGGGTGTTATATGTGACTTTACAACCTTATATATATTTTAATATGTTCATGCGTATTTTTAATGATTTTACCCCCTTTTGAGTCCTGGTGATTCAAATGAAGCCTTTTTGGTCGACCCTTATGCTTGGAGGCACAAACAAATAGGATTAGAGTTCATTCACTCTTATCTATTGTGTGATCCAACTATTATGGAGGGGGAGCCTCACATATAACCATTACATAGTGGTAGAGAGAGACCCTATGATGTTTTGCTCAGTGTGGACTGGTTTCCTACCATTCATGCTCTGATGGTTTCCACTAGTGGGTGTTGTAGTGTTTCTAGATTATGGGAATTATTGTTAATCCTTTTTAAAGTAGTGATCCTAGGTCGACCAGGGCGATATCATGTGTGGGTAGACAAAACCATCCTTTATTAGATGGATGGTACGACCCTTGGAGTAATGGTGTTATGATATTTTGGTTTTCTGTTGTAGTGGTGGTTTTAAGGATGTTTATCTAAGGATGTGATGATTTTACCTCCCTATTTAGAGTAAGAATTCTAAATTGACTGGAACCCATTGAATGGAATGATATTTGTTTTGGCGTATCAGTTCACTTCTATAGAGATTCATGAGCTATGGTGTAGTGGAAGGATTATGGAACGAGGGATTAGTAATACCCAATTTTCACTTGGTCTACCTTGTGTTGTGCGTTGGTACCATAAAGTAATAAACATCAAAGTTACACATAAGAAACTTGAGGTTAACTTGACATGTATATAGTTATTTATGGTTACCCCTCTTATTTTTTAGCAAGATACGGAGGCACAATTGGGATATTTTTTGTGAGGTTCTGCATGAATGGATATCCACTAGAAATGTTTGTGATGGGTTTTCCAAATATGGGGAGTACATAGACCTATCAAGGATTAAATATGAAACCATCCATGATATGAGACAAGGTACTAAGGAGGTTATTTTCCCTCAATAGTGCACAATGTAGAGGGGTGGTTGTTCCAAGGAGAGAGAACTATTCTGGTTCTAGATATCATGCTTTAGGTTTTCATGTTGGTGTGGTGTACTTGTCACCCCACCATAGGTGTATTTCCATTTGAGGTCACATTATGGAGGCAATGTAGGTCACCTCTACAATGGTAGGATCCAATGGGATATAATGTTTGTGGTTTAATAATTCATGCTAACGATGGATGTTGAGGGTGCAACTCAACCAAGGGTGGATGAGGACTTATGGGTTATGTTAGTATGTATGTTAGGTTAGTGAGGTGGTGTATTGCTAGACTCTATAGTTGTAGTTTGACTCGATGTTTGGTGTTTTCCACCATTTATAGATAAAGAGACATGTTCATGCTTCGTTGCCTGATGTCAACCTGATTTGAGTTGGATAGTAGGTGTCGAGTATCCTTTCCAGGTACGCAATTTTTTTTGGTTTTAACCAAATATAACACTATTTGGGCTAGTGGTTACCCTATGTTCATATATTTAGACACAATGGGAACCCTATGATGAGGTAACTGGCTTGGGAGATCCATTATAGAGGTTAGTTTTCTCCCTTGTGTGTAGGATTTCACTTTTCAAGATGAAAATACTCAAAGGTGGGGAGAGTGTAATGTAGCACCCCAAGGATTTACAAATAAATGAAATCAATTAAACACTAATTCTCAATAAAACAACACCTTGTTTTAAAGAGATAGTTATAACCTAGTTGTTAAAAGCAATTTTGTTGCTTATGTGATTTGAATTTCGAAAATCTGACATACACGGTTGCGATCAGTAAGATGTTTGCAATCCAATATGGAAAACATATTTTTTGGTGAATAGTAGCTGACCATTATAAATAGTAATGTTACTCTTATGAATAATAATATGTCCCTTATGAATAGTAAATTGTCCATGTTAATAATAACCTTACCGATGAAAGTATAAATATAATTTATCCATCTTATAAGTGACAATATGATAGTGTTGGAATTTTTATAAGTCATGAATAATCAACTAAATCTAATTAATTAATTTGAAAAAAATTTATTTTCTTAAAATTTTCTCATAAATTAAAATTTTTATGTCTTCTGGTTTTATGATAATTTTATAAGACCTTATGTAATTTTTGTAAAACATTATAAAATGAATTATAATATTTAAATATTTATTTTTCAAGAAAATGATGACTGTATTTAAAAAATTAAATTTCCCATATTTATAAATCTATTTTCATAAAATGGTGTTCATTTTTGGATTTACACATTGAAAAATGGTTAGGGTGAATTTTTGGGATTTTTTTGAAATACTTGAATTTTTGATGAATAGTAAAATATGCTAATTTATGATAACTGCCAAAACCTGAATTTCTATATCATGGTTGAGTCATGGATGATGTAAATGGATGTTGTTTTGAACTCACATTAACTTATTACTATTTTGGGTCTTTTAATCATCACTATTTATTGTTTTATGGAGAAATAATAAACTAATGATTTAAATTTCAAGAAAACCCTCCTCCCATCCACTATAAAAACCACCCACACTCCCCTCTTCTCTTCACTCCTATCAGGCCTTATTCCTTGACTAAATTCTGATAAAATCTCTTACCAATATCATACCCCACGTCCATCAGCCCTTGGTCTCTTCAATAAACCAAATCCTCTACCTTTAAGAGGCCCTCAAGGAAGACTAATTGAAGAGGTAAATTCCTCTTTTCAATTATTTTACTTTCTTTTCAAGCTCATTTGTTTTCCTCTCTATCATTACTGATAATCATTAAAATGTAATGAAAACTCTAGTAACATAAATTTATTTTAATGTGGTTATAATGTTGGAATAGTTTATTATTGTCTCTATTTTACCCTTCGTTTATACTAGTTGTAAAAACACCATCCGAGATGTGTTAATTTTCCACATTCAAGGATGACGAGTTTTCAATTTCTATTAACATCTTCAATTTTGGCCATCAAACCATTATCATGGTTGAAAAATAATATAATATATGTATTATTTCTCATCTATGGTTCCTAAATCTTTTTTCTTGAATGGTTTTTATTTATAAATCAAAATGTGTTCGTTGTGATTAAAAAACCACCAATTAACCCAAAAGGTTATCACTAAAGTTTTATATAATGATTAAACTTCACTCCCAGTAACCAAATGAAATTTAAAACCATGTAAACTTATGGATGTTAAATAATAAAATATATCTCAAATTATGGATAACCATCATAATTTTATATGATTATCTATTCATGAATATAAGTAAACGGATCATAAAATAAATAGGGCCAGACAGTGAAATTGAACATTTTAACCCATCAAAAAGGCCATGAATGAACATAAAAAAGTTATACTAAATCAATTAAATGTAAAATAATTTCTATAATTTTTAATTAATGAATCTAATTTTATTATTAACTTCATTTATATCAAGTGAAGAACACCTTAGGACTTAAGCTAAGGGATCCTCCCTTTCTCACTTTTATTCAAGAATCACATTTATGTTATTCCATTTTATTATTAATACTTAATGATGGGGTATGTTTTCACACCTACCCCATAATTACATCATGATATTAAAATAATGATATACCCATTTCTCTCTCATTAATCAATCATAAGTACACTTGTTAAGATGCCATTGTTTCGTAAGGGATACAACCCAACCCTCCTTTACTTCTTCAGGTTGCTTTATCATTCCTTTTACCCAAAAAATTCATCTCTTATTTTTATGTACATATTATGATGCTGTGTATATGTAACAAATTCATGTATCAGGATCATTTTATCATATATTACAGGAGTATATATGTTTTTAAATGGCTCCCTCCCCGATATTCCGGATAAGCAAACCCATTTTAGAGGAACTTCCCAAATTCCTTCCCAATTTCAAGTGCACAATATAATCTATTTTAAGCCTATATTTTTTTAATAAAATAAATCTATTTATTATTAAAACCTATTTGGTTCACTTGTACTTTTATATAATATATTATCCCATTTTCTATTGTAAATTCTCTTTGGTATTTTCCTTAAAACCGTACTAAAATGTTTAAACTCCAAAGTTTATTTAATACCTTTTTTTGGATGCCACTTCTGTTTGACATCACTTATCATGATATATGAATTTTTCCCTTATGAATTCCCAAATATGATTTATTTCTTTATTTTAATGGACACTTGTATGATACTTCCATTTATTATTTATCATGACATGATTATGATACCAATTTCTTTACATGGGTAAAAATTATGTTTATGTATGATTGATTATGTATGATTATTTATATGGAAACAATATTCATAAAGTTGATAAGATGGGTATGGCCAAATAGTGATACAATTCATTGGGTAAAGTTGAGTATCATGAGACATTATGTTCAACGATCTTGGCGGTTATCCTTGACATGTGCTACCATGTGTAATGGTTTTGGAGGTTAGCCTTGAAATGTGCTACCATGTGCAACGGTCTTGGTGGTTAGCCTTGACTTGTGCTACCATGTGAAATGATCTTGGTGGTTAACCTTGACATGTCCTACTTCATGTTCTACAATACATGAATCATTCTAAAATCATGTTTTTTTGCTAGCACAACACTATGAATCCTTTTTTATATGACCCCATATTAATATGTTATGATTCCATATATTCCATGACTTCTATTTTTATTATGTCTTTCCTTCTAACCCATGTGCTAATTATCTATTCTTATGCTTATTCCCTTACTAGGATTTCTTGCTAACCCATTTTTTCATGTTATCCATATGTTATCCTTTGTCAATGTATGATCACAATGGATGTTAGGAGCTCAATATTAAGATTAAATAATGATATATTTTATGATTTTAGTTTTATGTACCTAGTCTTCAAAGACACTAGACTTTACAATCCTTGGATTGTATTTTGATGTATAATATGCCTAAAATCTTGTAGTGTTATGTGTAAAAGGATAGGGTTTCTATAGTTTGTATCATAGGATGGTATATTTATTTTTAGACATTAGGAATAAATCACTTTAGTAAGAACTTGGATGATGATACTAAGTATAAGAAAACATCCCAAAATTTTGGTAAGTTTATAGTTAGTGGTTTATCAAGAAAATATATCCATGTCTGGATAATAATAGTTAGAGGTGGATCTATCACATTTGTATCTAGGGTAAAACCTAAACGCCCCACTTTGAGCAAGAATCGAATGGGAACTGGAGCACGACAATGGGCCTTGATACACTCTGGGTTTGACACTCTTGGTGGATATGCTTTGGTAAATTCATAACCTTAGTATGAACCATTATTAAGGGAACAAAAAATTATGAATCCCATAATAATATATATTAGGAAATAGATCATAGATAACCTTTATTAAAACCTAGGAAATCACAAGTTATGATATACATTTACTTTAATATTTTACCCTTTTATGTTTAATGTTTCCTTTTTATGCTTACTAGATATGTATTCAAAATCTCACCTGTTTTAACCATAACATGTAAAATGAAATTTAGAGAATAAAATATCATAATGGGGGAAGAGTATAAAACCCCAAGGATTTAAAAATAAATTTAATGAAATGAATTAAACAATATGTCTCTGTAAAATAACAGTGTGTATTAAATAGGTAGTTATAACCTATATGTTAAACTAAATTTTATTACTTATGTGATTTGAATTTTGAAAATATGACATACACAGTTGCAGTTAGTAAGTTGTTTGGAGTCCAATAAGCCAAACATAATTTTTAGTGAATAGTAACTGACCCTTATTGTAATGCCCCAACCCTAGTTACCCAGAGTCGGTGCATTATTACATAACATTGGTATGATCATAAAATATCAAGTCCCGAAAGACAGATTAGTTTAGTATCCTTGGAAGTACTAGATACATACATAAGTTTTACATTAAATCAAGAAATTGAAAAATCACAAAATTGTGTCCCATTTGAACACACTCATATACCTTAACCTATTCTAGCTAGTTAATCCTAATATTCTTCTTCGCATCCTGGGAAAAATAAAACAGAGAAAGTGGTGAGATCAGATGATCAATAAGGATAACAATATAGAAAAAACTGTCATAAATAATCATAAACATTTAAGGAAATGTATAAGACTGAAACACAATCCTTTTAAACAAGAAATTCAGAATAATATGGAAAAGATAAATCAAACAATTCCATTTACTTATTCAAATGGATATTCTACTAGTCGAATAATCACATGTAATATCAATAGATAATTTCATAATGATGGAACACATAATACCGAGAATCATAACCACATAGTCAAGGCCTAATTGAAAGACTAAAAATAATATTTTTTCAAGGCCATTTCCAAGAAACAAGTTTTTCTCATGAGACCTACTGATGCATCGAGGAGCTATAGCGGCTCCACCCATCACTCACTTAGTCTACTTCATTCCTCATATGAAAAGGTTAAAACATAATATACACATTCGTATTATACTTAGAATAAAAAATGTCTATAATTTAACCATAAACCATGAATGGTATAAAAATATCACATCCACAGTCAGACTTATCACAAAACATTCAATACAATACAGAAGATTGTATAATAAAAAATCAATATAAAACAAGCGTAAAATCCAATGAAGGATGTTGACATAGATTAAATCAATCCAAAAACTATTTGAGTGAAATATTTCTTTCTAAATTAAAATCATTAAAAATTAAAGAAAAAATTTATTTTTAAAATAGTTTTATAAGATTTTAAGGGAAGTTTCAAAGGTGTTATAATACCAGAAAATATTTTCACCTTCCGTATAAGTTAAAAAAAAAATTCTTTCCTTAATTTGTCAAAAAGGTCATAAAGTACATTGTTTGTAAAGAGACAAAAATATTCCTTTAAAAACATTTTATAAAAATTAAAACAAGGGTATAAAAGACTTTAACCCATAGTCTAGTAAATAGTAAAAAATGTTTTGAAATACATTTTTAAGAATCATGGATGTGGATGATAAATAGGTCCCAGTAGATACTCATGTATAAACTACCTTGTACAATAAAGAGATTGTAAAATTAATCCTTACCTTGTACTTTTCCTTAGTTGAGGGTAGAATAACCTCTTGTATAATAGTTAAATCATTATCACTAAATTATTCAAGAACCACATTCATAAATATGATATCATGTATGATCTTTTAATGTTGCTTTGTAAATGATATTTTTGTAGTATCATTGTTTTGGGTGTTAACTGATTTATTTTCCTTTATATGTTTTGTTACGTAAGTCATGATTTTTATGGATAAGATGTCTTTGATTCATATACATAATTATATTAAGTTAATAAACATTATTTTTAATCATAAAATGAAAATTATTCTTGAATGGTTACGGTGGGTAAATTAATATTATCGCATTCGTGGAAACGGTAATCCGTACGTACGAGTGAAAATATCCTCATTTTGATGGTAAAATAGTATGTAATTGGATGTTATATCATATATACATAATAATTAACATGTTATATCTATTATTAAAATTAATTATACTCATTATTATACCCATCCAAATAATGTAGTTTTGAATAACAAACTACACCACAACGTGGAGACGGTAAGTCGTACGTACGCACGTATGGTGACTTTGTCATCTATTGGATGGATAGAATAATGAATATGGTTTTACGATATTTATAATAGCATTAAATTATGTATATGGAATTGGATTTATTATTTTGCTATGGAAACCAAAAATAAAGAGGAAGTGGAAGAAGAAAAGAACTTTGAAAGAGGTGATGAAATTGTTACCTCCTCTTCAAGTGTTTCCTTTTGAATTGATCAAAAGGGATCCTTATGTATGCTTTATGATAAAATTAAGGCCTCTAGGTTAAATTTAGGGTTGTTGGGAGGAAATTTTAGTAGGTTTTGTCCAAGACAAATGGCTTTGGAGGTGTGATTTTGAGAGAAGGGGAAGTACCATTTTATAAGAGAGGTGAGAGTCACCTTAAGAAAATCTTGAAATATTAATTTATTATAAAATCATATTCAGTTTATAATGTCATAAAAAGGATTTATTTAGAGGATAAAGTGGGGATGGGTTGAAAACCCTTCAACCAATATGTTTTAGACTGGTTTAGGTCACCATATTAACCTTATCTATTAGATTTAACTCTTAGTTAAATAGTTTAACTTTTACCATGTATTCTTGTATTATTATAATAAATGGAAAAAAACTTACTATAAAAATCCAAGATAAACCCAAGTTGTTCATTATTGAAATATATAACCTTATCTAAGTTCTTTGCCCGAAACATAGACTTTTTTGAATATTATATCTATTAATAATATAGTACTTGTTTTAAAAACTCATTTATGTAAATTTTGAAACTATTTTGTATTTTTCTTTTGTAAGTCATAAATACATTGTCACATGCAATATCAATATCCAATTTAATAATGATGGAATTAATAATGTCGGACATCATAAACACATAGTCAAGGCCTCGTTCCAAGACTACAGATAAGATTTTGTCAAGGCCTTGTGCCATGACACTAGTTTGTCTCATGAGACCTGCTGATACATCAAGGAGCTGTTGGGGGATCAACCCATCACTTACTAAGTCCAATGCATTCCTCATATGAAAAGGTTTAAATATAACAAAACATTCATATTTTTAACAAGCATATAAATTATCAATAATTTATCCATAAACCCTGAATGGTATAAAAATAACACATCTACAATCAAACATATCAGAAAAACTTCAATACAATTTGGAAGATTTGTATCATAATAAATAAACTCCAAACAAGTTTAAAATCCATCAAAGGATGTTGGCATAGATGAAATGAAAACCATTTTAATGAAATACCACTTTCTATTTTGAAATCATTTAAAAGTCACATAATTATAAAAGAAAACATTTATTTTGAAAATTTTTTTATAAGCTTGTAAGGGAAGCTTAAAATGTGTTATAATGACAGAAAATTTCTGCACCCGCCATATATGTTAAAAAAAGATTCTTTCCATAATTTTTTTAAAAAGGTCATGGAGGACCAAATTTGGAAAATGATGGAAAGATTCCTTTATAAACATATTATAAAAAGTCAAACAAGGGTATAAATGACTATAAACCACATTCTAGGAAATATTAAAAATGTTTTGAAATATATTTTTAAGAAAAACATATGTGGATGATAAAGAGGTCCCAGTAGATACTCACGTACAAATAACCTCAGATAATAAAGAGATTGTAGAATTAACCCTTACCTTGTACTTTTCCTTTATATGTTTTTTACGTAAGTTATGTTTGTTATATATAAGATGTATTTGATTTATATACCGAATGATTTTATGTTCTTAAACATTATTTTTTGATCATAAAATGATATTTATTCTTGAATGGTTACGATGGGGAACGAATCTCATCACGTTCGTGGAGACAATAATGTGTATGTACGCACGAGTGAAAATATCATTCTATTGATGGTGAAATCATATTTCATTGGATGTAATATCATATATAATGAATCCTTAACCTTTTATATTTATTATATATATTAGTTATACTCATTATTATACCCATCCATATAATGAAGTGTTTGAATAACAAACTACACCATGACGTAGAGACGGTAAGCCGTTCTTACGCACGCATTGTGACTTGTCGTTCATATGATGGATATAATAATGAATATGGTTTTTTCATTATTTATAATAACATTACAGTATTTATAAGGTACTGGATTTTTTATTTTGTTATGGAAATAACAAAGAAAGAGGAAGTGGAAGAAGAAAATAACTTCGAAAAATGTTGTGAAATTATTACCTCTTCTTCGGGTGTTTCCTTTTGAGTTGATCAAAAGGTATCTTTAGGTTGTATTTATGATCAAAGTAAGGCCTTTAAGTAAAAGTGAGTGTAGTTGGGAGGATATTTGAGTTGGTGTTAGCCAAGAAAAATGGCTTTGGAGGTGTGAAATTAAGAGAAGGGAAAGTACCCTTTTATACGAGAGGTGAGGGTCACTTTAGGAAAAGCTAGTAATATTATTTTATTATACAATTATATTCGGTTTATAATAGATAAAAAATGATTTATTTAGAGGCTAAGGTGGGGATGTGTTGAAAACCTCTCAACCAATAGGTTTTAGATATGTTTAGGTCACCATATTAATCTCATCTTCTAGATTTATCTCTTAGTTAAAGAGTTTAACTTTTACCATGTATTCTTGTATTTTTATATTATATGGTTAATAATCATACAATAAAAAGGAAATAGAACCCCAAGTGGTTCATTATTGATATATCTTACTTTATTTAAGTCCTTTGTAAAACCTTTATATTTTTAGAAATAATATATCAATTAATAATATCGTATTTGTTTTAAAAACTCATTTATGTCAATTTTGACACTATTTAGTATTTGATTTTTGTTAAATTCCTAAAACTTTATTACTTCAAAAAAAATTCTTTTAATCAAACCTAACATTTTATATTAACCTATAAATATATTTTAATTCATAAAAAGTTTCTATTTACATTTATTTGGATATTTATAATATAAATTTTTCAATCATTCAATAATAAGGTAATTACTGCATCGTCATTGTGTCATAAATAAATTTAATTATTTAATAGATAAAAAATATAAATAAAATACCATTGTGTAGGAAATGTTTTATCTTTATAATTATTCTTTATACTCAAATTTATCTTTTGTATTACCCTATATTAAAAAAATTTAGTTATTAAAATATGAATTTAACTCTTTTAACTCTTCTTTAAATAAAATAATAATAAATGTCCTAATCTAATAAAAGTGGATTAAAGAAGATAATATTTTATTCATATGGTTTATTCTGGTATAAATACACTTATCCAATAGAATTATGATATGTGTTAGGGTAATTATAATATCATTTTTACCTTTAAATAACCTATTTACTTTTAACCGTGGTAAATAACATTCAAAAGTTACTATTCACCAAAAAATATTTTCATCTTATTGAACCAAAATTTACTTAATGATTTCAACTATTTCTCATAGACTTTTGAAATTAAATTTACAGAAGAAGTAAAATTACGTTTTATGCAAATTTGCAAATGTGCCTAGAAGGTGGGTAAAAGACGTTAAAAAGTTCAATAAAATTTTATACATCTAATATTATTATAAAATTCATCCAACGAATTACATTGAACTAATATAGGTATTATTTATCTATTTTTACTTAAATTAAATTTAAATAAATCAAATAACTATTTAAATAAAAAGTCAGCTTTAAACAATAACACAGAGTGTTTCACTATTTATCAAAATTTGAATGTTTTTAGAAAAATACCAAAAATTAACCCCAAGCTAATTTTAATATTCCGAATCCAAAAATGAAGTCCATTTTGAAAAATAAAATTTCAAATATTTCAAAAATTGGGTATTACTATTCATAACTGCTAGTTTGATTGTTCATGGTGTGCTAGAACTCGAAGTTACGTACATCACAAACTACTATAATATTCAAATAGAAACATACCATGGAAGTTTGGGGTGTCACACTTATTAATAGTAATTATAACCTTATAAATATTAATATGACCCTTATGAATAGTAAATCATCCGATTAAATAGCAACCTTACTAATGAAAGTATAAATATAATTTATCCATCTTATAAGTGACAATATAATAGTGTTGGTATTTTTGTATGTCATATAGGATTATTTAAAATTAATTAAAATTAATTAATTAATTTAAAAGAAAATTTATTTTTCCTAAAATGTGTTCATAAATTACCAATTTTACGTCTTTTGGTTTTAAGATAATTTTATAACACCTCATGTAATTTTCTAAAAATGTTATAAAATCAGTTATAGTTTTAAAATATGTATTTTTCATGTAAACGATGATTTTATTTAAAAATTTAATTTCCCATATTTAGAAATTTATTTTTAATAAAATCAAGTTCATTTTTTGATTCTACACATAGAAAAATGGTTAGGGTGACTTTTTTTGGGATTTTTCTAAAATATTTTAATTTTTGATGAAGAGTAAAATGAGATAATTTATGATAAGTGAAAAAACCATAATTTATGCATCTTTCTTGAGTCATGGATGATGTAAATGGACTTTGTTTCGAACTCACATTCACTTATTACAATTTATGGTCATATAATGATCACTATTTCTTGTATTGCGGAGAAATAATAAACTAATGACTAAAATATTAAGAAAACCTTCCTACCCTCCACTATAAAAACCACCACACTCCCTTATTCTCTTCACTTATTCCAAGACCTTTTCCTTGACTAAATTATACTTAAATATATCCCAAACTCCTCCCCCATGTCCAAAATCCCTTGGTATACTCAAATGACCAAATCCTCTTCCTTTAAGAGGCTCTCAAGGATGACTAATTCAAGTGGTAAATTCCTCTTTTAAGTTATTTTACTTTATTTTCAAGTTCTTTTGTTTTATTTTATATCCTCAACTATACTCATCCAAATTTTGTGAAAACTCCAGTACTATACATGCACTGTAATTTTTTTTTATGATGATGGAATAATTTATTATTGTCTCTCCTTATCCCTTCTTTTATACTAGTTGTAAAAACACCATATAAGATGTGTTAATTTACCACATTCAAGGATGATGGGTTTTGAATTTAAATTACCATATTTAATTATGGTCATAAAACTATATTTATGGTTGAAATAGAATAGAATATATGTATTGTGTATCCTCTAGGCTTATGGAATCTTTTGTACACATGGTTTTGATTTATAAACCAAAATGTGTTCATTGTGATAAAAAAACATCCAATTAACCCAAAAGGTTATCACTAAAATTTTATATAATGATTCAACTCCAATTTAGGTAACCAAATGAAATTTACAACCATTTAACCTTCTGGATGTTCTATAAAAAAATATTTCTCTGATTCTGTACAACCATCCTCATTTTACATGATTATTCGTTCATGTATATAAGTAAACCTATCACGAAATAAATAGACCCAAACAATGAAATTTAACCTCGTAACCCATCAATAAATAAATAAATGAACATAAAATTGGTATACTAAATCAATTAAATGTAAAAGATGTTATATAATTATTAATTAAGGAACCAAATTTTATTATTGAGGTTATTAATACCAAGTGGAGCACACTTTTGGACTTAAGTTAAGGGATTATCTCTTTCTCACTTTTATTCTAGAATCTCTTCTATGTTATGCCCTTTTATTTTTAATACCTAATGATGGGGTATGTTTTTACTCATCCCCCATCCTGACCGCATTATATATAAATGATGATATACCACTTTATCTATAATTAATCCCTCCTATGTACACCCGTTACCAAGCCGTTGTTTCGTAAGGGATTCAACCCAAACCTCCTTTACTCCTTCGGGTGGCATAATTTTTATTTTTACCCAAACAAGGTTATCTATTATTTCTATGTACATAACCTAATGTTTTTTATATATACCAAATTCATATATCATGACCCTTTCATCATCTCTTTCAGGGATATACTTATTTTTAAATCGTTCTTTCCTCAATACTTCCTGATAAGAAATCCCGTTTTTAATGAACTACCAGAATTCCTTCCTAATTTCAAGTGCACAATATACTATATTTTAAACCACCATTGATTTTATAAAATTACTATATTTATTATTAAAAACCTACTGGTTCACTTCGGGTTTTATATAAAAGATTATTCTATTTCCTATTTTAAATAATCTTGGGTATTTCCCTCAAAACAGCACTAGAATGTTTTTATTCTAAAGTATCTTCTAATTTTTTTTATGTTTTCACTTCAGTTTGAAATCACTTATCATTATATATTCCATTTACCTTATGAATTTACATGTATGATTTTATTCCTTATTTTCATGGACACTTGTATGATATGCCCATTTATTAATTATTATTACATGATTATGATACCCATTTCTTTCCATGGGTAACCCTTATATTTATGTATGATTTATTATGTATGATTCTTTATGTGGAAAACATATTCATGAAAATTTTATGATGGGTGCACCCATATAGTGCTCCAATTCATTAGATAAATTTGAGTATCATGAGATGTTATGTGCGAAGGTCTTGGTGGTTAGCCTTGACTTGTGCTACCATGTGCAAGGGTCTTGGAGGTTAGCCTTGACTGATTCTACCATGTGAAAAGGTCTTGGAGGTTAGCCTTGAATTTTGATACCACTTGCAATTGTCTTGGTGGTTAACCTTGACTTGTGCTCCTCCATGTGAAATGAGCCTTTACTTGTACTAAAGTCATGTTTTATGTTACTGCCACATTATTATGATTCCACTTTTATATGATCCCAAGATTATATGTTATGATTCTATAGGTTCCATGCCTTCTATTTTCATTATGTCATGCCTTCTAACCCATGTGATAAAGCTCTATTCTTGTGCTTATTCCCTTACTAGGATTTTTTTCTCACCCCTTTTTTCCTATTATCCCCAGGTTATCCTATGTATATGTATGAGCACAATGGAAGTTATGAGCTTAATATTATGATTAAATAAAGGAATATTTTATGTTTTTAGTTTTATGTACCTAGTCTTCAAATATACTAGACTTCATGATCCTTTGCTTATATTCCAATGTATAATTATGAATAAAATCATGTAATGTTATGTGTAAAATGATAGGGTTATTATGTGTAGTGAATTTATTTTTTCCGTATAAGACTTTGGAATATTTCCCAAAATTTTTTTGGATCTAATAATTGAGTTTGTGTTGAATTCTGTGGATGAAAGAGCCTCAATGCAGTGATATTAAAAATAATAAATGTTTAATATCACTCTTCAACATTTTTTTGAAATGTGGAATAACTCATTGGTGCAGTTACATACTTGAAATCTAAGACAATGGATGAGTTTAGATCCCGAGTTTTACCCTAGGTGCTATATAATGTTTATCGGCATCGAGAACCCAGAAGTAGGTGACCATATATGAGGTGTTAAATGAAGGTTTATTAATTTAATAAAATTAAATTAATAAACCAACCCCCCCCCCCCATTTGGTTATCATGTATGAAAGATAAGTGGGAGGATCCCCCATTTCATGATAAGTGAACCAAGGACAAATCGAGGAGAGGATCCACCATTGAAACTGGTTTTTGTCGTCGATCATCACTGGATAGAGGTGTATTTGTTTCTAGGAATAATTTTGGAACCAAAGAATTTGAGTTTATCCATGAGGTAGGTGGATTTATGATATTTACATTCCAATCCCCATTCATGCTTTGTTTTACGGTTTTAGGGTCCTATTATGTCTACTAGTTATCCCTTGGGGGTAGATCTGTGTATTTCAGGTAGAAATCAGGGGTTTGTGGGACTTGTAAGGGATTACCATTCAAAATTCCCAATCAGATGGCATGATGTGAACGTGAAAACACCATGTGTTCTACAAATTTTGAGAAGATGAACTTTGGGGAATACTCATAATGTACTATGGGTAAATGCTGTGTATGGATCCTAAGTCATGGGGCTAAGGACATGGAAAAAGATTTCATGTAAGGGTAAATGAACATGTGCAAGTATATGAACAGATCCTGAAGGTGTATAGGGGGTGAAATATATTCCCAAGTACATGGGAGTGGGGGACTATACATGAGCATAGTGTGATGCAAACAATCATGGGGTTCCAAACAAGAGCACATGCTAAGGACACATGTAAGAATCTGGATATCTATGTCACACCATGTAATGAGGGTACACATAATGTGATGTGGAATGGGAGTCTATTCCATGTGTGGGTGAGAACATTATTTATGGTTTGGAAGAGGTAAATTTCCATATAACTTGGGTACATTCTGTGTAGTATCCTTTTACAGGTTGAGTACTGAGAGGGGAGAAGACCAAGGGAATGTTTCTAGAGATAAGTTTTATATTGTGGGTACATGGTTTGTTATACCCTTGTAGACTTTTCCCTTACGCATCTACATCTTTAGGAATAGAATGGAGGATCTTGAGAATCCTATCATGAGTAGTTTTATACCTTGGACATGATGTTGGTTCTGATTTTGGCATTAGAGATGCGACGTGAGGTTATGTATGTGGGTCACTTATGATAATGATGTATAGACTAGTATTCATTGAGTGTTCTTCCTTGGTCTATTCTTATAAGGGTATAGTGTGACATTACATCCTCAATATAGGATTTTTAACCCCTCAATATGATGATTTTGGATAGATCCTGAGTATCCATCTAGGAGTTAAGGGTGGGATCCTCTATCATATATCCTTCCCTGGGTGGGGTTCATGGTATTTTCATGAACTTCATATGTAGGGTGGAAATCCCCTATACAGTGGGTTACCCCTGTAGGGTTTTGGTAGTTTTTAGTATATAATCCCCTATATGAAGGAGTTATAGGTAGAGGGTTTGTGGCATTATCATCTTTTGATCCCCTACACAGTGACTAAATCCTGATCTAGGTCTGCAGTTTGTGTTAGTGGTCCTGGGTATGATCCCATATCTATGTATCATGGATTTGTGACTTGGTAGGGTTTGAGTCATCCCACAACGGACCTGGGTGTGATCTCCCATCTGAGCGTTATGAACTTTAGAGTTCCATATTTGATTTGTGATGTCCCTTAGTAGTCCTGGGAGTAATCCCCTATTTTTTAGTAGGGATCATATGGTTTTCTAGTAGGAATAGTATATTACACCATTAGGCATGGGTTAGATACCCTATTTTAATATATCTATTTGACTAGGTTATAGTCTAACTTAATACATATAGAGACATGATTTGTGTGTTATCTCAGATTTATAACACCTAAGATTGTAGGGATGTGATATGTTCTTAGAAATGCTCGATGAGTGAGATATCTTGGATGAGTGCCATCAGGGATAAAAGTGTTGTCCCTAATTAGTGATATATATCAGATGAGTACCATTAGTGATGGAAAGGATCATGGAATTGGTTATCCCAGATGATCAATACCTTCGAGCCTCATGTAGAATCCTGTGGCTGGCAATAAGGTTAGGAACTCATGAGACTTGGAGTATGAGATGAATATATCTAGGATATTCTGAGTTTCCTTGAGATGATTTCATATATCTTGATTGACATACCATGTGGATATGAGATTACCTTTCATGTGTATCAAATGGGAGGTCAATATTGAGTTTCTTGTTCTCTTTCACATGGTCTTAATCCTCTATCTTAGGTTGAGTAGATTGTTTCCTTTTAGATTATCCCTTTTATTTTGGTTTTTTGGGGCTCATAATGGTTATTTTTATACACATCCCTACATGGGATCTTCCCATACATTTCGTGTCTTATGCATATGAATTACCTTTTGATAAAGTACTAGGGGGACCCAGAGATGGAGGAGCATAGTGAGATAGGCAGTTTTATGTGTGTACCAGTGGTCACATTTGATATTAGTTCCATAATTTTGAGAGGGTTGACAATTTTATAGGTTTTGGTGTTATTTGTTTTCATTTTCACGATTTCAATACATTTTTATAATCTAATTGCGGGATAGATGTGTGCATTATTTTATTATATTAGTTATTTCATTATATCTACACCATTCAGTAGATGTGGGTGTGTGTGTGTGCATACAAGTACCGTAGGCTAAGGCCTACCTTGTTTGAGATATGACTACTCAACACTGGATGCTGGCCCCCGATATATTGGATTTGGGCTTGTGGTAGTGGCAGCTCATCCTTCCTCTGACCATGAGGTCCCTAGTGGATCAGGTCATTATAAGTCATGTATTTTAACTTAACCATATTTCATTTTATTGGTGTACCAAATAGGAACATAAATAACCCATTGATGAAATACTTCCATAAGATTACACTGACACCAACTTTGATCAATGTGAATGTTGATGGTATAGATCTATGAGCACCAGGCTGCTCAGGTTGTGGAGGGGTGTCTCATACCCATCATGGTTTCATCAAGGGATTCTTTAATCACTACCTATGAAATGGATTTTCATATAAATTGGAGCTTTGGAAATGAACCATGTGATCTAATATATTATTATATTTAGATAGAATCATTTATGGGTTGAATCCAACTCGACACTTTCCATGGAAATTCAAAGGGAAAGACATAAAATGTCCCCTAGATACTTCTTCTACATTTTATAGAGTGTATTTTAAAGACTAATAATTTACGGTAACATGAGACACTTTCTTACAGGGTGGGAAACCAAGTACATGACACTATTTCAAAGAGAACCATTATAAAAGGTAGTCTAATATAGTTCTCTATAATACCATGTTCATGTTCAATATTTGTAAATTCAAAGGTTATGGGTGATTCTCACACCCAGCTTTTCAGACCCTCCCTATAACATCTCCTCTTTACTCTCCCTTAATTAATTTTTTAGGGATATATATGGTCATTAACTAAAACATTCTAATAATTTTTATTATTAATTTTAAATATAAGAGTATTACTGACAACCACTGATGATCGATAATATAAAAAATAATAGACACACACCCAAACCACTTTTATGGTTAATAATATTCATTAGTGACCAATTTCAATAAACTAAAAACTTAGTTTTATACTAATGATTGTATCCCTTCCTTGTAAAATACACTAAATATTACACCAATGTGAGGGAATATACATTTTTTTATAGAAACCCATCAATAAATTCAAAATCCAATAAATATTTAAAGCTAAATCCCAAGGTCTCATATTACCATTGACTATAATGTGAAACAATCATAATTATTTATTTATTATTGATTTTTTTGAAAAGTTTATACAACTTTTTGACACTTATTTATTTTAAAAAATACAACTTTAAAACCTTGAATCGAAAAATATCGTTAAACAAAAAAGTTTCATTTTATAGAGAAATAATAATTTTTTAACATTGAAATAAAACTATATTAAATCCAATGAAAATATAAAAATATAAATATAACATAACATTAAAACTGAAAGAAAATTAAAAATGACCAACACATTAAATGAAGCACACACACAATAAATAAAAACTCACAAAACATTCTATATGACAAAAATGATATGTTTTTTACTAATAAAAAATCATTATAGGGTCATATAATAATTTTTCTAAATATAATCATCGTAAAAAATATAACATAAATTAACCTCATAACATCTATTAATTTTTTATTAGATTTCTTAAATGTGACTATACATGATTTGAATAATTGAGGATATATCATAAAATAATTTGTATTTCATAAATAATCGTTGAAAAAATAGCACCAAAAATTTAAAAATAATATAAAAAACATTCAATAAACATAAAAAATGTTTTGTATTGAAAAGAGAACCTAATATTTTATTATATAATTTTTATAATATTATAAAATTAAATAAATATATAAAATATAACAATATATGACTCAAAATTTAAAAATATTGTAAAAAATATAAACATAAAAAGGTATTAAGAAAAAATGATCACAAACCATAACAAATATTGTGTCTAGGTAAAAAAATATATTTATACACATAATAATAAATTTAACATATATTAATTTCATAAAACATTGTATAAAATAATATATATATATATATATATTTTGTTGTGCTGTTTACGTAATATTAAATAGTTATATAAACACATAGAATATAAATTTCAACTACAGGGGGACTCACATAAGATTTTATGAAAAAAAATAATTATTTTTTCAACCAATCAAAAATATTTAAAGGATCAAAAAATATTATTTATTTAGTTTAAAGAAAAATGAAAAAAATATAGAACATAGATTGTGTTAGATATAGAACCTTTTAATATCAATGTATTTAAATTTAATAGAGAAATGGAAATAAAATATTAAATATGTTAATATATATTGAGAAGAATATATTAATTGACTCCAGATAAACAAGTATATTAAAAAATACATTATATAATCTTATCACATAACATGTAAGGACCTAACCAAAATACCAAAATATAAAGGCCCAATTCAGACCACCACCTGAACACAAGTGTGATTTCCAATCACCAGAGGATGACAAATATTTCCGAGGGAAAAAATAAAACATCAAGGAATGATTTCACCTCAATATTTATAAATTAAACCATGATTTAATTTGGTAAATGTGAAACAATTTTATTTTTTTAAACAACCTCAAATCAT
The DNA here is from genome assembly GCA_963277665.1 of Viscum album. Lineage (NCBI taxonomy): Eukaryota > Viridiplantae > Streptophyta > Magnoliopsida > Santalales > Viscaceae > Viscum > Viscum album. Next base: position 1,822,920,845 of record OY728150.1, on the reverse strand, counting down.
GAAAATTGTATAAAACAAAACATGAATAAAAATTCAACCAGAAAACAATAAAATCAAAGGTTTTCCAAACCCCAAACTAAATCAACCGCATTCCCACTTTATTTTCCCACCATAGGAACTATGGATCATCTGTGATAAAAAATGAAGTATTTTTTTCTTGGATCAAGAGAAAAAAATATCCACATGTTTATAACAATTTACAAGAAGGGGGAGGTTATAAATTAAGTAGTATTTTGTTAATTACTCTAAGATAACCTCATACATGAGTAAAATAAACAAGAAAATTCAATACATATGTTCATAAAAAATTTATAAATAATGTATTTTATCAATATTTTTTAAATGAATGTATCTCCTTATTCTATTAGTAAAATAAGGTAATAACCATTTAATAAAAATAAACATATTTTAGTTTAACTAACTGGACCACATGGAATCCTTGATTATAAAAGGGTGTCGATCAAATTAAAAATTGTACTTAAAAAACTACACTTAGCTAAAAAGGGGTATCATAGTGACAATATAGTGTCAAACCCATATGTACAACTATTAAGAAGGCAACCTAGAAACAAGAAGCATTTGGTAGGAGTCCCCACGATCTCTCTCAAGTTTTTTTTTTCATAAGAACTACATATCTTGGGTTTCAATTTAGATAAAAGGAAGTGTTCAAGGTTAATTTCAGTGGATAAGAAAAAATAATCTTAAATATATCTTGAGATAGACCTATGGATTAGGATACCAAATGGTGAAATATTAACCAATTTTGTTTAGTCCAAAAATTAAATCTATCTAAGGTAGAAACTACTCCTTGGTCTAGAGATAGTCGTAAAATAAATTACTGGATGCTTAACTTCTAGGAAGAATGTTTCATAAACTATTAGTCTTATCTTACTCAACTCTAACTAAGTCAAGGTCTTTTGATTACATCTTTGGTAGTCAGGGTATATGAAAAAGATTGAGATTAAAATTTTTAACCTAATTATTATCTATACGGTTGCTGAGTTTTTATTTATGGATTCATTACATTAAAACATACCCATGCTATATACCACTAACTCTTAGTAGATTAAATGTTCATGATAGTGTTAAATGAGAGTTGTGAATCAAATGGAATGCTCAAAACAAATAAACAACGATTCAGAATAATGAAATCCTCAAATAAAATCATGTATAATCAATTAAAAACTAAATTGAATGAAGAAATAAGGTATAAAAAAGAGGAAGATAATGTTTAATAGAAATTTTTATTAAAATTAGACATTGAAACAGAAACACACAACCAACAAGTCTAGAAATGGTAAGAAATAACAATGGGATGATAAAAATAATAGAATAAAGAAATATATAGTAGTTTCAACAAAAAATGGAAATAAAATAATAATAAAAAGGAAAATATTACAGGTGTTGGATCTCCCTATATACATCAGGGGTCACTGGATATATATAGTGTTAAAAATTACACAATGTGTAAATTATTCACATCATGTAACTCCTCTAAGTGGATTCTACATTGAGACTTTCATAGTGTGTAAGTGGATTTCAATCTATGTACTTCAGATTCAAAATTGTATCTAATTTTTTTTGGATCTCATGGATTTCAAGGCCAGTATATTCAACAAGAATCCCAATTCACAAATTTCATTTATTGTACTAATCTCACATCAAGTATCTCAATAGGTTTTAATTTCAAGTATTTCAGGATGTGTAATATAGATTCATGTCATATACTTGGTTCATGCCTTGTACTTTAGATTCACGAGCTAGACTTCGGTTGGAAAGAGGTCTAGTTGAGGAGTACACATCATGTACTTTAGATTCATGATGTGTAATGTTTAATTTTATCATTTCCACCATTCCTATTTTGTGTCTTGAATTCCTAATTCTGGTGAAAATGAAAAAAACCTAGTGTATTATTTAATAAAGAATTAATAATTATTAAATTAATGTTTGTAATATATATATATATATATTTATATATATATAGATTTGTCTTATCAAATTCTTCAATAGTTGAAAAAATTCTTTTCCTTATGAAAAAAACATCTCATTAGGGATTCCAAATGAAACATTTTTAAATAGGAAACATGCATTTTTACCATGAAAATAATAATAAGTCTTAGAAAAAATATTATGTCCTCAAGAGTCAATCCTACAGAGAAAATGGGTCATGCCTCCTAGAAAAGTTATTTATTTAGATTCTTTCTGCCTTCAATATGAATTTCATTAATGTTTCTCTAATGTTATACCCATTTTTAAATTTACCTCACATTAAATTTTCTCTCATCACTCAAGGTAAAATAAAATTGGAGTTATTATCATACCCTAAATACATGTTCCTAATAATAGGCTTTCATTGGTTATAGAATCTCTAATTTGTAAAGAAAAATAAAGAATTAATCTTATGGGCTTAAAAAACGAGGTTAAAATGACTTAGAGTCTTGAGGTATGCAGGTATATAGTAAAAATAAATGACAAATAGGATGGTAATATCAATATAATAATGTATAATAATCATTAATAGTGAAATGAAGTTAGTCCTTCATGAAAAATATCTCCGCATGAACCTAATAGCTCAAAGTGGGTCCATGAATATGTTAAGAAAGCTTAAATAATGTCCCATGTTCTTTATTTATTTTAATTTTAATTTTATTTATTTTCTAAAAATATTATCTATATTATATCTCACATCCATCACCTAACTACGTATGATCCATTATAAGATTCGTTGGTCTAGTAATGACGAATTTTGACAGTCCTAATACACCACCCATATATATATATATTAATTTGTTTGGGAAGGATTGAGTTGTGCAATGAAAATTCCAAAGGTAATCAAGAACCATGCCATGTTAATTTTTTGAAAATTCCACCATACGCGTCCCCAGTGTCAATATATTATGCAAGCAAGAGATCATAAAGCAACTATAATTTTTGAAAAGGAAATATTGCATAGTACCATTAATTGGTTTTTAAGGGATAATAGGCTTGAAATGAATCTATCCCAACAACATTACTTAAGGATACTATGGTCTAAAGAAGCATAAATGTACTAGTGGGCCTCAGGAAAAATGGATCTAAAATGATAGCCTCAATCATTTTAACAATGTATTAATTCAATAATAGCTTTAATAAGATTCCAATGAAAGTTTTGATACGATTACATGGACCATGTATCTCTCAATAAATATTTTAGAAAAGAATATGGAAATGTAGGTCTAGAATCCTCTCAATAATGAGAGTATAAAATAGCACAATCACTCAGTTCATAGTATCCAATAAAAAGTTAGTCAAAGGAAATTTTAATAATTTTGAATTAGAATAAAATTACTCAACTAAGTAATCATGCTAAAAATATAAATAGGAATTAAAATTGATTTCAACAATATCCAATAATATTTTTTACTTCCTTTAAATGGGAGCAATGATATTTCAAGTTAAAGAAAGGTTTTTTTTGTAAAAATGTCTCATAGTCTTATTAAAACAAACAAAAAATACCAGTGTATAGTCAATAAGTCTTAGTAAATTCTCAAGCACACTTAAATTGATTCTGTGTCTACACTGTATTGAAGAGAGGTATATCCGAGATGAAAATATAATTATAGATATAAATTAAATGGAAATTATTAATTTGAAATTAGATAATTGAGGGCTCCATGTAATGAAATTCATTCCATGGATAAAATCGTTGGATGGTGATAGAAAAATTTTACATCCTGTAAAAAATGCTAGAAAGAAAATACCTTCACTAGAGAAACAATTTCTACATAGTGGTTAATCAATGTGTATGCCAAATAATGGTAGGTTCACATACTAAATGGGTTGGGAAAGCTACTAAGATAAATGAAATAAATATCTAAAATTATTTTTTGGATAACTGATGAATATAAAATTCTAGAAATGAAAAAAGGTCATATAGGTATTGGTGTCATTTTAGTTGAGCTCACAATGGTGGGTGGTGGGTTTAACTACCTCAGGAAGGATTCTACCAAAAATATCATGTGGACGTAGTAAATTTCATGCAAGTAGTGGAGGAGGAAGTTGATGAGTACAAAAAGAGAGTTAGAGATCCTCAAGTTGTCTCTATATGTCAGCCAGATACTAATACATGTCATGAGAAAGGCCAAATAGTTTCTTGAAACTATATTCAATGAACATGGAGAATGAATTTGATCTAGACATGGATAAAACAATTATGAAGTAAAAATGAAAATAAAAAATCAAGAAGTCTAGTAAAAAATATATTTCATCCATAGATATTAAAAATGGTACATTAAGGAATATAAAATATGTTTAGAATACAAAAATATATATCAAAAGATAGTATAAAATAGGGGAGGGTTACAAGGGAACAAGTAAATTTAAGGGGAAACTCACCGGTCTCTACCTCATATATACCATCCTGAATAGTGGGGGGTTTGGATATGCTCTTCTAGATCTATATCATCAATGGAATTTCTAGTCCATAGATCTACCACCGTAAGGGGTGTTGTGGGGATGATAGCAAGATCAGACATGGAGGGTGATCGGAAGGTGCTAATTCATACTGGGGTTGTACATCTGGTACCTAAATCAATCATAGGCACCTCATATGTAAAAGGAAGGGTATTGACCTTTCCCTACCGGTCCTTCTCCGAATCATACTCCTACTGGGTAGAAAGTTCTATGAGCTATAGATGTAGGCCGACATGAGTGGGAGGTGGGGTGTAGATAGATGTAACAGTGGGTCTATAGGTTGTGGTTGGTGGGAAGATATAGAGGCAGGTGGTGGGGTAGTGGTGGTGAAACAGAATGGCTCAGTGACCAGGATGCATAAGTGATAGAAAATATGTCTCTAGTTTTCCAAAATGCATTAGAAAACCGACAAGATATTAGATGTTATAAGTTGGGTATGTGTAGTAGTTGTAATTGGTAGTGGTGTGCTGGTTGTAGGAGCTGAAACTAGATTAAGAGGGATAAGAGGATCAATAGTGGAGGAAGGGGATATGGAAGGATGACCTGGATCCATATCAGGATCATCCCAATACTCTGTAGCCCACTCGTAGCTCCCCTCGACCTTCCCCAGGGTATCCATCTTGTGGAGCGGGAGGTGGTCAATTGAATCAATTTTACAAAGAAAGGAAATATGTTAATAGTAGGGACAACCATGGATAATTCTAGGGTGATGAGATCAATTTGACTAATGATCATATGAGAATCTCTACTAGTGAGCTAATCATGATCTAGATCCTAGTGAAGAATCCATAAACCAACACCATGCAACATGTTTCTCTTCACTGTACATAGATCATGGAAGATCTGGGGGTCCCTGGAGACTATTTCCCAACTCTTGGATACATTCCCATTTCTTAGCTCCTGTCGCATGGTGGCGTAAGCATGAGGAGAGATGAAATCAACACTGTAAATGCGATGTCAGATTCTCAAGTCTCCTATTGTAAGTTCCAAAGTCCTTCCACCAAGATGGATGGTGACATGTTCCACGCCGCACCCCAATGTATGCAATAAATCTAGGAACAGCACCATGAATGTCTCCTCACAGTCCTTTTTGATGTTAGAGAGTTGAGTCTAACCCGAAATATCAAGGTCCTCCTCATGAACATGCATATGATTGAGGATGGGTATGTACTGGGTCTTGTTATTCCACATTGTCTTACCTTGTAGATGGACCACATGAACATAATTCTTGGGGTTGGAAATGTGGAGACACGAGCTTTGGTGTAGGAATTGGGTTTCACCATTGGATGGTCTATTTGAGTCCTTAGACTAGATGGAGTTATAAAAAGTTGTAGAGGTGAATGTGGATGGTGAAGGGGTGTGACCTGTGTGTGGTGGTGGAGTTGCAAGGGACACCCCCATGGGTGGTAGATTATTGTAATCTTGTTGGACCACACACTTTATGATTTTAGTGTGAGCCATTAGATTAGTATTGGAATGATTAGGTTAGGTTTAGAAGAGTGCTTGAAGATCGATTGGTAGGAGAAAAAGTTGAAGAAGGGAGGAGGGATGTAACACAATGAGGGGGAAAGGGAAACAATCAAAAGAGGGTAATCGAAGAGGAAACAATGGGGGTGGGGTTTATGACATTAACATAGTGTTTCCATATTTTAAAGCCAATATGAGCCGCTAAAATTGTGTATTTAAAACAAAATGTGTAAAAATTGGGTTTTTTATTTTTTAAACCTCAACATTTTCACGTCCTGTATTTTTTTACATGATTTTTTTTTTAATTTTTAATTTTAATATATAAATTTTTTTAAGGAAAACTATAAACCATATCTAATTTCATTAAACATTACTAATTTTCAGGAAATCTACTCTATCCAATTAAACCCATCCTATTTTTCCAACCAATCAGTGCTTTATTAATTATCAAGAGTTATACGTAATTGTATTTATATGAATAAAGAAGTAAGGACTCGCCCATAATGGAATGGTTCGTGATAATAGAGGGTAAAAATGGTAGAATGACATCCCTCATCAAAGGTCTAGTTTACTTAAAATCATTTTGATCACTTTATACATTTTCATTAGAAGGTAGGGTATTTCTTCGATCCTTACTGGTTCTATAATCATCTCTCTCTTCAATACGAAATATTTCTTTAAAATTAAATGGCTCACTCCCTTTCTTAGTGATTTTACTAAATTTAAAACTAATTGTTTTTTTGCTAACTCTGAATATAATCTTTCCATAGTTTAGATCGGTGAATAACTCTGAATAAAAAGAAAATTTTACCCAAGAATTATGGGGATATACCCTTCTTCCTCCTAATTTAGGACAAGGAAATAAATAGGAAAGATAAAATTACTATCCTATACTAAGACATTCTCGAGAAGTCCTTGATTGATATTGACTGAGTGGTCATCCAATTGAAGTGATACTCTCATCGTTTTTAATTCTTTAATCCTCATATTTTTGAATAATTCATAGGAATGACATTGACACTTGTGCCAAGGTTGCCTAAGGCACTTTCAAAATTTCATGTCACAATAGTGTAGGGAATATTTAAACTTCTGGGGCTCACAATAGTGTAGAGAATCTTTAAACTTCTTAATTTATGGAGTGTATTTAAAAAACATAGAATACATAGGAATTTGAGAAATCACTTATGCAATGGGACTGTTGAGGTGAAATTGTTTAAACCTCTCAATTTTTTTTATATTTCCCATCTATTTTACCTTGTCTCATTATCTCTAGAAAGTGGAGAGGGGGTTTATCTAGTGGAAGTTCCATATATACTTCTTACTTTTCAAGATACTCTGGAATAAAAACATTTTCAGTTGATTCTAATTTAACATTTTTCTCTTGATCAGATTTATTTATGGTATCCTCATCATCTTCGCTAATGATTAGAGCATGTTTTTTAGGAAATATTTGAAAATTATAATCACCTCTTCAAAACATCTAAAAATAAAACATTGTACCCTTCTATGATTGATATCTTTTTCATCCTCTCTCGTATGATTCTCAGTGTTACTGGGTAAAGTACCTGGTAATTAATCCGATAAAGTTCAGTAAGCGCATGGGGGTGGGGGTGGTTGTGGTTGAGGAGTGGGATTTTACAGAGGGTAACAAGGAGGTCCCTAAATCCATGGTGGTTCTTAAGAACTATTTATTGATAATACCCCTGTTTTGTATGTTTTTGATGTTGAATTTACCTTTGATGATAATAATGTTGCTTATAAAATATGGGTTATTTGAACTACTAATTTTTTTGATTGAAATTAATGTAATTGCAATTTTGGCATTGAGGTTCCTATATTCTTGCATGAAAATCCTGATCTGGGTGTGGGCATCTGTAAATTTTAAATGATTGTATCTCTATAATAATGGAAGAAGGTGGTGGTGGTGGAGGATGTAGTTGGAAAGACCCAATAATTTTTGTGAGGGATTTAACTTGGGTTGCAAGGAAGGTGTTCTATTATACTAGGTCTATTCCACATTGGGGAAGTCCTCTCTTTCTTTTCCAAAGACTATAATATCTCATCCAAAATCACTCTACAAAATTCAACAATATTTAGAATTAGTTTTCCTCCATGGAGTCAATATATAGTGTGAAAAGTGGTCTGGATTCCTTGGTAGAATGTTTATAGTTGTAGACACATTTTATGTCGCTAATGTGGTAATTTTCAAGTCAGTTTCCGGAAATTTTCCTAGGATTACCAAGTGGACTCCCCATTTTCCTAGTTGATGTTTAGGATTTCATTCTTGAGATTCTTTATATGTATTGGTGTGAATCATTTCTCCATGAATTTTATTGATAAATCATGATAAGTCTTGATGGACTCAAAAGTATGTCTTTGGATCTAATCATTTCCCCAATTACACAAAGAGAAAGGAAATAAATGTTGATTGATAGTACCAAAGAATATTCCTTAGTTGAAAAACGTTTCAAAGACCTATAGAAAATTCGAGTTGTGTTTATGGGGGTGTTCTCTTTGTTGTACACTAAACTACCCCATGTTCTGGATCATGTGGACGAGTCTAGTCTCGATCTCTAATGAGTTTTTCTGAATAAGAGGGTTCACATTTCTCGGTATAGAACCGCTTTTGGACGAAAATATTCAATCCATGAGGGTATGATCCTGTAGTTCTCTCCACTTTTCTGGGCATTTTGGGGGTTTATATTGGAGGTTTTTATGGTGAAGAGATGAAATATAGTTTCATTCATCCATAATAAAGCAGCGATAAGAAAAAAATGATCTTTAGATTTCCAGTTGGAAAGTTGAAAATTATGGTTTGAATATGCTCTTACAAGGACTCAAAGGACCCTAGTGCATGTAAAAAGCTGAATAAAAGTGAAAAAATGTACAATTCCATATGTGAATTTTTTTAAAAATAAAATGTGAAATAAAAATAAGGGATGTTGGAGGTAACCATAGGTTTGTACCGAAGGTCACTGTGCTAAATCACAATTATCCCTAACAACGATGCCAAAATTTGACTGACCCACATAGTTTCATTGATTATGCATGGGAATTGATCATATTAAAATATATTTCCTAAACTACACTTAGCTACAAAGGCATAACATAATGGAAGTATAGGGCCAATCCCATATGAATAACTAGTTGGTTGACAACCTGATGGACAAAACCTTTTGGTAGGAGCCCTAATGATTTCTATCATGTTTTGGTTTTCTAATAACAACATATCATCGGATTTTATTCAGATTAAAGGGTGGGTTTATGTTCAATTTAGGGGCTTAGTGAAAATATAGTCCTAATTATATCTTGGGATAGACCTATGGATTAGGATGAAAAGTGGCAAAAATGTCACAATTGGTTTGGGTCCAAACAATTGGAACTACCTAGGTTTGAAACAACTCTATGGTCAAGAGATAGTTATAAAATAATTTATAGCAAGCTTAGATTCTATGTAGATATTATCATAAGCTATTAATCATAGCTTTCTTAACTCCAACTAGGTCAGTGTCCTTCTATTTCATCTCGAATGATTAGGGTAGATGAAAAATAATGAGATTAACATTTTTTTCTAAACTAATTACAATCAATACTATTACTAGTTTTTATTTAGTGATTAATTACATTAAAACATACCCAAACTCTTGACCCATAACTCTAAGAAGATTAAATGTACATGATGATGTTAAATAGAAACAGGGAAACAAATTGAATGATCAACATAAATAAATAAATAATTAAAAATAAATCAATCAACCATTGAAATATTGTAAAATCAATTAAAAACTTACTTGAATGAAGGAAAAATGGAGAACAAAATTGTAGTTGAGGTTGAATGAAAATTGGTATTGAAATAGGATGTTGAAATGAAAACACACAAAGAACGAGTCTTTAATGAAAAAGTGAAAACAATTTAATGATAAAAATAATAATATAAAGAAATATATATTTTTTAAAGAAAAAATAAAATAAAATAAGAATAATAAAGGAAAAGAGTTTGGTTGTGGGAGATTCTTATGCCCATAAAGAATCAATGAATATATATAGAGTCAAACATTACATGATGTGTATATGATTGAAACAGTGTAACTCCTTTAAGTGGATTATTCATCGAGACATTCATAGCTTGTAAGTGACTTTCATGTTGTGTACTTAAAACCTACAGTTCTCTATGATAATTTTGGATATTGTAGATTCCATGGCTTATATTTTTAGCAGGATTCAAAATTCAAACTTTTTATTTCATGTACTGTGCTCACACCGTGTATCTCATTAGGTTTGAATTTAGATTCTTTCATGACATGCAATCTATTTTCACGTGATTTAACTTGTTCACTCCTTTTACTTTGTTTTCATAGGCTAAACTTAATCTTCTAGGTGGTCCTCTTGAGGAGTACATTTTTTTTACTTCAGATCCACAATATGCAATGGGGAATTTTATCATTTTCCCATAATACCACTTTTGAGTGTTTAATTCTTAATTCCTTGGAAAATACATAAAATCCCTATGTATTATCCATTAAATAATGATTTATTCTTAAATAAATATATCCAATATTTATATATATATATATATATATAAATTCATATTATCATTATCCAAAGTGTGATACTGGTTTAGAGTAATACACTTATGGAATTACATAAATGCACCATATTTCATGTCATGAGATTCACCATTTAATAATTCAATAACGAATGTATATATGAAAATAAATTATTTTCATAACATATCCTGGATGATAAAACATGAGGTCTTAGATATTTCAACCCTTATGATAAAAAATGAGTTTCCACATATTTCGACCCATATAATGAGGCTTTATATTTCTCAATACTTATAAAAACATGATGTTTTTACATTTTTTTGACCCTTAGGATAACACATGGTGTTTTACACATTTCTACCATCTTGATAAATCTTGTAGTTTCACATATAAAAATATTTACAATAACAAAAATTATAATAGTGGAAATATATCTCTTTTTATGAATAATAATCAAAAACAATTTTACATGATTAATTTTGAACCTCCCAAGTTTTATAACAAAATTCATTGAAAATGTATTTGTAAAAACCTTTATTCAAATGCAATTTAATAAAAAACCCAATATTGGAATTCGTTTGTTAAATCCATCATTAGAAATATCTTTATCACATTTTATCAAAACTCTTAATTTAATAAATTTCAATATGGATATCAAAAACCATATTTTCTTTAAAATCATGTTTTTTGAAAATAATGGGTCAAAACCCAAAAATAATTATTTATGATAAATCAGGCATAAATAATTATTATCTAAAAGCTATCAAAATTATGCCTAAGGACCTCTCCAACATAATAATATATCACATCCAACTACCTATAAGGGTTTCATTATAATCCCACAAGTTCTTAATATAATGATCTTAATAAGATGAATCAATAAGAATTATCATCAAGAATACTTAATTTATCACTATTCATAAGCTGAATGAACTGACCCATGTTTAAAAGATGTTTGGAATGACATGGACACAATAGGAATGACCCACACACATAATTTTCATGACCCTCAAGAACAATTGGCACAAGTCCTCCCATTTTGGCACACTAACATATAACTCACTATATTGGTGTAAATAGACTAATGTGAGTTGAAGACCCTAATTAAACAAGACATGAACCCTTTAAAATTCATTATTCATGATTTATAAGAAGAATGGTCTAAGAAATAATTTAATGTTTGTGTCATGGCCCTCATTCCTATTTGAGATGAGTGTTTCCAAATGTCATAAAACCTATGATTAATGCTTTAAATATAAGAACATTCAAATTATCATTTGGTTTGGATATTTATACACAATGAAATTATTTTAAAAGATTATATAACATATATTGAACAATTAATATCATATATATTGATAATTTTGAGTAATTATCCAAAATCTATTCATTTATCACGAAAATGTGCACCATGAAACAATACTTGAGAGAACTCCAATGTTATGAGAGGAATAATGGGAGAGGTGTTAAAATTTGGTGGGCCATTTACTTTATTTAAAACCATATGCTCTATCCTATATTATTAATCCTTCTTGTGAAAATCCTTTACATATGGATTCAACATTATCTTCCTCCCATAAATTAATTTTCCCTCACCCATAAATCATAAATTAATTCTCATATTTTTAAAATTTCCACAGTGGCTATCATAAATCACATGGTAAAATCTATCTCATATTTATCTACTTATAAAGTTTACCATAATAATTTTTCATGTCAATATTTACGTTTCCATAAATCATTGAAAACATATTCCATATTAAATTAATAAAACAATGCACTAAGAATCACAAGTTAATAATGTTTATCCCATTATTAGGTAATATAATTTTTAAAAATATAATTTCATGTATCCCATATAAATCATAATTCAGTTAATAAACTCAATTTATATTTTTATCTATTCAATAAACAAAAAATAGATGTCATAATTCTCTACATCAAAACGAATTTTCACTCTTGGAAAGTTACACTATTTTCTTTAAAAGATATGATTATTACTGAAAAATATGTGATTCAATCCCTGAAATTTATTCAAATATATTACTTTGAGTCCTCATAAATCACAGAGGACAAAAAGACTACTCATATTTTTTTATTATTGGCAAAAAAATTTCATAGATTTTTAATAAAAGCCAGGTTAGGTTCCAAGTCCATAGATTTCCAATCGAGATCATGAGATTTTTTTGGGAGGTTATTTATACTCAAAATACTACCACTATATTTAATGATTAAATAACCACTAAATATATTAGTGTTTTATGCATTCTATAGGATAATTTTAAAAAAATTTAAAAAAAAATTATGTGAAGATGATATATTCAATATGTGAATGCCTATAAAAAATTAAATAGAAGACATAAGTTTTTAGTTTTATTTTTATTGAATTTTACCTATGTACACAATTTGAAAACCACCAAATAAGTATCTCTTTATTATCCAAAAAAAGCAAACATGATGCAATGAAAAGAAACACATAGATACCAGAGACACTAAAAAATTGCAGAACCATGGGTAATGATCAACTATGTCCCTAGTAGTTTGGATTTTATATATTTATAAATATATTATAAAAACACACTAAAAATAAATAATATATCAGATATATAATAAAAAAATTAAAAAGGAAAATAATTTTTTTTACAGCTCCAGGTCTTGTACCAAGAATAAATTTACATCTCAAAAAATGATCAAAATACAAACGCCGAATTCTTTTCTGTCATTGTTTCCCCTCTACATTAATCTCACAAAAAATTAACTAAAATATCCACTATAGAAGTTCATGTAATATAAATATAAACCATTTAATATAATCTCAATGTTAAAGAAACCCCATTCTCTCCCTTTATTATCTCTTATCTATATTGGATAAGAAAAAACCAGGAATTGGATGAATCTATAGAGATTATCCTCAATAATTAAATGTAACATCCCAAGGTTTTCTAAAAATAAATTGAAAATGCTTGAAATTTTGTTTAAAGTATATATTTATAAGTATCCTTTAAACATAATTTTATTTCTTCTATGTTTTGAATTTCAAGAAACTATCATCTACAATTGTGTTCAGTATGTTATTTCGAGTCTGATGGAACAAACTTGTTTTTTTGGTGAATAGTAACATGCCCTTATGAATAGTAATATGAATAGTAATATGACCTCATGAATATTAAAAAATATTATTATTTTATTTTCCCATGGCAATAGGATAATGGGATCTTAATTAATTTTCCAATGTCACATAAAACTAATTGCACTTCAATTTTGTTATTTTTCGAATTAACTGTTACTTTTTTTAAAAATTAAATTAATAATATTTAGAAAATTATTTTTGAAAAATGGAGTTCATTTTTGAATTCTACACGTCGAAAAATGGTTGGGGTAAATTTTTGGTATTTTTCTGAAACTCTTGAATTTTCGGTGAATAGTGAAATACGGTAAAATACCGTATAATCAATTTATCAGTAAAAATGCACTATTTATGACATCATAAGTGATGCAAGGCCACTTGCTTCGAAATCACATGATATTTTCACTAATTAAGGCCACTTGATTTGAGATTATTCATAGTCTTGATAAAAATATTATAATAATAATTAAAATAATCTAAAATACCTCCCCTCCTCCACTATAAATACCACCCTCACTCCCCTCTTCCTCCCACACCTCTCAAGCCTTGATCATTGTCTAATTTCTGCCAAATTCCCTCCTCAATCTTCTTCCCCACGTCCTAGAGCTGCTGGTCTCACCAAAAGACCAAAATCAAAGCCCTTAAGAAGGATCTCAAGGAGAAGAGATCAAGAGGTAAACATCCTCTTTCTTTTTCATTCTTTCCATCCATTTTATGTTATTCTCTTCCTTTCCCTTTGTCTTTTGTTGGGATATTTCATTTAATATTTCCCTTACTGTCCAAATTTTGTATGATTGATGAGATATTCCATTCCTCTCATCAATCTTGTTTTTATGAAATTTTTAGAGGCGCCGTTAGGCTGCCGAATTTTTTTGTAAGAAATTTCTCATGTTTTCTTTATTTCATGATTCCTTCCACTTCTTTCTTCACCCCCTCTTATCCAAGAGGCATGAAATCTCCAGAATCATGTATATTCTGGATGTTTTCATGTTTATGGAAAATTACAAATCATTATTCCTCTCCTCTTTCACTTATTTTAAAGAATCAAAAAAACATTGTCCATTTGTGTCGAATTACCGATATCGTGGACGATGTATTTTCAATTTCCATTAATTATTTCAAGTCTGGTCATGAAACCATTTATATGGTTGAACCAGGTTATAATATATGTTTTATGAATCATATAAGGTTCTGTAATTCTTTTGTACTCATGATTCAAACTTATAAGACTAAATGAAATTGTAATTATCAAAGAACCACTTAAATTATCTAAACATAATTAATGTTTTAACTTATAAATCATCATCATATAAAGAACCAAAGTGATGAATGGTATAATTTATGGTACTGGAATTATGTAAATAATACTCCATTCCAATTCTGGAGTTTCACTTCCAATCAACAAGAACGATTCTTCATGAACCGATTGTGAAAATCACAAAAGAACTCACCCGAAATAATGCAAGGAACAAAATACTAACAAATAAGGGGTGAAATGAGGTTATGAAATGACCATATAAGATGTTATAAACATGAACACGTTTCTTTAAAATCCTATTAACACTCCTTTAACCATTATACAGGAGGTTCAAACAATTTTGAAGTAGGACAAGCCCAAGGTAAGGGAATTCTTAACCCGATTTCCATTCTTTGGGTTAACCTTCTACTTTATAATTTATGTGCTATTTAAATTGTTTGTGTGATGGGTTCTGTTTATATTATGTTTAATTATGTGTATTTACAGAGTATATACATATTCCATCCACTCAATTAAGTATCACTTCAAGTATATGATGTTTATAAGGGACTTTTCTTCTAAAATCCTCTTTTAAAATTCTGTTTTATAAGATTCAAAGGCAATGTTTTTATGCTATTATTTATGTTGAATGATTATGTTTTGGCTATTGGGCATTGTTTATGATGAAGGCTGGGACCTATATTTCCCTCCAATGCATTGGGTATGAGTAAGTTGGAGGTCGGCCGTATGGTTACTCCAAGTGTAACTGTGATGGTTACACAAAGTAAGGTAGCCGTGAGGGTTGCAAATTTTAAGGTAGCCAAGATGGTTACAAGATTATGTAAGTAATGCCCCAATATACCTCTATGATTATAATTATGTTTGTGTGGATCTTGTGTAAATCTCATGTTACACAAAGTAAGATTTTATGGGTGTAAATCGTGTATTTTGAAAATGTTTTCATATGTCTTGTGTATTCATGGACTAATGAGATTTTTCCTTCTGTTTCATACCTTACTGAGCTTTTGTGCTCATCCCAAGTTTTTAAATGATTTTTCACAGGTTAATGGATGAATAATACAAGGAAGGAAGACATGTTAAATGTTGAAGAATTGTCAAGGAGTCTTGTTTTATGTTTTAATGTTTTATATTCTGAGGAAAATGGAAACTGATTTTATGGTATCCACTATGTAACAATGTGTAATGTTGTGAATATTTTTTCTTAATTCTCTAAAGCTCTAAACTTGAAAAGATCCTCAATGTAAAATGAAGTGTTTTCTTGAATAAATTCAAGATTATGTATGAAATAAGTGCGGGTCCTTATAGTTGGTATCAGAGGATGGTTTAGATGACTTTAGGGGTTAAGGTGATGCTAATAGAAAACCATAAATAATTCTCACCCTATGTTTAATTTGTTATAGCATTTAAAGATTACCATGTTGCTTCATCTAAGAAATGTTTGTTTAGAATGGTTGTCCGCAGAAGGAACATGGATGCTGAAGAGGATAGGCACCGACAGAATGACATCCTTCCTGATCAACAGCCCGGAATGGTAGGGATTGGAACCGAGCAGTTTGTGACAGTAATGGCTCAGCTAACACAGGCAATAAATGGTGGTGGCATCCATGCAAGAGGACAAATAGATGTACCCCAACGGAACATGACAGTGGTGGAACATTTTATGAGACAACATCCTCCTGCATTCAGTGGATCTTCTGACCCAGTGGCAGCAGAAGGATGGATTAAGGCCCTTGAAAAGATATTTGATGTTATGGGATGTTCAGACAATCAAAAGGTAAGTCTTGCCATTTATCGTTTTGAAGGGGAAGCTGATCAGTGGTGGTCAATGGTAAGGAATATCAGGGGTAGAGAGGATTTTGATGCCTTAGTATGGGATGAATTTAAAAGTATTTTTCTTGAAAAATATTTTCCTAAGGTGGTGCGACTTAGAATGGAGAAACAATTCCTTGAACTGAAACAAAAGGAGGAAGATTCAGTGGCTATGTATGAGGCGAACTTCACCCGACTGGCGAGGTATGCTCCGAATCTTATTCTGGATCTCGATAGCAAAATCAACCGCTTTTACTCAGGATTGAAGCCAAGGTATCGAAGGGCGTTGGCCTCCCGTGAATTCAAAAGTTACGAGAAACTTGTCCGATGTGCTGAGAGGGTAGAGATGGAGTTTGCTGACGATCACATGCAATTTGGAAACAAAGAGAAGAAGAGGTCAAATTGGAAAGCAATGGGTAAGAATCAACCAATGAAATCTGATGGTAAGAAAATACAGTTTGCAGTATGTGAAAAGTGTGGCAAGAAGCACCCTGGGGAATGTCTTATCAAAACTGGGAAGTGTTTTAAATGTGGTAAGTTTGGATATATGGCCCGAGATTGCAATGAAAATGATCCAAAGACTAATCCTGATAAGCAAACTGTAAAGTGTTTTAAATGTGGTGAGATGGGTCACTATGCAAATGCCTGTCCAAAGAGGGATCCAAATGATGCAAAGAAGCCAGACTACAAGCAGAAAGGTGTAGGGAGATCCTTTGCGACTACGTCAGCAGATGTTGGGCCATCCAATGAAGTTGTATCAGGTACTTTGTTTGTTCACTCAGATTTTGCTAAAGTTTTGTTTGATACGGGGTCTACACATTCCTTCATCTCTGAGAAATTTTCTGGTAAATTGGAAATATCACCTCAAAAAATGATACCCGAACTTGTTGTTAAAACACCAGGGGGAAATGTTATAGCAAAGAGGAATTATAAGAATATTTCTATTGTGGTATGTGGAAAGACTTTACCTGAAAACCTTGTTGTTTTACCCTTAGTTGAGTTTGAAGTTATTCTGGGGATGGACTGGCTTTCTGGTTATCATGCTAAGATTGACTGTAGAGCTAAAGAAGTTGTTTTTCAGAAAGAGTTTCAGTTTGTATACAAGAATGAACCCATACAATTGATAACATATCAAGAAGCTGAGAAACTACTGAAAGATGGAAATGAAAGTTATCTAGCTCATATTGTTGAAAACAAGGGAACTATTCAAATCAATGATGTGCCAGTGGTAAATGAATACCTTGATGTTTTTCCTGAGGAGTTACCCAGTGTCATACCTAAACGAGAAGTTGAATTCACAATTGACTTAGTTCCTGATGCTAAGCCAATTTCAAAACCCCCATATCGTATGGCTCCAATAGAAGTTCTTGAATTGAAAAATCAGTTGCAGGATTTGCTTGTCAAAGGTTTCATTCGTCCCAGTACTTCACCATGGGGAGCCCCTGTTTTGTTTGTTAAAAAGAAAGATGGTTCCATGAGACTTTGCATTGATTATAGAGCTTTGAATAACATCACTGTTAAAAACAAGTATCCTTTGCCTCATATTGATGACTTGTTTGATCAGCTCCAGGGAGCTCAGTACTTTTCCAAGATTGACTTGAGATCCGGATACCATCAGCTGAAGGTGAAGGAGGATGACATCCCGAAAACAGCCTTTCGTACTAGATATGGGCATTATGAATTTGTTGTTATGCCATTTGGGTTAACTAATGCACCTGCTGTATTCATGAATCTTATGAATAGAGTATTTCATGAGTTCTTGGATAAGTTTGTGGTGGTATTTATTGATGACATTCTGGTTTTTTCTAAAAATAAAGAGGAGCATGAAAAACATCTAAGGGTTGTTTTACAAACTTTAAAAGAAAAGAAACTATATGGAAAATTCAGCAAGTGTGATTTTTGGTTGCAACAGATTTCTTTTCTTGGGCACATTGTAAATAAGGATGGAATAACAGTTGATCCTGCCAAAACAAAGGTAGTTGATGAATGGCCAAGACCCACAAATGTTACAGAGATTCATAGTTTTCTGGGCTTAGCAAGTTATTACCGACGCTTTGTTAAGAACTTTGCACGGTTATCTAGCCCAATAACTAAGTTAACACGGAAAGGGGTTAAATTTGTTTGGACAGAGGAATGTGATGTTTGTTTTCAGGAACTAAAGAAGAGATTGGTGAATGCTCCAGTTTTGGCCTTACCTTCCCGGAATGGTGAGTTTGTCATCTACAGTGATGCTTCTTTGAAGGGACTTGGTTGTGTTTTGATGCAGAATGATCAGGTAATTGCCTATGCCTCGAGACAACTTAAACCTCATGAGCTGAATTATCCCACACATGATTTGGAATTGGCAGCTGTGGTTTTTGCTTTGAAAATATGGAGGCATCATCTATACGGAACCAAATGCCAAATATATACTGACCATAAAAGTCTTAAGTATATATTCACTCAGAAGGAATTAAACATGAGGCAGAGAAGATGGCTAGAACTGATAAAGGATTATGACTGCACGATTAATTACCATCCTGGAAAAGCAAACAAAGTAGCGGATGCCTTAAGTCGGAAAAATCATGCATCATTAACCATGCTACGTTTGGAACGTGATCCCTTGATTAATGATTTGATAAATTTTGGCTTGGAAGTTGTTGGTGCAGGGAATATATCTGTTTTGTTTCAGGTTTCAGTGCAGTCTTCGTTGTCAGACAGAATTATGAAAGCGCAGAGGGAAGACTGTGAGCTACAGAAAAAGGTAGAATTGGTTAAAATGGGTAAGTTTCCAGAATTTAATCTTGATAAAGATTGTGTTTTAAGGTTTGGAAAAAGGTTGTGTGTGCCTTGTGATTCCCAGCTGAAGAAAGAATTGTTGTGTGAAGCTCATAGTTCTCCATTTTCTGTTCATCCTGGAAGTACTAAGATGTACAGAGACCTTCGAGAGTATTACTGGTGGAATGGGATGAAAAGAGATATTGCTGATTTTATAATGAAATGTTTGACATGTCAGCAGGTTAAAGCAGAGCGACAGTTACCGAAGGGGATGCTTCAGCCTTTGCCGGTGCCAGAATGGAAATGGGAGAATATATCCATGGATTTTGTGGTGGGACTACCAAAGACTTCTCGAGGTAACAATGCGATATGGGTTATTGTTGATCGACTAACAAAGTCTGCTCATTTTCTTTCTATTCGAGATACAATGACATTAGATCAGCTTTCTCGATTGTACCTCAAAGAGATTGTCAGGTTACATGGAGTTCCTCTTTCCATTGTGTCTGACCGAGATCCCAGGTTCACTTCTAAATTTTGGAAGGGACTTCAGAAGTCTTTGGGCACAGAGTTGAATTTCAGTACAGCTTTTCATCCTCAATCAGATGGGCAGTCAGAGCGAACGATTCAAACTTTGGAGGATATGCTTCGAGCTTGTTCAATGGACTATCAGGGAAGTTGGGATCAGCATCTTTCATTAGTTGGGTTTTCTTATAATAACAGTTTCCATTCCAGTATTCAGATGGCACCTTTTGAGGCCTTGTATGGAAAGCGGTGTCGGACTCCTGCGTTTTGGGATGAAGTCGGTGAAAGAAAGTTGATGGGGCCAGAATTAGTAGAGGAAGTGGCTGAGAAAGTGAGGATGATCCAGCAACACATGAGGATAGCTCAAAGCAGGCAGAAAAGTTATGCATATAATAGAAGGAAAGACTTCTCTTTCAAGGTAGGTGACCATGTTTTCCTTAAAATATCTCCTTGGAAAAGTGTGATGCGTTTCGGTAAGAAAGGGAAACTAAGTCCACGGTTCATTGGTCCTTTTGAAATCTTGGATAAAGTTGGAACAGTTGCGTACCGCGTAGCTTTGCCTCCGAGCTTGTTTCAGGTACACAATGTTTTTCATGTTTCGATGTTGAGAAAGTATGTTCCAGATTCATCACATGTCTTGAGGCCGGAAGAAGTTCAGCTAGCAGAGAACCTTTCTTATGAAGAAAAACCGGTTCAGATTCTTGATCGAAGAGAACAGGTATTGCGGAATAAGGTAATCCACCAGGTAAAGGTTTTGTGGAGAAACCACATGGTTGAAGAAGCAACATGGGAGTCTGAAAATGCTATGAGGGAAAAATACCCTCAGTTGTTTAATAAGTAAATAAAATTGCGAGGACGCAATTTCAAGAAGGTGGGGATAATGTAACATCCCAAGGTTTTCTAAAAATAAATTGAAAATGCTTGAAATTTTGTTTAAAGTATATATTTATAAGTATCCTTTAAACATAATTTTATTTCTTCTATGTTTTGAATTTCAAGAAACTATCATCTACAATTGTGTTCAGTATGTTATTTCGAGTCTTATGGAACAAACTTGTTTTTTTGGTGAATAGTAACATGCCCTTATGAATAGTAATATGAATAGTAATATGACCTCATGAATAGTAAAAAATATTATTATTTTATTTTCCCATGGCAATAGGATAATGAGATCTTAATTAATTTTCCAATGTCACATAAAACTAATTGCACTTCAATTTTGTTATTTTTCGAATTAACTGTGACTTTTTTTAAAAATTAAATTAATAATATTTAGAAAATTATTTTTGAAAAATGGAGTTCATTTTTGAATTCTACACGTCGAAAAATGGTTGGGGTAAATTTTTGGTATTTTTCTGAAACTGTTGAATTTTCGGTGAATAGTGAAATACGGTAAAATACCGTATAATCAATTTATCAGTAAAAATGCACTATTTATGACATCATAAGTGATGCAAGGCCACTTGCTTAGAAATCACATGATATTTTCACTAATTAAGGCCACTTGATTTGAGATTATTCATAGTCTTGATAAAAATATTATAATAATAATTAAAATAATCTAAAATACCTCCCCTCCTCCACTATAAATACCACCCTCACTCCCCTCTTCCTCCCACACCTCTCAAGCCTTGATCATTGTCTAATTTCTGCCAAATTCCCTCCTCAATCTTCTTCCCCACGTCCTAGAGCTGCTGGTCTCACCAAAAGACCAAAATCAAAGCCCTTAAGAAGGATCTCAAGGAGAAGAGATCAAGAGGTAAACATCCTCTTTCTTTTTCATTCTTTCCATCCATTTTATGTTATTCTCTTCCTTTCCCTTTGTCTTTTGTTGGGATATTTCATTTAATATTTCCATTACTGTCCAAATTTTGTATGATTGATGAGATATTCCATTCCTCTCATCAATCTTGTTTTTATGAAATTTTTAGAGGCGCCGTTAGGCTGCCGAATTTTTTTGTAAGAAATTTCTCATGTTTTCTTTATTTCATGATTCCTTCCACTTCTTTCTTCACCCCCTCTTATCCAAGAGGCATGAAATCTCCAGAATCATGTATATTCTGGATTTTTTCATGTTTATGGAAAATTACAAATCATTATTCCTCTCCTCTTACACTTATTTTAAAGAATCAAAAAAACATTGTCCATTTGTGTCGAATTACCGATATCGTGGACGATGTATTTTCAATTTCCATTAATTATTTCAAGTCTGGTCATGAAACCATTTATATGGTTGAACCAGGTTATAATATATGTTTTATGAATCATATAAGGTTCTGTAATTCTTTTGTACTCATGATTCAAACTTATAAGACTAAATGAAATTGTAATTATCAAAGAACCACTTAAATTATCTAAACATAATTAATGTTTTAACTTATAAATCATCATCATATAAAGAACCAAAGTGATGAATGGTATAATTTATGGTACTGGAATTATGTAAATAATACTCCATTCCAATTCTGGAGTTTCACTTCCAATCAACAAGAACGATTCTTCATGAACCGATTGTGAAAATCACAAAAGAACTCACCCGAAATAATGCAAGGAACAAAATACTAACAAATAAGGGGTGAAATGAGGTTATGAAATGACCATATAAGATGTTATAAACATGACCAAGTTTCTTTAAAATCCTATTAACACTCCTTTAACCATTATACAGGAGGTTCATACAATTTTGAAGTAGGACAAGCCCAAGGTAAGGGAATTCTTAACCCGATTTCCATTCTTTGGGTTAACCTTCTACTTTATAATTTATGTGCTATTTAAATTGTTTGTGTGATGGGTTCTGTTTATATTATGTTTAATTATGTGTATTTACAGAGTATATACATATTCCATCCACTCAATTAAGTATCACTTCAAGTATATGATGTTTATAAGGGACTTTTCTTCTAAAATCCTCTTTTAAAATTCTGTTTTATAAGATTCAAAGGCAATGTTTTTATGCTATTATTTATGTTGAATGATTATGTTTTGGCTATTGGGCATTGTTTATGATGAAGGGTGGGACCTATATTTCCCTCCAATGCATTGGGTATGAGTAAGTTGGAGGTCGGCCGTATGGTTACTCCAAGTGTAACTGTGATGGTTACACAAAGTAAGGTAGCCGTGAGGGTTACAAATTTTAAGGTAGCCAAGATGGTTACAAGATTATGTAAGTAATGCCCCAATATACCTCTATGATTATAATTATGTTTGTGTGGATCTTGTGTAAATCTCATGTTACACAAAGTAAGATTTTATGGGTGTAAATCGTGTATTTTGAAAATGTTTTCATATGTCTTGTGTATTCATGGACTAATGAGATTTTTCCTTCTGTTTCATACCTTACTGAGCTTTTGTGCTCATCCCAAGTTTTTAAATGATTTTTCACAGGTTAATGGATGAATAATACAAGGAAGGAAGACATGTTAAATGTTGAAGAATTGTCAAGGAGTCTTGTTTTATGTTTTAATGTTTTATATTCTGAGGAAAATGGAAACTGATTTTATGGTATCCACTATGTAACAATGTGTAATGTTGTGAATATTTTGTCTTAATTCTCTAAAGCTCTAAACTTGAAAAGATCCTCAATGTAAAATGAAGTGTTTTCTTGAATAAATTCAAGATTATGTATGAAATAAGTGCGGGTCCTTATATTAAATATCTAAGTAATCATCATGTATATATAAATTGTATGTAGGAGTGAAGTCATGTTAAGAAAGCGATTAATCACGAATATCAATAATGAAAGGATAATGAGGATGAAACAAAAGCATCACCACACCCTTTGATGTAACAACACTAAATAAATAGGGTGTTCCTATGACATATTAACAATACCTAGAAAATTAATTATGTATATCAATGAAAAAATAGTGGGAAAATATATACAAAGAGAAACACAACATGGTTTCCCCAGAGGTGTTAGACCAAGATGATCAATGGTGGGGATCATGCCCAAATGAATACCAAAAATCACAGTGACAACAAGTTGAGTATAAAAGAAAATGTTTAGAAAAAAAATCCCATAAAAACACAGATCCTAACTATAATAATAAATGATAAAATTTAATAAAATTTTATGTGAAAAATATTTAATGGAATAAAATAAAACAAACACAATTTTATTTGAAATATTAATATACCCTTTTTAAAAATAAGAACCATTGAAGATAGAATTGTGAATACAAAATTTATTATTTAAATACTCTTTAATATTGAATTATGTATATATTTAAAAAATATGAGTAATTATTAAATATTTATAATGGAAAGAACTTAGTAAAACTATATATAAGATTAAAATTTATATGTATTTTTTTGACATACCTTGTCCCAATATAAATAATATATTTAACAAAATGATCCCATTTGTTTATAGGTTTGGATATTCCATAAAAATGAATTTTTATTTAATAGATTAAATTATTTCTAAATATCACAATAAAAAACATTGTTATAATTAGTAAAAAAAATCATGTTAATTAATCCTTTTATCCAGATTTCCCCATTAATGGATTTTTTTAATGTAATGTATTCTATTTTAGTGGTGGAAAATAAAAAAATAGGTTAAAAGTTACATTACCAAGATATGGGACCACCACAAGAAAAAATGCTTCCTTAATAATTTACTAGTCACTATATACATTGAAATCATTTTTAAAGTTCATAAATCCTATCACATCATGTTTAGGACAAACATTTATACCATAACAAAGAACCAAATCTAAGGGAAAATATATATAGTTGAGTAAATAGTTTAATGCATTCCAATTAAGCTTTAAAATATTTACCATAAATATAATATGAAATATCCAACCTCACACATGCTACAAAATATATTAAACCAACCATGATATTTAATTTTGTAATCTAAAGCTAATCAATCATCAAAATCATCCCCTAAAAACCAATTTTATTATTATTGATAATAAAAAAAATCGCCAACCTATTTTATTTAGTGATATATTATACTTTTAGATAAATTATGATTTAATGGAGTTTTGAAAACATCATAATCCCTAAATGAGGTGTTTAAATTTAATTATTTAATCTATGAAACATTTGAGAAGGTTTTTTATTTATTTATTGACAATTTTTATGGTTTTAAAAATGTAAAATGAAGAGTTTCCATGATTTGATCCATTATTTACAATTATCCTTATTACTCTAGAAAACAATGAGTTAACCACTTCCAATTTTGAATATAATGAAATATCAGGTTCAATGCCATTTTTTTAATGTTCCCCAAAACTAAATTTCCAATCCTTGATTAATCATTTTCTTTAGATAAAGAGACTAACATGATATCCTTTTTACCTTAAGGATAATCCAATCTTCCCGTAAAAAACTCATGTTCTTTATCATAGTGATAAAAAATATTAAGTATTGTGAGCACTTTCTTTTTGATCTCTTAGTTACAATATAAGGAAATTATGTATAGTATTGGTGAAGGTGGTATTTATTCTCTTTGATTGTCAAAACCTCCTAATAGAATAGTTATTTCATTCATTTATTAATCAAACCTTTAAGCATATTAAATCCAAAAAAGAGATTCTCTATACATTTTTCCTTGTTACATTCTAAACTATAATTAGTTTTATTCAAATAATCTTGAATCAACCAATAATTTATAGTGATAGTTTTGTCATTGACTATGGATGTAACTCTCCAATGAATTTCACATATCACCTATAAGAAATATTGATATGAATAAGACACTTTTATTACATGGAATTATGTAACAAAGAATTTAGCTAATCATCTATGGATTGAAATGTAAGAATCTAAATTAGGGAAACTAAAGCCTCTCTATCTTGAGGTGTTATAGAGAGAAACGTGAAATAATTAGGTATAGATTGTTATC
This sequence comes from Viscum album, assembly GCA_963277665.1. NCBI lineage: Eukaryota > Viridiplantae > Streptophyta > Magnoliopsida > Santalales > Viscaceae > Viscum > Viscum album. The sequence goes on along the minus strand of OY728150.1, from coordinate 1,822,895,049 downwards.
CACCTATGTTTGAAACCCCAATCAGTTCAATTGATGATTCCCTATGAACTCTCTCAGTACCATAATCTTAGAATTTTGTTTGACCCCAATTCATTGTATGCATGAAACTATTTCTTCGAAAATACCACAAGAGAAATCGAATCTTATTTAGAATTAACATATGTTATCTTACTCAACCATTTAAAGTAAAATTATATGTTAGGTGTATACAGTCAGGAAAATTTATAATGTTACCACATTGGAATATTAATAGGTTTAAAATAATAAAATAAACAAAATCATAATATACTTTTAATTTAAGCATGTTGTGATGGATATAAAATTCTATTTACCTAATCTCTTTAAATTTATTTTCCAATAATTTTCTTAAAAGTTATTAGATATTTAATTTAAAAATATGAGATCAATTGAAGTTTCAAGTGATTATTGGACACTTGTTTTTGTAAATAATAAGCATGTCATCAATCTAAAAAAGGATAAATATTATTTCATGTTTTATAAATTTAATGTAAAAAATGCTTCTAACCTATTTTGGGTAAGATCATTATTGATCATAAATAGGTGAAATCTTATATACCATTTTTTAGAATATTGTTTCAATCTATATAATTAATTTTTAAAAATATATATTTTATCTAATTTAATATTTTTTAAAAGTCCCACTTGTGGATTTAGAAATATATTTCATCGAAATATTGACATAAAAAATAAAAATTGAGTCACAATAGGTAGAAAATTTAATTATTAAATTAATTGAGGAATTAATAAAAAAATGGAGAAAATTTATCTATAATCTATACCTTCACATTTAAATAGTCCATTGGAAAAAAGCATGTTTTTAATTTTTATTTTAGATTTTTTAGTGTTGTCTTATTTATTTTTTAAAATCCACCTATAACAAATGAATTTTTCATTTTCATGATTTTTTATAATATACAATTTATTATTTATATATATAAAATATATCTCATAATTCATGAAATCCAATAATGTTTTTTAATATTTACTTTCCATATCCAACCAATATGATTTTGGTTCAGTGTTACTTCAATCTTGAGAAATTTTGAAAATATATATGGCCACATCCACATGAATAGATCATGATAGGTTATGAATGAACCTCTTTTACTTATCTAGGGTGATATGTTAATCAATAATATCATTTGAAACCTCTTATTCTTATGAAAAGTCAAATTCATAATTAGATTGATCCTGTTTATAAAACATAGTGGAGTCAGTCACATTTTATTAATTAGTTGGGGGTCTAAATGGACTTTGACACCCATTGATTGTGGTATATCAATGGTGTCTACATCCATAGGATTAGTCTTGGAAATATTAGACATATTGGAAATATAATCCTACCATAATTACTTATTTTTTATAACTAAATTTATCTAGCCATAAATTTTCCCCTTCATGTCCTCTGAATATCCAATGAACACCAACTGGATAACTACGTTGTTTATTCGTCTACATTTCTTTATAGGTTTTAAAATTTATAATAGTGCAGAAGAATAGATTGATCAAATACACTGTAATAATGGTAACATCAACGTATCCAAATTTTGAAATCATACTTCTAACCCTTTACAGTATAGTCCAATTCAGTATTTCAGTGACTCTATTGTATTGAAGGGTTTCTTTGACTTTTCTATATCTAGTAATCCCTTTGGAATTATGCAAAATAAGTAATTAATTTAATGAATGATATGAATCTTTATAATTTATAAGAGAATTCAATTTTAATCAAATTTTATTTCCAACAATACACGTCTAATTATTAAAGGTCTTAAAGGTGTCAGGGTTGTTCTTTAAAATATAAATTCCTACCTTTCTTGAGTAATCTTATTTAAAATTAGCTAAATACTATCATCCACCTTGGCAGGCACTCTGAGAAGGACCCCATAGATCCAAATGTATATATTTGAGGGGAATATTATCATTAAATTTCATTATTTTAATATGGATACACTCATATTCACTAAATATACAATCAACATAGAATAAAATAATGCTATGTTTAATTTTAGTTAGAAAAAGTTGTTTGTTTAATACTTTTAAACCTTTTTCACTCATATATCTTACTCATAATTTTTTTATTTCCAATGGTAAAATTTAGATTAAAATTTCTTATTAACTTTCTATTATTTTATATATATATATAATTGATAAGGTATCCCCTTTTCATAGTGAGGGAACCCCTAAATATTGCATGGAAACTAGACTTCGATTGAATAAAAAATATTTTTTAAACAGTCAATCACTAATAAATATTTTTTATTTTAAATTTTAGTACCTATCAAACCACATTATGTATTTTACAAATACTATTATAATGTTACAATATCATAAAATATATCACCATAATTTTTGAACTCCAATTATTCCCCTAAACAAAATAAAAAAATTCATTTTCTTTCAAATCAATAAAATATACTCATTTTGGATATACATGGAATGAACTTCTATAATATCATATCCACAATTTTATTTTGGTATTAAAAAACACATAAAAGAATTATTATTTTTCAAATACATTTTCCAGTAAATATTAATTTTCTAAACTATCATTTGAATTTGATTTCCGGATAGGTATGTTATTTTAAAAATTAAAATTCAATTTACATCAATAAATTTTAAATATTATATTCATATATTTGGATTGAATTATCTTATTATGGATATAATCCCTCTGTTTATGACTATTTTTTTCCATACCCCTTACATTTAACCCTTTAGCCACAACTATTGTAACACTTTTATTTTACATCTTCCTATAATAAAATATAGATTTAACTTACTTGAGGGTGAAAGATTATTTTTGATACATCATAAATAACTTCAAGGATTTTTAAGATTTATCAAAATAAGAAATCAATAATATATTATGGTACTCATATTCTACTTCAATACCAATTTTAGAAAAATATAATAATATTTTATGAAATTCAGTAATTTGTGATCTAACTATAGTTTTTACATGCATATTTAAATTGAATGATCTCATTTTATAATTCATCCCACCTATAAATGACTTATTCATTAAAAATATTTTCATGATTTAAATAGATCACAAAATTAATGGTCTCATATGAATCCTAATGAAACATTTTCACACCACAACCACATTTTATCCATTATTTTATTCCTCTATTGATATTGGATCTTTTGGTTGATGTTAAGGTGAGTTACTGATGAAACTTTTTGAGTTTGGGAGATTTTGGGTGGCTTTTTGACCCTGTGCACGGTTTGTGCAAAAAATTATGAGATTAAATATGTGGAATATTTAGATTGAGTGTGTTTTTTATTCAATTTATTCTTTCATAGTTTTCTTTGAACAGTAAATGCCTGGTTTGGGTCAAACCGTGTGAGTCCAAGGATAAAACATGCAACTCCATTGGGTGTCAGGGACAAGGTGCACATCTTGCACATGGTTAGGAGAATCTATATATAAATCATGTGGGTATTATATGGAATTTTATAGATAAAAATCACATGGTTGGCACATGGTTTCCCAAAACATGCGTCTAACCCTTGAGATGTGTCCCTGTTCTCCAGTAGGTTGCACACGGTTGGTGCAAGTTTTTCAAATCGTGTGGCCAAACTATGTGAGTTTCCAAGATCTTTAAAACATAAAATTCCAATTTTTATCCTCTTATGTTTTGACCAAAATTTGGTTAATCCTCCATTTCTCAACCTAGGTGCACTAGGGGGCTTCTGAAAACCCTTCTCCGTTGACCACAGTCCACCACTAAGTCCATCTAACGTTCTTAAGGTAATTTTCTCTTACCTTTTGTCCAAATTTCTCCTCTTATTCTCCTTATCTGAAAGTTTTTGGTTTCTCTTGTAGGGTTTTCTTCTTGGAAAACCATTAAGGTTAAGGTTAATGTGTGGGTTGTGTTTCCTTGATGTTAGGGTGTGAATATCGTCCCCCAGGCTTAGTTCTTCCTACCCCAAATGTTTCATTGCAAGAACACATCATTAAGGTATGGGTTTCCATACATTTACTTTATGTTACATCACTTTGATAATTTATATTTATATTAATTCTTTTAAAATGATTTGATCTTTCTTGTAGCGTGTTAGCATGACTTGTTTTGGGATTTCAATGTTGGCAATTGAATTAAAATGTTTTTAAAATGGCTCTTATTAGGTATATGTATATTTATATGTATACTATGTGTATGAAGAAATTTCAATTGGAATTTAATAATGAGATTTGATGTTTTTGATTATGTTTATCTTTCATTAAGCACTGGTATGTCAATTTTGTTGTGAATTGGGTGTTATGTGTGGGAATTGTAGACTTTTTTGGTTTTGTGTTTTCTTATGGCTTGTTGTGTTTCGTTGTAAAGTAAGTGGTGTTCCTATAAAATGGTTTGATGTTTATGGGTAAGTTGTATTCAATTATATTTTCAATTCTTGGGTTGGAAATTCATGAAATTTGGTGATTTTTAAGTGTTCCATTGGATGCGGAAACACCCATATGTGCATGGGGTAAACATATGGATGGGCTTGGAAATGATAATGTATTTTTAGGAAAAATACCCCTCAGGAACCTGGTTTTCCAAATGCTTCTCTCCCATCTCCCATTTCTATTTTTCCTCCTCTTCCTACGAATTGGTTTCTTCAAGAAGCCATGTTTTCTAGTTGGCCCCTTATGTTAAAATTACTCAAATGTGGTTTCCAAATGAGTTTTCAACTTCTTGGACAATTAAAAATATTGAGGTGTGGGTTGTAACTTCAATATCAATGAAATACTATTTGTAACCATATTAGCATGCTTTTTTTGTTATCTGACTTGGTTATGAAAATGGTTTAGTGATGAATTTGGATTTGATACTGTAATGTTTCAGTTGGTACATTGTAATGTCTTTGGAAATTTGATTGAAAGTGACAAGATGTGTTGTCCCGGTTGGCCCTTGTGTATGACTTGTTGTGATATTGTCACCACTATGGTGGATCCTCTAGGGTGAGGGTCATCACATAGGGGGTGTCAGTATTTAGGCTAGAAAATCATGGTGGATGTTGGAAATTGGTTTGAGTGACACATGTGAGGACCTCCCCATTCACCATATACTATTATCATGAGATTCCTTGGTGACATATTCAGGGACAACTGATTTTTTCTTATCAACCCCGAATAGACAGGTTGGTACCCCTAGATTTGATGAGAGACCAAGTGGGACAAGCCACTATATTGGCTACTTTAGATAATCCTATTGGTTATTCACTATGGAATTACACTATATGGAGATAGGTGAGTCCGAACTAATAACATCCAGGGATTTATTCTAGATATGTTTAACAAATTCTTTTGATTATCTATATGTATGTTCTATTTTATTTCTTCTATATGATGGTAATTATCCCTTCTATTTTATTACTACTTGTATTATCAACTTCACTTATAACATATCCAATTTTATCTTCTCATATATGTTTCTAATTAGGTTTTGGTTTTGAACTATGTTTTTGAATGTAAAACTATTTTAAAAAGGAAGGTTGCGTGTGGTTTTTTAAATGATAATTTTTTTAAAGCTGGGTTTGGATTTTAAAAATGATAGAAACCAATTATATAAAAGTATTTAAAATAGTTCTTATTTTTTTTGGTAAAAAAAATGTATATACCCTATAGTGCTTACCTATTAAGACGTTTATGCTCACACCCTACTTGTGCCCCTCGGCATCGGAGGACCCAAACTATTTTTCATGTTCAAGTTTATGGTTTAGGTTTCCAGTGGATCATGCTAGTTTGTGATGGTGGTGACTAAGATTTCATATAGAGATAATGTACATTTTGGTTTCGTTTATATTTATTTGGTACTTCATGTTTTCTTTCTAATTTGTTTATATCTGGTTCAGTTTTATACTAGTTGATATTCAACTGTATTAGTTATGATATGTAATATTTTTGGTTAATTTATCCTTGATTTTATTTGGATAAATTGTTCCCACATTGTTATCTTTCATGCCTAGCACTAGTCGCCAGCCCAAGAGGATAGGGAACATCTCTCATGCCTTATCTCATACTGATTCAGGTGTGAGGTTGGATGGAATCCTGACATGGTTCGTGACAAAATGATATCAAAGTATCCCTTTATTATTTATGTAATTAGGTAGTTTTGAGATTAAGAATCTCCAATATTAGTATATTGGAATGGGAAGATAGTATAGTAATACTTCTAATTTTGATCCTTGAGTTTCTGGGGGTAGTCTGAGTTTTGAGTCTTTCATTTCGCCTTTATGGATGGGGAATGATAATGTAGATGAGCTGTTGTTATTATATGGTCTCACATGGAGTAGTGACCCTTGTGTAGTCTAAGTTTATGATTTAATATCCTCTTAGTGGTTGGTTATTCTTTGGGGCATGGCCCACTAACCATTCCACTAGGTTATACATGACAACGGTTCCTCATTCTGGGAGTTTAGTGTGAGTTGTGTTTTGGTTTGACATTGAATGTTGTGAGTGAATTTTGAAATGAAAAATGTAAATTTTTAATTTTTATTTCAAAAGGGGAAATATTTTAGGTTTTTATTGTTTAGAGGTGGGATTTGGGGTTTAAAATTGGATTAAAACCAAATTATGGTATTTGGAAAGTGGACTTGGAAGAAGGTGGTTTTAAAAATTGGAACGAAATTGGTAATTTTGATTGAATATTATGGTTTTTATGTTTGGTATTTGGTTTATATTCTTGGTGTTTAGTTTGGGATGTATTTTTGGGTTGTGTTTTGACGGGATGGTTGATTTTATTTTATGTTTTATGTTGTATAGAGTATGATGCCTAGAAAATTATCAATGATTTCTAGTGAGTTTCATCCAATTGTTGGCCCTACCCAAACTCCTAGTGGAGTGGAAGATTCATGTTTCTATAAATTTGTACCTATTTTCCATGGTGTTGAAGGTCCATTAGAGGCTATTGAGTGGCTTGAGGAAGTACAATGTGTCTTCAAGTCATTAGGAACTCTTGAATTCGTGAGGGTGTGTGCTGTTATGAGTTCATTTTGGTGGCCTTTATTTGGATTAGTGGAAGGTGTTCATCCCATCCTATTTGTATGTTTTGATGACCTGGTAGGTGTTTAAGATCACTTTCATCCAATGGCTCATATCTGTGGGGCTGAAGGAGTGGAAAATGGTGTATCTCTTCTGTATTTATCATGGTTGGATGACGATGAAGGCCTCTGTCGACTAGTTTAAAGATATGGTTTCATTTTCTTTCATGGTAGATTTAGAGGATTAGATAAATATTCCTTTCTTCATTTGGGGTCTTTTTACAAAGGTCAAGTTGAATGTTCTCTTGTCTCGGGAGGTTTTTTTGAGAAGTTGGTGGACAAATCATATCAAGCTAAGAGGTTTCTAGGGATGTAGTTAGTGGTTGTTAATGACCAATATTTCTCAGTGCCTGTGAAGGTTTCCTATCTAGAAAGAGGTTTTTTATATAAGAACCCATTTCTAGGAATCATATTTCATTTGTTCTTACTCCTTTTTCATCTATCCATTCATTCATGTTCTTCAAGTGTGGTCGATTTGGGAATTCAAATCCATATTGTTGTAATTCTCCTAAGGCTTTTAGATGATGTGGAAATTTAGGTTACTTGAAGATATTATGAAAGTAGAGTGTGAAAGAGAATATGTAATAATCATAGGATGTCAGATCCCGAATATTGGGTGGAAGATGCTTCAAAACATAACGGCTCTAGCCACAGGCCCCAAATTGAGGCTTTTCATGTAGTCAGGAATCGACATATGTGTAGGAAACATTTTGAGTGGGAATGGTTTGAGTTTTTTATTTTGTGATTCACTTGGTTGTTTTAAATTATTTATTAATTTAAAAGCATTAGTTTCATCATTCTCTTTTAGGTTTTACATTTGTTCTTTGGTTAGTGAAATCCATATGGTAAGTCCTATGTAATAATTCTAGTTTTCTATTGTGTATTGTAGTGGTGAATATCTTAATGAATGTCCTTCTTATGGATTCATTTTTATTTCAGGTTATTCTATCTTTGGAGATGCATTTTTTCTATTAAAATGATGAATTTTGGGCTTTTTCACCACTTGTTTTGTTTCCTTCCATAAGTTTCCCCTTTTTCCGAGGGGTTTTGGTTTATATGCGGTGTTCCTGATCCCAGTGTTGGCTGGTTCCAATTGGGGTTTTCAGTGTGGTGAATCATCCTCATTTTTTCCATGGTTATTTTCATGGCAGTTTATACTAGATCTTATCAAGTGTAACTAGTGGAATTAAAGAAATCACAATGGAGTTGAGGGTTTCATTTGGATTCAAGATTTAGTTTTGGTTCTCATTTAGTAGGGTGAATTTCTGGTGTCCATAACTGATTATGGATGGCAGAATATTCACACTCTAACCATGGTTTCTCCTTCATTTTATTCATTTCCTGATATTTTATCTTTTGGTTGAGATTCTAGTTGAGTTCCCAATGATATGTTTTTGAGTTTTGGAGTTCCTGATTTCATTTTGGCCTTATGAATTGGTTGTGTGAAAAATTTAGGGGTTAACCATGTAGAATATTGAGGTTGAAATAATTTTCATTTCAATTTGTTCTTTCATAGATTTCTTTCAATGGAATGTGCATGGTTTGGATCAAATCGTGTGAGTTCAAAGAGAAACTATGAAACTCTTTTTGGTGTCAGGGATAAGGTGTCGGTCTTTCACATGGTTATGAGAAATTTTGTTGCAAGAATGTGGGGAGGCTATGTTATTTGACATAGCCAAATTACATAGGTGCCACACAGTTTTTGAAACTGTGCAGCTAGCCCATATGTGCATGGGGTACACATATGGTTTTCCTTGAAAATGATAATGGGTTTTTAAGAAAAATTTCCCATATGAACCTAGTTTTCCAAATTCGTCTCTCCCATATCTCTTTTCCCCTTTTCTTCATATTCTTCTCAAATGGTTTCCTCTTGCCACCATATTTTCTAAATGGCCCCTTGGCATTAAAGTGACTCCAATGTGGTTTCCAAAGGTGTTTTCAAAATCATGGCCCATTTGGCATATTGTGGCGTGGGTTAGAACATTAATATAAAGGAAAGTATATTTAGAAATACATTTTCTTATTGTATGTTATCCAACATGGTTTTGAAAATTCTTTAGAAATGGATTTTGACTTGAAATAGAAATGGCCCGACTGGTAATTTGGGATTTCCTCATTAATTGGATTCAAAGTGAAATGATGTGTAGTCCTGGTTGGCACTTGTGTATGAATTGTTGTGAGATGGGAAGAATTATGGTGGATCCTATGAGGAGAGGGCTTTCTCATAGTGGTTTTCAATGATTGGGCTAAGATATCATGATGAATATTGGTTATTAGTTTGATCCATGTATATGGGGACCTACCCATTCACCACATACTATTGTCATGTGATTCCTTGGACTCTTCTGAAGGGTCGAGTGATGGTTACATATTGACCTTGATTATATTGGTTTGTACCCATGGATTTACTAAGAGGCTAGGTGTGATGTGCCACTGGATTTGATAGTTTAGAGAAGCTAGTTGGTTTTTGATTCTGGAGCTATACTATACACCGACATGTGAGTCCAAAAAAATTACATCCTGTGATTTCTTCTAAAGATGATTAGTAAATTATAACCATTAGCTATCTATATGATCAATTTTACTTCTAATATATGCTATTTATTAACCCAAATAGTTTATGACAGTTTGTTTTGTTTCCTTTACTTCTACCATATCCCATAGTGAAGGGTGGAATCGCAGGCCTTCTTCTGCTGTGTGGATGGTCAGGGCTTCGGTGGTTTCGGAGTCGGCTTCCAGATTCTCTGCGGCATGGGGTCCTGAATCGGGGTGGCATCGGGGTAAGGTTCCATCTCTGCAGTGATGGAGTCTTATTCTGGTGTGTCAAATTCGAGACCCCCTACAGTGACGAGGTCGTTCCTATTCTACACAGCGTTGGGGTTTCGATCCATTGCATTGGGATCGAGATCTGGTTTCTCTGTGGTGTTGGAGTCAAGCACTGCTGCTCCTCTGTGTTTGTGTTCAAGTGAGTTGTGCAGTAGATCTGGTGCGACATCGATCTATTAAGGCTTCGGGGTCACGCTCCAGCCTTCCAAGCCAAACCTTTTTCTTCCGCGACTGTGGGGGCAACATTAGTGGTGTGGAGTCGCTATCCGTTTCTTTGTGAAAGGGTCGTGTTCCAGTTCCACAACGATGGGATTGTTCTGTCGGATGATTCGTGTTCTGGACGGGGTACCTTGTTTGTCTTGATGTGGTCTCTTTGTGCAGGGTTGTGGGTGGCGACGGGTGTTGTGGTAAAGATTATGGTGTTCTACTTGCTTTCTGTGTTTCTTTGGCAGTGAAATTGGGGTGTGATCGATTTAATGGTGTGGTGTTTGAGGTTTGATTTGCGATGATGATGATTTGGATCTGCTGCGATCTCTTGGATTTGGGTTTGCACAACTTGAGAGTTGCTAGAAAAGGGTTATCAGAGTGGAGTTTGGTCTAAGGTTGTGTTGTGGTTGCCTGCGGAGTAGGGTGTAGTGTTAGGACGACCTGGTATTCCTCACTCTGGTCTGTTCATCTCCCTTTGTGGATGTGCTTTTTTCGGATCCCATCTCACATCATTGGAGGGATGGGAGGAATCCAACTGGAGTCTGTCGGTGGGTATGTGGATTTGGGCTGGTGTCGATGGTTTCATCGGTGGGCTTTTGAGAAGACCGGTTCTGGGGTTTTTGCAGCTCTCCTGATGTTTGTTTCCCCCTAGTTCGTGGTACCCTGACCATTTCTTGGTGACTTGGGCTCTAGTTGTGATGGTTTGTCAGTCTGAAGGCTTGAATGGATTTAGGCCATTGTGCTTGTATGATTTTAATTGGTGAAGTGGTGAATTGGTTATGTGGTGATTTCATATAAGGTTTCTCACTTTATCCTTAAAATTGAATTCATAATAATAAAAAACAATTTTCAGTCAGTAAAAACATTTTAAAAAGGAAAAATGTGTGTGTTTATTTAAAAATGGAATTTTTGGAAAGTTGTGTTTGGAATATTAAAATTATAAAGAACTATACTTTAAATATATTCCAAACTAATGCTTATGGACTATTTTGGGAAAGTAATGTATGGAATCTATAGTGCTTACATACTTAGCTATTTATGCTCACACCCAACTTGTGACTCTATGTATCTGTAAACATGAAATATTTTTCAGGTTTTGGTTTCTAGTTTAGGATGCATGTGTTGAAGGCTAGTTTGAGATGGTGGTTACTAATAAGTAATGTAGAGATCTTGTCGGTTGTGGTTTGTTTTAGTTATGATTGGCAGCTTCTATTTTTTCCATTTTTGTATCTAAATCAGGTTGATACTTCTTGATTTTTAGCTATACTGGTTATGTAGTGTACTCTATTTGGTTAATTAATCTTTATTTTTATTTGGATAATTCATTCCCATAGTTTTATCATTGATTCATGGAACTATTTTCTTGCCTAAGGGGATATGGAATACCTCTCAGGCCTTGTCTCGAGCTGAGTCACATATTGGGCTGAATGGAAGCCCAGCCTGGTTTATGACAAAAACCTTATCTCTTGAAGATAATAATAAAATTCAATGGGGTTTTATTAAAACATAAGGATTAATATCAATATAGTATATTTTAAAATTTCTATCAATAAAAAACTAGTTATTTTCTTTTTAAAACCATGAATGAAATTAAAAAAATCCATTTTATAGTAAGAGCAAAAACATTTTGATTCTCTCGAGATTGAAATTATTATATCTATAAATTTTTTCATTTATAATTTCTTAGATCCTCTAATAATGCTTAGAAAGGATGTGATTCCAATTGTTATAAGGGGTTGTTTCTTCTCAATATATTACCTATGAATTCAATTATAAAGGGGATAATAAATATAGAGTCAGTTTTTGTATTCAAAAAATGAATTTGATAGACGTCAAAATAAAAATAAAAAATAAATTAATAAAAAAATATTATAGAGTCAGGATGAAAATGCTGTAAAAGAAAAGTATTAAATAAATGGCATAAATATTTTACATGATTCTTCCCATATTAGAATTATGTAGATAGAAAGGATACAAATACTAGTGTCATCTAATTTATGAAATATGAAAATGTTGACAAGATAAAAAAATTAAGCACATAGAATACCATAGAATCTATCCAAAGAATAAATGTTTTTAAACTATGGGAAGTGATCAGATCAATCTTACAGAGATAGAATATTATATCATCCTTAGTAGAATCATAATTCACATAGAAAGATCAAATGCATTGGATATATAATTAATAACTAGATTTATGAAAATTAATTTTTTTTTCAATTTGAAATCTTTTACCAGGAACCTGGTTATGTTATATAAAAATACAAGAACATTAGTATCAAATTCCTTCAAACATTATACGTCCTCAACCTCAATATCATAAGAAAAAAAAACCAAAATCTCTGTCAAATTAGATCCTAAAATATTTGATTTTTTTTGTGAAATTTGATCTTAAAGACCATTTATGATTTTTTATCCTTTTATAATCATTTTCTATCTCGGATGTAAAAAAATTAATAATTTAATGAATCATTTTAGATCCTCTTCAAAAACTCAATATTCATATATTCTTTGTGCCTCAAATGAAGCATCGAGTGACATGATAGTGTATTAGGATGAGCGTCTAACTACATAGATCAAGGAACACATGGATGGAGAGTATGAAACAAAAATATTATTAAGCACTTCATTGTAACAACACAAAACAAATTAGGAGAATATGAAATACATTTAAATTAATCATCAAATAAATGATTTGAATCGGTGGTGAAGTAATAGAAAAAAAACACATAGAGAAACACAATCTGGTTTCCTTAAAACTATTAAATCAAAATAATCAACTATGGGAAGAATCTCATTAGAGGGGACACCCTTGGGCTTCACCACTTCAGGCCTCTGTAGCCTCATGTTTTCTACTTTCTTGTTTGGTGTACTAGATGTTTGTTCTCTTTAATAATAAAATAAAATAAAATAAGTATAATTTTTTCTATATATATATATAATTGTATTGGAAAAAATTGTCCTAACATAAAATAAAATAAAATATATTAAAATAAAATAAAATTATATAAAATTATTTTAAAAATTGAAGTACCATTTTTACAAGATGATTCTAGTTAATATATCATATTCTGGGAAACATGAAAGATATTGTGAACCATATCATATCTTGGTGGAAAAAATAATTTATATTACAATTTTCCAATCCATTATATAATCTCAAATAAAATCGTATATCATGGTGTTAACTTCCCTTGTCTCTTAAGACTTTGGTGTCTGAATTGAGGCGATACTCATAAAAAGTTATAGTCACCATCACCAAAATCTACGGGTCATCACCATCGATTAATATATAAATTAAATTGACTTTAAAATTGAGAAATCTACTTCAAAAATAAATTAGTTTTATGTATCTTATATTTCACTAAACTCAAGAAAACAAGTAAAATTTCGTTTATTTCCACCCAATATTATGGTGATTGAAAAGGAAAGCTATAAAAATCCTCAAATGGTTCCATGATAATTGATTATTAATAACTTTTATTATAGAAGGATTATACAAAGGATAAATGAATTTCCAATTATCTCTAAAAATAAAGTATACATACCATGATTTTTTTTAAATGTACATTACCAATTTAACTTTACCTTCCCCCTATAGATAATATGTTTATCTCATTCTCATCTATATACTTATAATAGTGTAAAGTTATTTCCAAACCATATATTTATATTGAGTATCTCTATAAAATATAAAAAAACCACAATAATATAGGTATTTTGATAACCAACTTGATATGTATCTTTCTAATATGATCAGTTGATTGAATCTTATAGATAGATAATAAGTGAACTCACATCACAAGGAAATCATCACCACCAAATTAGTGTCATTCTTCATGGGTGATAAAATAAATCATATCATAAAATCCATATAAATGCCTTCCCACTTCTATGTTAACATAAGTAAATGTTGGAACAAAATATCAGGTAATTAATGTTATTCTTTCACCTACAAAAAAACTAAACCTAAATAAATATACCCATTAACATTGTTCTTTAGACCAGTTCACCAAATCAAATACTCCACATTAGGGTACAAGTTTGTAACTTATTTAAATACTTTTATAACTTGAATGATGAAATATTTTCATAATATTTATACTAAATGACATAGAATGTATTCTTATTCCAATAAATAAATGGTTAGGTATAATTCAATGATCCACCTTAGAATTGTTTCCCCATTATAGGAGTCATCTCTCTTCCCCTTACACTCCGTGTTAGATAACTAAATAGATATTAACTACAACTAACCGTTAACTTCATTGATAGCCCAAGAATAAAACTTCTCAATCAAAGAATCTGTGATGATTTTTTTTTATTTTAAAAAATTAGTATTATAGTATTGAATATATTCTACCCAACTTCTATAAATCAAGTTAATGTATTTATTTGAAAAAATATACTAATTTTTTATCAATGCATGAACAACTACAGTTAACTCTGTATCATTCATGAGATGATTATTTTTTTTGTGCTTTCAACTATCTTAACTCATATTCCATGACTTGATCTCATTCCTTAAGAATATATCCCAAACTTAGTCTTAAATTATCACAATATACTTTAATTACATTTACTTATACCCTCAAAATGAGAACAAACACTGAAATAAGTTGATTTTTGAAAATATTAAACATATATTGATGCTTCTCATTTCTGTATAACTCTTTACCAAATAAAAATTTTCATTTGAAAATATAATTTTGAGATTTTCTGAATAATCCACTAATAACACATTGTTAGTCCAATAAAACTATAGATCTCAATCTTAGGCCTCTTCTGATACATCGTAATCTTTATTTTTTAAATTTTAATAAATATTCCTTTAACTCAAAAACTTTCTCAATAATTTTTTCTCATGAATCCAAAAGTAAAATTTATATCAATTTTTATAGAAATTGTTTTCCATATATTTTCTTAAAATACATATAGATGTTTCTCATGATCCAATCTTAATATTGAGTAAATCAAGATATCATCCATGAATACTGCCATAAAATTTCTAAATACTTGATGAAGATTTAGTTCATTAAATTCATAAACACTGAAGGTGCATTAATGAGAAAAAAAAGTATCACCAAAAAATAAATAATGGACATAAAAAATCCAAAATATATATTTGATATATTTTATTATGTTAATCTTAGTAGATGATATTAGGAATGATATTGATTTTATAAAACCATATGAATATTTTTAACTAGTAATATTTAACATCAACATTAGGAAAATGATACTTATTCTTTAATGTCATGTTATTTATTTTTTGGTAGTTAATATATAATCAAGAACTATTTTTATCCTACTTAGGAATAACATCAGTACTACCTAAGATGAATTTCTTGGATTAATATATCCATTCATCTCTAATTTTTCCATCTATGCATCTAATCCCCATAACACTATAAGTGTGTTGTTTTTAAAAGGTGGAGAAATTAGAATCGATCCTATAAAAAGATAAACAAAATTACACTTGTCATTTTAGAGGTAAAATCAAGAAATAAATAATGATACCTATAAAAAATTAATGGTATCCAAGGATGGATACCCATCTTAAAAGCTCTTTGAACTAATCCCACCTTCTAATAAGAGACACTTCCATTTTACTAATTAATCAGAATACCCCTATCTTCATTGGAAACCTACTACCCTTGGAGTGTGTAGAAAATACCTTCAGGTAAAAAAATGAAATATTCAACTATATTTTTTTTATCCTACTAATTAGAAATATTTTTCATTATAATGATATGGTAATATATTTTTATATCATGGACATGAAAATCCCATAAAAATTCTATATCACCAGTCATAATCGTACAAGATAAAAGTTCGAATCCAATATCATTGCTTTTATCTAGTAGGATATTAATTCTCATAGTATATGAAAATAATTTAGAATATAACTTCAAAATTTCCACTGTACATATAGATATAAATAATACACTTCTCAAGTATAAAATAATATAGTGATGAGAATAAAATAAATCAAAATAGTTTTGTTTATCGTGATTGAATTTATGATCTATTGACCACATACTATGATGAAATTTTGTGATCATGTTATTTACGAGGCCTATACACTCCCCCTAGGGTTCCTAACCCAAATTTATTTTTTTATCCACTAAAATATTTGAACCTTATAATGGGTTGGATTCGCTTATAATAGACACCATAGATAATTAATCGTATAATTTCTTCAAATGATATACCCATACACATTGATGGAAGGGTCTTGGAGTTTCCATGAGATTTTTAATAACATAACCCTTTCCTATACATGAAGATAATATAATAATTATTCACCCTTTATATGAAACTAAATTAATATCTAAGGACTTCTAAATACCTTTAATTTCCACCAAATTTTCCACTTTTAAATTGACCGCTGGCACTTGAAATTATGTTAACTTTTTATTTTAACCATTCTCAAAGCCCCTTAGCACTAATAAATTACGTATCCAAAACTAATACTCACAATAAAACTAACATAAAAATCAACACATTAGAATTAAAAGACTCTGATTCCATTCTGACTTGTCTTGACCCACCGGGACCCCACCTATGATAGTAGTTAGATGAGTGTACTACCCAAGCCCTCCTCCAATGCACCATGGGATAAAAACTAGAATTAAAAATGCCATATCAAACACACATGTGGCCTGATATTATAAACTTGTATAAAACCACATAAAACTAGAATATTCCATAATAATACAAACTAGAAATATATAACCAAATGAAATATAATATACATGTGATGCCTATTAAGAATCCCCGAGTACTAAAATGAAAACACCAAAACACATGGGAAAATAACAAGACCCAAAATCCAATAATAGAAGCAAACTAATAAAAATATGAGACTTTATGATAAATCAAACATGACACCAACTCCAACAGAAATGATCACAGCTAAGCTCCACTAGCCACTTTCTCAATTCACACGATGACCGTCAATGTCTCCAATAAACTTCAACATAGACATAATACATATGGGAACAAGGATCATGTATTAATGAGTATAAATAAACCTAGTATGAAACATTAAATTCACAATAGATAAATTAAATTTTAAGTCAACTGGTAGATGAAGAATATCTAGATATGATGTAGGAGTCAAGAATTACAAGGGTAGAAGGGAAAAAGTCTTCACATCTCAGTTGCACAAAAATCATACACCGAAGAAAGATCGATTACTTGAAACACCACTAGAATATAAGCACTCCAACTACCCATCATCCATAGATTCTATAATATCCCTATGTAAACATAGTGAGGGGACCGTATGTTATTTATGGGTATACATTAGTCAGGGGGATACTAGCCCCAATGGAGGACCCACACCTTTTCATTATCATTTTCATCATCTAAGGGGGTTACATACTCTAAATGTAGATTAATAATGTACAAGTACTAGTAGGGTCACCTAATACACTAGGTAAATTGAGGAAACCTTCTCAAGAATCAGTTTTCCACTAAGGGGTTACCAACCACACATACGATCCAACCTCTCAACCTATCCTTCCGGGATCTCTATAAACTAGGGAACTCTATCCATGTAAAATGAATTGAAACAAAAACTATGATATAAAATATAAAATTCCACATGTTAAATCACTCGTAATACATTATTTATATATCCGAATCTGATATCCATGTGAGAAGATTTGAAGAACATTTAAAAATTTCCAACACATGACATGTGCTCTGGTGTACATGATATGCAAGCCATGGTATTAGTTGGGAACAATCAAACACAATCATGTTTCATTTGGTGTTGGACTATATGTTATGTCCTATGGGGTATATGATATGTGGGACCTACATACAAGTCGGTAATGTACTTCCATAAGAGTCTATTTTGTGTATCCTAAGTACACAACATGTATTTATGATCACATAACTTATAAATTATTTAATTGAATTGGTGTGTATTGGTAGAACTTCCCAGTCCATGTTACCGGGAGACATCATCTTTCCATCAATACACATAGAGTGTGTGTCCAAAAAATTGACCTGGAATATACTTAGGTATATGCAATGTCACTCTGATCTATAATACTTGGTGTGTGACCCATGGACACACAAGTTGTAGTATTTGTAGAAATACATAAAACCAAGTGCCACATGGTGAGGAATATAGTCCAAGTGCCCCAGTGTATGATATGTTGTATAGTCAGTATTTTTATATTTAGATCAAATGAATCGTTGTGTTTAATACCACCCTCACCATTATTTCCTCTCCCTCCACCTATTCCTATAATGGTTCTAATTGATGGATCTATTGAAATCACTACCACACCTCACAATATTTTCATCAACCCGTCATCAATATTCTATTCATTGATCTAAATATAGATTATAAAATTCATTCCTAAACCTCTCACAAAAAAACACATTTCAATCACATTTTATCCTGTGAACCTAAATCACTAGACATGATTTGTCTTTAAACCAATTATCTAGTAATGAAGCTTAGTGAGTGTAATGTGGAAGAAGAAATAAAAGAACATTTGTTGCTATGAAGCCCAACCACCTAAAATACGGTTCAAGCACTAGACTAGTAAATAATGAAGGATGTTAGAAAGGGAATTTATTCAATATCCACTAATGAATTACTCAAGTAGAATATATATGAGATGCTTATTTTTTATTAAGATTAATATTTTGTTATAAGAATAAGAGTATAGAAATCATAAATAATTTTATGAGTTAAATTTAATCAAATACATTCATAGTGAATATGATTTACCAAAATACAAAATTTTAATGAAGTATTCCATGTCAATATCATTATAAAAATTATTAACAAGTAATCAATAATACATGACCAAAAAACATTTATGCATGAATTTCAATCCTTGAAACGATATGAATAATAATCCATATTATGCATAATAAATTAATTTTTATAAAATAATTTAATTATTATTAGTCTATAAACTATATCATGTTTTCCCACATAAGAAATTTATTTTGAGATTAAAAAAATAGAACAAGTGCAGTATTAAGTGAATTAAAAAGATATAATTTACTCTTTTATTGGTGTTATTATAATGATTTAATGGTTTTTTATTGATCCAAAATCATTGTTGATTCCAACATGACGATCAATCTTTCAATGTATAAAGAATGAGAGAAATACTCTCTAAGGATTTCGACCACTGAAAATGATTAATCCATGGAAAATTTTATGAACAAATATTTATAGGAAAACATAGGTTAAAAATATAGATAGTCGGTATTTAAATTAAAATTTAAAAAATAATTGATCTGGAACCTAATTCTAGATTATAAAAAATTATGCCTATCCCAAATAAAATCCAACATTAAAAAAACTACGGTGTTATAATTTTTCATTTTGGAATTTATTTAGAAGATATTAATCAATCACATCCATGCACCTTAAAAAATAGATAAAATAATTTATATATTTTTCAAAGACCCATGTCATAATTAAAAGAAACTATAATATTAACCACCAAAATAAGTATTTTTAAAAATATAGAATAATATTTATCATAAAAATAATATTTGTTAAATCCTCCCCACCATCAAGGATTTTATCCCAAAAATCAGAATACATGTACAGAGGTGAGGTTACTATTGATTCCTACAAAATTGAAAACACTAATGATTAGGGATAAAAATGAAGAAAAAATAGAATTTAAAATATTTGAAAAAGTATTTGGAAGAATACAAAATAGATCCTAGACCACTGTATTGTCTCTAAGTCCCTGGGAGGTCGATTCCTATAGCCTGTGAGGTCCCCCATATACTATGTTGGGAAACCATATAGTGAAAAAGAATCTATCAAAGATGATATAAATTTTCATATTCCTTCTACATTGTTTTACCACATAGTGAAAAAGGTGTCTTTTAAATATGCTCAATTTTTTCCCCCACCACCATGTGGTTATCCAACATTTTGGTAGATAATATTCTAGAGATTTGCAATGTTTCCCTTCAACCATCATGATGTTAATCCATATAGAGATAGAAAGTTTTCGAATATTATCTTCATTATCCTTTGACACCCATGTGGTTCAACCACACTGTGATAGAGAGTCCTTTAAAAATGCTCAGCATAGCCCCTTTCCCACCCCCTGGACCGAACTAACGTTAAATGTAAAAACAATTTGACATTCCATGAGGTCATATGGGGATTTTATAAATCATTCACTGACTCTTTTTGGCTATTTATAATCATATTGACCTCTTCTTAGGTACCACAAACCTTGGTTTGTCTATAAATACCACTCTCCCTCTCCCAAAATAGGCACATTAAGCATCAATGAAATTTGGGAGAGGAAAATAAGGGAAATAATTCATATTATTGAAAATTTACCTTAAATAAGACACATGTAATCTAAATTGGAACCTACCGAAAAATTAGAAGAGAAAACCTAGAAAGAGTGGTCACTCTTTCAAACATAACCATGCATGGCCTAGCCCATAGGGGACAGTCTTACCTCATGGAAGTAAGGAAGACCATGTAGAAACGAATACAACCTCACATAACCATGTTTGACAATGTAGAAGTGATAGTTACCACATGGAGGCCAAGACGAACATACAGAAACCCATGTATGAGTTCCTTCTCCAGAAAACCTCACAGAAAACTCCCCCCGTTTTGAATTTATGTTGCCTTATTGGGGAACTATTCGTTCCTCTATCATTTTGTGTTAGGACACTCCAATAAAGCGGGACTTTCTGTATATCCATTAGAAAGGTCAAAAAATTAGCAAGTATAACCTAGAGACTCTTATAAGGCCACTTGACTCCCATGATTAAGGATTCCATACCAAGGTGCTCCCCAATGATCATGGATTCACATGTAAAAAGGAATCTTCAAGTAATTAACCTTGTTAGGTATAACCCTCAGGGGAATAAAAGTTATGGGTTACTTTGATAATTATGGAATTTTTCATGAATAAACTAAAGTAGTCACTTCTATATCAATGATGGATTTATTCTATATTTTTCAAGCACGACTGAATAGAAAATCCATCATGGAGTAATCTAATAGTCTTTATTACAAGATTCTATATTCATCATACCTCTTACCCCTCCCAAGAATACTATTATAAGGGAACATAGGAGGATGAGATTACATTTTTGGTATAAGAAAAAAGTGGGATATTATGAGGAATATAATAAATAATTAAGGGTTATCCATCATTGGAATCCTCTAATTGTATAAGTCCCATCTAAATATAATTGTGTAATGTGATTGATCTACCACCATATCTTGTTTCTCACACTGATCATGACTCATGTGGGATTATATATTTTAGTTGAACTAATTATTAACATAATATAATTATGATTAAATGTGGGTTTCCTTTTTAAGTGTAACCCCTATCTAAATGTTCTCCTTATCAAAGAGAAATATTTCCCTTATAAGAAATTTCTTCAAGGGAATATATATCTAATTATAAAATCCTAGTGTATCCATGTTTGTGTATGCCCCACTCAACCCTATTTTGTCTCCACTTTGAGGATACTGATTTTCTAACAACACAATTTTAAACTATGTCGATAATTTCATAGTCACGTGATGTAAAACTAATTTACCACATCTTTATCACACAATGTTAAATTTCATGGCCTAGTCCCATCATCTGACCGTAAACTATGGAACTCAAGTGAACCAACCCCATAAACCTAGATCCAATGTTTTCCACTAATTACATTGGAATTATTACAAGGAATCAATCCCCAAAGGACCAAGAGCTTTGTATTCTTGGTAAAATAGATAAATAAATGTATCTTGTATTACAAATTAATTCACTAATTACAACATAATTTTTTTCTTCCTTATAAATACATAACTTTAAGAAGAACTCCAATCGATCTAGTAAATCCCAAAATATATTTCATTGTATTATTATTGGATTATTGGGGAAAGAAACATAATAAGGGTGAGCTCAAATTCTCATTAATAGAAAAATGTTGCAGAAGAAATAATTAATACATGATAATATTCAATATATAAATGTAAATAACTAAAAAACGTTCCATTAAAAATATATATAATGAAAAATAAATAATCTAGGTAAGAAACTAAAATACATTCAATTAAATAAATGAAATAAAAATTAAATTTATCCATTGATATGTTGATGAAAAATCTCATGGATGAATAATAATTGAAACTAATGTGCATGCAACACTTAATTATTGGATTCCGTGTTTCTTAGGTACATTTAACCATTACTTTCAAGACTTTCCACAAGACAATTTAGCATATTGGGTTAAAACCCATCTAATTTTCACAATTACTTTATCTCATGAGACTACGGATTCATCGAAGGGATTTCATTAACCGGTCCCTAACCCAGAGGGTTTACCATAAATGATCCCCAACAAGTATATTACATGTTCAAATAATTCCTCATTTGTTGAATAATCGATTTAAAAATGAGCATTATAAAATATAAATTTATAATAGAATATACAGATTTATCAATATTTCCCCAAATAATCAAATTACTTTCAAAGTAATAACCATTTGAAAAATGGAATAAATTTTAGCCAATGATTATATTCACAAAAAAATATATAAATACTTAGAGTAAATTCAATGTCAAATGATCATTGGAAATTGAATATTTCTAGGGGACTAAAAAGGATCAAGTTAGTGAATGAAAATACTATCATTATACTAATCAATAATAAACCATGAAAAGGAAGAATTAGGATGGTATCAATATAACAAAACCAAAGTAAATTAAAATAAAGGGTTATTTTCAATGAATAAAAATACTATAAATATATATTTTAAACTTTTTTTGAGGAAAATAACATTCATTTTGTAAAACTATCTGAAAAACCTTTTCATTGAAATCACTTTTAAAAAAAATTCTTTTAAAAGTATCATTTTAGGCATGCAATAGAAGTTTCAATAAAATGATGGTGAATAAATCCATGCTTGTCTTATGAGGTAAAAAACATTCTTTTTGCACGGTTAATGGTTACAAAAATGTATTTCTTAGAAAGAGACAAGAAGATTACTTTGAAAACATTGGTAAAATAAAAAATGGTAAAAATTTCATTACCAAATCATTTAAACAACATTTTAATAAAAAATTATTTTTAGAAGAATATAGGTTCTCCGACTAAAGAGAGAATCAAAGTTGGGTTTTCTGAAAAAACATTTTCTAAATCATTTTGAGAACCTAAGAGTTATAAAATTGAAATAACACCTGAAAATGGTAATGAATAACCAAATAAGAGAAAATAAAAGGTTATTTTTGAAAAAATGGTTATAAAATTTTCTCTAATTTAAATACCATAGTAATATCATTAAAGTTATTGTTGAGGAAAATAATCTTTAAACATTCCAAATTGTCGAATACCCATTTGAATCATTTTAAATCATAATAATCATAAATAAATAAAGTTAAATGAATATTTAAAATACCATGGAGATAAATGGATTAGTTATATAATATAAAAAATGGGGTATTATATACACCATAAAAAATATTTAATTGGTGAACATGAAATTTATCTCACAAATAAATAAAGGCAAGATGAGACTTGCTTACCTTGAGTATCCTTTTGGGTGAACACACATTAACTTATTGTATAATAAAATTAAGTTAATTATCTAATTTCTTGAGAAAGTTTTTCATGTTTATCATTATTTTTATTTCACTTATTTATCTCTATATATTACTACCTAATGAATTACATTTTCATCAGGTGTTTTGACCAAATTCAGTTGATGTGTCAAAAACGTCTTTGGTAGGTCAACTATGGTCAAAGGGGTCATTAAAAAAATATCAATAATAATAATTGGTAAATAATTATCATATTTACAAATTAATTATAATTTAAAAATAAATCATTAAATGTGTTCATAAAAAATGAACCAATGTTACAATCATGGATACGGTAGGATGTTAGTACGCATGAGTAACATTCCAATTTTTCAACGATCATTATTAAAAGAAGGTAAGTAAGACTATAAATTTAAAAAATTATAATTATATCATAAATAACATATTATTTAATCATTTATTCTTATATATATAATTCCAGTGATGAAAAAGTAATCACATCGTGTTGAGGATGTGGTAGTATGCATGTCCACGAATGATGATATCCCTTTTTAAGTTAGTGAATGGTTAATAATGAAAATGAGAGATATATTTATATAGTATATTTGTTGAAATGTAATATGTAATGAATACCATATAGAGGTTTTTAATATAACTTATTTATAATTAAAACCATCCTTTATATGTTCCACGTATCGTGTGAACGAATCACATTGCATTATGGGGGAAGTAGTCCATACTTCCTCAAACAATGTTATCTTATTAATGGGAAAATAGAAATTATTAAAGGTATGTGTAATAAAAGGACTAAATAAGTATAAATAAATAATAAATATCAACTATATAATATATAAATAGAGTTTCCATCAAAATTACTTCCATGGTAGGTGGTAAAGGAAAAAATGAACAATCATCGTTTTGTGAGGCAGTAGTTCACCGTACACAGAAACAATATGTTCGTTATCCATTAGATGGAAGTGAATGTAAGTGTAGGTAAAAATAATAATATATAAACATATAAGTATATTTATTATAGTTTTTTAATTATATTAACATTGAATACGGATATTTTAGGTGGTGGAAAATTAAATGATAGAAAAGAGATCCTTGGAAAGCATTACCTTACAAATCATGTAACTCCTTTTTGTTTATACCAAATGGATTTATTGGAAGTATTTATAAACGAAAGGATGATTCAAGGTCAAGGGGATGTATGTTTCGAATATATTTGTGTATATCATGGTCGAACCTAAGTGTTTCTACTGGTTTCAATAATGGGGAGATTTGGTGGCCTTTCGAAAGGGATGAAAATCACGCACTTGGTATTTCTAAAAAGAAGTTAGGTGTACCCATGTTTTTACCAAAAAAACTCTCAAAAAACCAAAAAACTCAATAAGATATGGTTAATGTAAGAGTTGTGAACATCTAATTGGTTTTATACAAGTTTCTAGGTAATTTATGCTCCTAAGATAAATCTTTAGTCCTTTATTAACTTTAATTTTTCATTAATAATTGTAATATATTTTAATTACATTTACTAATATTTTTTGATAAAAAAATTTGAATTATTAGAAATTAAAAATTATTATTATTAAAAATATGGAATCATTTTTTTAAAATTATAATCATAGAATTTGTAGAAATTTATTTAAAATTCATGCCGCTGGAGGGACAAGAATACTTGTTTTTAAAGTAAAAAGGTATGATATCTTGCTAGGTTTTTATAATCAATTTCAAAGTGAAATTGATTCGAATTAAATAATTTTTATTAATTTTTAAAAATATTATCTAATTAATCTTTAAAAACAATTAAAATTTTAAATTAAACCTATAAATAAATTAGACGGAAAAGCAGTTTTGAACAAAAATTTAGTGTTTTTAGCTATTCGTTAAAAAATGAAATGTTTCATAAAAATATCAAAAATTCACCATAAACTAATTATTATGTTTGAATTTAAAATGTGAAGTTTATTTTGACATATTGAATCCATTAAATTTTCAAAATTAATACTTAAAATGGGTTCACCATTAAAAGGCTGTAAAATTGGCTTTATTTAAATATGGGTTTTTGTGTAAAATAGACTTTGTTCTTATATTAGCCATATCAAACCAAATTAATGAATATAAAAAATATTTTACTTAATATATAACATAAATATATAATTAAAATCATCAACTAATTGTAATTAACTATTTTTATTAAGAAAAACTCCTTTGGAAGCATAAATATAATAATATTTCTTTTTTATATCCAATTGGTTCTTATTTTTGTTTCTCATTAATTGGTAACCGATGAATGAATTTTATATTTAAATAAACCATAATTTCAATATGTTTGTTATCACGATTCATCACAACTAATTTAATAAAAATTTTATATCATGTTATATTAAATAATAAAATTTTATTAAAACATTATTTTTTGGTGAATAGCATTCTTGTTTATAAAACAAGCTATTGAGGACATTTTCTCTTGTGTGTAACACGATATATTGAGGAAGTATTCTCTTGTGTGTAATGAAAGATGGATCAGTGTTGCGTTCATTACAATTTATAACATGTTTTAAATTTATTTAAAATAATAAATATGTTCTAGAGTCTCGGGATGTTATATTCCATTATATGCTTGGTGATGCGTGGCATACACACTATTGAATACTATGTTATTACTTTTTATTTTTGTGGATTCGCATTATCCCAACCTTATTTAAATTTCATACTAAAAATTTAAACTTGATCATGTTGAAATATTGGTTGATACTTTCTATGTTTTAAATTTCTCATCATGATAAGAGTTCATAATTAATCATCCATAAAAGAGAGAATGGAATGTACAAGGGTGACATGGGATACCATGTTACTAGGTTTCTAACTAAAAAGATTATCAGTGGAAAGTAGAGATATGTACTCTGAGGAAATGTGTAAATATTTATAGTGAGGGAATAAGGTCATCAATCACAAACAAGTGAATGATAAATTAAAAGTTAAGGCCCTCAAATCCATAAATATTTGATCATTTGGAAGGCCATAAGTTAAAAAATGGTATTAGGACAACATTTTTGTTCATATATACATTTCTTAGTGTTGAGAAATTCATTTAATGCCCATGTATATATTCTTGATATATTTATATAAAAAAATTTCAACACTTGGTTGTTCTTTGACCTATTTTCCAATTCATTCCAAAATTAATATTGATGGAAGAAGTAAAAAAAGAAACTTTTAAATGATTGTAAGGCCTATAAACGAGTGAAAAGTCTAAATATTTGTCTTTAACTATCTTCCAAAACCAATATAGTTCATATATTAATCTCTAATCCCCAAAAGTGATACTACTGGTTCATAATTAATATTTATTTATTTAACTGTTTAACTAAAAAAATGAATAATTAACTAGGACATTACGTAGGTCAGTGGTTGTTGTGAAACCCATATCATCATTCAGTCATGGGTTCAAGACGCTCGGAATTACTGGATATTATTCATTATCACCCAGATTATAGGTTTTCCTTTTTTAAAACCAGTTTAATATAATTTAAAAATAAATATGATGGATGTCCTTGAAATAAGGTTAATTACTAAATAGTATTTTAACTAAAATTTTGAATACAACCCTAATACATAAATATTTTATCCATTTATTTCAATAAAGGTCATTCCTAGGTATACGGTTTATCTATAATATATTTATTGGATTTTTAAATGATGACACTTTATCATTTATCTAAATAAATGTAGGTTTATCCTAGGATATTCATTTTCATTTTCAACTCAAATCCTTCATAATAGTATATAATGAAAAAGTGGATTATCCTATGAAAATACCCCCAGGAGTTTCAAACCTGGTGTGCAGTGGGGCCCATTTTCATGTACAGGTTTCCTTGAGTCATGTGTAGAATGGTTTGTCTAAGTTATTACTCCAAGATACATCCGTGCTAGAACCACACTAACTTGTAGTATACAGGTAGGGATATAATTCATGGAAGACCCACATAATCTTTTCCTAAACTAAATTATATGATGTTTTTCTATATTTACACTCAAATTAAACCTTAATATTATGTTCTATATCAAATGTTTTCTTAAATTTAGTTCCCAATGTTGCTACTAAAATTCTTTATGATATCAACTGTAGTGATCCGACACTAGAAACTCAGATTTGGTGTCTCATAATAATTACATTGGCATGATTATAAGGAATTAGTCCCTGAAGAACCGAGAGTTTAGTAGTCTTTTTCAACTATATAAATAAAATAGTATATTATTGAAAATTAATACACTAATTACAATATAATTTTTTCCATATTTATAAATAAATAACTTCGAGAATAAAAATAATCCATATAATAAATCCCTTCATATCTTTCATAGTACGATTCTTGGATTCCTGGGGAAAGAAACATAATAAGGGTGAGCTTAAATGGTTAGTAAGGGAAAAACAAGTGGATGTAATAACTAATCAATGAGAATAGTCAATATGGAAAGGAAAATTACTAAACTTACATTCCATTAAAATAACTTGGTATAGAAAAACAAATATGGAAATGTATGAAATAAAAATGCATTCAATTTAATCAATTAAATGAAAATAAAATGTATCCATATATATGTCGATGAAAAATGTCTTGGATGAATAATAACTAAAACTAATATGAAGTAAGTGCTTAATTATTAGACTCCATGTTTCCTAGGTAAATGAAACCATTACCATAAAGTCATTTCACAAGAAAATTTAGAATATCACATAGAAACATATTTAATTTAAAAAACTACTTCATCTTATAAGACTGCCAATTCATCAAAGGGATTTCATTAATTGGCCCCAACCAATAGGGATTACCTTAAATAGTCCCCAACCCATGACTTATATGTCAAAAGCATTCCTCATCTATCGAATAAAAAAAGTGTTGTTGTTTTTGTTGATGAATATAAATACTATAAAAAGATATTTTAAAAACGTTCTTTACAAAAATATCTTATTGTTTTGTGAAAACTTTTGTAAAAAATTTTCATTGGAAAGCACTTTTGAAATCATATTATTTAAAAGTTAACATTTTATTCATGCAAAGTAAGCTTAAATGAAATGACAGTGAGTAAATCTATACTTGTTTCATGAGGTAAAAGAACATTTTTTTTTCATGGTTAAAGGTAATAAAAATGTTTTTTTAGGAAGGGAAAAGAAGGTTACTTTGAAAATATTGATAAAAAGGTTAAAAATATATTTACCAAATCATTTTAAATTTTATTTTGAAAACATTTTAATAATACAAGGTTTGCATAAGAAAACATGTTCTCTGACTAAAGAGGGAAACAAAGTCAGGTTTCTTAAAAAACA
The DNA here is from genome assembly GCA_963277665.1 of Viscum album. NCBI lineage: Eukaryota > Viridiplantae > Streptophyta > Magnoliopsida > Santalales > Viscaceae > Viscum > Viscum album. Next base: position 1,822,866,051 of record OY728150.1, on the reverse strand, counting down.
TTTTCTAAAACATTTTGAGAAATAAAGAGTGGGAAAATGGTACTAATACTTGAAAATGGTCATGAATAACCAAAGGAGATAAAATTAAAGGTTTTATTAAAAAATGGTTATATTATTTTCTTTAATGGAAATACCATTGAAATATCATTAAATTTATTATTGAGGAAAATAATCTTTAAACATTCCAAAGTGTACTGTACTACTTTGAAACATTTTGAATCACAATACACTTGAATGAATAAAATTAAATGAAAGTTTAAAATGACATTAATATAAAATTATTAATTATATAATATAAAAAATAGTCAATATATACACCACACAAAATATGTAATTGGAGAACATGACATTTATCTCACAGATGTAAAAAAGATGAGATAAGAATCCCCTACCTTGAGTTTCTATTCGGGTGAAAATTCTTTAAATTATTATATAATAAACATATATTAATTGTATACTTCATTGAGATCTATTTTCATGTTAATAATTAATTTTATTTAACTTATTACTATGTTATATAAAACTTCATGGTTAATTTTTTTATATCTGGTGTTTTGACCAAATTCAATTTATGTGTCAAAAAAACTTCAGTAGGTAAACTATGATCAAAGGGGTCATTATATAATATCGAAATAGTAATAATCATGAAATAAATATCATATTTATAAATTTATTATAATTTTAATATCAATAATTTAATATGATTATGAAAAATGAACTAAGGTTACAATCATTGAGACGGTACGCCGTACATATGCATGAGTAACGTTTTAATTTTTCAATAATCATTATGGAAAAGGTATGTATGAATATATCTTACCAGAATGATCATTATACCGTAACTAAAATAATATTTAATTATATATATTTATATATATAACTATTATGATGTAAAAGGAATCACATCGTGTCGATCAGGTGGCAGTCCAAACATCCACGAACGACGTTATCCCTTTTTTAAGTGTGTGAAAGGGAAATAATGAAAATGATATATATATATATATAATATTTAATTAAATGTAATTATTTTATGAATATAATATAGAGTTTTTAATGTAACAAATTTTTAATTGAAACTATCCTTTATATGTTCCAGGTATGGTGTCAATAAATCATATCACTTTGAGGGGGTGATAGTCCACACTTCCTCAAACAATGTTATCGTATTAACGAAAAAATTGAAAGTCTTAAAGTTATTAATAATAAAATGATTAAATAAGTGATAATAAAAAATAAATATCATATATAAAAAGTGTTACCCTCAAAATGGCCACCATGGGAGGTGGTAAAAGAAAAATGAACAATCATCATTTCATGCAACAACAGTTCGCTGTACACCAAAACAATTTGTTACCCATTAGATGGAAGTGTGTGTAAGTTTAGGTGGAACCCGTAATTTTAAAAAATCTCAGAATATTTTTGATAATGGTGTAATTATATGAACATGTAAAAATAATATTTGTGGTGTTGGAAAAGTAAATGAAAGAAAAGAGATCGTTGGAAAGCATTACCTTAAAAATCAGGTAACTCCTTTTTGTTTATACCAACGAGATTCCTTGGAAAAATTTATGTCCAAAGGAAAGCTTGTAGATATAGGTTAGGTTTTTTTGAAATCAATTTGGGAATATATTGGATGATCCTAAGTGGTTTGAGAGGTGTGATTAATGGGGAGATGTGGTGTCTTTTTATAAGGGTGGAAAAAGACTCACTTGGTTTTTTTTAAAAGAAGTTAGGTGTACCCATATTTTTAGATAACTAATGTATTAAAAAACTAAAAAAACTCAATAATGTAAGGTTAATGTAATATTTGTGGACATTAAATGGGTTTGGGATAAGTTTATAGATCATTTGGGCCCCAAAGTTAAAGGTTTAGTCATTTATTAAGCTTAATTTCCCTTAATAATTATAATTAATTTTAATCACTTTCACTAATATTTTTGGTCAAAAACAAAGTTAATATTAATATACATTATAAATTATTAGGATACAAATTTTTAATCAGTTTACCAAATTAAAATCATATAATTTTTAGAAATTGGTTTAAAATTCATCAGTCAGGCGGGACGAGAATGGGAGTTTTTTAAAGTAAAAAATTCCAAAAGATTGTTATGTTTTTATAATTATTTTTAAAGTGAAATTTATTTAAGTGAAATATATTGTATTAAATGATAAAAATATTATCTAATTAAACTTTAAAAAAATTGAAATTATTATTTTACATTATAAATAAATGACATGAAAAATTTGTTTTGAACTAAAATTCAGTATTTTTAACCATTCGTTAGAAAATGAAATGTTTCAAAAAATATCAAAAATTCTCCATAATCTAACTAATAAGTTATTATTTCATAGGTTAATTTTATTTTTACATATTAAATCAATTTAGGGGTCAGAATTCAGATATAAAATTATTTCTTCAATAAAAGTGGGTAAAATTGCCTTTATAATATTATAGGGTTTTAAGTGACAAAAAGAGTTTGTTTTTATCTAATGACTATAAAACCAAGTGGATGAATATAAAATATATTTCATTGAATATATAAAATATAAATTTCATTAAAATTATTTAAAAAAATTAATTATAAATTTTTCTTAAGAAAAAACTCTGTTTCAAGCATAACTATAATAATATTTCTTTTTATATTTAATTGGTTCTTATTTTTTGTTTCTCAATAACTGGTACTCAATTAATTAATTTTATATTTATGTAAACCATAGTTTTAATTATTTTTTTATTACTATTCATATCTACTAATTTAATCACTAGTTTATATAATATTACATTAAATAATAATATTCTAATAATACAATGTTATTTGGTGAAACTCATTATTACGTTTAACAGAAGCTATCAAGGATGGTCGCTTTTGAGTGTAACATAAGATATCCGGGAAGGTCTATAACACCCCTCCCCTACCTCATTGGCTTGAGGAGGTGGTGAGGGATACTTGGTCTTAAAAGACGTTCCCAAGATGCCAAAGGATGACAATAAATGTCGTGGGCTCCAAGATCAAATTGGGGGAATGGTTTTCACTTAAGACAAAACCGACCAAACCATCCATTAACAACCACTATGGGATGCATCTCAACAAAATATCACAGCATGTAGTCCTGAAGGACAACCATGTTGTTCAAGAATACATCTCAAAACCAATACAACTAGACATGTCTATACCACATCATAGTACAAAGAAGAAACTAAACAACAAAACCCCACATGAGCCATGACACACTCCATGGCTCCAAACCAAGATATATGCTCCAAGCTCCACCCAGACATCACGATGCACCACTAAAGGAGGGTGATGCCTTACCTTTTCCCACGTCAAGGTGCACAACATCTACAAAGAAACCAACGTGCCAAAGTTGGGGGTGAGTATTAAAACTCAGAAGGATCTCCCCAAATGACTTCCCTACACACGCCACTAGGATAACACCATTATCACATTTATATAAAATAGTTTATATAAAATAATCAAAAGTTCATCTATTACCATAAGTCAAACACACTCATTCCAAGCCATTTCACCCAAACCGAGTAACCTAGGGAAACCCAAGCAATTATGCCGTAAGCCATATATGCCACACAAGGAAACCAAATCAACTATACCACAAACCAATTAAATTTTTCATATTTCACTCACAAGCCCCATCTACAAACATCACCAGCCAAGAACACAACACATCATGGTGGAACTTCCCGTCTAACCCATGAACATAACAAACCATGGTGGCACTTCCGGTCCACTTTCTATTGATGGTGGCACTTCTCTTCCACTATCCATCCCCTTTTTATAGTTTCACTTCTCGTACACTTACCATTGATGGTGGCACTTCTCATACAATATCCATCCCCTTTTTATAGTGGAACTTCTCGTCCACTTACCATTGATGGTGGGACTTCTCATCCACTATCCATCCCCTTTTTATAGTGGCCCTTCTCTCCCACGTTCACAACATTCAAGCAAGCCAACATAACCGAGCATATAACCCATCAAGGCCACAACAACCTGAAATCAACTATTTCCATTACATGCCAATCCACTTCAATAAATCAAAAATTTATTGAAAATGACCTTTTTCTATTTTCCATGCCAAACCCCATTTCAATAAAACAACCCTTTTTATTGAAAACCATTTAATCAGTTCATCATAATCTACCAAAAAAACAACCCATTTTAAAACCCCATTTTAAAATCACATCAAGAACATTTTACCACAAGCCCTTCGTTCCCAAAATTCCCAAAATATTACCAAAGGGATTTCCATCCGATTTCGCACATCAACAACACAAATAATTTTAAGAAACAATAATTAATTGTATCCAAACCAAGTTCTAACCAAGTTTAGTCGAGAGAGAAGCCTCCTACCTTTAGGGATCCGACAAAATCGACCCACAAGAAATCACACCTCAAATCCAGAGAACGCACCACCAAAAACTCTCTAGATCCCCTTCCCTAACATTCATAATCCTTAAAATCATCATCCAAGGAAACCACAACCCTAGATCTACAAACAAAAAGTGTAGATCTAGAAAAACAAGAAAGAGAGGGATATAGATCTAGAGGAAAACACAAGGAAACCAAGTGGAGAGAATTACCTGGAAGAAACCACCATCAAACGGCCTTGAAACTCCTTTGAATCGCTTCCAAAATAAGTGGGAGAGCCCCTAAAACCCATGAGAACCAAAAATACCGAGTGATGCTCGAGTGGGAGAGGATATGGAGAGGAATGAGGCAATCCCGAGTGAAACAGGGTTTTAAAACACTATTTTTAAGTGGTCACAGAGTTAGTCCGCACAGTTTGGCTAACTGTGCCCTAACCGTGCGCATGCTACTTCCTTGATAGCAAGGGTCTGCACAGTTTCCTCACATGGTTTGGCAAACCGTGCGTAGGCCATGCGAAGCCTACTGTCTCCCCTTGCACAGTTTCTTTGAGTATCTGCATGGTTTCCCCTAACTGTGCTCAAACCGTGCTCTCCTAAGAAAGCCTCCAAACTTATCCAAAACCATTCCAAACTCTCCCAACCTATTCCCAACTAATCTCATGAACTTTAAACACATAAAAATGCATTAAAAAAAGCCACATACCTCAAATAGGGGGTACTACATTCTCTCAACTATTGGACTTTCCATCCTCAGAAAGTTGTGAACCCGACCTTTGCCAAAAGAGCTCAGGCCACTGCTCGAACATCTCTTTCTCCCGCTCCCAAGTATCCTCTTGAATCTGACCATTTTACCGCAAAAAATGAATTAAACCGATGATTTTACCACGCAAGACTTTCTCTTGTCTATCCACATCCCGCACTGGAACATGCACAAACAAGGCATCCAGTTCTAGCTCAACATGATCCCATCGAATCACATGGTCATGATCTGGCTGATACTTTTTCAACTACGACACATGAAACACATTTTGCCCCGCACTGAACCAAGGCGGAAAAGCCAAACGATAATCCACCTCACCAACCCGCTCAATAATCTCAAAAGGTCCAATGTACCTCATATATAACATTCCCTGCTTCCCAAACCGACGATGTCCAAACCTAGGAGAGATCTGCAAGAAAACATGATCACTCACCTCGAACGAAAATGGCCGTCGACGATGATCCGCATACAATTTCTGACAACTCTGAGCCACCTCCATTCTCTTACTGATCAACTTGATCGTATCCGTAGTCTCCTGAACAAGGCTCGGTCCAACCATCGAGGACTCACCCGTTACCACCCAACATAGTGGAGAGTGACACGGCTACCTATAAAATGCTTCAAACAGAGCCATATGTATGGATGCTTGATAAGTGTTATTGTACGAAAACTCAACCAACGACGTTGCTCCTCCCACGAGCCACCAAAATCCATGACACAATCCCGCAACATATTGTCCAAAGTTTGTATCGTCCTCTCGGATTGACCACTCGTCTGAGGGTGATATGCTATGCTCATAGTCAACTGTGTCCCAATGGATTATGACAAGGATTTCCAAAAACAAGATGTAAGCCTCAGATATCTATCTGATACAATCGAAACTGGAATGTAATGCCTCTTTACCACCTCCTGGATATAGATTTTGGACAGATTCTGCACCATATGGGATTCACGAATCAGGATGAAATGGGCTGACTTCATTAGCCGATCCACTATCACCCAAATGGTATCGTGATTTCTGACCATTCTTGGAAGACTGGTGAAAAAATCCATCACTATTTGTTCCCATTTCAAAATAGGGATTGGTAAAGACTGCAACATTCTTGCTAACCTCTGATGCTCTGCCTTGACCTGCTGACAAGTCAAGCATCTCGAAACAAACTCAGTCACACTTTTTTTAATAGCAGCCCATCAGAACTGTGCTTTCAACACTTTATACATTTTCTGAATTCCAGGATGAACAAACCACCTGAAATGATGATACGCCTTGAGAAGATCCTCTTGAAAAGCAATTGGTACAACCATCCGATTCCGAAAACAAAAAATTGAATCTCCATTCAGTTGCCAACCCTCAATGGTCTCCCCACCATTGAGTCTTGACCCCATGGTCACTCACTCAGAATTAGATATCAGTGCCTCTTTAACCAAGAAAACCAAGTCAGGAATCAACAAAACTGGAAAGAAGACCTCTCTATCGTCGTGGTCCTCACATTCCAACCGTATGTCAGCTATAACAGACATCAACTACCATTGATCCAATGTATATTTCACCACTTGAGCATACAATTTTCTACTTCATGCATCCACCACTGAATTTCCCTTACCTGGTGTGTACATTAAGTCGAAATCAAACATCTGGGGATATTCCATCTATCTCATTTTCCCCATATTCCAATCTCTTTGTGAGAAGATATGCTTTAAGATCTTGTGATCGGTAAGCACTATAAATTTCTCACCGAAGAGATAATGGGGCCACATTTCTTAAAGCATGAACCACTGCTTACAACTTCAAATCATGTGTTGGGTAGTTCTTCTCATGCATCCTCAATTTCCATGAGCCATATGAAACCACATGATCCCCCTGCATGAGAACACACTTCAACCCTGATCCTGATGCATCACGATACACCACATACCCTTTCCCTAGTTCTGGAAAAACCAAAATTGGTACTCATGTAAGGCGAAACTTTAACTCTTCAAATAATTTCTGACACTTCTCATCCCATTGAAATGGGATATTCTTTCTTGTCAAAGCTGGCATCGGCGAATCCAAATGTGAAAAATCATGAACAAAACACCGATAATACCCAGCTTGAAAAAGGAAACTCCGTATCTCAAACACATTCTTTAGAGGTTGCCACGAGATAACAGCTTATATCTTTTTTGGATCTACTAAAACACCTTTTTCAGAAATCACATGGCCAAGAAAATGAACTCCCTGTATCCAAAAGTCACACTTTGACAATTTGGCATACAACCGCTGATCTCTCAAGATCCCCAACACTGTCACCGAGTGCTTCTCATGCTTCGCCCTTATCTTTGAATACACCAGAATATCGTCTACAAACACCACCACAAATGAATCCAGTTATCTTTTAAATATCTGATTCATCAATTCCATGAACACTGCTGGTGCATTAATTAGACCAAAGGGCATAACCACGTATTCATAACAGCCATATCTACTTTTGAAATCTGTTTTAGGAATATTGTCCTTCGTCACCCGTAGTTGATGATATCCCAACCTCAGGTCGATCTTGGAGAACCACTGGGCTCCCCTCAACCAGTCGAACAAATCATCAAATCGTGGAAGTGGATATCTATACTTTATCGTAACTTGGTTAAGTCTACGCTAATCAAAACATAGTCTCAAAGTTCTATCCACCTTTTTCAGAAACAATATTAGTGTTTCCCACAGGGACGTTCTAGTCCGGATAAACCCTTTGTTTTATAACTCTTCCAACTGGACTTCCAATTCCTGTAATTCAGTAGGTGTCATCCGATAAGACGGAAGTGAGATCGGACTAGTCCCTTGAAGGAGATCAATCATAAACTCCACTTCTCTTACGAGAGGTAACCCAATGAATTCTTCAAGAAAAACATCCATGAGTTGATTTACCACTGCTCAAAGAACACTCTGCTCAACACCGTCTACCGATTCCAATGACAACACCACCAACTGATACGATAACGTGCCCATTGCTGGTGCCAACAAACACGTTGCACCCTACATTTCATGCTTCTCTCCTCTAAAGATATGTATAATGCCATTGTGTGCCGTAAAAGACATTGTCCGCACATTACAGTCTATGTGGGACTTAAATTCCACCAGCCAATCCATTCCCAGGATTAAATCATACCCATCCATCTCAAGCACTGATAAATTCCAGGTTATCTTAACCTCTCCCACAACAATACAACATGTTGTACACAAGAAGGATAAACACTCCCTTTTACCCAGAGGAGTTTGAGGTTTTAAAACCTAGGGAATAATTTATACCTTTAAACCTAGAAAATCAACCACATGTGGAACAATAGAGTTCCCTACCTAGGAATATGTGTCCCTCCTCCGCTTGTACCAAGTGTTAGAGTTCCCACTATTTCCCATGGGTACCACCATTCTTCCTCCATGCGGAGCTCCCAACAGACCCTTCTCAGCCACTGAGGCTCTATTTACCATCTCTATGTAATCATCTATACACAGCACCGCTATCATTGAATGTATTTCTTTCCTTAACCCTGCTTCAAAGATACTTCCCTTCAACGACGTGCTACCCGCCACCTCGGGTGAAAACTACAAAATTTTCATAAACATAGCTGTATACTCCGTCACAGACATAAGCTCTTATTTCAAACTGAAGAAATCAGTCGTATGATGAATTCTGAACGTATGTGGGTAGAATTGTTTATTAAAAAATTCCTCAAAGCCTTCCCACGTCACACCTTGGTCCGTCCCCGCTTGGACTACCAAATCCCACCACTGAAGGGCAAGATCTTCCAACATATACATGTCCAACATCACTTTTAACTCTACTGGCATTCCCAAGAACTCGAAAATCATGTTCATTCTATTCAACCATGCTTCTACCCTCTCTGGCTCTGAATCACCTATGAATATGGGTGGATTCTTTTTTTGAAACTGAACCGCATTATCTACATTCCTTGGTTCATCCACTTTTTTTCACTTTCCACAGCTTGGAAATCTTGCACTATACTATGCACTAATTGCTGGTTCACCTGAGTCTCAGGTGCAAGCATGTTCTCATCAGCCACTTTCGGTTGGTCTCTAGGACGCCTAGTGACATTTATATAAATACAAAACAAACAACCATGAGTCTCACTTCCATATACATCAAGAAACACCATTTCAAATCACATTACACAACACAATCACAACAAGGCTTTCCACCTTTCCACATTTACCATGTTTCACCATTTTGAAAACCAAACCATTTTCAAAATACTAAATTTATTCACATTACAATTTCACACATTTAAAAAAACATTTCTCAATTAAGCCCATAAATCATTATGCCCAATGAAATATGCATCCTAGAGGGAATTCATTTCTACCATGCATGCCATGCTAATCTCATTTGCTACACCCACGACAATGAGATATCCAATGCCTATAAGTGTCTCCAAAACACTTATTTACCCAACTACCTGGTGACTTGAAGTTCAGCATAAAAGGTTTAGCTACATCCTTTTATGCTATACATTCCATGTTCCGACATTCCTACGCCTTGCTACCATCCCGACTCAAGGAATATATCACAATGAATGTCAACTCCAAATCCGAGAATCAAATCCAAAGGACCAAACAAGATGATACCATTTGTAACACCCCACCCCTACCTCATTGGCTTAAGGAGGCGGTTTGGCCTTAAGCAACATTCCCAAGAGCCAAAGGCTGGAAATAAATGTCGAGGGCTCCAAGATCAAATTGGGGGAACAATTTTCCCTTAAGACAAAACCAACCAAACCATCCATTAACAGCCACTATAGGATGCATGCCAACAAAATATCCTAGCATGTATTCCTGAAGGACAACCAAGTTGATCCACAATACATCTCAAAACCAATAAAACTAGACATGTCTATACCACATCATAGTAGAAAGAGAAAACGAAACAATAAAACCCCACATGAGCCAAGAGACACTCCATGGATCCACACAAAGCTCCCTGCTCCAAGCTCCACCCAGACATCACGATGCTCCACTAAAGGAGGGTGATGCCTTAACTTTTCCCACATCACAGTGCACAACATCTGCAAAGACACCAACGTGCCAAAGCAGGGGGTGAGTACTAAAACTCAGTAGGATTTCCCCAAATGACTTCCCTACACACTCCACTAGGATAAAACCGTTAGAAAATTTATATAAAACAGTTTATATAAAATAATCACAAGTGCATCCATTACCATAAGTCGAACACACTCGTACCAAGCCATTTCACCCAAACCGAGTAACCCAGGGAAAGCCAAGAAATCATGTAGTAAGCCATACATTCCACACAAGGAAACCAAATCAACAATGCCAGAAACCAATTAACTTTTTCATATTTTACTCACAAACCCCATCTAAAAACATCACCATCCAAGCACACAACACATCATGGTGGCACTTCCCATCCAGCCCATGCACACAACAAACCAGTGTGGCACTTCCCATCCAATTACTATTGATGGTGGCATTTCTCATCTACTATCCATCCCGTTTTTATAGTGGCACTTCTCGTCCACTTACAATTGATGGTGGAACTTATCGTCCACTATCCATACCATTTTTATAGTGGTACTTCTCATCCAATTACCATTGATGGTTTCACTTCTCATCCATTATCCATCCGCTTTTTATAGTGGACCTTCTCGCCCACATTCACATCATTCAAGAAAGCCAATATGACCGAGCATATAACCAGTCAAGGCCACAACAACATGAAATCAACCATTTCCTTTACATGCCAATCCACTTCAATAAATCAAACATTTATTGAAAACTCCCTTTTACAATTTTCCATGCCAAACCCCATTTCAATTAAACAACCCTTTTTTATTGAAAACCATTTACTCAGTTCATCATAATCATCCAACGAAACAACTCATTTTAAAACCCCATTTTAAAATCACATCAGGAGAATTTCACAACAAGCCCTTCTTTCCCAAAATTCCCAAACCATTACCAAAGGGATTTGTATCCTATTTTTCACATCACCAACAAAAATTATTTTAAGTAACACTAATTAATTGTTACCAAACCATGTTTTAACCAAGTGGTGTCGAGAGAGAAGCCACCAACCTTTAGGGTTCCAGCGAAATCGACCCACAAGCAATTGCACCAAAAATCCTGCGAACGCACCCCCAAAACCTCTCTAGATCCCCTTCCCTAACATTCATAAGCCTTAAAATCATCATCCAAAGGAACCAAAATCCTATATCTACACACAACAATTGTAGATCTAGAAATCCAATAAAAAGAGGGATATAGATCTTGAGGAAAACACAAGGAAACAAAGAGGAAAGACTTACCTTGAAGAAACCACCCTCAAACCGCCTTGAAACCCCTTTGAATCTCTTCCAAAACAAGTGGGAGATCCCCTCTAAACCTGGAGAACTGAAAATCCCGAGTGAGGCTTGTGTGGGAGAGGATTTGGAGAGGAATGAGGCAATCCCGAGTGAACCCAGGTTTTAAAACCCTATTTTTATGTGGTTAACAGTTAGTCCACACGGTTTGGAAAACCGTGCACTAACCGTGCACACACTACTGCCTCGAGAGCAAGGGTCTGCACGATTGCCTTGCATGATTTGGAAAACCGTGCGTAGGCCATGAGAAGCCTATTGTCTCCCCTTGCACGATTTCTTGGAGCATCCGCACGGTTTCCCCTAACCGTGCTCAAACCGTGCTCCCCTTGAAAAGCTTCCAAACTTATCCAAAACCATTCAAAACTCTCCCAACATATTCCCAACTAATCTCATGCACTTTAAACACATAATAAGGCATAAAAAAGGACACATACCTCAAAATGGGGGTACTACAAGGTCTCTATTGAGTGTAATGAAATAAAACTTTGTGTTGTGTTCATTACAAGTTATATCATGTATTAAATTTATTTAATATAGTAAATATATAGTAGTGTCATGTGATATTATATTCCCATATGTACTTGGTGATGCGTTTCATAAACTCTATCAAATAATATGTTTGTAGTTTATATTATTAGGGAGTCATATTCACCCCACCTTATTTAAATTTAATCCTCACAATTTAAACATGGTTATAGTGATAGATTGTATGATACTTTATATGTTTTAAGTATGAAATCAAGATAATGGTTCCTAAGTCATCCTCTATAAAAGAGGGAATAAAAATACTTTATTGTTAGTGAATGAAGTCATCAATCAAAAACTAGTGAATGATCAATATAATGTTGAGGGACTCAATTACATATCTATTTTATGATTTAGAAGGCCATCGGTTGAACAAAAAATGGTGTATTTGGACAACATTTTTTTTGAAGATACATTTCCTAGTGTTGAGGAATTCTTTTTATACCTATGTATACTTACTTGATATATTTCTATAAATATAATTTCAACACATATTTGTGCTTTAATCTATTTTCCAATTCACTAAAAAATTAATATTGATGCATGAATCACAGAAAGAAACTTTTACAGGATCAAAAGGCTTATAAAAGAGTAAAAAGCCTAAGTATTTATTATTAATTATCTTCCAAAACCAATATGGTTCATAGATTAATCTATAATATTAAAAAGTGATACAACTAGTTGATCATTAATATTTATTATTAAAACTTTTTAACTAAAAACAATGAATAATTCACTAGGACATTGTTTAGGTCAGTGGTTGGTGTGAAACCCTTACCCTCCTTTGGTAATGGGTTCAAGACCCATGACCTTTCCAGATTTGATTGGTTGTCACCTGGATTATTGGTCTTAGTTTTCTAAAACCAGTTTAATATAATTTCTAAAGTAAATATTAGGAACTTACTTGATTATCCTAAGTAAATCCCCTAGGAGAGTCAAACCAGGTGCACGGTAAGCCTCATTGTTGTTTATTGAGCTACCTCGAGTTAGGCCCAAAAATTATTGTCAAAGTTATTACTCCAAGGTATATATGTTCTAGAACCACATCCACTTATAGTATCAAGATAAAGATCTACTTCTAGGAAGACCCATGTAATCCCTACCTTAACCAAATTCTATGATGTTCTTATATACTTACCCTCAAATTATACCTTAGGGTTATGTTCTATAACCTCTATTTTCATAAATATGGTTCACAAGGTTGCTACTAAACTTCCTCAGATACTAAATTTAGTGAACCAAACCCATAAACCTAGAGTCGGTGTCTGATACTAATAAGGGTGTGCTTAAAGTGTGAGGGAAAATGCTCGGTAAGGAAAAAAAGTAGTAGTAGAAATAATGAATCAATGATAATAGTCAACATGGAATGGTTAATAACTGAACACACATTCCATTCAAATAACTGGAAAAGAAAAAATAAATATGGAAAGGTATGCAAATAAAAAAAATTCTACTTAATCAGTGAACCGAAAATAAAATGTATCCATAGACATTTTGATACAAAATATCATTGATGAATAATAAATGAATATAATATGAATGAAATGCTTAATTATTGGATTCCATGTTTCTTAGGTACATGGAACCATTACATTCAAGACAATTTAGAAGACAATTTAACAAACCTAGTAGAATCTCATATAATTTTCACAACAACTTCATCTCATGAGACTACTAGTGCTTCATGGTTAATTCATTAACCAGTCCCTAACCCATAGGGTTGACCTTAAATTGTCCGCAACCCATGTCTTACATGTCCAAATCATTATTCATATATTGAATAATCTATTTGACAATGTGACTTATCAAATATCCATATAGAATTAAAAATACAAATTTATCAACATTTCCCCAAAAATTCAAAGAACTTACAATGTAAACAGCATGTAAAAAATGGTATATGGTTTAGGAAATGAGCATATAAAACAAAATTATATAGATAATTAGGGTAAATTAAATTTCAAATGATCATAGTAAATTGAGTATTTCAAGGGGAAATAAAGGGATCAAGGAAGTGAATGTGAATAATATCCTTTTAAAAATAAATAATAAACCATCCGAAGAAATAATAAGGATGATATCAACACAACGAAACCAAAGTGGAGTAAAAAAAGGGGTTGTTATTGTTTATGAATATAAAGACTATAAAAATATGTTTTAAAAACATTCTTGAGGAAAATATTCCTTTGTTTTGTAAAAAAAATTTAAAAAATATTCTTTGGAAATCACTTTTGAAAATTTTTTCTTTAAATAGTATCCTCTTAAGAACATAAAGTAATTTTCAATGAAATGATAGTGAGTAAATCCGTACTTGTCATATAAGGTAAAAGAACATTACTTTTTAATAGTTAGAGGTTAGAAAAATGTCGTGTTGGGAAAAAGAAAAGAAGACTACTTTGAAAAAAAATTTAAATGAAAAAATGGAAGAAATTTCTTTACTAAATAATTTTAAAAACATATTTGAAAACAATTTAATAAAACATGGTTTTTCGAGAAAAAAATAGCTTCTCCTACTAAAGAGAGAAACAAATTTGGGTATTCTAAAAAACAATTCTAAAATATTTTGAGTACCAAAGAGTGGGAAAATTGTTATAATAATTGAAAATGTCTATGAACAACAAATGGATATAATATTAATGGTTTTATTGAACAATGTTCATATTATTTCCTTGAATGTAAATACCATTTACATATTATTAATGTTATTTTAGAGGGAAAAATCTTTAAAAATTCCAATGTGTCCCTTACCACTTTGAATCATTTTAAATCATAATAATCATGAAGGAATAACCTTAAATGAAAATTTAAATTACCATTAATATAAAATTATTAAAGATATAATATAATAAAAGGTGAATTAGATACACCACCCAAAATATGTAACTGGTTAACATGACATTTATCTCATAAATTTAAAAATGTGATATGAGAATCCCTTACATTGAGTTTACTTTTAGGTGAATGTCCTTTAAATTGATTTATAATAAACTTATGTTAATTATCAAATTCCTTGAGAATCTTTTTCATGTTTATCATTACATTTATTACACTTATGTCAATGTAATATCAAACAACCCAATCAATTACGTTTACATCGGGTGTTTTGACCAAACCTGGTTTATGTATCAAAAATGAATTTAGCAGGTCAACTATTTTCAAAGGGGTCATTATATTACATCTCCAGAATAATAATAATGACATAAATATAATATTTATACATTAATTAAACTTTTAAAATCAATAATTAAATATGGTTATGAAAAATGAACTAATGTTACAATCACAGAGATACTAGTTGTATGTACGCATGAGTAACATTACCGTTTTTCAGTGATCATTATGGAACGAAGGTAAGTAAAAATATATATTTCTAGGATTATATTTATATCATAACTAACATATTATTTAATAATATTTAATCACATATATATTTTACTATGATTTAAAAGGAATCACATCGTGTCGAGGAGGCAGTAGTCCACACGTCCATGAACGACGTTGTCACTTTTTAACTCTGTGAAAGGGTAATAATGAAAGTGATATATATATATATGTAGTATATATATATATATAAAGGTAATTATGTTATGAATATCATATAGAGGTTTTTTTACATATTTTTAATTGAAACCATTCTCAATACATTCCATGTATCATGTGAATGAATCATATTTGTTAAGGGGGCAGTAGTCCACACTTCCTCAAAAAATGTTATCGTATTAAGAAAAAAATAAAAAATATTAAATGTATGCATAATAAAATAATTAAATAAGTTTAAATATGTAAATACCTGGAAATAACTTGTAATTGTTTTTAATTAAATTAAAATTTAATGAGACTGTGAAGATTGACGGTGCGTGATTCCGAGGCCCGGTGTGCCCGGAATGAATTTCCAAACTTTTTTTCAGGTACATTTAGTAAAAGTGCGAGCGAGTTTTTGTAACTTTTGAACCAGTACTCAGAATTGAAATTTTAGGGCACCGTTGAACTCGCAGCGCCAGTATTCTCTTAAGGAAACCATAACCTCTACAACAATAGGTTGAGGGTAAAAGATAGTTTTTCACTTTTTCGTGGGAAAATAAAAATAAAAATTGTCATTTTTATTTGAAACTCCCATGTGGATGTTAAGAGGTGGGGACCCCCAGAACTAAACCTCCCTTATGAATGTTAAGAGGTGGGGACCACCTGAACTAAAGCCCCCAAATTCGAATCCATGGTGGTGGGGACCACCCAAACCCCACTTTAATGGAGAAAACCTCTCAACTCCCCATTAATTACTCCTCCCATTTAATTGAGTAAATTAAATATTCCAACCCTCCATTTAATCAATAATTTCATTTAATTATGGTGTCAACTTAAATTAAACCGATTTTAATTTAAGTTGTCATTTCATCTCTTGGGATTTTTGGGAGAGTGTTGGGAAAAGGGAGGAGCTTTGGAGAATCATGGAGAAACACATCCACCAACAAAGAACACACTCCGGAATTGACGAACGAGGATGACGTTCGAGCCAAATTAAGAAGTGTCTTGAAGAAGCAATGAACACTAACACCACTATTCCCAACAACTTCGTATCCTTCCTTACGACCTCCATCAACAAACCTCTGAGGTAGTGGTTTAATTATGTGTGATTATTGATTCCCATGTTCTTCCCTTCTAAACAAAGAACTCAGATAAACTCTCTAACTAGTTGATCTGTAGATGATTTATTTTTATGGGTTTGGGAATAATAATTTTAGGAGTTTTTATGATTTGGCGTTCTTTATAAATGATTTATTGTGCTGCTTGCTACCACCCAAACGCGGAGGGTGCGGGAAAAACGAACATGGCCCGACCACTCTACATTTTTCTTGAGTTTTTATTGTGTTCCTCGCAATGGAAGAAGGCAGCAACCGGTACCGGAAAATTGAACAGGTGGGACTCAAATATGGTGGCCAACACACCACTAGCCACAAGAAAGGCGACAGTGCAACCACGACCCCCCGTGCCGCACCGCGGCCCCCGCGACACCCCACGACCCCCGTGCTGCCCCGCGGCCCCTGCGCCGCCCGACGACCCACAAACCGCCCCGCGGCCGTCGTGCCGCCCCACAGCACCTGCGCCACACTATAATTTAAATTCATATTTTTTATGGATATTTAGTGATGATTGGATCCCTTATTATAGGCCCAACTATAATTTTCTTCAATAAAAAATCTCCCCTCATAGCATGTGGTTGAATCATTAATTGCAGGACTTCCATTGGGGTTCATGGATGTATATTCCACATTAATTTAAATTTCATGGTATAGTTCAGTGTAATATGTATTTAAACTAAAGTACAATTGTGTATTTATGAAATTTAATTAAACTGAAAAATATATGAGAACCAAATATGGATTTATTCTTGATTTTATCAAGATATAGAGTGACATATATACCATTAATTTTAGACTTAACCACAATCTATCTTATATATTCACTAATTTCCAAAGGATTGTGATAAAATAAACATGGTAAGATCAATTATAGAATGCTTCCACCTCTTCTTTTGAATGTAAATATTGATAATTCTTTTTTCTTTTTCCCTTTCATAATAGTTCCATAATTTTTTCATGGATATTTGTAATGCGTAAACTATAATATGATGGAAACTTCTTTTTTACTATGTCTACATACCCCAATTTGACTCGACATGGGCCCTCCCATTTTATCCTATGAACTAGAGGTGTATTGGACTAATGGGAGGAACCTCTAATCTATATATTTCTTCATTTTTCACAACAGAACATATCATTTCAATATAGTCAATGGACTTCCTTTTGGTACCTATCCCTTATCACCACTCTTGATTTAAGAACCTAGACTTCTTTATTTTAATTTTCATCACCATTCTCTATCCAAATATTATTGGTGGTGTTCTTTTATCTTTCTCTCTATATAGATAGTAACTTTACACCCTTATCGGATCAAGATTTATAAATCATTACATTAAAGTGAAAAAAAACCTCGGATGTATCCATGTTTTCAATTGGATCTTCATTAACATCAGGTTTTCCCTTAAACTTGATGCATATAAAGCCTCAATTGTAGACAAATTTGTATAACCTTAAACTCTAAACTTTATTGGTATAAATTTTATGAAATTAAAGTTCTCGTGGAAGAGACATAGAAACTTGTTAAGATAAAAACTAATTAAATGAAGCCTGAGTAAAATTCAAAAGTCTAATCACTAATATTTTGAATTTAAATTCTTAGTATATTGTTAGAGTATAGATCAATAAATATATAATCCTTTTTGGTTATATAATATGACCCTAGAAAAAGATGAATTGTTCTCACTAAATCCACTGGTCTAGAATAATGTTAGATTATGGATCTATCATATCCCTTTGCCTCGATAATGTGTTCAATACATGGTGATATAACCATTACAGTGTTGAAACCGTCTATCACTACCCTTTTCCCATAACTTAATTTATTTTAAAATTATTTGAGTCTCCATAAACATTTAATGGATATCTATAATGAGTATACTCAACTCCAAGGAACACTTATTTTTTACTATACATACATACCCCAATATGACTATACAAATCCATCACTATTTTTTACCATCAAACAATCATGTATCTTCTAAAGGGGAAGGACCTATAATATCCATATTCCCTAAAAACTCACAATAGAAACCATAATTTAAATACGGTTGGTTTTCATCTATTTTTTACATATTGTATTTCATTATTCTTGGTTTTAGTTTTTAGAGATATTATTTACACAACCCATGAACCAAAAATTCATGTGGATCTAATATCCCCGATGTTATGTCTCTCTACACTATACAATTTCCCAAGGATTGAATATGAAATTTTATTCTTGAATTTTTTTTGTTCCATGATCTATGAGCCTAAACTACGCAAACCGTTCTATGAGTTTATCTGCATTTAAGACATTGGTATCTCAATCTTGTCGGGTTAGATTCACCAATGTTACTATATAAAATACCTAAACCTTGTTCATATTTATATAAAATTAAAATTTAAAGACCATTGGTCAGTGTTTTATGACCTTAATAATTAGTGACACTAGGTTGAATCTATTCGACCTTAAAAACCATCCATTATTGTTGTATCATATATAACCTTAAATTTACTATTGAAATATTCATTGTACTTGGAAGGATAAAAATCCATAAAATATTTTTAGAGAAATAAAAAAGTCACCATTATCTAGACACCCAAATTTTATGGTTTAGAAAAAATTGATCATGATAAAAATAAAGGCACCAAAATTATTAGGTCTAAAATCAATAAAGGGTGTCCTAATAGAAACCCAAGTTCATTTTTACTTGGATACCCCCATATGAGACGTAATAAATAGTTAGGGTTATTACAAATGAAAAATACATAAAACATATATGGGTTCCCTTATATAACACCAACAATAGTCAATCTATACTCACTAGACATCTTGTAATTGAAAAAATATAGAACACTAATAAAAAATGTTAACGTACTCAAGCCATATTGAATATGGGATTTATTATTCAAAAATTTCTCTTTCATCATCATCTTCCTTTTGAGTAAAATATATTATAAAAATGAGAAAAATATAAAATGTGATGATGGTGTTTGTTATTATACCCATCTATAATCCATACCTAAAAGTAATTTGTTTTACTCAGCTATTTTGGGATCATGATTGATAATAACCATTCCAAAATAAAGATCTAAATGGATTTGTGATATCTTGATATTATTTTATAATATTTTTAAGGTTGTTATTAGAATAAAAAAGAATCTACATAACACCCCATTATGATCTAGAATTGGGTTTTAAATCAAAGAATAAAATGAATAGAGGAACTTCCACATTCTGGATCCAATCCTTGTTTTCCTACAAAAGGGGGAAGGGATTGTGAAAGGTCATATTCCACCAAATAATAAATGTTCTAAATTGATAGTTATCATTGGTTGAATTGATATCTGAGGTATTCTAACATGGATAAATCATCCTCTTATTGAGGAAGTAGTATCTCAACACTCATAACAACATCATCCATAGCCTTCTCTACTCCCAAAAGTAGAATTGATGCTCCTCTATGTCCTTCTCTATGATGGATAACTTCTCTTAATGATTATTTAAATCCTATTTAAATTTATTACTTAAAATACATTCTTCTATAATATGATTTTTTGTGTTGATATAACCATTTCATATTGAGAGGCTTCCTGAATTTAAACATCCATATGATTTTCACAATTTTGATGAATCTATAGTAGAAATTGTTAGTAATAATTCGTATTCATTATATTTTATTCAGATGATTTCTTTTAAAGCATCATGGATCAGCTAGAAGCATAACCATCCATGTGCCTGAGTTGTGAACATGCCACCGATTTAGGATAATTTCTTCAATATTTCATTTATATGACTTTGTGAAATGAGCTTCTAAATGATCTTCCACATTGCCTTATGCCTTATTAGATAAAAATCAATAACTATTGGCTATAATCAACAATAATATGTGATTGTGGAATGCATTGTCATACCAAAACAACCAGAGATGGCATGGACTCGATATTCCCTTGTAGATCTTGCATGACATCAGTATGGATGCCCATAAACATCATTTGTTGAGATGTTGGGACAATAGTTTCCTATAAATATTAAATTTTAAGTGAATCTATAAAAAAAATTAATAATATTTAGTAAAAAAAGATAACAATATATTTGGTTTAAAATATGTGGATTCTCACCATTTGATATGGGGATTAAACCATCATCTACCTCCATGAGTTCATTGAAAGTGATATTAGGAGTGTCTTAAAATAATGGTATATCCTATTATAGAGATATAAATACAAATGAGTCATTATGTGTTAGAGAATTGTTAATATCAACAAGCATGGTAGTCAAATTAAGATATCAAGTTTACAAAATCCATAGAAGAATTGAAAATTTGTAGGTAACATATTTTCTATAAAGAATACACCAAGGTCATATTGTTGTGATATTTAGTAGAACACCTAGATTTCAATCATCATTAAACTGAAGATTGGTCTTGAAAGAATGGGGATGATGGGAAACATGTCTAGATCATAGGCTTATTTTTAAGCCCCTTGAGCCTCATTTCTAATTTCTCCTTTGAGTGATGCTTCCATATTGTCTTACACTAAAGAACATGGGCTTGACCATTCTCATGTAGTGAGTGCCTTAGGGTATGAAACTTTTATGATGTTCTCAACTAGTATTTGATCTATGGAAATAATGGATGATGATTCTGAAAGGTCATATATTGGTTTTGGTTTTTTAGGAGTGATGATAGATAGGTCTGAATGAGAGTTTGGTCCGTAGAGCCTTTCGGTCTAGACCCTCGTAACATCTAAAAAGGTTATACCTAGAGATATATAGGAAATATACATATGAACATGTAATGTTATTCTTATCATGAGACCTCAGCCAACCTATTTATGAATAAATAAGTTAGTATCGAACTATCAAAATGACCAAAAGAAAAATGAGTGAACATATATACTCTATTTTCGTCTCTGAAAGAATATGAGAAGTTAGTTTTTTCTTTTTAAAAATATGAAGACAACGCCTCTTAAATTAAAAATCATGAAAAATAATGTATCCAAAAAGAGTATGGGAAACAAGGAAAAGTCCAAGGTAGAAAAATATCTTTCTATCTTTTTCATCAATCTGGAAGTTATCTTTCTCTCTTCTTCTTGAATTGCATTCCATTAAACCCTTCCACGACCACGACCCAAACCTCTTCATCTTCCTCTACATGAAGTATAATCTTGAAATTTTTATAAAAGTGTCTAAACATTAGTGCTTTCAAAATCAGAGTTTTATTCTTACTCTTTTCCTTTGCTAGGAGAAGTGACTCCATTGATTGCATTGGCCTGGGAAAGGATCTCCTACGTCTCATCAGTAGAGCCCTGAGTGTTATCCTACATCTTAGTAGCATCATCAATATGTTGACCAAAGGAAGGATTACCTGTAATAATCACAGTTGAATACTTTTCCTTCTTGTTAGGGATGAGCGGAAAGCCTTCATTATCCACAATAGATTCAAAGAAGCATGAAAAAGTTTAAAAATGACTGGAGAGTCAGTTTCTAAAATTTTATTACCCTTTTGGATACACAAAGAAACCATCCAATCATTTGAATGTTGATGGTGAGATTTTTCTAGAGTGACATATTTATTCTGTTTTCTAACATTGGAGTTCATCATGATGTGAAATTTGAGGAGACAATGAAATTTAAATTTTCTTCAAATCAACACATTTGACTTGATAATTAGTATCAAAATTTTGTATATTCGACTCTTTAGAAAAGATGGAATCCCAAGACTATGACTTATTCTTAGAATAAGAGGCCTTGATATTGGGTGTGATACACACCCAATCACCCTTCTCATTAAATTTAGGATTGATAAAATCATCCGAAAAAACTCCTTGCACTTTTTTATTAATAGTAGGAATGGTAGGTCCATCTTCACCCTTTCTATCCATCTTCCAAACATGTGTACTTTTATTCTTTTTTGGGAAATTTCTCATCTCATTACCACCTGAAGAACAATAGATAAAAACTTTTGAATTCCTACATGTAGACGAGTCATGACCTATAATGTTACGATCTTTACAGAACATTGGATTTTTTTCATAAATGATATTCAACTCAATAATTTCATCATCGGTTTCAAGCATAGAATTATCAATCAGGGTTGATCCCAATTCAACATCAACTAAGAACTAAGCATCATAACCAAATCGATCAACTTAAATTTTATTGTCAATTTGGATGGGAATCCCAATTGAAAGAGAAACATAATACAAAATTTTGGGGTGATAAAGTATCCAATTCAGCCCATACGCTCTTACCCAAATTTTTCTTGTGGTGTTACCAACCTCAAAGGGATTGAATTTTCTATATGTTTTACTAAGGTGAAGAATCCTTGGGTTGAGAGAAATGGAATCAACGATCTGAGCACGAACTATCATTTATTCCATGGGGAAGAGAATATGGAAGTATCCTCATCCTAGTGATACACAGTTCCAGGATGTAATGCCCCAAATGGATGAAATATGCTTTTTAAGTTCATCAATTTTTAATGTTTGATTACCTTTAGGGAGAAATAATTGAGAAATGATCGAGAACTCACCCATTTTACGCTGTGCAGAAATAGCATCAGGATCCGCTTTGATGTGCCTAATGTTCCCATTTCTTCGGATAGAAGAGTTTGGTACCCCTTCAAAGAAAGAAAAGGTTTGATTCAACGAATTACCCACATCAAAAACATGTCTCACCTAAATCTAGATCTCCATACCTACTGCGATATCAAAGACCATTTTGGTTTGTCCTATAATTCTTTCCCTGACGATCCCAAACAGACCCCTCTGGAGATAGGCCATTGTTTCAGCATCCATAGAATATTTTTTAACCCATCTTGAAGTACCACCCGCATCTTTCTTAGTACTCAAAATAGATTGAGGTTCAATATCTAGACAGAGAACTCACGATAGAAAATGGTGGGGATGTGACACTAAATTTAGCAGTTGAGAGGCATGCAACCACAACATCTAATAATGAGGATCACAATAATGTATTTGGGTATCCATCCTCGCTAACTCCAGCATCTGAATTAGTGGCATCACTCGTAAGTTTTCCCCTAGATGAGTAAACTTGGGTAGATACAAATAAGTATTCCTCCCTAGTATCTTGAAAATATCAAGGATATTGTAATTAAATAGGATAATGAATCTCCAAGAAAGTAAATAAAAGGATATGTGTAACCTCTTATGGGGTTCTCTATCTCATGTCATCCTCTTCAGTTAAACCCATTTGGGGACTCAACATCATAGTATTTTGTAATGAGTATCAAACCATATATTTGATGAATTATATAAAAAATTATACAACCAAATAATATGTGGACACTTCCTTTGGATGGTCTTCCTAAGAGACAATCTTGGGTTTAGATAAGAACTGAATCCCCATAATTCTTTTTACTCACTTTTAAAGATTTTCCCAGGATTCCTTGGTAGAAAAACCAGCCTCTTAAAGTATCATACCTTATTGGAATCTAGACAATTTGTTAAATGTAATAATTAGCCAAAATTGTAAATAAACCACGAGGTATCTTTATTTTTCACACTATAGAGAGGTTAATGACAACACATATTTACACAATGTAATTTTAAACTAAATATACATGGGGAATATCCTTCATATATTAGTTCCCCATTAATTCACACCACTATTATGCCATCTCATAGAGATATTAAGTATTCCATTTCCTCAGGGGTTTTGGTGATTTTATGTGTAATAAAATTACTAGGGGAAAGGCATGATGTAAAGGAAAACATTTCTTGATAATTGAACATGAATTTATTATCTCTATCCTTTAACAATAAAGACCCGAACCCACCTAAATTGAAAATATTGTGTCGGAATCATGTTCCTATGATATGTTAGTAAATGAGGAATTGATAACCCCTACATGTGTTGCAATCCAACCCCAATGAAAATGACTGGGGATTAAATTCTTTAGGGGAGAATTCCACTAATGAATGTGTATAAAAAGGTTGTATTACCTGGAAAATATTTACACTACTAGATTAATCCTGTAGTGACTTGAGGCCAGTGCTTTCAAGTCCAGTACAAAAAATATTGTATGTTTTCTTTGAATGTAAGTAGAAAATATAATGTCTTTTAAAAAATCGAGGATCTTTTCCGATCTAGGTTTTCTAAAAAAAGGAAAAACTATTAAACATATTAGACTTTAAATAATTAAAAAAAATAAACTACAATTTTTACTTCACAAATGTTTGTTCCTTAAAAAAAGGTAAACTCCTTTGGAACTTAGAATGAGCCTGTGAAATACATTTTAAAATTCAGGGTGAACATACAAATTTCCCAGTAAAGAGTTTAAAAACCTAGTGAAAATAATTTTATAAATACTATACAATAATATTTCAAAAACATTTTCTTTTTAATCAAGTATAATATATTTGATTAGTACCTTTCAAAAATTTAGTTCTAGGCTTTTCAAAATATATAATCATATAATATAGATTTCTAAAATCCTTGGACAGATCACATTAAAAACCTCTTTCAAAATAGTCCAATATCTTTTGAAATTACAAATTTATTTGGAAACCATTTCTATTTAATATTATCGTAACTTTTGATAATTTACTATTGAAAAATATTTCATAATAAAATTATCTTTTGATTTTTCAAAAAAATACTTCAAAAGTTCAAAAAAACCTTATGACCACTTTGGGACATTGAAGGCTATCTTGTGCCTACCCATATTAGAGGGTTAGTTTGACTCCCGAGATCCCTATGATGATTACAAAGTCCATGTGATGAATTTTCTTATAAAAAAAATTGATCTTGATCATAATTTTATTTTTCACTATAGTTTTTAACTCTCAAAAATATGAAAATGAATACTTGTATATATATATATAAATGCATATATATACATCCATACAATATCATTCACTAACTGAGAAGGAACAGAACCACATAGAAATAAAATTTCCTAAAATATTAGTGGATAACAAGTGACATACGTACTGCATCTCCATACCTTTACATAAATGAAAAATCCAAAATGTTTAAATGAATTTTTCTACATAAAATTATATCTTTAATATTTAAAAACAAATTTAATATATTTGGAAATAATATTAAATAAAATTATATTTTTTGAAACATGAGAGTTTGAAAAAAATAATTTTCTCTTACAAAGTCATAATTTATATAAAATAATGATTCTACTTGAAAATAGGATTTTTTTAATAACCTTCATACAAAAAAATATTTATACATATAGTTTCAAAATAGGATTTTGAAGATAATAAAATTACTTTTCATTAAATAATATTCTTAAAAAATAATATGGCATTAAAAAATTTCAATCATCTTTACTAATTGTAACTAAATTTATATAATACATTAAAATAAAATTTTAAAATCAGATTTGAAAAAAATAAAAAATATCCTTTTATACATAAAATATAAATTTTCTAAAGAAAATATACTCCCTTATGTTGAAACAAAAAATTAAAATGAGATTAGGAAAAGGTATTCTTTATTACTATTTCTTAGAATGGATGTATGGTGTCATGAAAAGGTGGAACATTAGTGGCCTGGGTTTTTTCCCAATTATTGAATAGGGAGGTACCTATATATGTAGGATATCATATTACTAGTAGAGTACTTGAAAAAAATAAATGATAAATGGGTAATGTTGTTGAGTCTTGGTGTGTCCTTTTTATTCAATTTCAAATAAGATCCTATGAGATTTAGGGATGTTGGGTTTGGGTTGGATTATGGAGTGAACTTGGAGAAGTAATGGAAATTTTATTGGAGGATATGTTTAAGTTAATATTATTTCATCAATGGATGATCTAACCTGAGATGAACGATATGGAAGAATGAGATTTAAATGAATTGATGATAATATAAGGTTAAAAAATATTTATTTAATTGGTTATATATATTTATCTTTCCATTGAACTGGTATAACTCAACCAACAAGGAAATTTAAGTGGACTTTAGGTTGTAAGTGGATTACCAGAATTCATATTTGACTATTAATATTTATCTTTATTTTTTTCTTACCCAGCTTCCTCAAGAATATTTTTTTTTTAAAAATAAGAGGTTAACTAAACGTTTTAAGTTCAATGTGGACCATAGAATGATGAATCAATTTTTATTTAAAATTATGAGATCAATGGATTTTGTAGCCAAGGGGAAAACAATAGCCGAGGTGCATTGTGTACAGGTCATCTATATAATCGATATCTTGTGGTTGAAGGAGAAGAGGATGACTACGTTGGTCGGCATCAGATGGGAAGACATCAAAAATGGAGGCATTGTCTTTGGTTTATCATGTATAAGAAGTAGGAGAACTTTTAATAAGTTAATGATATTAGATATGATCAGATGGTTGATGTTGATCAGATTAGATGGAAGAGATCTATATGGCATATTTAATCAAGGGTAAATAGTACAATGTGGCTTCGATCCCAAATTGATTGTTTCTTCAGTAGAGAAGTACTTAATGATAAAATCATTGTCATTCACCACTCATGATAACACTAGGGTCATCACATGGAAACACATTGTACCCACACCGCTCATCGGTCACACCACACTTGTGTGACCCACATAGGGAACCCTCTTGTGTGATATGTTTATACCATGTACACCATGTGAACAATTCACCACATTTATGTAAAAATTATTCTACCTATCATCTTTGTGGGGAAGAATATCCTCCTATTCCACCAAGAGGGACGGAAGGGCCGGTTCACATGCATGGTTGAGCATGCCTAGCTTTCTCCCACAAAGTATGGATGGGTTGGACTAGGCATGTTTTCTAGGTTGATCGATTTTTTTTCACTTATTAAATTTTTTAATTTATTATAAAAATATATTAAACATTTCATAAGACATTATCATTAATATTAAAACAACATCATTATTATTTTCATTAAACATTCCCATTATTATTATTACTATTTTTTTATTTTTATACATTAAACAATTTCATTTCAATTTTTTATAGTCTTAACATAATAACGACCATTCTAAATTTTATTTTATACCATTTTATCATGTCAACATTAAATTTCTATTTACATAGAATAATATCTAGCATATCATTTAAAACAAATATTTTATCCATTTATTTTTAGGAATCATATCATACACATTTACACAGACACACACACACACAGATATATAAAAACATATATGTTTCAAAAGAATAAAATAGTGGTTTTTATTTCAATAATTACATTCATATTATATTTAAAAATAATCCAATGGATATAACCCAACAACCAAATCATGTATCCTATTTATTCTGAACCTTGTAATTTTTTTCATAAAATCCTGTTCAATGTATACTAGTTTTCATTTTCTCTCAAAAATAGCTCTCTTTTTTCCATTACCTTGTATTCTCACTCTCATTATATTTGCATGATTCTTATATAAAGATGATATTGATGAATATTGCTATGATTTTTCTATTATAATGATCATTGGAACCTATCCATTATAATTAATGATGGATTTTGAAAGTTTAATTTTAGCTTAATTAAATTCAATCATTTGAATATAAGTATTCCTATATCAAATTTTGGGGCAATATATTTTTTTAAATAAAAATATAATATATTTCTGTAACATCCCAAGTAATTAATGAATAATAGATATTTTTATCTATGCCTATTAATGAATTAGATATTGTTTTAGAGGCTTAAAATGAAAATAAATCCAATCTTAAGCATGGAATACACTAATATTTTTAAAAGATTATTTTACTTCCTTTTAATGGAAAACCATTTTTAAATCTATATTTTGACAATTTTATAAGCCATGTTTCTCAAAAAAACGTATTCTTTATGATCGGGACATCAAAATTTACTTTGTGTGAATTTTTGGTATTTTTCCGATAAAGTTCATTTTTAATGAATAGTGAAAATGTTGTATTCTAATTCAAAACCTCTTTTTAATCTAATTTATTTATATGATTATATTATCTTTTGATTTGGTTTTAAATTGAAATTAGAATATATTTTTACCATTTAATCCAATGGTGGTCATTGGAATCAATTTCACTTTGAAATTGGACTTAAACTAGTGTCAATCTTTTGATACTTATTATTTAATAAAAACACGCTATTTTTCATGACAGTGGGAATTAATTATAAAATTAATTAATGAAACTTATATGTTTTGAATTTTGTAAAATAGTCATCATTTTTGAATTTGGAATATCAAATATAGCTTAGGGTGAAGTTTTGGTATCTTTCTAAAAAACATCAATTTTTGATGAATAGTGAAACCACTAAGTGGTAGTTAAAGAAAACTGATTTTTTGTTTAAATGAAACTTTTCCACTTCTGTGATTTGAATTTCAAAAATCCAACATACATGGTTTTCATTAAGAAGTAAAATGTGGTTCGATGAGATTAAAATAATTTTTTTTGTGAATAGTAACTTTTAAGTTCTTAATCGCGATTAGTGTAGTTTAAGTTAAAAATAATGTTTTAATAATATGAGATGATTTTTACACATGTCCTACCCTCATTGGTTGTGTCATGGCTGACCAAGAAAATCCATGGGTCAACTTGGGGACCCCATGGAGCCACTTTGGTTGGGAAATGACATAAATAACTTTTTATTTAATGTTAAAGTAAAAATGACACAAACATGAGATGTTTTACTAAAAAACATTTTACATGGGGTTATACAAGTCAGATATTTGATTATAAATAGTCATTGGAAATCTGAAAAGATTTCCTATATCATAGTATTTTTTTTATAATTTTTAGACATTAAATAAATTAAATTATTTATGACATCATGATGATGCAACGATGACCTCATTATTTAACGATTTAAATAAAATGGAAAGATAATGTAATATATAAGACCTACACATGTCCAAAACCTATTGGATGAGTGCATTTCTAACCCTTATCACCTTATCCTCGAATTATATCAATGTGGTACCTCTTAAATCAGAATACCATTTTAAAATAAAGTGACTTTTCTTTACATTCCAAGAGTGCCCCTCCTCTCCTCTTATAAAAGGCCCCCACCTCTACCTATTTACCCACACTTCCAAAGCCTTTGGCTCGGCCAAACCTTTCTCATTTTGTCTCTACACTTCCCTCTCTTACTCCGTGAAGCCTCACTTTGGGCAGAAGTCTTCCCAAGGAAGCCTTTGAGCTCAAACCAAAGGGAGTTACCCTATTTTAAGGTAATGTTTTCACTTGAGTCCTTTTGTTTTATTTTACTTCTCCAACCCCCTAAACTATTTTTATTCATTTCTTTTGTAACAAATCAAGTATCTTAAATATACTAGAATGTTTTTATAAGATGTATTCGAGCTACACTTACACACACCTACATCTAATGGTTAAAGGACATACTGTTTCTGTGGATGGTGAATTTATGCCTCCCGAAACGATGATTGTTCAACATTCTTTTAACACCTTCAAAGGTGGCCATTAAGATGTCACTATATTTATATATGATATATAATATGTTTATGTTTTCCTTAAGCTTCTGTATTTTTCATTTTGGGCATACCTTTACGGTTTCCATTATGGGTAAACGCGATATCTTCATTTAAGGAAGTGCGGACTACCGCCCCCTTAAAGTTATTTGATTCGTTAAATACCATATGTGGGATGTATAAAAGATGGAACTATGATATTATATATGATAATATAATGGAATTATAATATACCTTTATATCATTATGAGTCCATTCTATAAAATACGAAATAGAAATGAAAGTAGCGTTCATGCGTACGTACGGCTTACCGTCTCCATGAACGGTGCATTTCATTTCTTACCTCTAAATGATTATGTAATATTATAAATGCATGCATGTACTGGATATATATGACATATATGATATCTACATCATGAATAACATTCTGGATATAATGGATACATTAACAACTTGTAATTATGAAGGGTTTATTTTTGACTCAAGTACCAATGATCATTAAAACGACCGTTATTAACTTAAATAATTACATAGTTTTCATGACATGGAAATAAGTGATATAAAAGGAATAATGAACTTGAAAAAGGTTCTTAAGCAAGTATAAATTAACTCAAGTTTATTATTCATGACATTAAAGAATGATCGAGTCAAGTCGGACCTGAGGTATGGGACTTCGTCTCAATCTCCTTTCATTGAGGCATATTTTGTTTTATACACAACCTTCTTTTATACGGTATATAAAACCCTTTGACTTTTACGTTTATTCAAAAGGAATATTTTTTATATGAAGCATTTACTAAACGACAAAATGGAATGTTGTTGTTGTACGTATGCGGCGACAATGACTTCTCTGCCGCCGTGACCATTATTTGAGTTTCGGCTTCCTCTACAAGCCATACCTTTTTTAAAGAAAAATAAATACCATGTTTTACTTTTCTTTTATTTTGGTATTGAAAATGGTTTACATATTATTTTTATATCAATGTGTTGTATTGATATCTTGTGATTGAAAGGTGGAAATGTTATGTTTCCTTTATGTATGTTTTATGTGATACGATTATGTTGATGTTCTTGGGAATTATTAGGAAGACGGGTGGTTCCGTGATAGAATAAGGGCGGGTGAGCCCGATATAGCTCTCAAATGCATTGGGTAACGCGAAGGAGTGAAACGTTAAGGTTTCTCCGAAGAGATTTAGGGAATATACTGTGATGGGTATTCCAAACGTAACCAAGAGGGTTACTCCCTACGTAAGAATGTTATGAATGCCTCATGTTACCTTTATGTCTTATGATTTCTATGATTTATTCATGATTTGATGAGGTATGTTAAAGTGCTTATGTTTTATGGGTAAAGTATGATTTCATTCTTACGTATATATGTACCCATGTTTCCTTTCCATATTTTTATATCCCTTACTGAGCTTTTTATGCTCATCCCAAGTTTTTTTGAAATGATTTTCACAGGTCAAGGGAAAGGTACTTGATATGATGATAGTGTCAAGTAAGTGTCAAGAAAGAATCCATGTTTTATTTTAAATATGTTTCCATTGATGGGAAATAAGAATACTATCTTTATGTAACCACTTTGTTTATATGTGGAATGTAATGCATGTTTTATGATATAATTCTCTAAAACTCTAAACCCGAAAAGATCCTCAATGTAAAATCTTGTAATAACTCATGATTAAGTAAGGTTTATGGCTGGGGCCTTATAATTGGTATCATAGGTCGGTTTAGATAACTTTAGGAGTGCGAATTCTATTAAATGATTATCCAAAAATATTTTTTTTATGGTCAAATTGAAGTGATATAGAATTTGAGGATTACCATGTTGCTTCATCTAAGACATGTTTTTTTAGAATGGTTTTCCACAGAGGAAACAAGGATGCCATACTAGGAAGGCATACAGAAGGAAATAACCTTCCGAATCAGCATCCTAAGATGGTCGGAATTGGAACTGAACAGTTTGTCGCAGTAATGGCGCAGTTGACTCAAGCGATAAATGGTGGTGGTATCCATGCATGAGATCAGCCAGATCAACCGCAGAGGAACATGTCAGTGGTGGAATATTTCAGGAGGCAACATCCCCCATCATTCAGAGGATCATCTGACCCTGTGCTAGCTGAAAGGTGGATTAAAGCACTGGAGAAGATTTTCGATGTCATGGGGTGTTCAGACAATCAAAAGGTTAGTCTTACTATTTACCATTTGGAGGGTGAAGAAGATCAGTGGTGGTCGATGGTTAAAAATATCAGGGACGCTGATGAGATTGATTCTCTTGACTGGGATGAATTCAAAGGTATGTTTCTTGAGAAGTATTTTCCTAAGGCTGTTCAACTTAGGATGGAAAAACAATTCTTGGAATTGAGGCAAGAGGAAGACTCAGTGGCTACCTATGAAGAAAGGTTTACTCGATTGGCAAGGTATGCTCCAAATTTTATCCGAGACCTTGATAGTAAAATCAATCATTTTTACTTAGGATTAAAGCCAAAATATCGAAGGGCATTAACTTCTCGTGAGTTTAAAAGTTATGAAAAGCTTGTTCGATGTGCTGATAAGGTGGAAATGGAGTTTGCCGATGATCAAGTGTTCTATAAAAACCAACAGAAGTAGAGACCGAGGTGGCAGGAGAAAGGTAAGAATTCTTCAAAAAAGTCTGATGGTAAGAAAAATAAGTTTCTAGTTTGTGATAAATGTGGCAAAAGGCATGCTGGGGAATGTCTTCTAAATTCTGGAAAGTGCTGCCGATGTGGTAAGATGGGATATAAGGCTCGTGATTTCACTGAAAAAGATCAGGGTAATGGTAAGAACAAATTTGATTTACAGCTAGTGAAATGTTATAAGTGCAATGAGATGGGTCACTATGCAAACGAGTGTCCGACAAAGAGCTTGAGTGATGGGAATCAGTTAGACTACAAGTAGAAAGGGGTGGTGAAATCCTTTGCAACTACTTCAGCAGATTTCGGTCCATCAAATGAAGTTGTATCAGGTACTTTGTTTGTTTTTTCAGATTATGCCAGTGTGTTGTTTGATTCGGGATCTACACATTCTTTCATCTCTGAAAACGTTTCTAGTAAAATGGGAATACCATCTCAAGAAATGACTCCTGAAATTTTGGTAAAAACACCTGGGGGAAATGTTGAGGCAAAAAGAATTTATAAGAATCTTCCTATCCTTATATGTGGAAAGAACCTAATTGAAAACCTTATTGTTCTACCTCTAGTAGAGTTTGATGTTATCCTGGGTATGGATTGGCTCTCTATTTACCATGATAAGATTGACTGTAGAGCTAAAGAAGTTTCTTTTCAGAAATACTTTTAGTTTGTGTACAAGAATGAACCCTTACTGTTGATAACATATCAAGAGGCCGAGAAACTTGTAAAAGATGGAAATGAATGTTACCTTGCACACATCGTTGAAAATAAAGGAACTGTTCAGATTAATGATGTGCTAGTGGTAAATGAGTATTCTGATGTTTTCCTCATGAGTTTCCTAGAATAATACCAGATCGGGAAGTTGAGTTTACCGTTGACTTAGTTCCTGATGCTAAGACAATTTCAAAACCCCCTTATCTAATGGCTCAAATTGAACTTTTAGAGTTGAAGGATCAATTGCAAGATTTATTAGAGAAAGGTTTCATTCGACCTAGCACATCACCATGGGGTGATCTTGTTTTATTTGTTAAAAAGAAAGATGGTTCAATGAGACTTTGCATTGATTATAGAGCCTTGAATAACATCACTGTTAAGAACAAATATCCTTTGCCTCATATCGATGATTTGTTTGATCTGCTCTAGGGAGCTCAGTATTTTTCAAAGATTGACTTGAGATCGGTGTACCATCAGCTGAAGGTAAAGGAAGCAGATGTTTCGAAGACTGCGTTTCGTACAAGATATGGCCATTATGAATTTGTAGTAATGTCTTTTGGGCTAACTAATGCACCTGCTGTATTCATGGACTTAATGAATAGAATTTTCCATGAGTTCTTGGATAAGTTTGTTGTGGTTTTCATTGATGATATTTTGGTGTTTTCTAAAAGTAAAGAGGATCATGAAAGACATTTAAGGGTTATATTGCAAACCTTAAAAGAAAAGAAACTGTATGGAAAATTCAGTAAGTGTGAGTTTTGGTTGCAACAAATTTCTTTCCTTGGTCACATTGTTTCTAAAGATGGGATAACTGTTGATCCTGCAAAAACAAAAGTTGTGGAGGACTAGCCAAGACCCACAAATGTAACTGAGATTCGTAGATTCCTTGGTTTGGCAGGCTATTACCGAAGGTTTGTTAGAAATTTTTCACGGTTATCTAGTCTAATGACTAAGCTAACTCGGAAGAGTGTTAAGTTTATCTGGACAAAAGAATGTGATGATTGTTTTCCGGAATTGAAAAGAAGATTGGTGAATGCTCCAGTTTTGGCACTTCCTTCCAGGAATGGTGAGTTTGTTATATACAGCGATGCTTCATTAAAAGGACTTGGTTGTGTCCTAATGCAGAATGATCAGGTAATTGCTTATGCTTCACGACAGTTGAAAACTCATGAGGTAAATTACCCTACACATGATTTGGAATTAGCTGCTGTTGTTTTTGCTTTAAAAATTTGGGGGCATAATTTGTATGGAGTAAAGTGTGAAATATATACCGATCACAATAGTTTAAAGTATATATTCACTCAGAAAAAATTGAACATGAGAAAAAAGAGATGGCAAGAACTAATCAAGGATTATGATTGTACAATTCATTACCATCCGGGAAAAGCAAATAATGTGGCTGATTCTTTGAGTCGAAAAAGTAATGCTTCATTAGCAATGTTGCATTTGGAACGTGATCCTTTGGTTAAGGATTTGATGAAATTTGGAATAGAAGTTGTTGGTGCAGGATGTTCTTCTGTTTTGTTTCAGGTATCGGTGAAATCTTCTCTATCAGATAGAATCAAGCAAACAAAGAAGCAAGACAGTGAGTTGCAGAAAAATGTAGAGCTGGTTCAGAAAGGTAAGTTGCCTGAATTCAACATTGATAATGATTGTGTTTTGAGATTTGGGAAGAGATTGTGTGTTCCTTGTGATTCACAGTTGAAGAGAGAGTTGTTATGTGAATCTCATAGTTCTCCGTTTTCAGTTCATCCTGGCAGTACTAAGATGTTCAGAGATCTGCGGGAGTATTACTGGTGGGATGGAATGAAAAGAGATATTGCTGATTTTACTATGAAGTGTTTGACTTGTCAACAGGTTAAAGCAGAGCGGTAGTTACCGAAAGGGATGCTTCAGCCTTTTATCAGTGCCAGATTGGAAATGAGAGAATATATCCATGGACTTTGTTGTGGGATTACCGAAGACATCTCGAGGTAATAATGCAATATGGGTTATTGTTGATCACTTGACTAAATCTGCTCAGTTCCTTGCTATACGAGATACTTTTTCCATAGATCAACTTTCCCGTTTGTATCTTAAAGAGATAGTCAGGTTACATGGAGTTCCCCTCTCCATTGTATCTGATCGTGATCCCAGGTTCACTTCTAACTTTTGGAAAGGCCTTTAGAAGTCGTTGGGTACTAAATTAAATTTTAGTACAGCATTTCATCCTCTATCAGATGGGCAGTCAGAACGAACAATTCAGACCTTGGAGGATATGCTACGAGCTTGTTCGATGGATTATCAGGGAAGTTGGGACCAACATCTTTCTTTGGTTGAATTTTCATATAATAATAGTTTTCATTCCAGTATACAGACGGCACCATTTCAGGAATTACATGGGAAGCGGTGTCAAACTCCAGCTTTATGAGATGAAGTGGGTGAAAGGAAGTTGATGGGACCAGAATTGGTAGAAGAGATGGCAGAAAAAGTTCAGCTAATTCAGAAACACGTTAGAACAGCTCAGAGGAGGCAGAAGAGTTATGCAGACAACAGGAGGAAGGATCTCTCTTTTGAGGTAGGTGATCATGGTTTTCTCAAAGTATCACCATGGAAAAGTGTGATGCGATTTGGTAAGAAAGGAAAGCTGAGTCCAAGGTTAATCGGACCATATAAAATTCTGGAGAGAGTTGTATCATTTGCATACAGAGTGACTTTACCTCCGAGTTTATCTCAGGTACACAATGTTTTTCATGTTTCAATGCTGACAAAGTACATGCCAAATCCATCTCATGTTTTGAGTCCAGAGGTAGTTCAGCTGGAAGAGAACCTATCTTATGAGGAACAACCAGTCCAGATTCTTGACCACAGGGAGTAAGTGTTATGGAATAAGGTGATAAATTAGGTAAAGGTTTTGTGGAAGAACCACATGATGGAAGAGGCAACATGGGAATCTAAAATTGCAATGAGGGATAAGTACCCCCATTTATTCGATAAGTAAATAAATTGCGGGGATGAAATTTTCTAAAGGGGGGAAGGATGTGACATCCCAAGTAAGTAATTAATAATAGATATTTTTATCTATTCCTATTAATGAATTAGATAGTGTTTTAGAGGCTTAAAATGAAAATAAATCCAATATTAAGCATGGAATACACTAATATTTTTAAAAGATTGTTTTACTACCTTTTAATGGAAAATCATTTTTAAATCTATCTTTTGACAATTTTATAAGCCATTTTTGTCAAAATAAATGTATTCTTTATGATCGGGACATCAAAATTTACTTTTTGTGAATTTTTGGTATTTTTCCGATAAAGTTCATTTTTAATGAATTGTGAAAAATGTTGTATTCTAATTCAAAAACTCTTTTTAATCTAATTTATTTATATGATTATATTATCTTTTGAATTGGTTTTAAAGTGAAATTAGAATATAATTTTACCATTTAATCCAATGGTGGGCATTGGAATCAATTTCACTTTGAAATTGGACTTAAACTAGTGTCAATCTTTTGATACTTATTGTTTCATAAAAACACGCTATTTGTCATGACAACGGGAATTAATTATTAAATTAATTAATGCAACTTAAATGTTTTGAATTTTGTAAAATAGACATCATTTTTGAATTCGGAATATCAAATATAGCTTAGGGTGATGTTTTGGTATCTTTCTGAAAAACTTCAATTTTTGATGAATAGTGAAACCACTAAGTGGTAGTTAAAGAAACTGATTTTTCGTTTAAATGAAAATTTGCCACTTCTGTGATTTGATTTTCAAAAATCAGACATACATGGTTTTCATTAAGAAGTAAAATGTGGTTCAATGAGATTAAAATAATTTTTTGGTGAATAGTAACTTTTAACTTCTTAATCGCGATTAGTGGTAATTAGTGTAGTTTAAGGTAAAAATAATGTTTTAATAATATGAGATGAGCTTGACACATGTCCTACCCTCATTGGATGTGTCATGGCCGACCAAGAAAATACATGGGTCAACTTGGGGACCCCATGGAGCCACTTTGGTTGGGAAATGACATAAATAACTTTTTATTTAATGTTAAAGTAAAAATGACACAAACATGAGATGTTTTACTAAAACAATTTTTACATGGGGTTATACAAGTCAGAATTTTGATTATAAATATTCATTGGAAAGCTAAAAAGATTTCATACATCATAGTATTTTTTTATAATTTTTAGACATTAAATAAATTAAATTATTTATGACATCATGATGATGCAGCGATGACCTCATTATTTAACGATTTAAATAAAATGGAAAGATAATGTAATATCTAAGACCTACACATGTCCAAAACCTATTGGATGAGTGGATTTAGAACCCTTATCACCTTATCCTCGAATTATATCAATGTGGGACCTCATAAATCTGAATACCATTTTAAAATAAAGTGACTTTTCTTTACTTTCCAAGAGTGCCCTTCCTCTCCTATTATAAAAGGCCCCCACCTCTACCTCCTTACCCACACTTCCAAAGCCTTTGGCTCAGCCAAACCCTACTCATTTTGTCTCTCCACTTCCCTCTATTACTCCTTGAAGCCTCACTTTGGGCAGAAGTCTTCCCAAGGAAGCGTTTGAGATCAAACCAAAGGGAGTTACCCGATTTTAAGGTAATGTCTTCACTTGAGTAATTTTGTTTTATTTTTCTTCTCCAACCCCCTAAACTCTTTTTATTCATTTATTTTGTAAAAAATCCACTATCTTCAATATACTAGGATGTTTTTATAAGAAGGATTCGAGCTAAACTTACACACACCTACATCTAATGGTTAAAGGACATACTGTTTCCGTGGATTGTGAATTTATGCCTCCCGAAACGATGATTGTTCAACATTCTTTTAACACCTTCAAAGGTGGCCATTAAGATGTCACTATATTTATATATGATATATAATATGTTTGTGTTTTCTTTAAGCTTCTGTATTTTTCATTTTGGGCATACCTTTATGGTTTCAATTATGGCTAAATGCGATATCTTCATTTAAGGAAGTGCGGACTACTGCCCCCTCAAAGTGATTTGATTCATTAAATACAATATGTGGGATGTATAAAGGATGGAACTATGATATTATATATGATATTATACTGGAATTATAATATACCTTTATATAATTATGAGTCCATTCTATAAAATACGAAATAGAAATGAAAGTAGCGTTCATGCGTACGTACGGCTTACCGTCTCCATGAACGGTGCATTTCATTTCTTACCTCTAAATGATTATGTAATATTATAAATGCATGAATGTACTGGATATATATGACATATATTATATCTACATCATTAATAAAATTCTGGATATAATGGATACATGAACAACTTGTAATTATAAAGGGTTTATTTTTGACTCAATTAACAATGATCGTTAAAACGACCGTTATTAACTTAAATAATTACATAGTGTTCATGACATGGAAATAAGTGATATAAAAGGAATTATGAACTTGAAAAAGGTTCTTAAGCAAGTAGAAATTAACTCAAGTTTATTATTCATGACATTAAAGAACGATCGAGTCAAGTCGGTCCCGAGGTATGGGACTTCGTCTCAATCTCCTTTCATTGAGGCATATTTTGTTTTATACATAACCTTCTTTTATACGGTGTATAAACCCTTTTGACTTTTACGTTTATTCAAAAGGAAACTTTTTTATACGAAGTGTTTACTAAATGACAAAAGGGAATGTTTTTGTCGTACGTATGCGGCGACAACGACTTCTCCGCCGCCGTGACCATTATTTGAGTTTCGGCTTCCTCTACAAGCCATACCTTTTTTAAAGAAAAATAAATACCATGTTTTACTTTTCCTTTATTTTGGTATTGAAAATGGTTTTCATAATATTTTTATATCAATGTGTGGTATTTATATCTTGTGATTGAAAGGTGGAAATGTTATGTTTCCCTTATGCATGTTTTATGTGATACGATTATGTTGAGGTTCTTGGGCATTATTATGAAGACGGGTGGTTCCGTGATAGACTAAGGGCGGGTGAGCCCGATATTGCTCTCAAATGCATTGGGTAACATGAAGGAGTGAAACATTAAGGTTTATCCGAAGATATTTAGGAAATATACTGTGATGGGTATTCCAAACGTAACCAAGAGGGTTACTCCCTACGTAAGAATGTTATCAATTCCTCAAGTTACCTTTATGTCTTATGATTTCTATGATTTATTCATGATTTGATGAGGTATGTTAAAGTGCTTATGTTTTATGGGTAAATTATGATTTCATTCTTATGTATATATGTACCCATGTTTCCTTTCCATATTTTTATATTCCTTACTGAGCTTTTTATGCTCATCCCAAGTTTTTTGAAATGCTTTTCACAGGTCAAGGGAAAGGTACATGATATGATGATAGTGTCAAGGAAGTGTCAAGAAAGAATCCTTGTTTTATTTTAAATATGTTTCCATTGATGGGAAAGAAGAATACTATCTTTATGTAACCACTTTGTTTATATATGGAATGTAATGCAAGTTTTATGATCTAATTCTCTAAAACTCTAAACCCGAAAAGATCCTCAATGTAAAATCTTGTAATAACTCAAGATTAAGTAAGGTTTAAGGCTGGGGCCTTATAATTCCAATGTGATTTTTTGAGACTTATCTTATTTACTTTAAATGTTTTTATACACTAAGATACTAGGATGTCACATTACCCCCTCCCCTTAATGGAATTTAATTCTTGTAGTTATTTTATTCATAAAAAAATCTGAGTCCCACTCTCCAAGATTCAAACATTTAGGTTCTTCATCTTTGAAAATAACATTATTAATATCACTAAACACAAAAATTGTATTTAAAAATTCTACCAAAATAACTCATACCATCAGCATGGAATTTAGTGTTGTTGTATCTCATAAAGTTTGAGGGACCAAGAATGGAAATGATACCTCCATAAAATTTCAAGATCATATATTTATTTTATCTAAATGTAACTTGTGAATTTAGGATAAAATTTATGATGACATATACAAATTTTTAAAAGGCTATATTATTACTGTATAATTTTAGAACATCTTTTTTAACCTTATTTTCATATAATAATCTTATTTAGGTTTCCACAAAAGTTTGAAAATTATCTTTGATACTTCAAAAAATACATAAATATAAGATTTGATACATATAAGCTGCCTGAAGATCACTCTCTTTTATAGTTACATCAAAATAGATGAGTTCATCATATGCTTCAGTTAGGGTTAATAGTTCAAAAATACCTTGATAATACTTTATATGCCTATAATTGTAGAAAATTTGAGTAAAAAAGATTTTTTCATCTACAAACTATGATCCTCAAAATAAATTGGGAAAAATGGAGGTATTAAATGGATCATAAAGTTTCTTTCAAGTAACTTGGATACTGATAATGGTTTCAAAGTCATCAAATAATGAATTTAGGATTATTCTGGAAATAAGATATTTTAGAAGAGAGAGAAGAGTTTTTTTATGGTCTTTCTACTTCTATTTTGAGGCCACTCCTTAACTAAATAATTAAGAAATAAGGTATTTACTAAAATGATTTATACTTATAACTTGAGCATATTTTTAGCCAAATTTTTTTAGTCTCCAAAGCTATCTAAATCATTCCTCTAACACTGTGTGTACCAACTGTAGAGCCTCGCTTCTGGATCTTGTACAAAGAATAATATCTATATTTTTTAAAGTAACTAAAAAATATATAGTCCTTTACAAAAAAGAGGATTTTCTATAGTATTGATTTCGGAGGAAAAATGAAAAACTACAACAACATATTAGAGTTTAAACAATTAAAAAAATAAATTGCCATTACGTCTTCTTTCTCACTAGTTCCTTGATGAAGCTAAACTCCTTTTAAAATTCTTATCCACCTCTAAAAATATTTAAATGGTTGGTTGAGAAAACAATTCCTAGTAAGGTTTTTTATGAACTATTGAAAATCCTTCTATAAATAATATACAAAAAATATTTTGAATTTTTTTTATTTTTTAGATCAAATAAAATTGATTTGATAAATGATTTTTAAAAATATAATTCTAGGGTTTAATAAATATATAATCATAAAAAATAGTTTTTCCAACACCTTTAAAAATACATATAACTTTTAAAACATTTTTCAAGAAAATATACTAACTTTAAAAAATACATATTTATTTGAAAATTAATTTCATTTCATAGTATATTATATTTGGAAAATGTATATGAGAATATTTTTTTATAAAAATAATCTAGATTTTTTTATAAAAGTACTGCACTTGATAAAAAAAACTGTATGTACACTTTGGAACTTTGAAAGCTATATAGGGCCTACCCATATTATATGGTTGGGTTCAATCCCAAGATCTCTATCATGTTTACAAATTCCAAGTGCTAAAACTTTTTATAAAACATTTTAAGATTGATCATTTTAAAATTTTCATTGGAGTTTTTAACTTTTGAATATTTGGAAATGACTACTTTCATATATATATATATAAATACATACATACATACATACATATATATATATATATATATATATATATATATATATATCTTCATATATAAACATCCATTGGAAATCATTTACTAAGCATGAAGGAACTGAACCACATGGAAATAAAACATTTTAAAATATGCCTGAATTAT
This sequence comes from Viscum album, assembly GCA_963277665.1. Classification (NCBI taxonomy): domain Eukaryota; kingdom Viridiplantae; phylum Streptophyta; class Magnoliopsida; order Santalales; family Viscaceae; genus Viscum; species Viscum album. The sequence continues at coordinate 1,822,824,000 of OY728150.1, read as the reverse complement.
TCATGAAATACATAGTACATGGGCATAAATATACAAATATGAAAAATCCATAATTTTTAAATGAAAATTTTTACATAAAATTATAGCTTTTATATTTAAATACACATTTAAATTTTTGGAAAACAATCTTAAATAAAATTATAATTATTGAAACTTTGGAGTTTGAAAAAAATAATTTTCCCCTGAATAATTATAATTTATATAAAATGATGATATTTCCTGAAAATATTCTTTTTGAAATAAAATTCATATATTAAAACATATATAAATTTATATATATATTCCAAATTTGATTTTAAAAATAAAAAAATTATTTTTCATAAAATAATATTCTTTGAAAATAATATAACATTAAAAAATTTGAAATCCCTTAATAATTATAATTAACATTTTATAACATATAAAAAATAAAAATTTTAAAATAGGTGTTGAAAAAATAATAAATATATTTTTATACATAAAACAAAAACTTTTAAAAGAAAATCTACTCACTTACCTTGAAAATATAAATTATAACGTGATTGAGAAAAGGTATTCTCCACTACTAATGCTTGGAATGGAAGTATGGTACCAGTAGAAAGAGAAACTTCGTTATACTAGGTTTTTTAACTGTTTAAGAGTGAGAACTTATATATATATATATATATGAGAACAGATGTGTAGTGGAGTATAGAAAAAGAAAAAAATCATTACTCCGTACTATAACTGAGTCATGGTGTGCCCTCATTTTCAATGTTAAATAGAACCCTTTGAGATTTGAGAAGGATGGGTTAAGGCTAGTTCGTGAATAAAGATAAGAGAAGTGGTGGAAGTTTTATAAGATAATGTATTTACATACCTATTCTCTCTCCAATTCCTGATCTAACATTAGGTAAAATCATTGAATGTAGGGGATTTAAACAAACAAATGACGATCTTATTTAGAAAATTATTTATTAACTTAGGTTATATATATTTATATTTCTGTCAAACAAGTATAACATGAATAACATGGAAATATAAGTGAATTTCCAGTTTCAAGGGGATTACCTATGAATAGGTTTGATTATAAACATTCATGTCTATTTTGGCATTTCCCGGCTTCATCGGGAATCTTTTTATGAAAATAATGATGTCCTCTCAATGTTTTTTGTTCATTGTGATCCAAGGAACTAAAAATAAATTCATTAAAATAGAATGATTTCTATGGTTTTGGTCTCTAATGGGAATATTATAGTTTAGGTTCACTGTGTGATGGTTACCTACACTGGCGATATATTATGTTGAAAGGATAAGGAGAAGGCAACATAGGTAAACATTGGATGGGAAGATTAAGAAGATGGTGGTGGTGGATTCATCTTAGAGTGTGGTAGTGGGAGGAGAATCATGATGAGGAAGATGATATTAGAAATGATCAAACAGTTAAGGGTGATCGAATAAGACCACCATGATCTAAATAATATTTTTGATCCCACATAGATTATTGCTTCAATAGAGAAATTTTTAATAATACAATCCCTACTTATCACCTCTAGATTCGACACCAAGGGAAAAAAATTAAAAACACCATTCACCCACGCCCCTCATAGGTTATGCCTCACATGTGCGACCCATCTAGAGAACCCTCGTGCACGCTATGCGTGCACCACACAAAACTTGTGCATGATATTCTTGATATATGCAATAACTACCCTACCCAACCTCCTTATTTGTTGACATATCCTGCCTTACTGCATTTCTAGTAGGGTGGGTCTGGTTCCCATACATGTTTGAGCTTGCCTATTCTGTTCCTTGAATGTATAGTTGAGCTATCCTGGGTAGGTTTGCTTTGTTGGCCATTTTTCCACTTATTTGAAAATTTGAATTATTATAAGAATGTATTAAACATTTCATAAAACATTATCAATAGTAATAAAATATTGTCAATACTATTTTCTTTAAACATTTACAGTATTATCATCGCTACTACTATTATTTTTATACATTAAACACTTTTATATCAATTTTAAGTACTCATAACATAATTACCAGCATTCTTAATTATATTTTATACCATTATTGACATGTCAACATTAAGTTGATGATTAATTATAATAATTTCAACTTAATTATTGAAAATTAATTCTTTAACTCTTTCTTTTTGTGAATTATAACCTTTAGATTTAGCTATATATATAGACACAAATACATATCAAAAGAAGATAATTTTTTGATCTCCATTATTAGTTTCAACTTTTATTAAAAAATAACCCGATGAATATAACTCAATGACCAAATCAATTATCCTACTTACAAATAACCTTGTAAAATGTCTAATAAATAATGTTCTATGTATTTTATTATTTTCTCTAAAATATGGTTCTTATTTTTCTATTACGATGTATTATCACTCTCATTATCTTTCGAGAATTCTTAGTTACGGTCGATCCAGATGAATATGGATGTTATTTTTTTATTATAATGTTCATTGGATCCTATAACATTCAATTACTAAGGGATTTTTCATTTTTAATTTTATCTTAACTAGTTTCAATAATTTTTAAAGAGTTGTTCTTATATCAAAATTTTGGTCAATAGATTGTTTTAAATAAAAATACACCCTATTCCTATTTGAGTTTTTGGGACTTTTATTTTTTAATTAAATGGTTAGTATACACTATGACACTAAGATGTTACAAATAAATATTCATGAGTCTAACCGGGAAAAAATTATGAAATTCACCACTCTAAATTTCGACTTTGAATCCTTCATTGGGATGAGGTATCCACTTATGACCATCATGAGGAAACTTTCCATATGAGTGAGCTGGTCGACTCCAAGGATGATCTCCCACCCCCAAGATGTGTAATTATCAACCTAGAAAATTGGTTAATACATTCCCAGAATACAATTACAATCATGGGATGGATATTTCCTTGGCCTTTTTCTTAGGATTCTGACCAATAATATTAATAAATCTTTTAGTCCAACCACTAAAGGAATCATTTATCTTTGAATGAAGTTCTTTCATCAAAACAGTCCCTACCATCTCGAAAAATTCCCTCACTAATGGTGGCGTCCTTTTTGAGTTATCCAATATTAATGTATGGGGGATAAACTCATCATAAATGTATCCTAAAATTGAATCTATAATAGTCATCCACACATCACATAGAAACATCTGAACCTCTCCATGCAACATTGGAATGGTGTTCAAGTATAAAATCCAACAATGAACATTTCTTAAATTATATGATGGATATAATTGTGTAAAGATATTGAAATCTTGAATGACTCATACATCCTGATTACTTGAAGCCATTTCTTAAAATTTTTATAGCCATAGCGCACCCATAAGACTATCCCAATCTATGCCAAAGGCGACACATGACAAAAGTCCTGATTGGTTTTCTGACCCAAATTTTGATCAATTATAAATATTTTTATAAAAATTTCATGGTTTTTTACATCTTCATATAGCATACATTTGTTTCCATATAGGGATAAAGGATGATTCCATTGAGTATACCCTTCAGATATATCTTCCTCGATGAAATGGCCCTTTCATGGAAATGTTTTATCATGGAATATTATAGTGATGGAGAATCTGTCTAATTTGAAAGTTCAAATATTTAAATTCTATAATGGGTGAATCATCTATCTGACTAAACCCATATATAGGTATCCTATCCAGTATTAGATATGATTACAAGGCTTCCCACATCAAATTTGATGGAATTATATGATACGGGGTAATAAATTGATATAGGGAGTTATCAATTATGTAAACTATTTTAGTACTCATTGAAGTATAATCCCAAGAGGGATTTTATAATGTCATTATCTACAAAAAAAAGAGAAAAAGGAAGGCTTAAATCATAATGGAGTCTTGGAGTTGCATTAAAAAATGTTTAATAAATTTCATAAAGTACCTCTCTTGTGAGGTCACCATGTGAACCATGTTTTTGGAAATATAGATCACGAAGTCGACAATACATATCATAGGATGAACCATATAGGTAAATAATACTCAATCAGGACACATGATGGACCACACAGACTACATGGTCACTATGAGATCTACAAAGTTCACAACAAGGAGGGAACCCCGTGAGGTGACCGCCAAATATGTGAAAAATATCAATAGTGCATGTAGGTGATGGGTTTTATATAGAGTCTAGAAGATATCATAATATTGGATTAAAAATAAAAATTTAAAATGAAGGGCCCTAAGTCACATATTTATAGATACTGAGCAATTAGTAGACGACATGGAAACTAAATGGTCTTTCCAAATTCCTCAGAATCAACCTCTTATCAGTACAAATAGATTAAATTTAGAGGGAGAATTTTTTATTCCCATAAAATAAAAAACCCCATTATTTTGGGACCAAAATAAAGAAAATATAGAATTTAAAATATTTTGAAAATATTTTAGAATATGAAAAAATGGATCCTAGGGCACAAAAATTTATCCATGACCCTACAAGTTTGATCCCTAAAGACTATGTGGTTTTATTAATACCAAATAGTTCAACCTATTAATGATGGATAATATTTCAAATATGATCCAAATGGTCCTTTACCCATTATGTGGTTCAACCATGCATTAACAAAGCTCCATTAAAAGATGAACCACGTGGTCCTCCACCCACTATGTGGTTCAATCCCACATTGACACAACATATTATAAATATTATTCACATGGACCTTTTACCACCACATGGTTCATCTAAATATTGATACAAAATAACTCAAAGAAACTCTATAAGATCCTTCATCACCCACATGGTTTAACCATGTAGTGATGGAGTGAAATTCAAAGTTACTTTGTGTGGTACATTACATGCCATGTGGACTAACCATGTAGTGATGGGGAGGAAAATTGGACATTCCTTGAGGCCATTCAGAGGTTTTCTGGTTCATTAACTGACTCTGCATAGACACGTGGCTCTGTATCCACCACTTAGATGAATCCACCAATGTTGGGTAGGCTTATAAATTCCCCACTCCCACTCCAAAAATAATCACACAAAGACATTGAGAAAAGGGTGAGAGAGAGTAAAACAAGATAAATAATTTCTATTTCAAAAACATTACTCTCATGGAAGACACAAGTAATATAAGAGGAATCCTCCCAATAAATGAGAAGAGAAAATCTAACTCATGAGGTTAGTCTTGAAAATTCAACCACATGAGGCCAAGCGCACATAGGATAAGCTTCCAGTGTAGAAACGAGGTCGAGCATGTCGCTGTTGATCCAAACATGTGGAAGCAAGGATGACCATGTGAAAATGAGCCAAACTATATACAGACTGATTTGACCACATGAAACCCCATATGTGAGGAACACCTTTCACAAAAACCTCTAAAAACTCAACCCTATTTGAGAATAAAACTCCTTATTTGGGTATTATTCCTTCGTAATTCATTTTATGTCTGGCTAGGCCAATCTATAGGACCTCTATGGCTTTACTTCAACACGGTCAAAACTCTAAGAAGGCCAAATTGGAGTCTTATATAAGGACACATTATTCACTCAATCAGGGAATAAAAACCACCATTCTCTCATTTAATAATGGAATACCTTTATTGAAGGATGCTTTAGGTAGTAAAATTTGGTAGGTAGAACCCTTAAAGGAATCAATGTCACAGATTCCCTTGATAATTTGGGCCCTTGTTAGGTAGAAACCAGACTGTTATCTTCTATATCGATGATGGATTTATTATATGTTTATCGAGCCAAGAAAAACAATGAATCCCTCATGGAGTAACCCTAAGTGTTTTGTACAAGAATTAATATTCATCTTACATATATATAATATCATAGCCTACTAATAGGTAATAATGTACGATGATAAGATTTTATTTTAGGTATAAGACCCAAGATGTTTCTTATCGGAAATAAAATTAATAAGTATGAGATATCCATCATGGGATTCCTATTTAGGTATAAGTACCACCCAAATCTAATTATGTAATTTTCTATATATTCCACCACATCTTGTTTCTCAGAGAAGGCATGAATCAAATGGGATTATAGATTTAAATTTATTACTCCATAAGCATAATTGAAAAAAATTTCAATATGGACCTCCATTTTAGGTGTCATCTTGGACTATAATTTGTCCTTATTAAAGAGATATACTTCCCCATGATAAATTACTTTAATATTCTTTATTCCCAATCAGAGAATCCCATGGAATCCTCATAAAAAATCCCCACTTAACCCTATATTATAACACCTTTCATGATAGAGAAATCAATGCCACATGATGTTAAAATATATGGCCAATGGAATAGTGACACATGGAAAAACTGTGTGAAAGTATCCCTACTACACGATGTTAAAGTACATAGACTATTACCATCATATAAGCTTTAATTATGGAACTAAAACATTGTTTTATATGAATTTTTTTTATCCAAAAGGGTATGTATGATTTATTTTTGAGGCTCGAACCTAATATTCCCATATCTATGATGTTTTATGAGTTCACATATAGTCTTATATTCCCAGAACAACAATATTCCTTCACTGGGTAGTATCCCCAATGACAAAATGTCCCCACTTAATGGGATACATTCCCTATAAGCATTAGCAACCTTAATTTGGGGCCATATTACCCATGAAATCTCCTCATTATGCCTTGTAACCAATAAAAAATTCCCCACCATGGAGATCAATATTACCTCTGAGTATCATCACATCTCCTGAAGAGGGAATATCCATAATGAAATCATAATTCTTCTTAGTATTCCATATTCATACTATAATACCCAAACAATAATAATTGAGATATATTCCCTCTGAGGTCAACCATAAAAGTCCATTTATGCAATATTCCCACACCATGCATTTTTGGGAACCTCTCTAATGGAAGTTCAATTTTTTCATGACAATAAACAGCTTGAATGTGGTCCTTATAACATATCCATAAAAATTATTACATGCCCCATTATACGGAATAAAACTACATTGGTTTTAATTACATTCATAGAGATATTTAAGAAACCTACTTAACATGTCTGATCTCAATATCGACCACCAACTTTCTTCCTAGATGACATTAAAATTTAGAGTTCCCTATAAAGAGGATTTAATCTAAGATGTCATCTCATCACCTAAAAATGGAGGTGATAGATTACCATTAATATATACATATGTGTTCTCACTCAATAATATATATAATTAATTAATCATATTTCTTGAGTTTAATTGAATGTGTTATTAACATTACTACGTACGATTCAAGAACATGTATTAAATCTATATAAGAGTCCTAGAGTAGGCAATTATTCCCCCCAAAAGGTGCAGATGAGCCCGACCTCCCATCCTCTTAGTTCAATATGAATTCACGGAGTTACTAGTATGTATCAATGGATGTTTTCCTTTGGAAATTAGTATCATTTAATGGAAATAATTCATATGGAGTGAATTCATGATTAGAATAGTTTAAATATCATATTTAAATTTAGTGCTCCCACAAGTTCTCTTGAAGATTTTCATGATTCCTTAATATATGAACATGTGGAATCACCCACCCATAATGTATCTTCTCCTTCCAACCCTCTATATCCATCAAGTACTCCATAGAGGTAGTTTTATCCTCATAAATCCAACTTACCAAGTTTATACTGTTTGACATATCATGCATATACGATTTTAGTTGGGAAACCTGAAAAACACTGCACACTAGGTCTAATTTAGGGATACAAATTCGTGATAAGAAACCTCTTCAATCATATTCAGGATCAAAATTTTACTGACAAAACATGAGGTTAGATAGATTCATGAAAAAATACCCCTCAAGTTAGGATGTGGTGAGACCTTCAGCAACACATGATCATCATCCATAAAATCCAAAGGTCTCTATATTTGGTCAAGGTAGGAATTTTGATGGCTATGTGCTATCCTAATATGCTCATATATGACCTGAAACTTCCCTATCATCAATATTACTAGCTTGGTACATATCAATTATGATATTCCAATCTCTATCAGTAAAGGGTGACATAAAGTGTCTCCCTTATAGGGGTGGAAAAGGTTCCATGCCAATAGTAGAGTGAAAGCTATTATTGTATTCAAATTTTATTAAAGGAAAGTGATCAATACAACTTCATCCAAAATATATCATAGAATATGGCCATATATCTATGATAACATTAATGGTACTATTATTCATACCATATATCTATATTTTTAAGGTAACAATCAATCATATCAAGGTCTTGAAAGAATCCTATAATCTCACACACAACTGGGATATGAATTGGGAATTGTGTCTAAAACAATTGTCATGGGAAACCTATGAAATACTAAATTACCATCTATGTATAGGTGTCCCAAAATCTACACTAAACACTACATCATAATGGGAAGGATGTGATCCAACTCGATAAAATGGTCAATTATTAACTAGATATTGTTATTTCCTTTCGATGAACATGGAATTATTGTCATTAAATCCATAGATATGTTATCAAACTAACATTTGAGAATTTAAATGTGTTTATCAAACCTATAGGTAATTATTTCCCATACTTCACTTTCTAACTGGTGAGGTACCAAGAAATAAACTTAAAAACACTCCACTTTATTCTTGGACACTGAAATTCATGGTTCAGATCCTGACATATCTTCATATCATTTGGATTCACCATTTAGGGACACTTATATTATTCAATAAAAACCACTCAATGGACTTCTAATCGGAAAATTGTTCACCCTTGGGAAAGGATGGAATTATAACCACCTTCATAGAATACTTTGGATGTATCACTTTAAAACATTGACTTATGTAGAATCTCACAATTAATATATTTTAATTGGTCCCCATTCACATCTTGATGAAGTATAAGGGACAATGCCATAAATTTAAGATAATAAATGTATAATTCCACCAATAAACCCAAAAATAACAAGTATTATTTATTATATACCTCCTCTATGATCTAATAACAATATTTCCTACTAATTGAATCAACCAAAACATTTCCCTTCCCCTATACTATATGACATCTCAAAGACAAAGTCATAGTTGAATTCAATTGACCTCCTCTATCTTGGGTTATGATATCTCTAGGAGAACATATATATGATAATAATATGATTATTTAAGACCAAAAATACTTCAATTAGAAATAAATTCATCTACATATTCTAAGAATATGCCACTAATGTTAACTAAATGATTTTTGTTATGCAATTCTGCTCACGTGGTCTTTGTTATCGAGACGCAAATGAAATTAAAAATTATCTCAGAATCATCATGAAACTAATCCCATATACGAAGTAATTATATTATACCACATACCCAAATCCTTCCACAAGAAACCATAAAATCAACGAATTGGTCAAAATTCACTTCCACACCTCTAAATATTTATGAATATGTTCAGGGTAGAATAAATGTAACCCTTTTTGGGAAGGGGTTGTCATTGGGGATACAATATAAGTGAATTATTCAATTATTATATGGTAGTATCCTACTAACTCAAGTAAGATAATAACCACAAACATTTTACGAGATGGATTCCAATACATAATGACCTCAAACATTATGAAATAAACTAAAAGACATCTCTCTAATAATATTAATCTCACACTATTTTTAGATGTTGACAAGTGAACTATCACTACTAGTAGGAGTCTTTAATATAAGGGGTTAGTCTAATATCACAACCAGTATCATTAATTATTATATAAATAATGTTTTAAGAAAATAATGGCTCATTTCTATAACAATAAGTATTAGTGTTAATTTAGTGAAGATGAAAAACTAAACCTCAAACAATATTAGGATGTTCTTTCTTGAAATTTTCCATCAACATTAATTAAAATCTACCCTAAACACTTTCAATATATGTCTAACATGGTCCACAAGGATGTGGTGGTGGTTAAAGTGGATCAAAACATTATCCACCTATAATTTCTCCAACACCATCAGGTCTATTACTTTATCAACTTCTAAGAGGCCCACTCTAACCATCATGGTGAGACCCTTGATATCTTCATTGCCTTTTCTAAGAAGGTAAATATATAATTACAGCCTATAAATCTACTACTTCTCTATAGGTGGGACAAACATGAGTTAAGATTCCTCTTAATCTCTAATAAAAACAAGTTCCATTACTTATCTTGAAGGAACAAATTTGGAATTCTTCTTCCATATGATTATGAGACTATGATTGATAACAATACTATCTCTAATAACAAGATCCTATCATCTATATTTGACTAGATAGAGTTGATGGATATTCTTTAAGAAATTTAGGACCTTCTCTAATGTTGAACTGACACTCTTCTAAAAATCTATGAACCACGAAAGTATGATTGAGGACTCAGGAATAGGTAGGAATGCACAAGGGAAATATTCTTACCGGAATTTTCTATTGAATGCCAAAATCAAAATTTAGTTCCAAAATATATCCATCTTGGATCATATAATGAGTGTACCTCATCATATTTTCAAACCTCACAGTGTACTAAGATACCATCATACTACCTTACTTGAGGTCTAATATCTATTGGATTCATACTGACCTGAGTGTTGTAGGATATTACTAATCTCCAAATTGCTGCCCAAAACTTATTCAAGGTAGAGTATCCACTCAACGAGTCTACCTAATCAATGAGAACCAATGTCATGAATCACCATTGTAAATACTCATATGAATAACCACTAACTAGTAAAAGGTTTTCCTAAAAAATTAATAAATAAATAAACTATATCTAGTACTGTTCCAATTATTGATCCATCATGATACAAAACTTATAAGGAATATATCATTGTAAATCATTCCATGTTCTCAACACATGAAAATTTTTATCCCCATTCATAGTTTTTATCATCTATATTGTTGTTGGGCTTTCTCTCTACGCATCTATTGGGTAATCAACTCTATACTCCACTTGCGGGGGGAACACCTATCTATTTGGTCTCTGTACTAAATCCTTATCACTAAATAGGTCCATGATTATATGTTGAATATCTAGAATATACTCAACAGTACCCCTCCTCTAAATTAGATATGGTTTTTTATGGTGTGGCATCCTAGGTTTTAAAAGACAAACCCAAATTAATTAAATAATACATAATAGAGATGACTCAAATAAGGCATGAATTAAATCACAAGTAACATGCCACATGATACTTGTATCATCCATATTTATCTGGTAGCTTAAATTTTAATGTTTTGAGTCTTATAAGAATATTTTGGGGTTCTTTTCAGAAAAACTATTTAACTTTTTCAAATAGGGACATATCTATTAGTAAATGTACATTTTCTATTTGTAAAATATTTTATAAACAAATATTTCCCTGCCACTGAACTATTGATAGAAACTATGTTTCTAAATGTTAATGTGATAGATAAAGTAGTTCTATTAAAATTTTAATAATACCAATAGATAATCTATTTATTTTTGAACACTTTAGATGTAGATTCATGTAACAAATGTTTCAATGGGCAATAATATAACATGTATGTAATACTTGTTTGTAAATTACACTTAAATAAAAATTATAAATTTGTATCCCTAATAAAATTTCATATTATATTTACTAATTTATCATATATAATACACCTATTTTAATTATGAATCTGATCATCCTTTTCCCAAATGTTCAATCCTAGAAAAATATTAATTATATTAATATTGGAATTTGATACAAAATTAATTAATACATAGTTGAAGTTGATTGATCCCTATAAAATGATAAATCGTAAAATATATGGCCTATCTATTCCCCCACTACCAGTGAAAGGAGTGCATGTTGTCTCTTGACTAAAATCCCCCCAGATCGATATACAACCACACTAATGAAAAAAGGGTACGTCACATATTTACTGCCATTCTCCAGCCACAGATATTTCATCACCCCCAATTAGGCCACTAGAATAAACAAACCATGTCATCTCAAGTACTAGTAAAAAACCACAAGTCACTACTATGCCACGCGCTTCATCTCCAAGATCTACACCACACACAACTAAAGAAGATTCACATCAATTAGTGAAAATATAGAACAAAATGAAATTATATAACAATGTTCTTCATAGAATGATCATTTTTCATTAATCATCTCCATCATCATGTCAATTAATCAAGATAAATTCAATACCACTGTGGAACCTCAAGTCCCTACTATGAAACACCCTTCATCTCTAAGATATACACCACCCATAGCCGTACCCAAAAATTAGTAAAAAATATCTACATGAATTGAAACAAAAATAGAAATAAATGAATGTTTGAAAAATTGATATACATAGAATGATATTTTTTATTCATCATCCCTATATACATCTCAATAAATAGAGTAAAATATTGTATCAGTAAGGAACCTCAAGTTTTGATGCCATAACCATCAACTCAAAGATCTACACCACACACCAAAATATGAAATATCCATAAATTAGTGAAAAAATATCTGCATAAAATTCAACTAAAATAGAAATAAATTAAAGTAGAAAAAATGATCTATATAGACTGATAATTATTCATTCATGATCCATGTTGAAATATCAATGAATCATGTCATCTATAGTACCAATAAGGATCCTCAAGTCACTAATTTATGACACACTTTATCTCTAATATCTACACCACACACAACCAAATATCATACACAAATATCAATGAAAAATATCTGGATGAATTGAAACTAAAAAAATAAAGGAAAGTATATAAAAACGATCTTTTTAGAATGGTCATCTTTCAATAATAATCATTATTGACATATCAAAAAATCAAGTAAGCCTCAATACCCATTAGAAACCACACATCAATAATATGCCACACCCCCAGCTCCTTGATCTACACAACACACAACTAAGGATCATACCCAAAAATTTATGAAACATATCGACATGAATTGAAACCAAAATATAAATAAATGAATTTATAAATAAATAATATGGATATAATCATTATTTTTCATTCATAATCCCTTTTTTACATCTCAACTAGTCAATTTGACTCCATTAGCGGCAAGAAACCTCATGTTGCTACTATGTCACACCCATCATCTCCAATACCTACCCCACACACAACCAAAGATCATACCCTTAAATCAATGAAAAATATCTACATGCATTGAAGAAATAAAAATAAATGAAAGTGTAAAAAAATATCTACAATGAATGTTCATTTTTTATCATTCCAATGAAAATACTAAGGATTTGTAGTCAAAATTACTCAAATCTAGGCATAATTTCATGAAAAGATTCCAACTAGATCCCAAACCCTATACTATCTCAAAATATCATTTCCACCATAACTAAATAGTGATATAATTGATTAAAAAGGATTACACAATATCGTTAATACATGAATCAAAATTTATAAAACTTCCTATTGAATAAAATCCAAGATCATCTATATTGGTTAGATGTGTATGGGCCTTATAAAAACCATATAATCTAAAAAACATTTTATCTTATAAAACATTAGAGGGAAAAAAATAACAAAAGTGATCCCAATAACAAAGAAATCATATATAATAATTTAGGGAATACATGTAACTAAAAAATAAGGATTCCCAGTTTAAACACCTCAAGATAAGTTTCATTATGAGGTCATAATTAACCATTCCATTTATAAATTTTAACCACAATAGTACAAGTTCATAATAGAATTATTCTAATTTGGATGGATCATGGAAGAAAAATGTCAATAGATCTAATAAAATGACCATGTCATAGAAAAATATGATTTCATATTATGTTTGATAAGAATAACTCTTACAGTTATGATGGAATGTTCCATATTAATGGGAAAATCATGATCTAGTACAAATAATGGTCATAAATGCAACTACTATGATGCTTAGATTAATTGATTCCAGAATAAATCCAAAAGGGAACAACTAGGTAATTATTAAAATAAGATGACACCCTTATCGATTATATGAATTAATAAATATAATAGTACATGAATACACATAATACAAAACCATAAAGACAATGTAATGGACACATGAATAGAGATCCTCCCAATAATCCCCATGATATAACAAAATTAATATTTTCCTAGATTATAATGGATGGTTTACCTCAATGGAGATAATATAGATTTAGAGATAAGACTAGTTCTATATAATTCCCTCATATTATTTAATAAATTCATATAATGTAGGAAAAGAACAAATTATGGTTAAATAGAGAACACAACATGCTCATTAATCTACCTTAATGAGAAAAAAACAACCCTTTAAGATCCGACTTTCTCGTTATGAGGTATGGATCCTTTAAATTATAATTAAACCCTCTTTGATGTTATTTTTTATCTTAGAACCGTGAACCATTCCTTTAGGTCAGTTTGTTTGTTTGTGGGTAGATGAGAGTAGAAGGATATAGTCCGGCGGTAGAACAAATAATTTATGTGAATGAAATTCAAGATGTGAATTTTATTCATGACATGTATTTTATTCATGATGTGAATTGGTCAATCTAGACCAAGTTCATGATGTGAATTGGTGTTTCATAGGGGGGCCCAAGATTTATATGATGTGTAAAATATATATGTAATGAATATGACATGTTTTTTTATTTAATGTAAAGAAGAACCCATTTCTTTGACAGAACATTTATTTATTTCTCTCACATAGTATTCCCAGCCATCCGAACCTCATCTTCCAGGACTAATATAGGTTCATTTGTTACTTCTTCATATGGAATCTGATAAAACCACCACCTATCATGTTCAATGAATTTGAATAAGTTCTTTGAACCTCTTCCTTATTTTCCTGATTTATCTCACTGTCATATGTGGTATTTTGGTGTGATATTATATTCCCTATTTCCTATAAACTTTTACATATCTTGGGTTCCTCTCACTCTAATCTAGATTAGATGCTGATATAGGATGATTACTCACATACCTTTATAATTTAGGCAGTTAGGTAATTATCCATCAAAGTATTGTTTCTTTATATTATGAATTATGATTCAACACACCAGATATTCCTTTCGTAGAAATAAAAATACATGTCTCATTTTTTAATTTATTATCCATGATATAAAATACTGTGTGTTTTCTTATTCTTATTGGAATAGGTTCCCATCAATTATTTACCCCGCTTAATGTGTTCCTATAGAATTTACCCTTTATGTTATAAAAAATCATGTGGCTAAAACATAATTTATGTTGATTGTATTGAATCTTAAATGTAATAATTTGAATAAATTTAATAGAAAGTAAGTGGTACAACCACGTCATGTGATTTTACATGAATAATGGTTACTCGCTTGTTAATGTGGAATGTTAATAAATTATAAATCCTTTATTACTCTAGAAAACTTGTGATACTTAATTATGTCATCCATTTTGATATAAAACTTTATAATGGTGTCCCGTATACATTTGATACTCTAGAATCGTGTCAATAAAACCTATGATACTTGGACACGACATCCCTTACACCTATGATACTTAAGAATGGAATCCCTTATACATGTGATACTCGATCATGGCGCCCCTTACACCATGATAATCAAGTATATAATCCCATACACCTATGATAATTTGGAATGGGGTCCCTTATACCAATGATACCTGGGCATGGAATAACTTATATCAGTGATACTTGAACAAGGAATCCTAATTGATATGATACTAAAGCATGGAATCCTTACTACTTTATAAGGCTCTAGTGACAATACATGGGCATATAAGTTATGCCTAGGGTCCTGGATAGTACTATGAATGTAAATATATATCAACAAAGTTCATTACATATATAGAACTTATACATAAAAATTGAATATACCCTTATATTTATATGATTTTGGAGATAGATATTAATAGGTTTCATCGGTACAGACCAAAGTAGAGAGTGTCAGCCTGATGTCTTTGGGAACCAAATATGACCATTTACAATTTACATTACTTATTTACTATTATTATATACGTACACTCATTATATTATATGAATTGGATACATAGTTCTATACACCATTGGTGATGGCATACTATGTTTATCTCACACCTTGTTCGGGCTCCTATTTGGTACTCTGAAAAACTACATTGATGTAGGTAGGGATAGGGTTAGGAACCCAGTAGTTGATGCTTGATTTTATTATAGCATGGTAGTGAGGGAGAACAAAATTGGGCTATGGGTCATGATGATATCTAGATATAGTCTTTTTTTCTTTTGGTTATTTTGATATACCTGTTTATATGTGTTCTTGTAACCATGTATTCGAATTACTTTTTTGTTTGGAGACATGTCATTGCGTCATTTAGTATTTGGAACTTGATATTTCTATTAATGAGTGTTTACATTGCATGGATGATTTATCTTCTACAGTTATATGATATTATTCTTCATACTTTTTCCATTTATTACACCACCATGTTACTATGATCATGAGGGTTTATTCTCCACACTATACCAGCCTAGACCCTCTCCACTGGTCAGTAACCTCTAGCATATGGGGAGGCATGGTTGAATCCATGTGACCGATTGGGTTCAATTTCTTATGAGTGAACTAGTTCTGGGATGTTAAAACGTGATATAAGAGGATTATTTTCATTTCATTATTATTTTTGGATGGTATAAAGGATATTAGAGTTGTGTAATTTTGTAAAAAGGATATTCATGAGAGTATCTTACCCATGTAAAAATAATAGAAAATTACGATGGATAAGAATTGTTATTTTAGATTCTGTTCATTACAGTATATTTGATTCCACCTTTGGGTGATGCACATGAGAAGTGATGTTTATTATTATTATCAGGATAGAGTATTCCATTTTACCCTTGGAATGGTATGGAAAGGAAGTATTTTCTCATCCATCATCATAGGAAGGTAGATATTCTCATGTCATGCATTATTCCATACAATATAGGTGCATGTCAGTTAGTGCATTTCCAATGATTTCTAAGAGTAAATTGACTGATATAAATAGAATTGTTATAATGTTTATTATAGGGGAATGAGAATAATTATTGGTTACTTAATGTTCCTACATAAACCTTATAGTGTTTTCCTACACATCTTTATGCTAACACCTTATGTAGTCAATTATGGAATGTTGAGTAATGGACCATTGGTCGCATGAGCTGAAATGTGTTTATGGTTTAGATTAAATGGACATCATATTTCAATTTATAAAATGTATTTGAATTTATAAATTGGATGTGTAGGTCCATATAATTCAACTATTTAAAAATATTTCTATATAAATAAGTATGATCTTAAATGAGTTTAAAATTTTAAATTAAATATTTACTGTTAAATGAATATTAAAATTCCAAATTAAATGGTGTTTTCTCTCTATCATTCCCTTAAAACTATGTATATCGATAATCCCAAAATATAGTAGAGAGATTAACCCTAACCAGACCTCAGAAGTGGGTATTATGCAATATCTCTTTCATTATTATGGTCTATACATCTCACGGACTGACTTTAGGTGTAGGTAGAGGGGTGTGAATTGAATATATAAATTACTTTTACTTCTTATGCTCTTATATCTATGAATTATTCCGTTATAAAATTCTATCGATGGAGTGTGATAGAATGTTTTACAGCTATTACACCATGATTTCCTCAAGTCCTGTGCCAGGAGGGTGATGAAGACCTTATTTTATAGAGGGTGGGACTTAACATGCTCATGGTGCCACCTGAGGGTCCTCCAATTATACCTGACTTGGGAACTAATTCTTTTTTAGATGGGTTTTTGTGGATCATGTGAACCATGCAGGGAGGACCGCTATATACCCCTACAATGGTAGAGTTGACATGAGATTTATAAAAACATCATCTTTCCAAATTTTTAGGTGATGGTGTTCCCCAAGAAGTAGATCCGGGGTTGGATTCCATGATTACTTTTTTTTCACCTTCAGGCACCTCCAAATAGAGAGTGATTATCTTTATATATATTATTCAATATTTTACAAGAAATGGTGGGATGTTATCACCTTGGGAAATCGTTATCAGGGTATGGCTTGGAACAATTTTTTGACAATATTTTATGACTATTACATTTCTTATAATTTGAGAGTGGACGCGACTATGGAGTTTACTCCCCCATAACAAGGTAATATTTCCATGATGGAGTATTTTTCTCGGTTCACAAAGCTCCGATGTTTTTCAATGACTTTGGATAGTGGAGAGATAGTGATAAAGATATGTTTATAGGATGTGATAATATACACCAATTATCCTCAAGTAAATTTCTTTTGGTTGAACCCCATTTAAAAAATTTCCAACCATGCTCTTATCATAGTGTGGAACATGAGGGAAGATGACAGTGTGGAATAGGTTGGTTCAGAATCGAGATACAAAAGTGGTTTGACTAGAGGATAGAAATGTCTCTTTGAGATTACATGTGGGAGAATTATCATCTATATGACACCCAATAATAGTTATGTGGGTTTTCACTAGTGTGGGATTCTAGGGAATAAGAGGTCATAGTGTCCTAGAAACCCTGTTGGGTGCCGAGGCTATAGTAGGCTGGGGAATCTTTAGTGTTTTTGATAGAACTTCCAATCTATTGATAGTGGGAGAGGATCGATGTCATATCCAACTTTAGGATATGGATCAGTATAAACATTCTAAGTGAGTATATAGAGTACTACCAGATGTTTTAGTAGAGGAGGTGGTCATGGCTATAGCTTCTAGGATTTCGTTGTACACCACCGGCATGGTGGACCTACCTCGGGTAGTCGGGTTATATTTTAGGGTTATATAACAATCCATATCAATGTAGTAAAGCTTTTTTTGACAATCATAAGATAATAAAATAAGATTTTAAGGTACTATTCTAATATTATACACTTTATTTTCATCCTTATTTTACATTAGTTCTATGTATATTCTTATATCGGTGGCTATTGTGGAAGGTATTGGACTTAATATTCAGTACCTTGGTGGGATGATGACCCTTGAAACTCTATTAGGTATCTATTCCAGGAGTGTATGCTAGTTTTAAGAGTTCCACCTTGATATAAGAAGTTACAATTTTCTAGAGAACCTCTTTTTTCCTTTATAAGGATCATTTCAACATCATTATAGGGATGGACTAGTTGGTTCCTTACTATGGGTATATGAAATTATATCACTGGAGGGTGTACTTTACATCACCAGAGGGTTGTAGTAATATGATTAAGGGAGAATGGTATATAAAGGAGATCATATCTATACTAGAGAATTATGGAATGAGTGTAGTAACAACCTATATTTATTGCCTTTTATAGATGATTAGGGTGTACATCAAGATATTTTCTCTCTGGTTGTTAATCAATTTAGACAAATATTTCCTGGAGGATTTTCTAGACTACCCCATGAGAGATAGATAGAATTTTCTACCAATCTAGTTCTAGGAGCTACACTGATAACCATTCATCATTATTGGATGGATACTAATGAGTAGTATGAGATCAAGATGATGTAGAGTATTTAGAGGTTATGGTTTTTCTACAACCCCATAGTTCACCATGGGATTCACTTGTCATTTTTCACCAAGAAGGTGGGTAGTACCCTTCGAATTTACTTGGATTATCATCAATTTAACCAGCTTACAATTAAGAACACCTATATAGTAATTATAATGTATTTTAGAATCTCTTATTGGTTTGACTAAAAGGGTGTGAATTTATTATGGTCTGAAGCGTGTAAGAATGCCTTTCAAGAGATGAAAGAGAGATAAAATTGACCACCGATATTGATTCTTCTAGATCCAAGTATAAGATATACAATGTTTCTAATGCATCATGTATTGGGATGAGATTAGTTCTGATTTAAGAGAATAAATCATTAAATAATGTTTTTTAGTTGGGGTTTCATGAGAGTAATTCTCTGACGCATGATCTTGATTTTGTAGATTTCATTCATTCCTTGCTTTGTTTGAGGAATTTTATGATGGGAAAGTGGCTTATTGTGTTTACAAACCAAAAAAGAATCAAATATATCTTCCAAAAGAATGAAAATAATATTATACAGATAATGTGGTTTGAATAACTTATGTACATCAACTTTGATATTTCATATAAAACTAGAAGGGGAAATGTAGTTTCTAATACATTTATCCAGAAGGCTTCGAAGTAATATATTTTTGAATCTAATGGTGAATTGATGGTTATATGTATTTTTTCTTATATGAATCTGAAGGCACAAGAGGTTTATGATTGGAATTTCCATATGGACTTAGCAGAGAGCTGAACACTTATAGATAGATTGAAGAGTAAGAAGTTTTTTTATCCTGAAGGCGTAGTCCAAAGTGAGAGTGTTTCAGGTGGGAAACCATCAATGGGATGGTCTATTGATGGAGACGAGATCCTTCTTGTTCATGAAATTTCCTTCGTTCCAAATGACATTGGATAAGAACAGATATGAGAATCCCATTTTTCATAGTGGGTAGTACACCAAGTGATTTCTAAAATGTAATGAGATATGCGCTGCCATTATTGGTGGATGATGATTAAACATTAGATCAAGGGTATTATCACTAGGTTTTCCACTTTCCAGTAGGTGAAGGGGGAGGACCAGTGGATTTCTAGATTCCTATATCCATTACTTTTTATAGAATGAAAATAAGATGATGTCAGTATGTATTTGTTTACCAGATTTTTCAAGATTATCTTGATGTAGTTAGAGTGTTTGGGTTACTGTGGAAAGGTTGATGAAGGTCACCCATTTCCTTCTAATCATGGAGAATTTCATAATGGATGATATTGGGAGATTATATGTCCATGAGTTTATACCTTTGAATAAGGCCTCTTGTACCAAAATTTTGGATAGGGATGATAATTTTATGTTGAGGTTCGGGAAGGGGTTACCTAAGGCTCTCTGGAAACAAGTGTTACTTATAACATCCTGAGTCGACTTACAACTAAACTAATAGCTGGATCAATTTCCACATGAAATCAACTGAATCTCCTCAAACTCCAGAGGCTTCCAACTTTAAGAAAGGGCTTTGGGTGTGTCTATAGTGAGTCTATTCACTCATAAGTTGTGTATATACAGCAGTAAAAAATAGGTGATAAATTGAAAAAGCACAATAAAGAAACATGAAAAAACAAAGGTGATGAAGTAATCCATGAAATATAAATAGGAAACTTCTAGAAGTAGAATAATAAATAAGAGATACAAAAATGATGATGTTCATGATGCTGTAGAAAAAGAGTACTATGGATAAATGGATACAGAGCATATACAACATGGTATCAAAATTTGAAAAAGGTAAAAAAACTACTACAATACCATCTTGAGCATATGATTAGTTCTTTCCCCCAACTCCATCCTATGTAGAAATAAAAATAAAGCATCAAATATGGAACACTTTTTTTTATATCTATGATCATAAAGTATACCCAGGTACCAAACAATGCTCGAATTGGGTGTGAGATATAAATCACAGTAGTTTGAATCCCACAAGGTCTTGAACTTTCCATTTCATGATATAAATAACAGAAAATGTTCCATAATAGTAAAAAAGATCAAAAGTTAATTAAATCATTTACAACATGGCTCGATCTCCAAAATGGACACCCATCCCATACCACTTGCTTCAGCATAAGATGAATATATAAAAGGAGTACTTTTTCAATGAAATATATATGTATATATATATATATTCATGGAACAAAGTAAAAATAGAAAACCACGAAAACATACCCATAAGCACATTCTTCAACTTAGGGTATAGTTCCCATATCATCGTACAAGTGTTCTAGTAAAAAAGGGATAAGCATCACATGTGAATAAGCAAGCTCATTGATAATAATAATTGATTCATCTCAAATAAAAAATGATTAATAAATCAATTTGTTAAATCAATGTGGATTCTAAGTCCATCTTAGGATATTTAAACAGAATCCCACAGGTTGATACAGATCATCCATTATAACCCAATATCGGTGACTCCATAAAATGTGACCCATATGACATCCCTTGTATCACTTGGGGGTGGTGACTCTTAGCCCATACCATGTATCTCACACATGGGATCGGGTATCGCCTGAGGCATAGAATAAACATATTATGTACTAGGTAAATGGCCTCACATAGAAGTATAATAAACTACCTAAGAATCTTATACCTAGAATGAAAAATAATCGCTCTTGATGCATCAAGTCGTAACCAAAAAACATGGAGAGTCTATCCACGGATTTCATAAGTTCGAACCCTAGTTCCCTCCTGGCCCGTAACAAGTGATCCATAGGAAATAGAATGTATCACAAGGTAATAAATTTATAATTAAATGGAATTATTTCAACATCTCATGAAAAAATATATCAAGCTATTCAATTAATTTAAATAACAAGGTGCTATTCATATGGAAAGACATAAGGCATTAAAAGAGAAAAAATCATGAGAAAGAGTCATATGATACAAGGCCTAGCATGTAGAAATTTAAATACCATAATTAGATTTTCCATATCTAAAGCTGACAAATGTACCACAACATAAAATTCAATTCAATCCATTAAACATTGTACCTCAATCAAGCATCAAGCTTAAAAACATAGCATGAGAACGTGACAAGGAAATTAGTTAAGGGATTAATGTAATAAAAACATGGTATGGCATATGGATATAAGAATAAGAATTTTATAAGAGAAATATTATTTATCAACATTAATATAAAAAGGAATATAATATTTACAAAAGGGTTAAATCATTAAGAATTAGCTTAGGAATTCCAAAGAAGGGATGCAACTCATGGTTCATCATTCTTCTTAACCTATTTCATAATCCCAAGGAATTTAACCCAAGGGAGTGTACACACAAACAAGGTGGATTGAAAGGTAAATCATGAGAATATAGACCAATTTATATGGTAAAATCCATTGGGGTAGCTGAAGACAAGTATAAAACCCTATAAATGGG
The DNA here is from genome assembly GCA_963277665.1 of Viscum album. Taxonomy (NCBI): domain Eukaryota; kingdom Viridiplantae; phylum Streptophyta; class Magnoliopsida; order Santalales; family Viscaceae; genus Viscum; species Viscum album. The sequence continues at coordinate 1,822,801,196 of OY728150.1, read as the reverse complement.
TTTCACCATAAGCCTAAGTCACTACGAACATGATAGACCACTCCCATTAAGTTAATATATGAGAATAAGTCATCAACAGAAGGCTCTAGAAAGAATCAAAACAACGCGACATTTAATATGTGATACAATAATTGTGAAAATCATAGACAACCTACCTCGATGTTGTAACACTGCACTCGATCCATAACTATTCTTGATTCAACAAAAAAATGGAAGAGATCAACAGATTTTTCAAAACACTAAAAAGAGGGTAAAAATATGTTGCACCAAAATAGTGAAACAGATATTGGAGAGATCATGGAATATAAGGGTGTAGAATAGAGATCATATAGGGATGAGTTTTTAGCTTCTGAAGGTGAAGGAAACAGATCACAGAGGATGGATATATTAAAAAAACTATGCGAGGGAGGATGAGGCCCCCATGCACAAAGGGGTAGACCAAAATCCCAATTGTAAGATGATAAAGGGTAATAAAGAGGATTTAAACCATAATTAAGAGAATACAAAGAATATAACCCTTAAAATACATTGTGCATGTATTAGCCTCACGATTTGGACAAACAATGCACTAATCATGCACCAGCTACTGCTTTCAGGGAAAATATCGCACGGTGAGTCACACAAATTGACTAACCATGAACAAATTGTTCATTTGGGATATTTACCAAACCTAAAATCATCCAAAAAACCATTATTTTGGGTCTAATGGGTGTATAAAAAACATTCGGCCCTCAACACCCCACTATATGCTACCATATAGTTTCCTCTAACTGTGCGGGCCAGTGTGCTTCTTCAATTTTTTGGGATCTGGGCTCCGAATGGGCCCTACACGCACCCAATACCTCCTCTAAATCTTTAAGAAACATTATTAGGGATGAATTATGAAATTTAAACCAAAAAAATTAAACATCCATACCTTTATATAAATTCAGGTCATTACAACCCCACCTCCATCCTTAAAAAAACTCGTCCCTGAGTTTCTCTTCTGAGGGTGGTACAATGTCATCTACAAATATTTCCATCCATTTCACATGTAAATCAAACTCCCACTCTTAGTTATCATTATAAACATGTCTATTCTACCATAAAACTCAGACTAAAGGAACTTTCCTACCTTAGATAACCTTTGTGCTATGATCAACGATACTAATTGGAGCTCCTTGAAAGGTGTATCTACCTCTAGCTTGATATCATCAAGATCAAACGAATGAGATGGTTTTTCATGATAACATCAAAGATGAGATACCTAAAAGAGATCATGCATGGTATGATACCTTTGATGTAAAAAACTAATAGGATACCATCCAAACTCACTCCACTATCTTGAAAGGACATACATATCTCGACAATAACATTCAATTTGTCTTGATTCCTTTATGTCCCAACCAAGGTGGTACATGTAGAAAGAAAAAATATCCCACTTGGATCATGATAGGGTTATGGTTGGGATTTATATAGAACTTATACCTATATTGAGATATAGACATATGCTTCTGAATCATTTGGACTTTATCTAAAGTCTCCTAAACTCGATGAGGACTTAGTAGACCAACCTCACCAGCCTCAACCCAGCAAAAGGATGAACCGAATAGTCTACCATAGAGAGCCTCATACAGATCCATATGAATTGTTACCTAAAATTTTTTATTTTATGAAAAATCAATCAAAATAATATTCATTTCTATGAAACCTACAAAATCAAGGATATAGTCTCATAGCATGTCCTCTAATAGCTAAATCATCCACTCTGACTATCCAACTATCTGAGGATGATATGTACTGCTCAAAATCACTTGTGAACCCAGTTAATTCTATAAAAAAAATTCATGAAATTCTATTTGAACGAGGAATCATGGATCAAAATGATAGAATGGGGATTCTATGTATTCTTATGGTTTCCCTAATGTATATCATATTTAACTCATCAACACAGTAGGTTTCTTGGATCGGTAAGAAGTACCCAACATTGTTTTACCTATCAAAGATCACCCAAACTATGTCACTCCCTTAAGGAGATCTCGACAAGAATATGATGAAATAAATGGCGATTTCATTCCATTTCCACTCAGGAATGGATAGAGACTTTAGAATTCCATCATTCCACTGGTGTTATGCCTTTACTTGCTGACTGGTGGAGCACTGAGTAACAAAACCACCTAACTGCTTCTTTATACCTGGCCAATAGTACTGACATCTAATATCCTAATAAATATCAATACATCCAATATGAACATCCCAAATAGAGGTACGATATTCCCTCATCATCTCTTACTATATATCTATAAGCTCCGAAAAGTGGTCACAATTCTGTAGGGTCTCACTACCATCAATAACCCAACCAGGAGGAAGGTTCTCTCCTATGACTCTTTTCCTTAGAAAAAGGCCATCAGAATTGGATAATAGATACATATGAGCCCATTCTAGAAGAGAGGACATCACTGCCAAAGATGATATAACTGGTTTCCCATGTTGCTGTTAAACCAAAATATGAAACTCTGAACACACATCCAACATCTACCACTCATTGTTGTCAATCTAGATGGAATGTGCTTGTGTTTTATGTCTCATGGAATCATCCATGACATTACCCTTATCAGGTGTATTAGAAATTTCAAAGTCAAAGGAATACCGGTATTCTACCCACCTGTGATTCCTAAAATTTAGGTCGTAGTAAGTGGATATATATTGGAGAATTTTTTTATCCATGTTTACAAAAAATTTATCTCCCAATAGATAGTGCCTCTAACAATGAAGAGCATAAACCATGAATGCTATATCTAGGTCATGCATAGGATTGTTCCTATCACAAGGATTCATCTAGTGAGATCCACAGGCTATATCTCAACCACCCTGCATCATAAATTTACCCAACCCGATCCATGATGCGTCACAATACACTGTATAGCCTCTTCTTGGATTAATAAGAATCAGAATCAGAGTTGAATTGAGTTTCCCATTTAACTCTTGAAGGGCCTTCTCATAAGCTTTAGACCCGATAAATTGCACACTATTCTTAGTCAAGAATTTATAAGGAAATGATAAGTGGATTAAGTTCTAGATAAATAACTGGTAATAACCAACAAGACCAAAGATGCTACATACAAGACATACCTCATCTGTAATGTTTTATGTGGAATATCTAATGGACTCACACAAAAACGATGATAGATTGATCTCATATATATCTTGAAGAAAACCATTTCTCCACAGATCAGGTCGAAGTGGAAATCAATACAAGGAAAAGGATAGCAATCCTTTATCGTAAGAAAATTCAACTGTCTATAATTCACACAAAATCGTAGGGTACCATCCTACTTCTTGGAAAATAGAGAAGGTGAACCCCATGGAGATGTGTTGGGTCTGATAAAACCCTTAACATCAAGATCTTATAGATACTTTTTGAGTTCCTTGAGCTCCTTTTGTGCCATCCTAGAATGTGGAATTAACACTGGTGTGGCACCAAGAACTAGATCTATGATGAAATAAACCACTCTCTTAAAAATTATGCTGGTGAAATCATCAGGGAGGATGTCATTGAAATGATCCACTATAAGAGTCAATTCTACTAACATCATTCCCAGATTTTCCAACAAGAGAATCTATCACGGAACTATCACTCTACCAATCCCAACACTTCTAGGACCATCTTGATCTACCTGGATGTTCCATTCACCCTTATGGATATACTTGTTTCCAACTAGTGATGTGAATGATACCCTTCATCGATAGTGGTAGACATGGGCATGGTAAGGTAGGAGCCCATCCATACTAAAAATTTCATCAAATCAAATCATCTCAAGGGAAAAAACTCCATTAGAGATAACACCAACTCATATTAAGGTATAACTCTTGACACTCATTTTATTCCTACATTCTGACCCTTAACGGAGGGTCGAGAAATATAATGATACAAAAGTACATGATAGCCAGACTAAGACACTCCACACACATAGCAGATAAAAAACAAATCAATGCACCTATTTTGAAAAGGGAATTAGCTAAATTAGAGGTCACAAGAATAGTACCTATAACTGTATATAGACCTATAATCTGCTCCTATAGCGGTAGATTCTATAAATACATACGTATTGAACCTTGGCTCTGAGATGATACTCGACCAGCCTTAATAGATCCCCTCTGGTGATGATGAATATCTGGCCGATAGCTGCGTCAGCCCTGGCCACAACTGCCTCGACCTGATCAGAATGTTCAAGACCATCTCCTAGACTAATGTGGCATTGAATATCCTATCATGATAGAGGTTCTAGTACAAATTACCTTCCACTGGTTGTTGTGGGAAAATAATGAAAGAAGCACTGAAGGTGACCCGTCCTGTCGTATGATCGACATTCAATCGGATTCCTCATGCATTGGGGATTCTTATGATCCGACCTACATTATTGGTAACGTACTATGGAACTATCATTTCGGGTCACCTGGATAGAATATCCCCCAAATTAACCCTCTAAATATCCCTTCAAACTAACTAAAGAACCATCACCCTATCTCAAAACTGAACCGCCCTGGATCACAGGACAAACTTATCTTAGATTTAATTGTGTAATTGGTTCACGTGTAACTATCTATCTATAACAGTCATCAACCAAAATAATTTCATGGTTGTGTGGCCAATATACCCAAGCACATCCAAAAACATCCTCATAGTAATCAGTTCAGCTCCAGTTTGAGATGGATAAAAACACTAGAGCTCGGTGAAATGAGTAGAATACTCCAACAATGTAATAGAGACCTGAGGAAGATGCATGAACTCCCATGATTGATCCACTCTCGAGGTATATATAAAGACTTGATCATATAAATCCATCCCGATTTATCCTGAGAACATATCTTGGTATCATTATGATTGAGAAATGACATCCCGCCTACTCTTGGTGGATTAAGGAAGCATGTATGTATAAATATTGATACTCTCCTCAAGAGGAATCTCAATATGGTCAAATATAAACGTGATAGCCTCTAGCCATGACTTCAAAACATGATTTCCTCCATCCCTTGAGAAAGTGGGATTATACAACTGTTATAATTCCTATGTATGCTCTTCTATAGTTGGGTAGGACAGGGATATCCTTGAATAGTTTTTATAAACATGACAAAACTATCCCTAACTGAGCATTGATTTCCTATGGAAGATCAGATAGATGTGCCTCACATGGAACTAGGAGAGGTATCGTGGTTGGTTCAGGGCCCACCACCTTTGGCGTGTGATCATCTCTACTCTATTAGCATACACCATGAGTAATTCGTGGTGACATAGTCCTACAATTTCCAAATGCATGCCTCCGAGAAGATTTATAACAGATAGAAAAAACATATAAGGAAAGAGGTAAAGAGGAAAAGTACATAGACTTACCTTGAGACCAATAAAACCTAGAGAATTCTCCTTGATTTAGGTTTAGATAGGAAGGAAAATCACTTAGATAGATTATAAAAGCAACAACCTGAGCCCATTTCCAAGGTATGGTCATGGTCTCACATCTCTTATATTAATTTCATTCCATTTTAATAGCTGGTATTTTATTTAATTCATTGAAGTATTCAATTACCACTTTTAATTATGCTGAATTTTGTGTATCACCATTACAATTTGTTAGGGACCATAAACCTCATGAGATTGAATTTGGTGTCCTATTAATAGAAACCATATCATATCACTATATGTCAAATTTAAACAATTCAATATTTAAAAAAAACAACCACTGTAAGGCAAAATAAGTAACTCAATGCAAGTAGGAAAATTTACTCCTAAAAGTAAACAAGAAATGACATAATGCATTACATTTCAATTTCTATTGTTCCTAGCATGATTCATGTAATGTAATTCCCTCATTTCATCAGACTGAAGTAATAGAAATCATCATTCCTATAACATTAGTATAATAACACATGTGCATCACCCTATTGAGGAGGATTATAAACCATAAATAACATAATCAATAGCTGCAATTTCCCATACCAAGTAATTAGGGTTTCCCCTATACATGGAATAGATACATCCAAGAATAGGGTAAGGTACAAATACCAATGTCCTAGTCTCCTATCTTATCACAACCCATAATAATAAAGGCAAAATTTCTCTCTTACCACTTTCTAACCTCCCGACCTGATTATCCATTAAATCGGTAGTCAGATCGGTCACCACATGTCATCAAGAACATATCCCTAAATGACATAGGTTGTCGACTAGCTTTGAGGGCCTTGGATATGTACATGGGGAGACTACTCCCTCATAAGTCAAGTATGCATGCCAGTAACAATAGGTGATAAATAGAAGAAGAATAATAAATAAATAGGAAACAACATAGGTAACAAAGTAATCCATGAAAGATAAATAAGAAACTGATAGAAGTATAATACATAATAACAGAAAAAAATGACAATTTTCATGATGTAATAAAAAATTTGAGTACTATGGATTAGGGGATACAAAGAATATATGACATGCTATAAAAATATTAAAAAGGAAAAAAAGATACTATAAGATCTTGAGAATAGGCTTAGCCATGTTCTTCCAAATATATACTAAATTGAAATCAAATCAAGTATCAAAATCAAATTGATTCCATTTTTATTGAACTGTGATCATAAAGTCTACTTAGGTACAAAAAAAGATTCCAAGAAGGGTGTGAGATATAAATCTCAATTGGTCAGCACTCACAGTCTCTAGGTCATTCCATTTTTTTCTTATAAAAACTAAAAGTGTTCCACAATAGTAAAAATAGAGCAGTAATTAAATATAACTTTAATGACTTGACTTGGGTTCCTAAATTGAGACCCATCCCATACCACAAACTTCAAATTATTCCATATCTCTAAAATGATTACCATTGCAAGGAATAATATATATATATATATATATATATATATATCTATCCAAGGTCAAAAGTAAAAATGAAAAAACAATAAAACATACCCCCAATATTGTAATTTGGATTTAGATATATATCACATGTCATCATACAAGTGTTCTAGTAAAACAAGGTAGAAGAATCACATGTGTATAAACAAGCTCCATGATAATAAAAAAGAATGAATTTCAAATGAAAACTAATTAATAAATCAATCTTCGAAATTCAGGTGGAGTCTGAGCCTATCCATGGAGATATAAATAGAATCCCAAGTGTTTCTATAGAGCATCCATTATAACCCAATACCACTAATTCCATCCAAGGTGACTTGTATGACCTACCTTGCATCACTCGGGGATGGTGAATATGAGCATGTAAATAGTATCTCACACAGGGGACCGAGTATCACCCAAGGAATGGCATAAAAATCTTTCCAATGGGTCCATCCTAGGTCTCTCCCCTGGGGAACCTGCCTCACTCAGGAGTATAAGAAACTTCCCAAGAAGACCATTCATGTAAAGAAAAATAATCTCTCATAGCGCAATGAGTTGTAACCAGCAAACATATAGTTTCCACCCCTGGAGTCCTTAAGTTGGGACCCATGTTCTCTTCTAACCCATAATGACTACGCTATAGAAATAAGAACATATCACGAGGAAATGAATTTATAATTACATGAATTTATTTAAAAATCTCATTCAAATATCTACCAATCTATTCAATTAATACAAATCACGAGGCACAATTCATATAGAAATTCATAAAGCATTAAAAGAGAAGAAGGCATGAGAAAGAGTCATATGCCACAATGCATAACAAGTAGATATCTACATGTCATCATTATCATTTCCATATCTCATGATAACAAGCTTAACACAACATTTCATTAAATTAAATCCATTAAACATGGATCCTGATAGAATCATCGAGCTGAAAAAACATAGAATGAGCACATGGAAAGGCAATTAGTTAAGGGCTCAATGTTATAAGAATTACCATTGGCTATTATTAAGCACATTTATCAACAAGGATATAAAAAGTCATATGATGTATACACAAGGGGTTAATAATTAATTATTATCTTTGGAATTCCTAATAAGGATCAAACTCATTAATCATCAATCATCATAACCAATTTCATTAACCTAAGGCATTTAACCCAAGGTCACACACACACACAAGGTGTTTCACAAAATGAAGCATGGGAATACAGACCAATTAAGATGGGAACTCAAAAAGGGGTGGATGAAGACAAGGAGAACACACCACAGATGGATTTCTTCATAAGATTAAGTCACTATAGACATGACAAACCACTCTCATTATTTTAATATTCAAGAAATAGGCGTCTCTAGAAGGCTCCAACGAGCAAACCAATGTCACCACATTTAAAACATGATGAAACCATGAGAAAAAAGAATATACACCCATCCTTGATGTCGTAAAACTCCACTCATCTAATAACAACCCTTGACTAAACCAAAAAATGAAGAAATTAGTGAATTTTTCAAAAACCTGAAAATAGGGGAAAAGTCATTACACCAAATAGCACAAATGATAGAGGAAAACCATGGAATATTAGGGTGTGGAAGGTATAGTGTACAAAGATGATTATGTATCATCCATTAGTGAAGGAAACTGATTACAGAGGAGGGAGATACCAAAAACCCTATGATTGGGAGGATAAGGCTACCATACACTAAGGGGAGACCAAAATCCTGAGTAGAATATGAGGGAGGATAAAAAAGGGAATTAAAACCTTTATTATGAAAAAAAAGAGAATTTAACCCTCAAAATATACTGTGTAAGATTTGGCTGCATGGTTTGGCCAAACCATGCCCCAACAGTGCACCTACTACTACTTCAAGGGGTAATATCACACAGTTAGCCGTATGGTTAGACTAACCGTGTGAAAAATGTGAGTTTAAGCTATGTGCCAAACCTATAATCGGCCACAACGACATGTTTCTAGGTCGCATGGTCCCAAAAAACCTCGCGGCTCTCTACACCCCCATATTATTCTACTGCATGTTTTGGGGAAACCATGAAATATAGACAACACAATTTCCTTTAACTATGTGTCCCAGTTTTCTTCCTCAATTTTCAGGGCTCCGAATTTCAAAAAAGCACCGCACACACATGATAACACCTCCGTATCTTTAGACAACATTATTAGGCACATTTTAATGAATTTCAACCAAAAATATTAAATGGTCCACACCATTAGATAAGGTCAGGTCATTACATTACTAAGCACAACATTTCACCCACAGATTAAAAATTAGTCATAATGGATAATAAAAGTATTGGAGGACATAATCTAGGTATGTGTCCATGATTTAAGAGGTTATTTTGAGAAATATATACCTCTTGTTGAGTTATCTGGCGATAAAATATTCTAGAGTACTATACATATGGATCCCTACGAGGATCTATATTATTGGTCATGTCGTTCACCCATGTCCTAGCTAGGGGTAGGAGATGAATCCCTATTGGTACCTTATCTTGTTTCAGAGACATCGGAATGGGTACAAATTATCAAGAAGTGTTTGATTACTATCCAGTCTAGAGATAAGTCTTATGTCGATCACCATCGAAGACCTATGGAGTTCAAGGGCCAAGATTGGGTTTTATTTTTTATTTCACCAAGAATGGGAAATAGACATATTCATAGATAGGTAAATAACTCACCTTGTTATGTTGGGCCTTTTAAGTTATTAGATATGGTTGGGTTTGTATCCCATCAAATAAATATTACTCAAAGGTACTGATCCATGCATGATATAATCCATATATCATAGCTTCACTTTTATCATGCTGACCCATCTAAAAAATTTCATCCTAGGATATTAAATTGTAGTTCATTTCTTATTACGAGGAGTATCTTATTCATACCATTTATCAGATCCGGAAGGATATATAAGGAATTTATTTCATTTTAGTACTGGCGTTACAATAGTATGACCATGTATAGGATGAGACATGGGAGAGAGAGTCCAACATATGTGCTCAGGGGGTAGAGTCATTCTCATACAAAACCTTACCACCATTAGAAAGGTAACTCGGCGGGTGAATTTCATTAACTTGGGAAGGTTATAAGATTTAAATTCCTGCTTATGAGGCATGGGTCCTTTAAATTTTGATAAAACCCTCATTGAGGTTGTCTTTCCAGCTTAGAATCAGGAACCATTCTTAAGGTTGAGTCCTTCATTTGTGGAAAGAAGGGACTAGAAGGTTGGAGGCCATATGCAAAATAAAACATCACATTTAAATAAATTATATTAGTATAATTCACAATGTATATTTATTTCATGATGTGAATTGGTCTGGCTACACCAAGTTCATGAAATGCATTGTTTTTTCCCAGGGGGACCTGAGCTTTACCTGACATATAAAATATACTCATCATGAACATGATTGAATTTTATAAAAAAAGGGGAAGATCCACTTATTTTTATGTAACCCTAATTTATTTTTATTGAACTCAATCTGATCCTAATAAAGCTCCTCTACCATGCCTAAGCACAATTCTTTTTCTTCTTCTTCATTAGGACTCTGATTAGACCGCCGTTTGTCACACTGGAAGTGCATCAATGATTTTTTGGAACTAATTCCTTCTTTCATAGTTCATCTCTTCAACATTTTGGTTATTTTGGTCTGAGATAATACTCCCTATTGGTAGTAAATTTTTTCATTTATTGGTTTCCTACCATTATATGATAAATCAGAAGCTGATATTGATGAGTACTTCTCAAATTCCATAAGGTAGGTGGTCTAGTAATCATCTTCCAATATCTTGTTTCTTTATATTATGTTTTGTGATTCTGTACTGTTGATTTCTTGGTAGTGGAATTAAAAATATACTTACCCCTTGTGAAATTTATTATCCTTGATATAAAGGAACTTGTGTTTCCTTATTATTCTTATAATAGGTCCCCATCGATTATTTCCACCACTTATGGTGTGCCTATGAAATCTTACCTTGATTTTATAAATTATCATTTGAAAAAACCAAACTTTATTTGTTTTTTCTTGACACCTAAAGGTAGTAACTAGAATGAATTAAATAAAAACTGATTGTTATGACCATGCCACATTATTTTACATACAAAATGTTTACAAACTTGTTTATGTAGAACATTAATAAATTGTAAATCCTATATGATTGATGATGAATTGTGATAATCAATCACGATGTCCCTATTTCTATGATACTTCATAACGGAGTCCCATATATATAGTGACCCAATCGTTTTACAAATGTCATTGCATGAATTTAAGCATAATAAATCATCATATTACAACCCAAGGATCATAATGTCTAGTTTCTTGGAAGACTAGGTATAAACAATTGAAAACATAGGACTAAATAAAACATTTATTTATTTAATATTAATAATGATCTCCAAACTTACATTTTTGTCATAAGTCTTCATAGGATAACCTATGGATAACATGAACAAAGGTATGATCTAAAAAACCCATGTAAGGGAATAAACATAATATTAAATCTTTAGCACATGGGTTAGAAGGGATGACATAATGTAATAAAAACGCATAGAACATATGGAATAATAACATAAAAAATGGGATCATATAAATATATATTCATAGTAATGTGGTATTAACGTAAAATATGACTTTATAATGAGTCAAGGCTCATTGTACATAAAATAACACAAGTCAAGGTAAACCACCAAGACAGTTGCACATGTTAGCATGAGTCAAGGTTAAATTCCAAGAGTGTTGCACATAAAGTCTCACGAGACTCAACTTTACCCAATGAATTGGTGTTCTATCTGGGCACACCCATCATAACATGTTCATGAATATTATTTCCACCTATAGAAACATACATACTCAATCATACATAAATATAAGGGTCACCCGTGGAAATAATTTGGCATCATATTCATGTCATAAATCATAAAAAATGGGAGTGTAATAAAAGTGTCCATGGAGGAAAGAAATTAGATCATTAAATGACATTAATAAGGTAGAATAGGGATATATTATGATAATATATGTCAATTTGAAGTCATAAAAATCAAAAATATCCTTTAAGAAACATTATAATTAAAACATTTTATTGTGGTTGATGGAAAATTTCAAGGATTATATAAAATTGAAATGGAATAATAATTTATATAAAACTAGAAGTGAACAAATAATTAGTTAATAATAAAAATACTATTTTAATAAAAATAATTTAAGATTAAAACATATTATATATTGAACTTGAAATTGGGTAAGAATTTGGGAAGTTCCCTTAAAAGGGTTTTCTTATCGTGAAGTATTAAGGAGGAAACCACATAAAAACTTGTATATACCCAAATGAGAATGATGAATGGACCTTGAAACCTGAGTTAAGATAATTTATACATAATTTATAAGATTTATTTAAAAATAATAGATAAATTCATTTGGGTAAAAATAAAGATAGAGAAACCTGAAGGAATAATGGAGGCTTGGGTAGAATCCCTTACCGTAAGTCTAATGGTGTCCTTCACTTGATCTTAATGTCCTAGATAACAAATTTTAATTCATTAATTAACTTTTCCAGAACCTATTATACTTGTAATTGATTCAGTATAACATTTTTAAGTTCATTCAGGACCCTTTTGATGGGTTAAGAGGTTCAATTTCATCATTTGGGAGCATTTGTTTCCTTGATATTCATGATTGGTTTACTTATATACATTTAAGAATAAACATGCAAGATGATAATGGTTGTCCACAATTTAAGATGTATGTTTTTAATTAAAATCCATAAGATAACATTGTTTTTAAATTCATTTGGTTATTTTGAGTGAAGATGAATCATTATATAGAACTTTAATGATAACCGTTTTGGTTAATTGGCTATTTTTGATCACATCAAAAAAATCTTTATAAATTAATATCATGTGTAAAAAATATTCCATAACTCTAAATTAGAAATAATTTATATATTATAGTCTATTTAAACAATAAATATCGTTTCATGACCAAAATGAAAGATAATAAAAGAAATTGAAAACTTATTTTCCGTGAATGTAACAAATTAACACATCTTTGATGGAGTTCTCATCTCTAGTATAAAAGTAGGGGAAAGGAGAGATGATGATGAATTACTGTATTATCATAATAAAATTATAGTTAATGTTTGGTACTAGAGTTCTCATAAAATTTCTATTAAAGGAGGCGAAAAAAGAAAAATAAACAAAGGAACTTGAAAGAAAATAAATGAAATGAAAAGAGGAATTTACCTCTTGAATATATCTTCCTTGGGAACCTTTTTAGGGGATAGGATTTGATCTTTTGAAGAGAACAAGGGCTGGTGGACATGGGAAGTATCTTTGGAGCTTATTTTAGAAGAATTTATACAAGGAAAAAGGCATGAGATAAGTGAAGAGAAGAGGTAAAGAGGGGTGGTATTTATAGTGGAGGAGGGGAGGGGTTTCCCATTATTTTAATCATTTGTTTAATATTTTTGGCCAATATTATGAATAGTATTGATTATTGTTGCAAAAAATATTCAATAGAGCACGTGAGTTCTAACTAATGTCCATTTACATCATCAATGACTCAAGTATGATGTAGAGATTCATTTATCTAGCATTTATCATAAATTATCATATTTTACTATTCAAAAAATTCAAATATTTTAGAAAACCCCAAAAAAAACCTAAACCATTTTTAGACAAGTATAATTCAAAAATGAACTCCATTTTATGAAAACAATTTTCTAAATATGATAAATTTATTTTTTTAGTTAAATTTATAATTTACCTAAAAAATTTAAATATTAAAATTAAAACTTCTTTTCTAACACATTGGAAAATTAATTATGGTCTCTTAAAATATCTTATAATCATAAACCATAAAAATAATTAATTATGATTACATTTCATGAAATTAAATTTTCCTTTAAACTATTAAATTAATCATAAAATTTTAATTAAATATTTATGAATTATAAAAAAATAACAATTAGTTAATAATTTTGGAAAATACTTATTACTTATACTATGATATGATTATATCATATTGTCCCTTATAATATGGATAAATTTTATTTATACTTTCATTAGTGAGGTTACTATTCAATTGGTCGGTTCACTATTCATAAGGGTCATATTACTATTCAATTGTTCAAGTTACTATTTCATCAATATACATTCCTTAACTTCTAGAGATACATTTCTTTCACTCATTTTCATCTATAAGGTTTGTATTATGTTATATATTTAATTTTATATGATTATAATGTAAGATATAATTATAATAAGGGAATATAATTGATAAAACATTGGGTCGTTACATTCTTCCCCCCTTATGAAATTTCTCCCTCAAAATGTCATTTTACATTATAAGTCGTTAACAGGTGTGAGTAATTTTCCTTCATTTCCTCCTCCAGTTCCCATGTATCTACTTTGAACTTATTGTTCTTTCATTATACTTTGAACTGGTGAGTAGTATTGTTGCATAGAACTTTATCTCTGTGATCCAAGATCATCACTGGCTGCTTCCCATAAGAAAGATCATTATCCAACTGTACCACCTTTGAAGAGAGTACATGTTAGGGGTCTAGTCTATACTTCCATAAGAGGGATACATGGAACACATCGTGTACTTTAGACATGGTAGGTGGAAGTTTTAGTTGATAAGACACAAATCAAACATGATAAAGAATTTCTAAGGGACCGATATACCTAGGATTTAGCTTTACATTCTTCCCAAACCTCATTTCCTTCTCACAGGGAGATATGTGGAGGAATACCATGCTTCTAACATTAAAATTAAGGTCTCATCAACAATTGTCTTCATAGATATTTTGTCAAATTTGGGTTGCCTTGATCTAATACTAAATAGTTTTCACCTTCTCCACCATTTCTTCGACCATTTTAGGTCCTAAAAGCTTACGCTCACCAACTTAATCCCAACATGCCAGTGTTTTGAACATTTTAAAATACAGGGCCTCATATGGTTCCATTTAGATGCTGGATTAGAAACTATTATTGTAGGATAATTTTACCAATGGAAGATATTGGTTTCACCCTCCATTGATATCCATAAAACATGCTGTCAACATATCTACAAATGTATGAATAGTTTGCTCATATTGGCCATCGATTTGAAAATGATAGACTGTACAGAAATTCAGTTTAGTGCTTAGAGCCTGATAGAGACATTTCTAGATCTTCGAGGTGAATATGAGATATCTATCACATACAATAGATAGTGGTACTCCATGCTGCCTTACCACCTATTTGATATATATCAGTGTATGTTGATCCAATGAGAATTCCTCTCAAATTGTGATAAAGTGAGTAGTATTTGTAAGATTATCCATAATGACCCATAGAGAATTGTTTCCTCTGAATGTCCTTGGATGTCCAGTGAAAAAGTCCATGGTGATGTTCTCCTACTTTTATGTTGGTATGGGTAGTGGTTAAATCATCCCATTATAATTTTTCATTTTATCATTCATTTGATGACATACAAGGAACTTTGATATATAATCAATAATATCCTTCTTCATATTATCCCACCAATAATTATCCCAGAGATCATGATACATCTTTGTGCTCCCTGGATAAATAGAGAAGGTTGAGCTATTTGTATCATTCAGAATCTCTATATTTACCTCTAGATCAGATGGTACACATAATAATGACCCAAATCTTACGAGTTCATCTGTGTCAATATTGAACTCAATGGATTTCCCATTTATGATAACTTCCACCATTTTCCGGACTTCCACATCATTTATTTGCACATCCACTATTTTCTCCATGAGGGATGGTTGAGCAATAATTTGAGAAAGGATTGATGATTTTCCTCCCTTAATTATTTCCATGTCCATCCTTTTAAAATCTAAGAATATTTGATCCTTTTCAATTCGCATCATTGATAATGTTATAAGATCATGTCTACAGAGATCATCTGCCACCTTATTTTTCTTTATCTAGGTGGAAGTGGACTGAGCAGTCATAATCCTTGGTGAGATATAACCATCTTCCCTAGATCATTTATGCTCTTTTAGTATGAAGATATATTGGAGACTCTTGTGATATGTATATATCTCACACTTCTCCCCATAGAGACACTATTGCTAGATTTTCGATGCAAAGATTACAGCCGTCAACTACAGATCATGTGTGGAATAGTTTTTCTCATGGATTTCAGCTAACTTGAGGGTGAGGGTATCACTTTATTATTTTTCATTAGAAAACAACCTAATACCTTATTGTGATCATCATTGTACACCAGAAAGAGTTCTCCACTTATTGGGAGTGTGAGTATTAGTGCAGTGATAATCCCTGTTTTTAGCTCCTTAAATCAGTCCTCACATTCTTATGTACAGAAAAACTTCACACCCTTCTATATGAGCTTGTTCATTGGTTTTTAATGTCATGATATGTTCTTCAAAAATCGTCTATAATACCCAGATAGACCCAGAATGTGGCAGATCTCCATTACAGATGTTGGCCTAGGCCACCCTTTAATTCCCTTTGTCTTGGAAGGGACCACAGATATTCCTTTTGTAGTAATAATATTCCCCATGAATGATTCTTCCTCTATCCAAAAATCACATTTACTATACTTCACATAATGTTTCTCCCTTATCAAAGTCATTAGAATAGTATTTAAATTCACCTTAGGTTCCTCCTTTCCCTTGGAGTATATCAAAATATCATCGATAAAGACTACCACAAATATGTCGAGGTAATATATAAATAGTCTATTCATTAAATCCATGGTATTTTTGGGAATATCTTCTTTCATCACCTTTAATTGATGATATCCCTACTGATGGTCCACATTAGAGAAAATAACTGAGCCCATGTAGCTGATCAAAGAAGTCAACTATCTAAGGAAGGGGATACTTTTTTATTTATTGTGATTTTATTGAGATCACAATTATCAATATATAGGAACATTTATCTGTCGTTATTTTTAACAAAGAGGACTGGTGAACCCCATGGTCAATCACTCAGGCATATAAACACCTTCTCCAGATTCTCGTACAATTGCTTCTTCAGCTTTTCCAACACAAAGATAAACATTCAATATGGTGTGTTTGATATTGGCATGGATCTAGGAATAATTTAAATAGGGAACTCAACCTATCGATCTGGAGGAAGAACAAACAATTATTCAAGGAATACATTAGTGTAATACCACATGATGGGAATATCATTGAGAAGTATAATCTCCTTTGTCTCAATCATTTAAGAAAGATATCCTTGTTCGAAACAAAACATTATCCACAATTGAGATGATGATTTTGAAGGAGATTCATCTTCCTCATTACAATTTTTTAGGATTATAGGATACTATAGGATGTGAAGAGTGATCTTCCTTTCCCAACATTTAATGATGTATTTCTATAAAGATATCTAATCCATGCCCAAAATAGAATCTACCTCCACTAGAGCAAGTATAATATGATTTACTGGGAGGTTCCATCCATGAAAAATTACTGGGGATGAGTTATAAACATTGGATGAAATAATTTCCCCATTCCATATTCTCATAGATAACTCAACCTCCAAATTTTTAGGTGGTGTTTGAATAGTTATACTAAACATGAAAGATATGAAAGAATGTGTAGAACCGGAATCAAATAGTATGTTTTATATTATTGAATGAATAACTAGTGCACCTATCACCACATCATTGTGTGACTTCACCTCAACAGTAGTGATAGAATAATCCCTTCCTTGTTTCCTTAGAGGTTGTTGTTTATTTCCTCCTACAACCCTTGTATTATGGAAATTGTTTGCATAATTCAGATGTTCCTTATAGTTGTTAGACAACACTAAATGCAAAGTTTTGATCTAAAACATTCATTCTTCTTCCACATTAGTGGAATTCTTCATATCCCTTCGGCTGTTTTTATCCATTTGTCACATTCTTCCACATTTGAAATAATTCATGGTTCCCTTTAGACAGTTCCTAGTATTCTTATTCCCACAAATTCGACACGTTGGATGTTCAATTTTTTTTTCTGTCATGGGATTTATTTTCCAGACCACCCATATTAGACTCAATTTTTTGATTTTTTTTTCACCAGGGCCATGAGACCATTGAGAGTATCTAATATCCATTTCAACATTGAGGGAACAACATACAATCTCCACATAACTATCAAAGTCTCGATTCTATATCACTTTTCATAAACTCAGATTTATTCTTCTAGAGATAAGATCCACATTGATTTTGGTGTTCATGAAAATTCCAAAGGTTTATCATGAAAGCATTGTGAAATTTTCTTCATTTTCCCCGATAGAATCATCTTCCTTTTTATTAAGTCCGAGGAACTCTCTTTCCATCTTGAGACAAAGTTTTTGGGGAAAATAATTTTTGAAAAACATTTTCTTTAATTACTCCCAATCCATGGAATCAATTTCCTTCTTGGAATTTGTTTTCTTGATCATTTTCCACCACTAATTAGCTTCCCTATAAATACTATAAAATAAAAGTACGATTTTTTCTTCTTTAATCACTATAGAGTAGAGAATATCTTTTCAATAGAGTTAATCCATTGTTCCATGAGGAGGGGATCAGAGGATCCACTAAACATGGGAGGCCTTTACCACAAGAAGGATTTTCCAACATCTATCCCTTTCCTTGGAGGGAGGAGGTAATTCCATATGATTCATGTTTTTATTCATAACTTGAGCCAACTAAAAAAGTAATGTCATAAAGTTTTGACAAACTGTTCCCATCATATCAGAAATCTCATTTGGGAAGTCTCCACATTTCCTATCACATTGATTGTTGGTACATGTTCTTCTATTTACAACCATTAGTTATGAAAAAACGTACACTTTTTGGGCCTGAGTACTGAGATATTAGGCATATAAAGGAAACATTGAACATAAATGGATAAACTCTCAAAGGAAATTTATATCCTAACTTTTGATTCCCTTGGTTTCAATCTAGGTTGTCATTGATTTGTTTCCTCAGATTAATTCTAGTGGGATTTTTTATGTTCCCTTAATAATGGTTCATACTAATATTCTGAATTTACCAAATAATATCCCCCAATAGTGTCAAACTAGGAGTGCAGCAATACCTGTTGTCGTGCAACAATTCTCGTTCAAGTCTTAATAAAAGTGGTGTTATTAGGTTTTACCTATAGATACATATGTTCTAGATCCACATCCACTTGTTTGTATCTATATAGGGATTTATTTTCATGATAAACCACTTACTCTATACTTACCAAAATTTAGGGATGTTTTCTTATACTTAATCTCATCTATAAGAGTTTTACTAAAGTTCCCTATTCCTACTCTCTAAAAATAACTAGACCATCATCTGATTCCAACTACAATGACGCAAGGCTTTTACACATATCATTAAATTATTTTAATAATAATAAAGAATCATATTACAAGCCAAGTATCATAATGTCTAGTGTCTTGGAAGACTCCATACATAACACACAAAACATGGGACTAAATAAAACATTTAATTAATTAATCTTTATAAAGAGCTCCTAACATCCATTGTACTCATACATCTGTATAGGATAACCCGAGGATAACATGAATATAGGGATGATCTAAAAAATACCATCAAGGGAATAAACATAATATTAATGCTTTATCACATGGGTTAGAAGGCATTAAATAATTATATAAAAAGGAATGGAACATTTGGAATCATAACATATAAACATGGGATCCTATAAAAATGGATTTATAGTAATGTGGAAGAAACATAAAACAAGAATTTATCTTGATTAAAGGCTCATTTCATATATAAAACCACAATTCAAGGTTAATGGCAAATACTGTTGCACATGATAACATGAGTCAAGGATAACTTCCAAGACCGTTGCACATAACGCCTCATGAGACTCAACTTTACCCAATGAATTGGATCACTATATGGACACAACTATTATAACATGTTCGTAAATATGCATTCCAATTAAATAAGCATACATATTAAATCATAAATAAACATAAGGGTTACCCATGGAAAGAATTCAGTATCATATTCATGTCATAAATCATGATAAATGGGATTATCATAAAATTGTCCACGATGAAAAATAATTAGTTCATATATTGAAATTTTAATGTTATAATAGACATATATCATGATAAGTTATGTCAATTTTAAGTGGTAACATGCAAAATTTTCATTTAAGATTCTTTAGAATTAAGGCATTTTAGTGAGGTTTAAGGAAAATTTCTGGGATTTCTTAAAAAAAAGGGAATAATTTTTTATATAAAACCAGATATCAACCAAAAAGTTTTTTATAATAAAAAGAGTGGTTTTATAAAAACTATGGTGTCTTAAAACATTTTATATAATTCACTTGAAATTGGGTAAGAATTTGGGAAGTTCCCTTAAACGAGTTTGCTTATCGGAAATTATTAAGGAAGGGACAATTTAAAAACATGTATATCCCCAAAACTGAATGATAAATGAAACTTGATAAATAATTTTTGAGAATGCACAAAAAATTTATAAGATTTAAATAAAAATAATAGATAACTTTATTTGAGAAAAAAAGAAATATATAATAACCCAAAGGAATAATAGATGTTGGGGTAGAATGCCTTCCCTTATGTCCGATGGTTTCCTTCAATTCATCTTAATTTCCTCTATAAAAAATTTAAATTCACTAACAAATTTTTTAATAATCTCTTATACATTAATTTTATTCATTATAACCTTTTTAATTTCATTCATGGCCCTTTTTATGGGTTAAGGTGTTTACTTTTATTGTTTGGGAGTGTTTGTTTCCTTTATTTTCATTATTGGGATACTTATATACAAGCAAGGATATACATGAAAGATGAGAATAGTTTTCTAATAAAGAAGTTTAATGTTATTAGTGAATATCCATAAGATCACATGGTTATAAAATTCATTTATTTATTTGGACTGAAGATGAATCATTATATAAATTTTTTTTTATAACCGTTTTGGTTAATTGGTGGCTTTTGATCACATCAAACTCATTTTTCACTATAAATTAATATCATATGTTAAAAAGATTCCAAAACCATAAATTAAAAACAATACATATATTATAGTCTGGTTCAACCGTAAATATGGGTTCATGACCAAAATTGAAAATGGTAAAAGAAATTGAAAACCCTTCGTACTTCAATGTGTAGAATTAACACACTTCGTATGGTGTTTTTATTTCTAGTATAAAAAGAGGGGAAAAGAAATATGATGTTGAATGATTCCATTATCATAAAAATAAAATACATGTATGTTAATGGAGTTATCATAACATTTTGATGAAAGGAGGTGAGGAAAGAAAAAGAAATAAAGAAACTTGAAAGCAAAACAAAAGAAATGAAAAGAGGAATTTACCTCTTGAATATATATTCTTTGAGAACCTATATTAGGGAGAGGAAATTGACTTCTAAAGAGTATAAGGGATTATGGATGTGGTAATTAGCATGGAAGAATATTGTATAAAAATTTATAAAATGAACAAGGCCTGAGAAAATTGAATAGAATAGATAAAAAGTGGTGATATTTATAGTGTAGGAGTGGAGGGGTTTCCCATTATTTTAATTGTTAGTTTAATATTTTTTCTCAAAACTATGAAGAGTCTCGATTATTTTTAAAAAATAGTAATTATAGTATTGTGAGTTTGAACTAATTTTCATTTACATCATCCACGACTCATGCTTGATGCAGAAATTCATTTATTTAGCATTAATCATAAATTATAGTATTTTATTATTCACCAAAATTCAAGTATTTTAGAAAACCCCCAAAAATTCAAACCAAACTTTTTTAGATATTTATATTTCAAAACATTACTCCATTTAATGATATTAATTTTCGAACTATCAAAATTTTAATTTTTAATTAAAATCATTATTTACTTGAAAAATACATATTTTAAAATTAAAAGTGCTTTTCTAACACTTTGAAAAATTAATTAAGGTATCTAAAAATTATATTATAATAATAAAAGATAAAAATAAATATTTATGAATACATTTTTTTGAAAATATATTATCTTTTAAATTATTAAATTAATCATAAAAATTTAATTAAATGTTTATGAATTATAAAAAATAACAACACATAATTAAAAATTTTTAAAAATATTTATTTACTTAAAAAATGATATAATTATATCATATTGTCACTTATAATACCGATAAATTTTATTTATAATTTAATTAGTGAGGTTGTTGTTCCATTGGCTGGTTGACTATCTATAATAGTCACATTACTATTCCAAATGTCATGTTACTATTTCATTGGTATTCCTTAGTTAGCTTCTGGAAATAACTTTTTTATCACTCATTCATCATTTATAAGGTTTTTATTGTGTTATATATGTAATTTTATATGATTATACTATAAGATAAAATTATAAGAAGGTAATTTCATTGATGAAACGTTGGGTCATTACATTATACTTGTGATACTTTGGTATGTCTTCCTTTATACTTGGGATACTCGAGATTGACACCCCTTATACCAGTGATACTCGGGAAATACGTCCCTATTTATTTGATACTTGGGCATGACATACATTATTACATTATGAGACTCTAGTGACTAGACATGGATGCCTGAGTTACGCCTCTTGTCTTGGCTAGCACTATATATATAAATATATGTCTACAAACATCATTATGTATATAAAATGTATATATATACATATATATATATATATATATATAAATACATGAATATACACTTGTGGGTTTAGTTTTTTAGTGATATCCATTGAATGGATTCTTCAGTATTGGCTAAATGACGTAGTGTCAGCCTAGATTCCTTAGGAATTAAATCAAACCCTTTATAATTTACAATACTACTTTACCATTATTATATTCACAAACTTCTCATATTATATGCCCTGGATGGATAGTTCTAGACACCATTTGTTGTGGCCTACTGAGTATATCTCGCACCCCATTTGGTTTGTTGCTTTGGACCTTGAAAGGAATCATGGATATATATAGGGATAGGGGAAGCGTATAGTTTCCAATGATTTATTTTATTATTGCATGGAAGCGGGGGATCACAAGACTAATATATGGTTCATGATGCTATCTGGAGATAGTCTTTTGGACTATTTTGGTTTTTTCATATACCTATTTGTATGTGTTCCTACTGCCATGTTTTCATGCTTCATTTTTCAGAGACATGACATTAAATCATTTTATATATGGTATTCAGTGTTGCTATTGATGACTATTTATTTTATCAGGATAATTTATATACTTTTATTTGTTGATAATAAGATTATTCCTATTATCCATATATTAAACCACAATGTCACTCTTCTAATGAGGGTATATTCTCCCCAATGTACCACCTTGGACCCTCACTACTAGTCGATAGCCTCTGGTGTACGAGGAGGAGCAGCTGAGGCCATGTGATCGACGAGGTTTAGTTGCATCTGAGTGAACTGGTTCTTGGATGTTACAAACCCAACATGAAAGTTTCTTATTAAAATTAACATTAATAAACATTAAACACATGCCAATTAATCCTCCTTAAACACATACTAATATCTAATTTTCTATTTAACCAACTAAACACTATAATTTATTTTCTAAACGACCCCTTCTGAGTAGTTTTCAGAAATTATAGTACTTATTAAAACCAAGTATTTGATGAAATGGTTTAAAATATAATTTTATCCTCAAGAAAACATTATCAAGGCTTTAAAATGATAATATAGTATTTAAACACATATCAAATTGTAAATACAAATTAGTTTTCAATAATTTTATAATGGGAATCATATTACTTTTTATAACAAATTACCTTCCCTTCTAAGTATTTTTAGAAAATATGACACTTGTTACAACCAAATATTTTGTTTGAAATTGTTTAAAATTCAATATGGTCATAAAGAAGACATTAAAAATGATTTGAACAACTATATAATTTTAAATGGTGACATTTAAGCATTTTCATGTAGTAGTTATTTAAGAAGTATGAAGTGAGTTACCGAACCACACATTAAAATTTCACAATGGTCAATAACTTCTATTTGAAATAATTGTTAGTTTAAATCTTGTCTTATAATTTATTCATGTAAAATTTTAGGTTTTAACAAGATTCCTTCAATATTGATACATTCCTTGAGTTATTAAAAACATTTTACAAGAATAAATCAAACACCAATGGAATGTGATCACAAACATGATTTTTTAATATAGGTCTCTATTTTTTTGTTCATATGGGTACCTATTTTCTATGTTTAGTGGAGTAGTTATTCATATTTTTTATAATTTATTACTATTTAATATATAGATTAATTTTTTTCTTCAATTTTTTCCAAATGTATTTATTTAGTTTTTGTTATCTTCAATCTAATTTGTTCATTTTTGTAAACATGTTCTTAATTTCTTTCAAAATGGTATTTATTTTTCTATAGGTTAATTTATTTTATAAGGGTTAATATTTTTATAAGTTAATAATTTTTATAGGTTAATATTTTTACCTACTATTCATATTTTTATTGGTTCATATTTTTTAATCAGTGGATATTTTTTACAGTGTCTTATGTTTTTTAAATTTCATAAATTTACTATTGTTCATATTTTTATAGGACCAAATTATTTATATATTCATATTTTTAATAGTATCTTGTATTTTCAAAATTTGATCATCTTATTTTCATTCAGGTACTGATATCTTCCAAAAAATTAAATATTTTTTCCATACATGTAACGATTTTTTATGTTTAGTAGTTTATTTTTCTAATTGTTTATAATTAATTACACATCAATAAATTTCATTAAATACATGTTATCCAATAATAGAAAATTGAAACCAAAGTAAACTGAAAACATTATTAAATAAAATATATTGAAACTGAGGATTTCATGGGTTATAAAAGAAAAATATGTTTTTTTGGATATTTCATTAAATAATTTGCATTGAATTCAATATATTTGTAATTAAGTTTCACTGAATACAATATATTCCTATACATTTCAATGAGATACAACCCATTCTGTGGGATAAAATATATGCAATAATATATTCCTATGCATTTTTGTGATATACAATCTATGTCATGAGATACAATATATACTCTATGAATACAATGTATATAGAGAGATACATTTCAGGGACTTATAATGTATTCACAATAAATACAGTGTTAGTTAATGTGCCCTTTCAATTATCCTACTAATATATTAACATATTTATTATTATTTTAAATATTTTGCTTTAATTTCATTCATTTAAAACATAATTATAATAAATAGGGAGAGATATAAGGAAATATAAAAATTGATTTTCCCTGATGTATGTTCATCACAACACTATAGTATTTATATATAATATAAATCTATTAGAAATAGTTATCTTCTATACTATAGAGTTTATATATAGAGATCATCAGATGTATTTATTATGATGAAATGCTGTATCTATTTATGATAATCTAATTAAACATTATATGTAATATTTTATATATCATCATATAATAAAGGGTATTAATAAAACAAGGATAATATAGAAAGAAATTAATAACATATAAAAACATTAAATAGATATACCCCTTAAACATATTTAACAGGAAATTGGATCAATAATAGATTACATTTTATATTTATCCCAATAGAGAGAGAGATAGATAAAGCATAAAAACATTACATTAAACTATAAGTAACAATATATGGGTTTTCTAATATATTATCTCTAATATGTGTCTAATAGATTATATCATCATGAATCCGATTTTCAAAAGTCTAATATCACAGGTATCTAAAATAATAGACTAATATGGATTTTATTTCATTTAAATATAATCTCATTTTCAAAAGTCTAATTATATTTTCAAAAGTATAATCTAATTTTCAAAATTATTATATGGATTTTAGTTTATTCAAAATATAATCTAATAATATCTAAAAAATTATAGTAAATTAGTTTGATAATAGATTACATCTAAAAAAATTACGTTCTGCTAAATTGATGGTATTATTACATCTGATATGGGTTTTCTAACAAAGACACAGGTTAGTAAAATAAAAAACACGTCTAGTATTAATTACAAAATTACATTTCACACCAAAATAATTGGAAAATCAATATCTATATCATTTCAGGTAATAACTTCTCCTGATAAATTCTTATTACATATCGATTTTTAGAATTGGAATGTATTATTTTATATTTTTTCGTATCTTTTTTTTCACTTCACGGTGAATTTATATATGATTTATACTCCCTATTATATATAACATTCAAAATAACATATAGTAATAGGAAATACTATATTTTATATAATATTATTTATATCAACAACAATTTTGATGGTTTGTTAAAACCCTCAAATACTTAATTTTGTGCATGATCTAATATTTAGTCTTCAATTTACACTCCCCATTGTATATTTTTAGAAATGGAATCTAATATATAATGAATATTCTAAGAGTACATTTCATAATGGACATTGTACTATGGGAATGGATTTTATGTTTTCATCCATTAACAAACTATACATTGTACCATATATTTTAAAATATAGTTCTACATTATTTTTTTATTTCATATGGGATAATTTTTAATTTATTTATAATTTTTGGATTTTAATATTTAAGAAAAAATTATTTTCTGTTGTTATACTCATTATAGTTTGCATGTTTATTTTATTTTATAGTTATAATTGTTAATTCCCCTATCATGTAAAACAATGTTCGATTATATTTCATTGGAAATGTTTTAAAAGAGTAAACTAATCAACTATGAGTTTATTACTATATAAATATCCAATTAATAATTATTTATTCCTCTATTTAATGTATATTTTTTATTTTTTCTATATCATATCATAATAATTTTTTTAGGTTTATATTTTAGATGTTTTTTTACAAAACTGAATCATGGAAATGAAATTGAATTATTTGTTTTTAGACTCCATCTCATAAACATGAAATTTATTCTATCTATTATAATTTCAATAACCTTGAAATATATTTGAATTATAATATATTGATAATTTCCATGTAAGAAAATTATTTTTTAGAGAATGAATGATTTCTCATTCGTAAATTTCAATTTGTGTTCTATTAATAGAATGTAATAGATCACCTAACTAATAAATTCACATCTCCCAAGAAATTGATAATAAATATATTTAGTTTCAATGTCTTTAAATTTTAAAAGTAATTTGTGGTTATTTTTTCTTCTATTTTATGAATATTATTTTATTATATATTTCATCCCCTTCACCCATTATATTTGATTTATGTTTTTTTCATTCATTTGTACCTTCATAATTAAACATCTTACACAACTTTTGGTCATTTATTTTCATAAATATTGTCCATACCTTCTATTTATCAATATCAACTATTACTTCTAGATGTTGTTAATATGTGTGACGTACATAATTGTTTTTCATATTATTCTATCATATTAATTTCATAATCATTCCATTGGGATACCATTCTTATTTGTTTTTAAAAGTGGACATGTTTTATCTAAATTCTCTGACTCAATATAGAAAAAATCTATAGATATATAACATTATATATGACCATTTATAATAATTAGACAATTATGAAAACCAAACTGAAGTATAACTTATATAAATTTTAAACAGAATAGACTCTCAATTTTATTTGATAACCACATATAAGATGTTTAAAAAATAGACTTCATTTTTTTTTCAGTTATTTATTTCATTATAGGATGTTTCTTCTAATGTGAGTTCATGGAAAACTCATTTGAGTAACAAATCATTATTATAACATTACCCAATAATACATATTTTGTTCTTTTCTCTATAATTTACTTCTATAGTAATGAAATATTTAAAGAAATGAGTTTCACTATTTATTTTTGTTTTAATTAAACCAATTTACATTAATACCATTAGCATTAGAGTTTTGTTGAAAACATACAAGGTCTACTACAAATTTTTTAAAATTTAGAGATATAAAAATGCTAATAATTAAATAATGATATGTTATTTTATAATTCTGTTTTGTTTTATGTATAAATTATTCTTTACTATTAAATTTATTTCTCATTCTATATTGAATATGTATAATGTTTTTAATAACTCGAAATTATGAGTGTGTGTATATGAATTTTTTATTATATGATTATGTCATGAAAATGAAAACCCACATATTAAGACAATATTTAACCCAATGTTAACATTCTTCTAATCATGATGTTATTGTGGGTACTTTTTAATCTAGTTTTAGTAGTGTAAGATAAGAAACAACCCAATGAAGAAGTAGAACTATACAAAAATTATGAATATAAAAAATTATTTCTTATAAGAAAGTTACTAGGAATAAAAATGGATTGAAAATGTATGGTAAGGGAGGACCTGAAAAAGACTGAAATTTGCTCAGTCAATATCATGTACATCCCCTTGACAGATTAATTTCATAATATTTAGTAATTTCATTCTGTGGAAGCATAAATTGAAATTATAAGTAATGAAAAAGTGGATAAAAATTTATTTTCAGAAAAAAAAAAATTGATTATATTTCATGGGGAATTATTTGTTACCTACTAGTAAACAATGTAGAGAGATCAATTAAAATCCTATGACTATAAATTTTTTTTAAAAATATAACAGTTCAATGTGTTATTGAAAAAATAGTATTCATACACCCTATTAAAAAACCAATACATACTATATTGGAACTGTGAACTATAAATCAGAATATAAAACAATGTTTTAGTAGATCCTTATGTCACACAAGAAGATTTACCATCCAAATTAGCATGAACTAAAAACCAAGAAACATTAGAAGATTTAAAATCCAAAGGAGTAGTTATTTTTTTGAAACCCTTAAAATTAGTGAGAAGGGAGAAAATATAAATCCAGGGAGCAGTAGTGGGTGTGGCGGTATAGGGAAAGGTATGACTGTGGGTGATGGGAAAGGATTACAGTGAAAACTAGGGTTGATATAGGGTAGTGGGAATAGATGGGTCATGCAAGGATTCCATTCTAAAATTATGTGGATGAAGATGGTCAAGATCATGGAAAAAGACTTGGAATACTTAGGTTAGAAATGACCCATAGGGGTTTCATATGAGGATTTCAGTCCATAATAGGGAGGGGGTTTGTACGATGATTTTGGTGGTGGGTGGGGGGGGGGGGGGGTTAGAAAGAAAATGGATGGTAGATCACATGGTGATGTCAGAGGGGGATTCTGGTAGGGAATAGGTAGAAAAATGGGGGAGTGTTAAGGGAGGGGTGTTCTGGTGAATGTTTTGTGGGGTTGGGTGGTGGAAGGGGTACACATGATCTTTTTATTCATATATATATTTATAAATAATTTAGATAAAAAAATTTATTGTTTGAGGATGATGTTTATATATATATTATCAATAAATATTTCTAAATTATGGATATTTTAATAAATAATTTATTTTAATTAACAAAATGATATGTTTGTAATAGGTAATATATATATATATTCAATTTTTGGATGAATATTTCTATTATTGAATTATTTATTTCAAAATATTTTTATAATGGTAAAATATTTTTGGTCATAATAATTAATAGTAATATACTTATTTATCGGTAAATCAATTTTTTGAACACTTATTATAAGGTAAAAAATATAAATATTACTAAAATATTTGTTGTTATTTAGTTAATTATACAAGTAAATATATCCATTAGTGAAAAATTATTAGTACCTATTGTAAATATTAATAAAATTTAATATTTTTTGCAATTAGTAATTTTTACCAACTAATATATTAACTGTCAATAATTTTCTATTTGTAAAGGTTAATTTTTTTTATGCGTGAATGGTTTTATAAGTTAATATCACAAATCAATACGTTCTAAGGTCTATTAACTAGACTGAAGACACCTTTACACTGATTCCCTAAGTATATTAAACTTAGCCTTATATGGATACTAACTCTAAGGTCTCTCCATAGGATTTAAATATCTTATATACCATTTTGATTGGAATTGACCAACTAGCACCCCAATAAGGTTGGAAGAGAGTCACGTGATACACACTAGCCTCACCACTAATAGGCTTAGTTCTTTCAAAAATAACTAATAATTCATATCACAAACAAGTTAGGCATTAGAATATAAACCTATGCACAATCAAATAGAACTATTATAATACATGACAATGTAAAATAGATATATATACAAAAATTTAGATTAATATTCATACAAAACATTCTAATAATACCATTTTACAAAAATGAAAACACAAACACATAATGGAAAATCACAATGCCCAACATTAAATAATAGTTCCATCCTTAAAAAATTGATGTTAAACTTTATCAATTGAGATGAAACATGATGTCTGACCAAATCTAACATTACTGTAAATTTACAGGACTCATGACCACTCTTCGATTCATAGACTAGTGATCTTATAAAGACCTTAGGCATACCCACCCATATTCCAGATGCTCCGAACTATAAATGAGAATCAGGGTTTTACTATTGGGAGAATATATCCTCATATGAGAGTGAAAAATAGTAGAAAATAACCATGAAAAATCCATCATAATTAATCAGAGTATGAGGAAAAAATAAGACATTGTGTAATACACCCTATATAATGTTGGAATAATACAACCATATAGACACACAGTCATACCAACATACATAAATTGATCACCCACTAGTCAAATAAAAACTATAATAAAAATAAAAGGATAAAAAAGAAATTATTATCTACTACCATCATTGAGATTCATCTCATCCTAGTATCCAATCCATCAAATCTATCCCACTTTCTCATGCAATATTTTTTCTCTGTCTTACCTAGACATGTGATAAATGTGATCTTGTCAAGTACCCAAGTGTTATGAAAACCTGATAAATATTTTAGTATAACTTTTTAAATAAACACAAATGGATTCCCACGAATAAAAAATAAATACAATGTATATACATGTGATATTCTTATCTAAATAAACAAACAAAAAATAGGTGCGAAAATAAATAACCATAATCAATCATGAAGATCTAAAGTGTCACCAAGATTTAATTATACCTATATTGGTAAGTGAAATTTTATTTCTAAGAACATGGAATAATCATAAAAAATTGGAGTATGATTAATGGAAATATAGTAATAGGTGTAAGAACTGATTCCTTGGATGTAATCCTTAGTAATCCGTAACTGTTAGGAACAATTCCAATTCATAGAAGTTAATACTCATAATTCCATCATATTAGGCATTAAGAGATGAATCCTTGATATTGTTCTTGGAATTCCATTATATTATAAATAAAGTTCTGATTCCCAGGTGTACTGGGAATTCTATCATATATAGTATAAATCCAAATCATATGCATTCTATGAATTCATATTGAATCCGAAATAAATTCAATTACAATGAGGTGATCCTAGTGAATCTTGATAGACATCAAGGGATGTATCCTAGGTGATATCATAAGCATTAATTTACATGGACATGTGGGAAATGCATCGCTATCATTATATATTATGTACTCACAACTATAGACTTAGTAGGATCACACAATTTTCCTTCATGTCATAATGTGACACTTGAATTTTTCATCACATTCTCTTATGCACTAACCTTGACCATTGTAAACATAATACTAGGGTTCCCACTGTGGTCTCCATGGTTTTATAGTAATTTGGACAACCTATATGGGTTCGTAAATAATAATCTTAACAGTTGGTCTAATTCCCTCATATAGAGGGCATAACATTCCCCATAATTCCCAAAAAAACACCATGGACTCACCAACAAAAAAATAAAAGACACAAAAGAACCACTCTGATATATGGAATAATGTCTCTTTTTTACAAGTTCATCCTAGGACAGTCCCCATTCACCCATCTGAATCATAACCTATAATTGGAAATACCCACCTATAAATTAAAGTTCTATTTGGAGAGGAACACTCACCTCACTCATTAATCGATTATGCTAATGACTATATGGTTTCATATTGTTCTATCAAGGACAACTTGGTTTAATCATCATTACTCATCACTCATCCCAACTTAAGGGTACATGGTCCACCTTTCCTAGTCTAAAACATCTCTACAATTCATTTATATACCTCATGGGAAATGTTTATCATTGTAATATTTTTTTGGTCATTCCCTTAGAAATTGATGACCATGTATTTGGTTTGGTAGCCTATCATAGAGATTTAACATTTCATTTCTCTCATTAAAATTTCACTTTATGAAAAATACATATTAAAATAAAATCTTTAACACCAGTAATGGTGAGTCCATATTTCACATAATATATAACACATTCATAATATCATAGCAGAATTATCAAGGAACAGTTATCTTGTACTTGGAGTTTTTTCCTTTAATAATAACCCAATTCTAATTTTCTAAGATCATCCAAGTCCAACCGGACATCACATATCATCACGTGGCCCAATCATAAGCCATAACATCTAATTAAATTAAATATAATGATTTAATTTTTTTTTTACTTTAATGTAAATATGCATATCTCTTAAAAACTCACCAAGTGACATCAGGTAACTGAGCCCATACATAATGTAATGCATTGTACTCTAGACCTACACCCGGATCTAAGAAACAATATCAAAATTAATTAATTATAACCATTTATAATTAATCAAAAAAAAGATAAAATTACATTCCAATTTAATAAATATACGCATATGTTTTTAAAATATATCTAAACCATCTTTTCAAACTAAAACCATAATCAACCAATCATGTAAGGTCTATAGAACACCCCCACACATTCTCAAGAAGCATTCTTAACACACAACACTAGATTAATATAATATTTAATTTATTTAATGAAAATACCTAAATAAATTCATCGAATATCATAGATTCAAAAAAATAGTAAGAAAATAGATGTTATGATCCACTTAGTATATCCTTTTCCCACACTGAGAAACTACTCCATCATATCTAGATAATTCTTACTTTTTTAGTGAAATCTTTACTAAAAACCCACTACCAACAAAACAACGTCTTTGAAGAAAGGGGAAGAAGTAAAAAAATATTCAATGTTGTTTTTTAGATTTACCTCAATATTACCTTAGAATGTAATGATAATTGAATCCATTTTTATGTGAGACATATCTCCCCTTCATTTAAAGAGATGGGTAAGGGTCTCTATATGGATGATTTCCACATGTACATTTCCTAAGGCACCCAAAAACCCACTTAAATAATTTTATTATTATTTATTTAATATTTGGAATTTTATAGAAACATTGTTCATCAAAGCTAGAATTTTGGAATTGAAAGTATCATACTAAGTACGAAAATATCTTACTAGATTCCAAACATAGTAATTTTTAGAAAAGTCATTTAAGAAATATCTTACTCAAAATATCTTACTAAAAATTTATTCTAGGATATATTTATTAAAATATATATCATAAGAGAAAAAAATACTAGAAATATCATAATAATTTAAGAAATATGTTACAAATTACATACATATCCATTTTGATGAAAAATCATAAAAAAAATATCCTACTAGAAATTGTTTACTAAGATGATGAATCCTAGAATAAATATATTACTAGAGATATCATGCTAGAAATATCATACTATGTTTATAAATATCATACTAGATTCCATAATTATCCTTTTTTCTTGAAATGTAATATAAAAGATATCTTAATTTGAATAGTGATTCTAAAAAAATATATTACTAGAGATATCATAATAAAAATATCATACTATTAATATGATACTAAGTCCAAAAAATATCTTATTAGGAATAGTGATTTCAGACCAAGTCACATCCAATATTTGTAAAATAAATGACTTAATTACTAAGAATATATTACAAGGAATTCAATTTTGAACAATATCTTACTCAATTTTCCTATTCCAAATTTCAGGATATCATCTACATGAACTGAAAACACCAAAGACTCCAAAAACTCATTTCCGACCCTACCAAGAACATACAAACCGAAATAACAGTAGACTACAGCTATAATCACCTACAATTTTATTTATAAAAAAATTTAAACCCTCATGTTCATTCCCCAACCTATTCTGATACATCCTACACCGCTATCAGGTTCAAATGCACACAGAAAAGCCAAGGTTTGACTCCAAATAGTATTCTAATATGCATAAACTTAATAAAACACTGATGGTAAAAGTAACATCTTGATCTCAGGATAACCATTATAAAATCATCTCAATGTCATTTGAATTGGAAAATTACCATTTTATATTCATAATAATTTATGACTCCAACATCAATCCAAGTACCCTATGTATCTCACTACAACAAAATCAAATATTATTGGTGGTTTAAACCACCGCCAAATGTCTCTTTGATGGTTTTAAAAACTACCACTAATGTTAAATTCAACATCCAACATAGATAGGTTCCTTAAATTTAGTTATGTTTTCTAGGAACCATCTTATAATATTGGTCTAGCAGTGTTTCCTTTGTTTTTTACGGCCTTTTTCCCTCTAAAAATGTTCAAGAATATAGGGGTGGTTTAAACCGCCAATATATTCTTGGGGTTTTTTGGTAGGGAAACCACTGTTAGACAAACATAGCTAAAAATCATCATTTTTAGTGGCAATTAAAACCACCCCGAACTAAATCGGCATATATAGAAGTCGTTTAAGCCTCACCTAAAAATCACTTTTCAAAAAAATGTAACGGTAAAATCTGTAGCCCCATAATATACAAATAAAAAATAGAAACCAATATATCATAAATTTTTTTATCAATACCACCTATGATACATCAAAATAAAGATCGCATTTAATGTACTTAAAAAGCAATCCATTATCTAGTAATATCACATTACACATGATCAAGAAAAAAATATAATCCTGGGGCTCAATAAGGTTGTAACTATAACCATTTAAATCAGTATACATAAATAACCATAAGTTTGTATTCACACCATCTATAAATCCAATGTGAACTCTAATAACTTCCTGAAGAACTTTTATTGACACCTTCTTCCTCTCCATCCACACATCCCAGCACCGGTACTTGCATGACAATTATATTTAAAATTAAATTGTTTTATATATTAAAATTTAAACATAAAACCAATTAATGTTTGTGTAGGAAATGATTTTGAAGTTGTGTGATCTACTTCCTCACTACCATCCATCAATTTAACATCACTAGGGATAGATTCAGTTGTCTTCTAATATAATTCAACTAATGCATTCAATCAATAAATGACCTTTTCATTTTTCATATTTCTATAATCTCCCTATTCTTGAATTGGGGTTTTCAGGGAAAGAAACTCCCTCCCTAAAATTTCCTGTCATTAAATAAAATAAAATAAAATTCTTAACATATATTTCAAATAATTTTTGAAGAAAATATATAATTTAAAATAGATGGATAGTAATGATAAAAAAATATACATAGGTATGATAATGAATGATTATAAATATAATATAAGTGGTTGATCAATGAACATATGACTTGAAACATAACCTAAGTGGATGATCAATGAATGGATGATTGCACATCCAATTATATTTTCCTTCAATAATTTGATATTCCTGCTCCATAATTAATTCATCAAATTCATCCACCCTTTCTAGACTAATATTTTTAATATCGGGATGGATAGATAATTTGATATCTTTCTATTGATGGGATTCAATTTTAATGGTCAAATATTCCTCTCCATCAAACATATCATAGAAGTCTCATTGTTTTACTTGAAAAAAAACACTCCACACTTCAGCTATGAAATCGTCCACATAATATAAAATTTTGGCTTGCGATGATAAGATATACAGATCATATAATTCATGGTCACCAACGTCCATCAATAAAGAGTATTTCATAAAATTAAATTTCAGTTAATCATTTTTAACTCCCCAGATAATATAGAACCACTTTCATTTGAATTAGAAAACTAAAGAAATTCCCATGGTAGTTTAATTTGATAATATCAGTAAACATCCCATAGTATCAAACTTTGTAAAATTAAAATATACCACTATTCTATATTTCCAAACCATCTTCCTGATTTTCGATATGAAATTTAAATCCATTCATATTGTAAGCGTCAAAATTTATATCCTGTTTTAGAGGACCTTGAGAAAAAACATCAAATATTATGAAAAATCAACTCGAGTATTAGTTTTCATGATCTAAAAGAAGTAATATACGTTATTATATTTAAAATATATATATTTCAACCTAATATCATTATTGACTATAATACTTTTGATCCAACATGCTGTGTAAACGCTTTTACAAGATCTTTATTAATTGTTTTTGATATATCTTTCTCATTTCATGTTTGTATTATCATTGTTCTCTTTATTTATATGTTGAGATATTTAATAAATGCATATTATATTTCACCATTCTGTAACACATATCTATGTGCTGGTAATAATTCAATTTCTACCAATGTAACATTTGATCTCCTCCCAACTGATCATCCAAAATCATACAAGATTTTTAATTTCCCATGTAGTTGAGATTGAGTTGATATTTCGTAGTCAAATCCAACATGATCGAAACTTTTTTCAATATCATCCAAGTATCTAGAACAAATGGTTTGACACTCCTCTACCAAATAGCCTTAAGAAATAGAGATTTAAGGTTGATCTTTATTTTTCACATATGATTTCAAATGCCTCAGAAATCTATGAAATAAATTAAAATAACATAATTGTGTATTTTATGAAGTGATAATAATTTCATACTTAATTTTAAAAACATATAAATAAATTAAATCTCAATATTATACATCCATCGATAATGTACGATTCCACCTAATTAAGAATCCTTGACCAAATTCATGGTTAAATGCATCATGATAGTAAAAAATAAGTGGAAAGATCATACCCATTTCACAATGCATTAATACAAATCTCTCATGAGTTTTTCAAGTTCAAATAGTTGTATAGTTTTCTCACATAGTTTTCTAATGAATGTGAAAAATTAGAGTACAAAAATAGTAACATTTTCATGTAATAATGTGTGAAATTCCATTGGTAATAAGTACTATAACAAAATATGTGAATTATGACTATTCAATCCATTTAACCTAAGATGATTTAGGTAAAAAAACATTATATATTACTTGAATACCCATCAGATACCTCTACATATTTTAAAATTATATGGAATTTATATTTATCCTAATATTTTATTAAAAAAATTGACAGATCATACTTTCTATTCTCATCCAGCCAGATATCCTACTTTATGTCCATTGTTTATAATTCCTTTAAAGAATTTGTATGGTCATTCTATTTTACATTCTAATTAAGAAATGCGAAGATGAAATTTCTTCAAACATTCTTTTCAATATACATAACATTAAGATTATTCCACAAAAATTAAATTCACAATAGGAAAGTTTGAAAAATATACTTATTTTCTTCCATTCTTGCATTCCGATTTCACATTATGATGCACTTTGAACTCATTTACCACTATCTTTTAATTGTTTAACCTTTCGAAATTCGCTTTCAAAATTTCCACGTCTTTCCAATATTTCATAACTTGTCAAAAAAGTTGGAGGTTTTCTATGATAAATAGAACAATTAAATGTTGAATTATTTAACAGAAATCTATGAAGTGAATTGAGAAATATTTGATGACACAAGAAGCACCATTCTTTAAATTGACGTAGTCGTTCGAC
Source organism: Viscum album (assembly GCA_963277665.1). Classification (NCBI taxonomy): domain Eukaryota; kingdom Viridiplantae; phylum Streptophyta; class Magnoliopsida; order Santalales; family Viscaceae; genus Viscum; species Viscum album. The sequence goes on along the minus strand of OY728150.1, from coordinate 1,822,763,747 downwards.
CAGAACATCAATGTTATAAATAGGAAAATGCTAACCAGTTTATGTATTCCAACCATCTCAATTCCTAAGTCCCTAGAAGTAAATAATTGTCGAATTTAGAGAAATGTGCATTTTTAAGATTGTTCAAGAAGATGCATCATTTGTCTCAACACCATTTATCCATAACTCCTATAATTATTCAGTTAGAGGCTGAAATTATACATCAATATCCTTTCAAGTAATTTTTTTTATAGTAATAATCCTCAAAATTATTAAAGATGATTGTTTAATATACATCCACATAGGCAGATTAGAAGGGATCAAGACAACCGGCCAAATGATATAACCAGAGATCAAAATCCCAAATAGTTTTTATCCATAAACAATCAATCTCAATCACAAATTCCTTGGATTAGATGAGAAATATGTATTTAATGAATTAAATGTCTTCAATGATTGTGAATCTATGGGATGTAACATTATGCTATCATTGTTATTATCTATATAATGCCACTTGATGTTCTTGGTGGTTTTCGATGACATGAATAATATTTGAAATAATGGACTTATGGTAAATTAACATAAAAACGTTGTATGTGTGTTCCTTTTATTATTATTCCAAGTAGTATTCTTATTTATACTTCCATCATTACCCATCAACATCCATCTAATAAAAGAACATTTTTTGTAATTCTATCCTCTTGAATCCTCTCCCCAATAATGCATGGAATCATTATGATATGCATTCATTTTTTATAATTCAGACCAACCTTGTTAATAACATTTTTCATATCATAAAAATACTTTGGGATCATAGCTTCAATAAATACATCACGCAATAATTCCAATATCATGGACATCACCTCATTTGTAATTATAGATAGGCATTTGATGTGGTATAAATTCACTCGAAAAGAGAGGTTTGAATATTTAAAACATCCACTATATAACTATTGATTTCCATCATCATCTAAACCCTCATATGATGTTATTGTATTTTTTGGATAAATTCATCATTTATTAGTTTTTTTGTTTCATTTTTCAGTTTTGATGAATTTGGGATCTCATTTTGTCGATTTGAATTAGTTTTAAAACTTTTGATAATGTTTAATTCTCTATTCCAAATCCAACACAAATATTGAGAAAGTAATTTCTTCAATATCAGGTGTTCATAATCATCATCTATCTTCAAACATCTTTTAAATTAACATTTTGTATATGAAAATCTTTTTCTCTCATCAATGAAATGATAATAAATCAAAACATCTTAAAACTCCTTCAAACCCTTAGTTTATTGAGTTGTATTCCTCAGTATTGTGATCCATATTTTATCCACATATATCATAATGTACCTACACATTATTAAATAATATTAAAACACATAAGTATTACTAAATAAGAATATATATAAATGGAAGTGGAAGAAACACCACCTAGGTAGTTAAAAGAATCATCATATATGTACTAAAAATTTCAAATTTAAAAAAGGAAATAAATCATTGATTGTATTATGTAAAATAAAATCAAGATATAAAACATACAATCATTATGAAAAACACAAAGATTCATCAATAAAATTCAACCCCCCATGGGGTCACAGGTCTCCTTGTAAGTAAAAATAGAAACACGAGGCCAAAGAGGTTCTCACACATTTATATAATAATTTTTATTAAAGTGTAAATCATCCTTTCATAATAGGATTCAGAAGAAAAAATATTTTAACACCATTTTATAACTAAATTTCAAATGTTTTATGAAAATAATTTATCAAACATCACATTAAAAACCAATTTAAAAAACAAAACATTTCCATAACATCACCTTTTATGGAAAGAGAACCGTCTTTAAAAGAACTCAACTATTGTCAAGACCCCATTTTTCAAGACTAATCATTCACATTTTAGAAACATTTTAAGCCACAATGCGACTTAGGGACTCAGAACCATTTAAAAAAATATTAATGTCAAAATTCCATAAATTCTTAAAATAGGCCTCTAAAATAATAGACACACATTTTTAAGACAAAACTGATATTAAAAACCCTTTTAAATAATAAATTTCCTTGAAAAAATCCACCAAGAATTTTAACAACCACTTTTCTTATGATAATTAAATAATAATTCTCATCTATTAAGGTGGTAATAAATTACATGAATGGTAATGTTGAACCATTAGATAGAAAATATATATATAATATTTAGTTTTTATATTAATTTTATAAATAAATTATATAAATTATATTATTTTTATATAATTCAAATTTATATTGTTAAAGATATAGAATATGAAGTCAATTAATATTTAAAGAGAAGTGTGAGATTATCAACATCATATAAAAAAATAAATTTTAACCAAATAATCTAGAATTAGACTAATATATGATAACAAAAAATATTATACTCTAACCAAATAAGGACATATAACTTTATCCCAATCACCTTTCAAACAATTTTTACATAAATAATTTATACAAATATATATTTCTAATATATTCATTGAAAGACAAAATTTTTAATTTGGAAAAAATTATTTTTAAAAATTTTCATTTTCAAATAATATTAATCAAATATAAACAATAATGATTTCAAAATACTAATTTATGTCCATAAATTTCATAATCATTTAACCATGATGTATAAAATAATGATTTACATTGAAATGTGGTTAATATAACTTATTATTTTCTATGGAGAATATAAATTTGATTAACTACCTACTTTATACAAAAAACATGTAGTCAAAACTACTTAATTAATAAACATCTAAAATAAATTCTTCAAAACATTAGTTTAAATGCTATGAAATATTTAAATAAATTATTTAAGGATCAAATTAGCAGTCTTCCAAAAAAATGCACAGAAAACATTAGATTTAAATAAGTAATATATGTTCTACCTAATATAATCCAAATATAAACACCTATGAAAACCTTTATAATCATTAAATGTAAATAAGAATGTCCAAAATGAAAAAATAAATCTTTTTTAATTCAATTTAAAACATCATAATTATTGGAATAATTAAAAAAAAAATATCTATAAGAAGATATAATGTGAAGTATTCCAATAAAATGAAAAAAATGAACACATCTAAGTGAACACACACAACATATTTATTTTCCAACTGGTTATAAGAATCATGGAAATAAAAGCTTTTACTCATTTCTAAATACACCCATTAAATTTAGAAAACCATTTTATATGAGAACTTTATAAAACCTATATTCTTTCATTCATCCAGTCAATTTTTTAAAAAAATAAATGAAATATCTGAAACTCAAAACCAATTTTAAAGCCGATAAAATCTATAAAAAGAGAACTATGATGAATTTATTCTAGGAAGAGCCTTATTTCATATTTTTATTGTAATTAAGATACATCAATAAAAATATGAAGCCGAAACAGACCCCTATACTTGGAGACCTAGGCGATGTATAAAAGTAGGCAACTACCCAATCGATTCAATAATCAACCTGCTCTACCTAGACAACTAAGACTGACATCATTAGATCTTACCAAGAGTTAGTTGGACTAAGAGAAATTGGGATATGGGGAAAGGGAAGAAGGGTTCCGAAAAAATACCAATAAGGGAGGGATTACCTGTAGGGTGATGGATCAGGGGGCTCGTAGTTGACCGAAGCTCTGGTGTGGGATCTAGTGAAGGAAATAACTCATGGGAGGGGGAGAGATCTGGTGAGGTTGACTGATAATGGGAGGGAAAGGGAGTGGGCGATCAGTGGTGGGTTGTGACTGCAGTGCCGACATGGGCTAGGGGGTCTTCTCGAGAGGCCTTGGGATATTCTTGAGCATTGGGGAGGGGGAAGCATGGTGGTTCTAGGGAATGGAGTTGGGGGGAGCTCGAGGGAGTCCGGGTCAGGGATGCGCAATTATTTTTAATAAAAATTAAATATTTAGTGACAATATTTAAAATACTACCGTGAAATAAATTAGTTATTTTCGTTTTCATTTAGTTAACTACCTTTAAAAAATGATTTTTTTGTATTTTCTTGCATTTTAATAACCACATCCACAAATATTATATGATTTTATCCAAAATCTTCACATGTTGATCTGAATCCCATTCATCAAAACAACCACCTCACTGGAACCAAAAATTAAAAATAAATCATATTTTAGTAGATATTTATGACCCACAAATTGGTGAGTATTTAAACCCTACCCAAAATAACACATATAATACTCTAGAAGACCCATTTTATTTCCATTTTTAATTCTGACTAACCATGGTCATCAATTCACATATAAATGATCGTGTTCTATCCTAGGATGTCAAATATGAGACCACTGTGCGACTCCAACATCAGGAGCATCACTTTCCAAAAATTTAGCTCATCAATAATCATTAACACAAAATATTGAGATGTATCTAAACTTAAAATATCTATCCCATGAAAATAAGGTTTCATAAATCAATTCATCCTCATACTCATGGTTCTCCCCACTATAAGTCTTTTCTTAGAAACTTTTGATCTTGGGCCACTCTTCTTTACACCAACAAAGTCTCATTACAAAAATATATTCTCAGTGGTCCAAGAACCCACTCTATGTAATTTAACTCTCATTACACATGATCTCACATAAAAATACTGGAAAGTCCCCATATAGATAGTCGTTCTAAAAAATTCTCAACAAAACCCATTGACACCCTATCTTTATCACCTGGTTATGAATCCTTAACTTTGAAATACATCCAAAGATCATCCAAATTTCCACACAAATAATGAACCCAAATCATACTGTCATTCCATGATTGGTGCCTAGAAAAACCAATTCCATAGTCATTCTTCACCCATGAGGGATAACACACCCCTGATCTGACTCACCCTTAAATCATGTCCAAACCATCCTGAGAATTGTTCCAACACATAGAATCCCTACAATACTACACTTGAATATAAAATATGGTATTTACTAAGAAACTGGATTAAACTGGATACATATACTCACCAAATCCATAGTTCTACTTTGACCTTCTAATGACTTGTCTCATCACACCAACAACCCTACCAAAATAGGGGTTATACCACCATGACCAATGTGAACTTCGCACCATATGGATTTATCTATATCAATCATTAATTTTGATTCTCAGTGATTTTCAAACATTAATCATCTATTAAAATACCTTCCAATGAGCACACTCAGGTTTACCATACCATGAGACCCTGATCCATCTTTGATTTTAGCTCTCACCAAATAGAGACATCCACCATTCTCATCAAATATTTAGGAAACCATGCCCCCAATATTCTTATAAAATCATCGATCCTCATCCCACCCATTGGATCTTACCAATATATAATTAATAGTAACCATACATAGCGATGGAATACCACCTCAATCTTGTCTATAAAAAATGGATGTATGTTATTGTACCAATCAATAGCATAACCAGAATCACACACCCGTGAGTCACTTGTGACCAAGTCCTGGATCACATGCCTATTCATCGAACATTATCTATTTAATGTCTATCCCATTTATCCAAAATAATATTGAATATTTATTTTCATTGATCCTATCATGTCACTAATTCCATAACCTATCACATGACCACATATCACACAAGATATATTCCAAAATAATAAGCTTTCTACCCACTCTATAACCATACTATATTCAACCATATATGATCATAATCTTCTACCCCTTTAGAAAACTTACCCCGAATTAATATGTCCATACATCCAAAAAATCCTTCCAAAAAACCTAACCTTGATACTAAAATCAATTCTCTTGGTTTATATTATGAAAGAAAAAGACATATCCATTCCTATACCATATATCTGATGCACCTCTTGTGGATAAATTTCATAACACAAAAAATCTACCCATTCCTCTCATCATTATGGATCTCATATGTCTAGTATAATCCCTCTATCAGGTAACTATAAAATATAACAATTTACTCACTAATACACTAATCCATATCACAATGATACTATGCTCTCCAACCAATTCTAAACTCAGGTATACGGTCACATCACACAGGGTGCACCATGGATCCCATCTTAAATTTTATAAGGAAACTAATATTCCAAAACACACACTCTAGGGTTCCCATATGCATATAAACATCATTTATCATATGAAGAAAATCAACCCCACACTCCAAGGAAACAGTACTCTATAGGAATCTTGATTCACACCTTTCATGGGGCATGAAAAAAGAAATTTGTTACACAGAATAAATATAGTATTAGTGGTTACCATGGTTTGTCTCTATATGGAAGTCCACAAGATAATTAGATATCACATAAATTTGAGATTTGTTTTTGTTTTGTGTTCATTATTTTGAGAAATGTAATTAATTGAAACTGGATTTGATGAAAATTGATGCAAAATTTGATCAAATGAGGGTTCACATTCCTCTTTGAATTCAACCATATTGGTAAAATTATTTTCCTATCCACTAGTTATTTAATAAATATATTATTACAGGATAGATTCATGAAAAACCTATGTGTAAATTGTATTATGGATATTGACCTCGAATTGATTATTACTTGGTATACCTACCTCCCTCAATGTATAAAAAGTTCTCGAGACACTCTTATATTTCCTAGAAACAATCTAATTGGGTGTTGGTGTTACTAGGATAAAAAAAAGTAATTCACATACCATACAAATGTGACAATGATTACTAGACACTCACTCCCGAATGAAGCCTACCCCTATAAGAAAAGATGAAGAATAAGGATGGATATTATAGTTTATCACAATAACAAAAAATAGTGAATTAATTCAAAACCTCTAAACACAATTTCATTCAATGTTTAAAACAAACAATGAGAAATGAAATCAAATAGAAAAAATATTTTTTAATCCCAAAATCGCAATGACTCAAAAATTAAAAGGGAGGAAATTCCCATCCCCAATCACTCTATAAATTTATCCTCAATATTTAATGGAAATAGAGAATAAAAAAGAAGAAGTGGAATTATGAAACATAAGAAAATAGAAAAAAAACAAAAGTAGCGTATTCCCCAACATGAACTCATGATCAATGTGATTGGGCCAAAATTACCCTTTTTCAACATGAAAAACGTTTTACATATATGTTGCATGTTACTTATCCAAATATTTTAACTTACAATTTTCATTTTCCAATTAAAGCATTCAATATTCTCTTATTTCAAATTTCTAGTTGACTTCCTTGTTCCTCGTGTTTCAAATATTTATGGGATCTATGACTTATAATTTCTTTTCATAGGAGATTACTGGAATATTATGCATATTTTTGTACATGTGAATCCTCTAATTTATCACATGTATGTTTACATAGTGACCTTAATGTTTGGTTCAAACTGAATGTGAGTTTCAAGAATCCTTCACTTGACGATCAATTTTTTACCATAAATATTCTTTCAAAATTTGACATGTCTTGGATAGACCATAAGGTTTAGGTTAGTGGATTAAAAATATCATTAAATTGAGTGGATCAAACAAGAATTTAATGTGAAAAAATGATATAAAAACAACTATATGTTAGAAAAATGACCATGCAGTCGATTGGAATGGTCCGACAGTTGAGTGAGAACTTCATGTTATGGTCGATGAGTATATTGCCTAACATACAAGTGACTGGATGAAAGTTTAAATGTCCATAGACTGAGGTATTTTCGAAATTCATTATCACCATTGATCCAAAATTCAATATTGATTAGTTCTCCTACCATGTTCAATCTCTTCTTATGGTTGATTGATTGGCCACATTGTAAACAACTAACCATAAAGTCAAGAAATCCTGAGAACCTATAACTATAATAAAATCCTCATTTAAAACCTAAATCACATATATTTCTTCATAATAGACTCCATACACCTACAATAATCATAAAAATACCAAATATAAGATATTTTATTTATCTAAAAAATTAAAAATGATAAAATAAACAATTAAAACTCAATATTTAATCTATTTTATCACTATATCCAAAAAATACCCACTTAAATCAAAATTGTAATAATTTACTAGTAAATGATTAAATGATATGATTATAACCATGAAGATAATATTTTAAATATTTGAATATATTAACTTATGTATTCCCCTACAAAAAAATAATAAACTCTAGACAAGGTCATTTAAAAAAGATTAACAATTGAAATTTCAAATACCTAGCAAATGCGAGTTGTTTTTTCAACATCATGTTCCTCAATATTATATTGAATTCGTAATGTTGTTTATTACATTCTATTTATTAAGTTAATTCAATTAATTCTCACTTTTTTATGACATCATACAAACTTGTACTCACCTTCTTGAAATATCTATGTCAACACTAATGTTTTATTTTCAAGAAATATTTTTTTCATTCCTTATTCTTACATGTTTTGTTATTGGGTTGATTAATTTCTTCAAATCCAACCAATTATTGATTAATTTTTTTCATATCATGAGGTCTTAATAATGATTTTTCTATTCCTTAATGTTTGGTAGGGATTGAATGTTAAAAATCAAACATAATAACCCTTTTCCCTCGATAAACAATAATCAGACCGGTTGGAAACAATGACTCCTGCTCGCCTCCCCATATTATATAGGTTGATGACTAGTATCAAGGGGATAATGGGGGTTTAATGGGGATAATATACCCTCTATTTTAGAAATAAAAATCGAATAATCACAAATATGTAGGATGCAGGGAATATAATAACAACCGACAAGTAATAATAATAGGTAACCAAACCACTGTTAGACAAATGACCATCCATGAATGAATATATTATGTCATAATACAAGTATTCGACATAAATCATGTAGTATATAAAACATTAAAGGAAACAAAATTAGATAAATAATACAAATACTCAAATCTTATAGGAATATCGAGTACATGATTCACCCCAAACTCCATGTCGAGTCCAAGTCCAAAAATAGTAATAGTGAAAGAGCATAATCGAGTGTCATATCATACAACCAAGAGATATGTATGAGTAACAAATAATGACCCAAACAAAGTGAGAGTAAAACATTTCGGGACACCACCCATTGTGTATAATAAAAACTCAATCTATGAATATAATGTTAAGCAATGTGAAGGTATACGAAATGTAGGGAAGTAGTGTAAAGGTAAACTATGTCGGCTTAGGCTCCTCATAGGATCCCTACCAAAATATACCCTCTTCAACCTAAGATGGAATGTCTATGATCATTTAAATTCTATATGAAATGGTCTAGGACCTCTATTATATAACTAATGAATCCATGTACATGGATAATCACATGGTGTTTTATATTTAAAGAAGGGACCATCCTAATAATCAAACTAATGAACATGGAGTGTTATGTCCATAGATTTTAGAATATGAAATATCAAAAGTCATGTCACATTATTCCAATTAATAATTAAGGACCATAATTGCTGTAAGTTCCATTAAACATTAATTAATTTCATTTCTATTATTCATAAAAACAATAAGAAATGTTATATCTGTAATTTCTAATAGACGATAAAGAATTTCGTGTACATAAATTTACCATTAAAAATATAGAATGTCATGTCCATTAGTTCAAATTAATACTAAGGAACATCATTTCCATAATTTACCATAAATTTAATGGAATATCATGTCAATTAAAAAAATTAGGTATGATGTAATAAAATCCATGATGTATAACTAAAAATATGTTAGAAGGTGGATATGGTGTACAAACCCTACAACTACATTGTTCAAAAAGGGTCAAGGGATGTGGCCTTTTCATTCACCTTTTATTTAATTATTTTAACTGATTAAGAGGCCATTTGATATGGTCATACCTTTTATATATCATTTATAATATTTAAATGACATGGGAAGAAAACATACCATCTTTTAATATAATTACTTCCATTTTCCATCTCACATACCAGTGACAAGGACCAAATGAAGTGTCTATAGTTATATCACATTACAATATACCTAGATAATCCAAGACCTACCTTTAAAGTATCACTTATAATTCCAATCCCTTTTTAACTAAGGAAAAAACATCACAAATTGATATAGGCTATGTATGTATGTATACCCCATTGTAAATAAAAAAACATTCATCATCATTTAATAAATTTTGTTTTTAGGAGCTGAACTAAAAAAACCATAATGGTTTTTTTATTTAAATACATGTAATGAAAAATGAGGGTAAATAATAGAACACATACAAATGGGTCATAAAATTCATGTTCATAGACCTCCAATAATGCTAATGAGTCTATGGAATATCATACGTGTGACTTAAGCATTTAATTTCAGGTTTTTCACTTTTTGAAGTAATCCAAGGAAAATATTGAATGTGGAACAATGAGAAACTTATAAACATGTGATGAATTTATTGAAAATCAATAGACCACCTAACCTATTCTTGTAGCGATCCACTCATCTAATATTTATCTTTAAATGAAGAAAAAAATGAGAGAAATCAATGTATTCGACAAACACTCTACAAATAGTGTGTATTATCTCACATAGAAATAACATTCGATACTGTATGATAAACTAAGTAGACAATCAAGGGGAATTATAGACATACCATTCGCTATGAAATGTGATGAATGATGGTTTATTTTGAGATTATATGAAGGAGATCTCACTAAGCCTAGGATTCAATCCAAAGGAGAAACCCATGAGAGAGATATTATGTTCATATAAAAGGATAAATGAGGGGTGAATGGTTTAAGACATGAGGGGGGAAATTGTGAATTTACCATTTTTAAGATGAAGAATGGTGTAGCTATAGGGATTGGATAACCAATCATTAATCATTTGGTTCTCTATCACTCTCTCTCTCTCTCTGAGATACACTCTGCATGGTTTAGGAAAATGGTTAGCGAATCTGTTTAACAATCGTTCCTTTCGAACTATCTCACCACCACCCCCACACGATCTAGGTTCATGGTTAGAAAAATTATGTAAAATACATGTGGTTCACCTATTCAGACCCTTATAATTTTTAATGTGAACATATAACATTTCTTGAATAGTTTGAAATTTTTTTGACAATATTATAAGGCTACATAGTTGTGGTGTCCACCTCTCTTGTCTTTCCAAAAATTGGGATTTAAAGCTCAATGATCTTAAAAATCATCTAAACACCTAAGAAACATTTCTAGGTAGTATCCTTATAATAAATTTTACCGTTCTAACTCCAAAAATTTCTTTTTGAATATTTTTTTAATAATTGTAACATCCACTAAACAAAAAACTGATATTTCTATAACACTTCTCAATCAGTTGAAAAAATGCGATCTTATAACCTCCCCACCATTGAATTTCTCATCCTATATAATAGCCAAGGGATAAAAAAATATCACCTAACCTTCTCAGGTCATGAAAACTCATCAAAATAGCCATGTTATATTTCCAAACACCCAACGTTCCTCAAAATATCACTTTAAACATACAGTTCTTAAGTCATTTAAAAATCATGCCAATACTAAAACAAATGTTAAGATTAAAATTACCCAATAACATATAAACTAATAAATAATCACTCTATCATCTCTATTATCAACTAACCTACGGTTCTTCCCACTATATTTTATAGATTTATAATGGCCTACTCTAAGCCATGGTATACCCACAATCAAAATTTCCTTATCAATCCTATCCTGAGTATCCTATCATTTCTCCTAATATGATTATCAACTTGATACTCCGAATAACATGATGGGACACTAGATTTAGTTCTCAATTTATTTAAATAGTAAAATTCCAAACCACCCAAACCTATCTATAATGCCTTCTTTTCATTGAAAATCTCTCTTCGATCTTTAGACTACACCTGTCTCATACAAGTGGAGTGTACAATATGGTCCATCACCATTCACATCTTTCTATTCAAGATAGCTCATGTCGAACTACCTATGATGGACTATTTTAAAAAAAATATCATCATTTTCTTCCACCATATTCAAAACTAGATTCCAATTCATTTATTCTATGGTGTTACAAGACTATTCCGAGCAAGCCCATAAAATCCTTCCACTATCTTTCAGTGATGAATCAAGGCTAGACTATTCCCACTCCATAACCCATTTTCATTTTACTTCATGAAAAATGTTTTATTATAGATCCAAAATCCTTCGGTATTCATAAGCTATATTGGGCTTAACACATGTACATGGAATTCACCAGATTCCATATTTAAACATGTAGCTATCATCTTCTAAAAAATACATTCGTACTTGGTTTTAGTTATTAAAAGTTATCCAGAATCGAAAAGACTATCCAATGACCAGTCTCAATATCTCATAACCCATATCACATTAGGGTATCCAACTAGTGGATGAATTGATGCTTCATGGCTTAGAAATTTCCTCAACATCACACCAATGCAACAATTTTATAATCACTAGAAACCTAACTTCATCTACCCACAAACAAAATAAATAGCAAAGATAAGAACCCACTCATCCCTAAGGACTACTTTTAACATAACCCATTACACCTTATCACTTTTCAAGTTTTATTTCCATAACATTAACAGTGTTTCAACTCATAAAAATGGTCACCACCCCAAATAGCCAATGGTGTACTACAAACCATATGTCTTACCTTAAACCTCTCATCGAGCGTGACTCCCATAGAGTCCCTCCAATAATCTATAAAAACTTATTTAGATTGATCAGTGTATATTGGACACATTATATTGTACTTAGGATTATTTCAATAAATTAGGCATACTCTCATATAAATTAGTATTACACTAACATTCAATCAATAGATACAGATCACCCTCCGAGGAAATGCTCACATACAACCAGTCAATTCTTACCTTTAACTAACCCCTAAAACCATGTTTCTTGAAAATCCATGTCAAGGTTCACCCACGGGTAAACCATCTAATGACACCCAATGTATTCTACAAGAAAACCTCATCATGGGAACTTATTTCAATTTACTTAAACCACCTCATATTCATGACTGAAAGTGTTATAATTGAATTTGTTGATCGTTGACCTCAAACTGACTACTAACTAACGATCCATGTCAACCGATTCTAATGAGAAACTAGCACAAACTAACTTTCCAAACATTGTAGGTGTACATCGTATACCCACTAGATTAAAAACCCAAATTTCTCCTATGATCCATCCACCAATAAGGAATTGATGACTTTTATACTCAGTATGCTGGTATTGATGTGATAGATGCACTATTGTAACTACTCTTTAAGCGTTCCATGATTTATTAAATGACTTCCAACTTTGTGGAATCATTTCAGTAATTAACCATAAACCACACAACCACTGGTAGACAATGAATGGAACCTGAACAGTGATTCACATCAAATATAGTCTCGATACTAAGAACTCTGGGTTCTTTTCAAAAAAGAAAAGGTACCATCAGGTGTATAACTCAAAAACCATAGCACCATCAATGTATCGGTCGTAGAACGATTATATAACAAAGCTCACTACCCTTAAGGTATACATAAACACCAATCCAACCTCTCTAACAATTTTTCCTTGATCATTTTAACTATTTTCTCAATAAGGAATGAGTCAAATATAATGGCCTCTAGTTCTCCCACCTAGCCCTAATGATGATGTCTGTAAAAAAGGTCGTTGTGTCCTTCCACCTAGTCCTAAATTCTCTCACTGGAGATCCATACCCCATATAAATGATTATGTTAAATTAAATCTAAATTATAATAAACTATCCCTAAGGAGGTAAAACTGAATGTAGTTAAGGCTATAAACCAAAAAGGGTCAAAATCAGTCAACAGAAGTGTAATAAAATCACTTACCAAGAATAATACTATTAAGTCCTGATCCTTTCTATGAATCCTAATAGGGTAGTTCTCTCTAAATATTTATAACATTACATAAAATGATAACGAACTTAAACTAAATGGGTATCCAAATAAGGTAATAACCCTCATGGTTTAAATTATAAGATGACCACCCAACAACATGGGGGTATCTTTTAATCACTATGAGTCCTACCTAACTCAAACAATCAATAAAAACACTTAATTTGTTCTGTAACTTTGCTCAAAATTCTAGCAACTATCCATCATCAAGGTTAATAAAATAACCGGTATAGCTCTTAAATTTAACATAGACAATTTACTATAAATCTAGGCCTTGCATAAAAGTTTACTAGGATCTAACTTGTGTCATTTAGTTTTATTACAATATATGAAATCCATTAAAACCTTCAAGAAATTTCCATGTTCCCGTCAAAGATAAATCACTTAAATTTTTAAAGTAAACTCTTACCCTAGGTTCCAAGATATTATCACCATATAATGGTTTTACCTAATTCATTTCATCTATTAACTTGTATTATAACATTTAACAGGCTTAGATATATTATTTAACAAGTATCAATATAGAAAAAAAATTCTAGGCACTTTGTTTTGCTGATGTCTCATATATATTTTGGAATATTATCTCATAATTTCCTTTTAAACTATTTCATATATCAATAATTTCTCCCAAACTAAGATTAATTAAAGAAAATTTCAATTTCTAGATATAGAGGAAAACAATATTTAGGGTGAAACTAATATTTTAATTGAATAATGCCTCACATCAGGAAATATCAATAAAAAGATAAATGTATTTTATATTTTAAGCTGGATCATTTCGGTAATATTATACCATAAATTTATATGGAACACTATTTAGGTGGATTCTAATTCATTATATAACCATACCTTTTAATATGAATATACACCAATAGGGTTAAGAACCAATCATAGAAAATAAATAAAGGTGATCTATGAGGTTCCCATCATGAAAATACAGGTTTTGTTAATTGAGTATATGTTCCAAAATTATTGATCCAATTATATATAAGTTATAATTTTCAGCTCATTTAAGTGAAGCCCATAGTAGTTTAGTTATAAATATTTCCAACACACCATCATAAGTGGTATATAATAAGAATACAATGATAAAACTTACATATAAGGGCTGAGGAAAGAATATAAGGAGTTAGTTATATGATTCATCATTCATAAATTATAGCAGTACAATCCTTTTTATGTTTCAATTGATAGATCATTAAATCATATCCATAAGTAATTAATTGAATTTAATAAGAATAAAAAATTCCTTTCAATTTTCAAAATCATTTTATTTCATTTATTTATCAAAGGTTTATTAGAAATAATTATATTATCAATCTATTTGGGAAAACAGGAATTTTGGCTTCATTCGACACATTATTTAACTAACCTAACATCATAACTATAATAATGAGGCTATCACATAAGAATGGAATAAATCCATATAAGTAGTCCAACAAAATAAGCATTGGATATAGATGTGAATGCAAACTATCAACCAGTCATAGTATACAAATAATCATGATAAATAATTACCTTGACATGGTATACAAACAAGATTGGAACATAATCATTCAATCATTGTATAAAAAAAATCATGTTGATGGTATGTGGATCATATGTGATTGAAATGATACATGAATACACCCCTTTTGTTTACATACCAGGATATGAGGTAAATCCCCTAAATCCATAAATCAATAATATGTAGAGCTCTACAACAATCATCAAAGGTGAAATCATTATCAAATATAATAAATAACCATCATGAACAACAATCACATCCCTAGAAATGTGATCTCCCGCACCCTAGTGTGTGGGTTGGCCATTCCCAGACATTATCTATTTACCAAGTTCCAAAACATTCCTATTCTCCTATATAACATCCCAATATAGTAAGATAAGGAAGAAAATATATGATACAATTTTTTCATGCCCTGAAATGGTTCACTAATTAAAAATTAACCGATTCAGTTTGCGATATATCCTCAAGAACGCCTCCCAAAATGCCAATGGTTAACTGATAGCAGTAAGGGTCTAATGGTGGTATAGTGGGGATATTATACCCTATAAATCAATCATAAAAATAGTTTAAGAAAAAATAAAATAAGTTAAATGAAAGATAATAACAACATACAAGTGAAAGGAAATGAAAGATAATGAAAAATTATGAGTAATAATAACAGGTAACTAGGATAGTGCCCAATAAATAACCAACCATGCATGAACATGTTAATCCATAATATAAAAAGTAAACTTAAATTAGTTAGTATATAAAATATTAATAGATAGAAAAGGGCATAAATTATCAAAATAAAAAAATATTATAAGCATATTTAGTACATGATCAGTCCCAAACTCTATGTTAAGTCCTAGTCAATGATGAGTAACATACAAGGGGTGCGATACAAGGTACTATCATATAACCAAGAGATTTATCTAGGTTCCAAAATGTAGCGTGGATAGGGGTGATTAAAACTAAATAGGACACCATAAACCATGTCTAATTCATATCCAATCTATGAATATAAATTGAATAAATGTATAGGTATACCAAAAGTAGGGTAGTAGTGTAAATGTAAACCACGTTGGCTCAATCTCTCTATAAGATTACTAGATAACTATACCATCTTCAGACATAAATGAACATTCTTGGAGAATTTACATTTTATATGAAAGGGTCTGAGACCTGAGGTATATAACCCTGGAATCCTTATAATAGGATTTTCATATAGAGTTTCATATTTAAGTAAGGAAATTATCTCAAACATCTTACCAATGAATTCATAGTTTCAAGTCCATCAATTTTAAAATAAGAAATGAAGAACTTCATTAACATTTATTCCAATTAATAAATAAGGAAATTTATTTCCATAAATTCAGTTACACATTATGGAATTTCTTGTCCATTATTCCAATAAAAAATAAGGAATTTAAGTTCTATAATTTATAATAAAGTGTAAGGAATGTGTTGGCTAGAAATTTTCCATAAATGATATGGAACACCATTTACATTAGTTAAAAATAATACTAAGGAACGTCAGGTCCATAATTTCAAAGAAATAATAAGTATTGTCATGTCCATTACAAAAATTAATCAGAATGTAATAAAATCCTTGTCATATAACTGACAAGAATTTAGATGGGGTCTAAGGAGTTCAAGCCCTTTCACTACATTGTTCAACAGGGTTTTAAGGGATGTGGTATTACCATTAACATTTTATCTTATTCACTTAAGGGATAAACTTTCCTTGGAACATGGTAATACCTATTACATTTAATTTATAATAAATAAAGGTCATGGAAAGAACACATGACAAATTTCAACATAATTACTTCAATTTTCCATATCACTTACCAGTGATAAGGAACAAGTGAATTATTTATTGTCATATTATATTAAAATATAACCAGATATGTTAAGTCTATCCTTTAATGTCTCAATTCTCATTCAAAACACTTTTTATCCAAGGGAATAATTCACAATTTGACAAAGGCCACATACTTATGAACGAAACATTGTAATTCAAACAAATAATTCATCATAATTGAATCAATTTCATTTTTAGGAGTCAAATTAAACACAATATAATGGATTTATTAGTTAAATACATGCAATAGACAATGGAGGTAAATAATCGGAAAACCCCAAAGGGGTGATCCAAGTTCTAGTCAAAATCCATTAAGTAAATTATTACAAAACTCCACTCATACAATATCATCATTTTTAAAAAAATTAAAAAGATAAATATAAGAGTCTGGAAAATCCCTTGAAAGTGGTGTGTGTTAGGTCACATGGAAATATAATTCATTACAATGAGATAAACCATCAAGAGAATCAAGAGGACATGTAGACTTACTGTTGGTAATCAAAAATGAAAAAATGAAGGTTTATTTTGAGCGTATATAAAGGAGATGTCTCTTTGTCTTGGATGATATCCAACAGAGAAACCCAATTGAGAGAAGTTATGTGAATGGAAGAGGATAAATAAGGGGTGAAAGATTAAATGAATGAGGAGATTTTTTTTAAATTCACTCTTTTTAAGGGCCACATAGTATTTCTAACAATGTACTAACTATTGATCTCACACTATATAAGAGCCACACCCTGTAATGTTTGTCTGTATAGTTAGGGAAACAGTGCTACAACCATTCTATTGGAACTATCTCACCCCCAAACCCCACATGAGATAAGATCATGGTTAGAAAAATCATGCACAATCCATCCAATTTACATGTTATTTCCTTATTAGTTTTTCACATAACTATGTGGCATCAGGTTCACTATTCGAAAAACCCTGCGACACCCATACCGGGATTCATGGTTGTGGGGCACAGTTAAAAAAAACCATGCACTAACCATAAACCTCTCTTATCTTTAAAAAAACACTGATTTTTAATCCCAAATAAAAAAAAGATTTTTGAATGTTGAGGCATATCTTGATCACTTAAATTTATCCTAAAACAACATCTTTTGGTGTTATAAATCTTATTATTTCATTTCAAATATATATTGTAGATTTGAACAGTCCATGAAATTAAAAACTCAAATTCCCCTATAATTTATTATTAGGTTTATAACATAGAATCTTACAAAACTATTGAGGATGAATGATGAGGCTTGGATATAAAATGAATCCCAATGCAAGATTTCTTATTTTTGATAAAAATATATTACCCCTTGAATTCCTCTTCCAATAACTCTTCTTCACTTATTTTAATTATCCAAGGATTTCACACACATTTTATCAATTCAATAATATATGAAATTACTCTCCTTATTTCCTCCAACCAATTTCAAAAAAATTTATCTATTTTTTATTTCATTATACTTTTGAAGGTAGAGAGGTACCTGTAATTTTTTTCAATAGTTGTGCGATCTATCATTACCCATGTTATGAAATTTTATTACTTCATTTTAACGTTTCTTGGTATTTATTTAAGAATTTTCATCCTTGATACTCTTTTCACAAATAGCTTCTCTATAATATGGTTAAAAAATTATACAACCCTAATCCAATTTTAGATCTAAATACCCTCCAAAATATCCATCATCTTCATGGTTAGTCTAAAATATTTACAAAATTTTTTGCATCATAAATTGATTCAATCATTTCATCTTTTTCAATTGACTTGTTTTAAAATTTTGAGATCAATAATTTCTCCTTTGAATCATATTCTTTAGAGAGAGAGAGAGTATATTTTTTTTACTTCAAACAAATGAAGGGAAATTTTCGGGCCAACCTTGTATGACATCCAGAAAATTTTCACTTATTACCAACATAATTTTATCCAAAAATAGTATAAAAAATGTTTCAGAAATTTCTTCTTTATATTCAAATAGATTAAACCAAATTTATTGTTCATAATCCATTCCTCCATTCCCACATACTCGAATTCTTCTTAGATCATGAAAATTTATATAGAGAAATGTAGATATGGATATCTATCAACTAATGTGGTTTCCTAATAATTTCATTATTTGATGATAAGGTCTACAATGATTAATGTACAAGTAGGATTTAAAATAGGGTTCATTGATAAAATATTTTTACAATAAAAATAAGACTTCAATAATTTATATCATAAATTCATTGAATACTCTAAGGTTTTGATTAGATTACTAAAAAAGTTCTAGTAATTCCATAATTCCTTAGTTCTCTATGAAAATGGAATTGTGAAGAGGATGTAAAAAATCGATTCAGAATCCTATTAGGTAAGTAATTAAAAATATTGTACTGAATGTGGGGAATGATTTTAAAAACTTAGTCAGATTTTTATGAAATTACATCATTTTGAATTTGATAACAATTTTATTTTACCATTAATATAAGATGATTTGATGGGGGAAAATTAGTCTCTCAATAGTTGGATGGTTTAAAATCTTGTAAGATAATTCTAGTTATTTTAAAAAGTTTTTAAAACATAATAAAACTAAAGAATAAACATGATTTTCTATTAAAAACACATAAAAACTGACAAGTGTAATTTTAAAAATTCCTAAACTAGAAAGGTACCCTTCCCCTTACTTAATTGATGTAGTGTTTACAATGAATTCAAACTATTTTATCATTTAATCATATTTTGTATGGAATAACATCATGCAATCAAATGTTAAGGATAGGTACAATCCAATTGTGTTTTTTAAATTTATGGGGTGGAAGAGTTTTATATCCTCTGTTAGTTCTTAATGTATATTTAAATGTTAATTATTCAGCCTATTTCCATTAACAATGAATGGGTTCTGGTTCTATTCATTAAAAATATTCACAACACTGAAAGGAAATACGTGAGTAACTATTAAAAGACCTTATCATGTGGGAAAAAATTATCTAACATAATTTTTTTCCATGAATTGAATAAAAAAATTGTCTCTAGAATGAAGTTAATTTTTTTGAATCAACTTATCACGAGCCTCTCTTTTACTTTCTCAGTATATTTTAAAATTTTCACAGGATTCTCTTCAGATTTAGTTTTTCTCTTTTAGTTATAATATCCTATGTTTTCCTTATTGATCGAATTTAAGGTTTAGTTCTTTAATAGACTAATATTCTACATGTTCTAGTACTACATGGATATGATAATCTTCACCATAAATCCTTCAGTAGGGGGTCATTCTTATGGGTGTGTTATTGGATATTCTATAATTCCATAAGGTATATTCTAACCACTATCTCTTGTATTTCATATTTTTTATAGTTTTTTATGAAATCTATTATTTTTATAATTGTTTTCATCATATAAGCCACTTGTTTCTAGATAATGGTATGTTGATGTTTTATGATGCACTCCATACTTCCTCAGTAAAGCCTTTATAATTATATTTAAAAAATGAGTTTCCTAGTCACTAATGATGGATTTTAGTACACTAAACCTACAATAGATATTATACTTGTAAAAATCCAACACAGCATTGGAATCATGAACTTTGTGACCTTAAATTCAAAAAAATTAGGAAAAAATTATATATATTAGAATAAAAGAGTTAAAAAAAACATGGAAATGTTTCAAATATATTCTATTCCCCATACATAAGAAAATTCCCAAAATTTGATTCTTTTTGAGACATTTCCCATATCTTTTAATTATTACTAAAAAATTAGCATTTAACACATTTTTTCACAAAAATCATGTGAATATTTGAACAAGGTTGGCCAGTAAATTCTAGATTTCAATACATTAATTACAGTTCATTTAGTTTCAAAGTGGCCACCATTTTCCAGTTCGTTATAGAATTCAAAAAGAGACTCAATTTTACTTATATAAAAGAATATTATTATTACTTGATTACTATAAATATTCCACATGCATGTGTCTTCCCAAATGAAAAACATTGATTCATATTTATGGTTTTGAATTAGGAAATAATTTAGATAAGATGATACCTGGGAAGTGAAAAATTATTTAAAAATACCTATATACTAGAGTACTTATCCTTATTTCAAATAAATATGTTTTCTTGGAAGATGTTGATTTAGTGGGTCATAGTATGGAATTACTAACTTAGCGGTGTTAATAAATTTTTTCAGGTGCTCCAATATTTTTAACTGTTCTCATAGAGTTATTCTCTAAGATGAACTCTTGTGATGAAAATATCCATATAAAAATCCTAAGTTTGTTTTATATTTTTGATTCAAGTATCTAAGGGACGAATAATTATAAAACCTTGTCAGTTTAATTCAAATACAATAATATAAAAATTTATCTAATTTAAAACAACCATATAAAACTCCATTTAAGGGGGTTTTATAGTTGATCTAGACAGTATCCGGTGTCCTCAGGGAATAAAAAATGATATATGGTCTTAATTTAATTCATTGGAAATGAAATTCTCTCACAAATAGGTTGGAATCATTTCAATGTAACTTAAATGGGGTCTCCCATTTGGGTGGATAAATCATTGATGGATGGATTAATCTACTCTTAATTTCATCAAATTTCTCCATATATTCAATGGAAAAATCAAAATCAACATCTTATAGAGTAATTGATACATTATAAGAGTAACCTTACCAAATCCCTTGATTAGCTTCCTATAAAACCTTGTATGTCGAAGAAATGATGTTATACATTTCACACACATTGGGTAAGGAAAATAATTTATCGCTTTAAATTTTGACTTATCCTCATCAATTCCTTTCTTGGGGATGATATCCCCTAGGACTATTCCTCTTCCCGCTATGAAGTGGGACCCCTAAAAATTTGAACACAATATATTTTTTAGTTTAGGTTTTCAAAAAATCATGATTTCTGAAAAATTTATTAAAATAATAAAAAAATAATGCAATTATCCAAGAATACCTCTATATAATCCTCAATTTGGTCTATGAATAAACTTACCATGAACCTATAAAATTTACTTGGGGAAATACATAACCCAAATGTAATCATTTTGTAGTAAAATTTTCCAAAGGTACATGTAATTGTTTTCTTATCTTGGTCCTCAAAAGTAATGGGTACTTGAAAATATCCTAAAATCCATCTAAAAATAAATAATGTGGTTTCCCTACCAACCTATATAGAATATGATAAAATAATGGGATGAGGACATTTTCATTCCAGGTGACCCCATTGTTATTTCTATAATATATGTTCAATATTTAGCTATTATTAATTCTTTGGGGGATCAATTCATTTTGGACATTTTTTATAGTGTAAAACCTATTTTTTGGGAATTATATGGATTAGGGCTATCCTTTAAAAGAAATAGATTGGTTAAATGATGTTTTCTTTCAGAAAAAATATCTATATATTCTTTACTACAACCACTATAATGGGTTTTTATCCTTTTTTCAGGATACCTAACACGTCTGGAGTCTCTTTTATATATGCCTCTATGTGTGAAGAGTTTTTGATTAATTACAGGAATATCACATAAGATCCACCCTATTTCTTTCACATTTAATTTCAAAATGTCAATGAATTTGTTTTCATAGGTTATGGAAAAGTTATTTAAAATGATAACTGGTCATTTGTATCCCTTTATTAAATACAAATACATAAAATCCATGGGAAAAAAGATTTTATTTTATATTTGGGTTTTGTTCTAAGGAAGGAATTAAATTCTGGTTTCTCTTTTCAATTAGCCATATTTTTTCAAAAAAGATGACATGTGAGTTGAATCATTATTAAATAAACAACTGAATCCCTCATGGTATTAATGGGCTACATTTTCTTCCAATATTAAAATGGATTCTACAAAATTACCAACATCATTATCCTCCATGGAATTTTTAAGCATTAATTGTTATTATAAGGTTAATATATATTGAAACATACATTAATATTCAAAAGGTTAAAATTCTTAAAAGAGGGATAGTGTAAGGAGTTGGTTTTTAGTTTAAAGATATTTCATGGAGTCAAAGATGTTGAAATTGCATATACTATCTCTAAAATCCATTTTAATTTTTCCTTTATGAACAATGATGATTTTCTTGGATCTCATAAAAAAATGGTTTCCCAAAAATGATATGTTAGTGGAATGTGATCAAATATTTCTCTATGCTTAATACGTAGAAGTCTACTATAGAGAGATTATATTGGAATTTCATAGGGTAATCCTCTAATACTATATCTATAAATATAGAGGAATTTGTTTTGGGTTTTACTACCACTATAATAGACTTTATATCCCATATCTACAGGGGTGTAAATGCCGAGTGAGCCATAATGTTTATACAGGAACAAAAATCAGACAAATTATCTAAAAAAGCGATGAAACTGATTGCTCAAGCTATAGAAAATGTTCCTAGATCTTTAAATTTTGTGAGTATTTATTATGTAATTTGTTCTAACGCAAATCTTTACAAATTATTCATTTTATTCCTATGAATAATCCACTTTTTGGTGAAAGGTTTCCTAATAAATTTATCATAAATATAAATTTTTATTAGTTTTTTAAACTTGGGGAAGGTTAATCTCAACTTTATAGAATTTTTCTATAATTTATTTTTGAGGTTCTTCATCTTAAATTTTCATACATTGAATCACTCATAATTTGAAAGGTGGTTGCATATTCTTCTTCCTTCTTTCATGTATTTGAAATATTATCTCCAATCTATTATTTCTTTAGCCATCTATTCCATCATCTTCCTTTATTTATTCTCTATCTTTTGGTCGATGACACAATAACTAGTTCTTATTGGTTTTTTATGCTTCATTTGTAGCCTATTATTTAAGGCTGATCTATTATTTCTCATGTTTAGGTATCTCAGTTCATTCTCCTTCCATGCTAAGTTGGTTTTGTTCTAAATCTGGTGTGGTCATGGGAAGAATTTTCTAACAACATTTAGTTCTTATCATTCTCACATATTATATTTAGTTAGGGATTTATTGAGATGAATTTTTTTTTGGATTTTTAGACAAGATTTGCAGAATATTTTTGACCTGGTTTGTCAACTTATCTACTATATTCTTCATCTCATAAACCTCAGATCCTTTCTCTTTATGTATTGGGGGTTGTTCACTACATTATTGTTATTTAAAGGGATTATTTTTTTTAAATGGTGGGGTTTTTTTGGTAATATTGTTGATTGGAAAGTTTCTAATAGTTATTTAGAAGGGAACTTATTACTTGAATAATATATTTTATTGAAACTGCTTCTTGTAGTCGCTTTATCATTATTCGATTTATTTTATAAATCTATATTTGTGTTCGTTAATATATATGAATCTTTAGTTTTATTTTAATTTCCTTATCAAAAAGTATAGAGGCCCTCAGTTTTCAAAAATTTACATTAGAAAAATTATTTGGAATACTAAAAATATCATACAAACATAGGTATGTAGATTGTAATTGGTGTACTGCATTCGGAAACATGGAAACATAAACACTAACACATAAGTGATCTATATTATCTCACACTATATTCTTCATTACTATCACCATTCTTAGACACGTCAAACATAATACATATCTTTATAACATGGGGAAAGAAACTTAAAAAAGGGTGAGATCAAATACTCTGTAAGGATAATCTAGGGATATATATAATCATAATAATTAGCATAACAGTATGAGAACATGATAATGAAAATAGAATATCATAAGTGGAATATCAAAGATTATATACACTAATCATGGTATAAATCATGGAATTCCATAAGACATGAATCATAAGAAAATAAAGATCATAAGTCATGAAATAATAATATAGGAATAAAAAAAAGATTTGTGGAAGACACATAAGCATATATAATATGATTTTGATAGTATCCAAATGTAATAACCCACCAATTCTCATTGCCTTGAGAGTACAAAGAGTCATTACTAGTCCTTAAGAGACATCCCCAAGATGCCAAAGGCTAGAAATAAATGATCAAGGATTTAAATTACAAGTGGGGGATGATTTACCCATTAAAATATAAACCAATAAACCTACAACCATAAAAAAAATTCAATATATGATTCATGAACAAATAGAATACAACTCAAAAACTTCATGTATCTGAAATTCACATCAATGTAAGAAACACCAGAAGAATAACCAAGTATCAAATTACAAAGCGGATAGACTACAGAAGACTCTCCAATGACCTCAAGACTCCATGCTCCACAATCTCCAAGCTCCAAAATCTCAGAACATACCAAATATTACATGTTTGTGCTAAAAACATGTGAAACATTACCTTTGACCTTGTCCTGGAAGATATCATCTGCAAAAGAACCAAAGTGCCAAAGCTGGGGTGAGTATAGAACTCAGTAGGTTTTCCCCAATGACTTCCCCACTCACACCACTAGGACAGAGGAGTCAGAAACAATTATATAATAAAGTTTATATAAAACAATTTTTGAAATATAATTTATAACTAAATATAAACAAGTTTCCAAAACCATTCATTACTAAAATCATACAAGTGAAATTGATACCAATTTTCCCAGTAAGATATTTTTTTTAGAAAAATAACTAAACAATCTTTACAACAATTTCACAATATCTCATTATAGGCATACCCAACCATCCATAAAACCCATGAAACCAACCATGAATGCTATATTATGATAGTTCCATACTCATTAGTGATTTCTCGTTGAACTACCAATGTTGTAACAAGGTAATTGTTTCCCATGTTCCATTAACCCTTTGGCACCGAGCACAAGGTCATATTTCAGCCAAGCCCCATGTATGAAATTCCCATGTGCCATTAAACCTTTGGCACTGAGCACAAGGTCATATTTCAACCAAGACCCATATATGCAACATGGACACACACCACATATTCCCAATGATCATTCCAAAACAACCCTTTCAATAAAAACACATATTTATTGAAAACTATTTCGGTCAAAACCATTTCAATGCCAAACCATTTCAATAAAAATGCGTTTTTATTGAAAACCATTTCTATTGAGAATATCTTCTTAATCAACCATTTTGTAATTCCAAAAAATCCATTATTTAAAATAATCATCTTAAATTCATGAAACTAAAGTCCCTTTTGCACAACTATTCACCAAGATCACGCAATTTCACAAAAACCATAAATCATCAAAAATGAATACATTTCCAGGAATTTCACAATAAATAAACCAAATTGAATCTAATCCGACAAATTTTAGCAAGGGGAGTTGAGAGAGATGCCTTATATCATGAAGGTTTTGATGAAACATTGACAATAGACGAAGAACACACAAGATAGTGCATCAATTCTCTAAGAAAAACCATAGTTCTCTTATCCTAGAAAGATCAAGACTGAAAATCGAATTATTTGGCATCAAAAAACATATATATACTCACTATAGGTTCATATCGGAGAAATAATTGGGATTGGAGAAGTAGATAAATGCATATATAAATAAAAAAAATGAAAAATCCATAAAGAATGGTGACATACCTCAAGAATCAGACTCAAAATCACCAAGGGAAGGCTCTGGGTTGGATCCAACTAATGTGGGGAGGGTTCTCCAGCCTTCTAGTGAAAGTAATCTCTAAATAGGGGCGTTTTGAATCCAAAACGAAATATATAGAGAAAAATGAGTAAGCTCCTAGAAAATAGGATCTAGATTTTACCTCTACAAAGGTTTGACCACACAGTCTGGCCCAACCATGTATGGATCGTGTGACCTTCCTTTTTCTCCCAACACTCCTTATAAAATCCCCAAACTCTCCCATCCTTCACCTTTACACATTTTATGGAAACACATTTTTTATAGAAACATCCCACTTTATGGAAACACCCTACTTTATGGAAACAAGACACTTTATGGAAACACCCCACATTATAGAAACAACCCACATTATAGAAACACACCACTTTATAGAAACAACCAACTTTATGGAAACAACCATAATTATGGAAACACCCAACATTATAGAAAGACCCTATTTTATGTAAACTCTCTATTTCATAGAAACTCTCTATTAAAGAGACACGTATTAAAGAAATGCGAGGAAAGGGGTTATGCACCCAAAACCGGGGGTACTACATTCTCTCCACCATTGTTATTTTATTCCTCAGAAAGTAAAATTCCTCACTGGAAAAAAGAGTTATGACCACTGTTCTTTCATTTCCTTCTCAAGTTCCCAAGTCTCTTCCTAAATCTAACAATGTTACCATGAATCCATCGCTAGGCCGATGCTTTTCTCACACATAAGTTTCTCTGGTATATCCATGATCTCCACTAGGATATGTACCAATGATGCATCCGGTTCTAGATCAACGTGATCCCATCTGATCCAATGGTCAGGATTAGGGTGATACTTTTTCAACTGGGATACATGGAACACATTATACACCAAATAAAACTGTGGTGGTAATGCCAACCGATATGCCACCTCTCCAACCCATTCCAGAATCTCAAAATGGAAAATGTATCTAAGAGAAAACTTGCACTGATTATCGAATCGATGACGTACAAACCATGGAGAGATCCTCAAGAAGACATGATCACCCACAACGAATGAAAACAGTCTTTGATGGTGATCTGCATAAGATTTTTGATGACTCTGAGCCGTCTCCATCCTCTTTCTAATCAACTGGATCTTCTCTGTTGTTTCTTGGACAAGGCATGGCTTGACTAGTGATCTTTCTCCCATTTACACCAAGCATAGTAGAGAATGACAAGGACACCCATACAAAGCTTCAAACAGAGCCATTTTTATTGAGGCTTGATAGTTGTAATTGTATGAGAACTCCACAAAGGGTATATTCTCCTCCCCTGAGCCTGCAAAATCCATTACAGAAGCCCACAACATATCTTCCAACATTCATATCATCTGCTCAGTTTTCCCATCAGTCTGAGGATGACACACGGTGCTCATAGTCTATAGAGTCCTATGGGATTGCTATAAGGATTTACAAAAACAAGACGTGCACCTTGGATCTCTATTTGAGAATATTGAATCTTATACCCCATACGTCTTTACCACATCTCAGATATAGATTTTTGAAAGATCCTACACCATATGAGTTTCACTAATAAGAATGAAATGGGCCGACTTGGATAGACGATCCACTATCACCCAAATGACATCGTGTTTCTAGACCATTCTTGGAATATCTATAACAAAATCCATTGCAATATGATTCTATTTCCACATTGGGATGGGCAAATATTGTAACATAATAGCTGGTCTCTGATGATTTTCATTAACCTGATGACAAGTTAAGCACCACGAGATGAACTCGGCAATGTTCCTTTTCATGCCTCTCCACCAAAACTTCACCTTCAATGCCTTTATACATCTTTTGTGTACTTGGATGTACAAACCATCTATAATAGTGGTAAGAATGAAGGAGTTGTTCCTGAAAAACATAGGTACAACCATTCGATCTCTGAAATACAAAACTGAACCCCCATCCTATTTCCAACCCTCAATGGTCTCCCCACCATTGAGTTTTGAACTTATAACCAGACATTCTATGTCAGATTCTTGTGCCTCTTTGATCATTTTTACTAAATCAGGAACAAGTGTAGGTGAAAAGAAAACTGAAACATCTCCTCGATCTTAACATTCCACAAGCATATTGTCTAAGACCGACATCAACTGCCATTCATCTTAAGCTTCTTTCACCAACTGAGCATATGACTTTCTACTCAATGCATATGGCACCAAATTTCCTTTCCCCAGTGTTTACATCAAGACAAAGTCAAATGTTTAGAGATACTCCATCCATCTACTTTGCCTTAGATTCAAATTTAACTGTGAGAAAATGTTCTTCAAGCTTTTGTGATCTATAAACACAGTAAATTTCTCACCAAAGAGATAATGTCTCTATGTTTTCAAACCATGGACAACTGTAGTTAACTCCAAATCATGTGTTTGGTAATTCTTCTCATGAAATTTCAACTACCATGAACCTTAAGCAACCACATGATCTCGTTGCATGAGAAAAAAATCCCAACCCCGATCCTGAAGCATCACAATACACCACATACCCCTGTCTATATTCTGGCAAGATCAAGATACATTCTGATGTAAGCTGGACATTCAGTTCCCAGAAAGACTTCTGACAATCCTTCTTACACTACAATGAAGTATTCTTCTTTTTTAGAGATGTCATTGGTGAAGTTAGTCATGAGAAACCACACATTAATAATCGGTAGTAACCAGCTATACCAAGAAAACTTCGTATATCAAAAACATTTTTTGATAGTTTCCATGAGATAACGACTTCTATCTTTTTAGGACCAATAGAAATTCCATTCTTATATTTGAAAATGCCAAGAAAACAAAATTCTTGTATCCAAAAATCAGACTTTGATAATTTTTCATACAAACGACGATCTCTCAGAATTTGTAACATTGTTTCCAGGTGCACCTAATGATCATACCTTGTCTTTGAAAAGACCAAAATTATATCCCCAAACACCACAACAAAAGAATCCATATATTGTTGAAATATTCGATTCATCAATTCCATAAATACCACTGGTGAATTTGTTAAACCAAAAGGCATGACTATATATTCATAGAGTCCATATCTACTTTTGAAAGCTGTCTTTGGAATTTCCACTTTCCGAACACTCAATTGGTGGTATCCTGATCACAATTCAATAATGGAGAACCACTGAGTTCCCCTTAATTAATCAAATAGATCATCATTGCGTGGAAGTGGATATCTGTTCTTTATCGTAACATGGTTAAGCTTATGATAATCAACATACATCCGAAGAGTTCTATCAGCCTTCTTCATGAACAAAACTAGTACTTCCCATGGAGATGTACTTGGTTGAATGAAACCATTTCTTTCCACCTCCTCTAACTGCACATAAAATTCCCCTAACTCCATTAGTTCCATTCTATAAGATGGAAGGGAAATAGGACTTGTCCCCAGAAATAGATCAATCAAAAACTCCATTTCTCGTAAAGGTAGTAACCCTGAGAAGTTATTGGGAAGGACATTGAGAAATTGATCCACAATAGCTAGAAAACTATTTTCCTCGATATCTTCCATTGATTCCAAATTAAACACTACCAAATGGAAAGAGATTGTTTCCACCATTAGTGCCAAAATGTTCTTTTCACCCTTATTTACAATCATCTCTCCTATAAAAAGATGCTCGATACCATCCTCAGTCATGAAACTAACTATTCTTTTATAACATTCAATTTGATCCTTGGATGTTTTCAGCCTATAAAAATGTATTTTAATTATCATAGGATTATAGTATAATATTCTTGGAGACATCTTTTGGAAAATATTATTTTAAAGTAACACAAATTTCCTATCAAAGATAGGTTAAAGTCATGTTTTTTTAAAAACACATTCTTAACTATCATATCAACCAAAGAGTGGTAGAAATGGTAAGAATTTATGAATAAAAAATTAATAACCATAATAAAGAAAATTCATGAATAAATTTTTTATATGGATCATAATATTTCATCAAGGGAATCATAAACACAAATAATCTTGAAAAGAAACAATATTGTACTAATAAACTCTTATAACTTAGTAACATGGGATCACACTCTTGATGTAAGAAAATAAAATTACATGAAGATTAAAATATCATTAAAATAAGAAAATTAATGATAAAAAATGTAAAACATAATTATATACACCTTGAAATATAATTTAGGATCATAACGAAACTTGATTTTCCTAGAAGGAAAATTGAGACAAAACTATTTCAAGGATTTGGTAACTTTTGAAACTTATACCCGATGAATGAAAGATCATAAAATGTATATGGTAATAAAAACAATTAATTATAATATGCATAGAATACAATAATTGGTAGTATATACACCACCCAAATGGAAATAGTGGTGAACAGAGTATGTATCTTAAGGAAATAAAAAGTGAGATGAAATACCCTTACCTTGTGTCTTGACTCTCATTGTACTCATTCAAACCACCTGCATATTAAATATAAATTTATCATAAAAAATAAAAATAAAAATATTCTTATATATAATACCATATATAGTTTTTATATGACCTTAAATTACCCGCTTGTTAACCATACTATGTTAAGGCTTCACTTTGGATAATATTTTCTTTGTTCTTTGCATGGGTCTTAATTTGTTCTATCGTTGGCCCTTATACTTATATGATAATTAAATAAAATATAACATGATATAAATATCATGTATAAACATTATAAGTTTATTATAATAATCAGTATAATATATAAGTATAAATGAAACACACTGTTCATGGAGATGGTAAGCCGTACATACACATGAATGTTGTTTCCATTTTAATTGTCATATTCAAAGAAAGAAAAAAAATGAAATATATTTATATATGAATATCATTATTAAAGTAGATTTATGATATCATATATATCATATATATTCACTAAACCCATCATTAATGCATTCGATGCAGTGTATAAACGAATCATATCATTTTGTGGGGGCGGTAGTCCACACGTCCTCAAACGAAATTATTGTATTCACACAAAATGGAAAGTAAAAAAGTTATGTGTTTTGGAAAAGGAATAAATAATCATAAATTGATAATAAATATAATATTTAATATATATAAAGAGATTTTACATCTTAATATCCACTATGAGAGTAGGTAAAGAAAATCGAACAATCATCGTTTTGTGATGTGGAAGTTTTACGTACACAAAAACAGTATATATGTTACCCATTATATGGAGGTTTATGTAAATGTAATTTGAACCCTCATCATAAAAACATACTAGTATATTTTGGATATTGGTGTTGTTATGTAATCATGGAGTTAATAGTGTAGTGTGGGTTGATAAAGAAAATAAAAGAAAGAAGCTTGCGAGAAGACACCACCTCTCAATCGGGTAACTCCTTTTGGTTTGTTCCAAAAGGATTACTTGGATTTAATTATGAAAAAGGAAATAATTATAAGAAATATTTAGGGATATTGGGAAGTTTATTGGGAATAGATTTTCCAAACCTGATAGGTTTGATAGGTGTGAAGAAGAGGGGGAGGTGTTGGCCTTTTATAGGGAAGGGAAAGTGCATACATGGCATTTTTTAAAACAAGTTAGGTGTACCCACGTTTTTACCTAATCAAAGTCATAAAAACACACCAACCATAAAAATTTAATGTCCATAAAGTGGATTTTGGCAAAGTTTCTAGGTTTTTTTAGGTCTTAAATTAAATATTTACTCCTTAGTTTTATTTAATTTTACCTCAATCGATGTAATTAATTTAAATTACCTTCACTATTTTTTTGGGAAAAAAACAATGTTGACCATATTATAAATTATAAATTATTATTATTCCAAAAATTTAATATAATTTTTTAAATTATGATCACAAAAGAGGTAGAAATTAATATAAATTTAATCCTGATGATAGGACGACACTACGAGTTTTTAAAGAAAAAATATTCAAAAGTTTTCTATGTTTTTTATCCAATTTCAATTAGAAACTGATGTCAATGACCTAAATTTTGTTAATTGATAAAAATATCATCTAATTAAAATTTTAAATCAATTTAAAATATAATTTTACCTTCTAAATAATTTATATAAAAAATAAGTTTTGAACTAAAATTCAATATTTTTAAATATTAAAAAAATAAAACCTTACAAAAAATATGAAAAACATTATCCAAATCTAATTATTATTTTTCCCATACAAAGTTAAAGATTATTTTTACATGTAAAATATTTAAAAGTTCCAAAATTTGTATTGAAAATTGGTTCCCATTAAAACTAGGTAAATATACATTTATAAAAATATATTTTTTAAGAATAAAATAGGGTTTTTTCTTATCGTATGTCTATAAAATATATTGAATGAATATAAAAAATATATTCTTGAATATAAAAAAACATATATTAAATTAATATCACACACTAATTGTATTTAATTTAATTTATTATGGTAAAATAGCTTTGTGACCATAAAAATAATAATATTCTATTTATATTCAATCAGGTTTAATATTCATCTATAATTAATTGGTAGCCCATGAATTCATATTATATTCTATAAACATTATATTTTTAGAAATTATTTAATACTTTAATAACCTCTAATTTAACATCTAGGTTATATATTATTATATTAAATAATCATATTTTTATAATATATTATCGTGTGATAAACCTTGGTCTTGGTTGTTACACAGGCCATTGAAAAAAGTCATTCTTTTTGTAACCCAAGAAGAATTTGGTGTTCCCTATAGAGAATGATAAATCTTAGGTTGCATGTTGTGTATGATTAACATGGTGTTATTTATAACACACAACAAACATAGTTCTTTAATATAAAATATAATATCCTCAATTTTATCAAAAATGGAAAATATCCAAAAAATTAAATTGATTTGAAGAATAAATAATTCACAAAATCTAAAGGTGTTACAAAAAGGTTGGTAAAAAACTATCTATTCCCAAAACATCAGTTCATAATTGAATTAAATATTTAGGTGATGAGCATAAACCACACATCTTAACAATTTATTATTGTTCACTTTCCTACATTGGAGGCATCCGTGTGAACAAAAAAATTATATATTGAAACTTAGTTTTTAGAAAAGGTGATGAATCAGAAGTTCTTACCTAATGGATACATATTCTTCCAGTTCCACTTATATAAAATTATTGTGAGTTCTTTATAATCTACCCAATAAATATGATGGATATTATTCATGACTTATTAATAGATTCTCATCCAGATGACACATCAAAAATAATTATATCATTATCGAAAAAACCTTGCTAAAAGAACATAATAAATTGTCTATATTATAATTCATTATGGGGGGAACTAGGATAGAGCTTCTTAAACCTTTCCAATTACTCATAAAGAGTATCTATAGATATTTTTAGAATTTAATAAATATCAATCTTTATTTTTGTACTCCTAGTGGTGGAAAAAAATGTTTTCATGATTCATCTATGCAGTCATCCCAGTCATGTGCTTCACCTGGTCTCAGGTTTTCCAACCATTGTTTGGAACTCCTTTAATTGAAAAAGAAAATTACATTCACTTAAATTGTTCATAGACCACTCCTTGGTGTTTCAAAGTAGAGAAAACACTTGTTAATGCATGTATGTATCTATTGGGGTCTTCTGTTATAGAGCCTTGAAACATGGGAAATAACTGTATTATAAAACATTATTATTAAAATAAATTTTGTAATTATTGAATAATAATATTAATTTTTTCGTAATAAATAGAGGTTTGAATAGGTCTCTCAAGATCTAGTTGGGATTTCCATCCATGTATTTAGGCTCGCAGTGAACACTTGAGGTTTCACTTGAGTATGTAAGAGAAAATTCCATAAAGGTTGTTTTTAAGTTTAGTTTTCTTAGAATATTCAAGTCTATATCAAATTTGTGATAAAAATAAAATAATGAATTCTTAGAAATTTTTATTATTCAATGTTACAATTAGTCTATTTTTTTCATTGTAATACATCCCAAGAGAATATGTGATGTTTTTCGAAACACCTATTCTGGGGCATGGAAAAAGATATTTATTACCTATGATAAATGTAGTATTAGTGGCAGCATAGTGTTTTCTTATAGATATAATTTCACAAAAACATTAGTTGTCACTTAAATTATATAAAAAGGGTCATTTGGGTTTTATTTTTATTTTTAAAATAAGGATTTAATTAAAATAGGATTTGAAAACGTTTTATGGGAAAATGATTAGATCATGGCCTAGTTTATAAATTCAGTGCTATCCTTGACACTAAAATGATTTACTTCCTCTATTATTATTTGATAAGCTCTAGATTATAGTATAGATTCAAAAAACCATAGGCTGAATGGTATTGTGAAGATTAACATAATAGTGATTACTGTTGGTTCAACCACCCTTCCCATGTGTACAAAATGTAAAGAAGCCACTCCTAGATTACATAATAAAAACCCAAATGCATGTTAGTGTTCCTAAAAAATACAAATTCATTCCTTTCAGTCAAACATGTGACAATGATATATTGACACTAACTAAATAATTCAACCTACACCTTTGAGACATGATAAACCATGATGTGGGAGATTATAGATTGTGACACTATGTAGTAATAGTGAAAAGTTCGAAACCCCAAACACAATTTCATTCAATGTTAAAACAACAACTCTATACTGAAATTAAATAATAGTAGAGGGATTTTACTCTTTAAAGAATAAATACTCAAGAATTTCATGGGGGATCCATCCATTCCCGAATCAGTCGAGAATTTACACATCCATCCAAAGGGAAACATAGATGAAATGGGAAGAAGAATGCATTCCAAAAATAAAGAGAATATAAAATAAAATAAATAATGAAAGAGAATCAGAACATTATCTAGCACGAACTCATGATCCATGTTTTGGGGATAAAATTCCACTATCTAGAACATAAACCCTTTTATTTTTAGGAAGTTGGTTCCTTCTTCAAAGATTCAAACTTCCTTCTTCTTCCTCAGGTCAAACATTCTAAGATTATTGATTGTTGAATTTTTTGTTGATTTCCATTTTCCTTGGGTATTAAATCTTCCTAAAATCAATGGATTCGAAATTAACTTCATAGGTGATGATATAAATATTATGCCTATTTTGATATACATGATATTATCCTATTAATCTCATCAAACATGACATAGATACCCAAAGGTTTGATTCAAACATTAGGTGAGTTTCACAAATCATGCAATGCCCTTCTATTTTCCACCTAGTATATTTATTGGAAATTTAATATGCCATAGACTTACCAAGAGGGTTAACTAAGTTAT
This sequence comes from Viscum album, assembly GCA_963277665.1. Classification (NCBI taxonomy): domain Eukaryota; kingdom Viridiplantae; phylum Streptophyta; class Magnoliopsida; order Santalales; family Viscaceae; genus Viscum; species Viscum album. The sequence goes on along the minus strand of OY728150.1, from coordinate 1,822,727,845 downwards.
CGAGTTTGAGGTTCTAGAGTGTTTATCAACAATGATATTCAACTTACTATATGATAGACAAGTGATATTATATCTTGAAAGTGACAATGTGGTCGATTTAAATGGTTATGTAAACAATTAAGAACTTCTTCTTATGGTCAATGGATTGACCACTTGATAAAAAAGTGAATAAATGGTTGTTTAAATTTTATATTGATTAAATATTTTAAAATTTTTATATTTATAGTCATTCTAGAAATTTATGGTCGACCAGTTTTCTTGTTGTGGTCGATCTAAGAACCATATGGAAAATAAGTGATTGTAATGTCAAGAGGCCAAGAAAACCTACAGAAAATACCAAATCTTCATTTAAACCTTGAATCACTATGATTTCATTATAATAAATTCCATCCACCTGAAATATTCATAAAAACCAAATATTTCTTATTGTTTTTTCCTTAAAATTCCCAAAGATAATATAAGTAATTAAAAATAAATATTTAAGAAAAATTATAAATGAAGACTAAATAATCCTATAATTAAATCATATGGTAATTTCCCAATAAATAATAAAATGGTGGGATTAAAAACATTAAAATACTTAATTTGATATATGAAATTATTTCCATACCACATCCACATACAAGACAACCCCCTCACTCTCGATTTCCAGGATCTCATCCAACTGTATATATATATATATAATCCAATCATTCAATGAAAATTCATGTTGATTAATTCATAGTATGGTAAAATAAAATTCAAACCATTGGATATATTGGAAAACACAATATAATTTTTTTTCAAAATCATTATAAATTAGAACATATTTTCACTCATAACATATATCAAATCATTAGGTTATTATACTAACCCACTAAGGGTAACTATAAGTCCCTTACATAGAGTGAATTATGTAGTAATCACCAAGGATCATGACTTTATAATATCAACATGGATGTTCATCATAAAAAAATATATTTTGGTTTGGTTGGGTATAATTATACTAATATATTTTATGGGAAATCATCAAATAAGTCAGTGTTAACACTTTAGAAAACACAACCCTTTTCGTTGGTGATATCAATCACATGCAAGGAAAAAAATTCGTGAATGTATAACATTCCATGAATGATGCACATATACGAGAATCTTGAAAATGGGTCCAGAAAAAATACCATAAATCATAATCATCAATCCTATGAGTGTTACGCTAGGTGAAATCATACAACAATAAAGGAGAATGACCTGGAAAATAATCTTAGGTCCCTCGTAACATAGAATTACACTCAAAAAATGTATTCATGATACACCATTATGAGTTCTAACACAAGTTCCAACACATTCCAAAAATACCTTCCTACTATCTCCAAAAACATGTTAATAAAAAATGTCACTCTAATACCACATTGTAATTCTCCTTGGTGTATGTCCACGTGGTAGATTTAGTGATGCTAAAAAGTCCTCAAGATCACCCCCAATATGAAAGAGGCTTCTAAATATCCATGAGGGATTGGGGTATTAATTTTTGTGATACAATACCCTTATATAAGCTTGAATCCCAACATAAAATAACCATAAACCATAAATCATAAATAATCAAAGTATGTGGAGGAAATAAAAAACGAGGTATAATAGATATTATGTGAAAGAATACAATCTTATCTACATAGTCATGCTACTATACATATAATGATCTCCCATATATCCGATCATAGGTAAAAGATAATTAAATATATAAAAATAAATTTGTCAATTCTTTCATCCCTATGAATCATCTACTCCTGATATCCAATTCTATCTAAGCTATCCTACCATAACCCGTAATAAATGAGATCTTCTTGGGTACCCAAGTGCCATGGCTACCTAAGTTAGGTGTGAATACAACTTATTATAGAAACAAAAATGTCGTACTGTGAATATTCAAGAAATATAGGGTATTAATTTATGATATTCTCAGCTAAATAATTAAATATAATACATGATCATAAATAACTAAAAAAACCATCAATCGTCAGGTTCTAAGATGTCACATAAGACCAACTATACCTACTTTTTGAAGGGCCAAAATGTCCTTGAATACATGACATAATCATTCCAAATAACATCAAGATAAATGAATATATAGTTTTATTTGTATGTATCTATTTAAAGGTGGTAATTCTAGGAAATATAGTCGTTTCATGCAGAAGGTTGATTCCTTAGAGGTAATTCTAGGAAATCCATCACATAAGGAGTAATGAGTTTAATCCTAGTTAATGTCAAAATAATTCCATATTATTAGATTAAAGTATGTAGATCCAAGGAATCCTTATAATTATATTTAATCATGCATAAAATTGAATCCTCAGCATTATAGGAATCTTAGTAGTGCCATGAATAAAGCTAGTTTGTAGATTGTGATCTAAAGAAATTCAGATTAACCAAAAAAGTTAAATCCCATGAGATATCCTAAGAATTCATTCATAATGAATCGTGGGTAGTGTTTACCTCTTGTAATATCCAATTTACACTCTATTTTCACCTTACATGGCTCAATCCATGGACATTTAGTCTTTGAGGTGACACCTAAAGTGAATCTCTCATAATCCCCAACAATGAACCTCACTAAGGTTGATATAATAATTGTGCCCCCACTAAGGTCTCCTAGGCCTCAACAATGTTTGGAAACTCTATAAGGGTTACTCAATCTCAATGTCAAAACATAAGAAAATTCAATCACTTATATGAGAAAACATACCACACCATTCTCAAAAACACATCGTGAACTCTCTATCCTGAAAAAAAACTCCACACTAGTACAACTATGATAGATAACATAATAGCCATATCATTTTTTTTGTTTCATCATAGGCATGTCTTCTTGAACCCAACCTAAATCATTAACTCCCATTGGGAATTCTAACCTGAGTATAAAAGTATTATTCAGAGAGGAACACTTGAACCACTCTCAAATCTTCTATCCTAATAACTATATAGCGTCAAATATCTCTATTGGGTCCTACTCAGGTCAATCATCTAAAATCATCACTCATCCATAGTTAACGATCTAATATTCACCTATATAGTTCCACCACATCACCATAATTAATTTCTAACCCTAAATGGAGATGTATTTCAAGGTAAAAAGTTTATAATCCATTCTTCTATGATCGATGGATGAGGCTCTAAGATAGGGATCAAGAGTCTGTTATAGCCCTTGACCATTACATTATATTCATAATAATTTCATTTTAATAAAAAAGTTATTAAAATAAAATTTTGATCACCAATAGTGGTGTGAAAACATATCACATGATATATAAAACATGTATAATACCATATGGGTATAGTCACACACTATCTACCTCATTCCTAGAGTAATTTCTTTTATGTGCAACCCTACTACTCTTACCCTAGATCTTATAAGTACAACCATCCACCTTCTATTACCAATAATTCATATCTTAAGCTATAAAATTTTAGTTAAATAATTATAAGGTTTTATAGTTAATTTTATAGTTAAATTTAAATACATGTAATTCCAAAAAACACAATGAGTGATATTCCCTCATCAAACCTATATGTAATGAGGTGTGGTCTACTGTGGACACACACCCAGATCTAAGAAATGATATCCAAAATAATAAAATATAACCACATATAATTAATTATAAAATTTTAAAAAACTTTACAATTTTTTATGAACAGTCATAATTGTATAAAATTACATTGGGTCATCCTGTCACACTAAAACATGGGCTAACCTCTCAGAGAAGTTCCATGGAGGACCCCTAATAAATTCTTAAGAAAAATCTCGAATAGTAGACACCTGATATCCTATTTAATTAAATTAAGAATCAATTAATAAATTCATCGGGTGAACCACCTTTAATGAAATAGTGTTCAATAATGTTTGATGATATTCCTAGGATATACCTTACCCACACTGACCAAAAGCACAATTATGACGAATCTGCCATGATTTTATGGAATATTCACCAAGAAACCCTCACCCTAAAAGAACTAATAAGTGGAGAGGAAAAATCTATTAAAATGAGAAAATTAAATTTTTAGTGGTATATTTTCCTCAAGCTTCCCTCTTGATCGAATAATGCTCAAATCCATTAAGAAATTAAGTATATTTCACCATGAGATGAAGAGAGTGGCAAGGGGTTGTATTGAGAATATTTACCATGTACAGACCATGAGACACCTAAATTCCCCATTAAATAAGTGTTATTATCATTTATTTATTATTTTTAATGTTTTGGAAACACTTTTTACCTATGATAAAATTTAGAAAAGGAAAATATCATAGTATGTCTATAAACAACTTACTCGATTCTGGAGAAACTATTTTTTACATTAAATTTATTTTAAAAATAACTTATTAGAAATATATTACAATAAACTATGATTCTAGAAAAATTATCTTACTAGATATATCATAAATTAAATATCATCTTATAAATAGCATATTATTTTAAAAAATGTCTTAAAATATTCTTGATTTATCCATTTTTATAGAAATATCATATTGGAAATATCTTAATGGAAAATTATTAATGATAATACTGATTACAGAACAAATATCATACTAGATATTTCATACTATAAATATCATAATGATTCCATAAATATCTAACATGATTTCAAACATATACATTTTTTTCTAAAAATTCATATGAAATATACCATTATAGAAATATCTTACTATGAATGGTGATTCTAGAATGAATATCTTAGTCAATATATAGTACTAGAAATTTCTCACTAGAAATATCATATTATTTCTAGAAAATATATTACTAGGAATATTAATTCTAGAAAAATGTGACAACCAAAATTTGGAAAATGAAAAATTCTTACTCACCTAGAATGTCTTAGCTGGATTAATGCTTCTAGTAAGGTCTTAATCAATTTTAATTTTCTAAATTTCAAGAAATCCACTACAAGACCAAGAAACACCCAATACTCTAAAAAATAATTTTCAACTCTTTTAAACACATCCAAGCACTAAATAATGGTGTAATAATGATAAAATATCCCACAAAAATATTTGTAATAAATGTTAAACTAATGAGGTTCATTTCTTAAGTATTACAAACACCTATCACACCTCCAATGGGTCCTGACAGACATGGTCGAGCCAAGTGTTAACTATACATATTATTTTTATATGTGAAGAATTAAATCATAACCCAAAGGTAAAAAATCCATAATAATATAAATGGAACCATTGAAAAATTATTTTATGTCATATTCATGGTGAAATTACTATTTTATCCTTTGGAAGAATATGGGGATCCATTATCTATATGAGAACCTGACAATTCTTTTGAGCCTATAAAAGTATCCAAAAACATTTTCTTGAGCTATCCCGACTCCCAAATTCCCAATATGAATCCTGATTCTCAAAAAACCCCTCACTAGAAGTAAAAATCAAAATATAAATTTTTTTTTGAAATTTAAATCCCATAAAGTGGTGTGTCTTTATAAAAAGACCCAATAGTAATGAAAACCACCAATCTCCACTAGGATCCCATGCCATTGTAACTATAGCCTCTAAAGTATCCACTAAACCATGAATAATATACACAAACACAATACTTAGGGGAATGAGTCCCGCGTAGGTGTGAGTATAAATATACCCAGTAGTATATCTCAAAATCACAATGGAGAAACTGGATGGTAAGTTCTTTTATAGAAGTATAATATATAGATATGAATTATGATTCAAGATAGATAATTGTAAAAGGAAACCCAAACTTCACATCTTATATACACATAATATATACACCAAGGGATACCTAAATTCTAGGAAATGTCATTTAACATGAATCCCATAGACTATCAACCTTTCATCACTTTTATAACAACCCATTGTTGATGTAGTGGGGGATCTATACCTCAAGGAGGAGTGAACATTAGATGAGGGGTTATTGAACCCTATAGTAGACCCAAACCTCACAATATGGTATGTGTTTTGATCTAGGGGTTACTAACTCCATAAGTGTAGTAACCATATATAATGACCCATGTATTTACATGACATTATTTTGAAGGAAATTTTAATTTCTAATCCTTGAGCATTGGATGTTTTGATAATTGGGATTTAGATCATAGTTATAATAGCTAAAACTTATTTAAAGGTTTTGTTATATTGTTTTCATAGGGTAAAGATGTATATTGAGTGATTGAGAGAGCGTTAGAGTAGGGTTGTAGTTACCCTGTTATAGAATTTTGTTATAGGCGACTGATCAGACCACAACCAGCGGGTGTTGTGGCATGGTTAGTGTTGTGTGAGATTAAATTTTTATTGTTTTAACATGGGTACATTTTTATGGTAGGTAAAAAATCTAAAATCCATCAGTGAAAGAATAAAATTATGGAGTTTGGGAAGATCAAATCATAATGATGTTGGTTACACTATGAGGTTTTCTTAAGGGGGAAGGCTCACATCGTAGTGGTTAGGAAACGTTTCAATGGTTTCTTGAAGGGGGGGGGGGGGGCATTGTGTCTTATCCAAGGGATAGTTCCATGAAATCTATTTAGGATATTTGTATTTCAGGATGCTTCAGGAGGTGGTTCACATTGTGGAACCTCTGGAAACCACAATAGATATTTGGGGATAGGTATTGCAGTACGATATAGTAGTTTATTCAATAATCAAACCCTAGGAGAGGGTTATTTATTTTTGGACCATATTGATCATGTTATAATGGTACGTTTTTTTATTTTTTAAAAATATTGTTAGACCCATATTTTCTAGGTTGGCCCCAATTTTGATTCAGAAGTGAAGAAGGACTCAAAAAAGTATATTTAGTCCTCTCCCCACCATTATTCCTCTTTTAGATCCCACTTGAAGGTGGTTGGTTTGTGAGGTTCTTTCAATGAATTTTGGAGGCATAGTTTCATCATCATTACTCTATTATTCCTCCTCTTGGGTTTTTGCTGATTCAGTGATTTTTTGGATAGTGTTTTGTTAACTATTACACTATACGATGGGAAAATCAGCACAAAAATTGGTAATTTTTCATGAACTGGATGGTGGAAATCCTAGGATAATGAATAAAAATTGTCTCTCCTCTTTTGGTAAGAGGTTCATTGGAAAATGTATTTTTTATGTTATTTTTAATTGGATCAAAATTGGAAACAAATTTGGCATTAAATGATGTGAATTTTATTCATAGGCGTGTAAAAAAATTTCTATAGGTGGTTGGGGTATTATTACTATAGGTTTTGTCCATAAGAATACACTCAGTGAGTTTTTGATGATTATGACTCATTGGATTAAATTATTTAATTAATTGTAAATGTTTTATAATTAAGTTTTTTAATATTTTGGATGAAATATGGGCTCCTCGCATGGACATTTTTTCAGAGGCTTGGAAGAATCTACGATGGAGTTCATATTAAGGGATTAGATATGGTAGAAAAATTATTATTCCATATAGAGATAAACCATATAAATTTTATTCATGGTTTTTCATGATTCCTTTTGTATTTATATTTAGGTAATATGTATTGGGTATAAGAGCACCCTAGGTAAATTAATTGGGTGGAATTGAGCCTCCTAGGGATACAAAAACATCTCTTTTATATATTGAGTATCTTTAGGATCACTTGATGAATTTCTTTCACAGGGCGTTGTGTCCGATTGAGCTTATGTGGGTTTGGAGATATGTCTTGGAATAATGATGAGTTTGGTTTATCCTCGTTTAGATTTATTAAGTATATTCTAGCTACAATAAGGTTCTTATTCATATGGATGAAATGTGTGATAACTGTACATATCACACATGAGCATCAATTTTCTCTTGAGTGTGGATTAGAGTCTCATTATATGTTATGAGTAGGTTGATCGAGGCAATATGTGGTTTATTAGTGATGGTTTCCTATAAGATATGTTCTTTAGATATCTCCAATGGGATATGTGATATCAAACCCAAGTGAGGGTTGTGGTATTTATCATGATGTATTGTAAATGTGGTTCTTATGGGCATTGTGCTAGTAAGTTTCCGATGATCCTTGATTAGAGGGACCAGGTTGTGATTCATGTAGTTGAAGAGGAATCATACCCAACACCTTAAGGATATTTTTAGGTAGGACCTATAGGTTATGATATCTTTATGGGGTGTATTTTATGGGTTAGTTCTAGTGAGTGGATAATGATATGGGTCTGGGAAAGTTAGTGGATGCCTTTATGTGAGAGATGGGAACACCAACAGATTTCAATGTGTCATACCCTACATGATAGGGTTTTCTGTGGGGGAGATTAGCCTTTAAGGCCAGATGGATGATGAAATATGCATAAATTTATGGTATGTTTCACCCATGACTAGTTTCTATAATAAAATTCATGATTAATATGATTATGTTGTGTGGGTTGTAAGTTGGGTGTCAGTATAGGGGTTGTGACTTTCATATCTTTGAATTCATTCAATTATGTTAATGTAGTTAATGAGGTGATGGGGATGTGGAAGCATATGAATTGTGGTGTTGAAATACAACTACTTGGTTATTTTATCCCCATATGAGTTATTGTTATGACGCATAGCCATACCGATCAAGAATCAGTGGTGATATATTCTATTTAGCATCTATGGTTAGATCGACAATTAGTCTAGATTCCATATGATAATTGTTACCAATGGTTTGACTGGTAGAGTGACTAAGACTGTATATGAAATTAGTACATAATGGTTAGATTGGTAAATATTTTAGGATACCATATTCTATTTAATATTGACGTTCATAATGATAGATTCTTAGGGATTCTATATAGCAGTTGTTTCATATGGCTATACTAGTTTAGAGACCTGGATAGGATATAAAATAAGTTTTTATTTTCAAATAGATAGAGAGTCTGGGGCACCATATAACATTTTACACCGATATTCATACCATTTCAGAGAATTTACACCATCTCTAAGTTTATAGAATCTATATTCATAATATTATTTGTCTAAAATTTTATACAAAAGCATCTAATTCATGATATGGTGGTAGTTTTGAGTTATTAGGTATGATTAAATTAGTTATAGTCACTGAAATGACCAAAAATTATTTGTGGGATCCCTGAGAGGGGGAGGGGTGAATTAGTGATATTCTATTTTTAATTTTTCTATCTTAATAAACAACCTCCACCTTCCATTAGAGACAAATGAACATTCAAAAAACAAAAAAAACAACCACAAGAACATATTTTTTTTGGTTCACTTGTAAATAATATTATCTAGTCCTCAACATGGTTTAGAACTAATCCAAGACCAAAAAATCATTACAAAATAATCATTTTAGACATTATAGTAAAAATAGAAAATACATTCACTTTCAAAGAACTATAGCCAATCAAAAGTGCATTTTCTCCTCATATAGAATAATGATTTAATAATGTTTTTCAAGAATGATAATAAAATTCTCTTATATGATACAATGTTTCATTATGTTTCTTGAATTATTCACACTTTCTTTCTTACATGTTCTTCTTCTTCTTTACTTTCTTGTATATCGGAAAACAAGATTTTATCATTGGAAATCTGTTTGAATCTATTTTTTAGATCCATTCTTCATATAATAAACTCATTCTAATGAACTCATTCCAATTTCCTATTCATACTATTCTATATGATGCTATTTTTTCCAATCAAATATATATCATTTTTTTGATACTAACTTATAGGAAACTTTGTATGGTATCATTCAGATAAATGACTCTTAACATTGTTTTACCTATCATATCTTCACAATTATAACAATTTTATCAGCTACCAAAATTCCACACATTTCACTCAATGCATCTTCGCCCCATTATATAGGTAGCATTACTCTTCAAATTAATGGAGTTTTGTGACATTGAAATTCAAATAACCTGTTTAAACATTTAATATCTAACTAAATCCTTAATTGTTTGACCTTATTCAAATTTTATAAAATATTGGAACCTTCCTAAATATATAGAACCAACCAACTTCTTCAAACCTTCAACAAACTCAATTATAATTTTGATTCTTCCCTTCATGATTAATGGAAAATTGAATGTCCAGCTCATCATCATAACATTTTTTAATTTACCAAAACTCTATAAAGATATTCAAATCATTAATTTGTTACAACTTCATCGAGAATCTTATGCTTAGTGAAACATTATTTATTGATCCATTTCAATTTCATAGAAACAACTCAAAAAGAATTTAACACACTCTTTATCAATCCAATAACTTACTTAATAATCATTCATTATTTTCCATCACTAGGAAACCTATGTCTCTTGAAATTTATTTGGAAATATTTTTCCGATGACTTCATACATAAACTATTTTCTAAAAATTCTTTATCTTCTTTGCATAACATATTCATAAAAGTTCATATGATTGAATTCATACACAAAGAAACAACCATTTAACTGATGATTATTACTCAATGTCCTATATTCATTACCTCTTCATACTTCTTCTAATAAAAAAACATAATAAATTCTTATCAGATAAATTCGGAATTGTGTACTTCACAAAACCTTTTAGTAAAAACCCTAAACATCCCATTTTTACTCAATCTTAGATCATGAAAACCTATAGCAGTCATGATGTTAGATAAATTAGGAACAAAAAAGAATAACTTGTTTTAACTTAATCAGACCTTATATATGATGGAACTTATAAGAATACTTGGATAAACATTCAGTGCCTTAGTCCATCCTCTAGACTCTATGTTATTGAAATTTTCTGGGTCTATACACTTAGTTCCACTTCTTTGTTTGGTGAGATTCTATTTGAAAATTTATTAAGGAAAATATATTTGAGGAAACATCATATTATTGATAATAAATAATCTTATCCAATAAAAATAACATGCTTCAGACATTAATATATTCTCACCAATAATCATAAGTGATTTATGCTTTCTATCAAATGAAGATACAAAAAAGAACATCGTTATTCTTAAAAAGATTCTTCTTAACACCTTTAATCCTCTTGGACTCCAAAATGCCCCTTTGTATTTTTTCTGAAAAATAGGGAAAAAAATCAATAAGACTTTGTAACCCATGAAATGCATCAGTTATCAAATAATTCCAAGCCTACATGAATTAACTCAGAATTAGAAATAATAATTATTGAACAATAACTCAATTTTTTCCATAAAGTATTTATTTAAGAAACTTTATCTTGTAACAACAATACCATGTATAAACTTGAACACGCTATTTTAATTGTTAAAACACAATGAAATCATAGCTTTCCCCTTTTAAAAACTCCCATAAATATATGTTATTTCTTAAAAATTGAATCCCATAGCCAATGGGTAGATTTATGTTACATCTTTTCTCCCCCTTTTAAAACACTATCCATGAATTTTAAGAGATAGGGGATGGATAGAAAATAAATTACCATTTAAGAGAGTGAGGTTGTATACCCAGGATCAATATCATGTTATGAAATATTTCCTTCAAAAATGGTTTGGTAAACATTTCTAAAACCTGATTCATTGGTGGAAAAAAATACATATTTATTTCATTTTTTCTATATTATTCTTGATAATGTTGTATATAATATCAATGTGATTAGAATGAGGATCCTTAACCATGTTCTTAATAATATTTATACCACTTTTATAGTCATAACCCAAGAGAAGGGGAAGCTTCACATCAACCAAAACATCTTCCATCCATGCCTTTATTTATATAAGCTATATAATATCCTGAGATGAAGCTAAATATTTGGAACCATTCATACTGAATGTTATTTTAATTTTCTTATTTGTATGCTAACTCTCACTTATTTCTGTAAAGAATAAAATTCCTCCAAATGTGGATTTTCTATCATCAACACAACCTTCCCAATATATATTTGTATAACCAAACAAATCATTATTTAATATGTTTTCATAGATTATTATAAAATCAATTGTTCCTTTTATATTTTTGAGAATTTATTTTCTATCCATAACATTATATTGATTTGGAGAAATTTGAATCATGGAACACACTATACCAATATACACAGTATTTGGCCCTGAATACATTAGATATAATAGTATTCCAATATACTTTATAAACTATTTAGAATCAACCTACTTTACTTTAAAATATTTTCCAACTTTATTTCTTCTGAAATGGTTATGATGACCATCTTTTTTTCGTCCATGTTGAACTTATTTATATTCTCCTTAATATACTTCCCTTGAGATGGGAAGATATACTTCTTCATTTGAAGGATTTAAAATCTAATAAAGTATTTAATTTCTCCATTCATATATAAAACATTTCAAATTTTTCTTTATTATTTATTATGAATAAGATATCATCAAGATGAAAAATCACTTTGAGGGAACCCACTTGATTATATTTTATTTAGAAGTTTCTATAAAATCTTCCTTTTCTAAATCTAAAATTCTCCTGGAATTTGTCCAAGTTAGAGTACTGATATCTTTTATCATGTTTCAGTCCCCAAAAATATTTATTTAAATTGAGAACATATATTTATTCTTGTACATGTAAGGAACAACTTGGTTACATGATATTAACTTCTTCTTCTAGATCCCTATTAAAAAGATAGACATGATAACCATTTGAAAGATATTATATTTTCATTTTAAAATAATAATGAATATATTTCAATGAGTTCAAGTCACTATAATAGAGAAATTTTTGGATAGAAATAAATGAATTCAACATGTGAGTAGCCTTTATAAACCAATCATTTTCTGTTTATTATGAATTCACATTCTCTGGTCAACTTGTTTCAGAACTCCCACTCCATACCAATCATGTTTTTATCTTCTAGATTGGAAAAAAGTTTCCATATATTATTATTCTCAACATGGTCCAAGCCTTTATTCCTGGGATCAATCTATTATTGATTCTTATAAAATTAATTGACACCTATTTGATCATCCTGTTAATATAATGAAATATGTGAAACTAATAACAATGTTATTATGATCTAAACTAATTTTATTTATTCCCCAATGATATTTATGTACTATACCTATTTTATCATCCAGTTATGAGATAAAAATATTGATCATTATCACATGATATAGGTAAATCAACATCTTCATACTGTTAATTTTTAACATTATTACTCCCATCAAAAAATATTTTATTTTTTTAAAAAAATAACACATTCATATTCACATTATTATATATCTTCAACTACCTGTGAAAGATTTATATTAGATTATTCCAACACTTTTACATATACGAGAACAAGAATATATTTTTTAATTTATTATAATACTTTTATCCTCTACCATTAGGTGGGTTGCTAAGAAATATACCAGGAAAAAATCCTTGATAAAAATTCCCTAGATTTTCACCACTAACTTTGATAAAACTTGGACTTCAACACACTGTTATTTATTTAAAACATGCTATTATTTTTAAAACATCTCATAATGAGTAATATCAGATTTAATCTTATAGAAATAGTGCTTATAAATGTGACTAAATTCTCTAATAACTTATCTCCAAAAGTATTTATAAGTATCATGTCCAATAAATATAGTTAATTCTATCTCCACAAATGGGTTTTTATTCATTCAAAAACACCATTCTACTATGGTGTGTATGGTTTACAGAATTAGTGATGAATTATATATTTTTCAAGATAATCTATGAAATTACCCTTTGTATATTAATTACTAGTACCAGTTTTAATCTTCTTAATAAAATATCCACATTCTTTTTCAGTACCTCCCAAAGACACTTTTAATATTTTTTGTGAATCTAACTTATGTTTTAATAATAGAATATATATGATGCGATTAAAATTATGAATAAAGGAAATTGAGTTCTTATATTTATTTATAGATTTATTTCTCATTACACAACATATATGATAATTTATAAGATGCATAGGATATGTAAAATTTATCGATAAATTATTTTGTAATAAGCTTTTAATTTTCTTTTTATAACATATTGAACAAAACTAATGTCATATTATTTTTATATCAAGAATATCATGAATAATTTTCCATGTTTTTATCTTTCTCATATTTCTTTGTAAAATATGTTTAATCCTTTTATTCAAAAATTAATTTTCTTCCATCATGATAAAATAGAATGAAAACTATACATCTACATCTTGAAACATGTTCCACTTGGTTTGTTATCCTTTTGTAAAAAATTTTACATATTTAATTCATTTAACAATAGAACCATATCTTTTAAAATTAACTTAATTCCCTTTACCATATGGTATGTAAAAACTAAATTTTTTTTTTCAACCCATCAATAAACAAGGATCCTTTAAAAATTAACTTATCTTACTCAATGATAGTGGAAACAACGCCTTTGACTCTAAAAAACCCATCACTTCAAAATTTCACCATTTATTCTTTATATATTCTATATTGTTCAACAATTTTTTTATCTTCTATCATATGTGAAGAAAATACACTATATAATATCCAAGGTTGTTCTACATTTTCATTTCCCATTTCATCCTTCTCATGTAGATTTTAAAATTTCTAATATATCCTTTATTATCATGGTAACATAGAAATACATCCTTTATCATGGTTTCAAGGCTGATCACATCCATTAGAAAAAGTTTCTGCAGGTTGGAATATATTTTCAATCATAAAAATGACTTTATTAGGTTTTCTTCTTTGGTTAGTTTAAATCCCAATTACACTTTACCTACAGTTCCTCATAGATTTATTATTATTTTGTTGATGATTGAGCAAGAAAATCTTCACCATATTCTAAAAGAAAAAACAACACCAAAAATATCCATAGAAAATATATTTTCTTTTGTAGCTTACGTATTATTTAGAACTATATACATACCTCCTATCGTTTTCCATATTTCCCACTTTGGTACTTTATTGTTTACCAATGTTTTGGTTATCAAATGCTATTTTATTCTACTACTTATATTTCTATTCAGTCTTATCCATATATCTAGTAGTATAAAATTTTGGATCATACATTGAAATTTTAGCCATTTTATGAATTTCAACTTCAATTATTTTGGATATATACATGGTCTTCTTCACTTGTATATTCTTATTAAAATATTTACCTTACTTTTAACATTGAGGGGTGTTTTTGGATGATACATCTAATTTTTTATCTTCTCATTACTTCATCCAACTTCTGAAAGTGTGATTTGGAGGATTATAACTCCTTACTTAGATTCAACAAGTTTTTCTTGAATATGACCAAATTATTAATATTTAACATTTATATTTTATATAAGGGTGTTTTTAGGTTCTTATATTCACCATGTAACTTCTTTTTTTCATAAATATGTTTTAATGACATTGATTTTTCTTCAAGAAACAATTAATCACTATTTTCTAAATTATTTTCTATCATAAAATTCTTGTTTACATTTTAAAGTCTAACTATTGTTGAAATAAATTAATTAAAATCTACCTAAAGTATAAAATCCATGTTCTTATTATTCTTACTCCGGACTGCTAATTTAATCACTGGTGATATTTTTATTATTCACATTTGTAATAGGGTGTTTCTTTTCATTATCATCACTTGAGCATTTAGCTTCCACTTCACTGTCATCATCATCCATGAACTTGGACAAAGAGTTTCTACTATTATATTTACATATCTTATAATAATTTAATTTATAAAATTAATTTTATTTGTTTTCATTTTTCTTCATAGATATTCTTGAAATTCTATATTCTACATTATTGTCTTCAACTTTATTAAGTCTTGGAAATTTTATAAAAACTATCCAATAGATATACATTCAAATTACAATAGATGTTACTTTTCTCTATAATTCCTTATGATACTTTTCACTACTCTGGATAAAAAATTCATAAATTCATCCGATTTTTTTTTGAAAACCACATCATCGGTTTTTGATTTACTCAATTATTATTCAATATAAACATTCATATATTTTGTCTTGTCAGTTTTTTGAAGGACACTTATTGATAATATTTATCCTTATTAATGAAGTTATTTTCTCTTCCCATTTCATATGTGATTAAAATACAATGTATATCATATAGAGAAAGAGTGTCAGGATATATATATTATCAGGATGAAACACGGTAATTGAATTTATCAAGAATAATAAATACGATATTCTTGATAAATGTTTAATCTTTCATCCTCTCACCAAGACATATAATGGTGCTTACAATGTCATTAAATCTTGTAAATAATTCAAAAAAATTATTCATCACACATATTAAGATATTTTCCATTCACTATATTAATTTGTAACTTAAATTTATTTACTTTTTTATTTCCTTTATAAATGTTCTTTGACTTTTTCTAAATGCCTTGAGTCATTCGAATTCTTTTTAACATCCGAAACTCAACGTCATGGAGTGAGGAAGGTATTTCCATTTTGGTTCACCCATAATTTTCCAAACTATTGTAATGAATGGGTATTAAGGGGAAACCTTAAATATGAGTAGTGAAACCATCCATATATTCCTCAAGAACATTATATCCAATAGAAATATGATAAGTTATCATTTCATACTTTCGGATATGATTATTCTTCAAATTTAATATAGTAATCACATTACTATTGAAAAATTTCTAAACATCCATGGACAAATTTAGTAAAGAGTTAATGAAGGAAACATTATATCTTATACCAAATGAATAGACTAATTAAGAAATGGATGATCACCAAAATGGGGAGGGGTGAATCAATGATATTCTCCCTCTATGTTTTATCAATTAATAAAAAACCCTATCATATGTTTATTGAGAAATTGAATGACTAGAAAACTATAAAATAATAACAACCACACTAACATGTGTATTTATAAGGTTCACTACTCAAAAAGAGTATCTTTTCTTTCACATTGTTTAGAACTAATCCCATACCACACAAACAAATAAAAAAACCATCTATTATGTGGTTACAACAAGTATAGAATATCGTTTCACTTAAGTAGTACTATTTTTATTCGATATTTAATGATATCATAATACAAATACAAGTTATACTTCTTTTTGTAACAAATATAAGAACCTTGACCAATAGGATTTAATACTTTTCACTTGTCTAGTTTCTTCACAATTTCCTTCCATATAAGTTTATCTTCCTTTTATTTTTTTCTTTCACAATAATGAGAAATAAAATCATACTTATCTTAAGTTAAAAAATATTTGTGTGATAACTTCTTCATTCGGTATACTCCATATGATATACTCAACCTAATGTCTCTTCTATAGAATGATATAGTCTACAACCTATCTGAATCAACACCTTTGTACAATGATTTCCTAATTCCATGTGATAGAAAACCTCATCTGATACCTATAACAGTGATGCTTCTTTACATATTTCATCTAATCATCCCTTCAATTATACAATTATTTTCCCTTATACATAAAAATTATCTAAATCCCTCGACATAACTTCGCCCATTTGTATAGTTAGAGTTCCCCTATATTTTTCTGTTGAGGCATGAACTTAAAATTCAAATATCTAAATTGAACCTTTGAATATTCTACTAAAAAATGTCTATCATTTGACATAATTGGAATATAATAATTGTGCGGAAATTTACTTAGGGCCCAATTTAAATGAACATATTAAAAAATTCCTTTGATCGAAATGAGAACATTCCTTCCTAATTTT
Source organism: Viscum album (assembly GCA_963277665.1). Lineage (NCBI taxonomy): Eukaryota > Viridiplantae > Streptophyta > Magnoliopsida > Santalales > Viscaceae > Viscum > Viscum album. The sequence continues at coordinate 1,822,710,296 of OY728150.1, read as the reverse complement.
TGGAACATTGATGGACCATTTCAGCATGATCACATTTAGTATCTTTAAAAAAATATTTAAAGACCTTAAAAAAATTTATATAGTGCATCCTAATAAAAATAAATTTTTCTAATAAAAATATTATCGGGGTTTCTAAAAAACATCTTCTAAACATGTCAAAAGCCTTTTCCCATACACTTTCTTCATCTAATTACTTAATGTGGATTGTTTAAACCATTTACTTTGAAAGGAATCCTTTTTTCAAGGAACCAAATTTGAAAAACATTTGAATGATGAATTTATAGAGCACCATTAAACTTCTTTTTAACCTGAGTTTCTATAACCATTTATATATTTTATGACTTTACAAAATGTTTATTTAGTGAACATGGTCTGATGAATTTTAGATTCTTTTCCTAATGAACCAATTCACATCATTCTTTCTGATGATTATATACATGTTTGAACATATTAGATCATACAATATAAATAGGAGAAAAGGCATTTATAAAAATACAATGGATAACACATTGTACTATATTAAAATAATATCTTCATAACCTATTAAATTTAAACTTTTCTCCGCCAAATCTTTTTCCAATAATATCAATCTGATTATCTACACATAACTTCATAGCATGAAATTTTTATACATAAATGATATTCTCCCCCTTTCTGGTCATGGTTGGATCAATAGATTTTTGGTATTCATGATGTCAGGAACATTAGGATTAGAAATCATTGAATTTTTTTATTATAAAACATTATTTATAATGTTAAATGAGTACAAGATTAGATAAAAATTATTTGATAAACTTAGGTCGATCACATTTGAACAGGAAGTATCATCCACTAGACTTGGTCCAACAGACTCTGTCCAATCAAATTTAAAGGAATGATCAGCAATGTAAAATTATTTATGTTAAATTTAAAAACAAAACAATTTTACTAAATATTATCCTTCAGATACTTTGAAAAAACATAAAAATATTTTAGTCTCAACATGTTTATCATAAAGAACAACACTTTTATCACAACAGGGCCTGTATCGCATCACATAGTTTACCATATCATTATATGGGTGATTTTCACTCAAAACTATCCCTTGAAACATAAATAATTTATACTAGAGTCATTCATATCACCCTTTACCATCTAAGTGAACTATCACTTATTTCAGACCAACCCTGTTCATTGATACAAAAATAGGTATATGTAAAGGCCACACACACAACATGAATGATATGAAAATACAAGTTCTCATGATATTACACACCCAACATCCATCATAATGAAATAGATAATAATCACAAATTGTAATCATAATAAGAACACAATCTTTGGAAAATAGGTAATCACCCCCATAAGGTAAAAAAGACCAAAACTATCTCATCCAAGACACATTGGATTTTTATTTTAATAGAATGTAAAAAATAACTTTTCCAACCATTTATAAGTTAAAACATGTGCCTTTTAACAACACTATTCTCTAGTCCAAAATTATTTCAAACTTCCTTTAGAAAAATCATTAATATTTTGAAATACCATTTAAAAACATATTTTCCAAATAAAAAATCTTCCATTAAATTTATAGTTGAATTAAAACACTTTTTAAAACATTTTTTAAAAATGAAATCCATTTTAATTTCAAAAATCTATTTAATTCCTCTAAAATATATAAAAGGGGGCCCACAGGTGTTGGTTCAACCAAGGTGACATCATCAAACCATTTAAAAAGATATACTATCTTTGGTGACTATTTGGCCAACACGGGCCTGCCTAAAACTTATAGGGTTTAAGTTACCCGGTTCATTAAAATATTAAATAAATAATAATAAAGAAGGTACATGAGCATAAAATCATCAAATGACTAAGAGTATTATAAAATTATATGTTTCCCACCTCAAACATTCCATTTTGTTTAATTGATAGCTTGACCATCACATCCTAGGATAATTCAAGCATCACTATAAATCCATGGAAATAGTCTCATCAATTACAATCATTAAATCAATTAATCAAAAAATTAAAAACAATTTCACATTTTTTTAAATTATTAAAAACTCCCCTAGTATCTCTATGGATCCTAATCCATGAAAAATGAGTTTGTCCCACTCCCAATGCCCCCTAGAACTAGGCTACATGAAATTCATAAATTACACACCTGAAGAGATGGGTAGTGTATTCCAAATTTTCCCAAGACCCTAAGAAAAATCACCAAGAAAAATACCTTTTAGAAAATATAAAACAATGACTTAAATAAAACATCTTGGGACATATAATAAGATATAAACATTAAAACCTATCAAGCATAATGATTTTACCATGCTATAGAGATATTATCATCCTAGCACTATATATGGACAAACTAATCATTAGAGAAATGAAGGGGAATACAAATTAAGATAAATCCAGAGATCATACCTTTATTTGACATGTTGAGATCCTCTTAAACAACTTAAATTTAATTAAACAAATAGAGTTGGATAGGGAATTCCAAGAGGGACATCCCTCTCCATCGAATGCCCAAACACATTAAAACTTTAATGGGTTTATAAAATAAAACCCCGAGCCAAAAAAATCAAAATAGAGCCTTACTAGAATGGTTAATGGTGTAATAATTGGGTTCATTCCATAAAGACCCCAAATAATAGACCTATAGCCCATATACTAATTATTCATGATGTGAAGCACTACATTACACTATGAAAGAAACATAAGGTTCCTTGATTTACCCATAGAAGGGAAAATATCATAGAATGAAGCATATCTTCATAGTGTGAATTTACTAATAAGGGGCATTAACACCATATAAGGTTTAGTCATAGTATGACCACCACCACTCATACTGGGAATGGTATACTACTAAATATTTTAACATCCTGACCACCCAATCATATTTATGACTCACTTTTGAACACCTAGGACAAAATCCAAGCCTTAATCCCAATACAAAAACATATTTAAGGGATTCAAAAATTCACTAAATTGCATTCAATTTATCTATTATCAAAATAAACCCCTCATAAAATCAATATTTCACATTCCTTTATGAATTTATTACCTATAATGATGCATGTCATTACAGTGGGTAGTGGGATCACAACTGCTGGACACTAATGATTCACCTACATAAAATAAATATGGTTGATCCATGTAAAACCCTTATGCAATGTGTTTTATTTCTCAATAAATCTATAATAATCAATCTATTACATAAAAGAACCAATATATTAACTGATGATGGGGGGACGTTTGTTTAAATGTTGGTTTTTTTGTAACCACTTATTCACCCCCCTAATTTTGGCATACATTATTTTCGTCCTATCACATTATATTTTTTATAAATAAATATATTGATGTTAATTGACTTTTAATAAATTATTAAATCAAATTTTTGAACACATATATGTATAATATTGTTAAAAAAATTAGCTGACGATGTTTTGTTATTTTAAAGAGTTGAATCATCCAATTCAAATATTCTATGAAATGAAGGAATTCGATATTTTTATTATTTCCAAAGGATAAAAAATATTTATATGGGAAATAATAATGTTTAATGTAACACCCTAACATAAAATAAAATCCATCATGTTGGATCAGGTGCATCACATGACTATAGACACACCTCATAGTACACAAATGAATGTAGGCTAGTAGTTGGAGTTGAAAAACAATTCGGGGAGACTATACTATTAGAGTTGTCTTATACAATATCAAATAAAATAATAATAATATAATGTTATAGTAAACATAATGATTTATGGTTACAAAAAAACATCAATAAGTAATGAACATCAACATGCTATAAGAATAATGAAACCCATAATGATCACACAATCATACAAAAAGGATCACCCACATTAAAAATAAAATACATAATAAAAAAAGAGATCAATATTATAGCATGACCATAAAACTAAAGTATCACTTTGGATATATATCAAAAATATCCATCTATCTAGACAAGATAAATATCCCATACAACTAGCTACATGAAAACAAAACATTGGGTTTTTACTCACAGTATGTTTCATCTGTATGGTGTGAGAATAAAACTATATGTGGATCTATACAAAAATAAATTATATACAGAATCACATGTTATTAAGTAATGTATATAAAAATAAATCATTTTTTAGTATACAATATGAAACTACTCATGTTTTTTCATCTTGTTATTTACAATCCATCTCTAAACCTGAACCCTTATTCTATAGATAATATCAGTAATATGTCAATCGTAGTAATTGAAATTATGAAGAGAATTAGGAAAGTCATTATAAATAAAAAACTCATTTATAATCCAACAAAAATTGAACAAATTCCCAATCACACGGGTAAAGATGTACAATCAAGTCTGACACCCACACCTTATCTCACTGGGTGACGTTACATAACCAAGTCTCATACTAACAACCAATCACTCAAGGTGAGGTATCATTGTAAGTGTCATTCCCCCACACCTCAAATAAGTTTGCTGTGGACTCATGAAATGTCATGAACTAACACGCTCTCACTCAAGATGGGGTCAGATAGTGGGTCTCATAAGAATATCTTATCTTTCAGGATGATGCCTCATAATTAAATCTCATCCACTTCCCTCTCTCTCAAGATAGGTTGTTACACCATGTCCCAATCTCTCCTCCCTCACTCAGGGTAAGATCCCACAACATACTCACAATAACTATTATATTTGATTCACTAGTCAACCTAGGGACTAATTGTACCTTCAAACCGTACATCTTGAAATCACAAATCCTCCTTTATTCTTACAAGGTTTACACTAAAAAACGTCACTATAAAAAACAAACTTGATAGAAACTACTTATATGAAACATCCATGGTGATGCATGCCACATTGTTATACTCATGAAAAATTCTAACACACATGTCTCGGCTAGACGTACTAATACTCTAAGACTCTCTTAGGCCCTTCAATACTCATAGGGTATTAGAGAAACCCTTACCAACACCCATAAAATCACTAGTATAACACTATAACCCCAAAAAACTATTTTTTCATACACACGTGCTTATATTTTTTTGATACTAACCTTATTTGTGTCCCCTCATAAATCAATAAAATGAAAACTCTACTCCAATATACCCAGAAACATCATCGTTTTCTCACTTTCAAATATTTAAATGCATCCTAATAATATCCTATACTAAATTTATATTCTAAATATATTTCAACTAGAGATTCAAACTCTCGAGGGCGCATACCCCCACTTTACTATATCCAAGCTCCACCATGATGACTCTAGAGATTGGTTTCCCTATATTAACATCTCTCTATAGGGATATCATAATCCAAATAGTTCAATGCATATCACTAGTCTAATTCAAAACCACATAACCCACTAACACATAGAGTTTTTCTGTCCCATGAAAATTTCCATATCATTTTATAAAAAATTCACATGATCATACTCCCAATGAGATAATTGACCTTGGGCTAAAAAAATTATCTCTTAACCCTAAAATTACAGTACTGTCTGGAGAATTAACAATTTAAAAAGCAATCTAACAAAGCTTTAGGGTCCCTTTATAAATTCTATATACCACTCCACCTTGGATGTGTTGTTATAGGAAATATCTCATTTATCTAACCCATACTCATCACACCAAAATCATTACGTAAAGGTTTAACCATAGACTATATCATATTTTGGGACTCAATTGGTTCTTATAATAGAATTACCAAACCTATAAATTCATTTCTATGACATATGATTGAAATTTTCATCTATTCCCACATATATTTAATTTTTAAAGGATTAAAGAACCTAAATTAAGGAGTTAACCTCCTTAAACCAATATCTACCAGGCCACACCCAATCTCACATTGAGCATATTGTATCTCTTGACACCCTACCTTAAATAAAAATCCAATAAAAGTTAATTATAAATAGTTGAAATTAATTTCAATTAACAATCTAATATATTATAAATAAAGGAACCTCATAGAGTGGCCTCAAATGGATGAAACCACTTGGAAATTTACAATGATGAAATATGACATGCTTCTAAAAGTAATATAAGAAAATACCCCATCATAAGACATCAAATTAATCTTTAATGTAATAATAATTTGGGAAAAAACTACAGATAAAATTATCAGCTGACATACCTATATCCAAAAAGTGTGAAACAATTAGTGACCATCCTCTCTGAAGGTCTTTATTTACTAAAATGTTTCGATCTAGAATCCTACCTAACTTTGTGTAGAATTGCATCCGAATTTTAGTGGTGCACTAGTAGATCAGCGCATTTACATAGGTCTCCAAGTTGTAGTAGCAGTTTGTCTATTTTTTTATTTTTCCTACAAGTCTTCTGGTGGGATTCCATCAAAAATATATTGGGTACTTTTTGATACCCCAGAGTCTCGACCACCTATTAAACCCATAAAATCTCTACTTGGGCCTTTTGTCCCCATGATACCACTTCAGAAACATATATATAAGAATCCAAAACATGCTAAATTGTACCTACCTATAAATATATTTCTAAAAATTAAAATTCAAAAAAAAAAATATTTAGAAATAACATGGCCTTCTCTTTTACCAATTAATCCATAATGACATAGGTCATTACATTTTCACCATAATAATTATTCTAACTATAGGTAATCATTCCATAGTGTTATTTGTCTCTAAATTTTAATTGGATTTTAATTTTTTAACATATTATTTATATATATTCTTATTTACTTATATTATTAATCACTTTAACTATCTTACTTTCATCGTAGGAAATTTTATATGAAATAAATAATGGATTCACCCCTAGAGATCATCAGTGGTAAATTTCCTTTGAACCCATATGATCTAATTTCCCCCCATTTAGATAAAAACATATAAATAAATTATTTATTTTAAATAACTCCTCTTTTGTTTCAAATATACTAAAATATTCATCAAGAACATTTATATATTTTCCTTTAATAATTTTATTAAAATAAATTTCTTAATCAACTTTTTGTTTGTTATTCATAGACATTTCTCTTACCATTTAATAAGTGATGAAAATACTCTACATTTCATCTATATATAATGTTTCCAGATCATTATCTTCTAACAATGCTAACATGGCATAAAATTTATCCAGAATAATACTTAAAATACATTCAATAAAATTTTAATCTTCTAACTTCTCATAAAAACTTATTATTGTTCTTATAATGTTATTAACTATTGTAAATTAGTCATTAAAAGATTCATATTCTCTCATTTTGAGATTTTATTACTTCATTATCCATATCTGAAAAAATTATTTCATAAATTTTATATTTTTTTCATAAATATTCTTCAACTTTTACAGATTCGTCTAGCTATTCTTACACCTTCAACCATAATAAATTAACATTAAAAGGGGGAGGAATGTATAGAATTCCAAGAACACCCATCATTATCTAAATTCATATTATCACCAAATGATAATTTAATGATCTAAATAAGATGAGAGAAACTATCTATATAAGCTTAAATAACATCCTAGAAAATGTATATAATTTAAGGAAGTATTCAACCTTTCAAAATCTGATATTTTTTCCCATAAAAATATATAAATACCCTTACTATTGATAGTGTTTTGAACATCTATTGAAATATTTTGTTTTTTAAACATCACCAAAGAGCAATTGCAGGAAACATTCACTCTAATACCGATTAAAAGGTCCAACCAAGGTGTGGTTGATCTCTTAAGGAGATAGAAGTGAATTAGTGATATTAAATTTTTTTGTTTTATTTATTAAGAAACAACCTTCACCTACGATTATAGAGAAATGGCCCTATTGGAAAATAATAATAAAAAACCACATAAAATAATTTATTTATAAGGTTCACCACTCAATTGTTGAATTTATCCCTTAACATGGTTTGGAATTAATCCAAGACCACACAAATTACTAGAAAATAATCATTTTTTTGTTTATGATAAGAGGATGATATCTTTTCACTTATATAACATTATAGTAAACTAATAGTTCTTATGATCATCACAAAAAATACTAATATAAAAATGTTTTGTAACAATAATAGGAATATTGAAAAATATGATTAAAATTTTTCAATGTGATTCTTGAATTTTTTGCATTTGGTTTCTGGAATGTTATTCTTATTCTTTATTGTCTTTCAAAATAGCAAGAAATAACTTCTTCTTAGACTTATTATATGATACTGTCAATTTGATCCCTTCTTCTTTGGGTATAATTAATCTGATAAAATCCTTGTGATGTCTTTTTCATCTCATACCATATTACCTTCTCCTTTTCTAATAATCTCTACACACTATTTTCCTAATACCGAGTGATAGGAAACACTATCATCTATTTTTTAAACTAATTGCACTTCACACTATTCGATCGACCGTCACATCAATTCTTCTATATTACACCCAGCTACAAAAAATTCACTATATTCACTTAATGAATATCCACCCCTTAATATCAAAAACAATCCCTAACAACATAAGGATGGTTCATAAAATTTAAATTTAAATACCCCCTCAAACATTGAACATCCAACTCAATCTTTTATTATTGAAAGATATTAAAATTTTATAAAAGATAAGAACATACCCTGGGAACTAGTGTTAACCAACTTCTTCAAACATCCTAAAAACATGGTTAGAATCATGATTTTTACCTATAATATTAATATAGTCTTGAATTCACAACTCAACATCATCACATTTATTACTTTATGAAAACATTATAAAGTTATTTGAATATTTCTTCTAATATAACTCCATAGTGACTCTTTCACCTTATGGTACTTCATCTGTTGATCCTTCACTACATCATAAGATCAAATCAAAAAAATTCAAGACACTTATTATATATAATAACTTACTTTATAAATGTTCATTCATTGAATTCTATAGAAAAACTATGTCCAATGAAGTTAACTCATAAATATTTTCCCAATGAATTCATACAGATTCTTCTATATGAAAATTTTGTAATTTATTCATATTTTATCTTCATAAAAGTATATTTTATAGACTTTAAGAACAAAAAATATCCTCTTATCTGATGATAGTTACATGGAGTATAAAATTTTATACTACTTCAGACATTCTTGAATCAAAGGGAAAATAAATGTATGTATGATAACATCAATCTTGTGTACTGCAAAAAAAAATCACTAAACAAACCCCAAACCCACCCTCTGTATGCAAGAATAGATCTTGAAAAATTTTAGTAAGCATGATGCATGATACTTTAGGAATGGAAAATCAACGCCAGTTTTAAATTCATCTGAAATTCTATCTAGTGAAAATTTTATGCGTGCAAGGATAAACATTTAGTACCTCACCCCATATGATATCATAAGACTTCTAAACAATGTTTCATTTAAAACTCAAATAAATTTACAATCATATATGTCTTCTCCATCTAATAATAATATGTCCAAAAACCCTTTAATGAAAATATTCCTAAGGAAACACCATATTATTGAAAACAATTTTTTTCCCAATAATAAGTAATATGATTCATAAATTAATATCAATTCAAAAATCACTATCAGTTATTTAGGAAATATAAAAATATATAATACATAAGCACACTCTTATTATTCTTAACCATGTTCTTCTTAACACCTCCAAACATCATGGACTTAACAATCGAGTTTTGTGGTGGCATGGTTAGCACACAATGACCCCACACAGATTCTTGTGTGTAGATTTTTTATCTTATTTATTTTCATCATTTATACATTAGTATATATTAGTGAGAACCAATTAAGATATATTTATAACTCCCTAAAGGGGGACATTGTGCATGTACCGGCCTTATACTTATCTTTCAGGTCAATGGATGCATATTTGATTGTGCAAGAGTATTTTGGAAATGTTTAGAAATGGGGTTGTGTTGAGGATCAAGGTTCTGGTGGAGTATATGTTCACTATTATATCCCTTTTATTTGAATATGACACTAACCTAGTGGAAAGTCTACTGTGATGTATTACTAAATGACTTGTATATTTATTTTTTATAAAATGTTGTGTTATTGAAAAAAAACACTCTGAATATTCACTATGGATAATTTTTGGTTGAATTTAATTATTTATGGATTTTCATCAAAGTTATAGTCTCCCCAATAGGTTATTTAGTCCGAAACCCACAATCAGTATCCTCTCGCATATGGGGGGGGGGGGTTAAATGAGCCTTGTGGAACTCTGTTTATGATATCACTAAGTGATTTTAGATGCACTGTTACAATTTAGTATTAGAGTATCTTTTCTACTTTATTACAATTTGGGTATTGGAATAAGGATAAAGGGATCTATCAAATCTTGTGATAGAATTCGGACTAGTGAGTCAAGAACACCCATTTGGTGGGAAATCTAGGTTACCAAGGACAAGGGATTTTTGTTCATGGATTTCATTATTATAGATGAAATGTTTATTTAAGTATTATTTGGTGATTTGATATTTTTATGACCAATAGGGGATTAGATACTCTGACAGGTGGGGGTGAATTAGGTTATAAATATTTTTTCCAAATTTATTCTTACCCCGCTAGATCTTAACCTCCTTATTATAAGTTACACTTTATTTTCCCACAAGTGTTTATCTGGATCTTATTCTTTCCTGATTTATCTAATGATGATTCATTAAGATTAATGAAGGATATAACGCACAAGGTTACATATATTTTTACAGGATTAACCCTCATTTTTCTACATCCAATGAGAATATAACAACAATATGCCTATTTAACAAATACACTAAGGATCACTTCAAAAATGAGGTTCAGAATGGATCACTTCTATACCCAATATGACTTAATTTTCAATTTTTTGTGATATAACATTTATTCCCAAGGGTCACTCGATAAATCATTCCTTTTATGGATCACTATAGGTTAAAAATATCACCCTCTTCCTCTTCCTTTACGCAATACTCTACAATGGATTCACACATAGCTTATGGACATTTTTGTCCCATGATTAGATGTAATGAATACATCATTCGTTGTAGGTATATCCTCTATTGAATTTATACTTTCATTCAATTATGAATATCACTTTACCACATTTTTACTTGGTAATCCCTTTTGATTCTTTCTTAATGATCACTTATTTTAACAAAGCTCACATCTTTTGCAAATCCCAAAGGCCTTCATAAAGCACCTTTATTTCTCAATGTTCCATAAGACTTAACGAATAATTTTCATTTAATGAAGATCAGTTAGTCTTTTTAGAGCTCAACACCTTCAAAAGGCTTAAACCTTTTGGTCCTCTTATATGAAATTTGTGAACTTCAACACTTTTAGTCAGATTTCATAGCCTTCACAAACTTCATCACTTTCGGTCATCTTTTGTATCCTTTTAGAACTTTCTTTCTTTGTGAAAATTTTCTCAAGAACTACATTTGTGAATCACCTTCACAAATTTGGAGCCTCTAAATGTTTGTTAAGTCATTCTCTGATTTTCAAAGGGTCTTAGAAGCTTATTTATAAGCATTTACTAATATTACAAAAGCTTCCATCCACATCATCACCTTTTCATGAAGTTCTAAAATCTCATATGAGAATGTCAATATTTTTGTGAATCACTGGGGAAGTTTCCCATTCAAGAAGCTTTTCACAAACATGGAAATTCACTTTCAACCCTTCATGCATTAGAGATGCTCCACTTATCTTAGTTGTGAAGATTCACCATCAACCCTTTATGCATTAACAATTATCCACTTATTTTAGTCATAGAGATTTATTGTCAACTATTTATACATTCATGATGCTCCACACCTTCACCAAACCCAACCTTCATGACACAAAATTCTTTTTTCAAATCTTTCTACCATTGTGAAACACCAATAAACACAAAATGGGACCACCTTGTACAATCAATTTTATGTACCACTTCAATGGAATCCATTCTATTTTCATGGATCCTTGTTAAAATACTAGGTCAAAAATATCTCTGGGACACCGAAAATGACCATAGAAACCTACTTTTTCAACAAACAAAATCGACCAAAAAACACTGCAATGTTACCTTGAAGGATTCCTTCCCAAAATTGATTATTATTTATTGTTTTCTCTTTTGTCCTACAGTGGGAATATGCTTGATCATTTGCATCATATTTGGAATAAAGGATTAAAATTTCATTTGTGTTCTTCTGTACGAGTGATCCCCAATAGTGTACAAGTTTGATTTATTTTAAAACATCAAAACAACATTTATATTGTTTTCCTATATAACTTGTTAATAGAATTCTACTCAACTAGACCACGATTATGACTCATGAATGGTTTATGATGAGAAATAATTTCCTTTGTGTCCTGGTATGTTCATTTTTGATACTTATATTGTCTATCGGTGCAGGTGATGTATAATAACCTTCACTAAATATGTTCTGTCATTGGATGCCTTGTCAATGGTTTAATATAATGAGTTATTACTGAGATGCGGTTAATATTGAAATGTAGTGGGTTTTTGAATTAAAGTACGTATTGTACATATGGAACTATGATTTTTTATAGAGGTAATGATTAGTTGAATGACTCTCTCTATTATATTTGAGTTTGGTTTGTATTTGTTTAATTGATGTGAACCTATATGGTTTGGTCTTGGAGGGGTGAAACATCAGTGGCTGCCTTTTGGTTCTATAATGATGTCTAGATAGAGGGTGATTGTGTGTTTGGCATAGGTATGAGTGGGATTCAACAAGTTCATTGGAATAGAATCATATAGAATGAATTATTATAGAATTTTTTACTTTTAAGGGGTGATTAGATAGTTTATTTGGTTCCTGGTCCTATGTTTAGTAAGAGGTGACTTGGTAGATCCTGATTTAGGCTATGTGATTGGGTAATATGTAGCATGTACCTATTTTAGTTCATAGAAAATTGAGATGGTCTGTAGAATAAGAACCATTGAGAGGGTTATCTATAGATTTACTCTACCTCATGGAGGATAGTGATGATTATAAAGATTTTGGGGAAGCACCAATGTGTGAAGGAAATTTCTTGTAGGTTATACAATGTGTATGTTTTATTGTGAATTTTAGGAATGGGATGTGTATTGTCCCATTGAGAATTTTCTTCATTATAGGGTAATTAAAGTGATATAGTGGTGATGGTATAATGGTAGTACCAATAGGTTCTGTAATATTGTATGAGTAAACATACATGAGTGATTTGGTGTGTAATCACCCTTGGGGTGAGATCTGAGATGGGATGTGGTTTGTCAACTTTGGTTAATGATTGATGACCAATTGAATCAGTGAAATTCCTATGGTCATGGATTATGATGTTTTTAATGAGGATGGAGGTTCTCACTTTATGATAAGAGGAGACTTCAGAAACAGATCAAACAATTATGGCATGGCGGGACTAAGCATGTAACTTGATATAGGTTTTCGAGGAAAGGTGAGCATGGATGAAGAATAGTAAAACATTTGTGATGATGGAACCTGTTAGAAACTATGTATGAGGATTTGTAATAGGGAATACATATTTTGTGAATTAAATTGTTGTATAATTGATGGTGTGACCCTCTTTTGAAATCGGTTTTAGTTAATATTGAGGTCGACATTATTAGTATGATAGAACTTTGTTGTGATTATAATTTCAGGATTTTGTTGATATTTTAATTGGATATCCTTGTTTGGTAATTATGATCATTATTGGATTAGATGAGGGATATATAGGTCTGGTGTTCGGTTTTAGTAGGGATATGATAAGGATACTCCTATAGTGGGGAGAATCTTATCATCTATGGGAAAATGATTCTTATGTTGAAAGGGTTGGGGTGATGTGATATTGTTTAGTGGAAGATCGAGATGGAACTAAAATACCAATGTGTATGTTGATACAAATTTTTTGGTCCCTTGGTAAATATGATATTTTACACTCTTATGAAGTCTTAGATCGAGTCCATGTGTTATCATTGGGCTTGAGGATCAATTTTTTATGATCCAGGCATGAGTCAGATTTGGGTTATATCAATTATCGTGGGTAAATTATAAAAACGAATTCAGTTGACTTAGGTTCCAACCATATAATAAACCCTAGGTTCAAGTTTGAACTTTGGTGAGGTAATTTAATGATTTCATGGAAACATTACAAGTTGCGATATCCTGATCAGGTAGTGGGATGAGGCACCAGAGGGTGATTCCATGTATTCTTATAGAAAGTGATATAGAGGATAAATAATTAGTATTTTTTATATAATTGAGTATAGAGCGGTTTACATTATATTGATTCATCATACCAGATTGAAAAGATGTGTTCTAAGGATTATATAAAATATTTTTGAGAAAAAAAGTATGTATGGGTTCTGTGTTTTGATGGTAGAAACCAGTATGAGTCAGTTCAAAATCAAGAAATAGGAGTAATATCTGATTCCAATAAATGGATTTGAAATCGGTAGATTTATCAAGGTTATTATCAGGGATGAGAATCCTTATGGTTGTAAGTTTAAAATAACCCATGAATTTATGATTGTTTTTATAAGAAGTTTGGTATTTTGGTTTTGATGCCAGGGGTTTCATGCGAATAAAGACCAAAAACATAATTTTGAGAGTTATTACATCAATAGGATATATTTTTATTCATGGTTTGACAACTAAAATTTATTTTTAATTATCTAGATAATGTTAGAGTAGGGTTGTGATGACTCTACTATAGAATTTTGTTGTAGGTGAAAAATCATGTTTCCACCAATGGGCATTGTGGTGTGTCTGTAATACATGAGATTAAATTATAAATGGAGAATCAAGTTGAACCATGATGGATCTGAACTTTGAGAAAAACCTCTTTATAAGAATAGAGTTATATAATTTGGGTAAATCCCGCCATAATGAGGGTGGTTGTGACCAGAGGGTTTCTATAGGGATAAGGATTTCATCGTAATTGATTGGTTTCACCATAAGGGTTACTCAACGGAGAACCACTATTACATAGCATAAGGTATGTTCCATGAATAGTGTTAAAAAGGTAGTGGTACATGGGTGATTTAAAATTTGGCTCTTTCATAGCGCCCTGGGTTGTGACTTTGTCGCTACCAAATGGGCCACGTCATAGTCAGACCACATGTAAAAAGTAATTGACCCATTATATCTACGGTTCATTCCATAATGTGACCTTTTTAACTATTTTTAAAACCCAGGGTAGTCTTATATTTTCAAATACATCCACTCCCACGGTTTAAAAATGAAATGTGGACTATGGTGGTCTATTCAATTATCTTCTCTCATCCTTCCTCCTTCGGAGCCCCTGAAGAGGGTTTATGATATTCCTTCATGGAAATTTGGAAGTATGGTTTTATCCCCTTTCCTTCTTCATTCCTCACCTCATTTGTTTTTTATAATCTAGTTATTTTTTAGATATGTTACTATTTAAAATTCACATATATCATATTTGAATGATCTAGAACATTGGGGATTATTCATGGAGTGGGTAGAATGCTTCCCAAGATGATGAATGAAGGACCCTAAAACACCATGAGAGGGGAGGGGTGAAACATGGTGTTAAATTCTTCTTCTAATGTGATGGATCTTGTTCCCACATTGGTAGGAACCTATTGAACTCTTCTGATGACAAAAATTAGTAAACAAACAATCACAAGAAAATAGGTAACACAACAATTTTACCTAGTTCACCACTAAGGTCTAGTTCATGGAGCATACAACAAAAATGCGTCATTCGTACCTAAATCCACTAAAATTTTCTAGTTTTAGAGTAAATTGGTTTAGAAATACTCATTTTGTGCCAAACATGCTACCTTTACAATATTTTTGGGATAGCTCACTGCATCCCTCAGAAAACGTTTGTTGACTCTCCCTGGAACATTTCCTTGGGAGGGATCCACACAAAGTTTACGGAATTGTAGGTACCTTAATTTTCATTTAAGAACACATACTAAACTATATATATGTGCCCTTTTCAAGTACCACTATTACCCATATATGTAATTCACTATTCTATGCATTTAAAGTTCATGAGATGTTCCTCTACGAATTGGCCTACTTCCTTCACGAACTGCACTACACCATGTAGCGTGTGTGCTTTGAGTACCACCTATTCTCCATAGACTACCTCCGGTTCTATGAACCATATCTCCACCATAGACTAATTCTTCCTCTATAGACCAAGCCTTCTTCCAAGAATCATCCCTACTTTACAGATATGTTCTTCTTCCATGAACTACCTCCCCTTTGTGTGCCATTTCCCTTTACGGGATATAATTCCCCACAAAAAATCTTTCATTGACTATCTCTGTAGATCACTTATCCTGTCATAGAATCCTCCTCATGAACCTCTTCTCCTTCATGGGGTTGAATTCCCATGAACCACTATGGAATTCACGGAATTCCTCTCTGATTTTAAATAAAAATCACTACCTCTAATGAAGTTACTATTGAACATTATATAGGAAAATATATTCGAAAATCTTGGAATTCCAATTTTAACAAAGTTTTGATGTGGTGCATCCTTCACCACCTACTTTTCTCCTACCATGAACAATTTCCCCCTTTGTGGTCTATGTAGCACCATTCCTTAATGGTGTACGATGTCTTCTATGAATAAAACACTTTGTGGCTCCTCAAATCACCACCTCCCTTTAACAAAATATGAGAAATCTTGAGAACTATTTTCCTTCCCAAAAACCGAAATCCTTCACGAAAACTATTATTGTCCCACAAACTATTTCCCCTATGTGGTCTGCAAACCATGATTTTCGGTCCACATTGCATCGATATGTGGAAATCTTCCCTCTTCCGATTTTCATCATCATTCTGCATACCTCTTGTGTGTTACATGAATTGTGGTTTACAGTCCACATACTATTCAATTCTTTATGTAAATCCTTCCTTTTCTAAAAACAAAAAACCTAATTTTGAAAACACCTTCACAGACCCAATGTGGATTGACAAAAAAACAAACCAAACCCCCTAACCATCATAGAAAATCTTTGGTTCCAACAATACATGCATATCACCCATTATTATTTTATTAGAGGTATGTCACCCAATTGATTTTTCTTAGGTTTATAGTAAATTGATTTTTAAATGATGATCAATTAGGTTCTAAATAATGGATAATTTTATAATGTGTGGGTTAGATGAATTATATGTGTGGTTTCTGTCTTTTCTCCATGTTTCGACAGTGAGAGGCATTTTAATATGTTTTTTATTATTTTTCATCATTGTATTAATTTTTTAATCATTTATAATTTTATGAATTTTTTTTTTCAGAAATATTGTTTATATAGTGTCCCATATAATGGATGAGTTTTTTTATTGTCTTAGAGGAGGCATGTATGAGCATAATTTAGGGGTTAACTATAGTATTGAGGTAGGTCATCCATATAATACAAAACCATATTTTTCTGAAATGTGGTTTATTATGATATCTTGGGTATTAATAATTGGGAAATATGGTTTTGGGAGTAAGTGAACCATAAGTAAATAAATAGGTTGGTATTAGTCCTCCTAAGGTTAGGGAAAGTTATTCTTTATACTTTGAGTATTTTGGGTTCATTTGATAACTTTATGAGAATGGGGTTTTTAAGTTGATTGATCTTACAAAATCTTAGGATAATTCTTGGTCCCCGGATGTGTAGTGCATAGACAAGGTTATATTCTTTAGGTTAGTGTTTCATGAATGAGGGGTTAGGAATATGAATTATTGGTGAGATAGTCTAATGTCTCATGAATGAGGATACAAGAATTTTTGAGTGTGTATTAGAGTCGTGGTATATACAATGAGTGTTATAAGTTCACTAGGTCTAGATTAAGTGAATCATGGGTGGTTTTACTCTGTTAGAAGGTATTGATAGATCTACAAAGGGAGATGTGAGATGGGAACAAAGTGAGAGTTTGAGGAGTTGTCTTGATAGCTTGGTAATAGGTTTCCAAGGTGCTTAGTGTGAGTTCATTTTGGATAGTACTTATTTAGTAAGAATTTGTTTGGATGTGAGTAGTTGAATTAGAATTGGAACTAAACTACTGAAGATAGGGTTAGGTAGGTACTATGGGTTTTTTATCACTGTGGGGTGTTGGGTACATGTTGGTGCAGGTGATTGGAGACTGATATGGGACCTAGGATCCTAGTGGATTCCTTCATGGGTGATATAAGAGTATTTACCTATTTGGTGTGTACTATATTGTTTGATAGGTTCTATTATTGAAATATTAATATATGTGGATAGATTGATGAGGACACATGCCTAAAGATGTGGTTACAGTCATGTATAAATTATTCCTAGGTTGTGGTTCGTGATACCAGATAAAAAAATTGTGTGGGATGAGATGTGGATCAAGATATAGGTAGAGTCGTGTATAACTTATGCCAAGTTTGTGACTCGTGATGTGGGATAACCAGGTTTTTTGGGATTCTATGCAAGGATTATGTCATGTCTAGTGATTACCATTTTTTCATATTAGTTATCTAATGTTGATAAAGTAAATGAATTTATGATGAAATGTGGCCCTAGTAACTGGTGTGTTTAGTTACACCAAAAAATGTTATTATTTCACCATGTAATTTACAGTTTTCAATTATGGTCAAACAAAATGAGATATTGTGGTACAGTATAAAATTTAACATATATGGTCAGACTAAAAGAGAGTGTGAGATTCCATTTGATAATTGACTCCAATGGTAAGACTAATCAAGGGCCTATTATTCCATATAAAATTAATATATATGGTATGTTTGGAATGGAATATGATACACCATTTGAGTCTTCCAACTTTATATAGACCTAAAAAGAATTTGGGATTATATATGATAATTTATACCTATGGTCAGACCAGTTGAGATCCTAGGATTCCATGTGAAATTGGAATATATTGTTTTAAACCCATACCACAGTTAAAGTGAGAAACTATTTAATGTTTTCAAGCACTCATGTACTTTTCTTGGTTTTAAGTGTTTTGGGGGTTGGTAGTTACACATGTCGTGTTTTGGGTGAATATAGTATGTACTTAGTTGAAAGGGTTGCAGAATACATCCATTCATTTTATGAAAAAGAGTGTCATGACAGGAAAGAGCGTGATGTGGGTCCATTTTATCGAAAACTCGTGGTTTGAACATGCATATCTCACCATGAGTCATTCCATGATGTAAAAATAAACAAAATATTAATTAGCTTGTTTTTAAATGAAATTGCAGTTTGAAGGAATTTCATTCATCCATCACCAATGGAGTTTCCTTCATCGTTCATTATTGGACCCAAGTAAGGGATCTCAAAAATAAATTACCTAATATTTTTATTTTTAAAAGTAAAAGGTAGCCTGGGGTAAGGATAACACTATAAAACAATACTTATTTGAATTATATTTTTAAACTAGAAGTATTTCACCATTTATGGATGTTATTCCTTTTTTTATATTTTTTATCTATTTTTCTTATTCTCACCATTTGATCAAAAATTAGAGGCTCGTATTAGATGAGTAGGTGTTTAAAAGCATTAACTTGGTGGTTTCTAAGTTTTTTCTAAATTTTTACAAGTTTAATTTATATTGTTAAATGGGCAAGATATGAGTGGTCTATGTGAGATCAAGTATGTGATCATTTGAGTATTTGTGGTTTCATAGAGATACCATAGGTTATTTTCATTTATAAATGGAATGGGTGACCATAGTATTGAATGATAAGTGTGATATGGTTTGCTTAGTTGTTTAGAAAAAATGATTTCATTTATGGAAATTTGTATAATGATATTTTGGAGAAGTTGGTTCCATGAGAAAATGTTAGGCAAGAATTGAGTGATTTTGATTGACATTTATCACTATAAGTGTGAATAAATGTTTTTTTATGACGTTTATTGTTTTGAACATTTAGGTGGTCAGGTGACATGGTTTACAAGTGGTAACATAGTTTCTCTGAAGGTGTGACTTAGGATTTTCGGCGATTCTGCTCATTATGGTTAGCTGAAAAAACATTTGGGGTTTTTTGTATAAAGTATAAGACCAAGTAAAGTAGTGTTGACCACTCATTATGAGTAGAAGACTATGTAAAGTATGTGACATAGAGTAAAATGTTGACCATCAGTATAGAGGAGGTGATCACTATAAAAGGCAATTTTTCGGGGGTGTGTGAGAAAAGTTTTAGGGGGTTGAGTCTTGTCTCTATGTTGGGTCTGATGGCCTTAGACATGACAAGATAAAAACCTTAATTCTTAGGCATATCGGGTTCTATACCCTATAGTGGATTAGTATGTGTATGCTCATGGGACCTGTGATATTTCTTATGGATGTGCCTTTATGGTGTCAGGTTGAATCAAAATCATTATGTGGGAATAATTTAATGTAATGTCGTGTTGTGGGAGGTGGTTTTCAGAATTTTTATGTTTTATGATATAGAAATGATTGGATGTCCAAGGGATTATCAGATATGATAGATCATGGATGTTTCATTCAACTATAGTACTTGATGGTTTATTTAGAGGATCACTTTTGGATAGTAATAATAATAGGACAAGGTTATGTGATGTGGGTTGATTTATGTTTATCTAATTTGTTTATACACTAGTATATGTATGGGTGCAAGATAGGGAACCATTGGGGGTGTCCTATTGAGTTCATACTCACACCCTACAAAGGACAACTTGAATTCCTAGGTACTTTATGGTCTATATTATATGAAATAAATCAATATTGTTGTCTGGAGCTTAGTGTTAAGGCGGGTGTGAAAATGAATAATGGATATGGTGGAATGATTTCTATCCAGATAGGTCGGATGGTTCATCGGTAGTGGGTTAGTGATCTTTTTTATTATTCTTTTCATGAATGAATATTTTCATCACATGATTGATCCTGATTACTTGTATAACCAACATGGAATACATATATTATCTAGTTATTGTAGATTTTATTTTCTATTGTTATTTTCATTATTTTAAAATTTCATTCCGTTATGTTTGAGTTAACGCTTCCACAATATCATTTTTATTACTCTTATCACTAGAGGGTATAGACTCCCCACTATCACCCAATATACCCTAACTGTTTGTTGAAAACCTTTAGCATACAAAGGGTCATGAATATAGTCAGGTGGTGACCCATTCTATAGTTTGGGAACTGATCATTGGTGGAAGACCGGGGGAGTGATGTCACAATGTGGAATCCGAGCATTAGTGTCATAAATTAGCATTAATGAGTTTTGGATTTACATGATAGTATCTTAGTATATTGATTACAAAGTGGAATAAGTGTTCTATTATTTTTAATTAGTATTCTGGATGGGTTATTAAGAAATAGGTTTTTCATTTGGGTTAGGCTAGACTAGAGCTATGTAATGTGTCAGAACATGGGATGAATGTCATGTAGCCTGTCTATTCATCATCTGCATGAATATAAGTAAAGTTCTTGGAGATATGAAATTGTTTTTCATTTTTTGTTAAATTTGATTTATTTGATTTGGACTGGTTGGTATTTTATGTTTTTTATTTTTTTTCTAGACTCTTGGTTTGGAGGAAATAGTGAATACCCATGCACGATGAGATTCATTTAGTGCTCTCATGACATATGTTCATGCTTGAGAAACTGGGATAAAAGAAAAGGGGATATCTATTTAAAGTGTGAAATATAGGATAAAAATGATTTTATATATAGTTTTTTAATGGAATTATACTAAATTAACCTATATCAAGGTAGTCATTTTTGAAATAAAAAATGGTTTGGGAGTTTAAATTGTTAATAATAGACTAAATAGTGTTTTCCTACAAAGTTTATTAGTTGAATTCTACCCAGTCATCCTTGGTATGTGATTCATGATGTGATGATTATGTGATCGTAGGTGTATTTGGTTCCTGAATTTGATATGGGTTTGGAAGAGGACATGGTGCCATATGATATAATACATGGGTGATGTATAGAAGCATATAGGTAGAGAGATAAAATGTGTATTATATATTTCCTTATTTGTGATATGTATACTATTATATTTTTATTGATCATAGTAATTGGTTATTAGAGTTATTTCAACTTGAAAAAATCTATTAGAGCATCATGAGTGAGAAGATGTGGTTCCAATATGGCCTAAATAGTATGAGTCCCTGGAAGGTGGGGAGAATATGTGTAACAGGTGGATGAACCAAGGTATGAATGACAACCAAAGTGGGAGAGGAGATTTATCAGGGATGGAAGACCACATCAAGGGGATATAGGTGTGGTATATTAAGATCATTGAATGATGAGTATAGGTAGATGAGTATTCTATGGAATATTTAATCTGAGAGTTTGAATAATAACAACCTACTTTATTCCAGTTCGATAGTTGAACTTTGGTGGTAGATTTATGGATAGAGTTTATTTAAAAGATTTTTTATTATATTAAGACACCCCAAGGAATATGGTAAAGTTTACCACATATATTCTCGTGGGACCAATGAAGCATTGATTGGATATATATGTACAATTATGTTGGTTTTAAATTTCTACATTCTACAATTTCTAAACATTGTTTTGAAAGTCACATTACACTTTCTTAAATTCAATATTTTACTAGATTTTAATTCAGAAGATTTATAATTTTTTAGTCAAAAAACAAATTTTCACTACAAATAGACAAAAAAAGTAATTTGGTTGGTTGTTTCATTAGACTCAACTCATCCTCTAGATACTAAATCTGATCAAAGATTATAAATGAAGATTACTTATTTTATGACATGTTAAAGAATCATGAATATGCACTACAGTATTTTAAAATTGTTGAATCTTCTTATCAGTACAATCAAACCATTTTGGATTTTGTAGAATAATCATATTCTTTGAAATAAATATCTATAACTATTTTGAAAGATGAAAAATTAAATTTTTCAGGGTTGATTTAAAGGAAGATAGAAGAAACTTAAAATAGGTTTTTAGATAAATAAAAAATAGATAATGATTTAGAATTTCGTGATGATAAAATTGAAGGATGTAAGAATACATATTTTTCTATATCAATATCTTTTATAGAATTATCTTACAATGTTTCTGAAATAATAAAATATATAAAGGATATCAAAATTCTTGACAATTATTTTGAATAAGATGTTTTAGGACCTACAAATTTTTTTTACAATTTATAAGAACATGTATAAAATTTAAAATTTGAAAGTACCAAGCTATAGTTTCTTTAAGAAGAAGTTATCAGGACAATGTATGTGAATATTAAGATTCATGTATTATAGGAAAATATTGATAAAATGAAATATCTTGCAACAGAGTCAGAGAAATTTATTGATGACTTTATGAGAATAAAATAAATTTTGAAGAAGGTTAATTAGAATGAATGATTTTAGTCTCTGAACTCATTTTTATTATGTATTATTACAAAAATGATATAAATAAGGAATGAAGTGAATGTAAAGACTTAAACTTCTCAAACAATGATATTTAATATTTTTAGATCAATACGAATTTCATTACAGAAATACATGCCTACAAATCATAAAGGTATAATTACTTTTGAAACATGGACACATAAAAAATGTCTTATAAGATAGCTACATCATCTCCCATAATGTTCTTCAAAACTAGAACACTTTTTAAAAATATCATACATAAGAACATTTATCATAACCCGTGGAATATAAATATAAGAAAGGTTGAGATCAGTTGCTCAGTTATGTTAAATCGTGTAAATATCAACATATGAAGAACATAGGGATATGACAACATGACAATTACATTTTGAAACCATACCCTTCATATCATGTATCATAAACATGATTCATGGAATAAATCTTGGTAGTTTATAATACTTGATTCATAATGTAATCAAGGAACATAAACCATGACACAATAACATTTTCATAATACATATATTTATGGTACACACATATGAATATAAAATCATTTCCTTATTAGTCAAGGATAATTTCCAAAACCATTATAGGGGATTGGTTTTACTCCCAAACCATTCTAGTAGTCATGGTTCACTGCTAAGAATATCATATTGGATAGATTCACTTACTGAATTGGTTTTAAAAGCCATTCCAGTAAAGTTTATCTCAAGAGATATCAATCCTTAGCCAATGCATAGGAGAAAGATATTGGTCACACCTATCACATAATGAAAATCATACATAAATGTTTCATAAGATCATAAAATATTAACCATTTTATAACCCATCAAAATAAATAGATTTAAAAACACTTCATCATAGAATAACCTCTGGAAATGAAAAATATTTGACAATTACATCATCAAATAATAAACTTTAGAAAAAGAATCATGTTTCAAAAACATTTTATCATGATATACCCCAAGGAAAAGAAATTAGTTTTATAAACTTCTTTTCATCATAAACATAAATCATGTAGATAAAGAATAATAATTGGGCCCTTAGATAATATCCCCAGTAAAGAAAAAGCAACATCGAATGATGCCATATTAGATAGAAAATGATTTTATAAGAACAATTGGATATTTTCTAGAAGAAAATTGACTTTACACATTGAAAAACGCTTTTTAGAACATAAAAAAATTTCATGATCATTTTATTTGAAAATAATATTTAAATGAAATAAAGGATTATTTAAAAAAATTAAAACATTTCTTGAGGAAAATATACTTTCCAAATTAGAAAATTATCTTTTAATCGTAAAAATTTTTAAATTAATTTTATTTGAAAATATACCTTGAATGATTATTGAAAAAAATGCAAATCAAATTATGGTCAAGTTGATTGAAATCCCATTCATGTTTTAGATGTTAAAATAAATATTTCATTCAAATTTTCTTTAAAATAAAAATATTCATTTTAAAAAAATGAAATGATGATGGCATTCCAAAAAATTATAAAAAGATAAAAGTGATATTAATTTATTTAATAAATTAGATTTAAATGGTTAAAAAAATTGAAAACATTTTTAGGAAACATGGATTTTGATGAAAAGTGATTTTTGATCAAAGAGGTAAATAATGTTAGATTTTCTCAACAAAATTTTATTAATAATTTAGGAAAGAGTGGAAAATTGGTACTATTAACTGAAAAATTTCATGAATAACCATATTAGAAGAAAATATATTTATTTCAGGATATAAATATTAACTAATTCATCTATTGTAGACTTAAACAAAAACTATCCCAAATAGTGAATAGATTGTGAAATTAAACCTTACCATTTTGGTAATTTCTACATACTAAGCCCATTGAAATAATAACGTTAGGTGATATATGAAATATCACGTGAATAATAAAATTCATGATTTGATATGAAAAATATTATTTATATAAACCTCATAAAACAATATATTTTCATCACATAACATATGTATCAAAGAAGGTAATTCGAGAAAAAAAATACCATATAAAATTTGTAACTTTGAAACTGTAAACCATAGGGATGAGAGATCCTAAAATTAATATTTAATTTATTATAATTTTTAGTAGAATTATCTTAAAATAAATTCATGTAAAATATATTCAACACATAAAATATATAGGTGGTGAATATAGCATGTGTCTTAGAGAAGTAAAAAAGGTGACATTGAAATAACTTACCACTTTCATATCTTTTGAACCATAAACATCATTAAAGAGATATGCATAAATAGAAATGAAAATATATATAATTTTAATGAATATAGTTATTGATTTAATTTTATAGAACTATATTCACCACATATAAGAATCAAGTGGTGAATATGGTATATTTCCCATGGATATAATAGTTAGATGAAAAGATCCATTACCTTACGTCACGACTTACTTTGTGCATGTTTGAACCTAAAATATAATAAACATAATTTTATTATAAATTTATTATAACACTATAATTTTCTATATCATACCATATATTCATTAAATATGACATTTTATTACTAGTTTATGAACAGTCCCATGTTAAATCACATTTCAAGAAATAAATTTTTTGTGTATGTTTCGATTTGTTATTTTTAGGCCACATACTTTAATCATTGATACATAATGTAAATGTTTTATCCATGATATAAATATCATATATATTCAATATAATAATTTTATAATACTCTATAAAATTTAGAGGTATAAAATTAAACACATTGATCATCTAGATGGAAGGTTGTACATATGCATGAACATTATTTCCATTTTCTCTGTGAATTTATTGATATAAATCTATAAAATATATAAAAATTTAATAAAACTTTTAATTTCATATTTAAAAAATATTTTCATTAATCCCATAATTATTACCATCCATGTAAACCTTGAACTAATCACATTGTTTCATGAGGCAGCAGTCTGCTGTACACATGATCGATGTTATCGTATTCCCAATGAATGGAAATTAAAGATGTATATGTGAGATAATAATTAATTAAGTATAAAAATATCATCAATATATGATATAAATATTTAATCCATCATTATATCCATATTTGAGAGGTAGTGATAGAAAATTAATAATATTAATTCGCATGGAAGTAGTCCACCGTACACAAGAATGATGATTTCATATCCCATTTCATGGAAGTGGAGACAGTTGCAGGTCAGTACCCTGAAATAAAAATATCTTTGTATATGGAAAATTTTGAGGTTATTATATAACCATGTTTTAATAATTATTGAAGGATATGGAGGAATAAATAAAATAAAACACACTCATTGAAGAACATTATCTCTTCCCCGGGTAACCTCCTTTGGTTTGCCTAAAAATCGTTACTAGGTTGGATATTTGACAAAAATAAGGATTATAGGATTATATGATGGAAATAAGGAATATATTGGGGAATTTATTAGATTAAACAAATGGTTTTGGATGCATTAAGAGGAGTGGATAAGGGGTACCTTTTTTTAAGTGAGTTGAGTGGCACACTTGTAAATTTTAGAATGAAAAATATGTACACAGATTTTTTCCAAGAAACAAGCCTAAAAAATGGACCATTATTGAGGACTAGAAATTAAAATGTATATATATGTGTAAACAATTGGTGATTTATACGTTTTAGGTCATTTTTAACCCATATATGTTTTTAACCCCTGATAAACCCATTTTTACCTTAACCATAGTAAATAATTTATACTGTTTTGACTATTCTTTATAGTGAAAAATTATGTTGAAAATATTAGAAAATATAATTTTTTTGATTAAAAATATGGAATTTATTTTCCAAAATTCCATTTATAGAATTGGAAAGTTATTGTTAAAATGATTCCTGTAGAAATGATAAAAATCCAGTTTACTATAGTGAAATTTTTTAAAACATTAGAAAGATTTTATGTAAAAATTAGATATTAAA
Organism: Viscum album; assembly: GCA_963277665.1. Lineage (NCBI taxonomy): Eukaryota > Viridiplantae > Streptophyta > Magnoliopsida > Santalales > Viscaceae > Viscum > Viscum album. The sequence continues at coordinate 1,822,683,129 of OY728150.1, read as the reverse complement.
TTTATTATAATGACCTAAAATGGATTGAAGGATATATAATTTTACTAATTTTACTTATAAAAAAAGTATTAATATAATTTTTTTGTTTTTAAATTCATTAAAAGAAATGAGAATTCTTAATAAAAACTAGTTCTTTTACTATTCATAAAATTTTTATCTTTTCAAAAAAAATACCAAAAAATTTACCTAACTTACTTTTGAAATGATTATTTAAAAAATTGGTATAAATTTATTAAAATAATATTATAAAATAAAAAAATCTTAATATAAGTGCGCAAGATGAAATAGAATTTTTTTTTGAAAAAAAACACAATTCTAAGCATCAAAATACATTTATTCTTATATCAGGCCTTGAAAAAAAAAATTATGAATATTAAACATTTTATTTAATAAATGATATATAATTTCAATGAAAATTATTCTAAAAAAGTTATTATTTAAATTTTTTCGAGGTAAAACAAGTTTGTGTGTATAAAAACAGCTTTTTTGAGAATGATGTCATTTTTTTCAAATTTTTTTATTTTTATTTAAGATTTATTGCACACCAAATAATTAATTTTATGTACTTCAGTTAAACATATATTTTCACAATTTAGTTAATAATATTCATACTACCATTCAAACATTAAGGATATAAATATCGTATTAAATAATAAAATTTTAATTATATGTTAAGTTTTGTTTGAAATCGATGTAGTGTGTTTTAAAATATGAACTCAATATTGTGTGTAACATAAGATAAAATCATTGTTTCACGTAACACATGATAAACAAAATGTGTCTTATAATACTTTCATAACCTAGTGTTTTGTGTAATAAAAAATAATGAAAATATTAAAAATATTTAAAATATGTTTTGCAAACTCTCGGGGTGTTACATTTGACCCCCTAAACAAACTGAATCCTAAAAAATTGAACATGTTCACGATAAACAAGGGTTTAAAATTTTAAAATACTTTTATGGGAAAACCACAACATAAAAATGGTTGATAAAACTTCTTCTTAAAAAGATAAAAAGTGATGTGTGAAGGTTATTTGGAATAACACATACTCGGTACTCATATAGGAGAATATAGGTGGGATGTGAAGATTTGGACATGGAAGAAAATCATAATGTCCAAATAATGATAGAATGTGATGGAGATAATTTATCAGAATTATGTGAATTATCATGAGAAAATCAACAACCAAAAAACCATACACCAAATAGGTTTCAAAACCTTCATTGATATCATAATAAATGTTAGTAATATGATACAATTTTATTTCATGATACCTTTCTCAAAGTTAAAAATGTTCACAAGAATATGTAATTAAATTTTTTCATTCCAGGTCTTAGAAATAGTCTCATTCATTGGTACTGATGTGCTCAATTTCTAAATCATATCATAAATTAATAAATGAAGATGATTTTCTATTCCTAAAGTATTAATTGATCACAATATCCATAAATGAATGATAAGTTGTTCTTTCTTTATCTAGTTATTATAAAAATATTGAATTGTAAGAAAAGGTTATCTAACAGCATAAAATGTTAAACTTAATATATTTCATGATCATTTAACCTTAATAATTCTCCATATATGAATAAAATTTAGAGAAAAAATATAAATAAGCACACTAAATTTATAAGATTAACTTAAGATTAATCCTATAAATATAATTAAGTAGTAATTCATGGTCACGTTCAAAATATGTGAATACCTTGGACATATATTATCCTAAAGGTTGGTAATAACCATAATTAACTAAAAACCTAATAAAAACATGAATTCTACCTTATTCATTGAATAAATCCATAGATTACAAAATATATTCCACATATCTAGTAATGTTTTATATTCCATCAATGATAACATAAAACAATTTTTTCAATAATAATTAATCAGTTCCAAGGTCATCAATACTATCCTATTTAATTTATTAATATCAATCATCAAGTTATCCCAACAAAATTATGTCAACATACGAAACATATTTGGTATTATCTTCCAAAAATCATGTATTTCTATAAAATACCACCTTTTAAATAAATCAATTTTCAAGGTCATTAGTAATAATCAATATATTATATAAAATCCTTATTAATAATATTGGCTAAACAATCTATATATATTTCATGATTCATATGATATAATTTTTACATTCCAATTCATAAACACATCAATCATCCCACTTTATTCATAAACCATTAAATAGGATGAATCATATTATTTCATAATACATTTTCAAATAGTATAAAATTTGTATCATGTATTAACATTTATTAACCTCCATTTAATCATGCTTCTTATGTTTAACATAAACAATACTATTAGAACAATACATACCTTTCATATGGAATTTTTTGTCTCATTATCATCAGTAGTATAAGAATTACTCATACCACACTGTTGATTTTCCTCATAATATTTCCCCCAAGAACATTTATTTGAATAATTCCTATAATTTTCATATTTAAAACATTCAACCATTGATTATACATAAGGGAGACCATTATTTTCATCCATTTCATTAAACAAAGTTTTCATTTTACTTATAAATTACTTGATATGTTTCTTTCCTTCCATAGTAAAAAACATCTTTTTATCTATTTTAGGCATTTAATTGTGTTCTTATTCCCATATTCTCAACATATCAGAAACTAAATCTTCTTCCCTCTATGGTCTCCACCACACAAAGAATCGGTAAACTCTATCATTGTCTTCTTTGGTGATTCTTAGATTCGGTTAAGGTGAATTTAATTAGTGATATATCATGATAACTAATTTAGAATAATAATAATATAATTCACTCCAGTCATCATCCCATTCTTTATGTCATTAACATAGTTCTTATCACATTAAAATTAATCTAGTTCCTTCTAATTCTCACAATTGATTAAAACCAAAAAAAAAGTTCAAGAAACATTACTCATAGAACAAACCATATAATTATGAAAAATAATTAATTAGACTGATAAATGTTGAAACCTGTTTTAATATATTATTCCTCATGTTTATCAATGGTCATTATTTAAATTCTTCCTAATGGTTCATAAAGAATTTGTGAATTTCCAAAGCATATCCTCTTGGATTGCTAATCTACGTGTACAACATAGCCAACTATCACGAACTAGGTGATGATAAAGTCCACACCAATACATGCTTTGGGAGTTATTTACCCTAGTTACCTATTTTATAGAGCCTCATCTACTTTTTGTTTATAGATAGGGATGTAATTGTTTTGAAACCACTCACTCTATCATTTACAAAAATTCCATGACATTTTCCTATACTTTGACTCATCCTTAAACATATCCTTTGGGATATTACTATTTTTTTCTACAATTTTTAAAGGATATCTAAACATATCCTCTAATACAAACCTTAATGAACAAAAATTATCATACATAGATATTAAATCTATCAAAATGAATATTAATTACATTACACAAACACACGCCTGATGATGGTAAATGAATAGTGTTGTTGAGAAATTGGAAACATAAATAACTAGTCCATAAGTGCCCTACATCAAATCCCACTATGTTATTAATAAATGGAAACCTTATTATAGATTTCATACATACAATTTTTAATCATAATATAGGGAATGGAAACATAATAAATGGTTATATTATATGCTAATTAAGGGTAAATATAAGAGATATCATCATATCAAGAATATATGGGTATGATAACATGAGAAAAACATTAAAAAACCATAATCTACATATCATATATCAAAAACATGACTCATGGAATAATTCTCAATAGTTCATAAGGCATTAATCATAATGAAATAAAATAATAGGAACCATGAGAGCATAACATTGGCATTTGGCTAGATTTTTTCCATACACATAAGCATAGAAAATCATTTCCTTAGTAATAAACGATCATTTAAACAACTATCATATTGGAATGGGTTCACTTCTTGAACCATCATAGTAGTGAAATTCTACTCGCAAGACTATCATAGTAGAAAGATTTAATTAGTGAACTGGGTTCACTCACTATTATAGTCCTATTTATCTTATTAAATATATATCATTACCCAATGAATTGGAGGGGGATATAGTTACTAACCATATTATAATGAAAATTATACATAACTGTTACAAAATTTAATAAAAAATTCAGAGTATTAGAACCCATTAAAATAAATGAGTTTCCTAAAAAATTCTTCATATCATAAATTATGGAAATGAAACAGGTTTCATAATCATTTCATCATAGCATAACTCATTGAAAAGAAGTGGGTTTAATTATAATTTTATCATGGTATAATAAAATATGATAAAAGGTTTTTACATAAATCTCTTCATCCTAAACACAAACCATCCATATAAATAATAATAATTGTATCCCTGGATTATATCTTCAGTAAAGTATAAGTATTGTAAAAGTTGGTAATATTACATGGAAAATTATTTTAAAAGATCAAATGGATGTTTTTTCAATGAAATTTCCTTTCCACATTGAAATATTATTTTTAAAACCAAAAACATTTTAAAAATATTTTTTTTGAAAATAATCTTGTAAACTTATAAAAGAAGATTTAAAAGTTGTATAAAACATTTCTTGATGAAAATTTTCTTTTCTCTTTGGAAAAATATTATCAAAATTTTTTTACAACCATTTTAATTGAAATTAACCTTTTAAAATAAATATGGTGAGGTTAAAATAAAATAATGGTTATGATGATGGAAATCCCATTCATGTTGTTCATGTTAAAATAAAGATTTATTTAACATTTTTTGTAAAATGCAAACATACCTTGGTTTGAAAAGGACATGATGATTCCTTTCAAAACATTTTCTAAAAAAAAAAATGGGTAAAAGTGACATTTATAAATCATTTTTAAATAGTTAAAAAGTTTTTTTAATTTCTTTAAGAAAACATGTATTTTTAGGAAAAAATATTTTCAACTGAAGAGATAAATAAAGTCAAATTTTCTTGAAAACGTTTTTTCAATCATTTTAGGTACCAAAGAGTGGGAAATGGTAATATTACTTGAAAAATATAATTAATAACCAATGTAGAAGAAAATTGATTTATTTTAAGATATATTAATAAAATACATCCCCTAATGGGGACTTAAAAAAACTAACCGGAATAATGATGAGATTGTGAATTAATCCCCTACAACTTTGAAAACCTCTAAATCATAATACCCACGAAATAATAACATTATATAAAAGATAAAATATAATAATAATAAATAAATTCATGATATTAAGTTCAACGTTTCTGTTTATACACCTCATAAAATAAGATAGGTTCATAACGTAACATATGTCTCACAGAGGGAAAATTGAGACAATAATTATTACTGCATTAGTAACATTGAAACTGTATACCACATGTAACAGAGATCCTAAAATTTATATGTAAATATCCATAATTTCTATGAATATTAATTTAAAAACCATTAATTAGAAATATATACACCAAATATAATTAATAAGTGGTGACTATGGAATGTATCTCACATATATAAAATTGAGAATAAAAAAATCTGTTATCCTAAGTGTCAAATTCAATTTTACACATTTAAAACTAATGAATAATTAATATATACTTATTATAAATTTATTATAAATTTATTAAATAATCATAATTATATTTATCATTCCACATATGACTTACTTTTTACCTTTTCTTACCCAATTATTAACAATTCAATGTTAAAGTTACATTTTTGGAAATAACTACATTGTTTTTCATGTATGTTTTGATTTATTATTTTTTTATTACAATTACATTGATCAGGGATAAATAATCATGAAATTTTTTACAATGATATAAATATCATATATATTCAGTATATATTTATTTACAGTAATCAATAAAAGTTAGAGGTAGAAAATGAAATACACCAATCAGGGGGACGATAGGTCGTACGTATGCATGAACATTGTTTCAATTATTTTTAAGTATTAAATGAAAGTAAGGTAAATAATATATTAAAATTTTGGAATAATGTTTATTTCATATGTATCACATAATTTTTTTAAACCAATTTTTATTTCCTTCTATGTAAAGCTTGAACGAATCACTTCGCTTCATGAGATGGTAGTTAACATTACACACTAGTTAACTTATCATATTTCCATATAATGGAAAGTAAGTATTTATATGTGATATAATAATTTCATGAGGACGTAGTCCGCCATACACATGAATGATGATTTTGTATCTCATTTGATGTAATTGGAGATAGTTTTAGGTAATTACCATAAAATATAAAATATAAGTACATGAAAGATAAATAAATTATTATATCAAAATGGTTTGATAGTAATTTAAGGATTTGGGAGAAGAAATAAAATAAAAACGCTCAAACGAATACATTACCTCCTCTTCAGGTAACACCCATAGGTTTGCATTAAAAGACTTATCATATTGGATTTATGAACCAAATAAGGATTATATTATGAGATGAGGTAAATAAGAAATATATTTGGTTAGGTACTTATCGAAAAAAATAGTTATGTAAGTGTGAAGAGTAGAGGAGAAAGTGTTTCCTTTTATAAGTGTGGTGAATAACACACTTTTAATTTTTGGAAATATAATGGTGCACCCATGTTTTCACAGTAAAAAGTCTTCAACCATTATTGATTATTAGATATTATTAAGTGAAAATAAGTCTATAAAATATCTTTTGGATAAGTTTTGGATCATTTTGATCCATATTGTTTTTATTTAATCCCCCAATAAACTCATATTTAACTTAATGGTGGTAAATATGTTTTTACTATTTTTACTATTCATATTAGTAAAATCATTTTTTGGACTTATTAGGAAATATAAATTATTTTAATTAAAAATATGGAATACATTTTTCCAAACACTTTTTAAAGAAGTGGAAATTTTTAATTTAAAATTAATCGTTTAAATGCTGCGAAAAAGATGTTATCCAAAGAAAAAAGTTACAAATGTTTAAAAAGATTTAATATAAAAATTCAACATAAAATTGATTGAAAATGCCTAAATTTTATTTATAGTCATATAATAGAAAATATTTTACTTTTGAAACTATATTATACTAATTTTTATGTTTTTAATTTTTTTAAATGAAATGAAAATTCTTAATATAAACAAGTATTTTCACTATTCATCAAAAATTTCATCATTTCAGATAAATATAAAAATTTCAGATTGAACTAATTTGGATGATATTGTTTTTGGAATTGATTTAATATTATCAAATATGTTTTCCAAAATAGAAAAATTATATTTAAAATATGTACACAAATTGGAAACAACTACTTTTTAGAAGAAAAAAAATATTGTTTTAAGTATAAAATAGAATTTATTAGTATATCATGTGTATAAATTACATAAGATGAAAGTTAAAAATTTTACAAAATATAATATAAATATATTTTGTTAAAATATTTCTAGAAAAGTGATTTTCAATTTTTTTAGGTAAAACTAGTATGTGTGTATAAAAATTGTTTTTTTGGAAAAATTATTTCCTTTATTTTCAAATAGTTTTTATTTTCATTTAAAATCAATTGTTCAATAAATAATTAATTTTATATACACGATTAAACCATATATTTTCATTATTTAGTTAATCCAATTCCAAACATCCACTATAATAGATATTTGATAACTATAATATTAAATAATAATATTGTAATAGAATGTCGTGTTTCATTTAAAATCGTTGTTAGGTGTATATCAAACTATATTGATCCTGGAATGTAACAAAACAAAAAATAGGTGTTAAATTTAACACAAGATATTATTTGTGTTGTGTGGAAGAATAGTTATACTCATCGTTGTCTGTAATGGAAAATATAGAAAAGATTAAATTTACTTGAAAAATATATATTTCAAAAACTGTTAGGGTGTTATAGTGAAGTGGATATTTCATCAGACAATTTTGATTGAATATTTTTATAATAAATCATTGATAAATATTATATATATATATATATTACTTTTGGATAAATATTCATTTTTCTAAATTGTTTCGTATAGATATTTTTAACTAGATTTTTAGGTATACATTTTATCCCCTATTATTTTGAAAACATCAAAAGGGTGATTTTATTAAAAATAATAGAGAATTAATTGATTTTTACATATATTATAGTTGTAATAAAAAATAATACAGACATATTTTGTTAAATAAAAAGGTATATACAAAAACAGGGGAGAAAATAAGGGAGATAAAATGAGTAATAAAAATGGATTGTAAGTTTATCAAACTTAATAGTTTTTCTCTTTAATAGTAATGTTATGTGATTTTCCAATAGAGGAGATTGTTGAGTAAAAATTCGTACATTATACAATTTCTAATCATTATTATGGAAAAAATATTACAATTTATAAATTACTAGGTTTATCTAAAATTATACTTATCAGGATTTATATCTTTTTGATGAAAAGACATATTTTTACCAGACATAGAAAAAAATATAATCAGATGAATATGAAATTTATATTTAGATGACATAACATTGATTAGTCTATTGGGTGAACTCAGTTTAGTCTATCAGATAAAATCATTTTAGTCCATTAGAACTACTCAGTTTATCCATTTGGAAGAATGAAGATCAAACTATTTTACAAATATATTTATTTCCATTAGAAGAATTATGTTCTATATATTGGATCAATGAATTTTATTTAATTGGAAAAATGAAGTTCAGTCCGTCAAATAAATGAATTTAGTTCATCAGATGATTAATGCTTATAATCGTACAAACAAATTTATTTTTTCAAATAAAATATTTATCTGTATTGTAATGATTCCATATAAGAGATATAAGGATCACACTAAACTACAAGGATGGAGATCATCCAAGGCCATTTGAACCAACTCTGATAATCAGATAATATGACTGTTAGAGGTTTGCCTATGAATAGATGTACATTCACGGAGATAAGAGAACATTATTTTTCAATTAAACCTATCTAAATTTTAATAAATTGTAATATCTTGTTAATTTTACGTGGTAAATATATAAATATTTTGTTTCTATGGAATCCGAGTGAGGATAGAAAATTACTTATAAACTTTTTCTTTTGTAATATTTGATTCTAATACGGTTCAATTGATGGCTTCTCGAGATATTAAAATTTATAAGTATGATCTTTTTGATAGAGATATCATATGTCTAGGAATATATATGATATTATGATATTTTTTATTGATGGGTTTATTCTTGAATAAATAAAGACCCTATAGTTTCATTAAAACATTGGATACCTTATGTCAAGGCCACTCACTTTGTTTAAATAGAAATTTCATGTGTCTTTATTTCTTTTATAAATTTTATCTATGTTTTACTTTAGATCTTTCTATAGAATTATTTTTCTTTTTTTTTCAGTCATTATCTAAACAATTTATTTCTATAAGGAATTTTTATTTTCATAAATTAATTTTATAATAAACTCTCATTATATAGATTGTAATGTATTATAGTGAATCAGAATAAAAAAATTAAATAATTAAACACATATTGTATCAGATAGATAAAAAGAGGAAAATTGTTTTAGTTAGTTATATTTTCAAAAAAAATATAATTCACACCCCCTCTGGTATCTGTTTTTATACTCTTCAACCCTATAAGATAGGTAGACATGAAAGAATGATATAGAAGGAGTTCAAGGCTATGTTTTTTCGGAAAATTTTCCCAAAGATAGTAAGGGTAGATCAGGAATAAAAGTTTGTACATTTATAGAATGGAGAGACCATATTCAAGGATTATATTGGGAGGATAATTAACTATTTTTAATTAACACTAACTATGTAATAATATATCATTTCCTTGGCAAGATGATTTAAAGATAATCTGAGGCATGTTATCGGGGTATGGGTAAAAATATTTAGGTCGACCTCATTCTCACAGTTTGTGAACCTAGAACTTATATTCAAGTGAAATGTTAGGGATGGTATTATATAGATCTGGATAGTGGTGTTAGGTGAGATAGCAATTCTGGCTATGTGTAGTAGGAAGCAGGGCTTCATAGAAACCTTACATGATGTTTTGGCCCGAGACTCAAGGATCCCAACATAGACTGGATCATCGATGATGTGTTTCCATTATGGTTATATTAGATACATCCATGCCCAATGTGATCACATATTTAAGGGGTAGTGTTCGTATCTTAAAATGTGGTATTTGGATAATTTTTTTCAAACCACCTAACTAGAAGCTAGGAGTTAGGGACCAGGTCAGACCCAGAGATCTAAGGTGGGGAAAGGTTTTGTAACAAGATCTTCTATTTGGGATATTATGACATGTTTTATATTTGGTAGTGGGAGAGATAACCTGTAGTGGTGAAAATGCTTCGTAGTGAGTATGACTATATAGGGATGACATGAATCAGGCTAATGGGATATGCACAAATTTCCCGTAATTAAGAAGGCTTACAAATATTTGGTTGAACAAAAAAATCATAGGTACATTGTGAGGGTATTCATATTTTTTTGGAATGGAATACATAAATGTATGGACTACATGTAATATAAGATAATTGAATTATATTTAGTTAACATGTTATTGTTAGGTGCATTATGGGACGTATACGAGGTATGATACGATAATTCAGTGGGAACTTATTGTGATTTAGGTTTTCTATGATCATTAAAAGTGATTCTATACATTATTTAAATCATGTATGATGTAGTAATGAAATTAGAATCTGATGAGATGTGGGAATGATTATGTATTGTGTTTGTAATGTGTGTGTTTTGAGAAGATGGATAGTGTGGTACCATCCTAATATTGAGACCTTAGGATGTGATGTGATCCGGGAGGTAATTCCTATGGTGGGGATTTCCCATAGAAGGAATAAATTTACTATGTTGAGTTATTATGGTTTTATGGGGTATTGGGAATGTGATATATTATTTCAATATCAAATTAGGGTTTCGTATAGTTGAGAGAAAGATTATTGGGATGAATGAGTGTTGGTTCAGTTTATGGCCAAAATAGTTCAAGGATAAGCCATAATATGGTGGGGATTTTTCAAATATCGTGACCTAATTTAAATTGAGAACCTATTTTATTTTCTCTATAAATCCTATAATTTACTATGTTTTAAATTTTATTGTTGTTGGTAGTAACCTGAGTAGTATTTCGGATTGATTGGGCATGTCTCCATTTAAAAGGTCTTCAAACTGCAACCATTCTAGTTCCAAAACATAGTGCATTCCATTAAAGAACCTAATTTGGTGAGGGGGGGTCCTATTTTTTGATAACTCGCACCATGAACATGATATTAATTATATGAACCATTTTAATAGGACAAATATATAAAAATAAAATGTCAATTAGTTTGTTTTTAAAAGAAAAGGGTGTTTGGGGAAAGCCATTTGGGCATCCGAAATAAACTCACCTCCCACTTTTGTTCTTGTTCTGAAGGGATAGATCTCACATATTTCTTTTTCAATCTTGGCATCATCAGAAGTAGAAGATAACCTACGACAAGGGTACACTCAGTACCCCTCCTTATTTTATTTCTTTGAGTAACATGTGGATTTATTCAATTTTTTTATTGTTATTACCTTTTTTCAAGGTTTTTATTTGTTTTCCTCATTCTATCCATTTAAGTTCAAGTCAAAGGTTGATATTTGATGAGTAATAATCATTGAGTATTAGATAGGTGGCTCCAAGATATTTTCATAATTTATTCATGTGTCATGTGATGCATAGTATGTGGACATGATGGGGGTGGTCAGAGTGATACTGGGTATGTACTCTTTTGAATATTTTTTGTTCCTAAGGGATACATGATGGTAGTGGAATGTGTCAAAATGGCATAGTTAAACCAAGTATGAAATGGTAGGTGTGATATGGGGTTCTATGGTTGAATGGTTAAGATGATTCTAGTCAGGAATTTTTTTATAATGACATTTTGGATGAGTTGGTTTTATGGGAAGGTATCGAGGATGACCTATGTGATAGTGGGTGATGTTGATCCCTGGATGTTAAGAGACATGATTTATAAGGATGGGGTATATGGTGTTGACCATATTCATGGTTGGTTGATGTGGTTTGAAGGTGGAAATATCAGTTTACTAGAGGTGTGGCCTAAGATTGTGGGTAATTTCACCCACCATGATTGGATAAGGGAGTCATTGGGGTAATGTGCACATAAGATAGTACATAATGAAGAGTTTTTTCCCACTCATTATGGGTAGAGGAATACAAAGACTAATTCACATAGGGGATGGATTTGACCATAGATATGGAGGTGGTTCACATTTAAAGAGTTTTTGTCCTAGAACCAACTAGTTGTTGTTTTATTACATGGATATTTACTGTATTTAAATATTAAACATCTTTTTACATATTGTTCATTGTTCTATATAACTATGATGTAATAATGTCCTAGAGTATTTTTTGCATTGATAAGTAAATGGTAGTTCCCCGCTATGATGAGAAACTTGAAATTATATAACAATATTCTTAAATATAGTTCTACAGTTGGATGAAATATTATGATGGGATATATAGCATGTAGACTGTCAGGTTCAAGTACTCATTAAAAGATGAGACTTCCTCTCATGAAGTTCACACTTGGTATTCTTCAAGAAAGAAGATTATGAAAACAGACCTACCAGTAGTAATTCCCAATATTTTGGTGTCACCAGATACTTCTATCTATAATCCTGTGTAATGATCCTTTGAATTTAATATTATCATTAATACTTGTCACCACTCACGCACTTTGATTTACTGAAAAAAAATTTATGCAGACAGTTGTAAGGAATTAGGGTATGTTGGTTCCGTCACGAGTGGCATGTTATTGATGGACAAGTCAAGGAAGGACTTTTACCGTCCATTTATGTACGTTGATATCTTGTCCCTTTGATTGAAACATAATTTTCATGTGAAATTCCATGACCATGGTGTAACAAAGAGTTTATTTCAGGTAGTCAAATAACGACGTATCAAGCTTAAAAGTTGATGACACTATCATGAAACCTTCTTGATGATATATTGAGATAAAAGGATTATATTACATAGTGAGTTTTCGTTTTTGTATGTCATTCTTGTGAAATTATCTTATTTCTATTGAGTTATTTTACCCGTTTCAAGATAGTACTGTTAGACTTTAGGAAAGCCTTCTTAATACTGATGAAAAAGAATCTTAGAGGGTCACACACTAAGTGTTTCTGGTGGTCTCGGTTGAATTCTATTGGAATTTAATTAATAAATATTACTCTAAAGATAGTGGAATAATTTTATTTAAGTTAAAATTATTATATAAATGAAATAAATATTTGTTCACCAGTCTGGTAGAAAATAATTATTTGGGAGATAAAAAAATTATTTAACTAGTTGGCCGAAATTAAAATAACTCTGCTGTTATTTTGTGACACAGAATTTTATTTATAATTATATTTTTCACACATTGGAACACTATAAATAATGACGTGGTATTATTATTAATATCATGGGTTTTATATAAGGTTATAAATGTATTTAATTGTTTTTACACAATTTAATATTGTAACTGAAGCCCCATATAAATAAATAGGCACATATGTCTATTGTGCCTTTTACCAAACTATACACGTGGTGAAGTAAGAATTTTTTATCTAAACAGTTTCTCTCTCAAATCCTCTTCCCGCCCCTATCATGAACAAGAGACGTTATTCAAGGCTCAAAAACAACTGATCAAGAATTACTGACACAAGACACTCGCTTCATCGTGAATGCAACAGGAGAATGGGTGGTGTTGATCGGTGGTCATCAGAGCATGTGTGGATCATCACTAGAGGTATTCTAGTTTGAATCATTGCAAGCACAACAAAATAATCCATAAGGGTCATTCTGGATGATCAACATCATCAATGAAGAAAATAATGAATATCTAGGTATTATTTTCTTTATGAAATTGTTTAAATTAATTATAAACATGATGTCCAGGATCCTCTCTAATGGTTTCTGGATACTTCCTTCTTTATCTAAATCTCGGATTCAATTACAGGGAGACTTGTGTTTATCTTCATATTGATCCTGTAATAATCATTGATCATGGTAAAAAATGAAGTTGGGTGCTGGCCCAACCATGCTTCCGCTGTGCCTGGACCTTGAAGTGGTATCAGAGTAGTGACATCATAGTTTATAATTATTTAAATATTTTCTAATGATTTATGCATTTAATAATTTAGTTGTTACAATTAAAGTTAATCGTTATGAAAATATGAATATTGAGAATTGTTCCACTTCTTTCATTTCCCGTTCACCTAACAGAAACATTCTTTTCTTTTAGTTTCGATTAAAATAAAATAGAGGATCTCATCCAGAGGTGCTAGAGGTTTCTGGACATTCTGCACCAGTACACACAACATTTATTTGGAAGTACACTTTGTGTACTCAAGGATCAATGCACCGGGTCTGGTCTTCCAAACCAAGTTGTGTCATTGTAGTTTGTCTAAATCTTCATGACTCTGTGTGTTGACTAGGAATAGTTGGAACACAGTTTCAAGATTACACACCGTGTGGCCCACTGGACACGACATGTAGTCCCTTAGGGTTAGGGTAAGACCATGTACCCCATATACGGCTTTCCCAGCTAGAGACTGTGTAATGATGAACTACATGGCATGTGGCACACTAGACCCACCATGTACTACAAAGATTTCTGAATTATAATCAATTATTTTCTCCATGGTCATGTACTTCAGATGGATAGTGAAAAATATTACATGCCTTGTAGTTGGAACTACACGCCATGTACTCATCCAAATTATCTAGATTTATAAAAATTTATTATTATAATATACAAACCCTCAATAAGAATTCCATCATGTGGGAATAAAGCTGAGGCACAACACGTGATAAGTTTTTTCTATATACGTGTTTAATTTAAAATCTATGTAATGTAAATTTCTAATCATTGGGTAATTATGAATAGTAATTCATTGGGTTTATTTCAAGGTACAAGTTATTTTATTGATTCCAACACAATTTATCTTAAATAAGAAAGATTAAATAATTGAATTCTAGTTTTATTTATTCCCAAATATCGTTGCTTGTATTGATGATTATTAGCTATACCAAGAACATTGCATGTGCATTGTTTCTTTTAATTTATTTATTTAAATTAAATTTTTTGGCATGTGATCCTTATCCTCATTAATATGTACGGACTATGTGACTAACGTTTCTTTGATGTAAAACTCTTTTTTACCCTTCACCTTCTTTTGAGTTAAAAAAGGAATACGTAATGGATGGAACTCCCAAGCTAGCGGTGGAGGTTCAAGCTAGAACCGTGACAAAACCAATCCCAGGAGATACATAGGTGGACAGGTAGAGATCTGTAAACACAAACCCAAAAGGTTCAAGGAGTTTCTCCCCTAGGTCAGGGTTAGTTTATTAAATTCTAGATATACTAACCATTAGAAAGTCTCATGATGATGCCCTTTGATTTATTTTATTTCTTTTAGTTTCATGGTTTATCATTATGGATGTGTTGTCACAATCACATAATTAATGAATTAAACAAGCATGCATGATGGAACTAAATTAAAACAGACTTATGAGTAAATATTATCTTGACAATGTTAATCACTTAAGTAAGTCTCACTTAATATTAACAAGAATGTGATAATGATAATAATAAATTCATGCATAAGAGATAAAAGTCCCTCAAATAAAATATTAATTCATACCAAGCCTTCTCTTACTTTATTAAGTGAAAAACTCAATAAAAATATGTGTTTGACCAACCCATGTTGGGACAATTAATTTTATACATGAAGCCCTTGTGAAAGGTTTTGGGTTGACTTAATCATATTACATCAAGAAGAGTATCCCTTTCTAGTCTTTGTGTTATATTGGAGGCAAGAGTTGAGGAAATCAAAATCTAGGATTTCACGATTGGGGAGTCCACTCAAGAGATCTAGAAGCTGCAAACCCGTAGTTAGAAAATACCTAATACCCTAATTACCTTCTAATAGCTTTAAAACCCCTTTTCGGGGTTATGCGAAGAGGAATATGAATCCTTGACACTATAATGTCATGGAAACTGGACATTCCGAGTTCAATAGTGAGGGACATTGGGACTTGATAAAATAGTGGGAGATATAACAAAATTAATTTATTATTTCTCATAAAATGTAATCCAGAAAGTAATAATTATCTACTTTTTTAATTATACAATAAAAATGACCAGATCTTCAACTACACTATCCTTGTGATCAATTATGGATAAAGACAACATCCTCACTGGTAATAACTTCCAGTAATGGTTTATACACCTTTTGGTTATCCTAGGCCATGAATTGAAATCTTATGTGCTCAAGTCAGAATTTCCTCATCCTCCTTCCAAAGTGGTGAGTGATGAGGATATCTTGGTCTATGAAAAACATATGAACGATTTGGTCGACATTCAATGTTTGATTAAATCATCACTGTCTAGTGATCTCATTAAGTATCATCCAAACATGGATGTTTATAGTATGCTGAAGAAACTTCATGGTCTTTACCAGGAGAGAGCAATACATTAAATGTTTGAGATCTCAAAGGCACTCTTTCAGAGTAAGCTTAGAGAAGGTTACCTTGCTAGGCCTCATGTAGTCCAACTCATTGGATACATTGAGTTCCTAAAGGTTCTAGGGTTTAAACTCTCCAATGAACTGGGAATCTATATCATTCTCGCATCACTCCCTTAGAGCCCCTCTAACTTTTTTGTCAATTTGAATATGAACAACATTGATAAGTCTCTATATGATCTTCTTATATTCATTCACCATGTGGAAAAAGATATGAAGCACAATAATCTTTATGTCCTTATGGTGAATAATAGTAAATTGAAGGAGAGGAGATTTAATCCCAAAGATTCTTTATGGCCTTCCAAGAAAGGGAAGGTCAAAGGGGAGACAAGGGAACATGAGGCTGTTTGTTTCTCATGTGGAAAGAAGGTCCACTAGAAGAATAACTACACATAGCCTAAGAAGCAAGGGGAAGCTTCCGGTGCATTTTTTATCGAATTCAATCTATCTATTTCAACAAATTGGGTATTAGATACAGCTTTTGGTGATAACATATAAATACAAATATAGGAACCATGTATATTCAAGAAGATTGACAGAGGGGAGGTAGATCTACGAGCAGCCAACAGAGCCAGACTTGCTGAAGTAGCTTTCGGGGACTACCACCTCACATTGCCAACTGGGATGATCTTGGTGTTAAAGGGTTGTTATTATGTGTCTAACGTTACTAAAAACAATATTTATATATCCATATTAGATACAAATGGATTTTTTTCAAGTTTAGAGCTGAATATTTATTCTTTTAAAATGATATAATTTGTTTTCGTAGGGAACATTTATACTATGTTCTTTGTGTGTCAGATTACAAAAACCAAGTAATTTCAATCGATAACAAAGATACTTCACATGAATCATACCACACCTGAATTTGGCATCAATGGCTAGGTCATGTAAACAAGAAATGTATGACAATGTTACATCAATATGGATATTTAGATTTATTAGAACTAAAACAACATGGTGTATGTCATGTATCTTTATGCGGAAAAATCACCAAATCCCCATTTAGTGGGAAAGGTGAAATGGATAAAGAACTTCTTGAATTGGTTCATACAGATGTGTGTGGATAATTTCTTGTAGAAGCAAGGGGAGGGTACTCATACTTCATAACTTTTACGGATTAATTTAGTAGATATGGATATATCTACTTAAGGAGGTATTAGTCAGATTCTTTTGATATGTTCAAAGAATACAAGAATGATATTGAGAAACATCTTGGTAAAAAGATTAATAAACATCGCTCACATCGAGGTGGAGAATATCTTAATCAAGAATTCATTGATTACTTAGTGGATGTTGGGATCCTATACCAACTCAATCCTCCATACACTCCTTAGTGGAATGGTGTGAGCGAAAGGAGGAACCACACCCTATTAGACATGGTGAGATCAATGATGAGTCATGTGAGTATTCCATTATCCTTTTGGGGATATGTGTTATAAATAGTGACACACATAGAAAACCATGTAACAAATAAATTGATAAATGGTATTCCATATGAGTTCTGGAGTGGAAAGAAATCCATATTATCAAATTTACAGGTGTGGGGAAGTGATGAGTTTGTTAAGGCCTCTTTAGGAAACAAACATGCACCCCAAGGCACAAAGTGTACCATTATAGGATACCCCAAGGAAACAAGGTGATATTATCGATACAACCCCTCAAACAAAAAGGATATAATGGAAAGACAAACCATATTCTTTTAGAGGGAGCAAATCAACAAGGGAGATTGTGGGAGCAAGATAGACTTAGATGAAGTTGAGGCTCAAGGAATACAAGAGTTGTACAGGAATAGTTTCCACGAAGCCCCATGGAAGAAAGAACTGTGCTAGAGACACCAGAGTTTTATAAGATTACAAGAGAGGTTAGAGAACTAGAACGGTATAGTTTTATAGTTAATGAGGATAATGACTCATTATTAGTTGATAATAATTATCTTATAACCTACAAGGAATCACAAAGTCGCTCAAATGTGGCCAAGTGGAAAGAATCCATGAATTGTAAAATGGATTCCATGTACCAAAACCAAGTATGGATTTTGGTAGATCCTCTAGTTGATGTAAATCGTGTTGGTTTCAAATGGGTATTCAAGAAGAACCTAGGCATGGAAGGACATGTCAGTACCTATAAGGAATGATTCATTGAAAAAGGGTTCAAATAGCATCAAGTCATTGACTATGATGAAACTTTTTACCAATTTCAATGCTGAAATCCATAAAAAATATATTGGTCATTTCTGCTTACTATGATTCTGATATTTGGAAAACGAATGTCAAATCATCCTTCCTAAACATGATCATTCATGAAGATGTCTACATGACACAACCTGAAGGGTTTATGACTCCAAAGGACATCAATAGGGTATGAAAGTTGCAGTAATCCATTTTTTTATTAAAGATAGCATCTAGGTCTTGGAACATTTGTTTTGATGAAGCCATAATAAAATTTGGTTTTATCAAGAGAGAATGTGAGCCTTGTGTATACAAATAGTTTAGTGGGAGTGAAATCATATTCTTAATCGTATATTTTGATGTAATATTACTTCTTTGAAATGAGATACCATTCTTGTATTATGTTAAGGCATGGTTGAATTAATTCTTCCTCATAAAGGACTTGGGAGATGCAACATATATTATTGGGATCAAGATTCATCATGATAGATCCAAGAGATTATTGGACCTTAGTCAAAGTGTGTACATTGATAAGATACTAAAGAGATTCAATAAGTTACAATCTAAGAGTGGATTGTTGCCAGTATCACATGGAATTCCTCTTTCGAAGAAAATGTGTCCTTAGACACATGTGGAAAGAAATATAATGGAAAGGACTCCATACACATCAACGATTAGTTCAATCATGTATTCCATTCTATTTACTAGGATGGATGCTGCCTACACCTTGAGTGTGGTAGGAAGATATCAAGCTAACCCAAGTGACCAACATTAGATATAAATCAAGACTATCCTAAGTTATCTAAGGCATAATAATCATATGTTATTGTTTTATAGAGGATATGAGGAACTAGTCATTAGACGATATACAGATGGTAGTTTCCAGACTGATCAAGGTGACATGAAGTCGCAGTCGGGATACACATTCTCATTGAATGAAGGTGCAGTGAGCTGGAAGATCTCAAAGTAGAGTGTGGTCACATATTATATAGAAGATTTTGAGTGTATAACATCTTCTGAGGTACATAAAGAAGAAATTTTGATGCAAACCATCATCCACGAGTAGGATGTGATACATAGCAATAAAGACCCCATAACACTATAATTTGGTAATAATGTAGTGGTGGATCTCACAAATGATCCATGGTCACATCAGCAGAAGGAGAACATACTTATAATGTATCATATCTTCAAGGATTTATTTCAGAGAGGTGAAGTTGCAGTGGTTATTATTTCCACATAAGACAATGTGGAGGACCCCTTGACAAAAGCCTTGACTCAGCAGAAAGATGATCACCATGAGAGGTCAAGCGGACTGAAAGTCATAGGTAGTTGGCTCTAGTCCAAGTGTGTGTCTGTAAGAGTTGGTGTCCAAGAACCAAGTGGTTTTACTTTTATTACATGTATATTTAATGTATTTAAATAGTAAACATCTCATTATAAATTGTTCACTGTTCTGCATAACTATGAAGTAATAATGTCCTAGAGTATTTGATGCATTGATAAGGTCAGAGAAGTTCCCCACAATGATGTGAACCTTGAAATTCTATAAAAATATTCTTAAATATAGTTCTACAGTTGGATGACATACTATGATGGGACAAATATCATGCAGACCATTAGGTACGAGTACTCCTAAGCAGATGAGACTTCCTCTCATGAAGCTCTCACCTGGTAATATCCAAGAATGAAGATTATGATAATAGACTTTCCACTAGAAACTCAACATGTTTTGGTGTCATCAGATATTTATATATCCGTGTGTGTGTGTGTAATTATCCCTAGACTTTAATATTGTCATTAATATGTGTCACAACTCGTTCACTTTGATTTACTGATGAAAACCATCACACATACATTTGGCCAGAAGTAGGGTACATTTGGTGCATCATGACTGTCATGTTATTATTGGATAACATAAGGAAGGATTTCTCCCTACATTAATATATGTTTATATCTTGTCCCTCTAATTGAAATAGAACCATTGCATAAAATTTTATGGCCAAGGTGTAACGATGGGTTTATTTCAGGTAGTCAAAGAATGACGTATCAAGCATAAAAGTTTATGATACTATCATGAAATATTCTTGATGGGATATTATAATGAAGGGATTACATTACACAGGGGACATTATTATGTGGATTTCGTTTTTGGGACATTAAGTTCTTTCTCTTGGGTGTCTTAACACGTTGCTAGATAGTACTCTTGAAATTTAGGAAAGACCGCCTAATTCCAATGAGAAAGAATACTGGATGGTTAAACACTAAGTGTTTCCTATAGTCTTGGTTAAATTGTATTTTAATTTATTTAATAAATATTATTTCCAAGATAGTGGAATAATTTGATTCAGGTTAAAATTATTTCATAAATAAAATAAATATTTATTCACCGGATTGTGGGTAAAATACATTTTTTTATTATAATGAACATTTAATAAATATTTATTTACTAGTTTGTAAATAAAATATTTATTTATGAGAATAATTTATTTATATATTTATTCAGGTGTTCAATAAATGGAAGTGGGGTTAGAGAGGACCAAGCCCGATCCAGTAGTAAAATAATTATTTTTATGATGATTAATAAGTATTTAATTAGTTAGCATGAATTAAAATAACGATGCTATTATTTTGTGATACAAGAATTTTATTTATAATTCCATTTTTCACAAGTTGGAGAACCATAAATAATGACATGGTATTATTATTAATATGATGGGTTTTCTATAAGGCTATGAATGTATTTAATTGCTTTTACACAATTAAATATTGTTACTGAAGCCCCATGTCAATAAATAGACACATACGTCTATTGTTCCATGTACCTAACTGCACACCCTATGAATTGTGAATTGTTGAGCTAAAAAATATCTCTCTCAAATCCTCTTCCTGCCCCTCCCAAGAAAGAGGGACATTTTTCAAGGGTGGAGAACAAGTTATCCGGAATTCCGGACACAAGATACTCGCTTCATCGCACTACCACCCAAGAATGAGTGGTGTCGATTAGAGGCCTTCAAAGCACACGTGGATCACCGATTGAGGGATTATAGTTTGGATCCTTGAAATCACCCCAAGATAATTCGTCAGGGTCATTACAGACAACCAACATCATCATTGAAAAAAATACCGAGTATCCATGCATTATTTTCTTTATGAAATTAATTAAATTAATAATAAACATGATGTGCCAGATCCTCTCTAATGGTTTCGGGCCTCATCCTTATTTATCTAAAGCGATGATTCTATTTCATTGAGACAAGAATTTATCATCGTTTTTATCCTCAAATAATCATTGATCATGGTAAAAATCAATGTTGGGTGTCGGCCTAACCATGCTTCCACTACACTTGGAACCTACACACAAGGTATAAGGCCATTACTAATAGTGTGAGAGACCTGCAGATGGGGTATGAGGCTCACCAAAATATTTGGTTCAATGGATAGGGACATGAAAGGATAAACATCATTATGACTTATGATGCTAGGCTATTGATCCTATAGTGTTTGAGTATCTAGAGGTCAATCGGAGATGTGATATTATTTGTGGATATGCCTTTGGGAAATCATGTTGACTTGGAATGATTAAGTGTGAATGATGACATGTAGTTGAATGATGTGTGTGGTATTGGTTAACATGTGGCAGCGTATGATATAGATAAGGTTGTAAGTATGAGGGGTCTATAGGTATGATAGATCATGGATGTATCATTTCACCCCATTACTCATCGATATAGGTAAATACTCACTTGTCGATATTGACTACAAGAAGGGACGGTTATGTGCTATGGTATGACTGATGTTTATCTACGCTTTTTTAGAAACCGGTAAATGTATAGATGTAAGCTAGGAAAATTGTTAGTGGTGGGAAATTTATTTTATTCTCACACTATAAATGTTTCCATTGGTATCTATGCATATTTTTTATTTTGATTATAGGAAAGGGATTGGGCTTCAAGTCTAGAGCTTAATGCAGAAGGGGTATTCAGTTGGAGAATGAGCTTAATGGTATAATTTTGGTAGATGTTTTGGGTGGTTCCTTGATGTAGGGCTAATGCTATTTTGGGATTTTTTTTTATGTACATATATGATTATCCCATGGGTTGTACATTTTACTTATATGACTTTAATGGAATGTAGATATTATTTGGTTGTTATTAATGATATTTATTATTATTATTATCATTAATTAAAAAAAATTGGTGTGATTGATTTAACTCTTTCGTAGTATCATTATTATTACTATTATAATCAAAGGGTATTCAATACACTTTATCGACTAAAATTCCCTCACTACTACTCATCACCCATCAGCATACTTGGAGGCATGCCAATGGTCCAATAGTGGAACATCCACCAGTTCATGCACTATTCAGTGGTCAAAAAATAGGGTCGAGACATCATATATATTGCCAAACATGATGATTTTTGGGGATGATAGATGAAATTAGATCCCCATGGGTAGGTTAGTTAATATTAAAGGCACCATACATACTCTTGTATAATCTATGGTCACACTAACAACAGTCTTAAGAACCGTACGATATCATCACATTATTGTAATGGTGATAGGAACGAGTCTTCGGAGATGATGAAATCAAGAATTTTTTTATTTCCATGGTGGTATGGTTAACACACAATGAGTAGCACACATTATTTAATTAATTCGGTTTTTTTATTATTTTCTTCATGTATACACATCTATATGAGCATTTATATTAGGGGAACATGTATAGACTCAATTGAGGTGTATTTCTCACATCCTACATGGAAACTATTTTTCATGTTTATACCTTATATTTTAATTTCTTCACATTATTCATTATAGATTGAGCTGGTGTGGATAAAAAGTGTTTTTAGATGGGTTTGTGGTGAGGTGAGGGGTTTTTTTGGTCCCTCCTTGTACTCTTGTTTTCATTTTTTATTTGAAAATGTGACTTCCCCCAATGGATTATCTATTAGGATGTATAAATGTGTTACTCACATATTCATTTGTTATATCATGTTTAGTTTTTGATCTATTATGCTATGATTATCTAATATGGATGATATTTCGTTATTTATTATTATTGATGATTAAAATAATGATAAAATAGTCAACCCAATTTATGATTCAAGCCCATATTTCTAGTTCACTATCTTTGGTATCATCGAATTCCATCCTGAGTCCTTGTTGAACTCAGAATCAGATTATATTGAGTAGTTTTAGCTATGAAATTACACTATACTCCATTAGTAGGGGTTAACTACTACACTATATAGATTGATGACTCTCTCCCTAGAATTAGTTTGCCGCTAAGGTGGTTATAGAGCTTAAAACAACTACCGCCTTCCCCCCCCCCCATAATCATCTCTATAATAAAATAAGCACTATCCAAACAATGTTCCATGAAATATAAACCTAAAATTATGAATATATATGAACCATCACATTTTATGTAGAAAATCACTCAAAATAGACTATTTATTCATTCAATTTTGACACTATAGTGAGGAGATGTGTAGAATTGTATTAATTTTATAGTGAAAAATATGTATTATGTTGTTCACGGTGTTTATGACATGAAAAGGGATAAAAAAAGATGATTTATCTTTATTTCATGGGTTTTTAACTATACATTGTGTTACATCTACTCATGGTGTCACCTTAATCCTCACCTGTAAGATTAACTCAGTTACTCTTATGTTTATAACTTATCCAATATACCACACACTCAAACTAGAATTTCCTAACCCACTAGGGTGCTACCATGTCTCTTGGTAAGATAAGTGTTACACCCCATTATCACCTTCATTAGGTTAGGGGTTGGTGACTAGAATAAACTAGGCATAAGACACAATATGGGATGCCTTATCCCATATCTTCCTGTAAAAGTTATATATCTCTAATGCAAAAGAAAACTAGAAACACAAATAATATATATATATATAACTATATTTTATACAACATATCTTTGAGATTTCAAAATAAAAACACAACTCCACATAAGAAAATTTTGAAGCCACTATTCATCTGATTAGCCTTTGAATCTAGAAGATACAAATCCCTTTAAATCGTACCCTAATTTCATTTACTTTTTAAAAAATATACAAAAACATAGTTTATTGAATCTTTTATCTGGTAGTTATATTAATCTTTTGGCATAAAATACAAAAAATTTAAAATTATCAAAAAACACAGTAGGCTTCAAAGACTTGATACATACATACTTTACTTTTAAAAACATAAGATACAATATGAACATATTGTGATGAAATTACTAGACCTTCCAACATATCCCTGAAAATCACACATATTTCTCCTCTAATATCTCATAGGAAAGGAAAACAAACAAAAAGGCGATCTTAGATGCTCCGTATAGAGTAGCATACTATAGAATCTATCGGAATAAAAACATGTCATAAGTGATATGTAAGTAACAAATAAAGAACATGTATATATATTCAACTAAAACTGATGGATTTCTATATCTAATTTAATAAATGAAAACATGGATAATAATAATAATTGATATAATATTGATGGAGTTCATAATATCAAACATAAAAAGTTTTTTTCAAGTCATTTTTCTAATAAAATATATTTATATGGGAAGAGGTATACACCAAAACCCAAGATGTTTTGTCTCAAAAGATAAGAAGGTGTAGTGAGAGACTATTTATTTATGGGCCCCACCCATCAACTGATTAAGTCCAATTTATTATCCATAATTGTCGACAATACATTTTGTACCATTACCAAAGGAACCCACAACGAAAAAATATGGTTATAAATATAATGAATTATATAAAAACAAATAGTTTTATATTTAATGGAATAATGTGGATTTCTAGTAGAATATCCCTTAATCCACATAAATGTTTTGTGGTGTATTCAAAGAAGAAGGATGTACCATTTTCAAAAAAGTGTAGTTGGGAGGGTAATTTCAATGTTATGTGTTATCCATGGAATATAGTAATTGGATTGAATATTTTTAATTGGTAGGATACCAAAATAATGGTAGTAAAAACCCTTCGGCATGGTTTATAAATATAATGTGACCGTCCCAAAGAATATACATTGTGAGTGTTTATCTAGGTGTGCAGTCTTGGTCCCACTCATCATATATGAGAGTGATGTTTGAGTCGATCCTCAACCAACCCTTTTCAGGGTGATTACCCCTAGGAGAATATTTTTTACCCTCAAATACATATTCTAGTATCCAAACATGTATTAAATTTCTATGAAACTACACTTAATTTTAATTAATCAAAACCAGTCATGATTCTAACACCATGGAAAAAACTCATTTCTACAACTATTTTGGTAACTCTTAAATAAAATAAATATGAGGGAGGGACTACAATATAATATTTTTAATCCCATAAAATTAATGAGGTATATTTTAAAGTTTTATCCATGGATATGAATGCGCCACACAAAATGAAATAAGTGGTGAATAAAACATGACTCCCAATGAATGAAAATTGAGATGGAAAATCCACTTATGGGGTAGATAGGAATTCAATCAAAACCCATTGAAATAGTGGGTTTTGAATTGATTTTCAAATACAAAGAACAAAATTCATTACTCTATATAACATATCACATAGTAAATGTATATATCATATATATATAATTAGGCACATAATACAAACTATGTGTCAAAGTGATGAATTTGAGAAGAAAAATCATTACCTCTTATCATGGATTTTACTAAAGTACTTCAACATCTTGCATAAAAAACATACAAATATTAATAAATCAATTTAAAACAATAATAATTAAAATTTTCAATCATTATATTTATATATAGTAATTCTCTATGTGAATTCTATGTTTTTTTCCAATTTTTCGACATCGAGTGTTTATTGTTTGATAATTTGTACTAATTTTTGTAAAAGTGTTGTTGTTCAATATTCTTATCCTAAATTTCATTATTAATAGATAATATTAGTTATTGGAATATATGAATTGTATTTATTTTTAATTATATTATCTCATTTCATTAGAGTTTTAGTTATGTTTTGTGAAAGTGGAATCATTGTTGGCTTCTTTTGGTAATTTTAGTGATAAAAAATGATACTTAAAAAATAATTTATATATTTAATAAGACAATTACAGAACCATTAAAAAAATATTTTCTTATTAAGATTTAATATAAATTTTTTTAAGTCCCCATAGTCATCAATTATAGTGTTTTATATCATTTCTCAAGTAGGTTGCCAAACAGACCAAAACAAGAACGTAGTATAATTAATGGATGATAATGATTATGAAAGTGGTTTATTTTAGGAATAATATAAATATTAAAATATAATAATGATATTATACAGATAATTTAATTTTTTGAGTTATATTTATGTATTTTTTAATTAATAATAATAAAACTAATTAAAAATAGGAAATGTTGCTTTGTAGAAGTGGTAGTTTGTACAACGCACAATCAACATTATATTATTTCTATATGTGGATGGAAAGGTATAAATAATATTTATTAGATAAATATAATTAAAAATTAGTATCATACTGAAAATGAAACCATTATATAACTATGGTTAGGATAGTTTTTAAATAGAATGATCTATAATAACTAATATTGAGTAAGAATTACTCCCTTTAGTGCCTTAGATTTTCTATTGAAAGTATCCTTTGAAAATAATAAATTATTAACACTTATTTTAACTTTGGTTTTATAAAACTGAGATAGTATTATAGTGTGAGAAAAATGAAATATTTTTACTAAGTAATTTGAAGGGATATGTGAGTTATTAAGTATAGGAAGTGAGTCCATTTTATAACTACAGAAAGGGAACTTTTGTGAATACACATTACCTTTTAGTGATATCATTGCATTATTAAAATTTCAATAACTCAAAAATTTCATAATAATGGGTTTTTTTCATTACATGATTCTATTAATCCCTAACCATGAAATTCTACACATGTTTTAAACATTTTTTAGTTTTTTACAATTAATTTTTTACATTTTTTATTTGTTTTACCATTGTAAAAAGTTTTTGACTAAGTGTTTTTTATTTTATTATGAATATAAGGATTCCCTTCATACCAAATTTGGGTGTGATGAACCAACATTTATAATATATTTAATTTAATTTAATTTCTTAATTTTATAAAATTATCATTAAATTTTAAATATATTTGATATATAAAAAAATCATTTTTTAGAAAAATGATGCTTACAAAATTAAGTGTTACTATCTATATATTGTAATGATTTCTAAATTAATGTCCGATAATATATATTTATATTGGATTAAATTTTATATTATAATAAATTTTGATAACTTATTAATTTTTTATTAGATAAAAAGTATCCAATTTAATAAAAAATTCTTCAAGTGTTTTCTCGTTATTATCATAGTAATCAGCTTTAATCCTCATAATCTTATTTTTTATACCTAGAAATAAAATGATTCAATTTATATAATTATGAATTAATGAATCATAACTTTAAATACATTTAATAATATTAAAAATATTAAAAATTATATATAATTTTAAAAATAGAAAAATTAAAATGATTTAAAATTATATTATTGAATAATATGACTTATGCATTAAAATAACAATTTTTAATTTTTAAATTAAACATAATATTTTAAAATTTATAATTTTACTTATCAGACATAATTTTTTCAATATAATATTTTTTTAGTTTTAGATTATTCGTACATCTTACCTATTTCCTAAAAGTCTCGGTCTTTACAAAAAATGGTATTGTACTATTCACCTAAAATCAGCCTTTTTTTAAAAACTAAAAATTATGTATTAAGATATAATTGTATGATGAATTGAAAAATGAAATATATATTGTTAAAATAAAATTATAAAATTTATAAAAGAATCTTTTATGTATACTCATTAATAAATGTTCTTTAAATTTCACGTTGTGTGGTAATCTTAGATATGATGTTTACCTACTATAATAGGGTCACGAGTATTACACAATCACCAATCACAGTGCTCACCAGCACCATAAAATACCACTATTATCAACTATTCATCACCAAGAATCACCAGGTGTCATCTCCAAACAAGACACACTAGCTCCACAACCCCCAAGTCCATCTCAGAACCCACTGTCATCTTCATAGATATAACACATGTAGGCTCAAGGCCTATGATAGGGTGACTGTAAACATACTAAATAAGATGATATTAAAAAAAAATTGGTTAAAATAAAAATGTTTTCTCAAAACTTATGATATTAGATTGTACATAAGAGGAAGATAAGAAAATATCTAGATATTTTTAGCCTTTATAAGTCTCGATGATGTAAAAAATCCTTTGTAATCTCAGAACTGACCATCAAATGTTATACCTCATTAGAAACTAGGGATGCTTAAGAACTAAAATACCATAATGTATGAAGTCAATAACCCAAATATACATCATATCTTGAACCAGTTAAGGGGTCCTTATAGAGTAACTAGTCTTGAAGTATCAAATCAATTTAACCATTCAAACATTCAATCCATCCCAATAAATTCTAAAGAATGAACCTCCCATCACTAAAGTATATGTAACATTCTAGGGGGTTCCACACCATATCTTCTATAACTACTGCTACTATGAGACCATTCTAAAAACCCATAGGGGTACCCGCACCTTCACTATGGATGTTTGTGGGTAAGGTAAGTAGTAACCCATACTGCAATAACTACCAAGGCTATAATAAAACAAATTAACCTCACCAAAACTATTGTGGTGGATCCACACCATATTGAGGTAAAAGGATCGTTCTAGGGGAAACCAAACCTTGGGGAAGAACTACACCCTATATAGAACATATAAAATTGGCTAGGAACTAAATTCATAGTCATAAGACCCATGTCTTATCAACTATCACACAATAGGATGTAGTATCACACAATAAATGATATTGATAATATTAATCCATTACCTATATGAATGATTCCATGACATTCCATGAAATATATAGATTATTAAGGGGAATACCTAACCCTTTGAGAATGATCTGATTTCAATATATGAATATCATCTTATAAATATATAGCTAAATATAAAATATTACATATATTTCATCAAAAAAGAACTTGTAAGGGTAAAAAAATGATTTTATCATGATCTATATAGAAAAATACTAAGTATAGGTGATTTATTTCCCAAAACATACACATGATGAAAAGATTCATGAAAATATCCATATGGATGAAAGTGGGACCTGTGGTGACTGAACACACCACATGGTGCACTAAGAGGAAGGGTAAATACCTAGATGGTGTGACCTATTACAAGAATAAATCATCATCTAGGTACATGGTTCTCACAAATGCCATGAATCCCACTCATGACTCTAATTTGGATCAAGAGGACCCTATATGGTGTGGTCAGCCACCCAGCTGGGTGGTCGGTCTTCCTAGGTCAGCACACACTGGGTTTTGCACACTTATGCATTGTATTGGTCTAGATCATCTGGTCAGTCCAAGTTTCCTAGCCCAAAATGGTGTGGGGAACACATAAAATCATCTATCACAACATTCTTGATTAACCATATAGTTATATGTTTAGGGTTGGTACCCAAGCTACCGCTTCCTTGCTTCATTCATTCCATGCGATGACCACTATGACCATGACTACTCTTCACCTAGGGTCACTTCTCTGGTCTATCACATTCACTGCCTGCCACTAATGTGTCTATTCTTTGACACATTTTTCTCTCACTTTTGTGACCTCAAACCATTTTTTCTATTTATATGTTTCCCTAGACCCCTCATCATCACCCATATTTCTTCTACCATAGGTGCCTCATACCATAAAAAATATTCCCTTTGTACTGCCTTGATTCATGTTATTCTATCACCATATCATGTCACATTTCCATGATTTGTGTCATATGACCACTGTACAACCCCCCCCCCCTAAATCATTTATTAATGATAGATCCATATGTACTCCTCATACTACCAATGTTGGCTAGCCCTGGTGCTGACACTCCCATTTCATTCTCATGAGAATAGAAGGGAGAGAAAGTCAGGAAGAGGGGGTACTAAACCCTTATTCACCATCAATATACTTGCCAAAAATGTATAAATAAAAATTTTAGCTGATATATTATTCCACCGTATAAGTTCCTTGCGGAAAGGATTTATATGTTTAAGAAAGGGGATACGATAAACCATGTTAGGGTTTATATAAAATCAACAAACAATTCACACCAATAAAATAATTAAAGTTAAAAGAGTATATTCATAAATATATCATGAAATTAATGATAAATGGTAAATAATAAATTATAAAATCCCTACCTCATGTCAGATTGATTATTGATTAATTTTTCATCCAAATTGAGTGTCATTTCTGATTTTGATAATTTATTTATTTGAACAATTATGTTATTCATTCTCACATATTCTTCAGATATAAAATATATATAGAACTATCCAGAAATCTCTAAATATATATTTCTAGTAGTGTTTTGTTTAATATGACTGACCCTAGTATTATACAAAAGGATTGTTAACTATAAATTCTTTAGGGTTTATTGGTATTTTATTAAAATTCACATCACTGTGTTTGGTTTCAAAAACTGCTTAAGTGAACTTAAATTAAAGAACTCATAGGGAAAAAACCAAATCCTAGACCCAACCAAAATCTTATATTTGTCATGTCAAACTATCTTTAGACGTAAATAAAATTTACCCTTGATTGCGAATGAATAACTAAAAAATAATATATTATCTTTAATGTATTATTTTTAAGGATCCACAACACCTGAAACTCAATGCCGACGTAGTGAACCACCTCAAACATACTGTAAGAAATATTTTAAAGGTTTAAAATAAAAAAAATATTTCAATACTTCCTTACCTCCTTTAAAAAATGTTCCCGGATTTTCAGAAAATGATGTTCCTCAAAAGGGGAATTTAAAAGAAAACATATTGTGGAAATCAACCCACCTTCACAGGTATCCCATTTATCTTAGATGGTATGATATCTAAGAGATATTGATACCAAACTACCCAAAAGTCTAATATCCTCATTAACCACAAAGTATACTATCTTCGACTCACCCTAAAGAAATATATTAATATAAACATGAATCCTCTCTAAGTGTATCATTCCAATCCTCTACACCAAAAAAATTGTTTTATTTAAGGGTTGGCACACCACATATGATGAAGTGAACACTAGAAAAATCAATTGTTATCTCAAAATAATCCATCAAAATGGTTATGAAAATATTGATAACTGCACCCCCACCATAAAATATAATTCAACATGGTTGTTTAATGAGAACAATCCAAGAGAAAAATACTCGAATACTAAGTATTTCAAAAAGACTTTTCACTAACATTTAGCTAGTTATAAGGAATCATTCTCTTATAGAAGTATGTTAGATTATATATCGTATTATTCTCAAAACACACTATAAACAATGACACAATCTCTTAATACATGCAAAAAAAGGTCATTACTCCATAATATATTCATGAAACATTCATGGGAATCATCCATACGCATCTCAACCTTCAAAAGATTTCACCCACAATGAAAGATAACAAAATTATCTTATTATTTAACTTTCATGAATACCACTAATGAGAGCATAATAAATATAAATAACCTCATTCAAACTACTCAAAACCACACCAGTGCCCATTGGGTGAACCAATCCACCACAATTTGAAGTGGATAGTCCTAACCTTTTATATGAACCTACTTTGTTATCCCCCAACCCTTGGATATCACCCACCAAACTAGTGAAAATGAAAACCAAAACCTCATAAGATAAGTTCATCCACCATCATAAAACAAATGATACCATGTTATTGGGACATATATAAAGGTCCCACTAGATATACCACAAAAAGGGTTATAAATCACTAGGGAGGTCTCCATTCAGAATTACTACGATAAAATTTCATACGAATACCAAGAGAATACCACTATCCACCCAGATAAGTGGATGAAATTCTCCCCACATTTAGGAAAACCATTAAGATCCATCACTTGAGAACAAATGGTTACACAAATTCACTAAATTTATTACACAACTGTTTTCCTCTCTCACACTGGGAATGTGTGCAGGGAAATGACCATAGATTGAAGGTTAGAAGTGTCTCCCTATACATTGAAGAATCAATAGATCCAAATCATTACACTCCCAAACATCCTCTATCATCCAAACATAGAGTATGGTTTTCGAAATTTCAACAAATATTTATATGATATGACACTAAACTCTCATCAATTTCTATACAATTTAATCAATAAAGATTTATTCTAGTCCATGAACCCATAAATCACATTACTAGGGTTACTATATGGATGATACACTAACGGTAAGACTAAATAAATTCCTCAAATGCCTAACATGATCTCCCTTGAACCAATTCAATAAAATAGTTTGTCTATATGATTTAATAATTCCATAATGGTGAGAATAATTCCACCAAGAAACACTTGAATATCATCTATCGGGTGTAATTGTTTCCATACTTTAGTCTCCTATCAAGGGACAACCATTAGTTTCTCCATAGAAGCAATCATCCATCCCTCCATATTCACATGAAGTGGATTTTTAGTCATTAACCTAAGGTTTAAATATTCTCTTCTATTTTAATGGTTCATTGACTACAAATTATATAAATTGGTATCTAATAATCACACAGGAGGGGATCCCACTCACTCTTGGGTGTAGACCTTTCCTAAATTACTCTACTATGTATCACCACATATAAAAATCATTGGTTTCTAATACATATTGAGAGAGGTACCATTTGATATTATCTCTTCCATGGATAAATCTCATAAAATAAAACTTCATCCACTTATTGTAAGATTAATTCACTATAATGAATGAGTAATAGATTAACACTACTAGTGTAAAATATCTAGAAAATAAAGTTCTGGATTGGGGTTTCATTGGAATCACCAACACTAAAACACAAGGTTCATGATGAATATATTATACCTATACATAATAGTATAAAGGACATGTAGGGATGAAATGAATAATACTGTGAAATTTACCTATTAATGTCCAACCATAGACATCCCTTGCGCATTTCATCCCACAGATCTGATTCTCAACGACTTATTCATGACTATATCCTACTAAATGTGGAGACGATGGGGGAGTATAATAGTTTTGTAAATATCAATTTTCTCATGCACTATGTTCACTTCCATTGAAAATATCATGAGTAGGAAAATGAAACCACAATAATGTGGTTTTAGATCTTGATGTTGCCTTAAATATAATTTCATGTCGATGAAACCATTGTGAAATTATTTAGTCAAAATAAGATCCTGCTTCCAATGTCAGGGTTCATCCCTTACTAGAATACCCAACTATTTAGGATTACTCAAGGGACTCTAGAATTGTTAGTTTGTCATGAGAACATATCCACAAATCCATAATTTTTCATTAATAATTTCCACCCAAACCACTAAGATTTAAAAACTTTTAATGAAAAACATTCCTAAGAAACATCTCACAAGCTCCATGAGCATCATCCCATCTTTAGAGAAGTTCACACATCCCAAAAATGGGTTAATATACATGGGTAAAACTCTATCCTAGAAAAGGTATAAAACTCCAACTATAGTAGATAAATACATTCAAAATATTGAGGAATACATAATTCACTAATAGATCATTATCCCTTTTCAGGATCATAATGAAAAAAATATTTTTTTGAAAAACACTCAACCATAAAAAAATTAAAGTTTTATAATCTCTCCAAACATCCATAACCTAAGGACGAGTGTCTCCCCACAACCAAAGTGGCCTCTAACATCAAACGGAAAAAATATCCAACCCATGGGTAGTGTAAAGACCTGGCCTCCGAGTGCCTGGAGCCGGTTCTAGTGACCCATGATGTATCAAAATTATATTTCAAACATTTCCAAGTGTTACATCATGTCCCATTATTACAGAGGATTGTGAAGTTCAGGTTCTGGGAAACTAGCTACTTCTGAAAAACATCTATAGTAAAAACCCATACAGGGAATTTTTTTAAAACAAAAACATAGGGTGAGCAAAGTATGCCCAGTAAGGGGTTTGAAAACAACTTGAAAATAATCTTTTTTTTACTGAAAATAAAAATAGTATTCTTGAAAATAAACTTAAACATTGGGAAATTAATTATCTTGGAATAAAGAAAACTATTAACATAACATCTAATCATGATCAGAGTATGCAGTTCCAATTAGGGAAATTAAATGCTTGTGTAATACATGACTATTAATAACATACTGGGTAATGAATACTACTAGCAAGGATGTTCTAAGTGCACAAGACATAATAAAAATGCTATAATAATGAACGTAACTGCTGCACATATCATGATGGCCATATCCATATCTTTTCACATGTAATAACATAAAGATGTTGTTAAGTGGCTCAAGTCCAGAACTACTGGGACATATCATGTCATTCCATTAATTCATTCTATGAACACAAAAGGCTCCGAACCAGGGATATACTACTAGTATGAAAATCCCATGGTTGGTCATTTACTAAAACATTAAGAGGATGGTATAATGCCAGACTATGTCAAGGCCACTTTCCATGACCATAATCATCTATGTCCAGGAATTTTACCTGAACCGTCTATGTCCAGGAATTTCACCTGAACTGTAACTGTTTTCAGGCCTTGTGTCATGACACTATTTTGTCTCATGAAACCTACCGATGAATCGAGGGGCTATAGAGGGCCCCACCCGTCACATAATCAGTCTAATAGAATCCTCTTATTCCTTAGGGGGATATGTATCCAAGGAATCCCATACAGCTTTGGATACCCATTTTAAAGTGATGTTATTTGGGGTGTCCCATACCACTCCAAATAACAGGTTCTTAGATTCTTTATTATTAATTGGTGTTTTATAAATCAATTAAAAATATGAAGTGACATTTATGGAAGAAATGCATGCATTAAATATGACATTACAACATGCATCATCTACAAAACATGCTGATAAAGTGTTAATGGTTTGCCACAAGCATGCATCATGGAGTATTTGAACTAAATAAAATAAAAAAATGTAACTATTTAATTCAGAATTAAATAACATGACAGACATCATTGATAAAATGGAAATGTAGTTTATCAGAGGCATTCAAGGGAACTACACCCACATTGCATACAAGGCCATAAATTCATGGGTGAAAGGTGTTTGTCATGCAAATGTTAAAATGATCACTTTTTAATTTAAAGTCTTCATTTTATGGGTAGATTACAAGCTATTTAATATGCTGATAAAAGTGTAAATGCAATTAGATTATATCATTTCTTAACTAACATTAGTGACTGCAGTTAAATAAGATGTTGAATGAGCATAACCTGATTCTGTGGTTTTACATAACTTTTTATTATTTAGTGTATTTTGTTCAAACTAAAACATGTATTCTTTTAAGGTCATCAAAACTTCATAAAAGTATAACTAGGCTTAAAGTTTCTTAACTAGATTAAGTTTAACACACACCGTAGATTGGGAGATTCAAGTTCACATAATTATTCCCACTTTTGACATGCATGGAGACTGATATTAATTAGAGTCTTACATGTACTAATTATTACAAAACATAAACTAAAATATAATGACCTTACATGATTTTAGGGTCCTAGGGTTATTCCCACACATACTCAAGGTATATATATATATATATATATATATGGGTTTACTTAATTAAATTGTACTTAAATATTTCCCTTAAGAGATAAACTTTAAAACATAATTGGAATTAGGTAAATAAAGTCCTTATACCTATATACAAATATACAAAAATATATATATCTATATATCTATATATATAGAAAATTATATTTTGGGTTTTAAGAATAACACATAACTTAAAACCATCTTTAAGGGTTAAAAGTAACTAGAGGACTTGAATGCGACTGATGTCATAATGATATAATAACTTATACCTCATATGTGCGTTTATATATATATATATATATTTATTTATTTATAAAATCTAATCCACTCTATAAACTAGTAGATGTTAGACTTCCCCCATTAAACCGATTTGTAAAAATAGTTCATATATAAATATTTACCCAGATAACCAAATAAGGAATATAGTATACCTATATATATATGGAATATATACTTATATATGATTATATGTTTATAAACAACCCGAAACCTAAATTTTACACAGGTAGTGGTCTCCCTTGTTTAATATGTTTTAAAACTTATCATAATATATTAAGGAATACATTCGTTACGGGTAGGAAGGTTGTATAAAATTTATATATACATATATCCTAATATATTTTTGCATGATCCGAGACCATGGAGGGGTCTCCCTTCTTCTTACCATGTTTTAAAACCAACATTTACGGATAAAGGTATTCGTTGAGTGAAGGAAGGATAAATTTTTCATATATTGTATATATATACATATATATATATACATATACATGTTTATATATCTTGAAGCTAAAACTTATCAAGGAAAAACCTCCCTTCAATATTGTGCTTTAAGTCCGCCAATAGGATGGAAGACAATACACACATGAATAGGACCAGACATCAACCTTCATGTATATGCATATATATATACTTTCATATATATATATATATATACGTATATACTCAAAACCGACGCTGGAAATGACCAAGGCCAGTGAAGGGTTTTTCTTCACTCCTCTGGTTTGATCCTACATGCGAGATGAGGGAAAACACGTGAAAACAGGTTCATGTATGGTTTTTACATAAACATTACATAAATATACATATATATACATATATACAAAAACCGAACCGAACTGGAAATGGACCAAGGAAAAACAAAGATTCCCTTACCTGGCCTATAGGGGAAGAGAAGGAGAAAGTGAGGTCGTCGAGACAGGTCAGAATCTCTGGAGAGAAAACCGAAGGAACCGTGCCATGATTCTGTGCAACATGAGGATTAAAAGAAAAATAAATGGCTGAACTAGCGTGAAGAGGTGTCGAGGGGATCCAAGGTCAAGCAGTAAAGGGCCAGTGCCAACTTCGTGGAAAGAGGGGGTGAGAACGGGTCCACTGTCGGCCTAGGCAATGAAAAACAGAGGGATAGGTTTACTGGTGCATGGCATGTGCGAGGAAGAAGAAGGAGAACCACGGGGAGAGATATGAAAATAAATGGACGGCCAGGATTGATCTGGGGATTGATCAGACGGTCAAAGACTGACATGGCTTTGTAAAAAAAAATTGGACGGCAGTGATAAGAATGCACTGGATCAGATGGCTAGAAGTGAAGCGGCATTTAGAAAAACGATCGCGGTTTGTTGTTATTATCATAACATTGTTATTATTATTTTATTACCATTACTATTATAATATTGTTATCATTATATATACAATTTAAAGATTTATATAATATGTTTTATGATTAAAATTTAATACTAAATAGTCATATTATTTTATAAGAATTTCATTACACAAAAAAATGATTGTAATCATAATTGATATTTCAAAAACAATAAATTATAATTTTATAAGATCAAATTATAAAACATTTACATTATCATTATATAAATTTAATTTAAAGGTAGGTATAATATATTTACCTTAATGTTTGACATAATATATATATATATATATATATATATATATATTCCATGAGTTTATCTATATAATTATTACTTCCTATATCATATTTTCATAAACCGAAATATGAAACCCAACTAAATTTGATATAGTTAATCAGGGGTTAGATTAAATATTTATTTGCACAAATTAAAGCATGAATATTAATAGTGTATTTTTTTTAACAAAAATAATATTAATTTTCAATGTCATGTATTATAGTTTTATAATAGCATTTTCATATAATTCAAAACTGATACACACACATATATATTTCACATTTTGTGAAAACAAACAATAAGTTAGTTATATTATTATTATTGTTATAATCATTTAAACATTAAAGGAAATAACATAATTAACCATTCTGAACCTGTTGGGGGTATTCCAGTCTTAGCTTCAACGTTTCTATTTGAAACAAAAAACATTATAAGCTATCGTATCATCGGAGAACCAACGACTATAATTATAGTTGTTGGTGTATAACAGTCGGAAGGCAACAACTGCTTCGGTTCTTTATAAAGCTGAACCTTAGGGTGTCTTAGTTTCTTAGGAAGAATAATGGTTCTCATCTTCCCACTGGTACTCAGCACAGCCGCGGTGTCACTAGCTATTCTGATGCTCATGATGGGTCCTAATGATCCAAATTATGATGTTGGGATTTTTTTATTCTTGGGCAGCATTCTAGTAATCTTACTAGGGTTTTTATTTGGAATTTATGGTCAGTGAGCTTTCTTTAGTAACTCATTATGTTGTAAGACACTTTGGTGTTAAGTTCTTAAATAAAAAGTTCTGTGTTTTACCTTTTATATTCTGTTTGGTTAAAAGGATAAAATTTTAATGGCATCGAACACACATTTTCTATTTATGAGGTTTTGAAATATTTGGGGTGTTACAATATTCCCCCCTTCAATGAATTGCATCCTCGCAATTCTATTCATAAACTGAAAAAGAAAACCCCCAGACGATCATCTTCACCAAAATGGGAGATTTGGCTCGGTCAATGGAATACCCAGGTTGGTATTCAGTTCCTCTGCTTCACTAGCCTAGATACACCTTGAGCAGTATGTCTTGAACTCCTGCTCATGTTTTCTACATACAGGCTTCCGTAGGGAGGCTCGTGTGGTAATAAAGTCGGAGATGTTCGAATGGACATATTATATGGTTCTCCGTCTGACTACATCACCCATAAGATATTCCATTGGAACCATGAGATCAGATAGACTGAGGTTTAGAATCTGGTACATGAAGGCTGCTCTGCGGTTCCCATCTTGAGCAGCTACCAGGAAACATGCTTTGGATGAAAAATTCTGTGTCGGAGTGAAACATCGAAAAAGACCTTCGAAGTACTTCCCCATCTACCTATAATGAAGGAGTTGGGTATTGGAAATAAGGTGGAATACATGGTCAACCCCATGGTTGGAACGAATAATTTCATGGCTGTTGGAAAATTCAAACATTCGTTGACATGATCCTCACAGATGGAGGAAAAAAGGACAGTCCACGGTGCACGTCCTGACTAAGATTTCCTCCAAAACTTCATCAGGTTGGGATAAGATATTTGTTTGTCTAGCCATCTGAAAATATATTCATGATAATTCACATAAAAGTTCAAATAAGGTATTGATAGGAAAGGAAAAATAATAATATTTCAATTTCACACAAGTTTATAAATCAGTGCCTCAGTTTCCTTTAACGACCTACTATATGAACTCCACATAGAGAAGAAAAACTTCTGAACTCCTAAAACCAAACACTGGCTGAGCATTCAAGGTTAAATTCTTGGAGACACCTATGACGTATCCTTAGTGTATCATGAGGGGTATGAAGTTAGGAAACATCAACATACACTTTTCTTCTGTAAGATAGTCAGGTGGACTGATCTTCTAACATCCCAAAGTCCAAGAATTGGCCCCAGAATCCGTAGTTCAAAATCTGACAAAGGTAGGCTGCTCGGAGGTCTCCGACAGCAGCAGTTTCTTGAAAAGGGTTAAGGATCATAGTGAAAAATTCTTCACCTTCCATGAATACTCGGAAAAGTCCCTCATAGTACCTTCCCCAACGAGCATATGAGGGAAATTAGGTCATCATCATAAGGAGGTAATCCATTCCCAAACCCCAGTGTAGACTGAGCACCCGAGGTGAGTTTGACACATCGTCTAGGTGCTAGCATGACATGCAGATATGGTTATAATTAATAAAGTTCTCTTGGCTAGCTAGAGACACAATGGTCTCTAGGGCCTCAGTGGGAAGTGACAGAATATTATTATCTACGTTTCCATCTTCCATCTGAAAGTTAAAATTTAATTAATTAGTGATGATCAGTCATATATTTATACTACTTGGTTTTCTAGAGTTATCTGAACCTATCCTTTGATACCAATTATAAGGACCCAGCCTCCGAGTGCTCGGAGCCGGTTCTAGTGAGACATGTTGTATCAAATTTATATTTCAAATATTTACATGTATTACATCATGTCCCATTATTACAGAGGATCACGAGGATCAGGTTCTGGGAAACCCAGCTACTTCTGAAAAACTTTTATAGTAAAAACCCATACCTGAATTTTTTTTTAAACAAACACATAGGTTGAGAAAAGTATGCTCAGTAAGGGGTTTGAAAATCACTTGAAAATAATATTTCTTTACTGAAAAGAAAAATATTATTCTTGAAAATAAACTTAAACATTGGGAAATTAATTATCTTGGAATCATGAAAACTAATAACATAACATCTAATCATGATCAGAGTACACAGTTCCAATTTGGGAAATTAAATGCTTATATAATACATGACTATTAACAACATGGAGGGTAATGAATACTACAAGCAAGGAAGTTCTGAGTGCACAAGACATAATAAAAAATGCTGTAATAATGAACATAACTGGTGCACATATCATGATGGCCATATCCATATCTTTATACATGTAATAACATAAAGTTGTTGTTAAGTGGATCAAGTCCAGAACTACTACGATGTATCATGTCATTCCATTAATTCATTTTGTGCATAAAAAAGCCTCTGAACCAGGGATATCCTACTAGTCAGAAAATCCCATGGTTGGTAATTTACTATAACATTAAGAGAAGGTTATAATTCCACACTGTATCAAATCCTCATTCCAAGACCATAATCATCTATGTCCGGGAATTTCACCTGAACCGTCTATGTCCAGGAATTTCACTTGAACCGTAACTATTGTCAGGCATTGTGTCGTGACACTATTTTGTCTCATGAGACCTACCGATGCATAGAGGGGCTATAGAGGTCCCCAACCATCACATAATCAGTCCAATACAATCCTCTTTTGTCTTAGGGGGCTATGTATCTAAGGCATCCCATACCACTTTGGATACCCATTTTAAGGTGATGTTATTTGGGGTGTCCCATACCACTCCAAATTATAGGTTCTTAGATTCTTTATTATTAATTGGTGTTTTATCAATAAAATAAAAGTATGATGTGACATTTACAGAAGAAATAAATGCATTAAATATGACATTATAACATGAATCATCTACAAAACATGTTGATAATGTGTTAATGGTTTTCCACAAGCATGTATCATGGAGTATTTGCACTTAATAAAATAAAAAATGTAACTGTTTAATTCAGAATTACATAACACGACATAAATCATTGATAAAATGGAAATGTAGTTTATCGGAGGCATTCCATGGAACTACACCCTCCTTGAATACGATGCCATCAATTCATTGGTGTAAGAAGTTTGTCATGAAAAAATTAGGATGATCACTTTTTAATTTAGAGTCTTCATTTCATGAGTAGATTACAAGCTATTTAATATGCTGATAAAAGTGTAAATGCAATTTGATTATATCATGTATTAACTAACATTAGTCACTATAGTTAAATAAGATGTTGAATGAGAATAACCTGATTGCATGGTTTTACATACCATTGTATTATTTAGTATATTTTGGTCAAACTAAAAACATGTATTACTTTAAGGTAATCAAAACTTCATAAAAGTATAACCAAGATTAAAGTTTAATAACTAAATTAAGTTTGACACACACTGTAGATTGGGACATTCAGGTTCACATAATTATTCCCAAATTTGACCTGCATGGATACTGATATTAATTAGAGTCTTACATGTACTAATTATTACAAAACTTAAACTAAAATTTAATATCCTTACATGAGTTTAGGGTCCTGGGGTTATGCCCACACATACTCAAGGTGTATATATATTTATATATATATGGGTTTACATAATTAAACTATACATAACAATTTCTATTAATAGATAAAATTTAAAACATAATTGGAATTAGGTAAATAAAGTCCTTATACCTATATATACATATACGAAAATACATATATATATGTGTAGAAAATTATATTTTGGGTTGTAAGAATAACACATAACGTAAAACCATCTTTAAGGGTTAAAAGTAACTATAAGACTTGAATGCGACAGATGTCATATTGATATAGGAACTTATACCTTATATGTGTGTTTATATATATATATACATATATATATTTATAAAATCTAATCCATGGTATAAACTAGTAGAAGTTAGACTTCCCCCTTTAAACTGATTTGTAAAAATAGGTCATATAAATATTTACCCAGATAACCAAATAAGGAATACAATATATCTATATATATATATATGGAATATATAGTTATATATGTTTATATGTTTATAAACAACCCGAAACCTCAATTTTACCCAGGCAGTGGTCTCCCTTGTTTAATATGTTTTAAAACTGATCATCATAGATTAAGGAATACATTCGTTATGGGTAGGAAGGCTATATAAAAGTTATAGATACAAATATCCTCATATATTTATGCATGATCCGAGACCATGGAGGGTTGTCCCTTCTTCTTACCGTGTTTTAAAACCAACCATTACAGATCAAGGTATTCGTTGAGTGAAGGCAGGATAAATTGTGCATATATTGTGTGTGTATATATATATATACATATACGTGTTTATATATCTTGAAGTTGAAACTTATCAAGGAAATACCTTCCCTTCAATATTGTGTTTTAAGTCCGCCAATAGGATGGAAAAAAATACACGCAGGAATAGGACCGGACATCAGCCTTCACGTATATGCATATATATATACTTTCATATATATATATATATACGTATATACTCAAAACCGATGCTGGAAATGACCAAGGCCAGTCAAGGGGTTTTCTTCACTCCTCTAGTTCCATCCTACTTGCGAGATGAGGGAAAACACGTGAAAACAGGTTCATGTATGGTTTTTTGATAAACTTTACATAGATATACATATATATACATATATACAAAAGCCAAACTGAACTGGAAACGGCC
Organism: Viscum album; assembly: GCA_963277665.1. Lineage (NCBI taxonomy): Eukaryota > Viridiplantae > Streptophyta > Magnoliopsida > Santalales > Viscaceae > Viscum > Viscum album. The sequence continues at coordinate 1,822,639,560 of OY728150.1, read as the reverse complement.
CAAGGAAAAACAAGGATTCCCTTAACTGGCATAGAGAGGAAGGGAAAGAGCAAGTGAGGTCGTCGAGATGGGTCGGAATCTCTAGAGAGAAAACCAGAAGGAACTGCACCACGCTTCAGTGCAACACGAGGTTTAAAAGAAAAAAATGGCCTACCTAGCATGATAAGGCGTCGAGAGGATCCAAGGTCAAGCAGTAAAGGGCTGGTTCCAACTTTGTGGAAAGAGGGGGTGAGAACGGGTCCACTGTCGACCTATGCAAAGAAAACGGAGAGATAGGTTTTCTGGTGCGTGACATGCGCGAGGAAGAAGAAGGAGAACCGTGGGGAGAGATACGAAAATAAATGGATGGCAAGGATCGATCTGGGGATTGATCGGACGGTCTAAGACTGACGCAACTTTGTAAAAAAAATTAGATAGCCGCGATTAGAATGCGCTGGATCGGACGTCCAGATGTGAAGCGGCGTTTTAAAAAAATGATCATGGTTTTTTATTTTTATCATAACATTGTTATTCTTATTTTATTACCATTACTATTAAAATATTTTTATCATTATATATACAATTTAAAGATTTATATAATATCTTTTATGCTTAAAATTTAATACTAAATAGTCATATTATTTTATAATAATTTCATTAAACAAAAAAAATGTTTCTAATCATAATTGATATTTCAAAAACAATTAATTATAATTTTATAAGATCAAATTATAAGACAATTACATTATCATTATATAAATTTAATTTAAAGGTAGGTATAATATATTTAACTTAATGTTTGATATTATATATATATATATATATATTCTATGAGTTTATCTGTATAATTATTACTTCCTATATCATATTTTTGTAAAACAAAATATGAAAGCCAACTAAATTAGGTATAGTTAATCATGGGTTAGATTGAATATTTATTTTATTAAATTAAAGCATGAATATAAATAGTGGATTTTTTTAACTAAAATAATATTAATTTTCAATGTCATGTATTATAATTTTATAATATCATTTTCATATAAATCAAAACCGATACACACAAATATATATTTCACATTTTGGGAAAACAAACAATAAATTAGTTATATTATTATTATTATTGTTATCATCATTTAAACATTAAATCAAATAACATAATTAAACTTTCTAAACCTCTTGGGGGTGTATTAAACTATTTGATTCAACATTTCTATTTGAAACTTAATACATTATAAGTTATCGGATCATCGGGGAACCAACGACTATAATTATATCTGATGGTGCCTAATGGTCAGAAGGCAACAGGTTCATCGGTTCTTTATAAAGATAAACCTTGGGGTGTCTTAGTTTCTTAGGATGGAGAATGGTTCTCATCATCCCACTAGTACTTAGCACGGTCGCGGTGGCACTAGCTATTCTGATGCTCATGATGGGTCCTAATGATCCAAATTATGATGTTGGGATTGTTTTTATCTTGGGCATCCTTCCAGTGATCTTACTAGGGTTTTTATTTGGAATTTATGGTTAGTGAGAGTTCCTTGTAAACTCAGTATGTTTTAAGACACTTCGGTGTTAAGTTCTTAAATAAAAAGTCCTTTGTTTTATCTTTTATATTCTATTTGGTTAAAAGGATAAAACTTTAATGGCATAAAACACACATTTTCTATTTATAAGGTTTTGAAATATTCAGGGTGTTAAAGGTAGTATCATCCCACTTAGTGGGGATTATCATCAACTATATAAGAAATGTTTTTACCAAACACAAATAGGAGAGAAGATAAATCAGATTGGGGGGAAATAATATCCATCAACAAAATCCTTGAAAACACTTCATCATTTCTTACTAAATGATAATGAGTGTTCAAACTATCGACATGGGATTTGCATAACCTAACCCTTACATACAAGTAGGTTGTTAGTAGGTAGAACCCTATACTTATTGGATAGAATCATAAGTATTAAAGAACAACTATAATATCTAGAATGATTAAATCAATAATGAACATAAATAACCATTTTATGATATCTATAAACACTTTATTATATTCTATAAAGATTAATTAGAGTTTTGGATTGAATAATAAGTAATCTGAGCCAAGGTGAAAGGATTACTCAGACACTACACCTATACTGGTCTCCTTTGCCAGATAACCAAACTCAATAACCCCATAACATCATTTACCTAAATTCAAAATCCAACCCTCACATGAATTATAACTCAAAACATTTTCCCTGTGACTTTACTGCTCGGGTACTTCTATAACAAGACCAGAACAACTGGGCTTCCACCCGAATTAGTGGCAAGCTATGTTTTTCACCCCAAGACCTCCTCTTATAGTACAAGGTAGATGACTAGAACTGAGTAGGAATAAAAAAACAATATGGGAGGACTTATAATATATCAACCTAAAATAGACATGTATCTTAAATTGACAAAAAATAACCAATAAAACTAATAGTATATATATATATATAAACAACCATACACTACACAAAACATGAATGTGACATAAAAATAAAATCACAATAGGACATTGGAAAATATGAAAGGAAATATTCATCAGATAATCCTATGGATTTTCTAGATACTATAATATGAAAAAAAACCTCTCACCACCATTACATCTGGATCAATCTATGACAACAATATTCATTTCCACATCACAAACCTCCATGTTCCATCTTGAATATCAAAGAGTCACCTTGTGTCATCTTTAAAAATCCACACTATCTCCAAAACCACCAATTCCCTCTATGAGTTATATATTTCCTATATAGGCACAAAAATTGTGGGTAAAATGCCCATACAGAGGTTATTGTTACCCTACTAAGTAGGATACTCATAAACCAAAATTAATAAATGAAAATAGTTATATTAAAATCTTTGATATGGGAGAGTGACTTGGAGGAAGAAAAGAAAAGATCTAGATATTCTCAACTACTATAATTATCAATTTTATAAAGATTATCTAGTTGTATCAACACCAATCCTTAATGTTTGTACCACATGATCAACTAATAATGCTTGGATAATTGAAAATACCACAATGTTTAAATCCAATGTACCAATTATACATTGAATCCCGAACACACTGAGGGGTTCTTAAGGAGTCACAAGTCTTTAATAATCGGATCTTATTAACCACCATATTGTCCAAATATTTATTCAAAAACCATAAAAATGTCCTTCCCCCACTGAATTTTTTCATCAATCCCTGGGGGAACCACACCATGTTTTCAATAATTGATGATGCTATTTAATTTTTCTAAAAATGTATAAGGGTTCCCACTACATGACCAATAATAAATATGGGTCAAGTTATTACTAACAACTACTATAATAACCACCAAAACAATGATAAAACCCATGTAACCTAATATAAACTATTTTTGTGTACTCACATCTCACCGATGGTAATGGATTTGTCAATGGGGTAAGAAACCCTACTTGAAGGTTGATGCCCTAACTAGAACACAACAAATGGGGGAGGGTCTATCTTCATAGATAGGTGACCAATGTCTCATTCAGTAACACAAAAAATGAGAGTAACACAAAATGGGTGGAATAGAACACAAAAAATGAGATATATATATTTACTCAATTAGTAATAATATGGGACCCACACCATTCCATGTATCACAATATAGATGAGGGAGATAACTAACCTTCAATGATTGCTTTAATCACCACACATAAAACCTAACCTCATATCTACTATGAAAAATTATATAAATACGTACATATCCTTGAAAATAGACTCAAATGGAAGAAGGGACCATTAAATTGTGATCTATGTGAATAACTACTCAGGGATAGATATTTATTTTTTAAAAAATACAACTCTATGAAAATTCCCTTGAAAAATACCACACATTTAAAAAATAAGACCATCTGGTGGACATCAAGTGTACCACATGGTTCACTAGGAGGGTTGTGCATGTACAATAAAAAAAGATTCATGTATGAGGATTTTAATGAGAACATGGTGCCCCCATGGGCCATTCATCCCATCCCCATCCCTTGGTTGGGTCTGGCAGACCTAACATAGGTTCATTGCCTTCCTAGTCAGGTGACCAAACCACCTTAACATGTGCATGTAAGTGCCTAAGAATCTTCTAGTCCATCCATCTAGGACCATGATGGGGTCTAGCCCATGATATTTTATTCAATGTGTGGTAAGTGGGTGCACATCTGATTTTGGTCGATTTAATGACTTGAGGAAAACCCATAGCCGCTCTTACCTATATCCATTCACATCATGATACATCCACCAAAACTACATCCTCTCTCTAATTGGTGACATTTACATGGGTTTCCATCCTCATTTCCTTGTGATAGGATCAATTCCCTACCCTAAAATCATTTTAATCACACCATATGTCTCTATTTCCCTATCATCACCATTAATTGAGCTAATTCCAAAGTTACATTGCATCTCTTCTGCATCTTCACTTCATGTTGCAATGTTTTTTTCTCATATCACACTACTATGATTTAGGTTTTTTTACAATGTTCCACCTCACCTCACTCATTCCTTAGTTCTTAATACACCTTTCCATATAATTATACCACCATCAACTAACATCAGGGTAATTAATCACTATCTATTCATGTGAGAAGAGAATAGAAGAGAGAGAGGGAAACAGGGAGGGAGAGATTTAGAGGGGGAGGGGTGACCCTTTATTCCCTATTGATCCCATTCATATGAAATAAAAAAATCATAGATAGGGAAAGAATATTCTACCCTATAAATTTAAATCCATGGGGATTTAAAAATCCATGAATTGGGATATGATAAACTATAATGGGAATTATAGAAAATTTAAAAAATAACTCACACCAATTTAATAAAGAAGGGAATGGATTTAATTCAAAAAAATTGAATGGAATTGATTAGGAATAGAAAAAAATAATAATAAATTCATTCCTCACATGGAATCTATCATTGGATAATTTTTCATCCCCATCAAGTGTTGATCATTATTTGGATATTGAATTTCATTGAAGATTTTTATTTTATGATATCATGTATTATTTAGGCCTCCAAAAATCCTAAATTTTACAAAATATATCCTTCTCTACTTATATATTTTATGGATAATAACCAAATATTATAGATAATGATACGTGAATAGAAAAATTAATTATTTTTTGGTATTTTAATAAAATACTCTTCACTAGTGTTGGTTTAAGAAATAACTATAGTGAACTCAAATTATAGAGCTCTTTGTGTAAAACCCCCATATCAAATGCAGCCACAATATCAAATTTATTATTTAATATATTGTTTAACGGGAAAATAATTTTGACCATTAGCATGTGAACAAAACTTAAAAATAATATATTATCATTAATATATTGTGATAGTGGATCTACAATGCCTACAACTCTACACCAGTTCAGAAACGCGTTTTTAAAATACTATTACAAATAATATAATGGTTTGAATCACAAAAATATGGTCTCTACATATAAATTTAGCATGGTTTAATCCTCAAATCCATGGAATGATCAGTCACTCCAATAAAAAAAATACAAATAGATAAATATGAAATTTTAAATCCTTATTCGTTAACATTCCATTTTACCATGGAATATAATGTAACATATTTCTATCCTAGATTTAAACCCACATACCCAACACTTCTCTCACCGTGATTCCTTTAGGCTATAACATGAACTTAATTCAGATAAAACCTTAAAACACATAGATACATAAAAATACCAAAAATATAAAAATAAAAATATAAAAATAAAAATAAATAAATAAATAAAATAATGAGAAAAATAATAGTTGGGTTATGAAAAAAAGGGTTTTATAAGATATCAAAAATATTTATAGCTATGGTTTTATAATTTTCCACATATGAAGTGGCATTAGATGAAAAGTGAATAAATATCTATGAGACTTAGTATAGTTAGACATTTAGAGGGGTTTTCTGAAAAACCCATGTCATTATTAGAGGTTTTTCCCAAGAAATAACTATATGAATTACATTTAATTACCAATCCATGTATTCAGTTTGATATATAAATGTTATATTATTATACCACATTATCTTTTAATTTTAATGAGATATTTTATAATATTAATATTAATAGGGTATATTAGTTCTTTAGTAAAATGATAACATTTAGCTGGGATGATAGTATTCTTATAACTAAGTCCTATAGTTTAATCAAATAAGATTAAAAATACAAAAATGATATTCTAATATTAGTTAATGTAGACACATGATAAATTTTGGTTTTTTATATTAATGTTCACACTTTGTGATATTCTATATAGGGGATCACAAGGACTAAACTATACATAATAAATCCTCATGTTTTATCTGTCATTGGATGTCTTTATCTATGAGCTTGTGTACTGTCCATATACCCCGAACCATAATGAAAACCATATAAATTATATATGTGAATAATTATCTCACATCATGAACATCATGAGTGGTATGAAATTAATTGATAGATAAAAATATAATATTTACATTAAATTTTTTAAATAATATATCTCAAACAATCTGATTTCAATGGACATCTTTTTCCAAAATACATCATGACAATGATTATAAGAAAATTCATTTTAGAAGTTCATATAATGATATTTCACAAATTAACAGTGGTGACATCATTTTTCATCTTATTTGATAAGATATAAATTAAAATAAGTATTATATTAAATATTTTAATGGTTTTGATTTATATTATTTTAATTACTCTATAGGGGATACAATGTGTTTCTAGATACAACTCTTGGCTAATGGGTTGGGAATTCTCTTATGGAAAGAACGAGCATATAGGGATTCACAATAAGAGTGCCAAAAAGTTTATTAGATTCAATTGAATTTATGTGTTCGGATAGAATTTGTATAAATTTATATTGATGTTATATCAATTGTAATTAAATCATAATTTATTCTATATCAGAATGAGTATTATAGATTTTATTCATAATGGTGTTTAAGAGTTATTCTCTTTTGGATAAATAAATATGAGTTATTTTATAAAAATATGATTACTATTTTATGGTTCTAGGTTTAATAAATTTATATACATGGCTCGCTTATTTTTATTGTTATAAGGAACAAGTTTTAATATGAATTAAAAGTATTATTTAATTATTGAAGAGACATGAGATTCTTATATCACATAAAATAATACAAATATTTAATTAATATTTTAATAAGTTATATGATTTTATTATTTAGTTTAAATTAATTTAGCCGTTATTTGTTCAATTCATATAATTTAATATTAAATATGAATGTAAATATACATCATAATATATTTTGGGAGATTAATTTATTTAATTATATTCCAAGTCATAAAGAGACAATTAGATAGGTTCTCCTCAATTTTTATCAAGTTCTATTGATTAAATCAAGAGGTATATACCTAAAAAATAAAAATCAAATATAAAAATTTACATTATTTATTCACACTAAAAGCTAACGAATCAATAATTGTTTCAAAATATTTGTGTAATAAGAAATGATATCACTAAGGGAACTATAGATTATGCTCTTAGAAAAAATTGATATCATCATGAAGTGGGATTCAAATAAAAACAATAATATTAGGAAATATATTATTTTAATTATTTATAAATTATTTATAATGATCATGTTTATGTATTTTGGTGTCATTCATTCAAATATTAAGATTATTTCTATTTTTTATATAAAAAAATTAAATGAGTGTTCTGAACCATGATTTCACATTGCCTGGATCCTTTATGGTATATCATAGTAGTACAATAGGTCAACTCTGGTCATGCATATTATTAAAAAAAATTAAAAAAGATACATTGCACTAGTCAGTCCTCACCCCTTCATCATTCTCACATGATCATATTTATGAATTTTTAATAGATTATTTTATTCTTTATAATTTTTATTACATGTTGAATGATTTGGAAATATATCAACCAATGACTTTTGGATTTTATTGCATTTAATTTTAATTGTTTCATGGGGTTCTTTTGTAATTATATTTATTAAAAAAACTTTATGATCTAATTATCATCCCTCTATATTAAATTATATAAGGTTAGGTATGTCTATGACTTATTTTATGTACTCATTACCCATGTAAATCATAACATACTTGTCAATAACATTGTAAGAGACAGATTTATCACCCATAGAAGGTGGTTGAAGTTTGGATATGAATTTACTAAGAAAAGTAGAATGATAGAATGATAGTGGATTACATCTCGAGTTCAACTATACTCAAGGAGTATTCTTATATGATTTCGGTTTGTTTATCAGAACTCAATAAATAAACTAGTAGATAAAATATATTATCATTTAACCTTTATTTTATCCAAACATGATTTATTATAAATTAATATAATCATAATGTCTTGAGTATATATATAAATTAGATATTGGGGGTAAAATTACAACCAAACACACACAACCACACATCTGTAGGACCTAAGGGCATGTTATCACACCCAATGGCTAACCCACCCATCATGACTTATTAATTTATTATATATGGGCTCGTAGAATCTATTATATAGAGTAATGAAGACCATTAGTACAAATACTATATGGACTCATTTGTTTTTTTACCAAAGTCCTATGATCAAATAACTACACTGCAACCCTGCACGTGCATGCACGCTACTTCAATGGAGGACTACATGCTTTCCTACATCACCAACATTGCACTAAGAACACCATTTCTTCCTACTCTGTCATTACCATCCTTTTTACCAAGTGTGCATGCCATAGACTCCATGGTGCCCCTTATGTCATTAGACATCGTAATAGGCTCTCACATCTCTAGATCTATGCCTATTCATCTCATTAAAGACCAGGAACCTACAAGCTGCCGCCCCTCAGTCATCGGTGTCACCCCCACTGATGGATGTGGTTTTACCTACATGTCACCCATAGAATGTGTGGTCCATCTATCATGTTGGCATCAGTTGATGCCATACCACTCAATGCAACACCCTATTTAATTGGGTCCAAAAAAATTTATCTCTCGGCATCAAATCCCAACATCCCCAGATGTAATTATAAGACATGTTGAACCACTAATATACTCCCCCATTTTCACATATAATTAAACAATTAACAATCACTCTTAGAATAAACATTATTACTACATATACAATTTTTTATCATGTCTATTTAGTTAAATTTTATGAAATTATATAATATAGTAAACAAAATTATTTAGAAAAAAATTATTTTTTATGGTAAAATAATTAAGAAACTATAAGTAAAATATTATGTTATAATAATCCATCCATTGTGTGAATTGTAATGAAGTCATAGATCGAGGTGCTTGTTTTTCCATAATCAAGGGTACTTATATCTATCATGGAATTATAATAAAATAGATTGGTATACATAAATATAATTAGAATAAATAATATTTATATCTACCATGGTGAAAATCTATAATCAAATATTGATTAAATCTAAGAACTGGATTTATAGATTGTGTAGTCTACTCAAAAGATTAAAGAGTTGTGAGTTAATGTAGTTGTTCAAATTAAATCCTACCTAAATTATTTTTTGTAATAAAATTTCCATTGTCTATACTAAAAAAATAGGAATATGGATCTTTCCTCATTATAATATAAAATATATTGGATATTTTTATTCCAATGATGTGGAATATTGGGATTTAATAAGAAAGATCAAGGCATAAATGAGTAAGTAATAATAATCTTATAATCATGATAAATTACTAATTTTTTATCTTTTTTTGTTTTAAATAAAAAAAAATGACACCATGAACTCATTATCATAGTACTCAATTATGAATAACAAAAATATATTTTATGCACTAATTTGCAGAAGAAGTAAAAGAGCATGTGTATAGTGTTATTCTAAAAAAAGGAAATATTATGTGTTGGTGTCCCCTCGACTCGTTATGATCCCCTGGGTATCTAGTATAGTAAATAAGGATTCCTATAAAAGGCACAAGAAGGATAAATTATAATTATAATGTATTAATTAATCATAAATATCATGTGATCAAAAAAATAATATTAGGACAAGGATGTTTCACATGTTTTTTCTAATATCTATGAGTGTTATCATGAGACATATTATAATAACCCCATTTTTGGTATACCTATGTTTTTATTGATTTATAAGAATTGAAATTTATAAAATTTGTTTTAGGGATTCTGTGATGGGTCCAAACATTAAAAAGATCTTAGAGAAATCTGGTCTTCATGAATCCATAGTGGGGGTTGTGGTGGTTTCGATAGTGTTTGACCTAGGGCTCATCATGTTTAGTTATGTGCACGGTGAGTATTTTGGGTTAGAATATTCATCCATACCATGACACTAGGAATTTCAGTGGGTATGGTTAATTGGAGGTCTTCCTATAGGAAACATGTATAGAACCATGATTGTTGTAGTGGTTGTGGTGGTTATTGGGCTTGGTAATATCGAGTGAATAGTGAAATACTTGAGTGATATGGAATCTAGGAGCATGACATTACAACACAAATGTGAAAATAATGGTCATTTTAAAATAGATAAGGTGAAATACCTACACTATGGTGGATTCCAATGGTGTACGGGTTAATGCATTTTCATCCTTGTGTACATAAGCATTCTAAAACCTCTTGGGAAACAGCACCATTTTGTAGTCCAAAGAATAATGTCAATCAACTCATCAATTTTAATGGGTAAAATAGACCCCAATTTTCATGTAAAATCATTAATTTTTTTGGACATCAATTGATGAATTTATTGGTATTTTATTTATGTTTTTACTTGTTTTATATCTATATACCCCATTTCCTTCTCTTATGATTACAACTAGTGGACATTGAGTCTCCCTTAATCATTCTAGAGATTCTTTTATTATTTAAAAAATTTCATTTCCAAATCTAATATATTATCTTATCGAGTTATATGTATTCCATCCCTCTCTAATCTACCTATAACTATAAGTATTTTGTTTTCTAAATAACACTTTGTTTTGAAAATGTATTTTTAGATAAATCTGTTTTCAAAAACCTTATTTTATGGATTTGAAAATAAATTATTTGGGGCATATCACACAACTTATTTTATAACTATTTACATAATAATTTATTTGAAATAAAAAATTTATTTTTTTAGAATTATAATGGAATTTTTTGACTTCATGATGCATTTGGAATACACCTTTTTATGTTATACTTGGTCATTGTGTCCATTTTCACTGAAGGAAATTACTACCAAGTAATGACTTTGGTCTGGAGGGACAGATACCACTCAAGAGTATGGTATATTTAATGGTCATACTTTTACAAGGCATACATTATTTTAATGATTTTCTTAGGTATTAAATCATTATAAAACCCCATGATATTAATGTATTTCCTTTTAAATAAAATTAAATCATTTGATATATTTATTTACACATAATATTGAGTTTAAATGAACTAATTATAAAGTATACATGCATAAAATAGCCCTTATTTTAGTGGGTATCAATATAACTATCCAAAATATGAAACATTTATCGAAATTATTACCTAAATTAAAATGTATTGATTAGATTCCTATAAATATTCATTATTTTTTAAAAAAAACAGTTAATGATAAAAAGACTAGTTTTATGGAGGAAATGTATTTTTCTATATGTTAAGAATTATTGTGTAAAAAAATATATTTACCCCTATTAAAAAGTGAATATAATAAAATAAATTGGAAACGTATGGATAAACATAACTACATTTGTTGTATAATGGTTGGGAGTGAAGATATAATCATTTAAATGTAAAAAAGTTTAATTTTTCATTAAACTGTTTTATCTACCCAATGTGTTTTAATCATAATAAATTGAATAAATAATTCGTGATTAATGTATTAAATTAAATATATATAATATATATTCACTAAAATATTTTAACATTTATTTTATTACTCTTAAAATGTATACAATGAAAATAAATTCAGTTTTACTCTTAAAATACATTTGTCTAAAAATAAATCTTCATTGCATTTCATGCATATATTTTAAAATTAGAATTTTACAATTATAAAATTGAATTTGAAAATATAAATTAAATATATTTAATCATGATATCCTAATTCTTTAATTATTTCAATTTCATTTTTGGTCCTCGTGAATAGAAAAACACAAAAAAAAACTCATAGTTAAGCTTTAAACGGGCTTACTGGGGGTGTTAAATTAAGAGATAAGGGTAATATTACCCAAAACTATTTGTATAATTATTATTGGTTGAATATATTTAGACAATATATTATCCAAGCTTCATATTATTGTATATTTATATCTAGTTTCATAGGAAAATTACGTTTTAATATTTATATATTTTATGTAATTCCATGTGTGTCATCTCTCTTACTTAGAAAAGTAAAATCCTCTAATCCATTAGTAACTAATTTTATGAATTATATATCAAGAATAAACCTACCATGATACCTTTAAAAATTCATTAGATTTTTCCTATATCCCATGGTATTCTTGTAAGAAAATTGTTTCAAGTCATAATGTGTTAACCAATGGAGGTCTCTTGAAGAAGTGGCACAAGCCTTAACCAAGATCATTTAAGTTTATTTCTTCTTCCAGCTTCTCTAAGCCTATTCTTTACATTGTAAAATGAATAATATTGTATCATAAATATGATTTTATTTTATGATGATGATTTACAATCCATTTTTACCCTTCTTTTAATGAAATGGTAAATGGAATAATCTCCCATGCATACATGGGGACTCCCCCCAATTAACGATATGGTTGATTTTCAATTACTTGCTCGCATTGTTGAATATATTAAAGGATTTAATAAATATATATTCTATTTATGATATAATTATTATTCTATAATGATAAAATATTATTTATATTTATCTACTTATTTTATTTAGAAAATGTAAACAATGTTCATCTGTACATACGCACAACCGTCTCTATGAGTGATGTAATTCAATTTTTTATCTCTACCTTTTCTGAATGATTGTACATATAGATGATAATAAATTTTAATATAATTTATATATATTATATTTATATAATTATTAAAATTATTTATATAAGGTAACCAGGGTCAATGTACAAGCATTGAAACTACCAAATCCAAAATTTCATGAAAAAATAAACAGTTAACACACTAAAATGATGATTTTAATAAAGAATTATTAATAAATTGGTGTTTAATTATTAAAATAGAATCATATATAAAATTATATGTTTTAATTTAGTTATATTATATAATTTTAATATATTAAAATCTATTATATAGAATGTTACATCACTTATTAAGCATGATGAACTTGAAGTAAGGCTTTTAGGTAATAGTGTCATTTTACCCGGAATTGCCCAAATGACTTATTTTTTATTGATTTTTGATAATCCTCCTTTCAAGGGATGATGGGGTACCCATACAAGGCCTGTAGTTTCAGAGATTACATGACCTATGGGTCTTAGAATAAATATCTAGACTATAACTACAATGATATTACATGTTTTCCTTTAACTTTACTCTCTATTAGTACTCAATAGATTGAAAGACTATTTTAATAAAAACCATACTCATATCTCAAATAAACCAAAAATCACTTCATTCCAATTCCATATTTTCTTAAAAAAAATCATTAATTATTTTAAAATTATCATATGTTTTTTTAAATTCAATTTTTACCCATGTTTTCTTATAAAAAGTTTAAAAATTAATATTCTTTTCAGTTTTTGAATGAGGTACTTTTTACCAAATTTGTTAGCAAAATATTTGTTTTAATGTATACTGCATGAATTAATTTTCTCATTTTCATGAAAATCCTTTGATTTAAATCTTCCATTGTCTGTTTTTCTTATTAGTCCAATGTTAATCTCTCAAAACTCTTGTTCTTTGATTATTTTATGATACATGTATTAGGAACTACAATTCTTTTTCCATGACTTATGATCTATTAATTTCTTGGTAATATTTTAAAATGTTAATCTCATGTTATTATACCCTTATTATCATGATATTCTTGGAAATAATTATTGATTTATACATCCATTATTTTCCATTACATGCTATTTTAGATCAACGCAGATTATGTTTCTTTTTCCTCATGATATGAATAATTTTTTTTACTTTGATATATCTGATAAGGGAGAGATTTTTGATGAGCTTCATGGGAGGCGATGAGGATCTTTTTTGTGCTAGTTATTTATGTCTCCATGTTTCCAAAGACACTAAACCTTTATGGTTATAGAATATATTTTCTATATATTTAATGGATATTAATATAATAAGATACAATATTGATGTATGAAATGTTTATGTCTCCATAGCTGGCATCAGAGAAAGGATTTATTATCTTTGGAAGCTAGGATGGGAAAAATTTAGTAACAACCCTTCAGATAAGCATATGTATTGGATGAAATATTCAACTATGATAAATAAAAAAGTATTTTTTTCTGAGGTAATATATCATTTTCTAGATATTGGAAAGTGAATACAACTATGGAATAGATTCACTTGGGGTTAAAAACATTGAACGGGGTGGTTTGGGTATTCACTCCACTGTCACGAGTTCATGAAGAGTGGTCCTAAGACTACACACATAGATAAATACTCTCAAGGTAAATGATTTAGTTAATTCACTTTTTTATTTATAACTAATTTTGATGGATTTAATTAGATGATAAATAATGATAAACCAGGATAAACCTAAGGTTTAATATATTGAAAAGAATGTGTCATGATTTATACATCCTATAAAATATTTTTCTGATTATAAGGTTTTTTAATATGATTATTTTTTCACAAAATATGACTTTTACTTGTAGTAAATGTATGGAACCCAAAGGAGTCATGTTAATAATGAATTTTATGGATACCTAAATTATTATACACCCATGTAACTGAATGTTATGGGAGATATAATGAAATATTATCATTATTATGCTTATTTAACTTTACCATCCATGATTCATGTTGTGATTCCAATTTAGAAAAGGAGGAAAAACAATCTTTTGATTACTTTTCAGAAAAACCCATCTTATTTTATTTATTTTATTGATTCACTAAATGTTATGTAATGTATCAATACCAATGAATAGATATTTTTCATTATCTATAGTTAAAATCATGGAAAAGTAAATTTTTTGGTTATTAATAATGAAGGAAAATTATATCAATGGATAAATCATATCAAGAACATTATGAAATAAGAATAAATTGAATGTATCTAGTTGGATGAGTTTATAAGGTTATTTTTTAGCAAGTATATTCCCCATATTCTTTTCATGAAAATAGAGAAGGGATTACTCAACCTAAAGAAGAACAATTATGAATCCATTAGTACATACGAGGAAAATTTTAAAATTAATTAAATGTATTTTTCTAGAATTATTATCTAACTTGAAATTAAGATTTATCTATTTTTCAATGTCTTAAGACCAAGTCTCCAATGTCAATTAGGCATAATAAACATCAGTGTCTAGGAATAAATTTTCTAATGTGCTACCAAGGTAGAAATGTAGATGAGATTCACCAATCAATATCATGGTTTTGATAATAAAATGAAGACGTAATTCAAAGAAAATGGTAATAATGAAATCTATATATGGAATAAGACTAGTCTCCCTTTATATAATAAGTGTGGAAAGAAACATGGAGAAATTTTATTTAAGGGAAAAATTAAATTGTTTTAGTATACAAAGGAAGTTCATCAGCCAATCAAATGTAGTTGTGATGGGAATAAGTTATCTAATTTTGTGAATGAAGCTTACTTTACATGGAATACATCAACCACACTCTAGTGTTTTAAATTCATGTTGTATGGGAATTATGCTCAGGAGTTCTTGAATATAAGGGTTAATGATGAAGATAAATGTTAAAAACCTATTAAGACTAGGGGAAAAGGGAAAATTCATGTGATCACTATTACTCATTTGGGTTATAATAATAAAGTGGTGAAAGGTACACTTACCATACACTCTAGAATTGTTAATATCTTATTTGATTTTGGTATTTCCCAATCTTTTATATTTGATTAATTTTCTAAGGGTATCATGTTACAACCACAAATATTTAATTATTAATTATTAGTAAAAACTCTTAATGTTATGATGGTCACATATAGAGTCTATTAGTCTTCTATGATTTAAGTTTGTGGGAATGTGCCTCTTAAAAATCTAATTATTCTCCCTCTAGTTGAATTTGATTATATTTTTAGAGTGGATTGGATTTATATATATAAATACCATATAAATTTCCAACTATGATAAGTAACAGTTTATATTACAAACCAATATATAGTAATTTATCAGTCTAAGTGAAAATATGAGATTATAATGGTAATTAAATAAATTTTATGTGTATTTATTCATATTAAAAAGGTGTATTTATCTTAGATGGTTGGGGAGAAACTCTATATTAAAGAAATGTCTATTATATGGGTGTTATTTTGATTATTTTCAAAATAAGTTTAACAGTCCTCAACTAAATTATGAAGTTGATTTTTAAAAATACCTTATAACCAATCCAATGAATATTTTAAATAAAATTTATATAATTTCTCCAAACTAGTTGAAAGAAATGAAGAAACAACTATTGGATAACCATTATAATAGATTTATTTTTTCAATTTTGTTACCTGTGGTGAAAAATATCTTTCTATTGGGAATAAATATGGATCAATATGATTCTTCATAGATTATTGGGAACTTAACAAGATCAATGTCAAGGATTAGTATCCCCTTCCTCGTATTGCTGATCTATTCAACCTATTTTAAGAAGATCGATAATTTTACAAGATTGATATTTGATCTGAATACTATCAATTTAGGGTCAAAAGTGGTGATAAAACCAAGTAATATTTTTTAATAGGTGTGTAAACTATGAATTTATAGGGAGTCAATTTGGTTATATTAATTCCCCTTATCTCTTGATGGATTTAATGAATGTAGTTTTTATAGATTACCTTGATCATTTTGTGGTTATATTAATAGATTATATTATTATATATTTCAGGTAAAAAAATATAATGAATATAACTTTAGGGTTTTACTAATTTACCTAAGGATAATTTGTCAAAAAATTTATCATGTATGAATTTTGGATAGAAAAAAAATTATTTTTGGGTGATATAATCTCAAGAGTGGGTATATTAGTGGATCGATAATAAATAAAAGTTATTAAAAATTGTCTTGAAACAACCATGATGACTAATATATATTTTTTCTTTGTACATGTTGGATATTATCAACTATTTTTTAAGAATTTATCATAGCTATATAGTCCAATAACTTAAGTGTTATCTAAAGGGAGTCATGTTATTTGGGGATAATGAATTTGAATACAATTTCATGGAACATATGAGAAGTTTGGTCAGTTGAACTTTGATTACACTACCCTAAAATATATAAGGTATTTTGATATATAATTATAAATGTAATAATGGGATGGGATGTGTTCTTTTGTATAATAATATGGTGATAGATCAGGCCTAATGAAAACTAAAAGTTCATGAGCATAATTACTGGACTTGATACATTGAGTTATCAGTGGTAATCTTTTCATCAGAGATATAGAGGAATATTATTTATGGTTAAATGTGTCACGTATATACAGATAAAAATGATTTTATACATATATTTACTCAGAAATAGTAGAACACGTTCTATATAATATGGTCAGATTTGATTAAAAATTATGACTGAACAACACATTACCACCCTATCAAAGTGAAAGTGGTGGATGATGCTCCATGTCAAAAGGATCATGAAAAATTATCTATGATGAGAACTATAATAGATCAAATATTTATATATTTAGAAAGGATGGACCATGAAATATTAAATGACTGGGATAAATCATATCTTTCTCAAATGAGTGTTCAATCATTTGTCCATTCAATGATTATAAAGGCATAGAAGGAAGACAGAGACCAATAAAAAAAGTTGATCAATTTTCCTGAGTTCAACAATGATTGTGATATAATGATAAGGTAAACTAATCAAGTATGTGTCTTAACTATACTAGACATGAAGAATGGGATATTAAAATAAGCTTATATCTCATCCTTATCCATTTATCATAGAAGTTTGAATATTTAATGAGATATGAAAGTGTATTACTAATGGGAAAACATGAAGAGATACATTGTATAGTATGTATCTCGGTGATGGTTATGTAAACAAATTATTTCTAATATATAAAAGTATAATGGAATCTTATAACCATTACTCATACTATATTTTAAATGGTGAAACATCACCATGGATTTCATTATAATCCTCATAAAAATATTCATTCTAAGATAACAATTCAAAAACTAGAGGAATTTTTAATATTCTATTCTCTATATTTCAAAGGTTGTTCAGTTCAAAAACTTCCCCTTAATGAATTCTCTTATTATAGTGGATTTAACTCGATCATTTATATGGTTCTTTTGGAAGTCATATTTGGTAGAGTGGGTAGAACTCCATTGTGATGGGATGAAGTTAGATAAATAAATCTACTAATAAGTACTTTTTATAAATAAATTTAATAGAATCTTAGAGCCATTTAGCATCACATCAAGGAAATTTGGAGTTGACATAAGAGTTTTGCAGAAGATGCGTATAGAATTAAAAGTTATTGAGAAAGTGTTATTCCAAAATTTTACATTCTATATGCTATGAGATTAATAAAAATTAAAAACTTGAGCCCTAGATATATTGTCCCCTTTAATATTATTGATCTATTAAGGACATTAATTTAAATCATAATTAATCACTTCTACCAAACATCTATTAAGTATAAGATGATTTCCTTGTATCTCTCATGTGTATGTACATAATTGATACTTCAAATATATTGAACATATAGTTCATACCATTGGATAATGATATTTCTTATAAAAAACAATCAATTTAAATCTTGGAGTATAGATTTATTGTTATTTAGAACAATAATGCCCACTTGATTAAAGTTATTTGGAGGAATCTTAAATTCATGGAAGCTGCATGGGAACACGAGGATGTTATAATATAGAAGTATCCTCAATTTCTTATATTAGAGTAACATAAATTTTATGAAGAAATTCATTTAAATTGGTTTTTAATGTAACACACCAATATTTAACATTTATTTCATTCTAAATAAACATATAGTATTCAATAGCTTGCTTTACATGCAACACTAAGACAAAATAAACACATGATATAATATAAATTATGACTTATCCATCAGATTGGATAGAATGAATAAAATTAACCAAATTATAGAATGTATATATAAAATTTTTCCTAAATTAATTTTTTTATTTAGTCCTACTAAATTATATTTAAATTTTTAATAAAATAATTTAATGATTAAATAAGCATTTTTCTATGAAATATATTTTTCTACATGTTATATGTTTTTTTCTAAACAAAGTATAATGATAATTATCAAAAATTTATAATAATTAATTTTTTTAGTAATTTGTTAATAAAAATCCACACATTAGTTATCTAAAGGTTTGAAATAATGATAAATTCATTTAAAGGTATAAAGAGTTATTTTTCAAAAATTGTTTTATGTTCACAATATGTTTTCTTCATAAGAAACTAAATAAATGATTAATGATTAATATTTTTAATGAAATATATATATTAGGTATTCAATAAAATATTTTAACATCAATTTTATTATTTTTTCTTTGAAATGAATGAATGTAATTTCAGTTTTATAACTATAATATAGTTTTCAGAAAATAGGTTTTTATTTATTTCATCAAAAATATTTTTAAATTACATTATGAAACAAATATAAATTGAATTTTATAAAATCGGTTAAATTTTTGGAATCATCATGAGAAAATTTATTAATCAATTCACTTATTTGTGTTCTTGATGAATATTAAAAATAGTAAAAAAAATTATACCACATTTTAGGTAAGAACATGTTTACTAAGGGGTTAAACGAATAGACAGGGGTAATATTACCACCTAAACATATATAATTTTTTTTTTTTGAATATATTTAGACCCTATATTATCCTAAATTATAACTACTTGATATTTGGAGACACTTTTACATTAAAATGACATTATATTATTTTAATCTTTTAAGTAATTACATGTTTTTCCTCTCCCTCTCTTATAAAAGGAAACATCCTCTAATACCTTATTCATGAATTTCGAAAATTATATCTGAGCCATGAAATGACTAAATTACTTACTAGAATAATTCACTTTATCCAAGATTCCATTTTCATTATCCCAATACTAATCCTTTAAGGATTAAGTTGTATGACATATGAGGTCTCTCAAAAAAATGTATAAATCTTAACAGAGTTATTTCAATTTTATTCCTTCTTCCACATTATTGGTGCTGAAATCTTGTCACATGCCTAAATGGATTGTTTTGGACGAATTGAACACATGAACCACCCTTAAATACCATTTTTTCAAATGAGTGGGCTTTATGAAATATTCAGTGGGTGTGTGAAAATATATAGTTTTGTGTGAAAAAGAATTATGTTCCAAATACAATAAGGTATTCCATGGAGGACCATAATTACAAAATAATTCCTAAGGCCTTTGTAAGAAATAAATAAGGTTCATGCACAAGAATTATAGTGATGCAAAAAATAAGTGATGTGTGCCTAGCCATTGTGCAACCACCCCTTTTCTCAACAAAG
Organism: Viscum album; assembly: GCA_963277665.1. NCBI lineage: Eukaryota > Viridiplantae > Streptophyta > Magnoliopsida > Santalales > Viscaceae > Viscum > Viscum album. The sequence continues at coordinate 1,822,618,977 of OY728150.1, read as the reverse complement.
GTTATGTCAAACTAGAATTATTGTGCGGACATTCCCCAAAGGCAAATGATGGAGAAGGGAACAAACCAGTTTAGTGGATAAGATGTTTCATTCCAACAGATGAGGATTTCATCTATAAATATAGTCACACCCCACCACCTTGGGGAGCCTCTCGAGAAGTTAATGAGAAGCACCCATGTATGCAACTCCCTTTCTTTCTTGACAGTGCACGACACCATATATAATGGATCCACAAAGGTATATCATTTGTGGATAGGCCTCTTCTGGGCCCAAATATGATTGTTCATATAGTAGAGTGATCATTTCCTTGCTAATCCAAATTATTTTTGGGTTTACACAGAGATAAAATTCTTTTGAGAAACCCTAACATGTGCACAACTCCAAATATTTCATTCAATTATGCCTCTTTCATCCATAAGTTTTCTTTGTGCTAAATCAACCTACTCGTGAAACTCTAAAGAAAAATAAAACAAAGTTGTGTGAATCAACTTCCTAGTCCTGACCCAATTTTTACCTATGCTTCTAGTTCGTAATTTACCCTACATATTTATCTTAATCATAGGTAGAATAATTATCTTTTCTCCTAATCATAGGGACCCTGATGTTAGGCCTCATAATTTCCACTCCTCCATAGTAGTTCTAACATCATGTCCTCGATAGAGCCATGTTAGTGGTGGTCACATAAGCCCTACAGGTTTCATGTCCAATGGAAATTATGAAACTATTTTTGAAGAGGGTCCTTTTACCAGATATTCCTATCACATTGACATGGTCCCCATTTAATAGTGATCCCCATCCATATATGATATGAATGATGTAAAACTTCTTAGATCCAAATCCTAGTCATACAATGTTAAACAACACGAAAATCTCCTCATCACATGACATAAAACTATAGCCTTACCCTTTGTAACAAACATAGGATTCCCTATGTATAAATGATATGGTTTGCCCCCATAGGATATCTCGTGTATAACTCACATGGGATGAAACCTCCTTCCCCATCATGGGATGAACTTCCACCTAGGGCAGTTTCCACGCATAATCCCCACACACTCTCAGGTAGAGTGATCCTCTTGCTTTGGGATGCTTCCACGGATAGGCACTACACTGTCCCTCATTGATGCTTCTTTAGTATCAAGAGCATCATTACAGCAAGATGAGAAATTTCAGAAACCTTTCCTATCAAACAATCCTAAACTGCAACATCAAACTATGTGGGTATTGATCCCTATCTCTTAAATATGGTATAGAGGATTCTTACTTTACGTTCAATCCTGATAACCATAATACTGGTGTGAATTTTTTCCCAATTAGGAACGCACCCCTGAATCTGCCTAAATAGGTAATTTGAATCCATCATCAATGTGTGAATCTTCCCCCTAGGGACACACCCACCAGATCTACCTCAATAGGGTGTTCTAATCCGTCATCTATATGTGAAATCTACTCATTAGGGACACAACCCCTTGATCCACCGCAATGGGGCATATTGATCCATCACGACAATGTGAAATCATCTCAACTTGGGACACACCCCTGGATCTACCTCAATTGGGCATTGTGATCTGTTATCCAAGTGTGAAATCTTCCCTCATAGAGACACACCCCATGGACACGCCTCATTAGGGAATGAGGATTATTTATCTCTTGCATCCTAGGGACACACCCATGAATACTCATCAATATGGAATATTAATCATTTATCCAGCTGTAAAATCATTCCTCCTAAGGATAGACCCCCTTGGATCTACCATAATAAGGAATTATGATCCACCACACATGTGTGACATCATCCCTTAAGGCGACACACTTAACCCCATAAATCTATCTTAAAACTAATTTTTTAATCTATCTCTATGAGATATTAATCCTATGGTACAATCCTCTTCCAAAAATTGTGATAGATTCTCTCCTAAGGACACACTTATCCCTATTAATAAATATCAATAGGATGTTCTGATCCTATCCTAGAAAGACGCTAATATTTCATCCATAATATCCCCTCAAGTCATTAAAACCACACCCATTCATTCCTCACAAGACATTAACCTTGTTCCCTTCTCCACAAGATATTAAACTGATGGCCCTATCTTTCTCAATAGGATTCACTAATCTATCTCCATAAGAAACTAAACTCACGACCTCATATAGAATCCTCACCCCATGAAATAACTATTATATGCTTAAGGGAAACATATTTAGAATACTGGAACCCTAGAATCAATTACCTTCTGACCAGCATGGGATGCCTTGAGTTTCATGCCAAATATGCCTCATTTGAGATTACTCTCAAATGGATAAGAACCTATAAAAGCCCAATATACCTAGTGTCCAGACATGGCCAGAAATTCCCAACCTAACTACTCACCCTAAATAATGTTTACTACCCTATTTTGATAGAAGAAGCTTAATTCACTAGCATGAACATATAAATGGAACCAAGAATGAGTTCCACGAACATGACATAATCTATTTTGGATACATGTACATGGAAATAATCTCCAAGGATAAATCCATTTAAGAAACAACTGACATCCCATCATCCTATTTTTATCCATGAGAAGACATTTTCGATTAAAGTGATGAAATTTGACCACTTTTGTAATGAATGAATGAATGGAAACAAAAGTAATGTTCATGACACACATGCACCATGGAAAATTTTTTGGAAATAGAAATGTTAAATGTGAATTGAAAATATTATCCTTAACCATTGGCACTAGTAGCATCTAGGGAATCAACGAAATGGAATGTCCCTAGATTCAAGCATTCTGCACGAGGTCCCAACAAGTATAGGGTGGTCCCACATGAATCTCACCTATGAAATGGGGAAGTCAGCATTAGGCATCCTCACCTGCAACATCTTCAGTGTGGATCCCTCTCCATCATCAAAAAATTAGACGATGTTGGGTAATTGGGAATAACATTTTCTATACCTATACTCACTACTAAGAAACTAGGTTTGTCCAGCACTAGGGCTTTAACAGCGCCATCTAAAAATGATGTTAAAGACCCAAATTATTAATGTTTAAAAGAGTAAGGTTAAATGAGGTCTTTAATAGAACTGTTAAGAGTGAGTCTTTAATAGTGCAAAAAAAGCATTGTTAAAGACCCACCTTTATCAACGATTTTTTAAAATCACTGATAAAGGCCCACCATATATTAGTTCTTTTAAAAAATTACTGATAAAAGGGGTATTTTATAAAATCTTGTGAAAAAATTACTGATATGGGGATTTATCAGCACTTTTTTAGAAGCACTAATAAAATACCCCCTTTTATGAGCACTAATAAAACTAAAAAGATAATAACATTTTTCATAAAAAATGATATATTAATATATAAATATATTTATATTGATATAAAGATAATATATATTTTTTGAAATATGTTTTAGATAATGTAAATAGGAATTTACACTTAATATATAAAATATTTAGTGAAATATATTACAAAATAACTAAAAAAATATTTTTAATTAATAATTTTCTTATTATTACATAGTAATAGTCATTTAATATCAATTTTAAGAAAAAAAATCAAAAAATTTAAAATAAGATCTAAAATAACATGAAAACGTAACATGAACTTCAAACGATCATATGTTTTTTATCTGGGCATTCATTTGGGCTTTACGAGATAGCAAATACAAGATTGAGATGATCTATATACCCTTAGTGACACAGGTGAACCTCTATCACATTTTTCGAGGCCATAAAATGACCAGAAGGCCTCCAAAACCGAATTTTTAGTTGGGGTACCCTCATTTTTAAAGATTCGATGGATTTTCATCATTGTTTAAAGGGTCTTTCTTCCCTTTTTCAGAAGTAAATTAAATTATTAGCATGCCTTCCATTCATATTGATATTATGGTTTTTAAATTTTATCATTTTTTAAAATTTAATTTTACTTTTAGTTAAATATATGCATGTTTTCTTATATATAATTATAATAAATCAGTCATATAAATACATATATAAATATATTTATGTAAAAATAAGTATTTTATAATATATATAAATAAATAAATATTATAATAATTTATTTAAAACAATATCTAACCATTTTTGACGTTACAAATTATATTTATAATGATTATATATACATATGTGTGTGTATTAACAAACAGATATGTATATATATATATATTAAAACCTATTGTTGGTAAATGAATATAATATATAATATATTTAAATAATTATAATATATTTCACTCACAAACATATATTGTATAAATGTATTTAAAATTAATTTTATAATTATATGTAAATGTATATATATATATATAAAGAGAAATATCATTAAAAAGACAACAAAACAACGTGGTGTAGTGGTACAGTTTTTCCATATTTTAAGGAAATGTGTAGGGTTTGAATATAATTCGGCGCGCATGAGGCTAGAAATTCAAAAGGCACTGATAAAAGGGGAGGTGTACTTAAAAGCACTGATAAAGGGGGTGTGGAGTGTTGTTAAAGGGGTAATGAAAGTGTTTTTAAAGGGGTTAGGTGTAGGTCAGGCACATAGGTGTCTGAATAAAAAAACCTTTAACTGTATTTCCTTTATAAGTGCTGAAAACCCTACTAAAGACACCCTTTAACAACACTTTTAAAGGATCCTTTTAACAACACTTTTTAGCACTGTTAAATGGTTCCTTTAACAGTGATTTTTAGTCCTGATAATAGTTTTGGGGCTTTTACCCTTGTTTCAATTATTAGTGTTTTTTAGAGATGATAAAAGCCTTTTCTAGGATTATTAAAGGCCAGTTTTTTAGTAGTGACTGAAGAACGAATCGACGTGCCTTACATGACTCAAGCTACAAGAAATATGAAACCAAGTTCATGCAGGGGTGAGGTAGGAGGAACCTTGATGTGATGACTTGACACATCTATATTTATCCCACGACCTCTACCACAACATTGGACACTGGGTTCCTAAGCCCCATATCACCCTTTGAGATAATTCATACTAGGGTGATAAACAACTTGGTGAACTAATAAGAGCATGATGGGGTCATTCCCTCCCTCCAGGTACATGGGCCCCTAAAACCATGAGGCATCAACTTCCCATCAACAATTTTGACCCCGAGTTCCACATAGGTGGAACACCCCCCCCCCCACACACACACAAACATTCCAATGATGAATTTCTTATAGAGCCTCTCCCTGAAGTGCTCTGATGACTCATTCTCATGATTTGTGGATATAGGGGTTGTTCGAGTTACACTAACAAAGAGTACTTTTAGAGGTACACCTAGTAGGGCCCCCAATAGGCCTCGACAATGACACCACTGAACTGTCTCATAGGCTGATGAACTAGTTTATATCATCCCAGATCCACCGACCCTATCCCAAAGCACGTGATGCCGACATCGGAGAATACTCAAGATGTTATATGAAATGGGAATCTCCTATAGCTCATCTATCCTCTTCCATCACCACTGTATCGTGTCGGATCTCTAAAATATGTGAACATGGATTATTCTTTTATTGAATGGGATTGAGAGCCCAAATTCATCACTGGTAGGCTAGGTTGATTCTATCAATTTTCTTCATCTATGATAGTTGTTATCAACATCCATTGATAAAGAGAATTTGTGTGGACCACCCATGAATCATCTCTAACTATATCAGATGTCCTCCAAACTCCATTAATATCCATTATGGTGGAACTCCATGTACTCCCACTATTCAACATGCAGTTCATCCCCATGTTCCTACAACCGAAAGTGGATGTCTTTCCCACTCCACCACCAATCGATGCGGAGGTCTTCCCCATTCCACTGACATCCAGTATCGATTTATTCCATGATCTATACCACCAATATGAGATGAGGATCCCCTCACTCTATAGTCAAATAAAAAGGAATTCCCCCTTTTTACAAATAAATGACATGCCCTAAAGAACCATCCGAAGGAAGGAGGGACAACACTCACCATCAGAGATGGAACCCTGGGAAGCACCACTTTTTCATTGAACTCGATGTACTTTTAGATTATATGGTGATAGACAAATAAATGATGGAGCCTTCACCCCCTACTAGATTTTTGGGAAGAACCCTAGCCATTGAGGGTTAATATTATAGAAGTTGTGACCCACAAATTCCCCAAATCCCTCCTCACATAGATTCTAGTGGAGGAAATTATAGCTTCCATTGAGGGGCTTGCAGTACGGTTGTCTTCATCACCACTATTTTCCAAACTCTCTACCTCTACTTGTGAATTTGGACTCATGTTAGGGTCTACGATGATTCCTTCGTCTGGTGATCACTCTGTTTAGTCACGTCGGGGAATTTCATCCCTCTCAGATGAGGAAATGGAGAAAACCCCATCTTAAAGGGATGTGATGATGCGGTTGTAACCACCCCCAAGAGACACCCAAATATGCAACGAACATTTTACTTTCCCAGTGACTCCACTCCTAGTAAACAAGAATTATAACTAATCTATGTCAGTTCAACCACACATATGTATACTTTCCCTAATTAGGGATTAATATGACCATGATTATGACACTTCATATGAGAAATCAAGATTTTCGGAGGTTTTGACCATTGTCCATCTATTAGTGGTGTTTTGGATTCCAGAAACTCCAAATATTGACATCCTAGGGTACCTTATAGATGACTATTCATTTTTCCACTAGATTATTTGGGTAATGTTTCACCACCTCTGTGATCATCAGTTGGCCTACCCATGGGACAACGAGCATTTTATTTTATTTGAATAATACTGTAGAAATTTTGAGATCACAACACTCTTGATAGCTCAACACCCTAAGTCATAGGGATACCACTTGATCCTTTAATAAACCCTTGTCAATAGCCTCATAGTACTTTTTTTATGAAACAACCATATCTAAAAATAAAAATCAGTGTTTGGGACATTATATTGCATATGATTTTAGCATTATCTTGTGATAGTCCTACCTATCTATCAATTATTAAAGTTCCCCTTTGGGTACCACCATGGTTAATATGGTTTTTAATGGACAACCCAAGGATCAAAAATAATAGGGGCACTGACACAGTTCATGATAGGGAGGATCCTCCTTAAGGGGTGGTGCAGTCCCAAGAAGACCCCTGACAGATGTCCTCATTAATGAGTAGAGGTAGGCACTTAGCGTCAATTATCCCCCCAGTGATATGTTTTTTCCAACCCACAATAATATCAATAAATTCATGGTACATATCAAGCCCTCTGATGTATTCATGGTTCCAACACAAGAAGAGACAGAACCTACGGTATGTGCCTTTTATCAACAGATCATGGAATGTAAAAGGATTACCGTGAAACTGATCATTAAATGGAACTGTTATTATGAATATTCCTAAAAGGACCCCATCTCTCCCTCAGCTAGGAAACCATTTCTCTACTTCCAATCACCCCATTTGAGCTTTGTTGTACCATGAATCAAGTATGAGTTGATTCTAGGGGATATGGAATGGGGTAGAGATATATGTCTCTAAACCCAACCAAGAAGCACCATTATCCTCCACAAGATCCATCTCGAGATGCTATTCTATGTTACATGCCTTTTCCTTGAGTATATGAGCCTATCAATTAATTGGTAACTATATATCCCCAACAATACGGCTAGATAGAAATTCTGACCAGTCACCTCGAGGTCCTGGAAACATGAGAAGTGGTAATCCCACCTAATGGAAAACACCAACCAATATGGGTGGACACTATCCAAACACACCTAGCAGTTTGTAAATACTATATTCAAATCATTCAATGGGATGTTTATGCAACTTAAACACTTGTCCCACTTTATTTCAAGTTTCGCATCCATATTGGAGACCCTAGAATAGTTTGAGGCTGTCAAGCTCAGTTTCTGTGTTCGAACACTAGAAAGACCTGCGTTTTTTCTGGTACAACCAACTAAACTTATGGTCTATTTATAGTTGAGGGGATATTATATGAATGATACTCTAACAGTTATGATCTATCAACTAAAATAAAATTATTCCCAACCACTTCATGTGTCAATAGAGTCTCGATGAGTGAGTCACATAGTGTATCACCCAATGGAAAGGCATCACATATTCAATGAACATGATGTTGTACTCAAAACATATACGTACAAGTTTTGTGGGGAATATCAAGAGATATAACATCCCTAACCTCATCAACCAGATCTACCCAAAATTATTCATGGAGTTTTTTTGAAATGGATCATTATCTGGAAGAATATTTACAGTATAGTAGAGAACAATCACACCTATTTCTTCTTCCAACTCCCACAAAAAGATCAACAAAAGAAGATTCCATGAATATTTTTCATGCATAGGTTTATAAGATAGTTCACTTACTATCTCCATTATTAGTAAAGCATCACTAAGAAAAACCCTGTTAGGCATAGCCTTTCCCATCATAACCTCATCAGACACCACTTCACCATGTGCAACCACCTAAATAAGAAAATGTGGCTCTAGTTTCCAATTAAGTCTAGACCCAATAGTGACCTTCCTAGACATAAGAATAATGACATAGTCCTTAATCTATTCTTATATCTTGAGTTATATTATCAGTGACATATAGAATGGAATTCTAAAGTTACTAGAGTGAAAGAGGGCCTAGTTGTTTGGACTCGCTGGTTGTGGTGATCATTTCACATACCATAGAATCCTCAGACACACAATCAAGGAATTTTTAGTTTTAAAATATTGGCTCTAGGACCAAGTGGATCATTGCCTAGTCAAGTTGGGTTATGTTTTAGCATAGGTGGCCCATGTCTCCACTGACCCTAAAACTGATAGTTAATTCTATGGAGAATGGAATCCGGATCCTAGTCACTAGATGTGAAAATTTGATGACGAGATGACTAATAAAGAATTGTCTCATGCTCATGGTGTCATATGTGCTCACTTAGTTGGTATATAAACTCATGTGGTTTCCATGTCTCCTCTAGGAACTGTCTCTGCATATTTATCACAGTGTTCCAAGCCCTACAAAATAGGTATCGATATTGCAAGGTAAATCAGAGTCCCCCACTGGTGCCAAATCCATCTCACAATCTTAGAGATTTAAAACCTCGTGATTGAAGATAATATACTACAGTAAACCCACATTTTTAATAATACAATGATGAAGATAAGTAATACACCAATGTAAACACCATCAATCTAGTATAATTCTTCACCATTCCCAAATTTGAGGAATTCCATTCAAACCACCATGGTGCCTCTAGATAGCGTTGTCGATGGAAAGGTTGAGGACATGTGAGCCACTATAATGCCCTTTCCAATGACTTAGGATCTGAAATAAATACTATAAATACTAGGTAGTAGGTTTTTTGTAGATCTATGTAAGAACTATCTTCCTATTATACATCATTAGGTATGCCTCCATAGCTGACCATGTTAGTTGGCTGAATAGATCATCCATGATCAAGCCCTAATAATCTTCCTCTAACCAGAGACCAACCTCATCTAACCAATATTCACCTATAAGTTAAAAATATTAGTAAATATACTCTGAATATGAATATTAATAGCACTATCCAAACATCAGTGGTTCATCTAGTAGCATCTGTTGCACTTCCTGCCAAGGAGAGACCCTCTATGGGAAGAAATATTCCCCAGGTCTGGAAATACGATCTGTTGAAGAACCTCACCAGAATACTCATGAGGATTTATATCCAATATGTCCTCTAATTTTCAAGGGATATGTGTGAATCCCTTTCTGAGTCATTGAAAATCCCTCCCAAATTATAAGTATATGTATCTACCATTAAGGAGTACTATGATGAGGAGGCTGAGAAATAGAAATGACATATCATCATATTGTTTTGGGGGGGGGGGAGGGGATAATAAATCATAGGAAAATTCACCAATTATACGACACCAAACATTTCAATGGCATGTAGCTCCACCGATGCCTGATGGATACTGGTTCTGAGATTGACCTCATTCCAACCTGAAAACTCCACAAAATGGGGTTGACTAAAGATGATTTGACTCCCTCCAACCTGATTATTCAGGGTTATAATAAGAGAAAGAATAATATATGTGGAATGGTTTAGTTGAATATATAATTTAGTGGATTGATATCAAACACCAGATTCATGGTATTCACATATGACACTACCTACAACACATTTTTGGGTAGGCCCTGGCATCATTTTCTGTATTGGTCTCCTTCTCATATCAACAGTTCCATAAATACACCATCAATGATTGAGTAGGTGTACCCCAGGGTGATGTATCCCCTATTGACACTTTTGAATCCCACTATCAAGATTTCAGATACTATAAGTGTGAAGGAAAGGAGGTTCAGACTGATGGTTTTTAGCGCATCAATTCTCCCAATGATCATATGGAAACCATGTCCAATCCATGGATAGAATTGTATTGTATCTTCATTATCCTAATTAATCAGTTAGAGGAAAGAATTCTAGACTTTCTGGGTTATTATTTTGTCTGCAAGAAAAATGTTTTTTTCAACCCTAAGAATAAATAATTCACAATGATTTTCATATACTCATATACTAGACAGACTTGGGAGATACTTGAATCCCTTAATCCTATGTTGTACTATGAATTTTTCCTTATGACAACCAATCCATGGGATTCTTTCCTATTCTGTAGATATGGGATCACTCGATGGATGCTGACTCACCAAAATTTCTTTTACATCATGAATGGACCTAATGGTTGAATGTTAGATTGAATTGGATTGAAATATTCTATCTCTATAGATTCAATATAGAGGGAACACCTCGGTGAGGATTTTGTGGCTTCTGAATTAATAACCACTACTTCTCATAAGCTAGATATCCTATAAGATTCACCTCCTCACACTAATTCTCATATCTCGAATGATTAAGAGGATTTGGAAGATGCACCTCTTTCATTTGAAGATGGTGTCTCCACTACCGTTGAAGAGATAGATCAAGTGAACCTCGGTACCCTAGAGGATCTAAGGCCAACACAGACTAGTTAAACCATTTCTCCAGAGGAGTATAACTAGTATGTAGAGTAAAAGACCTAATTTTTTAACATCAAGGACTACCTGCCACAACCTCTTGTTTTGATTCCACCCATACCAGAGAAGAATTTGGACCTCTATATGACCACCCAGGAATGGACCCCCGGTTCCCATCTTTCCCAAAAAAATAATGAGTGCAACAAAAACTATTTATACTATCTTAGTCTCATGTTTCTTGAAGTGGATACCAGATACTACTCTATAAATAATACATTCATTGTTTTGGTTTTCATAGTGCAAAGGATGTAGAATTATATATAGTATCATGAGATGCAATGGGTTTCCTGAGTTGAATCACTAAATTATGTCCTCAATAGAACCATGAGGATGGGAAAATTGGCACACTTGGCATTGATCCACTAGTATTTCAAAATTAGTTTCATTCTGTAGAAATAAGTCTAAGGTGAGGCACTAATAGATTTTCTAGATGCCAATCTGGGCTCTAGAGATCTATGCTTGGATATTTATTTACCAGATAAGGATATTCTCTCAGTAGATCGGGCCATTCCATGTGGTAAGATGCATTTTGATGGTGCCTCCTTGAGCTCGACTAGTCAAAGTCTCAATAATCCCATGATCAACAGTGTAGTCTTGGGGATATTATTCATCACCCCCACAATCCATCATACCATACTCATTCCTATTGTCATAAGGATACCCCAATAATAAGACACAGTATTAGGATCTCATTATTGGTCATGAGAAAGGCCTCGATATTGATTTCCCTCACTTGAATGTGATGTGAGATTCTTAATTAGTCATCAAATAGATTAATGGTTACTACATCATCATAAATAAATAGACCACGCCCATACTGGATCCTCAATGTTAGTTTATGTCCTAGTTACCTTCTTAGCCAGAGGTGGCCCAAGTCCTTTTGTCATGGAAGGGTGGAGCCAACGTGTTTTCTAGTTTAGTTGTGTCCCTCATAGATCATAGCTAGAAAGACATAGTCATTCATGTGGAACACTAGAGGGTCATATTCCCACTATTTTGGATGATGATGATAGGACACAGGATATCCAAATGGCTATCAGTGCTGCTATGATAGGACCCTCTGGTCCCCCCATAGTAGATAAAGAACCAAATTTGACAACTCCCTTCTTTGAGTTTATCAAGTCTGAAATTATCCTATCTGATTATGTTGAGTTTGAGAAAATAAATGTTGTTCATCATAGTCTACCCTTAATATTGGCCCTAATTTTAATCGAAACCTATACATGTGTTGGGTTTATGGAATCCTCTTTCATTGAATATATGGAGATGATATCCCTCAGGTTATGTAGGATGTCCATGTCGGATCCTTTGGCACCCATCAAGTGGGAATTAAGTTCCCCCACCATATTCATAGGTTGGGATACTTCATGTCAAACATCATCTATGACAACATCAAGATAACCAAGAGGTGTAAAACATGTCATATCTATGCCAAATTTTTTCATCAGCCATCAAATATTCTCTACACAACTTTGTATTGTGGTCCCTTTGCAGTGTTTGGCCTCTATGTTGCAGATCCATACCCACTAATGATATTTCAGTAGTTAAGGTTCATTCTGATAACTATGGAATTATTCTCTAAGTGGGTGGAAGGGATTCCCTTCCAGGAACTCAAATCACCACCCATGATCTATTTTATTTTCCCCAACATAATCCATAGATTCAATGTTATTCTCACCGAAGGTGGCCCAAACATCCAGCATTATGAGATGAATAAATTGTAATCCATATATAACAACATTTCCAAACATGATTCTCACTACCATGAGCAGAAAAATGGGTAGATTGAGTCATTCAATAAGACTATATCTATCATCTTGTAGAAAATGGTGGGACAACCTAAGAAATTTTGGTTGGATAAGCTCCCAAAAACCCTTTGGGCTATCAGATGATGACTCATAATAAAACCCACATGACCCCATATTCCCATGTTTATAGAATCGATGTATTCTTTCCCATTGTTTTTTTGTTGTTGTCTCTCCAAACATATGTCTAGGAACAGAAGAAGCTATATATAATGGTTGAAGTCCATATAGATGAGTTGGAATCCCATTAATATAACAAGATCCAATCCTTTCACAATATTTATATATACTAGAAAATTATAATGAGGGAATTAAATAAAAATGTTTTCCTCTGTGCCTTCCTCCCGAGTGACACGGTACTAGCTCTCAAATCACCAATGATACCCATAAAAAATATTCCAATGTTATATCCCAAGTGGTAAGGACCATAAATCATGTATAAGGTCTATTCTAATAGAGAATAATTTTTGATTACGATGGATATATATAATATCACACCTCATACCAATTTTAAGATTCCAAAGTAGTACATCACATGAGGAACCCCAAGGTCCATGTACTATGACCTTAAACTATCTTCAATTGGTATATGCATTATGAACATAAAATATTTTCAACCCCTATATTAAAAAGTGTAGGAATTTAAACTGAAATCGTGGAATCATCCATGCCTGGCATTAAATTGATTTATTACCCCACACAAAACCAGGATGCCTCATGTGATAAGTATGATATGATATAAAAATTCCTACCTCATATACCACTAGGATGACTCATGTGATATGTATGAGATGGTCAAAAACATACCCCATATGAAATAGGGATGTCATATATGATATGAGGAGAAAAACCATCAACACATGACATTTAAATCTGTCCTTAACCCTTTTCATACACATATGATTCACCATGACTACTATGGGATACCTCAATTCCATCTCTAGAGAGTATTTCCACACTTCTGGGATTTTTCTTTTACTACTACATCTTATAAAACTATGTGTGGAATGATTCTCATCCTCATGGGTTTCATAGAGACACCTAGAATTATCTTCATCAAGGCTATACACATGTTTGTAAACCCTTTATCCCCTTCCCCCATTTTATAGTCTATGAAATCTGACCTTAAACTGCTTACAGTTTGTATCAATGTTTGCATGGGGTATATGAGACTTGTTGCCTCCTTTCATGATTTATTCTATCACATAGATTCCATAAAGATACCCTTGAGATAAAAATCCTCCTGGTCCAAAAATCATGAATTTAAAATATTTTCCACATTTTCTATGGTATAAGAATTGTCAACTTAAAATATATACCATTTATTCCTAGTAATTTCATGGTATGAGGGCTTCTATACCATCCTTTCACATCAAGATCCAACTCCTTCATGCTATGAAAATACCCTCGAACCAAACACTCCCCCTTATTTGAGCATCATTACATTAATTGTTTTTAATAGTCCAAGAATCTTGAATTTAAAATATTCATCGTGGTATATAATGTACAACATTAAATAATGTGTAACCATCTTCAAGTTGGCTTCATTTGGTTCAGGGAACCCGTGGACACTTTCACATTGGGTTTTAATTCTTTTCACCACATAAACATCCTCGAATCCACCACCCTTTCTCCAAGAATTATGAAATTAAACTATTTTCAATTTTTCCAAGATCTATGATCTCAAAATAACAGCCCTAGTCCATGAACTACGACACTAAACTATGGGTATTCACCCCTCATTTCTAGGATTTTCTTTATCCATGGAATTTTAGTTATCCTATTCTTCCACTAATTTCTATAACTAAGTGTGGATTGATTCTCATACTCAAGGGATACCTAGGGAAACCTAAAAACTATGTCTCTAGGCCCAGTTATGGATTGATTGAAAACCATCCATTACCCCCCGAAAATAACCTAATGGGACTCCTTTCTAAAAAAATTCCCCATTACTATACATTGACCCATTATCAGGATCAGATTCTATCATGGTTTGAAATGAAGAAAAAATTACATGCATCTTGATGGGAAAGCCCCTCCAACATCCTCAGTGTATAATGTTAAACTATATCCATACCCCATGTTTAATAGGGATGTCTCTTAATGTGTCATGTTTTACCCCATATCAGGCCGGAATTTCCCACATGAAAAATATGGGATGAACAAACATCAATGACCTCAACAGATGATTTTAAACTATATCCTTATCCTATATGATATCAAGATTCCAAATATCTTAATATGAGAAGATTCAATATCCCTATTCAAGAGGGTATCCCCTTCAGGACTCAGTCTCCTACCACTTTATTTTCGTAGAACTATGTGTGGGTCAATTTCCATTCTCATGGGATATGTAGTGATTATTGAAATTTTCATTTGAGGCCCAAAATTCTCCACTACTCATTATAGGGTGCACTCTACCCTAGTAGTATGTGATTGGCCCGAGGTATCGTCTGTTTCATTTTGTGAAGAAAAGGGTTCCTTTTTCCATCCTTTGATATTGTATTATCACTCTTTTGTGCCCAAAAATCATTCCTCTTGACACCCTTTCCCCCTTCGGTAAAAGCTATGTGTACTTAAACTAGTAATCACACATATTGTTTGTGATATAGGAATTTAAACTAGTAGAATCACCATTCCAAGTTGTACAACTTTAAACATTCAAGCCCACTATCCTCAACACATGACATTAAAATATATCCTAACTTTATTAAACAAATAAAGGATTCCCCATATGATATGTATGACATGATTATAAAAAAAATCCCCTTATTAAATCGGGATGCCTCATACGATAAGTATGAGATAAACCACACATTACCCCATATAAAATTGAAACACCTCCTAATATGAGGTGATATTATATCATCACAAGATAGGACATCACTCCACTAGCACCAGTCCCATACCATGTTGTGTCTTAGTATTATCTATGTATTGACTCCCATTCTCATGGGATATGTACTGAAATAAAGATATTTCATCTCCATCCTAGCCACGCCATGAAATAACCATGTGATCCTTCCACTCCATGCCAGGTTTGATTCTCACCTACCTACACATTCATCCAGCGCATTCAAGCGTGTCGAGGAATAGCTCCTAGGGAACCTAATTTTCCTTCAATGAAATTCCCTATAACCCTCTCTATGATTCTAATTTTATAATATTTTAATGATCATCTTCCTCCCAATATTAATAGGCTCTATAATGTAATAGTCTCAGGCCATGCTCGATCACCTACCATCCACGGCTCAAGCCTCAAAATATCCTTGGTAGAAAATAGTGGACCCGATGTTTCTAACTCATTAAAAATCATATCCAATGTTTTTTCCTCATATTCAAATGATGTGGAGATAAAAATTATGTTTTGAAATTTTTCAATAGTTGTTCACCATCTGTTAGTTAGTCTCCTCTCTTATTATATAGGTCTAGGAAGTCTCAGTCACCCTCATGGTATTTTTCACTCACTTCCACCCATCATTGTGTTCTCCCATGAAGAAAACATGAACTCTATTACACGCCTTTGTTCTCGTTCAAAGAATAGAACCTATGGGATTAGGATTCAAGAGATATTTTCTTTCAAAATGGATGAGACATGAATGTGTCCCATGGTCAAAACTCTACAACCGTAAAATTGGATCCAAAATCAAACCGTCATGAATTTAAAATGTGTTCAAGTAATCCTATGAATGTTTTATGTGACGTAGGGCCTTCTTGGCACTCCTTTTAGATAGGTTTAATCACTCTACCAAACTACACATATCAGGTTGATATGTTTTTACAAGAATGATGACCTTAAACTCTATTAATGTCATATTAGAGATGTTTTTTTCCAAATTAGGTAGCCTCATAGGCCCATCCATTCAAATTAGGTAACATCCTTTGATTTCACACTTATTCCTTCAGGACATGAAACCCTGAAATCCAAGATCTATGACAATAAAATAAGATTCATGGTCCAAGAATCATTACCATTAAGTATGTGAAAGTTGTCCTCATATTGTTTTATACAGCATAGGGTGGCTTCATAGGCCCCAACATTCATGTCATGTAACCTTTTAAATTCTGTGCACATTACATCAATACACAAAGATCCTTGCTCTAAGAATTATGACCATAAACTCTTTTAAATGGTAAATAATATATGAAATTAAACTAAAATACCATGGTATGAACTATATGACAATAAAATCGGGTCCCAATTCTAAACATTGTGACTTTAAACTGTGTGCATGTATCCTTAGAAATATGTTATGTAGAGTTGGGTCCCCTTGTCCCTTAATTCACACCATATTGTTAATCCTCCATGATTCACATATCCTTATGGGAAACTCACCCTATGGACCATGATTTATGACTATAAAATAATATTCATGGTCCAAGTGTCCCGCCCATAAAATATTTGTAAAATTTCTATGAGATATTCAATGTGGTTGGGCCTCTCTGGATCCACAATTGTGTCGACCTGCATCTCCTCTATTCCACACATATCCCCTTTGAGACATAAAAGTTGTCCAAGAACTATGACTTTAACTGTTTTATCACTATAGTCCAAGCTATATAACCTTAAATTAGGAGTCATGATCCAAGAATCAAAACCTTAAACTATGTTCAACTATCACAAGATTCATTATTTTTGTTTAATGTTATTTTGAGATCCCATTTTCTTATACGCCCCTCACCGGAGTACTCCGATTATGCAACCCTCTTATGCCCCCTAATGCCATGGATGGGTGGGTGTCATTATCTTCTATCACACATCTAAACTGAAATATGTAATACTGACCATCTCCATGTCCTTGTCACTCGATGTCAAACTATGAAATACACCATCCTCATTATATAATGTTAAATTGTGTGTCCCACATCCTCAAAAAAAGATTTCAAAATGAATTTATATCTTAATAATTTCATGAAATAAAACTAAAGATCATATATGGACCTTGCATGAGAATCATTTTCCTTCAGTGTTGGTCACATACTTCAATGTTCATCTTCTCCATAATGCAGAATCTGAGAAGACTCCCCCTAGAAGACGAGTTTGACCTTTTTTTGGAAAAATTATCTAACACAAGGTGCTAAAATCCATATTGTCGTATTTCTAAGTGGGTTTAAATCCATTATAACATTATGTCACTTCCTTCACATGATTTTGAAATATATTTATTTGGATCCTCATCATCCTCTACATCCGAGTAGGCCCCCTTGATGAAAAATTCTTGTTCCACTCTCTCTCACCTACTGTCTTGGGCGCGCGCTCTGGAGGACTCCGGATGAAATTTTCTGATTGTTATTGAGTTTTGAACAAAGTCAGTATTCAACCCTCATTTTTTGTCTCTATCCCCAGTAAAGTGATAATCTAACTGAAAATTAGTTTTTATTATTATGAAAACACTTTTAAGGAGAAATTGAGAAACCTAACATGACATCACCACATCACCACAAAAAAACATACAAGCACAATGACTGAAAACCATTCATGCCTTCAAACAGAAAAACCATCACAGTTGGAGCCAAAGTCACCAAGTAATGGTCGGGGTACCACGAGAAGGGGAAAAAACGTCGGGAGCGCTGGACAAACCTCAGAACCACTCGTCGCTAAAGCCCACCGGTGCGACCGTCAACACAAGCCCAAATCCACAAACTCGCCGACAGACTCCAGTTGGATTCCTCCCAACCCTCTAACGAAGTGAGATGGGCTCTGAAAAGAGCACATCCACAAAGGGCGAAGAAACGACCAGAGCGAGGAAGACTAGGTCATCCTGACGTTGCACCCTACTCTGTAGGTAACCACAGTGCAACCTCGGACCACACGCCACTCCACAAACCCTTTTCCAACATCCCTCAAGTAGTCCAAGAGATCGCAGAATATTAAAATCATCATCATCGCAAATGAAACCTCAAACACCACTCAACAAAATCAATCACACCCCATATTCACTGCCAGTGAAACACATCAAACAACTCGAACCCCATAAACATCATCTCAACACCTGTCGCCGCCCATAACCCAGCACAAAGAGACCACATCAAGCCAACCATGGTACCCCAGCCAGAACTCGAAGCATTCGGCGGAACAACCCCAACGTTGCGGAACTTGAACACAATCACTTTTCTAAGAAACGGATCATGACACTAAAGCTGCCCCACAGCCGCAGAAGAAGAAGGTCCGGATCGGAAGGATGGAGCACGACCCCTAAGCCTTAACAGATCAATGCCACACCAGATCGACCACACGACGCACTGGAACGCAAACACAGAGGAGCAACAGAGCAAGGCCCCAACACCACAGAGGAACCAGATCTCGATCCCATTGCAGCAGATCAAAACCCCAACTCCGCGGAGAACAGGAACAACCCCAAAATCACATCGGGTCTCGAATCCGACACATCAGAAGAAGACTCCACCACTGCAGAGATGAAACCTGACCCCAACGCCACCCCGATTCATGACCCCATGGCGTGGAGAATCTGTAAGCCGAGTCTGAACCCACTGAAGCCCTGAACATCCTCACCATAGAAGAACAGTTGTGATTCCACCCGTTGCCATCAGAGAGACCGCCGCACCTTGAAAACGCCGGGGAGACCGAGGAACGAAGCGAAGCCCACCGGAGGGAAGAGGTGGTGACATGAAACCCTAGATCGCTGCTGCGCCCCTTATGGGATCATCCCCATCGTCAAGTAACGTGATAATAGATACTAAATTTGAAACATGGTTAGAAGTTATCCTCCGTCATCATGCCATCCCCTTTGTGTTCTGAGTTTTGGGCATCACAATTCATGAACTTCATTCCCCACTTTTTGAGTAGAATTCAACATCCATGGAGTTACCCCATTCATTCACCCGTGAATGTTGGAAATGAATGTTGGTTGTTCGGATGGCCCCATTCTCCATCCATGGACCCTTTTTGACCGGAACACTATATATAGCCGGTAAATAAATGTAGACCTTAAGATTTCAATGATTCTCTAACACTCTCATATAAATGAGCAATCACATGGTCATCTGTTATTTCACACACTGATCATGACTCACATGATCTTATAGAACGATCATTGGTTGAATCATGAATATGATTTTAGAGCGGTAGAATGATCTGATAAAAGAAATATGTCCATGAAAGTGAGAAGTATTAAAATAATGAAATTTCGGAAGTTGGAAAGGGTCATCCAAAAACTAGACCCTCTCTTATGTCTTGGGAAAAATTCCCCAACAGCTCCACCCCAGAAATAAAATGATCTAGTCTTTCTAGACTTTGTCACATAACCCGAAAGCCCCTTTTTAGCCTCACAATCTCTAATTCTACATACTCATCCACTAGAAGAATCTCATCAACCCTGATGTGCAACCTATCCTACTCATCCTAGTACTCCACTATTTGAGATACCACCTCTTTCAATTGATCCTCGAGTACCACTAGCTGAGGCTTCAACTTGCTGATGAACTCTACATGAGGATTGAGGAAGTATATGCACTCATTCACATGGTCTTATAGATATTTATTTTCTTGATACTCCACTTGGTGATGTTGGGTGTAATCTAATTTTTCTATATTCTAGGTGATGTCCAAATGATGACTCACTACATGCACCATCTCAGTAAGGTATTCAGGGACCATCTCATGGAGAGCATGAGTATGCACCTTGAAGGTGCCAATGTTTCTATAGCCTTTCGGAAAAGTACCCAATATGGATCACTAAGTAAGGCCCTATTGTGTGATAGATGGAGTTTCAGACACTTTTACATGCCTGGTGCTGAACAATGTTGTTCTATTCAGTGATGTTATACCCAGATTATTCTTGCTCTTCGAGTGTTGCGAGTTCATATTCAGGGAAGTATGAAAGCATAGAAGAATTAGGCCCTCCTCTGGGATCCTCTTGTTTAGGTTAGTATCCATTTCAAGGGGTTGATAGTGTTCATCTGACTTAGCATCACTGTCTCTTCCAGCATCAAGCTCCGCACATAGTGGCATCACTCGCAACCACTACAAGATACTCTCCGGGGACCAAGGTTAGCTGAGCATGGATAATAATCTCTCAAAGATTTGGAATTTCTATTAGGGATGGTTCCTTGACCCATCATCCATAAACACTTGTTGGGAGCACGCCCTCTTGAGAACTACATTATATAAGAAGATATTAGTAAATTTGATAAATGATGAAGAGTTGACAAAACATATCTAATATAATGGAGAATGGATTAAAAAAGGACAATCATTTTAGTGAGGCTTGATCCTAGACTCTCGAGAGGTATTTCCACCATAGGGGACCCCTCAATGCTTGTTGGAACCTTGACAGCTAGAACTAGACCCCCCCAATGTTGGTTGTGCATGAGCTATATGAGAACAACCACACAGTTTGATGCAAAAGCTTTGTGAACGTTTTAAAAGGGCTATGTGGGTTTAGATTTAATATAACCCTAAGGTAGAGTAATCTCAATAATGAGTCACCTCAAGAAACCTACTTCTCTAGTAGTAGACAGTCTCATTGGGATACCAGGGTGCGATCTACCATAGATGATTGCGAGGACCAAAGGCTCTAAAGCTACTGCTCTAACCTCCTTAATAGATCCTATAGTAGTAGAAACCTCAAGTACAAAACCTAGAGCATTTTTTTAGTGAAAAATGAATCACCCTCATCCCCTATATCATGGACCCCTCTCCAATCATCATATTTATCTAGTACATTAGAAATCGCAATTAGAGTCTGTCGATAAGAAAAAGGGAAGGGCTTGAAGGGATGATTAAGTTAACATGATTACCTCAAAGAGTTATAATATATTAAAATAAAATGAATGGAAAATTTCACCACTCTTTTAGGGGATTTCATGCTCAACCACTGACCCCTGGTATTTATCATCACTATAGCATTACGTGTCATCACCATACGATTCCTCCTCAATTGATTCCTCAAGAGATGGAATCTCTTCACGATCGGGCTCACCACCACACATCACCCGCACATTGATGGTGGGAATCTTAGGCATCCCACACTAACAGTAAAAGGAATCCATGTTCTCCATGTATTAAAACCTCTTGTAGCATTGTACCTTGAAAGTGATCCTTATGTGAACCACCGATAGAAGCTCGATTCCCTCTCAGGTTAGCATTCACCATAGCTACTTTTCCTTCAGATTCATCCTCCGCATTCCCCAGGCTTCCAAAATCACAGGGAAGGAAACATCAATGGTTGGATATATATGATTTCACATTTTGTTTCTAGGGGAATCAATCACTCTATTGGTTCCTCCTAATATCCCCTAACATGCTCCCATGAATGATCCTCAAGATGGCCCTCCACCATGAGGTGGGGGTAGAAAAACACCTTTCACCACCCCCAATGAAATGTCAATATGATCTTTAACTGATTCTTGGATAGCCTCATAGATATCATCTCACCAACTTTCCTTACACACTTGCACCCTAAATTCTATTGTGATCACCTTCATATGTTGCCATATAATCATACAGGAAAATGAAACAGCCTAGTTTCTAGAATATTTTTAAGAGAAGTCGATATTGAAATTAGTTTGTGGTAGCATGACGAACTCCCCCATTACCTCACCTATGAAATTCCAGCACACATTATGAAGGATACAAGGATTCATATCCTCATTTATCCCAATGAAGACTCTCCTCATGGGATTTTGGACACATCTGAACTATCAAGAAAAACAAGACTAAGTGTATAGATTAGAGTAGGTGTTTTAATAAATTATAACCACTAACACTCTACCCCATGAGGTCTCTAGTTATTACTTCTACATCAGTTTTCCCATATGGATGTCCATTATCTTTCCCAATATGGATGAAAATGAGTGGAAGTCGTTGTTCATGTAGTTTCTAATGCAAATTGTGATGCCAAATTCACTGACCAACACTGGTCGGACCTTGGAAATATTGATCAGTGAGGGCCACAAACCATCATTAAGAGGTGTAGTGGTGCTTGAAAATATATATCCTCCAATGTGAACTAAGATCCACCCATAAAACAATTGGAATGGACCACATATCCTCTTAGGAATTCCGCCACTCCCTCACCACATAGCCTAACTGGTTGTAGAATTGGGCCAGTATAGTTACCCCCAGATTCCCCTGGTTTGCAACCGCCATGATCTCCACCATTCAATTGTGCACCTAGGAAAAGGCATATACATGCATTTTTTACTAAAATCATATATCCACTAAGTAAGGTGGTCAAGTTGTAGTATAGTGGAATAACTACCTCTAGTCGCCCATCATGTTGTAGTCACACTACTCATACTTCCCTTCCTCTAATATTAGCCAGTATGATCTCGAACTCTTCCATGGATGTGCCACAGGACACGAAATTTGCCACTCGGAAATTTTCATGGTTGGGACATTCTTTAGGAACATACCCATCCATGTCTTGAATGTTATTTCCTTATGTAAGGGAGGAGAACAATCATGTTTTTTCTTCCATACCTCAAGAATAAGTTGTGTCAGGAGAGGGGTATGCTGTCTATCTCCCAAATTGTTCATCACTTAGAGAATCACATCATACTAACACCAATTCAGTGGTACACCACCGATGTTGTATATTTTCTTTAGGTTGATTCCCACCTCCCCATGGTGAATCAATAATGGTATGGAATCCAGAGAGAAATGACATAGGAGCACTAGAAATATCACTTTTCATCGGTAAATGTGGAATTGGGATGTCCACGCCACCTCATTTAATATGAAATTGTGTATATCATCTTAGTACTCTAAAAAGGTGAAGCATAAACAGTACTTACAACCACTCTTTTTGGAGAATTTTCTTCTAGGACGCAGATCCTAGTCACTATACCATCCTTTGTAGTTCTCTTGAATACTGCTATGGAGAATAATGGAATAGAGATATAGGGAATCTTAAGCCTCTGGTTACTCCCCCATTACTATTCTCATGTTCCCACATAGTTTTTAGATGACAATTTAATTATGTTCTTAAGTAGGGTGGAATTGAATGATGATGTTTCAATAGGATAACTCATCAAAAAAACTATACAAAAAGCATATTGTATTGAATTAAAATATAGGGAAGGCCACCTCATCCATTAGTCCAAATTTATACAGTGAAAGGTGGTTTCTAGGAAGATAATATAGTGACCTAGGCTTAACATACATGGGTATTGAATTATTTTAGATGAATATTCAGCACATTAAATAACTAGATTCTCGAGGACAATAAAAGTTTAATGTTTTTGGATACTTGGATCAAAATAATCTAAAATTTTAAAATATCTAAATTGTTTCCCACAAAGATATTCCCCCTTAGTAATCCTACTTAAAATATTTTTTCATAAACTGGGGAATGGAAACCTAAGAAAGGGTAGCTCACGTGATCATAAAGGGTAATAATGGGAGATATGTAAGTATAATCATGACCGTAAGGGTATGATAACATGATCATAACAATATAATATCATCACCTACATATCAAAGTTAATAATCATGATTCATGGCATAAATATTGATAGTTCATAATAATTGAATCATAAGGTAATCAAGAGCATAATCCTTGAAAGCATAACATAAGAATAAAAAATAGAATTGTGGAAAAAAGATAAGTATAGAAAATCTTATGTTAAGTTTACCAACCATGAACTTCATAAAATATTATTATTGGCATAATAATCCATGTACCTACTTCGATCATGGGATAATAACTCATTTACCATCTTGTTTTTTGGGTTTGAGCTACAACTTGTTTTCCCTGTTATTTTTTTGTCTTAAGATATAGCACGTGTATCCTTTTGGGTTTTGGCTTTTTACAAAACCCACATAACCTATTGTTTTCATGCTTGGGATACAACCCATGAAACCTATAGGTTTTTATCATGGGAAACAACCCATGTACCCTCTTATTTTCAGGCTTGGTATACAAACTTAAACCCTCTTTTTTAGGATTGGGTTACAACACATGTACACAATTATTTTTGGGTTTGGGATACAACCTACATACCCTCTTTTTTCAATATTGGGCTATAAAATGTTTACCCACTTGGTTTTTTTCTTGGGTTATGGCCCATGGAGGGAGGGAAGCAAGGTAGTGGACCACTTGGAATCACTGGTTATCTTATCTTCAGATGATGTATGCCTTCATACTATAGACAACTTGATGCTCAGTGGGGGCATTCTAATTAGAGGGGATTCCATTGGGATACATTATTTTAGACCTCCTTAGCTCTAGTCCTCAGTGATGAGGGATAGGGGTTGGATTTACCTCTTGTAACTTCCTTTTCTTAAAATAAAAATTTACATGATGATGGTGATAAGTTTCATAATCATTTTATCCTAGAATACCCACAAAAATAATTAGGTTTCATTAGAAACTTGTCATCTTGAATATAAACTATTAAAATAAAGATTAAGAAAATTGTATTTGGATCATATTCTTAGTAAATCATAAAATATTTCAATGAATTACATATTATATGTAAAATAATTTTTAAAGATAATTTTATGCATTTATTGTAGAAAATATTCATTCCTCTTTTAAAAAATCGTTTTAAAAATGTAAAAAAATTGATTTTTTTAAAAAAATGCATTAAAAAAATGAATTTATACAATATTAGGAAAAAAAATTCATTAAAATAACCCTATAAACATTAAATTTAGGCTTTAATGAAATATATATCATAATGGAAGACAAATCCATACACGCTAAACATTCCTTTTTCATAATAAAAGTTTAGAAAAGTGCCTTGATTGGAAAACAAATAGATTCATTTTAAAACAGTTTTTTAAAGGAAAAACATTGGGAAATTTTATTTGAAAAATAATTGTTTCATAATAGAACACTTTTTAAAACATATTTAGAAAAAACAGTTTTGAAAGAACACATATTTATGAATGAATAGTGAAATAAAGTCAAATTTTCTTAAAACATTTTATTAATTATCTCAAGTACCAAAGAGTGGGAAAATGGTACCACAACATGAAGATATTATAAATAACCATAGGAGAAGAAAATTAATCATAATACTTGAGATATATATTATAATACTTCATCAATGGAAGCATTATCAAATAAAATATCATTAAACCATGGTATTGTAGCAATAAAATCTTACCACATTGGTAACATTGAATTATAATTCCCATGAAGTAATAACATCATATAAAAATAAAAATATCTTGAAAATAAGGATATTAATGATATAAAATATCAAAGGGGAAGTATATAAACCTCATAAAAGAGTACAAGTGTATAACATTACAAGTGTCTCAAATAAGGAAAATTGAGACAAAATTCCCTTATCGATTTGGTAACTTTTGAACTAAAAACATTGTGAAAGAGAGATCCTAAATTGGATACATAAATGAATATAATGTTAATTTAAATAATTATAAAATTAATTAATGGGAAATATATATACCAAATAAATGAAATAGTTGGTGAATATGACATATATCTCACGGAAGTAACAAGTGAGATAGAAACCTATGATTATTTGAGTAACTTTTGGATCATAAGATATACGATGGAATAGAATAAATTGAAAATTTTAATATCAAAAAATAAATTAAATTCATGATATAATATTTCATAGGGGTATATATAAACCACACAAAATAAACGAGTGGAGAATATTACATAAGTCTCGAAGAAATAAATGTGAGACTAGAAAACCCCTTACTACTTGAGTAACTTTTGAATCCTGAGATCTATACAAGAATAACAAAAATTAAAACATTTAATATCATTGATTAAATAAAATTCATCATATAATATATAATAGTTAAATATATAATCCACACAACAAGAATAAGTGATTGATGTGGAACATATCTCTTAGAAATAAAAGTGAGACGAGAAAACCCTTAATTAAGTCTTGAATTTCTTCATAAACGTTCAGAACGCATGTATAATAAATATAAGTTTATTAGAAATATATCACAAAACCAAATTATTATATATGAAAATATACACTATTTTAATATAGAATTATATTACCCTTTTAATGAGAATTCCATGTTAATGTAATGTTTTAGGTAAAAACTGCTATGTTTTTCATATAGATTTTGAATCGTTATTTTTTTGGTCCTCTACCTTTGATCATGATTTCCTAATTTTAGAATGTAAAACATGATATAAATATCATATGTATTTATTATATATTTATTTAAAAAAATCTATAATATAAATAAATAGGAAAGTAAATACAACTTTAATGGAGACGGTAGGTTGTATGTATTGATGAATGTTGTTTCAACTTTCTGATTTTATTTTGAAAGATGGAAATGTAAACAATAAATATATATATTTTGTTTAATTAATCATTATTATTTCATATAAATCACATATTTTTATTAAACTCATATTTAATACATTCCATTTAAAGAATGAAAAAGTCACATTGCTTTAAGGTGGCGATAGTCTAGACGTCCAAAAATGAAGTTATTGTATTCCCACAAATGGTAATCAATAAGTTGTATTTTATATAATAATTAAAGAAGAATAAATAAACTATAATTATCATATAAATCATATAATAATAGTATTTCTATCAATATTCTCAACCTTTATATGTTTAATGGAAGAACGAATGACAACAGTTCCCAAGGCGGTAGTCCATCGTGCATAGAAATGATGATTGAGTGTTCCATTGGATGGAAGTGTGTGAAGGATTAGGTAATACCCTTGACATAAAAAAATATCATAAAATTCCAGATATTTTTTTTATAATATAATCTTTATATAAGAAAATTTTTAGGGGTGGATAAAGAAGAAATATGATACTCTTCGTTGAAGAACGTTACCTCAACTTCGGGTAACTCCTTTTGGTTTTCCCCAAAGTAATTCCTTAGGTTAACTTCATCCCACATTGTGGGTTCTATGATGTCAGTATGGGTTTTTATAGATTATTTGTAATTTTTTTGGAGGATAAAAAAGGATGAAGACATGTGAATAATTGAGGGGTATGATTCCCAGTTTATAGTGGGGGAAGACTATAATTCTTATAAATATAAAAAGTTAAACACTATTCAGAGGTCTCCCTTACATGATGTGCCTCAATAATAGTAAATTTTACATAAAATGTATTATTTGGTATAAATATTTCTATGAAATTGATTTCAAAAAATTGTATATTTCATTTTCTCCCATAAGTTAAGTTTAGTCCCTTTGTCAACTCTTTTTTCTCTTAATCATGGTAATTAATTTTAACTATCTTCACCAACATTAAAAAAAAAATTGACCTTATTATAAATTATAAATTATTCTGATTCCTGATTTTGAATCCATTTCTAAAAATTCCAATCACATAATTTTCATAAATTAATTTATAATAATTTTTTAGACTCGGCGAAAAAACAGGGTTTTAAAGTGAAATTGTTCAAAAGACTGAAATGTTTTTATATCTAATTTCAATGTAAAATTAATTATAATAGAATAAAATTACTAATATATTTATAGTTGATATAGTTATTATTTAAAACCAATTTTAAATATTACATAATTTGATAAATAAATTAGATGAATATGCAGCTTTTAATTAAAATTCATGGTTTTTCACTATTCATCAAAAAATGAAACTTCTCTAAAAATACCAAAAATTACCCAAACTTGAATTTTCATATTATTATTTCAAAATTGAATTTTTCTTCAAATAAAAATTATTCTAGTCTCAAAACTAGCTTTAAAACATGTTTTCCATTAAAAAAAGTTAAAACTGGATTTTATAATAATATAACTTTTTATCCTCAAAATTAGATTTGTTCTTATTTTATAACTATAATAATTATTGGATGGATTTAATAAATATTTGGTTGAATTATATATATATAATTATTATTAATAAATCTTATTTATAGTGATTAATTTAATTTATTAATATAAAATTTCTTTGTTGGTATATAAATAGTTTTTTTCTAAAAAACATGTCCTTTATATTCAACCAGTTCTTTTTATTTATAATTAATTAATAACCATATAATTCATTTCATAAACATTTTTAAAAAATATATTTTTAATTTAGTTATTATTATTAATATATTACATTTCAACAACTGGTTTGTAACAATAATAATATTTTAATAATAATATTTTAGTTCTGTAAAACTCGGTCTTGTGAGTAACAAAAGATATTGATGGAACTAGGTATTGTGTATACGACAAGACAAAAATAGTGGTGTGTTTGCCATCTTATAATCTATGTATTTCATGTAGTGAAATATCAACTTTTTGTTTGATAAAAATTAATCATAACTTAGTTTAGTATACATTACAAGTCATCAAATAAATTTAATTAAATCGAAAGAAATTAATTAATAAATACTAGGGGTGTTACATTCAACCACACTGAAAATGAATTTTTCTATCAAAATTTATCTACTTCATTAATTTTTTAATAATTGAAAGTCCTTTTCATAAAAAACCACATCATACAAATTAATACTAAAACTTCCTTTAAAATTCTTAAGTTGAAAACATAGCATTTACCAAAGTAACTCATAAGAAAATTCCACATAAGAGAACATAGATGAAGATTCTGACATAGAAGAAAATTGAAAATAATTTTAAAGAGTGATAAACATCCCTAATCACAAGAAATTGGGTGATCCAATTAAATTTAATGATAAAAAAACCACAAATTTGTGATGATCTAAGAGAGTATTCTATTAATAAAAAATGAAGGTACTAGGGTAACCTTTTTTGGGTTTTATGACCCTTTTCCTAGAGTTGAATAATTTTTCAAAATAAGACATACTTATTTTATTTCATTCCATTAAATATTCACAGCCTCACCCTTTGTATATTCCTTGATCAATTTCAACTTCATCTTTATACAAGGGAATGAAGGTGAATTTTTCATTCCACAAGATCTAACAGATCATGAGATCCATAAATAGAATGATAATTGATTCCATCTATCAATGGTTAGCACAAGTTATCCAATATGCGTAAATACTCATATAGAAAGATAATACACTAATCTATGAATCCCCAACAGATGTTTAACTAAAACCATTCCATAAATAGTTAACCTTATAACCCTTTTGAAATATTAAAATTAGAAACATTAGAAATAAGGTTTCTAAATTTCTCAAAATCAGGTTAACAATGATCCCACAGGTATAGTAAATTAGCTCTCTTTTTTCACATACTAAACACGTGAAAACTATAATCATGTATTCTCTTAAAATATAGTAATACCATAAATTAACATAAATTCTTATTGAAAACACGCATACTTCCTTATTCATATGTTTATTGGATATATTCCTTAAACAAAAAAATATGGGAAACTTCAATAATGATAATATAATACACTTACTAAAAAAATATCTTAATCGTTCTGAAGTCATCAACACAATCAAATTTCCTTTATCCATATTAATCATCTATTTAACTAAGCAAAAAAATTCACAACATCAAGAACACATTATGGGTTACCTTCAATTAATCAAAATATGACCATATCAATAACCAATACTCGTAACACCTTCCTAATTCTATTGTTGATATTTTGACAAAGCACTTTGATTTTCATAATTACCATACCTTTCACATATGAAACACTCAATTTCATCCATGTTCCTTATAGTTCCCTCCATCGAATAAAATAAGAAATAATAGTGTTATAAACAATAATCATAGTTGAAAACTACATAATTGTGAAAATCAATTATAGGAAATCTAAACAATGAATCCTAATTATTTAAACTATGACACATTAGGTTTATACTCAGTTATTCATATTCAAATTATATTCAAATAATTCATGATTGTTCAAAAATAGATTTCTGAATTCCCTTACCATATCTCCATGGAGGTGTCAAACTAGGTATGTGGCAAGGCCGATCTTTGTGTCCTAGTTCCGGATCGACCCTAGATCAATATGGGGTTTTTTGGGTGGATACCCCTATTTATATATGTTTCAAATACACATTACTTTTTAGTATCCATAAATGTATGTATTTATATAAAACAACTCGATCTATCCTTTACCAACATTCCATGACATTTTCCTTTTCATTAACTCATCCTTAGACTTATCCTTAGAGACATCCCTATACATATCCTTAGAAATATACCCAATGATCCCACTAAATTGTTCTCAACCTAGATTATATTGGTTAAATAAACATTTCCTCTAATTCCAATAATAATGACCTAGGCATAACATACATGGATATTACAATATTTTAGATGAGTATTCAACACATTACAAAAGTACATAGCCAAGGAAAAAAATAGTTTAGTGACTTTGGGAACTTAGATCACAATATTTTATTTGGTGAAATATCTTGAGTGTTTCCCAAAATGATATTCCCCTTTAGTACTCCAACATAAAACCATTATTTGTAAACTAGGGAAAGGAAACATAAGAAAGGGTGAGCTCAAATACTCAGTAATGGTAAACAAGAGAGATATGTAAGCATAATAGTGATAAAAAGGGTATGATAACATGATCATTACATTATAATATCATACATTGTATATTAAAGATCATTATCAAGAGTCATGTAATAAATAATGACAGTTCATAAGACATGAATCATAAGGTAATCAAGAGCATAATTCATGAAATCATAACATGGGAAGGAAACATAGAATTGTAGAAAAAATATAAGAATAGAAACTCTTAAATTAAGGATACCAATTAATACATTCATAGATAATTATGATTGGTATATAAATCCATGAATCTTATTGGGAATGGGGTAACATCCTATGTACCCTCTTTTTCTTGGCTTGGACAAAAATCTACGTACCCTTTTGTTTTTGGGTATGTGCTGCAACCTATATACATTTTGGTTATCAAGATTGTGATATAACCCACATAACCTATTGTTTTTTGTATTGGGATACAAATCATTACCAAATCATTTTTAGGCATGGGCTACAACTTGTATAATATTTTATTTTCAGGATTAGGTTATGACCTTTATACCCTATTGTTGTCGGGCTTGGTCTACAACTCATGTACCCTCTTGTTTCTGGTATTGGGATACAACCTGTATACCCTTTTTGAGATTAGGATACAACCCATGTACCATATTTCTCCAGTCTTGGTCTGAAACCTATATAGTATCTAAGATAATATACCATTTATCACTACCCAATTTATTGTAGAGAGATATAAGTCCCACCCGTTTCACAATGAAATCACGCATATGTGTGCCACAAAATCATAAGAATTCATCATATAATGACACATAAAAATGTCTGGGTTTCATAAACCTCATATAAAAACCCATTAAAAGAAATAGGTATTAAAAACATTTCATCATATTATAACTTGTGGAAAAGAGACATGTTTCATAATCATTTTATCATAAAACAACGATGAAAATAAACTGTTTTAATAAGAAACTTTGCATTTTAAAAATAAACCATTAAAATAAATAATAAGAATGGTGTACTTAGATCATATTTCTATGAAATTATAAAATTTATCAATGGTTGATATCTTAGATGGAAAATAATTTTTAAATATAATTCTAAACATTTATTGAGGAAAATATTCATTCCTCTTTGAAAAACACTTTTCAAACATGTAAAACATTTTTTTAAAACAACTTTCCATCCAAACCACTTTATAAACATAATATTTATAGAATATTAGGAAAAAATTGTCATTCAAAATAATCTTGAAAACTTATAATGAAATGTTCAATGAAATAGTGGTCCTGGCGGCAGATAAATCCAAACATGCTAAACATTCTTTTTTCACAATTAAATGTTGAAAAAAGTTCTTTGATCAGAACAAGACAATAATATTCCTCATAAAACAATTTTTAAAAGGTAAAACATGAGTAAATATTTCTTTTAAAAATTATAGGGTAATTTTATATCATTTTGTAAATAATATTTAGAAATCTTGGTTTTGAAAGAAAATAGATTTCGTACAAAAGAGATAAATAATGTCAGATTTTCTAATAAATTTTTTAAACTATATCAAGTACCAAAGAGTGGAAAATGGTTCAATTACTTGAAGATATACTTAACAACCACAGTATAAGAAAATTACTTATAATTATTGATAGATGAATCATAATATTTCATTAGTGGAATCATAATCATAAACAATCCGGATAAACAATGAGATTGTATCAATAAACTCTTACCACTTTTGTTACATTGAAACATATTCTCTATGAAATAATAATATCATATAAATCTTAAAATATCATGAAAATACGTAAATTAATGATATAACTTATCAAATGGTAATTATATACACCTCGTAAAAGTTTATAGTTGCATAAAATAATATGTGTCTCTAAGAAGGAAAATTGAGACAACTTTACCTTATCGATTTACTGATTTTTGAACCATAAATCCCCTAAAATAGAGATCCTAAAATGTATAAATAAATACCAAAAATAGTAATTACAGTCATC
This sequence comes from Viscum album, assembly GCA_963277665.1. Lineage (NCBI taxonomy): Eukaryota > Viridiplantae > Streptophyta > Magnoliopsida > Santalales > Viscaceae > Viscum > Viscum album. Next base: position 1,822,585,826 of record OY728150.1, on the reverse strand, counting down.
ATAAAAAACATTTATGGGATGTATATACATCACATAGAATAAATAGTTGGTTATATGACATGTGTTTCAGGGGAGTAAAAACTGAGACAGAAATCTCTTACTACTGGCGTAACTTTTAAATCACAAGATATTTGAAGTAATAGAGTCAATTAAAACTTTTAATATCCTTAAAAAAATTAAATTCATTATATAACATGTCGTATGGTAGAATATACACTTCACACAATAAATTAGTGTTGAATATGATATAAATCCCATAGAAATAAAAGCGAGAAAACAAAACCCCATACTACTTGAGTAACATTTGATTTGTGAGATCCGTGAAATAATAATGCCAATTGAAACATTTAATATCATTTAATAAATTAAATTAATGATATAGAATTTCACAGGTCATTATATATACCACACAATAAGAATAAGTGGTGAATATACCATATATCTCAAATATATAAAATTGTGACGAGAAAACCCTTAACTTAAGTATTGAATTTCTTCATACACGTTCATTACTAATATGTAATTAATATTATTTAATTTAAATCTACCAAATAAATATATTCTTATATTCCATATAGGATTTTATTATGACTTTATATTACCTATTTATTAGAAATTCCATGTTAAAGTTATGATTACGGTAATAACAGCTTTGTTTTTCGTATATGTTTCAACTTTATTTATTTTTTTCCTATTAATTTGATCTTGATTTAATCATTTAATGAATTTAGAAAATGATATAAATATAATATATTTTCTATGTATATATATTTATAATAATATATAAAAATATAAATATGAAATGAAGAACATTATTCATGGAGACAGTAGGCCATACGTACTCCTGGATGATGTTTCACTTTTCATGTCATATTTTGAAAGAAAGAAAAGTAATATATATATTTATATTATCTTTAAATTAGAATTAATATTTCATAATATATTTTTTATAACTTATTCCTTAATACATTCCATGTAAAGCGTGAATGAATCACATCACTTTGAGGAAACAATAGTCCACACATCCACAAATGAAGTTATCGTTTTCCCACAAAATGGAAACCATGGAGGAATTAGTTATATAAATATTAAATAAAAACAAAGGAATAATAAATAAAATATAAATCATATATATATATATATATATTAATTACATCATTATTACCAACCTTTAGTGGTGGTAATGGAAGAACGAATGACATCAGTTCACAAGGTTGTAGTTTGTTATACCCACAAATGATTTTTTCTTATCCCATTTGATGCACGTGTGTGAATGTGTAGGTAAAAACTAGAACATAATTAAATATATAAAAATTATTAAACTAAATTTATTATATAATAAATGTATAACAAGAATTTAAGTGGTGGATAAATAAATAAAATGAAAGTTCTCATTGAAGAACTTTACGTCTTCTTCGACTAACTCTTTTTTGTTTTCAAGAAAGAACTTCCTTGGTTTCCATTTTTCACAAAGTGAGGATTATTATATCAGATTATGGATTTTGGGAGGTTTTTTTAAGGTTTTTTATGATAAAAATTTCTATCGATGTGTGAAAATGTGAGTGGAGAGAGTTCTCTTTTATAGTGGAGGAGTAGTGTCATTCTTTTAAATATAAAAAGGTAAACACTATTGAGAAGTCTACCTTAAAACTGTTACTAAATAATGATCCATTTTCTATTGAATGGATTATAAGTTATATATATTGCTATAAAATTCATTTTGACAAGTTTCTAGGTCATTTTGGTCCGTTAAGTTAAATTTTAGTCACTTGGTAAACTTGTTTTTCTCTTAATCGTTGTAAATAATTTTAACAATTTTCACTAATTTTTTTGATAAAAAAATTAAGTTGAAATTATTATACAATATGAATTCTTATAATTAAAATTTTTGAATCTTTTTTTTTTAATTTCTACTTTCAAAAGTTGAATAAATTAATTTAAGATAACCCTGGATATGGGAGGAAATAATGGTGTTATAAAGTAAAAATATTCAAAATTATGAAATGTTTTTATATCCAATTTCAATATGAAATTGATTATAATGAACTGAATTTTATAAATATATGTATCATTTATCTAAATATACTTTAAAACAAATTTAAAATATAATTTAAATATATAAATAAATGAGCTGAAAATGTGGTTTTCAATTAAAATTCCTTGGTTTTCACTAGTCATCAAAAAATAAAACTTCTTGGATAAATAAAAAAATATTCCCAAAGTAAATTTTGATATTAAAAATTCAAAATGGAATTTTATTTTAGAAAAATAAATTTTTAATGTTTCAAAAAAAAATTGAAACAATTCATCAATTAAAATTGGTAAAACTGCCTTTTATAATAATACAGCATTTTAGGCCTAAAACGTGATTTCCTTATTTTATGCCTATAAAAATATTGTATAATTTTAAAAACATTTTTTTAAATTTATAAAACATAAATTTCCTTAATATCTCTCAATAACGGTGATTAACTTCATTAACTAAGATAAAATGCCTTTGTGGGCAAAAAATAGTTTTTTCATATATACACTTAATTTAAATTCAATTGTCTTTATCTTCATTTATACATAATTGATAACCTAATAATTCATTTTATAATCATTTATAAACAATAATTTATTAATTTAGTTAAACTTATTCATATCATTCATTCCAACGGCTAGGTGATAACAATAATAATATTTTAATAATAATATTGTAGTTTGGTAGAACTCAGTCTTGGGTGTAACACAAGATGATAAATTAACTCATAATTAAGTGTAACTCTATAAAAAAAATAGGGATTCATTTACCTAAAGATAATATATGTGTTTCATGTAGTACAATATTAACTTTTTGTTGTGTAAAAATAAAGAATAACTTAATGTAGCGTGAAATGAAAGTCTTCGAAGAAAAGTAATTTATTCAAAATAATAATAATTCATAAAATCATAGAGTGTTTCTGATATTTCCTTTGGGACTCGATTAGAGATTATAAGAGTACCTAGTTGTCCAAAATTAACCTCTTGGCTCAAGGAATCTCCAGTTTTAAACCATTTCGGGCCATCGGGAGGTGGCAGTAGTGACGATCTCATATTAATTTGGTTGGTTATCCATTTCAAGATAATATGTGAGTTGAAAGGAAGATGTGTGCAAGTCTGGGGTATGGGAGTGTAATGTTTTTATTTTTTTAGAACTTTGAAAGATTATTCTCAATGGTTCCCCTTTGTTGCAGAAGTAATTTTATCAATGATGAAATTTCGTTTAAGTGAGTTCGAGGGTCGATATTTAACACAAATCATGAGTTACACAAATGAGAGAAGGCATATCATGTAAGGTAGTTAGAGAACTATACAAGGGTTCCCTTCCCCTATTTATAAGATTATCCCTCTGTCTTGTGAGTCACTCTCTTCAGCATTTCCCTCCAAAGATAAACTTTCGGTCCCCTATCATATCTGATTTTGATGGGAGCATTAATTGGCATTGAAATCTTCTCACACAACCAAATGACCATTTTTTGATGAACTAAAAACATGAACCACCTTAAAGGACCATTCTGAGGTCGATGAGTGGGCCATTTGCAGGATTCAGTAGGTGCTCTCAATGATACAATTTTTGACACAAAATACTTGGACTTCAAAGGTGATATGAGATTATATAAAGGCCCCTAATTAGAAAATAGTACCCATGTCCCATGAACCAAAGAAACAGTGATTGTATGTAATAAAGGAAGACTCCATGAAAATAATTATTGCATGGGAAGCCATTATGAAGTCATCATGTGGGACAAAAAAGGTGATGTTAATCTAGATTTTTTGTATGATAAATCCCCAATGGTAAATGACCGATAATTTTGAAACCTAGTTCCATTCCCAAGAAGTTTCCTGCCAAAATTTGAGCATTTCTGCCATAAATTAATGCTCTACCTACCCCCTTATATAGGTGATCAGAAAGATGAATTTATTCCCCCCATGAATTCCACTCCCTCTCTTCTGTGATAGCATGATACACCTGATAAAATAGACCCTCAATGGCAGATAACATGGGAGAAAGTACTCCTGTCAACCCAAACATGTCTTGGCCTATGGTAGAGTGATCATCACAAAACTACTATTAAGGTTATCCCGGTTCACATAATGAGAATATTCTATCATAAAACCATATTAAACATGAAAATACAAAAATATTTCTGCCAAATATACCTCTTGAATCCATAAGTTTTCCTTATGCAAGAGCCCACTACTCCCACAACTCTTGCACAAAATACAAAAATTTATCATGCAACAACATATTGGTCCTCTAATTGAAATTCTATATAAATCTACATTTGAAATTTCCATACCTACGTCTCCCAGGAATAGATATCCTAATTCCCATTTCTCCTAATAATAGGGTCCATAAAATTAGGCCTCCTGATTACCACTCCTCTATGGAAGTGCAAATGTCATTTCCCACCAAGAGGCATATGATTATTGGTCACGTAAGCCTTATTAGTATAATATTCAAGGGAAACTTTGAAGCTATCTTGGTTGAGGGTCCTCATACTTATCTTCCTTTCATCTTTACATGACCCCTATTTAATATTGAGCCTCATACATGTCTATGTTTCATGAAGTAAAACTACCTAGCTCAATTTCCTAGTCATACAATGTTAAACTACACAACAAAATTTTCAGTACATGATATAAAAATGTGGCCTTAACCTATGTGTTGAACATAAGATCCCCGATGTATGATTTTTATTGGATGACCCTACACCTCATATCTTATGAAATAAACATAGGATGCCCCGTGTAAGAATCAAATGGAAAGATACCTCCTTCCCCATCGTGTGATGAATTTCAACCTAAGGATGTTTAAACACATAATCCCCACACCATATCTTACATAGTGATCCTATTTCATCAGGAACCTTACGTGTGTAGGCCCCACACCATCCCTCATCGATGCTCCATCTATAACATGAGTTTACTTACTATGTAACATTAAATTGTATGGATCGGTACTATCACACAACCTTAAACTATTCCATTGAACTATGTGGATTTTGATTCCTATCTATTAAACAGGGTTCATAGGATGCCTCCATGAGGTTCAATCCCTATAAATATAATATGGTTTTGAAATATTCCCTCCAAGTGACATACCCCTAGATCTTCCTTAATAGGGTTCTTGATCCATCATATAGTTGTGAAATACCCCCTCCTTGGGACACACCCCCTAGATCTGCCTCAAATGGAATTATAATCCATAATTTTTGTACAATATATTCTCTCCTAGGTACACACCCCCTATATCCAACTCATAGGGCTTCCTGATCCATCATCTCGATGTTAAATCTCTCCTCTTAAAGACCCACCCCCTGGATCCTCTTCAAAAAGGTATTTTGATCTATTATCTTATTGTGAAATATTCCCTCGAAGGGACACACCCCATGGATCCACCTTAATAGAGAATTTTGGTCCTTCATCGTGGTGTGAAATCATACCACTTAGGCATACACCCATGGATCCACCTCAATAGATCATCATGATTCTTCATCAAGGTTTGAAATATTCCATCCTAGAGAATCACCCATGGATCCACCTCAATAGGTTGTTCTGATCCACCATCCAAGTATTACACCTTTCATCCTAGGGACACACTTAACCCCAAAAATCTGTTTTAATAGGATTTTTTGATTCACCTTTGCAAGACGTTAAACCTGCAGGACAGATTCGATCATCCATGTGTGACATCATCCATCAAAACTACACACTTAATGTAACGAACAAATATATTATCAATGAAATTTTACATTCTTATAATTATTTCTTGTAGTATAAAACACATTAATAACATAGATAACACAATAAAAACATTAAAATTTAGAATTAAAAGAGTTTTATTTATATAAATTAAGGACCCTAAACGAATAGAATAGTAACCTTTCCAAAAAAATATTAATATGAACATTAGGAATAGTAATATGGTAATTTGAATAATAATCTCACCTATGAAATTATAAATAAAATTTTAGTAACTTATAAATAAAAATATGATATAATTATATCATGGAATAAGTAAATAATTATTTTAAAATTGATAAATAGAGCGTTGGTATTTTTGTGAAACGTAAATATTTATTTACAATTTTATAATTAATATAATCAAATTAATGGAAATTTATTTTTATAAAATAGAATCATAAATTAAAATTTTTTCTATTATGTTTTTTAGATAATTTTATAGAACTTTAATTAATTTTTCAATGTTCTATAAAATCAGTTATAATATTAAAATCAGTATTTTGCGAATGGCCCGAATGGCCCGAAGGCCTTCATTTTTATTGATTTTTTGATAACCCCACTTTAATGGGATAAGGGGGAACCTTTACAAGGCCTGTAGGCTCAGAGATTACATGGCCTGTAGGCTTAAGAGATTACATGAAAAATGGTTATATTGAATATTTGGGGTTTTTCTAAAATAGGTAAATTTTGGGTGAATAGTGAAATGCTGTAATTTATGGTATTTAACAAATACATGAATTATTGAGTCATGGATGATCTTTGGATGAGTTAACACCCACTGGTTTGGAGGATGAAAAATAATTTTCTATATTAATTCATAATAATCAACACTATTGATATTCTTGAACCAAAATAATAGACAAATGAATAAAATAATCAAAAACACCCCTATCCTCCCACTATATATTTCACCCCTCACCACCCCTTTTCCAAAAAAAGAAAAGAATTCAATATTCTCTAAATTTTTTCCAATTAATTTCCCAATCCTCTTCTTCCACATCCCAGATATTTTTTTCTCAACAAAAGACCAAACCCAAGTGATTTAATTATAATCTCAAAAATGCAACAATGAAGAGGTAAAATCCACCACCTTTATCTTTTAAATTATTTCATTCATATACCTCATCCTTTCCCCCAAAATCAAAAGTGATATAATAACTACATTAATATACTTAAATTTTAATTTTATTGTGTTAATTTAAAATACATCCTCAAATATCCTCTCTTATCATTTTATATTAAAAAGAAAAATATCTTTCCTGATATGTGGATTCACCGCCATCGCGGACAACAACTTTTTATTTTCCATCCTCGCCTTCATGTCTGTTCATAAAAAGATTATAATGGTTAAAAAATAATTTTAAAATTTATATTATAAACTTTTTTATTTTTTGGATCTAATATTTATACATAATATTAAATAATAAAACAAATATAGATAGTGATGATTGCAAAACCACCAAAATAAACTAAACATTTATCATTAATGTTTTATCTAATGAATCGTCCTCATATGAAAAAAAATTATTTATGGGAACCATTTAAAATTATTTAAGCATATTAATACCATATCATTCAACTTTTAGATTTTTCTCACATTGTACAAGAACCCCCATAATTATACTCAAGGGAACCTATCATAAAATCTTGAAATAAATGCTCATGAAACAACAAAATTAAACCTTATAAATAATAGAAATTACTATAACTCGACTTAATAAAATTATTATAAATAAAATACATGTAAAAGAGTAAACTAATAAATTAATTAATGAATCTAATTTAATTATTCCTGACGTTAAGTGCAAGTGAGAAACACATACATACATAAGTTAAGGGGCCTCTCTGAACCTCTATTATTTCCTTTAGGTTTCTACTTCTCTCTTTACACAAATTTATTTCTTCATTATTTTTATGATCATATTATAAATTTTATGTATATGTTACAAAACAATATATCCAAATCAATTAATCCTTATTTTATAGGGAAATACATATTTTATAAGGTTCCGTTTTCAATTAATCCTGACATCTAAGCCCGATTAAAGGGAACTTCCTGATTTTTTAACCATTTTCAACTACTCTCCATAATCTATTTTAATCCACCAATATTTTATAAAATTTCTTGTTTCCTTATGAAAAAACTATCTTAGATTATTTCTTTTTTTATACAAACAAATTATTCCTTCTTCATCTTTAAATTCTCTTTAATATTTTCCCTAAAATCTCCCTAAAGTGGATCATTTCTAAAGACTCTTAAACACTCTTTTCACATTTTTCACTTCAGTTGGATATAATTTTCCATTTTATATTTCTATTTCCCCTTATTAATGTACTTTTATTATTTAAATCACATCCTTTATTGACATTATTATGAAAAAATCTTTGTTTATTCCTTATGACAAGATTATGATACCAATTTCATTCCACGAGTAACCCTTATGTTTATCCCTATTGTATGATTCTTCATATGGCACACATATGCATGAAAATGTTATGATGGGTGTATCTAGATATCATTCAACTTAATGGGATAATTTTTATTCTCATGATATTTAATTTATGGGATAATTGACTAAACCTAATCCATTATAGGACTTTTTACACCATGCAATATAGTCTTGGAAGTTATCCTTGAATCATGTTGTATATTCCTTCCACATAACTATGATTCCATGATCACATGACTCCATGTTATATATTTCATTATTTCATATTTTTATTCATGTAACATTATTTTAGGAAAACATTTTATGCCTTCAAACCCATGTGTTATGCTATATTCCTATGTTTAATCTCTTACTAAGATTTTAGAACACCCCTTTTGTCTATATATTACCCATGTTACCCTATATATATTAAAGATCAATAATGAAGTTATGAGATCATTAAAGATATTAAATAAAATATTTTTTTATTTTAGTTTCATTGCATATAATTATGTACTAATTAATAAAAATAAACTAGACACTGTGATCCCCAATTTGTATTTGATGGTTAATTATACTAAAAATCATGTAATAATATGACTAAAAGGCTCGAGTATCTATAATTAATATCAGATAATGATCTATTTTTTTGGATATTTGGACTAGAAAAAATTATTTTGAGACCTTGGCATAATTATATCACCATGGATATCCTATATTGAAGGTTGGGGAATAAAAAGTTAGCATAAACTTTTTATTTATTAGTTTATACATAAATGTTCAGTGATTCCTTTTTATATTCTTATAAGATAAGTATTCAAGACACCTAATTGTATTATTTTATTATTTAATAGTTGGAAATAGGATTACTCGTTCCCAAAATCAATGTGATTGGAAATATAATGCTTTCTCAAATGAGAATCTAAATTTGATGGGAATGGTATCCCAGAACATAATGATAGTACTAAAACAACTGGATTAAGTTATAAATGAGAACATTAATCATGAAAAACACCATCATTATTCTAATAAAGATAATTTTGTATTTAAAGACATTATTTTATAAAGGAATCCTATATTTAGTGTTTTTTCCAATCCCCTCATCACGAAACAATTTATTAACTCCATTAAGAAGATATTCTCTGTCTCCTAGTGCTTGGATGAAAATAATAATGATTTCGATGTCTTTTGATTTTATGGATAAGTAGATCATTGGTGGTAATTGATCAAAAACATGAATTACAAGGATGAAATTGATTCCATGTAAGGTGAATGTTTCAGAAATATATTTTTTAATAAATATTTTTCCCACACTCTCATTATTAAGATGGAAAGGGAGTTCCTTTGACCAAATAAAAAGGAAGATGAGTCTATCATGGAATAAGAGGAAAAAATTAAATGACTATTATGATACACCTTATCTTTCTTCATTAACATATAACAAAAAGTGGATAACTTCTTTAGTGAACTAATTCTGAGTCTATGAAAATTCATAGCAATTTGAGACTTCGACAGATATGAGGAGATTGTTTGTTATTCAATTAATGTTGAAATAGAGATATGATACTCTAAGTGGTCTCATGGACCCAAAGATAAAAATATAAAAATGGATTTTAATATGGAAGAAAAATACCATGAAGGAAGACAATCCCAAGATCCCACATATCAAAAGTGTGGGAGGAAAAATTTAGTAAATTTTCTAAGGGGAACCAAGAGATGCTTCAAATGTATAAGAGAGCATGATTAGGTTAATTTCTAGCAAAGGGATTTAAATAATCCCGTTGACATGGAATAATATATGAAGGCTCATATGAAAACTCTTCCTATATTTCATGGTTTGAACTTCAAGGAACATGGGAATAATGTGAGCCAATTCCCTCAACCAAGGGTTTTTAGAGGAAATCAACAAAAACAACCTTTAAGGAAACAAGGAAGGGAATATTTTATCACTACTACAAAGGGGGATCCCCAAAATGAGGTGGCGAAAGGTATGCTGGTTATTCATAAATAATATAGAATTTACTTTTATTATTATTTTTATACACATTATTATATATCTTCCATTTTTATTAGAACTATTCAGACACCACCTCAAAATATGGACAATGACTTATCTGTGACAATAGAAAACATGGAAATTATTCCATCCATTGTGTATAACTCCTCCTCAGTTAATTTTTGTAGACTGAACTTCCCATAAAATCTTGTATTACATCATTTGGTGGATTTTGATGATATATTGATCACTAATTGACTATATTTATACAAATCCTACATCAACGGTATGGAAATGGAAATCACTCATCACATCACATGGAATCCTCCAATTATGTACGAGTGTAAGTAGTATTATGAATATCCTTCATAACAATCATCTCATTTGTGAATATTATTTTCTTATGAGAAATAATATATAGCTAAAATTGTTGATAAAAATGAGAGAATCAAGATTGAATGCATTCCTATTATGACAGACTACACTATTGTGTTCCTAAGAAGAATTTTTTGGTCATCCTCTCAATAGAGTGGTTGAGTTCTCAATTGATCTGATAATAGGATCTATTCCTATATCAAAAAAACCATATATATTGGTCACCTATGAGTTAGAGTAATGAATTAACCATTTATAATAGAATATGGATTAGGGTTTTATATGCCCAAGTGATTCATAGAGAGGGTTGTGTCAATACTCTTAGTCAAGAAGAAGGATAGATCAATGAACCTCTGCATTGAGTATCATGAGCTCAAAAAATCCATGATAAAGAATAAGTATCACCTAGTATGGATATACAACTTGTTTGATCAACTATGTGGGGCCATGTAATACTATAAAATGGGCCTTTGGTCGGTATATCATCAATTAAAGTTGAAGAAGGAAGATATTTGCAAGATTGCCTTTTGAATAACATATGGTTACTATGAGTTCATAGTGATGACCGTTGGAATAGAGAAGCTCCATAAATTTTTATGTGCATAATGAATAGAGTCTTTAGAGATTACCTCAACAAATATTTTTTAGTATTTTTTATGATATTTAGATATAATACAATATAAATGAGGAACATGAAGAACATTTGAATATTATGATACATACTTTTCAAAGGGAGAGGCTATATGAAAAGTATACTAAATTTGAGTTATGGGTGGTGGAATTATCATTCTTGGGGAATTTTATCACTTTAAAAGGAATATATGTTGACCCTTATAAAATAAATTCAATAAAGGAGTTTTATAAACTAACATATGTAATAGATATACATTGTTTCCTAAGTCTAGTTGGGTATTACTGATGATTTGTGAAGAACTTATCATAATTTTCAAACCCACTAACCAAGATGACTCAAAAGGGAGTGTTGTTTGTTTAGTCCAATGAATATGATGGCTACTTCAAAGAGTTGAAATATGGGTTATCACTACACCACTACTCACTCTACAAACAAGTGGGGAACTCTTTATGATATATAGTGACACTTCAAATAAGTGCATAGTCTATGTACTGATGAAAAATGATAAATTGATATCCTATTCCTCTAGGATGATGACTTTTCTTGAAAAAAATTATCCCATACATGATCTGGAGTTGTTGGTTGAGATATTCATATTACAAATTTGGAGTTGTTATCTCTATGGGTAAAAGTCTGAGATATATTCTTATTACAAGAGTCTCAATAATATATTCATATAGAAGGAGGTTAATATGAACTAGTGAAGATGGTTAGAGCACATCGAGGATTATGATTGATTAATCAACAACTATCTAGTGAAATAGAATAAGGTGGTATATGGTCTAAGTATAATGGATCTTGTGACTTTATCAATGATGAAAATTTAGAAGGAGAAAATCTTCTAATACATAAAAAGGATGTACATCAGAATAAATAAGAAAGAAGCAGCATCATTAATACTTTCACAAATGATTTCTCAACCATCTATTTTGGAGAAAATAAATGATTCTCAAAGTGATGATGTAGAAATTCGTAAAAAACTGGAAGGTATAAGAAAAGGGAAATCCTCATAGTTCTAATTTGATGAGGAAATAGTCAAAATATTTGGGTCATGACTATGTGTACCATCAAATCAATAGATAAAGAAAGAGATTATGAATGATAAACATAGATCGACCTTCACTATTCACACATGGGGTAAAAATATGAATCAAGATCTCTGAGAGTACTATTGGTGGGACAATATGAAGAAGAAGATTTCTGAATATACATTAAAGTTCATGTTATACCAGTAAGTGAAGGGTGAATAATAAAGTCTTAGGGGATGATGGATCCATTACTCATAACAACATGGAAATGGGAAAAATCACAATGGATTTTTTCAATGAACTTAAAAAGGATTCTAGAGGTAAATATGCTATATGGGTCATTGAATATTTTCATAAAATTTAGTTCACTTTATCATAGTTCGAGAGGAGTTTTCACTCAATAAACTTTCATTTTTAACCATCAAAGAAGTGTTGACACTGCATGGAGTACCACTATCGATTATATCTGATCAATATCTGAGATTTACCTCCACGTTCTAGAAGAGTCTCCCACATTATATAAATAATTACCTAATCATTAATACGGCTTATCATCCAAGAAAATGAAGGGCAATCTAAGAGAACTATTCATACATTGGAAGAAATGTGGAGATCATGTTCTACAAAATTTGAAAAAGGATGATACTAAAATTTAACTCTTGTCAAGTTATCCTAAAACAATAGTTTCCAATCAAGCATACTAATGGCTCCATATCAATCCCTTTATGGAACAATTTGTATAACACCATTATGTTGGGTTTATGTTCATGAACGTGAGTTGTTGGGACCTGAAATTGTCCAATAAATTTTAGAAAAGGTGAAAATCATTCAACAAAACACCATGGAATCCCAAATTTGATAGAATATATATGAAGAAAATCATGTATGGGACCTAGAGTTTAAGGATACAAAAATGGTATTCCAGCATGTGTCCCCATGGAATAGGGTCTTGAGTTTTAGGAACAGAGGAAACCTAAGTCCCAAGTACATCGGCCCCTTTGAGATTATTTATCGTGTCATAGATGTGGCCTATCATTTAGTTCTTCCACTAACCATGCCTCAAGTATATTATTTATTCCATGAATCCATCTTGAGGAAGTACATGATAGATCCCACACATGTACTAATTTCATAGGTGATATTTTTAGAAAATTACCTCTCTTATAAGGATCATCCAATGAAGATCTTAGATCATTTAGATAATGTTTTACACAAAAATAATACTCACCTAGTCAATGTAATATATAGGAACCACAAACATAAAGTGTCGACATGAGAACCATAGGATGTGATTAAGGATATGTACCCTCACATATTTTCACCTTAGTGTGTAAAATGAAATTTTGAGTGATAAATTTTTCAATGGGAGAGGAATGCAATGACCTAGAATTTTATTAATAAAATTTTTGCTTCCTATAATTTTTTTGTAGTATAAAAAACATGAATCACATATAGAACAGAATAAATACTTTAAAATTAATAATTACATAAGTGGTATATATAAAAATTATGAAACCTATACAAATGGAATAGTAACCTGAATGTTGGAATAGTAATATCACCATTAGGATTAGTAATACGATCGTTAGAATCGTAACCTGACCAATGAAAGTATAAATATAATTTAGGTATCTTATAAATGAATATATAATATATTTATATCAAGGATTAAGTAAATGAATATTTTTAAAATGATAAATGGATTATTGGTATTTTTTTGAAAAGTAAATGTTTATTTAAAATTTTATAATATATATAATCATTTAAATGGAAATTTATTTTCATAAAATATATTTAAAAATTAATATTTCTATTGTATTATAATTTAAATATTATTTTATAAGAACTTAATTAATACTTAACAGATTCATAAAATCAGTTATAATATAAAAATTTGTTTTTTTCGAATAAATGATTTTTTTGATTAAAAATTAAACTTCTGCTAATCAATAAAATATTTTGATAATATGGAATCCATTTTATAAATATAAAATTTGATAAATGGTTGTGTAATTTTTTGTATTTTTCAAAAATAGGTGAATTTTATCTGAATAGTGAAATACGGTAATTTATAGTATTTAACTAATACATGAATTATTGAATTACAGAGGATGTATAGATGAGGTAAAAACATACTAGTTCAAAATATCCTAACCAAATTACTGTAGTTAGTAATAGTAATCAAAACTATTGATATTCTTTACCTAAAATAATAAAAAAAATGAATAAAATAATCAAAAAAACACATTTATCTCCCCCTATAAATATCACACATCACCACCCCTTCTCCTCACACATAAAAAAGCATTGAATCTTGTATAAATTACGAAAAATTACATTCCCAATCCTCTTACAAATTCCTAGGATCTTTTGGTCTCAAAAAGATACCAAAACCAAGTCCCTTGATGAGGATCTCAAGGAGACAATATTCAAGAGGTAAAATCTTCCACCTTTCTTTTTTAGATTCATTATTTCTTCTACATCAACCTTTCTACCACATTACAAAGTGAAATGATAACTATAATATAATAAATATACAATAGTTTTATTTTGTTTAATGGTATATCCATCCTCCAATCTCTTCTCTTATCCTTTTATCATAAAAATGAATCTAACATCTCTGATATATCGATTCACCACCTTCGTGGAAGCGATTTTTTAGTTTTCCATTACCGCCTTCATAACTAGTCATAAACCCATTATAATGGTTAAAAAAATTTAAAATGTAGATTATAACATTTTTTATGTTTTGGAACTAATATTTATACATAATATTAAAAAATAAAACAAATCTTTATCACGATGATAGAAAACCGCCGAAATAAACTAAACATTTATCAATAAAAATTTATCTAAATAATCATCCTCATAAAAGAAAAAAATGATATATAGGGACCATTTAAAATTATGGAATTATATTAATAACATATAATTCCACTTATAAAGTTTTTCTCCCATTTTACGAGAACTCCCATAATTAAACTCATGGGAATATATCATAAAATCGTTAAATGAACGCTCCTGGAACAATGAAATTAAACATTATAACTCATAAAAAATGGACGTAAATGAACCTAATAGAATTATAATAAATAAAATATATGTATAATAGGTTCTAAATTAATTAATTAATGGATCTAATTTTATTATTCAGGACATTAGGTGCATGTTCAGAACACACTTGAACATAAAGTAAGGGATCTCTCCAGTCCTACATGTTTTCCTTCGGGTTATGCTTTATGTCTCTCTACACCAATGAATTTATTCATTATTATTATTTAAATCTTATCAACTATATGTATATGTTCAAAATATGCGTGTCCTTACAAATCCATCCTTCTTTTATGTGGAAATACAAATTTTATTAGGTTGCATTTTCAATTCCTCTCAATAAGCAATCCTTATTAAAGGGAACTTCCCAATTTATTACCCATTTTAAAGTACACTCCATAATCTATTTTAATACACCAATATTTTCTAAAATAAATAATTTTATCAGGAATAAATATATTAGGTCATATATCCTTTTATACAAAAAATATGCATTTTTTCTCTTTAAAGTTTGTAATATTTTCTCTTAAACTACACTAAAGTTGATCATCTCTAAAGTTTATGAAAAACTCTTTTTATATGTTATCACTTCTGTTGGATATAATTTTTCATGATCTATGAATTTTGAACCTTATTAATGTCCATGTATTAAGTAAATCCATTCTTTCAAGGATACAATTTTGATACACCCTTTAGTAATGCCTTATGATATGATTATAATGCCCATTTCATTCTATGGGAAACTCTTATGGTTATCCCTTATGTTTGATTCTTCATGTGGAACACAAATTCATGAACATATTATGATGGGTTCTCCAAGATAGTTCTCCAACACATTGTGTAATTTTTATTCTCATGAGACATAATGTATGGGATTATGGAGTAAACCTAATCAATTATGAGACTTTGTCAACCATGTTTATAAGGCCCCACCCTTAAACCTTACTTAATCTTGAGTTATTACAAAATTACACATTGAGGATCTTTTCAGGTTTAGAGTTTTAGAGATTTATATCATAAAACATGCATTACATTCCACATTTAAACAAAGTGAATACATAAAAGATAGTATTCATTTTTCCCATCAACGGAAACATATTAAAAAAACATGGATTCTTTCTAGACACTTCCTTGACACTATAATCATATCATGTACCTTTCCCTTGACCTGTGAAAAACATTTAAAAAACTTGGGATGAGCATAAAAAGCTCAGTAAGGGATATAAAAATATGGAAATGAAACATGAGTACATATATACATAAGAATGAAATCAGACTTTACCCATAAAACATAAGCACTTTAACATACCTCATCAAATAATGAATAAATCATAGAAATCATAAGACATAAAGCTAACTTGACGCATTCAAAACATTCTTACGTAGGTAGTAACCCTCTTGGTTACGTTTGGAATACCCATCACAGTATATTCCCTAAATCACTTCGGAGAAACCTCAACGTTTAACCCATTCGTGTTACCCAATGCATTGGAGAGCTATATCGGGCTCACCCGCCCTTAGTTTATCACAGAACCACCCGTCTTCATAATAATTCCCAAGAACCATAACATAATCGTATCACATAAAACATGCATAAAGGAAACATAAAATTTCCACTTTTCAATCACAAGATATCAATACAACTCATTGAAATAAAAAAAGTATGAAAACCATTTTCAATACCAAAATAAAACAAAAGTAAAACATGGTATTTATTTTTCATTTAAAAAAAGGTATGGCTTGTAGAGGAAGCCGAAACTCAAATAATGGTCACGGCGGCAGAGAAGCCGTTGTCGCCGCATACATATGAAAAAAACATTACATTTTTTCATTTAGTAAAATGATTCATATAAAAAATATTCCTTTTGGATAGACTTAAAAGTCAAAGGGGTTTATACACCGTATAATAGCAGGTTGTGTATAAAACAAAATATGCCTCAATGAAAGGAGATTGAGACAACGTCCCATAACTCGAGTCCGACTTGACTCGATCGTTATTTAACCTCCTGAATAATAAACTTGAGTTAATTTCTACTTGATTAAGAACCTTTTAAAGATTATTATTCCTTTTATATCACTTATTACCATGTCATAAACACTATGTAATTATTTAAGTTAATAACGGTTGTTTTAACGATCATTGGTACTTGAGTCAATGATAAAATCTTTATAATTACGAGTTTTTCATGTATCTATTATATGCAGAGTTATGCTCATGATGTAGATATCATATATATCATATATATACAGTATATACATGCATTTATAATATTACATAACGTTTAGAGGTAAGAAATGAAATGCACCGTTCATGGAGACGGTAAGCTGTACGTACGCATGAACGCTACTTCCATTTCTATTTCATATTTCATGGAATTAAAACATAATGATGCATAATATTATTATAATTATAGTATTTTATCATATATAATATCATTCAATCTATCCTTTATACATACTACATATGGTATTAACGAATCAAATCACTTTGAGGGGGCGGTAGTCCGCACTTCCTAAAATAAAGATATCACGTTTACCCATAATGGAAACCATAAAGGTGTGCCATAAATGAAAAATAGGGAAGCTTAAGTAAAACATAAATATATTATATATCATATATAAATATAGTTACATCATAATGGCCACCTTTGAAGGTGTTATATGAGTGTTGAACAATCATCGTTTCGTGAGGCAGAAATTCACCATCCACAGAAACAGTAAGTTCTTTAACCATTAGATGTAGGTGTGTGTAAGTGTAGCTAGAATCATTCTTATAAAAACATTCTAGTATATTTAATATACTGGTGTTGTTACAAAAGAATGGAATAAAAAATGTTTAGAGGGTTGGAGAAGCAAAATAAAACATAAGAGCACAAGAGAAAACACTACCTTTAAAACGGGTAACTGTTTTTGATTTGAGCTCAAAGGCTTCCTTGGGAAGAGTTATGCCCAAAGTGAGGCTTCTAGGAGTAATAGAGGGATGTGGAGAGAGAAAATGAGCAGGGTTTGGCCAAGACAAAGGCTTGAGAGGTGTGTGTAAGGAGGTAGATGTGGGGGACTTTTATAAGAGGAGAGGAGGGGCACTCTTGGAAAGGTATAAAAGGTTACTTTATTTTCAAATGAGTTTTGGATTTTAAAGGCCCCACATTGAGGTCTTTTAGAGGATAAGGTGATAAGGGTTCGAAATATACTCATCCAATAGGTATTTGACAAGTGTAAGTTATAGTTTTAACATTATCTTTTCATTTTATTTAAATCGTTTATTATTGAGGTAATCGCTGCATCATCATGATGTCATAAATAATTTAATTTATTTAATGTCTAAAAATTATAAAAAAAATATCATGATGTAGGAAATATTTTTATATTTCCAATGAATATTTATAGTCAAAAATATGACTTGTATAACCCCATTTAAAAATTGTTTTAGTAAAACAACTCATGTTTGTGTCATTTTTACTTTTACTTTAAATAAAAGGCATTAATGTCATTATCTTACCCAAGTGGCTCCATGGGGTCCCAAAAATCGACCCATGGGTTTTCGTGGTCTTCCATGACACATCCAATAAGGGTAGGACATGTGTCTAGGTATTTTCATTTTATTATAATATCATTTTTGCCTTAAATTGCACTAATTACCTCCAATCGCGATTAAAAACATAAAAGTTACTATTCACCAAAAAATTATTTTAATCCCATTGAAACACATTTTAATTATTAATGAAAACCTTGTATGTCGGATTTTTGAAATTCAAAACACAGAGGTGGTAAAATTTCATTTAAACGAAAAATCAGTTTTTTAAGTACCACTTAGTGGTTTCACTATTCATCAAAATTGAAGTTTTTTAGAAAAATACCAAAACTTCACCCTAATCTATATTTGATATTCCGAATTCAAAAATGATGTCTATTTTAAAAAATTCAAATCATATAAGTTACATTAATTAATTTAATAATTAATTTCCGCTGTCATGACAAATAGCGTGTTTTTATGAAACAATAAGTATCAAAAGATTGACACTAGATTAAGTCCAATTTCAAAGTAAAATTAATTCCAATGACCACTATTGAATTAAATCATAAAAATATATTCTATTTACACTGTAAAACCAATTAAAAAGATAATCTAACCATATAATTAAATTAGATGAAAAAGCAGTTTTGATGTAAAATGCAGTATTTTTCACTATTCATTAAAAAATGAACATTGTCGGAAAAATACGAAAAATTTTCCCAAAGTAAATTTCAATGTCCCAATAATAAAGAATAAGTTTATTTCGACAAATAGAGCTTATGAAATTGTCAAAAGTTTGATTTAAAAATGGTTTTTCATCAAAAGGCAGTAAAACAATCTTTTAAAAATATTAGTATATTACATGCTTAAGTTTGGATTTACTCTCATTTTAATCCTCTAAAACACTATCTAATTAATTAATAGACTTAGATAAAAATATATATTATTCATTACTTACTCGGGGTGTTACATCCTTCCCCCCTTTAGAAAATTGGGTCCCTGCAATTTATTTACTTATTGAATAAGTGGAGGTATTTAGCCCCCATTGCATTTTCAGATTCCCATGTTGCCTCTTCAATCATGTGGTTTTTCCACAAAACCTTTACCTGATGAATCACCTTATTTCGCAACACTTTCTCCCTATGGTCAAGAATCTAGACTGCTTGTTCCTCATAAGATAGGTTCTCTTCCAACTGAACTACCTCTGGACTCAAAACATGAGTGGATCTGACATATACTTTCTCAACATCGAAACATGAAAAACATTGTGTACCTGAGATAAACTCGGAGGTAAAGCCACTTGGTATGCAACTGATCCAACTCTATCCAGAATTTCATATGGTCCAATGAACCTTGGACTCAGCTTTCCTTTCTTACCAAATCGCATCACACTTTTCCATGGTGAGACTTTGAGAAAAACATGATCACCTACCTCAAAAGATAGATCCTTCTTCCGGTTATCTGCATAAGTCTTCTGCCTTCTCTGAGCTGTTCTCATTAGTTTCTGTATCAGCTGACCTTTTTCTGCCAACTCTTCTACCAATTCTGGTCCCATCAACTTCCATTCACCCACTTCATCCCAGAAAGCTGGAGTTTGACACCGCTTCCCATATAATGTCTCAAATGGTGCCATCCGTATACTAGAATGAAAACTGTTATTATAAGAAAACTCAACCAAATAAATATGTTGGTCCCAACTTCCCTTATAATCCATCAAACAAGCATGTATAATATTCTCCAAAGTCTGAATTGTTCGTTCTAATTTCCCATCTAACTGAGGATGAAAAGCTGTACTAAAATTTAATTCAGTACCCAACGACTTATGAAGGCCTTTCCAAAAGTTAGAAGTAAACCTGGGATCACGATCAGATACAATGGAGAGGGGAACTCCATGAAACCTGACTATCTATTTAAGATACAAACAGGGAAAGTTGATCTAGGGAAAAAGTATCTCATATGGCAAGGAAATGAGCAGATTTAGTCAAGCGATCTACAATAACCCAGATTGCATTATTACCTTGAGGTGTCTTCGGCAATCCCACAACAAAGTCAATGGAAATATTTTCTCATTTCCATTCCGGTAATGTTAAAGGCTGAAGCATCCCTTTCGGTAACTGCCGATCTACTTTAACCTATTGACAAGTCAAACACTTCACTGTAAAATCAGCAATATCTCTTTTCATTCCATCCCACCAGTAATACTCCCGTAGATCTCTGTACATTTTAGTACTGCAAGGATGAACTGAAAACAGAGAACTATGAGCTTCACATAACAGCTCTCTCTTCAACTATGAATCACAAGGCACACACAATCTCTCCCAAATCTCAAAATACAATCATTATCAATGTTGAATTCAGGAAACTTACCCTTCTGAACCAGCTCTACCTTTTTCTACAACTCATTGTCTTGCTTCTGTGCTTGCTTGATTCTATCAGATCGAGATGATCTCACTGATACTTGAAACAAAACAGAAGAACTTCCTGCACCAAAAACTTATATGCCAAAGTTCATCAAATCCTTAACCAAAGGATCACGTTCCAAACGCAACATTGTTAATGAAGCATTACTTTTTCGACTCAAAGCATCAGCCACATTATTTTCTTTTCCCGGATGGTAATTAATTGTACAATCATAATTATTGATTAATTCTAGCCATCTCCTCTGTCTCATGTTCAATTATTTACGAGTGAATATATACTTTAAACTTTTGTGATCGGTATAAATTTCACACTTTACTCCATAAAAATGATGCCTCCAAATTTTCAAAGCGAAAACAACAGCAGAAAATTCTGAATCATGTGTAGGATAATTTACCTCATGAGTTTTCAACAGACGTGAAGAATAAGCAATTAACTGATCATTCTGAATAAGGACACAACCAAGTCCTTTCAATGAAGCATCACTGTAGATAACAAAATCACCATTCCTGGAAGGTAGTTCCAAAACTGGAGCATTCACCAATCTTCTTTTCAATTCCTGAAAACAATCATCACATTCTTTTGTCCAGATAAACTTAACACCCTTCCGAGTTAACTTAGCCATTGGACTAAATAACCATGAAAAATTTCTAACAAACCATCGGTAATAGTCTACCAAACCAAGGAAGCTACGAATCTCAGTTACATTTGTGGGTCTTGGCCATTCTTCAACAACCTTTGTTTTTGCAGGATCAACAGTTATCCCATCTTTAGAAACAATGTGGCCAAGGAACGAAATATGTTGCAACCAAAACTCACACTTGTTGAATTTACAAAACAATTTCTTTTCTTTGAAGGTTTGCAAAATAACCCTTAAATGTCTTTCATGCTCCTCTTTACTTTTAGAAAACACCAAAATATCATCAATGAAAACCACCACAAACTTATCCAAGAACTCATGGAAATTTCTATTAATTAATTCCATGAATATAGCAGGTGAATTGGTTAGCCAAAAAGGCATTACCACAAATCCATAATGGCCATATCTTGTAAAAAACGCAGTCTTCGGAACATCTGCTTCCTTTACCTTCAGATGATGGTACCCCGATCTCAGATCAATCTTTGAAAAATACTAAGCTCCCTGGAGCTGATCAAACAAATCATCGATATGAGGCAAAGGATATTTGTTCTTAACAGTGATGTTATTCAAGGATCTATAATCAATGCAAAGTCTCATTGAACCATATTTCTTTTTAACAAGTAAAATAGGACCACCACATGGTTATGTGCTAGGTCGAATGAAACCTTTCTCGAATAAATCTTGAAATTGCTCCTTCAACTCTAAATGTTCAATTTGATCCATTCGATAAGGGGGTTTTGAAATTAGCTTAACATCAGGAACTAAGTCAACAGTAAATTAAACTTCCTGATCTGGTATTATTCCAGGAAACTCATCAGGAAAAACATCAGGATACTCATTTACTACTGGCACAACATTAATATGAATAGTTAATTTGTTTTCAACAATGTTTGCAAGGTAACATTCATTTCCATCTTTTACAAGTTTCTCGGCCTCTTGATAAGTTATCAACAGTAAGGGTTCATTCTTGTACACAAACTGAAAGTCTTTCTGAAAAGAAAATTCTTTAGCTCTACAGTCAATATTAGCATGGTAAATAGAGAGCCAATCCATACCCAGGATAACATCAAACACTACTAGAGGTAAAACAATAAGGTTTGCAAGAAGGTTCTTTCCACAAATAAGGATAGGAAGATTCTTATAAGTTCTTTTTGCCTCAACATTTCCCCCAGGTGTTTTTACCAAAAGTTCAGGATTCATTTCTTGAGATGGTATTCCAATTTTACTAGAAAAGTTTTCAGAGATGAAAGAATGTGTAGACCCTGAATCAAACAAAACACTGGCATAATCTGAAAAAACAAACAAAGTACTTGATACAACTTCATTTGATGGCCCGACATCTGCTGAAGTAGTTGCAAAGGATTTCACCACCCCTTTCTGCTTGTAGTCTAACTGCTTCCAATCACTCGAGCTCTTTATCGGACACTCGTTTGCATAGTGACCCATCTCATTGCACTCAAAACATTTCACTAAGTGTAAATCAAATTTGGACTTACCATCACCTTGATCTTTTTCAGTGCAATCACAAGCCTTATGTCCCATCTTACCACATCAGTAGCACTTTCCAGATTTCAGAAGACATTCCCCAGCATGCCTTTTCCCACATTTATCACAAACTGGAAACTTAGATTTCTTACCATCATACTTTTTTGAAGAAATCTTCCCTTTCTCCTGCCACCTCAGTCTCTTCTTCTATTGGTTGTTATAGAACACTTGATCATCAACGAACTCCATTTCCAACTTCTCAGCACATCGAACAAGATTTTCATAACTTTTGAACTCACGAGAAGCTAAAGCCCTTCTATATTTTGGCTTTAATCCTGAGTAAAAATGATTGATTTTACTATCAAGGTCTCAGATAAAATTTGGAGCATACCTTGCCAATCGAGTGAACCTCTCTTCATAGGCAGCCACTGGGTCTTCCTCTTGCCTCAATTCCAGGAATTGTTTTTTCATCCTATTCGAATAGCCTTAGGAAAATACTTCTCAAGAAACATACCCTTGAATTCATCCCAGTCGAGAGCATCAATCTCATAAGTTTCCCTGATATTTTTAACCATCTACCACCACTGATCTGCCTCACCCTCCAAACGGTAAATAGCAAGACTAACCTTTTGATTGTTTGAACACCCCCATGACATTGAAAATCTTCTCCAGTGCTTTAATCCTCCCTTCAGCTAGCACAGGGTCAGATGATCCTCTAAATGATGGGGGATGTTGCCTCATGAAATGTTCCACCACTGACATGTTCCTCTGCGGTTGATCTGGCTGATCTCGTGCATGGATACTACCACCATTTATCGCTTGAGTCAAATTTTCCATTACTATGACAAACTATTCAGTTCCAATTCCGACCATCTCAGGATGCTGATTCAGAAGGTTATTTCCTTCTGTATGCCTTCCTAGCACTGCTTCCCTATTTCCTCTACAGAAAACCATTCTGAACAAACATGTCTTAGATGAAGCAACATGGTAATCTTCAAATGCTATATCATTTCAATTTGACCATAAAAAATATTTTTGGATAATCATTTAATAGAATTATAACTCCTAAGGTTATCTAAACCGACCTATGATACCAACTATAGGGCCCCAGCCTTAAACCTTACTTAATATTGAGTTATTACAAGATTACCCATTGAGGATCTTTTTAGGTTTAGAGTTTTAGAGAATTAGGTCATAAAACTTTCATTACATTCTACATTTAAACAAAGTTGATACATAAAAGATAGTATTCATTTTTCCCATCAAATGAAACATATTTTAAAAAAACATGGATTCTTTCTTGACACTTCCTTGACACTATCATCATATCATGTACCTTTCCCTTGACCTGTGAAAAACATTTCAAAAACATCGGATGACCATAAAAAGCTCAGTAAGGGATATGAAAATATGGAAAGTAAACATGAGTACATATATACATAAGAATGAAATCATACATTACCCATAAAACCTAATCACTTTAACATACCTCATCAAATCATGAATAAATCATAGAAATCATAAGACATAAATGTAACTTGAGGCATTCATAACATTCTTATGTAAGGAGTAACCCTCTTGGTTACGTTTGGAATACCCATCACAGTATATTCCCTAAATCTGTTCAGAGAAACCTCAACATTTAACCCCTTCGCGTTACCCAATGCATTGGAGAGCTATATCAGGATCACCCGCCCTTAGTTTATCACGGAACCACCAGTCTTCTTAATAATGCCCAAGAACCATAACATAATCATATCACATAAAATATGCATAAAGGAAACATAACATTTCCACTTTTCAATCAGAAGATATCAATACAACACATTGATATAAAACAGTATGAAAACCATTTTCAATACCAAAATAAAATAAAAGTAAAACATGATATTTATTTTTCATTTAAAAAAAAGGTATGGCTTGTAGAGGAAACCGAAACTCAAATAATGGTCACGGCGGCGAAGAAGTCATTGTCGCCGCATACGTACGACAAAAACATTTCCTTTTGTCATTTAGTAAAATGTTTCGTATAAAAAATATTCCTTTTGGATAATCTTAAAATTCAAAGGGGTTTATACACCGTATAAAAGAAGGTTGTGTATAAAACAAAATATGCCTCAATGAAAGGAGATTGCGACGAAGTCCCATACCTCGGGTCCAACTTGACTCGATCATTCTTTAACCTACTGAATAATAAACATGAGTTAATTTTTACTTTCTTAAGAACCTTTTTCAAGTTCATTATTCCTTTTATATCACTTATTACCATGTCATGAACACTATGTAATTATATAAGTTAATAACGGTCGTTTTAACGATCATTGGTACTTGACTCAAAAATAAACTCTTTATAATTACAAGTTGTTCATGTATCCATTATATCCAGAGTTATAATCATGATGTAGATATCATATATATCATGTATATCTAGTATCTACATGCATTTATAATATTACATACCGTTTATAGGTAAGAAATGAAATGCACCGTTCATGGAGACGGTAAGCCGTACGTACGTATGAACGCTACTTCCATTTCTATTTCATATTTAATAGAATTAAAACATAATAATACATAATAGTATTATAATTACAGTATTTTATCATATATAATATCATTCAATCTATCCTTTATACGTACCACATATGGTATTATCGAATCCAATCACTTTGAGGGGCGGTAGTCCGCACTTCCTAAAATGAAGATATCGCGTTTACCCATAATGGAAACCATAAAGATATTTCATAAATGAAAAATACAGAAGCTTAAGTAAAACATAAACATATTATATATCATATATAAATATATTGACATCTTAATGGCCACCTTTTAAGGTGTTATATGAGTGTTGAACAATCATCGTTTCGTGAGGCAGAAATTCGCCATCCAGAGAAACACTATGTTCTTTAACCATTAGATGTAGGTGTGTGTAAGTGTAGCTCTAATACTTCTTATAAAAACATACTATTATATTGAAGATAATGTTTTTGTTACAAAAGAAAGGAATAAAAAGAGTTTATAGGGTTGTAGAAGCAAAATAAAACATAAGAGCACAAGAAAAACACTACCTTTAAAACGGGTAACTCTTTTTGATTTGAGCTCAAAGGCTTCCTTGGGAAGACTTCTGCCCAAAGTGAGGCTTCTAGGAGTAATATAGGGATGTGGAGAGAGAAAATGGGCAGGGTTTGTCCTAGCCAAAGGCTTGAGAGGTGTGGGTAAGGAGGTATAGGTGGGGGCCTTTTATAAGAGGAGAGGAGGGGCACTCATGGAAAGGTATAAAAGGTTACTTTATTTTCAAATGAGTTTCGGATTTTAAAGGTCTCACATTGATTTATTTTCGAGGATAAGGTGATAAGGGTTTGAAATATACTCATCCAAAAGGTCTTTGACAAGTTTAAGTTATAGTTTTAACATTATCTTTTCATTTTATTTAAATCCTTTATTAATGAGGTAATCGCTGCATCATCATGATGTCATAAATAATTTAATTTATATAATGTCTAAAAATTATATATAAAATATCATGATGTAGAAAATCTTTTTATCTTTCCAATTAATATTTATAGTAAAAAATATGACTTGTATAACACCATTTAAAAATCGTTTTAGTAAAACAACTCATGTTTGTGTCATTTTTACTTTTTCTTTAAATAAAAGGCATTAATGTCATTATCTTACCCAGGTGGCTCCATGGGGTCCGAAAAATCGACCCATGGGTTTTCTTGGTCGGCCATGACACATCCAATAAGGGTAGGACATGTGTCTAGGTATTTTCATTTTATTATAATATCATTCTTGCCTTAAATTGCACTAATTACCTCTAATCGCGATTAAAAACATAAAAGTTACTATTCACCAAAAAAATTATTTTAATCTCATTGAACCAAATTTTACTTATTAATGACAACCATGTATGTCGGATTTTTAAAATTCAAAACACAGAGGTGGTAAAATTTCATTTCAACGAAAAATCGGGTTTTTAAGTACCACTTAGTGGTTTCACTATTCATCAAAAATTGAAGTTTTTCGGAAAAATACCAAAACTTCACCCTAAGATATATTTGATATTCCGAATTAAAAAATGATTTATATTTTAAAAAATTCAAATCATATAAGTTACATTAATTAATTTAATAATTAATACCCACTGTCATGAAAAATAGCGTGTTTTTATGAAACAATAAGTATCAAAATATTGACACTTGATTAAGTCCAATTTCAAAGTGAAATTAATTCCAACGACCACTATTGGATTAAATGGTAAAAATATATTCTATTTACACTTTAAAACCAATTAAAAAGATAATCTAA
Source organism: Viscum album (assembly GCA_963277665.1). NCBI lineage: Eukaryota > Viridiplantae > Streptophyta > Magnoliopsida > Santalales > Viscaceae > Viscum > Viscum album. Next base: position 1,822,558,176 of record OY728150.1, on the reverse strand, counting down.
CCATATAATTAAATTAGATAAAAAAACAGTTTTGATGTAAAATGTAGTATTTTTCACTATTCATTAAAAATGAACATTGTCGGAAAAATACCATAAATTTACCCAAATTAAATTTCAATGTCCCAATCATAAAGAATAAGTTTATTTCGACAAATAGAGCTTATAAAATTGTCAAAAGTTTGATTTAAAAATGGTTTGCCATCAAAAGGCAGTAAAACAATCTTTTAAAAATATTAGTGTATTCCATGCTTAAGTATGGATTTATTCTAATTTTAATCCTCTAAAACACTATCTAATTCATTAATAGACATAGATAAAAATATATATTATTCATTACTTACTTGGGATGTTACAATGTGATATAGTCTTGGTAGTTATCCTTGACTCGTGTTTATGTCATGTTTTAGGTTTCTACCAAATTCCTATGTTTTCATGATCACATAATTACAATTTCTATATTTTATGGATATGTATGTTTATTTATATTCTATGAATTTTTATGACATCATATTATTACTTCTAACAAATTTTTTTTCTTTATTTTTATGTTTATTCCCTAACTTGTCTTTTAGACCATTCCTTTTGTTTATGTATTTCCCAGGTTATCCAATGTAGATATAAGAACTCAGATAAAGTTAGTATATCCTTATTTTTATTAAATAAAATATGATTTCATATTGGTTTCAGGATTTCTAATTAAGTACTAAGTTTTTCAAATACACTAGACCTTATGATCCATGGGTTGTATTTGATGCTTAAGTATGCTTAAAATAATGTAATAATATGTGTAAAAGGCTAGGGTCTAAATACATAACTCCATAGATCTGACCAATATAGTGTTTTTATCATTTTACCACATGATGTTAAACTTGAACCCATATTGTCCCCACAAGGCGTTAAACATATCCCCATTTTTTCCAACAATGATGTTATCATTGTGCTCATCTTCCCAAGACATTAAACATGTCCGTAGATCCATCTCAACATGATGTGATGATCCATCTCTAAAATATGTTAAACTCACACCCTAATCCATAATCCCCACCCTATCTAATAAACATGGGATGTATGAGGTCAAAAGCCTTATGAGACATGCACCCCTGGCGTTAATTGCCTTATTGCCAACATGGGATGCCCTAGGTTATGCCCATAAGATGCCTCATATTATATACTACCAAAGGGATAAGAACATAATGGTCCATAATATACCCAATGTTCAAAAATATTTGTAAATTTCAAACATGACCCTAACTAAAGGTTTCTTCCTGGTTCAGATGGAAACATTCTAATTAGTAGGCATCCACATGGAGATTTCATCGAGAATGAGTTCAACATGACTTAATATACGAGGTAGATCGTACTAGTATAAAATCTACAATGAGTAATCCATAGAAGTAGAACATGATTTCTCATCATCCTTATTTTATCATGGAGTATACATCATTGATGAAATTGATGAAATATGCCAGCCTTTGGATGGTGGGAATGTATGGAAACAGAAGCTGTGCGCGAATGCGTAGGTGCCTCAGCAAATACATTAGAAACAAACATTTTCTAGTTCCACAATATCAATAATAAAATTATTAATCTAGTATCACCAATATAATAATATTTTATTATGATTTAGTATAAACCATTTTCCACCTCCTTTCTACAGAATGGTAAATCAATGTATTGCTCATGTGTGTGTGCATACTATAGCCTCGACATAGTGATATGGTTCATTTTATAATACCACTTAACCCAGAATGATATAATTAAGTATTTAATAAAAATATATGATATTTATAAAGTAATTAGGATTCTTTAATTATAAAATATTATTTATATTCCTTTCCATATTTTTTCAAACAATGAAAACATCATTGATGCATATGTACATACTACCATCTCTGGGAATGGTGTAATTAATTTTTATATATTTTTATTTTTGGATAATTATAAATATTTATATAATGAATATATATAATATTTATGTAATAATTTAAATTCTATATTTGATTCAACTAAGATAAAATTACAAGGATTAGAGCTTTAAAAAAACATTCATGAAAAATAAAACAATTAACACTGGGAAATGATAATTTTAATAAATAATTATTATTAAATGCGTATTGAAATATATTAAGCGGATAATATATGATATTATATGTATGTAAATAGATATACTATATAATTATAATAAATTTAAAAAAATTACACATGATTTTATAACAGCTATGGATACATTCAAACTTGAGGTAATGGTTTTACGTTACAATATAGTTTTACAATGATTGTTTATGCTTAAATTTTCAATGGTGAAATTATAAGATATATCTTTAAAAATATCATTAATTTCCCTCTCAAGTTTTTATTTTTAATGTTATTTTTTTTTTCATTTTCATCTCATCAAGAACTCAAGAGACCAAAATAATGTTTATAATAAAAAAAATCCATATTTCACTTTGATTGGGAATCTTTTTAAACCATATCCATATTTTCTTTAAATTGAATTAATATTTTTTAAAATATTATACTATGATTTTTTAAATTCATTTTTCCCATATTTTTATTTCTATTAAATAGTTTAAAAGTTATATCCTTTTTGTTTTCTGAACGAGTTACTTTTTACTAAAGGCTTGAATAAATATTTGATTTAACATATACCTAATGAATGGATTTTACCACCTTCATGAATACTATATTATTTTAATATTAAGTAAAAATTGATTAGGTTTATTTTTAAATAATTTTTTTTACTTAAGATTTTGGAAATGTTAAAGATTTTAATTTATTTATTTTATAATAAAGAGGGTATTTTCCTCAAGAAATATTGTAATGATTTTTTGAGAAGTTTTTAATCTATGAAAACATCCTTTGATATTACTTATGCATCATAAGGGATATGATTCTATGATACCATCCATATTATTTCTCTAAATTGTTTATGATTTTTATGATGAAATATTTATGAAACCCATTTTTCTTTTCCATGGGTTAATCTATGATTAAATGATAAAATTTTTCTTGATCATATGGTATACATATAAATATATAATGATTATGTATCATGTGTGTCTGTTATATCCATCCAATCAGTTGAGTAATTATTAATGTTTTATGAGCTTAAAGGGTAAATGATAAGTTATCCCAAGCCTAAAAAAGGTACACAGGTGGTCATCCCATTCCCAAAAGAGGGTACAAGGGAGGTTATCTCAAGCCCATAGTAGGTACACGGGTGGTTAGATCAAGCCTAAAATGTGATGAATGTATTGGTGGATAGCCTTGACATAAAATTTATTGGATTGTGATTATTATTATACATAATTTATGCCGACATTTTATGACATGACATTATGCCAATGTTTTTACCCTATAACATGTGTTCTTTGATACCTTCTGATGTGTGCCATATAGTTTTCTAGGCCTTATGTCAGGACTCTTGATTATCATCTATGAATTATTTGGTATGATTTGAAAATGATAGGATCATGTTATCATAACCTTAGGATCATCTTAAACAAAAAAATTAGTATTGATTAATATCTCAATTTTTGCTTATTAGGAATCTGAGAGCACCTTTTATTATATTTCAATTTCCCTAATATATGTCGAATGGTCTGAGTATGATATGTCAAATAAGGTTCTAGAAATGATGAGCTTAGTGGGAGATGATTGTAGATCTTTTATATGCCATCCGTTTATATATCTAAGTATCCAAATACAATAAACCATTATGATCCTATAATGGATCGTAATGATATGTACGGAATATTAATTTAATAAGATGTAATATTTATGTATGAAATTTTTGGGTCACGTCATTTATGACATGGGATACCTTTATAGTGTGATTTTTATTATTGTTTATATATGAGGTTATATTTCAATAGTAGTTAGTATTATTCACTCATACTTTATATTAAATGTTAGAAAACTTGTTCTTATCGAAGTGGTACATGTAGGAAGTCTTGGAGATTGGGTACTAAGTCTATATACTCAACCCCTATATATGTACTTCAATGTATATAATGATTTTGTTTATCATGATTGAGGTATGGGACAAGTCTCATACATTACTATTAGAGTACTTTGTTGTTTTAGTATGGTTTTTTCAATGTTAGAAGATGGATAGATCTTCTAGTGGAGTTGGTCATGGTAGCATGTTGGCTATTAGTCTATATATGAATTATTGGTTCTTATGTTAATGTATTATTGTTGATCTATTTTTTATGACTCTAATTATTTTCCCAATTTAATATGTCATTTGATTCTTGATTATTTTTATATCATACATCAGTTTTATTATGTTATGTTGAATTTTTATAGGCATGTTATGTTTATTTAGGGGAAAATAATCTCCCAAATGTTTGGTTAAGACCTTTGAATTTATTTCCAACATTTAGTTTCTAGGGGTTGTCACCTAAGGCAAGTGGCACTTAGGTCCTTCCAGAAAAAATGATTTGAGCTAGGTTTTACAAGTGGTATCTATTTGGTCTAGTATTTTATTCAAAAAATGGTAGGTATGAAGATAATATGTATCAATAATTGGAATATTAGAATTAGAAGACATATCAACCATTTTTATATTGAAATTCTAGTTCAAATGGTTATTTAGGAATGAAAAGTGTTGTAAATAACATCTTGGTTTGTCACAACCTCATCATCATGGGTTTAGATTATGGGATTTATATATCATGCATTAGTAAAAATAATTCCCACTAGGATGAAATCATTTATGTTATATTTTATTCAGTTTTACTTGGTAAAATGGTGAAAATATAGCCTTGTTTACTGAAATGACTAATTTTTGTCTAGATCAAACTAAGGTTTCTATGAATTATTTTGAGAACATGGTTAATAGGATTTGGATTTGTGTCATGCGTTGATTCTTTCTAGCATTGATTAGTTTTTATGAATTTTTTTATTTTGTAAAGAAACTTGAAATTGGTGTTGAACTAAAACATAAACTAATAATGAATGTAATTGGATGTAAATTCAAAATGGTATTTTGAATCAATGAGAATTTCCTAAAATTATAACAAATATAGAATTAATATATAAATACATAATTCCATGTTTACCATTTTTAATTCTTAGTAACATTTTTCATGACAATCCTCAAGATAACCATTATTCATGTTTGACACCTTTTTGTTTAGACTGAAATTTTAATATTTTTATAACATTACATGTGTTAATTTTATTTAATGATTTTGATGTTTGGAGAATATTGACTTAAGATTATATAAACTACATGCTATAATTTTGAGTTATTATTACCTTGGTTAATATCATGACATATTAATAATAGAATGCATTTGTTATTCCTTGTTTCATGTGTCATCAGTAATGCGTGTCTTGTATAATGAATATGATAGATTCATAGTTTTCATATGATAAATATAATAAATGTTTGTAATGTTTATTTTGTAAATATTATGATTATTAGACTATAGGCTATGATAGAATGCTAAAAAAAGCTATTTTTTGATAATTTAAAAACTTAATAAAAATATAATGTTTTGGTATCAACTATGATCTATGTAATTAGTGAATTATATTTAGTATAATATGTATAATAAAAATTAAATTTGTTCCATCTTATATGGGATAACCTATGGTAATTTTAAAATATTATTCAATCATTTCAATCATTAAAATAATGGTTATAAGATCGTTTTTTAATATATGAAATATTAATTTTAGTTGTTTAGTTCATGTTTGAATTGAGAACACCCATTTATTAATGAATAGAAAATATATAATATTTGAGAATCCGGATATGAAATTTGATCATGCATGTTTGGTGATGATGTTTTTTCTTCCTAGTTGAAAATAAATGAATATGCATTATCTTTGTTTAGAACATGAAATAAATGGTCTTTATATTAAAATGGTTTATTCATCATGAATTAATAATGAATCAAATAACTTCTTCATATACATGACTGATTAGTTCATATTATTCAAGTGATATTCAGTAGTTTCATTATTTAGTTTCTGGTTTTTATGTGATCTCGTTTGATAAGACATTTTTTGTTTATAAATAGGTAATCAAAATAAATAATGTTTTTCAGAGGTTTTGTTTTTTTTTTTAAATTATGTATTTAAAACATATTTTACGAGAATGATTTTTTGAAGTTTTTTATGAAAGTTTACTAGTATCTCAGTTTGAAAAAATATTTAAAGTGTTCTATTTAAATAGTCTATGGGGAAACATATTATTGAAATGAATCCTTTTATTATTTTAAAATACATGTTTTTCAATATTTTAAAAAGTTTTATTTTATAAACAAGGCATGTTTTCATATCATTTTCTTATTGAAGACATTTTATACAAAGTGATTTCATAATGGTTTTAATGATGTTTGGATTTTAGAAATGATTCTTTAAATTGATTTTTAGAAGAAAGAAATGTGTATTGAAAACCTTATCATTATTTTAGGAACATGATATTATTTTATTAAGAAACTGGGAATATTATTAAATAGTTAATGGATAAATGGGAACCTTATGGCTGTGAAAGGTCTACATTGGGATATACTCAATATTGAGAGGAGGTGAATCAGTTTTGGGAAATTTTTAACCAATTATAACTTTTAAACCTTTTAACACTTAGACCTTTTAGGATCATGATTATATTATTCTATTTTTCTTCTCATATGAAAGTATATGGAAGTAGATAAAATTACACATGATATTTCTGTACGGTTCACAAATTAATAAGATTCATTGGTCCTTGATATGGTGTATAAATAATCCAATAACACACAATCTCGATAAAAAATCCTTTAAATGTGGTTTCAACAAGAACAGAATATATTTTGTATTACATCACACTATATTCAATTTATATATCTTATTTTAAAACTCTTATATAATTATTTATACATCCTCTAAATAAATTATCAACCTTATTATAAATGTACTCTATAACACCAATAATGTCTTCCACCAAATGATACTTTTGTAGGATGTCATAGTGATGCTTTGTTATTCCACTTAATTATTCTTCAACTTTTTACTTGCACAGTAGTAGGAAAAAAATCTTATTCTTATTCACAAGATCTAACTAAATCCTTCTATATCTTCTTATTCTCCATTATTTACAAATAGATATGCACAATACTCTCTTCTTATCTTACTTTAATCACAAACTTCTTTCGTGATTATCTAATTGTTGAATGTTAAACTCAACATCATCACAATTACTTATTATTATTTTTCATTAACAACCAATATAAGATATTTAATTGCAGTGTTCGATTCTCAATCTTTGATATGTATGATAAACAATTGTGTACAATATCTATTTTCTCATTGTGTAATTGATTATTTTAAAAGACTAATTTCACCACACTAAACATATCACTTGTTCTAATCAATGTATTTGAATTATTAATGGAATTATCACAAAAATACCACATGAAACTAATTCGTTTAGTTTATTATCTATACATTTTTTCACAGTTCATGCATGGATTTTAATTCTTATTACCAGGTATGAACAGTTCTCATTTCACTTTCCCTTCCTCCATGAAACTTTCCTCATCACAAAATAGAATATATTTACACACAATAGTGTATAGTTTAGTACTTATAAATAGTTAATTCATGATATTTTATTTAATATATTCCCCCTTGTTATGTTATCTTCATGAAAAATCAACTTTGCAGCACAACTTCTTCTTGCAAAAAATTGTGCTTCATGAATGGTTATTCCACATCATACAATTGAGTACATGATTTCACTGTATCTTATTACGTTATTAAAAATAGTTGTCTCCATGGGAATAGATATGTTTCATTTTCACAAACACAGTGAGATTATACTACTTATCATTACATCATGAAATAGTTTTTCATGAAAGACTACGAGTGTGTCTTAACACCAGTCAAGTGTTCCAAATATATTCTTTACCATGAAATGTACCGTGAGGTTCTCCCGTTATTCATGAAGCTGAGAAGCTCAAAGAACACTTGATTATTCTCTTAATATAAACCACATATATGTACTATTTCTATAAAACTAGTGCTCTCAATGAAATATATAATAGATTTGTAGTTTTTATCCCCGATTCGTAGGCATTTATAGATAGAGTTCATCACCTCTCTTTGTTCATTAATTTAATTAAAGTACACACTATTTACGATATATTTAGGTTTAGTCAATTATGCCATGTCATTTCCTTTTTAATTAACCATAATCATATGTATTTTATAATATAACACAATACATAAAACGTGGTGTCCCTTATTATTCGAGTAGGAGTTTCTCCTCATGGTGACGTCCTCACGTGACTGAATGAAAATTAAATTTTTTTATTATCAAATAATTTTTAGGATATAATAAGAAACCAATGGTTCAACCACATTGATAAAAGTTCCATTAAATCAAAACTTAAGCCTACCTGATATAATATCCCTAAAATGTTTCTAGGATATAGTGTTTACTTACGTATTTGGTTCATCTAATAGAAGATCTTTGAACCGGAAATCCACCTTATCCCATGATTGAATATACTCCTCTACATTTATATTTACATCATTGAACCCATTTATAGTTATTATATCCTAGAATTCTATCCAAGAATACTTCTCCTCATTAAGAGGAACCTTCATCAAATATCTCATCATCTTGTTGGCATCTTCATCAGTAGCTTTAATCATCAAAAAAATTCTAGCATTTTCTCCCCATAGTGCATAAGCCGTTCCAATGATTTCATAGGCATTGCACTAGACTCCACCCACTGAAAGACATCCATGATGGGTTCACTTTCCACCAACTTTTCTTTCGAATTTTTCAAAGATTTAGTCTCTATAGGAAGTAGAAAATAAGAGAAGTATGTTCTTTCATTACAGATTCTCCTATGTCTCTTTCTTATCCACATGATTGAATCTGAATTGATAGCTAAATGGATGGAATTATCATTACTAGACTCACTCCCATGGTCCTTCTTCTCATATATAGAGAACCTGACCAGATCTCTTTCAATCTCATGCATGATATTATCATTATACAACACTTAAAAAATGATTACCCATATCAATGTCAACTACCTATATTCTAGGATTCGACTTCATTGGTTCTTTATAACCCTATTATTGACCACCATAAATTGTACTTTTCCATAACCGGACCACCTCAATATAAGATTTAATTGTATTAGGCTTGGGTATTTCCTCATCCAACCTTTTATATTCTATAACTGAGTTAATATTGCTACCAGGCTGACCATCTCTATCATTGTGGCATGCAGATCCCATTAAATGGTCATGGTTCTATCTGTACATTTTTTTGGATAAAGAAGAGTAATATGTATCATGCTTGTCCTATATTGAACTTTTTTTGAATGTCCACCCCTATATAAACTATTCAATTCTGATATAACTATGATCCATGAAACTGGGGTCTACACCCAAACATACATGCACATAATTTCCACATGGGTTTTTCTAAACCATTGTATAGTCCATGAGAATTTTTTGTGCACTATACACACACCATTATCACTCCATAATTCCTATATAGGCACCCACTATATGAATCATCTAACTCTCCTCTGCCACCGCCATGGTCAGATGATGGTGGACCCAACCCACCTATGTAGTGGATATGGGGTACCCTCGGTTGGGATTAATTTCTTTGTAAAATTACAACTAAAATATTTATCCAATAAACAATAATGTACATGCCCTATGACTTACATGTCTCACAAAATTTCAATACACATAATTGCCTTAACTTGTCCATAAACCATCATACAAAATAACATTTTCATGGTCTTTATTAATTCCTCTTATTCTTTTCATGATCTTCAATAAATTATTCTTCATGAAAATTAATATTTTTATGCTCTTTTAAAAGGCCCCTTTGGGAAATAATTTTTTTCATGGATTTCTTTAATTCAAATTCCACTTAGGAATATCAATTATAAAGAACTCTTTATCATCCAATCATCTTCTTCATTATTGTAATAAATGCGTCTCTGTTGACACTATTCATTAACATGAATATCATTTCAAAAAAAATTCAATGTTATGATTTCAAATATTTAAATTATATCTTAAAGATAATAATGCTTTAGTATTTTATTCATCGTCCATTTATCGAAGATATATTCACTTTTGTATCATTCTTGGATATCTTAGAAACATCAAATCTAGAAAATTATTATTTTTCTAACATCTTAAACATATTTACATCAATTAAATATTTATATTTTATTTACCACCAATTAAAAAAATAAAAGAAATTGAAAAAAAAAAATAAAACGCATACACCAACTGATCACTTTAGTCTCACCCTTTGTATTTTTATGGAAATAACAAAAAAGTTCATTCCAAATAAATATATAAATATATGAATCACTCCCTTCTCTTTTCCAAACATTCATTGAAATATCCATCCTACTTATTAAAAATACAAAAAATTTCATAAAAATATGGTATCAATTCATACTTAATAAATTTCTTATCCATCATTTCACTCTAAGTTTTCATGCACCATTTTTTCTGTAGAAAATAAGATGATTCGATTTAGATAAAAAAAAGTTGTCTTTTACCTGATAATCATGATACCTCATTGAAGAAGAACTCATATACTTGTTTTTTTATGGTTTACCTACTTTTATTCCAGGCTAAAGAGACTTAAATGATATCTATAATTTTTGTAAGAAATGTCAACCTAAAAACCTAAACTCAGTTTAAAAAACTGATCAAAACATACAAGTGTAATATGCGGGATAAGTAGCCTTTGAGGACTTCCATAATCCCATATTTATTATGGAATTAATTAATTAAATTAATCACATTTTCTATTATGTTTATTATTTTTTTATAACCAAGTATTAGAGATTAAGAAAATTTTACTTTTTTTAATTTCATCTTCTTAAAAAAAATTCTAGAATAATTATATTTGATACCAATTGAAATAATTATTTTTAAAGAAACTTTATCTTTTCTTTATCTGTCTACCCCCAAAGGGAAAAAACTCCTCCACATATTCATAATAGTGAATCTCTTAAAGAATTTATTTTAAGATGTTTCAAATTTCATAATATATTAATATGGATCTTTAACTTGATATTTTCCATATTTGAAAACTTATACCACTTCACCAAGGATGATCATCACTAATACTTGTATTTTAGGATTCCAAATATAATATCAAACCAAGATGTTATCTTCTTTATCCTTTTTTCTTGGATATGGAAAAAAAATCTTAAAATTCATCAAATATGATCTTCCATTATATTTTTATTTGAGTTCCAATTCAATAATCATTCAAGGATCATTACATCATTAGATTTTATATGAAGAATGGATAACAATTATTATTTCTCAGTTTCTTACCTAAGAACTAGTTTCACCTTAAATTACCTAAATTATTAGTATAAACAAAATACACAAGGATTAAGAGAATAATATAGACCCTTCTCTTTTTCTCATTATGAATAGCAGGGTAGATATAGTTTTCTCAAACAAGTTTCTCTATTTCATCCAGACCTCATAGTTGGACATATGAACTTATGTTTTCATTTACATTAGGGTTTTATGGATATATTCACATTACATTATTATTTTTGTGTAAACTATTTATTATTAAAAACCTTCATGGAATATTAATTCTTAATACTCTTAAAGATCACTTCATGTTCGGGAAGAATAATTAAACAACCTTTTGAAAAGTGTCCAACATTATCACATTTCTCACACATAACTTCATTAACACAAAATTTTTATTCTATTGATAAACTCTAATATACTTTTCCTTCAAAATGTGGACTATATTATTTTTCACTAACCTTATATTGTGCAGATTCAATTTTTCATATTCTCTCAAAATATTCTATAAATATTACCAACATATCATTAGGAACAATGTATAAATGTTTAAATTTTCTACCTAGATTCTTCTAAGTGTTGTCCTTCATATTTATTATTTTGGATGATGAAAATTTCGTTATCTTCTTGGATTTATAATCAAAGGAATTCTCACTTTTCTTCTTTGATACCATCTTGCAAGAATTTTTCTTAATAACATTTTTATAATTTAATTACAATAATTCTTCTTCATTTATATCCATGTTCTATGGTTTTATTTTCTTATCATATTTGGATAAATGTAAATATGACTACACACCATTCTTATGATCATACTATTTTTTAATATTATATATATTATAAAAATTTCTTAAATCATTGGATATTTAAATAATTTTCTTAAAATATGGATGTTTTTCTTAATCTCTATTTTTATTGTACTGAAAAGGGAGTTCTTAGTGATTTAAAATTTAGAGGATTGTACAAAAAAACTAGTACACAATTCCCAAATCAATCATAGAACCAACATTTACCCAAAAACCAAGATTTTGTTTTCTTATGTATGAATTTTTTAGGTCTTATTCATAGCTTGTTGGCCTCCTCATGGGGAACCAAATTCCACACTCTTTTTTACTATCCATAATAGTCATGGTGGTAGGTCTCACATCACCTTTCTCCATCCATAATTATACATATTTTTTCTAACCTATAAAATTAATGATAATATATTTCAAAACCTTATTACAAGATGGTATGGATTGTTATTTTTTATTCATAGCTACTAGAGATAGATCATTTAATGAAGTCGTGATCTTTTTATCACATGTAATAGGTCTTTCAACCCTATATTCCTCTATTTATCTTTGATTAGTTTTAGAAAATATCTTATTTTATGAAGTATAAATATGATTCTTCCCAAGATTGTCCAACAGAACATCTAATTCTCTAATTTTCATATTGAATATGTTTTTCTGATCTTCAATAATAATCATCTTCTCTTTGCAGTAATTGTTTACTCTTTAATATTCTTCTTCAAGAAAATTTTCTTGGTTTTTTAATAAAGAGTCTTGTTCCTTGATATTTAAATATTTTACATTCAGTTTTAAATCATTTGAATAAATATTTTTTTTTAATTTATCTTCATCAGTGTAAATTTTTTCTTCTATAGTATTCTTACTCTATATTTATCATTAAATTCTTTGATCCATTTTGTGGAAATGTTTTCAATATCCCTCTTTATTACTTCAAATGATCCAAGCTTCATGCAGAGTTTTAACCATTCCTGAATTTTTACTTATAGATCCTTCTCTGTAAAATCTAATCCTTATTAGATTTTTGTTAATTCTATCAACATACTTTGAAATACTCTAAAAACAAGAGAGTCTATTTCTTTGGGTACCCAATGCAATATATCTCTTAATATGTTGACTAATTGTTTTAGAGAAGTTATTGATTGATCACCCCACCAATTATTCTAGAATATTAAGGATAGTTTTTACATGATAATTCATATACCGTATGAGCACCTGAATTAGGAAGTTTATCCTCTTCCTTGGTAAAAACATGATCCACATCCATTTACTTTCTATGGATTATATATCTTCAGTGTTATAAATTCATGGATAAACTAATACATCCTATTCTTTGGATAATAGGAACAAATTATTTAGCATTATTTTATATTTATTTCTCTAGATCATGAAGGTCATTTTAGGTATATACATCATCTCATAGATAAATGAATATTCACCAAAATTTTACTATGTTGTTAACATTGGAAAGAAACTCAAATATTTAGAATAGAATAGCTGGAATTTAGAGAATCTGGTAGAGGTAAACATTAGATTTGGTAAACAATGAGAGGTACATATCAAGATGTACTCAACACTGAGTGGTGTGGTGAATTAGTATTCGAATGTTTTTCATGAATTGAAAATTTTATCCCTTTTATCTCTTAGACCTATTTGGATATTGATTATATTATTTATTTATATTATCATGTGTAATTACATGAAATTAGGTAAATACGGAATTTATTATATTTATAGGGTTCACTACTCAGTAATAGTATCTAATCCGTAGAATGGTTTCAAAATAATCCAATATTATATATCCACTAGAAAATAATAATTTAAAAGTTGTTATAGAAGGAAGTGACTATACTTTCACCTGTATTGCACTAGAGCCAATTTATAGTTCTAGTTTTATATTTTGGGTGGGTAATTTATATTGCCTCTAAAGATTGTCATTTCCTTGTTATTAAGGTAATTTGTAAAAACCCAATATTCTTCCATTAGAGATACATTTGTAGGATGTCACAATGTTAATTTTTTCTAACACTTATTATTCACTTTTTACTTGTACAAAAGCATGAAAAAAATTATTCATATTCTACATATAATTGAACTAAAATCTCATCTTTATACTTTTTATTCCAATGAAAACATATATACACATTACTCTCTTATTATCTTAATTGAATCACAAACTTCCATTGTGATTATCTGAATAATAAATTTTTAGATAAACATCATCATTATCACTTAATATTCTTTCGGTGTTCGACAAGCAAAATGAAATATTGAATCTAAATGTTGGATTCTCAATCTTTTATACACAAGATAATCAATTTTGTGTAGTTTTGAGTTTCTCTTACTAAAATTGATTATTTATAAACACTAATTACACTACACTGAACATCTCACTTTATCTTATGTGTGCATTAGAATTATACAAAGAATTATCTCAAAACCCCATGTGAACCAAATTCGTGTATTTGTTTTAATCAATATATTTTTATTCCTGGTTCTTGCATGCATTATCATTATCATTACCATGCATGCACAATTCCATATTTACTTTTCCTTCATCATTCTCACTTTCCATTATGAAAACCGTTATATATTTAAAAACATACCTATATGGTTTAGTTATTATTCACATGACCTTCATGGTATTATATTTCATGGATTAATCCACCTTTTATCTTCGTACAAATACAACTTCATAGAATAAATTTTTTTCAAGAAAGTGTACTTTTTGAAAGACTCTTTCTCTTTTTTTAATTGATTATAAGACATCACAGTGTCTTATCCTTCATGGAAACTAGTTTTATTTATTGAAATAGAACTATTTTCATCACAGAAAAAAATAGTGTAAGTATACTAATCAACACTGCTTCACAGAATAGTTCATCTTGAAACACTACGAGTGCTGCTTTAGACAAGTCGAGTGTTCCATAGATCTTTTTCTCCATAAAAATCATTTTTTTATCCCCTTATTCAAAAATATAAGGGCATGTGGTATACTTAGTTGTTAATATAATATAATCCATAAAGATAAACTTTTTTTAATAAAACTAGATCTACCAAATAATTAGTGAATTGTAGTAGAGTTTTATTCTCAGATCTATCTTTATTTATAAGAGGTGTCAACACCTATTTTCCTTTATTCACCGACATAAAATCCATAATTTTTATGTTGTACAGAGGCTTTATAATTTATGTCAGGTCACAAATTTTTTAATTTAACTTATGATTTCATAATTTCTCAATGAACCTACACTAAAAAACATGGTGCCTCTTACTATGTGTGTTTGAGTTTCTCCTCATAGAGAAGTACTCATGTTCAAGTGATAGAAATCGTATGCATGAACACTAGCTCATATAATATTCACATTGATGTCTTCATCTAATATTGGTCCCATATTTGATTTCTTAATAGTTTTTTATAACATGGAATATCCATTACATCAGTTTTTTGGCCTGAAATATCTCAAAACATCATTCAATCATCTCCATAGATATAATGAGATTGATTTGATATATCCATCATTGTAGTATAAAAACCTAGAAAACAAAATATTCATTAATCATATTGAGGTTTATGATGATGATGGTTTGATCGGATGGTGAACATCATTCACATATATTGGTTGCGGTTCTGTCTATATATTTTAATGATGGAGGAATAGTAACATGCAGTGTGTTTGTCCCACGTCAGACTTTGTTTCAAACTAAAACTGCCATAAAAAATATCCCATTCTAATACTAATTAAAACAATTGAACTAGGGTCAACACCAAAATACACTAGCACATCATGCTGACATGGATCACTCTGCACCGTTACATGGTCCACAAGATTTCTAAGCAAGCCATGAACACACCATACAGACACAATCAATATGACTTATAAATCTTACAAACTTACAAGAAACATAAATACAATCACATGTCCAAAAATGAACAAGGGAAAAATAATTTTCATGGTATTCATAAATTTATTTTTTTTATTTTCATGATCTTTTCTAATGTATTATTCATATAAATTCATATTTTAATACTCTTCAAATATGATCACCATTAAAATAATGTTTTCCATGGATTTATAAATTTCATATTATTCTTTTAGTATATAAACTCTTATGATCCCTTCATTATCCAATTATATTCTTCACTGTTGTAAATAATTTTTCACCATTGACAAAATTCTTTGACCTGATGATATGTTCAGCCCTTTTCAGAGCAATAAACTCGAAGTCTTCCAAATAAATTCCTTAGGATAATAAGATTTGAGTAATTTCATCATCATCTATCCATCCAAGTTATTTTCTCTTTGATATCAATATTTAATATCTTAGATACTTCATATTGAAAAAATATTTCCAACCTCTTCAACATATTGACATCCAAGAAAAATTTCTACTTCAGTGACCACTATTGAGAACTAATGACAATAATTGAAAACTATATGAATCATACACAAATAGGTATCTTCAATTAACATGTTGTAATGGGAGATATGGATGAACGGTTCCTATGAAATATGTTTTTGGATACTTCCTTGGTGGGATAGAGGTATGAAATGTGTTTTTTGTGATAGTTTTATTATTATGCTTTTTATTATGGTTGTGTTTTTTCACTAATATGTTTTCTTTTTTTGTTTTCCTAATTATGGTTCCATGTTTTTTATTATTATTTTTTGGATTTTGTGTTCATTTTTTGTGAATTTTCTAATATGTGGAAAGATATACAATAGATTCCTCAAGAAATGATTCCACATCAGATGAGCATTGAGACATTTCAGGGTAATCGAGCTATCATAGGATCTATATTGGATACCATGATCAAAAAACATTAAAATTAACAAGAATTAGTGGAGTTCGTTTTCTTATAAGTATCATGCATGTGATATATATAAGTCATTGGTTTCAATAGTTCAATGTTATATTAATTTCCATGCCTGATGAGTCACTCTTGGATATTCAAAAGTATTTTTCACCTTTGTAATGGGATGAGACCTAAATCTATCATATAAAGAGTCTTTATGGGTAAAATTTGTAATTATATCTTATCCTTCAACAACTAAATAGGTTGAAAATTAGTCTTGGCCTAGGTAATTGAAATATATGGTTTACATTCCCTTTTTGGGAACTAACCGGGGTTGAAATTCAAGGTTAGGTGTGTTTCATGAGTTGTTCAAGATAGGAAACATTAATTAAGATGTTTCTAGGATATGGGTGGGTACATGGTAATGGATTTTTAATTATCAATTCATGAGTAATCCTATTATCATTGTTTAATGGAATCATTTATAGATACCTTGGAGACTATTACCCTTTATTCTTACTAAGTTTTTTCATGTTCCATACCCATGTTTTTTCATGTCTGGTCTCATTGGGGACTACTATACCTAGGTCTTACATTTCATGATTGATGGGGCTATAGATATATTAAATCACTAGTCTCAAGGTGTCAGGTTAGTGAAATTTCAGACCAATAATGATTCATGGGATCAATCAATGACATGAACTTGGGCAATATGGACCAAGACAATTTCATGTTTTTATATCAACTGGCCCTCATGACTAACTTGGGAGACCAATTATAAGAATGTTCAATGGTCAAATTTTCATTATCTTACAATTAATTTAAACATTGTTGGTGTGGATCCCCCTTGGGGTGGAAAAAGGTTGAAAATATTATATTCTATATCATGATCAAACTTAGGTACCTCCTTATTTTGGGACAGTCTCAAGTGGGTTTTCAATTTAGATACTATAATGGAACATAAGGTAATGAATGTTGAACACAAATGGTTGGTAATGTTTCAACTATTAATTGTACCCTTATAATTATTGGAGTGTTTTCTCATTTGAGTTTGATTTTTTATGTCCATGGTACCAAGATTTCATCGACATGTTACTTGAAAAAAGCAATTGATTCTGTGCATATCATTGAAATTCAGGGGATGATATCTATGAATAAATACTGAAAAGATATTTTTAGAATTTATTGACCTCAAATTTTGAATATATTTCCACTATAACTAACATAGAACCTATTTTTCCACATTGATTTATCTAGAAATGCATCTCATGGTTCTAATTGGAGCATCTTATTATCCTCTGGGTCAAACCCTATAATTCATATGAAGGCGTAGAAAAGTGTTTTTATTTGAGGGAGTCTTATTTTCTAAGATAAAAAACATTGATTATGTAGAGAAACATATCTATATCTTCTATATGGTGGATATCTTAATCAACCCATCATTTTTTCATCATCTTTAACAATAGGAAATAATTTATTCATGTGGGTTTACACTTGATTAGAAAGTGTTGTCAGTGTGTGTTTAGGATATTAACTCTTTTGTTTCATAAAACATGGTAGTTTCCTGATCATGTTAGGGGTTTGTTTATAGAAATTTAATTTTTTTATTAAATACAGTACATAACATTCTCATAATTTTTTTTTTGATCAAAATGTGATTCTACCTTTGTTCTATAGTTAGTTTCGATCATGTTTCTCTTAATATGATCACCCTAATAGGTTCTCAACAAGTAGAATATCATTGTTTGGGAATGACTATCTCTTGTGGTTAGAATGTACCATTGGTATGGATATTGTAGTAGCATTATTAGAATTTTATGGGATTCATTATTACTGTTCAATTGGACTTGTGGGTTGAGATATGTCTTGTCAACCACTTCTAGTTTTTCATGGACGGAAGGCCCAATGGTGGGGAGAATGTATCACCCAAATTTTTTGTATCCATGTATTTTTATGTATTTCTAATATTTGATATGTTTGATATTGATTTTGGGGAAAATATGATGGGTGTGTGGTCAGAAAGTCAGTTTCCAACAATTTGGGATTCACCAAACAATGATGTTTAGTGTAGTGGAGATCATAGTGCTCAACTTGGGGTTGGATAGGTTTGGATGTCGATGTGAGAAGATGAATGATTTTGGAATATTATACCACACTATAACACTATGAATTCTTGTGGACTTGGGGAATTGGGGGTCATTTTATAGGAAATGGGAACAACACCACATCTGTAAGAGTGGATGTGGTGGCGATTGGGATTCATAATGTCGAGGAAAGAGAAAGTTGGGCGGGTGAGATGAAAATAGGGAGAACAGCTTCCCTATGCTATTTTGGAAGATAAATTCTTTTTAAAATGGACATTGTGTATTTTCTTTTCCATGGGGTATTCTTATTCTACTTGGCTCGATGCACAGACAACCATGTATTGGAAAGCTATCAAAAATAGCTTAAAAATGAACCATGTAGTGGCCCAAATCAGGGTTTGAAAAAAATTATTTTAAACCGCTAAAATGAATAGCTGAGTCTCAGGGTAAATCATGCACTTTTCTAAGAATCTACATTAATGTGGTTTTTTCTCATTTTTTCTTGGAAAACCACATTTTTATTATCATGTGATTATGTATTTGGGAACTAGAGTCTCCATTAATAATTATGTAAATTATCACTTTCTTTTAAATATTTCATTTTAGACTCATCTGGATGAACTATTGGGATGGAGGGATTAACCCCTCTCTAATTTTTCAAGAACAAGAAGGATTTGGTTTTCTAAATAAAATGTTGTTATGAAAAATGGATTTCTAGAAAAATATGTTTTGGAAAAACCTATTTTATGGATTTAAAAGATAACAGATTAAGGACATCACCCACAATTATTTTTGATAAATGTTTAAATGAGAAATTATTTTAAATAACTATTTGGTTGTGTTGAAATTGGAATGTAATGATATAATTTCACAATGAACATAAAAACGTACCACTTCGGGTTTGACTTATTTGTAAGTTCAATTTGGACTCAAGGAATATTAGTACCAAGTGGAACCTAGGGTTTAGATTGTTGGAGACTGCTCATGAGTGTGCAATCTCTTATGGGCCTAATTTGACAAGACATATATTAGGAGTGTAATTTTTATGGGTATCTATTCATGACATGGGGGAACTTTAGGTTTTATGTTTTTTTCCCTATTTAAATTTTTTTCTTCAACTATTCATTTATATTGTTCACCACTATTTTATATTAAATTCTAGACAACCTGTAATTTTCTTAGTGGTGTGTTAGGGATGTCTTGGGTATATACTACTAAGTCGATATAATCACTACCAACCTTTGAATCCCAGTGCATATGCTGATATTGTTTATAAAGATATAGGTAAGGGAAAGATCTCAAACATTACTAGAAAATAACCATGATGTTGTAGTCTGGATCTTGTAGAGATAGAACATAGAGGGGTCATGATGTATATTTGTTCATTATACCACATCATTTCTTGGTATCTCTTGGTGTGGTTTTGTCTTTTGATAATGTAGTATTATTGATGTCTTCTTTTCTGAAATGAATTTTATTATGTTCTTTGTTTTTTATATCACTTTATTCTTGTATGTTTTTATATCAAGAATGATGATAATTATGTTATATTAAGTTTCTATACGAAAATTTGTATGTATGTAGGGTAAAATCACCCCCACCCCCACAAAGTTTGGTTAATCCCTTGGATTTTTTGGCTTTTGTGTCTAGGGGAGTCACCTAAGCTGAGTATCACATTAGTCTTTCCCAATATAATGGGTTGATTGGGGGTGTTATAGATAAAGATAAGAAAAATAAGAAATATCCACTATATAATTAACAAATATGTTATAAAATAGAATCTATGATGATCCTCATGTACTCAAGATGATATTGTATATTAGTTGAATGAAATAGTTTTGAATCAAATTAGATCGAGAATTCTTCAAAGATTACATACTTTCATACTTAACACCACGTTTTTGTTCTTACATTATTAATTTTATCATGAATAATTTGTCAAATAAAACACCGTATATTTTTTCAGTGGTTTAAAAAGATGATAAGGACATTAAGAAATCCAATTACTCAATAACTGCATTGAATAATAAGAAGGAAAAAATAAAAAATTCCCTACGGTAGGATAAAAACAAATGAACCTATGGGATATCTTTATGAAAATCTAAATAATTAGAATAAAAGTAATTGTTTGAAAAATTCATGATTTTTCATGTATCAAGGTATCCTGTTGAAAGATAAAATTTAAATTTTTGAAGAAGAATAATGTGGATAATTTTACTTCATGTATATTTATCACTATATGTGTTGATTAGTTTTGTATATCTTGGATATTAAATACAGCTTATGGATCATGAATTTGTTTCTAAATTAAGAAACCAAATAGATCAAAGAATATTGAAATAGGTGAAGTGTATATTCAAGATATTAATGGTGTTATTATTTTTTTCATTAGAAATTGGTTAGTATGGTATGTCACTTTTAAAAAATGGTTTATTTATAATGGATTTAGATAATATTTGGTTAATAATAAATGAGGAATCCAAATCACATGACCTATATCACATAGAGTTGATATATTGTTTACTAAGTCATGTAGACCAAAATAATTTGGAAAATTTACATCAATAATGATATTTATAATATTTTATCTTAAAACCATTGAATATATTCCATAATTTTTAATAAGAAAAATGAATATGTAAACTTATACTAGTAAAGGTGAATGGTCAATGGATATTTTAGAATTAGTTCACCTAAAAGATCGTGAACAACTTTCTTTTTAAGATAATGGTTGATTATTATACTTATTCACTTTTACAGATGACATTTATAGTTATAGATATATATACTTGATGATGCATAAATTATATTCCATTGAAAATTTTAGTTAATATCAAATTTAAATAAATAATCAACTTGATATGATGATAAACAAATCTATTGGGTTGAGATAGATAATATCTTGAGTAAGTATTCATTGATAATTTGAAATAGTATAGGATAATATATAATCTCACTCCTCTATAAACAACATTAAGGAATGGTGTAAGTTAATAGATGACTCATTCCATTAAAAACATAGTTTGACTAATGATGAGTCGTATGAGTCTTTCATTATGCTTTAAGGGATATGAATTATAAGAAACAATATACACACTTAATTTTGTACCGACCAAGGTGGAAAAAATATATCTCAAATGAGTTATGGAATTAAATGAAACCTTTATTTAAATATATTCCTCTATGGGTATGTGATCCATTTATTAATGACAATCTAAGAAACAAACATTTATCACACGCCACGAAGGTAATATATTCAAGGTACTATAAAATAACAAAACCATATTACCTATTTATTCCCTCTTACAAAAAAAATTATAATTGAGAGGTGGGATATATTTATTGAAATATAGAAAATATCCAAAATATATAATTTCTGAAATATAGATTTCAATTATGTTAAGGCTTAATAGGAAGAATATTTTACACATGAAAAAATTCCACAATTCCCCATGGAAGAAGTTTTTCCAATGACAGAATTACTACATAAGTCTAGTAGGGGAATTAATTAACTATAAAGATATGGATTTCTTGTAAGGACCCAAAATTTTGAATAATATTTGATACCTAAATTTGTGTGTTATTTAATTTTATACTCCACAAAACTATATCATTTAATTAATGAAGTTATTATAATTAAATGGGATCGTTGGGTTTTGACTGTAATTTGACTGTTGCTCAATATGACCATTAGAAACTAAAATATCTATGTTAAAATTATTGTTTATAAATACAAGTTATCTTGGTTAATAGAGAAAGAAGAGCCAATGACCTCATCTAGTTGACTCAGGTCATATGAAACCCATCTTTCAGAGCTCGAGAAAGAGGTGGCTTTTCTGGGCTTTTATCTAGACCAAGCCCAAGCCAAACTCCAACATGTGAAGCTTGAACGGAATCACATAAGGGAAAATTTCAAGCTGATAGAAATCACCACTCAGGAAATGTTGTCTGAGCCGCCCCAAGATTCCATCACCATAGCACACTTTACACTTAGGTGTTATGCAGGTGTTATAAGGGGCTATGTAACGAGACCTTAGATATTTTCGAAATCCCTTGGTATAAAAATGTTTTATTTATTATTATGGTAAAATTAGTGATTTTCGAATGTCTGGATAAATATAAGAAGAATATTATTGATGAATTTTTTAAAAATGGTATTTTAAAATATTTATTTAAACTTTAAATAATTAATAATGGGAAATGATTTTCTAAAAATGGACTTCTACAATTGTGACCAGTAAAAAATTTTGAGTCTAATAAGTTCAACAAAATTTTTGGAAAATCGTAAAATATGAATATTAATACACCCTTATGAATATTAATGAATTTTAGATTGGCCAAAAAAATAGAAACTTCACCCATGAATGTATAAATACAATTTAGACGTCTTAAAAGTGAAAAACGATCATAGTATAAGTTTTGGTATTTTTGTATGTCAAAAATATTTTATTTACAATTTTACAATTAATTTACTAAATTTAAATATAAATTTATTTTCATAAAATGTAATCCTAAATTGTTACTTTATTTTATTTTGGTTATACGATAATTTAATGGGACCATGATTACTTTATTAAGGTGTTACAAAACAAGTTATATATTTAAAGTTTTTTATTTGGAATAAATAATTCATTTATTTAAAAATTAAATTAAAAATAATTATAAATTTATTTTCATAAAATGTGGTTAATTTTGTGAATTTAGAGAATTGATATTTGGTTAGGGTTAACTTTTGGGATTTTTCTAAAATAGTTGAATTTTGGGCGAATAGTAAAAATGCAGTTTTGAGTTTCCGGTATTTAATGACATCATTGATGATGTAATCATAATGTAATCAGTATGGAAGACTTATTAGTAGTATGATATTATATGGGGTGTCCCAAGTGGAAAATACCATGGGAAAATACCTTGGGAAAGCCCATGGTTTTGGAAATACCACCGATGAGGTGTCCCTTGGAAATTAATTAAAATTTCCATCTCTTTCCCAATAAATACCAAGCCATTCTCTCATTCATTTCATTATGATATCCTCGTAATCAAAACTCTAGTCTTTTTACCTCCTAAAGAGTTCTCCCACGATTCCCTAAATCCCCAAAGGTTCCAACCTTCGAGCTTTCGAAGTCACTTTTCAAGGTAAGGGAACGTTTCACCCTCCTCTTGTAAGTCATGACTTCCTTTATGTTATGTCTTATAGTATCCATATTATTATATGGGGCTATATTCTTATATATCCTTATTACTGTCCATTTCATTTCCAAATGATTATATAACCTCTCAACTCTCATCAATTTATTTTCTGAATTTTTTATTGACATCGTTAGGTTGCCGAATTTTCATTAAAGAAATTGCATCATCTCTTTTTTTTCAAGTTTCTTTTCCATGTGGTATGTCATTAAAATATCCATAACATGTTCTTATTTATATTCTATTCTGTCCCTATACTATATTATAAGTTATTTTGGGGTGTTTTTCCCTTTTCCCCCTCTCTTTTTAATGTTTTCTAAATCCATGTTATATAGTCGTAATGCTAAAGAATTTTCATCTCAAAATGTCTCTCTTTTTCTCAAAACATTCTCTTGTATTATTTATGTGAATACCCAATTCTAATTTCATATCCCGGGGTATTCATCAATACATAAAATTGATCTATTTGATTTTGGAATTGACATACATATAACCCTCACTCCAACTTCATGGGTTATAAATGACATAGCAATCATGTTTTAAGAACTTTTAAAACGTCATGATTTTTAAATGAAACCCATTTCATTTATTCCCTATGGGTTATTTATGAAATGTTTGATTATGATATATTTGGATCAAATGAAAGTAAATACATATTAAGGGTTCCCCCTGATATCACTCTAATTCATTGGGTAAATAATTTAATCTCTAAAGATGACAAGCTTCACGATAGCTTGGTGAATAACCTTGGTAATTTTTAGAACACCTTAGGGATGAACCATGGTGATATGTTCGTAAATGTGTAGATTAAATGTTGTAGCCACATATTAAAGTTATGATTCAAGTTATTTTTATTATTATATGACTCTTCTTCCATTTCGGATGTCTTTATGTTCTTCATTATGTTCTTATTTATATCAAAAGTAAACAGATTCCCTTGTTTACCTTTACTAGGCCTTCTGCTCACCCTTTCCTTTAATGTATGTCTCTAGGTTATGAGATGCGATAATTTTACATAAGAATAACTTATGATGAATACTTACAATTTTATTAGAATAATGTTTTATTTTTTCTTGTTTTATGTTTCTGATTTTCAAGACACTAGACATTAAAGATACTCTGTTTGTAAAAAGTAATTAAAAGTAATGTAATAAAAAGGCAAGATTCCGTAGTTGGTATCAAAATATAGTTTAGTTATTTAAGGAAAATAGGCTATTAAAACATTAGTAATAACCATTCTGAAAATTTTATATATAGGAATACTTCTTGGTATTATGGTGAGAATTGAGTAAGTGGTTTATCAAGAAAATGCATCCTTGTCATGATACGAGCAAGTAGAGGCGGCTCGAGGAAAGATGTACCTAGGAGTAAAAACTCTGAAAAGGAGTTTCGGGCTTCACATGGGGTATCCTAGTACACGACAGTGGGCCTTGCTGCACTCTTGGTTATAACACTCTTGTGGGATATGTTTGGTTAATCATAATATTTTTAGGAATCATTATGAAGGATTTATAGTGAAATGTAATTGTTTAAAGCATGAAGTTTTAAGAAATAAAATCCTTTACTGTTAAAAGATTCATAAAGGAAATAATAGTCTCACTAAGGTTTTATTTTTTTAGAAAATGGTGGGAAATAGGAGGAACCATGCAAATGGTAACCACAATGGACTATGCGTTGATGGCCTTCCGATGGAAGCCAGAATGGATACTTTCATGTGAATGATGAACCAAATGACTCATGTTATGGGAAATAAATTAAATCAAGCTGAGAGACCAATCTCACAGTGAAGGGAACAACTTTCTATTGAGAACATTATGCATCAACGACTGTCAACCTTTAGTGTATCTACTGACCCATTGATTTCTAAACAATGGATCAGCTCTATCGAGAAGATCTTTTCTGTGCTCCGCTGTTTAGAACAAGAGAAGGTTACCTTGGCTATTTATCGAATAGAGGGAGAAGTGGATAAATGGTAGGAACTGATTAAAAATGAAAGTCCAAGAGTGTAAGTTGAAGTTATGAGGTGGGAAGAGTTCAGAGGGATATTCTTCAACAAGTATTTCCCTCGATCTATTAGAACAAGAATGGAGAAGGAGTTTCTCGAGCTGAAGCAGAAGGAGAATGAATCTATGGGAAGCTACGAGATGAACTTCACAAGGATTTAATTTTACACCTCTAGGTTTTTCATGCATCCAAATGGTAAGGTTGATATATTATTTGTTGGACTAAGGTATCATCGGCGGAAGAATCCAGACAAACGAGATTATGATGGCTATGAGAAGATCATGCGAAGTGTGATGAAAGTCAAACTGGAGTTTGGTGAGATGCAATGGTCTCATAAATCCAATGACAAGAAAAGACCAATGGAGTCAAGATTAGGGAGGATCTTCGATCAGGGAAGAGGAGGAATGAAACTGCAATGTCCCATGTGTAATAAATATGGGAAGAAGCATTCAGGGAACTACCTCCTCGAGAGTGGGAAGTGATACAAGTGTGGTAGAGATGGACACATTGCATGGAATTGTTTTAGTGAGGTGAAGCCACAAATTTCCAACACTAACGAAAAAGGGAAGATGGTCTATACCCTACCTGATATCTAATTATATAAGTTTGTAAAACTTGGTCACTTTTCCAATCATTTTCCAAATCCGAGGGTAGTGGAGGGGTATCACCATCAACCTTAGAAAAATCCAAGGGAACAAGGTCGTACTTTTGCAATCACTATGGCCGATGTTGAAGTTCCAAATTATTTGGTGGAAGGTACTCTTATTGTTCCCTAAAATCTAGAAAGTAATTTATTTGATTTTGGTTCTATGCATTATTTTATTTCCTTCATGTTTGAAAATAATTTTGAATCAACCTCTTATTTTCAAAAAGTAGAGTTATCAGTCAAGACTCATGGTGGGATTATCCAAGCACCGTCAGTGTTTAGAAACTATTGTATTTAATTTAGTGATAACAATCTTATCACAAATCTAGTAGTCATTCCCATTCTTAAATTCAACATTATACTAAGGATGGACTGGATCTAAAAGTATAATTCTCAGATCAAATGAAGAAGTAAAGAAATCTCAGTAGTATTGATTGGAAAACCTACAGTTATCTTACAAGGAGAGATATATGAACATGATCTTGGTCTAGAAAACCCCCCTATATCCTTAATTATGGATTTGATTAGTGAACAAGAAGAAGGAAATGAGAGTTTTAGGATATAAAATGTCCATATCATCCAAGAATATGTTGACGTACTTCCTGAGGAGTTACCAAGACCTCCCCCAGAAAGAGTGTTAGATTTATCCGTTGAACTCGTGCCTAGATCACATCCGATATTAAATACCCTGTATAGGATGGAAAGTGTGGAGCTAGAGGAGTTAAAGAAACAACTCAAAGATCTTTGGGATAAGGGTTTTATTTGACCGAGTGTGTCCCCTTGGGGTGCACCTGTTCTCATTGTGAAGAAGAAGGATGGATCGATGTGGTTATGAATTGATTATAGAGAACTGAACGGGATCACAATGAAAAACAAATACCCTCTTCCATGAATTGATGACTTATTTGACTAACTTCATGGGGCTCAATTCTTCTCTAAGATTAAAGAAGATATTCCAAGAACTCCCTACCGAGCATGATATGGGCATTGTGAGTTTGTGGTTATACCCTTTGGACTGACTAATTCACCTTCTATTGTTTTGGATTTGATGAATAAAGTCTTTAAGGACTACCTTGATAGCATTTTGGTAGTTTTTATTGATGATATTCTAATATATTCTAAAATTCGTGAGGAGCATGAGGATCATCTAAGGGTTATTTTTCAAACTCTACAGAATAAGAGGATTTTTGGGAATTTCATCAAATGTGAGTTTAGGTTACAACAAGTTTCTTTCTTGGGGCACATTGTTAACGATGAAGGAATCACAATTGACCCTGAAAAGAATAAAGTTATAGAGGAGTGGCCTCTGCCTGCAATGACAACTGAGATTCATAGTTTCCTTGGATTAGTAAGATATTATAGGAGGTTTGTAAAAAAAATTCATGAAGTTATAATCCATTAACCATGTTAACTCGAAAAGGGGTCAAGTTCATCTAGACAAAGGAGTGTGAGGAATGTTTCCAAGAGCTGAAGAAGAGAATCATTACTATACCTGTGTTAACTCTTCCCTCAAGTAGAGAAGGATTAGTTATTTCTATCAATGCATCCTTCAAAGGGCTTGGGTGCGTCCTCATGAAAAATGACGAATTCTTTTCGTATGCATCTCGACAGTTGAAGACTCAGGAGCAGAACTATCCTATGTACGATCTGGAGCTCGTTGTGGTCATTTTTTATTTGAAGATATGGAGTCACAATATTTGTGGGGATAAATGCGATATATACACATAACATCAAAGTTTGAAGTATATTTCCACCCAAAAGGAATTAAACATGAGACAAAGGAGATGGTTGGATCTTCTTAAAGACTATGATTTTTCAATTCATTATCATCCTGGAAGAGCAAACAAAGTCACTGATGCATTAAGCAGGAAAGACCCAGTTTTTATTTCCATGATGAGGATTCGAAGAGATCCTTTGATCAATGACCTAATAAAGGTAGACATGGGAATTATAAGGGAAGTAAAGTCATCAAACCTAACCCAAATTATTTCTCAACTGTCATTACTAGAGAAGATCTAGAAACCTCAAAAATAATATCCTTTGTTACATAAGATGTTCGAGGCTGTAAAAAATGGGAAGTTTCCCGAGTTCAATATTGGTTAAGAAGGTGTACTCAAATTTCATAAAAGACTATGTGTTCCATCTATTCCGGAAATAAAGAATGAACTGATGGATAAAGTTCATATCTCTACTTTCTCTATACATCCTAGAATCACAAAAATGTTTAGGGACCTTTGTGATCTTTATTGGTGGGATAATATGAACCGGGAGATTTCTGACTACACTTAAAGGTTCTTGGTATGTCAGGAAGTAAAGGATGAGTGATAACTTCTTTAAGGGGTATTACAACCACTACCCATACCATTATGGAAGTGGGATAATATAACTATGGACTTAATCACTAGTCTCATGAGAACTTCCAAAAGTAAACAATGCGATATGGGTTATTGTGAACCGTCTCACCAAGACTGCCCATTTCATCTCTATTTGGGAAGATTTCTCCCTTGATCATCTTTCTATGATTTACATGAAAGAAGTTGTAAGTCAGTAAAGAGTTCCACTTTCTATTGTATCTGATCATGATCCAAGGTTCACATCAAAATTCTAGGGAAGTCATCAACATGCTCTGTGTACCAAATTGAATTTCAGTACGGCCTATCACCCTCAAACTGATGCATAATCTAAAAAGACTATTCAAACACTCGAGGAAATGCTGAGAACATGCTCAATTGAATTTAAAGGTGGATGGGATCAACATCTCTCTTTAGTTTAGTTCTCTTACAACACCATCTTCCACTCGAGCATTCAAATGGAACCCTATGAAGCTCTATAAGGTAAGCGATGTAGAACTCATACTTGTTGGCATGAAGCTGGTGATAGAAAGCTTCTTGGTCTTGATCTTGTGTAAGAGATGATAGAAAAGGTCCACAACATCAAGCAACACATTAAGGGTTCTCAATGTCGTCAAAAGATCTATGCCAAAAACAGTCGAAGGGACTTGGAGTTTTTTGTTGGTGAAAAATACATTCTTCAAAATTCACCTTGAAAGAGAGTCATGAGGTTTTGGAAGAAAGGGAATCTCATCCCTAGGTACATTGTCCCCTATGAAATCCTTGATCATGTAGGAGCAGTGGATTATCGGCTTGAATTTCTTCCAAATCTAGCACAAGTTCATGATTTTTTCCATGTATCCTTCAAGAGGAATTACATACATGACCCTCCACATGTACTAAAACTAGAGGTGGTACAACTAGAACATGACCACTCTTATGAGGAGTAGTCAGTGGAGATCTTGGATTGTAGAGACAAGGTTCTATGCAATAAGACTAACAAACTTGTTAAGGTTTTATGGAGGAACCACAAATGCGAAGAAGCCACGTGGGAACCAGAAGAGTCTATGAGGCAGAAGTACCCACACCTTTTCTTTTCATAGGGTATGATTTAAAATTTCGGGTACGAAATTTCTTAAGGGGGGAAGAATATAACGACCCAGACTTTTGAATAATATTAGTTTCTTAAATTTTTGTATTATTTCATTTTATACTCCACAAAACTATATATTTTAATTAATGAAGTGAGTATAATTAAATGAGACCATTGGGTTTCGACTGTTATATGATTTTTTTTTCAATATGATCGTTGGAAACCAAAATATTTATTTTTCAATTATTGATTTTAAATACAAGTGATCTTGGTTAATACAGAAAGAAGAGTCGATGGTCTCATCCATTAGACTCGGGCCATAGGAAGCCCATCTGTCAGAGCTTGGGAAGGAGGTAGATTCACTGGGCTTTGATCTGAACCCAGCCCAAGCTGAACTCCAACATACGAAGCATGAATAGAATATCATAAGGGAGAAGTTCAAGATGATAGAAATCACCACTCAGGCAATGTTGTCTGAGCCGCCCCAATATTCTATCACCACAGCACACTATACACTCATGTCCTATGCAGATTTTATAAGGGGCTCTGTAACGAGGCCTTAGATACTTTTTGTAATCCCTTGGTATAAATAAAATTTTCATTTCTTATTAAGGTAAAATTTATGATTTTCAAATTTATAGATAAATATATGATGAATATTATTGGTGGATTTTGTAAAAAGGGTATTTCAAAATATTTATGTAAACTTTAAATAATTAATAATGTGAAATGATATTTATAATGTGGTATTATACATTCGTTACCGGTAAGAAATTTAGAGTCAAATAAGATCAACTTAATTTTTTGTTAATAGTAATGTATGAATAGTAATATACCCTTATTAATAGTAATGAATAGTAAATCAGCAAGAAAAATAGAAACTTCACCCATGAATCTATAAATACAATTTAGAAATCTTAAAATTGAAAAAATGATCATAGTATAAGTTTTGGTATTTTTTTATGTCATAAATATTTTATTTACAAGCCCATGGTATTTCAAATACCAACGATGAGGTGTCCCTTGGAAATTAATTAAATATTCCCTCTCTTTATCCAAAAATACCATGCTATTCCATCATTAATTTCATTCCAAAATCATTTTCAACGAATCTCTGGTCTTTTTACCTCCCAAGGAGTCCTCCCAAGGTTCCCTCAATCCCATAAGGTCCCAACCATCATGCTTTCGAAGTCACTCTTCAAGGTAAGGGAACCTTGTACCCTCCTCTTTTAGGTCATGACTTCCTTTATGATATGTATTATAGTTTCCATATAATTATATTGGGGTATGTTCTTATATATCCTTATTACTATCCATTAAATTTCCAAATGAAGAGATTCCCTTTCCAATCTCATCAATTGATTTTATGAATTTTTAATTGACATTGTTTGGCAACTGAGTTTTCATAAAAGAAATTACAACTTCTCTTTTCTTTCATGTTTCCTTTCAAGGTGGTATGACATTCAAATATCCATACCATGTTCTTATTTATATTTTATTCTATCCTTAAATTGTATTATAAGTTATTTCTGAGTGGTTTACTCATGTTCCCTCTATTTTCATTTTTTTTTTCTAAAACCATGTTATATAGCCATTATGATGAAAACTTTTCGTCTCAAAATCTCTCTCTTTTTCTCAAAAAATTATCTTGTATTATTTATGTGAATACCCAATTTTATTTTCATATATAGGGGTATTCATAAATACCAGAAATATATCTATTTTATTATTTAATTGACTTACATATATCCCCAACTCCATTTCCATGGGTTATAAATGACATAATGATCATGTTTTTAAGAACTTTTAAAACGTTGTGATTTTGAAATGAAAACCATTTCTTTCATTCTCCATGGGTTATTTATGAAATATATTATTATGATATATGTGTCTCATATGAAAGTAAAGACATATTAAGGGTTCACCCTGATAGCACTCTAATGCATTGGTAAGGAATTTAATCTCTAGAAATGAAAAGTTTCATGATACCTTGGTGAATGACCTTGGTAATTTTTATGACACCTTGGGGATGAGCCTTGGTGATATGTTCATGAATGTATAAATTAAATTTTCTAGCCACATATTAAAGTTATGATTCAGTTTTTTTATTATGATATTCCTCTTTTTCAATTGCACATGACTTTATGTTCTTCATCAAGTTCTTTTTAATATCACAAGTAAACGGATTCCCCTATTTACCCTTACTTGGCCTTCTGCTCACCCTTTCCTTTGATGTATATCTCCAGGTTATGAGATACAATAATTTTACTTACGAATAACTTATGATGAATCCCTACAAGTGGATTAGAATAATTTTTTATGTTTTCATGTTTTATGTTCTGAATTTCAAAGACACTAGACTTTAAAAAATCTTTGTTTGTAAAATGTAATGATAAGTTGTGTAATAAACAGGTTTGATTTCATATTTCTTATCACAGAGGAAGGTTTAATGTTATTTATAGAAGAAAATAAAACATTATCCTAAAAATAAGAAGCAAAAAACTCATTATTGTTCGCATATAAAATGGATATAAATATATAATTATATTCCATGTCCTAAAATTAAGTTTGGACCAAAGTAAAACCTAAAAAACGTAAATCTCATTATATGTAAATGAGTTTTCAATAAAAGGCTATACATGAATGGTAATGTTATTAAATATTAAGCATGATTATTTTCTAAATTATTTTATGAAATTTCATGGAATGAACTATGATGAAACTTTTCACAAGTTATTTTGCTTAAATAATTTGAAATTTAGAATTACTTAAAAACTAACCATGATTAAGATATTTGGTAGATAAATGAAAAAGAATGTAGAAAACCTTTAAAATATGTCTACATGCTGCAACTATAAGGATTTATAATACCAAAAATATATAATAAAGTTTGAAAAATATATAAGTTTATCTATGGGATGAATAATATATCTAGATCAGAGAAAATATGTTCTGATAACGATGAAATGTAATTTCATTTCATTAAAAATTAAAATGATTCATAATTCTATAATTTTAATAGGAGTGTGTTTATTTTTATTATAGTACATGAGGATGAAATATTAATAATATAAAACCATATATCAATTTTATAACCACTATAAATATTCGTACATTAAATATTTTCCTTTAAAGGACTTAGGTGAATTACCCTATGTTCCAAGAATTAGTATCTATAGAGATATATCCATGTTTCTTACTAAATAAATTTGAAATTCATATATTTAGTAGGCACTGAAATGATATTCTGTGGAATAATACAAGGGAAGATTAATACATATATTACAAGACATAAATACCTATAAGAATATGTATTCTTGAATATATGAAGAAAAAGAAAAATGAGTGAAATCCTTTATACTTTGGGGATCATATATATCATGAATGACACACTATTATACTAGGATTGATATTTCATACACCGTGGGAATGGTTAGAATATATGAATAAGATCTTGAATAGGAATATTGGGATGTATTTAAAACTATCTTATATTATGTGAGATAGATAAAAGATAAATTTCTAGTATATGTGAGAAAAGAAAGGTTGATATCTAGATGATATAAAAATATTATTTTACAAATATATCATATTTATATTAATTATTCATATATGGTTTCCAATTATATAGTGACATTCAAGCATATTATAGTGTCTGGTTCAACTCAAGAAGTAGTATATATGTATTTCAAAAATATCATCGTTTGAGGTATTTATGTAGAGTGGTAAATTCATGGTTACTAAGAGTATACATAGAGGATAATATGGTAGATCCATTTCTTCATAGTGGCATGGACATCATGTGAGATATAAACTGTAGATATTTTTTAATAGTTGGATTACGTGAAAGTGGGAGTATATTAGAGGCATACACCAAACCAACTTTTTGATATCTTTTTTATTACCAGATTATATATTCAATTTACTTTGTAAATGTTTTGTTTTTATTTAAAATTATATTTTATTATGTATAAAATAAATTCTTTTTTGTATAGTATATATCAAATTAATAGGTTCTATCAGTTCCTATCTATAATGATAACCTAGGGACATCATAATAATATTATTAAAATCAAATAATTTATGTTAAACACATCAATTAGATAAGGAATAAATGATATTTTACAAAAAATTACTGGAGACACATAATCCATTAATACTTATATTAAGGAATATCATACATAGTGGTCTTTAAGATTGGGGATCATGATGACATACCTTCCTTAGGAACTCGAAATGTATTATGATTCATTAGTAGTTTATATCTATGAAAAAGTGTATTAGTTTTTATACTTTAGATCACTATTAGTGAATTTAATAAATCACATACTTTAATGAATTATGAAAACTATGACACATATATTTTCAGTGAAGAAGATTGAGTGTGGTTTTTCCCACGTTTTGTCAGAATAATTTTGTGATTGAGATAGAATCTATCACATCTGAGTTATAAAAGAATATATTTATTAACCATTGATTGAAATGTATGTTTTTTTATCAAGATCCATGTCAATGGTGATTATATCCAATTAATTACATTATTTTGAGGAAATATAGATCATTAATTAAGAGTGATGTAACATTTATAAATCATGTAATTTGACATTTTTAATGAAAAATTATTACATTACGCATTTTCATTCAACAAATGTTTTTGTTGTTATGAGTTTTTATTTAATATTTGAGGATCATTATGTACTTTTAGATATAACCCCTTGCTAAGCTTTAGAACTCATTTCACTGTGATAAGGTGTCTAAAGTGTCACATACTATGTATATCCATAATCTTATTAGATTCAATTGAAATTAAGTATAATATAATGAGTCAATGTTTATAAGAGTCATATCTATAATTATCCAATCATAAGTTGTTATATACTAGAAAAAGTGTGTCAAATTATTTCCCCAATAGTATTTAATGTTTATCATATATTGGAAAAGTGTATATGAGATATATTATTAAATTCACATAATTATTTTATTGTTCAATGTATGATAAATTTATGGGAATATTTTGAGCTGAGTTAATAGTCTATGTGATATATTTTTTAACTCACTAAAAACAATTATTTATTTTAATAAGTTTATTTTTTATGGCTATGTAACTTAAAATAATATAAATATATAAATTTCATTTCTATAAGTGACACAAGGTAATTTTTAAATTAATTTAATTGAAAGGGATCTTTTAAATTTACTTAATTTGAACAAAATTATAAAATGTAAAAACATGTCATAATAATTTTGAAGATATTAATTTTTATAATTCCGTTCTTAATACCTAGAAAAAAATTATAGGTATTATCACAATATTCTCTAATGTTATAAAGAGAGAATATAGAGATATATACCAACACAATCAATATAGGATATCAAAAGGCACTTGATTTTATTATGTCAACATCTATAAAATATAGATCGATTACTTGATATTCCTAGAGTATGGGTTGATATCCCTATTCAAACTATAGATTGAGTTCTTGAAGAAATAAAAATATTAAAAATAAAAGAGAAATTCATCATAAAATAATACATTGAGAAAAACATATTTACAATTAATTATAAGTTAGGTTTTATGATTATGTTTATGGAGTTTATTAATTTAATTTGAATCATTATATGTATCTTGAGACTTAGATTGAGAAACCTTAAATGGTCATCTTGAACCACGATTCTATTGTTCATGAATCTATCAATTTAATGGTGTGATATTGGAAATATATCTCCATATATTAAGTACACATATTGTAATATGTTTATAGTTGATAGAGTGATATTTTTATTGACATGAAATATGAGATATTTAATTCCACTTCTTAGTCATATTTTCCACATATGATATCATATATTTTGTCAAACCCTTATTAGATAGTTATTAAGACAATTTTAATGAATCATAATGAATTATTAATAGTTAAAAATTCATTTTTTATTTGATAATTGAAATATATTATACATTATAAAGATTTAATTGAATGATATGTTTTTGAATTGTTTTCAATTCTCTTAGAGTCCAAGGATGCATATATAAATATGATCAAACATAGATAATAGTAGTTTCATTCATGTACTATTTATAGATGCAACTCAAATATCTATTTCTCTTGAATCTTAAGATACTGGCATATTATGGATTTAAAATAAGTTATTAAAGAAATTTAGACGTTCAAAAAACTAGTGGATACTAGTGGAGATATAATTCTTTTCGATAATGTTTATAGATTTTTATTAAAAAACATTAATGGAATTTTTTTCCAATACAGTAAAATGTATGTTCTTTCTTTTGAATAAATTATTAAAAGACACTCCTAGATGATCTTGTGGAAGCATTGATTTTGTTATTATATTATATTTTTGAATTTTTGGTGTCATTCAAAACCCAACACTTATAACAATGCATTATATTCACATAAACCCTCACGTATAGATTGGAATTTATCTCTCCATAAAATTGAAGACACACTATAACATTTCCCTCACAATAATGCCCAAAAAACATAAGATTTATATGATATATTCAAATCATGGCCTAAATTTAAATTCTTATTACAAAAATGTCACATTTAAGGGTATATAGTTTTTGTCATACCTTGGATGACATAAAATTAAATATTTTATTTAGGAATAAATGTCTTTTAGGAGTTTAGTGAGAACCTAAACATTGGATGAAAAAGGGAGTTAAAACTTATAATACATCACTGCATCATTCCATATGAATTTAAATAGATTAGTTCCATGAACCTTATGTAAGCTCCTTTTAAAAGGGAACCGATTACTCTCTACTTTATCATTAACAATTTTTTCAAAGAAGGTAGCCATTTTTTCTAAAGAATTAATTTACTCTTCATAGATAATATTTCTCTCATTGAAGCCACGTATTGGGATTTGGTTTTGGTAATTGATCCATGTCATTTACTTGTCATCCATGTCAACTGATATCACTCTTTCATTCATTTTATTAACTTTCTAAACTGTTTCAATTATTTTCATAACCACTACCCCCATATTTTCATTAGAATACACAAGAATTTCTAACTTAGACTTACGAACCCATGAATATTCATTAACAATGTTACCTCACTTTACATTTTTTTTATTTTGGGATTTTTAGTATACATAAAAGAACAACCCTATTTTTAAGAACATATCTCTTTGGTATCCCAAATTTTTAATGTTTTTTTCCCAGGTCCACTTAGCCTAAAAAATATCATTGAAACTCCCTCCACCCATTTTAGAGGGGTGTATCTTCATAAATCATTTGTCCTTTTTCTTTTCTAACTTATTAGGTTTACATTGGTCTGTGAAGGAAATAATAATCTTTTATATTTATAGTTTTGTTTCCATTTTTAATCTGGTTTCTCCCCTGGTCATGTCTTGCTACTTGGAATTTTTTCTCTTGTACGTGTAATTTTTTGATCTTTATAATATTATTCACACATAAAGGATACTGGACTAATTTCTACTAATCCTAGGAGATCCTAATATGTATGAAGTTCCTCTGAGTTCCACAGGTTAGTTTCTATCTAATCCGTGAGTTCAAATTTGAACACCCTTCATAGCTCCAAGCTTTCTATTCCTTTTTTACTTTGGTTTCTCCCATCCATAATTATCAACATTAAACAAGATCTGGACTAATATTATATGTAACCTATTATTGATCATAAAATATTTAGTTTCCATCTATATAGAGGCAACATCATATTATGATGATGTTCCAAGCACTAATTTTTTTTTGAAGAAACTACAGGTATAAGGCCCCAGCCTTAAACCTTACTTAATAATGAATTAAATGAGTAATTCACATTGAGGATATTTTTAGGTTTATAGTTTTGGAGAATTAGGAAATAACTATTACATCTCAAAATATTACAAAGTAGTCACTTCTACTAAATTTCCATAAAATAAAAACTCTTAAAAAGAAACATGTCTAGTTCCATTTTTTAGGTAGCATGACTTTCCCTTGATCCCATCCTCGACCCTATTCCACGCTAAGTCCTGTGAAAAACATTTCAAAAACTTGGGATGAGCATAAAAATCTCAGTAAGGGATACACAAAGAATGAAAACTGTTAGTTTTTTCAAAACAACAAGTAAACCATGTATACTTTAACAAAGTAATACTTTTCACCTTTTCGAAGTAGTAAAAAACTCTTCACTGAATAAAAGTTCATTACTTACCCTTCTGTAACCAAAATATTACCATAAAACCCATATAAAGATCACATAACATATAAAGGTAACTTGGGACATAAACATACTTAAGTGGAATAACCATAAGGTCGACTTCCACACATATCACTTAATGGAATAGCCATTCGGCCGACTTCCATACATACTTAATGGAATAACCATACGGCCGACTTCCATACCCAATGCATTGGAGGTTATAACGTAACCACCCGTCCTGGTATTCACGGCACCTCCCTTTATATGGCTTATCATGTAACCACCCGTAAAATTTCTAAGTACCGTTATAAAAATCTTAAGACATAAAACAAATATAATGGAAAGAAAACATTTCCACACTTTGATCACAATATATCACTTAAATATATTGACATAACAAATCCATTATAAAAAAAATTTCAATACCAAAATACATATAAGAGTATATGTTATTTATATCATTTTTAAAAAAACATTACG
Source organism: Viscum album (assembly GCA_963277665.1). Classification (NCBI taxonomy): domain Eukaryota; kingdom Viridiplantae; phylum Streptophyta; class Magnoliopsida; order Santalales; family Viscaceae; genus Viscum; species Viscum album. The sequence continues at coordinate 1,822,519,270 of OY728150.1, read as the reverse complement.
GCTTGTTCAGGAAGCCAAAGACCAAATAATACTCGCAGCGGCAGAAAAGGTCGTTGTCACCATGTACATTAGAAGAAACATTCCTTTTTGTCGTTTTGTAAAATGCTTCATAGAAAAAGATTCATTTTGTATAAAATTAAAAGTCAAAGGGGTTTATACACCATATAAAAGAATGTTTTGTATAAAACGAAATATGCCTCAATTAAAGGAGATTGATACGAAGTCCCTTACAAAGACGATATCCGTGGTTTAAGGATAAATCAATTACATAATTATGTGTGAGAAACGAATACACCCAATATAAGTGGATATTAAGTGTAAAAAAATCAGAGGCTATTCACACATATTCATAGAATGACATATTCAAGGAGTACAAGATTATCCCAAAGAATCAAATTTGGGTTAAGAAGTTCCCTTGCAAAAATATGACAGCCTAACGGCGTCACTACAAAATCGAGAAAATGAGTTGATGAGAGATAAAAAGGGTATCTCATCACTTGGACATAAAATTTAAATCAATAAGGATATATGAGAACATATCCCAACATAAAAATATGTAAATTAAAAGTCCCAACAAAAGAAGTCTTTTAAAAAGAGGAGGGTGAAAGTTTCCCTTACCGACATGGGTATCTTTCGAGACATGCACCCCGTGAAAGAAGGACAATACAACATTGATGAAAATACTCATAAATGAAAGTATTATACACAATGGTAAGTACATACACCACTCAAAGGAAATTGTGGAAAATGTAGCATAAATATCACGGGAATAAGAGTGAGATGAAAAATCCCTTACGAAAACTCGGCAGCCTAACGACGCCACTTAAAACTTCCAAAATGGATTGATGAGAGAAAATAGGGTCTCTCATCATATTAACATAGAGTTTACAGAAAGAGTAATATAAAAGAACATCCCCCAACAAAACAAATAGGATCTTAAAAGAAGTGAAAAAAAAGAGAGTACCTAAAAATAAAGAGAGAGGTTAGATCTCTTACGAAAATTCGGCAGCCTAACGGCACCACCCAAAACTTCCAAAATGGATTGATGAGAGAGAATAGGGTCTCTCATCATATGAACATAAAAATTACAGTAAGATTAATATAAAATTACATCCCAATAACAAGAAATATTATCTTTAAAAGGAATAACATAAAAGAGCGTACTTAAAAAGAAAGAGAGGAGTAGGATCCCTTACCTGGGGTCCGACTTGACTCGATCGTTCTTTAACGTCCTGAATAAGAAACTTGAGTTAATTTCTATTTTCTTAAGAAACTTTTTCAAGTTCATTATTCCTTTTATATCACTTATTTACATTTTATAAACATTATGTAATCATTTAAGTTAATAATTTTTGTTTTGTTGATATTTGGTTCTTTAGTCGAAAGTGAACTTCTTAAAATTACATGTTGTTCGTGTGGTCAATGGTTCATTATATCCAGAATTATATTCGTGATTCGGATATCATATATATCATATATATCCAGCATATATATGTATTTATAATATTACATAACCATTTAGAGGTATGAAATGAAATGCACCGTTCATGGAGACGGTAAGCCGTACGTACGCATGAACGCTACTTTCATTTCTTTGTCATATTAATGGAATTAAAACTAAATGAGAGGTATGTATATTTTAATTCCAGAATTATATTCATCATTTATATGTAACATACATTATATATATCCATTATAAATATGTACTTATAATAGTACATTACATTTGGGGATTAGAAATGAAATGCACCGTTCATTGAGACGGTAAGCCGTACGTACGCATGAACGCTACTTTCATTTCTATCTCATAAATTAATGGAAAGAAATAATAATGATATAGAGGTATATTATAATTACAGTATAACATCATATATAATAACTTTAAATACATCCTTTATACATCCCACATATGGCATTAACGAATCAAATCACTTTGAGGGGGCGGTAGTCCGCACTTCCTAAAATAAAGATATCGCGTATACCCATAATGGAAACCATAAAGGTATGCCCAAAATGAAAAATACATAAGCTTAAGGAAAACATAAACATATTATATATCATATATAAATATAGTGTCATCTTAATGGCCACCTTTGAAGGTGTTAAAAGAATGTTGAACAATCATCGTTTCAGGAGGCCGAAATTCGCCATCCACAGATACAGTATGTTCATTAACCATTAGATGTAGGTGTGTGTAAGTTTAGCTCGAATACTTCTTATAACAACATCCTAGTATATTTATGATACTGTAGTTGTTACAAAATAAATGAATAAAAAGAGTTTAAGGGGTTGGAGAAGCAAAATAAAACAAAAGGACTCAAGTGAAGACATTACCTTAAAATCGGGTAACTCCCTTTGGTTTGAGCTAAAAGGATTCCTTGGGAAGACTTCTGCCAAAATTGAGGATTCAAGGAGTAAGAGAGGAAAGTGGAGAGACAAAATGGGCAGAGGTTGGCCGATCCAAAGGCTTTGGGAGTGTGGGTAAAGAGGTAGAGGTGGGGGCCTTTTATAAGAGGAGAGGAGGGGAACTCTTGGAAAGTAAAGAAAAGTCACCTTATTTTAAAATGATATTCGGATTTAAGAGGTCCCACATTGATATAATTCGAGGATAAGGTGATAAGGGTTCTAAATCAACTCATACAATAGGTTTTGGACATGTTTAGGTCTTAGATATTACATTATCTTTTCATTTTATTTAAATCGTTAAATAATGAGGTCATCGCTGCATCATCATGATGTCATAAATAATTTAATTTATTTAACGTCTAAAAATTATAAAGAAAATACTATGATGTAGGAAATCTTTTTATATTTCAAATTAATATTTATAGTCAAAAATATTATTTGTATAACCCCGTGTAAAAATTGTTTTAGTAAAACAACTCATGTTTGTGACATTTTTATTTTAACTTTAAATAAAAAGATATTAATGTCATTTTCCAACCAAAGTGGCTTCATGGGGTCCCCAAGTTGACCCATGGATTTTCTTGGTCGGTAATGACACATCCAAGGAGGTTAGTACATGTTTCAAGGTCATTTAATTTTATTAAAACATTATTCTTACAATAAATTACACTAATTACCTCTAATCGCGATTAAGAACTTAAAAGTTACTATTCCCCAAAAAATTATTTTAATCTCATTGAACCACATTTTACTTCTTAATGAAAACCATGTTTGTCGGATTTTTGAAATTCAAAACAGAGAAGTGGTAAAATTTCATTTAAACGAAAAATCCGTTTTTATAAGTACCACTTAGTGGTTTAACTATTCATAAAAAATTGACGTTTTTCTGAAAAATCCCAAAAATTCACCCTAAGATATATTTGATATTCCGAATTCAAAAATGAAGTCTATTTTAAAAAATTAAAAACATATAAGTCACATTAATTAATTTAATAATTAATTCCCGCTGTCAGAGCAAATAGCGTGTTTTTATGAAACAATAAGTATCAAAAGATTGACACTAGTTTAAGTCCGATTTCAAAGTGAAATTAATTCCAACGACCACTATTGGATTTAATGGTAAAAATATATTCTAATTTCACTTTAAAACCAATTCAAAATATAATCTAATAATATAAATAAATTATATTAAAAATAGGTTTTGAATTAAAATACAACATTTTACACTATTCATTAAAAAAATGAACTTTATCGGAAAGATACCAAAAATTTACACAAAGTAAATTTTGATGTCCCGATTCTAAAGAAGAGTTTTATTTGATACAATAGAATTTATAAGAGTGAACAAAACAATATTTAATGATGGTTCTCCATCAAAAGGCGATAAATGAACCTTTAGTGAAAACTAGGGCATATACGCCTAAAATTGAATTCTTTCCGTATTTTAAGCCTTTATCTTTTATTGGATAAATGTAAAAACATTTAAAAACATATATAATCATATTTTAGTTATTTCTATCCATTCCCTCCAATACAACGGCTACATGTTAACTACCATTTAAAATAATATTATTTTATTATTAGAGTGCAACGTAAGATTCCCAAGAAACTCGTTGTTGCGTGTTGGGTACGCCATCGAGCATAGCATCCCCTTTAAAGTAATATTAATATTTTATTCACAAATATGGATAAATATGAAAATGTCATATTCTTTATTTACCTGGGGTGTTACATCCTTCCCCCCTTTTGGGAATTGCGTCCTCGCAATTTTTAAAATTGATCTTAGAAACATCCTTGAAAGTCCCAAATCGGAACAGGAGTCGGTAAAACAATCACTTTAAAATAAAGAAAGATAAGTACAGAGGTCACCCAAGTTAACCCATAATAGGATTCCATGTAGGAAAACATGGACATGGATGAAAAAGAAAAGGGTCATGTTCTTGAGGGAGAGTGATAGTAAACATGTCTAGGAGAAAGTTAACCATAAGAAAATCACAAAATTTTGATTGGTTAAACGGTATTCGATTCCCCAGTAGGAAAATTTAATAGACAACATTTTTGTTTTAAGTTACTTGTTATTGTGGAATTTATTCATAAGTAAACATAATCACTTATCATGTTGACTTTCAACTTTTATTAGATTCCTTACACAAACTCATATTTTCTCCAAAAGACGAGTATTTAGGAAGACTTGTTCATATTAAGAGTATTATAATCAACTTCTAGAGAATCACCTAATCCACAAAAGAGAACTATATACTTCCTATGTCTTTAGTCTTTTACCAAAACCAAAACCAAAAAGGTTAGTACAAGATCAGATAATCCAGAAAAGGATAACCCTTTAAAAAGAAAATATATGCTTAATCTCCAAAATTTGTCCAACAAAACCCAAAGTTCAACAAGGACCATCCGATAAAAAATTTGTCCATAAAATTCTTTAAAATAAACCAAACTAAGATTGAAACCCAAATATTTGAAGGATTTAATCACATAGTCTTCCAAGGTACAAATTAACTTTTATCTCTAAATAACATCAGTTGCTCTTGAATTCTCATATTGAAAAGTAATTAACCTAATCACATATCCTCCATGATAGGTTAATCATTTCCATAGATAACCAAAAATAAACTTACTCTTGATTCCTAAAATCATCTAACTAAAAAGAATCAGTCAAACTAACCCGGGACTTCACGTAGTCCAGTGGTAGGCGATAAATACCAGTTGCACTTTGGTTGTGGGTTCGATTCCTGCAGATTTGTCCGACGCGATGGGTAGTCGCACGGTCTGTGTGTTGTCCTTTTTCCAAAACTATATAATTCTCAAATAATTCCCCAAAAAGGGATAAAATCATCAAAAATAACCATAACATAATTTAACCTCAATTTTATCTCATTCCTTTCACTTCAATCATAATATATAGTAACCCATAATTACCTCAAAAGTAAGGATCATATAAACCCAAATGGTTCATTATAACTATGTCCACCAAAGAAAAAATAACTATTCCTTGAATAAAATTTTCATATATTAAACATCAGGGTTACACATAATATAAAAAGTCTTCTAATGTAACCCCATCATCAAAAGAGACTTAATACTCTTAAGAATTTCACCATAACTCTTGAAGCCCTTATATGTTGACATCTTACTCATTCAACATTATTCATGATCCATTAACCATTCCTTTCCAACTTATTCTGATATACTTCTTTCCTACAAACAAAATCATGAATCATATCCTAAGATTCCAAAATAGGAAAACAATAGTCATGAAATAATCCATACCTTTGATTGGTCATTGTCAGTTTCTTCATCCTCAATCGGAAGGGCATTAGGTATTGGTAAATGAATATTTCTACGATCTTGGTGATCCCATTCCCGAAACTTCTTCATTGGACATGTGTTTTCATAATGACCATGCACACCATATTTAAAACATTCAATTGATCCCTCAGAAATAACTTCTTTCCCTTTCCTCGAGTCAACTAGGTGCTTCCTTTTTCCATGGAAGGTTATTGCTTTATGACCTTCATTTCCACATCTATATCATATTTCTATCCCTTTGAAACATTTTCCTAGGTGTTTCTTTCCACATCTTTGACACATAGGTTTTTGAACACGCTTACCTTTATGATTATTACCTGTAGTTCCGTAGGGATTTTTTTCTCGCATATATGATGCCTTATAGAAATCACCAAGGTTTAGATGGTCAATCATGACTCCAGATAGTTGGTTGAGGATAAACACAAGAGTTCTCATTGCAGCTCCCATATCATTCAGCTGCTCGCTCAGAAAACGGTCACAGTTTCCTTTACATCCACTGTTACTTTAGTGCCTGCTAGATCCAACCATTTACTAAAACTAAAAATGTTCAGTGTGAGTATATCAACAAAACCATCATGTGATAATGAGGAAGATATACTTACTCATTCACTTTATCTAAAAACGATGACTCTTTCTGAAATCCTCACCGTTATAGTAATGTCACTTATGCTTAAAGAATACCCTAACCTCTAAAGTTATCTAAACCGACCTTTGATACCAACTATAAGGCCCCAGCCTTAAACCTTACTTAATATTGAATTAAATGAGTAATTCACATTGAGGATCGTTTCAGGTTTAGAGTTTTAGAGAATTAGGACATAACTATTACATCTCAAAAGATTACAAAGTAGTCGCTTCTACTAAATTTCCATAAAATAAAAACTCTTAAAAAGAAACATGTCTAGTTCCATTTTTTAGGTAGCATGACTTTCCCCTGATCCCATCCTTGACCCTATTCCATGCTAAGTCCTGTGAAAAACATTTCAAAAACTTGGAATGAGCATAAAAAGCTCAGTAAGGGATACACAAAGAATGAAAACTGTATGTTTTTTCAAAACAACAAGTAAACCATGTATACTTTAACAAAGTAATACTTTTCACCTTTTCGAAGTAGTAAAAAACTCTTCACTAAATAAAGGTTCATTACTTACCCTTCTGTAACCAAAATATTATCATAAAACCCATATAAAGATCACATAACATATAAAGGTAACTTGGGACATAAACATACTTAAGTGGAATAACCATAAGGTCGACTTCCATACATATCACTTAATGGAATAGTCATTCGGCCGACTTCCATACATACTTAATGGAATATCCATATGGCCGACTTCCATACCCAATGCATTGGAGGTTATAACGTAACCACCCGTCCTGGTATTCACGGCACCACCCGTCATATGGTTTATCACGTAACCACTCGTAAAATGTCCAAGTACCATTATAAAAATCTTAAGACATAAAGCAAATATAATGGAAAGAAAACATTTCCACACTTTGATCACAATATATCACTTAAATATATTGACATAACAAATCCATTATAAAAACCATTTTCAATACCAAAATATATAAAAGCGTATATGGTATTTATATCATTTAAAAAAACATTACGTCTTGTTCAGGAAGCCAAATACCAAATAATACTCGCGGCGGTGGAAAAGGTCATTATCACCGCGTACGTTAAAAGAAACATTCCTTTTTGTCATTTTGTAAAACACTTCGTAGAAAAGGATTCATTTTGTATAAAAGTAAAAGTCAAAGGGGTTTATACACCGTATAAAATAAGGTTGTGTATAAAATGAAATATGCCTCAATGAAAGGAGATTGAGACGAAGTCCCTTACAAAGACGGTATCCATGGTTTAAGGATAAATCAATTACATAATTATGTGTGACAAACGAATACACCCAATATAAATGGATATTAAGTGTAAAACAATCATAGGCTATTCACACATATTTATAGAATGACATATTCAAGGAGTACAAGATTATCCCAAAGAATCAAATTTGGGTTAAGAAGTTCCCTTGCAAAAATATGACAGCCTAACGGCGTCACTAAAAAATCCAGAAAATGAGTTGATGAGAGATAAAAAGGGTATCTCGTCACTTGGACATAAAATTTACATCAATAAGGATATATGAGAACATATCCCAACATAAAAATATGTAAATTAAAATACCCAACAAAAGAAGTATTTTAAAAAGAGGAGGGTGAAAGGTTCCCTTACCGGCATGGGTATCTTTCGAGACATGCACCCCGTGAAAGAAGGACAATAAAAAATTGATGTAAATACTCATAAATGAAATTATTATACACAATTGGAAGTACATACACCACTCAAAGGAAATTGTGTTAAATGTAGCATAAATCTCACGGGAATAAGAGTGAGATGAAAAATCTCTTACGAAAACTCGGCAGCCTAACGGCGCCACTTAAAACTTCCAAAATGGATTGATGAGAGAAAATAGGGTATCTCATCATATTAACATAGAGTTTAAAGAAATAGGAATATAAAATAACATCCCCCAACATAAAAAAGAGGATCTTAAAAGAAGTGACAAAAAGGAAAGTACTTAGAAAGAAAGAGAGAGGTTAGATCTCTTACGAAAATTCGACAGCCTAACGGCGCCACCCAAAACTTACAAAGTGGATTGATGAGAGAGAATAGGATATCTCATCATATGAAAATAAAAATTACAGTAAGAGTAATATAAAATAACATCCCAATAACAAGAAATATGATCTTTAAAAGGAAGGACATAAAAGAGCGTACTTAAAAAGAAAGAGAGGAGTATGATCCCTTACCTCGGGTCCGACTTGACTCGATCGTTCTTTAACGTCCTGAATAACAAACTTGAGTTAATTTATATTTTCTTAAGAACCTTTTTCAAGTTCATTATTCCTTTTATATCACTTATTTACATTTTATAAACATTATGTAATCATTTATGTTAATAATGTTTGTTTTGTCGATATTTGGTTCTTTAGTCGAAAGTGAACTTCTTACAATTACATGTGGTTCGTGTGGTCAATGGTTCATTATATCCAGAATGATATTCATGATTTGGATATCATATATATCATATATATCCATAATATACATCTATTTATAATATTACATAATCATTTAGAGGTATGAAATGAAATGCACTGTTCATGGAGACAGTAAGCCGTACGTACGCATGAACGCTACTTTCATTTCTTTGTCATATTAATGGAATTAAAAATAAATGATAGGTATGTATAATTTAATTCCAGAATTATATTCATCATTTATATGTAAAATTAATTATATATATCCATTATAAATATGTACTTATAATAGTACATTACATTTGGGGATTATAAATGAAATGCACCGTTCATGGAGACGGTAAGTCGTACGTACGCATTAACGCTACTTTCATTTATATCTCATACATTAATGGAAAGAAATAATAATGATATAGAGGAATATTATAATTACAGTATAACATCATATATAATAACTTTAAATCCATCCTTTATACATCCCACATATGGCATTAACGAATCAAATCACTTTGAGGGGGCGGTAGTCCGCACTTCCTAAAATGAAGAAATCGCGTATACCCATAATGGAAACCATAAAGGTATGCCCAAAATGACAAATACAGAAGCTTAAGTAAAACATAAACATATTATATATTATATATAAATATAGTGTCATATTAATGGCCACCTTTGAAGGTGTTAAAAGAATGTTGAACAATCATCGTTTCGGGAGGCCGAAATTCGCCATCCACGGAAACAGTATGTTCTTTAACCATTAGATGTATGTGTGTATAAGTGTAGCTCTAATCCTTATTATAACAACATCCTACTATATTTATGATACTGCAGTTGTTACAAAATAAATTAATAAAAAGAGTTTAAGGGGTTGGAGAAGCAAAATAAAACAAAAGGACTCAAGTGAAGACATTGCCATCAAATCAGGTAACTCCCTTTGGTTTGAGCTAAAAGGCTTCCTTGGGAAGACTTATGCAAAAAGTGAGGCTTCCAGGAGTAAGATAGGGAAGTGTAGAGACAAAATGGGTAGGGTTTGGACGATCCAAAGGCTTTGGGAGTGTGGTTAAGGAGGTATAGGTGGGGGCCTTTTATAAGAGGAGAGGAGGGGCACTCATGGAAAGTAAAGAAAAGTCACTTTATTTTAAAATTATATTCGGATCTAAGAGGTCACACATTGATATAATTCGAGGATAAGGTGATAAGGGTTCTAAATCCACTCATCCAATAGGTTTTGGACATGTTTAAGTCATATATATCACATTATCTTTCCATTTTATTTAAATTGTTAAATAATGAGGTCATCGCTGCATCACCATGATGTCATATCTAATTTAATTTATTTAATGTTTAAAAATAATAAAAAATATAATATGATGTAGGAAATCTTTTTAGATTTCCAATTAATATTTATAGTCAAACATCTGATTTTTATAACCCCATGTAAAAATTGTTTTGTAAAACAACTCATGTTTGTGACATTTTTATTTTAACTTTAAATAAAAAGATATTAATGTCATTTTCCCACCAAAGTGGCTTCATGGGGTCCCCAAGTTGACCCATGGATTGTCTTGGTCGGCCATGACTCATCCAATGATGGTAGGACATGTGTATAGGTCATTTAATTTTATTAAAACATTATTCTTACCATAAACTACACTAATTACCTCTAATCGCGATTAAGAACTTAAAAGTTACTATTCACCAAAAAATTATTTTAATCTCATTGAACCACATTTTACTTCTTAATGACAACCTTGTATGTCGGATTTTTGAAATTCAAAACACAGAAGTGGTAAAATTTCATTTAAACAAAAAATCAGTTTTTATAAGTACCACTTAGGGGTTTCACTATTCATCAAAAATTGAAGTTTTTCAGAAAAATCCCAAAAATTCACCCTAAGATATATTTGATATTCCGAATTCAAAAATGATGTCTATTTTAAAAAATTAAAAACATATAAGTCACATTAATTAATTTAATAATTAATTCCCACTGTCATAGCAAATAGCGTGTTTTTATGAAACAATAAGTATCAAAAGATTGACACTAGTTTAAGTCTGATTTCAAAGTGAAATTAATTCCAACGACCACTATTGGATTTAATGGTAAACATATATTATAATTTCACTTTACAACCAATTCAAAATATAATCTAATCATATAAATAAATTAGATTAAAAAGAGGTTTTGAATTAAAATACAACATTTACACTATTCATTAAAAAAATGAACTTTATCGGAAAGATACCAAAAATTTACACAATGTAAATTTTTATGTCCCGATTCTAAAGAAGAGTTTTATTTGGTCCAATAGAATGTATAAGATTGAACAAAACTGTATTTAATAACGGTTCGCCATCAAAAGGTGATAAGTGAACCTTTAGTGAGAACTAGGGCATATACGCCTAAAATTGAATTCTTTCCGTATTTTAAGCCTTTATCTTTTATTGGATAAATGTAAAAACATTTAAAAATATATATAATCATATTTTAGTTATTTATATCCATTCCCTCCAATACAACAGCTACATGTTAACTACCATTTAAAATAATATTATTTTATTATTAGAGTGCAACGTAAGATTCCCAAGAAACTTGTTGTTGCGTGTTGGGTACGCCATCGAGCATAGCATCCCCTTTAAAGTCATATTAATATTTTATTCACAAATATGGATAAATATGAAAATGTCATATTCTTTATTTACCCGGGGTGTTACAATAGGGCCCAGTTGGCCAATACCAACTTTGGTACCGGCTCTTTGAGCATTTGAAACCTTGCATGAATCCATTACCAAATCACTAAAGGGTACATATGTTATAAAAACCATATAATTTGATTCATAAACCTCACTAATAGTGTTGTTGGATATTGCAGAACCTACACATGAGACCTTCAAACCACCTAAATAACATAAACATACCATATCAACTGATTACAAATTGGAACCATTATATATAAATTTTTTTTGAAGGAGATTAACATTTTCCAAATGTGGAAACTCTTTAAATTTTCATTCATTTCCAAAACAAATGGATAAGACCGCACGGTTTGGACATAAGTGGTCACAGAAATAGAATAGGATGAACTAACCTCACAAAAAACCTATAAAATAGTGTTGAGTCCATCCAATTCTCTCATCAAACAAGAAATTATAATTGAGATTCTTGGTTATGGTTTTAGATAACTCACACATTATATTATGATTCTACTTAGTATTACCTTCCTTATCTAACTTACCTGATTAGAGGCTTATATGAGCATCCTTTTTCACCCCATTCCAATTGTTTGATAGATCATGACTCAAACATCTACAAGATGGAAAAATGTCTTCCAATGATTAAAACAAGGTATACTAATTCCAACGAATCTCCTCTTCAGTATCATTACATATTGTTTCACTATAAACCATATTGATGAATTAATTTTTCATAACCTACTTAGATTATTATAGTAGAGAACTAGATAATAAAAACTATTTTTTGATATAATTAAAAGGTAAGTGTACTAATTTTAATATTTCAATTTGATGATTCAAACTCATTTCATTTCCATTTATGTCTTTATTTTTATGTTTCTGATCTAGTACAATACAGAAATATATATTTTTATCCAAAAGGTCAATCAATACAATAATTTATAAAATTTCAACATCGTTAATATGGTTGATTATTAGTAACTATTGAATATATTATTAATAAATATTAACTAAATTTATTTAATGTTTCCACATTTATGATAAAAAATGTATATACTAGATATTTCTTGATGAGAACTATACTTATGACTCATGAATAAATTTGAGTCCCCAATTTGTTGGGTGTGTCTCATTGTAATTATTTATTATAAAAGTTATCATTTATAGTTAACCATGTAAAATATTTCTAATTAATTATTGAAAAAGTGGTGTCATTTCACAAAATTAATTTTACTTATTTAAAGAGAACTATATTTACTGTAAAATTAAATTATAATAGTGGTAATAAAATTTACAAATTACTAAATTTATAAATATGTTTTTTGATAGGTATTTTAATATATTATATTCCACACAAAATATTGTATATATTTCTATATTTAGGTATAAATATTGAAATTTTTTTGAATCATACTTCTGTGTTTCCTAAAATTACTATAGAATTTACTTCTTTACTTATTTAAATATTTTATACAATAATTTAAATTTTTTAATAAAATTAAATATATTTTATTCTAGGGTTTTCCCTTTATTTATTTAATTGTTTTGTTCCTAGACCCATAACATGTTTTTTTTGTTTTATTTCATGTTTTCATATATTTTTTATAAAGTTTTGAGCGTCATTTTATAAGGTTTTATGAATTCCTAGGTTCTATACCATGTATTATACATTATTTATATTATATTCACTTTTTTATTTGGATTTTTTATAATGATAATGTTATGTGATTAGCACTGAATAGGTTTTACATGTTTTTTTATTAAACATGCATCCTAAATATTCTATGTTATGTTTATTTTATTTAATTTTAATGTTATAAGTTTTCCATGTCATTTTCTCATATATTTTTATATAATGTATTTCCATATTTTTACATATTCAATTATTTATCTCTAAATTCTTATTTTTTATTAATTAACCAAATTTTATTTTTTTTGAATGGAGGGTTTTTATAATGAAATTCCCAATATTCCTCCAATAGGAGGCCTTTACCTTTTATGTAATGAATAATAATAATGAAAAGTTAGAATGAAGCTTTAATTAATATAATTATCCATATATTTGATCAGACTATTAAAGAAACAAAACTCATATTAGAATATAATTAATGTTAAGATAAAATAGAACACAACCATGAAATTAAAGAAGGAGGTTTACAAATAGTAACATTAACTCAAATGTGATTTAGGTAGGGGGAAAGTGTCTTAATAGAGATCTTGGATATAAAAAAGAGTCATGGAGGAGGTTGGGAAATGGTGAGGATTCTTGATTTAGGCCTAAATAGTAGTAACAAAAGATCATATTGATTAGACCTAGTGAAAATTTTCCTCTATAGGGGATTCCACTTTGGGTGGGTAAGCTTTAATATTAAAGGTTTTTGTGTTGAAGAAGCAACAGGGTGCAATACCCATTTATTTTTTTTTCATCTGAATATTATGTAATTTTAATCCATTATTTAATAATTTATCTCAAATAATTTAATGTTAATTATTTAAATAAAATAATTACATAGTGTAATTTTTCCCTGATTTAATTTATTCTTAATTTTTGAGATGATTGTTTAATCATCAATCGCCAAGATTATTTAGTATCATACGAAATCCAATGGTCGATTCCTCCATAGATATCTATACATGTTCCATACATCTTTAAACATTATTTTTGATATATCAGGTGATAGCATGAGGGAATAAAGTGTTTCACATCAATCTTTTTTTATCATATTTTTATATCTTTCCCTTTCTCTTTCTATAATAAATAATAATGTTGGAAGAATTATTATTAATTATCTTACCAGGTATTTAAAAAATAATTACACCCAAGGAATTCCATATTGAATTAAAGAAACTTATTTATCAATATATAATTAGATTAAAACTTAAATGAATTATAAAAGTGACATTTTTTATTTTAATCCAAATATAGATCTTATACCACATTTCAAAATTATATTTATTTATTTATAATATTATTAAGAGACATTCAAATGTAATAGCATTTTATAAGATAAATAAATAGCTTAATTACTTTAAATGATATTAAAATATTTATTTTCCCATTAACTCAGTCCAAATTTTCAAATTAAAATTTATTGAACCATAAATCTCATATGATTGTATATTTTCAATAAAATAAATATACTCAGTTTTCATATGAATGAATAAATATTGTATTTTATCATCTTGTGAAATAAAATGAGATAAAACTTAACTCACTTATTCTTTAATTCAATAACATGAGATTGAATTTTATGACTGAGATAACTTGAAAAAATATTATTCCATAAATATGGAAAAAAACTAATTTAAACGTAGATTCAACTATATCTTATGATCATCAGAATACACATAGTGTTTAACCCTCTAGGATCCATTATTAGTGGAAGTATGTAAAACCCATATTCCAAGAGTATTATTTAGAAAGGCAAAAAGTCTCTAATAGATAAAAATATAATTCATTACAATAATAATGAAAACGTTACTATGAATGGTATGTTGTAATATAATCCCCTTACCAATAAATATCACATCAAGATAGAAGTATACATGCATCATTATCCTTGTTACTTCATTTATATCTTTTTAACTTATAAAGATGAAATTGTATATAAATTACCATGGTTTTGGATTTAAGGTTATATACTTTCAATCTCAACCATAACAATAGATATACATTCTTACATAAATCAAAATTTACAAATTTTATCTCAACATTTCCACCAATATCATGTCAATCATGATTTTAATCTAACATGTTACTTCACTATCAGTAAATACATACTATTTTTCATTATGAATATATGTATGGGAATCATGAAACACATTAATAATGATAAGAAATATAAATTCCAATACACATGCTTGAAGATTGAAATTTTTAATAAAATACAATATGTTTAATTAATAATGATGGGTCTATCCTTATGATCTCATTTTCTTAAAGATCACTATGTGTGGAATTTATAAAAAGTTACATTACCTATGGTCCTCCAATACTTGATAGTTATACATCATCTTTATCCTATCATAATTATGCATCTATACTATAGGTGCAAATTTTAATAATATTTTCATCGTATTCTTAGGTACACATTATAGCGGGGAAAACTATAAGCTATTTATGAGACAAGTATTATTTGGAAATTATCATATAGAGTATGAATAAGAAAATAAACTTTGTGATAAGTATAAAAACACACACACACACACATATATATATATATCAAACTGTATACATGATGTGTTAGTCCAATTGAACATGTTAAATTTTGTTCCAGGAAACTAACATTAATATAATCCCACTTTCACTAGATCCAAAATATTACTATCCAACTATTCAATTAAAACATGATTTTCATTATTATGTTGAGTTATGTATTTATTAAATATTTATAAAATATTTTACGCCTATAGATACTCTTCTAATAAGTAATTTTATCTATCTGATGAAGTCCCCAGTAGATAAAATTTCTAAATTATATGCCTTAGTGTTGGTTTGTTCTAGGATCTTTGGAAATAACCAATCCAATTGTCATGTCACATTACATTGTGAAATGATCTATACTACTAGGCATTACACCAAAAGTTGTAACAAACATGTACATTATAATTTATCCTTTGATCACATCAGAATATACAATTTACCTAAATCATGTTGAATTGGAAACCACACTCCAGTTTGAGCTTCTATTTCTCATTACTAATAAAAAATAAATAATTTAAGATTATATTAATATATTTATATTATAATATATATTAATATATATATATATATATTCCTTGATTATGAGTTCTATATCTTATCCATATTCATATAAAATATCATTTTCACTCTTAACAACATTTTTATCTTCTCCTTATTGAAGTTTTCGTGGAATTTCTTGGATATAATAATTCTTTTTATATAGCATGAAAAATATGATAGATGTAATTTATAAAACATAAATGATTTTATTCATTTAATATTTTTCTTAAATCTAAAGACACCTATTTTTGAAAGATTATTTCCATGGAAAAAAGCCAGCAGTCCTCCCCTCAATTATTACAACCTATATTATTTTTTATCCCCATAAATGTGTGAAATTTGATTAATAATATCTGGCCTCTTAAATATTTCCATGTATATACTAAATATATAGGAATTTCATATGGTTGGAAATACATATTATAAGAATTATTTTTTAGGCTTTCTTTATATCATAAATAATTATTTGTTGATATCATGTAACTTCTAGGTCCAATTAGTGTATGACTTATAAATGTCATATGGTGGTGTTGTGTAAAGAATCATATTTTAAAATTCATGTAAAAAACTAAAATTGATTAAATATAGTCGAATATTAAAACTCAATGTTTGAATAATCATCCACATTATATACCACTAGTATTATAATTTTTATGATAAAAAATTTGTGAGAATCATGTGAATTTATATTAAAAAGGCATTTATATACTTGTATGAAGGTTACAACATGTTTTTACCTTGGGAATGACTCGAACATTTCATAACACTTGAGTAAAATCCAAGTATAATTGGGGAGATTTCCCAATGACTTTATAAATAGGTCAAACCATTTGATATTTCATTTATATTTTAAATTAATTATCTATAAAATCTCTCTCCCATTCATCCTTTACCACTTGAGACACGCAAATATCATGTTTGAAAGAAGAAGAAAAACCAAAAATTGGGTGATTAAGGCCATCCAATAGATACACTATTGAGGAAGGATCTCATTGGCTTCTTTATATGGGCCCTAATCAAACTCATTATAGAAGATAGATGTTGAAACCATCATCAGTGTAATGTACATAGGTTATTCATTTTGTTTTACATGGTTTCAATTTCATAGCATATAGATATTGGTTTTTTAATCATTCACCACTTGAATAATTTTTAGTCAATACTTAGAAACCCATCAATGATTTCATTGCTTCCATGTTTAAAATGATTTTCAAAATCAGGATTTGAGTGATGAAGAATTGATATCATATCACTTATTGTAAGATATGAAATATATTTCACTTTATAAAGTGGATATCAAATTCTATAATGTTAAATGGGATATATTTATATATATATCTCTTGAATCATGGTTATTCTTAAAGTATGAGATATTGGAATTTATAATTGGTTCATGTTATATGATATAATATGACAAAGTAATTGATGGAATAAGAATCCTTGGGTTATGAAATATCATAATGAGTGATATGTGGTGTCATTTTAAATTATACCATCGATATGATTTGTTTATGAAATAGAAAATTGAGCATCATATTATAAAAATTATACGAATTATAGTTATAAACTAAGACATCTTGGCATCGAAGGTGATATTTTAAGGCACCACGGATTATGGTAAAACATGGTACGATATTTCTTTCTATAAATTAAAATATAAAGTTTACAATAAATTTCAATGAATAGCCATGATAATCTATCAAAAAATATAGTATTTCAATCAAAAACTATGATATATATTTGAACTAAATTGCAAACTATGTTGTGGATTATATTTTTAAATATTATATATAATAAAAAAATCTCATATTTTTAAAATATTAATTAAATTATATAATTTATAAATTGATTATAAATTACGAGAAAAGATATTTTGGGATATTTATATAATTTATAAAGTGTTTATAAATTATTTAATTAGTTAATTACTATAATTAACATGTTTAAGAAAGATTTAAATAAAATATTCATAATATTAATTTTTAATATTAAAATTTCTTTTGAATTTATATAGTATAGATTATAATTTGGTTATAAAATGTCTTAAAAGATATTGTAACGTAATTTATAACGTATTTGTAAATTAAAAAAGAAAAAAATATAATGTAGTTTATGTTGAATTATGAATTACATATAAATGTTAATATGAATGTGTTCAAAATAAAATTCCTTATTTGAGGAAATTATTTAAACCATATCAAATGTAGTTTTTATAAATTTATATGATCAAGGTGTAAATAATATTAAAAAATTAATATTATGAGTAAGTAAATTTTCTGCATGATAGACCTGGAATATAAAGAGTATATGTTTCATTTAATGCCATATATTTAAGAAAATATTTATAAAGGATAATCTGATGTTCTTATATTAATATTAAATATAAAGTGCTTATATTTATTTAATTATTGTATGTATATAATAGATGAATAAATTATACATCGTTTATAATTTCTTTATTTGTGAATTATTCATAAATGTTTATCATAAGTCTAGATTTGTGAATTTTTCATTTATTCAGTGTTATTTCCAACTTTATTCATAATTAAAAAACATTTGTTTTTAGAATGGATTTATACTTCCATTTAAAATATGAAATTGAATATCTATTATTGTAAATCCATTTAAGGAGTTGAATATAGTGTATGATAATTGATTTAGTATTATTCTTCTTTAAAACTGTTTTATTCTAGGTTATGAAGTTTAATTAATATTTTTATTATAGTTTATAAATATCAGTTATTATAAAAATGATGGAATTTGGGTATCCCTTGAGTGAAGCAGTATGGGTAGATAGACTTATGAATGGACCTCTCACAAGATTAGGAGAATATACTACATATATAAAAGTTAGGGTCTAATACCAATCACTCCCTACTAACTCTAATTTGAATTATTGGTATTATATGATTATAATAATTTACCTTAAAAAATTTCATGTACCTTACACATATGAGGAATTTGACTATGTGAGAATATAATTTTTTTATTTGGGTTTGTAACATAAGTTATGAGTTGTGTAAGGATTTAAACATCAATATTGTTTAAAAATATTAATCTTGTGAAATGAATAAAATTAAAAACTAAATTTTTACAATATTGCATATATGTAAAGGGAATTCATGAGATAAGATGGTGAGATTTTAAACCTATAAAAATACTGAGTGTAAGTTTCCTTCTAAATACACACTCAACAAGAATGAGATTATTTAACTGAATAGGTTCAAGATAATTTTGGTTTCCTATAGATTATACTATGTAAAGAAAGAAAGTTATTGGCAGGCCTAAGTGTGAGGTTCCCATATTTAAAATGTTCACGGGGTTACACTTAGTTGGTTAACCCTATGAGATAGGATACATGAGAAATGAAGTTGATTTTATCTATGCGATGGATTGGTCCTGGTGTTTTATCCTTAATTATGTAACTTACATATGTGATATGATTGTAATTATGTACTAATTAAATATTTAATCAATGATATAAAAACAAAACTGGACTCATTACATTGTAAAATATAGATCTTAGAACACTAATTGATCTAATTTATTTAAATTGTGACATTACTTAAGTGTGATTATATTTAATAGGTTTCCTTATTAAATAATAGTAAAATATGACACTAATATAATAAAATATTATGTAGTAAATATAATGGTTTCATAATATCACATATGACTTTGAGATCAATATTTGAGAAAGATAAGACTAAAGGAAGAGACTTATGTGACCAGTTTAGAAAATTTAGAATACTCCATAAAAAACAATTGAAATTATATTTTTTAATGTTGAGATTCAAAATTATAATCTAAGCTAGAGTGAAACATGGTTATTGAATCCCAAAAAATGAGCATCGACAAAATTAGGGTTGAAGAAACACCATAAAACACAAGTATTATTTTCCTATAAAGGAGAAGAAATAATTATGGATATATTGAGATAAAGTGTCTGGGTCATACAAGGCATGTTACAATCTATGATACTAATGATTTTATGAACTTAGGTACATCATCTAAAGGGTCTATGAACTTTTCATAATCTACTAATTGATCCAAAAAAGCTCTCTCAGACAATCCCTTTTAATCTTATGTAGACCCTCTGATAAGCCCTTCTAATATTGATAACGCCCTTTGACAAGCTATCCAGATCTTAAAAAAGCCCTCTGATGAGCTACTTTTATCTCATGAAAGAACATATATGATTCAGTCACATCATGTGAAAGACATCTTACATGTTAAATCAATCATTTGATGCCTTGGTGGAAAATCGGTGGAAACCCATTTGACAAATACAAAATGTATCATGTAAAAAAAGATAAAAATGATGGAATCCATACGTGATATAATTTTACAAAAAATTTCTTGTGAATAGGACACATGGTTCGCATGATTAGTCCCTTGATCACATGAAACTCCCTAAACTTGTTAGCATAATCACATGACAGGCCAAGGGCAACCGTCTGGCATAGGCGTGATTTGGAGATGACCACTAGACATATTTTCCCAATATCACAAAGTCCCTTAAGTATGCTGACTTGATCATGTGAAGGCTCTTTGATATCATGACTCAATCACAAAAAAACCTTTTACAATCCATGGGTCCTAAAAATATGGTAATGATAGATTAATCATGTGGTCACTATTTATCCCATGGAAATGGGACTATTTCATGAAACACATTCATGCGGAGTGCATGATATATTATCGATTCACATGAATATATCTAGAAACTAAATTCAACATATGATAATATTTAACTATGAAAATTGGTATAGAAATCGGGTTTATATGCTTATAAAATCCACCCCCCAAACATAGGAAGAATTGAACACATAGATATGGGAGAGAACTTTCTAAAGTAGAGTACTAAAAAATAGAAATAGTCTTATTCCATGTAAGCCTAGTGAATGACTTAAGGGATTATGAGGTATATTTATATGATATGCATGATCATATTTGATCCCAAAAATCATTGTTGTCATACCTTTTTGTTCATGTGAACGACCTTCGGTGTGTTAGTTTGCTCACGCGATGCCTCAATAGGTAGATGCCTAAATTTTTTGATACATTTTATTGATAAAGGATGAAAATGGCGGAAGCTTCCTCAATGGGAAGATACGCTAATTTTTATGACAATGGGTCATGTATTTCATGAGATACATTAATTAATCATGTAAAAACCTTTGTGAATGTTAGATGGATCATGAAAATGCCTTTAGGCATGTCACCATAGATCACTCAAAAATCCTCAGACATGTCACCCGGTTCACATTAAGACGCCTAGGCATGTCATCCATGTAATGTGTCAATCCTATGGAATGTAATATTGGATCATGTGACACACTTGGATGTGATATCATGGTTCAGGTGTTGACCTTTGGACATGTCAAATAGATCCTACAAAGACACATGGAGATGTCATTCTAGATCAAGAAACAACACATAGACTTGTCACCCATTTCACGCGAAGACCCTTGGACATGATAGCCCAATAATGTGGTATACTCTAAACATATCATCTGGTTCACGCAACGTCCCCCATAAATGTTGACCATATCATTCACATACTCTTGTAATTTTCAAGTGGACACCCTAGGACAAATAAGACTTATCAAGTGGTCTCACTGAGATATGTACCATGTGAAGCCCCATCCATTAATCATTAAATAACTACCCCTACTGTAAGGATAATATCCCTAATGGACGATAGTTATGTACTCTTGCATCCTTATTCATACTATTATTTTGAAAGGTTATCCACTCAATTCAAACATGTTAAATAAAAAACTCATAGTCCCCAATATTCATTTATCAGTGGACAAAGATTGATTTGTGAAAAAGGGCTCCACTTTGGAGTATGTCCAACGACATTCCATTAACTCTAATCCATAATACCCACCACTTTTGGGTATACCATATTTCCCCATCTATCAGTGGACTAGAAGCCACAATGAGCTATGAGGACATTAATTCATGTTGTAATTTGGATATGTAGGGTGCCTTACTATAACCTGAGCTCCATATCGAACATTCCATTAGGTATGATTCAATATGGGAGTCCTAAATCTATATATATCTCTTGAAATAGATTGTTATCTCTTTTTTCTCACACCAATAATGACACACATGATTTTATGTATTTTCATTGATCATGTCATTAGCATCATAAAATACCCCCAAACTGGGAAACCCAAGTGTGTATTCCCAACTAAACAACATGATACAAATGCCTCCATATGTGGTAATCCATATTTTTATAAGTATTTAATGTGTTCCCATATTATCATTCTCTAGAGAAATAAAACGTACCCATCAATGGGTTACAGACAAACTGAACTATAAGGACTCTAATTCCTACTATAATCAGAATACATATGATAAATTCCTATGGCGTGATCTCCATACCCAATTATTAAATGCCTTCATAAATATCTTATATGAATGACTTCAAAGTAACCATTCTGGTCCTAAATGAACAATGTGGTATTTGATTTAAACTATAATAGGATATGTATGATGCCTGTTAGATTTTTTATCCCAATCCCAAAATACCAATCACCTTCTTGGATAGTACTAAAGTCTAGAGAGACCAGTCATATGGATTCAGAGCACAGGAAATTCTTCAATGTTTAGAAATAATGGGAAATATTTGGAGAACCATTAATATATAGATGGGGTCACTAATAGAACGTCCTAAATCATGTATATGGATTCAGCACCCAATCAATTTATTTTGGTAACTAGTCCTATATTGTAATTTGGGAACAATTAAAGAATGTATCTTAAACATATAATAGAGTGCCTTAGTAGCCAATAATTCCCCCCAAGAATGGTGCGATGAGCCTGACCTCTCATCCTCTCGACCTATGGGAGTTCCCAAGCTTTTTTTGGGGCTTGAAACCCCACATTATCACCTACCATTAGAACGAAAGTTTGTGTTCATTATGTATGTGTGAGAAATTGGTATTTTTCATGAGATACAAATTTGGTAAACCCAAATAACCATGCCATTTTTTAAGAAACTAAATTGGGGAAGTAAATGAGAACCTTGTAAAAAATAAAATGGGTTTAAGCATGTTAGTCCATTTTTTCTCCACCATCATGAGAACCAACAATGGTAAAATCAATGTGAATATTTTAAAAATTAAATATAATCGAGTCTATCATGGGTGGTCCATTTTCCAAATTCCATAAAAACAATTGTCCAAAATGACAATGAAAATAAACAAAAGTATTCATCGTGCAGAACAGATCCAGCATGTGACATACTTACTATGTTGTACTAATTAGTGATATTTTTTATTGTTTACCTCATCATTATAGATAAAATAATCAAGAAATTCACCATAATTTTAAGTCATGGAATCATCAACCAATCATGATAGATACTAAGATATGACAAAAAAATCTATGTATCTCAAAACAACATCACCCACCCAAAACCTTCATCATCGAGTGGACAACGTGATGATTTGAGAATACAATCGATGTGGTATGGTCCTCAACCATGATGCCTCACATATAGGTCTATAGGCATTGAATATTGACATCCCGCATCATTTTGGAAAGGTTTTGGTGGAATCTGTGATGTCTATCTCCACTAAAAACCACTTTGGAAATCTATCCCCATAGTGTGAAAAGAAACACCTTCCATGCCTTGGGATGGTGGATCAAAGAGTTAGCCATACCTACATCCCATTCTAGGAGCATTATAGGAGGGCTCTTAATAACATTTTTCAGTAGTTCTGTCACATCAGTGCCCCTCGGTTTACTACTGAGGACACTACTCGATAGGTCATCACCTTAGAAACACATACTCTGACACCAAGGAGATCTTGTTGGGTGTAGAAATCTACAAATCAAAGAAACTAGGATCATATTCATACTTACACTAAAAATACCACTGTCTTATTCTGGTGGTGGCTAGTGAGAAGCCTCATATCACTACTTACCCAGATTGGGTCTTCCTATATATTCCATCAGCAGGCATATGAGAGGCACATATCCCTACCCCCACCCATAAAGCATGTTGGAATATTCCGCTGGAACAAGGGATAAATGAGTTGGTTTATATCCACAATTCCATCAAATACATATACCATTATATTTTTTATACTTATAATTTTTATCTCTATATTCCCCAACATACTCTACTGAAGTGCCACTATATCCTGAAAATGATAGAAAAACATTATTGGCATATTCCAACACAGGTATAGATATATGGATAGGAACATATTCCTATCACAATATCCAAATGAGAATATCACCATGAAAAATGTGAATTTGTGGCTAGTCCATATAAAATTCTTATTAGTTCTTCCATCTATGAGAATTATTGACATATTCTGGTAAAATATGATGCTTGGGACCAGGCTCATATTCTAGTTTTGATTGGGGATTATAAATCTAGATTGGGAATCATCTCAAGAAAAGTACACATTCCCATTGAATAAATATAGTTTAATATATAAATTTCCTAAAATTAGGTTTAAATTATCTCTCCAACTGAGGTCAATCAATATATTTTGAAATCCCATTAGGGAAGGCTTGTATCTATATCAATGAATTTTATCAGTAGATTTTAGTATCTCACGAGAGCCATGATAATATCCCTAATCCGACCAATAAAAAACTATAATACAATCCTTCAGAGGCTATACAGAATGGTTCCCATATCCTCTCTACAATTATGAAGGTCTATAAATATATTATTTTGGGGAATTCATATTTTTTGGGGGATTATAATCCCGCTTTAACTAGGGTTGACCAAAAACATTTGACAACCACCCAAAGGCAGGCTCTTAACCCTATATGTGATACAGAAGATTATAAAATTATTCTATATGATTCTCCGAAACATGCTCATATTCCCATAATGAAATAAATCCATCAACATATTATAGTGACTTTCTCATAGCATGGTCATATTCCAGCACAACCATAAAAGGAATGTTGCTATATTCTGGCTGTGACGTAGGATGAGGCTCATATAACTAATCTACTTAATGATAGTGTCCTCAAGGATGAACAATGTGTATCTACAACACCGTGAGGGTCCATCAACTCTTAGTCCAAAGCATTAGGTGATAAATACCATGATAGACTTCCTCACATTAGTATAGATATGGATCGTAAGGACACTACCTACGAAATCTATTGTGGACAACCTCTCCACTATAATATCTTGACCATAGAAGGAAACACCCTCCCTATCCCGAAACCATTTTATAGAGAGATGATATAAAAACAAGGGTTAACTATATATATTACAATTTAAATTACTAACAACACCTCTCCATGGTCAACAGGATATGAAGAGAATAAACCTATACTATTTGGATAGGCAGAGAAATGATATCATACTGAATAAGGGGGTAACATGAATATATAGAGGGATTTGGCGGAAAAAAATATACCAACCACGTTCTGAAACATTTATACTTCTAAATATGAGATCTCAGATGTTCTAGAGGAGGAGTGCATTCCTTGCATAATCTAAAATATACAGCCAACTCATTAATTGATAAAGGCCAAAAACCATCATTATCAAGGATAAGGGGGTCACCTCCAAATCATAAATACACTCTTCTATAAGAAAGAAATAGATATGTTCTTTGTGGATCGTGACTCGTGATTGGAATAGAATAATAAATTCCTATGGCATTTTTTCATCTATAGCATAACAACTCTCTCATGACTTGTTTGTAAAGCCTTGTTAGATGTTTGTATCTAGGGATAAGGAAAGTATTGTGAAATTAACATTACCTTATCCCCAGGACCACAAAGACCCCAGAATTTGGAATCCTATAATTTCATTATTTTAGGAGAGATCATGTTACTGGATAAAATTTATTCCAGTTGGTCAATAAAATGAAGATCCCCCTCTTTAAGGAAGCCAATACTTCGTGAAACGAGGGAGAAGGATGCCAACAGATTCCAAAACTAGTCTTTTATGCAAAATGGAAACACATATCAAACATGGAAGTTCAATTTTTGAACTACCTAATAGTTCCAAATATTAAGTGACTCCAACTATTATCATTCATTCCGCCTGGACCATGCATGAAAAAATTGCACCAAATTTGGAAGATCCCAAAATTCATCACCGTACAAGCCATCTAGGAGAAAACCCAGCCAACAAGTCTGGGAGAATATTTATCTTAATCTCCCCAACCAATGTCATCAAACCCAAACTAGGTCCAAAATAAATTGGTGGTGATCCAGATAAACCCCATCCATAGGTTTTAGTGAATTGTTATCCCAATTTCTATTATAGGTGTCACCATATCCTCAAAAATATGATAAAAAATTCCATGATAGCGCCAAATTAATTCCAAACCATGAGGTTGGAGAAATTTTCATTATCATCCCAAAATGAATCATTATTTTTTAGTCTAGGAGGTCAATACTGGTGATCAACATCTCAACTTTTTTCCCGCCATGAGAAACACCCCTTTAATTTAGAGACCACTTATGAATCATGATTAGAAACTCTCTTAATGTAGTTTTTTGTAGGCCAAGATCGGGGTAACATGAGTTATAGATAATCATACCCCACAACACTCATAATCACAAATTTCCCAACAAAAATATGGGCTAAAAAAATGAATCTGATGAATCCTTTTATGTACAACTAAATAATTTATAACATCCCTACTACCTAGAGAGTTTTGGGGTTATTATTGTTCCATGATATTCCCCAATGAGTGTTATCACCATAAATATATAAAATTATATATAACAAGATGAATTTTTATAAGGACCCAATTCCAAAATGGTTCTTAAGAGGTAGGTGATCTTGATGAAAAAATTGATGCTACACATATAAAAAATCAGAGAATGATCTTTAATTTTGAACCTATAAAAATTGAATTTCCCCCGCCTCAATTGAATTTCATCAAGGATAAAGGGAAAGGTGTGGATGTATCTTGCTCAGCACCTTGAATGGTTCATGTCCCCTATATAGAGTAATGACTATCAAAATACAAGAATAAGTTGCAAATGCTTAGAAAAATCAATGAAGAATGTATGGGGGAAATATTCCCATTCTGTATCGTCATAATGAAGAAACATATAACCATCCTTCCACCCATTATGAGAAGTAATTTCTATAAATAAGAGTGGAATATAAGCATCATGATAGCTCTGTATCTATAACAAATAGATTACATAAATGGGGGAAATAAATATTATCATGAACTCCATTCATTACATCAACCACCACCTCTTTATCCGAGTAAAAATTCATCCTGAGAATAGATGGAAAATCATCTAAATATGAAATTGAGGACACTATATAATGCCTCACTCAATGTTTTTATATGGTATGTGGACTATATAGTAGCACATCCAGACCTCATCAACTCTATCAAGTCACTAGTTACTCAGATGGAAGAAATGGAGGGGTGGTGTGCTCCCATTTAGCCTGAAA
Source organism: Viscum album (assembly GCA_963277665.1). Taxonomy (NCBI): domain Eukaryota; kingdom Viridiplantae; phylum Streptophyta; class Magnoliopsida; order Santalales; family Viscaceae; genus Viscum; species Viscum album. The sequence continues at coordinate 1,822,491,632 of OY728150.1, read as the reverse complement.
GGATGTCATATTCGGAATGGGGGGATGAAACTTTTCGTCCACCCAATTTCAGTAAACATATATTCTTATCCTGTGATGGTATGGGAGACTCAGAATAGAATCCCATGCACGTTTTATCCTAATAAGGCCCAAGGATGAGCCCTCAAGACTAGAAGGAGGTGAAAAACTATGATTATTTATATATAATCAAATATTTTAATCCTTTTTTGGAAAATAAACCTTACATTGGGATCCTTATCAAGATGGGAAGACCTTTATCATCAATGCCTTAACCTATTTTCTCTATTCTAAGGAGATTGAAAATTTATTACCTTACTAATAGAAAGTAGTTTGAAAATGACAGGGTCTATGACTTTATCACTATATATAAGGATCTCACATACTCCCTTAGTATCCAAATATTGTAAGTGAAATTTCTAGAAATCCATAATGAGAGCCTATTAGTTGATCTAGAAATGATTTTGATATCGATGAAATAACTAGGAGAATTCCATGAGTTCATAGAAATGGAATAGGTCATAGAGGATTCTATTTAGTGTACAATGGACAAATCTCAATTCACAACCAAGACATAATGGAAAAGTCCAAGAAGATAAGAAACTATTTTTTTTCATACTCAAACCAGTAACGGTACCCACCAGAGCACCCAAGAGGGTCTCAAATCATCTAAATCCTCCCATCAAGTGGTTGTATCAAAAAAATCAGCCTCATACAAAGATAAATATATATCGGGGATACCAAAGATTTAGGGAACGTAATAAAAAATTATGTTCCCTAAAATGAATAGGTTCCAAGTTATTTCCTAAAATATATTGGAAATAACCTCATCAGGCTACTAAAACCAAAGAAACCAAGTGATGTTAACAATAGTGACTGCCAAGAATACTACCGCATTCATAGGAGACTGGGTCACACCATCCATGATTTCTTTGTATTTGAAGATATCCACCAAAACATGGTTGATTCTAGACAAGTGATACTGGGAAAATTCCAGACATAGGTGAACAATGAGATTACCACCCAAATGTTGGTGACTATTAAGATGTTATATCCTAACATAAATATAAGTTCAAAAATTGGTTGTCTCAAAAAATAGTTGACTGATCCCATGGAACCCTAAGTGTCATTATTATCAAGCTAGTGACAATCCCTATACCTGGGTAGACACTATTGAAACCACATCCCGAAGGCATATGTAATCATAAGATGCTGGAAAATACACAAGAAAAAACATCATATCAAACTCTCAATCCGACTCTAACTCTTACTTATTTCTTTCTTTTAGTATCTGGATAATAGAAATCTCCCCACCAAATAGAGACCTCATTGAATTTAGAGCTCATTTTCAGTTATGTTAATGTCATCCACATAATATAACCTTTCTATGATGATGCATATAATTGTGATCATAAGTTTCACATACCTAACTGATGAAAGAAAGGTTGAGGACACATAATATGAGAGTATAAGGGACGGTGTGGTCATGGGCGATCCCAATATTCCAGTCACATCCTTGAAAAATACATATACATGGCTGAGACCTTTGGGAGAGCCCTCTAGTAATCCCAATAAAAGAATGAATATTCTATATGACCCTTAAACAGTCGTATTAATCCAACAATTCTAAAATATTATCTAGAGAGAGTACCATTGTTTGGATAACCCAAATAAAAGAGAAGGCCAATGCGAATTTTGCCTCAAAAAATATATTCTCTATTAACCTTTACTCGAAAACATGGCTCATCAACCTCAAACACCTCATCTTATAATCCACATGATAATTTGAAACCTCGCTATAGGAAACATTGACCTCAAGAATAAAAATGTGAGATTCTAATGTAATTTTTTGTTGTCTCGTCCAAACTCTCTATATTAGATGCTTTCCATCTCTCAATATAATTTTGAGAGGCACTCATTGAATCCCTTTGGATCCCCCCAGATTTTGAGACATACTTTTTTACTAACCATGTTTATATAGTAGATAATTCACAATAAAAATGTCATACCACTATCTGATTCATTGAGATAGATCAAGAAGAAACTATTTAAGGACATATCAGACCATTGAATGTCTCAAGTAGGCTAGATAATGTCAAAAAATGCTAGGATATGGTTGAAAATGATTCTAGGATCAACTTCATACCATTTAGTGCTCTCCAATATTTAGGATATGTAGAGGATTATTTGTCTTCAATGAAGAAAAACATCCAAGGGTGTGAAAAAATAAAGAATAGGCCCCTCAGAAAGATCAAGCTCAAGAGACAGTTTAGGGACATCAAATCTGATGAGGTGTTCATGGTTATCCAATAGTACACAACACACAATGGAATTATTATAATACATTTTCTTTATATCCATGTGGTGTCACACTCAATATTCCATAAAGGATTGAAATACACCGTCAACTAAAAGGTTAACATACTACATGGTGACGATACCCACTTTTTAATTTTGTAGATATGTATCCACAGAGGAATGTTTATGCAATTAGGAAGGAAAACAACCAATGATGAAGCATTACATGTAGGTTACTACTCCCAAGTTCTTGGTAAATATCCCTAGGAATCCTTAGAGCATGCTCAATAGTGGTTATTTTCTAACTATAAACCTAATTTTGGTAGAAGGCCTAATCCGAACAAGTTGTTATGAAGTATGAACTTTATTCTACCATGTCCATGTGTTATTAATTTCACTAAATAAAGTGGGTTATCAAAGGGGTAGTTAGACTAATGCTCTATTAGGATATAATTATCTCCTTATTCCAGTGGCAGAGATTAAAAATACCCCTAGGATATCCCACATAACTCAGGGTTTCCATACTTCTCCTTACCCAAGTAGCATTGAAAATGAAGAAAAGCCTCCCCATAATCTCTTCAAAATAACTGTTGTAGTTTAGGATGTCAATTCCCCTTCCCATGGATTATCTCATCCTAAACAAGATAGATATTCTCCTAAATTATCTACAATTCCTGAAGATTCCTCCACAGACATAGATATAGAAGAAGAATAGGAGAAACTCAAGAATTCTCCTCGACATTAGAGCAAGGTGTCTCTACCACCATCGATGAGCTCATAAAAGTGAATTTGGTAATAGAATAATAAACAAGACCAACATTAGTTAATGCCTCTATGCCTCTCAAAAAGTATGATATTAATATTTCATTTCTAAGGAATAAATGACACTTTTTCACTTGAAATTACTAATGTATTCTTGGTCTAGACCTCGATTTGGATACTCATAACCTTGGATATCCAGACAACCATTGTTTTCTTAAGTCATAAGATAAATGAATTCACCCATATCATGTTACCAATATAGAATCCATAGTTGAAAATTGATCAAAGATATCTTTTTTTGAGAGGTGTAATACCCAAAATGGATTTCTAACATCATCCACATCGAGAAGAATAATGGGAAGATTAGGGTTTACATTGATTTTAAGGACCTTAATTGGCAGTTCCTGAAGTATGATTTCCCATTATTGATCGTAGAAATTTTCATCGATGTGACCACTAGATTCTAGTTCCATTCCATTATGGATAGATATTTAGGGTATATAGATATCAAGATGGCCCCTGAATATGAGTATTTCACTACCTTTAGAGCACCTCATGGATTAATTTCCTACCATTTCATTCCCTTTGGCATAAATAAAGCTGGCACTACTTATCAACTCACTGTTCATCATATCATTAACTCTTTTTAAAATGAATTATTGAATTTTACATTGGTTGTCTATAGGTTAAATCTTTACATTTTTGTGATTGGACCATGGTTCTTCTAACAGTCTTAAACAAATTATTAAAATACAGTTTTAATGTAAAGACTTTGATCCCAAATGCTTAGAATTAGTGCATTAATTTATCACATTGGTATAAAAAATAAATAAGTCACATAAAAAAGGACTGAATAGTTTACTGGTTTTGGAAAACCAGATAAAAAAATATGTTTTAAATAATAACATGAAATAAAAAACAATGTAGCATATTCATTGGTAACACCAATAGATCGCCTTTTATCTCTACAAGTCATTCACAATATATATCTTCACATCCTTGTGAAAAATAAAACATACTAAAGGGGTTATATAAAATTATCATTAAGTGTATGTAATACATCATAATATAATATAAACAATAAGTCACGGTGAATAACTGAAAACACATTCCATTAGAACATAATCCTGAGTATAATATGCAATGAAAAACAGATAAATAAATAAATCCATATAAATAATCACTTGAGAAAGAATCTTAACCATGTAAATTATAATAGTTTAATATTCATATGGATAATAAATTTATATTGTTATAATAGTGGAATTCATATGTCATACATCATAAAAATACATTTGAGGACTCAATCAAGACACCTCAAAATAAATGGTTAAGGCCTCGACCAAAATCCATTTCTATTTTTCCTCATGAGACCCTCTGATGCATCGAGGGGATATAGAGGGACCCAACCATAACATAATTATTCAAATGAATTCCAATTTTGAATGGGGTTAAACATAAACACCATATAGGTCTTAAATGTAAGTAACTTTCCCTTATACGTAAACACAATCAATAACCATTCTAAGTAGTATGGTGAATGGTATCAAGATAGCAATTCCATAGTCAAACTAATCTGTAACCATATAATAAATTTTTTAGATGATAATAATAAAATATTTTTACAAATTAAACATAATAATAAAAAATGGGCATTTAAATAGATGAAAATAATCTAATAAAATCATTGAGGAATTCTTGAGAGAAATACCCTTTTTTACTTTGCAAAGAAGAGTTCTTTTGGAAAAGTAATTTTTATTTTCCATACTTATTTGTATAAAACTATTAATGAACCAATATTTTGTTCATTATAAAATAATTTATTTTATTAAAATAAGGGTTTCTCTAAATAGATTATGGATGGTACTTGAAAATGGATAAGAAATTGGGAAGTTCCCTTTAATCGGGGTTGTTTATTGGAAATAATTGAGAAAGGAACTTTGTAAAAAAAGTATTTCCCCTTAAAATAAAGATAAAATTATCTGGGTATATGATTTTGGAACATATAAACATAATTTTGAATATATATATTAAAATAATTAAGATTTAAGTTGGGTTAAATAGAGATAAAGTATAACCTGAAAGGAAATGGAGGTTCGAAAAGAAACCCTTACCTTATGTCTGAAAGTGTTCTGCACTTGACCCTAAAGTCATGGATAGTGAAATTAGATTCATTAATAACTTAATTTATAAAATTTTATACAGTTATTTGATTTATTATAATTTTATTAATTTTATTTGAGGGTTTTTATGAGTTATCAGATACAATTTTATCATTCGGGAGTAATCATTTCCTTAGTTTTCATGATCGATTTATTGAAGATGAGTATGGAGGTTCATGTAAAATGGGATAGATATCCAAAACTAATGTTATATGTTATTAATGAAAATAAATAATATTAATTGTTTTTATAATTCATTTTTATTTTTTGGGTGAGGATGAATCATTTGATAAGACATTTGTGATAATCATCTATATTATTTTCGTTGTTTCTTGATCATCACAAACAAGTTTTGTTTTATTAATTAAAATCATGTGTATATAAATATTATAGAAAATTAAATAGATTTTAATACATATATTATAATTCTTTAACCATAAAAATGTTTTTATGACAATACTTGATGCTGTTAATGCAAAATGAAAATGCATCTTCCATGATGTCGGCAAATTGACACAACGTGTGTGATGTTTTCATTTATAGAACAAAAGAGAGAGAGTTAAAGGTGTTTTATGATGGATATTACATTAACATGATAGTATTGAAGTATAAAAATTATACTAGATTTATTATATCACATTTTAAAGTGTATTTTAGTAAAGGATAATAAAATAAAAGAAATTGAAAATAAAATAAAAGAAAATAAAGAGGATTTCTACCTCTTGAATTATCCTCCTTGAGAACCTCATAAGGGAGATTGGTTTTGGTATTTTTTTGATTTTAAAGGCTCTAGTACATAATTATTGGGAAGAAATTTTACAAGACCAAAATATTATAAGGTGCGAGGAGAAGCGGTGGGGAGGAGTGGTATTTGTAGTAGATAAGAGGGGCATTTTTTCATTTATTTATTCATTAGTTTATTATTTTTCCTCAAGACTATGAATATTTTGAGAAATATCAAAAAATATATTAAAACAATGAATGTATGTTCTATATTATGGTGGTTATATCATCAGTTAATCAAGTAATAGAGAATTTAACTTATAATGTTTTTATACCATAAATTACCATATTTTACAATTCACCAAAAATTCAGGTATTTTAGAAAAATCCCAAAAAATCTCCCTAACCATTTTAGACATTTAGAATCCAAAAAACTATTCCATTTTGTGAAAATAATTTTCTAAATATGAGAAATATTTTTTTAATTAAAATCATCATTTTCTCGAAAAAATAATAGATTTTAAAATTATAAATAACTTTATAACACATGGAAAATTTCAATAAGGTATCATAAAATAAAATTAAAATCAGAAGACAAAATATTATTAATTTATGTATACATTTTATGAAAATATGTTTTCTTTTAAATATGTTTATTAACTATAAAATTATAATTAAATGTTTATGACTTACAAAAATACTAAATATTTATTAATAATTTTTAAAATATTTATTTAATTATTATATGATATAATTATATCAAAAATTCATTTATAAGATATATAAATTTTATTTATAATTTCATGGGTGATTTTATTATTCATTTGTCCAGTTTAATATTCATAGAGGTCATGTCACTATTCCTAAGGGAAACATTATGTTTCAATGATGTAGGTTCCTTAACCTATAGAAATACCTCTTAATTCATCCATTACTCATTTATAAATTTTTTATTGTGATATCTATCTAATTTAATGTGATTTAAACTATACAAAATAATTATAAGAAGGGAAATTTCATTTCTAGAATTCTGGTTCGTTACATTCTCCCCTCCTAAAATAAATAGTGTCCTTGAAATTTCACGATTTTCGCCTCATAGAAATAGTTGGGTAGTTATTTGGAATAACTTCATCTCATTCACACACCGGCTCTTAAATTTTATGATTTTTAAAAAGTACCTTTACCAGCTGAGTCATCTAATTCCTCAACACTTATTCTTTAGTTTCCATAATATGGATAGGCTCTTCACAGAAAGATAAATTAGGTTCCACCACTAATCCTTCATAAGTGAGAACATGTGTTGGGTCTGGAATATAATTTCATAACAAAGAGATGCGGAACACAATTTTTACTTTATAAAGGCTTGGAGGCATCACCAAATGACAAACCACATCTCCACCTCTCTCCAAGATTTCAAAAGGACCAATTTACTTGAGGCTTAGTTTTCCTTTCTTTTCAAATCTTATAACACCCTTCCATGGAGAACATGTGTTGGGTCTGGAATATAATTCCATAACAAAGAGATTTGGAACACAATTTTTACTTTATAGAGGCTTGAAGGCATCACCAAATGATAAACCACATCTCCACCTCTCTCCAAGATTTCAAAAGGACCAATTTACTTGAGGCTTAGTTTTCCATTCTTTCCAAATCTTATAACACCCTTCCGTGGAGATAATTTCAAGAAAACATAATATCCCACTTGAAATTAAAAATAATTCCTTTGATTATAAGTATATTACTTTATTATACATTGAGATGTTTTCATATGGGTTTGAAAAGTGTTTACCTTTCCCATTATTTCCTCCAAAAACTCAAGCCCTACAAGCTTCCTTTACCCAACTCCTTCACAACAAGTTGGTGTATGACCTCTCTTTCCATACAATGCGTCAAATGGTTCCATTTAAATACTTGAATGGAAACTATTATTGTAGGAAAACTCAATCAAAGGTAAATAATGATCCCACGTTACTTGAAATTCATGTGACCATGATCTCAACATGTCTTATAAATTTTGGATTTGCCTTTCTGATTCCCATTAGTTTGGGGGTGATAAGAAATACTAAAATGAAGCTCAGTAACCAATGATTTCAAAAGTAGTTTCCAAAAATTTTATGTAAATCATGTAAAATAGTCAAAAAAATAGAAATAGGTTATCCTTTAAGTCTTAAAAATTTATTAATATAGAATCTTAAAAGGCTCTCCAGTAGAAAATCATCGATTATAGTAATTAAATTTTCAGATTTGTTGAGTTGATAAAAAATTTCCCATATTGCATCACTCTTTCTTGAAGTAAAAGGAAATATAGTGAAAAAATAAATAGTAATGTCATCCAATTTTTATATAGGAATAATAAAATGTTTCATGACTCCTATAAGATGTTTTATTTCAGCCTTTACCTGTTGACATACCAAACATCTTCATACATAATCCGCAATTTCGCACTTCATATAATCTCACAATAAATGTTCCTTAAAATATCTACACATCTTTGTGCTACCAGAGTGTATAAAAAAAATCGATCTATGGAAATCATCCAATAATTACCTTTTTATCTCAGGTATAGAGGGAACACATAACCTCCTACCAAATTTCATTTTTCCATCTTTATACATGAAATCCACCAACATCCCATCCTTCACAGTTTTAATTTTATTTTAAAGATTCTCATCATAATACTGAGAACTTTTAATACTTTACAATAAAGTTGGTTGGGAAACCAATTTAAAATATAATGATGTTTCCCTTTCCTTGATAATTCCCATATCCATATTTTCTATATCCTTGTACACAAGATCCTTTTCAATCAACATTCTATTTATAACTCCATGATCCTTCCAGCTCAGTGCATCTACATCATTATTATCCTTCCCTAGGTGGAAGTGTATTGAAAAATCATAATCCCTGAGAAGCTAAAGACATAAAATTTTCCTCATGTTGGGTTATTTTTGTGAGAATATCTATTTCAAACTCTTTTTATTTGTATATATCTCACATATTTAACTATAGATACTATATCTACATATTTTTAGAGAAAATGTTATAGATGCTAACTCAAAATCATGTTTTGGATAGTTTTTTTCTTGTTTTTTAACTAACTTGATGCATATTCAATGAATCAATAATTCTTAATAAGGACATAAACAAGTCCTTCATTTGATGCATCACTATGAATCCCTAAACCACCATTTTCTGATGGTAGAGTCAGCATCAGAGCATTCACTGATCTCTTCTTCAGTTATTCAAAGAATCATCAATTTTTTTTTTCCAAATAAATTTAACCACTTTATGATTAAGCATGGTTAATGGGATATCTAATAAAGAAAATTTCTAAATGAAATGCTGATAATAACCTTATTAACCAATACAACTATATACCAATGTTATGTTGAATGGGGTAGGCCATTCCTAAATATCTATTTTCATCAAACTATCAACTTAGATTCCACCCATAGAGACAATATAGCCAAGAAAAGATATTGTTCGAATCCATAATACGAACTTTCTAACCCTCCCATATAACTCATTTCTCGAAGAGTCTACATAAAAACCTTAAATTTGTTCTTAGGGTCCTCATAGAATTTGAAATATATCAAGAGATCATTAATAAATACCAGAAATAAATCATCAAGGAATTCCTTGAACAATCTTTTCATTAGATCCATGAAAATATATGGTGCATTAGTCATTCCAAATGGCATAACTATAAACCTTTAACATCCATACCTAGTTTGAAAATATGTCTTTGGAACATTTTCCTTCCTTACATGCAATTGATGATATCCAGATCGAAGGTTAGTCTAACAAAAATATTGGGCTCCTTGAAGTTGATAAAAAATCATCAATTTGAGGAATAGGATACTTGATATTTATTGTAATAGCATTTCTCTCTCTATAACCAATGCACATCCTCATCGATTCATCATTAATCTTAACAAAAGAGAACACGAGATCCCCATGTAGAATCACTATAGTGAATACATTCCTTATTAATCAAGTCATCTAGTTTTTTCTTCATATCCAATAATTACATAGTGGTTATTCTATTTGGCTTCATTGATATTGGCCTTGAATTAGGGATTAAATCGATAGAAAATGAAATTTCCTACTATAAAGGATGTCTAGGTAAATCCTATTGAAATACATCAATGTATTCTTGTACAATAGGTATGTCCTCAATTTGAAAATTCCTTTCCTCAACTATAGATCCTTTTTTCTCTTCCTCCTTAAGACTTTAATTTTGAAGAGCTATTGGATGTGGATATGGATGATAACCAGATAATAAAGTTTCTACTCTAAAGATAATGGATTTTATATCTTCCTTACAAATTGTAACTTCCTTCTTCTTTCAATATATTTTCACATCATATTTTGAAAGCTATTACATACCAAGTATTAGATCAAAATAAACCATAGGAGTGAAGATATTTTTTCTACTAAAGCATGCTTACTTTTCAAAAAGGGAACTGAACAACATAAATTTGTAACTATAATACTTCCCTTAGGATTTTTGACTAACAACTCATTTATTAAATGAAAAGTGAAATGTTTAATCTTCATAGAAACTTGGGAATATATAAATGAATTTTAATATCCATAATGAAATAAATAATTTTCTATGTTTGAGGAGATGATTAAATAACCTTCCACTAAATCATATGGAACTTCAACCTCTGATGTTGTGATTTCATAACCTTGGTTGGCTCCCTTTCCCTTTTCTAGGGAAATACTCCTTCATTCTTAAGAAAATAATTTTCATAGTGTCCCTTATCCCTAAAATTGTAGCATTGAACATTGGTAGCTTATTTATTTTACTTGAAATCACAGGATTTGTGGCCCTTTTCTTTACACTTATCACAGAATCCTTTTACATTTTAGTGGGAACCAGGGTGTTTCCTTTCATAAGTATTGAAAATTGGAAAAATACCATTTTTATTCTTCCATTTATCAATTATTTCTTCCTCCACCCATTTCTTCTCTTGTTTTACCCTAAAATCATAATTCCTAGAGAATTATTTCTGTTTCTTGATAGCATATTAGACTATATCTTCGTATGATGAGAAATTTTGGGAGACTAGTTCTATTTGGAAGAATGGTTTAAAATTATAAAATAATTTATCAATCATGATCCTTGGATTATGTATATAGTATGTGTAATGTCTTCCTAACCTTGTAAAATTGGATTCATACTTTTAAATTTTTTCATCCTCTTTCTGTTTTAGACTCTAGAATTTTCTTTCTATATCCACTCATTGCTCAAAATGAAAATATTTTTATAGAAAAAATTATGTAAAATCAATCCATTTAATATTTTATATTTCTTCCTCCTTTTTTGTGTTTTGATTCAAAGAACAACATTGATCAGAATCTGTAGAGAGATGGAAAAAAATCCCTGATAACCTTCTCCCTTTCAATACATCCCAAAGTGAGAAATATATTCTCTAAGGAACTTATCTTCTTCTCCACTAAAAATGGGTTTTTATTCCCATTTAATGATGGAGGTTGTTGTCGCATAAAGTAGTCTAGCATTGCACCTCCTTGTTTTGGGTCATGATGCTCCATACATGTGTGGTAATTGTTCATAAAATGAATTATCTATCCTAGTATAGTTATAAGATTCAAATCACCAGTCGTAGTTCCTTTACCAATATATGTATCTTGAATATGAGAGAAATCCCTGCATGGGATATACACGTTGTTATGATTTCCATTCCTTTTATTGAACACCGTTTCTAAGTAACAGAATACAATAAATTTGGTTCTGAATCATAATACCTAATCTTGAACTATAAATACACTAAACATAAATTTAATTTTTATGCACAACTAATATTATAATCATAAACATGGATTCTTTGGGGTCATATTTAATTTTAAATCCTTCATAATGTGTTAAAAAATGTGAATTATCCAAAGCGTATCCCCAGAGATTGTAAAACAAGGTGCACAGTAAGGCTTGTTATCATATACCAGGTTACCCCGAGTCAGGCTTAGGACCCCATTTCAAAGTTGTTACCCCTAGGTACATCTATTCTAGAACCACATCTACTTGTAGTATCTAGAAATGGATGTATTTACATAAAGACCCACATAATATCTACCTTTCCAAAATTCCATGATGTTCTTCTATATTTATCCACAATGCCTATTTTAGGTTTCTTTCCATAATCATTGTTTTCTAAATCCATTTTCCATGGTTTCTACTAAACTCTATTTGATTCAAAATATAAAGACCCCGACCCCTATTTCCCAGAGCTGGTGACTAACTTTATTAAATTAGTATAATAACAAATGAAATTTTATCCTGAAGGAAAAAATAGTTTATTAGTTTTGGAAAACTAGATACAAAAATATGTTTTATATTACAATATTAAAAGAAAAACAACATAGAAACTCCATCGTTGAAATCCATAACTCCTATATTATCTCTACAATTCATTCATATGATACATATTCACGTCCTACGGAAACATTAAACATAAGAAAGGGGTGATATCAAAAGTCCAGTAAAGTTATGTAATATAATAGAAGTTAATATAAATAATAATGTAAGGAGATCGACAAAAAAAAATTCCATTAGAACATAATCTGGAGCATAATATGGAAATAATGAAAGATGAATAAACAATGTCATATAAATAATCACATGATAATGAAACTTAACCATGGAAATTATATAATTATAATATTCACATGGATAATTAATTAAAAATATCATATGAGGTAATTCATATTCTGGACATCATAAAAATACTTTGTAGTCCTCAACCAAGACACATGAAAAAAACGGTTATGGCCTCTGCCCAAATACATTTCTTTTTTGACCCATGAGACCCACTAATGCATAGAGGGGATATAGTGGGCCACACCTATAACTTAATAAGTCCAATTCATTACTCATATGATTGGGGTTAATCATGAAAAATATATATATGATATGTAACTAACCTTCCCAAATATATAAACATAATCAATAAACATTCTGAGTAGTATAGAGAATGGTATGATGATATGAAATTCATAGTAAAACTGATAATAAAGCATTTAATAAAATATATAAAATAATAATAAAAATATACTATTCCCAATTTATCCTAATATTCAACAATGTGTTTTGAAATAGAAGAAAATACTCTAATAAAATCATCGAGGAATTCATGAGAGAAACATCCATTTTACTTTTAAAAGAAGAGTTCTCCTAGAAAAATCATTTTTATTTGTCATAATAGTTTGCATAAAACAAATAATTAACAAATTTAGTTTTTAATGAAAAAATTATTCATTTTATAAAAATATTTTTTTATCAATATATATTATGTGTGGTACATTAAAATGTGTAAGAAATTGAGAAGTTCCCTTTAATTGGATTTGTTTATCAGAAATAATTGAGAAGTGAACTTTGTAAAACATGTATTTACCATTAAAAAAAAGATTAAATTTCATGGATATATGAGTTTAAAACATATATAAAAAATTTATAATAATTATCTAAAAATAATGAAAAATTAAATTTGGTTAAATATAGAGAAAGCGTATCCTGAATTGAAAATGGAGTTTCCAGAGTAACCCTTACCTTATGGCTGAAAGTGTTCTGTACATGACCTTAACGTCCAAGATAATGAAATTATATTCATTAATAATTTAATTTATAACATTTCAAACATGTATTTGATTTAGTATAATTTTATTAATTTCATTTATGGTTTTTTTATGAGTTATAAGATACAATTTTCTCATTTGGGAGTTTTTTTTTCTGGGTTTTCATGTTCAGTTTACTTGTATATGGGTATGTAAGTTCATGTAAAATGGGAATAGATACCTATATAAAAAATTATACCTTATTAGTGGACATAAAAAAATACTATATGGTTATATGAGTCATTTTGATTTTTTGGGTGATGATAGATCATTATATATGATGTTATTGATAATCGTTTCAATTATTTTGGTGGGTTTTCGATCATCAAAAACTAGTTTCATTATTAATTAAAATAATGTGTATATAATAGTTCCAAAACATTACATAGGTTGTAATACATATATTATAATTTTTTTAACCATAAAAATGGTTTATGGCCCTCTTAAAGGCGTTAATGGAAAATAAAAATGCATCACCCATGATGTCAGTAAATTGACACATCACGGGAGATGTTTTCATTTATATAATAAGAGAGATGGAGAGAAAGAGATAAATTTGTTTGACGATTGATATTACCTTAACATGATATCATTCCAGTATATAATTGATTCTGGATTTATCATGTCTCTTTGGGCAGGGGAGGAGAGAAAGGATAAGAAAATTAAAATAAATTAAAATGAAAATAAAATAAAACAAATAAGATTTTTACCTCTTCAAATATTCTTCTTGAGAACCTCCTTAATTTGATTGGTTTGGGTATTTTTCATACCAAAGGCTTCTGGATGTAGGGTAGGGTATTGTGAAGTGTATTGGGTAGAAATTTGACACGGCCTAAATCTTTGAAGGTGTGAGGAGAATATGTGGTGAAGGGTGGTATTTATAGTGGAAGATAGGGGTGATTTCTCATTATTTTATTCATTAGTTTATTATTTTGTATCAAGTGTACCAACGTAAAATATTATGAATAACGTTCACATTTTTTTTAATTAAATTTATTATTATAAAATATAGAAAATAAGTGCACTTTTTTTGTTTTAGTATATCCAATTGGATTTAAAAGACCTTTATATTTAATTAACATTGATAATATATCCATTGAACAATTATCACATGATTATTATAAATATAGGTTTTTAACAAATCTAATTGACATAGAAAAAGGATGTCACGACCTCAACCAGTAGGATTGTACCCTACGAATCCCATTTATTAGAGCTTCCAAGGGAGATATTATTTTTTATGATTTTTCCTAGAACAAGACCAATATGATTTCCAACATCAAAATAATGAGAGAAACCAATTACGGGATATGTTCAAGCTCATCGAGATCACATCCCAAACCATGTTCATCAAACTACCCCATGAAAGTCCCACTATCATGCAGCTAACTCTTAAGGAATTTTCTGCTATATTAAAGGGATATGTAACAAGGCCCTATCAGTATGAGTATGAATCTTATTTTTTATATTGTAATAAATATATTTCCATCCAATTACTATTACATTATAAATGATTTTTATTTTGATTCAATAAAATAAAACTCCTATCTTTGGATAATATTAAAATTCAATTAAGAAATCTATTTTTATTAATTAATGGAATATTTAGAATAAACATTTTTTTAAAATATTATATTTATATAATATTTATTAAATATAAATGATCACATAATTTTTATGAAGTCAAATGTGATATTTTTAGGGTTTAAAAAGTTTTATTATCAAAAACCTATTATTTTCAATAAATGTCAGTTTTTATCTTAAAACAAAAAATTGACATATTTAGAAAATTATTTATATAAAATGTATATTATTTTATGAATAATGACATCAAAATTACCCAAAAGTGATGTATTAAGTAATATAAATGGAATTCATGACCAAATATATTTTTTACCCTTAAAATAATGTTATTTAAATATTTTTTTATTTATTTTCTAAAGCCATTTTGAATCCTCCAAGACTTATAATATATTTTATGATTATAAAAAAATTTCTTCTAGAGTGGGAATCGTCTCCACATCCCCAATGGTAATATTTAAATATTTTTTTTCCTTACCATTACAAAATCATATAAAATATTCCCATTTTTATGAAACCAAGGGAAAACCATGGGATGGTTTCTAGTTTTTGATATATTATTATGTAGAGTCAAAAACCTAAATAATAAAGAAACCCCCCATTTTCTTATATAAACCCACCAAATATTTAATTTATCTTCAGTAAAAATACTTGGAGCACGTAAAAATTATTGCCTCCACTTCTTATATTCCACCAAAAGAACCCCCAAGATTTTATGAAGCACCTCCTAAGCCTTTGGAGTCATACACTCAAGTAAGGGATCAACCACCCTCCTCTTTTACCAAGTACCCTTTTAATGTTTTGTCTTTTACTTTTAATTTTATTATGATGGGATATGATAGTCCATATTTCCCATTATGGTCCATTTTATTTATAAATTATTACATCTTAATTTCACTCTCATTAAGCCTCCCCTGATCCTTTATGTACACCCGTTACCATGTTGAAACTTTGTAAGGATTCAATTCTCTATTCATGTTTCTTCATTAACTTATGCCTTATATTTAAAAATTTATAATGTTGGGATATTATTTTATATGTACATATTACTTCCCATTTTATTTCCAAATAATGTGATACCAATTTCTCTCTCATCAACCATTTTTATGAATTTTAATGTAACGTCGTTATGCTGTCGAAATTTCATGGCGATTTTCCATGCAAAAACAATTGTGTAGTGAATATCATACACAATTGTTTTTCAAGGTTGTTAAACTTTATGAACATAAACTTGTTGATTTCGTATATACATGTATTTATTCCACATTCCTTGATCATTGAATAAATTTTTATGATGAATTAATCCATGTTGTGTGATCTATATGGCACACATAAGCATGAGAATGAAATGATTGTATTAGGTGTGCCGAGTGAGTGCTTCAATGCATTGGATAGTATTTAATATCATGATAAGTCATGTTGTGAAAAGAGTGTACCGAATTACATTAAGGTAAATTTTCACCCATATAGTCTTTGTGGATTTTTCCTTGACTTATTTTTATGTTTTATTATTTTATGTTGTCACTACATTTCATATGTTGCCATTATGATTATCATGTTATATCATGTCTCATCTTTCATGTTTATGATTCCTACTCTTTTTATTCCCCATTGATATTACTATAAATTAACATGTGTCTTGTTCTTCATGTTATTCCTTTTTTAGTCCCTTACTGGCCTTTTTAGCTCACCCCTTTCTTATGTTTTTCCACAGGATATCCCATGAGGTTTTAAGTTCGTTGGAATATTACGATCATGCCAATGAAGTGTTCAGTAATGTTTTGTACACCATGTTATATTTTGTTATTTAATGTACCTAAATCCTAAATACACTATACTTATTGACATTTTAGGTTTTATTAAGTTTACGTTTATGTATTAAATCATGCATTAATTTGTAATAAAGAGCATGGATGTTATAGTTGGTATCAGACGGAATATTTTCTTATTTTTGGGAATAGTATTAGAAAACTCTAGAAATAATTAGTGATAAGATTTATTATATGAAAAAATCCCTAAATATTGTTCAATATAGAGTAATTGGTTTATCAATAAAATAAATCCATGTCGGGATACTATAAAGGGATGTGGTTCTTGCATAGAGTTACCTAGGAGTAACAACTCTGACATGGTGTTCCAGGCCTGACACGGGGAAACCTAGTACCCAAAAACTAGCATTATTATACACCTAGATTTAATCTACCTAGGTATATTATTTTTTAAATACATATGATCATTACAAACCATTATTAAGGGAATAAACAATTTCCATAAAAATATGTGTTAGGATATAAAACATGGATAACATTAATTAAAGCCTATAAATTCATAATTTAAGGAATTAATGTATTTTATAAGTAATCCATTCATATTAATTGGATTCCTCTTTATGAGTTTAACAGTATTAAATACTCATCCCTAATTTTCCCTTTATTATATCCAGTGGCTGGTGATAGGTGGAATTGTGTTAAAAACAGATATGAAGGGAAAAGTGATGACTACCCCTGCAAAATTCCAAACCTGTTGGGAGTGGAAATTGAAACATTGTAATAATAGCTAAATAAATTTCTGAATAGAAAACTAGAACTAGAGGAGCTCCCAAAACCCCTAAAGATAATAATCCAAAATCAAGAGCTTCAAACGATAAAAGAATTGTACTTTAAATGGATCATCTGATCCCTTCATTGTGGAACAATGGATCAATCCCATTGAGAAGATATTCCTCATCCTTCAATGTTCTAGGAACGAGAATTTTTCACTAGATTTATAACTTTTGGAGGGAGAAGTTGATTAGTGAAGTATATTGAATAATAGTATGAATCCTGAGGAAGAGATTAAAGGGATGGAGTTGAAGGAATTCCAAAAAAAATTAACAAATATTTTCCTCAGACCATCCAAATGAAAATGGAAAGGGATTTACTCTCTATCATAAAAAAAGATGACTAATAAATAAGGGTGTATGAGGAAAACATCAAAATACATTCATGATACACCTACAGATTTGGTGTTACCCCTGAATTCAAGGTGGACCACTTCTTTGGTGGGATAAAACCTATTCTAGAAAAATCCTTGGTGATCTGTGACTTTGATAGCTATGAGGGAATTTTATGATGTGCCATCAAATTCAAAATGCAGATCAATGAATATCAAGTTTATCATGAGGATAAAAAGTGTCAAGTGGAGGTTAATTTTGGTTGTCTAATAGAGAAGTCTAATCGGTCCTAGAATTTCCAACATCTCACTTGTTAAAGGTGAGAAAAGAAGAACCCCGGAAAATACCTAAAGGGATTGAAGAAATGTTTTAGGTGTGGGAAGGAAGGAATCCAAGATAATAATTACCCATAGGATAAACCCACTAATGTAAAGGAGGAAAATAATTCTCTAGTAAAACCTCACTCGATTGTTCATTTCTTCAACTACAAAGAAGCATGGAACTTTTCAAACCAATTACCAAAGCCATGGGTTTTTGGAGGTAACCAACAACCTCAAAGGCAAGAAGGGTGAAATTTTTCCATCACAAATAGTGAGGTGAATCCGAAAAATTAAGTGGTGATACGTTTTCTCATTATTAATTCAAGAATATCAAATGTAAATTTTGAGTCTGGTTCAACGCATTCCTTCATATCAATAAATTTTAGGAGAACTATTCAAACAAAAACACAAATCTTGGAAGTATATCTATCGGTGAAAATAGAAAATTGGGGAAATTTTTTCATCCTAAGTATATAACTCTTCCCTATAAAATTTTTGGGCTTAAATTCCCAAAACACATTGTCATACTCCCTTTTTTGGATCATGATGTGATTCTTGGCATGGATGGGATTTCCCTATATAGAACCAAAATAAACTTTTGTGAGAAGGTAATCACTCTATGTATGGTGAATCGACCCCTGATTTTGTACAAGTTCTAAGAGGTGGATGAATCTTCTTTAGCACCATCATCTCAAGCATGTATATTTCTACACTATGAAGAAGTGTATCTTGCTAAATGATTTATCATGAGTAAATAACCATCATTGAAGACATTCTTATTTTTAGGGACTATGATGATTTGTTTCTTGAGGAATTTATTGGTCTTCCTCTTATCTGAGAGGTCAAATTTTCAATTGATCATATACCTGGGGAATTTCCAATATCCAAGACTCTATATAGGATGGTTGTTGTGAAACATTAGTATCTAAGGAAACATCTATTGTTTAATCTTGATAAAGGGTTTATACGACTATGTGCTTCACCATAGTGTGAACCAGTCCTCTTCCTTAAAAAGAAGGATGGTTCAATGCACCTTTTCACTAATTATCATGATCTCAATAAGATCATATCAAAGAAAAATCATCATCTTCCATGGAATTATGACTTGATTTAACAGCTACATGGAGCATAATAATTCTCTAAGGGGGATCTTCACTCTGGATATTATCAGGTAAGGGGAAAGAAGGAAGATATACCCAAGACCTCTTCGCACACAAGGAATGGGCACTATGAGTTCATAGTGATTCCATTCGGACTAAATAATGCTCCAACAATCTTTATGGACATGTTCAATAGAGCCTTTAGATAATACATTAACAAATTTGTGGTAGTATTTATAGAGTATATTATAATATACTCCAAAACTAAAGAGGATAATGAGGATAATCAAAGCACTATGATAAAGACTTTATGAAAGGAGAAGCATTATTCCAAGTACAGAAAATGTGAGTTCTGGTTGAAGGAAGCTTCTATCATGGGGAATATGATCACAAGAAATGGAATATTTCTTGATCCTTAAAATAAAAAATCCATTTTAGGATGGAAGAGGACAACATCCATGATAGATATCCCTAGTTTCCTTGGGTTATCTGGATATTATTTCCAATTTTGGAGAAATTTATAACGATGGTTGAACCCTCTTACCAAGATAACTTAGATGGGATTAATTTTTTCATGTAATGAGGAATGTGAAGGAAGCTTTAATGAGTTTAAAAGTAGGCTTATCACTTCCCATGTTTTCATAATACCCACAAGTGGATAACTTTTCATAATAATCATTGATGCGTAGAAGAAGGTATTGGGTTGTGTGTGGATGAAAAATGACAAAATCATAGCCTATTCTTCAAGGAAATTAAATGATCATGAACAAAACAATCCATGGAATGATCTCGAGTTGGATAATGTGATATTTAGGTTAAAAATATGAAGAACTATCTCTTTGTGGAGTAGTTTGAAATATTTATAGATTAAAAAAACATAAAATATATATTCTCACATAAATAGTTGAATATATTTCATCGAATATGGTTAGAGCTGATAAAGTTCTATGACTACTCAACTCACTACAATCCTAGTAAAGAAAATAATGTGTCAGTTACTCCACGTATAAAGGATCCAACAATTTTATCATTGATGAGAATTGAGAAGGATAAAATACTCTTAAATTAAATAGTATGGACATGTGAATCATCATGTAAGGAACATCATCAATCTTTTTACAAAATATATCTCAACTATATTTTCTTGAATGGTTTAAGGATGATAAAAAATATGATGTGGGAATTAAAAAGAAAGTGGAAACTATAAGATAAGTGAAATCATCTGATTTCAATGTTAATGAAGAAGGAATTGTGAGATTTGCGTCAAGAATATGTGTTACGTCATGTACTATGGTAAAGAAGGAACAATTGGATGATTTATATAATCCGACATTCTCCATTCACCTAGGAAACACAAAGATGAATCAAGATCTCTGATAGCACTATAGGTGGGAAAACATAAAGAAGAAAATATCTTAATATACCTCAAAGTGTTTGGTAAGTTAGAAAGTGAAGGGTAAAAGGAAGAAGTATAAGGGGGAGATGCAACCATTACCCATACCAACATGGAAATGGAGAAACATCACAATAGACATTTTCACCAGACTTCCAAAGACATCTAAAGGAAATAATCCTATTTCGGTTTTTGTGAGTTGTCTAACAAAGACTACACAGTTCATTGTGAATTGAGAGGATTTCTCCTTGGATAAAATATCATGGATATACATCGAAGAAGTGGTAAGGATTCATGGATTAACACTATCAGTTATGTCGGATCGAGATCCAAGATTCACCTCTATGTTTCTTAAAATTCTCCAGCATGCTCTAAAAATTGAGCTAAACTTTAGTACGACTTATCACCCTCAAAATGATGGCCAGTCTGAGAAAACTATCCAATAACTTGAGGACATGTTGATATAATTCTCAATTGACTTTAAATACGGATGTTAATAATGTATTCGTCTGGTCGAGTTTTCTAACTATAATAGTTTCCACACGAGAATAAAAATTTCTACCTATAAATCCATTTATGGGAAGAGGTGTAGAACACATGCATAAAGGGATTACGTTGGGGAATGAAGACAACTAGGTTTTGAAATTGTTAAGGAAATTGTGGAGAAGGCTAAAACCACTCAACAACACATCAATGCTTCTCAGAGTCAATAGAATATCTATGATGATAATCATCGATGAGACCTAGAGTTTGATGTTGGAGACATCATATTCCAATGAATATCTCCAAAGAAGAAAGTGAAGAGATTTGGGTAGAAGGGAAACATTTTTCCAAGATACATCAGCACCATTGAGATCCCTGGTCGCATCAGAGTTGTGGCCTATCAACTAGGACTCCCATTAAAACTATCTCAATTACTTGATGTATTCCAAGTATCCCTCTTGAGAAAGTACATACTAGACCCCTCACATGTACTACATCCATAGGTGGTACTATTATAGAATGGAATTTCTTATGAGGATCATTCGGTGAAGATCTTATACCGTTGTGAAAACATTCTGTAAAATAACACAGTACCCCTTGTCAGAATATTATAAAAAACCACATGTTTGAAGAAGAAATATGGGAACTAGATGAGGTGATGAAGCAGAGTTAAAATCATTTATTTTAGATTGGGAAAATATACTTTTGAGGGAGAAATTTATAAATCAAGAAATATTGTCATTACTTGAACAATTATAAATAAAATTCCCGTTTTTATTTAATTGAATTTATTATTATATGATATAGAAAATACATGAACTTATTTTTTTTATTATATTAAATTGGATTTAAAAGACTATTATGTATCATTTCCATTGATAATATAGTTTTTGAATATTAATCACATGATTAGTATAAATATAGATTTTTAACATATCTAATTGACACAGAAAAAGGAAGTTATGGTCTCAACCAGTAGAATCATACCCTATGAATCCCATTTATCGGATCTTCTAATAGAGATAACATTTTTGGATTTTTCCCTAGACTAATACCAAGATGAGATATAGTAACATAATAATAAGTATAATTGTTTATATTAGAATTTCAATCTCATTGAAATCATGACGCCAACCTTGTTTGCCAAACCATCCCATGAAAATTTCACAATCACACACCTTACTCTTAGGGAATTTATTGGTGAATTAAAGTGATATGTAACAAAACCTAATAAATGTGCGTATATATCTAATTTTTTTTATAATAATGAATATATTTTCATCCTATTGTTTTTACATTATAAATTAATTTTATTTGGATTCAATAAAACACCAATAGTATTGTTGGTTAATATTCAAATACAATGAAGAAATCAATTTTTATGAATTAATAGATTTTTTTAATAAATAATATATTAATAAAATATTATTAGTAAATGATTTATATTAAATATAAATTATCATCTAATTTTTTTGAAATCAAATGTGATTTTTATTAGGGTTCAAAAAATAATATTGTCAAAAACCCGTCATTTTCAATAAATGTAGATTTTTATATTAAAAGTGAAAATTAAAATATTTAGAAAATTATTTAGATTAAATGAATATTATTTTTCGAATTAGGATGTTGAAATTATCCAATGGTGAATTTTTTATAATTTTTTGAGACAACTGAATTTTAGGGTATAAATTAAATACCTTATAAATATACTATGTGTTTTATGACATCACAATGACCCAAAAGTGATGTAATAAGTAATATAAATGGTATAGAAGAAAAAATATATGTTTTCCATTTAAAATAATCTTATTTTCAGTTTATTTGATTTATTTTTTTTAAATCCTTTATTAATACTTCAAGACTTATAATATATTTTATGATTTGAAAAATCATCTCATTATGAGTGTGACTCACCTCCACATAATCGACGGTAATATTTTAACAATTTCAGAACGTGGACATAAAAAATAATGTAATCCACTCCCATTTTGAAGAAACCATGGTAAACCCATTGTATGGTTTGTGGTTTTGAATATTTTTTTACTTAGAGTCCAAAACATATATAATAAAGAAGTCCCCCTAATTTCCTATATAAATTCACCCAAGATACCTTTTCTCTTCACTAAAACTCCTTGGAACAACTCCACAATCTTCCCTTTACTATCAGTAGTCCTCCCAAGGTTCCACCAACCTTTCAAGAATCCCCTACCGTGCCTTTTGAGTTACACACTCAAGCAAGGGATCTTTCACTTTCCTATTTTATGAAGCCCTCCTTTTATGTTATGTCATTTACTTTTCATTTGATTTTGATGGGATATGAAATTACATATTACCATTATGGTCCATTTTATATATAAATTATGAAATCTTCCTTTAACTCTCATTATGACTCCCATGATACTTTATGTACACCTGTTACCATGACGAAATTTCATAAGGATTTTTTTCTCTATTCATGTTTGTTTATTACCCTATAAATTTTGTTTACAAATTTATAATGTTGGGATATAATTTTACATGTCCCTATTACTACAAAGTTTATTAAAAAATAACTATAGACACATTTTATCTCATAAAATATTTTTTATGAATTTTTAGGTAATGTGGTTATGTTGCTGAAATTTCATTGTAATTTTCATGGCCAAAACAATTGTGCAGTAAATACCATGCCCATTTTTCTTTCAAGGGTATTAACCTTTAAGCACATATAATTATTTATTGGGGACTTAAATTTATTTATTTCACATTATATGATCATGTAATAGATTATGATGATTAATTAATCCATGTTGTGTGGTCTATGTGGAACCCTTAAGCATTATAATGAAATGATTATGATGGGAGCACCCAGATAGTGCTCCAATGCATTGAGTAATGTTTAGTGTCATGATACATAATTTTGGGATTTGGGTGTACCTGATTCCTTTATGTTACTTTCTCTACCTTGAATTATTGTTGTATTTAGCCTTGAATTATGGTTATGATGCATTGTTTTAAGTTGTTTCCACATTTCCCATGTTGCCTTTATGATTTCCATGTTATATCATGTATCATTGTTCATGCTTATGATTCCTACTCATTTTATTATTCATTGATATGCCTATTTTCTAAAATATATCACATTCATCAGGTTATACCTTATTTATTCCCTTACTGGGCTTTATAGATCACCCCTTTATTATGTTTGTCCCCAGGTTATCCCATGCAGTTTTATGTTTGTTGGAATATTATGATCATGTCAAAGAAGTGTTAAATAATGTTGTGTACCCCATTTTATATGTTGTCATTTATTGTACATAATTCCCAAAAACTCCAATCTTCTCAATATTTTGGTTTTTATTAAGTGTAATTTTATGTAAGAAATCACGTATTAATGTGTAATAAAGAGCATATTTGTTATATCAAGAATATTGATAGTTTTAAAATTATCACCAAATATATTAAAATAATGAAAGTCTGTTCAAGATTATTTTTCATACATTATTGATGACACAATTAACAGTGTATTTAAGTTATAACATATTTATATTGTAAATTACCATATTTTATTATTCATCCAAAAATCATATATTTCATAAAAATACAAAAATTCACTCTAATCATATATTGATGTGTAAAATTAAATATGAACTCCATTTTATGAAAATAATTTTCTAAATATTAGAAATTTAATTTTTAATTAAAAAAATCATTTACATAGAATATACATATTTTAAAATTATAACTGATTTTATAATACTTTTAAAAATTACCATATTTATATCGTAAATTACTATATTTTACTACTAACAAAAAATTCTTGTATTTCATAAAAATACCAAAAATTAACCCTAACTATTTTCTTTATGTGTATAATTAAAAAATGAACTCCATTTTATGAAACTAATTTTATAAATATGTGAAAATTAATTTCTAATTAAAATCAACATTTATATAGAAAATAAATATTTTAAAATTGTAACTTCTTTTATTCTAATTTTAAAAATTAACTAAGGTATCGTAAAATTATCTTAAAATCATAAGACAAAAAAATGTTAATTTATGAATAAATTTTTTGAAAATAATTTTTTTAATCCTTCTTCTAATTATAATGTTTTAATTAAATATTTATGACTTACAAAATACCAACTATTAATTAATAAGTTTTTAAAATATTTATTCCATTATAAAATGATATAATTATATCATAATTTCATTTATTTGATGTATAAATGTTATTGATGGAGTCATGGGTGGGGATACTATTCATTTAGCTTGATAACTATTCATAAGGGTCATATTAATATTCCTAAGGAAATGTTACTATTTCATCTATATAGATTCCTTAATTTATAGAAATACCTCTTAATTCATTGACTATTCATTTATAATTTTTTTAGTGTGATCTATAAGAGATTTTATGTGATTTATACTATGTGAGATAATTATAAGAAGCGAAATTTCTTTGATAGAATTCTGGTTCATTATATTTGAGATGAACAATATGAATTATGCTTTTGCAGTTACATCAAGAATGTTCATTGGCTTTGTGGTATGAAACTGTGGCATCTAAATGACCTAGAAAATACTAGATAAATCCTAGCAATGAAGACTCCTTGGAATATTAAAGAATCAAGAGGGATCCATGGAATCCTTTCTTGTATCTATATTTTCATAGCCAAACTAATAAGAACTTATCTCTCCTTCACTAAATTTATAAATATGGGACTCCTCTGTAATTTTTTAAATTATTTCAAAGAATATTCTGAGAATCTCAAGCAGTACTGGCTACACCGATCCATCTCGATGCCATCAGTATAAGGAAATACCCTTATCATATGCATGGTTTCCATGGAAATTTCATTTAGTGCTATCATTATATATAACAATGAAACAAGGAGTGAAAACAATCCCCACTATCTTAACTGAACAATACTAGATACTAATACTTGATATTCTAATATCGAGAAGAATTGTCGCATGCTCATATTCACAGGTTAAAAGTAAAGTCATTACTTGTAGTAGAACATGGTCCACCTAGAATCTCATATCGGTCCACTCAAGAATATTTTTAGCTAACATATATTAAATAGGTAATTTTTATTTTGGGTGATTATTCTACAATATTATGGAATTCAACTCGTGTCACAAAAGTATGTCAAAGGGAAGGCCTTGAAAAAATTATTTACGGTACATCCTTCCTTATAAAACATTCCATTAAACAATGAACTTCCCGAAAATACAGTTTACTATACCCATAAAATTCAAAAAACATAAGAGATGAATTTTGATGGTGCCTCCTAAAGTTTATTTGGAAAGAGAAAACAAATGTTGAGTCTCAACTGGGTTGGTTTAGGTATTGTCTTTGTTACCTCAAATAAGGTAATTTTTTCCAACTATTTCCCATTGTATGAAGGTTGAACTAATAATGAGGTTTAATACAAAGATTTTATCATAGTATTTGGAGATTTCCCTTCAACTATAGATAAACTACTTGAATGTCAAAGGTGGTTTTGATCTAGAGATCAAACATATCAATGGAGAGTATTCTACCGATAAGGAAAAATTAGACCCTCCCACCATTTATGTTAGAGGATTGATGGGATAATTACCATATGAAGTAATAATGCATCATGTCCAATAATCACATAATAATCATTCCTATTTATCAGATAAATCACTCATATACCTGGATTTTCCCAACTAAGAAGAGGTGGTTTTCCACATCACACAACAAAGGGTAGTCTCACGAGTCATCGTTTGTGACATAAAGGAAATAAATCAGATCAATGATGCCCTAAAGCACGAGGAGACTACATCCAGCCCATTATGGATGGGTCCTATAGTATATTACCTCCAAAATGGGAACCTACCATCAAACCATTCCAAAAGGGAACCTATTTGGAATTAGGAAGAAAAATTCACCATTCAGGATAGGCCAAATGAGAAGAAAAATCTCAATAAATGAGGCTTTGATGGAATCCTCTCCATGTCCATTGTAGAGGGATAGAAGAAGACCTTTATGAATAATATCCATTAGGTATCTTATGGTTCTCACTATACTAGAACTAAACTCTCACATAGAATTACAAGACTTGGTCACTACTAGGAAAAAATAATACAGGACTATGTAGAATTTACCAGGAAATGTCACATATGTTAGATTCATGAAGACTTCATTCATCATCCCTTTGAATTACTATACACAATTAAATATTTCAACTCGTTTTCTATAAGGTTAATGGACAATGTGGGACCATATCCTCTAGATATAACTAAGCAGTTCCATTGCATCTTTAATTCCACTGACTTCATTTCTTAATGGGTTGATGTTATACCCCTCAAAGAATAAGGAATGAAGAATATTCTCAGCATTGTGATGTCCAATATTATTAATTAATTTATGGTCCCTCGGACAATATTGATGAGAAAGGGCATCAATATCTATTCTTCCTACACGAAAAGACTATATTTGATGTATAACATCGAGTAAACCATTTATCTCACTATTATGCATTGGAAAGTGGACAGATATAGGCCTTAAATAAAACACTATTAAATATTCACAATAAAATGGTGGATAGATATAAGATGTCCTGGATAGATAAACTATTATATTTTCTATGATATTATCATACCATTACATTGTTTTTCATAAAGGTTCCCCCATATTTAGTGGTTTTTGGGACATAATCAGTTTTACCCATCGTGGTCTAGTAGGCCTCACTCTGAATTGAAACTTGTTTATAACTCCAAAAAAACAATAAAAAATATTTATAGATGAGTTATAATGACATGATGATTAAATATTTTATACACTACAAACCATTTATGTCTCTCAAAATTGGATTGTGCAGGACATTAATAATTTTTTTTCTCTGGTCATTACTCCAAGTAGAATTGGTAATGGTCTTACGAACATCAATGATACCAGAGAAGAAACCCCAAAATCTAGAATCCAAGTGTCAAGGACCTCACATCATACATAAGTTATATTCTAATGTTTCTTACTCATTGCCAAGATGGTTCATGAATGCATTATTCACCCCACCAATGAGGCATACTCATTGGATAATGTTTTGTATCATGATATGTCATGTTGGGAATAGGGTGTTCCTAATTCTATTAATGTATATTTTCTACCACGAAGTCTTTTTGGATTTACCTTTGAATTATTTTAAATTTTTAGTGTTTTAAGTTGTCACCATATTTCCCTTGTTTACATTATGATTACCATGTTATATCATGTCTCATTGTTCATGTTTATGAATCCTTCTATTTTTATTACTCATTTATATTTTTATTCTTTAACATGTGTCTTATTCTTCATGTTATGCCTTATTGATTCCCTCACTGGCCTTTATAGCTTACCCCTTTCTTATGTTTATCCCCAAGTTATCCCGTGCAATTTTATGTTCATTGGGATATAATGATCATGTCAAATAATTGTTCAATAATATTTTGTACCCCATGTTATAAGTTTTTATTTAATGTACCTGAATCCCAAATACACTAGACTTCTTGATATTTTAGGTTTTATTAAGTGTAATTTTATGTATTAAATCATGTATTAATTTGTAATAATGGGAATGGATGTTATAGTTGGTATCAGAGGAAATGTTTAGTTGTTTTTGGGATTAGGATTAAGAAACTGTAGAGAAATCTTTCCGGATAAGACATAGTATAAGAAACCATACCAAAATTTTGGTCAATATATAGTAATTGGTTTATCAATAAAATACATACATGTCAGAATACTACAAGGGGATGTGGTTTTGGCATAGATTTACTTAGGAGTAACAACTCTGACAAGGTCTTTTTGGTTTGACTTGGGGTAACCTAGTACAAAAAACTGGAATTATTATACACCTGGATTGACACTCCATGGGAAAATTAATTGTTAAATACATAGGATCATTAAAAACCGTTGTTAAGGGAACAAATAATGTCCATAAGAATATATGTTAGGATATAAATCCTGGACAACATAGATTGAAGCCTATAAATTCATAAGTTAAGGAAATATATTTAATTTATAAATAATCCATTTATATTCATTGGATTCTATGTAATGAATTTAATAGTTGAAAATATTAATCCCTAATTTTCCCTTTATTCTATCCAATGGCCATTAATAGGTGGAATTGTGTTAATAACCAATATTAAGGGAAATGTGATGACTACCCCAATGAGATTCACAACCCGTTGGGAGTGGGAATTGAAAACATTTTAAAAATATCTAAATCATGTTCAGAAAAAAACCTAGATAAAGTGGAGAACCGAAACTCCCGTAATTCATAATAATCCTCAATTGAGAGTTTCATACGATAAAGGAATCATACTTTCAACGGATCATCTGATAACTTAATAATGGAAAATGGATCTATTCTATTGAGAAGATATTCTTTATCATTCATTGTTCTAAGAAATAGATTTTTATACTGGATGTTTATCATATAGAGGGAGAGTGGATCAGTGTAGGACATTGATCAAGAGTATGAATCTTGGAAAATATATCAAAGGAATGGATTTGGAGGAATTCCAGAAAATGTTTTTCGACAAATATTTTCCTAGCACCCTCCAATTTAAAAGTGAAATAGATTTCTTTTCTCTCATGAAAAATATGAAAAATCAATATGGGTGTATAAGGAAAACATCAAAATAATTTCATGATATACCTATAGTTTTTTCATTACCTTTGAATGCAAGGTGGACCACTTCTTTGGTGGGATAAATCTAGGTTTAAAAACCTTAGCGATCAATGACTTTGATAACTTTGAGGAAATTCTCTTATGTTCCATCAATGTAAAAATGTAGATCAATGAATCTCAAGTGTATCATGGGGATAATAAGTGTAAGGTGGAGTGTAATTATGGTTTTCTGATATATAAATCTATTGGTTCCAAGAAATTCTAATATCTCAATTGTTAAAGGTGAGAAAAGAAGAACCCTGAAAATTACATAAAGGGAATGAAGAATTGTTTTAGTAGCAGGAATGAAGGAATCCAAGATAATATTTACCGATAAGAGAAACCCACTAATGTAAAAGAGGAAAGGGATGCTATATTAAACCCTCAATCCATTATTCATTTCTACATCTACAAGGATCCATGGAACTTCTCAAACCAATTCCCTAATCCATGGGTTTTTGGAGGTAACCAACAACCTCTAAGGCAAAAGGGTTAGCTTTTCCAATCAATAATGCTGAGTTGAATCCCAAAACTGAAGTGGTGATAAATATTCTATCCATTTATTCAAGAATATCAAATGTGATTTTTTATTCTTGTTCTTCTCATTCCTTCATATCATGAAATTTTAGTAGAACTATTCAAACACCACCACAATTCTTGGAAGTAGATCTATCGGTGAAAATATAAAATGGGGATCTTATTTCATCCTAAGTATATAACTCTTCCCTATCACAATTTTTGGGCTGAAATTCCCAAAACACTTTGTCATACTCCCTTTGGTGTAACTTGATCTGATTCTGGGCAATCATTGGATTTACCTATATAGAGCCTAAATAAATTTCCGTGAGAAGGTAATCAATCTCCATATGGAGAATAGACCCCTAATTTTGTACAAGTTCTATGAGGTGGATGAATCCCCTTTAGGACCATCATCTTAAGAATGTATATTAATACCCTATGAAGAATTTTATCTTGATCAAATGATTTAGTATAAGGGAATAACCATTTTTGAAGACATTCTTATTTTGAGACAATATGTTGATGTGTTTTCCGAGGAATTTCTAGGTCTTACTCTTTGTCGAGAGCTCAAATTTTCGATTGATCTTATACCTGGGGAATTTCCAATATCCAAGACTCCAAATATGATGTTTTTTGAGTAACTTTAGGATATGAAGAAACATATACAATAGAATCTTGATAATGCGTTTATACGACCAAGTGATTCCCCATGGTGTGCACCAGTCCTCTTTGTCAAGAAGAATGATGGGGCAATGCATCTTTTCATTGATTATCATGATCTTAATAAGATCACAATATTGAAAAAGTATCTAATTCCATAGATTTATTACTTGTTATATCAGCTACATAGATCATAATACTTCTCTAAGTTGGATCTTTGGTCTGGATATTATCATGTATGGGTAAAGAAGGAATATATCCCCAAGACCGCTTTTCATACAAGCCATGGGCACTATGAGTTCATAGTGAATCCATTAGGACTAACTAATTCTCCAAAAATCTTTGTGGACATGATGAAAAGATCCTTTAGAGATTACCTTAACAAATGTTTTGTATAATTTATAGTTTATATTCTAATATAGTTCAAAACTAAGATGGATAATGAGGATAATCAGAGCACTATGCTAAAGACATTATGAAAGGAGAAGAGTTATTCCAAGTATAGAAAATGTGAGTTATGGTTGAAGGAAGCCTCTTTCATGGGGAATATCATCACAAGTGATGGGATATTTGTGGATCCTTAAAATAAGAAAGAAATTTAAGGATGCAAGAGGACTACATCCATGACAGATATCTATAGTTTTCTTGGGTTAGCTAAAATTTATCGCCAATTCTTGAGAAATTTCTATTGATTGTCACACCCTATTACCAAAATATTCCATCTATAACCTATAGTCCTCCCAATGTTCCTTGAGGCTTTCAAGAAGCCCCTCCCAAGCCTTTTGAGTCACACACTCAAGTAAGGGATCTTTCACTCTTGTCTTTTATCAAGCACTCCTTTTATGTTATGTCTTTTACTTTTCATTTGATTATGATGGGATATGATATTCCATGTTACCATTATTGTCCATTTAATGTATAATGATTAGATATTCCTTTAACTCTCATTAATAATCCCATGATTTTTTATGTATACCTGTTTCCATGGAAAAATTTCTTAATTATTCTTTTATCTATTCATGTTTCTTCGTTAGCTTATGCATTTTATTTACAAATTTCTAATGTCAGGATTTGATTTTTTGTGTCCCTATTACTAAAAATTTTATTTCCAAATAACTACAGGCCCATTTTTCTCTCATAAAGTATTTGTTTATGAATTTTTATGTAACGTGGTTATGTTGTTGATATTTCATCGCGATTTTCCAGGCCAAAATAATTTTGTAGTAAATACCATATCCATTTTTCATTCAAGGTTATTAACCTTTATGAACATATAATTATTTATTGGGGACATATATGTATTTATTTCATATTCCTTGATCATGGAATAATTTATGATGATTAATGAATCCATGTTGTATGATCTATGTGGAACACTTAAGCATGATAATGAAATGATTATGATGGGTGCACCTAGATAGTGCTCCAATGCATTGGGTAATGTTTAGTATCATGATACATAATTTTGGGATAGGGGTGTAACTGATTCCTTTATGGTACTTTTTCTACTATGAAGTATTGTTTTATTTAGCTTTGGCATATGTTTATGTTGCATTATTTTAAGTTGTTTCCACATTCCCCATGTTGACTTTATGATTACCATGATATATCATGTATCTTTGTTCATTCTTATGATTCCTACTCATTTTATTCTCTATTGATATGCATATTTTCTAAAATTTATCATCTTAATCATGTTCTACCTTATTTATTCTCTTAATGGGATTTATAGCTCACCCCTTTCTTATGATTGTCCCCAGGTTATCCCACGTAGTTTTAAATTCTTTGGAATATTATGATCATGTCAAACAAGTGTTCAATAACATTGTGTACCACTTTTTATAAGTTGTTATTAATTGTACCCAATTCCAAAATACACTAGTCTTATTGATCCTTTAGGTTGTATTAAGTGTACTTTTATGCAATAAATCATGTATTAATGTGTAATAAAGAGCAGAGTTGTTATACCAAGACTATGAATAGTTTAAAAATTATCACCAAATATATTAAAATAACGAGAGTTTATTAAAGATTTTGTTTCATACATTATTGATGAATCAAGTAATAGTTTATTTAAGTAATAACGTATTTATACCGTAAATTAACATATTTTTCTATTCACAAAAAATTCAAATATTTCAGAAAAATACCCGAAATTCAGCCTAATAATTTTTCGATGGGTAGAATTAAAAAATGGACTCAATTTTAGGAAACTAATTTTATAAATATGAGAAATTTCATTTTTAATCAAAATTTTCATTTATATAGAAAATACATATTTTTAAATTATAATTGATTTTATAACACTTTGAAAAATTAACTACGGTCTCATAGAATTATCTTCAAATAATAAGATAGTAAAATACTAAATTATGAATACATTTTTGGAAATAATTTTATTTAAATCCTTTTATTAATTATAAAATTGTAATTTAATATTTCTGAATTACACAAATAAGATCACTTAATTAATAATTTTTAAAATATTTATTTAATTATAAAAAGATATAATTATATCATAATTTCATTTATAATATTTATAAATGTTATTGATACAATCATGGGTGAGGATAATATTCATTTGGATTGTTTATTATTCAAAAGTTACATATTACTTTTCCTATGTGAATGTTACAATTTCATCTGTATAGATTCCTTAATTTATAGAAATGCCTCTTAATTCATTCACTATTCATTTATAGATATTTTATTTTGACCTCTAAGATATTTTATGTGATTTATACACTATGAAATAATTATAAGAAGAGAAATTTAAATGACAGAATTATGGGTCATTATATTTAAGATGAACATTATGAATTATTCTTTTGCAGTAACATCAGGGAAGTTAATTGGAATTGTGGTATGACACGATGGCATTTAGTTGACCTATAAAATACTAGAGAAATACTAGAAATGAAGACTCCTCAAAATATTAAAGAATCTAGAGGGATCTAATTACTCCTTGCTTATATCTGTATCTTCATAGCCAAACTGATAAGAAAATATCTCCCTTTCACTAAATTTCTAATTATGGGAGTCACCTATAATTGGTGAAATTATATCCAAGATGATTTTGAGAACCTCAAGTAGTACCAGCTACACCCACCCATCTTGATGCCATAGGTAGAAGGAAATACACTTATTCTATACATGGTAATCATAGAAAGATCATTCGGTGCTCTTAATATGTACAAAAATTACACAAAGAATGAAAAAATATCTTCTGTCTTAACTGAACAATACATGATATTAATACTTTATATTATGATATCGAGAACAATTGTCTCATTCTCATCTTCACAGGGTAAAAGTTAAGGCATTAATTGTGGTAGAACATGGTCCACCAGGACTCTCATATCTATCCACTCAAGCATATTATTAGCTTACAGATGTAAAATAGGATATTTTTCTAATGGAAGATTATTTAACAATAGTATGTAATTTAACTCGTGTCACAAAATTATGTCAATGGGAAGTCCATGAATTTTTTTTATGGTACATCCTACCTCATAAAAAATTCCCTTAAACAATCAGCTTATAGAAAATGAAGTTTACTATACCCATGGAACTCACAAAAAGGGGAGATGTAATATGATGGTGCCTCTAGAAGTCTTATTAGAAGGAGAATAGAAAAGTATAGGCACAACTGGGTTGTTTTAGGTATTTCCTTTGTTTCCTCAAACAAGGTAATTATTTCCACTCCTTCCCATTCTCTAAAGGTTGAAATAATAATGAGGTTTAATACGATTATTTTATCATAGTATTTGGATATATCCTTACAACTAGGGATAAAATACATGAATGTTAAAGGCGGTTTTGATCTAGAGATCAAACAGATCAATATAGAGTATTTTATCAAGAAGAAAAAAGTAGGCCCTACCACCATTTATGTTATAGGATTGATGGGATAATTACCTTATGAACCAATGATCCATCATGTCCCATAATCAAATAATACTCATGCATATTTATTGGACAAATAACACTTATATGTGGATGGTCCTGACTAGGAAGATGTGGTTTTCTACATCACACAACAAAGGTTAGTCTCACTAGTCATCGTTTGTGACATAGAGAAAATAATTCAGGTCAATAATGCCCTAAAGAACAATGAGTCTACATCCACCCCTTGATGGATGGGCCCAATAGTATATTACCTCCAATATGGGACCCTACCATCGAACAATCCAAAAGGGAACAGATTCGGCATTAGGAAGCAAATTTCCCCATTCAAGATAGGCCAAACAAGCAGAAAGACCTTTATAAATGAGGATTCAATGGAATCATCATCATGTCCATTTTAGAGGGATGGAATCATAACATTATGAATAAATTCCATGCAGTCTCCTATGGTTCTCACCAGTCTCAAACCAACCTATCACACAAAATTAGGATACTTGGTCAATGCTGGAAAAAAATGTTACATGACTATGTAGAATTTATATGGAAATGTCACACATGTCAGATTCCTGAAAACATTATTCATCTTCCCTCTGAAATACTATACACAATTAAATATTTTTACTCATTTTCTATAATGGGAAATGACATTGTGGGACCATATCCTCTAGCTATAACTAAGCAGTTCCACTGCATCCTTACTTCCACCGACTTCATTTCCAAATGGGTTGATGTTTTACCCCTCAAATAATAAGGAATGAAGAATATTATCATCTTTGTGATGTCGAATATTATTAATTAATTTTTTGTCCCTCACACAATATTGATGAGAAATGAATCAAATTTCTAATCTTCCAATATGAAGAGACTATATTAGAAGTATAACTTCAAGTAAACCCATTCATCTCATTCTTGTGTATTGGAAAATGGATAGAGAGAGGCCTTAAATATAACTCTATTAAATATACTCAATAAAATATTTCATAGATATAAGAAGTCCTATATAGATAAATTGTTATATTGTTTATGAGATTATCATACCATAACTTTCTTTTCTACACATGTTACCCCATATTTAATAGTTTATGGAACAGAAGAAGTTTAACCCAATGAGGTCTAGTTAAAATCACTCTGAATTTCAATATGTTGAAAACTTTCAAACAAAAAACAATAAGAAAATGTAACTCCCTGACCCTTGTTACCTATATTCCGTGCATTATTACATAACATTATCATGATCACAAGAGATCAAGTCCCGAAAGACAGATTAGTTTAATAGCCTTGGAAGTAATAGATGCATACATAAGTTTTACATTAAATTATGAAATGGAAATTCATTAACATTGTTTCCCCTTTGAACACACTCATATCCCTTAGCCTATTCAAACATGTTAATAATAATATACTTATTCACATCTTGGGAAAATAGAACATAAAACAGGGGTGAGATTAGATGATGAGTAAGGATAAAAATATAAAAGAGACTATTATAAATAAGAATAAATCTTTATTTGAATGTATAAGACTAAAACACAAGCCTTTTAAACATAAACTTCAGAATAAAATTAAAAGGATAAATCAAATAATTCCATTATCTTATTCACCTAGATATTCTACTTTTAGAATAATCACATGTAATATCAATAGCTAATTTCATAATTATAGAATTCCTAATATCGGACATCATAACCACATAGTTAGGGACTCATGCCAATACAACAAATACAAAAAATCAAGTCCTTTTTTCAAGACACTAATTTCTCTAATGAGACCTACTGATGCATCGAGGGGCTATAGTGGGCCCCGCTCATCACTTATTTTGTCCAATTCATTCCTCATATGAAAAGGTTGAAAAATAACATAAATATTTTTATTAAAACTAGCATACTAAATATTAATGCTTTAACCATAAACCATAAATGGTATAAATATAGCACATCCACAGTCAAACATATCACAAAACCATCAATAAAATATGGAATATTTTTTCATAATGAATCAACTTTAAACAAGAATAAAATCCATAAAATGATGTTGACATAGATGAAATCAATCCAAAAACTATTTGGGTGAAATATATATTTCTACAATGAAATAATTTAAAATTAAAGATAACATTTATTTTGAAAATATTCTAATAAGCTTTCAAGGAAAGCTTCTAATGTGTTATAATGGCGTAAAATGGCCTCACCCACCGTATAACTAAAAAAACATTCTTTCCTTAATTTTTTGAAATGGTCATAAAGTAACTTGTTTGGAAAACGATGGAAATATTCCACTCATATCATTTTATAATAGTCAAAAAATGGTATAAATGACTTTAACCCATAGTCTAGGAAAAATTAAAAATGTTTTTGAAACACATTTTTAAGAAACATGGATGTGGATGTTGAAGAATTCCTAGTATATACTTACGTACAAACAACCTCAGATAATAAATAGATTGTAAAATTAACCAATACCTGGTACTTTTCCATAGTCGAGGGTACGTTAACCTCTGGTATAAGGGTTAAATCATTGTTATTAAATTATTCAAAAACCACATATATAAATATGATATCATATATGATCCTTTAATATTTCTTTGTTAATAATATTTCACTAGTATCATTGTTTTGGGTGTTAATTGATTCGTTTTCCATTATATGTTTTGTTATGTAAGTAATTTTTGTTATGTATAGGATTTATCTGACTCATATCTAGAATGATATTAGGTTCCTAAACATTATTTTTAATCCTCAAATAAAAAAAATTTCTTGAACGGTTATGAATGGGTAATGAAATATTATCGTTTCATGGGGACGGTAAACTGTAGGCATGAATGAGAGACAATATCAGTATATTGATGGTGAAATCATATGTATTTGGATGGTATATTATATCTACATAATCATTAAAATTTTATATTTTTTATTTACATGAATTATACTCATTATTATACCCATCCAAATAATTAAGTGTTGAATAACAAATTACACCACGGCATGGAGACGGTAAGTCGTACGTTTGCATGTATGGTGACTTTGTCATTCATATGATAGATAGAATAATGAATATGGTTTTACCATATTTATAATAACATCACATTATGTAGAAGGTACTGGAGTAATTATTTTTTTATGTAAGCAGCAAAGAAAGAGAATGTGGAAGAATAATAGAACTTTGAAAGAGGTGATGAAATAATTACCTATTCATCAAGTGATTCCTTTTTATTTGATCAAAAGGGCTCAGTAGGTTGGATTTTTTATCAAATTAAGGCCTCTATGATGAATTGAGAGTAGTTTGGAGGAGGTTTTAGTTGGTTTTGGCTGAGCGAAATGGCTCTGGAGGTGTGAATTTGAGAGAAGGAGAACTACCCATTTATAAGAGAGGTGAGGGGCACATTAAGAAAAGCGTGAAATGGTAATTTATTATAAAATCACATTTGGTTTATAGTAGCTAAAATGGATGTATTTATTGTCTATGGGGGGGTATGGGTCACAATACTTTCATCCAATAGGTTTTAGACATGTTTATCTCACCATATTAACCATATATTTTATATTTTACTCTAGGTTAACTAGTTTAACATTTATTGTGTCTCCTTTTATTTTTATATTACATGGTTAATAAACTTAAAATAAAATTCCAAGAGAACCTCAAGTGGTTCATTAATAACATATCTACCCTTACCTATGTCCTTTGGTCGAATCTTAGATTTTTAGGAGTATTATATCATTTAATAAAATAGTTTTTCTAAAATTATTTATGTCAATTTTGACACCATTCCATATTTGATACTTATTCATACTTATTTTTGTTTGGAATTAATGAACACCATTAATCTGCATCATTTGTGTGGTGATAAACTACCATGACTACTATTTTCCTTTCGCTACTCTACAGAGCATGAAATATTTTCTCTAAGGAACTTATCCATTGCTCAGCTACAAATGGATTTGCGGTCCCATTGAATGTTGGTGGTTTTTTCCTAATAAAGAGGTCTAACATTGATCCCCTGCGTTGTGGATCAAGGTGCTCCATATAACATCACACCTTTTTATAACATAACTTTTCATTACATTTTACTAAACCGAGGATCTTTAAGGTTAAGTTTCTTGGAAACCATGAACTTAAAACATGAAAACATAAAACATTATTATTAAACCCTTGAAAGGCTTCTCCATATGTTCATACTAGGTTCATTACTGCATCTCATAACCTAGGGACATACATCAACAGAAAGGCTGAGCAGAAGGCCCTGTAAGGGAAACAAGGGGAAACATTTAACATGTGAACTTCAGATACATCAATAAAGTCATGAAAAATGAACTTTAAGGCATGAGAAAGAAATCCTGAGGCATATCCTAATAAAAATAATGTATTTAATAACTTGAAGATGTGGCTACAACATTTAGCATAGAAAATCATTTTTGTTTCACCAAGGTCCATCCACAAGGTTTCATTAAAAATTACCAAGGTTATTCACCAAGGTATTGTTATAAATGGTCATCTCTAAAGACTAAGTCTTTACCCAATGCATTAGAGCGCTATCAAGGCACAACCTTAAATTTGTCTTTATCATCATGTGAACAACATATATCATCATCAAACATTTCATAAATAACCCATATAGCAAAAAAGAAACGGGTTTCATTTCATAATCATAACGTTTTAAAAACTGCTTATAAGATATGATCTTTATGTCACTTTAAAACAACATAAAAGGAAAGCGGGTCTCATGTATGTAAATAATAGAATTTAAAATAGAAAATTTTGATATATATGTGAATACCCCTATAGAAGAAAGAGCTTTGAGTATTCACTTAATAAAATAATAGAATTTGAGAAAAAGATAGATACATTTTGAGATAAAAAAATTCTGCAGCATAACGACTACGTTACAGGGTTTTAAAAATATTGAAAAAGAGAGGTGACAAGGGTCACCCACTCATAAATGATCCATAGAACAGTATAGGAACAGAATATAAAGGATATTAAAACTTGGTAATGAAATTTTAAAGACATACCATATGAAATGAAAAACATGGAAGGAAGACAAAAAAATAAGATTTCTCTTATGAAAATTCGGCAGCCTAACGGCGTCACTTAAAACTTCAAAAAAATAAATTCACGAGATCAAATAGGTTCTCTCATCATATGAAAATAAAATATCAGTATGATATATA
Source organism: Viscum album (assembly GCA_963277665.1). Taxonomy (NCBI): domain Eukaryota; kingdom Viridiplantae; phylum Streptophyta; class Magnoliopsida; order Santalales; family Viscaceae; genus Viscum; species Viscum album. The sequence continues at coordinate 1,822,451,324 of OY728150.1, read as the reverse complement.
TATATATAGATCATACCCCAACATAATAAAAAGGAACTTGAAAGACTTGACATGAAAATAGAACTTGAAAATGAGAAGGGTGAAGGAATCCCTTAAAAATTTGGCATCCTAACGGCGCCAATTAAACATTCTTAAAATGAATTGATGAGAGAAAGAGGGGGTATCTCATAATATGTAAATAAAAAGGACAGTAGGATGAATATAAAAGGACATCCTACAACATAAGAACATGGATCATAAAAGAAATGACATAAAAGAGAGTACTTGGAAAGAAAGAGAGAGGTATGATCCCTTACCTTAAAACGTAACTCTTAAAACTCAAAGGTTGGGACCTTGAGGGATTGGGGGAACCTTGGGAGGACTCCTTGGGAGGTAAGGAGACCAGAAATTCGTTGAGGATGATTTCAGAGTCGAAAGGATGAGAGAATGGCTTGATATTTATAGGGGAAGTGAGGGGACAAGGCATTAATGGCCAAGGGACACCTCATTAGAGGTATTGAAAAAACAATGGGCTTTCCCATTGTATTTTCCCATAGTATTGGCCACTTGGGACACCTCACACCTTATATTACTATTCATAAATAGACCATATTGATTACATACTTAATACATCATTTAATGATGTCATTAAACACCCGTAACTTAAAAACTATATTTTCATTATTCACCGAAAATTCAACTTTCTCAGAAAAATACCAAAATTTCACCTTAACCAAATATCGATGCTCTGATTTCAAAAATGAACTCCATTTTATAAAAATAATTTCCTAAATATTTTTAATTTAAATTTTAAATAAATACACTATTCATTGAAAATTCGTTTTTTTCATAAAAATTCCCAAAAATAACCTTAACATAATATCGATGCTCTGAGTTCAAAAATAAACTCTATTTTATAAAAATATTTTTCTAAATATTTTTAATTTAATTTTCAATTAAAAACCACTAATCACCAGAAAAAAACTGATACTTGACTAATAATTTCTGAAACAGTTATTTACATATTTTATTGAATCATATTACTCAATCAAGGTGACTAAATTATATTAATACTTTATTTAAGTGGGATTATGAATCTATTTGGTCACATTACTAATCCTAAGCGTAATATCACTATTCATAATTTACTATTCATCAAAAATCAAGTTGATCTTATTAGACTCCAAATTTCTTACTGAACAAAATCGTAGAAGATCATTTTTTGAAAATCATTACACATAATTAATTATGTAAGGTTTACATAAATATTTTCAAATATATTTTTTTCTATAATTCTTCAAAAATATGGCTACTATATTTATCCGGACATTTGAATATTCACAAACTTCATCATAAGAAGAAATCAAAATTTTTATTTAAATCAAAGGATTACACAAGGTAGTTACGGTCTCCTTACATAGCCCCTTATAACCTCAGCATAGGACCTAAGTGTAAGGTGTGCTTAGGTGAGAGAATCTGAGGGCAGCTCGGCCAACATCACACAAGTAGTAATTTCTATCAGTTTGAACTTCTCGCGAAGGCAATTCCGTTCTAGCTTCACACGATGAAGTTCGGCTTGGGTTTGGTCTAGAGCAAAGCCTAGTGGTGCTACCTTCTTCCCAAGTTCTGTTATATGGGCTTCGATTGGACCGAGACTACTGGATGAGACCATTGAATCTCCTTTCTATATTAATTAACCAAGATCACTTGTATTTAGAGACAATAATCGCAACATTTAGTTTCCAAAGGTCATACTGACTAACGGTCATATAATAGTCAAAAACCAACAGTATAATTTTAATTATACTCATTTTATTAAAGGAAAAAGTTTTTTTGAGTATGAAATAAAAGAACACACAAAATTAGGAAATAATATTTATTCAGAATTTCGGGTCGTTACAATCTTCCCCCCTTAAGAAATTGCATCCTCGCAATTTTTAAAATTGGACATGGAAATTTCATTGAAAGTCCCACATTGTAAAAAGAGTCAGTAACACTATTACTTTAAAAGAATGAAATGGAAGTACAAAGGTCACCCGAGTTAACCTGTACTAGGATTCCATGTAGGAAAATATGGATATGGAGGAGAAAATAAAGGGTCATGTTCTGATGGAGAGTGATAGAAAACATGATTAGGAGAAACTTAACCACAAGAAAATCACAAACAAATGATGTGTGTAAACGGTCTTTGATTACCCAGTAGAAAAATTAAACCAATAATGTTTTTACTTTACATTCCTTTTAATAATTTTAAGGAATTCATTTACTACATAGAATAAGAACACAGGGAAATATATTTACCTTCAAGTAGAGTTTCATCCCTTAATAAGTGTCCACCAAGACTAATCTTTTCTCCAAACAAAGAGCATTCAAAACTACTTGGTCTCATCAAAGCACAAGAATCATCTTCTAGAGAATCACGTAATCCACAAAATAATAACTATCTATCTTTAAACAATTATCCCAAAAACAGAAAGGGTAAGATAAAACAACTCTTCAAAAAGAAAGAACCCCATAGGAAGGGAAACTACTTTAAATCTTCAAAGTTCCATGGTACGACCCAAAGTTTATCATAGACCATTCCATAAATAATTTTCCTTAATATTCCTCAAAATAAACCAAACTAAGATTGAAACCCAAATATAAGAATGATTTCATAACATTTCCTTCCAAGATAAAATTTATCGTTCATCTCTAAACAACATCAACCACTCCTAACATCTTATAACAAAAGTAACTAACCTAAACATATTTTCCCCAAGATAGGTGAATCATTTCCATAAGTAACCTAAATTACTATAAGTTGACCTTAAATTCATCTATTCTTCAAAATATAATTCAACCTTTACTCCTCAAAGAAAATACCATAGTAATCTATTTACCTCGATCATATAGGGTTCCCAAAATAGTGAACGTCTTCTAAAATAATAATCATCATTTAATCCCCTAATCATCTCTTTTTTTTCAAGAAGAACAACTTCACAACATCAACATGTGGTACATAAAAATAGATGTTTTTTTAATGATATAAAACCATCTTAGTAGTGACTCGATGTTCTTAGAAAACATTAAAGATATGCTCATAGAGCACGAACTAAAATACAACATGACATAGACAATTATTGTGAAGAAGTTGTATGAACTTTAGTCATCATAACGCATCTCAGTATAGTTCTTGCATTATTCCCTTGTCCTTGAAGATTGTTGATTCTCATCATGCTTCTCATCCCTTCCAAGAGATCATTGCCTGGGATAATGTCCAACTTCTCCACATTTATGACATTGAAAAGTAAAAGGTACATTAGATCGAACCTTATCTCTATTCATCACATTATCCATTTTTTTTAAGCAATTGGATACTTTATTCCCTATCACCCCACACCTAAAACATCTCCTGGTTCCTTTGTGACATTCTCCTTGGTTCCCATTTCCACACTATTTGCACAAAGGAAATTGGGTCTTCTTTCCCTTATCAACTTTATCAGATGAACATCCTTGAGACTTCATCTTCTTCTTCCTTGATGAATTTGGGCATTCAACTAGGTACCAATTATTAATTGTGATTTTTGATAGCTGGTTTAGCATAATCACAATATGTTCAACTTGATCTCTCTTCATCTCTGTCATATTAATAAGGAAATAATCACATTTCCTATCACATTGGTTGTTGGGACATGTTCTTCGATTTCCCACCATTAACTAAGAAAAGAAAGTATAATTAGGGGGCTTAAATACTTATCCAATAATCATGAAAAGGAACCATTAATAATAGAAGGATAAACTTGTAGAAGACAAGTATATCTTAACTTGTGATCCCCTAGGTTACAATATAGGTTATCTATGATCATATATTCTTATGTAAATTTTTATTTTATTTTATCTTCGTTCCTTTAATAATGGTTCATACTAAGATTATGAATATACCAAAGCATATCCCCCGGGAGTGTCGTAACCAAGAGTACAGTAAGGCCTGTTGTTGTGTACCAGTTCCCATTCGAGTCTAGCTAAAAGTGGTGTTTTCGGGTTTTAACCCTATGTATATCTGTTCCAGAACCACCTCTACCTGCTTGTATCCAGACAAGGATATATTTTCTTGATAAACCACTTACTCAATACTCAGCAAAATACCAAGAAGATTTTCTATATTTAAAATTTTCTATAGGCTTCTTCCTAAAGTTTTAATATCCTAATTTCCACAAATAACTAAACCATCATTTGATACCAACTATAACATCCCACCTTTTTATAACATAACCTTTCATTAAATTTTACCAAACTGAGGATCTTTAAGGTTTACTATCATGGAAACCAGGAACATAAAACATGAAAACATAAAACATTATTCTTAAAAACCTGAAAGGCTTATCCTTATGTTCATCCTAGTTTCATTACTGCATCTCATAACCTGGGGACAAACATCAAAAGAAAGGGTGAGCAGAAGGCCCAGTAAGGGAAACAAGGGGAAACATTTAACATGTGAACTTGAGATATATCAATAAAGTCATGAAAAAAGAACTTTAAGGCATGAGAAAGAAATCATGAGACATATAAAAATAAAAATAATGTATTTCATAACATGAATATGTGGCTACAACATTTAACATAGACAATCATTTCCGTTTCACCAAGGTTCATCCCCAAGGTGTCCTTAAAAATTACCAAGGTTATTCACCAAGGTATCGTTATAAATGGTCATCTCTAGAGATTAAGTCTTTACCCAATGCATTGGAGCTCTATTAGGGCGTACCCTTAAAATTTTCTTTATCATCATGTGAGCCACATATATCATCATCAAAAATTTCACAAATAACCCATATAGCATAAAATAATTGGTTTCATTTCATAATAATAACGTTTTAAAAACTGCTTTTAAGACATGATCTTTATGTCGCTTTAAACCCACAGAAAAGGAAAGCGGGTCTCATGTATGTAAATCCCAGAATTTAAAAGCGAAAATTTTTATATATATGTGAATAACCCTGTATGAGAAAGATATTTTAGTATTAAATTAATAAAATAAAATAATTTGAGAAAAAGAGAGGCATTTTGAGACAAAAAAATTCTGCAGCATAACGGCTATGTTAAAGGGTTTTAGAAATATTGAAAAGAGAGGTGACATGGGTCACCCACTCATAAATGATCCATAGAATAGTAGAGAAACAGAATATAAAGGATATAATAACATGGTAATGAAATTTGAAAGACATACCATATGAAATGAAAAACATGGAAGGAAGACGAAAAAATACGATTTCTCTTATGAAAATCCGGCAGCCTAACGGCATCACTTAAAACATCAAAAAATGAATTGACGAGGTCAAATAGGGTCTATAATCATATGAACATAAAATATAAGTATGATAGATATAAAGATAATACCCCAACATAATAAAAAGGAACTTGAAAGACTTGACATGAAAATAGACCATGAAAATGAGAAGGGTGAAGGAATCCCTTAAAAATTCGGCAGCCTTACGGCACCACTTAAACATTCATAAAATGAATTGATGAGAGAAATAGGGGGTCTCTCATCATATTAAAATGAAAAGGAAAGTAGGATGAATATAAAATAACATACTTTAACATAAGAACATGGAGCATAAAATAAATGACATGAAAGATAGTACTTGGAAAGAAAGAGAGAGGTAGGATCCCTTACCTTAAAACGTAACTCTTTAAACTCAAAGGTTGGGACCTTGAGTGCTTGGAAGAGCCTTGGGAGGACTCCTTGGGAGGTAAGGAGACCCGAACTTCGTTGAGGATGATTTTGGAGTCGAAAGGATGAGATAATGGCTTGGTATTTGTAGGGGAAGTGAGGGGACAAGGCATTAATGGCCAAGGGACACCTCATTGGTGGTATTGGAAAAACCATGGGCTTGCCCATGGTATTTTCCCATGGTATTGGCCACTTGGGACACCTCGCACCTTATATTACTATTCATAAATCTACCATATTGATTACATACTTAATACATCATTTAATGATGTCATTAAACACCCATAACTTAAAAACTGTATTTTCAATATTCCCCGAAAATTCAACTTTCTCAGAAAAATCCCAAAATTTCACCTTAACCAAATATCGATGCTCTAATTTAAAAAATGAACACTATTTTATAAAAATAATTTTCTAAATATTTTTAATTTAATTTTTAAATAAATACACTATTCCCTGAAAATTCATTTTTTCCAGAAAAATCCCAAAAAATTACCTTAACATAATATAGATGCTCTAAGTTCAAAAATGAACTCCATTTTATAAAAATAATTTTCTAAATATTTTTAATTTAATTTGTAATTTAAAATCACTATTCACTTAAAAAAACTGATACTTGACTAATATTTTTTTAAACGGTTATTTACCTATTTTATTGAATCGCATTACTTAATCAAGGTGCCTAGATAATATTAATACTTTATTTAAGTGAGATTATGAATCCAATTGGTCACATTACTAATCCTAAGCGTAAAATCACTATTCATAATTTACTGTTCATCAAAAATCAAGTTGATCTTATTGGACTCCAAATTTCTTACTGAACATAATTGTAGAAGGCCATTTTTTGAAAATCATTACACATAATTAATTATGTAAGGTTTACATAAATATTTTCAAATATACTTTTTCTAGAATTCATCAATAATATCCATACTATATTTATCCAGACATTTGAAAATTCAAAAACTTCATCATAAGCAGAAATCCAATTTTTTATTTAAATCAAAAGATTACACAAGGCATTTATGGTCTCCTTACATAGCCCCTTTTAACCCCAGAATAGGACCTAAGTGTAAGGTGTGCTAAGGTGAGAGAAAATGAGGGCGGCTCGGCCAACCTCACATGAGTAGTAATTTTTATCAGTTTGAACTTCTCACGAAGGTGATTCCGTTCTAGCTTCACACGATGAAGTTCGGCTTGGGTTTGGTCTAGAGAAAAGCCCAGTGGTGCTACCTCCTTCCCAAGTTCTGTTAGATGGGCTTCGATTGTCCCGAGACTACTGGATGAGGCCATCTAATCTTCTTTCTATATTAATTAACCAAGATCACTTGTATTTAGAGACAATAAGCGCAACATTTAGTTTCCAAAGGTCTTACTGAATAACGGTCATATAATATTCAAAACCCAACAGTCTCATTTTAATTATACTCATTTTATTAAATGAAAAAGTTTTGTTGAGTATGAAATAAAAGAACACACAAAATTAAGAAACGGGATTTATTCAAAATTTCAGGTCATTACACTCCATACGAGTATAGTTATTATTAATAACTTGAGTGAGTTATCAGAGTAAGGTTATAAGTTGTTCAGCACCAGTTACATCACCATCCCCACTATAATTATCTTGAGTATGAGGGAAATCCCTACATGGATTACGTGTTTTGATACGGTTTCCATTCCATCCATTAGGTGCCATTTCTATAAATTGGCATCCACTAGGTTTGTTTATGAATCACAATGCATAATTTGAAACTTGTAAAATACTTAACATAAATTGAACAGTTTATTTATATATTCTATAATCATAGAATTGTTTTCTATGGATAAGTATTTACTCATAAATAATTCATAATGGTTTGTAAATAAAATGTGAATTATCCTAAGCATATCCCCCGGTAGTGACAAAACAGGTGCACAGTAAGGCCCCTTGTCGTGTACCAGGATACCCCGGGTCAAGCCCGATACTCCTTTTCAGATTTTTCTCTCCAAGGTACATCTGTTCCAGAACCACTTCCACTGGTAGTATCTAGACTGGGATGTATTAAGTTTAAAACCCACTTAATATCGACATTACCAAAAAAATTGGATGTTCTTCTATACTAATCCTAAAAGTCTATCTTAGGGTAATGTTCTCTAATATGATCTTTTATAAATCTAGCTTCCATGTTTTCTAATAAACTTCCTCTAATACCAACTGTAACGCCCTGACCCTAGTTACCTAGAGTTGGTGTATTATTACCTAACATTGGACTGATCACAAGAGACCATGTCCTAAAATACTGATCAGTTTAGTAGCCTTGGAAGTACTAGATACATACATAAGTTTTACATTACATTATGAATTTTAAAAGAAACAACATTGTGTCCCCTTTTAACAAACTCATATCCCTTAGCCTATTCCTGCAATTCAATCATAATATACATTTTCACATACTGGGAATATAAAACATAAGAAATGGATGAGCTCGGATGTTCAGTAAAGATAACAATATAGCGGAGACTATCATAAATAAGCATAAACATTTAAGGTAATTTGTAAGAAAAAAACAAAAGCCTTTAAAACATAAACTTTAGCATAAAATGAAAAATATAAATCAAATAATTCCATTTACTTATTCATATGCATATTCTAGTAGTTGAATAATCACATGTCACATAAATAGCTAATTTCATAATGATGGAATGTATAATTCCAAACATCATAACCACATATCCAAGGCCTCCTGCCAAAACTAAAAATGAAAAAAAAATCAAGGCCTTGTTCCAAGAAACTAATTTGTCTCATAGGATCTACCGATGCATAGAGGGGCTATAGCAGGCCCCACATGTTGCTTACTGCATCCAATGAACTCCTCATATGAAATGGTTTAAACATAAAATAAGCATTCAAATTAAAACTAGCATACAAAATGTTAATAATTTAACCGTAAACCATGAATGCTATAAAAATAGGACATCCATAGTCAAAAAAATCACAAAAACATTAATACAACATGGAATATTGTATCATAATGAATCAACTTCAAATAAGCATAAAATCCATCAAAGGATGTTGACATAGATGAAATCAATCGAAAAACTATTTGACTAAAATATCACATTCTACATTGAAATCATTTAAAATTAAAGAAAAATTTTATTTTGAAAATATTCTTATAATATTTCAAGGGAAGCATAGAAGGTGTTAAAATGGCATAAAATGGTTTCACCAACCATATAAGTTAAAGAAACATCATTTCCTTTATTTTTTGAAAAGATCATAAAGTACCTTGTTTGGAAAATGATGGAAAGATCACTTTCAATTAAATTTATAAAATTCAAAAAATGGTATAAAGTACTTTAACTAATCTTCTATGAAATATTTAAAAAAAATTGAAATTCATTTTTAATAAACATGGTTGTGGAGGATAAATATGTCTTAGTAGATACTTGCGTATAAACAACCTCAGATAACAAAAAGATTGTGAAATTAACCCTTACCTTGTAATTTTCCTTAGTCGAGGGTAAGTTAACTTATTTATAATGGATAAATTATTTTTATTAAATTATAAAAGAACCAAATACATAAATATTATAGCTTATATGATCCTTTAATATTGCTTTGTTAAATATATTTCAGTAATATCATTGATTTAGGTGTTAATTAATTCATTTTCTTTTATATGTTTTGTTACATAAGTCATTTTTGTTATGTATAGGATGTATTTTATTCTTATTTAGAATGATATTTAGTTCATAAAAATTATTTTTAATCATCAAATTAAAATTATTCTTGAATGGCTACGACAGGGAAAGAAATTTTATTGCGTCGTGGAGATGGTAAGTCGTACGTATGCACGAGAAAAAATATCATTCCATTGATGGTGAAATCACTTATATTTGGATGTTATATTATATATACATAATCATTAACATGTTATATTTATTATTTACATCAATTATACTCATTATTATAGTTATCAATATAATGAAGTTTTGAATAACAAACTACACCACGGCGTGGAGATGGTAAGTCTTACGTACCCACATATGTGGACTTTTTCATTCATAGGATGGATAGAACAATGAATATGGTTATACCATATTTATAATAACATAAAAATATGTATAAGGTACTGGAGTTATTATTTTTTTATGGAAACAACAAAGAAAAAGGAAGTGTAAGAAGAAAAGAACTTTTAAAGAGGTGATGAAATAATTACCTCTTCTTCAGGTGATTCCATTTGATTTGAACAAAAGGGCTCTTTAGGTTGTATTTATGATCAATTTAAGGCCTCTAGGATGATTTTAGGGTAGTTTGGAGGATATTTTATAATTTTTTGGCCGATAAAAATGGCTTTGGATGTGAGAATATGAGAGAAGGGGAACTTCCCTTTTATAAGGGAGGTGAGGGACACTTTAGGAAATGTTTGAAATATTAACTTATTATAAAATTAATTTCTGTTTTTAATGGATAAAAATTTATTTATTTATATGATATGGTGTGTATGGTTCAAAATACTCTCAAAAAATAGGTTTTAGACAAGTTTATGTCACCATGTTAACATTATCTTTTAGATTTAACTCTTGGTTAAATAGTTTAACATTTACCATGTGTCCTTATATTTTTATATTTATGGTTAATAAATTTACTATAAAATTTCAAGATAACCTAAAGTGGTTAATTAATGACATATCTAATCTTATATATAGCCTTTGGCCTAATCTTATATTTTTAGGAGTATTATATCATTTAATAAAATAGTATTTGTTTTAAAACCTCATTTATTCCAATATTGACACTATTTTGTATTTGGTTTTTTTGAAAGTCATAAAAACTTTCTTACTTGGAATAAAATAAATTTAATAAACCCTAATATGTCATATTACACTATAAAATTATTTTATGGAATCAAAAGTTTCAATTTACATTTATTTTAATATTTATAACATCAATTATTCTAATCATTCATTAATTAGGTAATTACTGCATCATCATTGTTCCATAAATAAATTTAATTATATAATGTCAAAAAATTAAAAATAAAATAACATGATATATTAAATATTTTTATCTTTCTAATGAATATTTATATTCGAATTTATATTATGTTTATCCCTATAATAAAAATGTTTTAGTTATTAAACTTTGAATTTAACACTTTTAACTCTTCTTTAAATAAAATATAATAAATGTACAAATCTAATCCAAGTCAATAAAAAAGGATCATATTTTAGTCTATGGTTTATTTTTTTATAAATAAACTTATCCAATATAATTAGGAAATGTGGTGGGGTAATTATAATATCATTTTTACCATTAATTACCCTACTTACTTTTAAGCGTGGCAAAGAAAATTCAAAAGTTACTATTCAACGAAAATTATTTTCGTCCTATTGAAAAAACATTTTACTTACTGATGTCATCTGTGTGTCTCAAATTTTTTAAATTCAATTCATAGAAGTGGTAAAAATACGTATTATGTAGATTTGCAAATGTTTTTATAAGGTGGGTAAAAGTCGTTAAAAGTTTAATAAAATGTTATATATATGATCTTATTATAAAATGAATCCAATGAATTACATTGGATTAATATATGAATTATGTATCTATTTAGACTTTAAATAAAATGTAAATTTTAAAATAATTATTTATAAAAAAATTCGGTTTTTAAACAATAACGGAATGTTTTTCTCTATTCATAAAAAATAGAATGTTTTCAGATAAATTACAAAAATTTATCATAAGCTAATTTTGATATTCCCTTTCCAAAAATGAAGTCCATTTTGAAAAATAAAATTTATAAAATTTCAAATAGTGGGTAGTACTATTCATAATATCTTTTTAAATGGATAGTTTGATTAGTCATGGTGTGCTATAACTCAAAGTTGCGTACAATGCAAGCTATTGTATTATTCAAAGAGTAGCGTATAGTAGAAGCTTGGGGAGTTAAAAAAATAGTTATTGGGTGAGTTAGAATGACTCAATGACAAAATAGTTTATACACTACATAACCTTTATGTATGTCAAAATCAGATTGTTCAATCCATTAATAAATTTTTTTCCTCCAGTCATTACTCCAAGTAGAATTGGTAATGGTCCTCCAAACATCGATGATACCAGATATGAAACCCACAAATATAGATCCCAAGTGGCAAGGAACTTACATCATACATAAGTTTTATTCTAATAAGGCTTACTCATGGGATAATATGGTTCATAAATGCATTATTCACTCCACCAATGTGAGGTTTCTTGATAAGTACTTGGAATAACTTCCACCATCATCCCTAAGTCCTAGTGGAAAGATATTAAATTAAAAAACACTCCATTTCCATGGTTCATGATGTTAAACTATAAAGATGACATCCTTATCACAGGATTTTTAACTACAAAGAATATGTCCTTGATGCATGACATTAAACTACATGGAATATAGTCCTAAAATGCACAACATTCTAGTTCATTGTTTCAAGACCTTAAACTACAAAATATGTTCTTAACTTGTGAGAAATCCCTACAACCCTCTGATTCATGGTCTTAATCTACATAAAAAAGTTTTAAGTGTAAGGATTTACCATCCCATGTATAATTTTCTCCAACTACCATACATAAGAGAGAATTAGTATAATTTGAGTCTGGTACTAGAACCTCATTCATGACAGGTTTCCATTCTCCCCAATTTGGGATATCACTTCATTGAAAATTTAGTATAAATGAGTCAGATATATACAAATGAAAAAATGAACTCCCCTCATCCCTATCTGTAATTGGGATCTTCTCAAGGGAATTTTACACCTAAGAACTATGTGTGGATTTATTTATATTACCGTATGATACATAGTGATGTCGATATCTCCAATCCTATGTCTATATTAAATATAAAAAAATGCATCCCTACCTCTGTATAGATCACACCTACGTAGGGAATTTTTCATCTATGAACTATGGGTGGATTAATTCTTACTATCCCATGATACATCAGGATGATAGGTCTCTATTCTTAGTTCTAGTCAAGATGAAAATTAAAATAATCCTTCCCTTATATACGAGCCAGACTAGCACTATGGATTATCTAATAAGAAATATATATGGATTGATTTATGTTAACATTGAATATGTAGTAATTCCCATTTCTCAAATTATATGACCATCTTCCATATAAAAAGGGAAGTGAAAGAAAAAAATAAGATACCGCCTTCATGCATGTGACCCAGACCTTTGTAGATAGATTCATTCCAATAACTATGTTTGGATTGATTATTATTATCACATGATATGTAGAAATTACTGGGTAACCCATTTCAGGCCCATCCATTGATTCCCATCACTTCTAAATATGTACGTCGATGTGAACCCAATTTTTTGGGGAACTCAAATATTTCCCCATATATATTCCCTGTTATGAACCCTCATACAGCACAATCGACCTCCCATATGTCCCTTGTTTCTCACACAGAACATGACTTATGTATGTTTAGGGAACCTCGAAGAGTCACTTTAACAAATGCGATCAAAGTAAATTTTACCTCTAGATAGGGAATCATATTCTAGCTACATGACATTAAATAGGATGACATGAGGTCTTTAGGCTAGACAGGTTGTCCCCTAATGATTTTGTAATTAGGAATTTCATTCTTTATCACTTTTCTCATAAAAAGTGTTCAATAAAAATTGGTGTAGCCTTTAGGGTGTTTAAAACATTCATGAATATCAAAATTTAAATAAAAAAAATCCATATATTTAATATATTATTTTATACCAAATAATTCCTCAAGTTAATATCCTTATCTTTAGAACCCCATGGACCAAGAACTCCAATGCTCTTGCTTCCCCTATAGAGAAATGTTAACAGAGACTGGTTAATCCAAAGGAACACCATTAGTATTCACCAGTCAATAATGCAATGCTTTAGAGATTTCATGTGGTGTATGTTCTGGTCCTAAAGTAAAGAACCCCCCCCCCCCAACACACACATAAATCTAAGAGCTATTTTATGAACTATATGGGATACATGTTCTCAAAAATTCCTAATGCATAACCCACAACCACAAGTATTCATCTTCCATTGACTCAGATATACTTGGGTTATTATTCACACTTCGCATAACCCAACTATTCAAATGCATTCACATAAACATAATGCTACCCATCTAGACATCACACATATTTTCATATAAAGAATATGACATTGTATTATTTTTACCTTAAATTTAGGAGTATATATCTCTTATGAGTACTTAACTTCTATGAGAATAAAAATCCCTTTAGGAACCCCCATTTTGTCAGTCATATAAATATAATTCCCATATTTCATGTCTAAATCACCAGATACCTTAACTAAAAATTCTCTTAGAATTTCATGGTCCTTTATCCCACATAAACATGCTTCTCCCTAAAATAATATTGGTAATAGAGACTGAATATTCTAGAGGTGACCTTGCTAGGATTCACTGGTGAATAACACAATGCCTCAAATCTTATGCCTAGTGGATCTTTTGGACCCAGAAGAAAATTCCCCCATAAATCCATTTACTATTTCTCTAATGGTGTGATGTGAACCCCACCAGTCATCAAAAAATCATAGTTGATATATGAATTTAAATAAATGATTCATTTTATCTATTTTTTCCCACATACTTTATAGATCTAGAATAAATCAATGGTTTATTACTTCAGGCCCATGTATTGGCAGAAAGACATTAAAATTCACTGCATCACCACATCCTTACCACATTATGTCAAACTAAATGGAATGTGTCCTTATTTATCAAGATAAGATGTTTCTTTAGGGGAAACATTCTATGAATGATCCAAATCTATGAAAAAAATAATATTCCCCATCCCTATGTGTGAATCAAACCCAGATAAGTCATCAAATAAGAGAACTGTGGGTGTCCTTATTATTTTTATTATAGAATATATAATGTTTCCCAAATCTAAAATCCTATGTCCATACATAATATAATGAGAAAATACCTCCCTTTTTTATTGGTCATACCTATACAGGTAATTTAAAATTTAATAACTATGTGTGTCTAGATTTATACTACCATAGGATACATAATAATGCATGGATCTCACATTTTAGGCCCAATCATAGGTTCTCATCACTCCCATCTATTCTTATCGGTGGGAATAAAATTTTTAGTGAGATTTATTCTCATGTAAAAACAAGAATACCCCCACGCATTCTCTATTATTCACTCTCACAAGACATAATTCGCTTCTTATAAACCCCTTTTCTCTCTCACAGAGCATGACCCATGTGAGATTTGTGAACATGAAAAGTATATTTGATGAACATGATTAACGTGCATCTTACTTCTAGATAGTGAACTATGTCATAGTCTTGTGACATTAAATTGCATGATATGATGTCTTGATGAATTAAAATTCATCCCCCTAATGATTATGTACTCAAAAATTACATGTTGTATCCCTTTACCCTAAACATATGTTCAATACACATTATTATAGACCCTAATGTTATCAAAACCTTCTTAAATATTAATTTCTCTATAAATTAACTTTATAACATTGATATATTAGTTGATACTGACCAATTCATCAAGTTTATATCCCTCTATTAGAACCCCATGGCCCATGAGATCCCATTATCTTGGTTCCCCCCTATAGTGAAGTTGTAACAAGGATGGTTAATCCAAATGGACCCCTCTAGGATTCATTGGTGAATAACTAAAAACTTCAAGAGCTTGAGCCAAGTAGATGTTTAGGTATTAAAGGAAATGCCCCCATTAAATATAAGAGTTATTTCCCTAACTTTTTTGGATAAAAAATCTCTTTCATTACTAATGGATGAACTATATATACCATTCTTTATCTCTCATTAAATAAAATATTCTTATGTTATGATTTACACTTCCCATAATCCAACTATTCAAAAAGATTCAGATACCCTTAATGTTACTCATCTATGAACCATACTAATCATAAAAGAAACATTATGACATTATGTTTTTATACCCCTCTATTCTGGGGTATTCTTATTCAATGAATTCCAGCATTCCCTGAGTTATTGATTTTTCTCAATGATATATTATGGTTGCATGAATTCAAACTATATGACATATAGTATGTCCTAAAAAAACCAAAAATTGATTATATCGGGAAATTCTAGAAAAAATATAAGTAAATATTGATGTTGCATCTCCATATTTGGAATGTGTATGGAAATTACCAACCCATATGTATGAACTCGGTCAACCTAGAGGACCCATTAACCAACTATTATGTCAAGGTTCTCTAATAGAAGATAAAATTTTTCCCCCCTCTCTTTATGTAAGCATGTTCTATTTAAGGAGAATTAATGATAACTATGTGTGTCTAGATTATAACTCCTTTAACATGTGTTGTGATTCCCAAGTCACACATCCTACACCTTGACAATATATTTAAAATAATAAATAAATCATTTCCTTGTAAACGATTATAATTTGTGTGAGGAAACTTCTCTCATCAGAATTATGCATTGTGTGATTCCTATACCCATAGGATACGTAGTGATGCTCGAGTTTCCCAATACCAAGCACAATCATAAATAAAAAAAGATAACACCACATATTACCTATGTGCTTGAGGATTTAATGTGATACTCTACTTCCCTAATAGAGCTTTTCTAAGGTAATACATAATCCACCTTTCCTTTATTTGATCATGATCTACACAAAGGAATCATTAAAAATATTACGCATGACTAGATGAAAATTTCACCTCACCACATGTGAGTTTAATCCCTATGAGAATCCATATGAGAAAGTTGATCGTGTCATGATTCCTAACCTTATAAAGTGCATAGGGAAATCAGGGAATCCAAACCACAAAAATTGTAATTATACCCCTACTACCCTAATTATTTTAATGTATCTTTAGAGATATATTGCATAATTTCATATTAGATCATATACCCATACAACACTATGATTAAATTTCATTTAGAACATCTTTATCGCGTGATAATTAAACTATATGAAACATTTCCTTATTTAATGATGTTTAAACTACATGGAACACAACATTACCGCGTGACATTATACTATATGGATGAAATGTTGGCTATATGAAATTAAACTATGCGACAATTACATCCTTGTCACGTGATTTTAAACTTCAAGGAAGTAGATTCCTATTTTAATGATGTTAAATAATTCTGAAAATCATCCCTTATTACTCTTTATCAAATGACCACAAGAACCTCATCCTAATCAACCAAAGTCTAGGGTTTATTAGTCATCATTATGAGAACCTTAATCCATGACATACACTTTTATTCATGAGAATATAAAGTTACTTCAAATCTTATATTACCCTCAAAAAGGAAAAAATATCATTATGTTAGACCATGTATGAGTTGGATCTGAATAAGGTCCTTCAACCCATCACGCTATGGTATTCAAGCCTTGCATGAATGGCCTTATGATCCATGTGATCCTTGACATCTTTATAGTAGAACTCATCACCATAGTGTGATTCAAATTTATCATTGATATGAATATTTCATATCATTACTCAGGACTCCTGAACATTGGTCTATGATTTACAACACTTCCATATTCTTCTCAAAAGGTTGTTGGAGTACTCTGGTCCTTGGGGGTCCAAATTAGTCTATTTTATAACACTCCACTAATATTAGGTCTGAATTAAAAGAACTGAAACTACTAGTGATATATACATAGGACTTATCATGAAGAAAACTTGTAAATTGTGTTTTGATAAAAATTAATGTGTTAACTCAATAAATTCCTTATCACATGAGTTTAAAAAAATGTTAGATCATAAATTAAAAAAATATGAAGCTAATGGGGTCTATCTTGTAGCCCTAGTAAAAGTTGATTCAGGATAACTAGATCTATCTTGTCTAGGAAAAATTTAGATAAAAAATTAATTACATCCCTTCACTATGATACACATTCATTAAGGGGTGTCACAACACTTAGGGTTCTCAAACCATTCTTAAATCTTACATTTTTTGAAAACCACCATTACGTCTTTGGAAGTATGAGCTGACACCGACCAATTACATGAGTCGATACACTTCTCTTGAAACCCCATAACCCCAATTCATTTCTCTTGGTTATCCTGTATATTGTATTGGTTAGAGATACATGATCATCTAAATGGAACCTAGTAAGATTCAATGTTGAACAATACAACTCTTCATGTAGAGACTCGTGTTTTTGGCCCTGTCAAGCTTTGGATTATTTCTACAAATAATTCCAGAGCTAGGTACAAAGACAGCATGCGATTCCGAGGCCCGGTATGCCTGGAATTAGTTTTATAAAAATATTAAGTATTTTTATACTTTTCACATGGCGGGGGTGTGATATCTCCAAAACGGTATCTCATAATGAAAATTCGAGGGCATGGTTCCATCTGAAACATGTCTTTTACCCTATGAGAGGTGTAAACATTGTGGGCGCGGGCCTGCGGTGGAAAGCACCACCAGGGGCGTTTTCATAAATAAGTGGAAATGTTCATTTATGATCTTTGGCTCGAATAACATCCGAATGGAGTATCAAATCGAAAATCTGAGTCCGTTGTTGCATTCATAACATCATTTTTACCCTAGGGGCGGCCTTAACTTTGTCTGCATCAGGCGCGAAGTTGGGGGCGTTTCCTTAACTGGAGGTTTTTAAATTAAAAAAATAAGAAAAATCATTTTCACCACCTCCCTCCTCCCTCACGCGCAGCGTATACACAGAGAAACCACCTTTGCACCTCCTCCATTTTGTCACCCGATCGAGCCAGAATCGTCCGTTTTCTGCGTCATTCGTCAGCGGATCTAGCTTCAGGGCGTCGTCGGCGTTGATCTGCACCCGAAGCTTCGGCGTTTCACCCGTGAGGTAGGTGGTTTGCGTTTTAATCCCCTGATCCTATTTGTGTCATGAATTGCTTTGTTTTGAGGTCGTTGTAGGGAAGATCGCATCCCGGGGGTCGCACCGGTGCTTTCGGATCGCAAAACGGACCACCGGGGTGCCCCCGGCGGTCCGCGGAAGGGCCACCGGCGCGGCACGGGCGCTGCGGCGCCGATGCCGGCGGAGAGCGGCGGCCCATGGCGGAGCCGCGATGGACCACGGCAGCCAGCAGCCCGGCGCGCCGGCGGAGCGCAGCGGCGCGGGGCGCCGTGCGGCGGAGGGCTGGCGGCCAGGGCGGGCCGGCGGCGACGGCCGGTCTGGCCATGGTTTGTCATACAGGGGTTTTGAAACCCCCATTTCTTGCAATCCGAAAGTCGTATTCACGTACCGTGTGCGGTGATGTGACCCTG
The DNA here is from genome assembly GCA_963277665.1 of Viscum album. Lineage (NCBI taxonomy): Eukaryota > Viridiplantae > Streptophyta > Magnoliopsida > Santalales > Viscaceae > Viscum > Viscum album. The sequence goes on along the minus strand of OY728150.1, from coordinate 1,822,432,361 downwards.
ACAACGAGGGGAACCCTCCGGTGTGGGTTTTAGGGTTAAAAGGTTCGGGATCGTGGCCCGGGAGTTAGAAACGTCGTATAAAATAATAATATTTTATTATTTTACGGCTTCGGGCCGTTGTAACTTCTACCCAGAGCATTCGAATGGCGTGCCGTTAGAGGCGTTGAGACCCTGATGGAACGACAGACTTTTTGAGATGGTTTCCGTGTGTTGGGACAGAGAATGGGGTGTGGGCACCACAAGGTCGGGTATTGGCGTTTGTGGAGAAACGCAGCTTTCGTACCAGGAGTCCGATTTTGGTGGATGAATAGTCGATTCTAGGTATTTTTCTGAAAGGATCGTGATGGTGCAATCTGTTCCATGTGTTTCGGAATCGAGGCGTGGGCCCCACCTGAGCTGGCCATCGGTGAATAGTGCCTTTTTCACCGGGTGTCCATTTTGGACGAACAAGTAGTCGATTCTGCTTGTTTTTTTGAGGGGATCGTTGTGGTATGATCCGCTTGATGGGTTTCAGGATTGTTGTGTGGGCCCCACATGAGCTAGCTATAGTGAATAGTGCCTTTTTCACTAGTAGTCCATTTCGAGTGAGTAAGCAGCCCATCCTGCGTGTTTTTCCGCGTGGATTGCGACAGTGGCCTCGGTATCGGCCTTGGAGGTGCGCGGTGTGGCGTTGTGGCGGGTCACTCGGGTTAGTGATGTTTGGACTAGCAATGGTTGAGGGTGCTCCCTTGGTTCGTTCCCATGAGGGTTCACGTGACATCACAACCTTCGTATAGGTTTGTGATCCTCTTGATGTGATGTTTAAACTGTTAGAGTTGTGGCACCCCTCCGGTGGGCCCGGAGCGGGATCCTCTAGCATCTTTTCCCTATATCAGGATCTTGGTATCGTTGTGACCATTTATCCACGGGCAGTGATCCCCTATATAGTTGGTTTACCCCATAAGGTTGTTTCATCATCAGGATAATGATCCCCTACGCGGTGGGCCGTACTCAGTAGGGTTGTGGAATCGTCGGGTATACGATACCCTACTCAGCATGAGGTGTATAGTAGGGTTGCGGTATCATTGGTTATGCAATCCCCTACTCAACGTGTGGTTTCATTAGGGTTACTTCACCGATGGTTCGATCCCCTACATCGCGAGTTATACCAGATAGGGTTCTGGTATCGTCGTGACCACCTTTATATGGGCGATGATCCTCTATCTGAGTGATGTGCTTCTGTCGAGTGCCAGATCGGGTTGTGGTATCCCCCAATGGAACCTGGGTGTGATCCCCTATTCGTGAGAACTATGTATGCCAAATCGGGTTGTGGTATCCCCCACCGGACCCTGAGAGTGATCCCCTATCTGAGAGCTTCATATTTTGGCGTGGGTTCTGGTATCCCCTAGCGGACCCTAGGAGTGATCCCCAATCCGAGGAGTTTGGTGGTTATGTGGTTTTAGCGAGGTTTCCTCAGTGATGCTATCCGACGAGTGTGGTCTCTCGGGTGAGCGTTTGAGAGGTTTGTGAGAAACCCGATGGAGTGTATCTCTCGGATGAGTGTCATCTAGGATGAAAGTGATCAGGTGGTGTACTCTTCTGGTTATGGACAGTTTCTGTTGATGAGTTCGGTACCTCTTGTGGCTTGGTGCGCGAGCTGGGTATATCTGGATTGTTCAAGGTGTATGTATGGGCATACACCTGAGCTGAGCTGACTAGTTGTGTTTAAATGAGGTTGGTCATGAGATGGAGTTTCTCTCTCTTCTGAGTTTCCTCTGGCTGGGATGAGCAGACTGTTGTCTTTCAGTTCTTCTTTTTGGTTTTAGGTTATTGGGGTGCCTACTGAGTATGTTTATACTCACCCCTGCATGGGATTTTCCCGCACATGTTTGTGTCTTGTGCAGACCACAAGCCTTTCGATGGAGTCCCAGGAGGACCTGGTGCAGGCGGAGCTGAGTGAGCGAGACTGGCCGGGGTATTTGTCGGTGCGGTGCCGAGGGAGCTTTTCGGCGGGTGTCTGTGGCACCATTCCCCTTCTTCAGTCAGGTTGGACGTGCTTTTGTAGTTTACTTTTGGTTGGCCCAGTTTTTTCCTTTTGTACTTCTGATGTACTCTGGTTTGGGATAGATGTATGCATGCATTTTCTTTTCAGTTTTATATATCTCTGCACTGTTGCATGGAGGCGTTTGTGGGTGCGTGTGTACAGGTACCTTAGGATAATGCCTCCCATGTGTCTGATAGCCTACTCGACGCTAGTCGCCAGCCCCTGGCATATTGGAGGCGGGCTTGGGGAGTCGCGGATTGAGCCCCGTTGGGCCAGGTCGTGTCAGAGTGGTATCAAAGGAGGTTCCACCTTTGGGATCTCAGAGCGTAGCTGTTCTAGCTGTGAGTTTGGTTTTGGTTTCATAGCGATAGTGTTGGGGTGTTTCGAGCTCGTCTTTCAGGACAGAGACTCTAGTGTTGGTGCGACAGCCAACGTATCCATACACCAGGACTCTGATAACCTTCCTTTCGACTCGAGACATTCGTACACTGGTCACAGGGACGTAATGGTACATGCATCATGTAGGACTGGGTTTTGGGTTTTTTTCCTTGTCCTTATTGAGTCATCTCTCTAGATATACTCTTTGACTGTGGTGCATCTTGAATGTATTTCAGGATTCCTCCAGGATGACAGCCAGCGAGGGTTCCGCAACAGGATTTTGGTGACGATCTTCCATGTGCAGAGGCAGTGGACCAGGGCGCAGGTTCTGAGGATGCACCTCCAAGTGGTCTTCCAGTTGATCTGCCACTTGTTGAGCAGCGGGTTGTGCCGGTAGTGCAGGATGAGGTTGTGTGCAGGTTGAGTGCGCTGCACGAGTTCCAGAGGTAGCGAACTCTGAGGTTCCGGGGTGATCCAGATCCCCAGGCAGCTGATGACTGGCTTGAGGCAGTCACCCGAGTTTTCCACTTAGTGAGCACACCTCCGATCAGATGGTGGTCCTTGTGGAGAGCCTTCTGTATGGTTCAGTCGGGCGATGGTGAAGCATGGTGACGTAGTCCCATGATGAGGAGATGCTCACGTGGGCTGATTTTTAACGGCTCTTCAGGGAAGAGTTCTATCTGGTGACACTGAGGTCAGTGCGGATTCAGGAGCTTCTACAGCTTCGGCAGGAGGGCCTAACCTTGTCGGAGTACTCAGCGAGGTTTACAGACCTGTCGCGCTACTCCCTAGATATTGTTCAAGACTCGTTCTTTAGGGCTTGGACCTTCAAGAGGGGCTTACGCAGGGATATCTGAGCAGGTGTGGTTTCCTTGTGCCTTCCCACCAATGCTGGAGTGCTGGAGCGAGCATTGGTGGTGGAGAGCTTTCTGGCTGAGTAGATTCCCCCTGTTAGTACTGGGCACGTGATAGCTAAGACGTCGGCATCTAGTAGCTGACGATAGACTTAGGGGTCTGAACGTGGCCGACGTTTCAGGAGGTGACCCCAGGATGGAGGATCTGAGTCTCAGGGCTCACAGGGCTCGTAGACCAGTTTTGGTCAACCGCAGGAGAGGCGGTGTTATTCTTGCGACGGTCAGGGACATCTTGCTGGAGATTTTCTGACTCGTCATGTTGCTGAGAGAGAGCTTGTTGATGTATCACCTTGGCAGAGGTAGCGTCTCAAGCAAGGAGGTTTGTAGGGCGGTAGACGTGGTGGCGGAGCGGGTGAAACAGCAGGAGGTGGTAGGCAGTATCAGTTTCCACCACCCCCACCCCCAGGTGGTCCACACCAAGATCAGGGACCTGGTGGCCGAGGGCGAGGACAACTGCATGCCCTGGAGGTTGTTAACCGAGAGGCTCTGCAAATGGATAGAGGTACGCCTTGTGTACTTTCTACTATCTGCAGTAGTTTGATAGACACTATTTAGCGGTACTCTTTCCTTTTTGTTGCTTGCTCGAGTTTTGTTTAGGGTGTTCGTAAGACCCTTTGTGGGTGTTGTTCGGAATGCTTAGAATGCGTGAGGAAGAGGGATCCTTCCCCAACCGAGGCGCGTTTTTTGAGACGCGATTAAAACCATGCGGGCGAGTCAATTCTATACAAAGAGGATAGTGTTGAGGTGTGGTGGATGAGTCCGTCTGACTTATGTGTTCGGGCATGGGTGTTTGTTGCCAAACTCGCTGGTGTGGGAGACCCAGTTGAGAGTCCAGTCGCTTTCCTTGTGCTTATTGATTTTTGGGGACAAAAAGCTCTAAGTGGGGGAGGATGTAGAGACTCGGGTTTTTGGCCCAGTCAGGCTTTGGATTATTTCTACGAATAATTCCAAAGCTAGGCGCGAAGACGGTGTACGATTCCGAGGCTCGGTGTGCCTGAAATTAATTTTATAAAAATATTATATATTTTAATACTATGCATGTGGAAGGGGTGTGAAATCTCCTAAAAGATAGCTCAGAACGGGAATCCAATGGCAGAGTTGTTTCAGGAACGTGTTGTTTACCCTAGGAGAGATGTAAAATTCGCGGGCGCGGGCCTGCGTTGGAAAGCGCCACCAGGGGCGTTTTCGTCAATAAGTGGAAAAGTCCATTTAAGAGCTTCGGCTCGAATAACTTATGAACGGAGTCTCAGATCCCAAATCTGAGTCCGTCGTTGCATTCAGAACATCGTGTTTACCCTTGGGGCGGCCTTAACATTGTCTGCATCGGGCGCGGAGTTGGGGGCGTTGCTTTAACTGGAGGTTTTTAAATTAAAAAAAATTAGAAAAATCATTTTCACCACCTCCCTCCTCCCTCACGCATAGTAGATGCACGGCGAAACCACCTCCGAACCTCCTCCGTTTCTTCGCCCGATCGAGCCAGAATCGTCCGTTTTCTACGCCGTTCGTCAACGGATCTAGTTTCAGGGCGTCGCCGGTGTTGATCTGCACACAAAGGTTCGGCGTTTCGCCTGCGAGGTAGGCGGTTTGAATTTTAATCCCACAATCCCATTTTTGTTGTGAATTGCTTCATATTGAGGTCATTGCAGGGAAGATCGCGTCCCGGAGGTCGCACCGGTGATTTCGAATCGCAAAACGGACCACTATGGCGCCCCAGCAGACCGCGGAAGACGGCCGCCCAGCGCGGCGGCGCACCGGCGGAGCACGGCAGCGATGTGCCCCGCACAACGGAGGGCCGCCGGCCAGGGCAGGCCGGCTGCGACAGCAGGTCCAGGCCGGCCGGACCAACCTGTTCAGGCCGGTCCGACCACTTTTTTTCATATGGGGGGTTTTAAATCGCTGTTTCTTGCAATCTGGAAGCCGGATTCACGTGCCGTCTACGGCGACGCGACCCTGGCGACGAGGTGAACCCTCCGGTGTGGGTTTGAGGGTTAAAATGTTTGAGATCATTTCCCGGGAGTTAGAAACGTTGTATAAAATAATAATATTTTATTATTTTATGACTTTGGGCCGTTGTAACATCTATCCGGAGTGTCCAAATGACGTGTCATCAGAGGCGTTGATACCCTGAGGGTACGACGGACTTTTTGAGATGGTTTCCGAGTGTTGGGACTGAGAACGGTGTGTGGGCCATATGAGGTCGGGTTTTGGCGTTTGCGGAGAAACGCAGCTTTCGCACCAGGAGTCCGATTTTGGCGGATGGATAGTCGATCCTCTGTTTTTTTCTGAGAGGATCGCAATGCTGCGATCCGTTCGATGTGTTTCGGGATCGAGGCGTGGGACCCACCAGAGCTAGCCTTCAGTGAATAGTGCATTTTCATCGGGAGTTCGTTTTGGACGAATGAGTAGTCGATTCCGCTTGTTTTTCTAAGGGGATCGATGTGGTATGATCTGCTCGATGGGTTTCAGGATCGTTGTGTGGGCCCCGCATGAGCTAGCTATGGTGAATAGTTTCTTTTTCACTGGTAGTCCGTTTGAGGTGAGTAAGCAGCCTATCCTGCCTGTTTTTCCGCGTGGATCGCAATGGTGGCCTCAGTATCAGCCTTGGATGTAACGCCCTGACCCCAGTTACCTAGAAATGGATGTATTTACATAACGACCCACATAATATCAACCTTTCCAAAATTCCATGATGTTCTTCTATATTTATCCACAATGCCTATTTTAGGTTTCTTTCCATAATCATTGTTTTCTAAATCCATTTTCCATGGTTTCTACTAAACTCTATTTGATTCAAAATATAAAGACCCCGACCCCTATTTCCCAGAGCTGGTGACTAACTTTATTAAATTAGTATAATAACAAATGAAATTTTATCCTGAAGGAAAAAATAGTTTATTAGTTTTGGAAAACTAGATACAAAAATATGTTTTATATTACAACATTAAAAGAAAAACAACATAGAAACTCCATCGTTGAAATCCATAACTCCTATATTATCTCTACAATTCATTCATATGATACATATTCACGTCCTACGGAAACATTAAACATAAGAAAGGGGTGATATCAAAAGTCCAGTAAAGTTATGTAATCTAATAGAAGTTAATATAAATAATAATGTAAGGAGATCGACAAAAAAAAATTCCATTAGAACATAATCTGGAGCATAATATGGAAATAATGAAAGATGAATAAACAATGTCATATAAATAATCACATGATAATGAAACTTAACCATGGAAATTCTATAATTATAATATTCACATGGATAATTAATTAAAAATATCATATGAGGTAATTCATATTCTGGACATCATAAAAATACTTTGTAGTCCTCAACCAAGACACATGAAAAAAATGGTTATGGCCTCTGCCCAAATACATTTCTTTTTTGACCCATGAGACCCACTAATGCATAGAGGGGATATAGTGGGCCACACCTATAACTTAATAAGTCCAATTCATTACTCATATGATTGGGGTTAATCATGAAAAATATATATATGATATGTAACTATCCTTCCCAAATATATAAACATAATCAATAAACATTCTGAGTAGTATAGAGAATGGTATGATGATATGAAATTCATAGTAAAACTGATAATAAAGCATTTAATAAAATATATAAAATAATAATAAAAATATACTATTCCCAATTTATCCTAATATTCAACAATGTGTTTTGAAATAGAAGAAAATACTCTAATAAAATCATCGAGGAATTCATGAGAGAAACAGCCATTTTACTTTTAAAAGAAGAGTTCTCCTAGAAAAATCATTTTTATTTGTCATAATAGTTTGCATAAAACAAATAATTAACAAATTTAGTTTTTAATGACAAAATTATTCATTTTATAAAAATATTTTTTTATCAATATATATTATGTGTGGTACATTAAAATGTGTAAGAAATTGAGAAGTTCCCTTTAATTGGATTTGTTTATCAGAAATAATTGAGAAGTGAACTTTGTAAAACATGTATTTACCATTAAAAAAAAGATTAAATTTCATGGATATATGAGTTTAAAACATATATAAAAAATTTATAATAATTATCTAAAAATAATGAAAAATTAAATTTGGTTAAATATAGAGAAAGCGTATCCTGAATTGAAAATGGAGTTTCCAGAGTAACCCTTACCTTATGGCTGAAAGTGTTCTGTACATGACCATAACGTCCAAGATAATGAAATTATATTCATTAATAATTTAATTTATAACATTTCAAACATGTATTTGATTTAGTATAATTTTATTAATTTCATTTATGGTTTTTTTATGAGTTATAAGATACAATTTTCTCATTTGGGAGTTTTTTTTTCTGGGTTTTCATGTTCAGTTTACTTGTATATGGGTATGTAAGTTCATGTAAAATGGGAATAGATACCTATATAAAAAATTATACCTTATTAGTGGACATAAAAAAATACTATATGGTTATATGAGTCATTTTGATTTTTTGGGTGATGATAGATCATTATATATGATGTTATTGATAATCGTTTCAATTATTTTGGTGGGTTTTCGATCATCAAAAACTAGTTTCATTATTAATTAAAATAATGTGTATATAATAGTTCCAAAACATTACATAGGTTGTAATACATATATTATAATTTTTTTAACCATAAAAATGGTTTATGGCCTTCTTAAAGGCGTTAATGGAAAATAAAAATGCATCACCCATGATGTCAGTAAATTGACACATCACGGGAGATGTTTTCATTTATATAATAAGAGAGATGGAGAGAAAGAGATAAATTTGTTTGACGATTGATATTACCTTAACATGATATCATTCCAGTATATAATTGATTCTGGATTTATCATGTCTCTTTGGGAAGGGGAGGAGAGAAAGGATAAGAAAATTAAAATAAATTAAAATGAAAATAAAATAAAACAAATAAGATTTTTACCTCTTCAAATATTCTTCTTGAGAACCTCCTTAATTTGATTGGTTTGGGTATTTTTCATACCAAAGGCTTCTGGATGTAGGGTAGGGTATTGTGAAGTGTATTGGGTAGAAATTTGACACGGCCTAAATCTTTGAAGGTGTGAGGAGAATATGTGGTGAAGGGTGGTATTTATAGTGGAAGATAGGGGTGATTTCTCATTATTTTATTCATTAGTTTATTATTTTGTATCAAGTGTACCAACGTAAAATATTATGAATAACGTTCACATTTTTTTTAATTAAATTTATTATTATAAAATATAGAAAATAAGTGCACTTTTTTTGTTTTAGTATATCCAATTGGATTTAAAAGACCTTTATATTTAATTAACATTGATAATATATCCATTGAACAATTATCACATGATTATTATAAATATAGGTTTTTAACAAATCTAATTGACATAGAAAAAGGATTTCACGACCTCAACCAGTAGGATTGTACCCTACGAATCCCATTTATTAGAGCTTCCAAGGGAGATATTATTTTTTATGATTTTTCCTAGAACAAGACCAATATGATTTCCAACATCAAAATAATGAGAGAAACCAATTACGGGATATGTTCAAGCTCATCGAGATCACATCCCAAACCATGTTCATCAAACTACCCCATGAAAGTCCCACTATCATGCAGCTAACTCTTAAGGAATTTTCTGCTATATTAAAGGGATATGTAACAAGGCCCTATCAGTATGAGTATGAATCTTATTTTTTATATTGTAATAAATATATTTCCATCCAATTACTATTACATTATAAATGATTTTTATTTTGATTCAATAAAATAAAACTCCTATCTTTGGATAATATTAAAATTCAATTAAGAAATCTATTTTTATTAATTAATGGAATATTTAGAATAAACATTTTTTTAAAATATTATATTTATATAATATTTATTAAATATAAATGATCACATAATTTTTATGAAGTCAAATGTGATATTTTTAGGGTTTAAAAAGTTTTATTATCAAAAACCTATTATTTTCAATAAATGTCAGTTTTTATCTTAAAACAAAAAATTGACATATTTAGAAAATTATTTATATAAAATGTATATTATTTTATGAATAATGACATCAAAATTACCCAAAAGTGATGTATTAAGTAATATAAATGGAATTCATGACCAAATATATTTTTTACCCTTAAAATAATGTTATTTAAATATTTTTTTATTTATTTTCTAAAGCCATTTTGAATCCTCCAAGACTTATAATATATTTTATGATTATAAAAAAATTTCTTCTAGAGTGGGAATCGTCTCCACATCCCCAATGGTAATATTTAAATATTTTTTTTCCTTACCATTACAAAATCATATAAAATATTCCCATTTTTATGAAACCAAGGGAAAACCATGGGATGGTTTCTAGTTTTTGATATATTATTATGTAGAGTCAAAAACCTAAATAATAAAGAAACCCCCCATTTTCTTATATAAACCCACCAAATATCTAATTTATCTTCAGTAAAAATACTTGGAGCACGTAAAAATTATTGCCTCCACTTCTTATATTCCACCAAAAGAACCCCCAAGATTTTATGAAGCACCTCCTAAGCCTTTGGAGTCATACACTCAATTAAGGGATCAACCACCCTCCTCTTTTACCAAGTACCCTTTTAATGTTTTGTCTTTTACTTTTAATTTTATTATGATGGGATATGATAGTCCATATTTCCCATTATGGTCCATTTTATTTATAAATTATTACATCTTAATTTCACTCTCATTAAGCCTCCCCTGATCCTTTATGTACACCCGTTACCATGTTGAAACTTTGTAAGGATTCAATTCTCTATTCATGTTTCTTCATTAACTTATGCCTTATATTTAAAAATTTATAATGTTGGGATATTATTTTATATGTACATATTACTTCCCATTTTATTTCCAAATAATGTGATACCAATTTCTCTCTCATCAACCATTTTTATGAATTTTAATGTAACGTCGTTATGCTGTCGAAATTTCATGGCGATTTTCCATGCAAAAACAATTGTGTAGTGAATATCATACTCAATTGTTTTTCAAGGTTGTTAAACTTTATGAACATAAACTTGTTGATTTCGTATATACATGTATTTATTCCACATTCCTTGATCATTGAATAAATTTTTATGATGAATTAATCCATGTTGTGTGATCTATATGGCACACATAAGCATGAGAATGAAATGATTGTATTAGGTGTGCCGAGAGAGTGCTTCAATGCATTGGATAATATTTAATATCATGATAAGTCATGTTGTGAAAAGAGTGTACCGAATTACATTAAGGTAAATTTTCACCCATATAGTCTTTGTGGATTTTTCCTTGACTTATTTTTATGTTTTATTATTTTATGTTGTCACTACATTTCATATGTTGCCATTATGATTATCATGTTATATCATGTCTCATCTTTCATGTTTATGATTCCTACTCTTTTTATTCCCCATTGATATTACTATAAATTAACATGTGTCTTGTTCTTCATGTTATTCCTTTTTTAGTCCCTTACTGGCCTTTTTAGCTCACCCCTTTCTTATGTTTTTCCACAGGATATCCCATGAGGTTTTAAGTTCGTTGGAATATTACGATCATGCCAATGAAGTGTTCAGTAATGTTTTGTACACCATGTTATATTTTGTTATTTAATGTACCTAAATCCTAAATACACTATACTTATTGACATTTTAGGTTTTATTAAGTTTACGTTTATGTATTAAATCATGCATTAATTTGTAATAAAGAGCATGGATGTTATAGTTGGTATCAGACGGAATATTTTCTTATTTTTGGGAATAGTATTAGAAAACTCTAGAAATAATTAGTGATAAGATTTATTATATGAAAAAATCTCTAAATATTGTTCAATATAGAGTAATTGGTTTATCAATAAAATAAATCCATGTCGGGATACTATAAAGGGATGTGGTTCTTGCATAGAGTTACCTAGGAGTAACAACTCTGACATGGTGTTCCAGGCCTGACACGGGGAAACCTAGTACCCAAAAACTAGCATTATTATACACCTAGATTTAATCTACCTAGGTATATTATTTTTTAAATACATATGATCATTACAAACCATTATTAAGGGAATAAACAATTTCCATAAAAATATGTGTTAGGATATAAAACATAGATAACATTAATTAAAGCCTATAAATTCATAATTTAAGGAATTAATGTATTTTATAAGTAATCCATTCATATTAATTGGATTCCTCTTTATGAGTTTAATAGTATTAAATACTCATCCCTAATTTTCCCTTTATTATATCCAGTGGCTGGTGATAGGTGGAATTGTGTTAAAAACAGATATGAAGGGAAAAGTGATGACTACCCCTGCAAAATTCCAAACCTGTTGGGAGTGGAAATTGAAACATTGTAATAATAGCTAAATAAATTTCTGAATAGAAAACTAGAACTAGAGGAGCTCCCAAAACCCCTAAAGATAATAATCCAAAATCGAGAGCTTCAAACGATAAAAGAATTGTACTTTAAATGGATCATCTGATCCCTTCATTGTGGAACAATGGATCAATCCCATTGAGAAGATATTCCTCATCCTTCAATGTTCTAGGAACGAGAATTTTTCACTAGATTTATAACTTTTGGAGGGAGAAGTTGATTAGTGAAGTATATTGAATAATAGTATGAATCCTGAGGAAGAGATTAAAGGGATGGAGTTGAAGGAATTCCAAAAAAAATTAACAAATATTTTCCTCAGACCATCCAAATGAAAATGGAAAGGGATTTACTCTCTATCATAAAAAAAGATGACTAATAAATAAGGGTGTATGAGGAAAACATCAAAATACATTCATGATACACCTACAGATTTGGTGTTACCCCTGAATTCAAGGTGGACCACTTCTTTGGTGGGATAAAACCTAGTCTAGAAAAATCCTTGGTGATCTGGGACTTTGATAGCTATGAGGGAATTTTATGATGTGCCATCAAATTCAAAATGCAGATCAATGAATATCAAGTTTATCATGAGGATAAAAAGTGTCAAGTGGAGTTTAATTTTGGTTGTCTAATAGAGAAGTCTAATCGGTCCTAGAATTTCCAACATCTCACTTGTTAAAGGTGAGAAAAGAAGAACCCCGGAAAATACCTAAAGGGATTGAAGAAATGTTTTAGGTGTGGGAAGGAAGGAATCCAAGATAATAATTACCCATAGGATAAACCCACTAATGTAAAGGAGGAAAATAATTCTCTAGTAAAACCTCACTCGATTGTTCATTTCTTCAACTACAAAGAAGCATGGAACTTTTCAAACCAATTACCAAAGCCATGGGTTTTTGGAGGTAACCAACAACCTCAAAGGCAAGAAGGGTGAAATTTTTCCATCACAAATACTGAGGTGAATCCGAAATATTAAGTGGTGATACGTTTTCTCATTATTAATTCAAGAATATCAAATGTAAATTTTGAGTCTGGTTCAACGCATTCCTTCATATCAATAAATTTTAGGAGAACTATTCAAACAAAAACACAAATCTTGGAAGTATATCTATCGGTGAAAATAGAAAATTGGGGAAATTTTTTCATCCTATGTATATAACTCTTCCCTATAAAATTTTTGGGCTTAAATTCCCAAAACACATTGTCATACTCCCTTTTTTGGATCATGATGTGATTCTTGGCATGGATGGGATTTCCCTATATAGAACCAAAATAAACTTTTGTGAGAAGGTAATCACTCTCTGTATGGTGAATCGACCCCTGATTTTGTACAAGTTCTAAGAGGTGGATGAATCTTCTTTAGCACCATCATCTCAAGCATGTATATTTCTACACTATGAAGAAGTGTATCTTTCTAAATGATTTATCATGAGTAAATAACCATCATTGAAGACATTCTTATTTTTAGGGACTATGATGATTTGTTTCTTGAGGAATTTATTGGTCTTCCTCTTATCTGAGAGGTCAAATTTTCAATTGATCATATACCTGGGGAATTTCCAATATCCAAGACTCTATATAGGATGGTTGTTGTGAAACATTAGTATCTAAGGAAACATCTATAGTTTAATCTTGATAAAGGGTTTATACGACTATGTGCTTCACCATAGTGTGAACCAGTCCTCTTCCTTAAAAAGAAGGATGGTTCAATGCACCTTTTCACTAATTATCATGATCTCAATAAGATCATATCAAAGAAAAATCATCATCTTCCATGGATTTATGACTTGATTTAACAGCTACATGGAGCATAATAATTCTCTAAGGGGGATCTTCACTCTGGATTTTATCAGGTAAGGGGAAAGAAGGAAGATATACCCAAGACCTCTTCGCACACAAGGAATGGGCACTATGAGTTCATAGTGATTCCATTCGGACTAAATAATGCTCCAACAATCTTTATGGACATGTTCAATAGAGCCTTTAGATAATACATTAACAAATTTGTGGTAGTATTTATAGAGTATATTATAATATACTCCAAAACTAAAGAGGATAATGAGGATAATCAAAGCACTATGATAAAGACTTTATGAAAGGAGAAGCATTATTCCAAGTACAGAAAATGTGAGTTCTGGTTGAAGGAAGCTTCTATCATGGGGAATATGATCACAAGAAATGGAATATTTCTTGATCCTTAAAATAAAAAATCCATTTTAGGATGGAAGAGGACAACATCCATGATAGATATCCCTAGTTTCCTTGGGTTATCTGGATATTATTTCCAATTTTGGAGAAATTTATAACGATGGTTGAACCCTCTTACCAAGATAACTTAGATGGGATTAATTTTTTCATGTAATGAGGAATGTGAAGGAAGCTTTAATGAGTTTAAAAGTAGGCTTATCACTTCCCATGTTTTCATAATACCCACAAGTGGATAACTTTTCATAATAATCATTGATGCGTAGAAGAAGGTATTGGGTTGTGTGTGGATGAAAAATGACAAAATCATAGCCTATTCTTCAAGGAAATTAAATGATCATGAACAAAACAATCCATGGAATGATCTCGAGTTGGATAATGTGATATTTAGGTTAAAAATATGAAGAACTATCTCTTTGTGGAGTAGTTTGAAATATTTATAGATTAAAAAAACATAAAATATATATTCTCACATAAATAGTTGAATATATTTAATCGAATATGGTTAGAGCTGATAAAGTTCTATGACTACTCAACTCACTACAATCCTAGTAAAGAAAATAATGTGTCAGTTACTCCACGTATAAAGGATCCAACAATTTTATCATTGATGAGAATTGAGAAGGATAAAATACTCTTAAATTAAATAGTATGGACATGTGAATCATCATGTAAGGAACATCATCAATCTTTTTACAAAATATATCTCAACTATATTTTCTTGAATGGTTTAAGGATGATAAAAAATATGATGTGGGAATTAAAAAGAAAGTGGAAACTATAAGATAAGTGAAATCATCTGATTTCAATGTTAATGAAGAAGGAATTGTGAGATTTGCGTCAAGAATATGTGTTACGTCATGTACTATGGTAAAGAAGGAACAATTGGATGATTTATATAATCCGACATTCTCCATTCACCTAGGAAACACAAAGATGAATCAAGATCTCTGATAGCACTATAGGTGGGAAAACATAAAGAAGAAAATATCTTAATATACCTCAAAGTGTTTGGTAAGTTAGAAAGTGAAGGGTAAAAGGAAGAAGTATAAGGGGGAGATGCAACCATTACCCATACCAACATGGAAATGGAGAAACATCACAATAGACATTTTCACCAGACTTCCAAAGACATCTAAAGGAAATAATCCTATTTCGGTTTTTGTGAGTTGTCTAACAAAGACTACACAGTTCATTGTGAATTGAGAGGATTTCTCCTTGGATAAAATATCATGGATATACATCGAAGAAGTGGTAAGGATTCATGGATTAACACTATCAGTTATGTCGGATCGAGATCCAAGATTCACCTCTATGTTTCTTAAAATTCTCCAGCATGCTCTAAAAATTGAGCTAAACTTTAGTACGACTTATCACCCTCAAAATGATGGCCAGTCTGAGAAAACTATCCAATAACATGAGGACATGTTGATATAATTCTCAATTGACTTCAAATACGGATGTTAATAATGTATTCGTCTGGTCGAGTTTTCTAACTATAATAGTTTCCACACGAGAATAAAAATTTCTACCTATAAATCCCTTTATGGGAAGAGGTGTAGAACACATGCATAAAGGGATTACGTTGGGGAATGAAGACAACTAGGTTTTGAAATTGTTAAGGAAATTGTGGAGAAGGCTAAAACCACTCAACAACACATCATTGCTTCTCAGAGTCAATAGAATATCTATGATGATAATCATCGATGAGACCTAGAGTTTGATGTTGGAGACATCATATTCCAATGAATATCTCCAAAGAAGAAAGTGAAGAGATTTGGGTAGAAGGGAAACATTTTTCCAAGATACATCAGCACCATTGAGATCCCTGGTCGCATCAGAGTTGTGGCCTATCAACTAGGACTCCCATTAAAACTATCTCAATTACTTGATGTATTCCAAGTATCCCTCTTGATAAAGTACATACTAGACCCCTCACATGTACTACATCCATAGGTGGTACTATTATAGAATGGAATTTCTTATGAGGATCATTCGGTGAAGATATTATACCGTTGTGAAAACATTCTGTAAAATAACACAGTACCCCTTGTCAGAATATTATAAAAAACCACATGTTTTAAGAAGAAATATGGGAACTAGATGAGGTGATGAAGCAGAGTTAAAATCATTTATTTTAGATTGGGAAAATATACTTTTGAGGGAGAAATTTATAAATCAAGAAATATTGTCATTACTTGAACAATTATAAATAAAATTCCCGTTTTTATTTAATTGAATTTATTATTATATGATATAGAAAATACATGAACTTATTTTTTTTATTATATTAAATTGGATTTAAAAGACTATTATGTATCATTTCCATTGATAATATAGTTTTTGAATATTAATCACATGATTTGTATAAATATAGATTTTTAACATATCTAATTGACACAGAAAAAGGAAGTTATGGTCTCAACCAGTAGAATCATACCCTATGAATCCCATTTATCGGATCTTCTAATAGAGATAACATTTTTGGATTTTTCCCTAGACTAATACCAAGATGAGATATAGTAACATAATAATAAGTATAATTGTTTATATTAGAATTTCAATCTCATTGAAATCATGACGCCAACCTTGTTTGCCAAACCATCCCATGAAAATTTCACAATCACACACCTTACTCTTAGGGAATTTATTGGTGAATTAAAGTGATATGTAACAAAACCTAATAAATGTGCGTATATATCTAATTTTTTTTATAATAATGAATATATTTTCATCCTATTGTTTTTACATTATAAATTAATTTTATTTGGATTCAATAAAACACCAATAGTATTGTTGGTTAATATTCAAATACAATGAAGAAATCAATTTTTATGAATTAATAGATTTTTTTAATAAATAATATATTAATAAAATATTATTAGTAAATGATTTATATTAAATATAAATTATCATCTAATTTTTTTGAAATCAAATGTGATTTTTATTAGGGTTCAAAAAATAATATTGTCAAAAACCCGTCATTTTCAATAAATGTAGGTTTTTATATTAAAAGTGAAAATTAAAATATTTAGAAAATTATTTAGATTAAATGAATATTATTTTTCGAATTAGGATGTTGAAATTATCCAATGGTGAATTTTTTATAATTTTTTGAGACAACTGAATTTTAGGGTATAAATTAAATACCTTATAAATATACTATGTGTTTTATGACATCACAATGACCCAAAAGTGATGTAATAAGTAATATAAATGGTATAGAAGAAAAAATATATGTTTTCCATTTAAAATAATCTTATTTTCAGTTTATTTGATTTATTTTTTTTAAATCCATTATTAATACTTCAAGACTTATAATATATTTTATGATTTGAAAAATCATCTCATTATGAGTGTGACTCACCTCCACATAATCGACGGTAATATTTTAACAATTTCAGAATGTGGACATAAAAAATAATGTAATCCACTCCCATTTTGAAGAAACCATGGTAAACCCATTGTATGGTTTGTGGTTTTGAATATTTTTTTACTTAGAGTCCAAAACATATATAATAAAGAAGTCCCCCTAATTTCCTATATAAATTCACCCAAGATACCTTTTCTCTTCACTAAAACTCCTTGGAACAACTCCACAATCTTCCCTTTACTATCAGTAGTCCTCCCAAGGTTCCACCAACCTTTCAAGAATCCCCTACCGTGCCTTTTGAGTTACACACTCAAGAAAGGGATCTTTCACTTTCCTATTTTATGAAGCCCTCCTTTTATGTTATGTCATTTACTTTTCATTTGATTTTGATGGGATATGAAATTACATATTACCATTATGGTCCATTTTAAATATAAATTATGAAATCTTCCTTTAACTCTCATTATGACTCCCATGATAATTTATGTACACCTGTTACCATGACGAAATTTCATAAGGATTTTTTTCTCTATTCATGTTTGTTTATTACCCTATAAATTTTGTTTACAAATTTATAATGTTGGGATATAATTTTACATGTCCCTATTACTACAAATTTTATTAAAAAATAACTATAGACACATTTTATCTCATAAAATATTTTTTATGAATTTTTAGGTAATGTGGTTATGTTGCTGAAATTTCATTGTAATTTTCATGGCCAAAACAATTGTGCAGTAAATACCATTCCCATTTTTCTTTCAAGGGTATTAACCTTTAAGTACATATAATTATTTATTGGGGACTTAAATTTATTTATTTCACATTATATGATCATGTAATAGATTATGATGATTAATTAATCCATGTTGTGTGGTCTATGTGGAACCCTTAAGCATTATAATGAAATGATTATGATGGGAGCACCCAGATAGTGCTCCAATGCATTGATTAATGTTTAGTGTCATGATACATAATTTTGGGATTTGTGTGTACCTGATTCCTTTATGTTACTTTCTCTACCTTGAATTATTGTTGTATTTAGCCTTGAATTATGGTTATGATGCATTGTTTTAAGTTGTTTCCACATTTCCCATGTTGCCTTTATGATTTCCATGTTATATCATGTATCATTGTTCATGCTTATGATTCCTACTCATTTTATTATTCATTGATATGCCTATTTTCTAAAATATATCACATTCATCAGGTTATACCTTATTTATTCCCTTACTGGGCTTTATAGATCACCCCTTTATTATGTTTGTCCCCAGGTTATCCCATGCAGTTTTATGTTTGTTGGAATATTATGATCATGTCAAAGAAGTGTTAAATAATGTTGTGTACCCCATTTTATATGTTTTCATTTATTGTACATAATTCCCAAAAACTCCAATCTTCTCAATATTTTGGTTTTTATTAAGTGTAATTTTATGTAAGAAATCACGTATTAATGTGTAATAAAGAGCATATTTGTTATATCAAGAATATTGATAGTTTTAAAATTATCACCAAATATATTAAAATAATGAAAGTTTGTTCAAGATTATTTTTCATACATTATTGATGACACAATTAACAGTGTATTTAAGTTATAACATATTTATATTGTAAATTACCATATTTTATTATTCATCCAAAAATCATATATTTCATAAAAATACAAAAATTCACTCTAATCATATATTGATGTGTAAAATTAAATATGAACTCCATTTTATGAAAATAATTTTCTAAATATTAGAAATTTAATTTTTAATTAAAAAAATCATTTACATAGAATATACATATTTTAAAATTATAACTGATTTTATAATACTTTTAAAAATTACCATATTTATATCGTAAATTACTATATTTTACTACTAACAAAAAATTCTTGTATTTCATAAAAATACCAAAAATTAACCCTAACTATTTTCTTTATGTGTATAATTAAAAAATGAACTCCATTTTATGAAACTAATTTTATAAATATGTGAAAATTAATTTCTAATTAAAATCAACATTTATATAGAAAATAAATATTTTAAAATTGTAACTGCTTTTATTCTAATTTTAAAAATTAACTAAGGTATCGTAAAATTATCTTAAAATCATAAGACAAAAAAATGTTAATTTATGAATAAATTTTTTGAAAATAATTTTTTTAATCCTTCTTCTAATTATAATGTTTTAATTAAATATTTATGACTTACAAAATACCAACTATTAATTAATAAGTTTTTAAAATATTTATTCCATTATAAAATGATATAATTATATCATAATTTCATTTATTTGATGTATAAATGTTATTGATGGAGTCATGGGTGGGGATACTATTCATTTAGCTTGATAACTATTCATAAGGGTCATATTAATATTCCTAAGGAAATGTTACTATTTCATCTATATAGATTCCTTAATTTATAGAAATACCTCTTAATTCATTGACTATTCATTTATAATTTTTTTAGTGTGATCTATAAGAGATTTTATGTGATTTATACTATGTGAGATAATTATAAGAAGCGAAATTTCTTTGATAGAATTCTGGTTCATTATATTTGAGATGAACAATATGAATTATGCTTTTGCAGTTACATCAAGAATGTTCATTGGCTTTGTGGTATGAAACTGTGGCATCTAAATGACCTAGAAAATACTAGATAAATCCTAGAAATGAAGACTCCTTGGAATATTAAAGAATCAAGAGGGATCCATGGAATCCTTTCTTGTATCTATATTTTCATAGCCAAACTAATAAGAACTTATCTTTCCTTCACTAAATTTATAAATATGGGACTCCTCTGTAATTTTTTAAATTATTTCAAAGAATATTCTGAGAATCTCAAGCAGTACTGGCTACACCGATCCATCTCGATGCCATCAGTATAAGGAAATACCCTTATCATATGCATGGTTTCCATGGAAATTTCATTTAGTGCTATCATTATATATAACAATGAAACAAGGAGTGAAAACAATCCCCACTATCTTAACTGAACAATACTAGATACTAATACTTGATATTCTAATATCGAGAAGAATTGTCGCATGCTCATATTCACAGGTTAAAAGTAAAGTCATTACTTGTAGTAGAACATGGTCCACCTAGACTCTCATATCGGTCCACTCAAGAATATTTTTAGCTAACATATATTAAATAGGTAATTTTTATTTTGGGTGATTATTCTACAATATTATGGAATTCAACTCGTGTCACAAAAGTATGTCAAAGGGAAGGCCTTGAAAAAATTATTTACGGTACATCCTTCCTTATAAAACATTCCATTAAACAATGAACTTCCCGAAAATACAGTTTACTATACCCATAAAATTCAAAAAACATAAGAGATGAATTTTGATGGTGCCTCCTAAAGTTTATTTGGAAAGAGAAAACAAATGTTGAGGCTCAACTGGGTTGGTTTAGGTATTGTCTTTGTTACCTCAAATAAGGTAATTTTTTCCAACTATTTCCCATTGTATGAAGGTTGAACTAATAATGAGGTTTAATACAAAGATTTTATCATAGTATTTGGAGATTTCCCTTCAACTATAGATAAACTACTTGAATGTCAAAGGTGGTTTTGATCTAGAGATCAAACATATCAATGGAGAGTATTCTACCGATAAGGAAAAATTAGACCCTCCCACCATTTATGTTAGAGGATTGATGGGATAATTACCATATGAAGTAATAATGCATCATGTCCAATAATCACATAATAATCATTCCTATTTATCAGATAAATCACTCATATACCTGGATTTTCCCAACTAAGAAGAGGTGGTTTTCCACATCACACAACAAAGGGTAGTCTCACGAGTCATCGTTTGTGACATAAAGGAAATAAATCAGATCAATGATGCCATAAAGCACGATGAGACTACATCCAGCCCATTATGGATGGGTCCTATAGTATATTACCTCCAAAATGGGAACCTACCATCAAACCATTCCAAAAGGGAACCTATTTGGAATTAGGAAGAAAAATTCACCATTCAGGATAGGCCAAATGAGAAGAAAAATCTCAATAAATGAGGCTTTGATGGAATCCTCTCCATGTCCATTATAGAGGGATAGAAGAAGACCTTTATGAATAATATCCATTAGGTATCTTATGGTTCTCACTATACTAGAACTAAACTCTCACATAGAATTACAAGACTTGGTCACTACTGGGAAAAAATAATACAGGACTATGTAGAATTTACCAGGAAATGTCACATATGTTAGATTCATGAAGACTTCATTCATCATCCCTTTGAATTACTATACACAATTAAATATTTAACTCGTTTTCTATAAGGTTAATGGACAATGTGGGACCATATCCTCTAGATATAACTAAGCAGTTCCATTGCATCTTTAATTCCACTGACTTCATTTCTTAATGGGTTGATGTTATACCCCTCAAAGAATAAGGAATGAAGAATATTCTCAGCATTGTGATGTCCAATATTATTAATTAATTTATGGTCCCTCGGACAATATTGATGAGAAAGGGCATCAATATCTATTCTTCCTACACGAAAAGACTATATTTGATGTATAACATCGAGTAAACCATTTATCTCACTATTATGCATTGGAAAGTGGACAGATATAGGCCTTAAATAAAACACTATTAAATATTCACAATAAAATGGTGGATAGATATAAGATGTCCTGGATAGATAAACTATTATATTTTCTATGATATTATCATACCATTACATTGTTTTTCATAAAGGTTCCCCCATATTTAGTGGTTTTTGGGACATAATCAGTTTTACCCATCGTGGTCTAGTAGGCCTCACTCTGAATTGAAACTTGTTTATAACTCTAAAAAAACAATAAAAAATATTTATAGATGAGTTATAATGACATGATGATTAAATATTTTATACACTACAAACCATTTATGTCTCTCAAAATTGGATTGTGCAGGACATTAATAATTTTTTTTTCTCTGGTCATTACTCCAAGTAGAATTGGTAATGGTCTTACGAACATCAATGATACCAGAGAAGAAACCCCAAAATCTAGAATCCAAGTGTCAAGGACCTCACATCATACATAAGTTATATTATAATGTTTCTTACTCATTGCCAAGATGGTTCATGAATGCATTATTCACCCCACCAATGAGGCATACTCATTGGATAATGTTTTGTATCATGATATGTCATGTTGGGAATAGGGTGTTCCTAATTCTATTAATGTATATTTTCTACCACGAAGTCTTTTTGGATTTACCTTTGAATTATTTTAAATTTTTAGTGTTTTAAGTTGTCACCATATTTCCCTTGTTTACATTATGATTACCATGTTATATCATGTCTCATTGTTCATGTTTATGAATCCTTCTATTTTTATTACTCATTTATATTTTTATTCTTTAACATGTGTCTTATTCTTCATGTTATGCCTTATTGATTCCCTCACTGGCCTTTATAGCTTACCCCTTTCTTATGTTTGTCCCCAAGTTATCCCGTGCAATTTTATGTTCATTGGGATATAATGATCATGTCAAATAATTGTTCAATAATATTTTGTACCCCATGTTATAAGTTTTTATTTAATGTACCTGAATCCCAAATACACTAGACTTCTTGATATTTTAGGTTTTATTAAGTGTAATTTTATGTATTAAATCATGTATTAATTTTTAATAATGGGAATGGATGTTATAGTTGGTATCAGAGGAAATGTTTAGTTGTTTTTGGGATTAGGATTAAGAAACTGTAGAGAAATCTTTCCGGATAAGACATAGTATAAGAAACCATACCAAAATTTTGGTCAATATATATTAATTGGTTTATCAATAAAATACATACATGTCAGAATACTACAAGGGGATGTGGTTTTGGCATAGATTTACTTAGGAGTAACAACTCTGACAAGGTCTTTTTGGTTTGACTTGGGGTAACCTAGTACAAAAAACTGGAATTATTATACACCTGGATTGACACTCCATGGGAAAATTATTTGTTAAATACATAGGATCATTAAAAACCGTTGTTAAGGGAACAAATAATGTCCATAAGAATATATGTTAGGATATAAATCCTGGACAACATAGATTGAAGCCTATAAATTCATAAGTTAAGGAAATATATTTAATTTATAAATAATCCATTTATATTCATTGGATTCTATGTAATGAATTTAATAGTTGAAAATATTAATCCCTAATTTTCCCTTTATTCTATCCAATGGCCATTAATAGGTGGAATTGTGTTAATAACCAATATTAAGGGAAATGTGATGACTACCCCAATGAGATTCACAACCCGTTGGGAGTGGGAATTGAAAACATTTTAAAAATATCTAAATCATGTTCAGAAAAAAACCTAGATAAAGTGGAGAACCGAAACTCCCGTAATTCATAATAATCCACAATTGAGAGCTTCATACGATAAAGGAATCATACTTTCAACGGATCATCTGATAACTTAATAATGGAAAATGGATCTATTCTATTGAGAAGATATTCTTTATCATTCATTGTTCTAAGAAATAGATTTTTATACTGGATGTTTATCATATAGAGGGAGAGGGGATCAGTGTAGGACATTGATCAAGAGTATGAATCTTGGAAAATATATCAAAGGAATGGATTTGGAGGAATTCCAGAAAATGTTTTTCGACAAATATTTTCCTAGCACCCTCCAATTTAAAAGTGAAAGAGATTTCTTTTCTCTCATGAAAAATATGAAAAATCAATATGGGTGTATGAGGAAAACATCAAAATAATTTCATGATATACCTATATTTTTGTCATTACCTTTGAATGCAAGGTGGACCACTTATTTGGTGGGATAAATCTAGGTTTAAAAACCTTAGCGATCAATGACTTTGATAACTTTGAGGAAATTCTCTTATGTTCCATCAATGTAAAAATGTAGATCAATGAATCTCAAGTGTATCATGGGGATAAGAAGTGTAAGGTGGAGTGTAATTATGGTTTTCTGATATATAAATCTATTGGTTCCAAGAAATTCTAATATCTCAATTGTTAAAGGTGAGAAAAGAAGAACCCTGAAAATTACATAAAGGGAATGAAGAATTGTTTTAGTAGCAGGAATGAAGGAATCCAAGATAATATTTACCGATAAGAGAAACCCACTAATGTAAAAGAGGAAAGGGATGCTATATTAAACCCTCAATCCATTATTCATTTCTACATCTACAAGGATCCATGGAACTTCTCAAACCAATTCCCTAATCCATGGGTTTTTGGAGGTAACCAACAACCTCTAAGGCAAAAGGGTTAGCTTTTCCAATCAATAATGCTGAGTTGAATCCCAAAACTGAAGTGGTGATAAATATTCTATCCATTTATTCAAGAATATCAAATGTAATTTTTTATTCTTGTTCTTCTCATTCCTTCATATCATGAAATTTTAGTAGAACTATTCAAACACCACCACAATTCTTGGAAGTAGATCTATCGGTGAAAATATAAAATGGGGATCTTATTTCATCCTAAGTATATAACTCTTCCCTATCACAATTTTTGGGCTGAAATTCCCAAAACACCTTGTCATACTCCCTTTGGTGTAACTTGATCTGATTCTGGGCAATCATTGGATTTACCTATATAGAGCCTAAATAAATTTCCGTGAGAAGGTAATCAATCTCCATATGGAGAATAGACCCCTAATTTTGTACAAGATCTATGAGGTGGATGAATCCTCTTTAGGACCATCATCTTAATAATGTATATTAATACCCTATGAAGAATTTTATCTTGATCAAATGATTTAGTATAAGGGAATAACCATTTTTGAAGACATTCTTATTTTGAGACAATATGTTGATGTGTTTTCCGAGGAATTTCTAGGTCTTACTCTTTGTCGAGAGCTCAAATTTTCGATTGATCTTATACCTGGGGAATTTCCAATATCCAAGACTCCAAATATGATGTTTTTTGAGTAACTTTAGGATATGAAGAAACATATACAATAGAATCTTGATAATGCGTTTATACGACCAAGTGATTCCCCATGGTGTGCACCATTCCTCTTTGTCAAGAAGAATGATGGGGCAATGCATCTTTTCATTGATTATCATGATCTTAATAAGATCACAATATTGAAAAAGTATCTAATTCCATAGATTTATTACTTGTTATATCAGCTACATAGATCATAATACTTCTCTAAGTTGGATCTTTGGTATGGATATTATCATGTATGGGTAAAGAAGGAATATATCCCCAAGACCACTTTTCATACAAGCCATGGGCACTATGAGTTCATAGTGAATCCATTAGGACTAACTAATTCTCCAAAAATCTTTGTGGACATGATGAAAAGATCCTTTAGAGATTACCTTAACAAATGTTTTGTATAATTTATAGTTTATATTCTAATATAGTTCAAAACTAAGATGGATAATGAGGATAATCAGAGCACTATGCTAAAGACATTATGAAAGGAGAAGAGTTATTCCAAGTATAGAAAATGTGAGTTATGGTTGAAGGAAGCCTCTTTCATGGGGAATATCATCACAAGTGATGGGATATTTGTGGATCCTTAAAATAAGAAAGAAATTTAAGGATGCAAGAGGACTACATCCATGACAGATATCTATAGTTTTCTTGGGTTAGCTAAAATTTATCGCCAATTCTTGAGAAATTTCTATTGATTGTCACACCCTATTACCAAAATATTCCATCTATAACCTATAGTCCTCCCAATGTTCCTTGAGGCTTTCAAGAAGCCCCTCCCAAGCCTTTTGAGTCACACACTCAAGTAAGGGATCTTTCACTCTTGTCTTTTATCAAGCACTCCTTTTATGTTATGTCTTTTACTTTTCATTTGATTATGATGGGATATGATATTCCATGTTACCATTATTGTCCATTTAATGTATAATGATTAGATATTCCTTTAACTCTCATTAATAATCCCATGATTTTTTATGTATACCTGTTTCCATGGAAAAATTTCTTAATTATTCTTTTATCTATTCATGTTTCTTCGTTAGCTTATGCATTTTATTTACAAATTTCTAATGTCAGGATTTGATTTTTTGTGTCCCTATTACTACAAATTTTATTTCCAAATAACTACAGGCCCATTTTTCTCTCATAAAGTATTTGTTTATGAATTTTTATGTAACGTGGTTATGTTGTTGATATTTCATCGCGATTTTCCAGGCCAAAATAATTTTGTAGTAAATACCATATCCATTTTTCATTCAAGGTTATTAACCTTTATGAACATATAATTATTTATTGGGGACATATATGTATTTATTTCATATTCCTTGATCATGGAATAATTTATGATGATTAATGAATCCATGTTGTATGATCTATGTGGAACACTTAAGCATGATAATGAAATGATTATGATGGGTGCACCTAGATAGTGCTCCAATGCATTGGGTAATGTTTAGTATCATGATACATAATTTTGGGATAGGGGTGTAACTGATTCCTTTATGGTACTTTTTCTACTATGAAGTATTGTTTTATTTAGCTTTGGCATATGTTTATGTTGCATTATTTTAAGTTGTTTCCACATTCCCCATGTTGACTTTATGATTACCATGATATATCATGTATCTTTGTTCATTCTTATGATTCCTACTCATTTTATTCTCTATTGATATGCATATTTTCTAAAATTTATCATCTTAATCATGTTCTACCTTATTTATTCTCTTAATGGGATTTATAGCTCACCCCTTTCTTATGATTGTCCCCAGGTTATCCCACGTAGTTTTAAATTCTTTGGAATATTATGATCATGTCAAACAAGTGTTCAATAACATTGTGTACCACTTTTTATAAGTTGTTATTAATTGTACCCAATTCCAAAATACACTAGTCTTATTGATCCTTTAGGTTGTATTAAGTGTACTTTTATGCAATAAATCATGTATTAATGTGTAATAAAGAGCAGAGTTGTTATACCAAGACTATGAATAGTTTAAAAATTATCACCAAATATATTAAAATAACGAGAGTTTATTAAAGATTTTGTTTCATACATTATTGATGAATCAAGTAATAGTTTATTTAAGTAATAACGTATTTATACCGTAAATTAACATATTTTTCTATTCACAAAAAATTCAAATATTTCAGAAAAATATCTGAAATTCAGCCTAATAATTTTTCGATGGGTAGAATTAAAAAATGGACTCAATTTTAGGAAACTAATTTTATAAATATGAGAAATTTCATTTTTAATCAAAATTTTCATTTATATAGAAAATACATATTTTTAAATTATAATTGATTTTATAACACTTTGAAAAATTAACTACGGTCTCATAGAATTATCTTCAAATAATAAGATAGTAAAATACTAAATTATGAATACATTTTTGGAAATAATTTTATTTAAATCCTTTTATTAATTATAAAATTGTAATTTAATATTTCTGAATTACACAAATAAGATCACTTAATTAATAATTTTTAAAATATTTATTTAATTATAAAAAGATATAATTATATCATAATTTCATTTATAATATTTATAAATGTTATTGATACAATCATGGGTGAGGATAATATTCATTTGGATTGTTTATTATTCAAAAGTTTCATATTACTTTTCCTATGTGAATGTTACAATTTCATCTGTATAGATTCCTTAATTTATAGAAATGCCTCTTAATTCATTCACTATTCATTTATAGATATTTTATTTTGACCTCTAAGATATTTTATGTGATTTATACACTATGAAATAATTATAAGAAGAGAAATTTAAATGACAGAATTATGGGTCATTATATTTAAGATGAACATTATGAATTATTCTTTTGCAGTAACATCAGGGAAGTTAATTGGAATTGTGGTATGACACGATGGCATTTAGTTGACCTATAAAATACTAGAGAAATACTAGAAATGAAGACTCCTCAAAATATTAAAGAATCTAGAGGGATCTAATTACTCCTTGCTTATATCTGTATCTTTATAGCCAAACTGATAAGAAAATATCTCCCTTTCACTAAATTTCTAATTATGGGAGTCACCTATAATTGGTGAAATTATATCCAAGATGATTTTGAGAACCTCAAGTAGTACCAGCTACACCCACCCATCTTGATGCCATAGGTAGAAGGAAATACACTTATTCTATACATGGTAATCATAGAAAGATCATTCGGTGCTCTTAATATGTACAAAAATGACACAAAGAATGAAAAAATATCTTCTGTCTTAACTGAACAATACATGATATTAATACTTTATATTATGATATCGAGAACAATTGTCTCATTCTCATCTTCACAGGGTAAAAGTTAAGGCATTAATTGTGGTAGAACATGGTCCACCAGGACTCTCATATCTATCCACTCAAGCATATTATTAGCTTACAGATGTAAAATAGGATATTTTTCTAATGGAAGATTATTCAACAATAGTATGTAATTTAACTCGTGTCACAAAATTATGTCAATGGGAAGTCCATGAATTTTTTTATGGTACATCCTACCTCATAAAAAATTCCCTTAAACAATCAGCTTATAGAAAATGAAGTTTACTATACCCATGGAACTCACAAAAAGGGGAGATGTAATATGATGGTGCCTCTAGAAGTCTTATTAGAAGGAGAATAGAAAAGTATAGGCACAACTGGGTTGTTTTAGGTATTTCCTTTGTTTCCTCAAACAAGGTAATTATTTCCACTCCTTCCCATTCTCTAAAGGTTGAAATAATAATGAGGTTTAATACGATTATTTTATCATAGTATTTGGATATATCCTTACAACTAGGGATAAAATACATGAATGTTAAAGGCGGTTTTGATCTAGAGATCAAACAGATCAATATAGAGTATTTTATCAAGAAGAAAAAAGTAGGCCCTACCACCATTTATGTTATAGGATTGATGGGATAATTACCTTATGAACCAATGATCAATCATGTCTCATAATCAAATAATACTCATGCATATTTATTGGACAAATAACACTTATATGTGGATGGTCCTGACTAGGAATATGTGGTTTTCTACATCACACAACAAAGGTTAGTCTCACTAGTCATCGTTTGTGACATAGAGAAAATAAATCAGGTCAATGATGCCCTAAAGAACAATGAGTCTACATCCACCCCTTGATGGATGGGCCCAATAGTATATTACCTCCAATATGGGACCCTACCATCGAACAATCCAAAAGGGAACAGATTCGGCATTAGGAAGCAAATTTCCCAATTCAAGATAGGCCAAACAAGCAGAAAGACCTTTATAAATGAGGATTCAATGGAATCATCATCATGTCCATTTTAGAGGGATGGAATCATAACATTATGAATAAATTCCATGCAGTCTCCTATGGTTCTCACCAGTCTCAAACCAACCTATCACACAAAATTAGGATACTTGGTCAATGCTGGAAAAAAATGTTAGATGACTATGTAGAATTTATATGGAAATGTCACACATGTCAGATTCCTGAAAACATTATTCATCTTCCCTCTGAAATTCTATACACAATTAAATATTTTTACTCATTTTCTATAATGGGAAATGACATTGTGGGACCATATCCTCTAGCTATAACTAAGCAGTTCCACTGCATCCTTACTTCCACCGACTTCATTTCCAAATGGGTTGATGTTTTACCCCTCAAATAATAAGGAATGAAGAATATTATCATCTTTGTGATGTCGAATATTATTAATTAATTTTTTGTCCCTCACACAATATTGATGAGAAATGAATCAAATTTCTAATCTTCCAATATGAAGAGACTATATTAGAAGTATAACTTCAAGTAAACCCATTCATCTCATTCTTGTGTATTGGAAAATGGATAGAGAGAGGCCTTAAATATAACTCTATTAAATATACTCAATAAAATATTTCATAGATATAAGAAGTCCTATATAGATAAATTGTTATATTGTTTATGAGATTATCATACCATAACTTTCTTTTCTACACATGTTACCCCATATTTAATAGTTTATGGAACAGAAGAAGTTTAACCCAATGAGGTCTAGTTAAAATCACTCTGAATTTCAATATGTTGAAAACTTTCAAACAAAAAACAATAAGAAAATGTAACTCCCTGACCCTTGTTACCTATATTCCGTGCATTATTACATAACATTATCATGATCACAAGAGATCAAGTCCCGAAAGACAGATTAGTTTAATAGCCTTGGAAGTAATAGATGCATACATAAGTTTTACATTAAATTATGAAATGGAAATTCATTAACATTGTTTCCCCTTTGAACACACTCATATCCCTTAGCCTATTCAAACATGTTAATAATAATATACTTATTCACATCTTGGGAAAATAGAACATAAAACAGGGGTGAGATTAGATGATGAGTAAGGATAAAAATATAAAAGAGACTATTATAAATAAGAATAAATCTTTATTTGAATGTATAAGACTAAAACACAAGCCTTTTAAACATAAACTTCAGAATAAAATTAAAAGGATAAATCAAATAATTCCATTATCTTATTCACCTAGATATTCTACTTTTAGAATAATCACATGTAATATCAATAGCTAATTTCATAATTATAGAATTCCTAATATCGGACATCATAACCACATAGTTAGGGACTCATGCCAATACAACAAATACAAAAAATCAAGTCCTTTTTTCAAGACACTAATTTCTCTAATGAGACCTACTGATGCATCGAGGGGCTATAGTGGGCCCCGCTCATCACTTATTTTGTCCAATTCATTCCTCATATGAAAAGGTTGAAAAATAACATAAATATTTTTATTAAAACTAGCATACTAAATATTAATGCTTTAACCATAAACCATAAATGGTATAAATATAGCACATCCACAGTCAAACATATCACAAAACCATCAATAAAATATGGAATATTTTTTCATAATGAATCAACTTTAAACAAGAATAAAATCCATCAAATGATGTTGACATAGATGAAATCAATCCAAAAACTATTTGGGTGAAATATATATTTCTACAATGAAATAATTTAAAATTAAAGATAACATTTATTTTGAAAATATTCTAATAAGCTTTCAAGGAAAGCTTCTAATGTGTTATAATGGCGTAAAATGGCCTCACCCACCGTATAACTAAAAAAACATTCTTTCCTTAATTTTTTGAAATGGTCATAAAGTAACTTGTTTGGAAAACGATGGAAATATTCCACTCATATCATTTTATAATAGTCAAAAAAGGGTATAAATGACTTTAACCCATAGTCTAGGAAAAATTAAAAATGTTTTTGAAACACATTTTTAAGAAACATGGATGTGGATGTTGAAGAATTCTTAGTATATACTTACGTACAAACAACCTCAGATAATAAATAGATTTTAAAATTAACCAATACCTGGTACTTTTCCATAGTCGAGGGTACGTTAACCTCTGGTATAAGGGTTAAATCATTGTTATTAAATTATTCAAAAACCACATATATAAATATGATATCATATATGATCCTTTAATATTTCTTTGTTAATAATATTTCACTAGTATCATTGTTTTGGGTGTTAATTGATTCGTTTTCCATTATATGTTTTGTTATGTAAGTAATGTTTGTTATGTATAGGATTTATCTGACTCATATCTAGAATGATATTAGGTTCCTAAACATTATTTTTAATCCTCAAATAAAAAAAATTTCTTGAACGGTTATGAATGGGGAATGAAATATTATCGTTTCATGGGGACGGTAAACTGTAGGCATGAATGAGAGACAATATCAGTATATTGATGGTGAAATCATATGTATTTGGATGGTATATTATATCTACATAATCATTAAAATTTTATATTTTTTATTTACATGAATTATACTCATTATTATACCCATCCAAATAATTAAGTGTTGAATAACAAATTACACCACGGCATGGAGACGGTAAGTCGTACGTTTGCATGTATGGTGACTTTGTCATTCATATGATAGATAGAATAATGAATATGGTTTTACCATATTTATAATAACATCACATTATGTAGAAGGTACTGGAGTAATTATTTTTTTATGTAAGCAGCAAAGAAAGAGAATGTGGAAGAATAATAGAACTTTGAAAGAGGTGGTGAAATAATTACCTATTCATCAAGTGATTCCTTTTTATTTGATCAAAAGGGCTCAGTAGGTTGGATTTTTTATCAAATTAAGGCCTCTATGATGAATTGAGAGTAGTTTGGAGGAGGTTTTAGTTGGTTTTGGCTGAGCGAAATGGCTCTGGAGGTGTGAATTTGAGAGAAGGAGAACTACCCATTTATAAGAGAGGTGAGGGGCACATTAAGAAAAGCGTGAAATGGTAATTTATTATAAAATCACATTTGGTTTATAGTAGCTAAAATGGATGTATTTATTGTCTATGGGGGGGTATGGGTCACAATACTTTCATCCAATAGGTTTTAGACATGTTTATCTCACCATATTAACCATATATTTTATATTTTACTCTAGGTTAACTAGTTTAACATTTATTGTGTCTCCTTTTATTTTTATATTACATGGTTAATAAACTTAAAATAAAATTCCAAGAGAACCTCAAGTGGTTCATTAATAACATATCTACCCTTACCTATGTCCTTTGGTCGAATCTTAGATTTTTAGGAGTATTATATCATTTAATAAAATAGTTTTTCTAAAATTATTTATGTCAATTTTGACACCATTCCATATTTGATACTTCTTCATACTTATTTTTGTTTGGAATTAATGAACACCATTAATCTGCATCATTTGTGTGGTGATAAACTACCATGACTACTATTTTCCTTTCGCTACTCTACAGAGCATGAAATATTTTCTCTAAGGAACTTATCCATTGCTCAGCTACAAATGGATTTGCGGTCCCATTGAATGTTGGTGGTTTTTTCCTAATAAAGAGGTCTAACATTGATCCCCTGCGTTGTGGATCAAGGTGCTCCATATAACATCACACCTTTTTATAACATAACTTTTCATTACATTTTACTAAACCGAGGATCTTTAAGGTTAAGTTTCTTGGAAACCATGAACTTAAAACATGAAAACATAAAACATTATTATTAAACCCTTGAAAGGCTTCTCCATATGTTCATACTAGGTTCATTACTGCATCTCATAACCTAGGGACATACATCAACAGAAAGGCTGAGCAGAAGGCCCTGTAAGGGAAACAAGGGGAAACATTTAACATGTGAACTTCAGATACATCAATAAAGTCATGAAAAATGAACTTTAAGGCATGAGAAAGAAATCCTGAGGCATATCCTAATAAAAATAATGTATTTAATAACTTGAAGATGTGGCTACAACATTTAGCATAGAAAATCATTTTTGTTTCACCAAGGTCCATCCACAAGGTTTCATTAAAAATTACCAAGGTTATTCACCAAGGTATTGTTATAAATGGTCATCTCTAAAGACTAAGTCTTTACCCAATGCATTAGAGCGCTATCAAGGCACAACCTTAAATTTGTCTTTATCATCATGTGAACAACATATATCATCATCAAACATTTCATAAATAACCCATATAGCAAAAAAGAAACGGGTTTCATTTCATAATCATAACGTTTTAAAAACTGCTTATAAGATATGATCTTTATGTCACTTTAAAACCACATAAAAGGAAAGCGGGTCTCATGTATGTAAATCATAGAATTTAAAATAGAAAATTTTTATATATATGTGAATACCCCTATAGAAGAAAGAGCTTTGAGTATTCACTTAATAAAATAATAGAATTTGAGAAAAAGAGAGATACATTTTGAGATAAAAAAATTCTGCAGCATAACGACTACGTTACAGGGTTTTAAAAATATTGAAAAAGAGAGGTGACAAGGGTCACCCACTCATAAATGATCCATAGAACAGTATAGGAACAGAATATAAAGGATATTAAAACTTTGTAATGAAATTTTAAAGACATACCATATGAAATGAAAAACATGGAAGGAAGACAAAAAAATAAGATTTCTCTTATGAAAATTCGGCAGCCTAACAGCGTCACTTAAAACTTCAAAAAAATAAATTCACGAGATCAAATAGGTTCTCTCATCATATGAAAATAAAATATCAGTATGATATATATATATATAGATCATACCCCAACATAATAAAAAGGAACTTGAAAGACTTGACATGAAAATAGAACTTGAAAATGAGAAGGGTGAAGGAATCCCTTAAAAATTCGGCATCCTAACGGCGCCAATTAAACATTCTTAAAATGAATTGATGAGAGAAAGAGGGGGTATCTCATAATATGTACATAAAAAGGACA
This sequence comes from Viscum album, assembly GCA_963277665.1. Taxonomy (NCBI): domain Eukaryota; kingdom Viridiplantae; phylum Streptophyta; class Magnoliopsida; order Santalales; family Viscaceae; genus Viscum; species Viscum album. The sequence continues at coordinate 1,822,397,920 of OY728150.1, read as the reverse complement.
GTAGGATGAATATAAAAGGACATCCTACAACATAAGAACATGGATCATAAAAGAAATGACATAAAAGAGAGTACTTGGAAAGAAAGAGAGAGGTATGATCCCTTACCTTAAAACGTAACTCTTAAAACTCAAAGGTTGGGACCTTGAGGGATTGGGGGAACCTTGGGAGGACTCCTTGGGAGGTAAGGAGACCAGAAATTCGTTGAGGATGATTTCAGAGTCGAAAGGATGAGAGAATGGCTTGATATTTATAGGGGAAGTGAGGGGACAAGGCATTAATGGCCAAGGGACACCTCATTAGAGGTATTGAAAAAACAATGGGCTTTCCCATTGTATTTTCCCATAGTATTGGCCACTTGGGACACCTCACACCTTATATTACTATTCATAAATAGACCATATTGATTACATACTTAATACATCATTTAATGATGTCATTAAACACCCGTAACTTAAAAACTATATTTTCATTATTCACCGAAAATTCAACTTTCTCAGAAAAATACCAAAATTTCACCTTAACCAAATATCGATGCTCTGATTTCAAAAATGAACTCCATTTTATAAAAATAATTTCCTAAATATTTTTAATTTAAATTTTAAATAAATACACTATTCATTGAAAATTCGTTTTTTTCATAAAAATTCCCAAAAATAACCTTAACATAATATCGATGCTCTGAGTTCAAAAATAAACTCTATTTTATAAAAATATTTTTCTAAATATTTTTAATTTAATTTTCAATTAAAAACCACTAATCACCAGAAAAAAACTGATACTTGACTAATAATTTCTGAAACAGTTATTTACATATTTTATTGAATCATATTACTCAATCAAGGTGACTAAATTATATTAATACTTTATTTAAGTGGGATTATGAATCTATTTGGTCACATTACTAATCCTAAGCGTAATATCACTATTCATAATTTACTATTCATCAAAAATCAAGTTGATCTTATTAGACTCCAAATTTCTTACTGAACAAAATCGTAGAAGATCATTTTTTGAAAATCATTACACATAATTAATTATGTAAGGTTTACATAAATATTTTCAAATATATTTTTTTCTATAATTCTTCAAAAATATGGCTACTATATTTATCCGGACATTTGAATATTCACAAACTTCATCATAAGAAGAAATCAAAATTTTTATTTAAATCAAAGGATTACACAAGGTAGTTACAGTCTCCTTACATAGCCCCTTATAACCTCAGCATAGGACCTAAGTGTAAGGTGTGCTTAGGTGAGAGAATCTAAGGGCAGCTCGGCCAACATCGCACAAGTAGTAATTTCTATCAGTTTGAACTTCTCGCGAAGGCAATTCCGTTCTAGCTTCACACGATGAAGTTCGGCTTGGGTTTGGTCTAGAGCAAAGCCTAGTGGTGCTACCTTCTTCCCAAGTTCTGTTAGATGGGCTTCGATTGGACCGAGACTACTGGATGAGACCATTGAATCTCCTTTCTATATTAATTAACCAAGATCACTTGTATTTAGAGACAATAATCGCAACATTTAGTTTCCAAAGGTCATACTGACTAACGGTCATATAATAGTCAAAAACCAACAGTATAATTTTAATTATACTCATTTTATTAAAGGAAAAAGTTTTTTTGAGTATGAAATAAAAGAACACACAAAATTAGGAAATAATATTTATTCAGAATTTCGGGTCGTTACAATCTTCCCCCCTTAAGAAATTGCATCCTCGCAATTTTTAAAATTGGACATGGAAATTTCATTGAAAGTCCCACATTGTAAAAAGAGTCAGTAACACTATTACTTTAAAAGAATGAAATGGAAGTACAAAGGTCACCCGAGTTAACCCGTACTAGGATTCCATGTAGGAAAATATGGATATGGAGGAGAAAATAAAGGGTCATGTTCTGATGGAGAGTGATAGAAAACATGATTAGGAGAAACTTAACCACAAGAAAATCACAAACAAATGATGTGTGTAAACGGTCTTTGATTACCCAGTAGAAAAATTAAACCAATAATGTTTTTATTTTACATTCCTTTTAATAATTTTAAGGAATTCATTTACTACATAGAATAAGAACACAGGGAAATATATTTACCTTCAAGTAGAGTTTCATCCCTTAATAAGTGTCCACCAAGACTAATCTTTTCTCCAAACAAAGAGCATTCAAAACTACTTGGTCTCATCAAAGCACAAGAATCATCTTCTAGAGAATCACGTAATCCACAAAATAATAACTATCTATCTTTAAACAATTATCCCAAAAACAGAAAGGGTAAGATAAAACAACTCTTCAAAAAGAAAGAACCCCATAGGAAGGGAAACTACTTTAAATCTTCAAAGTTCCATGGTACGACCCAAAGTTTATCATAGACCATTCCATAAATAATTTTCCTTAATATTCCTCAAAATAAACCAAACTAAGATTGAAACCCAAATATAAGAATGATTTCATAACATTGCCTTCCAAGATAAAATTTATCGTTCATCTCTAAACAACATCAACCACTCCTAACATCTTATAACAAAAGTAACTAACCTAAACATATTTTCCCCAAGATAGGTGAATCATTTCCATAAGTAACCTAAATTACTATAAGTTGACCTTAAATTCATCTATTCTTCAAAATATAATTCAACCTTTACTCCTCAAAGAAAATACCATAGTAATCTATTTACCTCGATCATATAGGGTTCCCAAAATAGTGAACGTCTTCTAAAATAATAATCATCATTCAATCCCCTAATCATCTCTTTTTTTTCAAGAAGAACAACTTCACAACATCAACATGTGGTACATAAAAATAGATGTTTTTTTAATGATATAAAACCATCTTAGTAGTGACTCGATGTTCTTAGAAAACATTAAAGATATGCTCATAGAGCACAAACTAAAATACAACATGACATAGACAATTATTGTGAAGAAGTTGTATGAACTTTAGTCATCATAACGCATCTCAGTATAGTTCTTGCATTATTCCCTTGTCCTTGAAGATTGTTGATTCTCATCATGCTTCTCATCCCTTCCAAGAGATCATTGCCTGGGATAATGTCCAACTTCTCCACATTTATGACATTGAAAAGTAAAAGGTACATTAGATCGAACCTTATCTCTAGTCATCACATTATCCATTTTTTTTAAGCAATTGGATACTTTATTCCCTATCACCCCACACCTAAAACATCTCCTGGTTCCTTTGTGACATTCTCCTTGGTTCCCATTTCCACACTATTTGCACAAAGGAAATTGGGTCTTCTTTCCCTTATCAACTTTATCAGATGAACATCCTTGAGACTTCATCTTCTTCTTCCTTGATGAATTTGGGCATTCAACTAGGTACCAATTATTAATTGTGATTTTTGATAGCTGGTTTAGCATAATCACAATATGTTCAACTTGATCTCTCGTCCTCTCTGTCATATTAATAAGGAAATAATCACATTTCCTATCACATTGGTTGTTGGGACATGTTCTTCGATTTCCCACCATTAACTAAGAAAAGAAAGTATAATTAGGGGGCTTAAATACTTATCCAATAATCATGAAAAGGAACCATTAATAATAGAAGGATAAACTTGTAGAAGACAAGTATATCTTAACTTGTGATCCCCTAGGTTACAATATAGGTTATCTATGATCATATATTCTTATGTAAATTTTTATTTTATTTTATCTTCGTTCCTTTAATAATGGTTCATACTAAGATTATGAATATACCAAAGCATATCCCCCGGGAGTGTCGTAACCAAGAGTACAGTAAGGCCTGTTGTTGTGTACCAGTTCCCATTCGAGTCTAGCTAAAAGTGGTGTTTTCGGGTTTTAACCCTATGTATATCTGTTCCAGAACCACCTCTACCTGCTTGTATCCAGACAAGGATATATTTTCTTGATAAACCACTTACTCAATACTCACCAAAATACCAAGAAGATTTTCTATATTTAAAATTTTCTATAGGCTTCTTCCTAAAGTTTTAATATCCTAATTTCCACAAATAACTAAACCATAATTTGATACCAACTATAACATCCCACCTTTTTATAACATAACCTTTCATTAAATTTTACCAAACTGAGGATCTTTAAGGTTTACTATCATGGAAACCAGGAACATAAAACATGAAAACATAAAACATTATTCTTAAAAACCTGAAAGGCTTATCCTTATGTTCATCCTAGTTTCATTACTGCATCTCATAACCTGGGGACAAACATCAAAAGAAAGGGTGAGCAGAAGGCCCAGTAAGGGAAACAAGGGGAAACATTTAACATGTGAACTTGAGATATATCAATAAAGTCATGAAAAAAGAACTTTAAGGCATGAGAAAGAAATCATGAGACATATAAAAATAAAAATAATGTATTTCATAACATGAATATGTGGCTACAACATTTAACATAGACAATCATTTCCGTTTCACCAAGGTTCATCCCCAAGGTGTCCTTAAAAATTACCAAGGTTATTCACCAAGGTATCGTTATAAATGGTCATCTCTAGAGATTAAGTCTTTACCCAATGCTTTGGAGCTCTATTAGGGCGTACCCTTAAAATTTTCTTTATCATCATGTGAGCCACATATATCATCATCAAAAATTTCATAAATAACCCATATAGCATAAAATAATTGGTTTCATTTCATAATAATAACGTTTTAAAAACTGCTTTTAAGACATGATCTTTATGTCGCTTTAAACCCACAGAAAAGGAAAGCGGGTCTCATGTATGTAAATCCCAGAATTTAAAAGCGAACATTTTTATATATATGTGAATAACCCTGTATGAGAAAGATATTTTAGTATTAAATTAATAAAATAAAATAATTTTAGAAAAAGAGAGGCATTTTGAGACAAAAAAATTCTGCAGCATAACGGCTATGTTAAAGGGTTTTAGAAATATTGAAAAGAGAGGTGACATGGGTCACCCACTCATAAATGATCCATAGAATAGTAGAGAAACAGAATATAAAGGATATAATAACATGGTAATGAAATTTGAAAGACATACCATATGAAATGAAAAACATGGAAGGAAGACGAAAAAATACGATTTCTCTTATGAAAATCCGGCAGCCTAACGGCATCACTTAAAACATCAAAAAATGAATTGACGAGGTCAAATAGGGTCTATAATCATATGAACATAAAATATAAGTATGATAGATATAAAGATAATACCACAACATAATAAAAAGGAACTTGAAAGACTTGACATGAAAATAGAACATGAAAATGAGAAGGGTGAAGGAATCCCTTAAAAATTCGGCAGCCTTACGGCACCACTTAAACATTCATAAAATGAATTGATGAGAGAAATAGGGGGTCTCTCATCATATTAAAATGAAAAGGAAAGTAGGATGAATATAAAATAACATACTTTAACATAAGAACATGGAGCATAAAATAAATGACATGAAAGATAGTACTTTGAAAGAAAGAGAGAGGTAGGATCCCTTACCTTAAAACGTAACTCTTTAAACTCAAAGGTTGGGACCTTGAGTGCTTGGAAGAGCCTTGGGAGGACTCCTTGGGAGGTAAGGAGACCCGAACTTCGTTGAGGATGATTTTGGAGTCGAAAGGATGAGATAATGGCTTGGTATTTGTAGGGGAAGTGTGGGGACAAGGCATTAATGGCCAAGGGACACCTCATTGGTGGTATTGGAAAAACCATGGGCTTGCCCATGGTATTTTCTCATGGTATTGGCCACTTGGGACACCTCGCACCTTATATTACTATTCATAAATCTACCATATTGATTACATACTTAATACATCATTTAATGATGTCATTAAACACCCATAACTTAAAAACTGTATTTTCAATATTCCCCGAAAATTCAACTTTCTCAGAAAAATCCCAAAATTTCACCTTAACCAAATATCGATGCTCTAATTTAAAAAATGAACACTATTTTATAAAAATAATTTTCTAAATATTTTTAATTTAATTTTTAAATAAATACACTATTCCCTGAAAATTCATTTTTTCCAGAAAAATCCCAAAAAATTACCTTAACATAATATAGATGCTCTAAGTTCAAAAATGAACTCCATTTTATAAAAATAATTTTCTAAATATTTTTAATTTAATTTGTAATTTAAAAACACTATTCACTTAAAAAAACTGATACTTGACTAATATTTTCTTAAACGGTTATTTACCTATTTTATTGAATCGCATTACTTAATCCAGGTGCCTAGATAATATTAATACTTTATTTAAGTGAGATTATGAATCCAATTGGTCACATTACTAATCCTAAGCGTAAAATCACTATTCATAATTTACTATTCATCAAAAATCAAGTTGATCTTATTGGACTCCAAATTTCTTACTGAACATAATTGTAGAAGGCCATTTTTTGAAAATCATTACACATAATTAATTATGTAAGGTTTACATAAATATTTTCAAATATCCTTTTTCTAGAATTCATCAATAATATGCATACTATATTTATCCAGACATTTGAAAATTCAAAAACTTCATCATAAGCAGAAATCCAATTTTTTATTTAAATCAAAAGATTACACAAGGCATTTATGGTCTCCTTACATAGCCCCTTTTAACCCCAGAATAGGACCTAAGTGTAAGGTGTGCTAAGGTGAGAGAAAATGAGGGCGGCTCGGCCAACCTCACATGAGTAGTAATTTTTATTAGTTTGAACTTCTCACGAAGGTGATTCCGTTCTAGCTTCACACGATGAAGTTCGGCTTGGGTTTGGTCTAGAGAAAAGCCCAGTGGTGCTACCTCCTTCCCAAGTTCTGTTAGATGGGCTTCGATTGTCCCGAGACTACTGGATGAGGCCATCTAATCTTCTTTCTATATTAATTAACCAAGATCACTTGTATTTAGAGACAATAAGCGCAACATTTAGTTTCCAAAGGTCTTACTGAATAACGGTCATATAATATTCAAAACCCAACAGTCTCATTTTAATTATACTCATTTTATTAAATGAAAAAGTTTTGTTGAGTATGAAATAAAAGAACACACAAAATTAAGAAACAGGATTTATTCAAAATTTCAGGTCATTACACTCCATACGAGTATAGTTATTATTAATAACTTGAGTGAGTTATCAGAGTAAGGTTATAAGTTGTTCAGCACCAGTTACATCACCATCCCCACTATAATTATCTTGAGTATGAGGGAAATCCCTACATGGATTACGTGTTTTGATACGGTTTCCATTCCATCCATTAGGTGCCATTTTTATAAATTGGCATCCACTAGGTTTGTTTATGAATCACAATGCATAATTTGAAACTTGTAAAATACTTAACATAAATTGAACAGTTTATTTATATATTCTATAATCATAGAATTGTTTTCTATGGATAAGTATTTACTCATAAATAATTCATAATGGTTTGTAAATAAAATGTGAATTATCCTAAGCATATCCCCCGGTAGTGACAAAACAGGTGCACAGTAAGGCCCCTTGTCGTGTACCAGGATACCCCGGGTCAAGCCCGATACTCCTTTTCAGATTTTTCTCTCCAAGGTACATCTGTTCCAGAACCACTTCCACTGGTAGTATCTAGACTGGGATGTATTAATTTTAAAACCCACTTAATATCGACATTACCAAAAAAATTGGATGTTCTTCTATACTAATCCTAAAAGTCTATCTTAGGGTAATGTTCTCTAATATGATCTTTTCTAAATCTAGCTTCCATGTTTTCTAATAAACTTCCTCTAATACCAACTGTAACGCCCTGACCCTAGTTACCTAGAGTTGGTGTATTATTACCTAACATTGGACTGATCACAAGAGACCATGTCCTAAAATACTGATCAGTTTAGTAGCCTTGGAAGTACTAGATACATACATAAGTTTTACATTACATTATGAATTTTAAAAGAAACAACATTGTGTCCCCTTTTAACAAACTCATATCCCTTAGCCTATTCCTGCAATTCAATCATAATATACATTTTCACATACTGGGAATATAAAACATAAGAAATGGATGAGCTCGGATGTTCAGTAAAGATAACAATATAGCAGAGACTATCATAAATAAGCATAAACATTTAAGGTAATTTGTAAGAAAAAAACAAAAGCCTTTAAAACATAAACTTTAGCATAAAATGAAAAATATAAATCAAATAATTCCATTTACTTATTCATATGCATATTCTAGTAGTTGAATAATCACATGTCACATAAATAGCTAATTTCATAATGATGGAATGTATAATTCCAAACATCATAACCACATATCCAAGGCCTCCTGCCAAGACTAAAAATGAAAAAATAATCAAGGCCTTGTTCCAAGAAACTAATTTGTCTCATAGGATCTACCGATGCATAGAGGGGCTATAGCAGGCCCCACATGTTGCTTACTGCATCCAATGAACTCCTCATATGAAATGGTTTAAACATAAAATAAGCATTCAAATTAAAACTAGCATACAAAATGTTAATAATTTAACCATAAACCATGAATGCTATAAAAATAGGACATCCATAGTCAAAAAAATCACAAAAACATTAATACAACATGGAATATTGTATCATAATGAATCAACTTCAAATAAGCATAAAATCCATCAAAGGATGTTGACATAGATGAAATCAATCGAAAAACTATTTGACTAAAATATCACATTCTACATTGAAATCATTTAAAATTAAAGAAAAATTTTATTTTGAAAATATTCTTATAATATTTCAAGGGAAGCATAGAAGGTGTTAAAATGGCATAAAATGGTTTCACCAACCATATAAGTTAAAGAAACATCATTTCCTTTATTTTTTGAAAAGATCATAAAGTACCTTGTTTGGAAAATGATGGAAAGATCACTTTCAATTAAATTTATAAAATTCAAAAAATGGTATAAAGTACTTTAACTAATCTTCTATGAAATATTTTAAAAAAAATTGAAATTCATTTTTAATAAACATGGTTGTGGAGGATAAATATGTCTTAGTAGATACTTGCGTATAAACAACCTCAGATAACAAAAAGATTGTGAAATTAACCCTTACCTTGTAATTTTCCTTAGTCGAGGGTAAGTTAACTTGTTTATAATGGATAAATTATTTTTATTAAATTATAAAAGAACCAAATACATAAATATTATAGCTTATATGATCCTTTAATATTGCTTTGTTAAATATATTTCAGTAATATCATTGATTTAGGTGTTAATTAATTCATTTTCTTTTATATGTTTTGTTACATAAGTCATTTTTGTTATGTATAGGATGTATTTTATTCTTATTTAGAATGATATTTAGTTCATAAAAATTATTTTTAATCATCAAATTAAAATTATTCTTGAATGGCTACGACAGGGGATGAAATTTTATTGCGTCGTGGAGATGGTAAGTCGTACGTATGCACGAGAAAAAATATCATTCCATTGATGGTGAAATCACTTATATTTGGATGTTATATTATATATACATAATCATTAACATGTTATATTTATTATTTACATCAATTATACTCATTATTATAGTTATCCATATAATGAAGTTTTGAATAACAAACTACACCACGGCGTGGAGATGGTAAGTCTTACGTACCCACATATGTGGACTTTTTCATTCATAGGATGGATAGAACAATGAATATGGTTATACCATATTTATAATAAAATAAAAATATGTATAAGGTACTGGAGTTATTATTTTTTTATGGAAACAACAAAGAAAAAGGAAGTGTAAGAAGAAAAGAACTTTTAAAGAGGTGATGAAATAAGTACCTCTTCTTCAGGTGATTCCATTTGATTTGAACAAAAGGGCACTTTAGGTTGTATTTATGATGAATTTAAGGCCTCTAGGATGATTTTAGGGTAGTTTGGAGGATATTTTATAATTTTTTGGCCGATAAAAATGGCTTTGGATGTGAGAATATGAGAGAAGGGGAACTTCCCTTTTATAAGGGAGGTGAGGGACACTTTAGGAAATGTTTGAAATATTAACTTATTATAAAATTAATTTCTGTTTTTAATGGATAAAAATTTATTTATTTATATGATATGGTGTGTATGGTTCAAAATACTCTCAAAAAATAGGTTTTAGACAAGTTTATGTCACCATGTTAACATTATCTTTTAGATTTAACTCTTGGTTAAATAGTTTAACATTTACCATGTGTCCTTATATTTTTATATTTATGGTTAATAAATTTACTATAAAATTTCAAGATAACCTAAAGTGGTTAATTAATGACATATCTAATCTTATATATAGCCTTTGGCCTAATCTTATATTTTTAGGAGTATTATATCATTTAATAAAATAGTATTTGTTTTAAAACCTCATTTATTCCAATATTGACACTATTTTGTATTTGGTTTTTTTGAAAGTCATAAAAACTTTCTTACTTGGAATAAAATAAATTTAATAAACCCTAATATGTCATATTACACTATAAAATTATTTTATGGAATCAAAAGTTTCAATTTACATTTATTTTAATATTTATAACATCAATTATTCTAATCATTCATTAATTAGGTAATTACTGCATCATCATTGTTCCATAAATAAATTTAATTATATAATGTCAAAAAATTAAAAATAAAATAACATGATATATTAAATATTTTTATCTTTCTAATGAATATTTATATTCGAATTTATATTATGTTTATCCCTATAATAAAAATGTTTTAGTTATTAAACTTTGAATTTAACACTTTTAACTCTTCTTTAAATAAAATATAATAAATGTACAAATCTAATCCAAGTCAATAAAAAAGGATCATATTTTAGTCTATGGTTTATTTTTTTATAAATAAACTTATCCAATATAATTAGGAAATGTGGTGGGGTAATTATAATATCATTTTTACCATTAATTACCCTACTTACTTTTAAACGTGGCAAAGAAAATTCAAAAGTTACTATTCAACGAAAATTATTTTCGTCCTATTGAAAAAACATTTTACTTACTGATGTCATCTGTGTGTCTCAAATTTTTTAAATTCAATTCATAGAAGTGGTAAAAATACGTATTATGTAGATTTGCAAATGTTTTTATAAGGTGGGTAAAAGTCGTTAAAAGTTTAATAAAATGTTATATATATGATCTTATTATAAAATGAATCCAATGAATTACATTGGATTAATATATGAATTATGTATCTATTTAGACTTTAAATAAAATGTAAATTTTAAAATAATTATTTATAAAAAAATTCGGTTTTTAAACAATAACGGAATGTTTTTCTCTATTCATAAAAAATAGAATGTTTTCAGATAAATTACAAAAATTTATCATAAGCTAATTTTGATATTCCCTTTCCAAAAATGAAGTCCATTTTGAAAAATAAAATTTATAAAATTTCAAATAGTGGGTAGTACTATTCATAATATCTTTTTAAATGGATAGTTTGATTAGTCATGGTGTGCTATAACTCAAAGTTGCGTACAATGCAAGCTATTGTATTATTCAAAGAGTAGCGTATAGTAGAAGCTTGGGGAGTTAAAAAAATAGTTATTGGGTGAGTTAGAATGACTCAATGATAAAATAGTTTATACACTACATAACCTTTATGTATGTCAAAATAAGATTGTTCAATCCATTAATAAATTTTTTTCCTCCAGTCATTACTCCAAGTAGAATTGGTAATGGTCCTCCAAACATCGATGATACCAGATATGAAACCCACAAATATAGATCCCAAGTGGCAAGGAACTTACATCATACATAAGTTTTATTCTAATAAGGCTTACTCATGGGATAATATGGTTCATAAATGCATTATGCACTCCACCAATGTGAGGTTTCTTGATAAGTACTTGGAATAACTTCCACCATCATCCCTAAGTCCTAGTGGAAAGATATTAAATTAAAAAACACTCCATTTCCATGGTTCATGATGTTAAACTATAAAGATGACATCCTTATCACAGGATTTTTAACTACAAAGAAGATGTCCTTGATGCATGACATTAATCTACATGGAATATAGTCCTAAAATGCACAACATTCTAGTTCATTGTTTCAAGACCTTAAACTACAAAATATGTTCTTAACTTGTGAGAAATCCCTACAACCCTCTGATTCATGGTCTTAATCTACATAAAAAAGTTTTAAGTGTAAGGATTTACCATCCCATGTATAATTTTCTCCAACTACCATACATAAGAGAGAATTAGTATAATTTGAGTCTGGTACTAGAACCTCATTCATGACAGGTTTCCATTCTCCCCAATTTGGGATATCACTTCATTGAAAATTTAGTATAAATGAGTCAGATATATACAAATGAAAAAATGAACTCCCCTCATCCCTATCTTTAATTGGGATCTTCTCAAGGGAATTTTACACCTAAGAACTATGTTTGGATTTATTTATATTACCGTATGATACATAGTGATGTCGATATCTCCAATCCTATTTCTATCTTAAATATAAAAAAATGCATCCCTACCTCTGTATAGATCACACCTACGTAGGGAATTTTTCATCTATGAACTATGGGTGGATTAATTCTTACTATCCCATGATACATCAGGATGATAGGTCTCTATTCTTAGTTCTAGTCAAGATGAAAATTAAAATAATCCTTCCCTTATATACGAGCCAGACTAGCACTATGTATTATCTAATAAGAAATATATATGGATTGATTTATGTTAACATTGAATATGTAGTAATTCCCATTTCTCAAATTATATGACCATCTTCCATATAAAAAGGGAAGTGAAAGAAAAAAATAAGATACCGCCTTCATGCATGTGACCCAGACCTTTGTAGATAGATTCATTCCAATAACTATGTTTGGATTGATTATTATTATCACATGATATGTAGAAATTACTGGGTAACCCATTTCAGGCCCATCCATTGATTCCCATCACTTCTAAATATGTACGTCGATGTGAACCCAATTTTTTGGGGAACTCAAATATTTCCCCATATATATTCCCTGTTATGAACCCTCATACAGCACAATCGACCTCCCATATGTCCCTTGTTTCTCACATAGAACATGACTTATGTATGTTTAGGGAACCTCGAAGAGTCACTTTAACAAATGCGATCAAAGTAAATTTTACCTCTAGATAGGGAATCATATTCTAGCTACATGACATTAAATAGGATGACATGAGGTCTTTAGGCTAGACAGGTTGTCCCCTAATGATTTTGTAATTAGGAATTTCATTCTTTATCACTTTTCTCATAAAAAGTGTTCAATAAAAATTGGTGTAGCCTTTAGGGTGTTTAAAACATTCATGAATATCAAAATTTAAATAAAAAAAATCCATATATTTAATATATTATTTTATACCAAATAATTCCTCAAGTTAATATCCTTATCTTTAGAACCCCATGGACCAAGAACTCCAATGCTCTTGCTTCCCCTATAGAGAAATGTTAACAGAGACTGGTTAATCCAAAGGAACACCATTAGTATTCACCAGTCAATAATGCAATGCTTTAGAGATTTCATGTGGTGTATGTTCTGGTCCTAAAGTAAAGAACCCCCCCCCCCCAACACACACATAAATCTAAGAGCTATTTTATGAACTATATGGGATACATGTTCTCAAAAATTCCTAATGCATAACCCACAACCACAAGTATTCATCTTCCATTGACTCAGATATACTTGGGTTATTATTCACACTTCGCATAACCCAACTATTCAAATGCATTCACATAAACATAATGCTACCCATCTAGACATCACACATATTTTCATATAAAGAATATGACATTGTATTATTTTTACCTTAAATTTAGGAGTATATATCTCTTATGAGTACTTAACTTCTATGAGAATAAAAATCCCTTTAGGAACCCCCATTTTGTCAGTCATATAAATATAATTCCCATATTTCATGTCTAAATCACCAGATACCTTAACTAAAAATTCTCTTAGAATTTCATGGTCCTTTATCCCACATAAACATGCTTCTCCCTAAAATAATATTGGTAATAGAGACTGAATATTCTAGAGGTGACCTTGCTAGGATTCACTGGTGAATAACACAATGCCTCAAATCTTATGCCTAGTGGATCTTTTGGACCCAGAAGAAAATTCCCCCATAAATCCATTTACTATTTCTCTAATGGTGTGATGTGAACCCCACCAGTCATCAAAAAATCATAGTTGATATATGAATTTAAATAAATGATTCATTTTATCTATTTTTTCCCACATACTTTATAGATCTAGAATAAATCAATGGTTTATTACTTCAGGCCCATGTATTGGCAGAAAGACATTAAAATTCACTGCATCACCACATCCTTACCACATTATGTCAAACTAAATGGAATGTGTCCTTATTTATCAAGATAAGATGTTTCTTTAGGGGAAACATTCTATGAATGATCCAAATCTATGAAAAAAATAATATTCCCCATCCCTATGTGTGAATCAAACCCAGATAAGTCATCAAATAAGAGAACTGTGGGTGTCCTTATTATTTTTATTATAGAATATATAATGTTTCCCAAATCTAAAATCCTATGTCCATACATAATATAATAAGAAAATACCTCCCTTTTTTATTGGTCATACCTATACAGGTAATTTAAAATTTAATAACTATGTGTGTCTAGATTTATACTACCATAGTATACATAATAATGCATGGATCTCACATTTTAGGCCCAATCATAGGTTCTCATCACTCCCATCTATTCTTATCGGTGGGAATAAAATTTTTAGTGAGATTTATTCTCATGTAAAAACAAGAATACCCCCACGCATTCTCTATTATTCACTCTCACAAGACATAATTCGCTTCTTATAAACCCCTTTTCTCTCTCACAGAGCATGACCCATGTGAGATTTGTGAACATGAAAAGTATATTTGATGAACATGATTAACGTGCATCTTACTTCTAGATAGTGAACTATGTCATAGTCTTGTGACATTAAATTGCATGATATGATGTCTTGATGAATTAAAATTCATCCCCCTAATGATTATGTACTCAAAAATTACATGTTGTATCCCTTTACCCTAAACATATGTTCAATACACATTATTATAGACCCTAATGTTATCAAAACCTTCTTAAATATTAATTTCTCTATAAATTAACTTTA
Source organism: Viscum album (assembly GCA_963277665.1). Lineage (NCBI taxonomy): Eukaryota > Viridiplantae > Streptophyta > Magnoliopsida > Santalales > Viscaceae > Viscum > Viscum album. Next base: position 1,822,382,896 of record OY728150.1, on the reverse strand, counting down.
TAACATTGATATATTAGTTGATACTGACCAATTCATCAAGTTTATATCCCTTTATTAGAACCCCATGGCCCATGAGATCCCATTATCTTGGTTCCCCCCTATAGTGAAGTTGTAACAAGGATGGTTAATCCAAATGGACCCCTCTAGGATTCATTGGTGAATAACTAAAAACTTCAAGAGCTTGAGCCAAGTAGATGTTTAGGTATTAAAGGAAATGCCCCCATTAAATATAAGAGTTATTTCCCTAACTTTTTTGGATAAAAAATCTCTTTCATTACTAATGGATGAACTATATATACCATTCTTTATCTCTCATTAAATAAAATATTCTTATGTTATGATTTACACTTCCCATAATCCAACTATTCAAAAAGATTCAGATACCCTTAATGTTACTCATCTATGAACCATACTAATCATAAAAGAAACATTATGACATTATGTTTTTATACCCCTCTATTCTGGGGTATTCTTATTCAATGAATTCTAGCATTCCCTGAGTTATTGATTTTTCTCAATGATATATTATGGTTGCATGAATTCAAACTATATGACATATAGTATGTCCTAAAAAAACCAAAAATTGATTATATCCGGAAATTCTAGAAAAAATATAAGTAAATATTGATGTTGCATCTCCATATTTGGAATGTGTATGGAAATTACCAACCCATATGTATGAACTCGGTCAACCTAGAGGACCCATTAACCAACTATTATGTCAAGGTTCTCTAATAGAAGATAAAATTTTTCCCCCCTCTCTTTATGTAAGCATGTTCTATTTAAGGAGAATTAATGATAACTATGTGTGTCTAGATTATAACTCCTTTAACATGTGTTGTGATTCCCAAGTCACACATCCTACACCTTGACAATATATTTAAAATAATAAATAAATCATTTCCTTGTAAACGATTATAATTTGTGTGAGGAAACTTCTCTCATCAGAATTATGCATTGTGTGATTCCTATACCCATAGGATACGTAGTGATGCTCGAGTTTCCCAATACCAAGCACAATCATAAATAAAAAAAGATAACACCACATCCTACCTATGTGCTTGAGGATTTAATGTGATACTCTACTTCCCTAATAGAGCTTTTCTAAGGTAATACATAATCCACCTTTCCTTCATTTGATCATGATCTACACAAAGGAATCATTAAAAATATTACGCATGACTAGATGAAAATTTCACCTCACCACATGTGAGTTTAATCCCTATGAGAATCCATATGAGAAAGTTGATCGTGTCATGATTCCTAACCTTATAAAGTGCATAGGGAAATCAGGGAATCCAAACCACAAAAATTGTAATTATACCCCTACTACCCTAATTATTTTAATGTATCTTTAGAGATATATTGCATAATTTCATATTAGATCATATACCCATACAACACTATGATTAAATTTCATTTAGAACATCTTTATCGCGTGATAATTAAACTATATGAAACATTTCCTTATTTAATGATGTTTAAACTACATGGAACACAACATTACCGCGTGACATTATACTATATGGATGAAATGTTGGCTATATGAAATTAAACTATGCGACAATTACATCCTTGTCACGTGATTTTAAACTTCAAGGAAGTAGATTCTTATTTTAATGATGTTAAATAATTCTGAAAATCATCCCTTATTACTCTTTATCAAATGACCACAAGAACCTCATCCTAATCAACCAAAGTCTAGGGTTTATTAGTCATCATTATGAGAACCTTAATCCATGACATACACTTTTATTCATGAGAATATAAAGTTACTTCAAATCTTATATTACCCTCAAAAAGGAAAAAATATCATTATGTTAGACCATGTATGAGTTGGATCTGAATAAGGTCCTTCAACCCATCACGCTATGGTATTCAAGCCTTGCATGAATGGCCTTATGATCCATGTGATCCTTGACATCTTTATAGTAGAACTCATCACCATAGTGTGATTCAAATTTATCATTGATATGAATATTTCATATCATTACTCAGGACTCCTGAACATTGGTCTATGATTTACAACACTTCCATATTCTTCTCAAAAGGTTGCTGGAGTACTCTGGTCCTTGGGGGTCCAAATTAGTCTATTTTATAACACTCCACTAATATTAGGTCTGAATTAAAAGAACTGAAACTACTAGTGATATATACATAGGACTTATCATGAAGAAAACTTGTAAATTGTGTTTTGATAAAAATTAATGTGTTAACTCAATAAATTCCTTATCACATGAGTTTAAAAAAATGTTAGATCATAAATTAAAACAATATGAAGCTAATGGGGTCTATCTTGTAGCCCTAGTAAAAGTTGATTCAGGATAACTAGATCTATCTTGTCTAGGAAAAATTTAGATAAAAAATTAATTACATCCCTTCACTATGATACACATTCATTAGGGGGTGTCACAACACTTAGGGTTCTCAAACCATTCTTAAATCATACATTTTTTGAAAACCACCATTACGTCTTTGGAAGTATGAGCTGACACCGACCAATTACATGAGTCGATACACTTCTCTTGAAACCCCATAACCCCAATTCATTTCTCTTGGTTATCCTGTATATTGTATTGGTTAGAGATACATGATCATCTAAATGGAACCTAGTAAGATTCAATGTTGAACAATACAACTCTTCATGTAGAGACTCGTGTTTTTGGCCCTGTCAAGCTTTGGATTATTTCTACAAATAATTCCAGAGCTAGGTACAAAGACAGCATGCGATTCCGAGGCCCGGTATGCCTGGAATTAGTTTTATAAAAATATTAAGTATTTTTATACTTTTCACATGGCGGGGGTGTGATATCTCCAAAACGGTATCTCATAATGAAAATTCGAGGGCATGGTTCCATCTGAAACATGTCTTTTACCCTATGAGAGGTGTAAACATTGTGGGCGCGGGCCTGCGGTGGAAAGCACCACCAGGGGCGTTTTCATAAATAAGTGGAAATGTTCATTTATGATCTTTGGCTCGAATAACATCCGAATGGAGTATCAAATCGAAAATCTGAGTCCGTTGTTGCATTCATAACATCATTTTTACCCTAGGGGCGGCCTTAACTTTGTCTGCATCAGGCGCGAAGTTTGGGGCGTTTCCTTAACTGGAGGTTTTTAAATTAAAAAAATAAGAAAAATCATTTTCACCACCTCCCTCCTCCCTCACGCGCAGCGTATACACAGAGAAACCACCTTTGCACCTCCTCCATTTTGTCACCCGATCGAGCCAGAATCGTCCGTTTTCTGCGTCATTCGTCAGCGGATCTAGCTTCAGGGCGTCGTCGGCGTTGATCTGCACCCGAAGCTTCGGCGTTTCACCCGTGAGGTAGGTGGTTTGCGTTTTAATCCCCTGATCCTATTTGTGTCATGAATTGCTTTGTTTTGAGGTCGTTGTAGGGAAGATCGCATCCCGGGGGTCGCACCGGTGCTTTCGGATCGCAAAACGGACCACCGGGGTGCCCCCGGCGGTCCGCGGAAGGGCCACCGGCGCGGCACGGGCGCTGCGGCGCCGATGCCGGCGGAGAGCGGCGGCCCATGGCGGAGCCGCGATGGACCACGGCAGCCAGCAGCCCGGCGCGCCGGCGGAGCGCAGCGGCGCGGGGCGCCGTGCGGCGGAGGGCTGGCGGCCAGGGCGGGCCGGCGGCGACGGCCGGTCTGGCCATGGTTTGTCATACAGGGGTTTTGAAACCCCCATTTCTTGCAATCCGAAAGTCGTATTCACGTACCGTGTGCGGTGATGTGACCCTGACAACGAGGGGAACCCTCCGGTGTGGGTTTTAGGGTTAAAAGGTTCGGGATCGTGGCCCGGGAGTTAGAAACGTCGTATAAAATAATAATATTTTATTATTTTACGGCTTCGGGCCGTTGTAACTTCTACCCAGAGCATTCGAATGGCGTGCCGTTAGAGGCGTTGAGACCCTGATGGAACGACAGACTTTTTGAGATGGTTTCCGTGTGTTGGGACAGAGAATGGGGTGTGGGCACCACAAGGTCGGGTATTGGCGTTTGTGGAGAAACGCAGCTTTCGTACCAGGAGTCCGATTTTGGTGGATGAATAGTCGATTCTAGGTATTTTTCTGAAAGGATCGTGATGGTGCAATCTGTTCCATGTGTTTCGGAATCGAGGCGTGGGCCCCACCTGAGCTGGCCATCGGTGAATAGTGCCTTTTTCACCGGGTGTCCATTTTGGACGAACAAGTAGTCGATTCTGCTTGTTTTTTTGAGGGGATCGTTGTGGTATGATCCGCTTGATGGGTTTCAGGATTGTTGTGTGGGCCCCACATGAGCTAGCTATAGTGAATAGTGCCTTTTTCACTAGTAGTCCATTTCGAGTGAGTAAGCAGCCCATCCTGCGTGTTTTTCCGCGTGGATTGCGATAGTGGCCTCGGTATCGGCCTTGGAGGTGCGCGGTGTGGCGTTGTGGCGGGTCACTCGGGTTAGTGATGTTTGGACTAGCAATGGTTGAGGGTGCTCCCTTGGTTCGTTCCCATGAGGGTTCACGTGACATCACAACCTTCGTATAGGTTTGTGATCCTCCTGATGTGATGTTTAAACTGTTAGAGTTGTGGCACCCCTCCGGTGGGCCCGGAGCGGGATCCTCTAGCATCTTTTCCCTATATCAGGATCTTGGTATCGTTGTGACCATTTATCCACGGGCAGTGATCCCCTATATAGTTGGTTTACCCCATAAGGTTGTTTCATCATCAGGATAATGATCCCCTACGCGGTGGGCCGTACTCAGTAGGGTTGTGGAATCGTCGGGTATACGATACCCTACTCAGCATGAGGTGTATAGTAGGGTTGCGGTATCATTGGTTATGCAATCCCCTACTCAACGTGTGGTTTCATTAGGGTTACTTCACCGATGGTTCGATCCCCTACATCGCAAGTTATACCAGATAGGGTTCTGGTATCGTCGTGACCACCTTTATATGGGCGATGATCCTCTATCTGAGTGATGTGCTTCTGTCGAGTGCCAGATCGGGTTGTGGTATCCCCCAATGGAACCTGGGTGTGATCCCCTATTCGTGAGAACTATGTATGCCAAATCGGGTTGTGGTATCCCCCACCGGACCCTGAGAGTGATCCCCTATCTGAGAGCTTCATATTTCGGCGTGGGTTCTGGTATCCCCTAGCGGACCCTAGGAGTGATCCCCAATCCGAGGAGTTTGGTGGTTATGTGGTTTTAGCGAGGTTTCCTCAGTGATGCTATCCGACGAGTGTGGTCTCTCGGGTGAGCGTTTGAGAGGTTTGTGAGAAACCCGATGGAGTGTATCTCTCGGATGAGTGTCATCTAGGATGAAAGTGATCAGGTGGTGTACTCTTCTGGTTATGGACAGTTTCTGTTGATGAGTTCGGTACCTCTTGTAGCTTGGTGCGCGAGCTGGGTATATCTGGATTGTTCAAGGTGTATGTATGGGCATACACCTGAGCTGAGCTGACTAGTTGTGTTTAAATGAGGTTGGTCATGAGATGGAGTTTCTCTCTCTTCTGAGTTTCCTCTGGCTGGGATGAGCAGACTGTTGTCTTTCAGTTCTTCTTTTTGGTTTTAGGTTTTTGGGGTGCCTACTGAGTATGTTTATACTCACCCCTGCATGGGATTTTCCCGCACATGTTTGTGTCTTGTGCAGACCACAAGCCTTTCGATGGAGTCCCAGGAGGACCTGGTGCAGGCGGAGCTGAGTGAGCGAGACTGGCCGGGGTGTTTGTCGGTGCGGTGCCGAGGGAGCTTTTCGGCGGGTGTCTGTGGCACCATTCCCCTTCTTCAGTCAGGTTGGACGTGCTTTTGTAGTTTACTTTTGGTTGGCCCTGTTTTTTCCTTTTGTACTTCTGATGTACTCTGGTTTGGGATAGATGTATGCATGCATTTTCTTTTCAGTTTTATATATCTCTGCACTGTTGCATGGAGGCGTTTGTGGGTGCGTGTGTACAGGTACCTTAGGCTAATGCCTCCCATGTGTGTGATAGCCTACTCGACGCTAGTCGCCAGCCCCTGGCCTATTGGAGGCGGGCTTGGGGAGTCGCGGATTGAGCCCCGTTGGGCCAGGTCGTGTCAGAGTGGTATCAAAGGAGGTTCCACCTTTGGGATCTCAGAGCGTAGCTGTTCTAGCTGTGAGTTTGGTTTGGGTTTCATAGCGATAGTGTTGGGGTGTTTCGAGCTCGTCTTTCAGGACAGAGACTCTAGTGTTGGTGCGACAGCCAACGTATCCATACACCAGGACTCTGATAACCTTCCTTTCGACTCGAGACATTCGTACACTGGTCACAGGGACATAATGGTACATGCATCATATAGGACTGGGTTTTGGGTTTTTTTCCTTGTCCTTATTGAGTCATCTCTCTAGATATACTCTTTGACTGTGGTGCATCTTGAATGTATTTCAGGATTCCTCCAGGATGACAGCCAGCGAGGGTTCCGCAACAGGATTTTGGTGACGATCTTCCATGTGCAGAGGCAGTGGACCAGGGCGCAGGTTCTGAGGATGCACCTCCAAGTGGTCTTCCAGTTGATCTGCCACTTGTTGAGCAGCGGGTTGTGCCGGTAGTGCAGGATGAGGTTGTGTGCAGGTTGAGTGCGCTGCACGAGTTCCAGAGGTAGCGAACTCTGAGGTTCCGGGGTGATCCAGATCCCCAGGCAGCTGATGACTGGCTTGAGGCAGTCACCCGAGTTTTCCGCTTAGTGAGCACACCTCTGATCAGATGGTGGTCCTTGTGGAGAGCCTTCTGTATGGTTCAGTCGGGCGATGGTGGAGCATGGTGACGTAGTCCCATGATGAGGAGATGCTCACGTGGGCTGATTTTGAACGGCTCTTCAGGGAAGAGTTCTATCTGGTGACACTGAGGTCAGTGCGGATTCAGGAGCTTCTACAGCTTCGGCAGGAGGGCCTAACCTTGTCGGAGTACTCAGCGAGGTTTACAGACCTGTCGCGCTACTCCCTAGATATTGTTCAAGACTCGTTCTTTAGGGCTTGGACCTTCAAGAGGGGCTTACGCAGGGATATCTGAGCAGGTGTGGTTTCCTTGTGCCTTCCCACCAATGCTGGAGTGCTGGAGCGAGCATTGGTGGTGGAGAGCTTTCTGGCTGAGTAGATTCCCCCTGTTAGTACTGGGCACGTGAGAGCTAAGACGTCGGCATCTAGTAGCTGACGATAGACTTAGGGGTCTGAACGTGGCCGACGTTTCAGGAGGTGACCCCAGGATGGAGGATCTGAGTCTCAGGGCTCACAGGGCTCGTAGACCAGTTTTGGTCAACCGCAGGAGAGGCGGTGTTATGCTTGCGACGGTCAGGGACATCTTGCTGGAGATTTTCTGACTCGTCATGTTGCTGAGAGAGAGCTTGTTGATGGATCACCTTGGCAGAGGTAGCGTCTCAAGCAAGGAGGTTTGTAGGGCGGTAGACGTGGTGGCGGAGCGGGTGAAACAGCAGGAGGTGGTAGGCAGTATTAGTTTCCACCACCCCCACCCCCAGGTGGTCCACACCAAGATCAGGGACCTGGTGGCCGAGGGCGAGGACAACTGCATGCCCTGGAGGTTGTTAACCTAGAGGCTCTGCAAATGGATAGAGGTACGCCTTGTGTACTTTCTACTATCTGCAGTAGTTTGATAGACACTATTTAGCGGTACTCTTTCCTTTTTGTTGCTTGCTCGAGTTTTGTTTAGGGTGTTCGTAAGACCCTTTGTGGGTGTTGTTCGGAATGCTTAGAATGCGTGAGGAAGAGGGATCCTTCCCCAACCGAGGCGCGTTTTTTGAGACGCGATTAAAACCATGCGGGCGAGTCAATTCTATACAAAGAGGATAGTGTTGAGGTGTGGTGGATGAGTCCGTCTGACTTATGTGTTCGGGCATGGGTGTTTGTTGCCAAACTCGCTGGTGTGGGAGACCCAGTTGAGAGTCCAGTCGCTTTCCTTGTGCTTATTGATTTTTGGGGACAAAAAGCTCTAAGTGGGGGAGGATGTAGAGACTCAGGTTTTTGGCCCAGTCAGGCTTTGGATTATTTCTACGAATAATTCCAAAGCTAGGCGCGAAGACGGTGTACGATTCCGAGGCTCGGTGTGCCTGAAATTAATTTTATAAAAATATTATATATTTTAATACTATGCATGTGGAAGGGGTGTGAAATCTCCTAAAAGATAGCTCAGAACGGGAATCCAATGGCAGAGTTGTTTCAGGAACGTGTTGTTTACCCTAGGAGAGATGTAAAATTCGCGGGCGCGGGCCTGCGTTGGAAAGCGCCACCAGGGGCGTTTTCGTCAATAAGTGGAAAAGTCCATTTAAGAGCTTCGGCTCGAATAACTTATGAACGGAGTCTCAGATCCCAAATCTGAGTCCGTCGTTGCATTCAGAACATCGTGTTTACCCTTGGGGCGGCCTTAACATTGTCTGCATCGGGCGCGGAGTTGGGGGCGTTGCTTTAACTGGAGGTTTTTAAATTAAAAAAAATTAGAAAAATCATTTTCACCACCTCCCTCCTCCCTCACGCGTAGTAGATGCACGGCGAAACCACCTCCGAACCTCCTCCGTTTCTTCGCCCGATCGAGCCAGAATCGTCCGTTTTCTACGCCGTTCGTCAACGGATCTAGTTTCAGGGCGTCGCCGGTGTTGATCTGCACACAAAGGTTCGGCGTTTCGCCTGCGAGGTAGGCGGTTTGAATTTTAATCCCACAATCCCATTTTTGTTGTGAATTGCTTCATATTGAGGTCATTGTAGGGAAGATCGCGTCCCGGGGGTCGCACCGGTGATTTCGAATCGCAAAACAGACCACTATGGCGCCCCAGCAGACCGCGGAAGACGGCCGCCCAGCGCGGCGGCGCACCGGCGGAGCACGGCAGCGCTGTGCCCCGCACAGCGGAGGGCCGCCGGCCAGGGCAGGCCGGCTGCGACAGCAGGTCCAGGCCGGCCGGACCAACCTGTTCAGGCCGGTCCGACCACTTTTTTTCATATGGGGGTTTTTAAATCGCTGTTTCTTGCAATCTGGAAGCCGGATTCACGTGCCGTCTACGGCGACGCGACCCTGGCGACGAGGTGAACCCTCCGGTGTGGGTTTGAGGGTTAAAATGTTTGAGATCAGTTCCCGGGAGTTAGAAACGTTGTATAAAATAATAATATTTTATTATTTTATGACTTTGGGCCGTTGTAACATCTATCCGGAGTGTCCGAATGACGTGTCATCAGAGGCGTTGATACCCTGAGGGTACGACGGACTTTTTGAGATGGTTTCCGAGTGTTGGGACTGAGAACGGTGTGTGGGCCATATGAGGTCGGGTTTTGGCGTTTGCGGAGAAACGCAGCTTTCGCACCAGGAGTCCGATTTTGGCGGATGGATAGTCGATCCTCTGTTTTTTTCTGAGAGGATCGCAATGCTGCGATCCGTTCGATGTGTTTCGGGATCGAGGCGTGGGACCCACCAGAGCTAGCCTTTAGTGAATAGTGCATTTTCATCGGGAGTTCGTTTTGGACGAATGAGTAGTCGATTCCGCTTGTTTTTCTAAGGGGATCGATGTGGTATGATCTGCTCGATGGGTTTCAGGATCGTTGTGTGGGCCCCGCATGAGCTAGCTATGGTGAATAGTTTCTTTTTCACTGGTAGTCCGTTTGAGGTGAGTAAGCAGCCTATCCTGCCTGTTTTTCCGCGTGGATCGCAATGGTGGCCTCAGTATCAGCCTTTGATGTAACGACCTGACCCCAGTTACCTAGAGTCGGTGCATTATTGTGTAACATTGGCATGATCACAAAAGATCAAGTCTCGAAAGACCGATTAGTTTAGTAGCCTTGGAAACACTAGATACATTCATAAGTCTTACATTACATCATAAAGTAAAACCAGACTACAACAACATCTTTTCTTCATATCCCCTCATACTATCCCTACGGGTCATTCATAATATACTTCTTCACATCCTGGAAAAATTAAAACATTGGAAGGGGTGAGCTCAGATGCTCAGTAAGGATAACAATATAGCGGAAGCTTTCATAAATAAACATAAACATTTAAGGCAATGTCTAACTAAACAAAAGCCTTTAAAACATGAACTTCAGCATAATATGGCAAAACAAAATGAAATAATTCCATTTACTTATTCACATGAATATTCTACTGGTCGAATAATCACATGCAATATCAAAAACCACTTTCATAATGATGGAATGCATAATTCCAGACTATCATAACCACGTAGCCAAGGCCTCGTGTCAAGACTACAAATAAGATTTTGTCAAGGCACTGTTCCAAGACACTAGTTTGTCTCATGAGACCTATCGATGCATCGAGGAGCTATAGCGGGCTCCACCCGTCACTTATTAAGTCCAATGCATTCCTCATATGAACAGGTTTAAACATATCATAAACCATAACATAATCGTATCAAATAAAACATGCATAAAGTAAACATAAAATTTCAACATTTCAATCACATGATATCAATACAACATATTGATATAATAAAAAAATCATCAAAACCATTTTCAATACCAAAATAAAAGAAAAGTAAAACTTGGTATTTATTTTTCATTTAAAAAAAGTAATGGCTTGTAGAGGAAGCCGAAACTCAAATAATGGTCACGGCGGCAGAGAATTTGTTGTCGCCGCATACGTATGACAATAAAAACAGTCCTTTTTGTCGTTTAGTAAAATGCATTGTATAAAAATATTCCTTTTGAATAAACGTAAAATTCAAAGGGTTTTATACACCGTATAGAAGAAATTTGTGTGTAAAAAAAATATTCCTCAATGAATGGAGATTGACATGAAGTCCCTTAAAAAGACCATTATTTTTAAATAAAATAGATCTATTATGTGTATTCACTATAATTACACATAATTAAAGTACAAATACAAGATATGACATAATTATATCATGAAATAATTTGAAAGTAGGAGATTAATCAAATGAACAGAAATTGGGTTAAGAAGTTCCCTTACAAAGATCATTATTTTTAAGTAAAATAGATCTATTATGTGTATTCACTATAATTACACATAATTAAAGCACAAATACAAGATATTACATAATAATATCATGAAATAATTTGAAATTAGGAGATTAAACCAAAGAACATAAATTGGGTTAAGAAGTTCCCTTACCTTGTGTCCGACTTGACTCGACCATTCTTTGACCTCCTGAATAATAAACTAGAGTTAATTTATAATTGATTAAGAACATTTTTCAAGTTTATTATTCCTTTCATATCACTTATTTCCATTTTATGAATATTATGTAATTATTTATGTTAATAATGGTCATTTTGTCGATCTTTGGTACTTGAGACAAAAATAAACTTCTTATAATTACAAGTTATTCATGTGGTAAAATATCCATTATATCCATAATTATGTTCATGATGTAGATATCATATATATCATATATATCATATATATCCAGTATATACATTCATTTATAATATTAGGTAACATTTAGAGGTAAGAAATGAAATGCACCGTTCATGGAGACGGTAAGCCGTACGTACGAATGAACGCTACTTTCATTTCTATTTAGTATTTAATGGAATGAAATCATAATTATATAAAGTTATATTATAATTCCAGTATAATATCATATATAATATCATTTACTCCATCCTTTATACATCCCACATATGGCATTAACGATTCAAATCACTTTGAGGGGGCGGTAGTCCGCACTTCCTAAAATGAAATTATCGCGTTTACCCATAATGGAAATCATAAAGGTATGCCATAAATGAGAAATACAGAAGAATAAGGAAAACATAAACATAATATATATCATATATAGAAATAGTTTCATCTTAATGGCCCCCATTAGAGGTGTTAAAATAATATTGAACAATCATCGTTTCGTGAGGCAGTATTTCACCACCCACAGAAACAGTATGTTCTTTAACCATTAGACAGAGGTGTGTGTATGTATAAATCAAATAATTATCATAACAACATCCAAGTACATTGTATATACTGGTTTTGTTACAAAAGAAAGTAATAAAAAGGGTTTAAGGGGTTGGAGAAGCAAAATAAAACAAAATAACATAAGAGAAGACATTACCATAAAATCGGGTAACTCTTTTTGATTTGAGCCAAAGGCTTCCTTGGGAAGAATTATGCCCAAAGTGAGGCTTCTAGGAGTAATAAATGGAATTTGAGAGATTATTTGGGTAGATTTTGGCCGAGCCAAATGGCTTTGAAGGTGTGAATAAGGTGGTAGTGGTGGGGGCCTTTTATAAAAGGAGAGGAGGGGCACTCTTGGAAACTCATGAAATGTTACATTATTATGAAATGATTTTCGGATTTCAAAGGTCCCAAAATTATATATTTCGAATATAAGGTTATAAGGGTTCTAAATATACTCACCCAATAGGTTTTTTACAAGTTTAAGTCTTATATTCTACATTATCTTTTAATTTTATTTAAATCGTTAACTAATGAGGTAATCGCTGCATCATCATTGTGTCATAAACAATTTAATTTATTTAATGTCTAAAAATTAAAAAAAAATTCCATGATGTAAAAAATCTATTTAGATTTCCAATTAATATTTATAGTCGAAAATTTAACTTATATAACCCCATGTAATAATTGTTTTAGTAAAACAACACATGATTGTGACAATTTTATTTTTACTTTAAATAAAAAGTTATTAATGTCATTTTCTTACCCAAGTGGCTCCATGGGGTCCCCAAGTTCACCCATGGATTGTCGTAGTCGTCCATGACTCACTCAATAATGGTAGGACAATTGTAAAGGTAATTTCATATTATTATAACATTATATTTACCTTAATTTACACTAATTACCTTTAATCGCGATTAATAGAACTTAAAAGTTACTATTCACCACAAATTATTTTAATCTCATTGAACCACATTTTACTTCATAATGAAAATAATGTATGTCGTATTTTGGAAATTCAAATCACAGAGGTGGTAAAATTTTCATTTAATTGAAAAATCAGTTTTTTAACTACCACTTAGTGGTTTCACTATTCATCAAAAATTGAAGTTTTTCAGAACAACACCAAAAATTAACCCTAAGATATATTTGATATTCCTAATTCAAAAATGATGTCTATTTTACAAAATTGAAAACATATAGGTTGAATTAATTAATTTAATAATTAATTCCCACTGTCACAACAAATAGCGTGTTTTTAAGAAATAATATCAATCAAAAGATTGACAATTGTTTATGTCCAATTTCAAAGTGAAACTAACTCTAATGACCACCATTGGATAAAATGGTAAAAATATATTCTAATTAAACTTTAGAACCACTCAATTTTATAATTTATCACTATAAATTATTTTTATTAAAAAAGTTGTTTTTAAGTATTTTTCACTATTCACCAAAAATTGGAAGTTCTCAGAAAAATACCAGAAATTCAACATAGGCTAATTTCGATATTCTGAATCCCAAAATGAAGTACATTTTGAAATATAAAATTTTCATAATTTCAAAAGGTGGGTATTACTATTCATAACTGCTACTTTTTATTAGTCACGGTGTGTTAGAACTCGAGGTTGAGTACAACACACGCTGCTCTATTATTTGAAGAGGAGCATACCATGGAAGCTTAGGGTGTTACATTCTCCCCTCCTTCAATAAATTGTGTCCTCGCAATTTAAAATTTTTCTTTGAAAATAAATGGTTGAAAATAGAAAATACCATTGTGGAAAACCCACATCAGAAATAAAGTTAATAAAAATATAACTTTAAAAGAATGAAAGAGAAGTACAAAGGTCACCTGAGATAGCCCATACTAGGATTCTATGAAAATATGGATATGGAGGGAAAAACCATCAAGGTCTGATAGAGAGTTGTATAAAATAGGATTAGGAGAAAGTTAACTAAAGAAAATCACAAACTTGTGATTGGTTAAACGGTCATTGATTCCCCAATTAGAAAAGTTAACCGACAACATTTTTGTTTTAAGTTACCTTTCATAAAGTTGAGGAATTTATTTAGGAGATTTACTAAGAACGTAAGGAAATATACTTACTTGTCTGGTAGAATTTCATTCTTTAATAAATTTTTACCACAAAGCTATCTTTCACTCCAAAAGGTAATAGAACTCAAAAATATTTTATTTATTATAATTGTATAAGGTTCCAAATATTAACACATATAATTTAGATTAGGAAAACTATTTTGTAATAACCAGGGACTTCCTGTAGGCTAGTGGTAGGTAATAAATGCCTATCTCACTATGGTTGTGGGTTCGATTCCTGCAGCTTTGTCCGATGCGACGGGTTATCCCCCGATCTGTAGGTTGTCCTTTTCCTAAAACTATAGTATTATAATATTCCAAAAATAATCTTCATAAATGTTTTAACCTTAAACAATACTATCCAAAGTTAAACTTAATCCATTCCAACCTTTATAGTTATCCAAAATACCTTTGTCCAGACTTTCTCTAAAAGGTCTCTAAATTCCAAAATCAATTGTAATATCAGATTCCCCAAACAAAGTAAAGATTCTCTTATTGTCACATACTAAAAATATGATTACCTTCATCATATTAAAATCTTAATGAAAACAACAAATACTATAGTAAAATCTTTATATATATCACGTTATTCTTATAACCAGAATATAATCCTTGAGTCCAAAAGCACCAATACATTGATTATTCCACTTCAACTGTAGTAACAACATAAAATTGTCCTTGATCCCTTGGCCTTTTCTGAGGTAAGTTTCCCTGATGATTAGGACATTCATTTGCATAATGACCCATTTCCCTACAATTGTAGAATTCAACATTGATAGCCTCTTTCTTTCCCTTGGAATCACGAGCCTGGTGACTTTTTTCTCTACATTTATAGCAAAATCTCATTCCTTTTAGGCAAGTACCGGGGTGATTCTTCCAACAATTATCGCATAATGGAAAATAATTCTTTCCCTTTTTCCCTTTATTTGTCTCTTGTTCCACCGTTCTCTTCTTCTCTTTCTTTACTTTGTTGTCATAAGACTTAGAGAATTCCTTTTCTCTCTTGATAACACACGAGGAAATATCTTCGTACGACAAGAGGGTTTTTGAGACTAATGCTCGATGGAGAAATGGTTTTAACTCATCAAAGAAATGATCAATCTTACTTCTTGATGAAAGATCTTCAACATCTCCCATAAATATCTTCCCCTTTAGTAATCTTCCTAAACATACCCTACATAAAACCATTCTTTATAACTTGGGGAAAGGAAACATAAGAATAGGTGATCTCATATGATCATTATGTGTAATTAAGAGAGATACATAAGCATAACATGAACATAAGGGTTTGAGAACATGATCATAACACTTGAAAACCATACCCTATATGTAAAATATCATAATATTGAGTCATGAAATAAAGATTGGAAGTTCATAAGACAAGAATCATAATATAATCAAATAACATGATTCAAGAGATCATAACATTAGCATAAGACATAGATGTGTGGCATACCCATCAGCTTATAACATTGTGAACTTGTATAAATAGAGACAGGTTCACTCGTTAACATAATGACTTGAAATAATTCCCTCATATAAACTTATGGACATGCAACAAGGTCTACGCATAACATTAGGGACATGAAATATAGGTCCATGAATAAAATTGTTAACATGTAATTCGCTTCATGAATAACATTTTTAACTTGTAATCAGGTTCACGTATAACATTGTGAACACATAATAAGATTCATATATAACAATGTGAACATGTTATTTGGTTAATGCATTACATTGTGAACAAATAATTAGGTTCAAAGATACACGATTTATTTATGATTTATCCATATTTACCAAATGTATTAGAGGGTTATATAAGTCCCAACTGTTACATAATAAAAAGAATATTTATGTGTTTCAAAAGATCAAAAAATATTCATTATATCAATTCCTATGAAATGGGCTTTATAAATATTTCTTCGTATAAAAAATATTGTAAAATATATAGGTTTCATAATTATTTCATCATAGCATAACCCATGAAAAAAAGAAATGGGTATCACAAGAATTTTATTAGGATATTCCCCATGGAATAGAAATAGGTTTCATACACATCTTATAATTATAAAAAATTTATAGAAATGATAATAACTTAATCCTTGGTTCATATCCCCAGTACTACATAGGTTTCAATGAAAGGATGTCATCTTAGATATAGAATGATTTTGAAAAATCACATGGAAAATTTCTTGAGGAAAAATAACCTTTACAATTTTAAAAACTTCTTTAAAATCATAAAATATTTTGAAAATCTATTTCGTTGAAAGTAACCATGAAAATTTATAAATTAACACTTATAAATCATTTAAAACATTTTTTGAGTAAAATATCCATTCCACTTGGAAAATAATTTTTTTAGGAAAACAAAAAACATTTTAAAAATAAATTCCTTTAAAAATAATCTATAAAACGTATAAAGGAATCCTCAATGAAAATAAATTTCATTATTATGAAAAATTATTTTTATGTCAAACACATTAAAACAAATATTCCTTTCACATTTTCATTAAAATAAAAAAACAACCTTTAATTAAAAAATGGCTTGAATATTTAGTTAAAAACATTTTTTAAATAGTCGAAATAGCTAAAATGTATTTAATAAATAATTTATAGCATGTTTAAAACATTTTTGACAAAATAATTTTTGAAGAAAAATGTTATTTGATCTGAGATAGAAATAATTATGATTTTTCCTAAATGTATTTTCAAAATAATTTTAAATTATATAGAGTGGAAAAACCGTAATATTACTTGAAAATATCATGAATAACTAGACGTGAAGAAAATTAATGAGAAATATTGAGAGGTAGATCATAGTATTTCAACATTGTATACATAATCATAAATCATCCTGATAAAATATGATTTTTTAATATAAAACCATTACCACTTTGGTAACATTTGAAACATAATCCCTATGAAAGAGAGATACTCAAATAGATATGTGATCCACATTATTTGTAGGGTAAGCATCTTAAAATACATTCTTGGGAAGTATATACACCACATAAAATAAACATGTGTTGAATATTGAATATGTGTCACATAATTATATGGTGGGATAGAAATCCCTTATGGCTTTAGTAATCATTTGAATCATAATCCCTAATGAAGAATAACATCAAATGAAACTTTAAATATCATGAAAATAAAGAAATTAATGATATAAAATTTCAAAGGGGAAGTTCATACCCCACAAAAAAGAAATCAGTGGTTAATTTTTATATGTCTCATAGAAATAAAATAATGACTAAAAATTTTTTACCATTGGTATCGACTTCCTTCATGCATGTTCAAACCTCCTCTTCTTCGGGTATCCTCCTTACGTTTGCACCAAAATCCTTCATATTTTTTATTTCTGTTAAAAAAAGGTTTATAGGATGAGAGAGGAGAATTTGGGAAAGGATTTTGGTAAGGATCCACCAAACTAAAAGGTTTTTATTTTTTGAAGAATATATAAGAGGGGTGGCCTTTTATAAGTGAGGTGAGTGGCACACTTGTAATTTTTTAAAAGAAGAAGGTGTAACCACATTTTTCTCATGACCCAAGGATCGAAAAAATATTATTATTGAGAATTATAAATGGTAGGGTCTAAATATTCCATGAAAATATATTTTATAAAAAAATATTTTATTTTAGCCTTTATATTTTTAGTTTATCCCCTAGTAAACAAATTTTTAACTTAACCATAGTAAATAATTTTTAATATTTTTACTATTAATTTTAGTCAAACATTAGGTGAAATTATTAAATAATATAAATTATTATTATTCCAAATATAGGATCCATTTTTCCAAATTTTATATATATATGTGGAAAATTTAATTTGCAATTAATCTCGCAAATGCAATGTGAAAGTGGATTTTAAAAGAAAAAATAATCCAATGTTTACAAGGTTTTTATATCAACATTAAATATGAAAATGATTCCAATAAAATAAGTCATATTAAAATATATTTAATTTAACTAATGTTAATTTAAAAAAATTTAATATAATTTATCATTATAAATAATTTAATTGAAAATGAAGATTTTAATTAAAATTTCCTTATTTTTCAATATACATCAAACAATTAATCTTTTCAGAAAATAATGGAAAATTCACCCTAAGATATTTTTTACATGATGATTTAAAAACTGAACTACATTATTTCAAATAAATTTTCGAAAAGTGTTAAAAATAAGTTTTAATGTAAGTGTGCAAAAAGGGGATAAAACAACTTTTTAGAAAAATAATGTTTTTAAGTGTAAAATTGGATTTATTCTTATATCTTATCTAGAAACCACATAGAATGAATTTTAAGCATTTAATTTAATATATGATATATAAATTTCATTAAAATAACTCACCCAAAGTGATTTATTTAATTTATTTATGTAAAATATATTTTCTATCATAAAAATATTTTTTCAAAAAAAGATTTTCTTTTATTTCTAAATAGTAATTATTTTCATTTATAATTAGTTGGTCACTAAATAATTAATTTTATACACATGTTTTGACCATGTATTTTTATAATTTAGTTAATATTATTAACACCCACCATTCTAATAGTTCGGTGACAAATATCATATTAAATCATGACATTTTAACAGTATATTTTGTTTCATTTTAATTTTGTGAAGGTTTCATTGCAAGTTACCCTCAATGTTTCATGTAACAAAAGCTAAAATTAGTGTTTCATGTAACATAAATTATGTTAAAATTTAAATTCATTTCAAAAATATATATTTCAAAAAATCTATGGGTGTTACATTCCACCCCCCTTAAAATGAATTTATACCTCAAAATTCATCTCATTCATAAAAGGTTTGACATTTTAAAATTCCTTCATGGAAACCCACATCATACAAAGGGTTAATAAAACACCATCGTGAAAAATAGAAATGGATGTAATAAATTAATCTTGAATAAAACATAATAGATTTCCAAATATTATAACATAGGTGGGAAGTGAAGATATGGACATGTAATATAATCATAAATAATTATAGAGAGTGATAAGTATAATTAATTATAAGAAAGTGGTTGATCGAGAAAAGATTAATGATCCCTAAACCATAAAACAAATCGGCATGAAAAACTTCATTTATATCATCAAAAAATATGATAGAAGGACAAATTTTAATTTCATGATCCTTTTCCTAATGTTGGGGAATTTGATTATTTCTAGAATGAGAAAATATGATAATGTACTTAATTGATATATTTTTATTTCATAAGCACAATTTAATCATTTGGTTGTACCTTGATCAGCTCCCACCAAATCATTTACTCTATGAGATTTTTTTTAATTTTCTGAAGCACTGAATAAAATCCACAAAATAATGACTAGTCATTCCTTTTATCTATATTTAAAAAAATTTAACAATGGTAATCTTATATGGATAAATATTTATATGGTGAAGTATTACATTAATCTCTAAAGCCTTACTCAATGTTCAATGTAACCCATTCCATAAATGGTTAACCTTTTGACCCTTGAAAAATAAGAAATTTATAAACAAGCTCACTAAATTTCCCAAACATAGAAATGATCCTCAAAATATCATTAAACATATCTTAATGTTCACATGAAAAATATTTGAATAATTTTGGTCATATAATATCTTGAAGCTTGTAAATACACATAATTACCATAAAAACTCCATTAAAATATCCATTCTTCTTCATTCCTTGAATAAAACCATAGATTCTTGAACATGTTCCCTAGATCCAATAATTATTTAAATTCTTTCAATGATAATATAAACAACTTTTCAAAAAATATTTTATTAGTTTTGAGGTCATCAATACTATCCAATTTACTTTATCCACATCAATCGTCTATTTGTCTAAACTAAAAACCATTTTCTTAAACTCAGGAACATATTAAGGTTTAACTTCACTTAATCATGTATTTTCTTTATAATATTACCATTACATTAAATCAATATTATATTTCATGAGTATTATTATACATATTATTACATATCCTTAATAATAAAAATATACCAAAAAATTCTTATATTTTTCATGATTTATATAATTTCATTCCTGAATTAAAATACATAATCACATAAATCATCCCACTTCCTTCTCATCTGATTAACTAGGATTCATTTCCTAATTTCCTAACACTTATTTCCTTTCATATTTAATTTATAGTATCTTCATCATCAACAATAAAACTATTATTCATGGAATATTTCTAATTCGCTTCATGAAATTTCCTCTCAGGATAATGATTTTTATAATGATCATGCTTTTAGAAATTAAAATTTCCAATATCAGATTCCACCTTAGAGATACTATTATTCTTCTCCATTGTGTTAACCAAAATTTTTATTTTTCCTCTTTTGTTAAATTCTTTATGTCCTCTTCCACATCTAAAACATCTTCTCACCCCTCTAGAACATTCCCTTGAGTTATTATTTCCATATTCATGACATATAAAAAATTGACTATTCTTTCCTCCATAGTCTCAACTTCCTGAACACTGAGAAAACATTATCCTTCTCTTGTTTGGGGAGTCCAAGAGTTGGTTATGTTTTATGTCGTTAATAATATATCGTGATATCTGATTATGAATCATTATGATATCTTCCTCTACAGCCATTATCCAATTTGGTATCTCATAGTCATCGAATTATCTGACATATTAAATGTTAACATGATTCATTCTAGTTTTATCCGCCGACTAAATTTATATTGTGAAAAAATAAAAATATTGAAAAACTACATAATCCTGAAAAATATCTTATAGGATGTTTGAATAATGAATCCTTTTTTTAAACTATTAAAAATTAGGTTTATACTAATTCATTCATATTCATTGCCAATTTAAATCCTTAATAATAGTTCATAAAGAGTTTTTCAAATTATTAAGCATATCACCTAGGATATAAAAACTAAGTGTGCATCAATGTTCATTATCATGCACCACGTGATGATGGATTCAAGATCAATGCACAGTTTTAAGAGTTATTAACCCTAGGAACCTCTTTACTATACCCGCATCCACTTGAAGTATCCACATAGGGATTAAATTTCATGTAAACTACTTGTATTATCATTTAATAAAATTTCATTCCATTTTAATATACTTTGAATCATCCTTATGCATATCCTTAGATACATCCATAGATATATTCTAATAATTTTACAAAGGCATCTCAGTAATGAATTATCAACCTAATTTCCAAAGGTTAACTAAACCATTCCTATGATAAAAAACCATATAAACCTCGGATTCTCATATATAGTTATTACATATTTTTAGATTAATGTTTAATACATCACACAAACACAAGATAGAGGACCATAATAGATTATTTTCATTGGATAATAGGTACGCAATCTTCTAATATAGTGAAAGATATTCAAAATCTATCACAACGGTTTTCCACTTTAGTACTCTTTACAAACATACCAAATATAAAATATTTCTTTGTAATCTAGGGAAAGGAAACATAAGAAAGGGTGATATTAGATTCTCGGTAAGGGTAAAAAGAGGGGATACATAATCATAAATAATTATAAGGGTTTCATATGAAGATCATAACATTTGAAAACCATACCATACATATCAAAAATCATTCATGGCATGAAGATTGGATGTACAAAAGACATTATTCATAAGGGAATCAAAGAACATTTTCCCTGAGAGAATAAATTTTTCATAAGACAAAGATTTTTGGAACACACGACAGATTATAAAATTATGAATATGTATATATGGAGGAAATTTCACTCATTAAGTTAAGGAAACAAGATCAGGCTCTCTCATAAAATTATGGACATGCAACAACGTGCACACAAAATATTATGGACATGAAAGACAGGTCCACACATATCACTTTTAACTTGTAATTAGGCTCAAGCATAACATTGTGAACATGTAATAAAGTTCATTAATAAAATTTTGAACATGTAATCGGGCTCATGAATTAAATCATGAGCATATAATTTCGTTGATAAAAAACATTGTGAACATTTAGTTAGGTTTGTGCATAACATATTTACTCATGAGTTATCCATTTTTATCTAATTAATTTTAAGAGATATAAACCTCCCTTTATCACATAATGAAGATAAAATGTATGTGTGACACAATATCATAAAACATTCATCATATCATAACCCATGAAACAAAATGGATTTCATAAACATTTCATCATGTCATAACCTATTGAAAAGGGTCTAGTTCCATAGTCATTTCATCATTTAATCAAAGCATAGACCATGGAAAAAGAAGAGAGTTTTATAATAATTTTATCATGGTATAACATGTTAAAGAGAAATGGGTTTCATAAACATCTCTTTATCATAAACAATATATAGAAATAATAAGAATTTTATCCTTAGTTTATATCCCTAGAACATTATAAGTTACATAAAATGATATCATCATAGCTAGATAATGATTTTGAAAGAACACTCGGAACATTTATTAATGAAAATATCCTTTCCACTTTTAAAAAACTTTTTAAAATATAAAAACAATTGAGAATATTTTTCTTTAAAAATAATACTGAAAACTTATGAAAGAATATTTAAAACTCATTTAAAACATTTCTTTAAAAAAATATCATTTCCACATTGAAATTAATTTAAAAAACACATAAAACATTTTTGAAATACATTCCTTTGAAAATAACCTTTGAAAATTATGAAGGAAGATTCAAATAAAATAATGGTCATTATGGAAGAACATTACCTACATTACATACATGTTAAAAAAATATTCCTTCCACATTTTCAATTAAATTCAAAAGGGTGTTGTTTGGAAAATGATATGCAGATTCCTTTCAAAAAATGTTATAAAAATTTAAAAATGGGTAAAAATTCCTTTAATAAATCATTTTAAGTGTGTTATTTTTTTTTTCAAAAACATTGGTTTTTAAGAAAAAGGGTTTTCAATTGAAAATTAAAATAAAAATGTTTTTTCACAAAAACATTTCCTCAATTATTTTAAGTACCAAAGAGTACAATAATAGTAATATTACATTAAAAGATCATGAATATCTAGAGTAAAAAAATCATTTTAATTTTTGATAGTTAGATCATAAAATGTCAATATTTGAGACTTAATCATAACTAATCTTGATAAATTATGAGATTGTAATGTAAAACTATTACCACTTTGGTAATATTTGAAATATAATCTTCATGAAAGGAGATCATGAAATTGATATTAAATCCCTATAATTTTCATGATGAACATCATAAAATACATTCATGGGTAGAATATATAACACATAAAATAAATTTGTGTTGAATATTCCATGTGTCTCTCAAAACTAAAAAGTGAGACAGATATCCTTTACTGCTTTAGTAATCTTTTGAATCATAATTCCCAATAATGCATAACATCAAATTAAACTTCAAATATCATGAATAGAAGATGATTAATGATATAACCTATCAAATGGTATGTATATACACCACACAAAAATAAATAATTATTGAATTTTAGATTTACACAAGAAAAAAAGTGAGACTAGAAGTCTCTTATATTAAGTATCTACTTTCATTGTATATATTCAAGTCTCGTCTTATTTGGATATCCTCCTTAGGTTTGCACTAAAATCCTTCAATGGTTGGATTTATACTCAAAATGAGGCTTCTATAATGGGAGGAAAGAATCTGTGAAGGTATTTGGGGAGGTCTTGGTTGATCCCAAATGGTTTGAAGGTGGGAAGAATAGAGGATATTGGGTGGCCTTTATTAAGTGAGGTGAGTGCCGTACTTGTAATTTCGGAAAAGAAAAAGGAATTACTATGTTTTTATCATTCTATGTGGATCCAAAATGAAGTATTTTTTAGACTTATATATTATATTGTTGAAATATTTCCTGAAAATATATTTTAGACAAGTGATTAGGTTATTTTAATCCTTATCATTATATTTTAACCCTTGATAAAAACATTTTTTTCTTAACTATGATAAATAATTTTTACTATTTATACTATTAATTTTGGTCAAAAATTAATATAAACTTATTAAATAATATAAATTATTATTATTCTAAATATGGAATCAATTTTTACAAATTCCATTCAAAAAAGTTCCAAAATGTAATTTAAAATTAATCTCGTGGACGCGATAAGATAGAAGGTTTTCAGAGAGAAAATGTTCAAATGTTTACAACTATTTTATATAAATATTTAATATGAAAATGATTAAAATAAATTATATTATATTAATATATATATAATTCAACTAATTTAAATTTAAATTTAATTTAAAAAAAATATCATTATAGAAAATTTAAATGAAAAGTTATTTTTCAATTAAAATTTAGTATTTTTCACTATTTATAAAATAATTAATAATTTCATAAAATTATCAAAAAATAATATTAACATAATTTTTAAATGATTATTTAAAAAAAATTAAACTAAATTTTTTTAATTTTTTTTAAAAAATCACGTTTCACTTAAGTATACTAAAAGTTGACAAAACTATTCTTTAGAATAATAATGTTTTTAAGTGTAAAATTGTATTTATTCTTATCAACTGTATAGAAAATACATAAGATAAATGTTAATAATTTTACATAATATGTAATATATAAATTTCATTAAACCATTCACCCAAATTTATTTGTTAAATTTATTTAGGTAAAACACGTTTTCTATATAATAATAGATTTTCAAAAAAAGATATCCTTTATTTCCAAATAGTTTTTATATTAATTTCTCATTAATTGGTCACCAAATAATTAATTTTATATACATGTTTAGACCATATATTTTGATAATTTACTAAATCCTATTCATAATTATCATTCCAATGGTTAGGTGATAACTATAATAATAAATAATAATATTTTAATAGTATGTTATGTTCTATTTGAACTCGATATAGCATGAATCAAAGGATACACTCAGTGTTGCGTGTAACTCAAGATAAGATAAGTGTTTAATTTGACATAAAATATCCATAAGATTAAATTAATTTTACAAATATATATATTCAAAATATATCAGGATGTTATATATAAAGATTTTTTGGGAGTTACATAGAGATGCAACGCATTTAACAAATCACTAAAAGTGTAGAAGACATAATGTATCACATGTGGTCTATCATATAATATATTATTATATGGTATTATTATTAAATTAGTTTATGAATATAAAATGTTTCAAGTTATACAAAATTTGTGTCTCCACTTTATCAATCATTTATGTTGGTTGTATATATCGATTTAAGTGTAATGATGATTGTTATCTCAAATTATGGCATTGAGTGATCCCTAACTAATGTGAGTTTGGGAATATTGTAGGTCATAATGAATCATTATTGATGTAATGTGTTAGATTTTATATTTATATTTAAAATATGCTCACTATACATGAAATTAATTTTTTGTACCAAATGACCCACAGTGTATACCACACAGAGTGTAAAACACTATGTATTTGGTATAATAGAGTTGAATGTTGCATGTGGAATCTCCATACCCAAGGATGGAATGATACAAATCCTGATAAACTTAATTATATGATTCATTTATTACACTAGCCTTATGTTTGAGCTAATTAGGCGATTTTTTGGAATTTCAATGATCATGTTGTCAGTTGGTGTGTAACAAAGATGGAATTTGTCCTCTTATATGATTTGTATAACATGTGGTCCCACAATTGACATATAATGAGTATGTTTAAAACTATTCCTAGATAAGTGAAATATATTGTTCTTATCTATTTTTACGAGGGTCATGTTATGTTCTCATTTGGTAGGGTGAATGACATGTGATGTGTTCATCCATCTAGCTAGCCTATGCTTGGAGAATTTGGGTAATGTGAGTTGTTATGCCAAAATTAAATATTAAATATTATATTATTACTTGATACATTGTATAAATTGGTAATATGAAAATGCATTTTTATATATAATATAGCTATTATATATAAGAATAAACATAAATTTCTTTAATGGAGATCACACCAGATTCCTTTGTACCTATAGAAGCATTGATTCTTTATTATAGTCAACTCTTTTCTTATGTTTATGAATTTAGGAATTTATATTTTTTAAATTGTTTAAAGGACCATGGGGTTACACCTTACAGTAAAATTAATTGGGATTGTGTTCAATAAAGCATATAGAGTTTCTACAAATGTTTATAGAGTTTATAAAAAATTGTTTCTGAAAGCTGTTTCATAAAATATTTTATAGGATGTGATACATGATAAAGTTGATGATATCTTTAGCAAACATTTTTAGAATATATCCAAAACACAGTTTTTTATAATTTTTCAAAATTTATTTTATGTGTCTTAATATATTGTTAAACAACATAAATTCTATTTGGAAATAGTTTAAAAGTAAAATTGATGAATATATAACTTAAATGTATATGTATATATGCTATGTATTGGCCTATATCATAGTGTATGATAAATAGATGTCGTATTCTATGTAATCCTTGTTAAAAATTAATGTTTCATGCTTTTGGGGAAAATAATTTTTTATATTACGGGTATATCAAATGGTATGATATGTTGATTTTATGTAACCACCTAAACTAGTTGTATTGTATGACATAAGTAAGATGTAATGTGGTGGTGTGTAATGAATCAAATTGTGAGATTAACATAAAAGTTTGTGATTTGTTAACAAAAGTTGAATGTAAAATTTTTACATTAAAATAATATTATATATTATATATCATTTATTATTACATTTCCCATGATGAAATATTTTTGAGAATCAACTGAATTAATATGAAAAAATATTTCACATACATGGATTAAGGTTACAAAGTGTTTTATTTCATTTCAATTACTCAACCATTTCACAATTTATAAGTGGATGTCAAGAAGGCTTATGATTATTCATAAGTCCTATATAAATATTTCAATTACACTGAGATGGGATGTTTGGTTCCTTTTGATTCTTCCGGAAAGATCTCTTACTAATTCATCCTTTTCCACCAAATATATTAGAATATCAGGGATTAAAATATAATCCTATCAAAATGTTTTCTAATTCAGGTTGGCCCACGGTTACATCATAGAGGAACTATCTCATTAGTTTATTTTTAGTTATCTTTATTAAACTCATGATTGAATATATAAGTTTTCACCTATATCAGTGTTAGTTATACTAGATCTTTATTTTATTTTATATGGTTGTGGTTTTTGAGAATGGAGATATTGTTTTGGGATTTATTTTTATCATCAGTTACTTAAATAAGGGTTATTCAATCATTATAATCCCAATAAAATAATTTATCTAACCATGTATTAATAAACTATAAAAGTGGAATATGTTATTTTATGTCACTAGGAAAACTATTTCACTCCCACTAACATTTTGTAGACACAAGGATAATTGTTCTTTATAATGAAATAAAATTCTCTTAGGAAGGAAAGAAAATTCATGATCAATACTCCAACTTAAATCTATAAGGAGGCCTATAAATATATTTTACTTAATTAAAATTCCTTAATAACATATTTCCTTATAGTTATACCATATAAATATATTCAAGATGTTTTATTTCATGAAATTGGTTTTGAAATCCATATTCCAACACTTATAATCTTGGTGAATTTGTATATAATTTAACATTTTAACAAGTAAACGATTCATTAATAGTATATACATTTCTTTTTTTATGGATTATATTAGAAATAATTATTTTAATATAGGTACGAAAATCACTA
This sequence comes from Viscum album, assembly GCA_963277665.1. Classification (NCBI taxonomy): domain Eukaryota; kingdom Viridiplantae; phylum Streptophyta; class Magnoliopsida; order Santalales; family Viscaceae; genus Viscum; species Viscum album. The sequence continues at coordinate 1,822,355,271 of OY728150.1, read as the reverse complement.
TCCATGTCCATATTATATTATATTTAATGATCATGTGAAGAATATAAAATTTTCATTTTTAATAAATAATATTCTATCTTGCTTGATGATAATAAAAATATATCCCTTTTGTTGTTTAACATCATTAATTGTAATACACAATACTTATGTCTCTTAATAAACTTTATATATAGGTAATTGTCTATTCATTTCTTCTTCTAACTATTTTGAATCTTGAACATCTCAATCCTTGACTCAATAAAAGTAAACCTCTCTCAAACTATCTTCATTTATAGATTTTCCCCTTTCCATAAATATTATTTTGTTTCCCCTGTTATTACCTTTATATCATAGGGATATTTTATATAATTTAATTTTAGTTCCATGAGTTTCCTTATAAAGATGTACTTTCTTCCTTTTTATGTAAGTTTTTTTATAATATTATCCTTAATAAATAGTTCACATGCCTATAATAAAATATATAAAATGTTTGGATTCCTTCCATACTCTAAATCAGATGATATCATGTTTATCCCCATGGTTGGAACTTGTTTAAGTGTGTATTCCATTTTTTGTAATTCAAATTTATAAAAAGTGTCATCAAATAATTGAATAACTCAATATCAACCCCACCATGTCTAATAATATATGGATTTTGTTGGGATATTATTATGTACTCCTTAATATATTCTATGAATTATTGGTTAATATATTCTCCATATCACTCAAATTATAGTCTCTATATATTCATACCAAATTTGTTCTCAACATACCTTTTATATTCCTTATATAACATAAAAAAGTTTAGTTTTCCTTTCATTTAGTATACATATACATATCTATCATTGTTATCTTGTAAATTGATAAACTATGAAAAAATCATAGTATCTATTTGGAATGGTTTATATTTACTTATATGAACTAATTATAGAAGTGTTCTGGCTAATTCATATTTATTACAAAAAAATTTCTTTAGTATTTTAACATTGTAATCAAATGTGGTGAATACCCAAAGGTTTTCACCCAAAAGTAATAAATACCATATTTGATATAATACTATGAAATGATTTTTTAGATGACTAAGAAAACAAATTCACTATATAGTTTGAATGAGTTTTTTGATTTTTTATAAATCATTGATTATAAATACATGATTTATTGATTTTAAGTTTATATAAAAACCATTATTAAGATGCTTCATTCAATAAAAAACTATTTTTCCCAAAACATTATAATATAATTTTTTTAATATTGTGAAGATAATAATAGTTATCTAATAAAACATAAATCCAATAATCAACATGAGATGATAATATCCTCTAGATAATGTAACAAATATTTATTTATGCCCGCAGGGCATGGGTGAGTTGGTTAACAATGGTGGTGTCCTGACCCCAAGGTTCCAAGTTCAAATACTCATATGGGAAATGTGCACTATATTCTAAAAAACATCTCATGGGCCCCTATACCCCATTGGGAACTGTACTAACCCCAAGGTTTGTCCACCTTGGGCATCTATGGGGATGTCCGACATGAAAGTGGGGTGGCCACCCCAATACATCGTTACCCATCAACACGTTTTTCCATGGAGACCGAGTGAGTTGGTTGATGGCGGTGGCATTCTGAACCCAATGTTTTGGGTTTGAGTCCTCACAAGGCAATGTGAACTATATGAAAACAAACATCTTGTGGGGTCCTCTACCCCATTAGGAAATGGCATAAGCCCAAGGGTTGGCCACCTTGGGCCCCGTTGGGGACTTTCGATTTGTAGGTGGGGAGTCCACCCCAATACCTCATTTCCCATCAACATGTTTTCAACCTGCGAGGTGTGGGTGAGTTGGTTAACCGTGGTGGCCTCTTAACCCCAAAGTTCCAGGTTTGAGTCTTCTCATGTAAACGCACACTATATTCTAAAAAACCTCACGTGGGCCCCTCCACCCTGTTGGAAACTAGCCTAAGATCAATGGTTGGCCACCTTGGGCCTCATTGGGTACGTGTGGCTTGTAGGTGGGGAGGCCACCCCCTTACCTCATTACCCATCAACTCATTTCTACCACTTCGGTGGTGGAGTAGTAGTGCATGGTCGAGGGCTATGAACGATGTTTGATGAGGTCTGAGGTTTGATTCCTAGGAGCCCGCTCTAGGGGGAATTTCCACTACCCATGTACCATTCATCTTGTCTGGTCACCTAGTGTCCCGCAGGGGTTAGAAGAATGGGTTCACTTTACCAGGATGATGGATTTTTATATCGATCCATCACTGATCGAAGTGTTCCTATATGGGACGCTCTGTCATCTCGGCTAGCAACGACTCCTTATGGGCTTGGTCTTCTTTGAATGGCCTCTTCATGGGAAGGGGGTTTCCAAGTTGTGGAGGGATTGAAATGGCCACTCATGGAGATTCCCTTCCTAAAAAAGATACATATACTTATCTATTTGTAGCATAAATATCCACTATAATTATAGAGATTTTTAAAAAAATTCATGCACTATATATTTGAATACACATATATGAAACTGAAAATCTATCAATTACACAAGGCCCAAAAAATAAAAAATACGGGAAATGATGAATAGACATGATGTAAAAGTTTCCCCTTTCTCCATTTTTTACCTTATTATAAATCCTTTTCCAGTGGAATTTCATGCTATTTTTGAATTAGATAACCTAATACTCATTTCTTCCCCTATTATATTTGGTTTCGTAGGAGAACATTATGTAGGTACCATTGGATTTGATCTTTCCATTGACCTCATTGCCTTTCCTTCATTATTATTCACCATAAAAACTAAATATATTTGTTAATTCCTATCCTTATGAGCATTGAAAACCATAATAAAAATATATATAAATATATTTTATATTTTATTTATTTAAAAATGAACAATTAAACATTATAAATTGACTCATATAGAAAATAAAATGAGCTAAATAGATAAATCATAATTTTACATGAATTTCAATGGTGTAAATAATTTTGTTTACCCGGTCATTTTGAGCATAAAGGGATTGGCATTGATTTATTTTTCAAATATACATGTTAATTATTTATTAAAGGTTTCATTTATTTTTACCTCACTTTGTCTTGGTAAAGTACCTAAAAATTTTCCTGGGGAGACTTTTGGGACATAACTATACCAAAATGAGTAGGAATAAGGAAAAAAATATCACATAAGATCAAATAAGATAGGAAACAAAAAGATTAAATAAAAAACATTAAAATAATAGTACCACACTATCTATGAAAATTGACAACAATATTAGGATTTATCAAGTTCCATTAGTGGAAACCAATAAGTTCATAAATCTAATGGTATCCGCTAATAATTTTAATCACTAAACACTTTAGTAAGTCCCCTTCTCCTCCAACAGTGTGTTATTACTGTCTCATTAAAGTAAAATAGAAAATAAATAGATTAAAAGAGCTCTTACTATGTGGATAATTATTAAAATTATATAATGGGGTCCATGAACACTAGTTTATAAGATTATTTTATTAAATAATATTCCAATTAGAGTCTAATATTTCATATTTTATTAATTGGATAATCATTTCCTTTCCAGTATTTTAACTCTTATAATAGAAATCCCATTGATTAAGTGATTATTAAACTCATTTAACAATAAATAATTCATCGAAAAGTCTTCAAATTATGTGATAATAATCTGAATAATCGTGATAAGAATCGTAGGAAAGTGGTATATATGATGTCCCATATAATTATAATATGAAAACAATGATATGGTTTTAATTAACCAAAGAAGATATAAAACACTGGGTGGTGACCTTCACCTTGACATGGTTTACGATTTAGTGCCCATTACAAATAATCCCCCACTTTAACTAAGGAATTTCAAATTTTATACAAAACATTACCACTATTTTTGAATCCATCAACACTTTATTGCACATTATTATAATAAAAACTCTCAAAAAATTTAAAAGAACAATTTACAAAAAAATCAATCCTTATTTTCAGTGTCATGAGCCATTCCGGATACCCTAGTACCCTCATAACAGATCTAGATTTAACATATCCTAAAGGGTGTTCCCAATCCCCACAGGATGGTGAATAGCACCTTATATCATACAAGATCAAATAGGGAATTAATTTCCATAATAAAAGTATATGATAACAGATAAAAGTTATAATTCTCAACACCCCAAAATGATAAGTTCCAAAAATAAACATGTAAAATAGTACCTGAATAGATAGATACAAATCCTAAAAAAACTACAATATTAACCAGTCAAAAGTCTTGAAAATAGAGCTTTATTTATAAGTGAAAAAAACTCCACTGGTCACCATCATCACTCCATGGTCCCAAGGATCAAGAACATCCACCACCTCTAATCAGTGCATAACCTTTCTCAGACCAGACATAAGAAATTCTACAAATACCAGACAGAAATCTTTTTTATCTATAATGCCTCATAGGGACTCACCATGTTTTACATAATCAATACCATAAAAATTTACCATTTATTTTTTCAGTTAAAATAAAACAAGGAATGGAATTAAATTTACAAATTTTAAAATAAAATTTTATTTCATAATGAAAAATATGGAATGATTATTAAATGTATATTAAATAGAAAATTTATTAAAAATATTATAAATCAACTACCATGAATAAAACAGTTCACCAATCATTTTAATGTATAATCTGTCAAAAAATAATAGCAAAGAACCATGTGAAAAATCCATGTGGTAGGACAATTTTTCAGGAAATAAGAACCTCACAAATCTTAAAAATGGTCTCAGTGGAAATATGCTATGCACAAATAAAATACACCCCAATAGGGGAACCCATCATGCGAAATATACACCCCAATTGTGTAACCCTCATAGGAATTCACGATATAGATTTTTAGTTAGATTTTTTATCATCTATCCATTACTAGGGAATTTACATCCTAGCATGCTTGTCCCAATAACCACTAACTACCCAAGATAACTTGCACTTCAAACAAAAAATCAATCAAAGATGGAAAAATCAATCATTTAAAATCACATTAAATTATAATTGACCAGTTTTAATTTTTCCACATGACCTTCTTATTTAAAAATAAAATTAAAGGTTTTCATCAACTCATTCTATTTAAAATAAACCTTTACTTTAAGACATTTTTCTCAATGTTAAATAGCCAAATTAATTTATCAAGTTAATTTCAAAATTAATCAATAAATGTTTCCAAAAACCTACCCCACATTTTGATTCTAATAAAAATAGAAATTTCTCATAAATTTCTATGATTTTTCAAATATCACATCAAATACTTTCAAATCTGGGTTTTTAAGTTAATTAAAAAGTCATCAAATTTAATCAAGAAATTTATGGTTTCAATCATAGGTAAAAGAATTATGGAACCACCTACCTTTAATCACATGATCAAAGGCAACACCTATAATGGGATCACCAATAAAGAATGAAGAAGGGGTGATCCATAAACACAACTTAGAATTGATATCCAAAAAAATTAATATTAGATCCAACAATTACATGATAACCATACAAGGCCTCAAAAATATCCATCTGGATTGTAAACTGGAAACTATAATTATAAGAAAAATCATCAAATCCCAAATCAATGTACCAAAATCCACTAAAATCAATAAATTATGCATGAATAATGTTCTCAAGAATCCTTATAACTCATTATTTCTAGACATCTTTCTACAGAGGACATGTTGTGTTTAAAATTAAAAGAGATCCTAGTGCCTCCTAGATGACTCTACTAAAGTGTAAAGTAAAACATAGATCTCTATCCAAGACTATACTATAAGGAATTCCATGAAATGTGACAATATCATACGCATATAAATTTTAAAAATCTTAAAGAATGGTTTTATAATGATTTGGTAAGAAGTGAGATTATTTTTTCATCCAATCGATCACAACTCATATCAAATTCTCTTTCAAAGGCGTACATTGAAACCTAATGAAAAAGTCCATAGAAATATCAACCCACTTTCATGGTATCATTTGATGTCTATTAAGAAAACCTAAAGGTTTGTGTTTCTCATCTTTGACACGGTGTCTAGTATAATAATGAGACTTGAAATCAGCAATGTTTTGTCTCACACATGGCCACTAGAATCGACACTACCTATCATAAAACATATTCAAGGTTCTACGGGGAACCACCCACTGGGAATTTTGGAAATACCCCATTTAGGCCTTCATTATAGAAAAATTTACAAAATCCCATTTCTAAAACCATAAAATTCTATCATAAGATAATTTCCATTCACTGATAGCCTCCCCTTAAAAAAAATTAGAGTCCCAAATTATGTGGAATTTATCACCAATATGATATTCCTAAATAATAAAATTTATAAGATCATATGTTAACTGAACACTTGTCAATCCAACCTCAGCCTCTTCCCCTAGACTCTTAAATGCGACTGTGCAAAAAAAGCCATCAATTTTCACTCTTCTGATGTTTTTTAGGGATTGGGTTAGATGTTTCTTACTCAAAGAATTATCAACAATATTTCACTTCACTGGGGTATAGGAAATGTCAAAATAATGATATTATAGGAAATAAACATGATGCCTCCAATGGAAGTTCAAATATTTTTAGAGAAGACATAACTCATGATCTTGCATATGGAATACAGAATAATCATTTATCTAAAAAGTTAATACCACCATCTCTTAATATCATTCATTACAACTATAAGTTTTAGTTCATGGGTCAGATAATTGTTTTTTTTTGTGGAATAAGATGATCGGATCCATAGGATACCATGTGATCACTCCAACTAAGAAAATGACAACCGTGAACCTGATACGTCATGGAAGACCATATAGCCCAACCCTACCTCTAGAATAGTCAACATTCTTATATAAGTAAATGATTTTTCAACTCAAAAAATCAAATCTGGAATTTTTAATTCCATAAGAACATCACTCTATTCTGAGTGAGGGAGATCATTAAAGAATCCAACTTTGAGAAATATGTAAAATAGTAGATGTAATACCCCACCAGGCCCAAGAACCTAAAAATCTCAAATAAATGTGGTTTTTCCTATTTGATAATAGACTTCAACTTCCCAGGATTGAATGAGATACCAAGTTCTGTGAACAAATTTCTAAAGAACATCACTTCCCATATCTAAAAATAGCACGTTGATATCTTTAGATATATTTTGTGATCTATTTAGATTTCTAATTCATCAAAAAAATTATGCACATGATCCTCCTAAATATTATAGAAAAAAATAGTTTTTCAAAAAATAATTTTATGAATGAGTCTAGGTAGCCATGAAAAATCATGCTAATTAAATCCATAAAAAACTATAGGAGAATTGGTTAAACCAAATAACATGACAAGATTCTCATAATTGACTGGCCTACTCCGGAAGATGTTTTCTTACATCAAATTCTTTTATTATAAACTGGTGATAACTAGAATGAAGATCATCCTTTAATAACCACTTTTCACTTTTCAACTGGTCAAACAGACCATTAATCTATGGCAATGAATAATTTTTATTTACAGAAACTCATTATATTTTTTGGTAATAAATACAAAGGTGAAGTGTTTTATCATATTTGTTCAGAAATAAAGAAGGTTACACCCAAGGTGACACACTCTGGAGTATAAATAATTTCTTGAACAGATCATCTAATAGATTATTCAACTCTTTAAACTCTACTAGTTCGAAAAGATAAGAAGGAATAGATACCGGTTGGGTTCAAGGTAAAAAAATAAATAGAAAACTCTACCTCTCTTACTATTGGAAAATCATTGAAATTAGATGAAAAAACATCGGGAAACTCAAAGAAAATTAGAGGGAGATTATTACCCAAATATTCTCACTCCAAGTAAAAATAAGACACTAATATCACCAATCCCAAATACAGAAAATAATGTTCATATCTACTAGAAATTAGGTACCATTCTCACTGAAAAACACAACATAGCCCATAAAAAGCTATTAAGGAAACCCATCAAGTATAACAGTCAAATCAGACCTTGTTATATATTATTCAATCCATCCTAAGGATGAAAACAAGAGGTTTCATTCCTAAAACTAGAAAATTATAGTTAGGCACAATATCTAATAAAGATAAGTCACAATAAGAACAATGGAGTCCCTAATCTCCTTCATTTAAAGGGGAGTATTAATATCCATCAAATAATACAAAATATCCATTGGAATATTTAGCAGGTTCATAATAAAAGTATATATAAATGAGTGAGATTCACCACTATCAAATAAGTATGTCCCAAAATATGAATTGATAGTGTTGGTACATCTTATAGTCTATGGACCTATAATGTCTTCTTTAAGATACTCTTCCACTATGTGAAGAATCTTTGTTCTAAATGCTTTTGGATAAATTCTACTAGATCACAATGATTTTGATTGCACCTATCATGGTCCGACCCAATGGGGCTTGATATGCAACTCCCCAGGCCCTCCTTCAATAGGTCGGGGGCTGGAGACAAGCATCGAGTAGGCTATCACACACATGGGAGGCCTTATCCTATCATTCTTGTATGCATGAACCCATATACACCTTGATGAAAAAGTGAAGTGATACAGAAAAACTGATAATTAAAATGCATGCATACATATATCCCAAACCAGAGTACAATAGAAGTAAAAAAATGGAAAATACCAAGCCCACCAAAAGAAAAATAAAAAATTATCCAACCATCTTAGATAGTGGATAACACTATAAAACTCCCATCGTTATTCTCCATAGTAAGACATTAGTAAAATCCCTAGTTATTCCAACTACTACACTCTGTTAGCTTCGAATCCAACTCGAACTTCATCAAAAGGCCAATAGTATGCACAAGACACAACATGTATGGGAAAATCCCGAACAGGGGTGCGTAATAAAATACTCAATGGGTTCCCCAAAAACCCAAATCAAAAAGGAATTAATTGATAGGAATCAGTAAACTGGACCCATCCTAAGGGAGCCCAAATGTGATAGAAACTGTATCTCGAGACCATCCTCGGCTATACATGACTAGTCTGCTCAACATCCTTGGAATGTCAATAAAACTAAACATACCAAAGTGACTAACAGAACATACACAGATATACTTAACTCTGAATCCATGTCTCATGGTCCCGACCATAGACTTTCCATGGTATCCAACTCAAAGGTCCAACGCAACACTCACAATGGTCTCATGAGGTACTGAGCTCATATAGAGCAACAAGATCCCACTTGAGGCCCAAAGGAAGAATCTAGCCTCAAGAAAACACAACTAGAGATTAGCCATTCCTGGTGGCACACAGAACGAGAAAGGACAGAAACTGACATATAGTAGTAGGTGATTCTACCTCGCCATACCAGATGGACCTCAACCGGGAGATGTCACTCTATCGGGAAAATTAACTAACATCACAACACGGACAACCCTCTTAGTATCCATCTGTGAGGGCATGCCTGATGAATGGTGACATAGAATAATTCACCCAGTGACTAAACTAACTCCAGATCGTCAGGTAGGGGATCCCACCTATGATCCACTAATGGTCACCCTAGTCAGAAACACAGATCACAGAAATGGGTATCACACAATAACCCGAATAAAGAACAGCGCTCCTAGAATAAGATCAATGCTTGTGTAGAGTTGGTCATGCCGATTCAGACTCTACTGAGGAAAAATCATGAAGAAGGACCATGGGGGACTCACTCAGACCTAATGGTTAAAACACAATGTTAGATCACAGAGGGAAGAAATGCATACTAATACTCAGATAGAGGGTTTTCACCCAAGGAAAACTAGGGGCTCTATCCCCTACTAAAAAACATCCTAGGTAGAGGATCGATCCCTAGGTAAATATTGTTCACACCAATTCCAACCCTACCAAGAAACATTTAAGGACCTGAAGATCACAACAAGATTCTCAGGGTGATACATGCTCCATGTTTGCTGAGTATGTAGTTGAAACAAAATAAGGTGACTCACTCAATAAAGTAGAAACGCATCCACACTACATGTACGAAAAGCAGCTGGAGAGAAGTGACAGTCCAGTGAAGAGGAAATGATACAAAAGGTCCTCTTAGGAAAATGACTAATGGGGCCCCACTCAGCCCATCTAGAAATAACACCATCAATAGAGACTAGGTTCCACTCAACACTACTGGTCGAAACATCTCTAAAAGAGACCAGGGGGACCCACTCAACCAAGATGGTATGCATCGCTACTCAAGAGACCCACACAACACCACCTACAAACTGTAACTTCAAGGCCCAAAATGAGTCCACCATCATGTTATAACTGGAAAACTTCCCATGATAGGCTACTCATAGGCCTGAATTCGAGCTACAAAGGAGGAGATATGGGGGCCAGAAGAGATCAAGAAGATCCTCAAGGAAAACCTCCTTATATTCATAATTTCATAAAAACTCTTTTAAATGACCTCTATAAGTCCAAAGGATCCCACCATTGCGATCTACATGGAAAAATTCTCATAATGGTCTGCCCATATGCCAAAAACTGACTTCTAGGGTGCAAAATACCAAAAACATATAAGCTGGAAAAAGTAAATGGAAGGTAATTTGGAGTACATGGTGTGTACTCTAATCTATCCTACATTCAAAGTACTTTTACATGGTGAAAGCAACATGGGGTCTTCCCGTGTAAAATTACATGGCATGTACTCTTAAAAACCCACAATTTTGTGTTATTTTTCTCAAGTTCGGACACACAACCATGTTCTACTACACGGTGTGTACTTTGAGTACACGGCGTGTACCACGGTATATTCATTCTTCCTAGAATGGGAAGAACACAGGGAATGTGTGACGAGTTTACATTCCGTGTCGATGGAAAAATATGAAAGTTTTTTCCAACAAACATCCTGGATTAACCCCATTCACACCAAAACACATAGATCAACCCATCAGGGGTCCCTAGCATTTTTCTAAGGGCTTTATAACCTTAAAACAATGCATGAAAAGAGGGATTGGCCATAAAACACAAAATTACCTACCTCATGGTCAAAATACTAAAACTTTGGTGATGAATCGATACTTATAAGCTATTAATGCATGATCCAGGAGCGTCGATCGTCGTGATCAAAGATCAACGGTGCTTTTTTTCTCAATCTGGCCTTCGGGTAATCTATCACAATAGAGGGAGATGGTATGGGGCTTGAGCTCCTTCCTGGGTGCGCAAAATGGGATAAGGGGGTGGGGATTTCATGTTTAATTAAACACTCTCCTCCTCTAAATATACCAGGCCCAACTCATCTCCGACCAAACAGCTAGTACCAACATAGTTTATGTTATTCCTTTGGTAAATACCACATTCTAAACTCAATTGTAGTCTTATAAATCTAACCTGACAATCTGCTCGAGAGTTACCAAAGTTTCAATTGAAACTACGCACAGGTGATAAAATATATTTAATATCACCATGTAGGGGCACCCTAACCCTCGAATTCATACGTCAACTCATCTCATGGCTTCAGAAATATTATTATGAATATTATAATGTTTGACTGGGAAAAACCAGAGTCACTACATCCTCCCCAACTTAAGGTGTTTTGTTCCAAAAAAGTAAAATCCTAGAGGTAGCTTGATGCCCTAACTAACACTCTGAACCCTCGATGAGATCCAACAAAACAAAATACCTCATCATCAAACACCTAGGTAAACCCTCATTAGTCTAAAACCACCCCAAAAAATCCTTAAATGACCATAACAAAACACAAAATGGTCTCTTCCCACACCAACATGAAACCAAGGAAAATACCACGTCATCACCCCATCTTTTAATGTGACTAGTGTCAATGACAAACAGTAGTAGGTTGATGCACTTCCCACCTTTAGGAAAATCCATCGCGAACAAACCCAATGGATTTTTCATCACATGAGACCTCACAACAAAACCACCAAGACTCATGAAAAATGTCTCATCCACAAAGAGAACTAATAGGGTCACCCAAGAATACACATTGTTCCTTATAGACCCTTATAAAATTTCTGACAACACAAAAAACAGAGATCAAACTCACGGGTCAAAGGAGCTCATCCATCACACCTTTACACTAACTGATTTGTGTAGAACTGACTCACCCATATAGTTTGGTATTACACTTGAAGGATAAATTTTACTGGGGGTAAGTTTCCATCCTTACTATGAATTTTAATCCACAACATACCACATAACATCCTCCTCGAGTATCCTATGTACATGCTGAAGCTGAGTACATGAGGGAACTAACAAACAACAAAGTCATACCCAGATGCTCACACTGTGTCTCACCAATCCCACTAACTACCAACATGGTGCCAAGCCTCATGCACCAAAGTCAAATGGATTCAATAACCGCACCTCGATATTTTATGCTTTTGGCAGTGCTAACTCACCCACATGGTTTTCATCATGTCGTAAAAACATCTCTCAGTTGGGGAAGGATCCCTCTTGATCATGTAGTCGAAGCTACTTTGAATAACACTAACATAAGGTCTTACCAACACCCTAAACAAACCTTGAGAAATAAATAGAAAGGAAAGAGTGCCTCTTAGTCATTTTTATCAATACTAATGTATAAAGTAGTAGGGACACATAACATACTCTTATTCATCCACTACTTGAATATCCTCGCTGAAACTGATACCACTACCAAGATGTTCCAATGAGTAACCCTCCCTCAGAAGAACGGTCAGACGAACCACCTCTCACAAGATGTCATCAGCTGTCAAAAAAGTAGAAGCATCTCTACCACTACTGAACAAAACCATGGCATAGAACTAGAGTCCAGGCATGGGTATTCCTCTAATTATAGTACCTTCTTCATTACACGCATTCTAAATGTGGGTCTAGCTCAACCTAGACCTCAGATGAACTCTGTCTCAAAATATCAAGGTATGTGCGTGACCCTAGTGCATCATCATCCAAGACTAACTAATCTATACACTGCTAAGTCTAACAGGATACATCCACCTAAAATCTCATAGGTGGTTCTACATGCTTCTCGATGGGTGGTGGATCCACTAGTTGTAAAACATGAGGAGAACGTGCCTCGTGACCAGGAACATGCGAGGCGGCCTCTTCACTCATCAGGTTGTATAAAAAACTTCTCTATGGAAACCTAAAAGGATATTTTCATGGAAACATCATGAAAGCAATTCTATGATGAACCACAATCAAAGAGTATATCTGGGGAGTAGACTCAAGAAGGATAGGAAAAACCCAAAACCCATTCCTATATGATGCATTTTCCATTATTTCCCTATGAAAACATTATTAATATACCGAGATGAAATATAGGTTATCAGAGTCCTAGTGAATAGATATATCAACTACCCGTACCAGAACTAGATTCATTGGCTTGAAAGTCGAACTCAAAACATCTCAACACTGACGCAATGAAACCCAAACCGGGCTCATGACACTACAGTCCCAAAGTGGAACAAACCACCTCTGATACCACTCTATCATAACTCGACCCAATGGGGCTTGATCCGCAACTCCCCAAGACTACCTCCAATAGGCCATGGGCTGGTGACTAGCACCGAGTATGCTATCACGCACATGAGAGGCCTTAGCCAATCTTACCTGAATTCACTCAGCTATATACACCTCCCTGATATAGTGTAGATATATAGAAAAACTGAAAACTAAAATACATGCATACATCTATCCCAAACCAGAGTATAGCAGAAGTACAAAAATAAAAAATATAGGGCCCACTAAAAAAACTACAAAAGCATCCAACCTACTCAGATGGTGTAGAACACCATAAAAATCCCATCTATAAGATCCTCAGTACATCTCTCGTAAAAACCCTGGTCAGTCCATCTACTATGATCTACCATCTCTGGATCCAACTGGGACTCCATCAAGGGACCTGTGGTTTTCACAAGACAAAACACTTGCGGGGAAATCCCATGAAAGGGTGAGTAAACAAAATACTCATTAGGGACCCCAAAAACCCAAAACAAAAAGGTAGTAACTGATAGTCATTAGTTTACTCAACCTAGCCCGAGGGAACCCAAGTGAGATAGAAACTCCATCTTGAGACCATCCTCACCTAAACCTGGCTAGTCAGCTTGACATCCCTATCATGTCAATATGAAAACACATACCACGGTGACCCTAAGAACATTCCTAGATATAAATAGCTCTGTATCCAAGTCTCAATGTCCCAACCATAAATTTTCTATGATATCCAACTCAAGGGTCCAACACAACACTCACAATGGTCTCCTGAATTTCTGAACTCATATACAGCAACAGGCTCCCACTCGAGGCCCGGAGGAAGGATCATTCCTCGAGCACACACACCTAGAGCCTAGCCATCCCTAAGAGAACACATAATGAGAGGGTATATTTACTTACTGCAATTAGTTGATGAGTCGAACTCACAATCCCATACAGAACTCAACCAAGAGATGTCACTATATCGAGAAAATGAATTAATAGCACAACCTGGCCTACACTCGTGGTACCCATATGTGAGGGAATGCTTGACGAAACACGACACAGAAGAAGTCACCCAGTGGCTGAACTGACTCCATATACTTGGTTATGAGACCCCACCTAGGATCCATTGGGGGTCACCATAGCTGAAAACATCAGTCACATAAAGGGGTATCTCACAACAACCCAAATCTGGAACAACCTTCCTAGCATAGGATCAACACTCATGTAGAGTTGGTCATATCGATTCCAACTCTGTTAGGGAAACGTCACAAAGAAGGATCAGGGGGAGTCACTCAGCCCTTCTAGTCAAAATTTCTTGGTAGATCACAGAAGGATTAAATTAATCTTGATACTCGGATAGAGGATCTGTATCTAGGGATCATTGGGGACTATGTCCTCTACTGGAGAAATAACATCCCAGGTAGAGGATCGATGTCCAAGAAAATTTTGGTCTCACCAATAACTACACTACAAGGGAAAAATTAAGGATGTGAGGACCACGTCAGGACTCTTGGGGTGATATGAGCTCCAACTCTTCTAAGTCTGTAGTCGAAGTGAACTGAGGCGACACTCTCTGGAACATAGAAAAGGATCCATGTTGCACGTATGTAAAGAAACCGAAGAGGGTTCATAGTCCAGAGAAGAGGATATGATATCAAAAACCATCATAGATAAAGGACTAGGGGGACCCACTCAACCCAAATAGTCATAACGCCATCACAAGAGACTAGGGGGGCACAAAACTGAGTAACTTGAAACACCGCCAAAAGAGACCAGGGGGACCAACTCAACCCATCCGGTTGGGGTCGCTACTCAAGAGACCCACACAAACACTACCTACACACCACGACTCATAGGCCCACCCCACGTCCACGATCATGTAATATATATAAAACTACTCAGGATAGGCTACTCGTAGACCAATATTTGAGCTACAAAAGAGGAGATATGGGAACAGAAGAGATCAAGAAGATCCTCAAGGAAGACCTCCCTCTAATCAAAATTTCCTAAAACCATTTTAAATTACCTCTATCAGTAAAAATGCCCCCACCATTGTGATATATGTAAAAAAACACTCAAAAGAGACTACTCACATGCCAAAAACTGACTTCCAGGGCACAAAATACCCAAAATGTCTAAGCTGGAAAAAGTACATGGCATGTACATTGGAGTACAAGGAATGTACTCTAATATTTCCTCATTTCCATGTAATTTTAAATGAAAATAGAGACATGGGGTCTACCTATGTAAAATTAAATGGTTTGTAATGTTCAAATACACAATTTTGTGTTCTTTTTATCAAGGTCAGAGAAAAGGTCTTGTGCTACTACACGGCGTGTACTCTGAGTACATGGGGTGTAG
This sequence comes from Viscum album, assembly GCA_963277665.1. Taxonomy (NCBI): domain Eukaryota; kingdom Viridiplantae; phylum Streptophyta; class Magnoliopsida; order Santalales; family Viscaceae; genus Viscum; species Viscum album. Next base: position 1,822,339,513 of record OY728150.1, on the reverse strand, counting down.
CATTGAATAGTCCTTCTTCACCGAATGGAAAAAACATATGGGATGTGTGACTAGTTGACACCCCATGTAAATGGGAAAATATAAAGGGGTTTACCTTCAAATAGCATGGACCACCCCCATTCACCCTGAAACACACAGATTGACCCATCAGGGTTACCTATCAGATTTTTAAGGGATCTATAACCTTAAAACAACATATAAAAGGGAGATAAAGACTAAAACACAAAACCATATACCACATGAATGAAACTATGAATCTAAGAGATCTAATTGGTGCTCGAAATATGTTGTCTTACTATCCAGGATCATCTACCCTCATGATATGAGACCAACAATGCATCATTTACTCGATCGGGCCTTCCGGTCATCTATCACCGAAGAGGGAGAGGGGATGGGGCTTCAGCTCCTTCTTATTTGTGAACAAGGGGATAAGGGGGAGAGTATTTAATTTTTAATTAAATCTTCTTCTATTCTTAACATCCTGGCCTCAACTCGCCTCCAAATCGCCTCCGACCTGACACCTGGTGCCAACATAGTTTATGTCGTGCCTTTGGTAAATATGTCATTCTGAATTCAATTGCGGTCTCATAAATTTTTCTCGAGAATCCACTCAAGAGTTACTGATGTTTCAATAGAAATTGTATGTGGTTTATAAAATATGTTTAATATCACTGTGTTGAGGCTCCCATTCCCTCAGATTACTGCGTGGACTCAATGCCTAGATTCAAAAATATTTGTAGAAATATTCGAAAGTCTGATAGGGAAATCTCTAAATCACTACAATTGTATTACTCCTTGAGGCGGATGATCTTGTTCCAAAGTGCAGAAAATAAAATAAATATAAAATCTTATGTATGTTTTCTAAGAACCCACAAGAACTATAGATCATTGGAACCTCAGTAAAAACATGTATTGAATGCCCAACCTTACTGAGAAAAATTAACTCGGTGGGAATATTTTAGGCGTTGTAAGAGGTTTGGAAGACTCTTGTTGTCTATATTTACCATAAGACACATCCTGATTCTTTTTTACATTAATTTATCTCACAGATCATCCAATGAGAGAAAAATAAACTCATGTCAACCCTCACATACTAGTTAGGTTAAGCTCAGCCCTCAATGCCCTATCCAACACATCAGTATATGAATATATATTCAGTGGGAACACCAGGGATCAAATTTCATTTCAAATACCCATCTCAAATATATTTTATTTTCTCTTTTCATTAGTCACCCCCTTAGGATAAAATTAAAAATATTATAAAATCAGTTTCATACTAATTCATATCCTTGTCATCCTGCAAGACATTGAGTAACTCTATGTATTTTTCCAATTCCATAGTATAGGGATAGAACTTATTGAAGAAAAGAATATAAAATTATTTCCATTGCAAACCCTCACTCATTTTAATTGTCACTATAGAATCACACCATCTCCTTCTAAGCCCTTGGAGAATATAGGTAGAACATTTTACCTTAATAGATTTAATAATTTATAGTAACTCAAAAAGTATAGTTCCCCTCTCTATAAAAACATAGACATTACATAACTTTTGAATAATATTTAAACATTATATAAAAATAATCCCAAAGAGAGTAGTTGTTATAGTGCCTTTGGAAACCTGGAGATATAAACACTAGTACATAATTGAGCTACATTATCTCCCACTAGGTTCTTCATGACTAGCACCCTTCATATACACATCAAGAATAAAACATATCTTCATAACCTGGGGAAGAAAAAATTAAAAGGGGTGAGCTCAAATGCTCAGTAAGGGTAAACACGGGAGACATGTAAGCATAAACATGCATATAACAGTATGAGAACATTATCATGAAAATTTAAGATAATAACATGTATATAAAAGATCATATATATGAATCACGAAATAAAGTTCAGTAGTAAATAAGACATGAATCCAAATGAAGTGAATGATGTAATCTTGGGAAGCATAACATAGGAGTAACACATGGAATTGTAGAATCAAATAAGTATATAATGATTTCCATAGTATCCAAAGCATCAATGCCAAGACCATCATAGTGGAAAAAGACGTTTACTGAACCTAGTGAACCCTCATTCCAATCCTGTATTACTAAACTGAGTGAACCCTCATTCTATCCATGTATTACTGAACTAAGTAAACCTTCATTCTATTCTTTCATTAATGAATAGAGTAACATATTGTTCCATTCATGTATTTCTGAACTAAGTAAACCCTCATTCCAGCCTTGTATTAATTAATTGAGTGAACCCTCATTCCAGCCATGTATTACTAAACCAAGTAAACCCCAATTCTAGCCTTGTATTACTGAAGCGAGTAAACCCTCATTCCAGCACTATCTATCTCATGAGATATAAATATTTTCCCAATGCATAGTATGGAGATATATGTCCCACCCATCACATAATGAGATCATATATACATGTTCCATGAGATCATTAATTAATATATCATAACCGAATAAATTAAATGGGTATAATAAACACGAAACATATCATTACCTGTGGAAAGTGAAGGGTTTCATAATAAATCCATCATAAACATAACTTTTGAAAAGAGGCGGGTTTCGAAATCATGTAACTCGTGAAAATGAAATGAGTTTCATAAACATATTACCCATAAAGAAGAAATGGGTTTCATAAAGTCCACAACATTAAGCATAACTCATTAAAAGAAATGATATGAATAGAACATTTAGATCATTTCCTATATGGTATGAGTAACATCAATAGATGTCTTATTAGATGGGAAATAATTTGTAAACATCATCTAAAAAAGTTTCTTGAAGAAAATATACTTTATAGTTTAAAAAGGTTTTTTAATACATAATACCATTTGAAAATAATTTTCTTAGAAAATACCTCAATATTTTATAAAGAATACATGAATTCATTTTGAAAAAAAAATTCATTGAAAACTTTTACAGTAATATTTAAAACATTTTTAAAACCCATTTTCTATGAAAACAATTTAAAACATTAAAATAAGGATTGAAAATTATTTGTAAATAATTTCTTGGAAAATACATTGAAAACCATTAAATAATTCTTTAAAACACATTGAAAATTATCTCTTTGAAAATACTCTTAAAACCTTTAAATAAATCTTGAAAACATTTTGATAATCATTTCTTTGAAAATACTTTGAAAACATATAAATAGATCTTGAAAACACTTCAAAAAAATTTACTTAAAAACTTATAAAAGAAGATTGAAATTATTTTGAAAATATTTTTCCATTAAAACTAATTTCAAAAAATATTTTATTAAAGATTAAACATTTAAAAATGGAAAGTGAACTTTGAAGAAATCATGGTGGTTATATCTGTACATGACGTATGAGATCAGAAGAACATTCATTTTTCATGGTAACAAGGATAAAAAATTTCCCTGTATGGAAAGTGATGAGAATATTCCCTTTAAAAGATTGTTACACTAAAAAAAGTGAAAAATCCCTTTTAGATATTATAGGTTAATCGTTTAATATTCTTGGAAACTCATTTAGAAACGATAGATTTCCGACCGAAGATATGGTAAATTCGAGCATTCTAAAAACCAATTTCTTAACTATCTTATGTACCAAAAAGTAAAAAATTGTACCAATACATGATTATATAATTAAATAATAGGGGATAAGTAAAATCATGGATATTTTGGAGATATGTATCATAATATTTAATCAAATGAAGCATAAACATAAACAATCTTGAAAAGAAATGAGACTGTCTAAATAAACTCTTACAACATGGTATCTTGGGATAATGCTCTCCATCTAAGGAATGGAAATTAAATTAAGAATATAACATCATGAAAATATTGATATTCCTGATATTTTAATTAAAATTTCAGTATATGCACCCCGAAAAGGAGTTTAGGTGAATAGAAAAACATGTGTCTAAAAGAAGGCAAATTGAGACAAAAACATTTTAACCAATTTGGTATCTTTTGAAACATAAACCCCGTGAAAGAAGGATCATAAAATGAGAATTTTAATAACCATGAATTTAAGTAACTGCTACAAAGAAGAAAATAACAGTCATTATATACACCCAAAAAAGGAAAGAGTACTGAACATAGATTCTTTCTCACAAAAATTAAAAGTGAGATGAAATCCTCTCACATTGTGTTGACTCTCTCCATACTCATACAAGAATCATGTATATTAAATATAAGTTTATTATAAATATTTTAAATAAATATATTCATTTATATATTACCATATATGGTTTTATGATAACCTTATATTACCTGCTTGTTATTGATCGTCTATAAATGTTTCACTTTGGGTAATATTCGCTTTGTTCTTCACATGTGTCTTAATTTGTTATATCATTGGTCCTTATACTTATATCAATATTATAGAATTTATATCATTAGATAAATATCATTTAAATCCATTATATTCATATTATAATAATTATATCATATATAAGTATCAAATGGAACACACCGTTCATGGAGACGACAAGTCGTACGTACGCAAGAACGTTGTTTCTGTTTTTATTGTCTTATTGAAAGAAAGTATGTAAATGACATATGTATATGTATGTGTGTGTATATATATATCTATCATTATTAAATTTTTATTAATATATCATATATATCATATAAATTCATTAACCCATCCTTAATACATTTTATGTGGTGTGTGAATGAATCAATCGCTTTAAGGGGTTAGTTTTCCAACATCCTCAAACGAGATTATCGTATTAACGCCAAATGGAAGGTAAAAAAGGTGTTTTGTAAAAGTAATATATAAGTTTGAAGACATAATAAATATAATATATTACATATAAAAATATATTTTCCATCATAATGTCTGTCGTGATTGGTGGTAAAGAATAAGTGAAAAATAATCTTTTAATGAGGTAGTAGTTCACCGTACAAAGAAACATTATGTTCAACATCCATTAGATGGAGGTGTGTGTACGTGTAGTTCAGAAACTTTTCATAAAAACATCATATTATATGAAGGATATTGGGTTTTTTACACAATAAGCTAATAATGATATTCAAGGGGTGGAGAAGGAAAATAAAGGAAATGAGCTTGAAAGAAGATGTTACCACTTAATCGGGTAACTCCTTTTGGTTTGTGCCAAAAGGCTTACCTGAGAAGATTTATGACTGAAGGGAATATTCAAGGTAAAATATAGTATTATTGGTCAGATACTTGGGTAGATCATGGAATAACATAAAAGGTTATAGAGGTGTGAGGAATGGGTAGATTTGGTGGCCGTTTATTGGGATGGAAAAGGACTCACGTGGAATTTTTAGAAACAAATTTGGTGTGCACATGTTCTTACCTAAACAAAGTATTAAAATACCAACCAAACTCAATAATAGAAGTTTTGTGGCCAAAATATGAACATAAAATGGGTTTTAGATAGGTTTATTGGTCATTTAGGCCCTTAATTTTAAGGTTTAGTCCCTAATTAAGCATAATTTGGACTTAACCACTATGATTACTTTTAATCACTTTTACAAATCATTTTGGTAAAAAAAAAACTAATGTGGTCTTATTGTAATATAATTATTATACTGAATAAAATGTTTTATGTTTGATTTTTTAAATTTTAATCATATATGTGGAAAAATTAAGATTATTGATAATCCCATAGACATGACAAAATAATAGGGGTTTAAAGTATGAAAAAGCTCAAAAGTTTGTTAAGGTTTTTACTCAGTTTCAAAGTGAAGTTGATACTAATTAATTTATTTTTTTAGTTTATTTAATTTTCATCGAATTTTACCTTAAATTTTTTTATAATATCATTTATAATTAATAGATAATTATACAAGAAGGTAGTTTTTAACTAAGAAGTAGTATCTTTCACAATTCATCAAAAAATGATGTTTCTCATAAAAATCCCAAAAAATAACCCAAGGATAATTTAGAAATTCTGAATTAAAAAAAATTATTTAATTTTATCCAATTGAATTTCTAAATGTTTCTAAAATTAATTTTATTATTAAAAATGATCCACTCAAGAAAAAAATATTTTTAACATAAAAGGACATTACTAAAACTATTATATTTTATTATAAATATGTTTTATTTATATGAAACAAAAATATTTGAAAATTAGTTATTAATGAGTTTAATGGATAGGTTATAATTATCTTATTTAAATAATTAAAATAATAAAAAGGTATATTTTAAAGAAAATCTGTGTTGTGTGCATCGTATGCCATGTCTATGTTTCTTGTAGTGCAAGCCAAGTTGGAATTACGTATAGCACAAGACAAGTTGGTAATTCATGTGAGAGGGAATGTTTGAATTAGTGTTTTAACACACACACACACACACACATATATATATATAACTATTTCTAGTTTCATGTGAAATTAAAAAAAATATTTAAAAGATAAATTAATTTAAAAAATATATTTTTTTCAAAATCATGGGGTGTTACATTCTACCCCCCATAAAATGAATTTCTCCCTCAAAATTCATCTCGTTTATCAAATTACTGATAATTGAATGTTTTATTCATAGAAACCCACATCATAAAATTGGATATTAAAACTTCTCTTAAAAAGCGAAATTTGGAACCATAATGGTTACCCAAACTAACATATAAATGGGCTTCCAAATAAGAGAACATAGGTTGGGAGTGAATATTGGACTTGAAGGAAAAGTTTAAATATTTATTGAGAGTGATTGAGCTCATAAATAAAAAATAGGGGAATGATAAAAGGAAATTTTAGGGCCTCAATGTCATAAATCTGTGATGATTTAAATGGCCATCATCTCAATGAAAATTAAGGTATTATGACAACTTTTTTTTATCACTTTCAGAACATTATGTAATTCATGATAAATTTCTATAAAAAATCATTCTTGGATTTTGCGTTGAAAATTTTCTAATATATCCATTACCTCATGAAATGAATTTTTAGAAATTAACTATGATGATTAAAGCACTAAAATATGCTTTTAATGGATCTTAAGTCCCATAAGAGAATAAAAAGTCAAACTATTTATCTTTTAAAAACAACATGAATTAATCTATAAAAACTAACACTAATATGCAATAATAAATATATATTCATTACAAATAAATATAAATTAACTAGGTATTCATGTAGACCATTGGTAGGCATGAAACCCTTATCATCTTTCGGTCATGGGTTCAAGACCAGAGGCCTTGCTAGACTTGATTTGTTGTCACCCGACATACATGATGTCACTTTTTTAAATTTTTACTAATATAACATATAAGATGGATATCCTTGAAATAAGTCTAATCACTGATTAGCCTCATAAATAAGGTTTTCAACACAAAATCAATGCACAAATACTTCCTCCTAAGATTATATTTAACTTTTCATGAACATTTAACCTTATTAGCCTTCAGAAAGATGAAAACTCACATCCTTAGAAAGAGAGTCATGAAATAAGATTAACATTGATTCCCCTGTGTAAAAAAGTATCTCTTGGTTGTAACATTCCAAAAATGTGAATACCATTATTGTATATTCCATGAATCATGGTAACAACTAGAATTACCTTAAATCCTATTTGAAAACATGCATTCTTCCTCATTCCAATGTATATTAGATTTACTCCTTAAATAAAAAATTATTGTAAACATAATTAGTGGTAGAATAAATCACCTATAATCAAGCCCTTACTTAGTTCGAAGGTAATCAATATTGTCCAATTTACTTTTTCATTCCCTACGTATCTTTATCCATAAAACATTATATTATCATAAAAAACATGTTAAGGGTTACCTTCCCTTATTAAAAAAGTTAGCTTTCATGATATATCCTTTCTAGTACATCACTGCCATTAAATATATTATTGTAAATCCTTAGCAAAACATAAACTGAACAATCCATACAAAATTAAACCTTCTTAATTATGGAATCCAAATTTATAAATACTTCAATTACTTTATCCTTAATTTACTAACAATGCTATGTCATCCTATTACATAATACCTCTTTACTTACACATCTCATCTGTAGTCTCATCATCAACAGTAATGTAACCATTACTCACACCACCATGCTAATTCTCTTCAAGATCTTTCCTCTTGGAAAATTGAGTTTCATAATGATCATTTATTCCACACTTAAAACATTAAACCTTTGATGACGAATTAGGGAGGTCAAAATTCCCATCCATTTTATTAACTGAACACTTCATTTTTCCCTTGTAGTCACTTGATTTTTTCCCTTATTTCCCACCATCAAAATACCTTCTTTTACCTCTAAGGAATTCACATTAGTGATTATTTCCACATTCTTGACACAAATTAAAATGAATCTTCTTCCCTCTATGGTCTCCATTACCCGAACTCTCAATGAACTCTTTCTTTCTCTTCCTTGATGAGTCTGAGAGTAAATTAATGTAAAAAATTTCAGTCTTGTTCTGTGAAAATGTTTTAGGCATGATCATGATATATTTCACTCTAGTGATCATCCCCCTTGACTTACCATTAGAAGTTCTACCATCACATTAAACATTAATCTAGTTCCTTTTAGTTTCCTCCATTGACTAAAACCAAAATCATATTGTGAGCATTACATATCATAGCTGAAAACCACATATTCGTGAGTATAACTACTTATAGCATGTCTAAAACATGACACCTTGCATAATATACAAAACCTTGGGTTTATACTTAGTTATTCATAGATATCTTATATATAAATTCTTAATGATGGTTCATGAAGAATTTGTGAATTCCTAAAGCATATCCCCCAATAGTGTCAAACCAGGTGTGCAAAAAGGCCCATTATTATGTACCAGATTACCCCAAGTTAAGATGAGAAAATATTTTCAAAGTTTTTACCCCTTAGTACATCTATTCGAAATCCAAATCCCCTTATAGTATTCATACAAGGATGTATTTCTACGAAACCACTCCCTCTATCCTTCACCAAAATTCCAGGACATTTTCATACACTTTTCTTGGTCCTCAGAATCATCCCTAAACATGTTCCTTATGGTTCTCACTAAGTTTATTTAATCCTAGTTTCCAAAGGATAACTATACCTTTCCTTTGATACAAACTATAGTGACCCTCACTATAAAAACATTTAAATTACATAACTTTTTCGGAATACTTAAACATTGTACAAAAACAATCCCAAGAACTATAGTTGGTGTAGTGCCTTTGGAAACATGGAAACATAAACACTGGTACATAAGTGAGCTAAATTATCTCCCACTAGGTTCTTGGTGACTAGAACCCTTCTTAGACACATCAAAAATAATACATATCTTAATAACCCAGGGAAATAAACATTAAAGGGGGTGAGATCAAATTCTCATTAAGGGTAAACAAGGGAGAAATGTAAGAATAAACATGAGCATAAGGGCATGAGAAAATAATCATGAAAATAGAATATCACACAAAACATATCAAATATCATATACATGAATCATGGCATAATGTTTGGTAGTTCATAAGATATGAATCAAAATGAAGTAAAGGAAAAATCCATGAAAGCATAACATATGAATATGAAATGGAATTCTAGTGACACATAAATATATAATGATTCCCTAGTAGCCAAGGAATCAATTCTAAGACCATTTAGGTGGAAAATGTTCTTTACTTAATTGGGTAAACCCCCATTCCATCCCTATATTACTGAACTAAGTGAAACCCCATTCTATCCCTGTATTACTAAACTGAGTAAACCCTCATTCCATCCTTGTATTACTGAATCGAGTAAACCCTCGTTCCAGTCCTGTACTATTGAACCGAGTAAACCCTTGTTCCATCCTTGTATTACTGAACTGATTATACCCTCATCCAGCCCCATATTAATGAACCTAGTAGACCCTCATTCTAGTCCAATCTATATCATGAGATATAAATCTTTATCCAATTCATTATTAAGAGATATTGGTTCCAGCCATCACATAATGAAATCATGAATATATGTTCCAAGAGATCGTAAATGAACATATCATAAACCATGAAATGAAATGGGTATCATAAATATTCAAAACATATCATTACCTATAGAAAGATTCAAGTTTCATAATCTTTCCATCATAAACATAAGTCGTGAAAATAAGAGGGTTTCAAAAGTATATAATTAGTGAAAGAGAAACGGGTTTCATAAACATGTTTCCTGTGAAGAAGAAATAGGAATCATAAAGACCATGACATTAATCATAACCCATTCATAGAAAGTATATGAATGGAACATTTAGATAATTTCATATAATATATGAGTAACATCAATAGATGCCGTCTCATATGGAAAATAATTTTAAAATATCCTCTACACACATTTCTTGAGGAAAATATCCTTTCTTCATTGAAAAATGTTTTTTAATGCATAAATCCATTTGAAAGTAATTTTCATATAAAATACCTTGAAAATTATAAATAATACATGAAATGATTTTGAAAACCATTTTCCTTGAATTTTTTTTAAATAAGCGTCCAAACATTTTAAAAATCCTTTTTCTTTTAAAATAATTAAAAAAAATTAAATAAATCTTGAAAAAGTTCTGAAAATAATTTCTTTTCAAATACATTGAAAGCATTTAAATAAATCTTGAAAACATATTAAAAATAATTTCTTTTCAAATTCTTTTAAAACCAATAAATAAAGCTAGAATAAATTTTGGAAATTGTTTCTCTAAAAATACTTTGAAAACTTATAAATGGAGATTGAAAACTTTTCAAAAACCATTATACTTAATAAATAATAAAAAAAGCTTCAAAAAATTTTGAAAATTTTTTTCCTTGAAAAACACTTTTAAAAAATATTTTATTAAATATTAATCATTTAAAAAGTGAAAGGGATCTTTAATGAAATGATGAAAGTTAAATCCATACATGAAGTACGATGTCAAAAGAACATTTTTTTGCACAGTAAAAAGGATAAAAAAAGTAAATTTTTTAGAAAGTGACAATAATATTCCATTGAATATAATTTTAAAAGAAAAATTTGGTAAATTTTTTTTTAGATATTATAGGGAAATGGTATAAAATTATTGGAATCTCTTTTTAGAAAAACATTGATTTTCGACCGAAGAGAGGGTAAAGTCAGGCTTTCCTAAAAAAATTATTAACTATATTATATACAAAAGAGTAGGAAATGGTTCAAATATAGGATTATATCATGAAATAATAGAGGATAATTAAACTCATGAATATTATTGAGATTTGGATCGTATGTTTTCATCAAATGAAGCATAAACCTAAAAAACTAGAAAAGAAATGAAATTGTATCAATAAACTATTATAACTTGGTATCTTAGGATCAACCTCCCCATGTGAGGAACTAAAACTAAATGAATCATATAATATCATGAAAATATTTATATTCATGATATTTCATGTAAAATGTAATTATGTGAACCCCGAAGGATTATAACAAAACCTGAGTCTCAAAGAACGCAAATTGAGCAAAAACGATTTTACCAATTTGTAACATTTGAAACTTAAACCCCCTGAAATAAGTATCATAAAATGTGATTTTTAATACCCATAAATTTAATTAAAATATACATACAATAAAATCACGTGTAGTACATACACTAGAAAAAAGGAATGAGTGGCGAACATAGCTTGTATGTCACAAAAATTAAAAGTGTGACGAAATCCCCTTACCTTGTGTCTTGAATCTCTCAGTACTCATAAAACCTCCAATATAATAAATATAATTTTATCATATATATTTTACATAAATAAGATTCTTATGTCTATTACCATATATGTTTTTATTATAACTTTATATTACCCACTCGTTAACGATCCTATATTAATGTTTCACTTCGGGTAATATTCACTTTGTTCTTCACATGTGTCTTAATTTGTTATAACATTGGTACTTATACTTATATCATGATTCAAGAATGCATAAAATGATATAAATATCAGTTATATATATTATAATAATATTATAATAATATTTATCATATGGAAGTATTAAATGGAATACTCAGTTCAAGGAGACAGTAAGTTGTACGTATGCATGAACGTTGTTTCTGTTTTTATTTTTTTATTGAAAGAAAGTATATAAATTACATATGTATATATATGTATGTATCAATATATATGTAATGTCCCGGGTTTTTGGGGTCCATTACTTTGTGAAAATCTGATGTTAGTGTTCTGGGTAGCCTGGGAATCTCGGTGGTAGGACTACCGGTAGCCTTAGCCTACCAGTAGCAGGCCTACCGGTAGCTCGGTCTACCGGTAGCTCGGTCTACCAGTAGCCACAGCCTACTGCTGGCTGTAGCCTACCGGTAGCGTGGCTACCGGTCGCTGTCAGCCACCGGTAGCTCTTGGCTACCTGTGTGTGCAGCCTACTGGTAGCTCGGCTACCGGTAGCAGTCAGCCACCAGTGGCTCTCCACCACCGGTGGCACCCGCCTACCCCCACGGGGTTTTTCCAATAGTTCCCCCCTTTTCCTCAAATTGAGTTTTAAACCCTATTTTGACCCATTAACACCCATAAATGTTGTTTAATTAAATATTTAATGAATTAACCTAGTGTGTGCGTTGGTTTAAACTTCCCGACCTTTAATGACGCGTGGTGCCGCGTGTTCAACCCACAACCCCACTCCTTATGCGGTTTTGCGTTCTTATCTCAACTATCCCCGACCCTTATAAACTAAAATTGTACCCCTTAGGTTTATTTTCTCGATCACCCTCTAATCGATTCGTCTGTTCTTCTGCTCGCGCTTGAGTTCTGGAGCCTCCAGTTTTGTGTGTCCCCTATTCCTGGCAGCGTAAAGATAAAATTCAATCGTTGATCAACAGGGTGGGAATATATCCATTGTCTCTCTTTTTGTGTATCATGTGGGGTGGGTGTGCTACTGGTTCTGTAGAATTGGATGAACCAAACTCTAATAAAAATATAAACTGATTCTAAAAAATTAAATGGGAGGGATGTGACCGATGATGTTGCTCTGTTTCTATCTTCTGATTAATTATTTCTGAATTTTGCGGGCTTACGCCTACTGAAAATCATGGCCTTGGGTGGCCTTTTTCTATGCACTAATGAACCCCTGTTGATGTTTTAAATGGATTGTTTTGTAGTTGTGAACTCATTCTGTGAAAAGGAATTTGGTTAATCACATATATCTAGCTAAATAAATTGAAAGCACCAGGATGAACCCCTTCTGTGATAACCTCGATTAAGGCACGAAAACTGAAATCATGGAGTGTGTTAAATCTTATAAATTTGAAAATACCGGCAAGGGCCTGCTTTGTATTGGTGGTGTTGTTCTGGTTGTTTTTCCTTCATGGGCCGTTTTCTGGGTGATGTGGGTGGGGATATGATCCCCTGTTGATATGGATACAGTGGTTGTGAACTTTCAGGTCGAGTGGTTACCTTGTTTATATCACGAATTAGGGTGGGATCCTCTGTTGATGAGAAACCTCCTTCTCCTGGGTTTTGGGAACAATGGGGTCGGTTCCAGTACATTGAGGGATCTCACATATCCCTTCTTTTTGTGGTTGTGACTTTACAAGAGAATTGGGTATGAACGTTTAAGTTGATGTTTGATTGTACTCTTTCTTTGGCTTGTGGTTATGCTTGCTAGTTGCCCAAGTAGGTGCAGAAACTTATCTAAACATTATTACTGAACATGAAAACAAGGATGGAACAAATGGGTTTTGGTTGGGTGTGAGTTGTGACTTGACACGGGTGCTGAGTGTGTTCTTTAGGTTGTCTGAAGAAAAACCTAGATTGGGTGAGTGAATGTTACCTATACCTATACTTGTAGTTTTGTGTTTCTTATTCGCACCCCACCCAAGTTGATCACTTAGTGCCGACAACCCCCATTTCATGGGGGAGGGTGTTCTTCACAACACTTCCACTAGTGGCTGGTTATTAGCACCTTTTCTTCTCCCTTTCCTGGATATCCCAAGTACCTTCGGGCAGGCTGTGATGGCCTGAGGTCCATTATTAGCTCTAGAATATTCTGGCAGGGTGGTTATGGTGGTTATCCCAGGTGTGTGCGGACAGGTGGTTTCCCAATTATCTTTGGGATGAGGCACAGGTGTCTTCGGGTGTGGCAGTAGTTATTCTATCCTAGGTGTTTGCGGGCATGGTTACATGTGCCAGTTTTGGCCCAGGTGTCTGGGGGTGGGGTTTGGCAGTGGGACTGTGGTTAGTGGTTGTGGCCCAGGTGTCTGGGGGTGGGGTTTGGAAGTGGGACATTGGTTAGTGGTTGTGGCCCAGGTGTCTGCAGGCGGGGTTTGGCAGTGGGACTACGGTGAGGTTTTGGCCCAGGTGTGTGCGGGCAGGGGTATGGCAGTAGGACTGGGATGAGAATGGCGGGATTGGTTCGATGCGTAGGATGTCTTCAATAACCAGTGGGAAAGTGGCGTGGGGTACCTAAACATCGATGTGTTATTATTATACATTACTTGACTTGCGTTATTTGGGGAGTGTGCCTTGTTGAGTCTTGGGTGGTTAGTTTCCTTGATAGGTGCTTGGTTCTCTCTCTTTTCTCATAGGGCATTAGTATGCCTCCCCACTTGTGCACGAGAGTCTTTGGTTTTCCCTGATGAGTATAATTGTATGCTCACCCTACGTATATAAAACGATTTTCAGGTTTCCAAGAGGGCTTCGGGGATCGTGCTGAGCCGTACCAGCTCAGACCTTGTGGCGGATCATTACAGTTGTTGTTGTTTTTTTCCTTTTTCTTGGTATCTTTTTACATTTGGTTTTTTTTGGCTTGTATCATTTACTTTGAACATGCATTTAGGAATGGTTTACCTTTTTGACATTACCTTTCTTTCAGTTTTGGTGTTGCTGGGTTCCATAATCTTATCTTCCGATCCTATAAAACAAAAAAAAGGGTAATGCCTTCCATTAATGGGTGATTTTCATGCCCTTGGTGCTAGTATCCACTCTGGGACCTATTGAAGGCAGGTTTTGGGGGTCATTATCTCTTCCTCAACTTAAATAAGGAAGGGTGTGGCAATCTGATGACCCTTCCCTCCTTTTGGTGAAGGCGGGTTGTGACAGAATCGTATCAGAGCTGATGGTTGAGAGATAGGATGGAGTCTGGAGTTAGGCACAGTGAGGATTGCATGGGATGGTAGGGAAACAGTGTTGGGTGACCTTGGTGCGTGAATTAGGTTAGGGATGACCAGCCAGGACACGAGATTTTAGGGGCCCCCATGATCTGATTCAAGGACTCTAGACCTACCGAACGACCATGTGAGGCCACACTGATTGCAGGGTAGAGACCCTAGGAAAGGTACATGCATTATAATAACTTGTGTTACCATGTTTCATGAGTGTTTTGGAATTAAAATCAATAAGAAAATTTAGAAAATTTTTAAGAACAATATTCCGCACTACATGGGATTAGGCATTCCTTGTTTACCTCGCATCTATGGCACCTGGGAGGCGACCACGTGTGGTACGGGCCATCGAGGCCCATGAGGTTACCTTGGCTGATCGGCTGAGAGCTGATCGAGAGGAGGAGGACGACTAGTGGAAGAAGACACTTTGGGCCTTCCAGCGACAGACCCTCGAGAAGTATGAGGGTAGTACCTCTGACATGAAGACAGAGAACTGGCTAGAGGAGCTGGTGATAGCTTTCGACCTGATTCGGGCCTCGACCGAGTACTGGGTTCCTCTGGCTGTCAGCCAGATATAGGGAGCGGAGCATCAGAGGTGGATTCTTTACCTGGGGGAGAGGAGAGAGGCTGAGGTGGCATGGGCGGATTTCGAGAAGGAGTTCTGGGAAGAATCCCTCTCTTCTACGATGAAGGCAGAAAAGAGGCCATAGCTACTCTCCCTCTAGCAAGGGAGTATGTCAGTAAGGGAGCTGGGAATCAAGTTCAAGGACCTCCAACATTTTTCTCCGGACCACTTTCCCGATGAGGAGTCTCAGGCAAGACGTTTAGAGGAGGAGCTCTGACCCTCCCTCCAGTATGCTGTTACCCCCTTTACAATGTTGATATACTTGGAGGTCCAGAAGAAGGACGAAGTGGTAGAGAGGATGCACGCTCTAGGAGGTGTTTCATGAGAGGGGATCCAGTTAGGACCATCGAAGGGGAAGGCCGTCAGCACCAGGCCTCCAGCATCAGGACCCTCTAGGTTCCGAACTGCAGGGAGAAGGCCGCATCAGTTCCAGTTCCGTTCCCCTAGTCCTCGCCATATTCCTTCGGGCCCAGGACTGTGTTTCTTCATCTGTGGGAGACAAGGACATCTCCAGAGTCAGTGCCCGGACCGAGTTCAGTACGGCAGTGGCGGACAGGCTCAGCACCCGCCTCAACAGCAGCTTCTAGCTAGGCCCTTCCAACAGCAGTAGCAAGGGCAGCGTGCTCCTGCTCCTCCAAGGGCATACATTGTAGGAGGAGGTCGACCTCAGGGTTCTCCTCAGGGACCTCGATCAGGGCACGTTAGGGGAGGTGGCCAACATCCGAGAGGAAGATGAGCTGGGCGTGGACAGTTGCATGCCACGGAGGAATTAGTTCCACATGGCCGGGGTTTGTTCGAAGTACGATCAATTTGTTTATCACCCTTTATTATGCGTTGTTCGATACCGGAGCTTCGCACTCCTTCGTCGCACCTAGTCTAGCCTGTGATTTGGGTCTAGATGTCGAGAGACATCCAGTGGCCCTGGTGCTGAGCACACCAGTCGGAGGTTAGACCGACTTGTTATATGTTTTTTGAGGATGCAGACTGATGTTAGGGCCACATCAGTCGGTCAAGGATCTTCTTCTGCTACAGATACAGCCATATGATGTCATCCTAGGCATCGAATAGATGTTCTCTGTGCGTTACATCATTGAATGCTTCAGAGGAAGGGTTGTTTTCTCATACTTGGGCGGCCGGCGTGTTACTTTCACCAGCGATCGGAGCCATCAGATGGCCAGCAGGCGAGAGGAACCTCTCCTCTCCTTGTTAGTCGGGCTATTAGTGGAGTCAGTGGATGCTGAGATGTTGGAGTTGTCAGGGATCGTCAGTGAGTTTATGGACGTCTTTCCTGAGGAGGTGATGACTCTACCCCCTCGACGTGATATCGATTTCGGTATAGACCTGCAGCCTGGTGCTCATCTGATCTCAATGGCCCCTTACCGGATGGCTCCTTCAGAGCTATGGGAGTCGCGGATTCAGATTGAAGATCTGATGAATAGGGGTTATGTTCGACGAAGTGTATCACCGTGGGGTGCTCTAGTTTTGTTCGCAAAGAAGGAAGATGGTGGTCTCAGGTTGTGGATATACTACAGGAGGCTGAATTAGGTAACGATCAAGAATCGCTACCCTCTTCCAAGGATAGACGATCTTTTTGACCAGCTGAAAGGGGCAGGGTGGTTCTCGAAGATCGACCTGAGGTCTGGGTATCACCAGTTGAGAGTGAAAGAGGGTGACATCCTGAAGATGGTGTTCAGGTGAAGATATGGACACTTCGAGTTTGTATTCATTCCCTTCGGTGTTACGGACGCCCCGGCTGTGTTCATGGGGATTATGAACTCCATCTTACGGGAGTACCTGGATCGGTTCGTAGTCGTCTTCATCGAAAACATACTGATCTATTCAAGATCATAGGAGGACCATGCAGAGCACCTGAGGACAGTTTTAAAGGTCCTCCGACAGCACCAGCTCTATGGGATGTTGTCGAAATTCAAGTTCTGGACGCGAGAAGTGCACTTCTTTGGGCACGTACTGTCTGAGCTGGGAGTAGTGGTGGACCCATCAAAGGTTGAGACAGTTGTTTCATGGGCAGCACCCAAGAATGTGGCAGAGGTTCGTAGTTTCCTCGGGCTAGTGGTTTACTATCGGAGGTTCATACCCAAATTCTCCCAATTTGCAGCCCCTTTGACGGCCTTGAACAAGAAGGACCAGGTTTTCGTGTGGAGTGGGGAGTGCGAGACAGCCTTCAGCTATCTGAAGGAGAAGTTGGTTAGTGCCCCAGTGCTGAGACTACTAGAAGAAGGGGCGGCGTATGAGGTGTTCTATGATTCTTTAGGGCAGGGCCTCGGGTATGTGTTGATGCAGCGAAAAGGGGTAATCTATTATGGTTCTAGGAAGCTACGCCCTCATGAGTGAAATTATGCCACCCACGACCTGGAGCTTGCAGCGGTCGTTTTTGCGCTAAAGTTATGGCAGCATTATCTCATCGAAGAACGATTTATGGTCTTCATAGATCACAAAAGTTTGAGGTATATCTTCTCCCATCAGGACATAAACTTACGGCAGCGAAGGAGGATGGAGTTCCTCCAGGATTAAGACATCGAGATTTCCTAAACTTCATGGAAAGGGAATGTAGTGGCCAACGCCTTGAGTAAGAGGTCGCAGAAGGATGCAGCCCGAGAGTTGGCAGATGCCTGGAAGGCAATGGAGGAGTTGGCTGCCTTGCACCTGGATGCGAGGATGGATAGCAGTAGAGGTTGCCTATTTCAGATGGCAGTGCAGTCATCTCTATTTCAGCAAGTGGAGGAGTCTCGGTGGGGAGACCCAGAGTGCGAAGTGATGCATGACCGAGTTGACTAGAGAAATGCTCCAGAAGGATGGACGGAGGATGGCCAAAACCAGATGTTTTTTCAGGGGAAGCTGTTTGTTCTAGAGGTGATGCGCGGAAAGGTTCTCAATGAGTTCCAAAAATCACCCCTATCGGTACACCCAGAAGTTTCCAAGATGTACCATGGTCTGAAGAGACAGTTATGGTGGCCCGGAGTAAATCGAGCAGTGGCAGAGTTTGTGGCCAAGTGCATAGTGTGTTAGCAGGTGAAGGCTGAACACCGTGTCCCAGGTGTCCTGCTGCAGTCTCTGGATGTCCCTAAGTGGAAATGGGAGGACATATCGATGGATTTCGTCACAAGACTACCCAAGGTTCAAGGGGGATTAGATGCCATCTGGGTAGTGGTGGACCGGTTGACGAAATCGGCTCACTTTCTGACGATTAAGGAGTCAAGTGCAGTGGATGCTTTGGAACGAAGGTACGTGGATGAGGTGGTGTGGTTGCATGGAGTTCCAAGGTCCATAGTCTTAGATAGGGATGCACAGTTTACCTCACGAGTCTGGAAAGGATTGAATCATGATTTTGGCACCCAGCTACGTCTTAGCACTGCCTTCTATCCCCAGACAGATGGGAAGACAGAGCACACCATCTAGACCATGGAGGATATACTGCGAGCATGCGTTCTGGACTCAGGAAGATCATGGGTGCAACACTTTCCTCTGGTAGAGTTCACCTACAATAATATCTATCACTCTACCATTGGTGTGGCCCCGTTTATAGCCCTGTACGGGAGGCCATGCCGCTCGCCTGTGTGTTGGACCGAAGTCGTAGAGGCGAGCATCCTTGGCCCGGAGGTGGTGCATAGCACAACGGAGAAGGTTCAACTTATACGGGAATGGATGAAGGTTTCCCAGGACTGACAGAAGTCGTATGATGATACTAGGAGAAGGCCCTTGGAGTTTGAGGATGGAGACCACGTGTTCTTGAAAAACTACCCTCGGCGTGGACATCGGAGGTTTGGCAAGGGGAGTAAGCTTTCTCCCAGGTTCATCGGACCCTTCGAAGTGTTGCGGCGAGTCGGCGAAGTGGCTTATCAGCTAGTGTTACCACTGCCACTACTAAGGATACATGACGTCTTCCATGTGTCCCAGCTCCGTCGGTATCTGCACGACGATTCACACATCCATGACTGGGGAGATCTAGACATCGAGGACGACGTGATCATTGTGGAAAGACCAGTGATAATCGAGAATCATTAGGAGAAGGTTCTTCGTGGACGAACCATTCCTTTGGTTCGTGTGTTATGGAGACATGGTGGGATTGAGGAGAGAAATTGGGAGAGGAAATCACAGATGTGTGCCCAGTACCCAGAGTTGTTTTGAGTTTTGTGATGTTCTATTATACTTGTTGTGCTAGAATGTTTTATTTTGTTGGCTATGAAATTTTTGGTTTCCCTTTCTCTCTGAATGTGTGTGAAAAGTCCTGGATATGGGGAGGGGATGATCTAACTCCTAATTAAGATGCATTAAGGTGGATGCGATTAAACGCGTGCGGGCGAGTCAGTTCCGCCAAAATCGGATAGTATCTTGACATGGGGGAAGAGACTCCCCAACCCACATGACTAGCAGTTTGAAATGGCATGTTTCTTGGTTCTTTAAGAGGAAGGTGGTTTTAGTTAACAATGAGGTTCACTCCTGAGAGGTATCTTTCGAGGTGGTTGTTCGGACCCTCTCTTTACCTCGGGTTGTTTTGATTCTTGAGGACGAGAATAGTTTGAGAGGTATCTGATGTAATGGCCCAGGTTTTTGGGGTCCATTACTTTGTAAAAATCTGATGTTAGAGTTTTGGGTAGCCTGGGAATCTCTGTGGTAGGCCTACTGGAATCCTTATCCTATCGGTAGCTGGCCTACCAATAGCTCGGTCTACCAGTAGCTCGGTCTACCGGTAACCGCAGCCTACCGCTAGCTGCAGCCTACCGGTAGCTCCCGGCGACTGGTGGCTGCAGCCTACCGGAGGCGTGGCCACCGGTGGCTACAGCCTTCCGGTAGCTCGGCTACTGGTGGCGGTCATCCCCCAGTGGCTCTCAGCTACCGGTGGCACCCGCCTACCCCCACGGGGTTTTTCCAGTAGCACCCCCCCCCCCCCCCCTTTGCAGAAATTGGGTTTTAAACCCTATTTTGACCTAGTAATGCCCATAAATGTAGTTTAATTAAATATCTTATGAATTAACCTGGTGTGTGCATCGGTTTAAACCGCCCTACCTTTAATGATGTGTGGGGCCGCGTGGTCAACCCACAACCCTACTCCTTACGCGGTTTTGCATTCTTATCTCAATCGTCCCTGACCCTTATAAAGTAAAAGGGTACCCCTTAGATTTCTTTTCTCGATCACCCTCTTATCGATTCATCTGTTCGTCTAATCGTAATTGAGTTCTGGAGCCTCCAGTTTTGCGCGTCCTCTGTTCTTGGCGGCGTAAAGATAAACTTTGATCATTGATCAATAGGAAGGGAATATATCCATTGTCACTCTTTTTGTGTATCATGCGGGGTAGGTGTGCTACTGGTTCTGTAGAATTGAATGAACCAAACTATAATAAAGATATAAAATGATTCTAAAGAATGAAATGGGAGGGATGTGACCGATGATGTTGCTCTGTTTCTATCTTTCGATTAATGATTTCTGAATTGTGTGGGCTTACGCCTACTGAAAATCATGGCCCTTAGTGGTCTTTCCCTGGGCACTAATTAACCCCTGGTGATGTTTTAAATGGCCTATTTTGTAGTTGTGAACACGTGATGTGAAAAGTAATTTGGTTAATCACGTATATCCAGCTAAATAAATTGAAAGCACCAGGATCAATCCCTTCTGTGATAACCCCGATTAATGCATGAAAAGTGAAATCATGGAGTGTGTTAAATCTTATAAATCTGAAAATACTGGCATGGACCTGCTTAGTGTTAGTGGTGGTGGTCTGGTTGTTTTTCCTTCACGGGCCGTTTGCTGGGTGATGTGGGTCAGGATGGGATCCCCTATTGTTATGGATACAGTGGTTGTGAACTTTAAGGCCGGGTGGTTACCTTGTTTATATCACAAATTGGGGTGGGATCCTCTGTTGACGATAAACCGCTTGATCCTAGGTTTTGGGAACAATGGGGTTGGTTCCAGTACTTTGAGGGATCTCACATGTCCCTTCTTTTTGTGGTTGTGACATTACAAGAGAACCGGGTGTGAACGTTTAAGTTGATGTTTGACTGTACTATTTTATTTGCTTTTGGTTAGGCTTGCTAGTTGCCCAAGTAGGGGCAGAAACTTACTTAAACATTATTACTGAACATGAAAACAAGGATGGAACAAATGGGTTTTGGTTGGGTGCGAGTTGTGACTTGAAACAGGTGCTGAGTGTGTTCTGTAGGCTGTCTGAAGAAAAACCTAGATTGGGTGAGTTCTTGATACCTATACCTATACTTGTAGTTTTGTGTTTCTTATTCGCGCCCCACCCAAGTTGAGCACTTAGTGCCGAACACCCCCATTTCACGGGGGAGGGTGTTTCTTCCAACACTTCCACTAGTGGCTGGTTATTATCTCCTTTTTTCTCCCTTTCCGGGATAGCCGATGTATCTTTGGGCAGGCTGGACGGCCTGAGGTCCATTGTTAACCCAAGAATATTCGGGCGGGGTGGTTGCGGTGGTTATCCTAGGTGTGTGCAGGCATGTGGTTTCCCAAGTATCTTCGGGATGAGGCCCATGTGTCGTCGAGCGTGGTAGTGGTTATTCTGGCCTAGGTGTTTGCGGGCATGGTTACGTGTGACAGTTGTGGCACAGGTGTCTGTGGGAAGGGTTTGGTAGTGGGACTGTGGTTAGTGGTTGTGGCCCAGGTGTCTGCGGGCGGGGTTTGGCAGTGGGACTGTGGTTAGTGGTTGTGGCCCAGGTGTCTGCGGGCGGGGTTTGGAAGTGGGACTGCGGTGAGGTTGTGGCACAGGTGTGTGTGGGTAGGGTATTGCAGTGGGACTGCGATGAGAACGGCGAGATTGGTTCGATGCATAGGATGTCTTTAATAACCAGTGGGAAAGTGGTGTGGGGTATCCAAACATCGATGTGCTATTACTATACATTACTTGACTTGCGTTATTTGGGGAGTGTGCCTTGGTGAGTCTTGGGTGGTTAATTTCCTTGTTAGATTCTTGGTTCTCTCTCTTTTCCCACATGGCATTAGTATGCCTCCCCACTTGTGCACGAGAGTATTTGGTTTTCCCTACTAAGTATACATGTATGCTCACCCTACGTATATAAAACTACTTTCAGGTTTCCAGGAGGGCTT
The DNA here is from genome assembly GCA_963277665.1 of Viscum album. Classification (NCBI taxonomy): domain Eukaryota; kingdom Viridiplantae; phylum Streptophyta; class Magnoliopsida; order Santalales; family Viscaceae; genus Viscum; species Viscum album. Next base: position 1,822,316,779 of record OY728150.1, on the reverse strand, counting down.
CGGGGATCGTGCTGAGCCGTACTAGCTCAGACCTTATGGAGGATCATTATAGTTGTTGTTTCCATTTTCCTTTTTCTTGGTATATTTTTACCTTGGGGTTTTTTTGGCTTATATCATTTACTTTGAACATGCATGTGGTAATGGTTTACCTTTTTGAATTTACCTTTCTTTCAGTTTTGGTGTTGTTAGGTTCCATCATCTTATCTCTCGATCCTATAAAACAAAAAAAGGGGTAATGCCTTCCATTCGTGTGTGATTTACATACCCTTGGTGCAAGTCTCCACTTCGGGACCTATTGAAGGCGGGTTTCGGGGGTCATTATCTCTTCTTCAACTTAAATAAGGAAGGGCATGGCAATCTGCTGGCCCTTCCCTCCTTTTTGTGAAGGCGGGTCGTGACAATATATCATTATTAAATTAGAATTAATATATCACATATATCATATGATTTCATTAAATTCATCTTTAATACATTTTATGTGGTGTGTGAACGAATCACATTGCTTTTAGGGGCGGGAGTCCACACTTCTTTAAATGAGATTATTGCATTAACTCCAAATGGAAGGTAAAGATAAGTGTGTTATATAAATAATATTGAAGAATATATAAAAAATACAGTATATTACATATAAAAATATATTTTCCATCAAAATTTCCACCTTGAATATTGGTAAATGATAAATGAACAATCATTGTTTCGAGAGGTAGTAGTTCATCGTACACAAAAATAGTATGTTCAACATCCATTAGATGGTGGTGTGTGTAATTATAGGTCATAAACATTGCATAAAAACATCATAGTATATTTAGCATAATTTCTTTCACATAATAAGGTAATAAAGAGAGTGTATGCTGTGGAGAATTAAAATAAAGGAAAGGATCTTAAGAGAAGATGTTACCTTTTAATTGGGTAACTCATTTTGGTTTGTGCCAAAAGGATTCATTGAGAAGCTTTCTTCCCAAAGTTAGGATTCAAGGTAGAAGGGAGGATTTTTTTGGAGTTTACTTGGGAAGATCTTGGATGAACATAAAAATTTTGAGAGGTGTGAGGAATGGATATAAGTGGTGGCCTTTTATAGGGAAAATACAATTCACATGGAATTTTTAGAAAACCAATTAGCTGTGCACATTCTCTTACATAAAAAAAGTCTTACCAAACCCAAAAAACTCAACAATATAAGCTTTATGGCCGAAATATGGACATAATATTGGTTTTATACATGTTTCTAGGTCATTGGGGCCTTAATTTTAAGTTTTAGTCCCTAATTAGGTTTAATTTGGCCATAACTGTTGTGATTAGTTTTAATCACTTTTACTAATCATTTTGGTCCAAAATTGACATTGTATTATTACACTCTAAATATTAGACTGAATAAAATTTTTTATTTTTTATTTTTGAAATTCCAATCATATTAGTATCAAAATTAATATTAGTGCTAATCCCACAGATGGGATAAAATAATAGGGTTTTAAAGTAGGAAAAAGTTCAAAAGTCTGTTATGATTTTTTATTCAGTTTCAAAGTGAAGTTGACCCTAATAAATTTAATTGTATTAGTATATATAATATTCATCTAATGTAACCCTAAATTATATTTATATTATCATTTCTCACTAATAGTTAATTAGACAAAAGGGAAGTTTTCAACTAAATACCAATTTTCTCACTATTCATCAAAAAATGATGTTTCTCAGAAAAATATCATAAATTCACCCTAGTCTAATTTTGACATTATGAATTCAAAAATATTGTTTATTTTATCCAATTAAATTTATAAATTTGTCTAAAATTACTTTTATTATTAAAAAATATCCATTCAAGAAAAATAATACCTTTAACATAAAAGGACTTTATCAAAAACATTAACTTTCACTATAAATATGTTTTATTTATATAAAAATCAATATTTGAAAAGTAGTTATTAATAATTATAATATATAAGTTATAATTATCTTATTTAAATAATTAAAAAAAGAAAATAGATGTTTCCTTGAACCTCAGTGTTGTATACATCATACGCCATGTCAGTGTTATTTATAGTGAAAGTCAAGTTAGTTTTGTGTGTAGCGCAAGATAAGTTGGTACTAAATGTGAACGGAATGTTTGAATTAGTATTTTAATATATATATATATATATACCTATTTCCATTTTCATGAAAAAGGAAATAAATATTGAAAAGATAATTTAATTTAAAATAAATTCTCAAAATCAAAGGGTGTTACAAAAAGAGGATTTATCATTCTCAACCAGTCCTCGGACTCTTGAGGATCATTAGAGCCGTGGAAATAATGTGTATTATGGTGAAGTAACTCTAGAGTTTGACATTGAGACTCATCTCTCTGAGATTCCAAAACTGGATCCTGGGAAAGAATGGGTTTTACTGCCTTCCATCGAGCTTCTACAGCACGCACTACTATCTTGATAAGATTATGGTACACTATAGGATTTTTACATTGTGTTTCACCATAATATTCTTCATGGGACCCATCCACACATCTTATAAGGGTCATTATGATACACAAAAACAAAATACAACACTAAATAAATCATAAAGGATTCACTAAAATAGATAAAGTAATATCAATTATATCACGATAAATTTTAGATTGGGATTTCAAAAAACTCATATCAAAGGCAGAGAAAAGACTAGAATCATATCAAAACATCTCTAAAAGAAACTTTTCCCAAATCAACCTTGGTGACATAAGGCCTGCTATGATGATTTTTTTCCATGAACTCACTCTCATTGACCTTCTAAGTCCCATCAAGAAATCTCAAACCAGATACTAACATTGATGAAATATTCTTAACATATACCTATGATTCCAATTTATCACAAACCATCATAGATATCTCTGTACCCGGATAGCTGAGCTGGATCTGACATAGGGTGAAGCGAATTCCTAATCCCTATATATTGGCGATTATCACCTAGAATCAAAAAGATAAAATAGGGAATAGATTTTCTATAATAATATCATAAGATAAACGGTAGAATTCTGCATGATCAAAACTCCAAAAGGATAAGTATCAGAAAAAAATAGGTAATAAAATACTCAAATAGACATATAAACATCCCAAATTAGACTATAATTTCCACACAAAAAATTAAAAAAATATATCTTATTTAATAAGTGGAATCTAACTCCACAGGTCTCCATCATCGCTCCCTGGTGCCAAATATCAAGAATATAAACCACCTCCACGTTGTGCTTTCCTTTTTCTCAGAGATGACATAAGAAAGTCTACAAATACCTGAGGGAAAAGGTTGGGTGAAAGATATAAATCCTGGTAGGTTCTCAAAAAGTTTTATATAACCAATACCATAATAATTTACCATTTATTCCATCAGTTATAATAAGACATGTCATGGAATTTCATTTGAATATTTTAAACCAAAATATGATTTCATTATCAAAAATATTGTGGTAATATAAAAAATATTTTAAATAAATATATTCCATAATAGATTTATATAAATAAATTGGAATGTATAAAATTGTTAACTAGTCATTGGATTTTATAATAAAGTCAACAAATTGTAGAAAAGAACTATCCATGAAAGGCCCATGATAGGTTAGTTTTTCAAGTAATAATATCCTCACACATTTCAAAAATTATTTGAACTCTAATTAAATGTTCACATAAAAAATAAACCCCAATAGGGGAACCCAAAATGGAAAATCTACACCATAATAAGGAAACCAATCATGTGAAGTCATGTCATAGATTTTTAGCTAGGTTTTTCATCATCAATCGATTTTTAGGGAATAAAGTTCCAAACATTATTTTCCCAGTAACCACTTACAACCTAGGAAAACATGTTCTTAAAAAAATCAATGAAACAAGAGAAAATAAAACATTCCTAATAAATTCAAATTTTAAATTCCTAGTTTTTAGTTTTCATCATACCTTTCTTGTTTTAAAAATAAATCAACAATTTTTATCAATTCGTACCATTTCAAAATATATTTCACTTTAAGCCATTTCTCTTACTTTTTAACAACCAAATAAATTTATTAAATCAATTTTTGAATTAATCCATCATCCCCCCGCCCAAAAAAATACACACACATTTAAATTCAATTAAAATGGGGTTTTTCTCATAAATTTCTATGCCTTTTCAAAAATCACATCAAATCCATTCAAATCAGTTTTTTAAAATCAATTATAATATCATTTCAATTTAATCAATAAATTTAAAGTTTCAATCAAAGAGTAAATAAATTTGGAGCCACAAATATTTAATCACATATTCAAAGATGACACCCATAATCGGATCAATAATGAAGAATTTGGTATAGGAGATCAAGAAACACAACCTAGAATCAAGATAAAAAAGAGAGTTTATATAAAAAAAATTACATGATTCTCTATAAAACTATAAAAAAGAGAGAAATATATATCAAAAGAAACCACATTAGAGGACATACACCTATAGAAGAGAGATTATATCTTCCACCAGCACATTGATTCACCAAGAAAAGGGTTTGGAGGTGTAAAAATTGCATCTTGGGAGCCTCTAAAGATGAACACAATCTATTAGGGTTTAATGGGGGAAATTATAAACATAAGATGGGGATTCATGTTTTTTAAAATAATTTTTGGAGTAACTAGAACTCACACACATGGTTTTTTGGGTAGGTTGCATGATTAGACAATCCATTTTTTTAGTAATGTTCCCTTGCTGGTAGGGTGCATGGTTTCACCTATGAGGGAACATGATTTTTTAAACCATGTCACAACCATGAAAACCCACACTGTTTTAGGTTTCATGGTTTAGAGGGGTTGGATACATGGTTTGGACAAACAGTGTGCCCCCTTTGAGTGGATCAAAACATGGTGCACGGTTTTCTGTGCCAATTTTCATGGGTTTCCCTAACCATACACATACTGTATGCAGCCCCTTGGGCTTCCAAAAGTTTCCAAATTCTTCTGGAAAGAAACCACAATAAAACCCAACTTAAAGGAGATCAAAATGAGAGTAAAGGAATTCATGAAAGAATGTATGTTGATGATACATTGGGGCCTATTTTTTTACCATATTATCATTTTAGCGTTGAAAACAATTAAAAATTATTAATTAATAATTTTAATAAAATATGAACCGCCAGAAACACATATTTGTAACTTAAGATATAAAGGATATTCGAATAATCTGAATTTAACATAAATAAAAATCCATATGAACATTTATATGATAATATATATCTTTTTACATCATATAAAAGCATATGTAATTCCTTTTTCCAAGTCAACGAGTTACCCCTAGGCATAGAACATGACAATCTAGTATAGGTCATCTCGTACATACCTAATTATCTGAAATGGAATAAATATATTGAATAAATATATCATATGGAATTCAAATAATAAGTTGATCACATCAATTTTCACTCAAATAATAACAACCATGCATTTATTCAATCAAATTTAATCAATTTATTTTATATTCTAACTTTCGTTTCATAAGAAAAACCCAATCTTGGTTAAACTAAACTACTGAAATGATTATAAACATACAAAAAAAACCCACTAATTAGTTCTGTATCAATGATGGATTAATAAATTTAACACACCAATCATTTAGTTTAATTTAAATTAAATTTATGTTTAATAGCATGCACCACACACAACCCCAGTCATAAATTAACTAAAAATTAATGTTACGTAAGTACGGTATAACCTAGTAATTTGGTTGGAAGGTATGAATAGAAATATCCAAATTAAAAAATATATGTAGAAAATATTTCCTCAATTAAAATAGTAAATTAAATAAACAAATAATTTATCTATGTGTTATTACTAGGCATTGTATAACAATTAATTCATTTAACGCAATTAGAATATATTCTTTATAAAAGAGGGGTTTTAGGTTCTTTATTTGTGAAAATTTAGAATTAATTTCTACGATTTTTTGAAATATTATTTGTAAATAAGAACTTCGTTTTTGAAATTATTATTTCAAAACTTGTTAGGATTCAATTTTTAGATTTTTTTTGAAAATATTTATTTTTTGGTGAATAGTCAAAAATACTAATTTTGAAAACACTGTCAATTTTATGAAATTATTGTGATATAATAACAACATTAAAGCTTATAAATTTAATAAATATATAAAATAAACATTTAATAATTAATATAAATTATTTAAAAACATAGCGTTTAACTTATAAATCCATACATGACATTTTGGAAATCTAAATAATGTTACTATTCAAATAAAAAACATTTGTATTTCCCCCTTACTGAAGTATTAAAATGGTTCCTTTTGGTTTTAGTTTAGTTTTACAAAAAACTAAGTCTCATTTTATTGAATATAATTTAATTAATTTTATTTTAATGAATATTGTTTTGTAAAATCATTTGGATTTTTAAATCAAGCATTATTCTAAAAATAGATTTTGGTGAGTTTTATAAACAAATATTGAAAGTAAATATTATCAATTTAAAATTTTAAATATTTTAAAATATTTTTAATATTTTTAATCATAATAATTAATATTGGGTAATAATTTCAAGTTAATTTATGGTCATAATGAAAAGAAACTGAGGTAAAAATTCATTACTATGGTAAATTTTAAAATGGGTTACACGGGATTAAACTAAAAAGTTGAGGATTAAAATGAAATAAAACATGTATAAATTTTATTATTTGACCATATTTAGACCTTATAAATATAAATTTAGAATCTATACAAATTTTGTGCCAAAATAATTGAGTAAGATATATAATATATAATAATATTTCAAGTATTTTCAATATTGTCACCCACCTCACTTATAAAAGGATACCCCATCTCCACTCTTATTAAAAAATATTGAGCCACTAATATAATTAAATACCTAAGAATACCTTCTTATATTCCTTATCCATATTAAAAATCTTCTTTAATTCCCCTAATACCATCCTATGATGGCTTAAGGTGTAAGCCAAGGTAATATTTTTGAAGAAGAGGTATAAATCTTTACTAAGTTCATTCATTTTATTTCTTCTTATACCTCCATAAATTCAATAATAAACATGATGATATAATAAAATCAATTTCTTAAATATACTAAAATTTTATTTTACTGATGTAATAACCTTTACCCAACTTCTTTATATCAAATGGAAAATAAAATGATTGCTCATGTGTATGTGTAGAATATCACCTCTACAAAGTGTTGTATTTAGTTTCTCATCGCCACTCCTGAGGGAATGAAATTATGATGTTTATAATGTTATTAATGATATTTATAAAATAATTATTCTTATGGAATAATTATATATAACATATCTTCTAACCCTTTCATCCACTGAAAATTGATAACGTCACTCATGCGTATGTGTAGACAACCCCCACCATGAAACGATGTGATACATTTTTCATTTAAATATTACATGGATTTTAATAAAGATGAACTTAGTATATAAATTTAATATTTATAATATAGGTATTTATTTTTTAAATATAAACCTTTATCTATTTCTTTTTGTTTTCATTCATTAGAAAAATGAAAATATCTTTCATGCATACTTACAGACTATTGTCTCCTTAAAGAGACATGATTTCTGGACGCATTTCATGGTTGGTTACAAAATTATATTTAATATATAAAAATGATAAATATAGAATTTATAATATTATAAAAAATATATAGAAATTACCCCTTTTACCATGGTCAACCAACAAAAGTTATTTTGGGATTATGAACTGAACTTCCTTAAAACATCCAACATGAACTTAACTGATTTAGTAACTATATAAGACATGATAATAAATGAAATAAAAGGGATTATGGTAAGGTAATAAAACTATAAATTGTTGTTAAGAAATTAAATAATTAATATAACTTTATTATAAATTATATTGGAACTCATTCGACTAAGTGGAAATCAAAGGCAATGTTTTGTTCTGTAATATCATTTTTATTCAAGATTGTTTATGATCAAAACAATATTTAAATGAAATTATAAGAAATTTATATTATAAACCCCATATAATTTATCTCCTATATTTATTTATGTTTTTTTATATTTTATTTATATTTTCCTCTCTTTGATAATTAAAATGATCGAGAAAATGTTTTTAAAAAAGTGACCTTATTTTTTCGTTTTGGCCATGAATCTTTATCCTCCATATCCATGTTCCCAAAAATATTTATTTTATTTTTTACTATGATTAAACTATTTTTCAATGTCATTTTAGACTCTACTATACTTTATATATAAATTTTTAAAATGATTATTCTTCTAATTTTACAAATAAGTTAGATTTTAAATTTTTCCAAAAGTATGAAGGGGGTATTTGTGTTAATGTTTAATGAATGATAATAATTTTCCCCCATCATAACTATTGTTTTGTTTAAAGACTTATTTATATTTATCCATGGTTATTTTAAAATAAATTCATTTTTTCTTTATTCTGTAAATTTTTAATTAAAAATTATCATAATGAAAGGATATTTTTACCATGTTTTCAAATAAGTACTCAAATTATCTTTTAATTGTATTTATATGTGTGTAAAAACATTGATGAATATTATGAATTAATGGGGATTTAATTTAATTATACCATCCTATTTATTTATATGGATGGCTTATGATCATGTTTTTCTATTTGTTGACTAGGGAAAATGTAAATATATTGTGTGTCAATTTTTTAATTTGAATGTTTATATTGATTATGTATTAAATTTTTATTCATTTAATTCATATGATAAATGAATTAGAATTATTAAGTGACAGTAAGGGACTTTTATAGCCCCTAAATTTTCATTTGGACTCATTCTACAAACTATTTTGGGTATTTGGAGTATTCCTTACCCAATTACATATGATGTCTTTGATTAAGGTCATGAAGACAAGATTATGATGTTAAAAATTATAAATTATATCATCAAGAGACTAGTTATTATAATTAATGTTATTATTTATATTTTTATATCATCGATAGATATATTCTCTTATTATGAAATTAGTTATATCATATATTTTATTATTGTTTATCTCTGCTATATTGTTAATTCTTTATTAATTCTATAATATCTTGTGTTGTATGGTTTCCCTTACCCAGTATCTGAGTTCTCCCTTTATTATGTTTTCCTTTCCCTATCATACCAAGAAGATATCTATAAATTATTGTGTTGATATATACAATAATAAATAAGAAATTTATCACTATAATTTTATTTTTTATTTCATGTTTTCAAGTGTAATATGAGAATCCTGTATTTCTCTAGTCTCCCAATATTGTTAAACTACTCGATCCTTTGGGATACAATAGATTATATCTAGTGTCAGTGTAGTAAGATAACCATAGGCTCCGAGTCACTAGAATCATGGTTCTATAAAAAAATTATCATATTTTGAATTTTAAATGAGAAGTATATTTTGAACCATATGTAATGTAGATTTATAGAAAGAATAAACCCCAACTTATATCAATAACCATAAATAATTCCATGTGATATAATTTTATAGGTAAGTCAATATAATAAATATAAACTTATTATATCATTAGTATACTCTGTATTATATAAAATAATTTACTCTCACTAATTAAATAGATTGTCACAACCCATAATACTCTATGAAGCTCGTTGATTCTGAATAACAAATTGTAATACTTTGAGGTCGTTTTACATTAAACTATTCATTTAATATATACAACACACTTGAGTAAATGATAATTTGATATTGCCTTTATTATAAAACAATGATACATTTATATTAACAAAAAACATTACATCAACTATCGCATGTATCTAATACCAAGATACTTTACATGAACTCTATTCTTTTTCTATGTTAATTTATTTTTTAATGGATGTATTATATTTTTCTCTATTTCCACCAAATACATATTTAAATGGAATCTCTCAAAGATTTTTAAAATTATATGATATTTATCGTTGATTTTTTTATTATTTTGGTGAGATATAGGTCACTTGGAATCAATAATTGATTTATTTTTCTCACAGTAAAGATTAATTTCTCCCTAAATTCTAGAACAACCCAAACATTCAAGATGAAATTCTTGATCCAAACACCCTTCTTCATAACATCTAATGCAATGTTTTACCCTACCTCTTTTTATTGAGTCCACCATAGTGTGTTATTTTTGTTCATCATACTCATAGCCACCCCATCAAGGAAAAAAAAATTGATATATTATATCATACTAGTTGGTTAGGAAACTAGTATTAGTGTAAGACCTTGCAATGAGATCAACCTCTCTTATAAATACAAACTACATATCATTGCTTCTTGTCAAGTGTATAAGGATGTTATTAATAGTAATCTAATGACTCTCACTAGAATTTTATTGGTATATACTTTCAATTATCAATGAATAATATTATTTAGGATTAGTACACCATGTAGAATTTATGATTGATCCTATAGAATATTCCTAAAGAATATTATCCTTTTTTCTCATTTATTACCCTATAATATATTTATTCTCTATAAAACGCATTCCATGAACTGCTAAAAAACATCCCTTCCTAATTTTCCCAATTATAAACCAATTTATTAGTTTACTAACATATTTGTTTTGACTCATCACATACAACATCTTTTATATATATCTTTAGATCTCTATACGCAGTATGTAGATTTTTTTACTCATTTTTTCATCCGGAAAAATTATCCAAGATTTAACATTATAGAATTTAAAGTTGATACATAATTGTTTATTAACATTAAATCATTCACATACAACACCAGTCTTATCACTACACTCCTACTGACCAACTTATATATATATAATAATCATCCATGTTTTTTATAAAAACAAATACTTTTATTATATCATTAAACCATATGTTCTTAGTCCAAAAAACTTTCTTCAATATATAAATGGAATATTGTAACTTTTAAAAAAATTCAATATTATTTGTCTTGTTAAAACCATCAGTTCATGTCATATACACATCTTTGATTAAATTACCATTTTGTAAAGTGTTTTTTATATCCATTTTATATATATCATAATTTTAATGGGTGTATATGAAAATAAATATATGAATTTCATATGTCATCACAACTAAAAAAATGTCACTACATAGTCAATATCATGAATTTTTTAAAACCATTTTATAATAACCCATATTTATATGTCAAGAATCTTATTTATATATATATATCAGTTTTATAACTAAAACTCCACTTACACCCAATGGTTCTTACCCCTTCATAAACATCCACTAAATTCTAAACATTATTAGTGTATGTGGAGTTCATATTACATTTCATGGAATTCAAATATTTCTCAAAATCTAAAAATTTAATAGATTCTCATTATGAAGTCTTCCATTAATTTATAAACATTAATTCATCATTATTTTCCAAAAAATTTAATATTTCTGTGGTTCCAATTGAATCATACCAGACCTTTTTAGTTATTATATAACATGAGTCGATTCTATTTTAATAAACTTTTGTAAAACCAAATAACATTTCATATCATGAAAAATTTCTATTTGTTGGTTCTAGACATCTACAAGATCAAAATTACTCCCACTGACACTTAGTACAGTAAGATCCTTATAAAGGAAACCACCATGATAATCCACGAACGCATTGTGTTCAGTAGGAAAATAGAAGTTGTATCACACAATTTTTTTGGATAACCAACAGAAAGTAATTTCTCAAATATGGGGATATGTTTTCAAAAATACAAACATATTTGTTACATTTCGCAACCCCATATCCTCATAAAACATAACTTGGGATGCCTCCCATTCTATATCTTATTCAAAATATTTATTCCTACATTAAATATTTATTTAGTATAAAAGATATTGATTTGATATAATATCCTTGGAAAGATATAGGATGGTCACATTAACTCCTCTTTGATTGAATCATATCCCACATGGTATGATTCATTTTCATAGATTCACCATTCCATAATGGTGTTCACGGAGGAGTGAGTTGAGAATAAATTTCATAATATATTAGATGATTAGAATGTTCATAGCATAAGTATTCACCACCATGATCTAATAAAATAATATTAGAAAAATTTCTTTGTTGAACCTATAGTTCATTTATAAACTCATTGAACATGTCAATAGTTTTGAACTTAAATTTTATAAAAAAATAACTATACTGATTGAAATCATCGATATAAGTTACAAAGTACCTATAATAGCCACCTTTTTGAGCACTCATTGATTCACATAAATCATTATGTATTAGGTAAAATAGTCCACTTGCCCTTTCACTTTTCCCACTAAAATATTATTTGTTCATTTTTATTGATAAATAAGATTTAATGCTTTTAAATTATTTATAATTGAATGATTCCTATAATAAAACTATATTGTGTGTTTGGGTGATTTTCACATTTATAATCCAAAGGAAGAAATTCCAAAGATAATTTGTGTTAGAATAAACCTTGATATTCTTATTTTGAATGTTACAAACTGAATTATCCATGCCTAGAATTCATTAACCATTTATTATACTCATAATTCCATGAAAAAATTTCATTCAATTATATAGAATAAATATTTTTCTTAATAATGAATGAAAATATCATCTTTCCCAAACAAGATATAGAAATAAAATTTAAATTTATAGTTAAAATATAGTAATAGATTTCTAATTCTAAAACTAATAAACAAAACCTATATCATATGTGTTAATATTTAATACGATAACTATTATCATATTTTTAATACATATATATACTTCTATTTTTCCAGTTCCCTCATAATTATAAGTATGTGTTTATACGCATAAAGTTATAATGCACACATGTTATCTAATACCCATGAGTAAAATTTATAGAAATTTATTTCTATAATATTCACATCAATATGCCTTATATGATTCTACCTGAGAAAACTTATCAAACATAGATTTCAATTTATTGAAATATAGGTCTAACTTATAAAGTATCTTACCATGATATTCATGATTCATGCCATTATCTATAAAAAATACATATATTTTAGTGAGTATTGTGTTTTATTTTTTTTAATAAGGATATTTATTGACTTTACTTCAACTAAAAATGATAATGTAATATATCATATCAATTTACTAGGCTAAAATATATATATTTCATCCTGATTTAATCCATAAAATCTCAAAACTTAATTCATGAATATATTTAGTAGACAATAATTTCAATCTTATCATATGTAAATCTTAGATGGTTATGTGAAAGAATCATTGACTGATTCATCATATAAATTGTCTTAACTATACTAGTCTAGTAACAAAATGGTTAGGGTTTCCATATTAATTGTAAACCAAAAATAACATTATATATTTTAATGATTAGGTTGAATTATAATATACATTACTTAACAAAATTAATGGGCACATAATTGTTAAATTCACCCATGTAGAATGATCATGGTCTTAACAAGTGTTTTCTTTAAAAGGAATCTATCATTTAGTATTTCAGGGTGTTTTCTTAGTCTCATAATTTTCATATAAATCCTATTCATATTATTTTAAACTATTTTATCCCATTAAATATTTGTGTCCCATGTAATACCTATATGTATTCATGCTTCTAGAAATTTATTTTTTCAATCATATTTTTTTAGAAGAATCAATATGTTTAGAACATATTAATGTATAACACTTTATAAAAATATTTATTTGTGTTACCTACCTAATAATTTTATCTAATTATGTTCAGATGTATAAAAATGCATCCTATGTATATGTTATATAAAATCCTTTCTTGTAAAATTATAATAAAGATGTATTTTTGCTATCTTTTTTTGGTATTAGTCTCATTTTAGAAAAATTATAATAAATTTAGCAATTTTTCTAAATTTTTTAAAAATTGTTGTGTCTCTAATTAGATATCATTATAAATATATATAAGTGTTCGTTTACATATGTTTTCTGAAATGTAGGTAACTACCTTTTATTTACCTATATTTTTTAAAGTAAAGGTAAATTTCATTTAACAGTTTTTTTAATTCAACCTCCCCTTACCTAACATAGGTAATTTCATTTTATATACCAATGTTTTTATAAATTATGTTAAATTTTATTAAATAATTTTTTTTTGAAAATTTTTATTTTATTTACCTATGTTTTCTGACATAGGTAAATTTTATTTAATTGATTTTTTTTAATAAAATCAACCCCTTGCATTTTATTTACCCATGGTTTTTCAATGATAGGTAAATTTTATTTAAATTTATTTTTTTAATAGACTTATTTTATATCATTCCTTTTAACTAGAACATAACCCTGCCCAAGACCACCCCCTCAATCGGTGGCTAGCACCCTCACTACCTGACCTCGACCACACCATTTATCAGTGACCTATGACCACCCCCAACCTCACCCCCTTTAACCCCCTTATTGGACTCTAACCGCCCACATTGTTTCAAAAACTAGTTCCCCTATGTTACACCAAGAGTATTTACGAAAATGAATTTTTTTCGAATGAATTAAATTTCATTAATGGTTTGTGTTTCTCTATACACTAAGATACGCTTCCTTTATATATAACACCAAGTTAAGCTTACACAACACATGACAATAAGATTATATTTAGTTACATGAAACACTATTTTGTCTTGTGTTTCACATGATACATAATTATATTAATAGCTTATGTTACATGCAAGACTATGCTTTACCGAACTATAATATATTATTAATATTATTATTTATTATGATAGTTTTCACCTATCCATTGTAATGGAGATTATGAATAATATAAAATAAATTATGAAAATATTATTAAAAATGTTTATATATTGAATTATTTGGTGACTAATTAATTAAAAATAAAAATAAAACCCTTTTAAAAATGAATGGAAACTTTTCTCTGAAAAAACAATAGTTATTAGAACACTTGTATTTTATATTAATAAATTCAAAAAAAAATCACTTTCAGTTAATGATTTAAATAAAAATTATAGAATATATATTCAATAAAATTTTCAATATTCATCTTATGAGTTATCTCAACAATATATAAGAAAAAATCTAATTATATACTTAAAAGATTTATTTTTCTAAATAAATTTTTATCACCTTTAATTGGAACACTTATTTTAAAAATAAAATTTGTAACTTTTATAAAATTAAATTTTAAAAAATAAACTTTTTTTAATCATAACATCCTAATTATCTTACGTTCAATTTTTTTAATTTTTCTAAAAAGATTTATTTTTTGATAAATAGTGAAAATACTGAATTTTATTTGAAAACTGCATTTTTTTCAAATTATTTATATTGTAAAATTATATTTTAAATTGGTTTTAAAATAAAATTATATTATTTATAAATATATTAATAAAAGTTTTCTAATTTTAATAAATTTAATATAGAAATTATTTCTAAACCTTTGAACATTTTCATTTTAAAAACTTGTTTTTTCATGACATCTCTCAGATTATGTTTAAATAAATATCATCCAATTATATGATTTAAATTTGGAAAAATTTATTCCATATATAAATCATAATAATATATAATTCCTAAAAAGGTCAACATAATTTTTAACTAAATTTATAGTGAAAATAGTTAAAATTTATCATAGTGATGAAGTGAAAAACATGTTTACTAATGGACTAAACATTAAACATAAGGGGAATATGAACTAAAAGCATGTCCAAAACCAATATTAAAGACATATTTAGAAATGAAACCACTATTTAAATAATTTTTATAATTATTTAGGTCTTTTCTTGGAAAAAATATGGGTACACCTAACTTCTTTTAAAAAATACCAAATGTGTCCTCTCCCCCACTTATAAAAGGTCACCACCTCCTCCCCTATCTTAACTCATTCAAATGTAGTTTTTTAAGATAATAGCTAAAAAAATATATTATAAATTTCCATCATATCATTATATAATCCTTAATTTGGTCATAAATATAACTTAGGATGTCCTTTGTGAAACCCAAAAAGAGATACCCAAATAAGAAGTAACGTTCATCAATGATTTTTTTTGTTATTTTTATTCATCAAAACAATTTAATTATTTTTATATCATTATTATATAAAAAATAAACATGTTACATATAATCATATTTCATTTATTTTATGTTTATAACCTAAAAACACACACACTTCCATTAAATGGCCTTTGAAATCATTGTCTGTGTGTACGGCGGACTACCGCCTCGCGAACTGAGGTCGTTCGTTTTTTCATTACCACCTATCAAGGTTGTGAATAAGAATGTAAATTCTATTTATATTTTATATTAATGTTTTTTATTTTTTTATATTATTATTTAACTATTATATCACATATAACTTTATTCTTTCTATTTTGTGGGAAAAGGATTTTGTCATTCATCTGTATAGTGGACTACCACCTCGCCTATCAATGTGATTCATTCAAACATTACTTGTGAGGTTTTAAAGATTTGTTTAATAAAAATATGTGATATATATGAAATTAAAATGATTATAGAATAAAAATTTCTCATATACTTTCCTTTTATTTAATCTAACAAGAAAATGGAAACAACGTTCATGTGTACATATGGCCTACCGTCTCTATACATGGTGTATTTAATTTCCAATTTATATATTTTATAGACTATTATAAATACATATATAATTAATATATATTAATTCTATATGAGGTTTTACTGTGTACTAAAAAAGTCAAGACTTATGGTAAGGGGACATCTAGTCTCACTTTTATTTCTGCGAGAGTTATTTAATTTTTACCACATATTTATTTTCTGTGGCATATATACTACCCAATGAAATATCATATAATGAATTAAATTTATTTTGTGAAATAAAATTTATCAATTTATTTTATTCTTTCAAGGGTCTCATTATTCAAATATTACAAAAGTATAGTAATGGATTTTTATCTCACTTTTAACTTTTATGAGACACATGCTATATTAACCATCTATTTCTTCTATGTAGTGTATATAATACCCATTAATGTAATTTATGATACTTATAATTCAAATTTTTGGTATTTATATATCCATTTATTATCTATATTTCATGTGGATTACAGTTAAAGCATTACCATAGTGGTAAGGTAATTTTGTCTAAATTTTCCTTCTTTAGGACACAAGTAATGTTATACACTTATACTCTTTTACGAGGTATATATACTACCAGTTTGACATGTTAAATCATTATATTACTAATTTTCATTATATTTTAATCTTTTTGGGATTTTATTCATTCATGGGGAGTGTGATTCAATGTTACCAAATTTTTAAGAGTTTATTACTACAATCTCACTATTTAGCAGGATTGTTTATGATTATGCTTCTATTGATAAAATATTAGGATCCATATCTCAATAGTTATCATGAATTTTCTTATCCATTGGTAATTCATTATATTTTTTGGTAGTGGAACAATTTTTTACTCATTATTAGTTAATATAATTAAAAACAAAAATTAAGAAAATCCAATGTTATTTATATCTTCGGTTGAAAATCTTTTCTTTCAAAAAAATGCTTTAAAAAATATTTTTAAAAATATTCTATTATTATCCTATGTTTTCTGAAATAAATTTTAAACCATCTTTTAAATATTTAATTTTTTTAAAAAAAAATAATATTCTTGTCATCATTTGATCATGCCACTTTTGGACTCTAATGATAATATTAAATGTATTCTTATTTTTACACATACGTCACGTAGAGAATTCTCTGCCATTTTGGCCACTCCATTAGTTAAAGCTTAATCTATAAATTTTAAAGAATATTCAGAAAATAAAATGGTGTCTTTTATATTTTTGAATGATTTTTATTTTTATTTTATTTTCAAATAAAGTAATTTTTAAAATGTTTTAGATTTTTAATTGTGTTTGAAATGGTTTTCAAAGATTACTTTTATATTTTTTCAGAGTTATTTTCAAAGAAATTGTTTTATAAATATTTTACTATTTAAAAATAATTTTTAAATTAAGAAATTATTTTTTCCCCAATTAATGTTTTAAATAATTTTTCAATCTAACTTTATAAGTTTTCAAAGTGGTTTTCAAAGAAAAATATTTTGAAAATGTTTTTTTTCTTAAAAATTATTTTCAAAGAAATGTTTTTTCTTAAGAAATGCTTTAATTGAAATTTAAAAATCCTTATCCATCTAATATTCCATAATTTGATATAGTTTATGATTTACTAGGGATATTATCCAATTACATCATTATTATTCTCTATTTTAATGGTTTATGTTTAAGATGACAAGTTGTTTATTAAACCCATTTCTATTCCATGAGTTATTCCATGATGAAATTATTATAAAACATGATTCCATTCATAGGTTTTTCTATGAAGATATTATTATGAAACACATCTCTTTTCAAAAGAAATTATATAATGAAATGTTTATGACACACAGTTAATTTCATGGGTTATGATATGATGTTTATGAAACCCATATTTTTTATGGGTTATGATCTGATGAATGGTTTATTATCTCGTGGAACACGTATGCATGATTTCATAATATGATAGGTTGGACCTCTATCCCCCTCTAATAAATTAGGTAAATATTTATATATGAGGAGATAAAATTGTCTATAATGGGGAGTGAACCCGATTTGTTAAAGGACTTTGTCTACTAAGATGGTCTTCGGAGTGAAATTTGACTACTAAGATGGTCTTGGGAGTGTCACCGATTTATTAAGGGACATTTTCTACTAAGATGGTCTTGGGAGTGAACTTTGACTACTAAGATGGTCTTGGGAGTGAACCCTTACTACTAATATGGTCTTCGGAGAGAATATTGACTACTAATATTGTTTGGGGAGTGAACCCATTACATTATTATATATTTCTAGTAAGACATGACTACTATGGAAATAATTTCATATCCTTATGTGTCTTCCACAATTTCATGTCTTATTCCTATGTTTTTCTCGCATGGATTATTCTCTTGATTCTCCTATGATTAATGTATTATGATTTTATAATCTTTATTCCAGGACTCAGGTGTGGGATATTTTATATGTAGGGTATGATATTTAATTGTTTTGATCATGTTATCATACACTTAGGTTCATGTTTTTTTATCTATCTCCTTCATTTAACCTTACTAAGCATCTGATCTAACCCTTTATTATGTTTCCTTTCCCTATGTTATGAATAAATGTTTTAATTTTGATTACTAAATAGGGAGATCTTCATGTGTAGCAATGAAGATCATTCACCGAGATAGAATATTGTGTTCCATGTTTCCAAATACACTAATCTATTAGGGTCCTCAGGAATGTAATTTTATAATGTGTTGAATATTCATCTAAAATGATGTAATATCCATGTATTATAAGCCTAGGGTCATTATAGTTGGTATAAAAGGAATGGTTTAGTCAAACTATGGAGACTAGGATGAGAAAAATTTATTGAGTTCCCTTGGGAAATTTCTAAGGATATATCTAGTGATGTGTCTAAGGATAATCCTAAGGATAATAAAAAGTTTAGGAAAATTTCATAGAATATTTTTAAAGGATTGAGAGAGTAGTTTCTGAGAAATTAATTTCATATCTTACTACTATAAGTGGATGTGGCTCTAGCACTGATGTACATAGTGGTAATAACCCCAAAAATATTGTATTGATCTAGACTTAGTCTAGAACTAGTGCATGAAAATAGGCCTTTATGCCCACCTGGTTTAACACTCCAAGGGGATATGATTGGTAAATTTATAAACTATTTACAAAAAATCATAAAGTATTTAAAAAGATGATGACTATGAGTAACCTATGATAAACCTAAAGTGTCGTAAATTAAAAAATATTTGTTTTGATTTAGAAATATTATAATTGACTTTTCATTACTATGTGGTTTTACACTATGATTAGTGTGGATTTCTACTATTATTTGTATGGTTTTATTCAATGTATGGAACCTGAAGGAACTAGGTTAACATTGAATATAAAAACAAAATTGTTGATGACAATATTTTTTGGATGATGATTGAGGTGAAAGATATTTTTCCCAATCGGTCATCAGGTAACTTGTTTAACAACATGCACCGTAAAAAATCTTGGAGTCACCAAATAAAAGAATGATAGATTTAACTAATATTTTAGGTAATGGATACCATGGAGGAAGGAATATTTAGTTTCCCATATTCGCAAAATGTGAAAAAAAAATATCAAGAATTTTTTTTAAAGGAATAGGGAGGTGCTTTAAATGTGCAAGGGTGGGTCATAAATCCTAAGAATTTAAAAATATGATTAATGGGATAGTTAATGAAATATAGGTTAAGAGACAGAACCTAATGCACCAACTCAGCTTGAGTGTTTCAAGTATAAGGAGTTTGGTAATTATGAGAATCAATGTCCTAAAGGGAAAGGTCATGAATAGAATTGGAAAGGTTATACGAGTATTGATTTTGAAGTTGACGATGAAGATACTATAAATAGTGTATGAAAGGAATGATTTATTAAGGAATAATATCATAAATCTAGTTAATAGTTTGAGAAAAAAGTGATATGATTGAATTATTTTTTATAGGATTCAAAAATTATAAAATATATAAGGATTGTTTGGTAAAATTGTTGTATTAAGGAATTGGAAGAATATGTTCAATAATGCTAATGACCAAGAAATTTTATTTAATGGTGTTGTTAAATTTTAGGGAAACAACATGATTAAAATAAGTTAACCCTTAATATCTCTCTAATGTTTATATAATAGAGTTTAGTATAGATCAAGAGATGTTGGAAAATAATAAAGTAAATTGGATAGTACTGATTACTTTATAAAATATTAATAATTTATATATAAATTAGTTTATTCTATCATTTATGGGATTTTTTTATTTAAGGAATATAATCAATATACTATGTTATATGTAAGCATTGATGGAGAATGTAATTTTTCAATGTGGTTTTACTGTAATTTTGGTTATTAACATGATTCAAGAGAATACATGATGAAGGTATTCACAAGTTGGGTATGTGACAATCAAGAGAAACTTTGTGATATATTGGGGATCCATGTGAATATAATTTTAAAAACTTTAGTGACATTATTTATAATGTTTTGTATTATCATCTTTTAGAAGGGTCAAAAGGGTTAACCATTTATGAAATTTTTTATGTTGAACTATAGTTGAGGTTTTAGATATTAATGTATTATTTCATCATATGATGATTTATGCAAAATGATAACCATTGCTAACCATTATGTTACGATGATAACTAAAGATAGATGTAATTAATTATCATAATATTTATTGATTATATGATCTATTTTTACTTCATTCATGACAAACTCACCTTCATTTTTCAGAGTAAGAGATGATGTGGAATTTGGTCAAGGTACCACCAAAAGGTGAGATTATGATTATAGAATAAAATCAAGTTTGTATATCTTCTCATCAAAATTATTTAATTTTATGAAAACGATATAAAATATTTTGTTTTCAAATAATCATTTTTTAGGATATAAATGACCTATTTCAGGCCTCTTTGGTTTATGGTTTCATTATTTTTAACTTTCATTGGATCACCCACTTTCAAATGAACTATGATCTTTATCAGCATCTATAATTTTTAATCATTTTCTCCCATGTCTGAATATTTACTTATGTTCTCCTATATTGAAACCTAGTCATGAGTTACATTGGATAACCGTTATGTATCCAATATTCCATTTTTAAATTAATTTTTTGTATTCATTTTTACTATGTGGGTGTCTATGAAAGGAATATTCAATTATTAAAACATTGATTACCCATATGAATGTTGAGGGTAAATTCATTTTAAGGGGTTATTAGTAATACCCCGTGTTTTTATGAATTAATAGATTTTGAGTAAATTAAATATCTTTGATGGTTTGTGTTGAACACTATACCAAGATAAAGTTGATTTATATGCAACACATAGTTAATCATAAGCTAAAAACAATAATATTAGATTGTGTTACATGAAAAACTATGTTTTTCTTGTTTTTTAACACAATACTAAGTTCCTTTGATAGCTTGTGTTACACACAAGACCATGTTTCACCAAACTATAATATACTGTTAATATTATTATTTAATATAATAGTTTTCACATATCTATTGGAATAAAGTCTGTGAATAGGTTTGAATAAATTATAAAAATAACATTAACTCGTATATACATAATGAATTCATTGGTGATAAATTAATTATAAATTAAAATAAAATCTTATTTAAAATTAAATGAATCCTTCCTTTAAAAAACTATTCGTATGCGCACAAGTGTATTTTATATTAATAAATTAACCAAATCACTTTTTATTAACTATTTTACATAAATTTATATATTATATATTCAAAAAAAATTTAATAATTCATCATATGTGTTATCTAGAAAATAGATAAGAATAAATCCAATTTTAAACATAAAAATATGTTTTTTTCTAACAAATAGCTTTACCTTATTTTAATAGATCACTGATTTTAAAAATAAATTTTTACAATTTTATAAATTAAATTTAAAAAAAATAAATTTTTAAAAACACAATGTAAAAATTATCTTAGATTTAATTTTTTGTATTTTTTAGAAAAGAATAATTGTTTGATGAATAGTGAAAAATCTTAAATTTCAATTGAAAAATGTATTTTTGTTTGAATTATTAATGTAGTAAAATTATATTTTAAATAGGTTTTAAATTTTAATTATATAAATTATACATATATTAATCCAATTTAGTTCATTTTATTTAAATTTAAATTAAAATTGTATATAAAAACTTGGTAAGCTTTTTGAACATTTTCATTTTAAAACCCTACTTTCTCATAGCATTTATGGAATTAATTTTAAATTCGTTTCTATCTCTTCCATGAATTGAATTTGGAAAAATGGTTTCCATATTTGGAATAATAATAATTTATAATTTATAATAAGATAAAATTAATTTTTGACCAAAATTATCTGTGAATACTGTTAAAATTAATCATGATGATTAAAAGAAAAATAAGTTTATTGAGGGACTAAACAAGAAACTTATGGGGGGAATGACCAAGAAACTTCTCCAAAAACCATTTTCTGGCCATATTTTTACATTATTCCTTAATTTATCTAATTTGGTACATAATGTTGTCCATGTATAGGTAAAAACATTTCTACACCTAACTTCTTTTAAAAAATTGCTAAGTGTGTATTCTCCCCCACTTATAAAATTCCATCCCCTCCTCCAATCTTAACACCGTAAAAACTAATGGTTTTGAAAAATACCTACCCAAATAACTTATAAAATTTTATAATAGTATCTTTTAAGCCTTAATTTAGGCATAAATACAACTTAGGATGTCCTTTGGTGCAAACCAAAATGAGATACCCAAAGAAGATGTAATGATCATCAACAAAAATGGTTGTTTTATTTCATCCTAAAACCCCATAAATTATTTTTATATAATAATTATACAGTAATATAATTATATTAAATATACATAGTTATTTTTATTTTTATTTATATGGCCTATAACTACACACACTTCCATCCAAGGGGTTACGAAATCAATCTTCATGTGTACAGCAGACTACCGCCTCATGAATTGTTGTCGTTCTTTTTTTCATTACCACCTTTCAAGGTTTGGAAAATGGTGGATTTATTTTTATATTTCATTTTTATAAATTTTATAAACATTATGATTTTATTATGACTCTGGAATTTATATATCACAAATACCTTCTTTCATTCCATATTTTGGGAACATGAAAACATCGTTCGTGTGTACAGAGGACTATTGTCTCACGAAGCAATGTGATTCATTCACACATTACATGGAATGTATTTAAGACAGTTTTAATAAAAAATAAGTGATGTATATGAAATTAAAATTATTATGTAATGGTAATATATCATATACTTTTCTTTATTTCAATCCGGAACGAAAATGGAAATAGCGTTCGTGCGTACGTATGACCTACCGTCTCCATGAACGGTGTATTTGATTTTCTATTTCTATCCGTTATAGATTATTATAGATTAATATATAAATAATATTATATATATATATATATATTAGTTATCATTATGTATATAATGAAATTATGATTAATGTAAGATGACTAAAAATATGACAAATCAAAACATATATGAAAAACTAAGCATTTATTACCCAGAACGAAACATTAACATAGAATTATTAATAAACATGTAATATAAATTAATTATAAAATATTATATGATATTATATATATATATATAAGAATATGGTTATGTTTTGTTAAATAATAAATCAATATTTATTATACAATAGGCCGGAATATGTACGAATTAAGTCAAGAATTAAAGTAAGGGGACTTCTAGTCTCACTATTATTTGTACGAGATGTATTCCATATTCACCATTAGTTTCTTTTTTATGTTGTATATACATACATTTTACATGTTATATCGTGAATTACATTTATTTCATGATATTCAAAGTTTCAATTAATTTTATTCTTTTACAGGGCTCACGATTCAAAAGTTACTGAAGTAGTAAGAGATTTTTGTATCACTTTTTACTTTTGTGATACAAATTCTATATTCACCGCCAATTTTTTCTATGTGGTGTATATAAAACCAGTGAATTTAATTTATTATTATTCTAATTAATTTTTTTTATTTAAATATCCCTTTTAGTATCTCTCTTTAATGAGGTTTATAGATGAAATGTTATCAAAGTTGAAAGGGACTTTTGTCTCAATTTTCCTTATTTGGGACACATGTTATGTTATGAACCTATACTCATTTATAATGTGTATATACTACTAATTTTGACATGTTATATCTTGAATACCATTATTTTCATGATATTTTAATATTTTAGTGGTGTTATTATTTCATGGTTATTAAGATTTAATGTTACCAAAGTGTAAGAGTTTATTGATACATTATCATCATTTATCCGAATTATTTATGATTATAATTACATTAATGAAATATTATGATCCATGTCTCATTAATTATCATGAATTTTATTATAATCTGGTTACTCATGATATCTTAATTTAATGGTACCATTTCTTTACCCTTTTCTACTTAATATAATTATTAAAATGTTTTTAAGAAATACGACTTTATTTCTCTCATTGATTGAAAATTTGTTTTCATCCAAAATGATGGTTTAAAAATTTCACAAAAATGTTATAATATTATCTTTTAATTTATAAAATACATTTTTAACCTTGTTTTACCTTTTTAATTAATATCTTTAAAAATAATATTCTTATCATTTTCTGATCAAGGCTCTTTTTACTTTTATAGATAATATGAAAGGAATCCTTGTTATTACACATATATCATTTACATAATTCTATATAAACATGAGAACTACATTCATTGAAAAATCCTTTATACATATTAAATAATACTTTGAAAATAAAATGTTTTATTAAATATTTTGGAATTATTTTTATTTTTAATTGGTTTTCAAATATTGTAATTTTGAAACAAAAATCTATGTTAAAAAGTGTTTAAAATGGTTTTAAAATCTTACTTTATAAGTTTTAAAGTTTATTTTTGAAGAAAAGGGTTTTAAAATTATTTTATGATTTAATAAAAAAATTTAAATGAGGAAATTATAATTTCCTCAATAAATTATTTAAATGGTTTTTAATTTTACTTCGTAATTTTTAACAGTACTTTTTGAAGAAAATCATTTTGAAATTGTTTTATATCTAGAAATATTATTTTCAAAGAAAGATTATTTTCCTTAAGAAAATATCCATGGGAATATTCAATATCCTTTTCCATTTAATATAAAATTCATTGATCTAGATTATTCTTTAATAGGTATATGATCTTAGGACACCATTCGTATTCTTTCTTTGAATGCTTTATGTTTAAGATGACAAGTTATTTATGAAACCCATTTATCTTCCATGGATTATACCTTGATAAAAAGACTATGAAACCCACATTCTTTCATAGTTAATTTTAGGATGAAATGATTATAGAACTTGTATATTTTTCAAGGGTTATGATATGATGAAATGTTTGTGATACCCATTACATTCCTTGGGTTATGATATGACGTTTTTGAAGCTCATCTATTTTTATGGGTCTTGATATGATGAATTTTTTATTATCTTATAGAACACATATGTACTATTTCATTACATGAATGGTGGTACCTATATCTCCCTTTAATTCATTGACTAAATATTTATATCTTATAAGATAGAAATGGATAGAATGGGGAGTGAACATGGTTAATTATGGTACTTTGTTTGCTAAAAATGTATTGGGAGTGAACCTTGACTATTATGATTGTCTTGGGAGTGAACATTAACTACTAAGATGGTCTTGGGAGTGAACCATGACTACTGAGATAGTTTATGGAGTGAACCCATTCTCTTAATATAGCATTGGCAGTGATCCTTGACTATTGCGAAAATAATTTCATATGTTAATGTGTCGTCCAAAATTACATGTCTTATTCCTATGTTATTCTCCCATAGGTTTTTCTCTTAATTACTGTATGATTCATGTCATATTATCTTCTAATATTTATTCCATCACTCATGTGAATTATATTTAATATGCTAGGTATGATATCCAAATGTTATGATCATGATCTCATACCATAATGTTCATGGTATTCTTACGCACCTCCTTTATGTACCATTACTGAGTAACTAAACTCACCCTCTTTTATGTTTCCTTTCCCCATGTTATGAAGAAAGGTTTTAATTTGGATTACTAAATGGGAAGATATTTGTAGGAAATGTTGAACACCTTTCACCAAGTTAGAATATTGTGTTCTATGTTTCCAAAGACACTAAACTATAATGGTCCTTAGGTATGTTGTTTTTGTAATGTGCTGAATATTCATCTAAAATGATGTAATATCTATGTATGATAATTCTGGGTCATTATACCCTATGGATGAACCAGGCCCTACCTCACATCATTCACAATCAGCTTCCCTTCCCCTATGGAAGTGACCAAGGAGTCACACAAATGCATGCGGCAAAACACCCCCATCTTTACTTATAAAGACATGGGTACCCTGCATCGAGTTTCGATGTAGGAGTGTCTCCCAACACATACAACAGTGCATGTATTAAAAATATATATATATATAATTATGTATAATACGTTATTAATATATTATTAATATAAGTAATACTATCAAACAAACATATATTATATTGAAAAATATACACCAGTTATGTTTCAAAATAATAAATGTTATTATTAATAAATTTTATATTAATATAATTAAAATATATTATTATTAATATATTATATATCCAAAAAATATATTTATGTTGTATATTATATTTAATATATATATATTGTTAATAATAATTAATAAAATTATATTATTAATATATTATAAATATATATATATAGCCTAAAGAAATCATATTTAACAAAAAATCACATCATTATTATATATATATATTAAATATGTTTTAAAATAATAAAATATATTTTTAATAAATTAAATATTCATATAAAGGAAATAATTTATTTTTAATATATTATATAGAAAAATTTATATTTATGATATATATTATAAAACAATATATATTGTTAATAACAAAAAACTTGTGTTCACATTATATATATAATTATTTATTTATTCATTTTTTGTTATATAAATATTGATTATTATATATTATTAGATATTTATTGTTATATATTTATTGTTATATATTTATATATATATATATATATGTATGTATGTACATTTATCTATATATATATACTATTAATATAGTGTTATTTGTTTTTATTATATTTATTTTTATATTGTTTTATTACGGTTATATTTTTACAATATTAGATTTTATAATATTTCTATAATATTTTTATCCATAGTATTTATAATATTAATTGTTATATTAATAATATTGTTAAAATATTTTTATACTACTTATTTATATATTCATCTATATTATATTTATTATTATATTTATGGTTATATTGTTATACGAATTATTCTTATAATATCATGTGCTTATCTTGTTATATATTTATTGTCATTAGTAGTTGGAGTGTGCCTTAGTGGTAGATGTTCCCCATGATTCTACATCAGACTCGGGTTCAAATCCAGTTGGGAGTAAATTTCATCTAGAAGTCAGTGACGTGGGTATGTTGGAGGGAGGTGGTGATGGGGGACATGACCCAAGCACGCGGTGACACGGGAATGACACAGGCAGGCGAGGCCGAGGTCATGACGGAGGCAGGCAGTGACTCAGGCCTGACGCATGGAGGCGGGGATGGGGGTGTGAGGCAGGAAGGTGGTGAGGTGGGCATGATGTAGGTAGGTGGTGACGCGGGCCTGACTTATGCAGGTGGTGACGTAGGCATGATGCAAGCAGACGAAGAGGTAGGCATGATGCTTCACTAGGCCTTCAGGCCAGATTGTGGGATTTTGGGCCATATAATGGGCTTCATGCACATTATGTCTTCAAGACAAGTACTAAAATAATAAGGCTTGATTGGTGGGTTATCTCTTGGGGGGGCTATGACATACCTTTCCAACATGTGTGTGTGTGTTTAATGTAATTGTACCCTCAAGCACCTAATTTGTATATTTATTGTCATTATATTTTTATATATTTATTATTCGATTTTTTATTATATATTATTATTGTTTATTTTTATATACTATTATTATATTGTTATAAATAAATATTTTTTTATATTTATTGTTATATATTTATTTTTATGTATCATTATATATATTTATTGTGGAATTTTAATTCTTATATATATATTGTTATATTTTTTTATTGTATTGTTATATATTTAATGTTATTATATATATATATATATATTGTCTGTGTTATATAAATATATATAGATTTATTGTTATATATATATATTTATTTATTTATTTAAAAAAAGGTTGGGGCCGAAGCCTCATTTATTTTTAAAGCAAAGCAAACACCTCCTTAACTGGGTATATGGAGACCCATTACATAACCCGAAGGCCTAGTGGGCATTTAGCCCATTACATGGCCCGTAGGCCCTCTTTTTGGCCCAAGGCCCATTCTGTGAATAGTGGTTCTACAGTACCTACGCTGCTATAGTATCGCACTGTACCCGCCACTGTTGAAGTCCACTGCCGCCGCTATAGTTACATGCCGCCACAACAGTTCTCGTCGTTGCTAAAGTGCTGCTTCTGCTACAATACACTACAGTGCTGCTACATTACCTACACACAATGGGTTTTGAACCCCCTTTTTTCATGTAGAATTAAGGGGTTCTTACCACTAATCCAAACCCCAAGTACTTATATATATATATATATATATATATATATTATACATATATTTGTATATATTGCTATATATATTGTTATATATATATATATATATTATATATTTATTGTTATATGATGTTATATATATATTGTTCTATAAATATATATTTATGTTATATATAGGCAATTTATTGATATATATGTATACATATATATATATATAACAAGTATTGGATAACGATCTCTAACCCTATACCATTTATTAAAATAAAAAAGGTAACTTTGATAGAATGAATTAGAAATGGAAGAACCTCCATCAATGACAAAATAAAGATGTGTTAGAAGACAAAACATCCAAAACCCAAAGAAACACTAAAATTCAAAATCAATAGTATGTGTAAGATAAGTACCCCCACCAACCCTTACCCCGAGGGGATCTACCATGAATATGTTGTACATGATTCCATGTATTTTATCTCATCCAAGGATTATGGTTTTCAAATGAATAAATTTCAATGGATTATATTTCACCCATATCATTAGACGCATCCCTATGATGTTTCCCGGGAAAATGGTTATCTAATCTCAGTCCCATTACTCCCACCATATTTATTGCCTATAATATCACCTCCATGGTGACAACTTGACCTCTACCATTTATAGCTAAAATTAAAGAAAATATATTTTTATTCCATTCCAAAGAGGTAGGTGGGTCTTCATCTTCCACCTTTCTAACTTTATCAGGGGAGTCATCCAAATTAATTTCCCCACTAGAATTCCCTTCCAGTTTCTCCAAGTTGACATCCATTGATGAGACGAGCACTCCAAAATAATTTGGAATCAAAACATGAGCCTTTCTCAAATTACCTATTTTAGAAGCCTATACATTTCCCACATCAATTCCATGAAGCTATAACCCAAAATTATTATCCTAAAAAACATTTTTTCCAAAGTAAAATGAGTCATCTATAAATCATTCTGGGAACCATCATCAAGTGTGTCCCTACCCTCCTAAGCATAAACTAGATTCATTAATGTGGGTGAATCAAAACCACTAATCATGTGTAGTTATTTAACACCACTTTCTTGAATCTTATAAGACTCCGTAATTATTTTAGAACATTTAAATTTATCATAGTTAGCATAAAATACCTCATTTATGTTAGAAGTAGTAACAATGACACTTCCATCGGGGTGATCTATGATGAATCTTCTTTATGAACTAGCCAGTAGATCATTTTATTCCCTTGAATCGGCCATTTTTTCTTAAAGAAGCTATTGAACATTATATTATTTCACCATTGATTAATTAGATGCATTTTTTACACTGGACACCCCTTTTCCACAATCTATTCCCATGTCCGAAAATCTATTTTTCCATACAAATTAATTTCATACTCTCAAATAGAGGCAATTTTGTTTTGAGGATCTAAATTAGTTGATCATATTTTCTTTCCCTCATGGGAATAACATTCCATGAGCATAGATCCATCCCCAATATAAACATATATAGTAGAGGATGAATTAGGTTCAGATTCATCCAGACTAGATGAGTGAACAAATAGATTATAAAAATGATCATATATAGTTCCCTTCTCCTAAGATATCACACGATTAGGTGATCCTCCATCTTATTTCTGATCTTGAACAAAAAATGAAAAACCACCTTTATCACGGGATTATAAGCATCTGATAAGTATGAATTTTCATCATGCCCTCTCACTAAAGAAAAAAAAAATTAGTGGATCTAATTCCATACAAAATTTCATGGACTCTTACATACAGTCCATAAAAAATGGGGGATATTTTCATACTCAATTCTGATTTCAATATCATCATCTTCATATTCAAGAAAAACTATGTCAACTATAGTAGAACACAAGTCCACTTCTACCAAAAAATAGGCATAGTGGCTGAATCTGGACACTTTGGTTTCCATTTCCATTTTAATATGGACTTTGATAGACCTTTGAATTTCTTAAAGGGTATTATGATTCCAAATAATATAACTTAAATCATTATATTTAACCCATAACTATTAAGGGAAATTACCTACATCTGAATGGGTGGATTTCTAATCCCAATCCTAGACGTGTAGAAATCCTAGATTGAGAGAGATTGAACCAAATTCCTATGATTTCATCTTTATATGATGTTATATATATATATATATATTGTTATATACATATATATTTATGTTATATATAATCTATTTATTGATATATATATATACATATATATATATATATACATAACAAGTATGGGATAAGGATATATGACCCTATACCATTTATTAAAATAAAAAAGGTAACTTTGATAGAATGAATTAGAAATGGAATAACTTCCATCAATGAAAAAACAAAAGATGTGTTAGAAGACAAAAACATCCAAAACCCAAAGAAACACTAAAATTTAAAATCAATAGTATGTGTAAGATAAGGACCCCTCCAACCCTTACCCCGAGTGGCTCTAAAATGGGGATGTTGTACATGATTCAAAGTATTTTATCTCATCCAAGGCTCATGGTTTTCAAATGAAGAAATTTCAATGGATTCTATTTCACCCATATCATGGGATGCATCCCTATGATTTTTCCCTAGAAAATGGTGATCTAATCTTACTCCCATTACTCCTACCATGTTTATTGCCTCTAATATCACCTCCATGGTGACAACTTGACCTCTACCTTTTATAGATAAAATTAAAGAAAATGTATTTTTATTCCATTCCTATGAAGTTGGTGGGTCTTCATCTTCCACCTTTCTAACTTTATCAGGGGAGTCATCCAAATTAATCTCCTCACTAGCATTCCATTCCAATTTCTCCAAGTTCACATCCAATGATGAGATGAGCACTCTAAAATCATTTGAAATAAAAACATGAGCCTTTCTCAAATTACCTATTTTAGAAGCCTATACATTTCCCACATCAATTCCATGAAGCTATATCCTGAAATTATTATCCTGAAAAAAAAAATTCAAATTAAAATGAGTCATCTATGAATCATTATGGGAACCATCATCAAGTGTGTCCCTACCATCATAAGTATTAACTAGATTCATTAATGTGGGTGAATCAAGACCACCAATCATGTGTAGTTATTTCTCACGACTTTTATGAATATTATAGAACTCTGGAATTATTTTAGAACATTTAAATCTATCATAGTTAGCATCAAATACCTAATTTATGTTAGAAGTAGTAACAATGACACTTTCTTTGGAGTGATCCATGATGAATCTTCTTTATGAACTAGCCAGTAGATCATTTCATTCCATTGAATCAACCATTTGTTCTTGAAGAATCTATTGAACATCAGATTATTTCACCATTGATTAATTAGATGCATTTGTCACATTGGAAACCCCTTTTCCACAATCTATTCCCATGACCAAATATCTATTTTTCCATATAGATTAATTTCATACTCTCAAATAGAGACAATTTTATTTTCATGCTCTAAAGTATCTTGATCGTATTTTCTTTCCCCCCTTGGGAATAACATTCCATGAGCATAGATCCTTCCCCAATATAAACATATGTAGTATATGATTAATTAGGTTCAGATTCATCCAGACTAGATGAGTTCACATATAGATTATGACTCCAAATCCTTTTTTTGGTATTTTCTAATAGCCACTTTAAGGAAAAGTGGTAATAATACATCAAAAAATTCAAAAACTAACATCCCACCATCTCTATAGCTAAAGTTTTGAAATTCAAAATTCACAAACAGAAAAATCTTTCCACTTTCCACTTTCCAGTCCATGTGTCACTCGTCATCAATGTGAATTGATCCAAGAGTCACCTCGAGTCGCGTAGACACTGAATCACTCACCCACCTCAATTCAAGCTGATGTCATAATCATCATCTAGTCACCTTCATCATCTTGCTTCTCGCAACCACCACTGTCGTCATCGCCAGACGACAAATAGATTATGAAAATTATCATATATAGTTCCCTTCCCCTAAGATATCACTCAATTAGGTGAACCTCCATCCTATTTCTGATCATGAACAAAAATTGAAAAACCACCTTTATCACAGGATTACAAGCATCTGATAAGTATAAATTTTCATTATGCCATCTCACTGAAGAAAAAAACAAATAGTGGGTCTAATTCCATACAAAATTTCATGGACTCTTACTTAAAGTCCATAATAAACTGGGGGAAATTTTCATACTCAATTCTGATTTCAATATCATAATCTTCATATTCAAGAGAAACTATGTCAACTATAATAGAACACAAGTCCACTTCTACCAAAAAATTGGCATAGGGGATGATTCTGGCCACTTTAATTTCCCTTTCCATTTCAATACGGACTTTGATAGACATTTGAATTTCCTAAAGGGTCCTATGATTCCAAATAATATAACTTAAATCATTATATTTAACCCATAGTTGTTAATAGAAATAACTTTCCTCTGAAAGGGTGGATTTCTAATCCCAATCCTAGACATGTAGAAATCTTAAATTGAGAGATATTGAACCAAATCCCTATGATTTCATATTTAGATCCTCAGAACGAAATAGGATGTGAAAATATCCATGTCCCTATGAGGCACATTTATAATTTTTGAATCCGCAAATTTTTTAAAGTCCCTTGATAAGATCGCCAATTTTCCACAGTGAAGAGCCCCTTGGAAAAATAAGACACGCAATGATTGAGTGCTCACTAATTTCCAACCAATCTGAGACTCTATCTAGGTAAACCTTTACATGAAAACCATTACCCTTCTAATGAATACCTCCTATAACCAAACTATTGAAGAGAGAAAAGGAGTGATTCTGCACACTCACATCAACCAAATATACTACATCATACATTCGAAACATGACATTCAAACCTTTCCTTCCAGCACCCACATGCTTGTGGGAGTTAAATATTTATTTAATGATGAATATATCATCCATATATTGTATCTATAAAGAAACCAAATATAAGGATACCTAATATCTATCGTAGATTGGAGATAGATTCTCTCGCATACCCAAATCCATCCTAATATATTGTTATATGTTTAATTTATATGTTATATTATCATATATATTTCTATATAAATATATATATATGTTATATTATATATATATATATATATTCAATAATAAACAAAAATATATTATTAATATATTAGAATTATATATTTATAAATGTATAAATATTATTATCTATGTTTTCTCAAAGTGTGGTTAATAAATCTATGTTATTAAGAAAAAATTGCTAAATTAAAATTAAGTCAAGTCTAAAAATGTTACTAAAAGATGTCACTGATTTAACCACACTTTTATTAAAATGTATCTAAATTCAACATTAGTACCATTTTGAGAAAACTTAGCTAAAAATATAAAATTAATTTGTTTTTCTTGTGTAATGGAATTGAATCATATAGAAACAAAATCCACACAATATAAATCATATTAAAATATTCAACCAACCCCCATATTTCTAACACCTAATATGTATAAATGATAACTAGCCCTCAATATTTATTTTATAACTAAAATAATAAATTATATTCCTTGTTAAAGTAAATCTAAATATTTTATTCCAGATCTTATAAGAAAATTCTATATGAATGGAATAAAAATTATATGAAGTAGTCTAGTCAATTAAAATTACTGGATAAAAATTCATAATATAAACAAACTATGTAAATAAATTGGGATATTATAAATAATTGAACAATTCATATATTTAATATGATATTAAAAAACCTTAGGCAAGTATAAATTCTTTCAAAACCACTTTTGATATTGTCTAAATTTAAATAAATTCATTATCGGCTCAAATCCCACATCATTGTAGGTTTTCAAGAAAAATATTTATTTAAATTCTAGAAAACCACATAAATCACCATGACATGGTTTCATTTCCACTGTTATTTTGGATAGAAAAAATTTTGGTGGTCCAACCTTGAACCATGATGTAATATAAAAAATTATATTCTTTATTGAAATATCATAAACAATGTCTAGTCATGATTTACCAAGAGGTTGTTTTTTCTTAGAAAAATGTCATTTCCATGAACCATGATTGTTTAGTTATAAAAAACAGGGTAATATAAAAAATTATGTTTCATTTTATAATAAGAAAAACCATGAAATGTTTTCAGAAAAAAAAATCCAATTTTCTTGAATGTTTCATCATTCACCAATGTGATTTAATAAAAATGGTATTTTTTAAAACAAATTATAACCACAATGTTGTTTTATAACCTAAGTCATGATTAAGGAAAAATATGAATCTTTTTTTATTCATTTATTTTGATCTTATAGAGTCTTCACTAATAACTTATGTGATACCATTGAAGTATTTTTTTAGGGAATCTCTTTTTCCAAATTCCAAAAAATTATCACAAATGATCAGCTAGAATAGAAAATCGAAAGATGAACTAAAAATTTCTAAAATAGGTGTTCCTCACTATACATGAGTAATTTTCTATAATAGTGATCCTAATTAAGGTCCTTTAAAATAAACCAATGAGATCGTATCTCTAAATATGTCAATGATAAACTAAAATTTCCTAATAGCTTTGTATGACCCCTTCTCTTTCAAAGATGTGATAAAACATTCTCTTATAAATTAATTAAAGAGAAATTAATTAAGATATATTTAACTATGTTTAAAAATTACTAATGTCATCAAATGATGTCTATGAACTATAATCTATAGGTTTTATTTTTTTTTTTTATAATGAAAATATTATAGTTTAAAATTTTATACATTATAAAGAAACCAAACACTGTATTTCGGTCATTGTAACACTTAAAAAAACACCTCATTGATTGAGTTATTTCTAAACTCCCTTAAACATCAATAATTTATCTAAAAATCATAAAATGATGTTATAATAATCTAAATAATTATAATAATCATCATAGGAATATTAATATAACGATATTAGATATCATTCCAATTTGAGCATTATAATATGAAGATTCAAAACATGGTTTGTGGGCCATCACCACATCATGATTTATGATTTAGTACATATTTACAATTACTTATAACATGGGGTATCAATAAAAACACAAGCTTAATATTCATTTATATTTCATTATTTTAGATTAATATTCATCGCATTACAAAAATAAATTCATGAGGATCGTAATAGTTTAGTCTTTGGAAACATGGAACAAAATCATCTAACTTCATGAAAGATCCTCAATGTTTCCCACAAAGAACATCCCCTTCGGTAATTCTAAATAGTATTTTTATTCACAACCAAGGTAAAGTAAAAAATAAGAAATTTGTGAGCTCATACTCTTTTTAAGTGTAAACAAAAGATATACATAAGTATAACATGAGAATAGGGGTATGAGAATAAGGGAATTTCAATTGAAGATCATACCCTACCTATCAAAGCTCAAATACATGTGTCATGAAATATATATTGGTAGTTCATAAAACATGAATCATAAGGTAATAAATATCATAATCCATGATACAATAACATAGGAATAAGACATTGAATTTTTAGAAGACACATAAACATATAATATAATTTTTATAGTAGTCAAGGAATCACTACCAAGGCCATCTTAGTTGTACAAGTTCACACCCAAACCATCTTGGTAGTCATGATTAACTCCCATAACAATTTTAGTAATCAATTTTCACTCCTAATACCATTTTAGTAGTCAAGGTTCTCTCCCAAGATCATCCTAGAGGATAAATTCCTTTATTGAACTAAGTTTGCTCCCTGTTCTAGAAATGTTTGTCTATTGAGATATAAATCATTACCCAATGAATTGGAGGGAGAGATAGGTCCCAACCGTATCATAATGAAATAATACATAGATTTTAAAAAATATCATAAAGAATCAAATATTAACCACTGAAATTAAATGGGTTTCATAAATATTTCATCATATCATAACATGTGGAAGAGATAAATCTTTTATAATCATTTCCTCAAATAATAACCTATGAAAAGAAGTGGGTTTCATAAACATATAACCTACGAAATGAAAATTTGTTTCCTAAACATCCTTTTCTGAAAACATAAATCATTTAGAGGAAGAATATGAATGGAACCTTCGGATCATTTCCCAGAAATCCATGAGAAACACAAACATATTTCATCATAGATGGAAAATAATTTTGAAATAGCTTTTAAAAGACATTATTAAGAAAAATATCGTTTTATTATATGAAATTTTTTAAAACATTAAACCATTTAAAACCATATTCATTGAAAATAAAATTTAAAAATTTTAAGTTAATATCGAATTAATTTTCCTAGAAGACAACCTTGATAATTATAAAGAAGATTAAAAACTTTTTGAAAAACTTTTTCCATGAAAACTTTTAAAATATGCTTGAAACCCTTTTTAAAACATTTTTATTATGAAATAACTTAAAAAAATATAAAATTGTATTTTATATCATTTAAATCCTTTTATTTTAAAGAAACCGTTTTAAAACATATAAAGGGACCATTGAAAATCATTTAAAATGATTTTTAAACATACTTTTTTTTGAAAAAGCATTTTCAATGCAAACCATTTTAAAATAAAAAAATTTATAGAATATTAGAAAGAATATTTTATTTAAAAAAATAAATTTTTAAACATAAAAATTAAGCATCATGTAAATGATTTTCATAAGGGTGGGTAAGTCCATACATTCCGATCATTCTTTTTTCCCCTTAAAACTTTAAAAAATATCTTGATTTGAAAAAAACAAGAATATTAATTTTAGAAACATTTTGTAAAAAATTAATATATGCATAAATATTTCTTTTAAAAATAATATGATAATATTAAAACATTTTTCAAAACATTTTGAAAAAATTTGGTTTTTAAAGAACAAAGATTTCTGACCGAAAGGAGAAATTAAGTCGTATTTTCCTAAAAAAAATATTAAATATCATAAGTACCTGAGAGTGGAAAATTGGTACCATTATTGGAATATAGAATGAATAAAAATATTTTAAGAAACTTCATGATATTTATTAAGATATGTATAATAATATTTCATTAATGGTAGCATAATCATAAATAATCTCGATAAATAAGGAGATTTTAGCAATAAATGGTTAACACTATGGTAACTTTGAATCATAATAATATGAAAACAATTACATTACATGAAGCCTAAAATATCATAAAATAATTTTATTCATTATATATAATTTTAAAGTAATTATATACACCTCATATAAAATTATAGGTGTATAACATGGCATGTGTCCTAAAGAAGGCAAATTGAGACAAAATTACTTTACCGATTTGGTAACTTTTGAAACATAAACCCCATTAAAGAAATATAATAAATGGATATCTAAATTACAAAAAAAAATTAATTATAAAAATAATATAATTCATCCAAGGTTATTATATACACCACAAAAAAATGATTGGTGAATAAGACTTGTATCTCACGAATATAACAAGTGAGATGAGAACACCCTTACCTTAAGTCCTAACTTTCATCATAAAGGTTCAAACAACCTATTTAATAAATATAATTTTATTATAAATCTTCCAAAAACCATATTATTATATATAAAACCATATACATATTTATACTACATGTTTATTAACAATTCTAGGGTAATGTTATGCTTTGGGTAATATCAACTTTGTTTTTCGTACATCTTTTAAATTATTATTATTGATACTATTACATATATCATGATTTACTTATTTTTATAATGTAAAAAATTATAAAAATATCAAATATATTAATTATACAGAAATTTATAATATTATAAAAATGATATAATATGAAATGGAATATACTGTTCATGTAGATAGTAGGACGTATGTTCATATGAACGATGTTTCCATTTAATTATCTTTATGAAATAAAGAGAGTAAATTAAATATAGGTATATATATTATAATTAAAGTAGATTTATTTTCTAATATATATCATATATTTTTACTAAAACCATCCTTAATAAATTTTAAATAATGTGTGAACGAATCAGATCGCTTTGAGGAGGCGGTAGTTCACACGTCCACCAAAGAAGTTATTGTTTTTACACAAAATAGAAATCATGAAGGCATGTCTTATACAAATAAAATAAGATTAAATAAAAATATATATATAATAAAAAAATATTGTTTCTATCATAATTCTCAACCATGAGAGGTGGTAGAGGAAAAATATGAACAACATCATTTCTTGAGGCGGTAGTTCGTTGAACACAAGAACGATAAAGTCGTTACGCATTAGATGAAATTTTATATAAGTGTTGGTATAACCCTTATAAAAAACATATAACTATATTGATGATAATTAGTTTATTATATAATTACATAATAAAAATATTTGACGGTGTGGAGAATCAAAATAAAACAGTGGTGCATGAGGAAGTATGTTACCTCTTTTTTGGGTAACTCCTCTTAGTTTACACCAAAGGGATTCCTTGGTTGGATTTATACCCAAAGGTAAGATTCTAGGAAAAATTCAGGGATTTTCAGAGACTATTTTAGAAGATCGTTTTCAATAAAATGGGCTTGATATGTGTGAATAAGTGGGAGGAATGAGTGCCTTTTGTAGTAGAGGAGTAGTGGTATTCTTGAAAAAAAGCTAAAACGGAATTCCACCCACGTTTTTCCCATGAAAAGTGAAAACAATAGTGGTAAAAATTAAATAAAATGGAGTATGGGGTTTAAATTTGAATAGCCACTGTATTTTAGATAAGTTTCTATGTCGTTTTCGGCCTTAAGTTTATGGTATAGTTCGTTGTTAATCTAATTTTTAACTTAATCATTATAATTAATTTTAATCGATTTCACCAATATTTTTGGTCAAAAAACAATTTTTACTTATTAGAATTCATAAATTATTGTTATTACAAATATAGACTCCATTTTCCAAAATTACAATCACATAAGTTCTTGAAATTAAATTAAAATTAATATTGAAGAAGGGATGAAAAAATGGGTTTTTAAAGTTAAAATGATCAAAAGTTTTCTTTGTTTTTATATAAAATTTTAAATTAAAATTCATTTTAATGACCTAAATTATATTAATTTATTTACAATTTATCTAATTAAACTTTAAAATCATACTAAAATATAATTCAACCTTTGATCTAAATTTTACAAAAAAGCATTTTTGAATTAAAATTCAGTGTTTTTCAGTATTAAAAACGTAATTAAATTTCTCCAAAAAATACATAAAATTAACCAAAAGTAAATTTTGATATTCTAATTAAAAAAATGAATATTATTTTTTCAAATAAAAATATTAAATTTTTCAAAAATCGTATTTAAACTGGGTTCTTCATTAAAAGGTTGTAAAATTTCCTTTCATAAAAATACATATTTTTATTCATAAAATTGGTTTTATTCTAATATTATACCTGTAAAATATATTGTATGAGTATAAAAAAATATTTAATGAATATAAAATATATTAATTTCATCACAATCGTAAATGAAAAGTGGTTTATTTAATTTATTGAGATAAATTTGTGTTTGTATAATGAAAAATAGTTTTATTTTAAAATTTATTTATTTATTTTAAAATAGTCCATTCATTCTCTTATAATAATTTATAACCAAATGATTCATTTTATATACATGTATAAATAATATTTTTAAATTTTTTTTATTCTTATTCATGACTTCCATTCCAATTGTTTGGTGGTAGCTATAATAATATTTTAATAATATTATTAATAGTATATTATAGTTTGGTAAAACTCAGCCTTGCGTGTTATGAAAGTTATTGTAACACCCTTGGAAAAGTGACACCTAAAAGAATAAATGTTACTACCCATGTCAACAAGGTGCGCCATTCTTTTCAAGAGCCTACCTGATTAGAACTCCACAGTTAAGCATACTTGGCCTAAAGAAGTAATCAAGATGGGTGTCCTTCTAGGAAGTTTCCCAAGGTGTGTGTGAGTGAGGAAAAATCCACTGAAAGAACATGTGTTGGCATGTGGGGACATTCATTAGTATTATAAGTGACCCTAGTGAGTAATAGCCTATGGTATACTATAATTTCAACCAAGGTATTACAAGAGACCCATGGGGTTAGATGATAAGGATCATTTCCTGGGGAGGCGGGTCGTGACAAATGGTATCAGATCCAATACCCAGCTGGAAGTGCTTAGGCACGGCCTAGGTTTTAGGCTTAGGGTCCACCAGGAGGGCATTGTTCTTTAAACAGGTGGATAACGTAACAACCCTGGAAAAGTGAGACTTAAAAGGCTAAATGTTACTACCCATGTCAAAAAGGATAACTATCCTTTTTGGGAGCCTACCTGGAGTAGTAATCAGGATGGGTAACCTTCTGGGAAGTTTCCCAGGGTGTGTGTGAGTGAGGACAAAACCCACTGAGAAAACATGTGTTGGAATGTGGGGAAAATCATTAGTCTGATAAGCTGCCCTAGTGAGTAATAGCATATGGTCTGCTGGGAAGGCAACCAAGGTATTACAGGAGACCCATGGGGTCAGATGACAAGGTTCATGGCCTGGGGAGGATGGTTGTGATAGTTATCGATGGGACTCGGTATTTTTTGTAATACAAGAAAAATAGAATTTTGTATGTGCCTAAAGATTATATAATTGTGTTCATTTGGTTCAATGTTAACTTGGTTTTTAATATAATTAAATCCAAACTTAGTGCCTGGTTGTAGAGAAATTATTTTGGAAACTTGGAAGGTTGGTTTCTTGGGAAGCTCGATGCATATCCTTACCAGAAAGATAAAGATTGTTAAAAAATGGATTAAGGGATGGGGTAAATATTATTTTTATTGGATTTATATTAATAACAAGTAGGATGAATCTCACATAATCTACTTCCAAAAAATCAATGAATATTAGGATTTTCCATCTCATGAGGGTATTCAAGCCCTCTATGACCTTGATAGTCTTCTGAACCTTAAGGATAATATTTCCCGTAATCAATTCAATATCAGGTGGCTCACAGAGGGAGATATACAGTCAAGACTATTTCATTGTATTCATAAGGAAAAATAAAGTAATCTCAATGTTTATCAAATTTATGGGAATTTGTTTAGATCTGAAAATGAGATTAAAAATGATGTGACATGTTATTTGGAAAAGATTAATTCAGACAATGGGAGGAATAATACTCAAAAAATAACCAAATTAATTGATATTAGTGTATATTACATGTATAATAGTAGGATTACTAAGGTACTTAATCTTTCTTAAATACATAAAACACTCTTCTTTTTAAATATTGAAAGTATCAGTGGTCCTGATGGATTTACCTTCAAATTTTTCATGTTCTATTGGTACATTGTTCATCCAGAGATTACTAATGTAGTTAGGGAATTATTTATGTATACATCTATGCCTTATGGTATGAGTTCCAATTTCATTTCTTTGGTTACAAAAAAAGATAATGCTATGGATATTAAAGATTTTAGGTGTGTTGCTATTGGGAATACAATTCCAAAGGTTGTTATAAAAATCTTGAATCATATATGGGGTGAGATTTTCAAAGGATTTATCTCATTGAATCCATTTGAATTTGTTCTTGGGATGAATATACAGAACTTACTTTACACTACTTCATAGGGTGTGAATATTATGAAGAAAAATGTTAGGTATGATAATATGGATTTTGAGATTGATATATCTAAAGCCTTTGATACTATAAAATGTGATTTCATATTTGTTATTTTTAGAATGAATAGATTTTCCAAAAGATTCCTTAATCTTATATTCTCTATTCTTAACAGTGCTAGATTCTCCATTCTTTTCAATGGGTCTCTGAGGGGTTTCTTTCATTGTTCCAGAGGGGTCGCGTATAGAGATCATCTATTTGTGATTCTCTTTACCATAGTTGAGGATTACTCGAGTTGTTACATTACTCATTTTTTTAGTATTATTCATTATCAGAAAATAAAGGTTTGGAGTGTTTGTTCTCATTTACATATTCTTTATACGGATAACATTATTCTTTTTTGGAATGCTAAAATGGTTTCCATATCTCATATCAAAAAAATATTTGGGAATTATGTGTAGGATGCTGGGCAGATCATTACTTGGAACAAGTCCTCAAAAATGTTTAGAGAAGGAGTGAATACTTATAAGATGACAAGGGTGGATTGAAGTATTAGTGTAGAGAGAGAGACCTTTCATTTCATTTATCTTGGAGTTTCCCTTTTTGGGGGTAAGGTAAAAAGATTTTATATGTAAAATATTTTCTTCAGAATTGATAATCAATTAGAAAAATAAAAGGGAAAGACTATGTCTCAAGAAGATAGAATTTTTTTGGTCAATGCTGTAATTACTTCAATGTTTGTATAAAATTTATTGCTTTATAGATGTCATATTTCCCATATCAATGAGTTTCAAATTTTGATTCAAAATTTTATATAGACTGGTTTGATCGATGAGAGGAACATGGTTATTGTTTCTTCGAAGGAATGTGTGAAGCTAGTGAACATGGGGCATCTAGGATTCCAAGATTTCAAGATTTTTAATCACACCTTAGTGAAATGTTTTACATGGATACTTATTTCCAACCACTAATTAATTATTGGAATTTATTACCTCCAGGTTTTTCAGTTAAATTTACAATGGACATGTCATGTATGTTTCTTCATCTGTTTAGTCAGCTATTAAGCGACCCTATTGGGAGATTATGCCTTGTTTGAGATGGGTGTCTTGTAAGCAGTCATAGTTGAACTTCTAGCACATTCCATGGATTTCAAAACCTATCATTTTTTATTCTATTATTACTATATCTATGTGGAATTCAACAATGTCAGATTTTCATTTTAATGCTAGCTTGCATGATCTATTTCCCTCCCAGATTGTCATGGAATTATCCAAGTATGTGTATATTAATCGTGATTTTTTAATATGGATTCCTAACTCATATGGAAGTTTGAGCACTAGATATTGTTATATATATCAATGTTGGGACTCTATCAGTATACCCACGAGAGTCTTGGGATTCAGGAATCCTTTTACCTCTCTTCTTGATCTTCTGCTAATTTGGAAAATATGGAGAAATAGACTTCCAATAGAAAATATTATTCTGCGTAAAGGAATTCATCTAGCCTCGGCATGTATTCTTTTTTTTTCAATACGAGGAGTCCCTATCTCATAT
Organism: Viscum album; assembly: GCA_963277665.1. Classification (NCBI taxonomy): domain Eukaryota; kingdom Viridiplantae; phylum Streptophyta; class Magnoliopsida; order Santalales; family Viscaceae; genus Viscum; species Viscum album. The sequence goes on along the minus strand of OY728150.1, from coordinate 1,822,272,621 downwards.
TTTTGGGAACTATTGTGTAAAATATAGGTTTTGGAGGTATGTTCAAGATATCTTCAACCACAATTTTTATTTTAATAATCTAAAACCTTTTCTCTCCACTATATGCCACATGACAAGAAATGAATAGGTCGATTCACTCTTATTAGATACTACTACCACTACTATTTATTTTACATAGAAATCATAAAATCATTTGGTTTTCAATAATAATCATTCCTCATTTTATGATGGTGTCTCCTCTATTCATAGATGAATTATTATTGTGTCCAAAATTCAAACTAGATAAATGAATAATGATTTCAATTATATGCTAATTTTTTGGTCACAATGTGTTTTTTGTTGGGTGAGGAAACCAATGGGGGACAAATCTATTATATGGATACCCTAAATTTTAGGGTATCTATAATTTAATGTTTATGGGTGGCTTTAGGTGCACCAGTGATCTCAAGTAGTGGTGTTATCTCTCATACCCATCGGGGTTTCGTTAATGGATGCATCTATCACTTCAGTGTAAATAGTCATGAAATCGGGCACGATTTAGGGAAAATGATCAAGGAGATCCATTATACTATCAAATTTGGTTGGAATATTCTATGGTTGGAATCATATTCAAAAATATAATTTAAAATTAATAAAACACATTCCAGGAATGTCCCATGGAGAATGTTGATGCCATGGATTGATTTCCTTCATCTTACTGACTCTATATCTCTTAATATAACACATTCCTATAAAGAGAAAAATCTGAATTTTGATGTTGTTTTTAAGAATTTCATTAGATTGGTTAGTTCAATTTGGTCTTTAATTTTAACAATGTTTTGTTTTTGTTTGGTTTCGGCTGATTCTTCTAGTGATTGGCATACCCGTATTTGTAAAATCCCCTTGTATTGTTTCTTTTTTCACTTTACTTTTTTAATAAAATTTCTTAGGATCTGGTTTTCCAACCTCCTAAAACTTTTTTCTAAGTTTTTCCTGATATAAAAATATAAAAAGATTAAAATAAATCGAAAAAAGTCACAAAATGTTGAGGCATTACATTCTATCCCCCTTAAAATAAATTTATCTCTTAAAATTCATCTAGGTTATCACAATATTAACACTTAAAAATTCCTTTCTTAGAAACCCACATCATAAAAATTAATACAAAAATATACTTTAAAATGGAAAGTTGTAAACATAATAGCTTCCCAAAGTAATGCATAACTAGGTTTCCACAAAGGAGAACATAGGTAGGAAGTGACAATATGGACATGGAAGATAAATCTTACTATCAGGTTTTGATAAAGAGTGGTAGAGAACATGGTTAGTAGAATGTTAAAAATAAATAATCCATAAATATGTGATGATCTAATGGTCTATTTGATTCATCAAAAATGAAGGTAATCGGATAATATTTTTGTTTTCAAGATTTTTTTCCCTAAAGTTAAATAATTTTCATGAAAAGATATAATTATTTGATTTAGGAAAACCTTACCCTTTTGTGCCTTGATTAAGTTTCACTTTATATCTTATTCCAAGAAATGAAAGTAAATTCATCATTCCTAAAGCATTAACAGTTCATGATATCCGTAAATTGAATGATAGGTCATTCCGTCTAACTTTATCACAACAAAAATGTTATCAAAAGTTAAAAAATATGCATAAATCCTTATTGGGTGAGATAATAATTTAACATAAACCATTCCATAAGTGTTTAACCTTATAACACATCAGAAATATGGAATTCCAAGACATTATAAATAAGGTCACAAAAATTCCCGAAAATAGCTTAGCATTGTTCACCCATATATTATAAAGTATCTCTTGGTTGTCACATACCAAACACGTGAATACCTTCATCATGTATTCTCTAGAAACATGGTAATAACATGAATTTCCATAAATCCCTATTGAAAAAATGCATGTTTACTTATTCCAAAGTTTATTGGATATATTTCCTAAATCCAAAAATGTTGCAAACTTCATCAATGATTGCATAAACCACTTGTCAACAAGTCCTTAATTAACTCTAAGGCAATCAGTACCACCTAATTTACTTTTTCATATGCAAAATATCTTTATCAAAAAAAACCTAATCCTAATATAAGGAACATATTAAGGGTTATCTTTCCCTTAATCATGTTTTTTCCATGAACATCACCTTACCATTAAACCACTTTTCTAGTCCATTGGAATTAATCAATGTATTCTTGTAAATCCTTTGTGAAAAAAATAATATAAAGAATCCTTCTATATTTCACCATTCATATAACATAATTCTTGAATCTAAATACCTAAAAATTTCGATTATTTCACTTCAACCTTAAGACATAAGAAGGATACATCATCATATTACTTAATACCTCTTTCCTTTCACATTTCATCTTTTGTCTCACCATCATCAGAAATATAACCATTACTTATACCAAATTTATAATTATCTTTAGAATATTTCTTATTAGGAAGTTGACTTAAATAATTATCATTCATCCCACACTTAAAAAATTTAAACATTGAATATTTATTAGGAATTCTAATATTCCCATCCATTTCGTTAACCTAACTCTTAATATTTCTGTTTTTGTTACTTTCTTTGTGTCCTTGTTTTCCACTTTCAAAACATATTCTTAATACTCAAAGACATTAAATTTAGTGATTATTTGAACATTCTTGAAAAAATGAATGTGAATATTCTTTCTTCCATGGTATCCATTACCCAAACTTCATATAAACTCCTTCCTTCTCTTCGTTGTTGAGTTCGAGAGTTGGTTAAGGTATATGTTGTTAATTATGTTCTATTAAAACTAATTAGGCATTGTCACAATATCCTTCACTCTAGTTATCATCCCTTTTGACTACTCATTAGAAAATTTTCCATAACATTAAATGTTAACCCATTTTTTTATGGTTACCTCCACTGACTAAAAATAGAAAGAATAATGTAAAAAATATTTGTCATAGAAAAAACCCCATAATCATGAAAAATCACTTATAGGATGTCTAAATCATGGAACCTACATATTTATTCTATGAGACCTTTGTTTTATCTTAGTTTATTCATATTTATCTTTTATTTAAATCCTTCATGATTCTTTGTAAAGTGTTTTAGAATTCGCAAATCATATCCCCCAGAAGTTTCAAAAAAGGTGTGGTGCAAGGCCCAAAGTCGTTCAATAGTTCTTGATTGAGTCTATCTCAATACGGTGTTTTTGAGGTTTTTACCCCTATGTACATATTTTACATAGACACATACACTTGTATTAACTATACATGGATATATTTCAAGAAAACTACTCACTCTATCCTTTACCAAAATTCAATGACATTTTACTAAACATTAACTCGTCCTTAGACTCTTCCTTAGTGAAATCCGAAAACATTTCTTTAGAAATATCCATAGTAATATCACTAAATTATTCTCATACTAGTTCCTAGTTTGATAAAAAATTACTTTAATAGCAACCATTGAAACCGATACATAACATACATGTATATTACATTATTTTAGGTGAATATTCAGAACGTTACAAAAATTCATGTCTTAAGACCGTAATAGTTTAGTTTCCTTGGAAACATGGAACAAAATATTATAACTTGTTGAAAGATATTAAATTTTTCCCAAAAATATCTTCCCCTTTAGTACTTATACTTAAAATATTCCTTCGCAACATGGGGAAAGGAACCATAAGAATGGGTGAGCTCATATTCTTAGTAAGGGTAAACAAAAGAGATTTATAAGAATCATATAAGTATAGGGGTATGAGAACAAGAGAATAAAATTTGAAGATCATACACTGCATATCAAAGATTATATACATGAGTCATGGAATTGAGATTGGTAGTAAATAAAACATGAATCATAAAGGAATCAGGAGCATAATCTAAAAGACTATAATATAGAAATAATACATGGAGTTTGTGGCAGACACATAAACATAAAAAATGATTTCTATAGTATTCAAGGGATAACTTACAAGGCTATATTAGTAGTATGGGTTCACTCCCCAAACTATATTGGTATTCATGGTTCACTACCATTCCCAAAAAAGTAGTTAAGGTAAACTCCCAAACCCATTCTACTAGTCAAGTTCACTCCCAATACCATCTCAGTGAACAAAATACTTTTCTAAACCGAGTTCACTCCTCATTCCAAACATGACTATCTCATGAGATATAAATATTTACCCAATGCATTGGACGGATATATAGGTCCCACCTATCTTAGAATGAAATCATACATGCGTGTGTCACACGGTCACAAAAAAAAATTATATCATAAATGTAATGGGGATCATAAATATGTCACTATATCATAACCTTTATAAAAAATACATGTTTCATAACCAATTTCTCAAAGAATAAATTGTGAAAAGAAGTGGTTTTCATAATATATAACCCATAAAAGGGAAATAGGTTTCATAAAAATTATTACATCAAAAAAACCATTCATATGAAGAATATTAATGGAACCATTGGATCATTTCCTATAAAGACATGAGTAACCACAACATATGTCAGCTTATATAGAAAATTATTTTGAAATATATTTTAAAAACATTTATTGAGGAAAATATATTTTCTTCTTTGAAAAAAAAACATAAAACATTTTGAAAAACATTTTCTTTGAAAATAAACTTGAAAACATATAAATTAATCTCAAAAACTATTTTCCATGAAGATAACCCTTAAAACAAATAATGAATCAAGAAAACCTTTTGAGAACCTTTTCCCTTGAAAATTTATAAAATAAGATTCTAAACATTTTTAAAACATTTTTCTTTGAAAAGAAAATGAAAACTTATTCATGAATATTTTAGATAATTTAAATCCTTTTCATTGAAAATAACATTTTTAAAACATATAAAAAGAGATTTTAAAATCATTTAAAACACTCTTTAAATATAAAACAATTTTTGAAAACACCTTTTTCTTGGAAAAAAATATAAAGACAACAAATTTATAAAATATTAAAAACAAAATCTTTAAAAAAACCTTATAAACATATAAAGGAATCATCAAGGAAATTATGATCATTATGGAGGGTAATTCTATACATGCCAAACATTCCTTTTTCACCATAAATTGTTTGAAAAGTGCCTTGATCAGAAATTGAAAATAATATACCTTTAAAAATCGTTTCGTAAAAAGGTAATGCATGGTAAATAAATTTCTTTAAACATCATACTATAATAGTAAAATATTTTTGAAAATAATTTTTGGATAATATGGTTTTGAAAGAACACATATTTCTATTTGAATGGATAAATTTAGTCGGATTTTTATAAAATAATATATAAATTATCTTAAGAACCAAAGAGTGAAAAAATGGAACCATTACTTTTATTTAACATTAATAACCAGAGAGTAAGAAAATTCAGGATATTTCTATAGTAGCAGATCATAATTTTTCATAAATCAAAGCATAATCATAAAAAATCTCGATAAATGATGAGATTGTAAAAATAACCTCTTACCACTTTGGTAAGTTTGAATCACAATACAATGGAAATAATAAAATTACATGAAGCTTAAATTATCATGAAAGGAAGTATATTTGTTATATAACTTTTCAAAGTTATTATATAATCATCATTGAAAAATATAGGCGTATAACATGGCATGTGTCTCAAGGAACACAAATTGATACAAAATTACATTCCTGATTTGGTAACTTTTGAAACCTAAACCCCATGAAAGAAATATCATAAAATGAATATTTAAATACCCATAAATTTATGTATAATAATAATATAATACATCCAGGGGTAGTCTATACACCACAAAAAATAAGTTATTGGTGATTAATAAATTTATCTCACAAATATAATAAGTTAGATGAGAAAATCTTACTTTAAGTATTGACTTTATTCATACACGTTAAAACCTAATGTATAATGAATATAAAGTTATTATAAATCTACATATGAACCATATTAATATATATTATACCATATATTTCTAAATAATACTCTCTTAATAACAATTCAATGTTAATGATACTTTTCGGGTAATATCCGCTTTTTTTAGTACATGTTTTGACTTATTATTCATGATGATATTACTTAGATTATGTTTTAATTATTAAAATAATATAAATATGATATAAATATCATACATAATTATTATATAAATATTTATAATAATATATAAATGATAGAAATATTAAATGGAATACACCATTCTGGGAGATGGTAGGTTGTACGTACCCATAAACGTTGTTTACATTTAATTATCATTTTGAATGAAATAATGTAAATAAAATATATGTATATATATTATCATTAAATTATAATTAAAATTTAATATATAACATACATTTTTAATAAAACCATACTTAATATGTTCAATGTAAAGTGTGAATGAATCACATCACTTTGAGTAGGCAGTGTCCACACGTTCTCAAACTTAGTAATGGATTTTACCCAAAATGAAAAGAATGAAGGAATATGTTATATAAAAATTAAATAATCTGAAATTAAGTATATATATCATATATATCATATAAAAACAAAATTTATATCATAATTACAAACCATGAGATTTGGTAAAGTAAAAATGAACAACAACGTTTCGTGAGGTGGTAGTCTGTCTAACACGAGAATGGTGTGTTTATATCCCATTAGACTGAAGTGTGTGTAAGTGTAGGTATGACCCTTTGTATAATAAAATCTCAGTATATTTAGTATAATATTTTTATTATATAATCATTTAATAATAATTTTTCAGTGTGTGAAGAATGAAAATAAAAGAAATGATCTCGAGGAAGGATGTAACCTCTTCATTGGGTAACTTCTCTTGGTTTTCACCAAACGACGTCTTTGGTTGGATTTATGCCCGAAGGGAGGATTATAGGATTAATTGAGGGATATTGGGATATTAGTTTCCCAAATTTTGGGCAATAAAAATATCTTGAGAGTTTTGAATAATTGGGAGGGTTGAGTTTGTTTTTATAGTGGAGGAGGAGTGGCATTCCTGTAATTTTTTTAAAAGGGAATTCCACCCATGTTTCCCCCATGTAATGTGGATCCAATAATGTTAAAAAAATTAGAAAATAAACTATAGGGTTGAAATATTAACATCAAATATATTTTGGACAAGTTTCTAGGTCATTTTGGGCCATAATTTGAAGGTTTAGTCCTTTGTTAAGCTAATTTTTCTCTTAATCATTGTAATTATTTCAATCACTTTCACTAATATTTTTTGTAAAAAACTATGTTGAACTTATTTGAAATTACAAATTATTATTACCCTAAAATTGGTATCAATTTTTTCAAAATTCAAATTACATTAGCGGAATAAATTATTTTAAAATTAATCCCATAGATGGGACGACAAAGTGGGTTTTTAAAGCAAAAAAGTTCAAAAGTTTGACATGTTTTTATATCCAATTTCAATTTTAAATTGATTAAAATTAACTAAAATAGATTAATTGATGTAAAATTTATCTAATTAAACATTAAAATAAAACTAAAATATAATTTAATAATATGAATAAATTAGGTGAAAAATAATTTTTGAATTAAAATTGAGTGTTTTTCACTATTCATCAAAAAATGAAATTTCATAGAAAAAAACAAAAATATCACCCAAAAATAAATTTTCATATTTCTATTCAAAGAATCAATTTTTTTTAAGAAATTAAAACTTTAAAAGTGTCAAAAATCAAATTTAAAATGGGTTCACCCTTAAAAGGTGGTAAAATTACCTTTTAGAAAAACACATATTCTTATTTATAAAATTGCAGTTATTCTTATCATACAACTAAAAAATTTATTGGATGAGTTTCAAAAATATTTATGGAATATGAAATATAAAAATTTAATTGAAATCATTAATCAAAAGTGGTTTTTTAAATTTATTGATATAAAATTGTGTTTTTACATATAAAAATAGTTTTCTTTGAAAAGTAATTTATTTATTTTAAAATAGATTATTCATTAAATTATACTAATTTAAAACCAAAGGATTAATTTTATATACTTTTATAAATAAGATTTTAAAAATTTATTTAACCATATTCATGAGTACCATTCCAATGGATATGTGGTATCTTTATTAATTTTTTAAGGATAATATTAATAGTATGTTGTAGTTTGGAAAAACTAGACCTTACGGGTTATAAAAGCTATCAAAGGGACTCAGTATTGTATATAATACAATCCAAACATAGTTTTTAGTGTACTACAATCTAATCTATGTGTTGCATGTAGTGCAAGATTAACTTACTGTAGCGTATAATGCAAGAAAAACTTAGTGATTTTGTATATAAAAAGATATATTTTGTGTGTCGTGAAATGAAAATTTCAAATGATTAAAATAAATAGAAAAATAATAATTCAAAAATTCTTGAGCTGTTAGGGAATCCATCCAAGTATACATACTGGTATTATATCTCAACAAACATTGATTACTATAAGATATGATAAACATTGTATATATCATCCATGTGTGTCATGTAGGCTTCTTTCTCAATCTTACTTGATTCCAGTGGTGGCTTTTCAGGTAAATTTGAATCCAAAAAATAAAATTTCCCCTATTAAAATAATACTATATACAAATGGTTTGACCACTTTAGGAAATCTATTTTGGTGAGGATATTTTAGTTGTCAATAATTTATCATAATAATAATGAACTAGTATTATTACCTTCCATTTTCAGTAATATAATTAATAAATATTAGTAATTTATTTTGATTATTTATTATATACATTATTGATTAATTTATCATTTATGTATACCACTTTTTTAAACAAATCCTAATATTCCTCACCATTGGATTCAAAATATCCAATTTCTAAAATATTCTACTGGGGAAGGATATATATTTCTCATATTATAGAACAGACTATGGTTTTGATACTACCTAAAGATATTTAGGTAGTCTTGTCTATTTATAACTAAATTAGCTCATAAATACTTTATCTGTTGAGTGGAATCCTCTTCCCTTTAATCTTAAACTCATATTTACTCAATTCATACCACAAAATTTCACCAAAAAGTATATAGACACTTCTATTAATGCAAAATTTTCAAATTTATCCCATCACCATCAATATAACTTTCTTGTATTAAAAATCTCACTCGATTATGGAAAGATGATCACTTAGAACTATGGTTACATTCCAATTTATATAATAGAATGCATTTAATATCAAAATATTTTATTTTGAGGGATTTAAATTAAACTACCATATAAGGACCCAACCTTATTAAATTACATCGTCATGATTTTAGAAAAGAAATAATTTCCTTTTACATTGAGGATGTTATCATGTTTAGAGCTTTAGAGAATTGTGACATAATACATTAATAACCTTATACATTGTTATAGAGTGGATACCATAAAAACAGTTTCCATTTTTTTCAAAATATAAAACATTAAAGCATAAAACATTATTTCCTTGACAATTCTTCAAACAATTAACTAGGCTCCCTTATTTGTCTTACGCATCCTTTTGACTTGTGAAAATCATAAAAAAAACAAGTAATAAGCATAAAAAGATCATTAAGTGATTTAAAATAATGAAAGAGCACATTAGTCCATGAATACTTGTAATGTATGAAAACATTTTCAAAAGACATACTTGTCACTCATATATACTTACTTTGTGAAACATGAGATTTACACAAGATAAAAACAAAACATGAGAACATAAAATGTAACATCCCAAGAAAATTAAGAATATTAAATTATCATATTTATTTTTATTTGTGAATTAAATATTAATTCAACTTTAAAGGGGACTCTATGTTAGACAGCGTACCCGATATGCAACAATGGGTTTCTTTGAAATCTTACATTGCACACTAATAATATAATATTATTATTTTAAATGGTTGTTAACGCCTAGCCAATGTATTGGAGGGAATGAATAGAACTAACTAAAATACGATGATACATGTTTTTTGAATATTTTTACATTTATCCAGAAAAAGTTAGAGGCTTAAAATAAGTAAATAATTCAATTTTAAGCATAAATACTCTAATATTCACTAAAAGGATTATTTACCGCCATTTAATGGCGAACCCTCTTTAAATAGAATTTTTGTCACTTTTATATATTCTATTTGACAAAATAAAATTCTTATTTAGAATCGGGACAATAAAATTTACTTTGGATGAAATTTTGGTATTTTTTTAATAAAGTACATTTTTAATGAATAATGAAAAATGTTGTATTTTAATTCAAAAGTGCCTTTTAATATAATTTATTTATATGGTTATATTATCTTTTTAACTAGTTTTAAAGTGTAATTAGAATATATTTTTACAATTTAATATAATTTTGTTCATTAGAAGTAATTTTATTTTGAAATTGGACATAAACAGGTGTCAATCTTTTGATAGTTATTATTTTTTACAAACACGCTATTTGTTTTAACAGCGGGAATTAATTTAAAATTAATTTCCGCCACTTCTGTGTTTTGAAATTGGAAAAATGGATTCCATATATGGAATCGGTATGTCTAAATTGTGTAAATAAGTAACTTATATTTTGAGACATTTTAAATATTTACTTTAGTAAATATTTTATTTACCATGATTAAAGGGTAAATATAGTAAATAGGGGGAAAATATAATATTATAATAATATTAAATTACCCTAACATGTGTCCTAATCCAATCGGATGATACATATCTGACCATGGAAATCCTTGGTCGAATTTGGGACCACATGGGTCCACATGGGAGTAATAATGACATTTTATATTAATTAATTTAAAGTAAAGACAAAAATGACATAAACAAATAACTTTTAGTAAAAAAAAATTACATAGGGTTATATAAGCTATTCGTTAAACTATAACTATTTTTGGAAAGATAAAAATATTTACTACATCATGGTATTTTTTTTATAATATTTGGACATTAAACAAATTAAATTATTTATGACACAATAATGGTGCAATATTTACCTCATTAATAAATGATTTAAATAAATAGGATTATAAATATTAAAACAATATCCAAAACCTGTCCAATAATTATTGGATTTTTTATTTCAACCATGAGTCATCTTAACTTTTATATTAATTAATAGTTGACCATTCAAAACTGAAAATGTGGTAATAATAAAATAATTGTTTCAAACTTTCCTAAAGAGCCCCTCCTCTCCCTTATAAAAATCCCTCACTTATAACTCATTTCTCACACTTCTCAAGCATTTTTATCATGGAAAATATGATCAAATAATCTCCCAATATCCCTATATTTATCCTAGAATCCCTACCTTAGGCAGAAAACACTTCAAGAAACCCTTTTGGTTCAAACCAAGGGGAGTTACCCAATTTAAAGGTAACGTCTTCTCTTAAGTTCTTTTGTTTTATTTTACTTATGCAACCCCAAAACACTTTTAATTCCTTTATTTTATAACAAAACCATTATCCTAAATATACTAGGATGTTTTTATAAGAAGGATTCTAACTACACTTACACACACCTCCATCTAATGGGTGAAGAATATACTGTTTCTGTGGATGGAAAACTAAAGTCTCACGAAGCGATGATTGTTTAATTATCTCCTACCGCCTCTCACGGTGGACATTATAATGAAACTGTATTTATATATGATATATATTATGTTTTTTTATATATTCTTCCATAATTCTTATTTACAAACATACCTTTATGCCTTCCAATATGTGTAAACACGATAATTTCATTTGTGGTTGGGCAGACTACCGCCCCCTCAAGGTGATATGATTCATTCATGGAATATATGGAATGTATAAATATGGAGTTAATTAAATTGTGTAACATATATATCATATGATATTATACTGTAATTATAATATACATATGTGTCATTAATTTTTCATTCCATTAAATATTTAATAGAAATGAAAGTAGTATTCAAGCGTACGTACGACTTACTGTCTCCATGAACGGTGCATTCAATTTATTATCTCCAAATGTTATGTAATATTATATATATATACACTGAATATATATGATATATAAGATATCTAAATCATTAATATCATTCTGTAGATAATGTATTTTTTACCACATGGAAAAATTGTAATTATAACAAGTTCATTTTTAACTCAAATTCTGAACATCGACAAAATGTCTGATATGAACTAAAATAATTAAATAACTATTATTTCTAGTTAATAAGTGATATAAAAGTAATAATAAACATTAAAAAGGTTATGAATCAAGTATAAATTAACTTAATTTTATTATTCAGGAAGAACAAGAACCATACGAGTCATATTGGACACGAGGTAAGGGATTTGTTATCTCACTTTTAATTCCGTGAGATTTCCATTTTTCACCACTTATTTATTGTATGTGGTGTATTGTGTACTGAAACTTGAAATATATTATCTTGATTCTATTTATATTCATGGTATTTTGTGATTCATTTTGTGATTATTAACTTTTTCTCATACGACTCGATTGATTAGAATATGGTACGGGTTTTTCTTACTTTCTCATTTTTGTCCAATTTTCTTAATGTTGTTATGCCCTTTTAGTATCAATTATAAATGTTGCGGGTATGGTTTCACAACTACCCCATACTTCCCTCTTTATGATTGAATGATGGGATACCCCTTTCTCTCCCATTAAATGCCTCTCATGTACACCCGTTACTATGCCAAAATTCCGAAAGAAATTTCTCTCTATTCTTTTACATTCAAGCAATTATTTTGTATCATTACTCTAAATTCCATTAAAATTATTGGGACATGTATCTATATTACCCCCTTACTGTCCATTTCATTTACATATGATGAGACACATTGTTCTCTCTCATTATCCATTTTTATGAATTCTTACGTCACATCGTTACGCTGCCGAAATTGAATCGAATTTCTAATTCAATGCCATTGTGTAGTAAATACCATGCCCATTTCTCTATCAAGGTTATTAAAATTTATAAACACTTACTTATTGATTATAAAGTTCCATGTATGAATTCCACATTCCTTTATCATGGAATAGATGATTACGTTTTATGAATCCATGTTATATGATCCATGTGGATCACTTATGCATGAAATGAAATGTTTAGGAAGGGTGTGCCCTTATAGCCCTCCAATGCATTCGGTTAAGAATAGTATCATGATAAGTCATGTGAAATGGGTGTTTAATCATGCTAATTCAAGTGAAATGATGTTTTACTTGTGCTTCATGTGCAATGAGGATTTACTCATGCTCCATGTGCAATGAGCCTTGGCTCATGCTAATTCCATGTTAAGTGTTGTTTCCACATTTCCATGTTATGATTATCATACTTTCTCATGAATTTATGTTTATTCTTCTCTTGTGATCTATTGATATGCCTATTTTCTAACATGTATTGTATTCCTCATGTTATTCCAAGATTATTCTCTTACTGGGCTCTATAGCTCACCCTTTTCTTATGCATTTCCTCAGGTTATCCCATCAATGCTAAGTACGAGGGAATGTAGGGATCATGTAAAGGAAGTTTTCAATAAAGATATTGTTTTTCATGCTTTAAGTTGTTATGTAATGATCATAAGCCTCAAAGATACTAGAAATCTCAATCTTCTATGTTGTATCAAATGAAGTTTATCTAATAAATTATGTTTAATTGTGTAATAAAAGATCAGGGTTGTCATAGTTGGTATCAGAGGATAGGTTTAGTTATTTTTTTGATTAGGATTAGAAAACCCTAGTGAAGACTTAGAGACAAGACTAAGTATAATAAAAAAATCCCTAATATTTGGTGAGTATTGAGTGAGTGGATTATCAATCAAATACATCCCTGTTGGGATACAAGCAAAACTATCTTAATGTGTTGGGATGAAAATGAAAGTTATAAGAAAACCTTTAAGGTTAAAACATGTAAGGGTTATTTTTTTATAAAAAGGAAAACATGGAGACCATGTGACAACCCTTCACATCAGACAAATATGTGGGAATCGAACCCACAACCAAAGTGCGATTGGGTTTTATCACCAACCACTGGGCTACGTGAAGTCCCTAGTTAGTATGACTTATTCTTTTTAGTTAAATGATTTTATGGATCAAGAATAAGTTGTTTTTGGGAACTTATGTATTATCAAATGGATATCCATAGTACATGAAAAAGATTTTTGTTATTAAATGATAATGGTTATTTTGAAATATGTTTTCTATTTTGGAATAATATATTCCTAAGGAAAATAAAATACTACAAGATTTCAATTGTGGATGAACGGTTGAAACTTTTTTATAAGAATCTACGTATTTATTGTGGACATATGGTGATTTGGGTTATTTCTGGAAAATGATTAGCCCACCATAGAGAATATGTGATTATGTTAATTACACTTTAGTATGTGACTTTAAGAGTAGTCGATGATATTTGGAGATAAATGTTAAGATTTATTATAAAAGAATATGTGATTAAATCCTTCTGAGTTTTTGCGTTTCAATCTTAGTTTGTAGTATTTTGAATAATTTTAAGGACGATTGTGTATTGAATGTTCTTTCTAGAACTTTTTGTACTTTTTGTTGAATTTTGGAGATTAATAGTAGTATTTCCTTTTATAAAGGATTATCCTTTTTGGGGATTATATGATATCATACTAACCATTTTGGTTTTAGTTGATGTCTAAATACAACGGAAAATAAATAGTTAATCTTTTGTGGAATATGTTATTCCCTAAAAGAAGATTCTTGTGCTTTGATGTGACCAAGTCTTTTTGAATGCTCATTGTTTGGAGAAAATATTATTTTTTGGTAGAAACTTATTAAAGGAAGAAATTCTACATGAAGGTAAGTATATTTCTTTATGTGTTTCTTATATGTAGTAAATTAATTCCTCAAATTATGGAAGGGAATGTAAAACAAAAACATTGTTGGTTTACATTTCCTACTGGGTGATCAAAGACCATCTAAAACATCATAAGTTTGTGATATTTTGGTTAACTTTCTCTTAATCTTGTTTTCTATCACTATCCATCAGAACATAACCGTTTGTTTTCTCTTCTATATCCATGTTTTCCCACATGGAATCCTAGTATCGATTAACTTGGGTGACCATTGTACTTATCTTTCTTTCTTATAAAGTGATAGTTTTACTAACTCTTTTTCCGATGTGGGACTTTCAATGAAGTTCCAAGCCCAATTTTAAAATTGTGAGGATGAAATTTCCAAAAGGGGGAAGATTGTAACATCCCAAAAAATAAAGAATATTACATTTTCATATTTGTTAATATTTGTGAATTAAATATTAATTATACTTTAAAGGGGACGCTATGTTCAACAGCATACCCGATACACAACAACGGGTTTCTTTGAAATCTTACATTGCACACAAATAATATAATATTATTATTTTAAATGGTAGTTAGTGCCTAGTCATTGTATTAGTGAGAATGAATAGAACTAACTAAAATATGATGATACATGTTTGTTGAAAATTTTTACATTTATCCAATAAATTTTAGAGGCTTAAAATAAGTAAAGAAATAGATTTTAAGCATAAATACTCTAATATTCCCTAAAAGGTCTATTTATCGCGATTTTATGGAGAACCTTCTTTAAATATAGTTTTTGTAACTTTTATATATTCTATTTGACAAAATGAAATTATTATTTAGAGTCGGGACACCAAAATTTACATTGGATGAAATTTTGGTATTTTTATAATGAAGTTCATTTTTTAATGAATAGTAAAAAATACTGTATTTTAATTCAAAAGTGCCTTTTAATATAATTTATTTATATGGTTAAATTATATTTTCAATTAGTTTTAAAGTTTAATTATAATATATGTTTACAATTTTATATAATTTTGGTCATTGGAAGTAATTTCATTTTGAAATTTGACATAAACATGTTTCAATCTTTTGATAGTTATTATTTCTTAAAAACACGCTATCTGTTTTAATAGAGGGAATTAATTTTAAATTAATTTATGAAACTACTATGTTTTGAATTTGGAAAAATGGATTCCATATTTGGGATCAGTAGGTTTAAATTGTGTAAATAGGTAACTTTTATTTTTAGACATTTTAAATATTTACTTTATTAAATATTTTATTTACCAAGATTAAAGGGTAAATATAGTAAATAAAGGTAAAATATAATATTATAATAATATTAAATTACCCTAACATGTGTAATAATACTATTTTCTGATTCATATCTGACCATGGGAATCCTTGGGTCAAATTTGGGATCCCATGGAGCCACATGGGATTGATAATGACATATTATATTAATTAATTTAAAGTAAAGACAAAAATGACATAAAAAATATCTTTTAGTAAACAAATTTTTACATAAGGTTATATAAGTTATCTTTTAAACTATAAAAAAACTTTGGAAATATATGGATATTTACTACATCGTGGTATTTGTTTATAATTTTTGGACATCAAATAAATTAAATTATTGATGGCACAATAATGTTGCAATATATACCTCATTAATAAAGGATTTAAATAAATAAGCATATAAATATTAAAACAATATCCAAAACAAGTCCAATTCTTATTGGGTTATTTTATCTTTACCATGAGTCATCTTAACTTTGATATTAACGAATATTTGATCTTTTGAAACTAAAAATGAGGTTATAATAAAATAATTGTTTCAAACTTTCCTAAAGATCCCCTCTTCTCCCTTATAAAAATCCCTCACTTCTAACTCATTTCTCACACTTCTCAAGACTTTTTCTCAAGAAACCTCTACTAAAAGAAGCTCCCAAGATCCCTATATTAATCCTATAAGCCTTAACTTAGGTATAAAACACTTCAAGAAACCCATTTGGTTCAAACCAAGGGGAGTTACCAGTGTCCTCAATATACTAGAATGTTGTTATGAGATGTATTTTAACTACACTTACACGCACCTCCATTTCATGGGTGAATAACATACTCTTTCTGTGGATGGAAAACTAACGCCTCACGAAGCGATGACTGTTCAATTATCTCCTACCGCCTCTCATGGTGTCCATTATGATGAAAATTTATTTATATTTGATATATATTATGTTTTTTTCTATATTATTTTTTTATTTTTATTTAAAAACATAAATTTGTGCTTTTCAATATGTGTAAACACGATAATTTCATTTGAGGAAGTGCGGACTACCGCCTCCTCAAGGTGATATGATTCGTTCATGACATACATGGAATGTATAAAGATGTAGCTAATGAAATTATGTAACATATATATAATATGATATTATAATAGAATTATAATATACATATGTATCATTAAGTGTTCATTCCATTAAATATTTAATAGAAATGAAAGTAGTGTTCAAGCATACGTACAACTAACCGTCTACATGAACGGTGCATTTCATTCATTATCTCCAAATGTTATGTACTTTTATAAATATATATATATATATATACATTGTATATATATGATATATTTTATATATAAATTATTAATATCATTCTGGATATAATGAAGTTTTTACCACATGGACAAATTGTACTTATAACAAGTTCATTTTTAACTCAAATTCTGAACATTGAAAAAATGTCTGATATGAACTCAAATAATTAACTAACTATTACTTCAAGGTAATAAGTGATATAAAAGTAATAATAAACATTAAAAAGGTTATGAATCAAGTAGAAATTAACTTATGTTGATTATTTAGGAAGAACATAGAATATACGATTCAAGTTGGACATGAGGTAAGGGATTTCTTATCTCACTTTTAATTCCGTGAGATTTCCATTTTTCACCACTTATTTATTGAATGTGGTGTGTTGTGTACTGAAATTTGATATATATTATCATGATTATATTTATATTAATGGTATTATATGATTCATTTGGTTTTTTTAACTTTTCGTCATATG
Organism: Viscum album; assembly: GCA_963277665.1. NCBI lineage: Eukaryota > Viridiplantae > Streptophyta > Magnoliopsida > Santalales > Viscaceae > Viscum > Viscum album. The sequence goes on along the minus strand of OY728150.1, from coordinate 1,822,254,854 downwards.
ACTTGATTGATTACAATGTGGTAAGGGTTTTTCTTCCTTTCTCATTTTTGTCCAATTTTCTTAATATTGTTATGCCATTTTAGTTTCAATTATAAATGTTGGGGTATGGTTTCACACCTCCCCCATACTGCCCTATTTATGTTTGAATTATGGGATACCCCTTTCCCTCTCATTAAATGCCTCTCATGTACACCCGTTACTATGCCGAAATTCCGAAAGAAATTTCTCTCTCTTCTTTTACATTCAAGAAATTATTTTGTATCATGACTCTAAATACCATTACAATTGTTGGGATATCTATATATATGACCCCCTTACTGACCATTTCATGTAAATATTATGAGAATCCCCTTTCTTTATCATCAACCATTTTTATGAATTCTTACATCACGTCGTTACGCTACTGAAATTACACCGATTTTCTAGGCCAATGTCATTGTGTAGTGAATATCATGCCCATTTCTCTATCAAAGGTATTCAACTTTATGAACATTTACTTATTGATTATAAAGTTACATATATGAATTCCACATTCCTTTATCATGGAATAAATTATTATGTTTTATGAATCCATGTTATATGATCGATGTGGCACACTTATTCATGAAATGAAATGTTTAAGAAGGGTGCGCCCTTATAGCGCTCCAATGTATTGGGTTAAGAATAGTATCCTGATACGTCATGTGTAATGGGTGTTTACTCAAACTAATTAAAGTTCAAGGAGTTTTTACTCGTGCTTCATGTGCAATGAGGATTTACTCATGCTTCATGCACAATGAGCATTGGCTCATGTTAATTCCATGTTAAGTGTTGTTGCCACATTTCCATGTTATGATTATCATGCTTTATCATGCCTTTATGTTTATACTTATCTTGTGCTCTATTGATATGCCTATTGTCTAACATGTATTGTATTCCTCATGTTATTCTATGATTATTACCTTACTAGGCTTTATTGCTCACCCTTTTCTTATGCATGTCCTCAGGTTATCACATGAAATGCTAAGTATGAGGGAATTTAGTGTTCATGTAAAGGAATTTTTCAATAAAGATGTTTTTTTCATGTTTTAAATTGTTATGTAATGATCCTAAGCCCCAAAGAAACTATACCTCTTGATCTTCTATGTTGTATCAAATCAAGTTTATGTAATAAATTATGTTTAATTGTGTAATAAAAAAGCAGGGTTGTCATATAAACATAATCATAAAGGTATCTTGGGGAATTACTTACATAATATTGTAACCATCTCGGCTACCTTATAATTTGTAACCCTCACGACTACCTTACAATTTGTGTAACCACCACAATTACACATGGAGTAACCATACGGCCAACCTCAAACATACACATACCCAATGCATTGGAGGGAGATATAGGCCCTACCCTTCATCATAAAAAATTCCCAATAACCAAAACATAATCATACAACATGAATAATAGAATAAAAACATTGCTTTTGAATGTTTTAAAATAGAATTTTAAAAGAGGATTTTAAAAGAAAAGCCCCTTACATAAATTGTATAATTGAAACGAGATTTAATAGAGTTTATGGAATATGTATATAAACTATAATTAGACATAATTAAACATAATATAAAAAAAACACATCACACAATAAATTTTAATACCACATAAATAATGAAGTAGAAGGTTTACCCAAAGGATGGAAATCAGGTTAAGAATTCCCTTATCTTAGGTTTTTTTTACTTCTAGCTCATTTAAAACTCCAGTATAATAGTTAAAAAAATTATTAATATATTAAAGAATAATATAAATCATTAAAATACAATATATTATCTTTTGATTACATCATTTCACACTTTAAGTTTTAGTATTTTGTTCCTTGCACTGTTTTTGGTGAGTTCTTTACATGATTTTCATGATCAGTTCATGATGGATTGTTCTTGTCAATTGGATGTGAAAATCAAGAATTGGAATGGAAAGGTATTTAAATATTTAAAATACTATAATTTATACCATTTATCATTTTGATGTTCAAATTGAGGATGATTCATAAGTTAAAACATTAATGATTTTCGTTCAGATCATTTTAGTTGTTATTTGATATTAATGACCTCATTTTGTATTATAAATTAAAACCCTGAGTACAAAAGAATTCCAGATCCACATATGAGATATAACACATAAATTATAACCTGGTTCAACCATAAATATGATTTCATGACCATACTTGAAATAATTAATGCAAATTGAAATCACATCGTCCACGATGTCGGTAATTCAACACATCACAGAGAATGTTTTTATTCCTTGAATATGTGGGAGAGGAGAAAAAGAATGATGATGAATTTTCAATGAACATCTAGAAAAAACATGATTTATGGAGCTTTAATGATCCTTAGGTAAGAGTAGATTAGGAAATAATAAGAAAATAAACTAACTCAAAATAAAAGAATAATTTAGAAATCCCTTACAAAAATTTGGCAGCCTAACAGCTATGCGACATGGTTTTAGAAAATATTAAAAAGAGAGGGGACAAGAGTCACCCATCTAGAAGTGAATCATAATAAAAAATAGGACAAGAATAAAAAAGGAAATAATAGCATGGTATAGAAACTTGAAAGTTATACTACATAAAAGAGAACTTGAAAGGAAAAAAGAAAGAAATTGATAATTTTCTTACCTTGTAGAGTAACTCCTAAAAATTGAAGGTTGGGACCATGGGAGCTTGAGGAAACATTGGGAGGATACTAGAGAGGTAAGGAGGCTGGATATTCATTAAGTAATAATTGGGAATGAATTTTATGAAGAATGGGTTGGTATTTAAAGAAAAAGTGAGGGATTATTTCAATAATTTTCAAGGGACACATCATTAGTGGTATTTGCAAAACCATGGGTTTTCCCATGGTATTTGTCCATGGTATTAGCCACATGGGACACCTCACATATAATTTAACTGTAAAAAAGTTGACCAGATTTATTACATCATTATTACATCATTAATGAAGTCATTAACACATCGAAACTTGAAATTGTATTTTTTTCTATTCACCAAAAAATCAACTGTTTCAGAAAAAATCCCCAAAATTCACCCTAACCATTTATCAAAATTTAGAATTCAAAAATAAAGTCCATTTTTTGAAAATAATTTTCTAAATATTATTAATTTAATTTTTAAATAAAATCATACTAAATTCGAAAATTAACAATTTTAAAACGATAACTGCTTTTATATCACATTGAAAAATAAACCAAAATTTCATTATATTAAAGCCTTAAGAAAATAAAATAATAATAAAATTTATTAGACATTATTGTCACATTACTATTCATGTTACTATTCATAAGGGTATGTTACTATTTACTGAAAAAACAAGTTGGTTTCATTAGACTCCAAATGACTTACTGAACATAATTTTTGGTGACCATTTTTTAAAATTCAAAATTAAAATTAGTAGAATTAAATTTAAAGGATTGTTATAATAGTATAATTAAAACAAAGTTTCATGAATTCAATTTATTTTTAGAAAAACTTAGGGTGTTACATTATCCCCACCTTCTAGAAATTGCGTCCTCACAATTTTATTTATTTATTAAACAATTTTAGGGTATTTTTCCCTCATAGCATTTTTAGAATCCCAAGTTTCTTCTTCAACCATCTAGTTTCTCCACAAAACCTTTAACTGGTGCATTATCTTATTCCACAATACCTGTTCTCTTCGATCAAGAATCTGAACTAGTTTCTCTTCATAAGAAAGGTTCTTTTCTAGTTGAACTGCTTCTCAGCTCAAGACATGTGATGAATATGGCTCATACTTTCTCAATATCGAAAAATGAAAAACATTATGTTCCTGAGGAAAACTCAACAGAAAAGCTGCTTGATATGCAGATGTTCCAACTTTCTCCAGGATTTCAAAAGGATCGATGAAATGCGGACATAGATTCCCTTTATTACTGAAATACATCACACTTTTCCAAGGAGAGATTTTAAGGAAAATATAGTCACCTACCTCGAAAGAGAAGTCTTTTATTTTTGTTATCTGTATAACTTTTATACCTGCTCTAAGGTGTCCTCACGTGCTGCTGGATTATCTTCTCTTTCTCATCCACTTCTACTAATTCTGGCCCCATTAACTTTCTTTTACCGACTTCTTCCGAAAATGCTGAAGTCTGACACCGCTTCCCATACAATTCCTTAAAAGGAGCCATCTGTATAATGGAATGAAAACTATTATTATAAGAAAACTCAACTAAAGAAAGATATTGATCCCAACTTCCCTGGTAGTCCATTGAACATGATCGAAGCATATCCTCCAAAGTCTGAATCATTCATTCTGACTGCCCATCTTATTGAGGATGAAAAGTTGTACTGAAATTTAATTATGTGCCCAATGACTTCTAAAGTCCCTTCCAAAAGTCATAAGTGTACCGGGGATCCTGATCAGATACAATGAAAAGAGGAACTCTATGTAACTTTAAAATCTCTTTGAGGTACAATCAAGAAATCCTATCCAAAAACATTGTATCTCGAATAGAAAAAAATGTTCAGATTTTTTCAGCCGATCAACAATAACACAAATCACATTGTTTCCTTGATAAATATTTGGTAGTCCCACCACAAATTCCATGGATACATTCTCCCATTTCCACTCCAGCACTGGAAAAGGTTGAAGCATCCCCTTTGGTAACTATTATTCTGCTTTAACCTGTTGGCATGTCAAACATATCTTGGTAAAATCAGAAATATAAATTTTCATTCCATCCCACCAAAAATACTCTTGAAGTTCTATGTACAACATAGTACTGCTAGGATGAACTGAAAATGGAGAACTGTGAGTTTCACACAATAATTCATTCTTCAATTAGGAATCACATGGAACACGCAACCTTTTTTCAAATCTTAAAACAAAATATTTATCAAGATTAAATTCTGAAAACATACCCATTTTAACCAATTCTACATTTTTCTGTAGCTCATGGTCTTCCTTCTAATCTTGCTTAATTCAGTCTGATAATGATGACTCCACTGAAACCTAAGCTAAAAAAGATGTATTCCCTAAACCAATAACTTCTAAGCCAAAATTCATCAAATCATTAATCAAGGGATCATGTTCCAAATGTAACATGGTTAATGATGCATGATGGTTTTTACTCAAGGAATTTTCCACTTTGGTTTCTTTTCCAGGATGGTAATTGATCGTGAAATCATAATCCTTTATCAGTTCTAGCCATCTTCTCTGCCTCATGTTTAATTCCTTCTGAGTGAATATATACTTTAGAATTTTATGGTCAGTATATATTTGACATTTGGATCTGTATAAATGATACCTCCAAATGTTAAAAGCAAAAAACAACAACTTCCAATTCCAAATCATGTGTGGGATAATTTAACCCGTGAGGTTTAAGTTGTCTTGGAAAATAAGCAATTACCTGATCATTCTGCATCAAAACAAAACCAAGTCCCTTCAAATAAGAATCACTGTAGATGACATACTCACCATTTCGGGAAGGCAAGGCCAAAACTAGAGAATTCCCCAATCTCTTTTTCAGTTTCTAAAAACAAACATCACATTCTTCTATCCAGAAAAATTTAACCCCTTTTCATGTTAACATAGTTATCGGGATAGATAATTGTGAAACGTTCTTAACATAATGTCACTAATAACCCACTAATACATGTAAACTACGAATCTCTATATCATTTGTAGTAATTTTCCATTCATCAACTACTTTTTTTTGGTAGGGTCAACAGATATTCCATCCTTATTTACAATGTTCCCAAAAAAAGAAATATATTACAACCAAAAATCACACATTCTGAATTTTTCGTACAGTTTTTTTTTCTTTTAATGTTTGTAAAACAACCCTTATATGTTTTTCATTATCTTATTTATTTTTATAAAATATTAGAATGTCATTAATAAACACAACCACAAACTTATCCACAAACTCATGAAATAATTTATTCATAAGATTAATGAATAAAACTGGTGCATTAGCTATCCCAAATTTCATAACCACAAATTCATAATGCCCATATCTAGTATGAAAGGTTGTTTTCAAGATGTCATCCTCTTTTACCTTCAAATGATGGTCCCCAGTTCTCAAGCCAATCTTGGGAAAGTACTAAGCTCCCTGGAGCTGATCAAACAAGTCATCAATGTGAGGAAAAGGATACTAGTTTTTAACAGTGATGTTATTCAAATCTCTATAGTCAATGAAAAGTCTCCTGAAACCATCATTCATTTTAACAAATAAAACTGAATCTCCCCATGGTGAAGTTCTTTGATGAATGAATCCTTTATCAAGAAAATCATGTAACTGATTTTTCAATTCAAGAAGTTCTATGTGATCCATAAGATATGGGGGTTTTGAAATTGGCTTAGCATAAGTAACTAAGTAAATTCTGAATTCGATTTCCTGATTAGGTATGACACTGGGTAACTTATTCGGAAAAACATCAAGGTATTTATTTACCACAGGTACATCGTAAATCTTAAAAGTTCCCTTGTTTTCAACAGTATAAGTAAGATAACTTTCATTTCTGTCTTTCAACAGTTTCTTAGCTTCCAGAAATGTTCTCAATTGTATGGGTTATTTCTTATATAAAAATTGAAAATCTTTCTGAAAAACAACTTCTATAGCACTATAGTCAATCTTAGAATGATAAATAGAAATACAATCCATTCCTAGAATAACATCAAAATCGGCTAAGGGTAAAACAACAAGGTTTTCAGGTAAATTCTTTCCACATACCACAATATAAAGTTTCTTATAATTCCTATTTTCTATAATATTTCCCCCTTGTGTTTTCACAAAAAGTTCTGGTCTCATTTGTTGAAGTGATATTTCGAATTTACCCAAACACTTCCCAGAGATGAAGGAATGTGTATACCCCGTATCAAAAAAAACATTAAAAAAATCTGAGTGAACAAGAAAAGTACCTAATACAACTTCATTGGATGGCCCTAGATCTACTGACATAGTCGTAAAGGATCACACTACACATTTCTACTTATATTCTAGCTTCTTTGAATCATTTGGATCTATCTTTAAGGAGGCATTTGCATAGTGACTCATCTTACCACATTTAAAAAACTTTACAGTTTGCTTATCAGAATTAGTCTTTGGATAATTTTCATTATAATCTCGGGCTATATGTCCAAAATTATCACATTTAAAACAGTTCCTAGTTTTTCTAAGACATTCCCCAAGGTGTTTCTTGCCACACTTTTTACAAAATGGAAATTGGATTTTCTTACCATCAGATTTCTTTAGTTGATTCTTACCCATCGCTTTCCATCTAGACCTCTTCTTCCCCTTATTTCTAAAATGCACATGATCATAATCAAACTCCATCTCTACCCTCTCATCACACCATAAAATTTTCTCGTTACTTTTGAATTCATGGGAGTCCAATGCCCTTCGATTCCTTGGCTTCAATCCTATGTAAAAGCAGTTGATTTTTCTATCAAGATCCAGAATAAGATTTGGAGGATAGCTTGCCAGTCGGGTGAATTTTTCTTCATACACAACCACTGAATCATCCACTTTTTTCTTCAATTCAAGGAATTGCTTCTCCGTCCTAATTCACACCACCTTAGGATAATATTTTTCAAGGAAAATACTTTTAAATTCATCCCAATATAAGGAATCAATGTCCTCTCTATCCCAGATATTCTTTACCACTAACCACCACTAATCAGCTTCACCATAAAAATGATAAATGGAAAGACTTACCTTTTTATTATCTGAATATCCCATAACATAGAATATCTATTCAAGGGCTTTGATCCATCCTTCTTTTGCTACTGGGTCAGAATATCCATTGAAAGCAAGAGGGTGTTGTCTCATAAAATGTTCCACTATTTTCATGTTCTGTTGTAGTGCCTCTAGTTCTTCTCTTGCATGGATTCCACCACCATTTATTGCTTGCATTAGTTGATCCCTTACTGTCACAAAATACTTGGTTCCAATCCCTACCATTCCGGGCTATAGATTCGGAAGGATGTAGTTCTATAGATGCCCCTCCTCTTTAGCTTCCATGTTTCTTCTACAGACAAAAATTCTGGACAAACATATCCTAGATTAAGCAACATGGTAATATTTAAAAGTTGTAACATTTCAAATTAATCATAGTGTAAAAATCATTTATGTTATTCTTTTAACATCATCCTAACCCCAAAAGGTATCTAAACCATCCTATGATGCCAACTATAAAAACCCAACCTTATTAAATTACATAATCTTGATTTTAGACAAGAAATAATTTCCTTTTACATTGAGGATATTTTAAAGTATATAGATTTATATAATTGGGAGATAATACATTCATAATAATACAAATTTTTATAGGGTGGATACCATAAAAATAGTTTCCATTTTTTCAAAATATAAAACATTAACGCTTAAAACATGATTTATTTTCCAATTCTTCAAACATTTAACTTTACATAATTCATTGTCTTACATGATGAATTGTGAAAATCATTAAAAAAAACTTGGGATGAGCACAAAGAGCTCAGTAAGGTATTTGAAAGAAGTAAAGAGCACATTAGTCCCTGAATACTTGTAACGTATGAAAACATTTTCAAAAGACTTCCTTGTCACCCATATATACTTACTTTGTGAAACATGTGATTTACACAAGATCAACACAAAAAATGAGAACAAAAACATAATCATAAATCTATATTGGGGGCATTAATTACATAATCTCATAACCCTCTCATCTACCTTATTATTTGTAACCCTCACGGCTACCTTACAATTTGTGTAACCATCGCAGTTACACTTGGAGTAACCATACGACCGACCTCCAACACACACATACCCAATCCATTGGAGGGAGATATAGGTCCCACCCTTCATCATAAAACAATTCCCAAGAACCAGAACATAATCATACAACATGAATAGTATCATAATAACATTGCTTTTTAATTTTGTAAAATAGAATTGTAAAAGTGGATTTTAAAAGAAAATCCCCATACATAAATAGTATAATTAAAGAGATACTTAATAGAATTTATGGAATATGTATATAATCTTTAATTATAAATAATTCAATATAATATAAAAAAAATTCATCACACAATCAATTTTAATACCACATAAATGACGAAGTATAAGGTTAACCCTCAGGATGGAAATGGGGTTAATAATTCTCTTACCTTGGGTTCGTATTACTTATAACTCGTTTAAAACTTCTATATAGTATTTAAAATAGTGTTATTAATATATTAAGTAATAATATCCATCTTTATAATATCTTATATGATCATTTCATTACATCATTTCACCATTAAATTTTTAGTATTTTGTTCCTTGCACTGCTTTGGGTGAGTTCTTTACAAGATTTTCATGATTGGTTCATGATGGATTGTTCTTGTCGATTGAAAGTGAGGCTCTAGAATTGGAATGGAAAGGTATTTAAATATTTCCAGTACCATAATTTATACCATTTATCATTTTGATTTTTTATATGAGGATGATTCATAAGTTAAAACATTAATGATGTTCGTTTAGATCATTTTAGTGGTTCTTTGATAATAACGACCTAATTTTATCTTATAAATTAAAATCATGAGTTAAAAATAACTCCAAAACAACAGATTATACATAAAAAATATATTATAACCTATTTCAACCATAAAAATGGTTTCATTACCATACCTAAAAAAATTAAAGAAAATTGAAATCACATCATCCACGATGTCAGTAATTCGACACATCACAGACATTGTTTTTTTCTTGAATAAGTGGGAGAGGAGAAGAAGAATGATGATGAATTTCCCATGTACATGAGAACATCCATAATATACATGATTTTTGGAGTTCTCATATATTTGGTAAGAGGATATCAGGAAAGAATAAGAAAATAAAGGAACTCAAAATAAAGGAATAATTGAGAAATCCCTTACAAAAAATCGGCAAATTAACGGCTATGCAACATGGTTTTAGAAAATAATAAAAATAGAGGGGAAAAGGGTAACCAATCCAGAAATGAATCATAATAAAAAATATATCAATAATAATAAGTAAATAATAACATGGTTTGGAAACTTTAAAGTTATACCACGTAAAAGATAACTGGAATGGAAAAAGAAAGAAACTGAGAATTTTCTTACCTTGTAGAGTAACTCCTAGAAATTGATAGTTAGGGCCTTGGGGGTTGAAAAATCCTTGGGGGACTACTAGGGAGGTAAGGAGGCTAGAGATTCGTTGAGGAATAATTGGGAATGAATTTAATGAAGGAATGGGTTTGTATTTATTGCAAAAGTGAGTGATTATTTTAATAATTTCCAAGGAACACCTCATTAGTGGTATTTGCAAAACCAAGTCCTTTCCCATGGTATTTTCCCATGGTATTAACCCCATGGGACACCACACATATTATTTAACTATAAAATAGTCTACCAGATTTATTACATCATTATTAAATCATTAGTGATGTCATTAATACACCGAAACTCAAAACTGTATTTTTACTACTCATCGAACAATCAACTGTTTCAAAAAAATCCCCAAAATTCGCCCTAACTATTTATTGACATGTATAATTCATTAATGAAGTCCATTTTCTGAAAATAATTTTCTAAATATTATTAATTTAATTTTTAAATAAAATCATATTAATTCAAAAATTAACAATTTTAAAACTATAGTTAATTTTATATCACATTGAAAAATTAACCAAAATGTCATTATATTTAATCCTTAAGAAAATAACTTATTAATATAATTTACTATTCATTATGGTTGTATTACTATTCATAAGGGTATGTTACTATTCACCAAAAAAATAGGTTTGTTTCATTAGACTCCAAAGGACTTACTGAACACAATTTTAGATGATCATTTTTCAAAATCCAAAACATAGAAGTAGTAAAATTGTGTTTAAAGGCTTGTTATAATTATCTACTTAAAACAATGTTTCATGCATTCAACTTATTTTTAGAAAACCTTGGGGTGTTGCATACCATATGAAATTTAATTTTGCCTATAATTATTTTTAATAAATATATGTGACTGCATACATAAATAGTTAACCATGAACTACAAAATATTTAAAACATGTAATATTCTATTTTTATCTGATCATTATTTTTAATAATTATAAAATTTTTATCACATTCAAATAAAATAACTAATCTTGAAAAGATAGATATAATTTGTTACTTGATCATGATATTTAAACAAAAGATTGGTTCTTATACCCTAAGTGGAGTAAATCATTGATCCTGTCTCTATAAGAATTGTATCATGCTTAGTTCTCTTATGTTTCACCTGTTTGGAATAAATTTTGACTTGTCACTTGAACCACCTCATCAGGTAATATCTATCATTAAAATAGTAAAATCACATATAAGTGAAAGGATGGTAGGAAGTGTGATTTTCATTTAATGAATAAATACAGACACACATTCTCTAATTTAATTAAATGTATGGATGATGCATATCTTATTAATGTTATTTTAAGAAAATTTATCACAAATTAGAATCATGAAATAATCAAATTAAATTAAAAAACATACATCCAAACATACATAGGTCGGTATAAATCATGATCATTCACAACATAATGAATATTTTAATGTTTAATTATCCAAAACAAATAAATTACCCTAGACATTAAATAATATAAATTTACAAAATTAGTTTAAGTTATTTTTCTTGTTCCACTAATGGCCCTTTAGACCACCATAAAAATTCCGAATTTTTTTTACAATTTAAGTTTTTTATAATCAAATATATATATATAATAAATATATATCTAATATAAATATATATATATATATATAATTAAAAAAAAATTCAACTCTATCACACTATATTTAAAAAAAATCAATAAATACACCCCCCCCCCACACACACAATGGATGTAATTGGAAAAGAAGGGGGAAGTAACCCCCCTTTAATTTTAATTTTTTTATTTTTTGTTTTACATTATCAAAATAAAATAAATGAATCTTTTTTATGAATAATTAATGGTTATCGTTTTACAATTCCTAGACACACAAACCTAGATTTACATGTCATCATTACCTTTGAAACTTGAACAAGACCCTCAAGATGAATTTTAGAAAATCTAAATTAAATAAAAAAATCAATTTGATACAACAGCTTTTATACATGTTGAAGGATCCATGTGTAGAGGAAAAACCATATTACCATTAATAATTAAAAATAATTATCACTCAAATAAACAAAATTACTCAAATCCTTTAATTGGGTTATCACACAAAATTAAAAACTAATTATTTATATAAAATAATTTCTTCAAGTAATCATTTTCAATTTATTTTCTTCACATTGTTGATGGTCTAATCTGATTACTAATAATCTTGAAATTTTAATTACTTAAATAATTTAAATTATTATTTCTCTAGTGGTATCCACATGTGTTCCACAAAGATCCAAATTTCATTCTTTAAATCATGAGTTCTAGAGAGAGGAAACTAAGTACTTTACAAAATTTGTTCTTGATCATATGTGTATATCTCATACTTCCACTTTATAGAACTTCGGATAATATTATAAGAAATATGTTTAATTTTCACTTTAGGTCTTGATATGGATATTAGAAAAATTATTATTAGTTATAGAATAAAAGAGACATATTTTTCTATTTATATTTACATTAAAAAATTAAAAATTACATAAAGGAACATTTTTATTATTAAAATATAAATAAATATCCCATGTTAATTATTATAATAATATTTATATATTTATATATGTAACATATACACACAATATGTTTTTTTAAAATTAATTATTTATTTATTAATTTCAAATTATGTTAATATATTTATATATGTTGAACTATTTACACATTAAAAGTTCTCCCATTAAATTTTATTGAACTTTTAACCAAAGAATAATTATATTTATTAAATGAAATAAATTTATTAATAAATCTTATGAATAAATAAATATCATTTCCAGGTATCTCATAAACAAAAAAAAAGATAAAATTCAACTCACTTATTCATAACTTTAATACATTGTGATTGAATTTTTTGACCTATAAAACTTAAATAATTATTATTATAAAAAATTTAATGAATTTATTATTTAAAAATAGATTTATAAGTGTAGAAATCAACTCCTTTCTGAGTAGTGATATTCCATGGGAATTCAGATTTCTGAATTTCTGATGGTGGGATTTTTTTGAGAAGTGAGATTCGAATTGGAATTATGAGATTTGGAACATCTTAATGATATTTTTTAGATGTGGATTATGGCTAGGTATGTGGCTTGATTTATTGAGTGATTATTAAGATATTTAAGTGGGATATGTATTTTTTAGAATATTTTTACCATAGTGCATGGTTTGGTGTACAGAGTCTTGGTGAAAAACATGTAGCACCCTGAAAGTGTGGTTATTTCAAGTTCTTTATTTCATGCATGGTTAGTAATCATGGTTAGCACATGGTTAGGGGATAACTATTTGAATTACAGTTAAACCCATTTAGGGGGTTTTCATGAGGATTAGTTCCTGGTTGGCTCATCATTTCTAATAAACTGTACAAAAAATTGTAATTCAATTTTGGTAGTGATTATCGTGTTAGGTAAACGGTTTAGTAATCCATGAGAGAAAGTGGTTTAGGGTGGTATCTTATATGTTGAAAGATTCATGTCTTGAACATGTTTTGGTAGAACATGCACCCAAACTATGTAAGGGTGAGGTCCTGATATAGTTCAAACTATATGGGTGGCATACGGTTTGGAAAATCATATGATCTTCTATATTTCATTAAAGGGGGGGAAATGAAAAAAAAATCCCCTTGATTTTTATCCCCTAACCCTCCACTATTATCACTCATGATTGTACAAACTATGGTAGATACCCCCTCATTTCATCTGATTCCCCTTCAAAATAGACAAATTCTGATGTTGTTCTTACGATGTTTTTGAGATATAGTCATCTCTTTACCATTTTTTCTTCATTACCCTTATATTTTGATTTCAACTATATTTAATATGTATTTTAGTCACAAGTTCACTAGATAATGGTGTAATAATTCTATTATGAGGGGGATTCCACTTTTCATAACCATAGGGAATCCTGAGATAAGCTATGCACATTATTCCAAGCCATTTGGTAGGAGGCGCATCATAGTATGATTTTTACAAGGTATTTGAATTAAATTAGATAAAAATTTATGGCTAACTAGGGGATACGTGTTAGATATTTTTAATAGGACATAGTTGGGAGAACACCATAGGCCTTTCATGTGTGGTTGGTTATCATTTTAGTGCAATGATGTCTGTCATTGATCTTTTAATAAATTATACCATTTGTAATTAATTTGAATAATTTATTATAAGTTGTCTAATTAATATAAAAAATTATAATTAATTAATTATTATGTTTTGGTCTTACTTAGTATCTCATATGGGTTTGATATAAATGATTGGAATTGTATGAACCTAGAAGGTAATAGATGATCAAATATTGATAGGAGATAATATAAATGAGGTAGGTGGTCCTTATTCATTTCCTTGTGGTCTTATGCTTGATCTTGGGGCTTGAGATATGAAGTCTCACCACATGAGATGATTGAATTATTTAAATTTTCTAAATTAAGTAATTAAAAATTAAATGACTATGAATGGAATGGATAAAGTGTCACGCTCCATGAAGGACCCTTGATAGTAGCTTGATGTGTCAACCATTGATGGTTGATGCCTTGATTATTAATGTAAACCTTGTGATACATGGGCCTTGAGGGGTGATACTTAAATAAATTAAGAAATCATAGAGTCTCTTTTTTTTATTGACCTATGGGTAGATGGATTTGATGGTGTTGGAGTGATTATACCTTGTATATCTTTATGATCCTTTTAGCTTACTTAAAGTTGTTTGGCTAATGAGATGAGCATGGGGTGAGCATGCCCTCCGATGAGAAGTGATTACTTGGGTGGGTAGCCCCTATATATATTGATGGATAGGTTGTGTGTGTGAGTAATAACCTGTGATGAATTGGAAATGTAATGGTCTTGGGTTCATCTCCCTTTTGTTATACTAATTTGGGATTTCTCATGAGGAAAATGAGGACTTGTTATGAATATGAAGACACCAAGGGATGATATGATGTCTGAGTGATGGGTGTTGAACTAATAGAAAATATTGTTATTGAGGAGACCTTATAGGGTGTATGATCTATGGAGTATCCTAGGAATCCTTAGTGGGTTCTTTAGTGTGAAGTTGACCATAGAGAGGGGTTATGTGAGTGAGAAGTTGAAGTCGATTTCGAGTGTCACCTTAGACACGAAATAAATATTGTTAGCCCATTGACACTATAGTAACTATGATGTGAGATATTGTCAGTGGGACTCACAAACCTCAATAACTTATGAATGTATTTCCTATGATTTCCTCCTAGCATTCAGTGTTATTTCTAATGCTATTGGGATTTCTGGTTACAACCCAGTATTTGGTCATGGAGATGGATATATATGAAACCCAGGATACACCCCAAGATCTGGTGGGTGTGCCTCATATATGGAATTTTCAGAATTTAACATGGTGTTTGGATATAATTACTATTTAAAATTCAAAATATATTAGTTTTGATTCAATAGCTTCTTATATGGGATGCTTATGATGTTCCCTGAGATCCAATATTAGACCTTACTTTATGAGATTCTTAGGATACTTCATATGATCATGTGGATGCACCTGATATGTATAGGACTCCCAAGACACTACTTGGTATCTTATGAGTATGCATAATGAATTTGAGATACCCAAGTTATGACATTAGATCTAGAAATTATCCCTTATTTATATGGATTTCTTATGATTACCTCCAACAAATCAGTTGTATGTCTGATATCATTAGATTTTCTAGGATTAATTCCTAGGAATGATTCACATGCCTTATTCTATTATATATCCTAATATTAACTCCTAAGAATTTATTCTTTCACCTATTGTGATATGGTCATTCAACTTGGTATCTTTTCACATGATCATTTCATATAATCAGAGATACTCTGACAATGGTTGAAGTAGGTATAGTCGATCATGGGTTTCATGTAGAACCCAAGGATCAATGGGGTTTTTTTATTAATGATTCCAAATTTTAGCTATTAATATATTTATTCTAACCATATTACATGTACATACACTTATTTACTAGTTTTTTATGGGACCCCATTAGTGGGTCCTTATAGAGTTGTACTCACACCCAGATCGAGTGGTCATGGAAGATGGTTATTTCATAATACCTCATTCATCATAGGTTTAGGTATTGAAGATGTATAAAGTTATAGGATTAAGAGATATAGTTGGTAGTTGTTGATAGTGTTATTACACTTGATGATATTCAAAATTTTAGAATTTATATTTTCCTTATGATCATTAGCCCTAAAATAATAGTAAACTGAAATCACAAGGTCGATACCATGAGGGATATGGAATCCTAATTTCAATACTCAAACTAATTATTTGGTATTCAGAATATTTTAACTTAATTATGAAATATTACAAACTAACTAAATTATCTAATCATATACAAAAAATAAACAAAACATAAACTATTTCGAGAAAAAAAAAGAGAGGGGAGCTGATTTTCTGTGATTTTTTATCTATTTCTAATAACTCTACTCTTCTCATGAATTTAAACTAATAAAAAGTCATGATACTTATCATGGTAGTTATATATACCTATTGGAATAAAATAAAAATACCTAGTAATGTTTATCCCTTTAACTGATTTCATCTATAACTAACCAAGATGCATTAAATTATATCTCTAAAGTAAGAGGTAGATTTAAGTCATCTCTTACTACCCACTCATCGCTATCACACTGGGGTTCATCCCATAATTTTCATTTCTCTTGTTTATAAATTATGGTATGAAATAATATTTAATATCTGTGTAATAAAATTAATTAGAATAATTCGAAATCAAGGAATAATTGAAATCATGATGTACACGTCCCTTTTTTTAAGTCACCCTCCTCTATCAAATTAGTCACCAATGATCGATGGTTTTTTGGTCATGAATTGACTAGATGTCATAAAAGAGGCAATATAATTAACAAGAATAAATTTTTTTAATAATGATTAAATACTTACATCAATTATTGTTGGGAACCAACAAATGAATTCCAAATTTACATAGAAAAAATCATAAATAAAAACAAACAAATCGACAGAGATTCTCTTGTGGATGATGTTACTCCCACTATCTGTCCCTCCAGGAATATGATACTTCAAATTAGTTTTATGATTTCCCTTTTATTATCCTCCTTCAATTCTAGGGAAAAAATCAACCATAAATACCTCTAAAGACGGATTGAAATTCCACTAAAAATATATGGTCCCAACTCCTAAAAGATAATAGTTTTTTGTTTTAATATTTGCTAACTAAGATCTCATGGGTCATAAAATAACACACCAAGGTAGAGATTTTTATTTCTACAACCCAAAAACCATACATGGGTATTACTAAGACAAAAATGAAATAGTCATAATGATAATTTTAGACAACAAAAGATCTGAAAAACAAAGAAATATATTTCTTCTTTAAACTCCTTGATATCTCAGAGAAAATATAATTCCTTCCCACTAACATCAGTAATGGCCTAAATTTCCTTTTACTTCATAATAATAGTTTTTGGTGTAGGAGAAATGCTGCAACACTCTTTATTATACTTACAAAGCTCCCTTCATCGCACTAATTAATCTCCACCAATAGTGCAGACCAACCATCTATATCACAATAGGACCTCTATGTAAGTTTATTCATTTAACCTTATTCAATCATAGAAAAAATAATATTACCATTACAGATGCACAATTTTACATCTATGTAGATTCTAACCATGTTGTAGTGTGAACCCTTATACAGCAAGTTTTCAGGATCCAGCTTTTACTTTTACAAAGCGATGCAGATACACCCACATTAGTGAGGTTAACCCTTAAATATGCCACAAATTACCCATAAATAGGTAACTAACTAATGAGATGACATTTATATGATCTAATTTTACCTTTACATGGGCTCAGACTTTTTCTTATATTGTGAAGGAAATTTATTATACTGAAAATAATCCCTGGAAGATCTGAGAATCCTCCCCTACACACACTCTACAACACATGATAATTGAAAGAGGTGCAACTCCCTTCCACTTAATTTTCCTCATGAAATAGCACTAGAATAAACCATAACTCATTTATACTTAAAAATATCCTATATTATTTTTTATCAAATACATGTGTGTGTTACTTTATCACCTTCACTGTGATTTCCCCAAGATATATATGGTCTTCCATAATATTCTATGAGGATTCTTTAGAGTTTTATAGAATTTTTGAGGTGGCCTAGAGATTTTTAGTGGACATCATGGCAGTTTTCAGTGACTAGGTGTGGTCAATGGATGATAATGATGTGGTAGTGGCAACGTTGTGCTTTTGTGATACAAGTGTGGCCTAAGGGGTGATCTAGAATGAATCTATTTCTGTAAATGATAAACATTTTTTAGTAACAACTTGACCCACATCAGTTATGTGGATGGTTATACTCTTCTTAATTACTTTTCACTACTACATGTCTCGCTTTTAAAAGTGCTATAAATTGGTATTATTAATGATAAAAAAAGTATTGTTTTGATAAGCATCGTTAAAACCCTCATCCTTTATCATCATTTAGAAAATACAAAAAAAATATCTATTTTCCAACTCTAGAAAAAAGTGTTGATAGATGGTACTTCTATCAGTGCTAAAACAAAAGCACTGTTAATGGCAGATTTTATCAGCACTTTACTTTAGCGCTGATAAAGAAACCCTTTATTAGTGAATTTTTTAACATTGGTAAAAAAATTATAAAATATATATTATTTAAGTACTCACCGACCCCACCACTACTCCCACTCACACACACCCACTTTCAGTGATAGAGATTCCCCATTTTTCAGCACCTTTTTACTGGTCAACTACTTGTTCACCTTCGCATGCACCTGGACCTGATCTTGTGACCTCCTTTGTGCATTTCAAACCCTATTACAATGGTCACAAGCATGTTTTTTTATATATTTTATGATATTTTTATTTATTTATATATATTTACATACATCCTTTTTATTTGTTTATTTATATATATTTTTATGATTGTTTTTAAATACATTAATAAAATATATGTTTTTGTGTGTTTGTGATATATATAAATATATATATATATAGTGTTATATTAATTTAATTATATCATATATTTATATTCATATATATATATATATATTATAATATAAATATAAAATATATATATTAATTTATTAATACATACATGTATCTATATATAAACATTATATGTACATTTGTATAAGTATATATATTCATACATTTTTATAATGAAAAAATAGTTAGATATTATTTTAAATAAAATGTATAATAATTATTTTATATGATTTATATAATCAAATTAAAATAATTTTTTCAAATATGTATATTATATATATATATAAATTATATACATTACAAATATATTTATATTTCTATATATTTTCATAGATATTTACACCTATTTACATATAATTTTATATTTAGATATGAAATTTTTATAATGTTTTTATAAATATTTGTTGTAAATTAGTTTATATACTATATTTAATTTTAATGATATATTTATAAAAATAAATTTATATATGATGTATTTGAAAAATATTGACAAAAAACACATTTACACACATATGTACATGTTTTAATTTCACGAATTCTTTGGAAAATATTTATATATAAGAATTTACTTACATATATTAAATGTACTCGTAAATATTTTTTTATTAACACACACAAATTTATATATAAACATTAATTTTTTAGGTATATATATATTAATTTGTTTTTTAAAAGGTAAATAACTTGACAATTTTTTATTTTAAATGAAATAAAAAATATGTATTTATTTCCATGTGGATTATATATTTAAAAGTACATTCTTATGTAAACATGTTTAAATATATATTTTTACAATTTATTTATTTTATGTAAAAATAAAAAAATATGTATATATTTAATTATAAATAAAAGTATAGAATGAAAATTGATAAATTTTCAAAGCAATAATATCTATAAGGATGTTATAATTGTCAAGAAATTCAGTCACCACTAAAAAAATACAATATTACCCTCTTTAACGAATGTGAAATACCATCAAATATTAAAACAAGTAAGTTATCCAAACTAAAAATCACAATTTAGGAGGACTTTTGGGCATTTTATAACCACAAAAAATAATGATCAGGTCCCCTAAAATCATAATGAAGTAGTTATCTTTATAATATTAGATTTTATATATGGTTGAGACTAAGTGGACACCGAGATCAAAAGTTCTGGTCATTTGAAGTTCAAGTCATGTTTTCAACTAATCTTAGATCTTTAATTAATTGATTGAATATTTATATAATCCAATTGTTATTAAATGGATATTACTCATTAATAATTATAAAATTATTGATTAATATTATTTTTCAATTATTTTATAATCCATTTTCACTAAATATATTATATATTAACTGTAAATTCATATTTAGTATTATATAAATCATATATAAAAATAATATTATATTATATAAATATATATATATATATATGATTTTTAATGATGTATAATTTTATTTTTGAAATATAACCTTTATTAGGGCTAGAAAAAAGAACTGAAAAATATTAATTTTACCAGTGCTCAAATAAATTCTCATATGAGGACACCCTTTATCAGCACTTTTTTCACTAATAAATAGGGCCTTTATCAGTTCATTTAAATAGTACTAATATAATATAGTGCTAACTTTTACATGATTTTCAGTGGTGTTGTATTTGGGGAGAGTTGGATAAGTGAAAATAATTGTCCCCAACCCATGATAGTACTGTCATGGGAAGGCAAACGTTGGGACTTCCTATGTTCACACACCCACCCGATTATGCATTATCCACAAACCAAATTTTTCATATATAATTATATTCACACCACCAATTTCTTAGGTATATAGATAAATATTGGCCTAATTTTCAATTTGAATTCAAAGATGGCATATTTTTTATAAACTCTTCTTTTAATTTATTTTACCTTATTTAAAGTGTTTTCAGTAAAAACATCCAATTTTACTAGAAATCCTTCAAACTAAAAATAATAATTTTATAACTTTAATAATGAATAAACTCATAAAATATAGGCTAAAAATTCAATTAAAATAAAAAAATAACAATGAAGATATATATATATATTATAGTTATCAAAATCACCTACATTTGAATTTTTATTAATCCTCAAGAAAACATAAACATAAATTTCATGAAGGACCCAAAAATTTCAAGTGGAATTTTATAAATTATCATGCTCAAAAATAAATTTGTAAATATATATTTTAAAATCTCAATATATATGCAAAATTTCATATTAAATTTTTCTTCATCTATAATTTCCAATTCAATAAATTTTCATCTCTCATACTCCCATTGTTCAACCTCTTACTCATATTCATAATAATTATGACTTACCTCATCATAATTTCTTTCCACTCACTATTTAATGTTATATGAAATTGAGTTTTTCTCATCTCAAGTATGTGAACTCTATGTATAATCTTGAAATTTATCTCAATCTTCACTGATAAATGAAACTACAGAAATAATGAGGACTTTTCATTAATGTTCAAATGAATTTAAGGATAAAGGTTGGTATGAAAAATAGAAATACTGAGCCTTAAAATGGAGGCTAATGGATTTAAGTTAAATAAAAGATATTTAAGTAAACCTTAGTGAAATATGCTCCCCCTTCAAAACCCCTTAAAAATAAAACATACCACGCTTTATGCTCCTCTTCTTTGGAATTCCTAGCCTCAATGGTTAAATATCATCTACAAACCCTTATTTTAATTTCCTTTTTTTAGATTTCATGTTTTTTCATCAAAATACATCCAGTTTTACTAGAACCCATTAAAACATAATTTTCTTCTTCTATGAAAATGAATAATATCATTAGAAATAGAAAAAAATTGAAATTAATTTCAAAAAATTAACAATTAATATATATATATATATATGATAAATCAAACACCCCCGCATTAGAATGTTTACTCATCCTTGAGGAAATATTCCCTATCAAATTCATAAAGTACCCAAAAATTTTAACTGTTTTTTCTAAATTATCATGGCTATAAAATAATGTTATAACCGAATATTTTAAAATCTCAGAACTTAAACAAAATTATAATTTCAAATTAAATAAATTTTCATCTATCTATGTAAAATTTTTCAACTACTTAGTCATAGTCATGCTAATT
Source organism: Viscum album (assembly GCA_963277665.1). Taxonomy (NCBI): domain Eukaryota; kingdom Viridiplantae; phylum Streptophyta; class Magnoliopsida; order Santalales; family Viscaceae; genus Viscum; species Viscum album. Next base: position 1,822,232,596 of record OY728150.1, on the reverse strand, counting down.
ATGATTCACTTCACCAAAATGGAATTTAACGCACCGCTCAAGCTTATAGGAAATTTAGTTGTGGTAATCTCGAGTATTTTAATTATATCCATAAACATTAAATTGATATCAATCACCATATATTAATTATATTATAAAAATCATGAGTATTTTACATTAATTTATAGATGAATTTTAGGGTAATGGTTTGTGTGAAAAATTAAAATCCAAGGCTTAAAAATTGAACCTAAAGTTATTAAAGTACAATGCATTACATTTAAGTAAATCTCAATGAAATGTGATCCTCCTTTAAATACTCTTTAAAATAAAATATAATGCACTTTCTTATCTTCATCTTCAATTGGATTAACATAATTGATTGAATATGTTTTATAAACTCTTATTTATGTTTCATTTTACTAAATTTCAACTATTTTCAAAAAAAATCTTCTCAATTTACTAGAAATATTTCAAGTTGAATTTTTTTCCTAATATAAAAAAAATAATTAAAACGGAAAACATTGTGAGTTAAATTTATAAATTTATATATATATATATATATATATATATATATTAGTTATCAAACTCCCCCAAATTTTAATGTTTACTCATCTGTAAGGAAATAATCAAGATCAAATTCACAAAATATGGAAACATTGTAAGGAAAATTTTCTAAATTATCATTCTCATGAAATTAAACTATAACAAAATATTTCAAAATCTCAATACCTACCCAAAATTAGATATCAATTTATTCATCAAATATAATTTCAAATTCAATAAATTTTCATCTCACTTGATCACATTTTTCAACCTCTTATTCGTATTAATGATAATTTTGATATACCTCACTGAAATTGCATTTCACTAACAAATCAAGGTTTTATAAAATTGAGTTTTTCTCATCACAAGTATGTGCACTCTATCCATAATCTTTCAGGTGATCTCAATCTCCACCAAGAAATTAAACTAAAAATATCAGGTGAACATTTCATTCGTGGTAAAATTAATCTAATACCCAATTGGGTCCTTAAAATTAAAATCATTGGATTTAAAATGGAGGCTAATGGTTTTAAAGTAAAATGCATGAAATTTATGTAAATATCAATGAAATGTGATCCTCCTTCAACTCCCCTTAAAAGGAAAACACCTAACACTTTCTTCTCCTCTTCCTCATTATTCCGGGCCTAAACGATGGAATATTTTTTTACACATAATTATTTTAAAACCCTTTTCCAATATTTTATCTTTTTTTGGAAATATATTTCTTATTTTTCTATAATCCTTTAAAAATAAAAATTAATAGTCTTAGTACTACAAAAATTAATAAAATCATTATAAATACACGAAAATTTCAATTAAATCCATATAATTAACAATATATATGTGCACAAATTAGAGATATCAAACTGCTCCATATTTTAAGCTTTAATCATCCTCAAGAAAATACTCAATATCAAATTTGCAAATGACCCAAACATTTAAAAAAAATTATATATTATAATGGTCATTAAATAAAGTAATAACTGATTATTTTTAAGGATCAAAACATACCCAATATTAGATATTAAATTTTGATTCATCTATAATTTTCAATTCAATAACATTTTATCTCTATAACCCATATTGTTCAATATATTACACATATTCAGAATAATTATGATTTACCTCACTAGAATTTAATTTCACTCACAACTCAAGGTTATATTAAATTGAGTTATTCTCATCTCAAGTATGTTAACTCTATCCATAATCTTGTAAGTGATCTGAATCTTTACATAGAAATAATGATACAGATATAAGGAGTACTTTTCCTTAATTTTCATGTGAATCTGAGGATAAAGGTTGGTTTGAAACTTTAAAATTTTAGGATAGAAAAAATAGTCTAAAGTTGTTAAAGTATAATTAATTATATTTAAGTAAATATAAATAAAATTTGATCCTCGTTCAACCACCCTTTTAAATTCAATATCCTACACTTTATTATCCCCTTATTAAGAAGGCCTAGACGCAAGGATGGAATATTTTTTATAAACTCTTGTTTTACTTTCCTTTTACTATATTTCGTTTTTTTGGAAAAAATATTCCATATTTACTATAACCCCTTCAAACAATTTTTTTTTTCATTTCTATAGAAATGAGTAAAATCATTATAAATAGAAAAAAATCAATTAAAATAATAAAATTAATAATATATATATATATATTATAGTTATAAAACACCCCCAACATTTTAAGTTTTACTCATTCTTGAGAATATACTCACCATCAAATTTAAAAAGGAACGAAACATTTTAAGGGAAATTTTATAAATTACCATTCTCATAAATTAAGGTTATAAATTTAGATTTCAAAAGTACAAGACTTTCCCAAAAATATATATCAAATGTTGACTCAATAATAATTTCAAATTTAATAAATTTTTATCTCTACTAATCACATTATCAAACCTCTTACTCGTATTCAAGCTAATTAGGATTTAACTCACCATAATTTCATTTCACTCACCACTCAAGGTTATATGAAATTGAGTTTTTCTTCTCTCAAGTATGTATACTTTATCCATAAGCTTACAAGTGATCTCAATCACAACCTAGAAATTGAACTAAAAATATCATGAGTAATTGTAATTAATTTTCAAATGAATATAAGTCTAAAGGTTAGTGTGAAAATTTTAATTACTATTCTTGAAAAGGGAGTCTAAAGTTATTAAAGTACAATTAATGATATATTAGTTTGTCTTACTTTAAATTTTCTCCTCTTTTAACTCCACATCAAAATACATCATCCCACATTTTATTCTCCTCTCTGTTCATATTTTTAGCCTCAAGTCTAGAATATTTTTTAAAAACACTTCTTTAAATTAACTTTTTCCATATTTCAAGTGTTTTCAGAAATAAAAATAAAAATTTACTAGAACTCATTAAAAGTGAACAGAATTTTTAATTCTTCTATAAAAATGAATAAAATCATCAGAAATAGACAAAAAAATAAAATGAATTAATAAAATTAACAATGAATATATATATATATATATATTAGAGTTATTAAAATTCCTAACATTTGATTGTTTACTCATCCTCAAGAAAATACTCAACATCAAATTCAAAAAGGACCCAATCATTTCAAGGGAACTTTTTTAAATTATCATTCTCATTAAATAAAATTACAACTGAATATTTAAAAATATCAAGACTTACCCAAAATTAGATATCAAATGTTTCATCATCTATAATTTCTAATTCAATGAATTTTTATCTCTACTACTCACATTGTTAAACCTCTTACTCATATTCATGCTAATTATGATTTAACACACTAGAATTTCATTTCAAACACCACTTACTGATATATAAAATTGATTTGTTATCATATCCAGTATTTTCACTTTATCCATAAGCTTACAAGTGATCCCGATCTAAACCAATAAATTAAAATACCAAAATCATGAGGAAATTTCATTAATGTTAAAATGAAACTAAGGCTAAAGGGTGGATTGAAGATTAAAATACTAGTCTTGAAAATGGTGGTTAAAGTTACTAAAGTACAATTCATGAGTAAGTATCAATTAAATGTTCTCCTCATTTAACTCCACTTCAAAATACAGAATCCCAAGCTTTCTTCTCCTCTTTATTGGAAGGTCCAGCCTAAAGGATATAATTTTGTTTACAATTTCTTATTTTAATTTAATTTTTCTATAATTCAAGTGTTTTCAGAACAAATATCCTACAAATTTACTATAACTTCTTAAAATTAAAAAAAATTACAGTTGTAAAAATAAATAAAATTTTTAGAAATAGACAAAAAATTCAATTAAATTCATAAAATTTCCAATTAATATATATTTATTAGATTTATTAGACTCAACCAAAATTGAATTTTTACTCATCATAGAAAAAATCTTCATCAACGAAATCATAATAGACACAAAAATTTCATGGGAAATTTTTTAAATTATCATTACCATAAAATAAAGTTATAAATAAAGATTTAAAATTCTCATGACTTACCCCAAATTAGATATCAAATTTTTCCTCATATATAATTTTCAATTAAAAAAACTTTAATCTCTAATTATAACATAGTTCAAACTCTTACTCATATTCATGATAATTATGATTTACCCCACCAAAATTAAATTTCACTAACCAGTCAAGGTTATATGAAATGGATTTTTTCTCATCTCTAGTACATCTACCCTATCCATAGGCATGAAATTGATCACAATATCCACTAATAAATTAATCTCAAAAAATAATGAGTTATTTCCATTAATGTACAAATTAATTTAAGGCAAAAAAATTTAGGGAAAAATTAAAATCATAGTTTTGAAAAAGTATCCTAAAGTGATTAAATTATAATGCTTTATTTTTAAGTAAATCTCTATTAAGTGTGCTCATCCTTCAACTCAATTTAAAAATATAACATTGCATACTTTATTCTCTACTTCCTCAATAGTCCATAACTTAAGGATGGGATATTTTTTACAAATTATTTTTTAATTTAATTTTTCCATATTTCATGTGTTTTCATAAAAAATATTCTAGATTTACTAAAACTCCTTCAAAATGAAAAAAATTGGTTTACTACAATAAAAATTAATAAAATGATTTAAAAAAGAAAAAAGTTGAAATTAAATTCACAAAAATAACAATATCTATATATATATATATATTATTTATTAAACAACCCCACATTTTATTGTTTACTCATCATTAAGAAAATCCTCATTATCAAATTCATAAGGAATCAAAAATTTTAAGAGAAATTTTATAAGTTATAATGCTCATAAAGTAATTTTTTAGCTGAATATTTAAAAAGATAGGATTTCACAAAATTAGAAATAAAATATTGCTTCTTCTATACTTTACAATTCAATAAATTTTCATCTCCCATATTCACATTATTTAACCAATTACTCATATTAATGATAATTTTGATTAACACCAAAAAAATTGAAATTTACTCACCACTCAAGTTTATTTGAAATTGAGTTGTGCTCATATAAATTATGTGAACTCTATCTTTAGGATTACAAGTGATCTCAATCTGCACCTAGAAATTAAACTATAAAAATATTGATGACGTTTACTAGACTTTAAAAATGTGGATAGAGTTCTTAAAGCATGATGCCTAATATTTATATAAATATTAACTAAATGTGCTCATAATTCAAATCCCCTTCAAAAGACTACATCCTACACTTTCTTATCCACTAGTTTTGCAGTCATAGACTCAAGGCTAGCATATTTTTTTCAAACTCTTATTTTAATTTCCTTTTTTCGTATTTTAAATGTTTTCTAAAAAAATGATCCATATTTACTAAAATTCTTTCAAACTAAAAAAACTTAATTTTATAAAATTGATTAAAATAATTATATATATTAAAAATATTCAATTAAATTCAAAAATTAAAAGTGAACATGTATATATTATAGTTATCAAACTCCACCAGGTTTCAATGTTTACTCATCCTTGAGAAAATCATCAACATAAAATTCAAAAAGGATTTAATATTTTTAAGGGAAAATTTCTAAATTTTCTTGATCATAAAATAAATTTATTACTAAAGATTTAAAAATAAAATAACTTAAAAAAATTATATATCAGGTTATGCTTCCTCAATAATTTAAAATTTAATAAATTGTCATATCCACTACAAATATTGATTAAAAAGTTTCTCATATTCAATATAATTATGATTAAACTCACAAAACATTCATTTCACTCACCAGTCAAGTTTATATAAAATTTATTTGAGCTCCGATAAAGTATGTAAACTCTATCCATAAGATTTATAGTGATCCCAATATCAACATAGAAATAAAAATAAAAAATCATGAGGACTTTTCATTAATTTGCAAATAGATATAAGGATAATTTTTATGTGAAAATTTAAATCCAATTTTTAAAAAAATAAGGATAAATTTATTAATGTAAAATGAATAATATATAAGTAAATATAAATTTAATGTGACCCCCCATAAATTCTCTTTTGAAATACAACATCTCACACTTTTTTATCCTCTTCTTTAATAGTCTTGGCCGGAAGTCTAGCATATTTTTTTCAAACTATTCTTTTAATTTCTTTTTTCTAGATTTGAATTGTTTTCAGAAAAATGATTTCTAATTTACTATAAATCCATCAAATATAACAAAGATTGTTTCACTTCTATAAAAATTAATAAATAATTAGAAATAGAAAAAAATACAGTTGAATATATAAAATTAACAATGAATACATGTGTGTTTGTGTGTATTAGAGTTACAAAATCCAACAAATTTTAATGTTTACACATCATTGAGTAAATACTCAACATAAAATTCACAAAGGACCCAAAATTTTAAGGGAAATTATCTAAATTATCATTATTTTAAAATACTTTTATTAGTAATGATTTTAAAATCTCAATACTTACCCAAAATTAGATATCAAATTCTTCTTCATCTATAATTATCAATTGAATAAATTTTTATCTCTCCTATTAACATTTTTCAACCTCTTACTCAAATTCATGATAATTATAATTAACCTCAAAAGAATTTCATTTCACCCGCCACAAAATTTTATATGAAATTGATTTATGCTCATATCAAGTATGCCCACTCTATCTAAAATGCTTCACATGATCTTAATATACTCTGAGAAAAAATATACAACAAACATGGGGACTTTTAATTATTATACAAATGAATCAGAGTCTAATGGTTAGTGTGAAAAATTAAAATCTTAGGCTTGAAAAATTAGTCAATAGTAATTAAAGTAAAATTAATTATATTTAAAAAAATATCAATGAAATGTTATCCTACTTCAACTCCCCTGAAAAAATACAATTTCACACACTTTCAACTCATATTCTAAAGTAAGATCCTCTTTTAAACATACAAAACAATGACAAAAATACTTCTTTTTTCAATATTTTTCCTCTTATTATTTTTATTAGAATATTTACAAGGTCCAATTCATACACCCTTGGAATTGAAACCAAAAAACACCTTCATCCCTACCTATAATCTCTCACCCACACTAATTAGAATAGATTAGATATGAAGGGGGAAGATGTTTCTAGCTATAGGTAAATCCTATATATCCCACATACTCACTTTTTCCCCTTTTCTATTTCTTTACTTATTATTTTTCTCATTTTAAATATATATAGGATGTAATAAATCACAATTACAAAGATAATGATTCTTTTCTCTAATAACCCAATAGAAACCAACCCTATTATTAATTTAAGGAAATTAATTTCAACTACTCCATGAAAAAACCAAACCCCCCGCCCCCCTTTATGTTCAATTGAATGATCATAAAATTATCCGAAAAGAAATTTGGGTTATAACGATATTTTGTATTGTAATGTGGCTTTCTATTATGTTATTCCATGGTTACTATAGATTTCATAATGGATCATATATAGGGTTTATCTAATTGCTAAATAGGTTAAAAATAAACAATTGACAACCCCAATCACTTAAATTAAATTCAAAATAATTATTTTTTATAAGAAAAACAAATGGGTTTTATTAGTAGAACACATTTTGACTTCTCTTAATAAATATCGCATGAGAAAAAAATGTAAAAAATATCTCTAAACCCTATAAAGAATGGGAATTAAAAATATTTTAGAAAATAAATTCACCAAATGAACACTAGAAATTAGTCTAATAAGTGAAAATTTATAATAATTAAATTCAATAATTAATATAAATTTAGGAATTTGTTTTAGGAAACTAAAAATTGTAATATGAATATAACCTTCACAGGTTTCCACATTTATCTTTTTTCTTTATGTGAATGATAAATTTAAAAGTTTCAAACCCATAGAGATGATGTCTCGTAAGTTAGATAATAAGGGAAAAATCCAATTTAAGGAGATTTAGGAATTCCTACCCTACAATTAAATTAACATTTTTCACAATGTTCAAACAAGGTGATAGGATTATAAGAAATTTTTAAAATCATGAACAATATTATAATGTTTTAAAAGAAATAAGATAAATAAAAATTATCCACTATTTAAGAAACTTCCTCTCCTTAATCCCTAAATGAGTTAATTTCCATTATGTTTTTTTCATTTTTTGCTATATTTTTTATTTACAAGGAATCCTTATTTATTCTGTTATGGATTTGGAATCTTTGGACCTGCGAAAATAGATGAGGTAAGTAAAAGAAAAAATTCCATTTATTAAATTTAATAATATTAGAAAGTCAACATTAACCAAAACTACATATATAAAAATAATACTAAAATTAAATAAAATATATCATAAGAAAATATTAAAACCTATGTTTACTCTAGTAAGTACATATTTCTATGTATTTAAGCTTGAAAATTACCTCGGGAGTCACATAATTGGAGTTTGAATCTATGTTAACCATTCCAAATGTAAAAGTGATTTGAAATTATACATGATTGATTTAAATGACCTTATTATGTTCATTTATATATTATTGATAGTTTCTTATATTGGATTCTATATGGATTAACCACTAAATCAAAATCTAGCTAGAATTTATTGCTTTATTGACCATCCACTTTTTCCTTATCATTAACTATGAATCTTAAGATAGATAATAGAATTAAAACACTATTCTTCTCTTATCCTATTTTTAGAGTTGATTATTTTTCCATAATACCAATATGTGTGAAATAGAATTCCTCCCCACAAGGTGTATGATATGTTGTTTCATCAACATTTTTAGTAATTTTTAGGTAGTTTTCTTTCACCCTTTTATTTTATTCATTTTTATCTTCCTTAAATTTTGGAACAAGACTGTATATTTTGGTATCTTTTTCCTGTTTCACATGTGATGTAGGGTAGTATTTCATGAAACTTATAGGCTTCTCCATGAACTCTAAATACAACACTTCAACTACCTTCTCTCTTGTTGTACTAGTTCTTAAATGTTTAGTAACTTTTAGCTATTGTTCAGGTGTTGGATGGTCTTTCTCTTTAAATTATTCATTAATTTCACTTGGGTAAATTTCATCTTCCACGTATTCCCTTAGAACCTATATTGATATTTTTTCCCATTTTCATTTTGGACTTATTCTTCTTGTCCCCCATCATTTCATTGATGGTATCTGACATGGTATCCTTCTATTCTTCTTGTACTTGTGAGGGGGAGTCTCATTATTATTTCTTTTATAGAATGTTTGTGATTTCAAATCATGCATGCTTGTTTTCCTCATATACTTTTATTTTTAGAACTTGTTTAATGATGCATTTAACACAGGAATTAAACTTTTCCTCTCTCAACCACCATCACTTAAATAAGATCCACTACGTTTTTTTCTTCCTTTTCTTGCATGCACATGGGTAATGATTTTTTAGCTTCATCATTGTCGTATTCTACCTCTACTTAAATAAAATATGCTTCATCCAATATCCCTTTGTCAAGAGAGACATTATTTCCTCCATCAATACATGAAAATACCTTTTCAAACATTAATTTGATATTATTACATAATTGTTTCTTCTTTAAATCATCACTTTATTCTTTTTGAGTCTGGTTTCATTCTCATTGGTTTTAACTTAATTGATCACAATGTATTTCAAGATTTTTTCAATCATCCCTTCATGTGAACTCTAATATAGAGGTCCTTAAAATCCCTAACTCTACCAATTCTAGTGTTTTCATTATATGTTCTAAAATTTGATATTTCTTCTACACGGTGTGTAGTCATTGGGACTATAATTTTTTTTAGGAATTCATCACTCCCATATGGGCTATAATCAACACATATTGTTCCTTTTTCTAATAACGATGCCAAATTGGGTGCCTCCCGTGATATGGAATCCTCTTGGTGATATCTATACTTTGGTGGTTCCATATCACATTTCCTCTACTAGTAAGTCATTATACACACATGGACAAACACCAAGCACATAAAATGAAGAATAGAAAAACAAAAAACCTGTACAAAAATAAGATAATAGAAATGAGTATGGGAATGTATTGACCAAAGAAATTAGTTTATTGATCATAAGTGGTTTCTATGGTGTCCCTGACAATGACCCCAAAAAAATAGTAGGAAGCAAACCCATTTTTACATCCAACTGTCTACCAATGTTTAGAATTTATATTCTCCCTATGAAAAAAACCGTAAAATCATAATAAACTAAATATAAGAGGTCGATCTCACAAGGAACAGGGAAGCCTAATTATTATCTTTAAACTAATTTTTACATCTTTGTAATATTTTTATTTCATGATGAAATATTAAAAACATAATAAATAAAATAAACATATAAATAAATTAACTAAATATAAAATATTCTAATAAGGGTGAAGGGAGGGGAACTGATTTCTAGGGATGGTTATTATATTTCTAGAATGATTCAACTCTTCTCGTGAATTTAATCAAGTCAATAAATGAAAAAATTCTTGCGGTAATTAGATATACCTATAAAAAAGACTAAAAACAAATATGTTCATCGATCCCTTCAGTCAAGGTTATCAATAACCAACCTAGATTAACTATAATTTATCTATAATGTGAGAGTAAAACTTAAGTAATATCATTCTCTCCACTCCTCTCTATCATACTAGTTTCTGTTCACTAATCATTATTTACCTTTCTAATATATCATGGGATAGGATAATATTTAATCTCAACGAAATTAAATAATTTAGAATAATTCATAAGTGAGGAAGAATTGAAATCATGGTATAAAAATCCATTTTAATCAAAAAAACTCACATCTACAAACTTACCCACTCATGGTTTATACTTCACAGACCATGAACAAACTATGTTTCATAGAAGAGAGAATAAAATTAACTTGACTAAAAAAATTAATGATAATAAATACATTATTAAATTTATTTTGATAACTAACTCATAAATTCTAAAGTTATGAAGAAAAAACATGAATAAATAGAAAAACCTATCTATGAAATTTCTATGGTAGATGAATTCACTATCACTATCCAACACTCCGATAAGATGATCCATCAAATAGATTTTGTTTTTTCCATTGATTATATTTTTTAATTCCTACTAGAAATTTCATCCATAAATAACCTATAAAATAAGAGTCAAAGTCCCTTGAAAATATATGGTTAGAACATCTAAAAGATAGTAGTTTCATATAATAATATTTTCTGGCTAAGATCTTTTGTGGTGTACCAAAAATCACCCCAATGTATCTTTATTATATACATAAAAATAAAATTCAATCTAGGTACCACTATGGAACAAAGGAAACATTGGTGATGTAACCATTAGTAAAAAATAGACCTGTAAGACATAGAAATATCTTTCATCATTAAAATCAAAAAATATTCATAGAAAAACTCTTCTTTCTATTAATATCATTTGTGTCTTTTCCTTCCATACCTTCACAACAATAGTGGGTGGTATAGTAGAAACATTATTTAACATCACATAACACTTATACAGGTCCTATAATCACACTTACATTACTCAACATGATGTTCAGTCTAACCACCCACATCATAAGGTGATCTCCAAGAATACATATCAATTTACCCTTATGAAGTTGAATCTAAAATCCTCTTACTCTTACCTGATCGCATGTCATCCCTCAAGTAATTTATCACTACATTACATTGCAAACCCCTATTCCACTATCCTTAAAATCCACCTTTTACATTTGAATAGACATAGAGGTACCCTCATGTGGGTTTGATATACCCTTATGTAGGCCGCAAACTACCCTTACATAGGTAATGAACTTTGGATATTACCTTTAAATGAGGTAGGTTTTCATTTATGATATCTCTACCATGTTATTATACAGTGTATGAAATATCTTAACCCATAAAAATTCCATGAGATCTCTGAGAATACTTCCCTTCACACACTCTATAATGTAGGACCACTTACGGTATCACAACTCACTTATTTTTCAATTCCCTTATGACACAATAATGTATTATGTTGTATCTCTCTGCTAATTCAAACCTTTCCACATTCTTCCTCATATACATCCGTGTATGGAACCTTCTCATATACATAATGGATTTATTAGGGGTCTCTCAAGATTATATGGCATTCGGTATAGGTGATTTATTGCTTTTAGGAATCTCATAGGTGTCCTATATCATGAAAATGGTGACTATGGATGTTATCAATAACCTGGTGATATGGAAGGATGATGAAGATACGAAATAAGTGGAAATATGCTTTTGTGTGATGAGGTAGGAATAAGTATATTACTGGAACAATGTACATTTTATAAAAGATGAATAGATAAAAATAATAAGTTATCCCATACTGATTATTTGAATCCTTATCCTCTACTTAATAACTCTGGATGCATGGTGATCTAGCTAGATAAGCAGCATTGGTCCATCCTTATTCATGTCCTCCTAGCTGTCACTGACCCACATTAAGTTTTTCTCCCTTTCACAAAAACACATGCTCACTCTCATACAATGGCATACACATGGCTTGTCTCATTCATGCTATGCACTATTTTTGGTATATGATTTTTATATTTTTTTGATCTCCTATACTCTTGACCTCAAGGCTAGCATATTTTTTACAAAATTTTCTTCTAATTTCCATTTAACATATTTCCATTATTTTCCAAAAAATGCTTCCAGATTTACTCAAACTCCTTCAAAATCAAAAAAAAATTGCTTTTTATATAAGTTTAATAAATTAATTAAAAATAGAAAATAAATATAAATCAAATTAGAAAAATTAAAATGAAAAAATATATATAAAAATTAGAGTTTCAACATCTCAGATGGTATTGGAGAATGGGATGGGATCCGGCTCAGGGATGGTAGTAGAGCCTTCTGTATTTTTACTTATTTTATTCTATTTATATATATGATCATACTAGTAGGAAATCAGTATGGTATATTGATGCATTTCATTTGTTATAGAATTATTTTGTTTATTTATTATACATACTATAATGTTTTAGAAAGATCTCATTTGATTATTTTTTATGTTTCTCACTCTAATATGATTGAATGGGGTTCCCCTGGCAACACCCTAGACCCTTACTACTAGATGGTAGCCTCTTCTGTATAGGGAGCCATGGCTGAGGTCACATAGTGAACACTGGTCTAGAAACCAGTAGATTGTTTTAAGTCATTGAGATGCAACAAAGTGGTATCACAACTTTTTTTTTGTATTTTTATTTAGGGACATGGTAGGCATGTGTCATAGGAATGTTTTGGAAATTTCGATGGAATTTCAATTGGTGCATCATGATTATATTTTTTGAAAATAATTTCATGTTTCCAAGGATATGGGATTGTTTTTTTACGTTTCTTATTTTATTTTTTTATGATTTCATCATGTGTGATATGCTTGAGGTTATGGATTTATGATTTATGGGTTTTCGTCTCTAGATTTTTTGGAAATATTCTTACGTACCTACATTATATTACACATATATAACTCATATGGTATAAACCTACTTGTATTTAATTTATATCACTAATAATAGGTTTTGGTTATTTAATGTGTCAACAACCACTTATAAGGTGTTTTTTCATATAATTGTTTGGTGGAATTATACTTAGATGATCCACAATATATTACTTCTGATGATATATCATGTCGATTCTCCAGAGGGGTGTTCCTTAGAGATGACCACACAATCCCTTTTTTAAAGGATTTATATTGAATATTAATTTATTTATATATTCATTCTATTTTATGGCCCTCATTCAAGAAAAATAGGTTTTTTACTTAAAGTGTCAAGAAAACCCAATTTCATAGTTTCTTATATAGATTCTTGGTGAAATTATAATTTACCAAACCATATTACTAGGGTTATACTATGTAAAAAAATCATCTAGGATGATGTCACTATAAACATCTAGATGATATTATGGTCATCAAGAGTTAACTCTTACATACAGATACCCATAGAGGATTTATTCCCTAGAGTAGGATGATGACTTTGCATGTGACTCCTAGGATACATGATATACCTATAGTGGGTGTTGGAATGTGATTTTACTAATGATAATTGTTATGAGAGAAAATGTTTTAGCTCATGGACTTTTTATTATGAGTGATAGGAATGATGGGCTAGGTGGCAAAGCCTAGATCTCTTGGGATATTGCCCAAGTAATTTGTGGGCCAGGTATTATGAATGAGGGTATCATGATAGAGGTGTTTGGGTAGGATTATGAGTGAATTAGAGGTTGTAATCATGGGTAGATGCTTCTTGGTATGAGGTTAGTGTATGGGAGGTGTTATAATGTGTATGGTATCAGCACAGGGGTGTACACCTTTTTAGTTTTGCATTGTCACGGTGAGGGGGTATTTTAAGTATTATTGTAAAGGGATAATCATCAAGAGAAAATAGATTCACATGATTGGTATTAATAAGTTTATTTATTTTGAAATAGCTTGTAGATATCTTGTTTTGATAATATCACATGATGTGTGAATCATGTGACTATGAGTTATTTTGTTCAATCATGTGGTAAGGGAGCATATGCCCAATAGTACTAAATGAGATTGAGGGGGTATGTGTTGGTTACCTGTGCTTCTTATTATGTTTTAAATTGTTGAGTTACCATGTAAGAGCTAAAGACTAATTAATTCATGAAATTATTGTGGGTATAGTTTCCCAAGGTTTTTTTGAGATGAGAAATATTCTCCTGGGGTGATGATGACATCATGGATGGATGGTTTCATGGGTTGAAAATTTGGATGAGTGTGTCTTGGGAAGAGTAAAAAACATGTGATATTGGAACCTATCAATTTTGTTCTCAAGGAGGGATATAAGGAAGTCGATATGGGGGAGTGAAGTATAGTTTTTTTTAGGGTGTGAACCTATTTATAGTTGAAAATTTTATAGATTTTGAGGGTGAAATTCCCTTAATCTATGAACAAGTGGTTATTTATATTTCATATATTTTCTTCGGTATAAATGAGATGGTCATATCCATTCATTACGTGTAATATTGGATGGATTACGTGCATTGGAACTGGTCTCAATATAGATTTGGATGTAATCCAAGAATGTATTGGATCAGCGGTGTGTGGATTCTATGTGAGATAAAGATGGTTTGTTTGGTTGATTTAGGATCTAATCATGGAGTTGTACCATGATTCGAGTTTGGAATTTAGTGTTGTTGATTGAAAATCATGTGATTTTTCTGTGGATTTTTTTCATTATGATCTAATAATGAGAGAGCGTGTTAGTCAATAAGAATTGGTGTTTTTAATAACTATAGGTTATAGGAGGAAAAACTATTTTTTTCATGTATAATTACGTGTGGTGAGAAGGAAACTAAACTAATCATGCCATTATACCACCAAAATGTGTATTGGTTGGTGATTATGATGGTGGGGAGCATTGGGGCTTGAAATCATTATTTATTAGTTAAGACTTATAGTGGGGAGTTAGATAAGTTAAATGACGAATGTTTTGATAACAATATGGTTTCTTAGGGTAAACTTCCATGGCTAAGAAACATCACATTGTTTTGGTGATTTTTAGGATCAATGACTTGGGTTTTGATGAATAATATGCCTCGTGTTTAGAGTTGTGCAACGGAAGCTCATTAGAAAATTTAGGTGATAACTATTGTACCTCTCTCTCTCATTTTGTTTTCTATGTTCAAAAATATCTTTTATTTATCTAATATTTTCATTTTATTATTTATTAGAATAATTTATTTCATTTAAAGTGATTAATTTATTTTAATTTATGGATTTTTTGAATTTAAAGAAAAGACGATACATTGATCTTGACAAAAGTTTAGAATTTTCCCCCTTAATTCTTAAAGTCCTTGGAAACATATTATAATTTTTAAATAATGTATTTTAATAAATATTAGGTGACCTTAGATGATATTTTGGGTGTGATTGTTTCACCGATTATATGGTTCCATGATGGAAGCTTCCCAGATGTCATGTTAGACCACCATTTACCTAGTGGAGGAGAATCAGTCATCCAGTAGATCAACTAGTGATGGTTCTTTTGATCACAAATCTAAATTCTAGTTTAAGGAAAGTTTCAGCTTTTCGGTGGAGGTTATCTGGTAGACCATGGCTACAGTTATCCTAATGGCTACCCAATGGAGGATATTGGTTACCTATTGGTGTAGTCACATCCTTATAGAGGATGCATTTTATTTGGTCATAAATTCATTTATGATGGTATTCATTAGCTTCAATTCACTAGGAGTTTTCAAGATGTTCATGGGCCATTTAAAGCTTTAATAGGACCTCCATTGCATCTTAAAGAGTTACCTTAGAAACATTGTGATCCTTACTCCCATCAATGTGCTCTCAAATATCAATTCAATATTGATGATATTTATTTATTATTTCTCTCTAAGAGCTTCCATAGTTATAAATCCTTCAAAGTCTCTCTATCATCCTATAAATTCTATGTTTATCCATTATAATTTATCCATCAAAGAGATTTATGAGTGGCTTGTAACGGTTTTTCTAAATTCAAAACTCTCTCTATTAAAAATACTTTATCCAATGGTTCACACTTTGAAAAAAATTGGGACAGGTTAATTGGCTACCAATGATTCTCACGTGGGTTCTCAAAAACTACAATTGTGAGATACAAGTTTCTTTTTCATCATTGTGTTATACAATATGACTCATGAGTTGAGGGGTGGAGGAATATTGGAACACATCATGCTCTATCCAAAATTCTTATCAATTTTTTTTATCCTATTTACCTTTCTACATTTAATCATTTAAAATTCACTCACATACATTCATAAATTCAATTAGATTGTTTCTACACATAAATTAATTTTAAATTATCTTTATAAACATGAATCAAAATTATCAAATATTTTATATTCGTCTTCTCACATTATTATTTTGAATTCATTAAATTTTAAAAGTATCCTTTTATTTCCTCTTAATTTTTTAAATGGAATCCCCCCATATTAAACAATAAACTCAGAGAAAATAAAGAAGGAAAAGTGATATCAAAGTCACAATAGGGATTGAATGTTACAACTCTATATATTTAACATCGTTATTCAATCCTAGTATCTCAAGCTCAAAGTGAATTATGAAACTTATTGATGATGATTTCGAGGTTATTACCCCTCTTCCATATTCCTCCCCTCCTCTTCTTCACCCAATTCTTCATTCTCTTATTCTTTTTATTTATCCTTCAATCACATCAGTTATAAATATATAAAATTTTCATGGGATCAACATGAGAATTCATACCATCAACTTTCTTATTTATATAAAAATTTTGAAAATAAATATAATCACATATTTCATTAAAAAATAATATCCAAAAATTAAAGGATCATATCATTAAATAAAAGGTTTACCTATCCATAAAAATTAAAAACAAATAACATATTTATAATCTTTAATCCACCATTAAATACCTCAAAAAATATCTCTCCAAAATCACCCAAGGTGAAAAAAATCTAAGTAAAATATTGGGTTCTCTAAAACCTATAAAATATTAGGTCGTATTTGAATTCTCCCATCATGATAGAACCTCTAAAAATAAACCAAAAACTGATTTTATTAAATATGTTACACAATAAAAAAATTTTATTTATTAAAAACTAATCAGTTATATAATCTATGAATGTCAATGAAAAAATGAATGATATGGAATAAAAAATTCAATCTATCTTTCTTCCAATTTTTTTTAATAAAACATTCTTTGAAAATATGGATTTTAAAATCATTATTGGATAAAGTAAGTGGACCCAAGTTTTTGTGGATACCAAAACCTTCAATCACTTAATTTTTTTAGAAAAAATTAACTTCTGATAAAAACTATAGAAGAAATGTGGTGCCTATATTTTGAATACATGATACACTTTTATGGTAACCTCTCTTAAATCAATCAAATTCATAAACTTAAAGAAGGTTATTTCACTTTTGGAAATATTTCTAAGAGTAAGATAATCAGTTAAGGTACCATCACATTTAATAACTTAACCTTAATCAAAATGGTTTTATTCATTAATGGATTGAAACAAAATTTACAAGTTATTAGTCATTTATGTGATTGTGGTTTTAAAATATCTTCCAAAAATTATTTTTATAATGTTTATAATTGAAAAATAAAAAATATAATTTATTTCTTTACGATTTGAAAATGTTCATATATTAAATTAAAAATCACTTATCATCCAAAACATCTAATGTTTAAGTTAAAAAATTGAGTGAGTTGTGGATTTTGAATAAACAACTCAGTCATTGTATATCACATTCCCCTATCAAACTCAATAGTAATTAATTAGTATGAGATCCTCAAAAATTGAATATCAATGATGACATGGGTTTTGAAGCATTCCATTATGGTAAGTAGTAAAAATTCCCTTTTAAATCCAAAAAAATGTATTTTTTTTCATGACCTTGACCTAATTCATTTTGACCATTTGGATCCTAATAAAATTGAATTTATAAGATGAAAATCGAATACTCCTATAAATGTAAACAACATTATAATATTCAAATTGGCTTATTTTTTATCTCAAAAAAGTGAAGATTCAAAATCCTTTATCAAGTGTTCAGAAATGGTTGAAAATAAAAAAGGATTTAAAATTATTTTATTTTAAATTGATCACGGTAAATTATTTTATCATAATAAATTTAATTATTTATCTTCTTATGAATTTCAAAATCATTAATTTTTTACTCCTCAGAACCCATAATAAAATCAGGTAGTATATAGATGAAATCACACAATCCAATAAATCTATTTAACTCTTTTAAATTATATTTCTATTAAAAAATAATTTTTTGGTCGAGGCCTTGAGTAATGCATGCTATATTATTAATTTTTTTCTTGTTAATAATTTTCTTTTGAAACCCATTATGAAATTTCGTATAACAAAAAACTTTCCATTATCTTTTTTCACAGTTTTTGGTTGAAATTTTTTTATTTTAAATATCAAAGACAATCTTGGAAATTTTTCTTCAAAATCTGATGAAGGTATCTTTCTTGTTTTCAATGAGTCAAGAAACTCTTATCATTTATTTAATAAAAACACTAAAACTATTGAATAATAATTCCATGTTTATTTTTACAAAATTATTCAAAAATATATCTATCAACATGATTTTGAAAATAGTGTGTTTAGTGAACTTATTCATACTAAATAAGTTGAATAATAAAATGAAACTATTTCAAATTATCTTCTAATGTTCTCAAAAAAAACAAAAGACCATCCCTTTAAAAATATCATTGTTGATTTATAGCCTAGAACCCACGCTCATAGGTGAGCCTCAAATGAGGTTGAAAATAGTTCCTTTATCTATCACTATAAACCTCATAACCATAATGATTCCCTTAAAAAATAAAATTGGGTACTTTCCATAAAAAAGTAACTTAATCAATTCAATTGAAATTATATAAGTATTCTCATGGAAATACCAAGTGGTCATGAATTTATACACTCTAAATGGGTGTTCTAAAACAAAATAGATATATTTGGTTGTATTACTAGAAACTAATATTGTTTAGTGGAAAAGTATCTACCCAATATTAAGGAATCAAAAATGGTGAAACCTTTTAATCCATTACTAATATAGACTTCACTAGAATCTTGTTGGAATTTACCTATTGTCTAAATTTCAAATTTTTTAAAATAGATGTCGAAATTTCTTTTTAAATTTTTTTATTTTCAAAAAAAAATTCTAGAACAACCACCTAGTTTTGAAAATATAGATTTTGTAAATTATAATTTCAAACTTACCAAAACAATTTATATTTTAATACAAGACCTTTGAACTTGGTATAAACGTATTTCAAAGTATCTTATTTCAAATGGATTTAAAATGGGAAAATTTTGTTCAAACCTCTTTTAAAACACATCTCAAACAATATTTTACTTCTTAAAATTTATGTTGATGATCTGATTTTTGGATCCACCAATGAAAAAAATTATTTAAATTGTTTGATTTAATGGAAAATTAATTTTAGATAAGATTTGTGGGTGATCTCTAATTCATTATTGATTTTAAAATTTCTGAAATAAATAGTGTAACATTTTTAAAACTAGTAAAATACATTAATGAACACATAATATTATTTGTCATGGATCGTGATAAAGAAAATTGGCATGCCTATGAGTACAAAATTTAATAAATTATTTGATGAAGCTAGTAAAATGGTTTACAACAAACCATATAGAACTATTATTTTTAGTCTACTTTATCTTTCTATGGCTCAACATGATATCATTTTCAGTGTTATTATATATTATTGTTTTTAATCAAATATTAAAGAATCTCATTTTAAATATATTAAATTTTTTTACTAGGATCTAAAAATATTTGTTTTTTTATCCAAAATGAACCTTTTTTGAATTAACTACTTTTTCTAATGTTTATTTTAGAGGATTCCAACTTTATAAGAAAAAGTAATAGAGGTAATTTACATAAACTAGGAAAATAAATCATATCATGTAGTAATAAGAAGTATAATTCAGTTTCCCTTTCTATATATAATGAAGAATACATAGTTGAAAGGAGTTGTTTCACTTAAATTATATAGATTCAACACACTCTCTTGGACTTTGGGCTCACATTTTATCATATCCATAACAAGTGAGACCATACGTGTGCAATCAATATCATTAGAAATATTATCCCATACTCTCACACTAAACACATTTATCTTCATCACCATTTACTAAAATATCACCTTTAAAAAGGTTATATATTATTAGATTTTATCCCAAAATAATATGAACTCATAGTTATTTTCACCAAACTTTTGGCCTGAGACCATTTTGAATTTATTAAATTTGAACATAGAATTTCTCGCATGTAACATTCTTCATTTTATTTATCGATATCTGGTGTTATCATTTTTATTTTTTTTAAACTAGATATTTTATTGTTCCTTATTAAAAAATTAATTTTTTTATTTTATTTTATCATGGTTATAATCCCTTTTTCTCACCTATGTTACCATTTGGGGGGACCTTATCTATTTTAATTATGAGATTTTATTAATGAGAGATATTTTATTTTCAAAAGTAATGTTTTTTTAAATATCTCTTGGTTTTAAAATTTTAATGTGATATTTAACCAATAATATGAAATTATTATAATATTAATAATTTATTTTAATATTACCTTTGATAATTTTTATTTTCATATTTTTTAAATGTTATTTTTAAAAAAAATTATTTGTGCACTTTTAAAAAAATTGTTTTTATCTCTCCCAAAAAAGATTAATGATTAGTACAAAAACACTTTATATATTTATGTCTCTAACTATCTCCTTGATTTTTCATTGATTAAATAAAAATAAAAGGGTATTTCTAAAGTATTATTTCACTTTCAATGGAGAATTCAATCTATGGGGGTAGATGAAATCCTTGTGGAAAAGTGATTTCATGTAAAATGTATGAAAAATATTTACTTTTTATTTTTCTTATTTATCTCTTCTCTTTTCTAATTCTCTTTATTTTTCTATTTATTTATTTTTTTCATTTAATTATTCTATATTATTCTTTTCGTATCCTCATATACTTTTCATTTGATAACGCTTTCCATTCTTTTTTTAAATTTTAAATCTCTCTCTCTAAAAATTATGTAATATTGAATGTTTGAAAGTTAATAAGTGTTTTCAACATATTTTATTTACCTTTTATCTGTTTCTTTTCTTTCTATCTTCTCTTTTACGTTCCCTATTATAATAATATTATTTTAGTATTTTATAAATTTAATGTTATTTTCAAATATTTAAGTTATTTTCATAATCCTTTTCTTCTTTTCAAATATTTTTCTATCTTAAAACTTATTTTTCAAAAATCTATTTGATTCCAACCTGTATATCACCCTCAAAAAATTATTAATTCTCTCTTTATTTTCTATGTGTTTCTATTTTTTATAATCAGAAAGGTGGAGATTTTTTGGAATTCTTCGGGAGTGAAAAATTCTTATAAATTTTATTTCCTAAATTTTATTTTCACAAATTTGGATATTTAAGCATCTATTTAGTCTTAAGTGATTGAATATCTTGTCAATATTCTCTAAATTGCTTCTGATATCTTAAATCTATTTTACTATTATTTTATACTTAATTTATATTTTTTATTTAAGTGTTTGTGATCATAAAAAATGGTGGATATTTCTATACCTCTCAATCTCATTATGTTTTACATGAGAAAAAACACTCATATATGTATCTAATGTTTTCATTTGAGATTTTTTTCAGAATCATTTTTTCATTTAAATTGAATACATCATTATACTTTATGTAGTTTTCAATGTCAATTTATGGATACCTGTTGATCTTGTTAAAGGATTAATAATTTTTATATTCATGTATAAAGTCATTAGAAGAATCCTATATGGTCCAATAAGGGATTTAATAAAGTGTACGAGGCCTCGGTTGAATTTTTTATGCGAATAAAACATCAGATACATAATATTGTGCATCTTCTACCCAATTCCATGATGAAGGCTTCCCATATATCCAGTAATATGACAAACTACCTTCTAAAGGAGCATCGACTAACTTGTGGATCAACAAATGATGTTTATTTCTACTTGAAGGCTATCATATAGCTTTGGGCTAGTAGTAGTATGTTGGTGGAGGTTCTCTAGTAGAACTTGTCTATATTTATCCCACTGGTAGATAATGGGTACTCGATGGCGTCGTAATATCCCCAATGAGGATGAATTTTATATGTTCAGAAATTTATTTATGATAGTACATAATAGATTCAATACACATGATGTTTTCTATAATATTCCCAATAATTTTTCAATCTGTAAAATGACATCATTGGCACTTTGAAGTCTTACCTTAACAACCTAGTGATCCCTTATCCTAATGAAATGATCTCAAATATCAATTCGATGGTGTAACTCTAGAATTTAAATTTATCTATAAGTTCCTCCAAAGTTCCAAACACATTAAAGTATCTATACCATCCTCTGAAATATCTCTTGTTTTATTATACTTTATCCATTAAGTAGATCTATGAGAGTCTTATAGTAGTTTCATCTTAAGAAAAACACTCTCACCTCATGATCCTTTATCAAATGGTTCACACTCTTCTAAAAGTGTGGGATAGGTTACATAGATATAGGTGACGCTCAAGAGGGTTATCAAAAATTCCAATTATGGTTTACACTATGATCAATCAGTTTATATAATATACCTCTTGTGTCAAGGGGTGGAGTATTAGCGGTGCACATTGCGATTTAACCAAACTCCTAATTAATTGTGCTTATATCCTATTTATTTTTCAATATTTCGTCAATTAAAAACAAATCACATACTTGAATAAATTTATTTAGATTGTTTCCAGGATTAAATTACATTTATATTATCTTTATAATCTCAAAAAAAATAAATTATATCATATCCAATTTCTCAAATTATTTTTGAATAATAATTTAATTTTGAAATTAACACATTATTTTCTCTTTAAATTTTAACGATAAATTCAACCCCTATTTAAATAATATATAATAAATAATAATGTGTTGATTATAAAATGAATTGATGATTGGGATAGGTTAGGATTGACAGTTGAAAGTTCATTGAGGCATATAGGGGATGAGAAGTGATATAGTGTGGATATTATAAAACATATCTCCTTTATGAATTATAAAATTCAAGGAGAATTTAAATTTTTGAATTTTCAAAGTTGGGATAATTTTGATAATTCAAATTAGTATTATAATTAAGAGAGTTATAACTTACTAAATAGATATATATAGGTGTGGTTAGAGTCTTATGAGGTGTCTTGGATGCTTAGGTGATTCCCAAGAGCTTCAAATTAGAGTTATGGTTTTTAGAAATGGTTTTACCTTTTTTTGTAATTTAGTATTCATGGTTTTGGGAAATCCTTGTTTCACCCCATATGTGTGGAAATTTTTAGTTCTTTTCATTCATGAAAAGATAGTTTTCATGGTTAGATCATATTTATAGGTTGAATTTTTGAATTTCATATCAAACAATGAGTGGTGGTTTGGGATTAGGTCATGCCGCATTGGAATAGAGTAACCATGAAATACAAAAAATTTAATTTATGGGAAGATTTATATGGTTGGTGCTTGTTTTGTTCAACCATATAACCAATATGTCTAAGAGTGTGGATTTGGACAATAAAGGCTATATAGTTAGTGAGGCACCCCAGAAAAGCACTACTAGATCTTGTACTAAAAACAAATTATTTAAAAACTAGATTTGATATAAAGTAAGATGACCATGTATTTTTCTTATAAAATTTATATAAGATAAAAATTATATCTCATAATAATCACACAATCCTAGTAAAATAATGGTTTAGTGTCCTTGATTACTAGTTATATAAGTAACTCCTACAACACTTGTGAAAATTTCTTCACAGTCAAACCACACTAGAACCCCTACAAGGATTATCATAAGTTATACTCATATTATTAATATTAGGAATAGAAACGTAAGAAATGGGTGAGATCAAATGGTTAGTAAGGTAAAAAATAAACAACATTTCATTAAGGGTTAGTTCATAAGCATGTGAGAAGATGTGAGAAAGATAGAAATATCATGTTAAAATAGCATGGTAAAATATGAGTTGTCCAAAGAACATCATAGATGGCCATATAAGCTCAAATTAAAAAAAATATACCATTATATTAGAGTGAAAATCCTGAGATAATAATATTTATACATGAACAATGATCATAGGCATAAAGATATGGATTATAATGGAAATAGAGAATAATTGTAAACTATGGTACTAATATAGGCATAGAAATCATAAAAGGTTGGAGTGAGAATTGTTACACATTTTGTATAACATGGGGAATTAATAATAACTACATAATTCTAATAGTGGATATAAGATCACTACCTGATTCCCATGAACATATTAAACCATGAATCATTACTTTATTCCAATAAACATATTGGATCAAGAATCACTTTATAATTCCTATAGTTGAGAAATAATCACTACTATATTCCCATAAACATAGTGGAATGGAATAAACTACCAAATTCTTGTCAACATAGTGGATAATTAATTACTTATTGTTTCCCACATTAGAGTGAGAATCAATACTAGATTTCTATAATCACCTCACAAGATAAAAAACCTTAACAATTTCATTAGAGGGTGATATAGGAAAAAACCCATAATCATCCAAACATTATTGTGAAACATAAAACTAATTATTCATTATATCATAAATAACCCATGGAAGGAAAATTCTTTTCATACATTTCTAAATGGTATCACATAAAAACCACTTCAAGAGATATATTGATTGATATAAAAAAAATTAGTCGCCCAAAATAGGACTTGATAATGAAATTAAAAGGTCATTTATAAAAAATATATTTCCAAGAAGATAAGGCCTTTTGAAAAAAAGAGAAATATGAAAGAAAATTCATAAAATATTCTTTAGAAAATATTTATAAAATTTTTCTCAAATAAAAGGTTCTGATCCACAACATCTTTTTTAAGAAATTTAAAGGGAGGAATTTTGAAATTCATTATTTGGAATGAAGACATAAAAATGAAATAAAGTTATCAAAAAGGTGAAGTGAAAAAAATTTTGAAAACTATTAAGTCCAAAAAGAATCTTCAATAATTGATCCTTGGAAAATATTAAAAAGTTTTTAAAAAAGTAATGTTGTGTGAAAGATAAAACATTTAATTATTAAAATAATGAAAATCTTTTTAAATATTTTGGAATAACTTTTTTGAAATTACGCATTATAAACAGATTTAAAAAAAATCATTTTTGAAGGATAATAATGGAAATATAAAGGTCACAAGAGATAACACGTTCCAAATATAAAGGAGAAAATTTGAGGGAATGGAGAAAATGTACATGAAAGAGAAACCATTATTAAATAATATATGAATTATTCTCAATAATAATATAATTTTTGAAATAATTCCCTGATGATAAAATCATTTACATAAATGGAAATGTTACCTATAGAGGAAGAGAATGTACTATGAAATAAAATATTATGGTAGAAAAAACCAATCATATAAGAAATAAACTTTTTAAGGGGAATTATAACTCTATAAATGAGATTTTAGTTATAAAATTACCTTATGACTTTAGAAACACTTGAATAAAAGACCCTTGAAATTTTTTCTAAATATGAATTTTTAAATCCATTATATTTCATGAGAGATTGTGAAAAAATAAAAGCATGGACAATATATACACCATAAAAAAAGGGAAACAATTTTTTAATACACATCATATCTCAATGAATCAAACACTATTGTAAAATTAACATATACCAATGGTATAAAAACATTTTTATGGGATATAGAACCCTTGGTATAGCCTAAGTTAGTGGTTCTATGAACCATGGAATCTTAAACTATCATTATAGTGCTATATTAATGATTTCAATGGAAAGTATTGGTATATACCATTGGAAATATTAAATACAAATGGTTATCAGTAAACCATTGGTATAGATGTATACTAATGGTTTATCAAACCAAGGTTATATTTTACTATCCCCAACCAGACTAGACCATCATTTTAAATAGAAAAACAATGGTATAGATTTATACTGTAAGTTTAGAGAACCGTTGGTATAGCTTGGTCTCTCGAACCAGCACCATTGGCATATCCAGCACCTATAGACCATGTAAACAAGATACTAAAAATGGTACACATTCTGTGCAGTACATATATTGTATATTTATAATTTAACCAATGTCTTACTTATCAATTATTTTAAACCCATTTACAATATTATACCATATATATACAATCCTCCTAATCTATTAGTTTACCATCCACGCATATGTATCTTTACTGTCAACTCAAAAATAGAGGGGATCAATATCTCCCTCATCAGTACCACATCAATCATAATGATCATTGGCATCACCATCATTCACATTAGCATCGTTGTTGGGGGAACTAACATCGTCGTCATCACTAATAGTGGCATCACCTCGACCACCATTAAGAACTTCATTATCATCACATGGTGTATCATATATATATCACATTGTTTCTGTACTAAACCAAAAAAAAATTAGAATATGCATATGTAAGGGATGTACAGAATGCTTCTAAAGATTCCAAGAACTATTCAGTGACAATTTTACCTCTTTCATGATCATGTGTAGCTATTCTTTTATCATTATATTCTTCTTCATGACTACTTTATAGCTTACTTATGTCAAAAATTTGAGAGGTTCTCAATGAGTTCTAATACCTAGTTGGTACAATGCTCTTACCAGGTCAGCATAGGACTCTCCCCTAGTGCTTGGCACCTTACACCAACATCAAATGATTATTTGGTATGAAGTTTTCATCTTCTTTCTCATCGAGAGCCTCTATAGAACACTATTGAAAATATAAATAATATATTAAATTATTAATTTAGTAATAAAATTTGAAATATCAATAAAAATACTTACAATATATTCTTATGTTTTTGTACTTACAAAAATTCCATTTTTTCCTCATATTCGAGAAAAACAATTTTTCTCGAGGCACGTAACCTTTAGTGACCAATATTTCTTATTAAAACTACCTTGATTACTATAATACTACATTATTTAATAATTTAAAATGTATAAACAAAACCAAAATAAATATGATTACATTTAAATAAACATTGAATGCTTTGGTAAATGTGTATTCAAATTAGTTTCAGTATACTTTTTATTGATTTTGTTTAGATTAAAACTTAAATTTAGTTTTAATAATTTTTGTCTGTTTTATATTACTTTAACTTGTTTTTGGATAGTTTGTCTAAAAGAAAAATTAATATAATTTAACACTTCTATATCTCGCTGAATTTAGTATGGTTTAAATATTTTTAGTTTGGTATAATAGATCTTGATCATTAGAGGAATGTAAAGATGATATTATATTTTATTTATAAAATTAGTAAATAATAGAAAATATTATTATACTAGAACTAAAAAGAGAGGAAAAATGATAGTAAATAAATTCTTAAGGATTAACCCACCAAACATTAATGTTTTTATACTATCTATAACTAAAAATTGGAAGTGTTTTATCCAGAATATAAAGGGTGAATTTTATTTCATAAAAAACACAATATATTATTTATTCTGTTTTACTTATATAAATGATGGTTATTAAGTTTAACCATAATATGGTTCATCTTGTGTTTCTCTTTGGAACTTTACAGACCTATATCCACCTTCACTACTTATTCTTTTTCATTTATGTGGTCCACAGTAGATGAAAAAAAAGGTTAAATATAGATAAGGGTAATATTTTCATTATTTATTATATGTAATTAAATGATTTAATCCCTATAAATTTATCAATTTGATCTTATTTTCATTAATTTTGGATTTATGAAGTGTTTTGGGCTAAAATTGGAAAGTTTATTAATTATGGAAAGTTAACAATTTTTAATAACTTTGGTAATTCAAGCATATATTTTAAAATATAACTAAAATTTATGTGATTATTTCTTTATTGGATTCTTATATTTATTTTATTCATATTTGTCTTCAAGACCTGGATTTAATTCGGTCATCCAATGTTCATAAAAATTCAATCAAGTTGGAAAATTATTCTAGACCACTGCATGGCCACCACCTCAATGAATTGATTATAAATAAGAAAAACATGTCAAACTGGGGTGATTACAATTGAAATGGAAATAAATTTAAATGTGGAATTCTTAAGTTGAAGAGTATGATGATTTTCATCCATTAAGGAGACCCATGGATGCTAAACTATTGGTGCAAAAATAGGAAAAATTCATCTAGAATAACATCTCAAAGTTAGTTGGTCATATATCTTACTAAAAAGTGTCGATAAAGATGAAATTATGTAGAGAAGTATAAATGATATTTTGGAACATCATTAATAAATACACCATGCCAATATGTGTCCATTAAATTGACTTACCAGATTGAATCTTTTAGTTGATAGAATCTGCAGAAAGTCTAAAATAGTGATTTTGAAGATCTGAAATTTGAACCCTGAAGGATGGAATTCCTTGGCCTATATAAGTTGGATTTCACCAATGCAGAAATTAGTTTGACACCACAATTGGATATTATTCCCAGAGAAATGATGCTAACTTAGTAATTTTCTTTTCTTTTCTTTTTAGTTTTGTTTTATTTTCTCATGTAATGCAATTTCATTTTTTTAATTCAAGTGTTTCCATCTTTTTATATCTCTCTTTATCTTCCACCCATAATCTAATTATCTAATTTTATTCTTCCTCTATCCACCCTTAACTCTCATCCTAAAAAATGAGGGGCTAACATAAGGCTTGTCCATGAGGGAGGTTTCACAATGTTCTTCATTATTGCACTTCAAATTCAGGATGTTTTAAATCTATTTGTGGTGTAGGTGGGAATATTACACGGGTGTGGCGGTCATCCACCATGACACTATTTCCAAATCCAATTCTTCACCTTGATTAATTGATTTTCCCTCCCTTAACTTAGGTAAACCCTTTATACGGTGGATTTAGGGTTGACATAAGGGATGAAACAGCTTATGGTGGAGCTAGGTCTTTTGGGATAGCATTCTCGGTTGTGGTGATATCCTATTTGACTATTGGAGGAGGTTTGTTTTGGTGTATCAGACGCATACTAAAGTAACACACTAAATAAATCAAGGTAAAGTAATTTATTAATGATGTTTTAATAAATGAATTATCAAATTGAATTTAAACAATAAACAAATAATGAATGAACATGTGTTATCCTTCCCTAGGACCATGATATATCTTCACTAATTTCATTCTTAAAATTGCATGTTAGTATAAGTTTTAACGTTTAATTTGACTATTAAATTTCATTGAATTATTAGATTAATTAAAAAATTAAAAAATAATTAGTTTAAGTGATATTGATTAAGTAGGTCAACAACTGAGAAATCTCCTCAAGTGAGATGACCCTGGTCTGCCTTTGTGCGGTATTAGGAAAATAAATTGCTTTTTCCACACACTATGATATGCGTGTGTTAAAACTACTTCAATTTTTTAGGAGCGAATCAGTTGTTTACTTTACTTTTTCTATTTTCAAATTTTATATATTTTTCATTATTTTTTTTAGAAAAATCTAAAAAAACATTTTCCATGATTTATTCAAATCAAAATTATTATACATGGGATGATTACTCGTAGGTGAAATGTTAAGAAATAGAATTAGATTATAGAGATCTAAATGCACACGTGGATAGGGTTAGAAATACTTTGGTTGACTAGGGAAGAAAAATGGAAATAGAATTTTACTATATTCGAGCACATATTGAGCAACCCGATCTTGACTCGGGGAAAGATCCTGAGCAAGCTATATTAGAAATTTCCCCACTGGTTTTTGATGTTAAAGAACCCAATGGGGTAAAAGAGTATTTTCCTAAAGATTAATTCCACCTCTCTCAACCATTTCTATAGGAGATAGATTAAAGATCATTTTCTACTAATTTACAAGAGATAGATCATCTGAATTTGGAGAAATTTTGGAGTGAATGGGAAGAAATTGAAATGAAACATGATATCCTAATTCCTTACAAAGTAGAAGAGAAGCCACCTTTATACCTCTCTATAGCCTTTGAAGATTAAGAAACCAACCATGTGGTATAATTCAATGAAATACTAGTGGAGCCCGACTACCAAACTCCATCAAGTAAATATTGACTCCAATAGGAATTTATCACTGAAGAAGTGATCGAAATAGAAGTAGCTCAGAAAGATGATTTTTCTGTGAACTCTATCTTATTTCATTTCATTCAATCTGATTTGAGTATTACTCCTTATGATTTTGAATTTTCAAATTCGTTCAATCAATGCATCTCCCAAAAGGAAGTTGATGAAGAAGAAATTGCACCTTTTGAGGAACACCTGGAGCTCCCTGGGTTCATTGATTATCTACTTGGGGAAGCCCATGAAGAGATAATAGTGGATCTTCTTAAAAACACAAATCTACAAGTTATCTACATTAAAATGGAATATTTTAAAATTAATATTTAAAGTTTAAAATTTTAATCTCCCTTTTATTGTTCTTTTCATGATGCAGATCTAGAGCAACCACTGGATTTTTAAGAATATGTTGCACAAGTACAAACTAATGAGGAGGAGGTTCAATACTTCTTCATACCCCGTCCATGAAATATATACCACATGGTGAAGGGGGAAGATCTGGGGTACTCTATACATGGAATTCTCCTCAATAAGAACAAAGAAGTACAGGATGGGAAGAACAACATGTGGTGGTTCATTACCAAAAAGATCCACCGACCATCAGATTATGGATAATAGTTGGTACTTCCATCTTGAGGTAGTAAAAGAACATATGTCCCACATGGGGGATTGTACCAAAACTTATATTCACTTTCTTTCTAGGAATTTCGATTTAAATTTATTATCAAAGAAGTATCTTTGCATGTATCCCACTCCCTCCTATATTTTTGAGATTTAATTACATGATCATTTCACTTAATTTAGTAATTTTATTTTGTAGGTTCATGATGGAAGAAGGTAACCCCCAAACAGGAAAAAAATAAAGCTTCATTTCAAAAGGGATTTCACTTTTAATTTTTAACTCTAAAACTCCTCACATTTTTTTAGATTTAATTATAAGAATTGAATTCCAAGCGTTGAATTATGTTTTACATGAAATGTCTAAGAGACATTAGTTTCTTAGGAATCCAATGATGCCATAGATTTCAATTTCAATGAGTTTTAATGAGTAAAATGGATAAATATATTATTAAAGTGAGGTATGAATATTGAAGTGAGGACTCAAGATTTGATGGAATTAATTGATTCATGAAGATGAATCTTCCCTACCATTTTTAATGTTTTGAATTTCTTAAATTCATGTGAATTAATTTTTTATTATTAATCATGCCACGAGTGATTTTCCAATATCATATTTCCATTCCCAAGAGAATTTCTAGACTAATATTTCCTATTTTAACTTGAGCATATTTCTTGAGTGATATTGGGACATACCACATGCCAGAACTTGTATTGAATCTTTTCAAAGATATAATAGTAAAAAATGCATTTAAAATTATTGAGACACTACTTTGGATAGCCACATATTTACCTAATACCCACCCTTATATTTTTCCTTCTTTATCCCATAGATTCCATGAATTCCTTTATAAGTTTAATCCATATTACAAGATAATTTTTCCATTCCTACACACACTTTTAGTTTTTTCTCATGGATATTTCAAGTTTGAGTGTGTGGGAATGGCCTTACATGTGTGTTCATTGGGATATGAATCATCTGTGAGTAGTTTTAAGTGTGTTTCATCATTTTGGACAGGGAATTATTCGAAAATTGGGCATGATTTATTATTTCATTATTCTTCATTCACATCATCCGGTTCTCCTTAAAAAGAGAAATAAAATAAAATTAAAGTTGTGCCTATCTAGAGCATTAAAAAAAGGGGGGAAATAAAGTTGTGCATTTCTGGATCTTTATAAAAAAAATATAAAAAGGGGGGAGAACTTCTTTGATATCATTCTTTGCAATCATATATTTACTCATGTCCCATGTCATAAAAAGGGGGTGGTGTTCAATTTTACATTCTCAAGGGAATTTGAGTGAGGTTCATCATGTGTCTTTACATGATTAATCATTCATTTTACTTAGGATTTAATCCTCCTACTTATTTCCTTACATGATTTCAATCATTTACCCACCAACCCTAAGCCATAATGTCATTTGAACCTTTATTGCATGTCTTCATGATTTTATGTTCCTTTTGTCTTTACAAAGTACAGAAAGTAGTTTCTTTACATGCATATGGATAAAGAGAATGTTCTCATGACATGGGCATAAATCCGCTTTAAATTGTATCATGACTGATGA
This sequence comes from Viscum album, assembly GCA_963277665.1. Taxonomy (NCBI): domain Eukaryota; kingdom Viridiplantae; phylum Streptophyta; class Magnoliopsida; order Santalales; family Viscaceae; genus Viscum; species Viscum album. The sequence goes on along the minus strand of OY728150.1, from coordinate 1,822,199,880 downwards.
GAGAAAAGATTCAAAAGAGAGGTAGATAATTATTTGGCATGTTTAATAATAATAAATTGAGAAGCTTGAATGAATTAAATGAGAATCTCCATCATTTTTCATAGGAAAAAAGTAAAATTCATGAATTTATTGTTCTCTAGAAAATGAGAAATTAAATTTATTTATTTTTTGAACTTTAAAATTTGATTGGAAATTGATAATTTTTTTATTTTATTTCTTTTAAATTTGAATATTAGTAACATCGGTGCACTTTGAATTCCATGTTAAGATTTTATGCTTGACGACAAGTATATTTTAAGTGTGGGATAATTGATATAGATAATATTTTCATCATTCTTTATATGTAATTCAATTATTTAATCCCTATAAATTTGTCAATTTGATCTTATTTTAATTAGTTTTGGATTTATGATGTGTTTTGGGCTAAAATTGGAATGTTTCTTAATTATGGAAAGTTAACAGATTTTAATTACTTTGGTAATTCAAAAATATTTTTTAAAATATAAATAAAATTTGTGTGATTATTTTTTTATTGGATTCTTATATTTATTTTCTTAATCTTTATCTTATATACCAGGATTTAATTTGGCTATCTTAGGTTCCTAAAAATTCAATCAAGTTGGACAATTATTCTAGACGACTGCATAGACCCCACCTCAATGAATTAATTATAAATCGGTCAAAGAACATACAATTGGGGTGATTCAAATTGGAATGGAAAGAAAATTAAATTGGGAGTTTTTCTGTTGAATATTATAATGATTTTCATCCATTAATGCAACCCATGGATGCTAAACTATTGGTGTAAAAATAGGAAACATTCATCCCGATTAACTTATCGAAGTTAATTGGGAATATCTCTTACTAAAAAGTGTTAATACAGCTGAAATTTTGTGGAGAAGAGTAAAATGTATATTGGAACATAATTCATAAATACACCATTCCAATATTCATTCATTAAATTGGCTTACCATGATGAATCTTTTAGTGGACATAATCTGCAAGAGATCTAAAATAGAGATTTTGATGATCTGAAATTTGAACACTGAAGGATGGAAAACCTTGGAATATATAAGTACGATTTCACCTGTGTCAAAAGGAGTTCAACACTGAAATTATAGAGGAATTCTAGGGACATGATGTTGACTTCATAAAAAAAATTCTATTCTTTTTAATTTAGTTTTCTTTTCTCGTGTAATGCATTAGCATATTTTAAATTCAAGTGTTTTCATCATCTTTCATCGCTCTTTCTCTTCCAAACCTAATTTAATTATCATATTTTCTTCTTCCTCTATCTATTGTGACCTCTAATCCTAAAAAATGAGGGGTTAACCTAAGGCTTGTCCCTAGGGGAGGTTTCATGGTGCTCTTCATTATTTCACTTCAAATTCAAAATTTTTTAAATCTATTTATGGTGGAGGCAAGAATATTGCAGGGGAGTGGCGGTCGTCCACCACGAAACTATTTCCAAATCCTTTTATTTTCATTGATTAATTAGTTTTCCCTCCCTTATCTTAGGAAAACTCTTCATACGGTGGAGTTGGGGTTTCCATAAGAGATGAAACTGTATACAGTGGATCCAGGTCTTTTAGGATAGCATTCTCAATTAAGGTGTTATCCTATTTGACTATTGGAGTAGGTGTGGCTTGGTGTGCCAGATTCATACTAAAATCACCCACTAAATAAATAAAGGGAAATTAATTCATTAATGGGGATTCAATAAATGAATTATCAAATTTAATTTAAACAATAAATATTTAATGAATGAACTCGTGTTATCCAACCCTAGGACCATGTTCTTTCTTCACTGATTACATTCTGTAATTGAATGCTAGTGAAAGTTTTAACATTTAATTTGAATTTTAAATTTCACTGAATTTTTAGATTAATTAAAAAAATAAAAATTATTATTATAGGTGATATAGATTAAGTAGGTGAATAACTGAGAAATCTCCTCAAGTGAGACAACCCTCATTAGCCTCTATATTGTATTAGGAAAATAAATTTCTTTTTCCACACCCTGTGACAGGCATGTGTAAAAGATCCTTAACCTGAACATTATATAGTTCCTTCATAAGATCTTAATTACACTTTATGGGCTCCTTGTCTTTATTTTCTTCTCTAACAAGATATTAAAATTGTGTATGAAGCTTAATTTTTTCCTTCCCATAAACATAAATTTATTTTTAAACATCTTATCTATCCTAAATTTCTCCCAAAAATTTGATTTTTAATATGTCTAGGTAGTTATTAAATATTTTCTTTAACAAGCTATATGGAAATTTCGTAAAAATAACCACATGTTCATTTAAATTTTTTTTTTATTTTTTAACTTCAAAGCCTATGACCATTTACATTCTATGATTTCAAAATACATACTAGTATAGAATATTTTTTCAATTATTATTAAAAAATTGATAAATGAATCTAAGAATAAAAAACACCCTATTTCTACTAAATTCCAAGATTTTGTACTCTTATATATAATTTTTATGGATTTATTTAACAGGGTAAAGAAAAAAGTCCGCCATATTTTATTTAAAAATAACACCCTTAGTGTTTTATGTTTCCCATTCTTTACAAACTATAAAATTTCATTCATATGTTGAATAATAAAATCATGAAAAGGTTAAATTAGTTTGTAATAAATTAAAAAATTATGACTTAAAAAATTATATAGTTTATTTTTATCCATGTTTAATATTTGATTAAAAATATATTGGGTTATAGAAATATTTTTAAGGATTATATGAGTGGGAGGTAGTGGTTTAGACTTATCTATGTCCCCTTCAATACTAAATAGTTTCAGTGTTTCATCTTCCATGACTAATAATATTGATTATTCATCTTCACATTTGGGATAATTAATTAACATACATGTTGGAACTAAAAATATTTTGGTCCCTTTTTGGATATATTTCTTCATATGATCCTCACTCAAATAACATGATTTGATTTTAAGATTAAGGAGTATGACACTTGATGATTGAAACATATATTTGGTCTCTATGTGGTTTATAAATTCTCACATACTAAGGATTGTTTAAAACTTTTATATTTGGATAACGTATAGTTAAAAGTTTATTAGATTGGTTCAATATACGTAATTTCATGTTTTTTTGTTTATATTAATTGTGGTTTTATTCCATTTAAATTGATTAACAACTATTTAACACAATTAAATATTGTTTGGGTTTATTTAATTTGGTTTGGTCTGAATCATTTTAGGATGGGTTTCATTGGACATGATTGGTTCAATTTTGATTATATAAGGTTTATTTAATTGGATTAGAAATGATACTATTTGGTTTTTGTGGGTATTATTCAATTAATCACATTTTGGTTTTGTTTCTTTTGTATGTTTTGATTCTCTTCCATTTACATCAATTAATTTCACGTTAAATAAATATTTGGTTTTTTTAGTTGTGTTAATGCCTAGTAAAACTCAGTTAGTCATAAAACCTACCTAGAACATATCATGCTCATGTATTCTAGTTCTCCACCAAGTGTTAATATACTTCATATCATCCTTGTTATTTTTTTCTAATGCATCTTAAAAATAAACATTTAATAAAATTAATAAGAATTAAATTTTCAAAAAAACCATTAAAGTTTAATAATACCTTTAAATAATTACTCCTCTAATATATGATCATTTCCTGGAATTATGTTGTTTGATGGTCATTTAATATTGGTACACCCTGTAACATAGAAATGAATTTACTCTTCTAACAAACATATAACTTATGATTATATGATCACAAAAATTCCCCAAGTTCCATTGACCATGTGACCTTAGTATCTTGACCATCCGAAAAGTAAAATTGATGATGCAATGAATATGTTAATTTATATAAATAAAAAAGTATCATATATGTCAATTTAAAATATCATCTTGTCCGTATCTTTTCCAATGAATTCTCCTTGATTTGATTATCAATATACCCCTATGAGACTAGTTGCATTCGAATGATATCACTGTACTTAGATAAATATTCCATGAAACTTCCACATTGTATAGAACTTTTATCTATCATTTTATAGTGTTCATTGTAATATACCATTATTTGTGTTTTCTATTTCCATACTTCACACATGCGGGTGTTCCCACATATCCTATTATAAGATACAACTAAAAAGATAAAAGAAAAAAAGAATAATTAATTCACATTACAACTAAAAAAATGTGATATAGATTGAAAAAATTATAAAAAAAATTAATCCAACATGATCAATATGCTCTAATTATTCTATGTGATTTTATTTATTGGTTGCCTCTAAAGGATTTCCTTGTTCCAATTCATGAAATGGGTCATCTACATGCAGTGGAGTGGAATCTGAATAAGCACACTCATTATATTTTTCATGGATAGGAGTATGAAATATAGGTGGCATAGATATTTTAGTATAGGGATATAATGGTTTGGGATATATTATAGGATATTGAAATGGAATATTAGAAGTTTATCCCAAATAATATGATGATGAAGGAAGGTGTTGGAAAATATCTAGAGGCTCACGAAAATGAGGACAAAGTCTGGTAGATGGGATGTCTGATGGTGGGTAAGAATGTGAATGGTGATGACAGTTTCTCCATGTAGATATTTTAACATCCCCACTCAACTGGACTTATTATTAATCCATACAAGTAGGATAAGAAGAGTTCAACTATGTTTCAGAAGAATTTCCATCAAATAAATTTTTCAAATAATAAGAATATGACATTAAATGTAATTCAAAAAAATATATTATAGTTATTATACTCACTAAGGGAACTAAAGGAGGCATCCCTAGGTCGTGCAGTCATTGATCATTATCAAATACTCTCTTCATTTGAATTTATTTAATGTTTTTCATAATATATATAATAATGAAATATACATTTTTTAAAAATAGTTTTTAAATATTATACAAACAAGATAAAATTCGACAAAAAGACATAAATAATATCATAACATGTTTTACCTGCTAAAATTTGAAACTAAGTTACACATTTTTTAAATCCCAATTTAAACCTTGCTTTTTTTAATTGAAATAAATATAATTAAATGGAATGAAAAAAAACTAAAACAAATATACCATTTAGAACTGAAACCAAAATAAAATAATTATTATAGTATAAACCTGAGAAACCCAAGTCATGCTAAACTGAATAAACTTTGAACATATATGGTTCCTTCTATATATTACCCACAACTACTTCAGGTTCAATGTAAATTATCACAATTAAAAAAATTGATTCATCAAATTAGATATTTTGGTCAACACTAATGGTGACATCAAGGGTTTTAATTTCATCCCCACCAACATCAAAAAAATGTCTTGGGATTACATCAATAATTACATCATAATCAATCCTCAGATGATATTTCAAATAAAACACTAATTTTTCCATTGATTCCATAATATATGGTTCATCAACAGCTAGGAAGAAAGTCAAATCAATAACATGAAATTCGCAATCATCAATAAATGTATCATTTCATATCATTTATTCAAACCATTTCTACTTCATCATAGTGACTCGACCATAATATTAGCTATCTATTAAAAATATTTTATCAACAACGCCATAATAAGAAAAAGTTTCATATCACGTCCTCTTATCAAATACACAGGAATAATAGTTCACTATTGTATTTAACATAACACCATCTTGTTTTTTCTCATATTGACCATTTAATCAATTGTAAAAAAATTATTCCCATTTATTTTTAAATATTTGTATCCACAACCCAAAGAATCAAGACCAAAATCAATCACTCTAAAATAATGGAGATAGATTCAACAGGTAAACTCTATACCAAAAATATATAAAAATAATAAAATTAAATTAATCTCTTTATTTTAGGTTTATTAAATTAATGGTCATAAATTTTATTTCTATTAAGTAGGAGACTCTTTTTTATATAAATTCTCTCTCCTTCTCAAAGGTAAAGAATGGAGAACTGTAATTATAATTTGTTTATATTAAATAGATAAAATGATAAAACAAATTATGGAATATGTGAAATGATGTATTATAATTTAACATATACATATTCAAATTAATTTTTTGATATAGTTATCGAACAAACCACAGTTAAACAAGACTACGTGATGTTCCATATCCTGCTCCTCAAGGATCAATGTAGCCAATGTATATGAAATATTAATTCCTCCTATTCGTGGAAGATAAGTAAGTGAGGTCTCAATTTCCCCATACTAATCATCTTAATTTCCCATTGGCCAATTACATCTTGTCCTCATATCAGAATACTACATGAAACAAAAATCCATACATTCTGGAGACAGATAACCTCTCACAATGGAACCTTTATGATGATTCTTTTTCTATAAATAATATTTCATTTACCACATGTTTATTTAAGTAGGATACATCCACAAAAAATAAATGAGTCCCCCAATAAGTGTTTTAGTTAGAAAATGGATTATTAAATGTAGCATGCAAGAAAAAAATATAGAGGGGAAATTTTTTCCAAATCAAAAAATATTAATGGTACCTCTTACTATATTTACATCAAAAAATACATGGATAATCTTTTACAAAAAAAATTATTTATAAAAATGGAATAATAGAACATCCATCACCCTTACATTTTTGGATAGTAAATGATGTATTTAGATTGGAATAAATTCATGAAGAAGAATGTTATGACAATGATTTTTTTGGGAATTAAATTTTAATTCCATTTTGTTGGATCATTTAGAAATATTTAATAAATATCCATTAGGAACCAATATATTATCTAAATCTTAAAAAAAACATCTAAAGGTGTAATCACAAAAGAATCATAGGGAGCTTTACATTTGTTGACACCAATACACACAAGATGCAATTCAGGTTAAATACCCTAATCAAAAAAGTCACATTGAGATCATAAGTCATATTTGGTCTTACACATGATATTTAGATAAATTTAATGTTGAATTTAACATATAATTTCCTTAATGTTCCTTAAGTCTAAACAATTGTGTAACGAATTGGTAGACCAATGTGGCACCTCAAAAAAGACACTTTTATTTTTCAAATTGTAAGATGATTTAGTGGAAACATTATTTCTCTTTTTAGATTTCATCTGACCATTCCATAATAAAAAACTAACATCAAAAAATTAATTAAGTACTTTTTTTCTGGACATATTTTGAGGTGGTTGTTAATTGTTAACAATATTATCAAACCTCTAGTGATTCTCCGTGTCTTGATGATCCATTGGTAAGAATCATTTACACCCCATGAAACTAAAAAAATGATATTTAAGTATTGTAGATTAGGTATTCTTAATGCAAATAAGCCATCATATCTTACCCTTCATTCTCCAACAAGACATCATTTTATAATAAGGTAAATCATTTATAGTTCACAAAATGGAATTATGAATTTGAAATATATTTTTTGAAGAAACATTGAATGTGTGCACACACATATCCAAAAGCTTCATAAAATATTTTATTAAAGGTTATAGATTTACATATATATCATTACCAGGGTCAAATAGTATTGATATTAGTGTAATCTAGAATGTGAATGTTTTTTTCATAAAAATCCATGGAGGATGATTATAAATGTGGATAAAAATTAGTCAACTGTTGTGAGAAGTAATAATTTCACCAAACAAATTAAGACAATCATATGATAGACCCAGCCTAATATAATGCACATCAAATTAAAAATCCAAATATTGTGCATCAAATGCCTTATATGCTAATCCATTTGGATATGCAAGTTATCCAATTTTAAAACATATATACCGATCTATTTCTTGATATTTCATGAAATATGAACATATAAAGAAAACAAATTTATATTATAAGAAGGTATAGTGCCTTTTAAAATAGATGTTAATGAGGATTAAAGAATATCAAGTGAAAATTATCAAATTTTAATTCAAATAGAAAAAAATTTAGGCTATATGGAAATAAGAATTTCAAAAAAACATCACCATATAACCAATGAACATGATTATAAAAATGAAAATATCATTTAAAATCCATTTCATATTCATATATAGTGAATATAAAATCTATAGTGATTAATAATATACAATACAATTATGTTGAATATAATTAACCAAAAATAATAATGATAAATCATATTATATGAGAAGAATTAGATTAAATAAGGATATATTAAGAGAGCATATCATAATAAATTTTCCAAATAAATATCAAGGGTATGTACCAAAAGAGATATGGCTGGGAAACATTAAATATATTTTAAAAATTCACGTCCTTGTGATATATTTACAAGGGAAAATCATGTCCACGTTGTTCATTTTATAGTATTTCAATATCATTATGGTGTATTTTCAGGGGATCACCTTGTTTATATGGTTCAATTTAGATGGGAGAACTGTATCCCCAAATTATTTACTCCATAGGAGTGACATATCCTCTTAAAACTCTATATAACAATTTAAATCATATCAAACCCAATTTATCATAGATGGCCAACCAAGTATCTATCCCAAGTCCCCGAAAATAATACAACTTCTCTCCCATAAATTATTCTATATAATTACAGGACATATAATAACCCCCTAAAAAGTAAAAAAATTAAAAAAAATTATTACATTAATTAATTATATAATTAATTAATATATATTGAAAAAAAATTATGTAGTGAATAACTAAATTTACAGAAACATATATATCTAATAAAATAAAATCTATTATGAAATTCTATAAAAAATTGTCTAAATGAACTATTTTTCAAATAATCAGGAATAATCTTGACCTAACATGATCTTGGTTAGGTTTTGATGCATATATAAAAATGAAAATAGTGATTTTCAAAAGAGGTGAATGATTTGGAACCCACTAAATAGATGTTGAAGAAGAATAGAATTAAAAAATACTTTATTGGGGATAGATAATTAGAGGAGAATATATATGAGTCCACTACTTTGGTTAGTGGAGATTAGGGGTCTTGCGTTTCATGAACCAACCCAGACCCCAAACTGGTAACCCGGGTATGCCCATGAAAAGGCATGAGAGGTGTTCCCGATCTTTTAGAGATGGTAACTAGTGTCGAGTATCAGAAATAAATAGTTGGTAACTATTTATCACATGAACATTAGAAAAATAAACCAATACAAACTAAATAATAAAAACATACACTATAAGCGAAAAGAAATAAAACTTCACATACCTCTATTTAGCCATTCAGGTTACCACCAACCATTGAACTAATATCTCTCCATGTAAATAAACTCCTATTTAGAATCAGTACCAAAAACAAAAAATAAGATAGAGAAATATGTTTGAGCATTAAAATTTAGTAGGAATTCCAAAATAAACTATTCTCTATGAATTACCTTTAAAAACATAACCCATTCATGCTAGTTTTAATATACAAATAGGAAATAATGTTTCCCCCATTAAAGAACCATACACATATTTCTAAAAATACCTTCTTAAAATTGAGCATGGATTTTATTTTTAAAAAAGGCTTCCAAATATAAAACCCGTTTTACAATTCCCACACCAAGAATGAAACCATAAAGAAACACCAGAAACTGGATAAACCAAACATTTCCAGAACAAAAGGATGTAGTACAGAAATAGGAAAACATACACAAGCATTAAAAATAAGAAAAATACTACAGAATGAGACAAGAACATACACAAAGTTAATCATGGGAGTTTCATAAACATACCTAAAAGTAATCCCTAAACATACTCAATTTTAATCGACCATCCAGAATATGTTTCACCTCTATAGTCAATAAAAAACTCGGCTACTTTAATCTAGCCTCACTTGTGGTAAATACCTTTGGAAAATTCCTCTATTGAAGTGGTTTTAATCCATCCAATCAAGACTAGAAAAAAAATTGTCACTCAATCCTCTAGATTACATACATAAATCTCATGATTTTATTATAAAGTATAATGAGGAGTTCTTCATATGCTTAGCATTAAACATAACCCAAAAATGCCACTGTGAATGCCTTACCCAATCCCCCACACCACCTATGTGAAGACCCTCTAATCATTAGGAAATTCATAAGGGTTCTCTTCATATAAGGAACCTATCAAAGTGAAAATAGTACTACACATTTACCATTTCAGACCCATTCCCCAAAACCAGATTGAAAAATATCATTCATGTTCGGAAGATTCCAAATGGGACTTTTAAATCATTTTATTTTCATACTACACTTAAAGGTTCTAAATGGGCATGTTTTTTATAACACATTTTTCCAAATATTTTTAGTTCTTAAAAACACACTTCACATGTTATAAATCATTTATAAAATTGTTTTAAACATTTAGGATACTTCACATTTAAATTTAATCTGATAAATATACTTAGATAAAAATAACTCATGTTGGAAGACCATTTACAAGAAACAAAACCATTATTCATATCATTTACACTTATTATAATAATGAAAACACATTTTAAAACCATCGAACAGTCATATATTTCAAATTAAATTCTTATACATAGGGACCTTACATCAAAATACACTTATTTTGATGATAGCAACTTGAATCCATCTTTTATGCTTACAAACATGTGCATTTATAAATATATAAATAAATAACCCTATATGAAATGTAGATATTACACTATCTATGACAGAATATCTTCAAAGAGGGTATTATATATAAACACACCTTACCCTTGCATATTTTTATAGGCTATCCCCATTAATGGAGGTCTAAAATGCACTAGATAGGTATAAAAGAAATTTAAAATCCCAAAAACCTAAATAAGAATTGACCAGAGTTAAAAATAATAATAAACTTTACCCAGAAATGATGGCTCACCCTCTTCCTTCAATAGTTATGGAATGAAATGGTCCCCATAAAACCCAAGCATCCTATACATCAAGTAGAAATAATATAAACACCCAAAAAATGTTTGTTATACCCTAGGCGTACACACTGTAAGTAAGAGAAAGAAAACCACAAAATTGAAGAAGGTGGAGGAGAGAAGAAGACTATTAAAGGAGATCAAACAAAGAAATTTTTAAGAAAAACATCCAAATAGAGGGATAGAAAAAGGGTAGTCATGTGTTTTGGGAGAGGGGAAAGGGGGCTCGGTTATGGATAGGGGAGGGCAGTTCGGGTTGCACGTGGGTAAGAGGAAAAAACCCCCATTTGTGTTTTAATAAAACCAAATAATAATAATCATCATCATCATCATCATCATCACAAAACATTTTTATATTTTATTATTATTGTTATTATTTTAATTTATGTTTTTAATGTTTTTTTATTATAATTAAACCTTGGGTAGAATGCATAGTTTGGCCGCACTCTTTAACAAACAATATGCCAATCATTTTGTTACCTCTGTCCTAAAGGATCGGGACCACATGAGCTACTGGGGAGAGTCACACACCCATGGGCCTAGTCATGCACCTTGGATGGTGCCACTTTTTAAGCCACACAGTTAGCACTAGGCTAGCACAGGGTTTCTCCTATTTGTATGTCAATCATGCGCCTTCTTCTACCCACCAAAAAAACTGACATTTATTTGAAAACAACCTATAAATACATATAATAAAGATAATACCAATAATAAATAAACTAAAGATAAAATTCAAGTTAGAGTGTAATAATTATCCCCACTATCAACACTTTCTACCACTAGAAATTCATCCATCCAAACATGCAATAAAACTCTGAATCAAAATTGATCATGACAAAAAAAACCATGAAACACAGTGTGACCATTCAATTCCACTATTCACAACTGAAAAAATCATGATAATAACTCAACAAGACTTGGAGTGAGTCTCCCTAACCTTAAGATACTAACTAGAAAGGCAGTTTCACTAAGAGGAATTCCCAAGGAAATCACCAACCAAAATGATAAGGGTTCAACCACAGATACTCGAACAGGGCACTTGGACAAGACATAATTCATTATTTATTAATACACATGAATCCCCCAATGAGTAACACATGAAAACTGAAATCATTCCAAAGGAATAATAACCTTTTAAGAGTTAATATTCTATAAGACCCAGCCACAGAAATTTTAGGAAAGAGTCTCGTAAGATCATCATACTGAAATGTTTTAAAGGATAGAAAACCACATTTGGGGGGAAATTAATGGACACCACTCTAACATCATATATCACATTCTAGGTGTATATAAACCACACATAGAAACTCTTAAACTATATAAAATATTCACTATAAGACTTATCGATGAAGTCTCAATGTATTGAAGCATTTGTGACACCAATTCAAGAGTTGATAATCCCCAATTGAATCTCCTTATTTCAGAAAATCAACTTACCAAACATCTTCAAGCATCACAGGATGCCACACAAATGAAATGACTTTATAAGATTATGGGAATATGGATTAAAGTGCCCAAAACTACCACCCTAGAAGCAAACAAGTGATTTGTATGATAATGGAAAGGTAGTAACTAACACGAATACTTGTCTGGAATATGTTCCTATAGTACACAATCCTCACCGAATGAGGAACCTTCACAAGAAAAACAAGTAAAATAGACTATAAACTACCATGGGATTCCCCCTAAGACTTTTCTAGGTAACATTATGTGATCCTTGATCCCTATACAAAGATCCCACATAAAAATAGTAGCTTCTAACAAATTACTTGACATTATCTCAGTATAAAATAGGAAACTAGTTCATTGAAATGGTTAACGGTACCATTCAACATCATCTGGCATTTTTAAGAATCCATGAGCCCTATTACATTATTCTCCTTCAATTAATCAATAATAAACCATTGCATGAAGGTGGTCATTAATATCTCCTAGGACATCCTAACATGAAATGAGGAAGTAACAATCACCTTCTACTGGTCCATTCCAGGTCCTTCAAGCATACCCAAGACAACTCTCACATCAATGAAATTTGGTGTTCCCAAAAACCTAAGGAAACTATAATATTTATCAATAATCTACATAACATCCAATGGAACTTGATTACTTTGTAAAATAGGTAATTATTCTTAAGAGATCATCTCCACTACTCCAATAGGATTTGGGGTAGGTACAATGATTGGAAGAAACTCCTTAGAAACCTATTTGGTATTTCTGGGTGTCATACTCTAAACAACATAAGACATAAAACCAAATCAACATCGAACCCAAAATCAAAAAATTAATATGTTAAACCAAACACAAACCTTATAAAACAAAAAATTACAAAATAAAATATCAACTAAAACAAAACAACGAAAACATAAAAAAACTAGCCAATAACCCTTTATAAAATAACTATTTTTTATTTTAAATCGAAAATAATTTTCCCACTTCTAAAAGCATTTCATCTTTTTAAATTTAAAATTAACAACACCGCCTCACTTTTCCATTTAAAACCACAAATAAAATTATTAAATAAGTCCATTTTTAATAGAAACTATTTTCATTTTCAAATAATAGTTTGGAGAAACTAGGTCAAATATTTTATTTTAAATACTCACCCATGACATCCTATGAACTATCACATATGTGTGCATCCAACTTCTGATTATATAATCCATGAATATGTACCAAAATTAACTTTATATACACACAAAAATATATGTGAACATTCATCGGAAATATAAAGGGTCATACATACCATTTTTCCATCAAATCCAAGAATTTCCAATTTACTTCTCATTTCACATTTTATAAAAACTTTAGAAATTAAAAACAAATTTCCCCCCTTTTCAAAACAACCAAAGGTTTTTCATTTTCTAACTCCAAATTTAGTGAATCAATAATAATTTTATAACTCAAGCTAATCAACCGAAACCCAATTTAAACTCACACAGACCAAAATCAGACTAAAGTATTACCAATAAAAAAATAACTGAAATAGGTAACTAGTGTTCATGCATACCCAAACCATATGGTTTAGTAGGCCATGTACTAAGCATGAACCAACCACTAGGAGCATATTTAACCATGTATGAAGGCTCTGCACGGTTCTCTGCATCATGTATTCTCACCATGTAGCACCAGATCACTTCCACATTCATTCCCCAATATACACAAGATCATCGAACTAAACAAACACTAGAAGCATAACCCAAAACTAAAAACAAACACTCAAAACCCAAATATCCATGGGGACTAAGGTATTTTCACAAGTGGTTTTGATCTGGAACTTTTTCAGTTAATAAAGTTTCCTTATGACTTTTATATTCTACTATGTTTTGAAAATCACAAACACTCTATCGAAAGGAAAATTTTATTTTCCTTAAGTTTTTTTAATGAAATTTTCTCCTTGCCCAGATTTCCCTTAATAAAGAAAATTTTCCTTCCACATGGAAAATTTATCCTTACCTGTTTTTTATTGTTCATAATTTAGTTTCCCTAAATCTAACATTCCTAAGTAAAAATTTTGGTTTCACATATAAAACCTCAATAATTCTATAAATACTTAGATATAGAGTATTCTATTTTCAGGATCTTATTTCAGACTTTGAATTCTCTAAAATTCAGACTCTGAATTCACTGAAATTTTGACTCTGAATTCTCTGAAATTTAGACTCTGAATTCTCTGAAATTAAGACTCCGAATTCTCTGAAATTCATAATCTGAATTCTCTAAAATTTAGGTTCTGAATTCCGTATAATTCAAGTTCTAAATTCCTTAGAATTCAGATTCCGAATTCCTTAGAATTATGACTCCAAATTCCTTAGAATTCATATTCCGAATTCCTCGGAATTTAGGTACTAAATTCCTTTGAATTCAAAATTTGAATTCCTTAGAATTCAGACACTAAATTCTCTGAAATTCAGACTTTGAATTCTCTAAAATTTAGAATCAAAATTTTTTGAAATTCAGGTTCCAAATTCCTTAGAATTAGGTTTCTAATTCCTTAGAATTCCGATTCTGAATTCCTTAGAATTTTAGACTCTGAATTCCTTATAATTCATATTCTGAATTTCTTAGAATCCAGACTTATAATTCCTTAGAATTCTGACTCTGAATTCCTTTGAATTTAGACTCTGAATTCCTTAGAATTCAGATTCTGAATTCCTAAAAATTCATACTCTATAGTATACAGAATTATAATTCTAAATTTCATGGAAAACAGAATCCGAAAATCCATGTAATATAGACTCCAAATTTTTTCCACTTAGTCTATGAAATTTAATTTTCCATAGACTCCGAGAAATAAATTTGATAGAGAAACCATATTTTTACATACCATTATTATAGATATGAAACAATGTTGTGCATTCTATTTTAAACCAATCATTGTTTGAGTGACACATGTGCAGGTCCCTCTAAGATTCAAGGAAAAATATGAATATTGGAGGAGGGATCCAAACGTTGGGAAAATTCCTATAAATTGGAGCTCATTTTAATGAGCTCAGGACTTTTGATGACTGTTCTACAACTCTAGATATTACATAATACTGAAGTGATTTCTATAAAGATATATTATCATGCCTTGTGCATACTAAACATCTTCTTCAACTTGCTTTGTGAGAATTCGATTATTTCTTTGTACAATCGAGGGCTTCTTGGGATAGAAAGACAGAGGTGTAGACTACCTTAAATTTTTAGGATTTCCTTGATATGGAAGACAGAGGTGCTGAGTACCTCAAAGTTTGAGGCATTTCTGGGATAGCAAGACATACTCCGATATTCCAATCGAGGGCTTACCCTAGTGTGAGTAAGATAGGATTTCTTGAAAGTATAAATCAAGGGACCTTTATCCATGGTTGTTGGATACCCTACTCTTTGGGTTAAAATATTCTATACTTGTTACTTGTATTGTTTCAAGTTTTTTTTCGGTGCATTTTTATTATAAAGGAAAGTATAACTATGTTATACTTTCTTATATTTGTATACTCTGATTTGTAAGATTCTATACGCTTTAAGGTAAAATCTTTGTCCTTGTAAACTTCTCATAAGTTTCATTTCTGGAACCATATTTTTGAAATCTAGCAAGTTTGTAGAACTAAAAGGTCTTGTGAATTTAAATTTTTTAACATTATTTAACAATAGAAAGTTTTATACCAACTTTAAATGTTCCAAATGAATATTTTAATGTATAAAATTCACCCCCCCCCCCCCCCTTGTACATTGAGAATCTATATCTTATTTCGATCTTACAGAACTGACCCATGACCTACCTCCAAATCCCTGACAATCCTATCTCTGGTCTACATACCATCCCAAATAAAAAAGGGATACTCTGATATCATTTTTTCATGACCCAACCTTCCCTAGGACATGAAATAGTCATCCAAACCCATGGGTATCTTGTAATACCTTGGTTTAATTACCAGGAAACCACAATATATTTATCATTATGGCCACTTATCATAAAAATGACTATCCCCATAAGCCAACACATGTTCTTTCAATGTGTGTTTTCCTCACTCAAAAAAACCATGGGAAAGTTCCCCGAAGATCACTCATCCATATCACTACTATAGAACAAGCATTCTTAGTTATGAAAATATAATTAGGTAAGATCCTGAAAATAAAATTTTACCTTATTGAAGTATTTAGTAAAATTTAGCATTTTAAGTCTCACTTTTTGAGAGGGTTCATGGTGCATGGGAAGGGGAGGCCAAGGGTGTTATATAAAGAGGCTATACTAATGGTGTTTAGAAAAACCATTTTTATAGTCCAATATATACCAACATGTTTTAAAAATTATTGGTATATACTATTAGAATGCACTTTATACCAACGGTTCTTGTAAACCATTGGTATATAGGCCTGTGTTTTACCTAATTTCTGAATAATAAAAATTAATATGCAAAAACCCTTACCGTGTATTCCTACTAACACAAATGCATTCTAACCTCCAATATAATAAACAAAACTATCTTAATAAATTATCCCAGAATCATTATTCATAAATATTTCCATTTAAAACTTCATTTATAAAAATTATTTATAAATATATTAATCAATTATGGTTTATTTTCATTATCTGATGTTAGAAGCTCTCGTTTCTTATTTTATGCTAGTTTTTTCATGTATTTTTCTATTATTTTTTATTAATAAAAATTAAATCATTCCCATATTTTCCAATATAATAGAATAATGTATTTTTAATGACTCAAAATATCTTATTTTCATTTGGTGAATGATAAGGGTATGGTTTTTGAAAATTTAAATGGTGAACAACCAGTTTTTATGTGTTTAAAGATTAAAAGGTGATATATTAATAAATATTGTAAATATTAATGAAACATTTCCATAATCATTAAAAAATATTAGATGCATTATTAAAAATTATATTATATTATTATTATATGAAATTACTTAAACATTCATGATATAAAAATTATAACATTGTTAACAAGTGTGGCAAAACCGACCAAGTCGATAGGGTGTTATAATGATTTAATGAGTAAGGAGTTAATTTTATATAATGATAAAATAAATTTCAAATAATATAAAATATTTTATAAAATTAATATAACTTCATTAAATTCATTCTTATATTTATCCATGAGGTTTGGTGATGAAAAATGAAATTTTTTCATTCATGGTGATGGTTGTCCACATGTACACACAATTAAAATTTCCATTTCTCAATTAATGGAACAGAATGAAGTTATATGATAAATTATAATTTAATAAATATTATTTTTGAATAGTTAATATATTCATTCATAAAATTTATCATTTTTACCATCCACAATAGGTGATTAATAAAAATGAAACCACATCACTTTGTGGAGGCGGTAGTCTACATGTACATGATCAATATTGTTTCGCTTTTCTTAGTGGATGCAAATAATTAATTAAGGTTTTATAAATTAATATATAAATATTTAAATATGTTAAAAACAATAATTTCATTATCTTATTTTTCGATGAAAAAAATTAGGAAGAGTAACATTAACAATAAAAGAGTATGAACTAAGAAATGTTCAGGTTGAGAACATGAGATTTGTCATGGAAATCTACTCGGAAATAGAGGCTTTAAGCAAAATAATTAACAACAGAGGCCAATGAACATGCATATATCTTATGTGGATAAAAATGAAAAAAATTGAGAAGGGAATTTTGAGTAATAGGTGTATCATTAAGTGGTGTAAGTGTTCCCCATTTTATAAGTGAAGATAAGGGTAACATTAGAAATGTGTCATACATTTCAATAATGGTATGTCACTATTCAAGGGTCAATGTATAAAGACCCAAACCCAAAACCCAGGTTTATCCGTTTCAAATTCTGTGTATATATTTTTTTTAAAATAACCTTGAATGAATACACAACATTTATTTACAATAGAGGGTCTTTTACCTATTAGGTTCTATAAAATTAGATACATCACTTACATTTCAAAAAAAGTATAAAAATTGAAAACAATTATTCTTCTGCCTATTTCTTCCATAAAAGAGTTTCAACACAGCAAGTATGCTAAACCTGTAAAATTTATGTTAAAACATAGGGTGAGAATAAAATTCCCAGTAAGGGGTTTTCAAAAAAACTGATAAAAACCCTTTTAATGATTCATGAAAATTTTATAATCATACAAAAAATATATATATATATTTTCAAAAACACTTTAATACATATATATATATATGTGTGTGTGTAAAGATTATTTCACAAAATAATTATACTTGAAAACCCATTGGTAATTTTCCTTTAAAAATATTATTTTTTTTGTGGGATGTCAACAATATTTTGCAGTCTATGTTTAAATCCATAGCATGAGGCCACGATTCTTACTTAGACTTATATGGTCACCCCCTGTAACATTTCTTAATTCACCAGTGCCAAATTCTCAAAAACATATTCTGATAGACCTGCCGCTCTCATCTCTGCCCCAAAACATTTTCAAAATATATACATAATATTATTTCCCTCAAAAGGGTGTTAGTGACATTTTCACAAGAGCTTCTAAAATCATTTCAATAGAATCCCATGTTTGAAAATTTACATGTTAAAAAAACAAATGAAATAATACATGTTTAATATAAAAACACTTCAAATAATATTCAGACACTTATTATCATTTTTTAAATTAAACCATAAAATTTAAATTGAAACTATGAACACATTACAAATGAAACCGGTGTCGATGATGTGCATAACACATGGTCATAATTATATGTAGATGTGACGTCTTTAAGATTTAAAATAACTCGATCACATACTAGGCACATTTTTTTGAAATATAATAATAAAATTTTGAGCATTACTATAATTAATCCAACCATGAGTAGATTATATATAAGGACTTCTACAGGATCTTTGATATTAATTTTATCTCATATCCATATATGATCTGTTTGCGCATTCAAATCACGCACAAATATGTCGATATATATATATACATATATATATATATATATATCTGAATTATTTAAATTGCATAATATATACATATATATATATATATATTGCGCCCATTTACATTACATCGAAGAAGTTATGAAAATAGTTTGAAAATTTAAACTTAAAAATACTTATATATATATGTGTGTGTGTTGAAATTGAAATCACATAAATATATATATATATTTATATACATAAATTTGTGAATATATTATCTATAAAATATGTATTTGAGATGACCATATATATATATAAAATCAAAATTTTGAATTCTTGAATTGAATGTTTTAATATAAAGTAATCACTTAATTTGAAACATCAAAACATGATAAAATATAATTCCATTATATAAAACCCAATTACAAGAAAAATAAATTTTTAAGGAGAAATTGAAACCTTTCTTTAAATTCTAAAAAACATAATTTAGGACAAAATTTTCATAATAAATAAATAAATAAATGAAATTATCACTTGAAATAAGTTTTAACACAAAAATAAATATTTAATCCCTTAGGAAGACTCAAATTAAACCAGAAAATAATTCATTATAATTACTCAAATTAAACCATAAAATAATTCTTTATAATTGAAATATGAACAATAAATATATAAACACCCTTATGAAAGAATAAATTCAAGTATGGTTTTGATAAAATCAAATAAATATATCTTGTTATAAATTCAAAACACACGCACATCAAATATTTGATGCTTAAATCAAAAGGTAATTCGAAAATTTAAGAAAAATAATAATTGTGTGTAACTTAAATACACTCTTACAAAATATAATTAAAAATAATAATAATTCCCTTACATTCTATTAGAACCTGAAGGGGAAAAAGAAATATTGTGATTGATTAAGAGCTTGAACCCATAGAGAGTTTTGATTTTGGAATTGTGACTCTAGAGTAGGGCTTCTCCCAAGTATCACTTATTTATAAAAACACAGGTTTGCAATCTTTTCATAGAAGCTAAGTTATTTCATTTTTTTAAAGAAAAATAGAATAATTCTCCTAATCATGGCAAGGCTTATTATTTTTTTCATAATCCCGTGTTAATGATTGTGGCGTGGATTTTTTTTTAACATTTATCATTTTTTTTCTTCTTAAATTGCTTTATCATTATCTTTTTTTAACTTTTTCCCATTCCACGATTCCCTCATCTTTCTCATGTTTCATCCTATTAGTTTACACTCTCACATTATAAAAGTCATCAAAATCAATCTATTATTTTATTATGCAATCATTACATAATTTTATTATAATTATTTCAAATTTTATTATATTATTTAACATTTTTTTATCAAAATACTTATCATCATTTTTTTCAGACATAGCATTTTTATAAAACAATTTTAGAATTTGTTTTATAATATAAATATATATCATTTTTTATAACATTAACCATTTCATTTTTTTAATAAAAAAATGTAACATTTTTGTATTTTAAAATAAAAAATCAAATTCATTCATTCATTATATATATATATGGCATTTTTAGTATATATATATAATAGTTTTTTAATAAATTAATAAAATCACACATATCAGTGTTTTTTAGTAAAATAATTATAAACATTTATAGCTTATAAATTTTATAATACATAATAAATTTTCATATATTTATAAAATATATTCTTTTAGGAATAATAATAATAGTTTTCTAAAAAATCACCCTTAAAATATTAAACTAAATACCCTTTAAAAAACTTTTATGTCACAAAATTAAATAAATAAATATAGTTATTTGGAAATATTATTTTAAACCTAGAAAATCCATATTGATTTTTTTAGAATATTAATTCGAAAAATATAAATAATATGTATAATTAATCATAAGTATCATAATTTAATTATTTAAAAAAATTATTCCCAATATTATTTCAATGATTTTTGTATTAAAAATTTATAATAGATTTTATCTATAAATAAATTCATTTGATAATTTTTTTAATAAAACATGGTTTGTAAATCTTAGGATATTATATTATCCCCCCTCCCACTCAAAATAATTTCATCCTCTCAATTCATTCACGCACATATTGAAAAATAATTTTAAAAGGGAGGTATATTTAAAATTATAAATTTTGTTCTAATTTTCCAAAATTAGCTAAATCCTTACTCTTATACCAATTATAAGGACCTGAACCTGAAACTCGGGTTTATACCTTAGAAAATGCTTTGTATATATATTTTTTTAAAAGAAACTTCAATAAATACACAATATTTATTTACAACAAAGGACCTTTTACTGGTCTAGGTTCTAGAAAATTAGATATGTCTCTTACATTTCAATAAAAATATAAAAATTCAAAATAATGATTCCTTAGTGTTTTTCTTCCACAATAGAGTTTAAACATAGCAAGTATGATAAACCTATAATATTTAATTTAAAATGTAGGGTGAACATAAAATACCCTGTAATGGGTTTTCAAAAAAACTAATAAAAACTCTTCTAATGATTCATGAAAATTTTATAATCATACAAAAATTATATATATTTTCACAAACACCTGAATACATACATACATATATATATATATATATGTAAATATTATTTCTCAAAATAATTATACTTGAAAATCCATTGGGGATTCTCTTTAAAAATATTAATTTTTTTGTGGTATGTCAATAATACTTTGCAGTCCATGTTTAAATTCATATCATGAGGCCACGGGTCTTACTTAGGCTTACAGGTTCACTCCTCGCAACAACCCTTAATTCACCAGTGCCAAATTTTCAAAAACAAATCTCACAGACCTACCGCTCTCATAT
The DNA here is from genome assembly GCA_963277665.1 of Viscum album. Lineage (NCBI taxonomy): Eukaryota > Viridiplantae > Streptophyta > Magnoliopsida > Santalales > Viscaceae > Viscum > Viscum album. The sequence continues at coordinate 1,822,177,850 of OY728150.1, read as the reverse complement.
CTATCCCCATACATTTTCAAAGTACCTACATAATATTATTTCCCTCAAAATTATGTCATTGACAATTTCACAAGAGCTTCTAAAATCATTTAAAGAGAATCCTATGTTTGAAAGTTTATGTATTTTAAAAAACATATTAAATCATTCATGATTGATATAAAAATGCTTAAAATAATATTCATTCACTTATTATCATTTTTTTAAAAATAACCATAAAATTTAAATTGAAACTATAAACACATTACAAATGCAACCGGTGTCGATGATGTGTATAACACATAGCCATATTTATATGCATATGTGACATCTTTAAATTTTAAAATAACTTGATGAAATTCTATGCACATTTTTTTGAAATACGATAATATAATTTTTAACATTACTATAACTATTCCAACCATGAGTAGAATACATATAAGGACTTGTACAAGATATTTGATATTAGTTTTAGCTCATATCCATACATGATCTGTTTGCGCATTCAAATCATGCACAAATATGTCGATATATATATATATATACAAATTTCTTGAATTGTATAATATATACAGATATATATATATATATTTCACCCATTTACATTACTTCAAAGTAGTTATAAAAACAGTATTGAAATATAAACTTAAAAATACTTATATATATATATATATGTATTTATGTATGAAGAAATTGAAATCGCATAAATATATTAATACATATATATATATATATTGGAATTTATTTTCTATAAAATATGTATTTGAGATGAACATATATATATATATATATAATAAATCAAAATTTCGAATTCTTGAATTGAATGTTTTAAAATGAAATTAATCACTTAATTAGGAACATAAAAACATGATAAAATATAATTCCATTATATAAAACCCAATTATAAGAAAAATAAATTTTTAAGAAGAAACTGAACCATATTTTAAATTATAAAAAACATAATTTAGGCCAACATTTCCATAAGAAATAAATAAATGAAATTAAATTAAATGATCACTTGAAATAAGTTTTAACCCAAAAATAAATATTGAATCCCTTATGCATACTCAAATTAAACTAGAAAATAATTAGTTATAATTGAAATATGAATACTAAATATATTAACTCCCTTACGGCAGAAAAAATTCAAGTATGGTTTTTGATAAAATAAAATAAATATATCTTCCTATAATTTTATAACACACACTTTAAATATTTTATGCTTCAATCAAAAGGTAGTTATAAAATTTAAGAAAAACAAGAACTGAAAGTAATATAAATACACCCTTAAGAAATATAATTGAAAATAATAACAATTACCTTACTTGATTTTGGAACCTGAGGGGGCGAAATAAATACTGTGACTGATTAAGAGATTGAACCCCTAGAGAGTTTTTATTCTATACTTGTGACCATGGAGTAGGGGTTCTCTTGAGTATCACTTATTTATAAAAATGGAGGTTTGCAATCTTCTCATAGAAGCTTAGTTATTTCATTTTTTTAAAGAAAAACTGAACAATACTCATAATCACGGGTAGGAGTATTATTATTTTTTTCATAATCCTATGATTATGACCATGGCGTGGATTTTTTTTTTGAACATTTGTCATTTTTCCTTCTTAAATTGCTTTATCATTATCTTTTTTTTCACTTTTTCTTATTCCATGATTCCCTCATATTTTATATGTTCCATCCCATTAGTTTACTCTCTCACATTGTAAAATTAAAAAAAAATCAATCTATTATTTTATTATTCAATAATTAAAATATTTTATTATAATTATTTTATATTTTATTATATTATTTAACATTTTTTAACAAAATACTTATCATTTTTTTTTAAGAAATAGCATTTTCATAAAACCATTTTAGCATTTTTTTTTTCTAATATATATATATATATATTGTTTTTTATAACATAAAGCATGTTGTTTTTTTAATAAAAAAATGTAACATTATTGTATTTTAAATTAAATAAACAAATTAATTCATTAATTATATATATATCATTTTTAGTGTATATATATATAATTATTTTTTTTAACAAATTTGTCAAATCACACATATAAGTGTTTTATTAGTAAAATAATTATATAAATTTATAGCTTATAAATTTTATAAAAAAATATATATTTTCATATATTTATAAAATATATTATCTTCAGAATAATAATAATAATTTTATAAAAAAAATTTACCCATAAAATATTCTACTAAATAACCTTTAAGAAAATAAATTGTATGTTATAAAATTAATTAATTAAATATAATCATTTTGAAATATTATTTTAAACATAGTAAAACCATATTGGTTTTTTTAGAATATTAATTTCAAAAATATAAATAATATTTATAATTAATCATAAGTATCAAAACTAAATTAATTAAAAAATTATTCCCAATATTATTTCAATGATTTTTGTCCTAAAAAAATTATAACAGGTTTTATTTATAAATAAATTCATTTGATAATTTTTTTAATAAAACTAGGTTTGTAAATCTTAGGATGTTACACAAAGGCTCCTAAAGTTTAAAATAATGGATTGGTAGAAGCGTAATATCAATCAATACACAACCACACATTTTAAAACATGTTTTTAACATGTTTTAATGTCTTTTACACTAGGATTTTTCACTTCTACTATTTTTGGTTTTTACCATTGTAACAAATTTTGAACTATGTAATTTTAATGTAATGTCTAAAAAATATTTATATTTGCATTATTTTTACCTAATGATTAAAAATATTAAAAAAAATTATAAATAAAATTTCAATTTTTATGAAATATTTATTTTAACATTAACTAAGTAAGTGAAAAAACTTGTTTTTATAAAAAGTTTATTTTTTAGATTAAAAATTATGTATAGGATAAAATTATCAATATTTTTTTATTTTTGTGATGTAAATTAATTTATTATATAAAAAAAAATTTAGATTTGAAAACAATACAAAAATAAATTTTAACATAATAATATTTAATTGAATGAAAATATCAAAAATAGTTTTCTATTTAAAATCTTGTTTAACTATTTAAAATGCTAATCATAGTTAATTTAAATTTAACTAAGTATTTTTAAATGATTAATTTTACACCTTCAAAAAAGAATTTATCATGAAAAATGTCTAATAAGTTTTAAATTTATGCATACTTTTTGATATAGTCATAAATGTGAAGGTTTTAGTAAAAACTATAATTTTCATTATTCACCTAAAAATAATATTTTGGAAAAAATATTAATATTCAGATAATTTTTCCATGATAAATTCAAAAAGTAAATTCTTTTTAAAGAATTAAAATTATAAAATTTTTAAAATTTTCCTTTAAATAAAAAAGAAAAGTTATAGAGAAAAGTTATTTTATTGAAAATTCCCTTTTAAAACCTTACATGTTTTTAATCATATTTTTTACAAATTTTTAACTAATTAAATTATCATTATTTACTAGAGGTTTTATTATTATTAAATTTTATTAGTAATAAATATGTTATATCTTGTTCCAGTTCATTGTTTTTTGTGGAGAAATCTATCAAAAATATTCTCAATTTAAAAAAAAAAATCCAAAATCTTAGGGAATAACATTATTCCCCCCTAATAAATTACATTCTTGAAATTTTAATTATCATTTACTAGGGGAAATAAATAAGGAAATATTAGTGATAGACATGCATTATGTTATAATTACTAGAGTGATATCAACAAACTTAATAAATATATCTTTTCCCATCAGAATTAGTAAATCCTAATAATGAATTTTTCTCTAATCATTTGAGCTCAACATCCCTCATGATTACAAATAATAACTCGTATAATATAATTATTTTTCAAGAGATATCATATTCGTCTTTTAACAAATATATGATACTAGGTTGGTTTGAAATATGAAATCTGATTTCTTTATTTCTTGATTAGTATAGATTTTATGTGCATATAGATAATACATTTAAAAAATTACATTGAATTCATCTAAAGATGGGAAAATAATAATTTAATGATTCATATTCAATAATATTAATTGTGGGAAACAATAATATTATAATATTTTCATTGATAATATCAAATCATTGGGGTATTGATATTATAGTATTAAAAAAATTTCTAAGCCAACTTAGGCGACTATAGCAATATTCTAATTTGATATCTACAAATATGAAGTGGAGGGTGAGTATACATTTTACCCTTATTTTTTATGATATAATTGAATTAGTACAGATATCATAGTCTTCCCTTGTTACCTTGGTTTAGGAGGTTGTTGATTTTCATTTTCTTCATTAGCAATTCAGTTAGGGGATTTTTTTGTATAATGCCCAAACTCCTAGAAATATTGGATTTGGGAATTTATCACATCTATTTCATTGATTGGATTCTTCACCCTATCTTAAAAATCATTTTCATTATGGCTAAACTTTCCAAACTTGAAACACTTTCTTGTTTCTATAAGACATTCCCTTCGATTATTATTCCCAAATTTTTGATATGTGTGAAGTTGAATCTTATTTCCTTCAACATATTAATCACATAATATTATATAAAATTACATCTCTATATTTTTTGGTGTATATATATGTTTTTAAAGACTATAGTTTTTAATTATAACTTGATAAATTTATCCTAGTATAACCCAAATATTTTAAACACTGTCTTTTATACCATTTAGTTTCTCATTAGGACAATTACTAAAATTTCAATCACATCCATTATTAAATTGGTTCCTCATAAATATATCCATTTTTAAAACCAAAAGGTTTAATAATGAGTGATTAATAATAACATCATAATGGAATTATCATAAATAACCTTAAGAAAATTTAATCTCAAGATGAATCACTTTATAAAATCATTATATTTTCATGTATTTATTTTAGTTCATCTTAGATCACTCTTATTTCAACCTATGTTTCTTTATTTTGGGTTCTCTCATACATATTAACGTAATCCAACAAATTATTCAAGAAATAAATCCTTCATAATGATTTGTAAAGGAGTATGAATTCACACAAGCTTATCATGCAGTTGTTTCTACCAGGTGTACAGTCTTAGGCCCATTCATCATGAATTGAGTGAATATAGAGTTTGTAACACCCTGATAATATATGATATATTTCTTTTTAAATATATTCAATCACATTTATACCATTCGATGCACACAACACTTGATTTAAATGAAACGTGACACTCTACTAAAATATTATTATATAAAAATGACCCTTATAAGATAATCATTAAATCGGCAGGTATAAATAAGAATAACTAAATTATAAGACTTATATATTATAACTTTAGAAATTAAATTAAATGTTTATATACTGATTATAAATACAATACTAACTTTTTTGAAGAGAATAAAATTTTTTCTGAAAAACCATGTTTTTAAAATTAAAATTAATTAAATTATATATTAACAAATCTAAATTATTTTATTGGAATCAATTTGATGTTTAATTATTATATAAAATTGTTTTTAACTTTTGAAAGTTTTTCTTTTCGAAAACCATTTTTTGACACATATTCGTGTTTAATTTTAAATTAACATATTCCAATTCTGTGAGTTGAATTTTGAAAATTGGATTTCATATTTGGATTCATAAAAAATTTTATTATCTAAAATGTTTGAATATATTTTTTATCTCAATGAATAGTGAAATACCAAAAATTATTTACCATGATTAAGGTAGAAAAAGTTTTACCGGGGGGTTAAACTAAAAAGAAAAGGGTTAAAAATTATTCAAACATTTATAATTCCAATTTTATGGTCATATTTTTACCTTATATATCCTAAGGACCTATAAGTTTCCATTTCTTGAGCCTTTTTACCTTGGAAAAACATGGGTGGAATTATTTCTTTTTAAAAAATACAAGTGTTCCCTCTCCCCCGCTTATAAAAGGACACCCCCACTCATCTCCTTTACACACTTAAAACCCCATTGGTTCAAAATATTCCTACCAAACTTAATTTCTTATTTCCCTCCCCTCAACCTATAAGAATTTTTTTTTCAAAAATCAAACCATGAAGGCTTTTGGTTTAAGTAAAAAGTTGTCTGAAGAAGAGGTATCATCCATAACACAGGGTTTTATTTTATTTTTTATTCTAACTCAATAAAATTTTATTAAAAAATGTTTATATAATAAAAAAATTAACTAAAATATAATTATATTTCATTATTTTATGGTTTTTACCTAAAACCATCTTCTCCTCCCTCGAATGGGAAACAAAACTGTTGATCGTGTGTACAGCAGATTGCCACCTCATAAATCGATAAAATTTGTTTTCCATAACCACTTATAAATGATGGATATAATTAATTATATAATTTTTATATATTATATTCATGATATAATTGTAATTATTTAATTATAATATTATATATACCTTCTTACTTTTCTATCTGTATAGAATACGAAAATGCCGCACATGTGTACGACGGACTTCCGCCTCATAAAGCGACATGATTCGTTTTTAAATTAATATTTACATGGAAGGTAATAAGGATTAATTTTATGTTTATATGTGATATTAAAGAAAAATTATTTCTTATTTAAAATAAATAAATCATATAATTTCTTACCTTGTCATTCATTGAATAAATGATAATATTGTCCATGTATATGGCGGACGACGTCCTCGCAAAGCGATGTGATTCTATCTTATTACTGCACCACATTAATGTCCTCTGTAAGGGTATTTAAAGAAATAATATTATATTTATGATATAATCATCATATTTAAAAGATAAAATAACACTTAACAACCTTTCATTATGATCTTCTAAAAATGGAAACGTTACTCAGACATACGCATACCCTATTGTCTCCATGATTGTAACATAGTTTACATTTCATAAACATATTTCATGGTTAGTTTAAAAATTATATTTTATGTATAAAAATAATAATTATTATATTTTTAAAATTATATGTATTATTAATTAATAAAATTATTGATCTTAGTGAACTAACCAAAGTGATTTTGGACGTATGATTTGTTTATCGTTAAAACATCTGATGTGAAATTAATTGGTTAAGTAATTGAATATGACATGGTAAAAATAAAAGTAAAATTGATCATAAACATGAAAATTTTTATTATTAAATTAAACAATTAACATAAGTTCATTATAAATGAATATAAAGAATACATGTGATAAACTAGACTTGGGGTAAGGGATATCTCTAAACCACCCTTTCGTTCGGGTTATAAACATTCTCTCTATAACTCACCTTATCTCTCTCTATAATGTTATATAATTCATAAGAATTATGTATATATGAATATAAAAAATATAAATATATTATTATACCTTCCTTTTATAGTTTAATACATAAATTAAAACCATTTATCAAACTCCCTCATTGTGAAATTTACTTTTATTGTAATATTAAGCAAGATTATTCACCCATTTTCTTTACATGGGTAAATATTATGGTATTTCTTATGATTAATTTCATTTATGTGGAACACATAGATCAAGAAAATGTTATGATGGTTTTTCCAATATATTTCTCCAATGATTTGGTTAAATTTTTAGTCTTACGATACATCATGTATGGGATTAGGGAGTAAACCTAATCCATTTTTGGGACTTTGTCCATTATGTGACATTTTATAGGTAGTTATCCTTTACTCATGTTTATGTCATGTTATATATTGTTTCAAAATTTCCTATGATTCCCCAATATTATGGTAACATGTTCATGAGCCTTCTCTTTTATGATATCATGTTATACATAATTCAAAATTTCCTATGATTCCTATGATTCCCTTACTAAGAATTTTATCTCACCCCCTTTATTTATGAATTACCTAGGTTATCCCTTGTAGTTTAGGGACCTAAAATGAGTTATAGGATCTCAATATATATAATAAAATAATTATTATATGTTTTAATTACTTTTTAATGTAATATTAACCTATTTTCCTAAATACACAACACATTTACATTCCTTGTGTTATATTAATACCCATTTATGTTTAATAATCTTGTAATATTATGTGTATAAATCATGGTTTTCCATAGTTTTTATACTCATCCAACCTATTTTAGGTAAATTACCCCTAGGTGCATATGTACCATAGTTATATTCAATTTAAATTATCCAAGAAGGGGTATAATTTCTAGGAAACCCACATACTATCTACTTTACCAAAATATCAATATATTATCATATAATTAGACATATTTCTTCCATTTTCAACAAATTTAAATTATATTAATCATCAAAATAACTAAACTAATCTATAAAAATAACTAAACCCTGTTATGATACCAACCAAGGCACCCTAGAACAACACTCCTAGATCTAGTGCTAAAAACACATTCTTTACACATTGGTTTCGATACAAGTTAAGATGAGACTATATTTATTTTAAAAAATATCCATCAGATAAAAAATACATCTCACAATAATCACATGATCCCAGAAACATAAATGTTTAGTGTGATTTAGGACTTATTACATAGCCCACTCATTGTACAACACTTTCAAATATTTATCCATAATCAAATCACACTAGACCCCGTATAATATTTCTCATAAGTTATAACCATCTTCTTAACTAAGGTAATCGAAATATAAGAAAGGGGTGAGATGAAATTATTAGTAAGTGGAAAACTAAAAAAATTTCCTCAATTATTATATAATAACCATGTGAGAAAACATGATCAGGGGAGAAATATATAATTATGATAACATTGGATAATAATAGTTATATATAATGAATGATAGGAGGATATATAAAATAAAATAATATATATATATATACCATGGAATAAGAGTTTTAAGTCAATATACAGTAATAATGATCCATGTATCATTATCATATTGATAAAGATATGGAATGTAATGGAAATAAGGCATAACAGTAAACTATGTAACTAACATAGGCATAGAAATCATAAAATAACATAGACGCAATCACTACTAATTTCCCACAACATAGTGTAGTGGTCATCAATACATAATTCCCATAGTGAATCATATATCCTTACATGATTCCCATAAACAAAGTAGAGCAAGAATCACTACATGATTTCCATAAACACAGTAGAGTAGACATCACTTCCTCATTCTCATAGTGAATCTGGTATCAATACCTAGTTCTCACAAACATAGTGGAGTAGGAATCAAAACCAGATTACCATAAACATAGTGGTGTAAGAATCACTTCTTAATTCAAATAATTTAGTTATCATCAATAAATGATTACCATAATCATCTCATGAGATATAAATCCTTAACCAATGTATTGGAGGGTGATATAGGACCCCACCCATAATCATCCATACATTTGAGTGCCACTTGAAACTAATTATTCATCAAATAATAAAGAACACATGGAAAGAAAATGGGTTTCATATATATCCAAATGATATAACATAAAAATTATTTCAATAACCGTATTTATTTATACCAAAATTTGAAATCACAGAAAAGGGGATTTCATAAGAAATTTAAAGGGTCATTCATTAAAAATAACATCCAAAAGAAATAATTCCTTTTGAGATAAAGAGGTATATAAAATATAAACCATTAATGTTTCTTGATAAAATAATTCTGAACCTTATTATAAATGAGTGGTTATGAGACACTTTTGAATAGATCACTTTCAAGAAATTTAAAGGAATTAATTTTCAAAATCATTATTTGTAATGAAGTCTTGAAAATTATATAAAGGTCTCAAAATGGTGAAGTGAAAACATTTTTAAAATTTTTACTTTTCAAAATAATCTTTAATAATAGTTCCTTTAAAATGAAATAAAGGTTTTCAAAAACTAATATGGAGTTCATGATAAAATATTTAATTATGAAAAGAAGGAAAATATTTTTTAATATTTTGAAATACCTTTGTTAAAAAACCTGCATCATAAAAAGAGTAACAAAACATAATTTTTAAAAGATAATAAGGGAAATATGAAGGTTATAAAAGATAATACATAATTTTGTTCCCAAAAATAAATCAAAACATTTGTTAGACTGGAAATTATGGACATTGAGCAGAGACTATCATTAAATAAGATGGGAATTATTCTCAACAATGATATACTTTTTGAGAAATATTTATATCAATGTTAAATCTTGGACATAAAAGTTCACTTTAACTATATAGAAATAGTAATTACCATGAAATAAATTCTTAGGTTTTAAGAAACCAATCATATAAGAAATAATTTTAGAAATAGGCATTATAACTCAACAAATGTGATTTCAGTTATCAAAATCCCTTAAGGATTTTCTAATGCTTGAATTGAAAACCCTTGAAAAGAGACAAAATTATGTAAGTTTAATTCCACTACATTTAAAAATAAATTATTATAAAATAAATACAAGATCAATATATATTCCACAAAAAGGAAATAAGTAGTAAAAACAGTATATCTTAATGAAGGAAAATTGGGAGGCTAAAACCCTTACCTCGTAATCCCACTTACTCAAATATGTTCTAGAATAATGTATATTAAACATAAATATCATAATTAATTATTTTAAAATTGTTATTCATATATATTTCTTCTTATACATGTCATTTAAAACCATTTATTACAAATATATTAGTCAGTTATGCTTTATTTTCATCATCAGATGCCAAAAACTCTAATTACCAGTTTCATACTGATTTTGGAATGGAATTATAGATTCTTGTTTATAAATAAAAATTAATCATTCTCATATTATAAAATATATAATAATCATTGTGTTTTAATTATTTATTGTGTATTATTTTCATTTGGTTAATTATAAGGGTATGGTTTGTAAAAATGGAAATGTTGGAGAACTATTTTTTGTGTATTTGATGATCGAAAGTTTATATATTAAAAAATATATTAAATATGAATAAAACATTTATATAATCATTAGAAAATAGTAAATAAATTATTATAATATTATTTTACCATTATATAACATTCTGTAATCATTCAATACATAAATAGTATAACATCACTCAAAATAATGGAAAAACTATCTCAAATAAGAGAGTGTTATAATGATTTAATGACTAAGGAATTGTTTTTATATAAGGATAATATGGATTTTTCAGAATAAGAAAAATTTTAATAAATATAATATATATTCAATAAATTCATTATTTAGACCATTCATGAAGGGTGGTGATGAAAAATTAAATTTTTCATTTGTAGAGGCGGTATTCTGCACACACTCACGATTAGCATTTACATTTCTCAATGAATGGGATGGAGTGAATGTATATTGTAAATAATAATTTAATAATTATAATTGTGACTTATAGAGAATATTAATTCATGAAATTAATCTTTCTTACCATCCATGATTGGTTGTGGTGAAAATTTAACTACATCACTTCATGGAGGTGGTAGTCTGCACGTATGCACGATTGATGGTGTTTTGTTTTTATTAATGGATGGAAAGAATTGAATTATGGTTGATAAAAAAATATAATAATATTTCATTTTACTAATTATACAGATGTAATTATATTATGTTTTCTAGAAAAGGTTTTTTAGATTAATATTTAGAACAAAATACTGAGTAAAAAATACCCATGTTGAGAACTTGATATTTCTTGTGGAAATCGCATTGGAAATAGAGGCCTTAGGATAAATAATTGTGACTAGAAGCTTATTAATGTGGGAAAAATTATACTAAGTGAATAATTTATTATTTTCAGTGGTAAATACAAGGTAATAGGTTTTTAATTATTTGGTGGAAGTGTTCCCCATTTATAAGTGGAGAGAAGGATAATTCTAGAAGTACCCATTATATTTCAATAATGGATGTCACTATTCAAGGTTAAAAGGATAAAAAAGTTTAAAATAATTGAGTGGGGGATGGATGTGGTCTATAAATCCTCAAATAAACATTTGAACACATTTTTTAACATTTTTTAACGTTTATTACACTTATATATTTTTACTTATACAATTTTTGTGTTTTACTATGGTAATAAATTTTTACCTAAGTAATTTACTTTTAATGCCCAAAAATAAAATGGAAACTTTTAAATAATTTTTTCCAAATAATTTCAATATGAAATAAATATTTTCAAATAAAATTTAGATGTGTAAGAAATATTAATTTTAATAATATCATATGTAAGATAAAAAATCTACTTATTGAAAAAGTGTATTCTTAAGATTTACATTTATGTGTCGGTTGAAATTATAATTTTTTTTATTTTTCATGATATAAATTATTTTATTATAAAAAAATAATTTTTTTTCTGTAAAATAAATCCAAAAAATAATTTAACCAATAATAATATTTAATCAAAAGAAAACACAAAAAACATTTTTTTATTGGAAAACATTACACAAGTCCTTAAAATGTTAATCATAGGATATCTAAATTTAACTAAGTATTTTAGAATGAAAAAATTTATTCTTAAATAAATTTATGATTTTTAAAAATGTTTAATAAGTTTTTAATTTATACTTATTTCTTGATATAGTCAAAAACTCTGTGGTTTTATTAAAAACACTATTTTTCACCTTTCACCTAAAAATGAATTATTTCATAAAATTCCCAAAAATTTAACCAAATATAATGTTAAAATGATGAATTAGGAAATTAACTTTATTTCACAAAAATAAAATTATAAAATTTAAAAACTTATACTTTTAATAAAAAAACAATATATAAGGAAAAGTGATTTTATTGAAAATTTCCCTTTAAAACCATTAAGTGTTCTTAATACTATTTCTATAAATTCCTATTTGATTAAATTATTTTTATTTACAAGGGGTTTTATTATTGTTAAATTTTCATAATAATATATTTTTTTACTCATTTTAGTTCAGTGTTTCATGTGTAAAAATAGATCAAACATAACATTAATTTAAAAAATAAAGCATATTCGAAAACCTCATATCATTACATTCACCCCCCCAAAATAAATTGCATCCTAAAAATTTAAATTTTAAATTATATTTCAAAATAACTAAGGGAATATAAGAGAATTAAATGAATTGTGATATAATTTCCAGATGAATATTAGTAAACTTATGAAATATATTGTTTCCCCTCAAAATATGCCAATCCTAATATTGAGTTTTTATCTAATAATTTTAGATAAGCAACCCTCATTATTATATATCATAATTCTTATAATATAATTATTTTTTCAAAATATCTCATAGTTATCTTCAGACAGACAAAGGATCATTCGTTGGTTTGAAATATTAAATGTGATTTCTATATTTTTTTAATTACTATGGATTTTATGTGCAGTTAACCAATGAATTTCAAAAATCATATAAGATTCATCTAAATGAGAGATAATACGAATTTTGTGAAGTGTATTTCATAAAACTAATCTTTGTAAAAAAAATATCTTGTGTTTTTCCTTGATAATATCAAATCATTGGGGTGTTTATTTGAATATTTTAGAAAACTTCCTAGGATAAGTATGGTGGATTGAATTAGATTCTAATTGGATATACAAAAAAATCTTGAGTAGAGGCTGAGTATGCCTTTTAACCTTATTTTTAATTACCCACTTTTAGTAGTAGGGATAACATATTATTTACCTTGTTCCCTTGTTTTAGGGGGTTGCTGATTCTTATTAACTTCATTAGCTATTGCGTTTTGGTATTAGTATGTATAATTCTCATTCTTAAACATTGAAGGCATTTTAAATTCTTTGCCTCTTTTTAATTTATCATCTTATTTGCCACATCTTGAAAATCATGAGCTCTATGGCCAATCCATTTACAATTGAAACACTTTCTTATTCCACTAATACATTCCCTTAGGTGATTCTTCCCACATTTTTGACAAGTGGGGAATTTAATATCCTTTCCTTTATCATCTTTGTCTCCTAATATTATATAAAACTACATCCTTGTCTCTGTTGGTGTGTTAGGTTTGTTTAAAACCATCAAGTTTTTAATCACTAATTAAAAAAAGTTTGTTGAAAAAAATCACAATATTTTCAACACCATCTTATATCCCATTTTGTTTCTTATTAGGCAAATTATTGTATTTTCCATCACATTAATTATTAACTTGTTTCCATTTAGATCCATCCATTTTTAAAAACAAAAGTTTTAATCATAAGTGGTCAACAATAACATCATATGGTATGTATAAAAAATAAAAATAGTAAAATTTATTCTCAAGATTTCTCACTTTATAACACCATCATGTTAGAAAATAATTCTTTTAGTTTACATTGTATATCTCTTAGTTCGACCTAAGTTTCTTTAATTTGGGTTCTCCCATACTTCTTAACATGACCCGAAAAGTAATTAGGAAATTAATCCTTCATAATGGTTTGTTAATAAAATGTGAATTAACTCAATAATATCTCCTAGGAGTGTCTATCTAGGTGTGTAATATTAGACCAACTAATCATTCAAAAGTAAAGATTGAGTTGATACTCTATCATAATTTTTCAGAGTAATTACCCCTAGGTGAATATGTGTCATGAATATATCCATTTTTAATAACACTTCTGGATGGTATCCTATACTTATAATTATATCTTTGATTTTTAATTAAGTTATCTTATTGTGGTCCTCCAAATTAACGTAAATAATCCACAAAAATAACTAAATTCCACTCTAATACAAACAGAGATTCCCAAGACCCACACTTCCAGTTTTAGTGGTAAAAACAAATTCTTTAAACACTATATTCTATAAAAAGTAATGTTTATTTGTTTTTATTTTTAAAAAATATTTAATTTAAAACCTTATATATCATAATAATCATGTAATCCTATAAATTTAATGTTTTAGTGTCTTTTAGGAACAATTACATAGGTAAATAATTTTAAATAACTTTTGAATATTTCTCCATAACCAAAATACATTATACCACCTACTAAAATTCTCAAAAGATATAGCCATCTTTTTTCCTCAAGAATGGAAACATGAGAAAGGGTAGGATTAAACTCTCACTGAAGGAAGAAACTAAATAATATTTCATCAAGATTTAGATCATAAGCATATGATAAAACATGAACAGGGGATAAATATCTTTTTAAAATAATATAGTACAATAATATTTTTCAATAAGGAGGTATAGAGGTCTATATAAACTGAAATGAACAAAAATATACCATGGTAAAAGAGTGAGAAATAAAGATACAATAATAATGAGACATGTATCATGATCATTGGAAACATTTTTATGACATTTTAGGGAGATAAATCATAACATTAAACTATGGCACTAATATAGGAGTAGAAATCATAAAATAATGGAGCCAAAATCACTACCCATTTCACATAACTTTGTAGAGTGGGATTCACTACCTGATTCCCATAGAGTAACATGCATCACTACCTAATTTTTATAAATATAGTGGAGTATACATCACTACATGATTCTCATAAACATAGTGGAACATGAATCACTTTCTAATTCTTATATCATTGAAGAAATCACTACCGGATTCCCATAAAAATAGTAGAGTAGGCATCACAACCCAGTTTGAATAAAAATAGTGGAGTGGGAATCTATTATCAATTCCCATAGTGGATTTAGCATCAATAATCAATTCCTATAATCATCTCACGATATATAAATTCTTAACCAATTCATTGGTGGGCAATATAGAACTCCACCCTTCATCATCCATACATATGTGTTGCACTTGAAACTAATTATTCATCATATTCAAAAGAAACCAGGGAAAGAAAATGGATTATATACACTTACAAATGGTATCATATTAAATTAAATTCATGAACTAGATCGGTTCATACTCTAAGTTTTAATCACCCAAAAGAAGACTTCATAAGAAATTTAATTGGTCATTCATGAAAAATAACTTCCCAAGTAAATAATTCCTTTTGAGATGAAGAATAAAATGAAAGAGGAACCATAAAATGGTATTTAGAAAATATTTTTTAAGTATTAAATAAATTAATTATTATGATCTAATTTTGAAAATATAACTATAGATAAATTGAAAGGTGGGAATCTTCAAAATCATTATTTATAATGAAGCCTTGAAAATTAAATAAAGGTCTCAAAAATGGTGAACTGGAAACATTTTTAAAAAATTTAATTTTAAAAATAATCATTAATAATGTATCCTTAAAAAATATAAAAAAAATGAAAAAATGAATGTGGAGTGAAAGATAAAAAATTTAATTATGAGAGGAAGGAAATTTATTTTAATATACTTTTTAATGACTTTGTTGAAAGACCATTATGTAAAAAGAGTAAAAGAATTATTTTTAAAAATATAATAAGAAAAATATGAAGTTTATAAGAGATGACACATAATTGGATTTCCAACTATAAAGGATAATGTTGGGAAGAAGGTAAAACATCAACATGAAATAGAAACCATCATCAAAGTATATGGGTATTATTATCAACAATGGTATAATTTTTGAGAAATAATTCCATAAATTTAACATATCTGAATTAAAAATAAATTTTACCTATAGTTTAAGATAAATCTCAATTAAATAAAATATTTATTATGGAAGAAACAAATAATCTAGGATATAATTTCTTTAATAGTAATTATAACTCAATAAATTATATTTGAGATATAAAAATCCCTTGCATATTTAAAAAAACTTAAATAAAAAATGATTAAAAATATATCTCATTAAAGATTTTCAAAATCCCTTAGATTTCATGAAGAATTATGATAAAAATAATCCATGTTCAATACATTCACTGCAAAAATGGAACAAGTAGTGAATACACAACTTATCTCAATGATGCAAAATTGCGATGAATATCCCCTTAGCTTGTATTCCCTATTACTCAAAAACAATTTATCGAGATGTATAAAAAACCTAAATATCATAATAACTTATTCTAAAATAATTATTAATATAAATTTCTACTTATAAACTAAATTTATATCCATTTAACACAAAAATATTATTTGATTATTGTTTATTTTCATCATCAGATTCTAGAAAATATGATTGCATTTTTCATACTTGGTTTGCAATGGTGTTATTTATTCTTATTTATTAAAAAATTCAAAATTCAAAAATTATAAAAGATGAAATAATCATGGTGTTTCAATTACTAATCATATCCTGTTTTTATTGGGTGAATGATAATGGTATGGTTTATGAAAATTGAAATGGTAATGAACTAGTTTTGGCGTCTTTAACGATTGAAATGTAATATATAAATAAATATATTAAATATCAATAAAACATTAAAAAAGTAATTAAAATATATTAAATACATTATTATTAAATGATATTACCTTTATATATAATTATTTAATTATTCATGAAATAAACATTAAAACATCATTCACATGTGTAGTAAAGTCACACAAAGAAAAGGGGTTATAATGACCTAATGAGAATTGAATTTTTTTATGTAATGATAATACAACTTATAAAAAATATTAAAAGTTCCATAAATATAATAAATATTAAATAAATTAATTATTATAACCATCCATGAAGAGTGGTAATGAAAAATTAAATCCATTGATCGTGGAGGTGGTAGTTAGTACGTTTGCATGATTAACATTTCTATTTATTAATGAATGGGATAGAATGACTGTATATTATAAATTATCATTTAAAAATTGTAAATATTATATAGGAAACATATTAATTCATAAAATATTTCTTTTTTATTATGCATTAGAGGTAGTGGTGAAAACGAACCACATCTCTTCGTGGAGGTGGTAGTCCGCATGTAAGAACAATCGACACTGTTTCGTTCTTCTTTCTATATTGAAAGAATTAAATAATATTTTTTCAATTAATATAATAAAATTTAAATATATTAATTATACCATTTAAATTATATTATAGTGTCTATAAAATCTTGGAAGATAATGATCAAGAATAAAATACAGAGTAAGAATTACCTATGTTGAAAACTTGATATTTCTCTTGGAAATATCATTAAAAATGGTAGCCTTAGGCTAAACAATTGAGACCAACACCTTATGTAAGTGGGATAGGATTTTAGGTGGTTAAAATAGAATATTTTTAGGATTAAATTCTAAGTAATAGGTATATAATGAACAAGTGGAAGTCTTCCCCTTTTATAACTGTAGAAAAGGGTACTTTTGGAATTACCCATTACATTTCAAAAATAGTATGTCACTATTCAAGGGCCAAATGATTCAAAAGCATAAAAATGGAGTGTTTGAAGGTTAAGGTATATCAATCCTCATACACACATTTGGAAACAAGTTTTTAACATGTTTTATCTTTAAACATCTATTTTTTCCCTTTTACCATTTTTGGTTTTTACCATGGTAACTAATTTTTACCTAAGGTACTTTAATACCTGAAAATAAAAAGATCATTCTTATATAATTTATAAATAATGATTCTAGTATTAAATATATTTTATAGAATAAAATTTATACGTGTAATAATGATTTTTTTTAATATTGATTAATTTAAGCATAAAAAAATAACTTTTATAAAAATATAATTTTAAACTTAAATTTTATTTTTTGGACATAATTATCAAAAACAATATTTACATGATATAAATTGTTTTTATAAAAAAAATTAGGTTTCATTAAAATTAATAAAAAACAAAAGTTTACCTAAATGATATTTTATTGAAATAAAATTCCAAATGAGGTTTTTTTATTGAAAAATATTACTAAAGACCTTAAAATATAAATCATAGGTTGTCTAAATTTAACTTGGTATTTTAAAATGAATCATTTTACACCTCAAATAAAACTGTCACCATGAATTTTTTTTAATATTTTTTTATATTGTACTTAGTTCATGATATATTAATAAACACTATGGTTTTATTAAAACCCGTATATTTCATTATTCACCAAAAAATCAAATATTTTTAAAAAAACTGAAAAATTTGTCATAAGATAATTTTAACATGATAAATTAAAAAAATATGTTAATTTTAAAAAATTATAATTTAAAATTTTAAAATTTAACCTTTATATATAAAAACTAAATATAAAAGAAAAGTTTTTTATTAAAAGTATATATATTAAAACATTAAGTGTTATTAATAATATTTTGTATGAATATCTAATTGATTATAATATTTTATTTATCAAAAAATTTATTTTCCAGAAAATTTCTTAATAATAATTATTTCAGGGATCATTTTAGTTTAGTTTTGTGTGTGAAAAAATATATCAAACATGGGATAATTTATAAAAAAAATATTTCAAAATATCAGAGTGTTACAGTTGGTGTGCAGGTTGAAAAATAATGCAACCAAACTATTTGAGGATGATATCTTGAGTCAGTTCCAACCATATGGTTGGTTCAAGGTTTACAAAACTCTTTGGCCTTCTAGATTTCATTAAATAGGGAGAAATTAAAAAATCCCTCCCACATGTTGTAATGTATCTCCTCTTCTCTTATCCCTCTAATATGGTTGAACCAGGCAGAAGCCATCCCCCTTATTTTCCTTAAACTAACCTTTAGAATGGGGTGATTTCAATGATTGTATTCTGTGATTTCAGGTAAAATCACCTCCCTCCCCTTTCATTTTTTCCTTCCCCTTTCTTAGCTTTAGATTTTAGTCATCTTGATTATGGATTTCAGTGAAAATTCCACCTATTTTTTGAAATTATCCTCTTATGATGGAGATTTTACTCAGCATAGCTATAGAATATCATGATATGAGATATAAATGTATTTCTGTGAATTTTTTGTATAGGTACATCATTTTACGTTTTTTCCTAGATATTTGGATTAAATTTGATGAAATAGAGAGTTAAACATGTGTCGCGTGTTTTTGATTTTTCCTAAAATGGTGTCGAGAGTACTCTATGAACCTTTATGGGTGGTTGGTCTTTGTTTTAGTGTGATGAGGTCCCTCGATGAGATTTTAGCCAATTATTTATTTTATAATTAATTTTAATAGTTGATTATAAGTTGTTAAATTAATCATAAATAATAATTATTTATGAATTTAGATTATTCCACATGATTTATGGCCTTTTATGTGTTAAGAATTCGTGGTAAGACTTGTAAAATCCTAGGTAGTGATTGAAGTCCTCTGATTAAAACGGGCTAGATTCAGTGAGGTATGTGGTCCCTATTAATTTCATTATGGTATTATGTGTGATAATGTGGCTTGTGATATGCAGTATCACCACTATAAGTGAATGACCCTCCTAAATTATAAAAATTATTTAATAAAAAATTGAATGTCTATGAATGGAATATAAAAAGGTGTAATGGTCTATGATAGACCCTTAGAACAGGATTCACCCCACATCATTAAATAACCAAGGCCTTGATTAAAATAGACTCTTTGAGATATATAGACCATGAGGGGTGAAACTTAAATGAATTTTGTATGCATTGTATCCCTTTATGTGTTTTCTTCGATGACATTTCAACAGAAGGGATGTGATATGATTGGTCTGATTAGACCTTGTAGACTTTTATAATCCCTTGAGATGGATTAGATATATTTGGCTAGTTAGATGAGCATGGGGTAGATTCCCCCTCCCCCCTGAGATATGATTACTTGGGTGGGTAGCCCAATGGTTATTTATTGATAAGTTGGGTCCCAGATGAACAAACTTGGTTGAATTGAAAAGGGGATGGGCTATAGGTCATCTACATTATGTGACACAGATTAGGGATTTCATTTATGGCCAATGAGTCTTTGTCATGAAAACATTGTGCCCAAAGTATGTTATTTCCTCAGAGTGATGAGTGTTTAATCAATAGATTATGTTGATATTGAAGAGCTCCGATAGGGTGCCCAAGCTATGGTGTAACCTATGGGACCCTGGTGGGTTCCTCAGCGTTGCATTGACCCTATAGAGGGGTAGTGATATTTGGTAGATGGAGTTGATTTTGGGTGCCACCTTAGATCCTAAATTAATGATGTGATATTGTTAATGTTTCAATAAATATGACATAAGAGATTATGGGAGGGGAGTACTTACCTCAAGACCATTAATTTATTTCCTATGATTACCTCCTATTAATTTTAATTATTCTTAATACTATTATGATGCTTCATTACTCCCAAAGATATATCCTTGGAAACTATCATCTATGATAATTTGGATACTTCTCAAGATTTTTTGGATTCACCTCATATTAGAATACCAGGGATATTATATGGGATTTATCTCGAATACCATTTTTAAATGATAGGGATAATAGTTGGGATTGAAAAGTTGCATGTATATTATTATTAGGTTGTTCTTTAGGACCTAGACTCAATATTGACTTCATGTGATGCCTATGATAGTTCTTAAGATATAATTGTTACACCAGATGTGCATGGGATACCCAAGATACTACTTGGGATCTAGTGTACATTATTAATGACTCTAGGATGCCCATGTTTTGAACTCAAATCTACTAATTATGCATTATTTATGACTATTTCCTAATATTATCTTATAGTAATAGATTTTAGGACTTATGTTACAAGATTTCCTAGGAATATCTCCAAGGAATCAGTCATATACCAGATATTATTGGATTTCCTAGAATTTCCTCCTAGGAATTTTTGATTTCACCAACTATAATAGGACTATTGGGCCTGGTGACTTTTTTTAATGATTTTTTCATGTGATTAGAGACACTCCATCATTGGATAAAGTATGTATATTTGGTCCTAGATTTTTAAAGAGAACATGAGGAACGATGATGGTTATTTTTTTTATGCTTCCAAACTATAGTTATTTGTTTGTTTATTTTTATCTTATCACATTCTCAAACATTACATTACTCATTATGTATGGGATCCGATTGGTGGTTCGTTATAGAGTTTTACTCACACTCTGCGTAGGTGGTTATGGAGCTTGGGTACCTAAGAAGAGTTCATTGATCATAGGTTCAAGTAGGACAAAGGCCTTATGTTTCTAGATTGAGTGGGATATCTCATATGTGATTGGAGATTAGGATACTATAAGGATATAGGATGATAGTAGATCCTCCTGTATATTTATTTTTTTATTTAATTTTTTTATGTAATCATCACATTGGGTGATCAGTATTGTATGATGGTGTATTTCATTTATTGTAGTATTGTGTTATTTGTTTATTATACATATGATAATGTTTGATATATATTTTATTTTGTTATTTTGGATATTGATCGCTCTTATTTGAGGCTATGGTCTCCCCATTATAACACCCTAGACCCTATATTCTAGTTGGAAACCTCTAGAATATAGGGATTCATACCTACGATCATGTTCAAACCACCAATAAAGACACTAGTAGAGTGGTCCAGGTTTGTGATATGTCACAAATAGAATCTTATTACCATCATGATACACTAATTGTAGGACCCTCGAGGATCCTTTCTTAGTGATAATAAGTCCAACACCCATACCAAGAGTGATATCTGGAAATACATTACTCCCCCCATAGAAAAAATGATAAGTTACAACAATAATAATGAAAACTTCTCTAAAAATGTTATGGTGTAATATAATCCCTCTATCAACCAATATCTAATCAAGTAGGATGCATTCATATGAAATCATTCCTACCTTTTCATAAATTTTCTTAGACTTATCAAGAAAAAATATGTATATAAACTATAATGACAGTTGATTTAAGGTTAGATGATTCTTTATCAATCAAAACAATAGAGATATTTTCTTATATAACTCATAAGGGAAAAATTCTATCTTGACCATCCAATAAATTTCATACCAATTATAACACACATGAAAAAAATACATAAGTAAATATATCTAATTTTTCATCATGAATTTAAGTAAAAGGATCATGATACACATTAATGATGATATTACTGCTAAGGAACAATACACATGCTCACGAATATGAATTTTCACAGACACATAGTATGTTGAATTCAAACTATAAGGTCTATCCTCATGATCCCATCTTCTTGGAGATCAAAAATCCTGAAATTCATGAGAATAAGAGTCAATATTTGTGATCCAATAAAAATTAATAGTCATACATCATTTATACCACATCAGGATAACATGTCTAGACCACAATATGTAGTTTTAATATTGTTTTCATGGAATTCTAAGGTTCTAACTATAGTGATACTACTACAAAGTCATGTAAAATGAATATTGATCTTCTACAAAACTTTTTAAATGTGCTGATAAATTATTCCCTTCATATCAGAAACACGTGTGCGCACGCGCGCACCCCAACACACACATATATTTTTATAAATATGAATTACATAATAATAAATACATATATTTTATATAAAATATATTTATACTTATTTATACTTATTTATAATTTTTTGTATAATTAAAATTATATATGTATATTTATAAAATATAAAAATATAATTTTCATAAGTAAATATATAAATACATGAAATAAAATTGATATTTAAATTTATGTATTTTTTTATATTAAATAATTTATAACATATACATATATATAATTATTTGTGTGTGTTTATATATATTTATAGATATACTTATAATTATATAAGAATATTAGAAAAATATAAATATGAAGTATATATAAATAAATATATGAATATAATAAAATTTATTTAGATATAAGATCTATGTTTTAATAAATAAATCATATTAGAATAAATATTTATTATCCAATTTATTTACATAATTTATGAAAAATAATTATTAAATTTATATTAAGAAATAAGTATATTTCACATTGTACTTGAATACAAACAAAAAATATATGTGTAAATATAACATATTATAAATGTATTTAAATACATTATATATGTATATATATAAACATAAATAAATTTAAGTATATTTGTACTAATATCTATTATCACACCCTAGCCTTTATTTAACATATTAATTTATTTAATGATTGCTTTATATCCTTGGTCTTGGTTTTTGGTATGAATTTCGATGAATTTTGGAAATTATGGAGTTTTTTTAAAGGGCACATAGTTAAGTGCATGAGTAGTACTAACTGTGTGGAAATTGTGTGAGAGACCTATAGTTTTTAGTAGTATTTTTTCATGGTTGGTACACAATTTTTTCAATCATGTGGATTAACCAAGAAAGTGACCTAATGTCTCTATTGAAGGGAACACATTTGGTGTGCAGTTTTTTAAATCGTGTGTATAAACCATTTGAATCACTTGAGTCTTCAAAATTTTGGGATTTACCAAATTTCCCTATTGAAATAAGATCAAAAATCAAGTCTCTTCTCTCCCATTTGACTTAGATTCTTATATGGGATACTTGGCATGTCACCTTTTCTTTATCCTTATATTTTTCCATCTCCACTCAATTTATTGTTGATTTCTCAAGATGATCACACTTTTCCCCGATCCTCTTATTTTCTATTTTACTGTCCTTATTTCTTTTGTTTGGGCCTCTTGTTTACTGAACCCTATGGTAATTATTAGACCTAATGTGTTGTTCCCTTTGATTTTAGGTGTTCAGATCATGTCTTGGGTCCATCTCTTCCCATACTCGAGGGTTTTTTTCATCCACACTCTCTCCTAGGTTGGTGATTTCAAGAATTTTTATTTTTTAACACATCATGCTTACTTTGGATTTTCAAAATATTATTTCTTTTAAATTCACTATTGTTCTAGATACTTATGATGAGTCCTTAAAAAGGTTTCTAAAAAAATAGATCATGATTTGGTATTTAAAAAGAACATTGAATACTAGAGGTTTGATAAACCTCCTAAATAGAGTACTTAAGTATTTTAGTATTTTAATTGGTGTTTGAGATTTTATATGTATCCATGTGATTTAAATTAAAGTCTTGGGTGATTTTTTTACTTTAATTTTCATTCACCTTGTATTTTAATGGGTTTTTTTAAAATATTATAATCCTTATTTTTCATTTGGTTTATGAATATTTATTCATCATTTCTTGAGATATTGATGATATGTACGCCACATGAGTAGTATTTTGACTTAAATTTTAGTTTCCCAAAGAGTAAAAGAGGATGTATACTTTTAAAAAGGATTTTATTTGATAATTCAAAATATGAAGTATTAAGGCTCGTTGTTTACATTGTAAAGGATGTTTAAAAATTAAATAAATTTTGAAAATGGTTTCAAAGAGGCTAGAAATTAATTCTAGTTTTTAATCTTATAGCCCTTTTGGAAAATTCTGAATATTTATCTACAAATGTGTTAAACCCTTAATGAAAGAACATGATGCCTTGGTAATTGTGATACTGAGTAATTTTTGTGATTTATATTATTATTATGGGTTCTGTAATGGGTATTTTAATTAGCAATAATTAGTGTGTGGAATGAAAGGATTCTACTTGATTTTTTATTGACATGTGTTTAATAAAACATTGCAGCTACCTCACTTCTTATCACTATCATCATTAGGATCCTAGAAATATTATTGATAGATTGAGAGATGGTTATTATCTATTCATGATGAGACTGAATGAATCCCCCTTAATATAGGACATACTATGGGGTAGTGACACCAATGAGGCTAGTTGAGAGTATCCAATTATCTATAGACTAAGAATGCATTGATAGGTTATTAGATTATTCCACCCAAGTATGTATAGGATCATTTCATTGGATATTTATAAAGTACCCATGATTATCAACTTCTTTTAGTATTTTATTTTTACAGTACTTTGTTCTATTACTCCTCTCTAACGAATATATGTTCTACTTTTTCCACTTTTATACTATGTTGATGCGACACCCTCACCATTTATGAATTCTTCATTGTTTGTGTTTTTAAAATGATCAATTTATAATGTATTAAATTTTTATTTAAAACCTGTTTCAATTTTTAAAATGTAATTTTGGGAATTCTTATGGTTTATTTTCTCTAAAAAATCGTATTTTCTACTTATTTTCTCAAACTAGCATTAAAAGTATTTTTTGTTAGAAGAAAATGAATACACTCTCTATTGATCATTAAATATTATGTTATTCTCACACCCTACCTATTCCACTCAACTTTGGAGTGCTTAAGTTATTTTTTCGTTTCAAGTTTAGTTTTGGTATATCCCATTGAGTGGGATGGTTTGGATGGTAGATGGTAATATTAAGGTCATAAAGAGACTATGTTTTGTATTTTTGTTATTAATTTTGTGTTATAAATCCATCATCCATGTTAACCTTTTGTATTCTATATTTAATCTCAATTTACACTGAAATTGTATATTTATTTTGTGTTTGTTTTGGAATTTTATCCCAGTTATAGTTGTTTGATTATTATTTTATGTATCGGTTTACTTTGTTGTGCATTGATATCTAATAAATGAATTAGTCATTTTTGACTTTCAAGTGGATGTTTCAGGTATATTTATTTTAATTTGTATAAATCGTACCCATTTTATGAACTTTGATTCCCTTGACCGAGTTTCTAGCCTATAGAAATTAATAATTGACCTTGGTTCATTTCATAGGCTATCTCGATTTCTAGTTTTAGGTGTCTCTTAGTTAGGTTCATGATAAAATGTTATCAAAAACCCTTTTTAACTTGGATATGTCTGGTGGATTGGATTTATGACTTTGAGTACTCGATATATAGTTATGAGAATATTTTAACTTTCTATTACTCATTCTAGGCCTCAATTTTACATGGTATGTTGGGTTGTTCATCTTAAATTTTGATTCTTCCGTATTTATTATTAGTTTTTTAGACTTATATTTGTGGTTTTGAGTTTATAATAATTTTATATAGGTTTTTCAGAGGTTTTTCAATTTTTTATGGGTGGAAAATGAGGAATAATAATAAGAACATGATTATCCCACATGGTCTGAAAAGTTATGTGGAGAATGTATGTATGGTATTGTTAACTTCAAGTGAAAGTCACATGGTTGGTGTATGGTATTCCAAACCAAGAATCTAAACATTCATAGTAACTATACTCCCTTTTAATTTTTTATTATAATCTCCCTTTGATCAAAATTTCATTGGGTTTTGTGTAGATGGAATTTTGAAAGAGTTAAGGGGAATTTCATGGTGTATTGGTTTTATTTGGTTGGATATTGATAATATTATTTAATTAAATTGTTTTTTAGGAAGGATAATTTTGTTCTTGAAACATATAAATTTTTTTTCAAAAATAGAATGGAATGAAATTAAGCTCAAGGACCCATGCATGTATTAAGTAGTGAGTATGAGATTTTAAAAATTAATGTTAAAATAAAATTAAGAATGAGACTTGTTATTTATAATTGGTACATGTTTTAAAAGGTATGTATTTGGGTTTTTAAAATGTTTTACAATCAAGGTTTTTGAAATTTCAAAATTTAAGTGTGGGGATCTGAAAAAAATTAAAAACATGACCTTGGAATTTGGTTTTATATTGAGGTATTTTTAGGTAGTATTTATGAATTGATTTTTTAGGTTTTTATTCGGAATGGGTATTTATTTTATGAATGTGTATTATTTTTGTTTTAATTTTTATATATTAGGTCATGTATTTCCCTTTTATTTAGAGTATGACACCTCCAAAAGCCTTGAATAATTTTATGAAATCTATGCTATAGAGTTTGAGTGTGGATATTTCAGTTGAAGACTCTACCTAGAATCATGATGGAGTGGTGGATACAGATTTACCTAATTATTTTCCTTTATTTTATGGGTATTAAGGTCCTCAAGATTCTGGGAAATTTTAAGATAGGGATGAAGAGATATTTAATTCTCTGGGAACTCTTGAAGCTATGAGGGTGGAAGCTATCTTGGGTTTGTTTTAGGGTCAAAATTAGGATAGATTGATGATTTTGAATCCATCGAAGTTGTTAAAAGAAATTAAATGGAAATTATTTTAGACAAAATTTATTTAGTGGTTATTTCCTAAGGAGTTTAAGTTAAATAAGGTGGAGGAGGTTATGAAAATATAGTAGGGTCAAAAAATAATGAATGGGTATATTAATTATTTCAATGGAA
Source organism: Viscum album (assembly GCA_963277665.1). Lineage (NCBI taxonomy): Eukaryota > Viridiplantae > Streptophyta > Magnoliopsida > Santalales > Viscaceae > Viscum > Viscum album. The sequence continues at coordinate 1,822,150,148 of OY728150.1, read as the reverse complement.
TTGTTCCCTATTCTTATGAGATCGTATCAAGTGAAATTTTGAAGTCAGTCATGTTAATGAAGGGTCTTTTTTATGACATCAATGCTTGAAATATTTCATCTATAAAAATCTCATTTAAAGACCTGGTGGGTGAAACTTACCTAATATAGTTGGTTTCTATAGGGAATCCAACGATAGTCGGAAGCCCTATCTCTTTTAGATATTATGAAGTTTCCCTATTCAGTGAGGAGTGGAAGCTATAAGAACCTATATTGGGAGGATATTATTTTTCTTTTATTATTGTCTACTCTAAAATAAATCAATCCCTTGTATGCTTTTAGTGTATTCAATTTGGGATTTCAAGTCATCTAGTTTGATTATTTCACCTATAACTACTATGATTAGTTGGGATACCTCTAAAAGTATTATAAGTTGAATTATAATTGGAGAACAAAATCCTTGATGACCTTAGGGTCTTGATAGTAATTCAAAAAGCTTCTAGTGTCTCTACTCTTTTTTAAGAACCCGGTTTTTATATTTGAGGTACGTGCTTCTTCTTTTCTCTTTTCCTTATGTGTTTTTGAGAAAATATGGGAAATGGGGAGAAATCCTAAATTTTGGAACTACACACCGTGTACTTTTCCACACGTCGTGTACTTTTGGCCGTGTGGGATGGGTACACGGGGTGTGTAGCCATGTCGGCGACGAAGGGTGTAAAGACAGCCCACACGTCGTGTAGTGGTCCCTTACACGCCGTGTAGTCAATCGTCAGGCCAAAACAGTAAGGCGGTGGATCAGCCACCAGCTGGGCGACAGTACACGCCGTGTAATCAGGAGTACATGTCGTTTACTCATGTCGGAAGATGAACAATGCCACGCTGGCGGGAAACTGCCAGAGGAAAAGTTAAAAAATGGGAAGTACATACCGTGTACTTGGAATTACATGCCGTGTACTCATGTCAGCAGATGAACAGTGCCACGCTGGCGGGAAACCGCCATAGGAACAATTAAAAAAATGGTAAGTACACACCGTGTAATTGGAAGTACACGCTGTGTACTTTGTTTTTTTCACTTAAATGGGTAGTAGCCTCCCCTGTTCATAGGGAAGTCTTATAACCGGACGAGAGGAATGGAAGAGGGAGGCCGAACCTTGGGAGATCCGCCTATCGAGCACCGGGAATCTGATCCCGCTTCTATCTATCGTGTTGGAACCGTGCGGGTAATCCCTCTCTTCTCATAGCGTGTTGCTTACCAATTATTTCCCTAACGGGAGTTATTTGAGGTTGAATGAAAGTTTTATTACCTCAGATATACACCTTTCTTGGGCATTTCTGAGATCGAAGTTCGTATATAGCGCTCGTTGGCATATAAAGTAGGTGGCTTGGTGTTTTTTTTCAACTGTTGTGTGTTTTGTGTATTTTGGTACCACAAACCCATGTTGGGGTGTCGTGTGGTTGTGGCCATCACTATTTTAACTTCCTATAATTGTATAGGTAATTAATTATGATATTAAAATGTTTTTTGGGATTGTTGCTTGGATCCAGGACCACCCTAGGGGTGTGTTCCTCTGTTTAGCCATTTGGCCAGGATACCCGAGGGTATGCCTTTAAAGTAATGTTGGTAGAATTTCCTTGAGGGTAATTTCTTGTGAATGTTTATTTACATGTTGGTCATGGCCCGCCTACCTGTTTAATATGAGGGCAGTGTTGTAACTATCCTGTGGGAATTTTACTACTTAGCCTCTGGGCAACTTCTTCCATGCCGATGGGCAGTTGATTCTGTGCCTGTGGGTGACACTACTTATGCATGTGGGCAATATCCATATGCATGTGGGAAGATTATTATGTTGGATACTCTTTACCTAAGGGTATGAGTTTACGTGTCTGAGGACATTAGCTGTTTACTTAGAATATTCACTGTGGTGATATTTTAAATTAAATGATTAAATGAATATTAAAATGGCAATATAATTGGCTAAGTTAGTTACTTTTTAGTACTGCTTTATTTCATTTTACTACTTCACATTATTGTTGCATGTTTTACACACAGTTGAGCACAGGCCTTTGCTGGGTGCCTACTGGGATTTATTTCTCACACCCTGTTGGGGTCATTCTTTTCGGCCCAAACAGATTACGTTTCGGCAGGTGTAGATAAGGGCAAGGGTCCTTATACTGGTACTTTATTGCTGATGGGGTGTAGAAGAGCATGGGACCAAGCATTGGCTCGCGATGCTGCGGGCTGTTCTGTTCTGCTTTCTGTACTTGTATTTCAATTGTAATGTGTTGTATTACGGTGTAACATGTTCTGGATATTTTATAGAATAGTGACATGATGCATCTTCATATATATATGACTGCTAGTTTCCTTTTGTTTTATCATTTATACATTTCAGTTATATACACTATTACTACTTCCGTTGTTGTTGTATGTGTTATTCTTTCTGCTGCACTTTGACAAATGAGGACATAGTTTCCCCACTATCAGACCTAGGCCCTCGCTGCTAGTCAGCAGCCTTTGGCGTTTGGGGGAATGCGCTTGAGGTCTCGTGGCGAACCGGGTTCGGGGCACCCGTTGAGTGGCACCCAGAACCGGGACGTTACAAAGTGGTATCAGAGGAGGTTCTTTCCTTTGACTTACTATTTGGAGTCGTAGTCAGGGATAGGATAGACCAGTAGTTGGTAATAAGTTGTGACGGGGCATAGCTAACCCGTGTACAGGGAAAATCCAATTTACCTCATGTTGCAATTTTACTGATTTTGCAATTTACAATTGATTTGATTTCACCGTTGGGTGATGCAATTGAAATTGTGCTATTATATTTATCTATGGGTTCTATTTAGTTGAAACTCGACAAGATGAGGGTATTCCATCTCATGCATCATATAGGCACATGCTTGAAATCACATGTCATGCATAGTTTCCAAGCCAAGTGGGTGCATTAGAAATTGCATGTTATTGTGATAGTTGTTGTGCTAGAAAAGCATGTTGTTGTGATAGCTACTTGATAAATACCTACTATGTGATAGGGTATTGTTGTATAAGCTTGTTGAAATAATGGACGCCAAACTTTGGTTTCTTGGGGAGTATCGGCCCCCATTAACCAGAATTCGGTGGATCATTGACTGTTTACTTTTTTATAACACAGATAATATGTCAAACTTTGATTCGTGGGGAGTATGGGCCCTCACGGATCAGAATTTGACACTTAGGTATTGTTTTGAAGTGTTTCCTAGGTTTCGGGGATGTTTCTGAGGCATACTATATGGAATTCCTAGTATACATGTCGTGTATTATTTTAAACACGCCGTGTATAGTCTTCTATTCGGGAAGAAAAGTAAACTTTTTGAGTACACACCGTGTAGTCTCTTCCTATGTCACAAACCGTGTTGATGGTGACATGGGGAAGGGAAGATCTTGGGGCGAACACACCGTGTAGCTTTTGTACATGCCGTGTAGAGTTGACCCGGATTCCATCCGTGTAACTAACAACACGGGTCAGTTAACTCATGTACAGAACACGTTGTGTCAATGATGAACATGCCGTGTATTGTGACCTGGGAATGGGTCGTGTAACTGACAACACGGGTCAAAGTCACCTCTCCTTGAACATGTCGTGTACCTGTGGGACATGCCGTGTAGTCTTGTCCGAGGACAGACCGTGTGGACTTAGCTATGTGGATGGAAAACGGGGTGATGTACATGTCGTGTGCGGGTGTAACACGTCGTGTAGTGTCAAGCCGAGTATTCGTCCATTTCACAAACGACACGGGCAGTTGGAAAATAACACCATACACACCGTGTAGATATTATACACGCCGTGTAGTTTTGTTCAATGGAAGTCGTGAGGCTTAGCCGTGTAGAAGGACCCGGGCAGGGGAAGGGAAGTTAAGTACACATCGTGTAGTCATTGTACACGCCGTGTAGTCTTGTTTTGAAACCTTTGAAATTCCTTCTTCCTCTTGTTCCCTTTGTGGTTCATTCACTTTCAGTCTTGATAAATCTTGAATCTAAGGCGTTCTTCTGACCTTGTAGTGTCATGCCGCCTAGACGACCGCGCATTGTTCTCCAGGAGAGCGGTGACGACTATACTCCAGAGATGGTGGGCCATGGGCTACTAGTAGATCCTCCAGCCGAGCTAGATGTGGCGCCAACCGTTATACCGGACACAAGCGCGGAGGTACAGTTTCGTGAAGGCTTTATGCGGTTCATGCAGACCTTTCAGGGAGCACCGCAGGCTGCCACATCTATGGCTGAGCTGACACATATCGTCCAGCAGCAGCAACTGCCTACATTTTCAGGGGATGGAGGACCACAGGCTACGAAGTCTTGGCTAGGAACGATGCAGACTATTTTTGAGCATCTTGAGACACCTCCAGGATAGAGGGTCAAGCTCGCGACCTATATGTTGTGTGATTCTGCCAAGAGGTAGTGGGATGTTACCACCCAGTCAGAGCATCACAGGGACATGGCATGGAAAGATTTTCAAGAAGTCTTCTATGACTTTTTCTTTCTAGAGATGCTGAGGGAAGATAGAGCTTGAGAGTTCATGAATCTGTAGTAGGGAGCTATGTCGTTTATGGACTATTCTGCTCATTTTACCGAGCTTCAGCGCTTTTCACCTGTGCTCATGGGTGATGAGACGTTGAGAGCCAAACGTTTTGAGGATGGTCATCATTATGACATCCGAGCATTGGTGAATGTTTTCAGGTTTCCTTTTGTACACGCTATTGTGAACAAGGTGCTGATTACAGAGAGGAACCTGCATAAATCTAGTGGTGTGGACCAGGGCAGTTCAGCACCGGTTACTGGTATTATTTTTGCTGGCAAGAGGAAGAGACAGATGGACTTCTCTTAGGGTGGTAGTACCAGTCAGAAGAATGCTTCAGGTGGCCAGGTCATGTGCTACCATTGTGGTAGAGAGGGGAAAAAGAGGCCACAGTGTCCATGAGACCCAGTAGAGTGCCGAGCTTCGGGCAGGATGGGTCATCTGCAGCGCTTTTGTAGGGTGTTTCCACTAGTGGCTAGTGAGAGGGGTTTTGTGCAGACTCCGGATGCGGGAGCAAGACTAGTGGCTTCTTACCAGTCGGGGAACTGGAATACGTCAGGGCATGCAGGCAGAGATGGTGGTTGTGGTCGTGGTAGCCAGACACGAGGATCTCAGAGGCAGCAGGGTGGGACAGCTCAGGGTAGTCAGGCTGTGTCACAGGGCCGCGGCACTGGGCAGGCATATGCAGTGCAGTAGACCCAGCAAGAGCAGGATCCCGGACCTTCTACAGTCATAGGTACTATTCTAGTAGCTTCTGTCTTATCTTTAGTACTTTTCGATATGGGTGCTACACATAGTTTCATATCTATACCCGTAGTGGAGAGCCTTGGGCTTTGTGTTTCTACTTCTTCTGATATCATGATGCTAGACACTCCATTGGGGACTAGAACTACTGGTGTGTATCAGTGCAAGGAGTTCCCCCTTGAGGTTGGTGGGTGTCGATTTCTTTGGGACCTCTATGTCTTAGAGATGACAGCTTATGATGTCATTCTTGGGATGGACTAGTTGGTTCCTTTTCGAGCCTTTGTAGACCGCTATCGTCTTAGGGTGAGTGTCATGTCACTAGAGGGAGGAGAGTTTCTATATAAGGGCGAATGGGATGTTCAGGCATGTCGAGCTGGACCAGAGCATCATGGGCGAGGTGGAGTCACAGCCTAGATTGCTAGCTTATATCTGGATGATCAGGGGACTTGTCAAATGGATTTCCCTCTAGTTGTTGATCGTTTCAGGGATGTCTTCCTGAACAACTTTTTGGGTCTACCTCCAGAGCGTGAGGTGGATTTATCTATTGATCTTATTCCAGGAGTAGCACCGGTGTCCATTCCTCCTTATAGGACGGCCACACCTGGGTTGCAGGAGCTCAAGAGGCAGTTAGAGGAGTTACAAGTGAAGGGTTTTATCCGACCCAGTACTTCTCTGTGGGGTTCGCCGGTCCTTTTTGCAAAGAAGGCGGATGGTACCCTCAGACTCTGTGTGGAATATCGGAAGTTGAACAAGTTGATGATCAAGAACCAATATCCTTTGTCGAGGATAGATGGTCTATTTGATCAACTTCGTGGAGCACTAGTGTTCTCGAAGAATGACTTGAGATCCGGATATCACCAGCTGCGTGTGAGACCATCGGATATACTGCTTACATCTTTTTAGAGTAGATATGATCTGTAAGAGTATTTGGTTATGCCGTTCGGACTCACGAACACGCCAACAGTTTTCATGGCTCTGATGAATCGTGCGTTCCATCTGTATCTGGAATCTTTTGTGGTAGTATTCGTGGACGAAATCTTGGTGTACTCTCACACTCGACACGACCATGCCACCCATCTTGAGATCTTATTTAGTACACTGAGAGAGCATCGACTATATGCTAAGCTCTCAAATTTCCACTTTTGGATGGACCAGATTCACTTCCTAGGTCATATCATCTCAGAGGCAGGAGTTGCAGTGGCCCCAAAGAAGGTCAGAGCAGTTGTTTCCTAGGAGAATCCTAAGAATGTGTTTGAGATAGAGAGTTTCTTAGGGCTAGTTGGTTACTACAGGCTCTTCATACAAGACTTCTCCCACTTAGCAGCACTGTTGATAGGTTTAACAAAGAAGGGTGTGAAGTTTGTTTGGTCAGAAGATTGCGAGGAAGCCTTTCATGACCTGAAAGAAAGTTTGACATCATCACCAATCCTGATACCCCCAGATCATGAGAAGAGCTATACAGTTTATTGTGATGCATCAGGTATTGGGTTGGGAGCAGTGTTGATGTAGGGTGATCGAGTTGTTGCGTACGGGTCTCGGTAGTTGAGGCCACATGAGAGGAATTACCTGACACATGATCTCGATTTGGCTGCAGTTGTGCATGTGTTGTGTTGTTGGAGACATTATCTATTGGTAGAGCATTTTGTGGTTTTCACTGACCACAAAAGCCTCAAGTATATCTTTACTCAGTGTGACCTGAATCTGAGGTAGAGGAGGTGGGTCGAATACCTACAATCCTTCAATTTTGAGCTTGCCTATACACCTGGTAAAGGTAATGTAGAAGCCGATGCACTGAGCAGGAAGACTCTGCTACAGGCAGTGCAGGAGGCCAGTGGTGAGTGGAAGCTTATGGATTTGTTCTCTGAGATTCTTCTGGAGGTGCACAATAGTCAAGGGTAGACTTATCATTCCTCGTTAGCTGTGACATCTACCCTCCTGGACATAGTGAGGATGAGACATCTATCTGATTCGGAAGTCCTAGTTCTACGGGAGTCCGTGGAAAGTGAGGACCCTCCTCCTGGTTGGACGATAGGTGATGATGAGGTTCTGTGTTTCCATGGACGAGTATGGGTTCCAGGGGATATACGCAAGGAGCTAATGCGAGAGTTTCATGATTCAGCTTCGGCAGTTCATCCCAGGGTTACCAAGATGTACTGAGACTTGAGACATTAGTACTGGTGGCCGGGTATAAAGAGTGATGTATCTGGTTTTGTTACGAGGTGTTCCACCTGTCAGCAGGTGAAGGCAAAGCATCAGAGACCAGCTGGACTGTTCCAGCAGTTACCCATTCCAGAGTGGAAATGGGATGATGTCGCAATGGATTTCGTGACGGGATTTCCGAGTTCACCTCGAGGAAATGATTTTGTGTGGGTTTTTGTGGACAGACTCACGAAGGTAGCTCAATTTTTTCCGATTAAGGAGACCTTCGGTGTTGACGAGCTCGGAAGGCTGTATATCCGAGAGATCGTATGTCTTCATGGGGTCCCCCATTCTATCATTTCAGATAGGGATGCCCACTTTATGTCTCATTTCTGTCAGAGTTTTCAGAGGTCACTGGGTAAACAGGAGCTTTTTAACACAACATAACACCCTCAGACTGATGGCCGGTCAGAGCGTACGATACAGGTGCCAGAGGACATGTTGTGTGCATGCGTCCTAGACTTTTGGGGCTCTTGGGAGAAACATATACTCTTATTCAAGTTTGCCTATAACAATAGCTTCCAGGAAACTATTGAGATGACACCATACGAGGCTTTATATGGTAGGACATTCCGATCACCTTTGTGCTGGTTAGAGGCAGGGGAGGTAGCTTTACCGGGACCACATCTTGTGCAGGAGACTTCTGAGAAAATCCAGTTGATTCAAAAGCAGATGGCTATCGTGCAGTCTCGTCAGAAGTCATATGTTGATCGTCATAGATGACCTTTGGAGTTCGTGGTCGGGGATTAGGTTTTCTTGCATGTTTCTCCGAGGCTGGGACACAAGCAGATCAGGAGACGGGGTAATCTTTCACCGAGGTATGTGGGTCCATTCGAGATTCTGGAGAGAGTCGGGCTGGTGGCCTATCAGTTGCAGTTACCGCAGTGGTACTGAGCCATGCACGACGTCTTCCATGTGTCTCAGTTGCATCGCTATTATTCGGACTTGTCTCACGTCTTTCAGCCTAAGGAGGTTTAGCTAGAAGCAGATGCATCCTTTTAGGAGCATCTGATCCGTATCATTGACAGGAGCATGAAGGTTCTCCGAGGCCGGTCAGTTCCTCTTGTACAGGTGCTATGGCAGCATGGCCGAGTGCAAGATGAGACCTGGGAGTGGGAGACCGATGTACGTGCTTAGTGGCCGGAGTTGTTCACGGTTATATCTTCTTCACCCTTGGAAGGGCAATTCAGGGACGAATTGCTATAAGGGGAAAGTTTGTAAGAACTCAGTTCTTATATTTGATGTACGGGCTTCTTCTTTTCTCTTTTCCTTAAGTGTTTTTGAGAAAATATGGAAAATGGGGAGAAATACTAAATTTTGGAACTACATGCCATGTACTTTCCCACATGTCGTGTACTTTTGGCCGTGTGGTATGGGTACACAGGGCGTGTAGCCATGTCGGCGACGAAGGGTGTAAAGACCGACTACACACCATGTAGTGGTCCCTTACACGCCATGTAGTCCGTCGGAAGGCCAAAATTGTAAGGCGGTGGAGCAGCCGCCAGCTGGGCGACAGTACATGTCGTGTACTCAAGAGTACATGTCGTGTACTCATGTCGGCAGATGAACAGTGCGACGCTGGCGGGAAACCGCCAGAGGAATAGTTAAAAAAATGGGAAGTACACGCCGTGTACTTGGAAGTACACGTCGTGTACTTTGTTTTTTTTCCTTAAATGGGCAGTAGCCTCCCCTGTTCATAGGGAAGGCTTAGAACTGGAAGAGAGGAGCGGAAGAGGTAGGCTGAACCTTGGGAGATCCGCCGATCGAGCACTGGGAATCTGATCCCGCTTCTGTTGATCACGTTGGAACCGTACGGGTAAGCCCTATCTTCTCCTAGCGTGTTGCTTACGAATTCTTTCCCTAACGGGAGTTATTTGAGGTTGAATGAAAGTTTTCATACTTCAGATATACGCCTTTCTTGGGCGTTTCTGATATCAACGTTCGTATATAGCGCTCGTTGGCATATAAGGTAGGTGGCTTGGCAGTTTTTTTACAACTGTTGTGTGTTTTGTGTATTTTGGTACCACGAACCCATGTTGGGGTGTCGTGTGGCTGTGGCCATGACTAGTTTAACTACCTAGAATTGTATAGGTAATTAATTTCGATATTAAAATGTTGTTTGGGATCGCTGCTTGGATCCAGGACCACCCCAGGAGTGTGTTCCTCTATTTAGCCATTGGGCCAGGATACCCGAGGGTATGCCTTTAAAGTAATGTTGTTCGAATTGCCTTGAGAGTAATTGCTTGTGAATGTTTATTTACATGTTGGGCATGGCCCGGTTACCTATTTATCCTAAGGGCAGTGTTGTGACTAGCCTGTGGGCATTTTACTACTTAACATGTGGGAAACTTCTTTCGTGCCTATGAGCAGTTGATTTTGTGCCTGTGGGCGACACTACTTATGCCTGTGGGCAATATCCGTATGCCTGTGGGCAGATTCTTGTGTTGGATACTCTTTACCTAAGGGTAGGAGTTTACGTGTCTGAGGACATTATATTTTTACTTAGAATATTCACTGTTGTGATATTTTAAATTAAATGATTAAATGAATATTAAAATGGAAATATAATTGTCTAAGTTAGTTACTTTTTTGTACTAGTTACTTTATTTCATTTTACTACTGCACAATATTGTTGCATGTTTCACACACAGTTGAGCACGGGCCTTTGGTGGGTGTCTACTGGGATTTATTTCTCACACCCTTTTTGGGTCATTCTTTTTAGCCCAAACAGATTACGTTTCTGTAGGTGTAGATAAGGGAAAGGGTCCTTATACTGGTACTTGATTGCTACTGGAGTGTAGGAGAGCATGGGACCGAGCATTGGCTCGCGATGCTGCGGGCTGTTCTGTTCTGCTTTTTGTACTTGTATTTCAGTTTTAATGTGTTTTATTGCAGTGTAACATGTTCTGGTTGTTTTATTGAATAGTGACATGCTGCATCTTCATATGTATATGACTGCTGGTTTCCTTTTGTTTTATCAGTTATACATTTCAGTTATATACCCTATTATTGCTTCCGTTGTTGTTGTATGTTTTATTCTTTCCGCTGCGCTACACCTTGATAAATGATGGCATAGTTTCCCCACTATCAGACCTGGGCCCTCGCTGCTAGTCGGTAGCCTCTGGAGTTTGGGGGAATGCGCTTGAGGTCTCGTGACAAACCGGGTTCGGGGCACCCGTTGAGTGGCACCAGGAACTGGGACGTTACACTTTTCCCCCAATTTCTCTCTATCTTTTTCCACTTTTATTTTTTCTGGTTTTAAATATCTAGATTATATATATTAGAGCATTTAATTATTTATTTTTTTTAGATGTTTTGAATGTTTTTGAGGGATTATGAATGTGACTCCAATTATTAGGAGAACTAAGCATAATATACATACATATTCCATTATTTTAGATGAAAAGATAATATATTACATAATAATTCATACACTAGAACAATAAAGGCTTGATTTTTTTGGAGACTAGATATATAATTAGCTTATTTCATAAATGAACTTCAACATCTTATATAAATTTATTTTCAAATAGTAACTTCATTCAACATATCTTACTTAATACTTTGGTGAGTTCATATGTACAATTAGGGTAAACATGAGAGACATCAATTAAATAACATAAATGAGTATAAGATGTTAAAAAGTGTATGAAATCATGATCATAAATTATGAAAACATACCCAAAAAGTAATAGACCATAAATCAGGATTCATGGTATAAGGATTTTCCACAACAAAATACATGAGTCGTAAGAGTGTGGAATCATATCTATTTAATCATGATTCACGAGAGCATATCATATGCATAGGAACATTTAGTGGGATTTTGTCATATATATAATCATATAAGACTATTTCATTAGTCAAGGATCACTACTAGTATCATCACAACATAGTGGAAAGAGCCCCATAGTGGATTGGGATCACTCCCTACTCCCTTTTCATTCATGGTGGATAGATTCACATATTGGATTGGGTTCACTCCTAATTCCCCTTCATATTATTTTATGAGATATCAATATTTACCTAATTTATCATAGGGATATATAATTCTGGGCCCACCCATCATATAATGAAAACCATATATATGTGTTCCACAAGATCCCAAAAACATTTATCTTTTCATTATAACTTAATTAACCCATGGAAAATAAATGGGCTTCATGAAAAATTCCTTAAAACATCATAATCATAGGACATCCAGAGAAAAAAAGGGGATGAAATCATTAAATAATATCACCAGTGTACCATAACATTCCTTAAAGTGTATTGACTTAGATAAAAAATTGTTTTATTAAAGCATTAGAAATGTGCAATGAAAGAAAAACAAAAAAACTATTTGTTTTGGTAATACTTAAAAAAAATCCCAAAAACATTGGTAATAATATTTTATTTTTTATACTATAGAAACTTGAAAAAGAATATTCATAAAATATATTGGTCATTACAATAAAAAAATCAATTCATTCAATAAATTTTAAAAAATGGATTATTTTCAAATTTTATAAAAATTCAAATATAAACCACACATAAAAAATTATAAAGGTTAATTTTTTAAAATTAGAAAAGAAATCCAAATATATTTAAAATTTAATTTAAAAAATTCATTAGAATATAAAAAAATAAAATTCTAGAATCATCTAAAAGAATATGGACATTGAAGAAAATATTTTTAACCAAAAAAGACAAGTATGGTAAATTTATCTCAAAATAATTATTTTTGCATTTTTGAGTACCATAGAGTGGTAAAATATAAATAATAATTGAAAGTACAAGAAATAATTATATGAGAATAAAATATATGGGGTTTATAAGATAAATATCATAAAATTCTCCCAATGTAAATTGAAACATAAACAATCCTGATAAAAAGTGAGATTGTAACATAAAACCCTAACCATAAGTCCCTAACTTATTCATAAATCCTATAACCCCATGTATAAAAAATTTAAATTTATTATAAACCTATATAAGAACTATATACATAGTTAAATTTCTATATATGATTCATTCATAATTTATAATCACACATTTATTAATATTTCTCCACTAAAATCAATATTTAGTGTGTTATTTGTTTCATTTTTCAAGAATGTTTCTATTTGGTGATATATATAGAATCTTAAAGATGTCATAAATATAATATATATTCATTAAATAAAATTTTATAAAAAAATTGTAATATGGGGACGAAAAATTAATTACAACACTTTGTAGATATGGTAGTCTTCATGTATGCACATGTGATGATTTAATTTTTCAATGAATGGAATGAAAGGACCATAAAAAATAATTTATCTTTATAAAATTATAATTATATAATAAATTTAATATATATTTATTAAATATATCAAAATAACCAGCAATGTGAATAGGTTATGAAAAATGAAACATGTCACTTCAAGGAGATGGTAGTTCATACGTACATATGGTAAATAATCTCATTTTACATTGGATGGAAAGGAGATAGAAAATGGTTGTAATATTAACATAAAAAACTTTAGTATAGTAAGAATACATATTTCAATATATTAATATGGTTATAGAATATTTAGAGGATGTGGTAGAATAAATAAACTTGAAAGAACTCAGTTAAGATGATTACGTCTTCATTGAGTATCCTCCTTTGGCTTAAACATTATGAATTCTTAGGATGATATTTGGTGACACCAGTACCTAAAGGATATGGGGAGGAAATTTAGGAAGATATTTTAGTAAGGATTGGTAGATCTAGAGTTCTAAAATTATGTGAAGAAGTCAGTAGAGGAGGTATCCTTTCATAATTTGGGGGAATTGTACCCTTTTAATTATTTAATGTTTTAGAATAATATAGTCATGTTATTGGGAAAGTAAAATGAAATTGAAAAAAATTAAAATATAGAAAATATTAAGGTATAAACCCACTCAAAAAATTATATTTAGACTAGTATTATTTTAAATTTGATCCTTGTTTCTTAGTTTAAACCTACCATTAACTCTTTCAACCATAATAGTGGTGATAAAATTATTACCAAGGTAACTATTAATTATGGATAAAAATTAAGTTGAAATTATTACCTAATATTTATTATTATAACTAAAAATATGGAAACATTTTTTTAAGATTCAATTAAAATAGTTAGTATAAATTAATTCTAATATCCACACAAAAAATGCATAAAAAACATTTTTTGAATAAATATATTTTTAAATATAAAAATGATTTTCTTACCATTTATTGACTAGTAATTTCCATTATATGGATATTAATTTATTTGATTGAATATATTATCTAAAAATTTCGTTAAAATCATTAATCAATAGATATTAATTTAATTTATTAATATAGAACCACATTATACACACAATTTGTTTTGAAACACATCCCTTTTTTATCTTAAAATGATTTATCGTCATTTATATCCATTTGATAATCAATGTATAAATGATCACTATTTTTTATATATCTATAAAAAAATCCCATAATTTAAATAGTAAAAAAAATAATTATTTTAAAAAACAAATATAATAAAAATAATGTTTGTAAACAAATCATCTTTGTTTAGCTCAGAATTACTAGTCTAACATTCCTTATCATTTCTCAACTATTTCATGAATTCAATTGCTTGGTTTTATTAATTTAATTTTATTTATTTCATTTAAATATATATTAATTTACTTTAATTTATATTTTAAATATGGAATTATTCACTTAAGTTCAGTGTTGCATGCATTTCAAGTTGTCAAACACATCAAATTTATTAAAGAGAAAAAAACTATAAATTATCAAAGTGGAACATTATACCCCAATTATAATTTTACCATTGAAATTATATTACTATAAAAAAATAGAACACTTCTACCCCATTACATCCATTAGTTTCCACATAACTTCTTCAAATTTATGGTTTCACTACAAAACATTGACCAGGTCAGTGGTATTGTTCCACAACACATTTTCCCTCCGATCCTTGATTTATATTAGTTGTTCCTCATACAAAATATTAAACTCAAATTCTGTTAAATATGATTTAATTACATTTTATATATTATATATTCACTTTCTTAAAATAGAAACATAAATCACATCATGACACTACTAGAAAAATTGGATTCATCATCGAGGTTTTACCATCAGTTTTTTAAAAACCATCGTTAAAAGTGAAACGAAAACTTTTCAATGTTTATTTTATAGAAAAATGAAATTAAAAGGTATTCAAAATAACCTTTAAAATAATTTTTCAATAAAACTAATGTTAATGGTAAAATGAAACCCATTTAATGTTAGTTTCATAAAAAACCAACATTAAAATTGTTTTAAAATTTAACACATACATCCCAAAACCCTTGTTTTTTAGGTAATATTTCCAGAACACTCGTTCTCTCAACCCTTGATAGAACCCGTGGAACCTGGCCAGGTTTGATCTTTACTTTTAGTCAAGTTTCATCATATTTTCACATTGTTTCTCCTCAATATTCCGTCCTTAATTATTCTGATGTGACCCTTAACATTATTCATTCCACAAAAACCCAAACCTGCTAAACGCACAAATGCACTTCAAGTTTTTTTTTCAATTTTTTCTACTTCATTTTTGGATAACGTATCTCTTAAAATTTTAAACATTCACCCAGTTACCACCACCTTCAAGTGAGTTGATCAAAATCCAAGATATATTTTCTATGTTTGACCTCTAAATTTTATAATTTTTTTTATTTTTGAATATAAATTAATTATAATTTATTTATAAATTTCATTAATCAATTAATTTTTTGTATTCATATTATTATTAATTATTTTTTAAAAAAAATTAATATTATAAATTTTTTTGATTATAAATTTTTTGTAACTATAATTTTTTTTTGTAAATATTTGTATTTATAAATTTTGTATGATTATAAGTTTTTTTTTTTGAAATAATTTTTTTCTTAAATTTTATTTCATTTATAAATTAATTTTATCATTATAACTTTTTTGACTAATTTTTTTTGTTCTAAGTATTTTTAAAATTTATCTTTAAGATATACATTTTTTAAAAAAAAATTATTCATGTTTAAATTATTTGGTTTTATATATACTTATATGTTTTAATTTCATTTTTTCATATATAAGTTTAAATTTTTATATGTATTAATATATTCATCTATTATATTGTAAAATTTTAGGTAATTAATAGGTTGTAATTGATTAAATTCATGTAGAACTACCGATGAATATGAGAAAGGGATAAACAACTTCTTGTAATTTTATAAATTAAATATTGAAAAAAGAGATATGATTTTCTATCCATGCATGAAATGATTGAATATGATAAAATTATAGTACAGAGAAATAAAAGGCCGTATAATTTGTTATGGTTTTAGTCATAATTATACATGTTATATCTGTATTGGTGAAATACAAAATGAATTAAAACCTAATGATGATGAAGATGTTCTATATCAAATTTAGGATCCTCTTGAAGAATTAATTCCCAATATTAGTATTGAAACCATATAAAAAAATTATTTAAATACTATACAGAGATACTGAGAAAATATTATCCTCGAGTTTCAAAAAATGTTAAGTGTTATCAAGATTGTTGATATTAGTTAACTTGAATGAAATATATGGTCAGAGTGATAAAAGTTTCACAGAATTTAATGAAATTTTAGAATTGATACTTCTGGAAGGCAACAGGATTCCAGATTCCAATTATAAGGCCAAAAATATTATGTAAAATGGGATTGGGTTATAAAAGGATAAATTATTTCCACATAGATTTTGTTCTATATATTAAGGAATAAGAATGTGTATTAGAATTCCCAAAATTTTGGATATCATAATATAAAATGGATAAAAAATAAAATGATGATTCATTTTCAAGAATAATAACCAAACCTCATACTAAAGCAATATGGTATCTTCCAATAATTCATCATTTGAAGAATATATATGCAAATTTAAATCATAAAAAGAGGATAATATGACATACGGATGAGTATATATTTGATGGAAACATAAATCATCATGTTGATTTTTCGTAATGAAAAAGATTTTATCACAAATTTTATGATTTTAGAAACTAAGATAGAAATAATATAATGGGTATGTTCATATATGTATTGAATCCATAGAAGAGAATCAATAGCCAACATTTTTTATGGACTATTTTCTTAGTTTTATACTTCTTTTCCTAACATATATGTATAAAGATTAAATATGTGAATGTGATCTTGATGATTTCAAGATCGAAACAGCCTATAAAAGATATTGATGTTTATAAATCCCAATTTATAGATGATTTGAAATATATATGGGGGAAAGGTGTTATATTATTTTATGAATACAATAAAGAGTATTTAATTTGGTGTTCTATGACAATTATCACTATAAATAAATCTCATGCATATATAATATTATCTGAATATAGTGTTAAGGGATATAAAGATTGTCCGATTTGTGAAGAGGGGACTTCATATTATCAATTTCAGAATGGAAAAAATAGTGTATATAGATTATCTGAGATTTTTATGAATGGATCATCTTTATAAAAATTTAAAAAAGGAATTTAACAATTTACAAGAGTATGATTCTTCCCTATAGAAATTGTAAAGTGAATAATATTACAAAAATTTGAAAAACATTGATGCCACATTTGGAATGAAAGGAACTCTTATTCATAAAACAAATACATGGATGAAATGATAGCTTTTATTTAAACCACTTTACTAGAAATTTTTTGAATAAAATATTACATTGATATTTTTCATGTCGAGAATAAAAATTGTGATAATATAATTAGAACACTGTTAAACATAAAATGAAATAAAAAAAGATATATTGAAAAAAATACTAGACATAATAACCATGGGGATATATTTGGAGTTATCTCCCATAATGAAAGGAAACAAAAAATATTTACCTCTATATTTTCAATCATTAAGTAAGTGTTAGAATGTATATATTTTTTAATATATGAATGTTGTTAATGTTACGAGTGTGTTTTTTTTTAATGTGAAACTTTTGGTGTCATTGATGGATTTAAAGTTACGATTCATGAAATATCATGACTATCATATATTGATATAGTTTTTTCTAGAAATTTCATTGCATGGAATATTCCTGATACCTTTCAAAAAGTTTATAATTAGGTTGTGTTACATTTTTAATTTAATTTTCATTAAATTATTACATCCATATTGATTAGATATGTTGGAG
Organism: Viscum album; assembly: GCA_963277665.1. Taxonomy (NCBI): domain Eukaryota; kingdom Viridiplantae; phylum Streptophyta; class Magnoliopsida; order Santalales; family Viscaceae; genus Viscum; species Viscum album. The sequence continues at coordinate 1,822,132,503 of OY728150.1, read as the reverse complement.
AATCAATATTTCCTCCTACTTTTTCAAATATAATTTTTTTGGTACCATCATTTTTTGATATAATGGTCCATTTGTTGATTCATTTAGCTCAATAGATAAGTATATATGTGCCTATTTATTTATGTTTGATGTATTATTTTGAAATATATATGAAAATATTTAAGGGATATATAAAGAATATCTATCAACCAAAGGTCTATATTATTCAAAAATATATTTAAAAGAGGTAATTGAGTTCTATATGGATTATTTCTCTGAATTAGAGCACATTGGTCTCCCTATATCATGCCATTTTACTGTTGACAATGAAGTTAAAGTGATTCATGGATTAAGGGTAATGTTAATTATGTGTGATGAAGTGATGAATGCACATTTATATATTATTAACAACATAGGCTATCTTAAAACAAATATTCCATCACATATTTATGGATTTATGGTATGATATCCAAGTATAAATGAAAAGTGGTTAATGAATAAAAATAAAAACACATTTTTTTCATGGTTTAAGGATAAAATAATAATTGAATTATCAACAATAGAAACATTTAAATGGTTATAAGTGGGACTAAGTGTTAATGTGATCATTTAGTCTGGTTTTGATATTAATGGTTGCACATTTTACACAAAAAAACTTGGATGACAATAGTAACTTTAAAAATAGTGGATTAATGTTTGTTAGTGAAGAACTATATTTTTTAGTTCCAAAGACAAAAAAAATTATGCTACAACATCATATTTTGTAATTGTTGAGGATGTATGATAGATTGGATATACAAAATTTCAGAGACTGGTATTTAATTATAAACAGGTTCACAGTAATAGTGGTGTCAAACATGATAAGTATAGATTTAAACTTATTGATTTTAAAATATTTAATTATAAAGAGAAATAAATTATTATACTCACACGTGAAAGAAAAATATTTTATTTTTTCGACCCATAAAATGATCATTGATCCATTTTTTGTGGAAAAATTCATTTAATTGATGAGAATATTGATAATGTTAAAGAATTATATTAAATTTCTCCATCTATTACATGATTACCCGATGATAACAATGAATGTAATGTGTAAATTTTCCATAAAACGTGAAATAATTGTATATAAGGGATATAAGAAAACACTCAATTGATTTTCAAATTAATTTGGTAATATTTTTTAATTGAAAAAGTTCAAAACAATACTTTTAACTAAGGAAGTTAAAAACATTAATTTTTAACTTTGATACTTAATTATATATATGTTTAGCATTCCTTCTATTTCGTAATTCTATTAATATTCATTTGATTCATATATCCATTTTTTAGATGAAAATTTTTCCTATATCATTTTTTTGTGACTATTTTTGGTTATATTATTCATTTTTAAGGTATACAATTTTATTCAAAAAAATATTTATAATTTTATTCCTATTTTGAAAAATTAAAATTTTACTTATAACATTTATATATTTCTAAAAAAAATACAAGTACAAAAAAAGCAAAAAAAATTTAAAGGATAATCATTTATATCATTTTTTTTATAATTTTAATATACACTATTTTTAGTTACACATTTTTTGTTAAAAATATAAAATTCAATGTTTTTTCTATTATGAACTATCAATTTTTTATTTATTAATTTTATTTAATTTTAAAAAAAAATTGGTACACTTAATTTTGTTGAAATATCATACATTTTTCTAATTTTAAAATGTCCAGATAGGGGAATTGACATGTGTATGTTTTTTAATATAAATATATATATATAGTAATTAAATTATTTAATAAAATTAAAATCATATTTCTTAAAACTATGTACAAATCAACTTCTTCTATATAGAGGATGGTATATAAATATGGTAGGCATGGGATTAAAAATTTACCAAAAAATTCACTCACACGTAAGAGCAGAGGGTGATGATTAACATTGATGAGAATGAACACCCAACTATATCAAATTCCATTCAGTTTTGGAATTACCTAGCTATACAAATTCATTTCAAGATATTTATTTTATTACCTTATTGGATGACTATCTACTAGTCAGTAAAAGATTTATTATGGGTGTCTATAGTAGTTATATTTATAAACTTATTTCTTTAGTTTATAAATGGTTTAAATATTATAAATTTTTTAATATTTTATTTATTCAATTAGAAATTAACTTCAACATTCAAGAGAAAAAAATATTTTAAAAAATTATCCTTTGTGGTAATAATGTGGAAATAATTTAAGAAAAATTTGACTTCATTTTATATTTTTTGGATTAAATGGAATCAAGATATATTCCTTAATTATAGGTTTATAGATATGAAGACATGAAAAACAATTGCCTCCAATCAGTGGGAGGAATCCTTTAGGGTATTTTTTTACAGCTAAATTTTTATGTGCTTTTGTTAATAAATATATTTATAATTAACTACTTATAAATATATTAATTATAATAAGGTTATAACAATGTTATTTAAGTGTAAAATAATATTTTTAATTAATTTTAATTACTTTAGAACATCTTAATTTTTCTTATTTAACAATCCTCGAGGAAAATCACCAATAGATATTGTCTCACAATTTGTATCCTCTCACACCGTCACATAGAGGGTTTCATTTATAATAGAATCAAATGATTTCTAAAAAAATTACTAAATTAAGGAACATCTCAATTAGAATCTCTGAAGATATTCCACTTGACCCTTCATCTACTCCCCCTCTTTAGGAAAAATGAAAAAGAGAAATAATTGGAAAAGGGGGAATTTTGTTATCAATCCAACAAAGGAAGTAACTAATAATAGTGTAAGTAATTAATTTTTATTTTTCATCTATATTACTATTAAGTAAATTTATCTCACTAATATTAAATTTAAAAATATTACATCCAGACACCCTTTAGGATAAAATGTCATCGGGGACCGTTATCCCTTAGGGTAGGATGGATACTCTTTCTACTCATTTTTTAAATATAGAACACCCAGGCCAGGTCAAAGGTCATAAGGACAGTATTAGTTTTAAAAAAAATAGTCGCCCCCCGAGTGCGGCATTGATAGAAGAAGAATATTAGGGACAAATATATTTTTTAAAGGCTGGAATTAATAACTTATATTAGTTAATAGATGACAGAATTAAATCATACGTATTGTCTATTCTTGTAGAAGTGATAGGTCATATTTAGCTTGTGTAGATTTCCTACCCATATACATCACCTCCTTATTCATAACTAACCATGTATTATGAGTTTTATATTGGTGATACCCATGTATGTATTATATAATACATAATTGTACATCATCAGAGAGATTATATACATCATTATCCTATGAATTCAAGTAAGGTTAGACTAGCAGTTCATGGTATTATCGATCTTGTCACGACCTTTCCCCCGAGGCCCGCATCGTGACTACCCCAAGACCTCCTTCTATAGTCCAGGGGCCGGGGACAAGCACCAAAGACGTAATTTTCCAAAACTAGGAAGGTGTTGCCTTTATAAATCGTAAACACACACGACCAGAGTACAATAGGAAGTAAACACTAAGAAAAAACTGTATAACAAGAGTACTGAAAGTAAAGGGGGCCAGAATACATGCCCAACAGTAAAGTACAAATACAACTGAAAACAATTACAACTGAAAAAGGGACAAACATATGAAAGGCGAAAGAAACTCCTGGATCGTCCTCCAGGGTTCCTATCTGAAGGGTAGGTACAGATGGCCTCCTCATCACTCCATATCTGTCAGACTCCACCGTGTACAGAAACGTCGTAAGGACCACCTCTGTGTACCATCCCGTCCTGGAACTCTCGGCCTCTGTCAGCGTTGTTTGTCATCTGCATCCAACACAAGGAGGTGCGGTCATAGCCCGTGTAGGAGTGAGTATAAAGATACTCAGTAGGGACCCCGAGACCCTCAAGGTCTCACAAAATCCAACAAAGATAAACCACAAAGTATGATTTCAACAGATAACCATTACTTAGGTATATGCCCATACATATACCTATGTAATCAAGTGACGCATCTCAATCATGAAGAAAACACATAGGTCATTAACTCAGCTCAAACCAGGATTTTTATTCACGATGTAGAAACCACGGCTGTAGGAGAACTCCTCCTCTATCGAGTACAGTGGTTCTGCCACTACAACCAGGCGCTTCCCACTAACCTTGGACTGCTGAAGTACTCCACCTGTCGATTACTGTGGTCCTGCTGCTAAAACCAAGCGATTCCCACTATGGTTCTGCCGCTAAAACCAAGCGCTCCCCCTCATAGACTACAGAGGTACTCCTTCTGTAGAGTATCACGGATCTTCTGATACAACCAAGCACTCCTCCATCGTGGGTCTGCTCCTACAACCAAGCGCTCCCTACTAGGCCATCTGAATCACTCCGAGTTGATCGATCAGTAGTCGTCAAGTCTCAGCCAGCTACTAGGTCTCTATAATCTGCTCGCTCGTCACCGGGAGGGTCCACTCCACGAGCCTCAAGCTGATACTCCAAGTGTCTCGAAGTCTCACGTTGAAGTACCTCAAAGGACCGTCTCGTCTTAGGGGTCTCAACGCAATAGATGGTGCGTCAATCGGACGCCCGGTCTATGAGTTATTAGCATTTTATTCCAGGGGGCCTAGTTGGTTTCGTGTATGAACCAACCTAACCGTAACTCAACTATACCCCAAAGTCCCATGGGGAGTACTCGAGGGACCGTTTCTCAACGAGATTACCAATGCTGCTGTCGGTTCGTCAAAGGGACGTCCGGTCTGAGAGATACTGGCTTTTCTATTCTAGGGGACCGGTTGGATTTATGCTCGATCCAAACCCGGCCATTTTCCAAATTCGTCCCAAAACTCACTAAGAGTATCGTAAAAGGACCGACTCTTCGCAAGGATCCCAGTGTTGCAGACGACGCGTGGTCTAGATGATATTCACGTTTAAGTGAAACGGGGCCCGCCCGTCAAGCCCAATGGGCTGGAGGATCGGCCTGACCTGGTTCGGTGGGTCTGACCCAGCCAAGGGTCAGCCCGGCCAGGTAGAGCGTGGCAGGGTAGGGCGTGGCCCGGCCCGGCGTGGCGCGGCCAGGCCCGCGGCTGGCCGCGGCTCTACCCGGCGGGCCGAGCGATGAGGGGGGGGGGGGCGTGGCCCCCCGGTTTCCCGAACCGGAGTCGCCAAGCAGTGTCACCCCTCCTATCTGGCTGGCCGAAGCTGGCCGGTCTTCCCTACGTGAGTGGGCCTCTGTCCTTTAGCGCGGCTCCTGTGGGTGATGCGGCCTCTTCCAACCCGGCCGGCTGACGAGCCATCTGGTTCATCCATCGAAGCGGCCCACAGAGCATGGGCCACGATCCTCCATAGTGTGGTTCCCTTGGGCGCCACGGTTCCTCCAGCCCATTCGGCTATGCCCGATCGGTTCTTCTTTGGCTGAGCGGCCCACGGTTGGGGGTCGCGGTTCTTCCGCATCTGTCCGGTACGTGGCCGCCATTATCTCCGGTCACCATCGCTTCTGGTCATTATCGCCTCTCCCGACACCACTTCCCTTGCCAATATAAATATGGATCAATCGAGGGTCGCTGGGCCGTGTTTGTTCGGCCCGCGCCCTCCGCGTTAGGAGATATCAAGAGGCCAAGACGGTCACTTGCATTCAAAAACGACAAGAGTATAATTTTATTAAACTAAAACTATACAAACCCCCTACCTCGTAATTGAGGTTCTTTCATCGACGAGCCATGAAAGATGAGCATCGCGGTATTCGGGCGTCGTGGAAGACTGTGTCGCGGAGAACGGAATCCTCCCATCAACATTGGAGGAAGAGTTGTTGTCGTAGAAGGCATTTCTCGTGAGCGGCGTCTTCTCCCTTGACACGGAGGAAGAGGAAGGAAGAAACGTCGTCGTTCTTCGGTGGAATCAGCGTTCTTCATCGAAGTGGACATCGTTCTTCATGGTCGTCACTATTCTTAGTCAAGAGAGAAACACTATTCCTCTAACTCCCCAGAGCCTCCCCAACAAAATGAAAAGCCATCCCAAAAATAATATCTTAGGCTATTATTTTATTCTCAATGTGAATTTCAAAATTCAAACACTTAAATTAATTAATTAATTGTGGATCAATTAATTAATTAAAGGGTGTTGGCAAAATTAATGGAGGGAGGTGAAGAGTTAGAATTAAAGTGGGGAGGTGGAGAGTTAAGATAGGGGTAAAAAGGAGTTAAAGATGAGAGGTGAAAGGGTTTGGGTTCCTGTGGGCCCCACCACACTAAATCCTCTCATGGGAGGTTATTTGGGGTGTGGCCCCACCTCCAACTCCTCTTTGGAGGAAATAACCACCATCAAATGAAAATTATGTACACATAATTTTTATTATTATTTTTTTAACGAATCTCCAAAAAATAACTTCTCCTACTGAGAAAACGCAACTGCGGTAAAGGTCACCTTAAGAGAATACCGGCATTGTGAGTTCATCGGTGTCCTCGGATTTCAATTTCGAGCACCGGTTCAAAAGATTGAAAAACACGTACATACGTTTACTGAACGTACCCGAACAAAACTTCAGAAATTGATTCCGGGCTCACCGGGCCTTTGAATCAGGTCCCATCAGAAACTGCGGACTCGTAAAATTTCAAAGAATTTAAGATAAAAATTTCCTTAAAATTTCCAGGTCTTTTCATTACCTCAACCACAGGGCTTTACATCCCCGTAAATCTACAACACACACTAGGAAAACTAAAGGGGTACGGAGAATGCATCTGAGCCTCCTGCTCCCATGTGCTTTCCTGGAGGTTCTTGTGCTGCCAGCGAATGCGCACCAGAGGAATAGACCATCCACGTAGGACCCGCTCTTATCGATCCTCGATCTCCACTGAAACCTCAATTAATTTCGCCCTGTCATCGATGTCCAGCTCCCCATGGTCGATTATGTGGAACGGGTCATGCACGTATCTCCTCAGTTGTGATACGTGGAAGACGTCGTGCACCTGGTGCAACTGAGGTGGAAGGGCTAGGCGGTAAGACACCTCGCCTAATCTGATGAGGACATAGAAAGGTCCGATTAATAGTTGAGATAACTTGTCGCCCTGACCTAATCTCCGTAAACCCCATCGAGGTGAGACCCATAAGAAAATGTGGTCGCCATCCTCGAATTCCAGTGGTCTCCATCTCCTATCGGCATAGGACTTCTATCTGCTCTGTGTAGTCTTCATCTGTTCCTGGATGATCTGCACCTTCTCCATCGTAGCCTGAACCATCTCTGGTCTTACAAGAGCTGACTCCCTACCTTCAGAAAACCCATTAGGCGTCTGCCCTGAAGATATACGGGCACGTTGCGTCTCACAGTCAATGTCTCCATGTTGCGCCTCCCTGACTCACTGAAGAAGTGGATAAGTGACTGTAAAGCATTCACCCAACGAACTATGGGTGAGACTAGCCAATTTAAAAGATCTCGTCTCCTCCCTTCTTTGCCTATGATTTACAAGAGCTGTTATGATTTCCCCTCTGCCGAAAAGAGAAATCCAGTCTCATCCCCTAGATGAACCATGCCCTTTGCCTATACATTCAATCCTGGCATGAACGGTACAAATTCATGTCACGGACGATGTCGTAAGTCCTAAACGCTACTACCAATAGATCTAACCGTTACTCTCACCTCCAAGGGTAGAGTCACACTTTCGGCATCAATGTGTGGTCATTGGGTCTCCTCCAGTAGGAATCTCGAAAGTGAGGGTAAAGTCAATAGTTTTAACTGGAACCTCTTAGTATTAACCACACAAAAAGGAAGGAAAGCAAACGTCAAAAGGAAAAGTGTCTTTTATTACTATAGCTCGAAGTACAAAGACACAAAGCAACCACAACAATGACATTAATGAAGCTAGAAGCACCAAGAACAAAGGACTCCATGCCTGGAACTATTCCCTCTCCTATCCACCTACTTTTGGAGCTCCATAGTCGTATGCTTAAGCTTCCTGAAGTTGTGCTCTCCCTTTTCCACATGTTCTCTATGGTCGGGGTGGACCTCTTGGTGGTGGTTTTGGTAACACCTTGAAGTGTTTTCCACCACCAGTTGCATGTCCAGCTCCTCTGCCTCGGTCTCCTTCTCCTTGCAGTCCGCCTCGATCGATCCTATGCCTCTGCCTGGGAGGTCCCTCATCTATCGGTTGATCATCTATATGGCGAGTCGGACAGTCACGTGCCATGTGACCAATCCCACCGTAGGAGTAACACTTTCCACTCCAGGTAAGTCGTTCTCCACCCCGGGTGCCTCGTATACACAATCTTGAGTCATGCGGTCGACCACCTATGGGTCTAGTCTTCTTGGACCCTTATGTCATCTGTCTACTGCCATCTGTAGAAGACTCATCTGCATGTAGGCTAGTGGTGGGTCTCACTACTGTAGACTGCTCAGCAAAGAAACTCTCTAATAAGAGGGCTCACTCTAACACCCCCATCTGCATCGGGATGTTGTGAGAGACAACTGAAGCTCTGATCTCTCGCCTGAGTAACTTCTCAAAGGTCTGGGCCCTAAAGAATGGGTCCCGTACCATATCAGTGGAGTAGCGCGAGAGGTTGGTGAACCTTGCTGAATACTGAGTTACACTCATGTTTCCCTGCTGCAGATGAATTATCTCCTGTATCTGCACCGCTCGAAGGGTGGCTGGGACAAACTCCACCCAAAACAGGCTCTCGAAGTCTTCCCAGAAGAGTGTTGCCTCATCATGGAACTGGAGCATCAAGCTCCACCATCTTTCTGTTGTTTCCTGAAGGAGGATAGCATCAAGGATCACCATGTAGTCTTCTGGTGTCCCTACTAGCCTGAAAACTCTCACCACAGCCTCCAGCGAATCCTCAGTCATATGTGGGTCTGTCTCTCCCCAGAACTTGGGTGGCCTCTGGCGCTGGAACTCATGCAACGCACTCAAGCGGCGTGCACTCTCTACTACTGGGGCTGGTGGAATCAGTGGCCCAACTAGAAGTGGTACCGTTGGTGCCTCAACTGGAAGAGGGCCCTATACTGAGGCCACGTCACTCGGTGGGCTCTCAGTACGTACAACTCTCAGGGCTCTAATTGGTCGTCCGCAGGGAGGCATCCTGAAACAAATATATGTGACATGGTCAAAGACTATACTTGGTGAGCTGACCAGGTTTGACATGACTTAAAATAAACTTTTGAAAACACACACGCAATCAGTATTTTCGTGCACTGAGTCAGAAATCAGAAGTCAAGGTCCTGGTGCATGGATACGCAGGTCGCCCGCACCAACACTGGACTCTCTGAACTGAAAACCACACTTAGTACCCTTAACACTATTGATTCACAAAAAAAAATATCAGAGTCCTAAGTTCTATGGTAGAACCAACGTCCTCTGATACCAATTTGTCATGACCTGTCCCCTGGGGCCCGCATCATGACTACCCCATGCCCGCCTTCCATAGGCCAGGGGCTAGCGACTAGCACCAAAGGCGCAATTTCACAAAACTGGGAAGGTGTTGCCTTTATAAATTGTAAGCACACACAACCAGAGTACAAGTGTAAGTAAACACTAAGAAAAAACAGTATAACATGAGTACTGAAAGTAAAGGGGGCCAGAATACAAGCCCAACAGTAAATTACAAATACAACTGAAAACAAATACAACTGAAAAAGGTACAAATAGCTGAAAGGTGGAAGCAGCTACTGGATCTTCCTCTGGGGTTCCTACCTAAAGGGTAGGTACAAATGGCCTCCTCAGCGCTCCATGTCTGTCAGACTCCACCATGCACCAAAACATCATAAGGTCCATCTTCGGGTACTGTTTCTTCCTAGCTCTCTCGGCCTCTATCAGCGTTGTCTCTCGTCTGCATCCAACACAACGGGGTGCGGGCATAGCCCGTGTAGGGGTGAGTATAATTATACTTAGTAGGGACCCCAAGACCCTCATGGTCTCACAAAATCCAACAAGGATAAACCACAAATTATGATTTCAACAGATAACCATTACTTAGGTATATGCCCATACATATACCTAAGTTATCAAATAACCCATCGCAATCATGAGAAAAACACATAGGTCATTGACTCAACTCAAACCAGGATTTTTATTCCCAATGTCGAAACCACAGATGCTGGAGAACTCCTCCTCTGTCGAGTACAGTGGGCCTGTCGCTACAACCAAGTGCTTCCCACTAACCTTGGACTGTTGAAGTACTCCTCCTGTCGAGTACTGTGGGCCTTCTGCTACAACCAAGTGCTTCTCACCATGGGTATGCTGCTACAACCAAGCGCTCCCCCTTAAACCCTACATAGGTACTCCTTTTTTCGAGTACCGCGGGTCTGCCACTACAACCAAGCACTCCTCCTCCGTGGGTCTGCTGCTACAACTAATCGCTCCCCACTAGGCCATCCGAATCACTCTGAGTCTATCGATCAGTAGTCGTCAAGTCTCATCCATCTACTAGGTCTCTACAATCTACTCGCTCATCACCAGGAGGGTTCGCTCCATGAGCCTCAATCCGATACTCCAAGTTTCCCTAAGTCTCACATTGAAGTACCTAAAAGGACCTCCTCGTATTAGGGGTCTCAACGCAACATATGGCACGTCAATCGGACGTCCGGTCTGTGAGTTAATAGCATTTTAGTCTCGGGGGGCCAGTTGGTTTTGTGGACAAACCAACCTGATCGTAACTCAACTATACCCCAAAATCTCATGGGGTGTACTCAGGAGACCATTTCTTGACGAGATTACCAACGCCGCTGACGGTTCGTCAAACGGACGTCCGGTTGGAGAGATATAGGCTTTTCCGTTCCTGGGGCCCGGTTGGATTTACGCTCGATCCAAACCCGTCCGTTTTCCAAAGTCATCCCAAAACTCACTATGAGTATCACAAAAGGGACACCTCATCGCGAGGATCTCAGTGCTGGAGATGGCGCGTTGATCGTACGCACGGTCTAGATGATATTCGCGTTTAAGCGAAATGGTCCCGGCCCGTCAAGCCCAGTTGGCTGGCGGATCGGCCCGACCCGGTTCGGCGGGTCTGACCCGGCTGAGGGTCGGCCCGGCCCGGTGGGGTGCGGCCCGGCCCGGTGGGGTGCGGCCCGGACCGGGGTGGCATGGCGCATCCCTGCCCGGGGTGGCGTAGCGTGGCCCGACCCGACGTGGCGCGGCCCGGCTTGGTGAGCCCCGGCCCACGGCGGGCCGCGGCTCGGCACGGCTAACCGAACGATGCAGGGGGGCGCGGCCCCCCGGTTTCCCAACCCGGCAGTGCCGCGCGACGCCGACCCTCCGGTCCGGCCGGCCGAAGCCGACCAGTCTTCCAGGCGCGAGCGGCCCGCAGAGCGGGCCGCTTTCCTCCCGTGGGGCTCCTGCGGGTGATGCAGCCTCTTCCAACAAGGTTGGCTGACGAGCAGGCTGGTATGTCTTCTGAAGTGGCCCGTGGAGCACAGGTCGCGGTCCTCCATAACACGGCACCCTGGGGCGTCGCGGTTCCTCCATCCCGGCCGGCTACGGCCGGACGATTCTACTTCTGTCGAGCGGCCCATGGTTGCGGGCCGCAGTTCTTCCACATGCGGCCGACTCGTGGCCGACATTATCTCTGGTCATCGTCGCTTCCGGTCGCCATCACCTCTCCCGACACTGCTTCCGTTGCCAATATAAACGTGGATCAACAGAGGGTCGTCGGGCCGTGTTTTTTTGGCCCGCTCCCTCTACATTAGGCGATATCAAGAGGCCAAGACGATCACTTTCATTCAACAACGACAAGAGTATAATTTTATTAAACTAAAATTATACAAACCCCTTCTTCATAATTGAGGTTCGTTCGTCGACGAGTCGCGGAAGACGAGCGTCGCAGTAGTCGGGCATCGTAGAAGACGTTGTCGCGGAGAACGACGTCGTCCCGTCAACATTGGAGGAAGAGTCATTGTCGTAGAGGGTGTTCCTCACGATCGGTGTCTTCTCCCTTGACACGGAGGAAGAGGAAGTAAAACACATCGTCGTTATTCGGTGGAATCGGCATTCTTCGTCGAAGTGGACCTCATTTTTCGTGGTCGTCACCGTTCTTCGTCGGGAGAGAAACAGTATTCCTCTAACTCTCCATAGTTTCCCCAACACAACCAAAAGCCAACGCAAAAATAATATCTTAGGCTATTATTTTATTCTCAACATGAATTTCAAAATTCAAACACTTAAATTAATTAATTAATTAATTGTAGATAAATTAATTAATTAAAGGGTGTTCGAAAAATTAATGGAGGGAGGTGGAGAGTTAGAATTAAAGTGGGGAGGTGGAGAGTTAAGAGAGGCATTAAAGGGAGTTAAAGAGGGGAGGTGAAAGGGTTTGGGTTTTTGTGGGCCCCACCACACTAAATCCTCTCATGGGAGGTTATGTGGGGTGTAGCCCTACCTCCGACTCCTCTTTGGAGGAAATAACCACCATCAAATAGAAATTATGTACACATAATTATTATTATTATTTTTTAATGAATCTCTGAAAAATAACTTCTCCTCCCAAGAAAACACAGTTGCGGTAAAGGTCACCTTAAGCGAATACTGGCATTGCAAGTTCATCGGTGTCCTCGGATTTCAATTCTGAGCACCGGTTCAAAAGATATAAAAACTCATACGTACGTTTTCTAAACATACCCGAAAAAACTTCAGAAATTGATTCCGGGCTCATCGGGCCTCAGAATCAGGTGGCATCAAAAACTGCGGACTCGTAAAATTACAAATAATTTAATAAAAAATTTCTTTGAAATTTCCAGGTCTTTACAGATCTAACTACTCCAATTTCACTACCTACTAAGGATGTGTCCTTGCTTGGACAATGTATTGGTCATTTTTTACTTTATCCAGCTAATATTTTTCATCATCTAATATATTTGTTATGCATTGTTTTTCATTTTAAATTTATTATTAATTAAATAATTCATTATAATATTTCTTATATTTAAATTATATAAGGGTATCTGAAATAAAAGGAATCACTACAAAGGAATGGAACAATTAAGGTTCGAGACACTTTAGATAATCCTTAGGAACCTGATTGGGAAACAAATTTATCAGACATTTTTTCTATCATAGATAATTAATATAATTCTATGATGACTTCTTATATATGTGGAAGATATTATATGTTAAATATTTTTAAAAATAACATCATCGATGTTGTAAAGTTTGATCAACTCAGTGTACCTATGTTGTATTTGTTATCCACAAAAATAAATTTCAATTTTCAATATATTTCCATTAAGTAAACATATGTTATATTAAAATAATTAATTACTTTTATAATCAAGTACCTCCACACTCTTTCCATATAATTTGATGGAACTTCATTTTATGGTTTTATAGACCCAAAATAAATTTCAACAGAGTGAAATACTTGAACCAAGAATCCTTAATTGAATATGTATCTGAAATATTAAAAAAACATAATACATGTTGGTTTTTTCATTCCTTGATAGGTAAGAAAAAATATATAATTATGAGAAACTATTAATTATACTATTATTAATATTTATTTTTTTTATATGTTAGTTGAAATTCGATGTTATTCATATATTTCCCAAAATAATGTAAAGAATATTAGTTATGTACTTTATTGGGTAGTGTTTATAGAATATTTAGATTATAGTTAAAGATGTAAGTTTTATTCTATTCATTTAGTTATTTAATCTAAAATTTTTCATTTTATAGTAGTTTTAATAAATAGTTTTTGAAATTTTAAAATTCCATGGATTTAGTTCATCATGGATCACTATTCAATAGTGGAACTTTAAAAAATGAATATGAGAATGTTCAGGTAGATAACTTTGAGATCAATAAATAGTTGTTTTTTATTACATACCTAGTGATTTTTATTTACAAAATATTATTTCATAAACATAATATCATCATAAATAAGTAATTTTCAATGTGATTATTTTTTTATGATTAATTTATGAGATAATCATGATATAAACAATAATATATTTTGAAAATGTTTGATTCATTATAAAACAAATAATTAAAAAAATGTGTTATTTTTTAAATTTGTAACACTTTATTTTATAATGTTATGATTATTTTTCATCATATACATCAAATGAATTTAACTACATAAAAAATGTATAATATTTTCTAAGTTTGACTAATATTTAGTTTTAATTTAATTTACGTACCAACCCCGACCCCATTAGCCCATAGTTGGTGGTTACTTTATTACAATGGCATCGATGCAATAGATAGCATCCAAAATGATTGATCAGATTAGAATTCTTAGAGAAATATATAAAAAAATGGTTTCCTTATTATATTAGTAATTAAACATTGAACATAACAAAGTAAAATAAACTTCTTCCCCAAAATATATTCCAATATTTCATGTTTATATTCTGGGGAAGGAAAACAAGTAAAAATGTGAGCTCAAACACTCTGTAAGGGTTATATGAATCAATAATAAGTGAATAAAATTAAATAATGTATAATAATTATAGAAAAGTAAATAAATTTAAAACACAGGCCATCAATAAACGAATAATGAAAATGCATCCATATATTTTTTTCGTAGTTAAAATATCATATAAAGTAATAACTTAATACTGAATGAAGAAAATTATCAATCATTAGATGTCATGTATCTGGAATGTGAACCATTATACCATTAAGACAGTCTAAGCATATGGGTAAAACCACATCTAATTCATCTAGAAAATAAACAGGAAGGGGTTTTTACTAACTTTTTTGTATCATAGTACCTATTGATGCATCGAAGGGCTATCTATAATCTGGCCCAACCTATCAATGCAAGTCCAAAGCATTATTCATGCATAGATTCAATTCAATATCAATATTAAAAGAAATCAAAGAATGTAAAAATGGTATATATCTAGGATAATAAATATATCAATGATATAATAAATATGAATATTTTTACTGAACTCTCTAATGAATAATGATCATAAATAAAAGGGAAGTATATATACACCACACATAAGGAATAAGTTTTGAATAAGGCATAACAAATGGGAATATCATAATGGTGTCCATGAAATAAATAATTTAAATAATAATTGGGAATTAATAAGTATATATAGGCATAGACCATGATAAGTGATGACCAACTAAAGTGAATATATGTTAAAAGTGTGTTTATGAAATATTATAAAAGATCCTCTTTAGTAAAGTTCAAGGGAAACTATTAAAGTGTCTTTAAAGGAGAAATAGGAATAATTGTTTTCATAAAACCAAAAAAGACAAAAGATATTTTTTCATGATAAAAATAGTGATTTTAGAAAAATATTTATCGTTTAATACAAAATATATAGTGTACTTGGGAATAGTGAAGAAATTGGGAAGTTACCTTTAATTGGGATTGCTTATAAGAAGAAATTGAGAAAAACTTATAAAACATGTATTTCCTCTTCAAAGAAAGAATAATTGAGATAGGTACATATGTTTGGAACATACACACATAATTTAAGAGGGTTAAATAAGAACAGTTAATAATTAAATTAGGGTAAATAAAGAAAAACCATAACCCAAAGGAAAAAATGGGGGTTTGAAGAAAATCTCTTACCTTATGTCTGAAAGTGTTCTTCACTTTCACTTAATGTCTAGGATAATGAAATTAGATTAATTAATAATTTAATTAAAAACCACTTAAAATTTATTTTATTTAGTATAATTTTATTAATTTCATTTATGGAATTTTTTATTAGTTATATGATTCAATTTCATTGTTTAGGAGTGTTCGTTTCCTTGGTTTGCATGATTTGTTCACTTGTATAAATGTATGAAATATCATGTAAAATGGGAATAGTTATCCAAAATTGAAATTATATATTATTAATGAAATTATTAAATATTAAATGTTATTATATATCATTTTTCATATATGATGATGTTTCATTATATAAAGCGTTAATGATAACCGTTTAGATTATTTGTGCCTTTTTTTGATCGTCGTGAACTAGTTTTGTTTTATTAATTAATATTATGCATATATACTAGTTCTAGAACAGTAAATAAGTTATATTATAAATTGTGAATTATTTTTTAAGCATTATAATGTTTTTTGACCATCCTTTAAGGATTTAATGGAAAATGAAAATGCATCATCCAAGATGGTGGTAAACCAGTACATCACAGATGATGTTTCCATTTTTATAACAACAAAGGGGAGAGAGAAGAATTGATGGTGGATATACCATTAATATAATTACATTAAGTATATATAAGATACTATATTTATCATGAATGTTTTTATAACAGATATAATCAAAGGATAATAAAATAAAATAAAATAAAATAAAATAGGATAACAAAAGAGTATTTTACATCTTGAATTATTCCCCTTGAGAACCTCCTTAGGGAAATTGGGTTCGGTATTTTTTTGAGAGAAAAGTATCCTAGACTTGGGTTAGAGTACTTAGAAGAGTAATGGGTAGAAATTTATTATTATTAAAGGCTTTGAATGTGTGAGGAGAAGAGGTGGTGAGGGATTGTACTTAAAGTGGAAGAGAGAGGCGTTTTTTATTATTTTATTCATTGGTCTATTATTTTGGATCAAGATTATAAATAGTGATGATTAAAATGGGTAAATATATTAAATGGATGATAAGAGTTACATATAATGGTGCTCACATAATCCATACATCATTAATGACTCAATTATCCATGTAGTTATCTAATATCGTAAATTACTGTATTTCACTATCCACCAAAAATTAAATAATTTTAGAAAAATACCAAAAATTCACCTTAATAATTTTTCAACATTTAAAATTAAAAAATAGAATCCATTTTTTGAAAATAATTTTCTAAATATAGTAAATTTAATTTTTAATTAAAATTAACATTTATTTGAAAAATACCAATTTTTAAATTATAACTGATTTTATGACACTTCAAATATTTATTTAAGGTCTTATAAAATTATCATACAATAATAATACAAAAAAATATTAATTTATGAATAGATTTTATGAAATAAACTTTTTTTTAAATTATTACATTAATTATAGAATTTTAAATAAATATTTATGTTTCAAAAAAATACGAACATTTAGTTTATTATTTTTAATAATTTTTTTAGTTATTCCATGATATAAAGATATCATACTTTCATTCATAAGATACCTAAATTTTATTTGTATGTTCATAGGTTAGTTTACTACTCTATTGTTTGGGTTACTATTCTTAATGGTCACATTACTATTCCAATGGTTAGGTTAATATTTAATAGTATATCATGGTTTTCTTGTGAAACATAAGCTATAAAATGAATTGAATTTATTTAAGAAGATACATACTGTAAAATCTAGCGGTGTTTTAGTCATTTTTTTGTAAAAAAATTGGTAAAAGCTCTCAATTAGTATTTTAATCTTGTTCTGTTTCTATGGTTTTTTGCTACTTTTGGTTCTACATTATGAGTTTGTAGGTTTTAAATTATGTTATTTTTTAATATCTTTATTAAAAAAATTAAACCTTCAACATTATTTTTTTATAAAACCAAAATGGAAATGCATCTTGTTGGCTTTAAATATCTATTTTTAGTAAAAAAAAATGACATTTAAGTCCACCTTTCCACATCATTTGTTTTGTAAAACTAGTGTGGAAAGTCATCAAGGAATGATTTCAATTTATTTTTTACTAATATTCAATGTTAAACCCTTCAACAAAAATATTCTCCATTGAATTTATAAAAAATAAATGTTGAAATCTTATTATTAAGGCTTTTAATCTGGGTTTTACAAAAAATAGATGTTGAAACCCTTATATATTTCACCTTTTAGTAGGGTTTTCAATGTAATTTTATAATAACCAACATGAAAAGTTCAATGTTCAACATTACACGTATTAATTTCACTTTATAACCGGTGTTTAAAGGTAAAAAACCAATATTAAAAGTATTTTTCCACTAGTCTGAACTTTGAGGTTGGTGGTAGCACCAAGCGATAAGATATCATCTCGCTGCGATTAATAATCTCAAAGGTATCAATATATCTAGGATTTCAATTCCCCTTCTTTACAAATCTCATAACGTTCATCAAAAAATATTTTAAAAAAATACATTCTCTTCAATTTCAAAATCTAGATCCCCTTGACAATTCTTGACAAAAATCTTCTATCGACTCTGATCCCCATTGATGTACTTATTTAATGGATCTAACTTTCTATTCCATTTCCCCAACTTGATCAGGTTTCAATAGATTTCATTATCTAACATCATCCAAACATGTTTGATTTCTTCACTTCTTTCCTTAAATGACATCATAATGATCCATATGAATTTTTTAGTAGATGATACTTTTATAAGAAAATTAAACTAAAGGAAGGTGTTAATCCCAACCTCTATTAAAATCCATATAATAATATCTCAATATCTAATCTAGAGTTTGAAAAGTTCTTTGAGACTGAACATCTATCTAAGGATGATATTTAGTGCTAAATTTCAACTCTGTATTCGATTATTGTTGAAGAATTCTCTAGAACCTTGACTTAAACCACACATCTTGATCACATACTGCCGAGAGTGGTACTCCATGAAGCATTACCACCTTCATAATGTATACCATAGAAAGTTATTCAAGTGATAAATCCTAATAATAATTAAATATTTGACTTCATAAGGATATCAACTATCTCCCATATATTATTATGAACTTTATATGTCTTTGGGAGTCCTATAAAAATATCCATGGTGATTTATCCCCATTTCCATAAAATTATGGGTAATGGTTTCCTATTACTTTTAGAAATATTACATTCAACCTTAACATGATGAGCTATGTGGTTAATACAATATATATTTCATTAATTATGGTATTTCTAGGATACATATCAGTTTTGAAACATGATCATTCAACCACTGTCATAGTTGAATTCAATAAAATTCATTTCCCTTTTTGAAACTCCAAATCCTCTTATTGAAACTCTTTAATCTTTACAAAAATTGATGGTTGAACATTCATCTAATCAAGACCATATTTATCCCCTTACATCATGATTTCAAGATCTACCCTTTATAAATAAATAAATAATGTATCTCTTTTAATCCTCATCATGGATAAGCAAGCATGGTCTTTCCGACTCAAATCATCACCCACCTAATTTGCCTTCCTGGGGCGGTAAAGTATAGAGAAGAAGTAATTTTTAATCCATTCCAACCATATCATTTCTTTAATATTCAACTCTTCATGTTAGAATATATACTTTAAGATTTTATAATAGGTATATATAACACACCTTTCAATAAAAATATAATGTCTCCATATCTTTAATGAATAAATTACCACCATCAACTCCAAATCATGAGTTAGGTAATTTGTATCATCAAACTTCAATTTTTTGAGGAACATGGTACCATCATATCATTTTTCATGATAACACATCCCATTTTCTTCTTTTATTTATCACTATAGATCAAAAACCCTTCTCTAATGTAGGGTAGTATTAGAAAAGGTTCAATAAACAACCTTATATTCAATTCCTTGAAATTCTCTTCACATTATTTGGTCTAAATGAGCTTCAATCCTTTCTATGTCAGCTTGGTTAGTAGATTTGATATCTTTGGTAAATTTCTCAAAAATCATCAATAATAACCATCCAATTGAGGAAAACTACAAATCATAGTTACTATAGTTATTCTAATACAATTATCTGTAACTTCATTCTTTTAAGGATCCACTAATATAAACTCTCTTGTAATTATATAACCCAATAATTATACATTCTATATCTAGAATTCACACTTGATAAATTGGTCATACAACTTCTCATTTCTCAAGGTTTTCAATGAAATCGTTAAATAATCATCATGCACTTTCCCACTCTTGGAATATATAAGAATATCATCTATAAAAACTACCATAAACTAATCAAGAAAATCTCTAAAAACTATATTCATTATATCCATGAAGATATTGTGTGCATTAGTAAGTCTAAATGGAATCACTATAAATTCATAGTGCATATACCTTGTATGAAAGTATATCTTGGGTATGTACTCTCTTTTGACCCTTAACTAATGATATTCAGATCAAAGTTAAAACTTGGAAAAGTAGTTTTCACCACATAGTTGATCAAAAAATTGTCAATATGGGGTATAAGATACTTTTTCTTGATTGTAATATTTTAATGTTCCCAATAATCAATGAAAAGATGCATTGAACCATAATTCTTCTTAACAAAAAGAAAAGGTACACCCCATGGTGGCACATGAGGTCATATAAATCTTTTTTATATATTCTCAAAAGTTTCTTCTTTATTTCCAAAAACTCAATTGGGTCCATTCTGTAAAGAATATTTGAAATAGGAATAGTAAAAGGAATGAGTTCTATTGAAATATCAACTTCTTGATTCTGGGTAATATTAGGAATCTCTTCAATAAATACTTCTACACATTAATGAAAATTAGGAATATCTTCAATGCTATGTTTTTTCCAATACCATTTGAGATAAGTATCCCTCAGGAATATTTATTAATACCCATATAATATATTTTATTTCTATTTGAATTTAAATTTTATCCTCACATTAACAAAAAATAATAGATTTATTCGAAGCATCTATAATGAATTCCCATCCTTAGAAATTGATATGGAATATATATAGGGAGAGATAATCCATACCAAAAATCACATCAAATTAAACTAAAGGGAGAATAACAAAAAATTTAGGAAGCACATTTCCACAAACCTATATTATAGAGGAGATATTGACTTGAGGTGCCATCTTCATACCATTAGAAATTTTCACCAGTAATTCATCAAGTAATAATTATAGGGGTGACATAATACTATTAGAAAATTATTCAGATATAAAAGAGTGGGTAGATATTAAATCAAATAATATAGATTCAGTTCTATATTAGATTATATGTATACGTTTCACCTCTTTATTCTTAGAATTCACTTTATCAGTTTTGATCGTATGATTTTTCCCTCTGTCTCTTGGATTAGGATGTTTGTAACACTGATTTTCATCATTAACTCTCAGATCCATACATTGGTTAGCATAATACCCATACTCTTATTAATTAATGAATTGGATTATGGTTGGTTCATTAATTTTATTTTTCAATCCATTCATTTCATTTAATAACCTTATCATATAACTTCGACATTCATTTACTCAATGGCCTTCATTTTTACACTTAAAAAATTTACAAATACCTAAATCGAAATGTCCCCCATACTTATTTCCACACTTTTAACATGATATAAGATTGTTTTCTTTAATCTATGGGTTTTATTATTATAATTTCTTTGAAAATCCATATTTCTATTATTGTCCCCAAAACCATAAGAATAATCAGAGACTCCAGTATCTGTTTCAACCTTGAGAGCACATTGAATTATTTATTCATAGCAAAAAAATTCACCTATAGATAAAAACTTTTGGAGACTTCTTTTTAAGACACTAAATGATTGATCAATTTTTCATTATAGGTAAATGATAAAACAAGAATCATACATCATATGTTTTATGTTTTATGAAATTTTCCTCATAAGTACCAATGGATTCATCATGCTTCTACTTTATCACAAAAAAAATATTCTTTTCATTTCAATATGAATAGTTTTGTGAATGTACATAATGAAAACTAACCTCTTAAAATCCTCTAATTACATGGATTAAATTTATTTATCTTGATTTATATGACTAATAATATTCCACCATTGATCTACATCGCCTTCCAAATGATAAATGTCAAGGACATATTTTTTATTCCCCAAGCACTAGATAACATAAAATATATTTTCAGTGATACTACTCCATTACTTGATGATTAGTGGATCAGTGGAACCACTAAAGGGAGTTGTATTATGTCTCATTAAATACCCAATGACTTGTTAATATTTCTTTAGTTCATTTGGAAGCTCAACATGATTCATAGTTTTAGAGAATTTTGTAGGCACAGAAAGAATATTTTTCATTCTATCCCTTATTTCATTTGGTTACTTTTGGATACAATCATTAAATTTCCCCCAGATTCATTTTTTACATGATTCCTCCTATTTATATACACTTAAAAAACTCAAAAACAATGTAGGATTTAAGTATCATTAATCAAAGTGAGAAATCATATAATCATGAAAATTATTCTTAATATGTACTGAATTATGACACATTATTATAAACTTATGAGACTTTAGGTACATCATATATCACTTTCAATTCATAATAGGTTGTATAAACTTCTTTCCTCGTATTCTTAGTCTCCAAAATCAACTAAAATCTACTCTTATACAAACTAAGGTAGCTTATTCATAACATACATATATATTCCATCATTTTAGATGAAAACTTAATATATTACACAATAATCCATAACTAATAACTGTAAAGGTTTAGGGTATTTTTATATAAGATATATAATCAGATTATTTCATAAAATATCTTTAAAATCACCCAAAAATGTATTCTCACATATTTCCATTCTTATACATATCTATCTTAATATCTTTCTTCATAACATGGGGAAAATAGAAACATAAAAATGGGTGACTTGAAAACTCAGTAAAGGTGAACATGGGAGACATAAATAGAATATCATAAGTGATAACAAGACAAGAATAAGGGTATGATAGAATTGTTATAAATTATTAAAATATACCCAATAGGTCATATACCATAAATCATGAGTCATGGAAAAAATGATGTGTCATAACAAAATGTATGGGTCATAAGAGTATTGAATCACCAATAATCAATGTTGACAAGTGAGAGAATATGATAAGAATAAGATCATGTCATGGGAGTGTGGAAAATAATTGTAACACCTCAAAAAATTTATTTTAAAATAATAATAATCTTAATATATTCCATAACACTCAACATCGATCTATAAGAGAACTGTGATATACTATAAAAAAATTATTATTTAAATGTAACCACTATAGCCTAACTATTAAATTGGAGGTATAAATATGAATAAAAATATTATGAAAATTTTGTTTAAACGATTTATAAAATGTAAATTTTTTTATTTATTCATAATAAATAAGTACTCCATTTTCACTAAAGTCATTTTTTCCTCAGAAATATGTTTTCTTCAAAAATGGTTATTTTTAATTTTGTGTATAAATATTATAATTAATTTATACCATTTTTAGAAATTTTATTTTAGGAAATAAATATCATTTTTCAAATAATCATTTCAATATTATCATTAGGTGAATATTTTGTACTTTTTTAAAAAGATTTATTTTTAAGTGAATAGTGAAAAATATCGATTTTTGTAAAAGTGACATTACTTTTCATTGAACAGAGTAATTAAAAAGTCCCATTATTTTTTAATTTTACATTAAATATATATAATTATAATTTAATTATAAATAATATAATTAATTTCATACTAATTATCATTATACTTAATTTTGGTATAAATTCAATTTTGGTCTTAAAAACACATTTTTCTAAAAATTATATAACCTTGATTTTTATGGATTCATATTAAAATTAATTTATTCTACTTATATAAATTAAATATTAAAAATATATATTCCATATTTTTGATTTGGATGTTCAAATTTGTAAAATGTTTGATTTTATTTTTTTTATTAGGAATTTTAATCGTAATAAATATTTTTCACATTAGAAAGGGGAAAATGGGTAAAACAGGTTTAAAACTATGATATAATCCCAAAAATATCCATAACACTTGAATTTATCTAATTGGATAGTTTTTTCTATCTAATACATCCTATATATTAAAATATGGAAAATTTTCACCACTTTCTTTGATTATAGCATTTATATTATTTTAAGAAAATAATAAATACAAAATGTCACTCTCTTGATTTCAATTTCTCGAATATGTTGTAATCTAAATAAAACAATTATGAATAAATATAAAATTTTATTATAAAAATAAGTAAATTTTTTTATCATATTAATTAATTTTACATTTTTAGGTATGATATAATAACCTTAAATGCTTATGTAGCGCCAATATAGTGCTTGTGAAGGTAGAAGAAAGAACAGGGTAAATGATTTTAAAAATAATTAAATTAATATGTTTTAGAATAATGTTGGTATTACATGAATTTTAAGGGTAATAATGAAGTATAAATTATTTAAAATGTTTTTATATTATGATTACATTTATATCAACATGTCTTTGAAGTAAAATTAAATAAATAGTCCCAAAAATGACTTTAAAGATATTTAATGATAATAAATATTTTTACTAAATGATTTTGAAATAAAAAAAAATAAAATAGGAAAATTAGGATGCCTAACTTTCTAAAATTTCATACATGAACCATTTTTTATCCAATTTTCACCTTAGAATGAAATTTATGACACTTAATGTCTAAAAAATGTGTTGCCACTATTAAGGTTGAAAAACATTAATGAGCAGGTTAAACCAAATGACATGGATTGAATTACAACTTAAAAATATAAAAAAAAATTGAAGGGATTTAGAACTTATCATGTCCTAATTTATAAATTATATCCATTTGGTTCGACTTGTAATGATTATGATTTATATTATTTTTAAATATTTTTAGTAATTACATGGGTGTTCTTTACCTCACTTCTGAAAGGGCACCACCTCTTCTCCTTTAATAAAAAATTTTTTAACTATTTGTCAGCCAAGACCTACCATAACACCTTTTATATTTATTTAATTTTTATTAGATATTATATCCTTGTTGACGCTCCTCTCTTCACAGAATCTAAAGATCGGAAAAGGGGAATATCTGAGCTCAAAGTGATTCAACCTTTGAAGAGAATATCAAAAATTGACAAAGGCATGAACAAGGGATCAAAAGAACCTGTGTCGCGCAAGTTCTATCACTGTCGCGCAAGTCCACTTGTGCGACGCCTTATGGTCACGCAAGTGACTTGCGCGACCTAAGTGATAACCGCCTGGTAACCACCCGGGGTCTTCTCTTGCCTATAAATAGACCCTGTGGGCCCCCCATTTGGAGAGTATTTTTTCCAGAAACTCATATTTGAGCTCCCGGCGCCCTAGTCTCTTCTCAAAGCTTCTGAAACACTTCTAAGGTAATTTCTTACCTAGAAAGGAAGATCTAAAGAGGGGGAGGAAGGCCTAAGTGTTGAAACTCATCAACACTTGCGTGCCTGAGTGGCCAGCCCTTAAGGGAAATGGGCCACACTTGCGCGCCGCCTTACTCCTTCAATTGATCTTGCGCGCCCGTCTCCTGGAAGAACCTCAAGAGGATTCTAAAGGCTTTAATGAAGAGTCGCTCAAGTATTACCCTGATGATTAACCGTCACGCAAGTACATCATGTGTTGTGTAGGTGTATACCTGCGTGACCAAAACTTGCGTGCCCACGCAGTACCTGCGCGCCTTCCAGGACTTGCGCGCCCCTGCCTTTTTGGGTGCCTTTCTTGCCCATTTTCACCCCTCTTAAGCCATTACACCTTTCCTATTCAAGATTTAGTCTTCAAGACACTCTTCAAAGCCATTTATGGCATGATTTCTTGATTTTACTTCCTTATCTGAAAGAAATTATGTGGAATATCTCTCAAAACCTAGTGATTTACATATCTTTATGTCACTAAAGATTGAGAGTTCATTCACTCAACCTCATCCTTTAAGATGAGAGAATCCTTAACCTGAGTCACCTTTTTAGGAATAATCCCCAGTCATAAGTCCTCAAATATGGGCATCCTCTTAAGGAGTAAGCCCCAAGTCCCTTAATTTTTGGGCATCCTCTTAGGAGTAAGCCCCAGATCCCCTAAACTGGGCTTCATTTTCAGGAGTAAGCCTCAGTCTCAAATATGGGCATCTTCCTTAGGAGTAAGCCCCAATTCTTAAAGTTCCCAAATCTGGGAATCCTTTTTAGGAGTAAGCCCCAAGTCCCTCAATTTTTGGGAATCCTATTTAGGAATAAGCCCCAGATCCCTTAACTTGGGCCTCCTTTTCAGGAGTAATCTCCAGTCTCAAATATGGGCACCCTCTTTAGGAGTAAGCCCCAGTCCCCTAAATTGGGCATCCTCCTCGGGAGTAAGCCCCAAACCTTAATTCCCATAACCTAGGTCTCCTTTTCAGGAGTAATCCCCATTCATAATTCTCTAAACCAGTCCTAATTTACCCCTAATTTTCCCCTCCTTTTCAGGAGTAAGCCCCAAGTTAGAGTATTCAAAATCTCCATGAAGCACATATACCTTTACGGACCATGTTCCTGGATTTCTTCCTTAAAGTGAATCCTAACCTTTATTTATCTGGGCAGTCATACATACATAAGCCCCACATTATTTCATATGATTGCATCTTTCATGGAACAATTGTCTAATTTCTACCAATACCTCTTGTTTCTCACACCGAGCATGACTCACGTGAGCTTAGAGTGTAAAAGTAATTGTGACATGCTTCTTTGAGCCATAAATCATAAACATCATACTCCCTTACTCAAACTATGTGGGTTCTGATTCCTTTTCTAAACAAAGGATACGTAGGTAGCCCGTCTACGGGTTCGATCCCAACTCTAAAATAATCTATGTCCTTCGGAATGACAATAAACTTCAAGTTCCCCACTGAGTGGCTTTAAAACCAGTATGGTCATCATAATGACCAAGAGACTTCTATATAAATGTGTCAAAGGGTACCATTGAACAAGAATCTCTAATAAATACAGACGATTCTCTATCAATGAAGAAACTCGAATACATACAAAAGATTCTCTAAATTTCCTACATATTTAATCATTGATTGTCAGATCTGAAGGAAAGCTCATTTTATACTTGGTAGTGTAATAAGGATTCACGAACATAACTTAAATCTATAAAGAGAGTCCCGGAGTAGACAATAATTCCCCTCAAAAATGTGTGATGAGTCCAACCTCCCATCCTCTCGACCAATGAAAATTACTAAGCCACATTAGTCCACAAACTAATGAGCACCTACCATTGGAAAGTAGGTCTGAATGGATGTGGAATCATTGGATGTTTCCGGTTCTACGAACAAACCTGTTAGAAACCGATCGGAATGTTTGAACCTCCCATCAAGGCGGTCATCCCCGGATTCCTAGGGAAACAAAAATGGTGAACCCCACGTGAATCCTTAACCAAGTTAAAATGATGTTTTACCTTTTTGTTAGGCCCCTATTTAAAACTCAATGAGAGGGCCAACAAAAACAATCATTGAAATATGTGCTCATCCAAAAGATGCAGTGGCTCAATTTATCTTGATTACATCTGTTATATCAAACAGGCACTCTTTTTCCAAGACCTTCTTCATTTCTAGAATGGCTGCTCTCAAGTTCACACCTGTGAATATTGCTACTGTAAATGTCACTGCTGCTACTCCTGCTGGATCGTTGTCCGCTCTTAGGAAGATATCACCTACTCAGCCTCTTCAACGCTGGGTATCAAATGCACTGGTTAAGGAGTACCATCAACACGGTACCATCCCAAATCTGGAGGCTGCCCGACAAGACCTCCAAGTAAATAACTCACATCGGTCATCCGGACAACGACGACCAGTGATCAAGAAACAGGCGGTGTTGACTACCGTCTCCAACCGTTTCGGGTCGTTATCCCCAGAACGCAATCACCATTCGCTCCCTTATTCTGGGGAGGTGAATGAGAAGGTCCCTCAGGGCCTTAATTCAAACAGACATGAGTCCTTCATGAGGTCTCCCACCAACAATCGTCGCCAGACTCGTGCGGCAGTGCACCCTCAACATGATGAGGGTACCGACTCCAAGCGTTCGGCTCAGGTTCCTCGAACTCGAGCAAGAAAGACGAACCACCAGAGGCGGAATCCGGTCAACAGTGAGCAGGTTCTCATCTCTTCCATCTCCGGAGAAGTCCACCAACCTAACTTGGTGGCAAGCAATGAGCAGGCACATACACCTGCCCGTTTTAATTCTGTTGTCCAGCAGACTCGTCTGGCAGCATCACGCCAATCCCGCTAGGCAATTCCAGCGGAGTACTATAGGCAGGAACATACACCTGTTTATACATCATCAGCTAGTCAGCAGGCTCATCTGACTACATATGATGGATCTCATCAACCACGTTTGGCGTAGTACAATCAGCAGGAACATACACCTTCTAGTATTAATCAAGCCTACCAATAGTCTCGCTTGGTAGCATTCGGAGAAGTTAGTCAGAAAGCCCCGACAAAAACTAGGAGGAAGACTCAAATCTCTGCCCCCACACTTGAGTACTTTCAGGATTCACTGACAGGAAAAGGAGGACAAAAGCAGGCACATACACCTACTCCAAGCCCGGAATGGATGTATATTCCCGTTCCAGCAGCTGAAGTCACCAAACATATTCTATCAATGGTGAAAGAGCAGAAGAAAATTCCTGCTCATATTCTGGATGCCTGCCAGGATATTATAACAACTTCAGCGGAATCTCAGGGAAAGACACATAAATTTATCCCTACCTTTGGACTGATACATCAACAATTCACTCTGGAACAGACACACACATATGTTCCAGTCCAAGAGGGTTATGGGGAATACTCCCCCATATCATACGGATGACCAAGTCAAGCACATACACCTGATTTTAGAGGAGATCGTCAGCCTAACATGTCCATCTTTCCTGATCAGGAACATACACCTGCTCATAGTAGCCACTTTCATCAAAAAGTGGTTTCCAAGGCGAGTAAGAAGGCGACTAAGAAAAAGACCTGCTCAGCACAGTCAGGAGATTAAGATCCAATCTGTAACAAGGCCTTGCTCGATGCTGGAGTTCTTGAAGACCTCAGACAATTATCTATTGGAATTCAAGATTCTACTCCCTCAGTTCCCAATAATGGGAACATTAATTCCGAAGGTCTTCAACAGACACTTCCACATGAAGGCTTGCTTCATGAAAATTCGGTCTATCTTGAAGTTTCATCTTCAGATGAGAGCCACAGGAACCCTCTGTGTGGTCAAAAGACTAAGGATCAAGAGATCTCATCTTTTGTTGTAACCCATTATGGTGGTCCTCCCCACGATGATGAATTTCGCTGTGAAAGACCTCTCTGCAGTAGTGATGCACATTGCCCGGAAAATGCTCCAGTGGACAATATAGTGCCGATAAAGCCCTCTTTTCTTGAGGCACTTGAAAATGAAAAACCAGTCATGTCTGAAGCTTCATCGCTAGCTGGTGAAATTATTTATCAATCAGAAGATAGCCCAGGGTGTAGGTCATTCTCTAAACCACCCCTAATTCATGCATCTTCTAGTTTGATCAATAATTTGTCTACCAATCCTGTTGAATCCAATGAAGAAACAATGAAACACCAACTCTGGTCAAATTAGGTAGAATAATCTTCATCAAATGATAAAGAGGAAATGTTGAATATGAGAAAACAACTGGCGAAAGGTGAAGTGCAAGTAATGTTTTGGCCTCTGGATAACTCTCAGTATAATATTCCAGAAATGTTGATGGAAGATGAAATTCATGATATTCGTCTCAACATATGGAAAACTCTTTGTTAGTTGAAAAAGAAAGTATTATCTTATGATGAATATGAAAATAATCTTAAGATAATAGGAGGGTTACAACGTCAGATTGATTTGGCATCTCTATCAGTCTCTCGATATCCGAAGGCTGAAAAGCAGCAGAGAGTCCTTCAACATTCATGCCTTGGCGCACTAAGAATATTGCATCAGTTAATTGCCAATGCCTCATCTGGTATTTGTGTTAGAGGATGGGGTGTTCATGGATCACTGCATTTCACGGTGCTCTCCAGTCAGCAAAGCCTGCCGAAAATGGTCTCATGCAGTTTTATTTCCCATGGCCAGCCACCGTCAATGGGCTTTGTTTGTAATCAAAAGCTTTCCCAAGAATAGGCTTCAACTAGTTCCTCTCAAAATCAAGAATACAGAGAAAAAGTTGTTGAATTACTCTTGTATCAAGCAAACGAGAATATTGAACAGGCCTCTCATTTGAAGCAAGCACGTCACCAAGTGATAGAAGTGTCGGAAATCATCCAACGGACTTTTGAACCGGGTGATAAAAGCAGATACCGGTTAATGCATCTAGCTAATTTCTGGACTAAGGTTCGCAAGATTAGGAGGACTTTCAAGAAAGTCTCAGACATAGCATGTCAAGAACCACCCCAGCTCGCCAGACTGGGGACTCTTTTAAACCAACCCTCAGAATCAACAAAAAGGATTCGGGGAGTTGAGCGAGGACAGCAGGAACAACCCCAGTCCACTAGATTGGGGACTTTTTCAAATCATCAATCCCCTCCTCAGAGAAAGTCGGTCTTTTCTCGATTGGGGAAGAAACCTCAAGAGGAACGAAGAACCAAATTATCAGGAGATTCCATCCAAATTACGGTTCATCAAGAAGTTCCTGAGGGATTGAATCAACAAAAGGAAATGTCTCATCAAAGACATGGAAGAAGACAATATCACAGAAATGTTGATAGAAGGGATGCGATGAGTTATGCATCAATCAATGTCATCAATGTCGTTGTTGATGATCCACCAGATGAGGCTCACTCAGGGGACTCAGATGAAGAGTTTCCTGCTCAAGAAGATGTACGCACCGACACAAATGAAGAAGGTGTGCATACACGAAGTCAAAGGATTACTCAGAACTTAGGTAATCCTTCGAGTAACCCACTTCCCCCTCTCCGAAAAGGATCCAGAAAAGGGAAGGGAAAGAACCAGGTTACATATCCTTCCTCTAGAGAAGGTCAATCCCTCTCACTAGGGAAGAGGTTTGCACAACAGGAGGAAGAAATGAAATAATTAATAAGGTTGAATGCAGAACTACTTCAGAGTAGTATTCTTCTTAAGCATGCTGGAGTCAGTCAGTCAAAGCAATTTTTTTCAGCTACTGAGATGGATCAAGAATATCCTCCTCTATCAGTACACCCTCACAGGTCTAATCATGCGGGTCAAGTGCAACAACAGTTGGTAGTGCTACCATCAGTTGCAGCACCAATCGCCACATATTTCCAAGCTCCAGTCATTGCACCTACCCAAGTCCAAGTTCAACAGGATGCTTCTCAAAAGTTAATAACTACTATTGAGTCATTAACAGCTCGGTTAGAAACTATGGAAGGGAAACGTGTGCAAGTTCAACCAGAAAAGAAAGTTTACCCTGAATGGGTAGATTCAATTTCTCCTCCATCCAGTTTTGGGAATCCTGTATTCCCTATTTTCAATGGATCAGGCGATTCTGAACAGCATTTGATGCATTACGTGTCTTGTTACGATCCTATGATGGGAACTTCGGAGCAGCAAGAAGCAATAAAACTCAGAAGCTTCATGTGAACCTTGTAAGGACCAGCTTTTGTTTGGTATACCGGCTTGCAATCCCGGTCAATTACCAGATGGGAGGATCTTCGCCAAAAATTCCTCCTTCAGTTTAGCTCAACTTTTCCAAATACAATAGTTTTCGATCTTACAAATTGTAAGAAAAGGGAGAATGAAAGAGTCTCTGAATTCATTGCACGATGGAAGGGATTAACATATTCCTTGAGTTTAGAACTCCCTCAAGAAGAATTGTTGCCAATCTGTGTGGAAAATTTGCGTGACAAATTATGCACGCCATTAATCCCTGTGAAATACACAGGAGGGTTTCGATACCTTACTTCAATCACTCAGCGGATTGAAGATTCCCTTATATAGGCTAAGGCTAAATCTCTTGTAATTCCATCAGCTCCAGGAAGGAGAATGGGTAAAGCAAAAACTGCTACAGTTATGCTTAAACAAGCACCTGTACCTATTTCTACCTCAAAACCTTCATCTTCTCAAAGGGCTCCACCTTCTGAGCGCCAAAAACAAAGGCCTTTTCTTCCAGATGATCAAAAATATCAAAGACGAAAACAATTTGAGGATATGAAGAGAAAAACATATCCTTTACGAAATGAACAAGTTCCTGGTTATTTCATTTCAGCTCTGGAAATCAATTTGGTTCAATTTCCCATACCCAAGAGGCCAAACAATAAAGGAGATGAAGACCATCCTAATTATTTCCCTTTTCATAAAATATTGGGGCATCCCATCCAGGAGTGTTTAGTCTTCAAAGACCTCCTACAAAAGATGGTCGACTTGGGACAGGTCACATTGAAAGGCTTCTCAGCCCAGGTAGCATGTGTCACTGCTACAGTTCCAGAGGAGGAAGATGAATGGCGAGAAGTCAAAAGAAAAAATGCACAAAAGTATGATGATCGGATGGTCATAAAGACAATCAATCGAACTCATGCTATTTTGCGAACACAATTAAGGAAACCAATTGTGTCTTCTACCATGAATGTTGCGGCAAAACCCTCTTCGTCAGAGGGAAAGTCCTCAAAGAAATGGCATGATTCAAAGAAAGAAAAAGAATCAGAAGAAGATGAGTATGTGTCAAAGCCTAAGTTGTCTCTGACTTTCGCGGACTTCATGCCATCTAATTCAAAGCCACGGGCACCGCCCCACCAAACGGAAGAGCCTAAACAGGCTAATCAGGCAGATTCTTCATCAGATGAAGAGTTAATCTTCGGTTCTGTTAATATGATAAAATTAACAAATCCATATGCCAGTCGCAGTTTCAGTTTTGATGAGCCTGAATTCCCTATATTAAATAGAGGAATTAGAGGAAGTTCTAGGGGCTCAGGATACAGGGGAAGACGTGGATATTTCAGAAGCCACTATTCCAATTCTACCTCTGCTAGAACTGTGTACGCAGCAGAAACTCGTGGTAGAGCCCTTCAGCGAGCTCAGCAAGAACAATCAAGTTCTTCTACCAATAGTAAATTCAGTCATGGAACAGTTATTTTGGAAGACCGGTTGAAGGTTCCATCTTCTTCCTCTCAGCAAGTAAATGGATCTAATCGGTCTAATCTTCCAAAACCAGAAATATTTTCAACTCCTATCCCAATACAAGATGCATCAACTTTCAAAACATCTTCTTCCAAGGTACCTGATAAACCACATATTCCTATTGGGAAACGTAGACCTCTGGATCAAAAGTATGATATATTGAAACCCTTGGCCCAAGTACCAGCCAAGTTATCAATTCTTGATGCTTTGAATCTGTCAAAAGATCTTCGGGAAGCACTCATCGAGGCTTTGTCAAGTCCTCAGGAGTTTGAAACTGAAATTGTTGCAGCTGAAGTCTATCACATAGAGAATAATCCTGCAGAATGCCATGTAATAATATCCTTTACTGATGAAGATGAAGATGATGTTGTGCATGGACATATTAGACCATTTGAATTGTCTGGAAAATTCAATGGCGTGGATGTTCGAAGAGTTTTCATTGACAATGGTTCAGGAGTCAACCTCATGCCCATTCGTACACTTCGTCGATTGGGCCTCACGGAATCTGATTTATCTCCCCCCACCATGATGCTACAGGGATATGATAAAAATGAACAAGAACCACTGGGTGAAGTTACACTCAAAACTCAGTTTGGAGATCTTGTATCCAATTCATATTTCATGGTTATTGATCAAGACTCATCCTTCAACATTTTGCTTGGAAGACCCTGGTTACATCAACATACGGCTATCCCTTCTTCATACCATCAATGTCTTAAATATTGTTTCGATGGTCAAGTTGGGACGTTGTATGGTGATAAGGCCCCGTTCAAGACATGTGAGTCTCAATAAATTGAGGCGGAATTCTATCACATGAAGCAAAAGGAGAAATCCATAACAAAGGAGATTACCAAAGTTAATGCTCCATATGGTTTGGAAAAGATTCCAGTAAATCCATTTACACATGTGAGTACAGATTATGTGTTGCCTATCAGTCAAATTGACAAGATGGACCCAAATAAAAATGGTCTTATGGAAATATCCATAATGTCAATTACAGCAATCGAGCCAGACAACATAGGAGAAATTGGTAATCTACCAAGTAGTAATGAAAGCACAAATGGTGACGTCTTCATTTCATCTGCTGAAATCCAACAATTCTATGCCTCTCCAATTAGACCAGAAGAAGTTATAGCAACATCGGAGGTGAACAATGATGTCAATTCTCAATCCATCATCTCCTCTTTATTACCCAAAGAAGACCCTTCATCAGCAATAGGGTCAAAAATGGAAACTTCCTCTTCAAAATGTGTAAATTTTGACATCTCTTCTGATCATGAAAATTCCGATTTTTCATCTACTATGCAAGTAAAAACGGAAGAAATAACACATGATGAAGAATAAGAGGAAGATCTCAATGATGCTCCTCCAGCCTTTGAAGAGGGTAT
Source organism: Viscum album (assembly GCA_963277665.1). Taxonomy (NCBI): domain Eukaryota; kingdom Viridiplantae; phylum Streptophyta; class Magnoliopsida; order Santalales; family Viscaceae; genus Viscum; species Viscum album. The sequence goes on along the minus strand of OY728150.1, from coordinate 1,822,098,457 downwards.
CTCTACCACTGTGGATGAACTCAGAGAAATAAATCTGGGTACAAAGGAAGATCCATGCCCCACTTTAATCAGTGCGGCCATGAACCTTGAAGAGCAAGAGATGTATATTTCTTTTCTAAATCAAAATAGAGATATTTTTACTTGGAACTATACAGAAATTCCCGGGCTTGATCCTGATGTTGCTACTCATCATTTGGGTTTACCAGAAGAACATCGAGGATTTAAGCAAGCCGCGAGAAGAACACACCCAACTTATGCTTCCAAAATTGAAGCTGAAGTGGATAAGATTATCAAAGATAACTTCATCAGGGAAGTTCAATATCCCAAATGGTTGGCTAATATTGTCCCTGTAAAGAAAAAGAACGGACAAATTAGAGTTTTCATCGATTTTATAGATCTTAATTGGCATTGTCCTATGGATGATTTCCCAGTTCCGATTACAGAACTTATAATTGATGCAACGGATGGCTATGAAGCACTTTCCTTCATGGATGGATATTCTGGATATAATCAGATTCGAATGGCCCCAGAAGATGAGGAATCCACAGCCTTCAGAGCCCCTCAGGGTGTGTTTTGCTACCGGGTAATGCCCTTTGGCTTAAAGAATGCAGGTACAACTTATCAGTGTGCCATGCATCGTATCTTCAAACCCTTCTTATGGAAGTTTGTTGAATGCTATGTAGACGATTTGGTAGTTAAATCCAAACAACATTCTAATCACTTGGCTGATTTGGAAGTCATATTATGCAAGCTTCGACAACGTAATTTGAAGATGAACCCCTTAAAATGTGCTTTTGGGGTAACCTCAGGAAAATTTCTCAACTTTTTTGTATGCCATCGTGGTATTGAAGTCGATCCTGAGAAGACCAAGTCAATCCTTGGTATGTCACCTCCTCAAAATTTGAAAGAATTAAGAGGACTTCAAGGACACTTAGCCTATATTCGGCGTTTCATCGCCAATTTAGCAGGTAAAAGTTTACCCTTCACCAAATTGATGAAGAAGGGAGTCACTTACCAGTGGATTGAAGAATGTCAAGAAGCATTCGATATTCTCAAGAAATACCTCTTGAGTCCACCGGTACTCATGCCACCTGTTGAAGGAAGACCACTTATCCTATACGTGATAGCTCTAGAGCGATCATTGGGTGCCTTTCTTGCTCAAAAGAATGATGCTGGGAATGAAAACAGCCTCTACTATCTCAGTCGAACCATGCTTGAAGTAGAAACCCGGTATTCAAGTATTGAGAAGTGCTTCCTAGCATTAATCTTTGCAGTTCAAAAGTTAAGACATTACCTGCAACATCATGAGGTCTAATTGGTATCTCGCAATAACCCACTCAAATTCATCCTTAGTCGTCCAATACTTACAGGACATCTAGAAATGTGGGCAGTTATTTTGCAGCAATTCAACATTTAGTATGTGTCTCAAGAGGCGATAAAGGGCCAAGCTCTGGCCGATTTCCTGGCTGAACACCCTTCAGTGGAAGACACGTCTTCAGATATTGAACTCCCTGATGAGGAATTCATCTCTATTCAAGAAATTCCTCAAGCCTGGGAAATGTATTTTGATGGTGCTTCCAGAAGTCCAACAGGGAAGAAAATGGAAAATCCTAAATTTAACAATGTTGGCTTAGGAATTGTGCTCATTTCTCCAGAAAAGGTAGTGTTACCTTATTCCTTCTTATTATGGGAAGGTGGTACCAATAATGAAGCAGAATACCAAGCTCTCATCGTAGGTTTGGAATTAGCACTTCATGCACAAGTGAATCACTTAAAGGAGAAAGGTGATCCAGACCTGGTAATCAAACAAGTCAATGGGGATTATGCCATTAGAAAAGAAGAATTGATCCCTTTATATGACTATGTCAGAGAGTTAATGGCGGAATTCCCTTTGGAACTGACATTTTCTTATCTCACAAGATCACAAAATGCTCAAGATGATGCATTGGCTAATATAGCCACAGCTCTGGAAGATCCAAATCGGGACGAGACAACCATCCGTATTGCCCACCGTTGTGCAATTTCACCTTATGTTCGAATCAGGACAGTGAAAATTAATGAAATTTGTCCCACTCCTGAACCGAATGGTCATACTACATGATGGATGTCACCTATCAGGGAATACCTTCAAAATGGAACACTTCCACCTAATAGAGCTGAGAAAGAACAAATTCGGAGACATGTGGTCAATTTTACTCTTTATGATAGCCCAGGTCACTTAGATAAAATTCTCTACAAACGTGGTTTTGATGGAGTTCTCTTCAGATACATTGATGGTAAAGAAACAATGGTTGTCATAAAAGAAGTGCATGCAAGAGTCTGTAGTGCCCACCAGTCTGGACATAGACTGTCTAATCAAATTCGAAGGCTTGGATACTTTTGGCCTTCAATGATACGAGATTGTGTTTATTTCACAAAGAAGTTTCATTCATGCCAAGTACATGCCAACTTCATTCATCAGCCTCCAGAGTTACTTCATATAGCTAAATACCCATGGCCATTTTCCGCATAGGGAATGGATGTGGTGGGACCTTACCCTTCGGCTACGGCTAAGCAGTTTAAGTATATTCTTACTGCTACTGACTTCTTTTCCAAATGGGTAGAGGCAATACCTCTCAAGTAAGTCAGTTCTAAATGCATTGTTAGATTCATCAAGTCTAACATCATTACCAGATTTGGTGTCCCTCATACCATATTGACGGACAATGGCACCAATTTCTGTTCATCTGAGATGAAGAAGTTGTATCAAGAATACAACATCAAATCCAACCATTCATCTCGGTATCATGCTTTATGGGCTTATCAGACTACCACCCGCACTGCAACTCGGTCAACTCCATATTCATTGGTATATGGAATGGAAGCCGTCTTGCCCATTGAATTTCAACTACCCTCACTCAGAGTTTCCATTTTTCATCAATCATCTACAGATGAACAATCTCAAAAGCGATTGAATGAATTGGAACGGTTAGATGAGAAAAGATTGTGCACTTTGTACCACTTGGAATTCTATCCGAATCGAATAGCACGAGCTTTTAAGAAAAAAGTTCGTCTTCGTTCATTCACTCAGGGAGAATTGGTATTAGTTCTCAGAACTCCAATGATACCAGGAAAGAAACCTCCCAAGATTGAGCCAAAATGGGAAGGAACTTATTCAATACATAGGGTCTACTCCAATGGATCTTATTCATTAATCTCAATGGATGGGGAACTCATCACTCCTCCAACCAATGCCAGATTTTTGAAGAAGTATTTTGTATAAACTACAAAGTCCTACATTGTCCCCGCAACATGACACTAAACTGTGCGGCACCAGATCGTCCTTGCTATATGACGTTAAACTATACAGTAACGGTCCAAGCATATGACCCTAAACTATTTGAACATTCATCCAACATGACATTAAACTGTACTTTGTCCCCGCAACATGACACTAAACTGTGCGGCACCAGATCATCCTTGCTATATGATGTTAAACTATACAGAAAAGGTCCAAGCATATGACCCTAAACTATTTACACATTCGTCCAACATGACATTAAACTATACTTTGTCCCCGCAACATGACACTAAACTGTGTGGCACCAGATCATCCTTGCTATATGACGTTAAACTATACGGTAACGGTCCAAGCATATGACCCTAAACTATTTGCACATTCGTCCAACATGACATTAAACTATACTTTGTCCCCGCAACATGACACTAAACTGTGCGGCACCAGATCGTCCTTGCTATATGACGTTAAACTATACAGCAACGGTCCAAGCATATGACCCAAAACTATTTTCACATTCGTCCAACATGACATTAAACTGTACTTTGTCCCCGCAACATGACACTAAACTGTGTGGCACCAGTTCTTCCTTTCTATATGACGTTAAACTATATAGCAACAGTCCAAGCATATGACCCTAAACTATTTGAACATTCGTCCAACATGACATTAAACTGTACTTTTTCCCCACAACATGACACTAAATTGTGCGGCACCAGTTCTTCCTTTCTATATGACGTTAAAATATACAGCAACAGTCCATACATATGACCTTAAACTATTTGTACTTTCGTCCCACACGACGTTAAACTGTGAAAAAGTTCCCTAAATGGTCCAGTATGACCTTAAACTGCAACTAGGTCATGTATGACCTTAAACTGCATCATCAACAGTCTATGCATATAACCCTAAACTATTTGCAAGTCCCTTACGTCCAGCAAGATGTTAAACTGTGACGTCCTAACTACATGACGCTAAACTGTATAAAAGTACCTTACGTCCGAAAAGACGTTAAACTACATAATCATCAAAGGTCTTGTATGACCTTAAACTACACCACCGTCTATCATGACATTAAACTGCACCATCCACGGTCCATGCATATGACCTTAAACTATTCGCACTTTCGTCTAACATGACGCTAAACTGTATCGTCCCTTTTTCATCCAACATGACGTTAAACTGTGGAAAAAATCCCCAATGCGTCCAACATGACGTTAAAATGGTGCACTCTTTTGTCCTCACTGCATGGCATTAAACTGCATAGTCCCCCACTTTCGTCCAACATGACGTTAAACTCTATTTTCCCCACCGTCCTAACTACATGATGCTAAACTGTACAGAAAGTTCTTGATACGTCCTACGTGACATTAAACTGTATTTTTTCCCTGCTACATGACACTAAACTGTGCAGCACCAATAGTCCTAACTGCAAGACTTTAAACTGCATAGTCCCTTTATATGTCCTACATGACATTAAACTATGCATCGTTAAGGTTGTTGTTACCTTTTGTTTCTCACACCATGTATGACTCACGTGAGCTTAGATAAAACCTCAACCATAACACTCTCTCTGGGCCGCTAACCATGTGTAAGTCCAAACATCATTTTTTTAGGTCATTGTCCCCAAGAACAACTTGATCATTAATTCATTATTTAATTGAACTACACGGACTTTGATCCTTGCCTTCTAGGCTAGGTATGTAGGCAACCTCCCAAGGTTCAAGCCCAAAACCAATCTCTTCACATCGGTTCACCTCCATCTTATACAATGTTGATTTGTGAAACCGCCCCTAGAATCAATATCTTTACATTGGTTCACATTCTTCCTTGTTATACGACATTAAACTATACAACACTTTTGTCTAGTATAAAAATAAACTAAAAATTTCTTTGATACCATCACCTGAGAGGAAACCATTATTTTCATTGATTTTTTAATCATGTTTCATTTCAAAGACTACATGCATACATGGCAATGCCCGAACCTTTTATCTTGGGTTAAACCATCATTGCACTAAAGTCCCCTTTCACCCTTTACATGTACGAACCAAATTTGTACAGAGGGTATTTCTAGAACTATGCGGGCTTGATTCCCATCCTTATGGGATACGTAGGAACGTTCAAGTTTCCCTCGAATCCAGCCCCAAGTCTTTGGGCCTAACCCCAAATTCCACTTTCAGTCCTTTGGCTGAAAAGTCCCCATGAAAACACACACTGTGTATTTCTTACAATGGTCCAAGATCTATGACCCTAAAATAAGATCTCTAATCCTTTTTTCCCACACGGCGTTAAACTATAATTTAAGAACTACGTATGGCTTGATTCTCATCCTTATGGGATACGTAGTGAAGTCCAATATTTCAATTCAGGACCCAGCCACAACATGGATGGTTAGCATTGATCTGTGTATCTCTGTACACATTGAGAAATACCCATCTTTATGTGTTATAATCCTAACTTTAAATATTTTTCAGATCCTCATAACCCATTTCATGACTTCTAGTCACAAAAATATCAAAATTCTGAGAGTTCTTTGTCTGACTATGCATCACGTGCCCATAGGCGGCCTTGCATAAACAGTCTACATAACAGACTTGTTAGCCAAAAGATACTATTATTTGACTATGCTGCCAATTCCCTTAGGTGGACCTGCATAATTCAACCCCCTAACGGGTTTGTCGGATAGTAGTAACTTAATTATTTGGAAGAATGCCTCTTTTGTCCTTATTTGTCTTAAATGACAGTATGTAGGGATCCGCAAAAATAGATATCCTTAACATATTTGTCCCATATCCTTTTTCATGATCTGAAAGTATTCAAGTCTATGGTTTATATTCTCCTTCCCTATGTTTGGGTCAGACCTTCGTAAGAGTGATATTCATCCAGTTCTTCGATAATCTTGTTTGGAAATATGTTCTACATATTCAAGTACCTCTTTCCATACAACAAACTCTATACTTTGGAAGATTTTAATCTCCATAAACTTTCACTGGCTTTTAGCACTAGGAAAGTAAATTCCTGAGAGTTCTTTTGCCTGACTATGCAGCACGTGCCCATAGGTGGCCTTGCATAAACAGTCTACATAACAGACTTGTTATCCAAAAGATACTATTTTATTTAACTATGCAGCCAATGCCCTTAGGTGACCCTTCATAATTCAACCCCATAACGGGTTTGTTAAATAATGGTAACTTCATTCTTGGAAACTATTTATTCTAATTCCTTTTAGCTCTTTTTCATATCATTCCTCAGATTCAAATATTATTGAGTCATAACTTACATATTTTCCCTCATACTTGAGTATGGTACAATGTTTTCAGATGAGTTGTCAAATAATTGAGTCAATTCTAATCCCTTTCGGTCAAAGCTATTTCGACCTTAAACATTAGCCTTTTTATGTCCGACGTGCATGACTTTAAACTCTCAACAAAAGACAAGGTAATTCTGAATAAAAGTCAAGTTCCCAGCTCACTAAACATACATTTTTGTACGATTTAGGTAACATTGAGCAATTAAAAGGTTCGAAGTTTGAAGCATTATTTACATTAATCCTAGTAAAAATCAAACTATTCTTACTAGGCCCATTGGATTAGGTAAAATCTAAAGCATATAGCAAAAGAGAATGCTGGTACAAATAAGTGAAGGTGAAAGTGTTTTTCATTGATGCACAAGAGTTAGAAGGACATCCACAGACTGGAGTCTCTTCTCTTTTTCAAGAATTACAAGAGGCTTTCAACATAACTCTTCATTTGATTTACGGCACCCCGAGCTTCATCAGCAATCACTTGGAATTCATTCATTCAACTGGATACAATAAGAGATGCAGTGATACCATCTCTTCTTGGAATAATTGTAAAAGGATGTTCTTGAGTGTGGTTTGAGAAATTTTTTCTGCTGATCAAACAGTGACTCTGTTTCTGTCCAAGAGACTTGGAAGATAGATACATGGATTTGAGAATGGAGCATTGGAAGTAAAGAGCCATTTGGAGAGAGTACTCTTTTCAGATATTGCTCGAATGCCATGTTTGTCTTCTCTCCACCAATAGACAGTGGAAAACATTTCAGCCCATGGGTTTGTCATTTTCATATCTGCAAGGAAATATCATGGAGGAAGAATTTGAAAATTCACACCATTGTTGTTGCTCTTAATGCACAGCATAACCAAAATGAAGGAGTAGCAGTGCATCTGCATTTCAGGTTTATAGTTCTTTACATCTGGAATATTGACTCCTTGCAGATGACCATGACCATATAGAGGCAGGTAGATGCTCTGTGGGAAATTAAGATGATATTTCTTCAAATACTTAGCCAAATCTGGGAGAGTGTTGTCGCAGATATTATAGTAATCATGTCCAATGATGTTCATCATGTCATCAATCCTCTTGCTATCCAGTTTATTAGACGTTTTAATTCCCTTAGGAGCCATTGAATCTGCACAAAAGTTGAATAAATTAAACTCTTAAATGAGTTTATTTTTTTAAAATTTGTGAAAGAATTAGAAAAAAATGGCTAGGGAATTAAGGCGCGCAAGTCTAAAAATGACGTGCAAGTGTCCGTGTGCCGCGCTAGTTTTTGACACGCAAGTATAAACCGCGCAAGTACAAATACCTATATAGTAACGCGACATCAAGGAAAAAACTGGAAAACAGAGAAACCTGCGTGGCTAAGGTGACCTGCACGGCGAGAGCTCGAAGGTATGAAGTCCGGAAATCCGGATGCTTATACGGAAGTGAGGCCCTCTATTTATAGACGCAGTCGGGACCCTGCGCGTCGTACCCTGCGCGATCAAGGGTCGTATCCCTGCGCGATGCGCACTTGCGCGCCGCCCTCTGCGCCATCAAGACTTGCGTTCCACCTTTCCTTTGGATGTATTCGATTTCCTCAGAGTCAAATGCTCATTTCTTTCAGATCCAACTCTGAGGGGGGAATTTTGTTGACGCTCCTTTCATCACAGAATATATAGATCGGAAAAGGGGAATATCTGAGCTCAAAGTGATTCAACCTTTGAAGAGAATATCAAAAATCGACAAAGTCATGAACAAGGGATCAAAAGCACATGTGTCGTGCAAGTTCTATCACTGTCGCGCAAGTCCACTTGCGCGACACCTTATGGTCGCACAAGTGACTTGCGTGACCTAAGTGATAACCGCCCGGGGTCTTCTCTTTCCTATAAATAGACCCTGTGGGCCCCCCATTTGGAGAGGATTTTTTTCCAGAAACTCATATTTGAGCTCCTGGCGCCCTAGTCTCTTCTCAAAGCTTCTGAAACACTTCTAAGGTAATTTCTTACCTAGAACGGAAGATCTAAAAAGGGGGAGGAAGGCCTAAGTGTTGAAACTCATCAACACTTGTGTGCCTGAGTGGCCATCCCTTAAGGGAAATGGGCCACACTTGCACATTGCCTTACTAATTCAATAGATCTTGCGTGCCCCTCTCCTGGAAGAACCTCAAGAGGATTCTAGAGGCTTTAATGAAGAGTCGCTCAAGTATTACCCTGCTGATTAACCGTCGTGCAAGTACATCATGTGTCGCGTAGGCGTATACCTACGCGACCAAAACTTGCACGCCCATGCAGTACCTGCGCGCCTTCCAGGACTTGCGCGCCCCTGCCTTTTTGGGTGCCTTTCTTGCCCATTTTCACCCCTCTTAATCCATTACACCTTTCCTATTCAAGATTCAGTCTTCAAGACACTCTTCAAAGCCATTTATGGCATGATTTCTTGATTTGAATTCCTTATCTGAAAGGAATTCTGTGGAATATCTCTCAAAACCTAGTGATTTACATATCTTTATGTCACTAAAGATTGAGAGTTCATTCATTAAACCTCATCCTTTAAGATGAGAGAATACTTAACCTGGGTATCCTTTTTAGGAATAATCTCCAGTCATAAGTCCTCAAATATGGGCATCCTCTATAGGAGTAAACCCCAAGTCCCTTAATTTTTGGGCATCCTCTTAGGAGTAAGCCCCAGATCCCCTAACCTGGGCTTCCTTTTCAGGAGTAAGACCTAGTCTCAAATATGGGCATCTTCCTTAGGAGTAAGACCCAATTCTTAAAGTTCCCAAATCTGGGCATCCTCTTTAGGAGTAAGCCCCAAGTCCCTCAATTTTTGGGCATTCTATTTAGGAATAAGCCCCAGATCCCTTAACCTGGGCCTCCTTTTCAGGAGAAATCCCCAGTCTCAAATATGGGCATCCTCTTCAGGAGTAAGCCCCAGTCCCCTAAATTGGGAATCCTCCTCAGGAGTAAGCCCCAAACCTTAATTCCCTTAACCTAGGTCTCCTTTTCAGGAGTAAGCCCCAGTCATAATTCTCTTAACCAGTCCTAATTCACCCCTGATTTGGGCCTCCTTTTCAGTAGTAATCCCCAAGTTAGAGTATTCAAAATCTCCATGAAGCACATATACCTTTATGGACCCTGTTCCTGGATTTCTTCATTAAATTGAATCCTAACCTTCATTTATCTGGGTTGTCATACATACATAAGCCCCACATTATTTCATATGATTGCATCTTTCATGGCACAATTGTCTAATTTTTACCAATACCTCTTGTTTCTCACACCGAGCATGACTCACGTGAGCTTAGAGTGTAAAAGTAATTGTGACATCCCTCTTTGAGCCATCAATCATAAACATCATACTCCCTTACTCAAACTACATGGGTTCTGATTCCTTTTCTAAACAAAGGATACGTAGGTAGCCCTTCTACGGGTTCGATCCCAACTCTAAAATAATCCATGTCCATCTAAATGACAATAAACTTCAAGTGCCCCAATGAGTGGCTTTAAAACAAGTATGTTCATCATAATAACCAAGAGACTTCTATATAAATGTGTTAAAGGGTACCATTGACGAAGAATCTCTAATAAATATAGATGATTCTCTATCGATGAATAACCTCAAATACATACAAAAGATTCTCTAAATTTCCTATATATTTAATCATTGATTGTCAGATCTGAAGGAAAGCTCATTTTATACTTGTTAATGTAATAAGGATTCATGAACATAACATAAATCTATAAAGAGAGTCCCGGAGTAGACAATAATTCCCCTCCAAAAGGTGTGATGAGTCCGACCTCCCATCCTCTCGACCAATGAAAATTCCTAAGCCTCATCAGTCCACAAACTAATGAGCACCTACCTTTGGAAAGTAGGTCCGAATGGATGTAGAATCTTTGGATGTTTCCGGTTCTACGAACAAACCCGTTAGAAACCGATCGTAACGTTTGAACCTCCCATCAAGGCGGTCATCCCCTGATTCCGAGGGAAACAAAAATGGTGAACCCGTCGTGAATCCTTAACCAAGTTAAAATGATGTTTTACCTTTTTGTTAGGCCCCAATTTAAAACTCAATGAGAGGGCCAACAAAAACAATCATTGACATATGTGTTCATCCAAAAGATGTAGTGGCTGAATTTATCTTGATTATGTCTCTTATATCAAACAGGCACTCTTTTTCCAAGATCTTCTGCATTTCTAGAATGGTTGCTCTCAAGATCACACCTATGAATACTGCTGCTGTAAATGCCACTACTGCTACTCCTGCTGGATTGTCGTCCTCTCTTAGGATTATATCACCTACTCAGCGTCTTCAACGCTGGGTATCAAACACACTGGTTAAGGAGTACCATCAACACGGTACCATCCCAACTCTGGAGGCTGCCCGACAAGCCCTCCAAGTAAATAACTCACATCGGTCGCCCGAACAATGACGACCAGTGATCAAGAAATAGGCGGTGCTGACTACCGTCTCCAACCGTTTCGGGTTGTTATCCCCGGAACGCAATCACCATTCACTCCCTTATTCTGGGGAGGTGAATGGGCAGGTCCCTCAGGACCATAATTCAAACAGACAGAAGTCCTTCTTGAGGGCTCCAACCAATAATCGCCGCCAGACTCATGCGGCAATGCGCCCTCAACATGATGAGGGTACCGACTCCAGGCATTCGGCTCAGGTTCCTCAAACCCGAGAAAGCAAGATGAACCACCAGAGGCGGAATCCAGTCAATAGTGAGTAGGTTCTCATCTCTTCCATCTCCGGAGAAGTCCACCAACCTAACTTGGTGGCAAGTAACGAGCAGGCACATACACCTGCCCGTTTTAATTCCACTCTCTAGCAAACTCGTCTGGCAGCATCACGCCAATCCCACCAGGCAATTCCGGAAGAGTACTATAGGCAGGAACATACACCTGTTTATACATCATCAGCTAGTCAGCAGGCTCGTCTGACTACATATAATGGATCTCGTCAACCACGTTTGGCGAAGTGTAATCAGCAGGCACATACACCTACTAGTATTAATCAATCCTACCAACAGTCTCGCTTGGTAGCATTCGGAGAAGTTAGTCGGAAAGCCCCGACAACAAATAGGAGGCAGACTCAACTCTCTTCCCCCACACTTGAGTACTGTCACGATTCACTGATAGGAAAAGGAGGACAGGAGCAGGGACATACACCTACTCCAAGCCTGGAATGGACGTATATTCCTGTTCCGGCAGCTGAAGTCACCAAGCATATTCTATCAATGGTGAAAGAGCAGAAGAAAATCCCTGCTGATATTCTGGATGCCTTCCAGGATATTATAAAAACTTCAGCGGAATCTTAGGGAAAGACACATAAATCTCTCCCTACCAGTGGAGTGATACATCAACAATTCACTCTGGAACAGACACACATATCTATTCCAGTCTGAGAGGGTTATGGGGCATACTCCCCCATATCATACGGATGACCAAGTTAGGCACATACACCTGATTTGAGAGGAGATCGTCAGCCTAACCTAGCCATCTTTCCTGATCAGGCACATACACCTGCTCAAAGCAGCCACTTTCATCAACAAGTGGTTTCCAAGGAAAGTAAGAAGGCGTCTAAGAAAAAGACCTGCCCAGCACAGTCAGGAGATCAAGAGCCAATCTGTAACAAGGCCTTGCTCGATGCTGGAGTTCTTGAAGCCCTCAGACAATTATCTATTGTAATTAAAGATTTTACTCCCTCAGTTCCCAATAATGGGAACATTAATTCTAAAGGTCTTCAACAGAAACTTCCTCCCGAAGGCTTGCTTCATGACAATCCGGCTGATCATGAAGTTTCATCTTCAGATGAGAGCCACAGGAACCCTCTGTGTGGTCAGAAGACCAAGGAGTAGGAGATCTAATCTTTTGCTGTAACCCATTATGGTGGTCCTCCCCATTATGATGAATTTCGCTGCGAAAGTCCTCTCCACAGTAGTGATGCACATTGCCCGGAAAATGCTCCAATGGACAATGTAGTGCTGAGAAATACCTCTTATCTTGAGGCACTTGCAAATTCAAAACCAGTCATGTCCGAAGCTTCATCGCTAGTAGGTGAAATACTTTCTCAATCAGAAGATAGCCCAGGCTGTAGGTCATTCTCCGAACCACCCCTAAGTCATGCATCTTCTAGTTTGATCAATAATTTATCTACCAATCCTGTTGAATCCAATGAAGCAACAAAGAAACACCAACTCTGGTCAAATTAGGTAGAAGAATCTTCATCAAATGATAAAGAGGAAATGCTGAATATGAGAAAACAACTGGCGAAAGGTGAAGTGCCAGTCATGTTTTGGCCTCTGGATGACTCTCAGTATAATATTCTAGAAATGTTGATGGAAGATGAAATTCATGATATTCATCTCAACATATGGAAAACTCTTTGTCAGTTGAAAAAGAAAGTGTTATCTTATGATGAATATGAAAATCATCCTAAGATAATAGGAGGGTTACAACGTCAGATTGATTTGGCATCTCTATCAGTCTCTCGATATCGAACTCATGCTATTTTGCGAACACAATTAAGGAAACCAATTGTGTCTTCTGCCATAAATGTTGCGGAAAACCCCTCTTCGTCAGAGGTAAAGTCCTCAAAGAAATGGCATGATTCAAAGAAAGAAAAAGAATCAGAAGAAGATGAGTATGTGTCAAAGACTAAGTTGTCTCTGAATTTGGTGGACTTCATGCCATCTACTTCAAAGCCACGGGCACCGCCCCACCAAACGGCACAGCCTAAACAGGCTAATCAGGCAGAGTCTTCATCGGATTAAGAGTTAATCTTTGGTTCTGTTAATATGATCCAATTAACAGATCCATATGCCAGTCACAGTTTCAATTTTGATGAGCCAGAATTCCCTCTATCAAATAGAGGAATCAGAGAAAGTTCCAGGGGCTCAGGATACAGGGGAAGATGTGGATCTTTCAGAAGCCACTATTCCAATTCTACCCCTGCTAGAATTGTGTACGCAGTAGAAACTCATGGTAGAGCCCTTCAGTGAGCTCAGCAAGAACAAGAAAGTTCTTCTACCAATAGAAAATTCAATCCTGGCACAGTTATTTTGGAAGACCAGTTGAAGGTTCCATCTTCTTCCTCTCAGCAACTAAATGGATCTAATCGGTCTAATCTTCCAAAACCAGGAATATTTCCAACTCCTATCCGAATACAAGATGCATCAACTTCCAAAACATCTTCTTCCAAGGTACCTGCTAAACCACATATTCCTATTGGGAAACACAGACCTATGGATCAAAAGTATGATATATTGAAACACTTAGCCCAAGTTCCATCCAATTTATCAATTCTGGATGCTTTGAATCTGTCAAAAGATCTTCGGGAAGCACTCATCGAGGCTTTTTCATGTCCTCAGGAGTTTGATACGGAAATTGTTGCAACTGAAGTCTATCACATAGAGAATAATCCTGTAGAATGCCATGCAATAATATCCTTTACTGATGAAGATGAAGATGATGTTGTGCATGGACATATTGGACCATTGTACTTGTCTGGAAAAGTCAATGGTGTGGATGTTTGAAGAGTTTTCATTGACAATGTTTCAGGAGTCAACCTCATGCCCATTCGTACACTTCGTCAATTGGGCCTCACGGGATCTGATTTATCTCCCTCCAACATGATGCTACAGGGATATGATAAAAATGAACAAGAACCACTGGGTGAAGTTACACTCAGAACTCAGTTTGTAGATCTTGTATCCAATTCAGATTTCATGGTTGTTGATCAAGACTCATCCTTCAACATTTTTCTTGGAAGACCCTGGTTACATCAACATGCGGCTATCCCTTCTTCATACCATCAATGTCTCAAATATTTTTTCGATGGTCATGTTGAGATATTGTATGGTGATAAGGCCCCATTCAAGACATGTGAGTCTCAATACATTGAGGCGGAATTCTATCACATGAAGCAAAAGGAGAAATCCATAACAAAGGAGATTACCAAAGTTAATGCTCCATATGGTTTGGAAAAGATTCCAGTAAATCCATTTACACATGTGAGTACAGATTATGTGTTGCCTATCAGTCAAATTGACAAGATAGACCCAAATCAAAATGATCTTATGGAAAGATCCGTAATGTCAATTACGGCAATCAAGCCAGACAACATAGGAGAAATTGGTAATCTACCAAGTAGTGATGAAAGCACAAATAGTGACGTCTTCATTTCATCTGCTGAAATCCAACAAGACTATGCTTCGCCAATTAGGCCAGAAGAAGTTATAGCAACATAGTAGGTGAACAATGATGTCGATTCTCAATCCATCATCTCCTATTTATTACCCAAAGAAGACCCTTCATCAGTAATGGGGTCGAAAATGGAAACTTCCTCTTCAAAATGTGACAATTTTGACATCTCTTCTGATCATGAAAATTCCGCTTTGTCATCTACTATGCAAGTAGAAACGGAAGAAATAACACATGATGAAGAAGAAGAGGAAGATCTCAAAGATGCTCCTCCAGCATTTCAAGAGGGTATCTCTACCACTGTGGATGAACTAAGAGAAATAAATCTGGGTACAAAATAAGATCCACGCCCCACTTTAATCAGTGCGGCCATGACCCTTGAAGAGAAAGAGATGTATATTTCTTTTCTAAAGAAAAATAGAGATATTTTTTCTTGGAACTATATAGAAATTCCCAGGCTTGATCCTGATGTTGCTACTCATCATTTGGGTATACCAGAAGAACATCGAGGATTTAAGCAAGCTGCGAGAAGAACACACCCAACATATGCTTCCAAAATTGAATCTGAAGTGGATAATCTTGTCAAAGATAACTTCGTTAGAGAAGTTCAATATCCCAAATGGTTGGCTAATATTGTCCCTGTAAAGAAAAAGATCGAACAAATTATTGTTTTCATCGATTTCAAAGATCTTAATCAGCATTGTCCTAAGGATGATTTCCTAGTTCCGATTACAGAACTTCTAATTGATGAAACATCTGGCTATGAAGCACTTTCCTTCATGGATAGATATTCTGGATATAATCAGATCCGAATGGCCCCAAAATATGAGGAATCCACATCCTTCAGAGCCCCTCAGGGTGTGTTTTGCTACCGGGTAATGCCCTTTGGGTACTATGTGTTTTCATTTCATTTATATCTAATTAGGTTCTCAAAACCCCAAAATATGATTTTTAATTGAAACTGACTTTTTTTTATTCAATCAAGAATCTTTTTATTCCATATCTATATTTTCTTTAAAAAATCATAATTATTTAACTAATCTACAATTATTTATTAAATTAATTTTTACCATCATTTTACTTTCTATAAAATTATTTAATGGTTATATTTTTATCATTTTCTGAATGGGGTACTTTTTACCAAAGGTTTGAATGAAATATTTGTATTACCATTTACTGAATAAATGAAATTTCCCACTATAATAAATATTATTTAAGGATTCCATTATAATTTTTCTTGGTTATTTTAAAATAAATTAATTTTATAAATATTTTGGAAGTTTTTAGTTTTAAAATGTTTTAAAAACAAAATAATGTTTCTTCTTGTTTTTAAAGTGGATTTCAAATATCTTCAAAAACGATATTTTTTATCAATGTCAACATCATTAAAGTATTATTAAACTTCACTAGGGATATAATTTAATGATATTATCCACCTTATTTATTCATATGTTCAAAGATAATTTTGTTCTATTAATTTATTAGGGGAAATTAATAACATTTGGTATGATAGTTTTCAATACGAATGTTTATATTGATCATGTATTGAATTATTATTCATTTATTCCATATAATGAATGAATTGGACTTAGTATGTGATGAAGAGGGCATGTTATAGACCCTTGATGCATCATTAGGTCCAATGAGACAAACTATCTTGGGTATTTTGTGTATGGTAACTCAATAATTTATAATTTTGTGGAAGAATGCCTCGATGGTATGATTATGATGTCTGATATATGCATTCCATAATTATAAAACTAGTTTTTTTATCCATGTGATTATTTATATTACTATTTTATTCCTGAATATAGTCTCGTTTTATAGTATTAGTTATATGGTATCTTTGATTATTGTTTATATTTTCCATATTATTTTTCCTTTGTTTATTTTATGATTTCTTTAATTATATGTTTTCCCTTAATAAGCATATAAGCTCACCATTTATTGTGTTCTAATTTCCCTAGGATATTAAAAAGGTATCTTTGAATATTTTTTGGGATATAATATAATAAATAATAAATTTATCACTAGATATTAGGTTCTATTTCATGTTTTCAAATGAAATGTGAGAATCATGTATATATCTAGTCTCCAAAGACAATTAAACTATTTGATCCTTTGGGATGAGATCTCTTTTATCTTGTTCCAATGTAATAAAATAACCACCAAATATGAGTAATTATAGTTAGTTATTTACAACAAAAATCATAAAAAATAATTTCATCCTTCAAGGTCCCTGGCCAAGACCATTATAACTGTATGGACATGAATTGTTATAAATAAAATCCCCCTTTTAACTTAATTAAATGTATTATTATATAATATGGTCATAGAAATCATATGAACTTATTTTGTTTCATTATATCCTATTTTATTTAAAAAACTTTTATTTATCATTATCATTGATAATATAGTCGTTGAACAGTGATCACATGATTAGTATAAATATAGGGTTTTAACAAATCCAATTTCCATAGAAAATGGAAATGATGGCCTCAACCACTAGGATCATACCCTATGAATCCCATTTATCAAAGTTTATAAGGGATATAGTATCTTTGGGATTTTCTCTTGACAAATTACAATCCAAGGTCCAATAACTTAAGCATGATTTAAACTGTTTGTGGGAGAAGTTCAAGCTCATCGAGATCACGTCCCAAACCATGTATATTGAACCACCCCAAAAAATTCACACAGTTGTGAACCTTTCCCTTATGGTGTTTTCTAGTGTGTTAAAGGTATAACTATTAATAACCAATTAATATGAGTATGTACATTATTTTTTATAGAATAATGAAAATATTTTCATCCAATTATTGTTACTTTATAAATGATTTTAATTTTGATACAATAAAATACAAACAATGTTTTTGGATAATATTTGAATTCAATTAAGGAATTTATTTTGATGAACTAATTGATTTTTTAATTAATCAAAATTTTGATAAAATATTATTACTAAATAATTTTTATTAAATATAAATGATCATATAATTTTTATGAAGTCAAAAATAATTTTTATAAAGGTTTAAAAACCGTTATTGTCAAAAAAACCCATCATTTCTTAATAAATGCCGATTTTATTATAAAAGTTAAAATTCACATATTTATAAAATTATTTAGATAAAATAAATATTATTTTTTAGAATAAAAATGTCAAAATTATCTAAATATGAATTTTTCGTAATTTTCTAAGATTGCTGAATTTTCGGAAAAAAAAATTAAATACTATATAAATATACTTTGTATATTATGATATCATAAATATCCAAAAGTGGTGTAATAAAAGATATAAAAGGTATCCATGACCAAATATATGTTTTTAATTTAAAATAATGTGGTTTTTCTTATTTTATTTATTTTATAAACCCATTATGAATCCTCCCAAACTTATAACATATTTTAAGGTTTTTAAATCATTTCTTTAAGAGTGTGACTTGCCTCCACAAAATCAAGGGAATTATTTCTCTAATTAATTACCTTGGAATTATAAAATAATTAAAACAAATTAAATTTGAAAAAAAGACATGGTAAATAACCATGGTATGTTTTGTGGTTTTGGTTATTTTATTATGTTGAGTCCAAAAACAAAATAATAAAAAAAATCCCCCTCATTTCCTATATAAACCCACCTAATCTCCCATTTATATTCAGTAAAACTTATTTTAACACATCCATAATCTTTATAAAACTCATTTTAGTCCTCCCAAGGTTCCCCAAAACTGTCAAGAAGCCCCTCCTAAGCATTTGGAGTCACACGCTCAAATAATATATCTTTTTCTTTATCCTCTTTATTCAAGAATCTTCTTTACCTTATATATTTTATCTTTATTTCCTTATGGTGTGATATGTTATTACACATACCCCTGACAATATAATTTACTTCCAAATGATGATATACCCATTCCTCTGTCATCAACTCATTTTGTGAATCTTTATGTGAAGTCATTATGCTGCCAAAATTTCACCACGATATTCCATGCTAAAACAATTATGCAGTGAATATCATACCCATTTCCTATTAAGGGTAATCACATTTATACACTTATACCTATTTGAATTGGCAATTACATGTATTTATTCCACACTCCATGATCATGGAATAAAATATTATGATGAATGAATCCATGTAGTATGATCTATGATCCACACTTAATCATGAGAATGAAATGAAAGTGATGGGTGCGCCTGGAATTATATAGTGCTCTAATGAATTGGGTAAAGTTTAGACTTATAAGACATAATTTTAGGATAGCTAGTGAACCTAATCCATTTATGGTACTTTTTCCACTATTATTTATTGGAGTTTCGTCCATGAACTATGTTTTTTATGCAGTGTTTTAAGTTATTTCCACATTTCCCATGTTATGATTATCATGTTATATCATGTTTCATTGTTCATGTCTACGATTCATACTATTTTTAAGCCCAATTTATATTCTTATTATATAAAATTTATCTCCTTATGATATTTTTATTCCCTTACTGTAATTTATATCTCACCCCTTTCATATGTTTTCTTGGGCTTATCTCGTGCAGTTTTAAAAGCCATGGAATTTTTGAAGCATGTTAAGGAAAATTTAAATAATTTTGTCTTATATCATATCCAAGATGTTATGATATGTACCTAATTACCAAAGACGCTATACTTATAGATCTATCTATTTTATTATATTTAATTTTATGTAATAAATCATGTATTAATCTGAAATAAATAACAGGGTTCTTGTAGTTGGTATTAAAGGAAAAGTTTAGTTATTTTGGATATTAGGATTATAAAACTCTAGAGAAGGAATTGTGGAGAACACTAAGTATAAGAAAACATACTTAAATTTTGGTAAGTATATACCAAGTGGTTTATCAAGAAAATACATCTCTGTTTGGATACTACAATTGGATGTGGTTCTGGAACAGATGAACCTAAGGGTAACAAATTTGACAATGTTTTTCAGGCATGACTTGGTGTAACCAGATTCATTATAATGGTCCTTACTGCACAGCTAGTTTTACACTCTTAGGGGATATACATTGGTAAATCCATAAGACCATTATGAACCATTATTAATGTAATAAAAAATTACCATAAGTATAAAATTTTGGAAATATATCATGGATATCATAGATTGAATCCTATAAATTCATAACTTAAGGAAATATATGTAATTTATATTTTATCTAGAGAATGTCATTAAATTCTCAATAATGAGTTTAATAGTTTTAAAAAAACACATCCCTGGTTTTCCCTTTATTCTAGTAAATGTCTAGAAATATGAGGAATTAGGTAAAAAATAATTGTGAAGGGAATTTTGATGGCTTCCCCAATGAGATTTCCAACCTAGTGGGAGTAGGAATCTCGAACTTCATAACAATACTCTCTTAGTTGAATAAAATTATGAATATAAACCTGGATCAAGGGGAGCATCAAAATCCCCCTAAGAGAGAACTTGGTGTGATTGAGACCTTTATGTGAAAGTATTCTAACTTTCAATTGAACATTTGATCCCTTAATATCAAAAAAAATGGATCAAATTCATTGAGAATATTGTGTCTATCCTTCAAATTTCTGATAAATAGAAGGTTCTACTCATTATTTATCATGTGGAGGGAGAAGATGATTAGTGGTGTACATTGATCAAGAATATGAAGACTGAGGAAGAGATCGAAGTGATGGGGTGTAAAATATTCTGTAAAAAAAATTTGATAAATATTATACTCACACTCTCCATCTTAAAATAGAAAGTTATTTTCTTGACCTCAAGCAGAAAGATGACGAATCTATCGGGCCTATGAGGAAAACTTCACATGAATTGCATGATATGCCTCTGGATTTTTTGTTACCCCCAAATTAAAGGTTTTCCTCTACTTTGGTGGGATGAAACCTAGTCTATGAAAATCCCTAGTGATCTAAACTATTGATATCTAGGAGTAAATTGTCTGATGTTCCCTCAAAGAAAAAATGGATATCGAAGAATCTTCAGAGAATCATCAGGATAAGAAGTGGAAATTGGAATTTAAATATGGGGGTCCAATAGAGAAATCTAATAGTTTCAAGAAATTTAAGCATACCACTTATCATAGGTGATGAAATAAGAACCCCATAAATTGTCTAAGGGGAATGATGGAATGCTTTAGGTGTGGGAATGAGGGACACAAAGCCAATGACTACTAATAAGAGAAACCTACTAAAATGAAATAGGAATGTAATGATTTGGTAAACACGCGGAGCACTATTCAATGCTCCAACTATAAGTAACTAGGGAACTTTTTAAATCTATTCCCTAAGACAAGGGTTTTCAGAGACAACCAACAACCTTAAAGGCAGAAAGGGTGAACTTTTTCCATCACAATTAATGAGGTGTATCCTGAAAATTAAGTGGTGATAGCTACACTATTTCTTTATTCAAGAATATAAAAAATTACTTTTTCATTTGGTTTCATGCATTCCTTTATATTATGTTATTTTAGAAGAACTACTCAAACACCACCACAAATCATGGAAGTATATCTGTTGGTGAAAATGTAAAATGGGTTTATTATTGTATCCCAAGTATATAACTCCTCCCCTGTCAAAATATTTTGGTTGAACTTCCAAATTAACTTTTTCATACTTCCTTTGGTAGAATTTTATGCAATTTTGGGTATGTATTGGTTTTCCCTATATATAGAAAACATAAATTTTCATGAGAATGAAAGCAAACTTCATATTATAAATTGACCCCTGATTGTGTACAAGAACAAGTAGGGGAAGAATCTTCTTTTTCACTAATATCTCAAGCATGGATACTATTTCCCTAATAGAAAGTGTATCTAGCTCAAATAATTGAGTCTAAGGATAGAACTATCCTGGAAAACATGCCCATTATCAGGGAATATAATTATATGTTTCTTGAGTAATTTCATGGTCTTCTACTTACCCAAGAGGTTTGATTTTCAATCGAGTATATACTTAGGTAATTTTTATTATCCAAGAATCTATAGAGATTGGCAGTTTTGGAAATTGAGGAGCTGAATAAACCACTACCGGAAAATCTCAATAAAGGTTTTATATTCCCAAGTGCTTCAATATGGGGTGCAAAAATCCTCTTCATTAAGAAAAATCATGGTTCAATGTTCTTTTACATTAATTATTGTGATCTCAATAAGATCATGATAAAAAAACAAGTATCCTCTTCCATAAATTGATGAATTGTTCGATTAGCTACTCATAGCCTCGTTGGCATTGTTAATTACTATAGAAAAACATGCTTGAAATTTTTTAATTTTTGTTCATGATTGATTAGGGTACGATAAAATTAAATAAAAATCATATTTTTTTTAATCGAGTTCAGCCGAATCCAATGTTCATGGTAGATAAATCCAAAATCACCGACGTTCCATTTTTATAATGGTCATGTTACTTCAAGTATTCGATGAATTCATAACTTAGAACAATATTTAAATATAAAAAATAATCCAATCCATGATAATGGTTTGAATCATTCACTAATCAACACGTTGAAAATGTCACTCCCTCACCGATCGCATAGGGGTTATGAATGATAAAACAAAGAAGATATTTATGAAATTAGGATTATATAATAAGTCCCAAATGAATTTCATTTAAAAATAAAATACCATATTACAATCAATAGTATAACATTACAATTTATTTTCAAAAGTTCTACCCCCTCATAATAACCATGAGGGGTTGTAAAATAAAAAATCAAATTTGACATATCACAGCAGTAACAGTCCTTAATTCCAGCGGTGGGGGCTCTCTGAATGATTCATCGAGTGGTATTTTGACATCTTTTTTATAGACAACCTTGGGGATTAGGTAGAATTCAATGGTGTTATAATGGCATTAGAAAATCACCATTTTAAGACCTAGGGTCCAATATTTAATATTTTTAATAAAAATCTTATTAAAGGCTCGTAATTGGGTCTATCGAGATATTACACAGCATTAAATCTTCAAATTTTCACTATAGTAGAAGGCGTCATGAATTTCAGTATAACTCTTCCAAAAAAATATCCCAAAAAACTCACATCGTGTAAATGGAATACACGACATGTAAATTCCATGTTCCAGTTTTCCATCTCCACTGCATCTTGAAAAATTTGGGGTCGTGATGTGTCTTTTTCTCCAATATTCACCTCTTTTCATTCCCCTTTCATATATATGTTGTTCCTACTATAAAACACAATATAGCTCAAATCGTTCACAAATTTAAAATATTAATTAATTAGATACAAAAAACAATATATTAAAATGAAATAAAATATATGCATGAAATACAAGTATCAAATACCCCCACAATTGAATTCATACTTTTCCTCTAGGATGGAATCTCAATATACTACAAAGGATGTTTATGTTACCATGATTCAAATTTATTTTTAAAAAAACAATTTATCAAATGGAAAATTAAATTTTTGAGCATCATACGTATAAAATTTATCAAGGAATCTTTTTTTCAAAGAAAGACAATGAACCATGTTTTTTACTTTCTCTTTTTGAAATATTCAATCATTTTAATTCACCAATTTTAATTTTTCAATTCATTATTAATATGCATATCATTTCCAATTTTACCTCACTTTGAATTTTTCTTCTCATTATCAAGGTACAAATTTAAATAGATTTCATCACATACCTTAAAATTTTCAATTACCATAGACATAAAAAGCATATAACATCTCTACTACATAAAAATAGAGATCATAATTAATCATTAGGGCTTCACCATTAAGTTTCTACTGACTCTGAGGCTTCAGGGTAGGTACATAAATTATGTAAATCAAGTAAATATAAAAAAAAGATTTTTTTCTCAAAATTATTTTTCATGATTTTAACAGATAATCTCAATAAACATCTCCCTTTATATATTTTATTCCTCTCTTCCCCCAAAAAAGATCAAAATGGGCCCATGTTACATGTAAGTGCAATGATATAATCAACCTCTCTTTCCCTTTTTTTAAATATTTTTTTCTTTTTTAAAATTTGTGATTAAGAAAAATCTCACATCCAACAACTAACCACATATGACCAAAAGGTTGCTGGTCTAGAAAATAGTGATTTTTTATCTTCTCAAGACACATCCCATTTTTCATTTTTTTCCAAAAAAAATTAAATTTATTTAATTGTTTTAGCAAGGGAGGTAAATAATGAATTATAATGTAAAATAAAAGGCCTCTCCCCATATCATAATTAAAAATCCCCTTGTAAAATATCCCCAGTAATGTATATCCTAGTACACCCTAGAAAATACCTCCCCCACACTTGTTCATTTTAATGTCATGAAATATATTTAGAGGAAGGTGGGGATGGATAAAATAGTCATGTAACATGGCTTATTTCCTATAAATTATATTCATAGATTCTATGGTATTAAAAAAGATTAATGAAAGTAGGGTCTCATGATAAGGGGATAAAAAAATATTCCTCAATCTTTTTAAAACTGATTCTGCTTAGTTATAGCTTCGATAACATATCAATCATGTTATAGAATAAAACATGCCCGAGTTTCTCAAGAAATATATGAAATAATGAATGGAAAATATTGGATTAGTGGATTTCCCGAGAATGATATGAATGGTTGGAAAAAACTAATCATAGAAATTCATACAAATAATTAAATTAAATAATGAAAATGTCATATATTCAAAACAATCCAAATATTAGAAAAAAATCATCTAAAATAATAAACATGCTCTTCAAATCATTATTTTTTCAAATCCTTATCCACGATCTTATCCCTGCTAAATCTTTTTCTTACTTTTATCATTCAAATTTATTGAAAAATAAATTTAAACTTGTGGCATGATGATTATATTAAGCATATTATGTCTTCAAATTATATTTATTGAATAAAGAATCAAATGTGGGGAAAGCAATAAGAAATTTAAAATTAAAATTAAATGTGGAGAATAAGATATAATTTTTTTTAATTTTAAATGATTAATCCCCTTGAAATTGGTGTTTCGAATTTGTCTTTACAGGTACTTCCTGCACCAAATTCATGATGTGTAAGTGATTACATGACTTGTATTTTTTTCTTCATGATGTTAATGGTGTTCATGACGTGAAATGGTCATGTAGCATCATGATTGTTGCATGTGCCTTTGATGGACATTAAAACTTAATAGAAACAATTGAAATTATAGGTTCTATCAATATGATAAAAAATATAACAATAATTGAAATTAAATCCTAATATAAAATTAAATCTTAAGAAATCATAAAAGTCTAAATTCCTAGAAAGTGATAAAAACTCAGTTTTCCTCCTGGATGCAACTCTTTTTTAACGTTCAATTAGCTTGAACATAGCTGAGTTAGATGGTTGGAATGTGGAACAGTGATAACCATATTCTATTCACCCAATTAGGAATTTAAAATCCACCCAACTTAGGTCGACTACTCCTTGTTTGATTTAGTATGGAACTTGAAGGTGGTTACCAGAGTCTGAAGAGCATAAGTATCTCTAGAAAGATCTTAGCATCTGTACAGACTTGGTAAAATTATTCTTTTATTGTTGTTTATTTTTCTTCTACCTAATTAGTGAATGGTGTATCTGGTTATTCTACAAATTCCTTTGGAACATTTAGATTTTCTAAAAAATGATAAATGTGGTAGCTATCAAATCCTCCTTGTCCTTTTCTTATTTTTCAGCTTCTTCATTTTACTTCAGTTGTGGTCTTAGTTTTGCGAGTAGACTTTGTAGGAACTCATCATCTGAGGTTCATTTTTCTTATACTTCTTCTTCTTGATGTTGTTTGTTTAATTGTATTTATCCCACTAAAGTTCTATAGAAAGGTTACCCTCTTCCTCATATTCTGATCCTACAAAATCAAGGGCTTCATAATTAGCATAAAAACCATCTTTAGAAGTGGTATATACCTCTTCTTAATTGTACATTTTTCTTTCATTATGATGCTCCTCTTAGAATTCTAACTCCAGACTATAGGGTGTGGTGTAATCAAAACTTGGGTACGGTTGTGGGTGATTGTTGTAATGATTGTTCATCGTTTTAACATTGTAGAGTAGTTATGCCATATCATCTACTAGAAAGGAAAACCTCCCTTTGGTAGTCATTTCACTCTGCAGTCCTGCCATCATAACCAAAAATAAAAATTTCGGTAAAAATTAATAAAAATTATAGTCTAAAATAATAAAATAGAAATATGAGATAACAATTTGTCTAAATTATTTAACTAATAAATTCTTTTCTCTTATCCCTAGTAATGACGCTGAAAATTGGTAGCCCCATGGGCGTCGTTAATTCTCATAGGGTTATTGAATTTAGAAACTTATAAACATGAGTCAAAGAAATAAATAAATTATAAGGTTGTATTGTTATTGAAAGTCAGAGGTCGAACCCATAGAGATAGGGTTAGAGAAAATATTAATTAAATGAAATAAACCTAAACTATTTTATGAAAGAAACATAAACTAATTAATTAAAAGAAGAGATGATGGATGATTTAGTTTTAAGAAAATATAAAAACATACTTGAAAATTGTAAATATGGTTTCATGATTGATTAGGGTATAACAAAATTAAATAACAATCATATCTGTCAGAATTGAGTTTAGTTGAATTCAATGGTTATGGTAGACAACCCCAAAATCACCAACGTTCCCTTTTCAAAATGGTCATATTACTTCAAGTTTTTGATTAATTGGTAACTCAAAACCATATTTAAACACAGAAAATAATCAAGCCAGTGGTCATAGTGTGAATCATTCACTACTCAACATGTTTAAAATATCACTCCCTCACCAATTACACAATGGTCATAAAAGATAAAACGGATAAGAGAATTAAGAAAATAGGTTTACGGAAGAAGACCCAGATGAATGGAACTTAAAAATAATATACCTTATTATAATAAATCACATGTCATTAAAATTTCTTTTCACAAGGTCTAGCCCCTAATTCTATCCATGAGGGGCTAGGAAAAATAAACCTATTTGACGCATCATGATAGTAGTGGTCTATGATACGAGCAGAAGCGGCTCTCCATATGATCCACCAAGTGGTAGCATGTCCTCTTATTTATAAACTTCCTTGGGGATCGGGTATCATTCAATAGAGTTATAATGGAATTATAAAACATCTATTGTGGGCCCTATGGTCAAATATTTAATATTTTCATTAAAAATCCCATCATAGGATCGTAACTAGGTCTATCAAGATATTACATGATGTGCAAATAATTATATGGCATGTAATCTTAAAATTTTTACTATGGGAGAAGGTTTCATGAATTTTGGTGTAACTCTTCCTAAAACATATCTCAAAAAAATCACATTGTGTAAATAGAGTGCATGACATGTAAATTACATACTCTAGTTTTCCATCTCCGCTACATCCTCAAAAATTTGGTGTCGCTCCACTTTGCTTTTCTCTTGGTCCAAAGTGACTTTTTGGTCCAATACTCACCTCTTTTCATTCCTTTTATATATATATATATATATTTCCTTCAATAAAACACAAATTATATCAAAACATTCAAAAATTGGCATGATTAATCATTTAAATAAAAAATCGATCCAATAAAATACCATAAAATATATGTATGAAATAAAGTTATCTGCTATGTAGAGCCCAATACTTCTCCATGGTGGATTTGTAGTATAGATATTACCAAGTTAGGGTGAAGAATAAGGATATCCCCAACAATAATTTTCAAACAATGTACGGGCACTATGAGTTAATATTAATTACATTCTAACTCACTAATTCTCTAGTAATAGTCATGGACTTAATGAATAGAGTCTTTAAATATTACCTCAAAAACAATTGTAGTCTTTATAAATGATATTCTAATATTATCTAAGACCAAGGAGGAGAATTAGGAGAATCTAACCACTATACTAAAGACCTTGTGAAAGGATAAACTTTATGAAAAGTACAGTAAATGTGAGTTCTAGTTAAAGGAAGTCTCTTTCTTAGAGAAAATATTCAAAATCAATGGGATATATATGGACCCTTCAAAAATAGAATAAATTTAAGGATGGTCGAGGCCAATATCCATGAGATATATCCATAGTTTCCTTAGGTTAGCTGGGTATTATCATCGATTTGGGAGAAATTTCTTATGATTGTCAAACCCTCTAACCAAGCTAACTCAGAAGGGGGTCATGTTTTTTTGGAATGATGAATGTGAAAAGATATTTAAGGAACTAAAAATTAGGCTTATTAATGCACCTATTCTCACACTACCCATAAGTGGAGAGATATCCATGGTATTTAGTGATTCTTAATAGAAGGTTTTGGTTTGTGTGTTAATACAAAATGAAAAATTCATAGCCTATGCATCAAGATAGTTGAACGTTCATGAATATAACTATCCAATGCATGATCTAGAGTTGGTTGTAATGATATTATCTTTTAAAATATGGTGGAATTATCTCTTTGGGTAGAATTGTGAAATTTATACAGATCACAAAAGACTCAAGTATATATTCACACAAAAAGATCTGAATATATTCCAATGAAGATGGTTAGAGCTGATCAGGGACTATGAATTCTCAATTCACTACCATCCTATGAAAGAAAATAAAGTGGAAGATTCTCTAAGTAGAAAGGATACAAAAAATCTATCATTGATGAGAATTGATAGGGATCTGATATTATTATATTTAGAAAGGATAGAAATGGGAATCATAAATGAAGTAATATCATCAACCCTTTCACAAATGATTTCTCAACCATCCCTTAGGATGAGGTTAAAATATGCTAAAAGAGATGATTTGGAAATTCCAAAGAAAGTGGAAACTATAATAAAAGGTAAATCCTTGGAGTTTAATGTTAATGAAAGAGTTTTGAGATTTGGGTCATGACTATGTGTACCATCAAATATTGAGTTAAATAAGGAACTGTTGGATGATGTATATAGTTAAACATTCTTTATTAACCCAAGAAGCATAAATATGTATCAAGATCTCTCAGAGCACTATTGGTGGGATAATATGAAAAGGAAGATTGATTAATATACACTTTAGTGACTAGTATGTCCGCAAGTGAATGTTGAAAGTCATAAGTCTAATGGGATGATGCAACCATTACCCATACTAACTTGGAAATGGGAAAATATTACCATGTACTTTGTCATCGAACATCCGAATACATCTAGGTGAAATAATTCTATATGAGTTGTTGTGGATTGTCTTATAAAGACAGTGCATTTTGTCACAATTTGAGATGACTTTTCAATGGATCAACTTGCACAGATATGCATCAGAGAAGTAGTAAGGCTACATAGAGTATCCCAACCGATTTTATATAATTGAAATCTGAGATACACCTTAAATTTTTGGAAAAGTCTTCACTATACTCTAAAAACTATGTTGTACTTCAGTATAGAATATCATCCTCAAACTGATGTTCAATCTGAGTGGGCTATTCATGTTGAAATAGTGGGTGCCCTAGACCCAACTATTATGTGCTTTTGATTACCATATCGTGTATAGAGTTAACTATGCATGATGTCATCTTACCTTTATAGTGTAGACTTTTCTGCGTCCACTATTGAAATGGTAACGTCCAAAGATTAATTGTCGTATCGAAAGGTTATAGCAGTTCCCAGGCTATAATGAGAACCTCTAGATACTATGACATTAATCTTAAATATATGTTCTATGGTCTAGATACATCTTACTAATTGGACATAGTAGATGTCTGACCATCAGGTGCTGGGGGCTCATAAGCATTGAGACTTCTTCTCATGAAGTTCGCACTTGGTGATCTCTAGTAGTGAGATCATGAGGACTGACCCGCCAATAGGAACACCACATGTTTCAGGTGTCATTGGATGTTCCTATCTACGATCATGTGTAATGGTCTCCTGACTTGAGATCATTACCAATGCATGTCATTTGATCGCGTACTTTGATGCAATACGAAAACCATGGCAATAAAGTCGTGGCGAGGTAGTTTGTGTCGGGTGCGTCATTAGTGGCATGTCATTGGTTGAATGGTCAAGAAAGGATTTGTCGCTTCCAGGTTATGGAAGTAATATATCTCTGGCCATGTTGATATGGATGGCAGTACCTTTATAAGACCATGGCCATGGCAGTCGAGGGTAAATCCATCCAGTTACATCAACAAACAATAAAGCAAGAAAAGGGCGATGACACGAGAGTGCGTCCTGCTTTATGAGATATTATAGACAAAGAGATTATATTACACAGTGCATGTTCGTAGGTTGGTTGTCTCTGCTATGACAATCCTTATTTCTTCAGGGGCCATGATGGGTTGCTAGATCCCGCTCTTGGTCTGTGAATATTATTCAAGGCTGTCGAAATAAGGGCCTAGAGGGTCACACACAATAACGTATTCAAGAATCTGCCCTATTCAGTTGAATAGGAGTATTGGACATAGTGGGCCCCGCCACAGGGGTCCGGGATTTGTCCAGAGTTAAACGATTACCAATGAAATAAATAAATTCATGTTATTCGAGTTTAGAATAATGAGTATTGAATTTATTTATTAAATGTATTTACGAGTTTTAAGTAAATACATGAAAAAAATATTAATTGACGAATATTAAATTATTCAAGGTTCAATTAATATTTGTGGGAGCGACGAGTCCAGTTAATGACTCAATTATTATCATGTGATATATTTTAGTATATTACAAGTAAATGATAATAATATTTATGGCTCAGTTTAGTAGTCATAAAATGTCGTTAATAGTGCGTTAAGTATTCGGGGCTGGCGAGGCGATACCGGGTATTTTAATTATGCACTATAAATAGAAGAGGAGGGGCATTTGCCAAATACTATTCATGGAGTTTATCTCTCCTCTCCTCTCTCCCACATTCTAGAGAGAGATGCTCTGGATCCAAGGAGCTCGGATGGAGCTCTCTCTCGGGCATCGCTAGCGAAGCGATGCGGTGGTCGTTGGAGCATCGAAGGCATCGTCGCAGATCCGCGCTAGCACCCGGATTACGACGAACGACGCTCCCGCAGATTCCTTAAAGCGCGTGTGGACGATCTAGAGGAATTCGGCTTCGGATTCTTCGAGCAGCGATCGCCAACGACGAGCAGACGTCGTGCGCGGCTTTGGATTCAAACCAAGTATTTTACGGTTTAATTTTGTGCTTAAAATCCTCCACGTGTGGTCCTCGGCTTTGACCGGGCTGACCTTCACCGACGTCGGCAAGTTTACGGCGAACGGCGGTGAAAAAATTTTAAAAACCCACCTATTTGGGGCTTCCGCTGCACGCCTGGTTCCAACAATTCATACATTGGAAGACATGTTTCGATCATGTTCTATAGGCATCAAAGTAGGATGGGACCAACACATACCTCTAGTCAAGTTCTCTTACAATTATAGTTTCCACTCGAGCATCCAAATAGATCCCTATGAATCCTTTTATGAGAATAGGGGTATAACACCTTCATGTTGGCATGAATATGGGGAATAAAAACTACTAGGTCATGAAATAGTTGAGGAGATGGTGGAAAAGGTTAAGACCATTGAGCAGAACATCAAGGCTTCTATGGCTCGACAAAAGAGTTATTATAATGATCATCAATGATACCTAGAGTTTGATGATGGAGACATGGTATTCCTCCACATATATCCATGGAATAAAGTGACAAGATTTGGGAAGAAGGGAAAGCTTATTCCAATATACATCATCCCCTTTAAAATCCTTGATCACATTAGAGTGGTGGATTATCTAATTTCACTCTCACCTAACCTATATCAAGTAGATAATGTATTCCATTTATCCCTATTGATAAATTACATACCAGACCCATCCCATGTACTCAATCCAGAGGTGGTACAATTGGGGAATGATCTCTCGTATATGGGGCAGGCAGTGAAGATCTTAGATCATAAAGACAATGCTTTATGAAATAAGATAATTCACTTGGTCAAAGTGATGTGGAAAACCCACAATTTTTAAGAAGCAATGTGAGAACTAGAAGAAATGTTGAAGAATAGTTACCCTCATCTATTTTAGTGTATGAAGTGAAAACTTTTGGGGTGAAATTTTTTAAGGGGGGAAGATTGTGATTACCTCAACTATTATAAATAAAATTTCTTAAGGGGAGAAGATTGTAACGACCCAAAATTTAATAAATAAAATTTCCATTTGGATTTAAATAAATGTATTATTATGTAATATGGTTATAGAGAACACATTAACTTATTTTTTCTAATTATATTCAATTTGATTTAAAATAACATTAAGTATCGTTACCAATGATAATATAGTCATTGAACATTGATCACCTGATTAGTATAAATATAGAGTTTTAGCAAGTCAAATTGACATAGAAAAAATAAGTGATGTCCTCAAATAGTAGGACCGTACCTTATGAATCACATTTATCGGAGCATCCAAGGGAGATAGTATCTTTGAGATTTTCCCTTGACCAAAACCAATCTGATATCCAACAACTTAAGCATGATTTAAACTGTTTATGGGATAATTTCAAGCTCATTGATATTACATCCCAAACCATGTATATTGAACCACCCCGTGAAAGTATCAATGTCTGAACCTTACTCTTAGGGAGTTTGATGGTGTATTAAAGGGATACGTATCAGGACCCTATAAATATGAGTATGTACATTATTTTTTATAGAATAATGAATATATTTTCATCCTATTATTATTACTGAATAAATTATTTTTATTTTTATCCAATAAAATTCAAACAATATTTTGAGATAGTAATCAAATTAAATTAAGGAAATTATTTTGATGAACTGATGTTTTTTTGAAATAAATAATATTTTGATTAAATGATATTTTTAAGTAATGTTTATTAAATAAAAATGATCATATAATTTTTATTAATTAAAATGTAATTTTCATAAGGGTTCAAAAACTGTTATTGCTAAAAAACCCATCATTTCTTAGTAAATGTAGATTTTCTTAAAGTGAAAATTTACATATTTAGAAAATTATTTAGATAAATGAATATTATTTTTGTAATTATAATTTCTTAATTATCCAGTGGTGAATTGTTTAGAATTTTCTAAGATGGTCAAATTTTCGGGTAAAAATTAAATACCATATAAATATACTTTGTGTATTATGTCATCATAATGACTCAAAAGTGTTGTAATAAATACTATAAAAGGTATACATGAAAAAATATATGTTTTACTTTAAAATAATTTTGTTTTATTTTAATTTTATTAATTTTATAAAGCCATTGTGAATCCTCCCAAACTTATAATATATTATAAGGTTTTTAAATCATTTCTTTAAGAGTGTGACTCAACTTCACATAATCAAGGGAACTATTATTTATATTTTTACCTTTACCATATAAAATAATGAGAACCACTCCCATTTGGAAGAAACCATGGTAAAAACCATGGTATGGTTTTTTGTTTTGGTTATTTTATTATGTATAGTCCAAAACTTGAATAATAAATAAATTCCCCTCATTTCCTATATAAAATCCTCCAAGATCCCATTTATCTTCACTAAAACTTCTTGGATAATTTCCGTACTCTTCCCTTAATTCTCTAGAGTCCTCACATGGCACCCCAAAAATCTCAAGAATCCCCTCCCAAGTATTTGGAGTCACACACTCAAGTAAGGAATCTGTTCCTTTCTCCTCCTTATTCAAGTATCTTATTTACCATATGTATTTTATCTTCATTTTATTATGATGGGATATGTTACTCCATATCGCCTTATTGTAAAACTTATTTCAAAACGAAGAGACATCCCTTTATCTCTTATCAATCTATTTTATCAATTTTTATGTGATGTCATTATGCTGCCTAAATTTCACTACATTTTTTCATGCCAAATCAATCGTGTAGTGAATACCATACCCATTTCCTACCAAGTATATTCACCTTTATACACTTATAACTCTTTGAATTTGGACTTAAATGTATTTATTCCACACTCCTTGATCATGGAATACAATATTATAATGAATGAATTAATGTTATATGATCTATGTGGAGAACTTAAGCATGAGAATGAAATGAAAGTGACTGGTGCGCCTGGAATTATGTAGTGCTCCAATTCATTGGGTAATGTTTAGTCTCATGAGACATATTTTTTGGATAGATAGTGAACCTGATTCCTTTATAGAATATTTTCCACCATGATGACTTGGTGGTTTGGCCTTGAACTATGTTTATGATGTAGTGTTTTAAGTTGTTGTCACATTTCTCATGTAATGATTATCATGTTATATCATGTCTCATTGTTCATGTTTATGTTTCCAACTCATTTTATGCCCCATTGATATGCCCACTGTCTAACATGTATCAACTTATTCCATGATTATTCCCTTACTAGTCTTTATAGATCACCCCTTTTCTTATGTTTGTCCCCAGGTTATCCTGAACAGTTTTAAAATCCATTGCATTTTTGAATCATATTAAGGAATATTTCAAAATGTTCTTGTATCCCATATAAAAGATGTTATGTTACGTACCTAATTCCCAAATACACTGTACTTATTGATTTTTTAGGTTTTATTATAAGCAATTTTATGTAAAAAATCAATTATTAATGTGAAATAAATAACAAGTTTCTTATAATAACATAGTGAAAAGAGTCTCATAGTGGATTGGGTCCACATCTCAATAATTTTTCATTAATGGTGGATAGAGTCCCATATAGGATTGGATTCACTCCTAATTCGCATTCATATTATCTCATTTATATATAAATAATTACCCAAAGAATTGGAGGGCTATATAATTTGGGCCCCCATCACATATTGAGAACCATACATATGTGTGCCAAAAGATCACAAAAACATTCATCATTTCATCATAGTTTAATTAATCCATGGGAAATAAGTGGGTTTTATAAAAACATCCTTTAAAATTACCATCGAAAGATATCCAGTGAATTAAATTAGATGGTACAATTAGATCATATACCCATTGAATCATAATATTTATTAAATTATTTTTAAATAGAAGAAAAAATATATTTTTATTAAAGCATTAGAAATACGCTTTGAAAAAAAGAAAATGAATCTTTTTATTTTGGTAAATTATTAAAAATTAAAAATTCTCAAAAAAATAAGAATAATATTTATTTTTAAAACCTTGGAAACTTGAAAAGGAATACTAATGATGAATAATGATAATTATGGAAAAAATTATTAATTTGGTATTTGTTAAAGAAATTATTTTCATGCTTCTGTAAAAAGTAAAATATAACCCATATAGAAACATTATAAATATTAATTTTTAAAAAATTAAAAAATAATAATAATTTTAAAAATAATATTTGGAGTCTACAAAATAAAATTATTGAATCATTTTAAATAACATAGATAAAGAAGAAAAATATTCCAGGCCAAAAATGATGAATGATGTCGGTTTTTCTTAAAAATAATTATTTTAAACTTTTTCAGTACCAAAGTCAGGGAAAATAAAAAATAATACTTGAATACCCCATAATAAATCACATGAGAAGATAATAAATGGGTTTTAGGAGAGAAATAACATGAAATTTATCTAATGTAAATTTAAATATACATAATCCAAAAAATTACCCTCTTTCATTATGAAAAAGTGTTGGGATAGAAGATTAGTTGGAATAAATATTTTATTTATATTGGGAAGAAAATTTATGCCACTAGAAAATTGAGTATGATTAGGTAATTGAGAATAATAAATGGGACTCGCCTCTTCACTTACCTTATAGTCCCCATGTTTTGTATATGACCACACGCAGATTACTTTAATCACACTCCTGGTAAAATTGGAAGTCTTGTGAACTCATGGAAAGGTAAATAGATTTCAATGGCAGGGAGAGTCAATATTTTGAAACATATTATTGTTTAAAAAATGCGTTTTCCATTTATGGTGTACTAATGGAATACTTCTATTCTTAAAAAAAATAACACCTGCATTAGGAATTTCATCTCAAGTGGTTTCATTTTTGAAAAAAAAAGGTATCATGGTGCCATAGAAAAAAATGTTTCATACCTCATGCTATTGGGGTATTGGGATTTAAAAACTCTTCAACTTCAACCAATATATTTAGGATTTTTTTTATGGATGTTTACTAATGATAAATTTAACTTTCTTGGCTTCCCTAGATCAAGATTCTGGGGAAAATTGAAATTTGGAAATGCAAATTATGTTGACTATTCAAATGGCATGCCTTTAAATCCATCTTCCACAACATTTATTTAAAATATCATAGGTTGGTTAATAATAATTGTTTTAATATTTTTGGGTTTGATAATTAGATTGGTAAGAACCTAGTTGATCTTCTTGATTCCTCTTACATAATAGTCAATACTGGTACCAACATCAAAGAATAATTGGATTTCTTTAGATCTCCCCTAGATATGATTAGATCAATTGTTAACAGTCACGAATTCATTGATTGTTAGGACCTGATAATTTAGGAATTGATGACTAATGTAATTATCAATGATAATTTATAATACGTAAATATTACTCAAGGAAATAGGCAAAGTGGGTCCGTATCACTGCATAAAAAAGGATATTTCCCTCTGGATTTATGTTAATATGGATATTGTCCTACTTGAAGCACTCATTCGATACAACTCTTCAAGAAGTGGATATTTCCTTATATTCAAGATGTTCCTTATTCCATAAAAATATGGAAGATTTAAATCATCTCTTCTAAAGATGGGTTATAGCCTCAACACTCTGGCACACATTATTTGACATATTTGATATTTATACCTCAATTGATGATATCATCCAAAATCACTTCAATGAGTGCTCTAGGATTCCCCTCTCTTAAAAAATTCTTAATTTATTTTAGGTGGCTAGTTATAAACTCATTCACATGATTTTTCATGGTAGAACAAGAAGATTCATGATTATATCTCTTACAACATTCAATCTACTAGTGTGAAAATTATTATAGCAACGTAGAATGCTAACTCTCAATAGCATGATCACTGTGATAATTATGTTCATGATTTATAATTTTTAAATGAATTAATATTCTAGGTAATTTTCACCCTCCTACCAGTACCCTTGAAGTCATTTGAAACTTTTTATTTATTTTCTAGATTAAATACAACCTTGATGTGGCATCCAGAGGCAATCTAGATCTGACGGGATTTGGAGATGTCTTTAGAGACTCTAATAAAGATATCATGGGCTACCTTTATAGTCCATGTGGAATTTACTCATATATATAATATTATATTATTTGTAACACCCCAATATTTTTATGAAATATATTTTTTAAATAATTTTATTTCTTTGATATCTTATGTTGCATGCAACATCAAGTTTATATTAACTAAAAAATATTATTAAAATATTTTATGTCTGTTATAAATTAGCCACTAAATTGGTGGGAATGAAAATTATTTTATATTTTATTAAATAAATATAAACTTCTAAATCAATATGAATATATTGGAAAGTTTTTAGAAAATGTCATACAATTTTAGGAAAAGTCATTTTTTTTCTTCAAAAATATGGTTTCTTCAAAAATGAGTTTTTCTTATTTTTATGAGTGAATATTAATTTCGATAATTTATATCAAATTTATTTAGAAAAGTAAACTTATTTTTTTAATTCATAATGTAAAAATTATCTTATTTTTAATTTTTGATAATTTTCTAAAAATATAGATTTTTCAAATAATTTTGAAAAATACTTATTTTAATTATAAACTGTATTTTATTTTAAAGTGTTTTCATGGTAAAATTATTTTTTGGATTCTTTTTAAATTTTAATTTGTTAATTTTTGTTTAAAATAATCCAATTATGGTTTTTGAATTGGATTTTATACTTTAATATACTTTTTATATTTAAAAAAAGTTATTTTTTTAAAACTATTTATCGTTCCATTTTATAAATTTAATTTTTAAATTAAATTATAAAATGTTTTTTGAATTATATAAAATTAATTAAATATTTATAATCAATAAGTAAAAAAAATTTAATAAATACTCTTTTATTTTTAGAAAATATGAATAGTAACTATGGTAAAATTTATTATCTCGGTAAATGGTTAAACGAGTTAATCTGGATTAAAAATAAGTGATAAGGCCCTACCATTTCATTATATTTATTATTTTTGTATTTAATTATACTCATATCACCTAATTTTTTAAATTTAGTTATTTAATGGATACTTTTCCATAAAAATATCTTAGATATTATTAAAATCAAATAAAGTGACAAAATGTCACACTTTTTCTTTTAATAAGTATAATATTTTAATATGCGGTTAATCAGAATATGTGCTCCACTATAAATATTATTTAAAAACATTAAATATTTATATTTATTATGTTAATTTATTTATATTTTTAACCAACTAAATAATTACCCTAAATGCTTACACAATGTTGATGCAATAATTATTCAATTAATGAAAAAAAAATTAATGATATTAACGATATTAAAAAAATATAATTTTAATTAATTAAGGTTTTCTAAAAATTATATATATTATTATGACATATTATGGTTGTATTAAATTTTATTTTTCTAAGATATCTTGTTGTATTTATTTTATTAAAATCAAATTAATGAGTAGTTATTAAAATTGACATTATGAATATTTTATAGTAAATAATATTTTATTAAATGATATAAAATTCTTAAAAATATTAATTTAATAAAAATTATTTTTATAAGGTTTAAAATTTAATTCATTATCCATTTATGGGTTTTTTGTAATTTTATAATAAATATATTAACCCTAATAGAGTAAAAATCCATGTCGTCACGATAAGAGTTAAAGGGGTTAAGTAAGGGTTTAAAAAATGATAATGATATAAATGTGACTTAAACATGTCCAAAAAAATTATGGTATGAATAAGATTATATCATTATCATATTAATTTATAATTTTACTTTTTAAATGGACTATTTTCCATGAAAGTAACTTATATATTATTTAAATCAAATATAGTTAGAAAATGTGACTCTCTTTGTTTTTAATATCTTTTATGTGTCCATATGGGGGAAAATAAGATATGAAAGAAAATAAATGTTTATATTGAGGTTAATAAAATTATTTTTATCATGGAAATTTATTTTTAATTTTTATAAATTATATAATTTCCTTAAATGCTTCTACAATGCTAAAATAGTATTTATTTAATTAAAGGAAAAAAATAAAAAAAATTGATTTTAAAAATATTAATTTTGATATATTTTGTATTATTTATAGTTTATAAATAATTTATAGATCTATGTCATATATTAGATATGTTTAAAATATTTATATTATACTTACCTCTTTGTCTTGATGTATTTGAAGTCAAATTAAATGAATACTGTTAGAATTGACATTAATGATAATTTATCAAAATAATATTTTATTAAATTATTTAAAATTCATAAAAATATTATATTCAACAATGTGAATGGAATATAGTTTAAAAAATTATAAATGATACATTTATGAGTCATTTTTTTATTTATATTAACATTATTAATCCTTTATAATTAAAATAATGGTTACCACAGTTAAGGTCAAAAATAATTAACTAGGGGGTTAATCAAAAGGATAAGGTTTAAAATGAAACCTAAAACTATCTATAATCAATTGTTTTATGAGATTACAACCTTATATTATTTTATCTTCAAATAAATTTTCATTTGGTGGTACTTGTATTGAAAATAAATTTATTATAATTTAATATTTTGAGAAATTCTAAAAGTGCCCCTCACCTTAATTGTAAAAGGGAAACTCCTCAATAACTTCTTTACAATACTTTGTGTAACGTCCCGGTTTTGGAAGTCACCCAGAGATGCCCCATACCTAGTTGGTCACATGGCCTCAAACGCATTTCCTCAATTGTCAGAGGCTACCGACTAGTAGCGAGGGCCTTGGGTGTGATGGTGGGGAAACTATGCCCTCATTGTCAGAGTAACATAGTGGAAGTAAAACACAAAGAAATAAAGGAATCAGTAATATTACCGTACAAAAACAAATAGTGGAAGACTGGAGAAATAAACAACTGAATCACATATATAATGATGCATTATACATATTTCTAGGAAAGCATCCAAACAAATCACAATGCTAAAATACAGTACTAAACCAAAGTACAAGAAAAACATTAAATAGCTCCATAGAATCGCTAGCCAAAGCTTGGTCTCATGCTCTCCAGCTCCAAAGTAGTCAAGTACCTGAAGTAGAAGGGCAGTCTCCCTTATCTATACCTCCAACAATATAATTTTTTAGGGCCCAAAATCATGGCCCAAACAGGGTGTGAGACTAAATTCGAGTAGGCAACCACTAAGAGATATGTACCTAACAGTCAGTGAATATATATGGTAGTAAATAAACAAGAGAAGCAGTAAACAAGGAAGTACTCAACAGTAAACAATTCCAAAATTTCAAAGCATTCAGTTTCACATAGCATGTAAATAGATAATCACAAATAGGTAACCCTTTGGGATGTACTCACAGCCTAATCACGTTTGGTCCTTACTATAAAACACAAGAAACCCTTGGAGAATTATCCATAGTCTAACCCCTCTGGTTTAGCTTTAGTATAGACTCTCTATAGAAACACTCACCTTCAATTACCCCTATAGTCTTGTATCAGTAACTAAAAGAGGCTCTGGGGAAGCACTTACATCTCATTCCCCCTATGGCCCGCGTTGAGGAACAACAGACACTCTGAGGAAGCACTTACGTCAATTCCCCCTATGGTCTCGCATCGTAACAAAAATAATAGACACTCTGGTGAAGTCCTTACGTCCATTCTCCCTATGGTCCACTACACCAGGTTCTCACAGCCTTGTGTAAGTCAAACAAGCATAGAAATGCAAAGCATCCAAAGTAAACCTCAAGAACTACTTGGCTAACTAGTCTACAACATAACAGCACGTCAGATAAACAATCACTCCATGCTAACAATTCTAGGCATGGGAAATAAACAGAAGCCTAAAAGGAAAGTATGACCAAATGGTCATAAAAAACGTGCATGGGAAAACACTTCCAAAGCATAGAAATTAACCCTATTCACATTCAGTTAACCTCTACCCAAGCATACAAGCATAGCAGGAATTTAACGGGGCTAAAACCATAAACGTGCAATATCCCGTTCATGGGTATTGGTCACTTTTTCACATAAAACTCAAAGACTATATACAGAAAGGCACAAACCACCTACCTCAGTGTTAGGAGATCAATATACTTGAGTATCAATCATTGAATCACCTTAGAACATTGTAGATATATGAAAACATCTAAAACGTTCAGCCCATGATAACTTGATAAAGAGGAGGAATCAAGAATCAAATATCTAGGATAAGGAAGAGCTTATCGAGCTGATCCCAATGAAATCGACATCATTACATTCAGAGAACGGGTGCTTGGTCAGGGGTTCAGAGAAGTTCTATGGACATATGGTTTCTCTCGGTCGAACCATACCTAGAAGGAGACAGTTATGTCTGTCAGACGCAACCCTGGTATGTTTAATGAAAAAAAGTACATGGATTGTACTTTATAAGTACACGGTGTGTACTTGCCTTTATCGGACCCTGCATTAGGCGGTCTCTAGGTCACCACGCATGACTGTGTGGATGGTTGTGACACGACCAGCAACCGGATACCTGTGGTAACCGAGTACACAGTGTGTACTTGTAAATTACATGGTGTGTACTTAAGAAATTTCCAAAAAAAACCTCTCTTCTCACAAACGACCAAAAAAGAAAAACATACCTGAAAAAAAGATCCAGGTTCTTACAAACTTCCCCCACCTAAATAAATTTGTCCCCAAATTTCCCTAGCAAGGTGACGTAGAAGA
Source organism: Viscum album (assembly GCA_963277665.1). NCBI lineage: Eukaryota > Viridiplantae > Streptophyta > Magnoliopsida > Santalales > Viscaceae > Viscum > Viscum album. Next base: position 1,822,056,963 of record OY728150.1, on the reverse strand, counting down.
AGAATCCCCAAACAGCTCCAGCCACTATGCTCGTAAATCGGTCTCCCTCTCCCAAGTCTCAACCTATACTCGCCCATGCTGCCATAGCACTCATACCAGAGGAACAGACCATCCATGGAGAACCATTGTACTGCGATCAACAATCCGAATAGGATGCTCCTCAAACGAGATGTCCACATCTAACTCAACCTCCTCAGGTTGAAAAACATGAGATGGGTCTGAGAAGTAACGTCGAAGATGAGAAACATGGAAGAAGTCTTCCATATCCCAGTACCTCTTAGGTAACTGTAACTGAAAAGAAACCATCCTAACTCTCTCCAACACCTCAAAGAGCACGTCGTACCTTGGTGAAAGCTTACCCTATCCCATAATCCTCTTTTTCCCCAAAATCGGTGTGATACGCAGAAAACCTGATCCCCGACCTCGAACTCCAGAGGTCGTCTCTACTGATCAGCATAAGACTTCTGTCGAGACTGTTGAGTAGTCATCCTCTTCCGAATCAACTCTATCTTCTTCGTGGTCTCCTGGAAAAGATGAGGTCCCAGCATAGTTGTCTCTCCTGCCTCCAGCCAACATAAGGGTGATTATCATGGGCTACCGTATAAAGCCTCATAAGGTGTTATCTGAATAGTTTCTTGAAAACTATTATTGTAGGAAAACTCCACAATAGGTATGTGCTTCTCCCAAGAACCTCAAAAATCCTGGATGCATGCCCGAAACATGTCCTCAAGCACCTGAATTGTATGCTCGGATTGGCCATTTGTTTGGGGATGGTAAGCTGTACTCAAAAGTACATATATACCCAAAGCCTTCTGTAGACCCTTCCAGACCCGAGAAGTAAAACAAGCATCCCTATATGAAACAATGGAGTGTCTAACCCCATGTATATATACAATCTCTCGGATGTAAAATCTTCTCATCTCATAAACATTTAAGGTCTCCTTGATCGGAAAAAAGTGATCAACCTTCGTGAGTCTGTCAACGATAACCCATAGTGCATCATTCCCTCGATGAGACCTCGGTAAAACTATCACGAAATCCATCGCGACATCATTCCACTTTCACTCAGGACTGGGTAACTTCTGCAAAAGCCTTGTTGGTCGTTGATGCTCCGCCTTCACCTGCTGATAGGTGGAACACCTCATGAAGAAACCAGAAACATATCTCTTCATACCTGGCCACCAATACTAATGGTGTAGATCAAGATACATCTTTGTGACACCAGGATGAACTGCCCAAATTGTGGAATGAAAGTCCCGCATCAACTCCTCGTGTATGTTTTCTAACACCCATACGTGCCCCTAAAAATGTAAGATCTAATCCTCGCTTATGGTCTATCCAAGAATAGGGTCCTCTCCTGACACACATTATCATAGGATTAGGCCTTAAGAATCTGTTAGCTAATTCATTCTCACTCAGTCAAGAAGAGTATAGGTAACAGCTATAGAAGAAAGAAATGTCTTCCCCTGTCTATCGTGCACCTCCACATGAATCTCAGAGAACATATTAAAAATCTTCCACTGACTGCTAGCCTCTTGAACTGCTTGTATCTGAGTCCTCCTACTTAGCGTATCAGCCAGAGCATTTCCTTTCCCAGGTGTGTAGGCAAGCTCAAAGTAAAAATACTGAAGGTATTCCCCCCACCTTCACTGTCTCGAATTCAGGTCACGCTGAGAGAAGATATACTAGAGACTTTTTTGGTCAGTGAAAACCACAAAATTATATCCTAGAAGATAATGTCTCAAACAGCGTAAGGCATAAATAACTAATGCCAACTCAAGATTGTGCGTCGGGTAATTCCTCTCATGTGGCCTCAACTGCTGATACCCGTACGTGATGACTCCTTCTCCCTACATAATCACAGCTCCCATACCAATACTTGAAGCATCACAGTAAACAGTATATCTCTTTCCCGACTTTGGAAGTATTAGTATCAGTGTTAATGTCAACCTCCCTTTCAGCTCCAGAAAGGCTGACTCCTAAGAATCTGACCACAAGTACTTCGCACCCTTCTTAGTCAGGACCGTTAGTGGTGCTGCTAAGCGTGATAAGTCATGTATGAAACGCATGTAGTATCCATCCATCCCTAGAAAACTTTGTAACTCAAAGACTTTCTTTGGCTGATCCCATGAAACTACTTCTCTCACTTTCTCTGGGTCTACTTATACTCCAGTCTCTGAGATAACATGACCCAAAAAGTAAATCAGGTCCATCCAAAAGTGCCATTTTAAGAGCTTAGCATATAACTGATCCTCTCTCAGTGTACTCAAAAAGATCTCAAGATGGGTGGCATGGTCGTGTCGAGTGTGAGATTACACCAAGATATCATCCACAAAAACCACCACAAAAGAATCCAAGTATTTATGGAACACTCAGTTCATCAGTGCCATGAAAACTACAGGCACATTCATGAGACTGAACGGAATAACCACATACTCATATAGACCATACCAGCTTCAAAAGGCTGTAAGAGGTATATCATATGGTCTAATGTGCAACTAGGGATAAAAAGATCTCAATTAAATCTTTGAGAACACCTGGGATCCTTGAAGCTGATCAAAGAGATCATTAATCCTTGGAAAGGGATATCAGTTCTTGACCTTCAACTGGTTCAGCATCTGATAATACACGCAAAACCTGAGGGTACTGTCTACCTTCTTTGCAAAGATGATAGGTGAACCCCAAGGAGAAGTACTAGGATGGATGAAACCCTTTTCTTGCAACTCCACCAACTGCTTCTTGAGATCCTGTAACTCTAGTGTAGCCATCCTATAAGGAGGAATAGACACCGGTGCCGATCCTGGCACAAGCTCTATAGAAACGCCTACCTCTCTATAAGAACCCAGATCTTCTTTTCATGTATGTTTTCTTCTTTCTGGTGTTTTTGAGAAAAATAGTTTTTTCTAGAAATTTAAGTACACGTTGTGTACTTTATGAGTACACGATGTGTACTCGTTTACCGCGGGTAGTAGGGTGTTGGTCATGTAGTGGCCATGCACACTTCCACATGTGGTGACCTAGATACTGCCTAATATGAGGGACAGTGAAGGCAGTTACACGTTGTGTACTTATAAAGTACATGTCGTGTACTTTATTTTTTTCATTAAACGCATAAGGGTCGCGTCTGATGGACAGAAACACCTCCTTCTTGGTCTGGTTTGTCCACGAGAAAGGGTACAGCCATGATCCTTCTCTAAGTACCTAATCGAGCGTCTTTAATCTGATGCAACCATCTTCGATTGCATTGGGATCACCTCAGTAATCTATTCCTTCTCCTAGATCTTCGTTTCTTCATTCCTCCTCTTTCAAGAGTTTTCCTCAGTTAAGAATTTTTAGCATTTTTGTAGATCTATGGTGTTTTTGGGCGAGTCAAGGCTTGAGATTCACTTATATTATTCATAAAACACCGAGGTAGGTGTTTTGTGCCTTTCTGTTGAAATTATTTGAGTTATATGTGAAAATTATTCCAATACCCATGAATGGGGTATTGTGTGTTTACTGTTTTAGCCCTAATGTTTGCTTGTTGTGCTTGTACGCTTGAGTAGAGGTTAATTGTTTGTGAATAGGGTGAATTGTTGTGATTTGGAGGTGTTTTCCCATGCATGTTTGTTATGACCATTTGGTTCTGCTTAGCTTGTTAGGTATCCTTGTTTTTCCCATGCCTAGTATTGTAGGATGGTGTGAATATTGTTCTAACATGTTGATATGTTGTAGACTATTAGTCAAGTAGTTCTTGAGGTTTACATTGGCTGATACATGCATCTATGCTTTCTTGACTTACGTAGGGCCATGAGAACCTGGTGTAGTAGACCATAGGGAGAATGGACGTAAGGGATTATCGAGAGTATTTTTTTTCTATTACGATGTGAGACCGTAGGGGGAATTAATGTAAGTGCTTCCTCAGAGTTTCTATAGTTCCTCGATGTGGGCCACAGGGGGAATGTGATGTAAGTGCTTCCTCAGAGTACCTTTAGTTACCGATACAAGACTATAGGAGGAATTGGCGGCAAGTGCTTCCTCAGAGAGTCTTTTCTTAAGCCGAACCAGAGGGGTTCGACTGAGTGTACTTCCCAGAGGGTTTCTTGTCTTGTTTGGTTGAACCAGAGAGGCTAGGCTTTGAGTATTTCCCAAAGGGTTACTATTTTTGTTTAGTTTCTTGCTTGTACTTGTTTGGTTGAACCAGAGGGGTTAGGCAGTGAGTACTACCCAGAGGGTTACCGCTTTGATTAGTTGTCGTTTGATATATTAAATTGAATGCTTTAAAATTATGGATTATTTACTGCTAAGTACTTCCATGTTTACTGCTTTCTTTACTTATTTCCTCCCATATATTCACTGACTATTAGGTACATATCTTGTGTTGGTTTCCTACTGGGATTTAGTCTCACACCCTGTTTGGGAAATTATTTTCGGCCCAAACAGATTATATTGTTGCAGGTATAGATAAGGGAAAGTGCCCTTCTACTTCAGTTACTTGACTGATTTGGAGCTGGAAATCATGGGACCAAGATGAGGCTTGTGATGCTGAGGAGTTTTTTTCTATTTTCTTTTTTACTTTGGTTTAGTTTTTTATTTCATCATTGTGACCTGTTTGGCTTCTTTCCTAGACATATGTATCATGCATCATTAATATATATGTGCTCCAGTTGTTTCTTCATCAGTCTTCCATTGTTTAATGTCGTTTAGTATGTTTACTGTTTCCACTGTTGTATATATGTTTTACATTTTCTACGTTACATTCCCAATGAGGGAATAGTTTCCCCACTATCACATCCAAGGCCCTCGCTGCTAGTCGGCAGCCTACGGCATTTGGGGAAATGCGCTTGAGGCCATGTGACCAACCGCGTACGGGGCGTTTCTGGGCGGCTTCCGGAACCTGGACATTACAAAGTGGTATCAGAGGAATTATTTTCTCTTGAATTACTGTTTAGAGCCTTATTCAGGGATAGGATTGAATAGGTACTTGGTAATAAGTTGTTCCCGGGATTAGCTAACCCATGTATAGAGAAAAACCAATTAACTTCATATATTGTAGATTTTTAGGTTTTTCAATTTTACAGTTGATTTGATTTTCACCACTGGGTGACTTACATGTTTTGTGTTGTTATTGTTTATATTATTGAAGTTCTATTTCTGTTGCAACCCGATGAGATGAGGTTATTCCAACTCATGCATCATATAGTCACTCACTAGTAATCACTTGTCATGCATTATTGCCATGCCATTTAGGGTGGATTAGTGATTGCATGTTTTTGTGATAGATGGTGTGCTAGATATGCGTATTCTTGTGATAAATGCCTTGATAGAATACCAATTGATTGATAGGGTATTGTTTTGTGTATGGTTTTTCTTGAATGGACGCCAAACATTGGTTCTTGAGGTGTTATGGGCCCTCATGGACCAGAATTTGGTGGATCATTGCACTGTTATCCTTGTTTATAACTTGTATAATATGATAAACTTTGATTCACAGGGAGTATGGTCCCTCACGAATCATAATTTGGCACTTTGATGTTCGTTTCAGTGTTTTTCTGGGCTCTAGAGTAGTTTTTGAGGGTTAATATCTGGAAAAATCCAAAATACATGCTGTGTAGTTTTGACCACCTGCCATGTGTTCTTCTATTCGGGAATAAACTATTTTTATTAAGTATATTTCATGTACCGAATGTACATTTTGTGTAGTCTCCAACTGTGTCATAGGTCATGTGGGTAGAGACATAGGATAGGGAAATTCTTGTGGGAATACACCGTGTACCGGTTGTACACGCCATGTTGTGTTGAACCTGTGTCCACCCATGTGACTAACAACACAGGCCGGTGAAATATCTTCTAGTACATGTCGTGTCCGTCTGGAATATGTTGTGTAGAGTCGGCCATGTAACTGGTCGTGTAACTAACAATATGGGTTGGTGATGTTTGTCTAGTACACGCCATGTTTGGAACGAACACGCCATGTAGTCTTGTTCTAGGAAGAACCGTGTGGCTTAGCCGTGTAGAAGGACTCGGGTAGGGGAAGTGGATTCATGTACATGTCGTGTGTAAGGACAACATGCCATGTGTTTGGGGTGTTACATGACCAGTTTTGGCTAATGTACATGCCCATATGAATGGTTTTAGGGTACACGTTGTGTAGGCAGTATACACATTGTGTATCCATGTTTTGAAAAACTTGAATGCTTACTTTCTTCAGTTCCCTTCTTACACTTCTAGTTTTCATTACTTGTAAATCTTAATCTAAGGGGTGCACTTGACCTTGAAGAGTCATGCCACCAATACATCCTTCGGTTGTACGCCAGTTTCAAGGTGGTGATCAGACATCGAACATGGCTGAAAAGGGACTACTAAGAGATCCTCCAGTTGTGGTAGTCTTGGCACCTGCTATTATACTGGATACAGGTGCTGATTCATAGTTCAAGGATGTATTTATGAGGTTCATGCAGACCTTCTGTGGAGTACCGCATCATGCCCCATCTATGGTAGAGTTGACGTAGGTTTTCCAGCAGCAGCATCCTCCCACTTTCCCAGGGGAAGGAGAACCTTAGGCTGTAGAGTCATGGTTAGAGGCCATGCTTTCTATCTTCGAGCATCTGGAGACGCCTCCAGAGAGGAGAGTCAAGCTCGCTTCATATATGCTTCGGGATTCCACCAAGAGATGGTAGGGTGTGATCTCATAGGTGGGACGCCAGCAGGTCATGTCCAGGGATGAGTTCCAGTGTGCCTTCTATGACAACTTCTATCCGGAGACTTTGAGGTGCGATTGAGCCCGAGAGTTCATGAGTTTAGAGTAGGGTACTCTTTCTGTTATGGAGTATTCTTCTCACTTCACTGAGCTACAGCGTTTCACACCTATGCCCGGAGGTGATGGGTTATTCCTGGAAAGGAGTTCAAGGATGTTCTGAGGCACGACATCTGATCACATGTAAACATATTCTGGTTGACTTCTATCACTTCTATATTCAACCAGGAACTGATCACAGAGCGTAATATGAGGGATTATGGAGTTGTGAGCCTAGGAAGCTTGGCATCTGGAGTTATTATTTCTCCCACTGACAGCAGGAAGCGTCGTAGGGATTCTACACACAGAGATCCGAGGAGGCAGGAGACATCTTCTGGTAGTCTGGTGGTGTGCTACCAGTGTGGGAAGAGCAGGCATACGAGGCCGCATTTCCATAGAGACCCAGTGGAGTGCCAATCTTGTAGAAAGATGGGTCATCTTCAGAATTTTTTTTCCAGTTCTTCTCACCAGAAGCTGGTGAAAGGGGTTCTTCTATGACTCCCTGTTCAGGATCAGTACCACGAGTTTCTCACCAGTCTACGAACTGGAGTTCTTCCAGCCATTCCGGCTGAGGTGGAGGTCGTGGTCGTGGTAGTCAATCACTAGGATTTCAGTGATAGCAAGGTGGATCAGGTGAGAGTGTTCAGGTAGGGTCACAAGGCCAAAGAGTAAGCCAGACTTTTGTAGTGGATCAGACCCAGTCGAAGTAGGATCCTAGACCTTCTACAGTTCGAGGTACGATCTTTGTAGCCTCAGTTTTATCTTCTTCTCTTTTCGATACAGGGGCTTCTCAAAGCTTCATATCTGTTGCTGTTGTGGAGATCCTTGGTCTCTACATCTTTTCTTCTACTGATATCTTGATGCTAGACACTCTGTTGGGGACAAAAACGGCTAATGTACTTTAGTGCAAGGAGTTCCCTCTAGAGGTTGGTGGGTGTCACTTTTTATGGCACCTCTATGTCCTAGAGATGACCAGCTATGATGTCATTCTCATAATGGACTAGTTGGTTCCCTTCTAGGTTGTTTTCGAATTCTATCATTGTAGGGTGAGTCTCACATCACCAGAGGGACTATATTTCCTTCATAAGGGAGAATGGGATGTCCAGGCGAGTAGTGCGAGACCTGAGCATCATGGGTTGGGAGGAGTTACAGCCCAGATTTCTAGTCTTTATTTGGATGACCATGGTAATTCACAGTTATACTTTCCTCCAGTGGTGGATTGTTTCAGGTATGTCTTTATAGAGGACTTTTCAGGTTTTCCTCTATATATTGAGGTGGACTTTTTGATTGAGTGTGTGCCAAGATCAGCATCGGTGTCCATTCCTCCTTGTAGGATGGCCACACCATAGTTTCAGGAGCTCAAGAAGTAGTTGGAGGAGTTATAGGTAAAAGGTTTCAGTTGACCTAGTACATCTCCTTGGGGTTCGCCTATCCTGTTTGCGAAGAAGGCGGAAGGTACCCTCAGACTGTGTTTGGATTATCAGAAGTTGAACTAGTTGATGGTTAAGAATCGATATCCCTTACCGAGGATTGATGATCTCTTTGATCAGCTTCGAGGAGCCCGGGTGTTCTCAAAGATTGACTTAAGGTCTGGTTATCATCAGTTGCATGTTAGACCATCTGATATACCTCTCACATCCTTTCGAAGCAGGTATGGTCTATATGAATATGTGTTTATGTCGTTTGGTCTCATGAACATGCTTGCAGTCTTCATGACACTAATTAACCAAGTGTTCCATCCATACTTGGATTCTTTCATGGTGGTCTTCATGGATGATATCTTGGTGTACTCTCACACTCGACCCAATCATTCCACCCATCTTGACATTATTTTGAGTACACTGAGAGATCATCAGTTATATGCTAAGATCTCAAAATACCACTTTTGGATGGACTAGATTCACTTCTTGGGTCATGTTATCTTAGAGATAGGAGTATAAGTAGACCCAGAGAAAGTGAGAGAAGTAGTTTACTGGGAGAATCCGAAGAACCTCTTTGAGGTATGAAGTTTTCTAGAGCTGGATAGATACTACAGGCATTTCATACAAGAATTCTCATGCTTAGTAGCGCCACTGACGGGCCTAATTAATAAGGGTGCAAAGTTCTTTTGGTCAGATTCTTATGAGTCAGCCTTTCAGGAGCTGAAAGGGAGGTTGACTTCAGCACTGATACTAGTCTTTCCAGAGCCAGGAAAGAGCTATTCTATGTATTGTGACACTTTAGGTATTGGGTTGAGAGCAGTGTTTATGCAAGGAGAAGGGTTTGTTGCATATGGGTCTCAGCAGTTGAGGCCACATGAGAGTAATTACCCGACGCACGATCTTGAGTTGGTAGCAGTTGTTCATGCTTTATGTGTTTGGAGACATTATCTATTGGGAGAGAATTTTGTGGTTTTCACTAACCACAAAATTCTCAAGTATATCTTCACTCTACATGATATAAATTTGATACAGCAAAGGTGGGTTGAGTACCTTCAGTCCTTTTATTTTGATCTTTCTTATACACCTGGGAAAGGCAACGCAGTGGCTGATGTGCTGAGAAGGAGGACTCAAATACGGGCAGTTCATGAGGCCAGTAGTGAGTGGTAACTTATGCCTCTATTCTCTGAGATGCATGTGGAGGTGCATGATAGACAGGGGCAGACTTTTCTTTCTTCTGTAGCTGTTACCTCTACTCTTCTTGATCGAGTGTGAATGAGGCAACTATCATATTCTACAGGGATAGTCCTATAGGAAAGCATGTCAGGAGAGAACCCTATTCCTGGTTGGACCATAGGCAAGGATGAGATCTTGTGTTTTCAAGGGCGTGTATGGGTGTCAGCAGACATACGTGAGGAGCTGATGTGGGACTTTCATTCCTCAGTTTGGGAAGTTCATCCTTGTGTCACCAAGATGTATCGCGATCTACACTGTTAGTATTGGTGGCCAGGTATGAAGAGAGATGTTTCAGGTTTTGTCACGAGGTGTTCCACCTGTCAGCAGGTGAAGGAATAGCATCAGCAACCAGCAAGGATTTTGCAGCAGTTACCCATTCCCGAGTGGAAATGGAATGATGTCGCGATGGACTTCGTGATAGTTTTACCGAGGTAGCCTCAAGGGAATGATGCAACTTGGGTTGTCATTGACAGACTCATGAAGGTTTCTCACTTCTTTCCAATCAAGGATACCTTTAGTGTTGATGAGCTCAGATGGTTGTACATCCAAGATATTGTACGCTTACATGGAGTTCCACACTCCATTGTTTCAGACATAGATGTATGTTTTACTTCTCGGGTCTGGTAGGGCCTCCAAAAGGCATTGGGTACATAGGTACTTTTGAGTACAGCTTACCACCCCCGGACAGATGGCCAGTCTGAGCATACGATTCAGGTGCTTGAGGGCATGCTCTGGGCATGCATCCTAGATTTTGGAGGTTCTTGGGAGAAGCACATACCCCTTGTGGATTTTTCCTACCATAATAGTTCACAAGAAACTATCCAGATGGCACCTTATGAGGCTTTGTACGGTAGGCCATGTCGATCACCCTTATATTGGTTGGAGGCAGGAGAGGTAACTTTTTTGGGACCTCGTCTTGTCTAGAAAACCATAGAGAAGATAGAGTTGATTCGAAAGAGGATGGATACTGCATAGTATCGATAGAAGTCTTATGTTGATCAGTGGAGACAAACTCTGGAGTTCGAGGTCGGGGATCAGTTTTTCCTGCGTTTCACACCGAGGTTGGGGCACAGGAGGATTATAAGACAGGGTAAGCTTTCACTGAGGTGCGTCGGGCCGTTTAAGGTGTTAGAGATAGTTGGTATGGTTTCCTATCGATTGCATTTACCTCATAGGTACCAGACTATGCACGATGTCTTCCACGTTTCTCAGCTTCGACGTCACTTCTCAGACCTGTCTCATACTTTTCAACCCGAGGAGGTTGAGTTAGAGGTGGACGCCTTGTTCGAGGAGCATCCTATCCAGATTGTTCATTGTAGTACGAAGGTTCTCCATGGACGGGCCATGCACATGGCCATGTGTGGTGACCTAGATACCACCTAATGTGGGGGCCGGTGAAGGCAAGTACACGCCATGTACTTATAAATTATACGCCATGTACTTTCTTTTTTCATTAAACATACTGGGGTCACGTCTGACGGACAGAAACACCTCCTTCTAGGTCTAGTTCGTCTAAGAGCAAGGGTATAGCTGCAATCCTTATTTGAGCTCCTGATCTAGAGTCTGTTATCCAATTCGACCACCATAAATTGCATTGGGATCGCCTTGTAATGATATTCCTTCTCCTAGAGCTTCGTTTCTGGATTCCTCATCTTTCAAGCATTATCCTCAGTTGAGGGTTTTTAGCATTTTTGTAGATCTACGATGTTCTTAGGTGATTCAAGGCTTGAGGATCACTTATATAAATCCTAAAACACTGAGGTAAGTGGTTTGTTCCTTTTTGTTGATAGTATTTGAGTTATATGTGCAAATTTTTCCGATACCCATGAACGAGGTATTGTGTGTTTACTTTTTTAGCCCTATTATTTTTCTGCTATGCTTGTATGCTTGAGTAGAGGTTAATTGTTTTTGAATAGGGTGAATTGTTGTACTTTTGGAGGTGTTTTCCCATGCATGTTTTTTATGACCGTTTGGTTCTGATTAGCCTATTATGCTACCTTGTTTTTCCCATTCCTTGTATTGTAGGATGGTGTGACTGTTGTTCTGACATGATGTTATGTTATATACTATTAGCCAAGTAGTTCTTGAGGTTTACTTTGGCTGATACATGCTGCTATGCTTTCGTGACTTACACAGGGCTGTGAGAACTTAGTGTAGTAAACCATAGGAAAAATGGACGTAAGGGCTTCTCCAGAGTGTCTGTTTTACTATTACGATGCGAGATCGTAGGGGGAATTAATGTAAGTGCATCATCAGAGTGTCTGTAGTTCCTCAATGCGGGCCACAGGGGGAATGTGATATAAGTGCTTCCCCAGAGTTCCTTTAGTTACCAATACAATGCTATAGGAGGAATTGATAGTGAGTGATTCCTCAGAGAGTCTATGATTAACTTGAACCAGAGGGGATAGACTGAGTGTATTGCGCAGAGGTTTTCTTGTCTTGTTTGGTTGAACCAGAGGGGTTAGGTTGTGAGTACTTCCCAGAGGTTTACCATTTGTTTTTAGCTGCTTTCATGTACTTTTTTCATTGAACCAGAGGGGTTAGGATGTGATTACTACCCCGAGGGTTAGTTCTTCGATTATTTTTTGTTAGATATATGAAACAGAATGCTTTGAAACTGTGGATTTTTTACTGCTGAGTGCTTCCTTGTTTACTAGTTTCTTCAGTTATTGCCTTATATATATTCACTGGCTGTTAGGAATAGATCTTGTAGTGGTTTCCTACTGGTATTTAGTCTCACACCCTGTTTAGACCATGCTTTTGGGCCCAAAAATTTATATTTTTGCAGGTATAGATAAGGGAAATCACCCTTCTACTTCAGGTACTTGACTGCTTTGGAGCTGGATAGCATGGGACCAAGCTGAGGCTTGCGATGTTGAGGAGTTGTTTACTGTTATATTTTGTACTTTGGTTTAGTTATGTATTTCATCATTGTGACTTGTTTATCTATTTTCATAGACATATGTATCATTAATCATTTATATATATGCTCTCCAGTTGTTTCTTCATCAGTCTTCCACTGTTTACTGTCGTTTGGTATGTTTACTATTTCCACTATTGTATATGTGTTTTACTTCTGTCGTGTTACTCTGCCAATGATGGAATAGTTTCCCCACTATCACAACCAAGGCCCTAGCTGCTAGTCGGTAGCCTCTAGCATTCGAGTAAATTCACTTGAGGCTATGTGAGCAACCCGACATGAGGTGTTTCTGGGTGGCTTCTAGAACCAGGACTTTACACTCTCGCTTTGGAGAAAAACCTGAAAATTTCTCTAGAAATACATGCCTGAAATGATCCACCAGTAGAGGAAAGTCCAACTGTGAAGTCCCTTGGTCATCCAGGTATAGACTAGAAAACTGGGTTGTAACTCCTCCCAAACCATGACGCTCAGGTCCCGCTCTGCTCTCCTGGACATCTGATTCTCCCTTATGAAGAAATGATCTACCCTTTGGTGATATGAAACTCACCCTATGGCAATAGAATTCGACAAAATCCTGGAAGGGAAATAACCAATCCATTTTGAGAATGACATCATATCTTGTCATCTCTAGGACATAAATTCCCCAAAAGAAGTGACACCCACCAATATCAAGAGGTAACTACTTATACTGATGTACATTATCTGTTCTTGTCCCCAAAGGTGTGTCTAGAGTCAAGATATCAGTAAAATAAAAGATACAAAGCCCAAGGCTCTCCAAAATAGTCACAGATATAAAGCTATGGGGAGCCCTTGTATCGAAAAGAGAAGAAGCTAAAACTGAGGCAACTAGGATTATACCTCGAACTATAGAGGGCCCCGGATCCTGCACTTGATGGGTTTACTCCACTGCAAAAGTCTGACCTGCACCACGGCCCTATGACCCCACCTGACCACTCTGAGCTGATCCACCCTATTTTCGTTGAAATCCTAGTGACTAACTACCATGACCACGACCACCACCTTGGCCTGAACGTCCAAAAGAACTCCTACTCTTAGACTGTTGAGAAACTGGTGGTGCTGCTCCTGTGCGAGGAGTCATAGAATAACCCCTATCACCAGCTACTGGGGAGTAGATCTGACAGAAATGCTAAAGATGGCCTATCTTGCTGCAATATCGGCACTCCACTGGGTCTTTCGGACAATGTGGCCCCGTATGCCCACTCTTTCAATAATGGTAGCACACCATCTGGATACCAGAAGAAGTGTCTCACCTCCTTGGATCATTGTACGAAGACCCCCCACGGTGCTTCCTACTGTCAGTAAGAGGGATACTAACTCCGGATGTCAAACTGCCCTGGCTCAAAACTCTAGAATCCCTCAAATTGTGCTCCGTGGTCAGCACCTGGTTGACTATAGAAGTGATGGAAGTTGACCAGAAAATATTCACCTGTGATTGGATGTCGTGCCTCAGACCATCCTCAAACTTCCTTGCCAGGAATAACTCATCACCTCCTGGAATAGGTGAGAAGCGCCATAGCTCAGTAAAGCGAGAAGAATACTCCATAACGAAAATATTACCCTACTCCAGACTCAGGAACTCTTGGGCTCAATCGAACCTCAAAGTCTCCAGATAGAAGTAGTCGTTGAAGGAACACTGGAACTCATCCCAAGCCATGACCTTCCGCGTCTGGCCTGTGAGATCACATCCCACCATCTCTTGGAATAATCTTGTAGCATGTAAGTAACAAGATTCACCCTATTCTCTGGAGGCATCTCTAGATGATGGAATATAGACAGCATTGCTTCCAAACATGACTCTATATCCTGGGGTCCTCCTTCCCTATGAAGGTGGGAGGATGCTGTTGTTGGAAAACCCACATCAACTATGTCATAGATGGGGTAGGATGTGGTACTCCTTGGAAGGTCTGCCTGAACCTTATAAATCCTTCTCAGAACTATGCATCAGCACCTATGTCTGGAATGACGGTCAGTGCCAAGACTGGCATAACTGGAGGATCTGCTGGAAGTCCCTGATCAAACATGTCTGGTGTTTGATCACTACCCTGTAACTGGCGAACAACCGGAGGATGTCTCAGTGGCATGACTCTGCAAGGTCAAGCGCACAACTTAGACCAATATTATTAAGGACTAAAAGCTGGAAGGGTAAGAAGGTAACAAGATAAATAAAGCATTCAAGTTTTACAAAACATGGTTACGCAGCATGTATTCTTAACTACACAGCGTGTTCCCTTGAGCCTTTCACATGGGCATGTACTTCGGCCGAAACTGGTCATGTAACACCCCAAACACACAGCGTGTTTTCCTAACACACGGTGTGTACTTCAATCATCTTTCCCTTCCTGAGTCCTTCTACATGACTAAGCTAAATGGTTCTCATAGAATAAGACTACACGACCTGTTTGTGCCAGACATGGCGTGTACTAGACGAGCTTCACCAACCCGTGTTGTTAGTGACAGGGCTGGATACATGGTACACAATACATGGAATGTTCCAGATGGACACGACATGTACTGCTTAATTTTTATCCATCTGTGTCATTAGTCACATGGGCAGACACATGGTCTAAACACATGGCGTGTACGTCCAGTACACAGCGTGTTGCACCAAACTTTTCCCAACCTCATGTCTCTACCCACACGGACAATGACATGGTTAAATACTACACGGAATGTACATAGAGTACATGGCGTGTACATAGAGTACACAGCGTGTACTTAAGAAAAATAGTTTCTTCCCGAACCGAAGAACACATGGCATGTATTCAAAACTACACGACGTGTATACTGGGTTTTTCCAGACAGTAAGCCTCAGAAACTACTCTAGAGCCCATAAAAACATTGAAATGAACATTTAAGTGCCAAATTCATGTCAGTGAGGGCCCACGCTCCCCGCGAATCAAAGCTTGGCATCTCTTACATGTTATATATAAGAAAAATAAGGAAATGATTCAAAAAATTATGAACCATGAGGGCCCATAACACCTCAAGAACCAAATTTTGGAATTCGTTCAAACAAAACCATACACAAGTCAATACCCAATCAAAAAGAAAGTATTTTGTCAAGAAATCTGTCACAGCAACATGCATATCTATCAAAACATTTATCACAACAACTTGCAATTGTTAATGCACCCTAAATGACATGGCAAGAATGCATGATAGGTGATTCCTAGTAAGTGCCTATATGATTAATGAGATGGGATACCCTCATCTCATCGGGTTGAAACTGAAATAGAACCTCAAAAATATCAACGATAATAGCACAAAACATGTGAATCACCCAATGGTGAAATCAAATCAACTGTAAAATTGAAAAACCAAAAAATTGTAATAAACAAGGTAAATTGGATTTTCCCTGTACACGGGGTAGCTACTCCCGGGCATAGCTTATTACCAAGTACCTATTTCCATCTTATCCTTGACTATAGGCTCCAAACAGAAAGTCAAGAAGAAAATAATTCCTCTGATACCACTTTGTAACGCACCGGTTCTGGAAGCCGCCCAAAGGCACCCCATACCCGGTTGGTCACATGGCCTCACGCGTATTTCCCCAAACACCAGAGGCTATTGACTAGCAAAGAGGGCCTTGGGTGTGATAGTGGGGAAACTATGCCCGCATTGGTAGAGTAACGCAGCAGAAGTAAAACACAAAGCAATAGCAGAAGCATTAATATTACCATACAAAAATAAACAGCGGAAGACTGAAGAAATAAACAGCTGGAAAACATATGTAATGATGCATGATACATATGTCTAGGAATGTATCCAAAAACTTCACAATGATGAAATATAGTACTAAAAAAAATACAAGAAAAATAGTAATCACCTCCACAGTATCGCAAGCCAAAGCTTGGTCGCATGCTCTCCAACTCCAAAGCAGTCAAGTACCTGAAGTAGAAGGGCGTATTCCCTTATCTATACCAGCAACAATATAATCTTTTTGGGCCCAAAATCATGGCCCAAACAGGGTGTGAGACTAAATCCTAGTAGGAAACCACCAAGAGATCTATGCCTAACAGTCAGTGAAAATATATGGCATGTAATAAACAAAAGAAACAGTAAACAAGGAAGCACTCAATAGTAAACAATTCCACAGTTTCAAAGCATTCAGTTCCACATAGAAAGTAAACAGCTAATCACAAACAGGTAACCCTTTGTGATGTACACACAGCCTAATCCCCTCTGGTCCTAACTAGAAAGCACAAGCAACCCTCTGGGAAGTATACACAGTCTAACCCCTCCAGTTCATATTTAGTATAGACTCTCTATGGAATCACTCGCCATCAATTCCCCCTATAGTCTTGTATCGATAACTAAAAGGCACTCTGGGGAAGAACTTACGTCTCATTCCACCTATGGCCCATTTCAAGGAACTATAGACACTCTGAGGAAACACTTTCGTCAATTCCCCTTATGGTCTCACATCGTAACAAAAATAATAGACACTCTGGAGAAGCCCTTACATCCATTCTCCCTATAGTCCACTACACTAGGTTCTCACGTCCCTATGTAAGTCAAACTAGCATAGAAACGAAAAGTGGCCAAAGTAAACCTCAAGAACTAATTGGCTAACCAGTCTACAGCATAAAAGCATGACAGAAAAAGAATCACTCAATCCTAACAATACTAGGCATGGGAAACAAACAGCAGCCTAACAGGAAAGTAAGACCAAATGGTCATAAACAAAATATGCATGGGAAAAAACTTCCAAATAATATCAATTAACCCTATTTGCATTCAATTAAACTCTACACAAGCATACAAACATAGCAGGCAATTAACAGGGCAAAAACCATAAACACGCAATACGTCGTTCATGGTTATTGGGAAATTTTGCACATAAAACTCAAATACTATCTACGGAAAGGCACAAACCACCTACCTCGTCATCGGGAGATCAATATACTTGAGTCTCAGGCCTTGAATCACCCTATAACATCATAGATCTAAAAAAATGTCTAAAATGTTTGACCCACGATAACATGAGAAAGAGGAGGAATCAAGAAATGAAGCTCTATGATAAGGAATAGATTACTGAGGCGATCCCAACGCAATCGATGGCGGTAGATTTGGAGAATGGTTGCTCGATCGGGGGATCAGAGAAGTTCTATAGTCATATGGTTTCTCTTAGTCGAACTAGACCTAGAAGGTGACGGGTTTGTCCATCAGATGCCACCCCGGTACGTTTAATGAAAAAAATAAAGTACACAGCATGTACTTTAGAAGTACATGGAGTTTACTTTCCTTTACTGGCCCCCACATTAGGTGGTCTCCAGGTCACCATGCACGGTCTTGTGCATGTCCATGACATGGCTAGAACCCAGCTACCTAAGATAACCGAGTCCACGGCATGTTCTTATAAAGTACACAGCGTGTACTTAAGAAATTTCTAGAAAAACCTTTTTTTCTCAAAAACAACTAGAAAATAAAATCATACCTGAAAAGAATATTTGGGTTCTTACACTTTGAGCCTTATAGATTTACAATACTCTACCAATTTCTCTTATTAACATCCCTAGTCACATTCTATAGGTTATGGTATTCCCAAAATACCATCCCTAGATCCCTTTATATGATATCTAAAGGGGACATTTCAAAGAGGAGGAGGTTTGAACAAGAACAAATAAAGGGATGACTTGAGGAAAGGGAACTCTTAATTCAATTTTATTTAATTAAGTTAAAATTATAATTCATATATTATATCATACTAAGATTATGTGTAAAATTAATTTTTTTTATATTTTGTTTTAATTCCAATTTTTTTGTGGATTTATAACTAATACACTTAATCCGATTTTAATGTTCTATTCAATGTTATTTGTAAGGGACTTTCTTTTAAAAATACTCCCTTAATGTTTCATTTTACAAAAGTGAAAAGGAATTTTTTAAAATTATATTTCATGAGAGGATTTCCCTCTTTCATGACACCATAATATCTTGAAGCTTCCTTTTCAAGTTTATAATGTTCTTTTTAAAGAAAATGTTTTCTTTTATAATTGAACAGTATTTAAAAAAATCAAAACAGAAAGTATATTTTACTCAAGAATTATTTCAATTTATCTTTCAAAATCATTTTCCATATAATATAAAATTATTTGATTTTACTTATGTTTTATTGGTCATATGATCAAAGGATACCATCCTTACTCATTTTCTAGTTAGTTCTTTTTAGGTTGGAATGATATTTATGAAACCTATTTCTTTTCTATGAGGTTATGGTATGATAAAATTCTTATAAAATCCATTTATTTTCATCTTTTCTAATAAGATGAATTATTTATGATCTTTTGGAACAAAAATATATGGTTTTCATTATATAACATTTGAGAACTACATATCCCTTCAATGAAATGGGTAATGAATTATATCTCATGAGATAGATGGGATATAAATGAGGAGTGAACTTAGTTCAGTAATACATGGATGGAATGAAAACTAAACTCGGTTTAGTAAAACAAAGTTGTAATAGGAAGTAAACATGATTCACCAATACATGTATGGAATTGGGAGTGAAACCAGTTCAGTAAAGGGCATTTTCTGCTATAGTGGTCTTGGAAGATATCCCTAAATAATATAGAAATGATTTTATATGATTATTTATATGCCAAAAATTCCATGTCTTATTCCAATATTATGTTATCATAGCTCATGTTCTTTTATTTCCTTATGATTCATATCTTAAGAAATTTCAAGACATATTCCATCTTTCAAGATTATTATCTTTGATATGTTGGGTATAATTTTCAAATGTTTTGTACATGTTATTATACCCTTATTCTCATTTTATACATATGAAATCATTATAATATACCTTGTTTACCCTTACTGATCATCTAATCTCATCCTTTCTTATGTGTATTTTCCCTTGGAAATGAAGAAATGTATTAATTATGAAATGTCAAAATGGGTTCTAGTTATGTAGGAATAACTGGGAGATGATTTAGATATTTTATGTGAATACAAGTTTCCAAGTACACTAGAACTATACGTTTATGATGTGTATTTGTAATGTTATATAATTAAAATTCATAAAAAAATGTGTAATATCTATGTATGAAAACTATGGTATGTTATAGTTGATTTTAGAGTAGGGTTTACTTAATATTTGGAAACTAGGATAAGAGGACCTTAGTAAGATCCCTAAGGATAAGTCTAACTATAGGTTTCAATAATAGAGTTATGGTAATGATCATTAATATCCTAGGATTAAAAATAAGGAGTAAAGATTAAAATTTGATAAGAAATTTCCATCAATTGTGTTGTTTAACCACTGTAATTAGTGTTTATCGCACTTTGATTTCGGGTTTTAGTCAATGGATGGAACCTGAAGGAACCATGTTAATGATGAATGATATGGGAAATGAAATGATTTTCCTCTTGAGAAAATAAATGTTATGGGAGAAAGAATGGAAAATATTATTGTTATGCTCACACACCTTTCTCAAGGCATGAATCATGATGCACTTACAAATGAATAAAGCAGGGAACATCATTTTGTTGAGTCATTCATGAGGCATCATCCACCTTATTTTAATGGTTCTTCTAATTCACTAGTGGATAATAAATGGATTAGTACCACTAAAAATACATTTTCAATTCTCCAATATTCATAACATGATAAATTCATTTTATTTGTCTATATTTTGGAAGGTGAAGAAGATCAATGGTGGAATATTATCACGAATATGAGGAAACAGGTTGAAATTGACTCCATATAATGGGATAATTTCAAGAACTTATTTTTCAATAATTACTTTCCTTTTAGTATTTATACAAAAATGGATAAGGAGTTCTTGAGTTAAATAAGAAGGAATATAAATCTATTGGAACCTATGAAAAAAAATTACAAGACTTGTAAGGTATGCTTCGGGCATTATCATCCAACCTAAAAGTAATGTTGATCGATTCTTTAGGGTCTTAAATCCAAATCTCTATAGGGAGTTATCTATAAGGTAATTTAGTAACTATTAAGAAATCATCTGATGTGTCGTCAAGGTGGGAATGGAGGTTGGGGTTATGTATCAATCTAATGGTTTTGACAAGATAAGGAAGATGGAGTTTATAGTAAAATACAAAAACCATTGAGAAAAGTAGATAATATTTCCTTTATTCTCAAAGTGTTGAAAGAAACATGAAGGAAATTATCTTAAGGGGATTAATAGATGTTTTAAGTGTATAAAATAAATTCAATGGGAAATTGATTATAGAAGTGATGTGAAAAAAGATAGATAATTATGAAAATATAGATAAGGATTTACTGAATTAACCCCCACACTTCAATTATTCAAAAGTAAGTGAAATGGGAATTATGTTAGTCAGTTACCAAATCCAAGGGTTAATGATGATGATCAAAATCAACAACCTATTAAAACTAAAGACAAAGGTAAATTACATGTGATAACTATTGGTGATTAAAGTAGGACAACAATGTGGAGTGATGATTGATTGTTTATTTATTATAATTCAAGAATAATATTATAGAAGTAATTTTATGGTAATATGGAATAATAAAACATATAAGGATTAGTCCATTTTAGATTTTCCTTATGAATTTTAAATCATATGTTTAATAGTATTGGTAACCAATAAAAGTGATTGAAGTGGTAAGGTGATATTGGAATGAAATGATAACCTTTAATATGTGAATGATGTTGGGATAATATTTAGAAAAAAATAGATGTTTGATTATGATAAAATAAATAGGATAGTATTGATAACATTGGGAATTATTAGTAATATGTTGACAATTTGGTTTATGATATCATTGATTAAGTTTATTTAAAATTTGATTTATGGTATGAGTAAAGAGTTAATTTTTTAAAGTAGGCATGTTTTCACTAAGTTTTTATGGTAATTCATTTTATTACTATGTTTTAAGAGAAAAAATGATAATGGTCTTTGCATGTTTGGTGTGTGGAAATTTAGAGATATGTCAAGTTTTTTTAGGGGATTAAGGACGAGTTGATTTTGAAAATTTAGTGACCTTCTTTCAAAAGTTTTGGATGTTAATATTTTGGATGGTTCATAAGGGTAACCATTTATGAAATTTATTAGGTCGAATATTGGATGAGGATTTAGAGAATAATGTATTACTTCACCATATAAAGATATACCCCTATTGGACAACCTATGATAACCATTTTGTTATGAAGATAACTATAGATAGATTGAATGACTTATAATCCCACTATAGATACTATGATCCACTAGTTATCTGGGAATTACA
Organism: Viscum album; assembly: GCA_963277665.1. Classification (NCBI taxonomy): domain Eukaryota; kingdom Viridiplantae; phylum Streptophyta; class Magnoliopsida; order Santalales; family Viscaceae; genus Viscum; species Viscum album. The sequence continues at coordinate 1,822,035,367 of OY728150.1, read as the reverse complement.
ATTTCATCTTTATTTATTGGAGTAATATATGAATAAAAAATTTATCAATTCACAAAAAAAGAGTGAAATTGTACTTATGAAATAAAACTAAGTATGTATATCCTCTCAAAGGATTTTGAAATAAAATGTTATCCTATTATAATCATTTCTGAAAATATCAATGACCTTCTTCAAACTTATCTGGTCTATGGTTTTTCTTCATTAACTTTATCTTGACCATGTTCTCTATCACTCTTTCTTAGTTCTTGTGGATTATTTTTCCCAGAAAAATCCATCTTTTAATGTTTTTACTATTTGGAAACCTATTTATTCATTACTTTAGGTAACCTTTATGTCTCTAACTTTCCCTTTTTATGGGAAATTTTATTATAAATTTTTATAATGTGGTTTTCTATGAATGAATTATTAAATGTTAAACCTTTGGTGACCGAGTTAAATTTTGAGGGAGAAATTCATTTTATTGGGGTTATATTGTAACAGACCAAAAAATTTATGAAATATTTTTTTTAATAATTTTATTTCTTTACTAGATTGTGTTGCACACAACATAAAGTTTTGATGAACCAAAAAACATTATTAAAATATTATATTTCGATTATAACCTATATATTAAATTGGATGGAATGAATAGAAATAACTAGTGTGTGAAATAAATATAAATTTTCAACTCAATATGAATTTATTGGTAAGTTATTAAGAAATCTCACCCTATTATTAGTAAAGTAGTTTTATTATTCAAAAGTATTTTTTCTTCAAAAATGAGTTTCCCGTATTTTTTATGAGTGAATATTAATTTCGATAAGTTCTATAAAATTTACTTAAAAAAATTAAATTAATGTTTGTATTCAGAATGTCAAAATTATCTTAGTATGAATTTTTGACAATTTTCTGAAAATATTGATTACACAAGGAATAGTTAAAATGATGATTTTTATTGAAAAATGTGTTTTATTTTAAAGTATTTCCATTGTAAAATTATATTTTGAAAAAGGGTATTTTTCTGAAAAATTGTTTTTCATTGTGTTTTTCTAGTTTAATTATACATAAAATTATTAAAATTATATGTTTTTAATTAAATAAAATGACTTAAATATTGAGAATCGTGAGGTTAAATTTTTTTAATTGATCCCCTTTTATTTTTAGTCAATATGAATAGTAACTGTGGTAAAATTTATTACCTCAGTAAAGGGTAAAATGGGTTAACCTGGATTAAAAATAAGTGGTAAGATCATAAAATATCATCCTATTTCTCATTAGATGAATTTAATTATAACCTTATCACCTAATCTTTAAAATTGAGTTACTTAAAGAACAATTTTCCATGAAAATGACATAGATACTATTAAAATCAAATAAAGTGAAAAAAAATGTCAAACTATTGTTTTTAATAAGTATAATATTTTAATATGGGGTTAATTAGAATATGTTCTCGAATATAAATTTTATTTGGAAATATAAAATATTTATCTTAATCAAAGAAATTTATTTATAATTTTTATGAATTAAATAATTACCCTAAATGCTTACATAATGTTGATGCAGTAATTAATCAATTAATGAAAAAAAATGATATTAAAAATACTAAAATCAATATAATTTAAATTAATTAAGTTTTTCCATTACTTTTATATATGATTATGAAATATTAGGGGTGTATTAAATTACTAGCTTCAGATATATCTAGTTGTATTGATTTTATTAAAGTCAAAGTAATGAATAGTCCTTAAAATTGACATTATGAATATTTTAGAGTAAATAATATTTTATTAAATGATATGAAACTACTAGAAATATTAATTTCTTCCAAAATATTGGGATAAGTTTTTAAATTTCATTCATGATCCATTTATGAGTTGTTTATAATTTTATAGTAACTATATTAACCCTCAAAGAGTAAAAATCTATGTTGTCATGGTAAGAGTTAAAGAAGTTAAATAAGGGTTAAAAAATAATGATATAACCATGACCTAAAATTATCCAAATAAATTATGGGATAAATAGGATTTGTTAATTAACATATTAATTTAATATTTTAGTTGTTTAATATACTCATTTTTATGAAAATGATTTATATATTATTTAAATCAAAGATAATTACAAAATGTCACTCTTTTTGTTTTTAATATTTTCTACATGTCGACATGGTGAAAAAATAAAGATATGAACGAACATAAATGTTTTTTTTAGGTTAATTAAATTATTTGTCCATATAAATTTATTTTAAATATTAATAAATTATTTAATCAACTTAAATTCTCTTACAAGGATAAAAAAATATTTATTTAATTAAAAGAAAAATATAATGATCGATTTTAAAAATATAAATTTTGATATATTTTGGATTATTTAATGTGTCTAACAAATTTTATAGATCTATATGATTAAATATATATGTTTGAAAGAATTGTATTAAAATAACCCATTTTTTAATGTATTTGAAATTCTGTTAAATGAATAGTGTTAGAATTGACATTAGTGATAACTTTTCTAAATAATATTTTATTAAATTATTTAAAATTCATAAAAATATTATCTTCATACATTTGAATATAATATAGTTTAAAAGATCATAAATTTTCTATTTATGAGTCATTTTTTCCATTTATAGTAACATTATAAATCCTTTATAATTAAAATAATGGTTACCACAGTTAAGGTCAAAAATAATTAACCAAGGGGTTAATAAAAAAGATAAAGTTTAAAATGAAACCTAAACATGTATGAGTTATATTGGTTGATTAGATTACAATATTATCTTATATTATCTTATAATCAATTTCAATTTGGTGGTACTTGGATATAAAATAAATTTATAATAATTTAATATTTTGAGAAATTCCAAAAGTTCCCCTCACCTCAATTAAAAAAGGTCACATCTTTCCTCACTTATTTACACCAATTTGAGACTTCTAGATCGACCATACTCTTCCAATTTATCTTTTCAACTTCTCAAGTCACATTATAGAGGTTCTTGACTTATCAAGAGACTAACCCCATAGCCCTTTAAATGTGATCTAAAGGATATGTTTCATAGAAGAATATTTTTGAAAATGAACGAGGAAAGGAGATACGTGAGGTAAGCAAATTATAAATTCAATTTACTTTCATTGAGTTGAAATTATGCTTCATTTATTATGTAATACTATGATTATGTTGGAAAATAATTTTTATTATATTATTTTTTATTTCCACTTTCTTTTTTTGGATTTATAGTAATTATAATTAATTATATTTTAACGTTTAGTTTAATGTAATTTGTAAGGGACTTTATTTTAAAAATCCTCCTTTAACGTTTCTTTTTACAAAATTAAAAAATTAATTTTTGACTTATTTAGAATGTGGGGAATTTCCACATTCATGAGACCTTATTGTATTGAAGATTCCTTTTCAGGATTATAAGGTTCTTTTCAAATAAAATTTTTTCTTTTATAATTGTGAGGAATTTAAAAAATATATATTTTAAAATAGAAAGGTTATTTTCCTCGAGAATTATTTCAAGTGATGTTTGAAACTCATTTTCTATATAAGATAACATTATTTTATTTTACTTATGTTTTATTGGGCATATGATCCAAGGATACCATCCTTACTCATTTTCTGGTGGGTTTATATTTATAATGGCATGATATTTATGAAACATTTTTCTTTTCAATGGGTTTTGATATGATGAAATGTTTATGAAACCCAATTATTTTCATGGGTTTTGATATGACGAATAATTTATGTTCTTATGGAACACATATTTATGGTTTCCATTATATTATGGGTGTGGCCTATATATCCCTCCAATGCATTGGGTATCGATTTATATATCATGAGATAGACAGGAGTGGAAAGAGGAGTGAACTCAGTTCAGTAATACATAGCTGGAACAGTTAGTAAACTAGGTTTAGTAACATAGGGATCGAATGGGAAGTAAACACATCTCAGTAACACAGGGATATAATGGGGAGTTAACTAGTTTTAGTAAAGGACTTAATCTTCTATAATGGTCTTTACAGTGAGCCTTGACTAATATGGAAATTATTTTCTATGATTATGTGTATGCCAACAATTTCATGTCTTATGTCAATATTATGCTCTAATGTATCATGTTCTTTTATTTCCTTATGATTAATGTCTTATGAAATGTCAATATTTGTTCCATATTTCATGATTATGATATTTTATATGTAGGGTATAATTTCCAATTGTTATATTCATGTTTTTATACCCTTATGATCATATTATTCTTATGAAATCTTTGTTATCTCCATTTTTTACCCTTACTGGTCATATGATATAACCCTTTCTTATTTTTATTTTCCCCATGATATGAATGAATTTATTAAGTATGGTTTGTCCAAAAGGGTTCTAGTTATGAAGCAATAAGCAGGAGACGATGTAGATATTTTATGAACCAATTGTTTATGATTCCAAGTTTCCAATGACATTAGACCTATACAGTTATGGACTAGAATTATTTTTTTATGTAATGAATATTCATCAAAAAATATTTAATATCTATGTAAGAAAATTATGGGTTGTTATATGCTTGGCCTAATCAATGTGGTTGACATGGAATGACAACAAAGATAGAAAAATTTATGGATTTAGTGTGACTCTACATAAATTATTCAATCTTTCAGAATTGGTAACCTCCATATCTCCTAGAATATAACTACATGAAGGATCAAATTTGTGGATATTATCTCCTCAATGAACTATTTTATCATGCATAATTTTGAAGCTAATTCTCTTTCTGATGGAATAGCAAATAAAGGGGTAAGTTGTGTTGGTCTCAACTTATCCAATGTTCTCCCTAAAGAGTTAATGCCTATTTATAAAAGAGATAAATGTAAAATTCTGTCATTTAAACAAAGGTAACTTTGTTCTTTTAATAAAGGATAATTGTCCTTTGGAAAAGTTCTCACCTATTTTTAAAATATATATATATACTAAAATTAATATTTTGGGTGTTAACTATTTCATTTTTAGGAATGTTTTAGTTTGGAGATTCAAATCGGTCTTAGTTTAATAATATAAAATTATAAATAATTTTATAAATATTATATTTTTTCTATTATATACACTTTTATAAAAATCAATGGAAGGTGGTGACGAAAAATGAATTATGTCACTTTGTGGGGGAAATAGTCCATGTGTACACACGATTGATGCTTTCATTTTTTAATGAATGTAAATAAAGGAAGATAATAATAATTTATCTTTATAGAATAATAATTATATAATTAATATATAATTTATTCATTAACTCCATCAATATATAAATCCATGTGAGGTGGTGATGAAAAATGAAACATGTCGCTTCATGGAGACGGTAGGTCGAACATATGCTTGAACAATAATTTCATTTCCCATTAGATGTAAATAAGATATAAAATGATTATAATATTAAAATAAAATCATTTAATTATAGTAAATATACTAAATTTATTATATTAATATGGTTATAAAATATTTTGAGTAGCTGGAAGAAAAAATAAACTTCAAAGAACTCGGTTAAGGGGATTTCCTCTTCTTTGAGTATATTAATTTGTCTTACACCTTAAGCCTTATTAGAATGGTCTTTTTTTGATACCAAGACCTTTGAGATGTAGGTAGAAAAATTTGGAAGATATTTTTGAAGGTATTGTTTGGGATAGAGTGCTCATTGTGTGTGAATAGGGTAATAGAGAAGGTTCCCTCTTATAAGTGAAGGGAGTGACACCCTTATAAATTTTTAAAGTGTTGAAATAATATAAATCCATTTTCTAGGTAAAGTAAAAATATATGGATATATTTTAACAAATAATATAATTTAAGTTCTAAATATTCTCAAAAACAAAATTTATAAATGTTTTAGTAATATTTTAAACCTTATCTCTTAATTTAACCTTTTCATTAACACATTTAACTTTTAAAATGGTGATAATATTTTTATCATGGTAACTATTCATTATGAATAAAAATTAATTTAACATTATTACCTAATATTTATTATGATAATTAAAAATAATTAATAAATTTTAAAATATTTTATTACTAGAATTTTTAGAAATTAATTTTAATATCTACACACAAAATGCATAAAAATGATTTTCTTATCATTTTTTTCCTAGAAAAAATCTATAGATGAATATTAATTTAATTTATTGAATATACTATATAAACATTTCATTAAATTTATTCATCAACAGTTATTAATTTAATTTATTAACATAAAAACACCTTGCGCATATAAAAATAGGTTTCTGAAAAATATTTCTTTTAACATTAAAATGATTTTATCTTCATTTCAAAACATTTGGTAATTAATATACAAATGATAAATCATTTATATATATGTGTAAAAAATATTTTACATATTTTTAGTACTCAAAATAAAATATATTAATTTTTAAATAAAATATACGTAATAAAAACATTGTTTGTAAACAAAAATATTTCCATTTATGCAAGAATTACTAGACTAACATTAATTATAGTTAACCAACTATTTCATGAATGTAATTAATTGATTTTATAGTTTAATTTTATCTATTTTATTTAACTATTTATTAATTTTATTTTTTTATATTTTTAATAATTAATTTTTCACTTAAGTTTGGTAGTGCGGGCATCACAAGCTATCAAACATATCAAATTTATTAAAGAGAAAAATATTCTAAAATCACAGGGTGTCACAGCCTGGTTTATATTTCTTGATCCTATTTAGTTATAACTTTATGTAATGCTTTATATTCTTTCAGAGTTTTCTAGTTCATCCACCATGCTAGTGAATTTCTAAATAGTGGTGAGACCTATTATGGGTCTCTATTTTCATAATATTTTTATTGGGGGATTGGGTGTGAATCTTAAATAAGGGATAGGTGGTTGTGTGACTGTTTTAGTTGAATTCAGTGGAATTTGAATAATTTAGTTGGAATTATTTCTTTAATTTTAGTTGAAACACTTAGTTTATCCTACTTTATATTTGGAACACAATGACTTTTTGGGAGAATAAAGTGTTGTGGTGGAAAGTATACTCACACCCCAAGCTTTATATTCTATATTAATTTATTTATTTATTAGTGTGTGTCCTTGGCCTTGATTTTTGGGTCGAATTTCATTGAATTTTTAATTTTTAGAGTTTGAGTGTAGAAAAAATGATTTGGTGCATGGTTAGTAAATAACATGCAGAAACTGTGTGTGAGGTCTACAATTTTTTGTAGTACTATTTTTCAGAATTCGTGTATGGTTTTTTCAACTTCACGGATAAATCATGCAAGTTCCTATATTTTTCTAATTATAGGTTCACCATTTAAACACAATTTTATAAATAATTCAGCCAAACCATATGACTCACCCAAGTCTATAAAATTTTGGGATTTACTAAATTTCCCACCCGAAATAAGAACCTAAATTAGGTATCTTCTCCCCCATTCAACTAAGATACTAAAAGGGAAGCCTCAGGCTTGTTTCCCAGGACTTATCCTTGAATTTTGGCTATATCAACTTTATTTTTTAGTGATTTATCAAGGTAAATACTCTTTTCCACTATCTTACTTAATTATATATTAATTATCTTGTTTATTTTAACTTTTACTCTTCCTATACAGACCCTAGGGTGGTGGTTGGACCTAATGTATTTTAACCTTTCATGTTAGGATGTGTGGATCATATCTTGGCTCTTTATCTACTCTTCTTTGAGAGTTTTATTCCATCCACACTCCATTTGAGGTAGGTGGTTCTAAAAAAAATACTTTTCTTGGTACATCATGCTTTATTGTGCTTTCCAAATATTATTTCCTAAAAAAAATATTGTCAAATATTTTTCTGATTCTTTAAAGATATTTATTAAATATATAGACTTTTTTTAAGAAAAAATATGAATATTAAGGGTTTTATAGATTACCTGAATGAAGTTATAAAATATTTTAGTCTTTTAATTGGTGTTTGGTATTTTATATCATTCCTTCATATTTGAATTAAAGTATTGAGGTGTTTTATAAATTTATTTTCTATTCCTTACTGATTTTTTATATTTTTGTCTTGTAAATATTGTGTTCTTTATTTTTTATTTTGGCCAAAAATATTTTTTCATTATTTCTTGAGACATTTTTTAAATGTATGCCCTATAAGAGGTGATTTGAATTAAAAAAAATTCTTACAAATTTAAGAAGGATTATTATTTTTCAAATATATTTCAAAATATATTTTAAATTATATTATAAAATAAGAATGATCAAGTCCAATTTGAAACTTTAAAATGGATATTTAAAAATAACATTCACGTTGAAAATAGTTTTAAGGGGATGGGAAATTATTTATTGTTTTAAATATTAAGTCCTAGTTGGAACCTTCTGAGTATTTAACTAAAAAAATTATACCTTTAATGAAGGACCATACTACCTAGGTAAGTGTGAGTTTAATGAATTGAAGTGATTTTTTTTTATTTTTAGGGGTTCAAAAAGGGGTATTTAAATGGGTGTGAGGAGGTGGGATGAGAGGAGATAAATTGATTTGGGATTGATATATGTTTTCTATACATTTTATGTTTCTTTCCCTTCATTCACTATCATCAATGGGATCCTAGGTTTCTTAGTGATATATTGATATATGGTTACTATCTTGTCTGGATGAGACAAACTGGATCTACCATGGTATAGGATAGGCCTTAGGGGAGTGCCATCAATGAGGCTAGTTGAGATTACCTGATTGGTTATAGAATTAGAATTCATTGATAATATATAATATTATTCAACCCAAGTACATCTATGACCTTCATGTGGGATGTTTAGTAATTCCCCATAATTATATACCACCTTTAATTGTTTTCTATTTAATAAAAAAAAATCTATTACTATTCTCTCATGATATTCTCTACTAGCTCCACTTTTATACTATGTTTCTATTACACCTTAACCATATAAAAATGATTCCTTATTTCATTATTTTTATGGTATTAACCAAAAATGTTTATTATATCTATGATTTTATTGATTTGGATCATTTACTAATTTGATGTTTCTTTTTAGTTAATTTAAAATTAATTCTGTGTAGTTTTGGGTAGTTTTTTTAAATAAAAATTTTAAAATGGTTTGTTTTAAAAGGGATCAATTAATAAATATTTAAATTTTTCTTTAAAACATTTTTGAGTTTTTAAAATGGTTTTTTGAAAACTATTTTGATTTGTTTGATCTAAAGGATCAAAATTTATTTTCTACCAATATTTGAGAACTACCATTAGTAGTATGTTTTATAAAAAGAAAATTAATTGAATCTGTAGTGATTGAAAATTTTGAAGTTATGATCACACCCAACCTATTCCACCCAACATTAGTGGATCCGAGTTCATTTTGTAGGTTCAAGTTTAGTTTTTTTGTTTCTCTTGAAGTGAGTTGGTTTGGATGATGGATGATGACCTTGAGTTTATAAGGATATCATGTTAGGAATCTTGTTTACTATTTTGTGTTATAAATTTTTCTTCCATGTTAGCCTTCTATATTTGGGAAAGCATCACAATTTCCATTATAGTTGTATATTTATTTTTTTATGGGTTTATATTCTGGTTACATTTTTTTGTTATTATTTTATTATATATTTTATTTTGTACTAATGGATCTCTAAATCACATAGTACTAATACTAGAATTCTAGGTGGAAGGTCCATTTCTTTCTTTTTTGGTCAAATCATTCCAAGTGTATGTACTTTGACATCCAAACACCTGTTTCCAGCCTTGGGAAATATAGAATGTGCCTCAATTCATGTCACAGGTTGGCTTGATTACACGATTCAGGAGTAGCTCGAGTTCTGTTGGTACATATATCTATCGATTAATATATATATACACATATAAAAATATAAAAATATATCATTATATAATATGAAAAATTGGGTGAGCTAATGATAAAGGTACTTGTTGAGAAGGTGTTGGTGGGAACTTGAATCCTCCCATTAAATTAATTTTTAATATATAAGGTGTGATGCTGTGGTGCAATTGGATTAACTTTCATGGTGGACTTAGGTTATTGTAAGGGTTTATTGGTTTAAAAAGAAATGTTTTAAAATATTTTTTGGGCCTTTATCAGTGTTAAAAAATCACAGATAAAGGGTAAATTTTATCAGTGATAAAGAAAGAATTAATAAATCTAGAACTTTATCAACATTAATTTTAAATTGATAAAACCCCCTTTTATAAATTTTTTTAGCATTGATAAAAGTTTCTATATTTTATCAAAGATGGGAATATCAACACCTCTAAAGTACTAATAAAGTCAATTTTAGCACTGATGAAATCCAGAACTATAGTACTGTGGGGATTTCTATAACTTATCAATTTGAAAGGTCTTATATAGGATTTATCACATAGAAAATTTTGAAGAAAAAAATATGTGATGAGTATAAAAATATTTATATATCAAACTATATAAATGATGTGGTAATCCAAAGTACATGGTAAAGTAACAACTAGGACACTAACTCCAACAATTACCACATTATAATAGAGGATCAAAATAATCTAATGTTTAATATGACACCATTGGAAGGCCTTGAACTTCATTTATAGAGAATAATAATAATTAAAATTTGAATCATAAATAAAATTCAAACCATTGATTATTGATTTAGTTAAACCATTGTCCTAGTTTAACACACATATAAATACAAAAAAAATTTAGACACGGTCTAAAAAATTATAAAACAAAAAATATATATGATTTAATTAATATATTATAATTTTATTGATTATATATTTTTCATATCTATATTTTTTTATTTTATGAAGTTTTTAAAAATTAAACTGATAAATCAAGTAAATAAAATATATATGATTTTAAATTAAGTTTTTTTAGTTTTAAAAACATAAAAACGTTTTTTGTTTCATATTTTTAACATGTTGTGAATTATATATTGTTCTCTAAGTTTTTTCAAAAGGGTTTAAGGTTTTGTTTCAAAATTCTAGTTGAAAACTACTTATAACACTTATTACACATGGTAAGTGGATTGGTATAATCGTTTATAGATTTTCTACTTAAAAGTGTTTTCCATTTTATGTGGTTTTATAAAGTATAATATATTTTTCTGATAATAAAAAAAATAGTTATTTTCTTAATTAATTTTCTTATCGCATCATAAATAATAGTAATCCTTTAAGAACAATTATCAATAATTTTTTGAAAATGAAGTCTTATATATTTTAATCATGTTTGTGTAACATTGATCATAAATTTAAAGGGATCCCTACTTAAATTATTAGATTTTTAAAAAATAAATTTAATTTCATCTAGGAAACATACATGTAAATAAAATTGTTATAAAAAATATTTTACAAATTATTTTAGGTTGATCTATTTTTCTTTTTGATTGTATTAATTTCTCCCATTTATTTGTGTGGTCTTTTATTAATATAATTAATAAAACATTAGTTTCATCTGTTATATAAAAAATATAATAAGATTAATAAATTTTTATTTTATTAATTATTATTTAATTCTTATAATACATTTAGTGTTCTAAAATATTTAATTTTTTTATGTTTTTCTTCTTCATTTGAAGTGTTGTTTTTTATTTGTTTTTATAATAACAAGATCGATAAAATTCCATTTAAAAATTTTAAAATATAAAATGGATATTTATATATGATATATAATGTAATATATTTTCTTAGAGCTTTACTTTGTGTTTCCAGGGTATTGGAGGTGTTGATAGAAGGTTTAAAGGTGATTTAGAGAACAAAAGTAAAGTTCATAGTAGAAATTTCAATTATCATCTTGGGCTACACCATGATCGATAATTGTTGAATCATGATCAATTTCCTAGAGAATAGGAGTTTATATGGTAAGGTTTTGTATTTAATGATCACATAAGTTTTGGAATGATGATATAATTTGTGAATTGGGGATTAATACATGAGATTTTAGTGTCATTCTGTTTAGCTAGAGAGGTGTGATGTGGTGTGGTATGTTGTGCTATGACATAGAGAGTCTTGGGATGTTTTAGGTATAATTTTACTTGAGGTTTATTGTGGTTTTTCTATAATTTTTCACTATATAATTCTAAGTGATCTATTTTTATGGTTATTTTATTTTGGGTTCATTACACCATAGTGGTTTTCATTGCGTTGTGTTTTAAATCTGAGGAGTTATCAAGATTGAATATGAGGCCTAGTAGTGCACCATGAATCTAGAGGATTGGGTATTGTTGTTTGAAGTTATAATTCTACCATGAAATTAATTATTTTCATAAAATCTAAGTGGTTTTACTCCCCATGATATGAGGGATATAGCTCTATGAATTATGAATTAGGCTACCATTGTGTTATAACCAAGGTTTTCACCATACGAATTTCTATTTTCCTATTTTAATTATAAATTCATGTGAATTATCATATTGTATCAAATTCCTTTCGATTCCTTAGAATACTATGCCTATTTTGTCTCATTATTAATTACCTTTGTTCATCCTTTGTGGGATATTTTATCCCTGGATTTTTGGGGTTGAGAACCTTTTATTTGAGGTGTGTTTCCCTCTCCAATTCCCTATATTTATCTATCCTTTTACTCAATTATTTTTTAAGTGTTTATAATAGTGTAATTACTTATATTTTAATGAATTTGGGTTATATTTTCAATGAATTATTGATTTGGTTTAGTTTTATGGTGGATTCATTCGAGTTTTTTGGGATTTGATAGTGATTTTTTCTTTATTCTTCCACTAGAATATTCAAAGTGTTAAATGGGGTAATTAAATTGATAATTATCCATTAATTTGATTTTGTAGTTATTAAATTACCACGATTTTTATTTAATTTGGTTTATGGTTAGAATTAACCTAAAAATATAATGAAATAGACTAAATAAATTTAGGGGAAGCAGGTGAATCACATGTGATTTACTTGATTCCATGTTATTATTTATGTGTTAATGCTTATTGATTGATAATTGATGTTGTGAAAAAAAATTGATCTTGTTGATGTGTTTAAATCACCTTTCATAATTTTTTAACAATTTTAATGTGGTAATGAATCAGTCACATGGAAATATAGAATTAAAATATCATTGTTCATGGATGTAATTCTAAATTAATATGAAAAATTAAATAAAATAAGGGACGTGCATTATTTTTTGTTATATTATTTATGTGTATTTTTTTTTATTATTGTATCTTTAATTTTTTTTTTTTGTAATTATATGGTTGCATGTTATCATTATGGTAGTGATTTTCCTTGGTCAGTTTGGTATGGGAAGAAATTGATGTTTTGGTTATGGCTGTGATGTTAAAGTGGATATTGTCTGGTGGTGTGTGGTAGTTGATGTAGGGTTGGGTATTATTATTGTGATTAGGGTCATAGTGGATCAAAAATATGGTTTTATGTTTAAAATAAATAAATAATTAGAAGTTCATTAAAAGTGGTATTTGTATATGGGTTAATGTTGTGCTGGAATAAATAATTGAATAAATACGTGAATATTATGTGGTAAAGTGGGATGTTAGCTTTGAAAATAGAGGTGTTTTCATAAAACTTGTAATGGTTTTAAACGAATGTGACATAATTAATATAATGTGGATAGTAATAGTAAGTATTGAAATTGGTAATGATGTTATTAAATGGAAAGTTTATGTTATTGTGTGGCTGTTTTGTGGTGGTTTTGTGGTTGAATTATATTGTTATTAGTTGTGGAAATGAATGTTTTTGTGAAGTGGTCAGGTAATTATGGCTATAGTAGGTAATAATACAAAATAAAAATGTTTTTATTCAAACCTTAATTTAATCTTGTGTGAGGTTTATATATCTATTTTATTTTCCTTTTTTATTTCTTACACACTACTATATGAGTCGAATGTCCTTACTGAAAACCATATGAGGACATAGATTTAGGTTATTTTCCCCAAAATATTGGTTGGAGATAAAATATATGGATTACTAATGTCTATTAATTTATCCCTATTTAATACATAACATAGGATATAATCGTCTGAGGTTATAATTCATGGTTTCTGATGGTCAAAGGTTATATTTCCAATGATTTGGTGTGTCGGTGATGATGTACTAGAGGCTATGATTCATGGTATGAGGAGGGAACAAGTCCGATTCCCTTGATGGTCACATTATAATACTATGATGTGGGTATAATATGAAATTTTGATTTATTGCTATGTTATATGGATTTTTTTGTATAATGTGTCTATGTGGTATGCGATGATGATGATGATGATGATGATGATGATGATGATGATGATGATGATGATGATGATGATGATGATGATGATGATGATGATGATGATGATGATGATGATGATGATGATGATGATGATGATGATGATGATGATGATGATGATGATGATGATGATGATGATGATGATGATGATGATGATGATGATGATGATGATGATGATGATGATAATGATGATGATGATGATGATTATTATTATTATTATTATTATTATTATTATTATTATTATTATTATTATTATTATGCTGATGATGATGATGACGATGATGATGATGATGATGATGATGATGATGATGATGTGGATATGGTTGTGATGTAGTTATACAGATACAAAAGGGAATGGTGCACCAGGGTTTATGTCATATGGGTGTGAGGGAAACTAAATAAATGGGGAAGTGATTTTAGGGTACCTTTTTGATATATTTTTTGTTATTACATCACTATATTTGTATGCGATCTTTGGAGATTGATCCTTGATTAAGATGGGTGGTAGTTAACCTAGTATAGTGGATGAGTTAGTTTAATTGTTTATTTATTGAGGTATTGGTATGCTTATTACACATTTTCATGAGATGTTTTGGGGAAGATCCTACTAAGTATACTTCAATGATCACCCCGGTATATATACATCTATTTTTTTAGGCTTCTATGAAGGATTTTTTGATTGGGTTAGCCCTTACAAGCTCACGAAGATTGTAATATATGTTGGTGGTTTTCCCATAGGATTTTCATTTGGTGTTTTATTTGAGAGACCTTTTGTTATGTATGACATTCACATGTATTTTGTGATTATTTTTACTTCATTAAATGGAATTATTTGGTGGTTTTTATTTATTTATATGTGATTTTGAGGGTAATTTCTAACATATTCCAACTTTTATACCCTCAGTACTAGTCACCAACCTATGATCTATTAGAGGAAGACTTCTAGGATCACTCTCTTATTCACTGCTAGCCTAGTAGTGGTAAAACTAGGGGTAGTTCAAGAAAGAGTTTCATAAAATTTATGTATTATATTTAGCATATAGTTTATATATGGGAATTGGTGAGTATTTTATAGTTGTGGTTGAGAAAAACGTTAATTAGACTCAACATATAATGTAGAAATGAAGACGGTGTAAGATATAAAATTTTAGAGACCCCTATGATTTTATGTAAGGATATTAATATTAAAAATCATATTGAGTAATATGATATAAATTTTGGATTAAATACCTAGGTGATGTACATTTATTGTGAATTATTTCACTTGTGATTGAATCAGGGTAATTCTGAAAAATTAAAATAAATCTAGAAAAATGATCTTAAATGAAATCCATGTTTCCAGGATTGGGAATTACTTTATTCTAGGTTATATAGATGTATTTTTAGAATATTATATGTGTGGTTCAGGTTGTATAGGTGCAGAAGGATTCTTTATTCAACCATAGGATGGATGACCACATAGAAGATTATTAGTTTTAGAGGAATATGTTGTCTGAGTTTCTGCCATAGAGCTTAGTGACATGTGAGAGGATTGTATCTGGTCAAGATATGGGTTTGTGTTTAGAAAAAATTCATATATATTTTTTCATATCCATGTTTGAAAGGATAATTGAATATAATTTACCATTAATCATTTGATAAGTGTTTCTTTTCAGTTATGTTTTCTATTTTTTGGAAATCATGATCAGTCATAAGTATCATGGGACTATTTCTAGAGATAGTTTAGTAATGTATTTATTTATTTTTTTTACTACAGGTGGAAATGTGATAATGGATTGCCTATTTTAAGTAAAGTATCTAAATTTTCAGGTTCTTGGGTTTCATTTTAATAATATTATTCATTTTTTCCCTGACCTTTTCATTGATGATAAGGCTAATGCATGGCATTTTTAGGAGGCATTGTACCTAAATATTCAATGTCAGGTCACTCCATTTAAACTACCAATATAACTTGATTTACTAGTAAAGTATAAGGTGATAAATAAAATTCATATGAGGATAAAATCATCTCAATAGAAAATTTATCAGAACATCCAAATCGACAGGGTTATTGATAGAGTTTCCTAATTATATAGATAGTCGAGGTTTCAGTCAGTGAGGATTTGGACACAACCTTCCTTTTTGTGATTAATTATAGTGAACAATTATTGGGTTTATATTATGATAGTTTGTTGTGATATTCTTATGGAAGATATTTCCATCAAAAAATTTTGTTCATAACTATTCTTAATGGATTCCATAGGGTGGGTAGTCAATTTCATTTGCAGCTACAACAAAAGTTTCCATTAATGCCTTATCCACAACAGTAACAACTTGTGTAGTCTTTTGGGAAGTTGAGGTGTTATATAGATAGTATAGTATATTCCCATGATGTTCTTTATCCCCTTGGATATAGGGTAGAGTGTTTCCAAAAAGGATTTCATAATCAGGGCAAGCCTGACAAAGGAGTAGGATGCAGACAGTATGACATAGAGTTTCTAGATCCAAGTGCTCCAAAATTGTGAAAGGTACTGTTTTTTATCTTCTACTATGGATTATAAATTGTTCAATTTTATATATTCATACTCTTTCATTATACCTTCCTTGGTCCAAAATATGGAACTTAATATAGAGAGGCTTTCAGTGCACTTAATTGTATCCACACTAGTTGGAGTTCAGGCTAATTTTTTGAGGTGTGTTGGGGTTGTGAGTTGATTATAAAAAAACATTATTCAATGGGATGTTTATTTTTTCTAAAGATACAACCATATGACATATTTATTAGTATGTTTTTTTGTGTTTTATTAAATTAACTCAGATAAAGGTTGTTTTATTTTTCATTGATAGTGATTATGAGGTGTCCATTAGTGACTAAGATCCACATATGGGTCATGGGAGTAGTTAACCATTATCTTCACAACTGGAGGATTTGATATTCTTATTGGTGGAATTTTTAGTATCAGTGTTCCCTATAGTTGTTGAGGATTATTACTATGTTTTTTTCAAGGATATTTTAATGCTACCCTATTAATATAACATCTATTTTGGGATGAATTAGTAACCCGGTGTACCTATGATTTCAATGATTCTTATCGTATGACACATTTATAGTTATAGGAGTTTTATATTCATAATGATGGTATATTTTAGAAGATTTTCATCCAAACCGATGTGTATCCTTGGGGTATTTCAATTTTGTTCACCAAAAAGTTAGATGATTGTATGAGGTTGTGTATATTATACCAGAGGTTTAATCATATAACAATGAATAACTTTTATAGGATCATGAGGATAGATAATGTGTTTGATTATTTAATGGTAGGTATCCAGTTCTTAAAGATTGATTTATGATCAGGATATCATCATATGAGTGTAAATGAGTTGGATATCTTGAGGATTGTCTTTGGATGTCACAATGGGCACTTAGAATTCATGTTTATGTTATTCAGTGTCAAAAATTCCCCAGATATTTTCATGGTCCTGATAAACTCTGTATTTTTCATGTTCTTGGATCTGTTCTTATTAGTTTTCATCAATCAAAATCCTTGTGTATTTGAATTCATGGGGGGTTATGTTGAGCTTATGAGTGTCATTTTTAAGTTCTTCAACAACATCATCCTTTTGATAAGTTGACAAGGTGAAAATTTTGGTTATGCAAAGTGTATTTCCTTGGTCATGTGCTGCCTCAGTAGGGTGTATCAGTATCTCCCATGAAGATCAAGTTATTTTTTTCATAGGTATCCCCTGAAAACATTACACATTTTCATACATTCCTAGGTATATAAGGCTATTATATGAGGTTTTTATCTTATTTATCTAGGATTAAGGATGCATTTATATCCATAACTAGAAATGAATAGACCTTTATAGGGAATTATTAGTTTCAGACAATGTTTTAGTGACTACAAGAGAATCATCTTTGACGTTTTCCATGACACTTCTCACCTTAGATTGGGTAATGTTATGTTGAATAAAAGATAAGTGATCACATATGGGTCCTGATAGTTATGTTTTCATGAGTACAACTATGCTACCCATGATCTTGAGTTAGTGGTAGTGGTGTTTTCGCTGAAGAAATGGTGACATTACCTCATTAGTGAGTTATTTTTGTCCTTAATCAGTCATAAAATCCTATAGTATATTTTCTCTTAATTATATTTGAATATATTTTAGTAGTGTTAAATGGATTTTTTTTTAAGTCTATGACTTTGATATCTTTTAAAATGTATATAAATGGAAAGTGATTATTAATTCACTGATTAAGAAGTCTCATGGTGGTTTTGTTCAGGATTCTGAAGATGCATGGGGTGTGGGGTGGAACTTGTAGCATTAATTCTTAATTTATTGGAAGCCAATGGTAGAGGTTTTCTCCATCATGTTACTATGAATTCATCCTTGATATAGCAAGGTGGAGTTTTACATTTTAGAGATCTTGAGGTGTAGGTTTGGAATTATCATGTCATCTGTGGAGATACTTCTAAGGGATGGATAGAGTATGATCAACAATTAGTTTTACATCAAGAAAATATATTTTTCTATCAGTAATTCATGAGGTGGCTCTTAATGAATTTTGTTTCTCACCTTTAGTATCATGTACCATTATATCCAAGAGGTACTATTATTTAAGGATTAAATTTTAGTGGCTAGGATTTAAGTGTTTAGTTTCTGATTTTGTGTTTCAATGTTTGGTCTATCAATAGATAAAGGCTAATCATCATGTTCCAATTGATTTTATAAATTCATAGGATGTTTCCAAATTAAAGTGGGGGATATCATATTATATTTCATTATAGTTCTTTCATGGACTCAGGGATAATATGATTCTATATAAGTTATTTTTGATTGCATGATGAAGTTATCTCATTTCAATATAGGTAATGAGTCAATCTTGGTGGATGTTTTAGAGAATATGTATATATAGAAGATTATGAGGCTTTATGGGGTTCCAATAATAAACATTTTTTATTGAGATCATCATTTTACCTTGTGATTTTCTAAATATATCCGAAGTATTTTTGGATTTTAGCTATTTTTAATCATATGTTTTTATCCTTAGACAGATTGTCTGACTAAGAAGATAATCTAAACCTTGGGTAAATGTTACAAGAATGTGCCCTGTATTTCTCAGTTTCATGGGTGATATAGCTATCCTTGGTTTTGTTTACCTACAATAATATTCACCACTCTTACATTGGAATGAATCCATTTAAATTATTGTATGGTCATTCCTATATATCTCTCTTATGTTGGACTGAGATTTGGAATTCGGTAATTCTTTGTATAGATTTTTTATAAATCATGATCGAGAATATTTTGATGATTCATTAGAATATGAATGAAAATTAGGACTATTATAATTTATATGATGATTGTATGAGGATACCTTTAGAGTTTTAGGTTTCTAATCATGTGTTCTTAACAGTTTCTCCTTGTCATGGGAAGTGTAGATTTGGTCATGGGAGTAAAGTATATCCTCGGTCAACAAGTAATTTTGAAGTGTTAGTTAATGTTGGTGATGTTTCATATCATTTTTCTCTTTCTCTATAGTTGGTTCAAATCCATGAAGTCTTCTATTTTTCATGACATCATTGGGGTCTAAAAAATACTCACAATTAATATATTGGGGAGAGTTGGATATTAAGGATAATTTGATGTTTTTAGGGTGTCCAATTGAGATTTAGTATCACTAGAAGAATGTGAAGCATAGATGTTTCATGTTCTTAGTTTATATCTAGTGAAGGCATATTTGCTTGGTTCAGTGTACGTGGGGGTGTATTTCATAAATAAATGCTCAGTATCCCATGTTTTTTTGAATTATTTTTTGATTTTAATATTTTATTTTTATTTTTATACTGATATGATTGAGTTTTTTATTTTCTCATGTTATACTTGACTATCAGCTGTTGTGAAGTTCTTATTAGAGGTATCTCCCAAGGATTTTTGGGTTTCATAGTTGTTTATTTTATTTCCAAGTTTGGTATTATTATTGATTATGAGAATAATTTAAGAGGTGTCTAATATAAGGAATTGGATTTTCCTAGAAATTTACTTTTCATTTCCTCATTATTAAAGGTGTTTATAGGGAGTTTAGAGGTGATTTAGGGAAGGAGAGTAGAGTTCACAACAGAAATTTGAACTTTATAATTGGATGTGTATGTAATATCCTAGGTTTTTATATGAGGTACATATCTCTTTAATTTCATTTTAAATGAATTTGTATGGCATAATGTAAATACTGTTTGAGTTTATGGGGGTATCAGGGGGGTATAGGGCTTGTTCAATGCCCAAGACCAATATTTTTTTTAAAAAATAGTGAGGTTTCATAGTTAGGAGTAACAATGCGACACAATTCACATTGTTTCATGAAACCCTGACAAGATGGAAAAGTGGGTAGGAGGAGTCCACGTAGTTTGAGGAGTCCATTGGGGTGAAGGTGTATTCTCATATGGGATCACCTTCAGTTTTTTATAGATTTTTTTGAATGATTTTCATATGGTTAGTCCAACTGTGTGCAGTGGCCATGTGGGTTCCCCCTTAGCATAGAAGAGGGTGAACGGTTGTTACACGATTTTTCCAACCGTGCGGCCAAACCATGTGGAATATTAACTCTTGTAAAAATTACATTTTCCCTTTAAAATATTATAAACTTAAATCCTAAATCTATTCTTCTCTTGTTGGATAGAAATGGATGTGGGGAGATTCTTCTTGAAACAAATACTTGGATTTTCCCCTCACTCTTCATCCAAACTCAGAATCGAGTGTTGTTGGTCTCGTTGGATTCAAGCCAATGATTACTCCATTCCTTTTAGTATTTTATTAATTATTCTTAGTATCTATAGGGTTATTTAGGTGTAATATTATATGCCCTATTTTCAGGTTCTTTGTCCATTATTCATTTTTATCTTGATCTAAGTCGAATCCAAAACTGGTACTATATGGGAACTCTACTACAGACCTACGGTGGATGGTCTATACCTTTCCATTAATTTTTTGTGCTTTATTGAGCAATTTTTAATTATTCCACCCACCAAACTTTTCTTCATGGCCATGAAAATGAATTGAATAATTCAAATTTAACATATTAGAACATTTTAGGGATTCCCTTTAGTTTATTTGAGACATGTTAGAGGTTTTTCCCCAACCAAGGGGTGTTCCATGTAAATTTCCCTTGAATTTTCCTTTTTAAAACCACCCATTGGGTGAGTTAGTGGTTTCCTAGTTATAGAAATCCTATTAATAAAAGAATTAAAGTAAATTGGTTGAATAGAAGATGGTTTGCCTCTTTTTCATGTCGATTATTTTGATTAAATATTTTAAAAGGAATTATTATATGAGTGGGTAAACTCATGGAATGGAATTGTAAGTGAATTATGATATGAGTGGGTAAAATCAATGGATGTGGTTTTTTGAAATGATAAATGATTTTAATGTTTAATGATTACATAAAATTACATGTGTGTGCAACACCATGGGTCATAGAAATTGTAGTGGATACCTTGGACCTGTAATGATCCTTGGATATTGATTCCATGGGATGCCTTGGGCCTTGATACCCCTTGGATCTAGTTTTTTTGGGCTCATTGTGCACATGGACTGTTGACATGCTCTTTGGACCCCAATTCAATCCTAACCAAGTTTCCATTGAGATTCTCTTGGTACTCGATTAGGATGCCTTGGTTCACTATACCTTGGATCTAGCATTGAGGGGTCTGAAATTTATGATTATACAGAATGGACATGGTAAATGTGACACTATGGATTATACGGAAAGGTCTTGGTTGAAATGAAATTTCTTTTTATATGTCCTGACTTTGGTTATTCTGAGATATAGGTTATAAAGTGTAGATGTAGATGATATAATATTTTGTGTATAAAATGAGGTTGTGGTGTTTACTTCCTTATGATTACTGCTTCCTTATTACAGGAGTATGGCACATGTTTTTCAAGGATCCTTTTTGAGCTATACAGTATCACTTGTTTTGTTGTATATATTCAATGGGAACTTTACATTTATTACTACTTAACTGTGATATATATTTAACTTTTATTTATCTTATATTTCACAACTTTGATTATTATAGATATTTTGGGTGGTGACCTATTAGGATTGTATCTCACACCTTATTTGGGCCACTATTGGGTACCCGAATAGACTATTTGGATTAGTTAGGCATCGAGGAAAGTTTCCACAATTCGATTCTTGACTTTGTTCCATGATTAGAAGCATGGGATCATAGGACCAATTTGAGGATCATGATTCTATAAAGAGATAGTATTTTTTTGTCTTTTTTTATTTTGATACAAGCATTGTAATTATTCCGTGTATACCTATTTTGGATGATTTTTAGAAACATTACATGATCATCATTCTGTATATGATATTAATTTTTGGATTTTTTTTGTATATATATGTTATATGGATGTCTATCTATTATATGATTTATTTACTGCTTCTGTCACTATGTTTCACTCCGATAAGAGGAAAAATTATCTCCAAAGACAAACCTCAATCACATACTGCTAGTCGGTAGCCTCTGATGTTTGGTTAGATAAACTTGAGTCCATATGACAGACCAGTCTTGGGGCATCGTTCTCAATGGAATTTAGGTCTAGGACATTACAAAGTGGTATTAAAGGAGTTTTATTCTATTGATTTATTATGTTGAGATAATATAAATGGGATTATGAAAAATCAGAATTTGATAATGATCTATTCTAGGGAGTAATTAACCCACATTTAGGAAAAATCCAAATTGCCTCAAAAGAAAATTGTGGTTTTCTATATTTTGAATATTATAATTGATTTTATTCCACCATTGGGTGATAAACTTGAATTGTGATTATTTCATTGATATGATTCATGGTTCTATTCTTGTTTCAACCTGATGAGATGAGGGTATTCCATCTCATGAATCATTTTAGACACTTTATAAGAATCACATACCATGCATTATGACATTCCATATATAATTCATTGCTTGTTTTCATGATGTTGTAATATGTGTCTTCGTAGATATACATTTTGACTTGATAGAAAATATGTTCAGTAGATTGAGAAACATGGTCGGTACTTAGAGTGCATTTCGTAACCTAAGAAGTGTTCTTGGTTAGGATACAGAAGACACCCTAAGATTCCAATTTTGGAACATTGAATCATAGACAATGATTCACATAGATTGGAACATGTTATGGTGTGGATTTTATAGATGTTGTATTTTAGTTCATGGGTAGTATGGTCCCTTATGGATCAGAAGTGGTGAACCATTTGGTTTATCCATTTAAAAATAAATTTGAAATGATAATGAAATTAAATGGAAGTTGAACACTTTTAAATAGATATGTGACCTTGAATAGGCTTTTGAGTAAGTATTAGGCAGTGTATATAGTGAATTTTATGGTTGTTTCTTTTTCAATTCTAGGATTTAGTAGTAGGTTGTGTAGTGTGGCCAATTTATAGGAAGTTTTTGATCTTTCCTACACTTTGAGAAATGAACTTTTGATATCGAATCTTTTTTAGGCGTGTGTTTGTCATTGTAGATAAATTCCACCATGATGACCTATAATCGTATGATATGAGGGTGGTGAAAACCACGCTCCAGAGGCAGTATTTCATGTGATACTGGTGAATCCTCCTATAGTTACTACTGCGGTACCAGTGGTTTTACCGGACATAGGTGTTGTGTCATAGTTTCGTAAGGCATTTTTTCACTTCATGATGACTTTATAAGTAGTATCGTAGCCTTAATTGTCTATGGATGAGTTGACATGTGTGTTTTTGAAGAAAAATATTCTCACATTTTTAGGGAATGGAAGTCCATAGGCTATTGAGTTATGTCTTGAGACAATGTTATCAATCTTCAAGAATCTAGTGACACCTCCTGAGAGGAGAGTGAATCTCGCAACTTATATGTTTTGAGGAGAAGAAAAGCACTAGTGGGATATTTTAAACTAGGATAAAAATCTGTGATATACGGTTTGGGATGATTTATTAATCAAGTTCTATGACTACTTATACCTTGAGACTCATAGATAAGAGAGATCTAGTGAGTTCATGTGTCTTGAGCAGGCCGCTATGATGGTTATGGATTATTCGGCACGCTATATAGAGCTTTATAATTTTTCACTAACATACCTTGTTGATGAGTTACTGGGATATATATTATTCGATGGAGGTCTATGAATTGTTTTTCGATATCATGTCAACATGTTATGGTTGATGATGATTAATGAGATAAAAATATGAAAATAATTACAAAGTGTAACCTGAGGAGAGATGGGGGCGCAGAGCTGAGTAGTATAGTATCTCAACCCAGAGGTTTGAATTCTAGTGGCAAGAAGAAATGTTTTGAAGATTCTCTTGACATGAGTATCATCCATGATTCTAGTGTGAGTAGTGAAATTTTTTGTAATCATTATTTCAAATGGGGACATTTGAGGATCCATTGCGATCATGACCCATCGAGTGTCGATCTTGTGGTAGGATGGGCCATGTGAAATATATCTGTAGGTCCTTGCCTCCAGTAGTGAGTGGTAGGCATCAACTCTAACACTAGGTTTGGGATTAGATTTCATAACTTCGTGCTAGGTAGGTAATTGGAGTAATACCGGTTGATTATATTGAGGTGGCAGTAGTCGTGGTCGAGGAATATAGACACCAGTTGTACTGATACAATAGATTGGGCCTACTCCAGGTAGTGAGGTTATATCCTAGGACCTTGGTTTAGGCCAAATCTATTATGTACATCCTACATCCAAAGATCAGGCTGATATATCATCTACCGTGAGAGGTACGATCTTGTTAGCCTTTACTATTGTATCTACTCTCTTTGATACTGGTGCATCGCATAGTTTTATATTTGTACATGTTTTGGAGATCCTCATGCTTGTGGTTAAATTTTATAATGTTGTGATGATGATTGACACTCCATTGGGGGTTAGAATAGATGATGTGCATCAGTGTATAGAGTTACCCCTTGAGGTTGGCGGGTGTCGGTTCATCTAGAATCTTTTTTTCCTCAAGATGAATGGGTTTGACATTATAGTCAAGATGGACTGGCTAGTGTATTATCAAGCCTATGTTGATTTGTATCATTAGAGGGTGACTTTTACATCACTTGAGGGAAAATTTTATACTTAAAAGAGTGAATGGGATGTTCAGGAAAGTGGATATAGAACACGGAATAGTGGGATAGGTGGAATGACATCCCAGATTGTTATCATATATCCAGATGATTAAGTAGAATGTCAGGTAGCCTTTTCTCCAGTGGTTGATCATTTTAGAGACATTTTCTTAAATTAATTTTCTAGTTTACCTCCTAATAGATTGGTGGAGTTATCTATAGATCTAGTTCCAAGAGTTGCACTGGTATCCATTCCTCCTTATAGGATAGAAACAGCAGTGTATTGGGAGCCCAAGAGGCAACTAGAGGATTTGAGGGAAAAGGGTTTTATACGACCCAGTACTTCTTAGTGGATTTCTCCAGTATTGTTTTATGAAAAAGTCATATGTTGACCTTATGATATGCTTATATTGTCATAAATTGAACCAAATGATAGTAATGAACCGATATCTACTACCACGGATGGATGGCATGTTTGATCAGCTTCAAGGAGATCGAGTGTTCTGGAAAATTGATTTGATATCTTTATATCACTAGGTATGTGTTTGACTAAAAAAAATACCTTGTACAGAATTTCATAGTAGTTATTGTCTATACAAGTATCTGGTTATGTCGTTCAGTCTCACAAACGTGCTAGTAGATTTCATGGTGCTAATGAACCTAGTTTACCATCCTTATCTAGATTTGTTTGTGGTGTTTTTTATAGATAATATTTTAGTGTATTATAACAATAGACACGACCATGACAAAGATCTTGAGATAGTTTGGATACACTGAGAGAGCGGAATTTATATTCTAAGATCACAAAGTGCAACCTCTAGATGGATAATATTCACTTCCTGAGTCATACTATCTCAGAGATAGGGGTATCAATTGACCTAGATAAGGTGAGAGCTATAGTTTTCTAGGAGTATCCCAAGAACATATTTGAGAAAAAAATATTTGGGGCTATCTAGACATTACAATAATTTCATACAGGTCTTCTAAAGACTATAAGGGCCACTAACGAGCTTGATTAAGAAGGGTGTGTAGTTTTTATGGATAGATACCTATGAGAAGGCATTTCAATAAATGAAAGGGAGATTGACTTTAGAATAAGTCTTGATTATTCTAGAGTAAGGTAGAAGCTACATAATGTATTGTGAAGCATTATATATCAGTCTTGGAGAAGTTTTATGCGGGGAGATAGAGTCATGGGTATGGGTCTTAGCAATTGAGGACGCATGGGAAGAACTACCTAACGTACAGTCTCAATTTAGCTTCAATTTCTATTCATTATTCTATTTGATATATTATTTACTGGGAGAGTATTTTTGTGGTTTTCACTAAACATAAGAGCCTCAAGTACATATTTACATAGAATGATCAAAATCTGAGGCAACGAAGGTGGGATTAGTACCAAAAATATTTTGACTTCAATATTTCTTGTACACCTGGTAAAGGAAATGTAGTGGTTGGTGCACTGAGTATAAGGATTCAGATAAAATCATTTTAGGAGACTAATAGTGAGTGGTAGAATATGGATTTCTTCTTTGATGTTCACTTGGAGGTGCATGATAGTCTGGGATAAACTTTTATTTCATCCTTAGTTGTGACCTCTACCCTACTGGATAGAGTGGGGATCTAGAATCTATCATATTCTGAGGGCCTGTCCCTATGGGAGAGTGTAGTAAGTGAGGAACCGCATCCAAGTTGGTTTGTAGGAGAGGATGAGATCTTGTGTATCCATTATCTCATTTGGTTTCCAGTGGACATACATGAGGAGTTCATTAAGGGGTTTCATGCCTCATATTGGGCAGTGCATCCTGACATCACCAATACGTATTGTGACTTATTCCATTAGTACTGGTGGTCAGGTATGAAAAGTGAGGTGTCTAGTTTTGTTACGAGGTGTTCCACCTATTAGCAGGTGAAGTAGTAACATCAGTGAACATCCATACTTCTATAGCAGTTATATATTCCTGAGTTGAAATAAAACAATGTCGTGATGGATTTTGTAACCAGTTTTCTGAGGTATCCTTGAGGTAGCGATGTTGTGTCTGTGTGTTTTTTTTATAGGTTCATGAAGGTTTCACATTTCTAACTGGTCAGGGAGAACCTCAATATTCATGAATTTGGGAGGTTGTAGATCGGTGAGGTAGTACAAATTTAAGAGGTCCTCCATACTATCTTTTCATATAGGGACACTTGGTTTATGACTCATTTCTAGATGAGTTTATAGAGAGAACTGGGTGCATAGCTCTTTATGAGCATGGCATACCACCCTCAAAATGATGTCTAGTCTGATCATATGATATGGGTTCCTGATGATATGATGTGATCATGCGTCCTGGATTTTAAGGGCTCTTAGGAGAGACTATACCCCTGGTTGAGTTTTCCTACAATAATAGATATTAGGTGATGATACATATGGAAACTTATGAGGTTTTATATGATAGGCCATGGTGATCACCCATGTTCTGGTTAGAGGTAGGTGAGGCAGCATTACTGGTACAATATCTCATACAAGAGACTTCTGATTAGGTCCATTTGACTAGAAAGTGAATGGAAACTACAAAATCTCGATATAAATATTGTGTAGATCACCACAGACAACCTATAGAGTTTGAGGTCAAGGATTGGGTCTTTTTATGTATCTCACTGAGGCTAGGACATAGATAGGGTAAGCTTTCATGGTGATATGTCAGACCATTTGAGATTCTGAAGAGAGTCTGGTTGGTAGCCTATCGGTTGAAGTTACCTCAAAGGTACCATACCATACATGACATCTTCCATATATCTTAGTTGCACCATTATTATTCAGACTTATCATTCATTATGAATCCTTGGGAGATGGAGTTATAGGTTGATTCATCCTTTTATGATCATTCTATTGTTCTCATTGATAGGAGAATGAAGGTTCTCTGAAGATGGTCAGTTCCTCTTGTATGGGTGTTATCACAGCACAGGTGTTTATAGGATGAGACTTTGAAGTGGGAATCTAATGTACATTCTTAGTGGTCAGAGTTATTCTCAGAAGAATTTTCACCAACCTTGAGATGGAAATTTAGGGATGAATTACATTAAGGGTGATATTATAAGATATCATGTATTTTATGAGGTAAAAATCTCTTCAATTTCAGCATCAATGCATTTTTACGGCCAAATGTGAATACCCTTGGAGGTTATGGGGTATCGAGGGTGTCTGGGGGTTTTTTGGATATTGGAACCAAGATTTTGGGAAAAATAGTTGGGTTGCATGGTTAGGAGTAACCATGTGACTTAAGCGGCATGATTTGATTAAACTGTGCAGAGCTGGGTAGTGGGATAGAGAAGCCTAAATAGTTTGAGGAGACCATTTGGTTGGAGGCTCATGAACATGTAGGAGAAAAATAGTTTTATACATTGTTCTTTTCATGGAATGTAAAAATATGCCCAGTGATTATGTGGGTTCCCCCTTAGAATAGTAGAGACACATAGTTGGTGCTAAATTTGTCCAACTGTGCAGAAAAATTGTGTGGCCTAATAACTCATCATAAAATGAACTTTTTCGCCATAAAAATAATATAAAATTAAAACCTACATATATTATTCTCCCATTTGATATAAGTGGATATGGGGAGATCCTCCTAGAGGAAAATTCTAGTATTTTCCAATGATTCCCCATTTGAACTTAGAATCAAGAATTTCCAGTCTCATTGGATTCACACTAGTGATTACTACATTCCTTTTATTCCTGTATTCATTCTTACTGGTATAGGTGGATTTATTTAGGTGAAATCTAATATTCCCTATTTTTAGGTTTCTCATCTATTCTTCATTTTTTCCTCGATTTGAGTTGAATCATAAATTGATATTGGATGTGCACTCTACTACGAACCTATAGTAGGTGGTCTATACCTTTACCTTGTGGTTTGGTTCTCTATAGAAATAGTTGTCATTGTTTCTCTCGCTTGAAATTCTAGATTGGCCTCGAAAATGAATTGAATAATTTAAATTGAATGTATTTGAAGATGTTAGGGATTCCATTTAGTTATTTTGAGATGTGTTGGAGGTTTTTTTTTTCAACCAAAGACACCCAAGAGGTGTTCCATGTGAATTTACCTTGAATTTTCCTTTATTGAATGACTCATGTGGTGAGTTAGTGCCTGCATAGTTAGAGGAATCCTATTAATAAATGAATTGAACTGAATTGGTTTAATAAGAGATGGTTTTCCTCTTTTTCATGTTGATTCTTTAGATTAAATGGTTTATATGGAATTGTTATATGAGTGGGTAAACTCATGGAATGGAATTTAATGTGAATTGTGATTTGATTGGGTAAACTCATTGAATGTGAATTTTTGAAATGATAAATGATTTGAATGTTTAATGATTACATAGGAAACCATGAGTTTGTTACACTATGGGTCATGGAAATAGTATTGGATGCCTTAGACCTATAATGCTCCTTGAATATTGATTCTCTAGGATGCCTTGGGCCTTACTTCCCCTTGGGTCTAATTTGTTTAGGCTCATAGTGGGTATGGTCTGGTGACATTCTCATAGAACACCAATACAAGACAAACTGAGTTTCCATAGAGATGCTCATTGGACTCGATGAGGATGCCTTGGTTCACTATACCTTGGATCTGGACTTTTGGGGTCTGACATTTCAGATTATATGGCCCAACCATGGTAAATGTGACAATTTGTATTATATGACAAGTCCATGGTGGAAATGAAATTTTGGATTATACATCTCAGTCATGGTTGTTATGAGATACAGGTTATACAACATAGTTGTGGATGATATGAGATATTGTGTATATGGTGAGGTCATGTTGTTTACTTCCTTATGCTTACTGCTACCTTATTACAGGATCATGAACCATATTTTGTATGGATCCTTATTGGTATATACAATATCACTTGTTTTTTAGTATATATTTCATGTGCACTTTAATGTTATTACTACTTAACTATGACATATATCACACTCTACTTTAGATTATATTGCACATCCATTATTTATTAAAGACACTTTAGTTGGTGATCTACTGGGATTGTATCTCACACCTTATTCGAGATATCATTGGGTACTCGGATAGACAAATTAGATGTAGGTAGGGTTCAGGGAAAGAGTCTATAGTTTGATGCTTGAATGTGTGCCATTATTAGGAGTAGGGGAGTAATGGACTGAGCTGAGGTTTGTGATGCTATCGGGAGATAGTTCTTTTTTTTGTCTTGATACATGTATTATACTGATGACATGTATAACTGTTTTAGATGCTTTGTAGACACATTAAATGATCATCATTCTATATATGTGATTATTTTTGGCATTTTTTGTATATATTTTTCATCTGGATGTTTATCTATTATCTGATTGATTAACTACTTCTACTATTTATTTGTATTATTGATATCGATGTGTTACACTCTGATAAGATTAAATAGTCTCCCCATAGACACATTCCAATCCCTCACTTCTAGTCAGCATATTCTGTCATTTGGGGAGATACACTTGAGGCCATGAGACTAACATTGTTCGATGACATCCGGGTCTAGGATGTTCCAATGTAATGGATAATAGATATTGCATCATGATAAATTTTTTATAGAAGAGGACTTGTGATAGTTTGGTGTGTTTCATTATGACCACATAGATTGTGGTGTGAGGATATTCTTTATGACAAGGATCCTAATCCATGATAATTTATTATTATTATATTTAACTGGGGGAAGTATTTTGGAGTGTGGTGTATCGTGATATGAAATGGAGAATCTTGGGATATTTTGGGTATATCTTATATGAGGGATATTATATCACGCTATATCTATTGCATCGTGGAATCCTTGGTAGTCAATTTTCATTTATTTTTAATTGGGGTTCATTGAACTATAGTAAATTAGGTTGGGTATTATAGGATCATCATATTATCAATAATATGAAAGAAACACATTATAATACCCAATCTATCATCAATAAAGAATAATTAAATATAAATAACATGAAATATAAACTGGTATTTATGAATCACAATGAACTTCATCTTCAACTCTTCAATGGTGTATGCTTGATTAAAACCACCCAGTGATATCCAATAGACTCTCTCCTTCATTGGTCGTACATCAGACACTAGAATTCATGTATGTAAAAATATGACCCCTAAAATCCAAAGGTGTGATAACTCCTTCACCTCAATGATAAATGGAGAATTTTCCTAAAGCAAGCTTCAACTATGGATTCTAGGAATCACGCACACTCAACAGGAGGGTATCCTATCTTTATATAGGCTCACTTTACTTAATAATGGGAGTAAATCATCATTTTCCAACACTTAAAATTTGAAATACATTTTAACAATGTATACCTATTGGGGTTAGATAATAATTGAATGTTTCAATGATTATATCATGACTTTATAGCTATGAATTAATTAAAATATTTATTTATAACCAAAGGAAATGATATAGAAGACGTAGAAGTGGACATACAGTTAATATTACATATTTATTATATGTCATACGCTATAATAGATACCAGTCGTAATCTATGATAGAAGCATCTATATTCCCATATTGATGAATAAAAATTTAGGTATATCATACAATATGATATACCCATTTTAGTTCATTTACAACAATATCCCACTTTCACTAAAATCCCATAAGGTCTTTATGAAAAACTCTAAAACTCTCTGTGAATCCATCCAAAATCCTTCAAATACATCTAAGAAACCAAAATCCAAAAACCCATAGTTGGTAATTATATTACATTATTGGTATAGAATACAAAATTTTCTAATGGATCCATTAGTTTAGTAGTCATGGAAGAATATATACATCGATATTTTTCACATTACAATTTAGAATATAAATCAAAATATAAAAACAATTCCATGAGAACATTATTATCTATTCTAACAGATCCTTAAAAATTAAACATAATTCTCTTCTAGGATTCCTAGGGAAAGTAAAAACAAATAAGGGTGAGCTTAGATTCTCAATAATGATTAGTTAACCAATAAACCTATAATAACATAAGCATAGAATAAATAGTATAGAAAATTTTTAAATAATCATAATAATGTTGTAATCAAATGAAACTAAGAAAACACTATATCCATGCAAATAATAATAATATGGATAATAATTAATGATCTCATACATATAGAATACACAATTTTGGAAAAAATATACAAACCATCAAGTCCGTATTCCAAGACATCATACATAAATGGGTATGAAATATGCCAATACCCTAGCTAGTTTTTCTCAGGAAAAATACTGATGTATCGAAAGGATATCAATGACTAGGACCCATCCATCACTAATTAAGTACAATGTATTCATCATATGAGAAAATTAATAAAGAATACATAATAAATTTTTTAATAATCATTTATATTTGAATAAAAATATAAAAAACATCAATACTTTTCCAATGTCAATCAGAAGGATAACATGATCATAATGCATGCAAAGAAAGAAGGTGGATAGTTAAACAATACATAATCAGCTTTCCGGAGTAACCAATAAACATCTATATCATAATAAAATATATATATTATTAATAGTTCCCAAATAAATGGAAAAATGTGTCTATCTCAGAGAATATCTTGAAAATAAATATGGAAACTATGGAATATTATCAATGTAATATAAAGTTTCATTTTGAAAGAAATAAAGATAAGGTGGTGGGGAAGGTGCATTCAAAGTGTTGGGTTATCAATAGAATATACTTATTGAGTTCAATAGTTTGTAATGGTTGGATACCAAATAAATGGTATAAAATAATTCATTAATGTTTGTAAATATCATTCGAATTATCCAAACAATATCCCTCAGGAGTGTCTAACAATGTGTGCAGTCATAGGCCCACTAATCGTGCACTAAGTACAAATTGATTTGATATGAAACTATCCTTTTTCGGGGTGATTTCCTCAGGACACATTTATACAACAGTTGCATCCACTTTCTAGTATCCATATAGGGATGTAATTTACATCAAAATCACAAACACTTTACTTTAAAATATTTAATAGTTATGGGCATTGTGATATCTTATGAAACATCTCAATCAAAATACCATGAATAATAGAATTTCAAATAAAATATTAAATACTAGGAATAATAAGAGATTCATGATATAAAATATAAAATGGGTATTAATTACACCATACAATAGAAAACATGGTGTATAACATAATAATGTCTCAAGGAATTGAAATTTGAGACAAAGAATACTTACCTTCATTCCCACTTAGCCGAATGTTCTCTAAATTACTTTATAATAAAAATAATTATCTTAGTCACCAATTTAATAATATTATTCATACCTATAACCTTTTTCCAAATTCATTTATAATTATTTTATACATTTATATTTATTATCTATTATCTATTTTAAATATCATGTGTGAGTAATCTTGATTTTTTTGAACCAGTTTCTTAATAGTGGTGTTATTATTCATTATTCCCTGAATGTTCATCATTCCTAGATCAAAAAATGTGTTAGAATTGATGATTTATAATTATTTATAATGTAATAATTTCATTTTATGGTATTTTTAGTTACATTCCTTAAATACGAGGTAGTATTATAATGTATTTTCCAAATAATTTCCTAGAATTCTCTCAGATAATGAGATAAAATTTTCAATAGAGCTTATACTCGAATCCACGCCCATTTTTCAAGATCCCTTATAGGATGTAACTAATATAATTGGAAGATTTAAAGAAGAAACTACAAAATATTTTTTTGAATGATCTTACACACCCAATTGTGTCACCATGGGGTGCACAGGTTCTCTTTATCAAAAATATGGACGACTCAATGCAGTTGTGCACTGACCACCGAGAGATCAATAGGATCACTGTAAAGATAAAGTATCTATTTCCAAATATTGATGACTTAATTGATCAACTTTGAAAATATAATTACTTCTCAAAGTGTATCTTTGTTATGAATATCATTCACTAGAGATTAACAGAGAAGATATTCAAAAGATAGTTTTTTGTACAAGATATGGACACTATGAGTTCATAGTGATTCCACACTACTAAAACATTTCATACAAAATTAATAGACCTGATAAATAGTAAATTTAGAGACTATAATTGTAAAAAAATGGTATTTAATGATTATATTCTCATATACTCCAAGATCATGGAAAACATGAGGAATATTTAAGGATTTTGTTGATGACAATAAAGAAGTATAAGTTCTACACATAGTTTAGTAAGTGTGACTTTTGGATGCATCAAGTCACTTTCTTAGGGAATGAGATTGCAAGTGAACAAATATATTTATATCCTTTATAGAAAAACAAAATATAGGAATGTCCCGGACACACAAATTTCATAGAGATACACATTTTTCTTGGATTAATTGTATACTATATACATATTATGAGAAAATTGTCATGACTATCTATACAACTGACCAACTTAACATGAAAAAATGTATAGTATTTTTGGATGAAATAATGTGAATATATCTATAAATAGATCAAGAAGAGGGTAGTCACAATACTTATACTCATACCCCCTCCTCCAATGGCCCGAAGGCCTTCATTTTTATTGATTTTTTGATAATCCACCTTTCAAGGGGTGAGGTGGAACCCTTACAAGGACCGTAGGTGTAAGTATTACATGGAACATAAGTATTAGAGTAATTAATTTTCTGTAGGCTTCAAACATTACATACAACCTAAACTAACTACTTGGAACTGCTCCTCCCCAGCATCTTCATCGTGAAATCATCTCTCCACCTTCGCATGGCTGTTTAGTTAGGCTTTCTCGTGCATGCATAGGCTTATCCTGATGGTAGGAGTCATACCCTCTCATTATTTCAATACGTTTAGCTTCTGATATGGTTAAAGCTCTTTTCTCATCCTCATTATGTATCTTGTTCCTTTTAGGTTTCATGGTTTCTATCTGCACTTAAGGTGGCCCGAAGGCCTTAAAGAGGACTGAAGGCCTTGAGGTGGCCTGAAGGTAGATGATGTCTTTTTATATACAGTGATGCTTTATTGAAATTATTGGGTTTAATAGTCCTGAAAAATAATAAATTGATATCATATACCTCTAGATAATTTAAGATACATGAGTAGAACTACCTAGTGAATGGTTTGGTGTTTGAATCTATGATATTTTCATTGAGAATTTTGTGGCATTACATATATGGAGGTAAGTGTGAAATATATAATGATCACAAGAGTTTAAAGTATATATTCACATAGAAGGAGATAAATATTAATCAATTAATATGGTTATAGTTAATCAAGGACTATGATTTCTCAATTAATTGACCTCCCATAAAGAAGAATAAAGTAGCTGATTCTCTTAGAATAAAAGAACCTAGTACGTTATCCATGATGTGGATTGAGATGGACATTATCTTAGTGGATATGTGAAGGATGGACCTATAAATAGTCAAGATATATAATAAATCCTACCTTTATCAAATGATTTATTAACCATCTATCCAAGATAATATCAAGGAGGCGTAAAGGGGTGATTTAGAGTTTTAAAATAAAGTAAGAGAGAAAATTTAATCTTCAAAAATTAACTATAGATAAATATATATTCATTTGTTTTAAAACTAGAATATGTTTTCCATCATAACTAGAGTTTAAGAAATATCTATTTGATTATATTAATAGCTAAACATTCTTTATCCATCATGGAATTACCATGATGTGCCAATATCATCGAAGGAACTTCTGGTGGGACAACATGAAGAATAACATTTATGAGTACACCTCAAAGTTCCAAATATGTTTGTAAGTTGAGAAAGATCATATAAAGATAAATTGAATGATGAAAACATTACCCATACCAATATGAAAATAGGATAATATCATTGCATAATTTTTCATTGGTCTCCCAAAAATATCTAAAGGAAACAATGCCATATTAGTCATTGTGGGATAACTCACTAAGAATACCCAATTAATTAATATTAGAGAATAATTATTTCTTGATCAAAAATATAGGTTATATATAAACAAAGTGGTTAGGCTATATAGGGAAAAACTTTCAATCATTTATGGTCTAGATCCAAGGTTTACCTCTAAGTTCTATAGGATCCTTCAACATTCCACAGATACTGAGAAAAACTTCAGTATAGACTATCATCCCTAGACTGATGGCCAATAGAAAAGGACCATTTTTTAACTTGAATATATACTAATATATTTCTAAACGTAATTCAAAGGATCTTGGGATCAATATCTTCCTTTATTTTAGTTCTCATACAATAACATATTCTACTTAAGTATCCATACGACCCTATGTGAATCTAAATAAAGGAATAGGTCTAGAACTTTTATATGTCTAGATGAAGTTATTGATTGGAAATTTCATGTAATTGAACTTGTTTTAGATATTACATACAAGGTTCAATCCATTTAGTAACATATTAGAGATTCTTAGACTTGATAGAAGAGATATACTAAAAATTATCTAAGGGTATTGGAGTTTGGATTTTAGGGAAATTATTTCTTCAATTATCACCCTTGAAGAGAACCATGAGGTTTTTAAAGTATGTAAATCTCATCCCGAGGTACATTAAACCCTTTTAGACCCTTCATATAAAAGAAGTTTTGGCCTATATACTATCACTTCAACCAAACCTAGCTCAAGTTCATGATTTTTTAAACAAATATCACTTGAGGAAGTACATACATGATCCCTCCCATATACTAAATCAAAAAGTGCTACAATTGAAGCATGGCCTCTCTTATGAGGAGTAATGGGGGAATATCTTATAATATAGAGATAAATTTATATGTAATAGGAAAACTCACATTTTCAAAGTAACTTGGTGAAAGCATAGGTATAAAGTTGGGAACCTTAGGATGCAGTGAAATAGAAGTACCCTTATATATTCTAAACTGAGGAAATGAGTTGAAATTTCAAGGAAGAAATTTATAAAGGGGGGATAATGTAATGAATATAACTTCATTAAATAGTATTTTCCATATGAATATATATGTGTTTCATATTTAGGTATAGGATATAGAATAAAACTCATGTTCCATGTAAAATAAATAAACACTATTTTATTTCATCAACTCAAGGAAATTACATATCAAGGATAAATATACTCCAAATATTTTTAAAACCTTACAGTGGGATAATAAATATTAAAAAATAAAATAACTAGAATAGGAAATTTGGGATCATTTTGATCACCTAGAATTATTACACGCATGAACAATATAGTAAAGAAGAAACAAAATATTAATAATGCAATCTGAATTTTGAAAATTAAGAATATAAAACCTTGATATGAATTTTTATTAATGATTAATGAAGTGAATAAGACGTATTTATATGAATTATAAAACCAATATGACTGTTGGAATAGTAAACTAACCATTAGAATAGTAACCTAATAGTTAAGATAATAATCTGAACATTAGAAGGGTGCCTAATCCAGTACAATAGTAAGATTACTCTTAAATAATATTTAATATGAATAAAATGATTAAATAAAAATATAAGAGTATTATAAAATAAATATTCAAATTATAAAAATTAAGAGAAAGTATATTTTCATTTTTAATAAAGTGATTTTTTTTATTTTATAAAAACATGGTTTTTATATTAAATAATAAAATTGGATAATTTATGAAAAAGATCATAAAATTAATTTCTTATTTTGAAAAATCACATAAAAATTTTCTAAGAGTGGATTTTTTTATAATTTTATGAAAACTTAAATTTTTAGGTTAATAGTAAAAACACTATTTTTTAAATGCTGCATATTTTATGACATGGTAATGATATAATAACAACCAAATAAATTCTAAAATGGTTATATAATCCCAACAAAAAATTACTAAGATTAATAAATATTGTAAAATAATAAACTTATTTTAAAAACCTAAAAAGTAATTTCCAAAGTCTAAAAATGTCAAGTATTCCATTAAAAACAATTTTTCATTTTAATTATTTACTGTTGTAAAAACTAAAAAATTATATGTAAAAATTTATTAAAGTTCTAAAAATACATATTTTTAATCAAATTTAAATTATAATGTCAACAATATGACTATTTAATGTTTTAAATTTGAAATATTAATTTATTCAAAGTTTTAATCCAAAAATACCACTCATTTCAAGTACAAATTGTAACACCCCTCAATTTCATGGTATGTCACCTTTCAAATTTAACATCTTAAATAGTTTATTCTTCAAGAAATAACTAGTTTAAAACCATAATATACTATTAAATATGACCATTGGAATAATAATGTGACCATTAGACTACAAATTAAATTTTTTATTATTCAAACACCTTTACGGAAAAGGATGATTTTAATGTTACCAATATAATAGTAACTTCACCAATGAAAATATAAATAAAATTTAGGTATCTTTAAAATGAAAATATGGTATATTTATATCATGGAATAAGTAAATAAATGTTTTGAAAATGATAAATTAAGTATTGATATTTTTTTGAAGCATAAATGTTTATTTAAAATTTTATAATTAAAATAATTATTTAAAAGAATATTTATTTTCATAAAAAATATTCACAAATTAATATTTTTTTTGTATTATTATTATAAGATAATTTTATGAGACCTTAATTAATTTCTCAAAGTTTCATAAAACCAGTTATAATTTTAAAATCAGTATTTTTTAAATAAAGGATGATTTTAATTAGAAATATAATTTATCATATTTGAAAAATTATTTTCATAATATGAAGTCCATTTTTTAATTCTACATGTCAAAAAATTTGTTAGGGTGAATTTTTGGAATTTTTCTAAAATAATTGGATTTTTGTGAATAGTGAAATACGGTAATTTACAATATATGTTAAATACATGAATTATTGAGTCATGGATGGTGTATGGATGTTATAGGCACCATTATTTAAAACTCACAAGAACTAGTTATTTTATTTAGTCACAATAATCAATACTATTGATAGTATTGATCCAAAATAATAAACCAATAAATAAAATAATCAAAAAACACCCATCTCATCCACTATAAATATCACCTCTCACCACCGCTTCTTCTCACACATCTAAAGCCTTTAATATTGTCCAATTTCCCCCCATTAACTCTTAAAAACCTCTCCCCCATGTTCATATATTACCTTTCTCATCCAAAAAAAACATTTCAAAGTTCCTTAAGTAAGTTATCAATGAGAGGAATTCAACAGGTAAAATCCCCTTTTGTTCATTTAATTTTCATTCAATTTCCTTTATTTTATTATCATTTCCTTACCTCCAATTCCAAAAATTGCATGATAAATGCAGTATATTATATATACTATAATTTTATTATGATAATGGGATTTCCATAATCAATTATTTTTTCTTCCCCTTTTTTTTAAAAAAAATAAAATGTCGCCTGTGAGGTGTCAATTCACCTACTTCATAGACAATGATTCTTCTGTTTTCTAAAACCACATTCAAGGCTACTCATAAAACCATATTTATGGTTAAAAATAATTTTAATATGTATATTAAAACTTCTTTATTATTCTCAAACTAATATATATACATAATATTAATTAATAAAACAAAAATAGTGTGTGATGATTGAAAAAACGCCAAAATAATCCAAATGGTCATCATAAACATTTTATCTACTAGGTCATCCTCATATCTAGAAAAAATGATATATAAGACCATTAAATATTATTTAAGATCGTTAAAAACATATAGTTTTAATTTTGGATAATTATTCCCATTTCTCATGATCATTCATACATGTATACAAGTGAACCAGTCATGAAAACCAAAGAAACAAACACTTTCAAACGACGAAATAGAATCTTATAACTCATCAAAAAGACCATAAATGAACTTAATAAAATTATAATAAATCAAATAAATGTTAAATGTTTTCTAAATTAAATTATTAATAAATATAATTTCATTGTCTAGGATGTTTTACAAGTCCAAAAAGTTTTTGGATATATGGTAAGGGATTCCCCCTGAACCTCCATTTTTTGTTCGAGTTATGTTTTCTCTATATTTAACCCAGATTAATTCTCATTTATTTGTATATACTCCTTAAAATTCTATTTATATGTTCCAAAATCATGTATATAGATCATTTCATCTTTATTTTATCACTAAATATATTTTTTATAAGTTTTTATTTTTAATTCGTCTCGATAAGCAAATCCGGTTAAGGGGAACTTTTTGATTT
Organism: Viscum album; assembly: GCA_963277665.1. Lineage (NCBI taxonomy): Eukaryota > Viridiplantae > Streptophyta > Magnoliopsida > Santalales > Viscaceae > Viscum > Viscum album. The sequence continues at coordinate 1,821,994,932 of OY728150.1, read as the reverse complement.
CTTACCCATTTTTAAGTACACTCCATAATATTTTTTAAGAACCTAATTTTTTTCTAAAATAACTATTTTTATCATGAAATACTATCTTATTTATTTTCTATTATTATGAAAATAATTAAGTCTTTGTACTCTGTAAATATTGTTTTATATTTTCCCTTAAACCGCACTAAAGTAGCTCATTTATAAAGTTTCTTAAAAACTCTTTTTACATGTTTTTGCTTCATTGGGACATCATTTATGCATAAAAAATAATTTAATTGTCCTTATCTTTTATTTTCTATGATATACTTGTTTAAAATATAATTTTATGACAAATAAAAATGATTTATCCAAAAAGCACTTTTTTCAAAGTAAAAAATGGTATTTATTGTTTTGTACCAGGATACGAAGCAGAAGCTGATGGGCTGGGAAATTAAAATTTTTCACATCACCAGAGCAATGTTACGATGTCAAATCCGATGAGCTATCCCAGTAAGGTCTGAGGACCACACATGGATTTAACAGAGCACAAAATATAAAACTAATAAGTACCTTATTCAGATCTTTTGTGCGCAAGTGTGTCACAGGTTTCCAGTGACCATTGCTCAAATACTTCAATATATAAGTCCTCTAGATCATCCACACATGCCTCTTGAATCTGGATGCACGTTGTTCATTGGAATCTGGATGTTATCGCGGCACACCAACGGTCACCTCGACACAGTAGTGATCACCGCAGGGCAAGAAACTTTAATCCAAGAAGGATGATCTTGAAGTTCTCCCTTGGTTGAGAGGATCTCTCTCTAGAATCTAGGAGGATATAGAGGCTCTCAAATTTGACACATGAATAGTTACAAGATAGATCCTCTCTCTTACTTATATAGGGAGTATCTAAAATACCCGGGATGGGTTCCCAGCCCCCGTGTAATAGATATTCTCTGTATAAGTATTATAAATATTTATTTATATGTAAAATAAAAGTATGCCATAAATAATATTTATTATTTTATCACTAACTAAAATATATATTAAATATATATTGCAAGATAAATAGAGTCTATAACTCAGCTCACTTCTCCTGAAAATATTAAACGAACCCTGGATATTTAAATCTATTCAAATAATATATTATCTTTGTATTTACTTAATAACTTGTAAATACATGTTATAAATAAATTCAACATATTATTCCAATCATGAATAATTATAGAATTTATTTATTACTTGGTGATCCATAGAACATGGATAATACTTGAACCCTTTGGCAGGTCCCACAAAGTTCTATATTCCTATTCCCGTAATAGGGTAGATTCTCAAAGTGCTATTGTGTGTGACCCTCTAGGCCCTTATCTCAATAGCAATGAATAATATCCACTGACCAAGAGCGGGGTCTAGCAACCCATCAAGGCCTCTATAGAGATAAGGTAAATCTAAGAAATGACTACCTTCCTACGAACATGGTCTGTGTAATGTAATCTCTTTGTCATCGATATCTCAATAAAGCAGAATGCATACTAGTGTCATCACCCTTTATCTTTATTTATTTTATTTGTTGATTTGTCTAGACAGCCTTACCTTCCACTAACAAGGACATGTATTTAATGAAGGTGCAACCATCCTAATCAACCAGGCCCAAGATATCTCTTTCTAAACTCATAAGCGACAAATCATATCTTAATCATTCAATCAATGTCATGTCACCAAAGACATACCCAACACGAACTACCCCGCCATGAATTTATCTCCATGGTTTTCACATTGCATAAAAGTACATAATTAAATGAAATCAATTGATAATGATCTCAAGTCTGAATACCATTACACATGTCGGCAGATAGTAATGACCACTAACACATGTAACATGTGGTGTTCCTATTATGTGGGTTTTTCCTCATGATCTTGACTACTAGAGATCATCAAGTGAGAACTTCGTGAGAAGAAGTATCAATGCTTATGATCCCCCAGAACCTGATGGTCACACATCATCCATGTCCTTTTAGAATGATGTAACTGGACTATAGGACATATTTTAAGATTATTGTCTCGGTATCTCGGGGTTCTCATTATAGCCTGGGATCTACTATAACCCTTTGATATGACATGTAATCTAAGGACATTTCTATAAACAAAGTGGATGAAGAAGTATATACACTATTATGGAAATATAAACACATTTATATATAACAAACTGCATACATGTAGTGGTAATAAAAGTACAATACAAGTTGGGTCTAGGGCACCCACTTTAAATACTCCCACTTGCAATAGATCCAACTACTAACATGTTTCAATCTACTAGCTCTCATATGAGAATCATGCTTCTACTGAGAAATGCATTTAGTCAGGGGGTATGTCGCGTTGTTCTATATGGATACTCTACAAACTATGACTTCACCACTTTGAGTAAAATCCCTTAAGAGATGAAACTTCTGAAGAATCTGTTTTTCCTCTGGTGAGACCTGGGCTCCTTGGCAAGAGCCATTGCAGCAGTATTATCGCAATATACTGGAATAGGGTCTGTACTGTTAGGCACAACACCAATGTCTGAGATAAAGCTGTGTATCCAAACTGCTTCATTTTCTGCATCGAAAGCTGCAATATATTCAGATTCTCCTGTAGAATCGGCAACCACAGCTTCCTTTGAGCTTCTCTAGCTCATTTCACCACAATTCAGGCAAAATATGTAGCCTGGATGCAATTTCAAATCATAGTGATCTGTCTAGAAACTAGCTTTAGTGTATCCCCTCACTACCAGTTCCTCATATCCTCCATACACCAGGAACATATCCTTAGTACCCCTCAAGTACTTTAGGATAGTTTTAAAAATTGTCTAATACAGCTCTCCTAGATTGGCTTGATATCTACCCACCATGCTTAAAGAAAAGGTGACATCAAACCTAGTACATAGCATGGCATACATGATAGAACCCACTAATGAGGCATAAGGGACTCTACTCATTCTGTCAATCTCCTCCTGTGTTTGTGGAAACATTTTCTTGTAGAGATTTATATCATGTGACATATGTAACAATACTCTCTTGGATTGTTCCATACTATAACTTTTGAGTACCTTGTCAATATATGTACTTTAAAATATCACAAGAAGACTTTGAGATCTATCTCAATAGATCTTTATCTCTAGAATGTATTTTGCTTCACCTATGTCCTTCATGGAGAAGCATTTATTTAACCAACTCTTAACTGACTGTAAGACTTGCACCTCATTTCGAATAATTAATATGTCATCAACATATAATACTAGGAAAAAGATGGCATTCCCTTCATTATTTTTATAGACACAAGGATCACTTTAATTTCTGACAAAACCAAAATCTCTTATGGCCTCATCAAAACGTACATCCCATGATTTTGATGCATGCTTCAATCCACAAATGGATCTCTGCAGTTTTCATAATTTATTGGAATTATTTGACTTGACAAACCCTTCAGGTTGACTCGTATTGATGTCTTCAACCAACCTCCCATTTAGAAAATCAGTTTTGACATCCATTTTCCAAATTTCATAATCATGAAAGGATGTTATTGGAAGAATTATTCAGATGGATTTAAGCATTGCTACTGGTGATAAGGTTTCATCATAGTCAATGCCTTGACGTTTCCTGAAGCCATTTTCATCCAATATTGATTTAAAGGTATTAACCTCACCATCCATGTCCAGCTTCTTCTTAAATACCCATTTGCATCTAATGTAATTTACATCAGCTCGAGGTTCTACCAAAATCCAAACTTGATTTTTGGTACATGGACACCATCTCAAAATTCAAGGCTTTATTCCATTTAGTAGCTTATTTTCCTTCTACTACTTCCTTATAGGTTTGAGGTTCATCATCCTCAAGGACTAATGTGTCACCTAACTCGGTGGTAAGAAAACCATAATGCTCTGGTTCTCTAACCTCTCACGTAGACCTATGCAGTATGTGTGTCTTAGTAACAACTTCTTGTTCCCCTTATTCTTGTGGAGATTGTTCCTCTACTAACTCTTATTCATTAGGAGCATTAACTTCATCGAAGTCAATCTTTCTCCCACTATTTACAATAGAAATGTGTTCCCTTTCTAGAAATATAGTGTATCTTTCCACAATAACATTTTTATCTAAAGTTTTATATATGTAATATCATCTAGTTTCCTTTGGATAACCTATAAAGATGCACATGGTTATTATGGATTCTAATTTGTCACTTATTAAAGTCTAGAAAAATGCATCGCACCCCCATACACATATGTGTGTCAGACTGGGTTTCTTTCAAAACCGAGACTCAAATGGAATCCCATCTGCCGCTTTAGTTGGTAATCAATTAAGGGTATATGCTGCTATCTATAAATCATATCCACAAAAGGATAATGGAAGAGTTACATGACTCATCATTGATCTGAACATGTCAAGCAAGGTCTTATTCCTCCTTTCACTAACACCATTCCATTGTGGTGTATAAGGATGAGTGAGTTGGGATACTATCCCAACCTCCTTCAAGTGATCAATGAAAGCTTGGTTAAGATATTCTCTGCCTCGGTCTGAGTGGAGTGCTTTTATCTTTTTACCAATTTGGTTTTCTACTTTATTTTGGTATTCCTTAAAAATCCAAAAGGAATCAGACTTATACCGCATTAAGTAGATATAGACATACCTACTATATTCATCGGTAAAAGTAATGAAGTATGAGAAACAACCCCTTGCCTCTACTGGAAATAGACCACATACAACAGTATGTATTAATTACAAAACTGAATTGACTCTTTCTCCCTTTCCTAAGAAAAGTGATTTGGTCATCTTTCATTGTAAACAATCTTGACATGCATCCAAGGGTTCTAACTATACCAATTCTAAATACCCTTCTTGATGTAATCTTTGTAATTGCTTCTTGTTTACATGGCCAACCCTGAAGTTCCATAGGCGGGTGATATATGAGTCATGATGGTTGTTTTTTTCATTGGTTTCCATTATGGGGTTCTCGAATTCTATCATATATAAACCATTGTTAAGATTTGGCATACCATAACATATGTTATCCCTATAAAAAGACAACATTTATTTCCAAACTTGAAATAAAAATCCGTAGTGTCTAAACTCGACACAGAGATAATGTTTCTGGTAACAGAAGGTACATAATAAAAATTATTTAAAACTAGAACCAAACTAGTTGGCAAGGTTAAGTGATAGTCTCCCACTGCCAAGGCTGTCATACTTACACCATTTGCAGCTCAAAGATCCACTTGACCTTTTTCAATTTTCTTGAACCTACTTAGTTCTTGTATGTGAATAAAAATGTGTGATCCACATGACGTATTCAATACCTAAATTGTAGATAAAGATATATTTTATTCAATAACAAGAATACCTAAAGTATAAACATCAGTTTGCTTCTTCTTCCCAGCTCTACAATTCTTCTTCTAGTGGCCTTTCTTTCCACATCTAAAGCAGACAGATTCTATATCATTACTTTGCTTTAAATCTTCAGCTTCTTTGTAGGACGATGCATTGGTGTCTTTGGCCTTGACTTGGCCTTATACCCATTTTCCTTTCCCTTATTTTCCTTTTTCACCATTAGGATAGATGAATTGATATTTTTCATGACCTTATCAGCTTGGATAACTAAAGCCAAAAGGTTCGGGAGTGAATTTGTCATATCATTCATGTTATAATTGATAATAAAAGTTCAGAATCTTGACGGTAAAGAGGCAATAATGAGATCCATTGCTAGTTCTTGGTTCAATTTGAACCCAAGGGATTCAAGCCTCTCAATATACCCAATCACCTTGAGTACGTGAGGACCGTCTTGGTTCCCTTCTTCTAGCCTGCACTTATAAAGAGCACTTGAGATCTCATACCTTTCTTTCCTGGACCACTCTTGATATAATTATTGTAGATTTGAAAGCATCTTGTAGGTATCCTCATCCTAATTCATTTTTTTCAATTGGATAGACATTGATGACCACATGATGCATTTTACATCAAGTGCATCGTCTACATGATTTCTCCATCTATCGCAGTGATTAATTTTTCAAAATCGATCGCAGTGATAAAGTACATGTGGTGTTGGTGATTTCCATCTTAAATCTACATCAGATAAACATTTAGCAGTTATTAATTTTTCTTGATTACCTTTTTACATTTATGATTAATAAAATGTTATATCATTTTAATGTCTCCCACTATTTTAGTGAACCTTAATAGCCCTCACTATTAGATTCAGGATACTCTATCACTTGAGTATTCTAGTGGAAGGGATCCTCGAAACCTCCCTCATAATCTACAAGCTATGGCTATGCCACTACCTGGAGAGTTTTAAGGTAGGCACTAGGATGGCCAACCACTTGACTTGTGGTTCCTTGTGTTGTTGAGTAAAATCCCATCTTTTGGAATCCAAACTTGATTACCTCAACATCTTACCTCTAAAGTGATAGAAAGTTAGCTATGGCTAATCCTTGACTACTCACTTTAGTTAAGTCGACCCATTTCTCTAATGAAAAATGACATGGTAGTAAGAGGCACTCTCAACTATGGTTGATGAGCACCCCAAACACCCGGTTTTGTTTAGATGTGAGAAATTAAAGGCATTTTGACTTAATATATATTTGAGAGATTTTATTATTTATTGAAAAATAATCCTTTTTCTATTTATATGTTCAAACTAGATTTTCGTACTCACAACTAAACATGAAATAGAAATATATTTTCCACTTATTTATGAATTTTTAATCTTGTTTAATATTCTATGTGATCAAGAAATAACCAATAATTTGCATAAAATAATAAACAATGCATAAAAGTAAATCATGCAATCTGACTTATCTTGAGCATTCAATAAAGATCGATCCATAACGGATCAATCTTGACCTAGGGGTATCCATACCTGCGTCGACACCTGACTCACGTCGCATTCATCCCTGGTGCAATGCGCTTGGCTCCCGTCTGGTTTACAGCCTCGACTTGCCGGGGTCTGCGTCTCGGATCATCATTGATTAATTACAAATATACTCACACCCAGGTGAGGTGGTCTAGGGGTACAAAATACAGCTTGTTCATTATACACATAGGAACTTATACATATTTTAATTAAAAGATGATTCACATACCATAATTTATCTAATTAATTATTACAATCATCGCACATATTAAATAAATAATTAAATAAATAAATAAACCTATAAATGAATGGTTCGGTCGCTTGCTCAAGACTAGTCGGTATTAATAAAGTGTGGTTAAAATTAAACTATAATGAAATTTAAACAGTATCGGGCGCTCTTATAAAATAAATTAATTTAAATAAATTCAATTAATTTATTTTTATCAATTCCAACTATTTAATTTAAATTTAATTCCAAAAATTAAATTAAACCATCAATTTAATTTTAACTATAAAATTAAATTAAACTATTAATTTTATTTTATTTATAAAATTAAATTAAACTGTTGATTTAATTTTAATTCTAATTAAACAAATGTTTCAGACTAAATTAAATTTAAACCCCAATATAATTCTAATTAATTTAATTTAAAAAACAAAATTAATTAAAATTAAATAAACAAGGTTACCTATAATCGGGTTGGGACTTTGGCTTGACCGCGAACCACCGTGAGGTACTGTTACTAGAGCAAATCCAATTCATGGTGTAACCGCGGCGTAACTGCGACACGACCGCGGCGTGACCATGGCATATCCGCTCAGTCCAGCAACTCCCACGATGGTAGAGACTTTCGGAGAGGTGCGAAGGTGGCGGAAGGTGGTGGGGCACCACTCTGGCCAGCCGCAAGGGTGGTAGCCCGCTACTCTGGCCAGCTGCAGGGCCGGCGGCCTGGTCCAGTGTGGCCTGGTCCGGAGACAGCATGGTCCGACATGGCCTAGTTCGGCATTGTCTGGTCCGACGCTACCTGGTTCGGTGCTGCCAGGTCCAGTGCTTCCTGGTCTGGCGCTACTTGGTCTGGTATGGCCTGGTCCGACGCTGCCTGGTCCGGCACAGTGAGCTGAAGGTGGGGCGAGCAGGGTGATCAGGGCGGTGCGACGCAAGGCGGACCGACGGCGGGAGCCTGGGTGGCACGACCGGGCAAAGGGTAGGGGAGGAGGCCTGCGACCCCCATGTAGCTAGGGTTTAGCCAAGGGGGGTTGTGTGCCGCGTGACGAAGAATACCTATGGGTCTTCTTCCCCTTTTTTACTGTTTTGTCTTTTTTACAAAACACAACTCCCCCCTTTCTTAAAATTACAAAGGAAAAGGAAGAAGACCCACTTTGGGGTCTTGGTCCTCAAATTTTTTTTTAAAAAAATTAATGTTTAAAAAAAGTTTAAATAAATAAAAGGCAAGACTTGCACCAAGTCTTCAAAGACCCATTTAATTAATATTATTATTTTATTTTATTTGAGAAAAATAAAATAATTTTATAATATAATATATTTTATTTATCTCCTAAAAATTAACTTATCGAATTAATTACGACGACCGAATTCTAGCCAAGGCATGGTCGGATTTTAGTACTTTGAAGAACAAATAAAATTAAATGCATTGTTTATCAAATTTTAATCCGAATATTTAAAAACCTGACGATGTTGATCCCATTAAAATTTTCAAATAGACATTACTTGGCCATTCGGAAATGGATCGACGTGTGTTCAGATCCATTGGAACTAATTTAATCCCCCGTACTTAAATTTAATGCAATTTAATTTTTTTCTTTTGACTTTGAGAAATAACGTGAACCTTTGATACCACTGTTAGGTACCGGGACAGGAAGTAGAAGCTGATGGGCTGGGAAATTAAAAAAATTTACATCACTGGAGCAACGTTACGACGTCGACCCCAATGAGCTATCCAGGTACGGTCTGAGGACCATGCCTGGATTTGGCAAAGCACAAAACATAAAATGAACAAGTACCTTGTTCGGATCTGTAGTGTTTAAGTGTGTCGCAATTTATTGGCAACCGTTGCTCAAGGACTCCAATATCGAAGTACTCTAGATCATCCACACATGCCTCTCGAACCTTCACACACATCGTTTGTTGGAATCTTGGTTCTATCGCGGCACACCAACGATCCCCTCGACACAACAGTGATCACCGCAAGGCAAGCAACTTTGATCCAAGAAGGATGATCATAAAGTTCTTCCTGTTTGAGAAGATCTCTCTCTTGAATCTAGGAGGAGAGAGAGGCTCTCTAAATTGACATATGAATAGTTATAAGGGGAGAGCCTCTCTCTTACTTATATAGAGAATATCTAAAATACCTGGTATGGGTTCCTAGACCCCGTGTAATAGATATTATATGTATAAGTATTATAAATATTTATTTATGTCAAATAAAAATATACCATAAATAATATTTATGATTTTATCACTAACTTCAATATATATTAAATATATATTTCATGATAAAATTGATTCTATAACTCGACTCACTTCTCCTAATAATATTAAACAAACCCTGGATATTTAAATCCATTCGAATAATATTTTATCTTTGTATTTACTTAATAACTTATAAATACATGTTATAAATAAATTCAATATATTATTCAAATCATGAATAATTAAAGAATATATTTATTACTTGGTGATCCATAGAACTTAGAAAGTACTCTGACCCTTTGTCATGGCCCACCAAGTTCTATACTCATATTCCTATAATAGGGAAGATTCTCAAAGCGCAATTGTGTGTGGCCCTCTAGGCCCTTATCTCAATAGAAATGAATAATATCTACCAAACAAGAGCGAGTTCTAGCAACCCATCGAGGCCCATATAGAGAAAAAGGTAAATTCTAAGTAATGAATACCTTCCTATGAACATGGTCTATGTAATATAATATCTTCATCATCGATATCTCAATAAAGCAGAATGCATAATAGTGGCATCATCCTTTATCTTGATTTATTTTATTTGTTGATTTGTCTAGATGGTCTTACCTTCCACTACCATGGCCATGGATTTAATGAAGGTGAAACCATCATAATCAACTAGGCTTGAGATATCTCTTCCTGAACTCGGAAGCGACAAATCCTATCTTAATCATTCAATCAATGCCATTTCGACAAATACATACCCCACACAAACTACCTTTCCATGACTTTATCTCTAGGGTTTTCACCTTGCATCAAAGTACATAATTAAATGACATCCATTGATAGTGATCTCAAGTCTGAAGACCATTACACATGTCTATAGATAGGAACGACCAATGTCACCTGTAACATGTGGTGTTCCTATTATGCGGGTCTATCTTCAAGATCTTGACTACTATAGATCATCAAGTGCGAACTTCATGAGAAGAAGTCTCAATGCTTATAATCCCCTAGAACCTGATGGTCACACATCATCTGTGTCCTTTCAGAATGAAATAACTGGTCCATAGGACATATTTTAAGATTATTGTCATGGTATCTCGGGGTTCTCATTATATCCTAGGATCTGCTATAACCCTTTGATACGACATGTAATCTTAGAACATTTCCATAAAAAAAGTGTATTTATAAGTATCTACACTATTATGGAAAGATAAACACATGTATATATAACAAACTATATACATGTAGTGGTAATCAAATTGCAATACAAGTTGGGTATTGGGCACCCGCTTTCAACATTTATCTCAATAATATGTCAATGATTTTATTAAATTATTTCCATATATTTCAACACCCTCTATTTAATATAATTATTAATTAGGATTTATAGTTTATGATATCATCTACCATATTTTATCAAATGGTTTGTAATCAATTTGACTATGGATGTGTTGTCTTGATACCATTCACCATATTACTTGGAATGGTTAGTGATTATGTTTACTGATTAGGGAAAGTTATTTACATTTAATATATATTGTTTATGTTTTACCCCATTCATATGATGAATTAGTAGGACTTATTAAGTTATGGTTGGGGCCCTCTACAGCCCCTCGATGCATCTATATGGCTCATGAGACAAACTAGACCAGGTTTTTACCCATTTATGTATAGTGTCTTGGTTGAAGCTTTGACCATATGTTTATGATGTCTGGAATTATCCATTACCTAATTATGATACCAGTATTAGATAGTCCATGTGATTATTCTACTAGCATAATATCCATGGTTAAGTTTAATTTTCATGTGATTATTAATGGAATTATTTAATCATATTTTATTCCTTCCATATTATGCTCAAGATTATGTTTTAATGGAATGTTTTTTAGTTATTCCCCATGACTTATTGTTTATGATAGGTTCCTCTGTATTTATTACCCTTAACAAACATATAAGACCACCACTTTATTATGTTTTACTTTTCCAAGGATTCCAAGATGTAAATCACAACTGATATGTCGGGTTAATCTAGGAAAATAATGATGTTTCTCATAGGATTCTCTATGTTGTACCCTATTTTTTAAATTCCAATGTAAAATTCATGTATGTAATCTAGATTCCAAAACTGCTAAACTAATTGGTCCTTTGGAATTTGATTCTTGTATCTATTATAATGAAATTCATTGAGGAACCAACTTCGGACTAATAGGTTTAGGGTTTTTACAATTGATACCAGAGCAAGTTTAGTAGAAACCTTGGAAAGTAGATTTAGAAAACATAGATTTGGGAATATAACCCTAAGATAGACTTTGAGGATAATCATTGAAGAACATATTATAATTTTTGTAAGTTAGATATTATTTGTATATTCCTATAAATATATCCCTTTATGGATACTACAAGTGGATTTAGTTCTGGAATAGATGTACCTGGGGGTAACAACTTCAACAAGGTGTGTCGAGCCTAACTCAGGATAACTTGGTATATAACAATGGGCCTTACTGCACACCTGGTTTGACACACCCATGGTATATTATTAGAATAATTAACATTTTCTTTATAAACCATTATGAAGGATTTAAAACGAAATATATACCCAAAGAAACCATGTTTATGATTATGATATTAGTTATGCATAAATTTCTAATTTATGTTAATTTTTTTCTAGTTTCAAATTAGGCATTATAATTTATAACCTAATTTAGTGTATGTTATTGATTATAAATAGAACCCAGTTTAAGGAATGGAAACAGTATCAACACATGTAATTCATATAGGGATTTTCCTACTATAAAAGATAATGATATTGCAATGGGAGCTGCAACTGGTGTTAAACAACTTATAACTATACTGGGAAAGTTGACTTTGGTTATGAATAATAACCTTACCCATATGGAGTCTTCTAATCCAAAACAAAGAGGAATAATGTTATACCACTTCATGAGACAACAAATTCTATCATTCAATGGGAAAACAAACCCATTTGTAGAAGTGCGGTGTATTAGTTCCTTAGAGAAGATATTTAACACTTTGGGAAGTAACAAAATGAAGAAGGTTATCATGGAAATTTATCATATCTCAGGATATTTATATCAATGGTGTTCATCGATTCAAAACACAAAGTAAGATAAATAAATTTAAAATATAGAATGGAATGATTTTAAGGAAATTTTATTAGAAAAATATTTCCCTTGAGAATAAATAGAAGATATGGAGAGGTAATTATTTGATATAAGATAGAAAGAGGATGAAAAAATTTCCAAGTATGAATCCAACTTTATAAGGTTAGAAAATAATGTTATAGATTACATACACAATAGAAATAGAAAGATTTATTGATTCTTTAATGGTTTAAAACCATTCCTTCTAAGGTCATTGTCCTCCCAAACATTCTCATCATATGAAGATATAATCTCATGTGTTATCAAGATAGAGAAATAATTCTCTAGGTCTTATTAATTTAAAGTAAATCAAGAGAAGTAGAGGGTTTCTTAAAAATATAGAAAAGAAAATAAATAAAATGGAAAGAAGGGAAGATTTGACATTCCATCTAGAGATAAATATGGAAATAAACATCAAGGAACATACCTATTGGGGATGGTAGTTTGTTACGAGTGTGGAGAAAAAGGTCACCAAGACCGTTATTTCAAGGGAAATAAATAAGCTAACAATTTTCAATTCTACAATTGTAAAGATAAGGAAAATTATACAAATGATTTTTCTAAGAAAAAAGGAAAATTTCAACAGAAAAGGCTAAGGGATAAAGTTCAATCTTATGGAATCACAACTACTAAATTTTAAGTTCCTAATGATGTGGTGTACGTACTTTAATCATTTTTTCAAAGTTATCCAATTCTTTATTTGATTCTGTATCATTGCATTCTTTTATATCTTACCATTTTTCCAAGAAAAATAGACATTTCCCTTTTTATTTAATAATGTATTGGTCAGTCAAAACTCTTAAGGGAAATCTTATTGCAAAAAAATAGGTATCGATCAGTTCCCTTCATGACACATAATTGTGATTTAGTTGTTAACCTTTTCATCAAACCTATGATTTACTTTGATATAATACTTGGTATGGACTAGCTTTCAAAATTGGATGTGAATGTATATTACAAGAAGAATGAAATTTTGATTTGTGAGGAAGATGTAGAATCCCTTATATTTAGAGCAGAAACCTCATTATCTGATTCTTATCTTGATCCAACCCTGGTATCTCTACTGAATTATATTCATGGGGAGGAATAGAAAATGACATCTATGTATGAGGAAATAAATCTTCAAATTTAATATTTACCTATTGTACAATAATAAATTGATGTATTTCCAGAGGATTTACCTAGACATACTCTAGAGTGGGTAGTTGAGTTTTCTATTGATTTAATCCCTAATGCAAGGCCAATATCAAAGCCTCCTTATAGAATGTATATTGTGGAATTAGTGGAGATGAAGAAATAACTATAGGAGTTGAGTAATAAGGGATTTATTCTCCCTAGCTTTTCTACATTGGGAGCCCATATTCTCTTTGTTAAGAAGAAAGATGGATCCATGAGGTTGTGCATTAACTATAGAGAAATCAATGCTATTAAAATAAACAACAAGTATCCTCTGCCTTTCATTGATGATTTATTTGATCAACTTCATGGTGATCAATGTTTTTTAAAGATTGACCTTTATTATAGATATCATCAATTTTGTGTAAATAATGAAGATATTACAAATAAATCATTTCAAATGAGGTATGGACATTACAAGTTTAAATTAATGTCATTTGGACTGACAGATGAACCATATATTTTCAGGGATCTAATGAATAGAGTATTTAATGAATATCTTGATGATTTTATTGTGGTGTTTATTGATGATATCTTGCTATAATTTAAAATCTATAAAGACCATGATAACCACTTGCAGATTATTATGAAGACTCTTAGAAGAAAAGAGTTATATTAGAACTTTAGTAAGTGAGAATTTTATCATTAAACAGTTTATTTTATTTGAAATATTATCTATAAGGATTGAATATTAGTTAATCCTACGAAGACAAAGGCAGTTCAGTAATGACCTATTTTAATAAACATAACTAAGGTACATAGTTTGAATAGTTTAAAAAGTTACTATCAATATTTCATTCATAATTTTTCCTGATTATCTAACTCATTAACCAAGATTAATCGTAAAGGGGTTAAGTTTATTTGGATAAAGGAATGTGAATAATTATTTGAATAATGGAATAATATATTAGTGAATGCTCTGATATTGACTCTATCGTCAGAAAATGGTGGATTTGTGACTTATATTGATGTGTCAAACAAAGGAATTGGTTGTGTCCTTATACATAATGATACAGTTATTGCCTATGCATCAAGGTAATTAAAAACTCATGAACAAAACTATCCAACTCATGATCTTGAGTTAGTATCCATAATATTTTATCTAAATATATAGAGACATTATATCTATAGTGAAATATGTGAGATATATACAAATCACAAGATCTTGAAATTTATATTCTCACAGAAAGAACACAACGTGAGGAAAAGGAAATGGCTCGAGCTACTTAAGGATTACAATTGTTTAATAAACTACTACACAAGGATGGTGCATAAAGTAGTAGATGCATTGAGTAGGAAGGATCATGGAGTTATGAAAAAAAATTAGGATTTAAAAGGATCTTGGGTATATAGATCTAGAATATATGGATATGGGAATTATCGAGGAAGGTGATACATCATTACTTTTTCAATTGGTTTCCCAACCATATTTATTGGAAACAAATAAAATTTATCAGTCTGATGATGAGAATTCTCAAAGGAAAATTAAAACTTTGAATGATAGAAAGTTATTAGACATCATGTATAAGGATGGAATTATAAAATTTGGGAAGATTATTTGTGTTCCCTTTATACCCAAGCTAAAAAGGACTTATTGGATGGTGGCCATAGCACAAATTTATCTATAAACACTATTATTACTAAAATGTACAGAGATATGAAGGAATATTTCTGGTCGGATAACATGAAGCGGAAAATTGCTAATTATGGATCAATATTTTTAATCTATCAACAGGTGAAGGCTGAAAGGAAAAATCTTAGAGGAACCATGAAACCTCTACCTATTACTACATGGAAATAGGATAAAATTTCTAAGTATTTCTTCACTGGATTACCAAAAACTCCAATAAATAGTGATGTAATATGGGTAATTGTTGATCTACTTATCAAATCTGCACATTTCCTTACTATAAGGGAGGATTTTCCACTAGAGCACCTTGCACGAATCTATATTAATGAAGTTGTAAGACTTCATAGAGAACCTTTTTCAATTTTTTATGATTTTGATCCACGATTTACATCAAAACTCTTGAAAAGTATTTAGAATGATTTATACACTGAGCTTCATTTGAGTACATATTATCACCCTGAAATTGATGGGCAGTCTAAAAGGACCATTAAAAAATTAGAAGACATGTTGAGATCATGATCACTTGAATTTCAAGGTATATGGGATCAGTATTTACCTTGGGTAGAGTTTTCATAAAATAATATTTTCTATTCAAGTATTCAAATGGAACCAAATGAAGCATTGTATGGAAAGAGATGTCATACACCTACATGTTGGGATGATTTTGGTGAAATGAATATTGTAGGCCCATAACTTGTGGAGGAAACAGTAGAAAAGGAAAATATTATTCAAACCCGTATCGAAGTATCTCAAAGGAGGTAGAATATATATGATGATAATTGAAAGAAGGATTTAGGATTCCATGTGGGAGATCATGTTTTCTTGAAAGTATCTTCATGGAAAGGTGTTATAAGATTTGGAAAGAAAGGGAAACTAATCCCCTAGTATATTGGTCATTTTAAAATCCTAGAGAGAATTGGATTTCTGGATTATCATTTGGTGAGGTTGTCTAGCCTTTTTAAAGTACACAATGTGTTCCACAAATCTTTGTTAATGAATTAAATTCTAAACCCAATGCATTTCCTCACTTATAAAGGAAAAGAATTAGAACCTAATTTCTCTTACTATGAAGAGCCTATCTAGATTTTGGACACTAGAGAGAAGGTTTTGAGGAATCAGATTACTTAGATGGTAAAGGTGATTTTTAAAAATCATAAAATTGAAGAGGAGATGTGGGAACTAGAGAAATTTATGATGAAACACTACCCAAATCTTTTTATGAGGTGACATTCTAGAAATTTTGAGGACAAAATTCTTTGAAGGAGGGGAGAATATAACACCCCAATATTTTATGAAAGTGTAATTAAAATTTGGGTATCTTTTAAATGAAAATATGGTATATTTATATCATGTAATAATTAAATTAATGTTTTAAAATGACAAATTAACTATTGATATTTTGGTGAAACATAATTGTTTATTTATAATTTTATAATTAAAATAATTATTTAAAAGAATATTTAATTTCATAAAATATATTTCTAAATTAATATTTTTCTTTATTATGATTATAAGATAATTTTATGAGACCTTAATCAATTTTTCAAAGTTTCATAAAACCGGTTATAATTTTAAAATCAATATTTTTTTAATAAATGATTATTTTAATTAAAAAATAATTTATCATACTTGGAAAATTATTTTCATAAAATGAAGATCATTTTTTAATTCTACACATTAAAAAATGGTCAGGGTGAATTTTATTTATTTTTCTAAAATAGTTGAATTTTTTTTAAATAGTGAAATATGGTAATTTGTGGTATTAGAAAAATACATGAATTATTGAGTCATGGATGATTTATGGATGATGTAGGCACCATTAGTTAGAACTCACATGCACTAGTTACTATATTTAGTCACAATAATCAATAATATTGATAGTATTTTTTAAAATAATAAACTAATAAATAAAATAATCAAAAAACCCTCCACTCATACACTATAAATACCACCCTTCATCACCTCTTCTCTTCACACCTCCAAAGCCTTGAATATTATCCAATTTCTACCCAATATCTATCTTAAACCTCTCTTCCATGTTCTTTTTTTCTATTATCACCCAAAATAACATTTTAAAGTTTCTTAAAGAGGTTCTCATAAAGAGTAATTCAAGAGGTAAAATCCTCTTTCATTCATTTAATTTTCTTTCAATTTATTTTATTTTATTTTCATTTCCTTACCACATATGCCCAAAAATTAATTATAACTATAGTATATTATATATATTGTAATTTTATTCTAATAATGTGATATCAATCATCAATTCTTTTCTATTCCCATTTTTGTTCTAAAAATGATAACGTCGTTCGTGAGGTGTTGATTCACCACCTTCGAGGATGGTGATTCTTCTATTTTCTAATACCAACTTTAAGGCTAGTCATAAAAACATTATTATGGTTAAAATAGATTATAATATTTATATTAAAACTTATTTATTGTTATATAACTAGTATATATATATAATATTAATTAATAAAACAAAACTAGTGTGTGGTGATTGAAAAAATGCCAAAAGTAATTCAAACAGTTATCATTAACGTTTTTTCTAATTAAATCATCCTCACATATAGAGAAAATTATATATAAGACTATTAGATATTATGGAAGTTTGTTAATAACATATAATTTCAGTTTTTTATAATTATTCACATTTCATGTGATCTTTTGTACATGTATACAAATGAATCAATCATGAAAACCAAGGAAACAAACACTTTCGAATGATGAAAATGAATATTATAACTCATCAAAAATAATATTACTGGACTTAATAAAATTATAATAAATAAAATAAATGTTTAATATGTTATTAATTAAATTATTAATGAATCTAATTTTATTATCCTGGATGTTAAGTACAATTATAGAACACTTTTGGACATAAGGAAAGTGATTCTCCCTTAACCTCTATTTTTTGTTCAGGTTACGTTTTATCTCTCTTTACCCCAAATTAATTCTGATTTATTTGTATATAATACTTCTAAATTATATTTATATTTTCAAAATTCTTGTATCTATACCATTTTATCTTTATTTGATGCGTAAATACATGTTTTATAAGGTTTACTTTTTAATTCATCCCGATAAGCAAGCTCGATTAAGAGAAACTTTCGGATCTCTTACTCATTTTTAGGTACACTACATAATCTATTTTAAGACACCCATATTTTTCTAAAATCACTATTTTTATCTTGAAGAACTATTTTAGTTATTTCATGGTTTTATGGAAAAAATTAAGCCTTTTCCACTTTAAATACTCTTTCATATTTTCCCTTAAACTGCACTGAAGTAGACCATTTCTAAAGTTTCTTAAAAACTCTTTTCACATGTTTTCACTTCAGTGAAAAAACATTTATGCCTAAAATATTATTTATTTTCCATTTACTATTATTTTCTAGGATATAAATTTTTAAAATCTGATTTTGTGACAAATACAAATTATTTTTCTAATAGAATACTTCTTTGCAAGGTAAAAACGATATTTCTCTCAAGAATACCTCGATGATTTTATTAGAGTATTTCCATTTATTTCAACACCCTTTGTTGAATATTATGATTAATTGTGATTGATATTTTATGATAACATCTACCATATTTTATTAAATAGTTTATGATCAGTTTTACTGTGGATGTGATATCTTGATACTCTTCACCATATTACTTAGAATGGTTTGTGATTATGTTTACTAGTTGGGGAAAGTTGTTAACATTTCATATGTTTTGTTTATTTTTTACCCCATTTATATGAGTAATTTATTAGAATTAGTAAGTGATGGTCAGGGCCCTCTATATCCCCTTGATGAATCGATAGGTCTCATGAAACAAAAAAAGGTTAGGTTTTTACCCATTTATGTATAGTGATTTGGCCAAAGGCTTGACAGTATGTTTATGATGTATGGAATTATGAATTCTCTCATTATTATAATATTACTTGATATTCCATGTGAATATTTAACGAGTATAATATCAATTGTTAAGTTTCTTTCTCATATTATTATTTATGGAATTGTTTAATCGTCTTTTATTCCATCCAAATTATGATCAAGTTTATTTTTTAACAGAGTGTTTTTGTTATTCAACATGCCTTATTATTTATGATAGCTTCCACTATATTGATTAACCTTTGTGAGCATCTAATCTCACCCCTTTATTATGTTTTACTTTTTTTGAGGCTTCCAAGATTTATATTAGGACTGATACACAGATCGAATCTAGGAGAATAATGGTTTTTCTCAAATGATTATCTATGTTATACTTTATGTTTTAAATTATAATATAAAGTTTATGTATGTTATATGGATTCCAAAACTTCTAAACTAATCAGTAATTTTAGATTTAATCATTTTATCTATGCCAATATAATTAAGTGTGGAACTAACTCTGAGCTACTAGGGTTGGGGTCTTTATAAAAATACTCCCTCTCCCTTCCCTTGCAAAATCGCTTCTCATCCACTTCTCAAAGTGAAATATCTACATAATGACCTCCTCCTAAGACTCTTTATAACCTTAGGTATATTTATGTGTTTTCAAACATCAATAATCCAAGGATTTAATCCCATATAAAAGGATTAAACTTGAGTGAAGAGGTAACCACCCAATCCTCTCCTTTTCTTTTGTACTCTTTTTTATCTTCCCATACTTCCACGGGGATTTTTTCTACCTTAAAAAAATATTATATAACATAGTAATTTTATTATGATATTTTATAACTATTTTAATCCATTTTATTTTTACATATTCTTTCCTACCCCCCCCCCCAACATTCAAACATCTCATCAACAGTTAGTCTCATATGCCAATGAGAACGTTTTCTATTCTTTAATTATCAACACCTACAAATTTGGTTCATGTATATTTTATATTATATTAATAAATTTAATTTAATTTATTATAAGATTATATATGTAATATTAAAAAAATAAAAATTATGATAAATAAAAATGGAAAAACCTATATGAAAACTGGATAATTCAAAGAAAACAAGTCATCAAATCATTTCATCTTTGATTAAAAATGACCAATAAAAATTATAATAGTTTTAAATTATCAATAATAACTTAAATTAATGGAATAAAATTCAGCATTGGTGTTTTAATAAACTTAATTTTATTATGAATTAGTCATAAATATGATAAAACAAAATGGTACTTAAGGTAAAATGAATCTCTCTCAATCATTCTCTTAGTGTTATCTCTATTAATTTAATATAATTTCAAAAATATTTTTATTTTTTCTCTAACATAATTTTAAAATCATCTTCTTATTAAAATTTTCTAGAGAAATTACATATTCCTTTAACTGTGATCTCAAATATATATGATTAATCCATACCTTACAATGTCTATAAGGGGATTCTCTCTCGATATTTCATTTTGGGATTCTCCCTTTTTATCTAATCTTATTTAAAATTTTTTCTATTTAAAATCTTTCTAAATTCTAATAATAATATTATTATTAATTTTTTTTAGAATTTAAAATTCTATTAATTAAAATCTCAAACAATTCTGATCAAGTAAACTCTTATAATGTTTGTAAGGGGAATCTCTCTCAACCTTTATTTCTATGATACTTTCTCTTTGTCAAATCATATTTCAAAATTTTTTATAAGTATTTTTTAATAAACTTTGTGGTTAAATTATATTAAATAAATTTTTTGTATTTTTTTATGACTAACCTTTTTGTATAATAATTTTTTTGTTATCTAAGAATTGGATCTAGTCCACCGTAATGAGCTTTTGTAATAAATTCAAAAGCTACTGAAAGAACCAGATCTATCTAAATCATATTTAAATCATTAGATCCAAAATAATCAGAGGTATAATTTTTTGTTTGCTATAATTTTTCCTTTTTTCTAATTAGATAAAGAAATAAGTTTCTGAGTGAAGAAGTTGTATTGTTCTTGAAGATTTTTTAAAGAATATTGTGAAGTTATAAGTTAGAAAGTTTTCATACATTCTAAAACAAATTGGATAATGATTTTCTAATCCAGAATTTCTCATAAATCATGAATACTTTCATGATGAAATTTTTTGAATAAATAGTGTAGAGGTTTTAATAAATTAAAAATTGTAGAGTGGTTAATTCCATTATAATGGGAAATTATATCATAATGATAATTTCAGCATAATAGGGATTTTGTCATTATAATGAAATCCATCAAAGGTGGAATATTTTAGAAGACTGGATCTAGTTGTCAAAACATTTGAAGATGATGAAGTTTGAATAATTTCAAAGTTAAAGTATGTAGATTCCATCTTAATGAAAATTTCATTGTGATGGGATTTACATAATAATGGGAATTCCATCATAATGAGAATTCCATTGTAATGAGAATTCCATTCCTAAGATAATTCCATTAGAATGAGTTGAGAAGGAAATATAATTCATAATGATATGAAGAGTAAATAGAATTAATAATGATATAAAGAGTAAATATAAATCATGATGAGATGATAAAGGAAACAAAAATCGTAATGGTATGAAGAAGGAAATAGAAATCGTGATGAGCTGAAGAAGGAAATAGAAATTGTAATGAGATAAATAAGGAAATAGTAATCGTAATGATCTGAGAAAGAAAAAAATAATAATTTATAATAAGGAAATATAATTCATAATCTCTGAGAAGGAAATAGATTTTTAGTGAGATGATTATGAAGAAGACTCTAAAATAAAATTCTCAAAATTTTGTGAAGATTTGAAGATGTAAAAATTGAAATTCAATTTTTCATAAATCTAAGAGAAATATAATAATGTTTGAAGAAGTCAAAGTTTAATTTTAAATGTTAGATATTTTTAGAGATTTTTAAATATGAGGAATTGGGATGAGATTTTGAGTTTCTCACTTTTTCTTTCTAAGTATCTTATAAATACGTGCTTAGATCATTTGTTCATAAGTGTTTTTTAGGTAAGATAAAAAGGTGCAGCACTAAAGAAATCAATTGGAAGTCATTTTGGGACAGATATATTTTGAGGAGGATCAAACAACTAAATGTTTGTTTATTGTATTTAGTAATATCATATTGAGAAGATCATATTATTTCAATCGTATTAAGTCAATCAAACTAAAGAAGATCTAATTGAGCATTTTGAATAGAGTTTGAGTTTTTTATATTAAAAATGGTTTTATCATATTAAATATATCATATTTATAGAATCAGATCTAGAAAAATCATATTGAGAAAATTATATCCAGACTCAACATATTGAGAGAATTAGATCCAAACTCATCAGATTGAGAAAATTAGATCCAACCAACTCAGATTGAGGATTCGGACATAGCATTTGGGAAAAAATGTCAAAAATATTTTTATTCTTTTTTTATCAATGTTTCTATAAGAAAACATTGTAAACTAATGGGATTCATTATGATATTTTCAAACAGGATATAGAAGGTGTCTAATGGGATTTGTTACAAGTTTCATTCACTTCTTCATAATAGTGGATTTCTATAGACCCACAGAAGTGGCTATGGAAAGGATTTAGGTTCTCACACAGAGGTCGAACCGTGTAAATATTTTTTGCTTTACTTGCTTTACTAATTTATAATTCATGAGTATTTACTAAAAGTTAATAAGTAAATAAATCTTAATAGGTTTCATGGGTTAAGTTTCTAAAAGTTTTGAAACTCATAAAAAGTTAACAACTGATTCAACCCCCCTTCTAAGTTATTATTTGATCCTTTGTAATTCCAATTGATATCAGATATAAGCTTCTTGTGTTAAATCCTTATCATGGATAATATCGATTATGTCAATAGTAGATAAATTCGGATGTTTTATGAAAACAATTATTATGGATGTAAAAATAGGATGATTCTTTATCTCCTATCTTCTGGCCTGAAAGTTTTTAATGCTACTACTATTGGTTTTCCACCTATTTACAAAGATTTTCCAATTAATTTTACTAATGATAGAAAAATAAAATTTGATGGAAAGGATAAAAATAAAATCCTTATATTCTAATCAGATAATGTTTATCAAAATTTGATGGGTCTCAATACTTCAAAAAGTATGTGGGACAATTTGGAAAGTTTTTTTTGTAGGAATACTGAAGTTAAGGAAGCAAATATACAAATTTGGAATAGTATGTATGAAGACATTAGAATAAGATATGAAGAAAAAATTGATGAATACTTCACAAGAGTAAACAAAATTTTTTGAAACATCATATGATTTAGAGATATCTTGGAAGACTACAAAATTGTGAAGAAACTTATAAGAAACTTTCCAGACATGTTTTATTCTTAAATTTCTTCTTTAGAAGATAAGGATTATTTATCTCTTGATAAATTTCATAACTTTATTGTTTAAAATGAAATGAGGAAATATCTAATGTTTAAAAAGAAGATAAAATATTAAATGGATTTTAAAGCTATGATAAAGATGAAAATATTATATGTTTAAGAATTTGGTCCTTATGAGTCTGAAGATAGAGATAATGATGAGTTGAATGAAAAAATCATGACTCTTATAACCAAGAACTATCGAAGAGAAAGAGAAAATTATGGAGGAAAACTTCTTCTAAAATATTTTCAGTATGGTGGAATCAGATAGTTTTCTATGAATTTTCCTAAGAATAAAGTTAGAGAATATCAAGATGATTTCGATGAAAAACCTCGATGGAAGAAGTGGAACAAAAATGTTAAATAAGAAAAGTATTCTAAAAATACAAGAATAAGTTTACTGGAAACAAAAGAAGTATGTTGAGTAAGAAAGTTAAATTGAAATCAACTGAAAATAATTCTTCTGAAGATAAAAGTTCATAAAAATTCTGAACATTCATTGTAAAAGTTAAGAAAACAAAAGATTCCTCAAATAGTGAAGAAGGTGGTAAAGAATCATATAGAGAGTATAAAATTAGAAAAAAACGTGTTGCATGTATTGAGAAAAACAAAACTCTCTAGAAAAATACTAAATTTATTAAGAAACATTGTGAAGAATTTTCTGATGGAAGAAAATATGACATCAAGCTAGAGGAAGAATACATCTAAGAGATTTTAAAGAACAAACTTAAAATTGATAAATAAGGAAATATAATTAAAGATATTAATAAGAAGATGAAAAATAAGGAAGAAGAAGTTAACAAGATTCAATAAAAACTTCTTGAGTCTAAAATTACATTGAGTAAGAGGAATGAAAACTTTAACAAAGCTTCATAAGTAAAAGTTGAGACTTTTAAAGTTGTTTAGAAGGCTTAATATGAGAATTAGATGAAATATTATCTTACCGAAAATAATGTTTCATCTGATTATTTTAACATTTCAATTTCCAAAAAAAGTATTGGGAAATCCTAGGTAGAGAAACGATGTGAAAAACCTATCAAATATAAAAAATTAGAAAAATCACTCAAAATAAAAGATGGTCCATGTCCGGATTATGTTGGAGCTAAAAAAATTTATCAACCTCAATAATGTTTCTATAAATAAATATCATTATTAAATATAAAACCAAGTTTTAATGGCTATTATTGGTGTTTTTGGATCTATGGAAATAGATAAAATAATTTTTGGCACAACTTATCTCTACCTGGAATAATATTTGAGCATAGTGGAATAAATAGTGGAAGTAGAATGAGTAACTTACCTAGCCTATAAAAAGATGAAAAAGTGAATTCTCAAGATGTTATAAACATTCCAAAAAATCAATTTCAATGTTTGGAAGAAGTATATGGAAGATATTATTAGGTTGTTCATCATGCTAAAATTTTTATGTCACTCTTTCTACAATACGTTTCGTATGATAGAAAAGAAAAAAAAGCTAAGAAGAAGAAAGTTGAGGAAAGATCTTTTTTGTGGAGACATATTTGAAAGAAAGTAAAAGTAAGAAACTATGGATAGTTTATAGTGTTTTTTCTTCATATATGATAGTTGATATACAAAAATTGAAACATATTGAGAGCTTTGATGGAGGAGCAGTTACCTTTGGTAATGATAGTTCCTTAAAAATTAAGGGAATCATAATGGATGAGATTGAATCCAAAAAGCTGAAATCTAAGGAAATTTTATTTATTGAAGGGATAAAACATAATACACTTAGTCTAATTAGACCTTTTGATGATGTAATCGAATTTTTTTTAGAAAATATTTTTTTATCATCAAAAGTGTGAAAGATGGAATAGTTATTACAAAAGGATAAATAACCAGTGGAATTCGCTTTCAAATAAGAGAATTCAACAACTCCTATTACATGAGTGCTAAAGAGAAAACTAATTGTGTCACCAAAGACTTAGACACCTATGGTAGAAAAGCATGAATAAACTTTCTAAATTTTATGTTGTCCAAAATTTTATATAATTGAAAAAAATAGATGAAGATTTTTGTATTACTTTCTACAAAATAAAGATGAATAAAAAATTTCATAAGATAATTGTGATTAAATCTACCTGAACACTTGAGTTTATTCATTCCAATTTATGTGGGATGATGATACATCAATCAACAAAATGTGATTTATAATTTATCACTTTTATTGATGTTTTCACTCGGATTACAATAATCATGTTTATGAAGCAAAAGTGAGTGTCTATTTAAATGTTTAAATTCTTCAAAAATGATGAGAAAGAAATGGGGGTTTCTGTAAAGAAGATGAGAACGTATAATGGTACAGAATTTACAAAAAATACTTTTGAAACTTAGAGAAATCATGGTAAAAAACATCAATATAGTACTCCATATACTCAAAAAAACTAGAGTCAAAGAAATAAAGAATAGAAGCTTAGTGGAAATGGGAAAAAGTATGTTATCATAATATATACTTTCATATTTCTTTAGGATGGAGGTTATTAGTACTATCATACATGTTCAACATAGATTTTTTTTGAGACCGGAAACCAATATGACTCCTTTTGAAATCTGGTATAACAAAAACCTTCATTTAAATACTTCAATGTTTTTATAAGTCCATGTTTTCTAAAAATAAAAAATCTGTATTTTGGAATGTTTGATGAAAAATCTGAGGAAGGGAAATTTGTGGGTTATTCAGCTAATGGAATAAGTTACAAATATTGAAAAAAATGTTTAAAAAAGTTGGTGGACTCATATGATGTGAAGGTAATTAAAAATCAAAGTTCCTTAACAAATTTTTTTGAGAATTATGAGGAGGATAAACTGGAGAATTACAACAATGGTGAAAGTAATTAAAAACATCCTTATTAAGATTTAAAATAATCATGTGATAAGGAAATTTCATTTAGAAAAGAAACTTTGAAATTTACTACCTTACAAAAAAATGTTGAATCCAAAAAATATTGGGAATCAGAAGCCTCTGATTCAGACTATAAGTAAGTTGAGATTATAAAATAAAGATTCACTTATCCCAAAAGTTGAACCAAAATTAGTTTTAGAGGCCATTCAACACAAATAATGGTTGGATGCTATAAATGAAGAGTTAGATCATATTAATAAGAACAAAACATGGGAACTTATTTCACATCCATAAGATAAAAATGTTATCGGAACTAAGTGGGTTTATAGAAACAAGTTAAATCAACATGGAGAAGTTTTAGGAAACAAATGCATGCTTGTTTGTTAAGGCTATGCACAGGTGGATAGTGTGGATTTTGAAGAAACCTTTTCCTCGTTTTCAAGATTATAAACTATTTGAATGTTTCTGTCATTGGTCATACATCGTAATTACAAAGTTTATAATATGGGTGTAAATCCGTCTTTATTAAATGGTGAGATTGAGGAAGAAGTTTATATTGAACAACCTTGTGGGTTTCTACTTGATGATGATTAAAACAAATTTTTTAAGCCAAAGAAAGATTTGTATGGGATAAAACAAACTCCATGTTCTTAGTATTCAACACTTGACAATTGTTTTAGAATGTTAAATTTTTATAAAGGAAAAGTTGATAGCAAATTATATGTGAAATATTTTGACTCCATATCACTAATTATAATTTTTTATGTGGATGATATAATTTTTTGGGGGATAGATAAGATGTTTGTAAAAATAATTCTGAATAAATAAAGAAGAATTTTGAAATTTCAATGTTAGGGGGATCGACTTTTTTCCATGGCTTACAAGTTCAATAAAAATAAAATACATTTTCTTATCTCAATAAATGTATGACAGGGAATTTTTAAATAGTTTTGGGATTGCAGAATACAAAGAATTTTTTACTCTTATTTCAATGAGAATAAAGATGAGTAAAGCTGAATTCAAAAAATTGTAAATCAGAAAGATTATCAGAATCTGATAGGAAGTATTATTTACCTTAAAGCCTTGAGGCCTGATATTTTGTATGTTGTGAATTTGTGTTCCAGGTATCAAATTAATCCAAAATAATTACATATATTTGAAACAAATAGGATTTTAAGATATGTCAAAGGAACAACTTCACATGGGTTGTCATATAAACGAAATTGTGAGATGAAGTTTCATGGTTATACTAATGCTGATTGGGTGGGATATTTTAATGATAGAAAATCAACCTCAGGAGGAACATTTTTCTTGGGTGAATGTTGAATGAATTTTCATAGTAATAAGAAAAGTTCAGTAACTTTGAACACATATGAATATGAATATGTTGCATCTAGACAAGCTTGTACTCAAATGTTTTGGATGAAATTTCAGCTCAAATATTTGAAAGTAAATGTTTCTAAACCCTTGAAGATACTTTGTGATAATCATAGGGAAATATATCTTTCTAAGAATCCTATCCAACATTCAAGAAAAAAACACATTGATATAATGTTTCACTTTATAAAATAGAAAGTTTTTTCTAGATATGTTTTGCTGGAATATATTTCAACAAAGTATCAGATTGTTGATATATTTATAGAAGCAATTACAAAAGAAAGTTATGAGGAATTGAGGCTGAAACTTCATGTTAAACCTTCTCCCATGTCTTCATAAACATCATAATAAAGTACCCCCACCATGATTTGGATTATCTTGATAAAGGGGGATAGAAAGTAACAACTTTTTATTGTGTAAGAAGTTTTTAATTACCCTTCATAAATGAATCTGAAGCTGTGGCTATCAAAAAATAAGGGAGAGAAAAAGAAAATTTACGGGGTTATCTTTACATGGATGCAAAATTTTCTTTTTTATGAGGGATGTAATTACTTCAAAAACATTACTTTATCTAGTGGTGTGGTGTCAAGATACTCTCTTTTGAGAAAGGCTGTTTTTTGATAAAATTCAAAAAAACTTGAGTTGTTTACAAAAGTTGAGTTGTGAAAAAAAAATATGGGAGTTTAAAAAGTTGTCAACAAGGTTTGTCAAAAAATACAAAGGGGAGATTGAAGAACCTTTGTAGTTAAATTATTTTAAGCAATGTTTTTGTATTTGTTGTAAACTAACCATTTTTTTTTAATAATTTTTTTGTTATCCAAGAATCAAATTCAATCCATCGTAATGATATTTTTTAAGAAATTTGAAAGTTTCTGAAAGAATCAGATCCATCTACATCATATTTAGATCATTGGATCCAAAATAATTGGAGGTAGAAATTTTTTGTTGTTGTAAGTTTTCCTTTTTCATTATCAGAGAAAGAAAGAATTTGTTCAGTAAAGAAGGTGTATTGTTGCTGAAGAGTTTTGAAAGAAGATTTTGAATTCAGAAGTTAGAAAGTTTTCATACTTTATAAATAAAATTATATGATGCATTTCTAATCGATAAGTTCTCACAAACCCTCAAGAATTTTATGATAAATGCTTTTAAAGAAACAGTAGAGAGTTTTGAATAAATTCAAAATTACATAGTGTATAATTCCATTGTAATGAGAAATTTTATCATAATGGTAATTTCATTGTAATGGGGAATCCATCATTATGAAGAAATAAATTGAATGAATAATTTTTTAGAAGATCAAATCCATAAGTTATAATGTGTGAAGCTGATGAAGTTTGAATAATATCAAAAGTATAGAGACTCCATCATAATGATAATTTCATATTAATGGGAATTCCACTGTAATAGGAATTCCATTTCAATGAGAATACCATTTTAATGATAATTACATCATTATGAGGATTCCATTAGACTAAGCTAATAAGAAAATAGAATTCTTAATGAGTTGAAGAGGAAATAGAATTTTTAATCAACTAAAGAGGAAACATAAATCATAATGAGTTGAAGAAGGAAATAGAATTCGTAATGAGTTGAAGAAGGAAGTATAATTAATAATAAGATGAATAAGGAAACAGAAATCATAATGATCTGATACAGAAATAGAATTCATAATTGTTAATAAGGAAACAAATTTGTAATGATATGATTATGAAAAGGACTCAAAAAGAAAATTCCATAATTTTTGTGAAGAGTTGAAGTAAAACTTGAAATTAAATTTTGCATAAATATCATAGAAATATAAAAAGGTTTGAAGAAGCAAAAGATGAATTTTAAATGCAATATATTTTCAGATATTTTAAAAGTTGATGAAGAGGGGAAATTTTTCATGTTTCCCACTTTTTCTTTTTGAGTTTCCTATAAATACTTTCTCATATCATTCATTCATAAGTGATTTTTCACGCAAGAGTAATGGGTGGAGCACTAAAGAAATCAAGTGAAAGTCATTATAGGATAGAGATCACATGAAGAGGATCAGACATTTGATTGTTTGTTTATTGGATTGAGCATTATTGTATTGACAAGATCATATTTAGTCAATTGGATTTATTCAATCAGACTAAAGAATATGGTATTGAGCATTTTGAGTAGAGTTTGAGTTTTGAATATTTAGAATGGGTTTATCATATTGAATCCATCATATTGAGAGAATCGGATATAGACTAACTGAATTGAGAGAATATGATCTTGACTCATCATATTGATAGAATCAAATCCAGACTCATAAAATCGAGAAAATTAGATCTGGACAAAATGGAC
Organism: Viscum album; assembly: GCA_963277665.1. NCBI lineage: Eukaryota > Viridiplantae > Streptophyta > Magnoliopsida > Santalales > Viscaceae > Viscum > Viscum album. Next base: position 1,821,964,860 of record OY728150.1, on the reverse strand, counting down.
TAAGAATTCGGACTGGGAAATTATGGATCAATTTCAAAAAATTATTTATTCCATTATTTGGATCAATTATTTTATAACAAAATATTGTAAAATTATGGGAGTCGGTATAATATTTCCTATCAGGGGAGAGAAGGTGTCTAACAGGAGCTGGCACAAATTGTATCCACTTATTCAAAATAGTGGATTTCATTAGACCCACAGGAGTGGCTATGGAAAGGATGTAGGTTCTCACACTAAGTCCAAACCTTATAAATTGTGTGTTCTTTACTTTATTTCCAATTTTATCATGCATGATTATATAATAAAATTTGATATGGAAATAAATATTAACAGGTTATAGGGGTTAAGTTTCTAAAAGTGTTGAAACTCATAAAAAGTGAACAATTGATTCAACCCCCCCCCCCCCCTTCTCAGTTGTTATTTAATCCTTTGGAACTTAAATTTTTATATTACAAAACTATATTCATTTTATTATTAACCTATTATAGGGATATAAATTTCCTTTCATTATGATCTCAAATTTTGATTATTGAGTTGAACCTTATAATGTTCATAAATGGATTCTCTCTTGACCTTTCACTTTAGGATTCTATATTTTATCTAATCTTATTTCAAAAAAAAAATGTGTACGATATACCCCAATTTTAATCATAATTTTCTTATTATAATTTCATGGATATATAAATATTATTCATTTAAATACATATCAATTATGATCAACTCAAAACCATATATTTTGTGTAAGGGGGCTCTTGAAACCAACTCTTCTTTTAGCTTTATCTTATATTCTTCTATCCTTTCACTATGATTCATATAAAATTTTATTCTAAATTTATCTCAAATTATTTATATTTATTATTCTAGGGATATTCAATTTTTTACTTTAAGAAAATTCATTCTTTGTTATCGTCATGATTTTCTATAAATACCTTTTTTTTAATCTCTCATTGATTCTTCTTATAATTATTCTTCTTCTATTTCTAAAATATGATCTCTTATTTTCTAATTTTACCCTTATATGCCCAAAATAATGTTCTCAATTACTAATTTGGGAATCTCAATGTATATTATTTAATATATACTTGATGAAATCACTATAGAATCCATTATTTTTTTATTATTTTAGACCATGTTTATAATTGATGTAAATTTTCTTTTTACTATGACATGCATGATTATGAGCATTTTTAGATGTAATGAGTGATATTGGAATTATATATACATAAAATGAATTTTTTAATGTGATATATTTGATAATATTATTTATATTATTCATAAAAATGTTCCTAGCTTTGTTCACATTTTAAAAAATTATTATTTTTACATATGTAATGTGTGAACATGGTGCGAGCTTTGTTCACATTTTATGTATGGTATTTGACCACAGTGTTATAATGTTTCATTATTTTTCATATAACACATTAAATTATGTTTATGATGATGATCACATAACACCCTGATATTTATTTTAAATATTTTTTTCAAATGAACTTAATCTTTTTTAAATTTTTTTTGCACATAACACTAGGTTTATCTTTCATTACACGCAACACTAACTTTAAATAAAACATGTCATATTTTTAAAATATTATTATATGGTAGTTACCACCTATCTTTTAGAATTGCAAGTAAAAAATAAATTAACTAATTTATGAAAATTTATGGTTTTAATATGTATATAAAATTAATTCTTTGGTGAACAATGAAAATAAAAACAATTTGAAAATAAATATAAAGATTTCTGAAAAAACGCTTTTATGCAAATAAAATGGTTTACTTAAATAAATTAAAGAAATTAATTTGGGTGAATAATTTTAATTAAATTTATAAATTATATATTCAACCAAATTTTTAACATCAATATTATGTGTTTTCTATACAAGAGATAAGAATAAATCAAATTTTACGCTTAAAAACTCTAATTTTCTAAAGGGGAATTTTGGCGTTTTTTGTGCACTTATTTTTAAAATTATTTTTGAAAATATGGAAAATATTTTTGAAAAGATAAATTTAATTAGTGAAATTATCGTGTCAAAAATATATTTCTGTAAAAAAAATTCTAAAAATATTAATATTTTGGTGAATAGTGTAAAATACTAAATTTTAATTGAAAATTTTATTTTCATTTAAATTATTTATAAATTTAAATAATATTTTAGTTTGTTTTTAAAGTAAAATTAGTTAAATTATATGTCTATTAATATAATTTATTTCATATAAATATTCTTTATATTGAATATTGATATAAAAAACAACGAAAAGGCTTAACTTTTTCTTTTTAAAACTTTGTTTTCTTATCACATCTGCGGAATTAATTTTTAATTAAACTTTTCCACTTATGTGGATTAAATTTGAAAAAAAAAATAGATTTCATATTTTTAATCAGAATAATATATATTATCAAATAAGTTCAACTTAATTTTTTACCAAAATGAATAGTGAAAATAGTAAAAAATAATTTTTGTGTTTTAGGTAAAAATAGGTTTACTAAGTAGTTAAACTAAAAAGATAAGGGTTAAAATGATCGAAAAAACTTGTTTAAAATATATTTCATGGAAATATTTAGACCCTATGATGTATAATTCTTTATAATACTCTATATAGGTGCCTTTTTTCATTAAAAAAATGAGGTTAAACCTTTTACATTTCAAAAAATTTCAAGTCACCCACTCACCACACTTATAAAAGGTGTCCCCTATTCTCTATTATTCTCACTTCAAAACATTTTATTTCATAAAATACCTACCAAAATCACTTCCCAAATTCCATCCTCTCATCCTAGAATCCTTATTTGTGGTTTAAATCTAACCTATGAAGGATTTTGGGGCAAACCTAAGGAGGTTACCCAAAGAAGAGGCAACTCTCTCCAATGAAAGTTTTTATCTTATTTATTTCTCCACCTCCTTAAATTATTATTAAAAAAATGTTGATATAATAAAATTTGTATCTTATATTTAATGAAATGTTGTTATGTAAGGTTCATTACCTACAACCATCCCCACTTCCATAAAATGGATTACAAAATCATCATTCGTGTGTACGATGTACTACTACCTCGCGAACCATTCTAATTTTTTTCCATTACCAACTCACGTGGTTAGGTATGGAGATGTATATATAGTATATATATTATATCTATAACATAATTATACCTATAGAGTCATTTTATCATATACACTTTTTTAATTTCCATTTTGTATTGGACACGTTAGCATCGCTCGTATGTACGACAAACTACTGCCTCACGAAGCGATGTGATTCTTTAAGTCTTTACATGGAATATAATAAAGATAAATATAATGAATATATATTATATACATGAAATAATTATTACATTAATGGTATATTTATTGTTATGAAAATTTAATGAATCATTTTATTTCTTACCTATTTACTCATTGAAAGTTGATAATGTTATTTGTGTACGCGTGGACTACCACCTTCATGAATCGATGTGACTCTCTCTTTTCATCACCACACCACATGGATGATATTTATAACTATATATAAGATAATAATATGTTATTTATTATATTATTATAATTCAAGAAAGTTAAAATACTACTTAACTTCTTACCATAATGACCATTGAGAAATGGAAACGTTACTCATGCGTACATACAGCCTACTGTCTCCATGATCATTACATACTTCATTTATCAAAGCCATATTTCATGATTAGAGTCAAAAATATAATTGATGTATAAATATGATAATTATTTCATGATTATTATTTTGGAGATTATGGAACCATGATCACAGTAAGAGCACCAAAAATAAAAAATCAAAATATATACGAAAAAACAATGTGATTATTACATGAAAGATGTTTTTAATAAGGAATTAATAATAAATGGGTCATAAATGGTCATAATTAAATCATATACGGTATAATATATATATAATTATTGTTCAATAATAGATTTATACTAAACTTATATTTATTATATAGGAGGTTTGAATGTGTATGAAGGAATTAGAGACTTAAGGTAAGAGATTCCCAATCCCACTTCTATTTCCAGTATCCCTTATTTTAATGATATTAAAAAATATTTTATGTTATGATTTATTGGGACTTATGATTCAAAATATTAATAATCAATAAGTAATTTCCACCGTAGTTTTATTTCCTATGAGAAACATGCCATATTCACTATGTGTTTCTTTTATGTGGTGTATATAACACCCATGTATTTGAATTTATTATGATTATCCTAAACATTATGGGGATTTATATATCCATTTTTAGGATCCATCTATCTTGGGGTTTAAGGTTCAAAAGTCACCAAAGAAGTAAGGGATTTTTTCCCAATTTTCCTTCTTTAAGATGTACGTCGTGTAACGCATTTATCTTCTTTTATGAGGTGTATGTATATCCCATTTGACTTTTAATATTATGATTTTATATATACTCATAATATTTTAAGTTTCTTTTAATGTTATTACTTCATGGTGATTGAAATTAAAATTTACCAAAGTGGTAATGATTTTATGTTACAATCTCATCGTTGTAAGGAATATTTATGTTTATGTTTGTGATGATAAAATATTATGATCCATATCTCAAGAAAGTAACTAATTTTTGTATCCTTTAGATATTCCATGAGAATAAATGTTTTCTTTTAATTTTTCTCTCTTTATATACTCAAGAGTTCAAAACAATGTTTTTAAGAAAAATCATCTTTATTTCTCTTTTCGGTCGAAAACTCTTTTTCCTCTAAAACCATGTTTTCCAAAACTATTTTCAACAATGTATTTAACATTATTAAAATGATTCATTAAATAAATTTTTACCCAAAATTTGGGTTTTTATAAAAAAATGAAATGAATATTTATGTTGTTTTCCAAACAATTCCCATTTGGATTTTACTAAAAATGTGAAAGGAATATTTATTTTGACATGTACATCATGAACATAATTTACCATCATCATAACCATTATTTAATTTTAATCGTCCTTTATATTTTTTCAATGTTATTTTCAAAGACAAGTATTTTAAAAAAAATTATGTTTTAAAAAATCAAATAAAAATTATTTTCCTCAAGAAACGATCCAAGTGTCTTTTCAAAATAATTTTCCATTGAAGATGACATCCTTTGAGGTTAATTTTTCTTTACTGGGGAAATGATCCAACGATACCATTATTATTACTTCTCTGAATGATTTATATTTATGATGAAAATATGTACATAAATCTCATTTATAATTAAATGTTTATGAAACCCATTTCATTTCATGGGTAATTATATGATGAATTTGTTATGATATTATAGAAAAAATGAATATGATTTTTATAATGTGATGGGTGGGACCTATATCTCTCTATAATGAATTGGGTAAATATTTATAACTCATGAGATATACATGAATGGAATGGGGAGTAAACTTGGTTTAATAAGGGATGTTATTCAATATTATGGTATTAGAAGTGAACCTTTACTTATATTATGGTTTGGGGAGTGAACTCATTCCACTATTATATCCTTAGCAATGAGCCTTGAATACTATAGAAATTATTTTATATGCTTATGTGTATTCCTCAATTTTATGTCTTATGACAATGTTATACACTCATGGATCATATTATTTGATTCCCTTATGATTCATGTCTTATGAACTTTTGAACTTTATGACATAACTCAAGATTGTGATCTTTGATATGGAAGTATGGTTTTAAAATGTTATGCTCATGTTTTCATACCCTTATATTCGTGTTATACTTACATGTATCCCTTATTTACCCTTACTGAGCATATGAGCTCACCCTTTCTTATGTTTCTTTTCCCCAAGTTATGAAGAATGGTTTTAGTAGGGTATGTTTTTAAATAATTATAAAGGGGAAGATATTTATGGGATATGTTGAATATATTTCACCAAATTAGAATATTGTGTACCTAGTCTCCAAAATAACTAAACTATTACATTCCTTGAGAGTGTTTTTGTGTAATGTATTGAACATTAATCTAAAAGGATGTAATACCTATGTACAAAAATTTTGGGTCACTCTAGTTTCTATTAGAGGATATGTTTAGTAAGTATTTGGAAACTAGGATGAGAAAACTTTAGTGGGTCACCTAGGGATATTTATAAGGATATTTCTAGGTATGTCTCTAAGGATAAGTCGAAGTATGATTCAAAGTGTAGTAAAATATCCTATAATTTTGTTAAAGGATAGATTGAGTGATTTCAAAGAAAATATATCCCTATATGGATACTAAAAGTAGATGTGACTCTCACATATAGGTGACTAGGGGTAATAAATCTGAAAGGGGTTCATTGATCTAAACTCCATCATCACCTATGGTATGACAACATGCTTTTTGTACACCTGATTTTGTACTCCCGAGGGATATTCTTTGTAAATTCACAAACTCTTTATGAAACATCATGAAGTATTTAAATAGATGATGACTATGAATGACATAATATAAACCTAATATGTCATACATTAAAAATAATATGTAATGATTTAGACATTATATAAGTTATTTTTTCATGATTATGTGGTTTTACACTATGATTAGTGTTACTCGTGCTTTATTTTTGCTTTTATTCAATGGAGAGAACCAAAATAAACTTGGTTAACATTGAATGTGATAGACAATTTTCTGATGAGTAGTCAAATGGGATAATGACTAGAGTGAATGATATTTTAATTATTCCTAATAAGTTTTCATGGAAAATGATTAACAATGTACACCTTAACCAACTCTCGATATCACCAAATAAGAGAAGGATAGAGTTCATTGAGATCTTGGGTAGTGGAGACCATAGAAGAAAGAAGATTTAGTTTCTTATATGTTAATAATGTGGGAATAATAACTCGAGGGAATGTCTCGGAGGGGCAAGAAGATGTTTTGGGTCTGGAAACTAAGGAAACAAAGCAAATAACTACAAAGTAAAAAATTGAAAATTTCAATTAACATAGTGGATGAGAATAATGGTCACCCTAAGGTATCATTGATTGTGGAATATTTTAAATGTTTAAAGTATGGTCATTTTGAAAACCAAATCCCTAAGGGGAAATCTCGTGAAGAGAATCAGAAAGGTTGTATGAGTAATGGTTTTTTGTTGACTATGAATAGACTATGAATGAAATATTAATGTATATAGGTATCAAGGAATAAGATTAAAATGCATAGTTAACGGTTTAATAATGAATTATAATGATTAAAGTGTTTATATATTAAAATTCAAGAATTATGAAACATATAAGGATTGTTCAGTATATGTTTTTCATAATGGATTTTCCATAATATGTTGAATGGTGTTGATAACCTAGAAAAGTGATTTAATGGAAATGTGGTTTTTCTGGAAAACTCATTATTAAGGGAAATATAACCTTTAATATATTACTGATGTTGAGATAATTATATTAGGATAAAGATATTTTTGATATGAATAATGTAAATTGGATAGTATTGATGATTTTGGAACTGATTAATGATTTATGGATATATTTTTTTCTGTTATCATTGATAGAGTTTAAAACATTATTATACTTATATAATATATTCAATAGTATATGGTTTTATCCAATTAATTAGTAAGTATTTATGTTTTCATTAAGGTTTTATGGTAATTCAGGTTATTACCATGTTTCAAGAGAATACATGATAAGGTATTCACATGTTTGGTATATGAAAATCAAGAGCCACTTTATATTATATGGGGGATTAATGTTAAGTTTATTTTGAAAAATTTAGTGACCTTATTTATAAATTTTGAATTTTGGAAGGTTTATAAGGTTAACCATTTATAGAATAGTTTAATTTGAACTTTGGATGACGTTTTAGAGATTAATATATTACTTCACCATATGAAGATTTATCCATATGGGATATCTAGTGTTAAATTTTTTAAACTATAAATAGAAGTAAATAAATTATTGTAGGGATCTTATTTAGTGATTCAGAAATGAAAAATTCATCTCTTAGAGTAACAGATGAAGTGAAAATTGATAAAGTAAAAACCAAAGGATGAAATTGTGCCTATAAAATAAAAATATATAACGTAAGTAAATTTTTATATGTTATCAATATACATGGAAAATGAATTACCCAACATTAGAAAATGGATATTTAAAAAAATTCCTATTATCATCATTTTTGATGATATCAATGACCTTTTTCACACCTCTTTGGTTTATGGATTTGTGGTCATTAACTTTCTTCTGACCATGTTCTCTATCACTCACCATCCGTATTTGGGTATTAGTTTTCCATTTATGGATATGTTTTCACTTCACACCTATTTTATATTATTTAGAAACCAATTATTTGTTATTATAGATGAATTTCTCACATAACTTTCTCATTTTCAAGAGAATGTTTTATTAACCATTTTTATGATGTGGGTTTCTATAAAAAAAATTTAAATGTTAAACATTTGATGATCGAGATGAATTTTGAGGGAGAAATTCACTTTAAGGGGTATATAATTTAACAAATTGGAATTTTCTGAAATATTTTGTTCAAATTAATTTAATATTTTCAATATTTTTTGTTACACCAAATAATGAGCTTAGCTTGTGTTACACGCAACACTGATTTTAAGCAAAACATGTGATATTATTAAAATGTTATTATATGAAAGTTATCACCTAGGGACTGGAATAGAGGATATAAAAAGGATCAAATAAATTATAAAAATATATTTTTTACACATGTACATAAAATGAATTTTTTAGTGACCAATAAATTAAAAATGAAAATAAAAAAATATTTGAAAATAAAGAAAATCCTTTTCTAAAAAAACAAATTTATGAAAACAAACATGTTTTACCTAAATAAACTAAAAAACCAATTTTAATGAAGGATTTTAATGAAATTTATATATTATATATTCAATCAAATTTTTAACATTCATCTTATGTGTTTTCTAGACAATAGATAATAATAAATCCAATTTTACGCTTGAAAACTGTATTTTTCTAAAAAAAGTAAATTTATCATCTTTTTACATGCTTAATTTTAAAATAATTTTTGAAAAAATTTATAAACAATTTTAAAAATAAAAAATTTAATTTTTTAAATCATCATGCCAAAATTATATTAGGGTAAATTTTGGATAATTTTCTATAAAGATTAATTTTTTGATGAATAGTGGAAAATACTAAATTTTAATTGAAAACTACCTTTTCATTTGAATTATTAATAAATTTAGATTATATTTTAATTTGATTTTAAATTAAAATTATTTAAATTATATGTCTATAAAACCAATTTATTTCATTTTAATATTTTTCATATTGAATATTGATATAAAAACATTGTAAACTTTTGAACTTTGTCTCTTTGAAAGCCCACTTTTTCATCACCTCTATGGGACTAATTTTAAATTAAAATTTTACAATTCTTGGAATTGAATTTGGATAAATGGATTTAATATTTATAATTATTATAATTTATATAATATATTTATTTCAACTTAATTTTTTACCAAAATCAATAGTGAAAATCGTAAAAATTAATTATCGCACATAAGGTAAAAATGGGTTTACTGAGGGTTAAACTAAAAAGATAAGGGTTAAAAAGATCTAATAACTTGTCTAAAATACATTTTATGATCATATATCAACCTTATAATTTATAATTCTTAAAAATAATCCATTTTGGATCCTTTATTCTTGAAAAAAATGTGGGTTCACCTTTTTCTTTTCAAAAAATTACAAGTGTGACAATCACCTCGCTTATAAAAGGTCACCTCATATACTATCTTATTAACACCTTAAAACCATTTATTTCTACCAATACCTACCAAAATATATTTTTTCATTACATCCACTAATTATATCAGCCATATTTTTTGAATAAATCCTATTTAGGAAGGATTTCATTGCAAACCTAATGAGGTTACCCGAAGAAGAGGTAACGTTCTTCAACGAGCGTTTTTATTTTATTTCTTCCTCCAACACCATAAATTATTATTAAACCAGGATTACATAATAAAATTAGTATATTAAATATATTTATATGTTCTTATGTTAATTTTATGACCTAAAAACATCTCCACTTCTATCAAATTGGTTACGAAATCATCATTCATCTGTACGGTGCACTACCGCCTCACAAACCGATTTCATTCGTTTTTAAATTACCTCCTCTCACATTTGATTGTGATGATTGATGTAAAGTATATATATGATATTTATAACATAATTATAACTTTTTATTCAATATATAATATATAAATTTTTACTTTCAGTTCCTTATGGGATACGATAACGTCACTCGTGTACACGGTGGACTACCGCCTCGCAAAGTAATGTGATTAATTAATGCTTTACATAGAAGATAATAAGGATAAATTTAATGAATATATGTGGTATTAATGATATAATTATGATATTAGTGAAATATTTATCATTTTTGAAAGATAATATATCATTTTCTTTCTTACATTTTCACTAACTGAAAGATGATAACACTATTTGTGTACATGTGGACTATTGCCTTCATGAAGTGATGTGACTCTCTCTTTTCATCAACAAACCACATAGATGATATTTATAATTATATTTAAAATAATAAAGTTTTATTTGTTATATTATTATAATTATTTTAAGATTAAATTTTATTTACCTCTTTTCTATAATGATCGTTTAAAAATGAAAACTTTGTTCATGCATACGTATGGCCTACCGTCTCCATGATCATAACATAATTGATTTATAAAAACCATATTTTATTATTGATATTAAAATTATAATTTATGTATATATATTATAATTATTTTATTATTATTATTCTGGATATTATGTAACCATGATCAAAGTAATAGGACCAAAAATTATATATACGGAGAAAGTTGAGACTTAAGGTAGTGGATTTCTAGTCTCTCTTTTATTTCTAGGAGAAAAATGAAAATTCACCACTCATTTATTTTATGTGGTTTATATACTTCCCCTTTTAAATTTCATATAATTAATATACTTCTTTTCATGATATTTAATGTTTAATTTGATGTTATTCTTTATTAGGGCTTACGAGTCAAAAGATTACTAAAGTGGTAAGGGATTTTCCTCTGAATTTTATTCTCTTTGAGACAAAATCCATATTCACCACATGTTTATTTTATGGGAAATATATACTAACCATGAATTTAATTTATGATGATTCTATAAAAAATTATTCAGATTTATATATCTATTTTAGTATCTCTCTTTCATGGGGTTTAAGGTTCAAAATTTAACAAAGTGGTAAGGGATTTTTTCCTCAATTTTCCTTCTTTGAGACATATGTTATGTTATGAACCTATCTTATTTTACATGGTGTATATATAGACCCTTCAATATGTAATATCATGAATTTATTTATACTCATGACATTTTAAGTTTCATTTAATGTCATTCCTTCTAGTGGATTATGATTCAATGTTACCAAAGTGGTAAAGATTTTATGTTACAATCTCATCATTATCCGGATTGTTTATGAATATGCTTACAGTAATAACATATTATGATCCACCTCCCAATAAACTCATGAATTTTATTCTCCACTAGTTATGTCATGATAATACATGTTTTCCCTTCATTTTAATCTATTTATTTACTCAAAAGTTCAAAATAATGTTTTAAAAAAAATCACCTGTATTTCTCTCTTCAGTTGAAAAACCTTTTTCTTCCAAAACCATGTTTTCTAAAAAATGGTTTTAACATTATTAAAATTATTTATTAAGAAATTTTTACCCATGTATTAATTTTTATAAAAAAAATTAAATGAATCTTCATGTTTTTTTTCAAATAATTCCCATTTGGAATTTACTAAAAATGTGAAAGGGATATTTATTTTAATGTGTACGTCATGAATAAAATTTCCAATAATCGTGAAAATTATTTTCCTTTAATATTACTTTATAAGTTTTCAAACTTATTTTTAATGAAATGTATTTTGAAAATGTTTTATATTTTAAAAAAATCAAAGAAAAAATTATTTTCTTCAAGAAATGTTCCAAGTGTCTTTTCAAAATCATTTTCTATCTAAGATGTCATACTTTAATGTAACTTTTGATTTAATAGGGATAAAATATAAGGATAACACTATTATTATTTCTATAAATGGTTTATCATTTTGATAAAAAATATATTTATAAAACATATTTCTCTTCCATGGGTCATACAATGATCTATTTCTTATGAAACCCATTTCTTTCTCCACGGGTTATGTTAACATGAAATAATGAAATGATTATGAAACCTATCTCTTTACCATGATTTTTGATAGGATGAAATGTTTAGGAAACTCATTTCATTTCATGGGTTATGATATTATGAATATTTTATGATCTTGTGGAACACATACGTATGATTTTCATTATGTGTTGGGTGGTGATTATATCTCCCTCCTATGTATTAGGTAAATATTTATATCTCATGAGATAGATAGGACTGTAATGGGGAGTTAAACTAGCTCAGTTAGGGACTTTTTCCATTATGGTGGTCCTCTAAGTAAACCTTAAAAACTATGAAGGTCTTGTAAGTGAGCCCATTCTACTATGATAGCTTTGGTAGTAAGCATTTACTATTATGGAAATTATTTTCTATGATTATTTGTATGCCATAATTTTATGTCTAATGTAAATGTTATGACCTCATGGATCCTATTCTTTGATTCTCTTATGATTTATGTCTTATAAAATACCAATATTTAATTTATGACTCCATATTATGATCTTTGATATGTAGGGTGTGATTTTAAAATTTTATGCTCATTTTCTCATACCCTTATGTTTATGATATGCTTAAATATCTCCCTTATTTACCCTTACTGAGTATCTGATCTCACCCCTTCTTATGTTTCCTTTCCCTAGGTTGTGAGGAAAGGTTTTAAGTAAGTTTTGTTTGTAAAGAGTACTAAAGGGTAATATCATCATGGGATATCATGAATATATTTCACCAAATTAGAAGATTCTGTACCCATACTCCAAAGGAACTAAATTATTATGGTCCTCATGTATGTGTTTGGGTAATGTATTGAATATTCATTTAAAAAATGTAATACCTATGTATAAAAATCATGGATTTCTATATATGATTTTCTTATGATATGATGATGATAATAATATTCCTTTCCTATTATTCCTCCTTGTACTGGTATTTTAGATCACCTATTCCTTGATGTATTCCCTCAAGTGATTACATGTAATAATAAGAATATAAAAGATAGTAGGAGGGTTGTGCTGAATGAATTAAATAAAGTTTAATTTTTTATGTATGATTATTTTTTAAAAACCTAATTTCACAAAGATACTAAACATTTTGGTTTTGGATTATATTATTATGTTTTATATATTAAAATGAGATAAAATCATATATAAAATATGTTGATCAGAATAACTGGTATCAAATAAAGGTTTGGTTAATTTTGGAATTAGGTTAGTAAAATATAACCAATTATAAACTTAGGGATCCCATAGGTGAAGTATTTATAATTTATTTACATAAGTGAATAAGTTATTTACCCCTGATTTATTAACTTGTGTTTTATTTAATCCTTTTTTTATTAATAGAATGGTTTGTACCATAATCAATAAAATGAAATGGAAAAAGGTGTACTTAATATTTAATCATTTCAAGTTAATGTTTTATTTAATTTTAGTTTTAAAAATTTCTTTATATCCTGTAAGATTTCTATAACTATTGAATCACATCTTATATTCCTAGAATTATAGATGTATATGAAAATAGATATTGGTGTTATTATTTCAACACAAGTGTTTCATTATTCCCTAGTTAGTGTCTGAGGTAATATTCTTCCAAAAAAATATCATAATCCTTCCTTTTGTTGAAATTTATTCTATACTAGGCATGGATTGGATCTCATTATATAGATCTCACATCAACTATCTAGAAAAAGAAATATCTTTCCATATCTCAAACTATACTATTATCTTATACAAATGCAAGAAAGAATATAAATCCCCTTAAAAATACCTCAAAGGTGTGAGTTCTTATAACTAATAAAGAAGTATATCTTACTCAAATGGTTGATTCAAATTAAAGCATCGACCTTTAGGACATGACCATTATAAGGGAGTATACTAAAGTATTTCTTGAGGAATTTCTTTTCCTTATCCAAACCATGAAGTAGATTTACCAATACAACTTATACTCGGGTCCAGACATATATCCAAAAAAACCCAAAAGTATGGACTTTATAGAATTGTAATAGTTAATGAAGCAAGTACAAGAGAATTTGTAAGAAGGGTTTATATATTTTAGTGCATCACCATGGGGTGCACTAGTGATATTTTTCAAGAAACAATGGTGGATCAATGTGGTTGTGCATCAACTTTTGAGATTTAAAAAAGATCACTATAAATAATAATTATATATTGCTAAGGATTGATAATTTATTAAATCATCTTAAAGGATATCATTACTTCTCAAATGTGTATCTTTTATCTAGATATCATCAGTTGAATGTGAAGAGAGAATATATTTAAAATATATCATTCCATACAAGATATGGACACTATGAATTCATAGTTATTCCATAAAAATTTAAAAATTCCCATGTAATTTTCATGTACTTGATGAATAGAGTCTTTAGAGACTACCTTGATAAATTTTTAGTGGTCGTTATTGATGATATTTTTATATACTCTAATATAAAGTAATAACATGCGGAACATATTAGGATCATGCTAGTGATAATGAAAAGGTGTATTCTAGGTTCAAAAAGTGTGTATTTTTAATGCACAAAGTCACTTTATTGGGTTATGTGATCATTAGTAAAGGAGTCTCTATGGATCATTTAAAGAAAAATGTAATTTATGAATGACCCATACCCATAAGTATCAAAGATATCCATATTTTTTCTTGGATTATATGGGTACTACCAATGATTTTTGAGAAAATACTCAAGATTTTATATCTTACTAACTAAATTAACATAGAAGATAGTAAAGTATGTTTGGATTCTAGAATGTGACAAGAACTTTAAAGAGATCAAGAATATGGTAATTATTGCACCAATACTCACACTTCCCATAAGTGGAGAAGGGTTTTTTATATAAATATATGATTCAATGAAAGGATAATGTTTCACACTCATGCAAAATAATAAAGTGGTATTTTATGCCTCTAAAAAATTGAAGATCCATGATTAGAATTACTCGATAAATGATCTAGAGTTAATAATTGTGATCTTTACCTTGAGGATTTAAATACATTACCTCTATGGATGGAAGTATGATATATATATATATATAATGTTTATAAAAGTTTAAAGTATATATTCATAGATAATGAGTTGAATATGTGTCAATGAATATGGTTAGAGTTATTAAAGTAATATTATTTCTTAATTCACTATTATAATGGAAAGAAGAATAAAGTAGTTGATTCTCTTATCAGGAAGAAACCTGCTACTTCATCCATGATGTGGATTGATAAAGACTCTTTTTTCATGGATATGTGAAGGATAGACCTAGAAATCCAAAAGGTAGGGAAGACATCCTACCTTTACCAAATAATTGAATAAAAATATTTCCATGAGAATATTAAATTGGTACAAATGGAAGATTTATAGATTCAAAATAAGGTGATAGAAACAAATGAAAACTTAATGAATTAAATATTTATAAAGATGGAATCGTTTAGTTTATAAATTAACTCTATGAACCCTTGTAACGATCTCTATCCCATGAACACTTACCATTGTCTAGGAAAGAGGTGTTATATGACCTCAATGATGCCTTTACATACTCTAGATGTTGTTAAATAGCAGTAAGGGTCAAGGGTGTTACTATATTAATACTATACCCTCATATCAAAGTGATCTAGATAGTGGAAATAATATAACATCATCCATCACAGCAACAATTAGAGTATGTAGAAATAACAAAACAACAATGATATATCAAATGAATTTTGGAAGAATACAGTCATAAATCACAACCCATCACCCAATGGGTGGGCCCCATATTCAAAATAAATAAAATAATAAAAAAACTAGAAGATCAACTACCATCATTGATCTTTATTACATTCTGGCCTCCAGACTCTATTCAATCGATCTCTTTTGATCGTGGAACTTTGAGACTCTGCTATAAAATCCAAAAAAATATGTATAAAACATTAATTATAGGTATAAAACATAATAAATTATAGTATCATTTAATGATTAGTTTCTTTGAAATTATAAAAATAATACATGGATAATATAAACAATATTATAATCAACTTTAAAGGCATCTTTATAGGTATATCCTAAGTTTCTTTTACTATATATCATATCTTGGGGAGATACATCAAAATAAATGGGTGATCATAAATCCCAGGGATGGAATAAACAAATGATCTATTTAGTATGTGACCATGAGTCATATCATGAGAATAAGAACATAAGGAATATCATAATATAAAGATCATGAATCAAAACATGGAAATGTGGCTACTACATAAAAAATGATGCATTCATAAGCATATCAATAAGGTTTCATAAATCTTAATTAAAAATTTTTATTCACCAAGGTATCAAAAAACATGTCATATCTAGTGATTAATTTTTAACCCAATGCATTCAAACACTGTCATGGATCACCCTTAATATGTTAATTCATGTGAGCTTCATTGATCATAATAAACCATTTCGTTAATAAATTGTGGAGAATTAATAATGTTTTTCATATAAAATCATTTCATACATAAGTTCTTAGAGACTTGAACATTACATAATTTTAACCCATAGGATGGAAATGTTGTTTTTTTACATGTAAATCCCTAAATAAATAAATTATATTTACATCTAGGTGAATACTCATAGATAAATAAATGGTTTGGGTATTCACACTATAATAATTTTTCATCTGAAAGAGAGAAATTAAAGAAATGAATTTAGCAGCATGATAGTATAAAAGGTATTGTCCTGGGTTTTTTAATGGGTTGTTTTTTCAAAAGCTTTTAAAGTTTGAGTTTGGTGAGTGGACCAACTTTTATTTTGATCATCTAAACTTAAATTTGAAAGTTCAAATGCTCTAAAGTGTTGTTTTATATGAGGTTTAAGGATCGATGAGTTCCTTGGGGGTTCAGATGAGTTTTGGGTGCGTCAGTCCCCAAAAACTCATTTTTGGAAAGTGTAGATAGATGCACATAGTTTTTTTAAATAGTACATCCCTTAAGTGGAAACTATGCAGCGCACTTTTAAACTCGGGTTAGTTAGTCATCCCATGTGGGTAGGGGCACATGGTCATGCACCATGTTTGTAGTTTTTAAAAGAGGGTATCCTCCCGGGCTGTGCATAGTTTGAAAAATCATGTGCCTAGCATTGAAAGGGGTGACCCCTTGAGAAATGACCTCCGCACGAGCATTACATAGTTTGAAAAACCTTGCACCTAGCCATGTGATTTGGGGGCACATTATACAGTATCATTGAATGGTTGGTGTATAGTTAGTAAAACCATGTGGCATAACTGTGTTATTCATTAAAGGGTGTGAAATTACCTTTATACCCCTCCCTATTATTTTTTCTCCTCCTACTTCTTTCTCATATATTCCATATGCATAGAAGGGGTCCTCTCCATTTTTATCCCCCTTTAGTTTCCTCTATAAATTCTCCATATGAGCTCTAATTCATGCTCTGTATATATTATTGGAAGCATAGAGGTAAACCATATAATCCTATTTCTTAATTATTTTATCTCTCCATATGAAATGATAAAACTATGCAATATCTTTTTCTCTATTTTTAAGTTGTTTTTCTAGAATCTTGATTTATTTTGATATGGATTAAAATAGATGCTAGTATTTGTTGAGTAAGAACCTAAGAGTATATGGTAGGTGGTTTCTAGATTTCTCTTTAAATATATGGGTGTTATGGGGTGAGTTATTAAATATGAACATGTATGTTGTCTAGGTGATACCCTTAATAAATTAATGGTTGTCATTAAATTATTTAATTGATGTTATGAGATGATGATGGGCATGATCTATCTTATTTAATTAGGTAAAACCCAATATATGTCTTGTATTTCGTTGGGCAGGTTATAATGAATAATTAAATTTATTAAATTAATTTAAATGTGATATTACTAAATGAGTTTTTTGGGAGCATGATAGGAATGGCCTGAGGTATTGAGGAGATTTTGATCACTGGGACCAAGATGATGATGTTAATTAGGCTAAGGTCATGTCCTAATATAGATGGGATGGTGTTGACCATCTGAATTGAGGTGATGTGATCATCGGGTTGAGTTGGATGGTGGTGACCATGTCATGGATGGGCGATGAGGTTCTCATGTAAAAATGAGTTTGTTGGTTGATGTGGATTAAGAATTATTGTTCATTACTGATCATTTTTATTGGAAAACTTTGTCATTGGAGTAATTTTCACATATATAGGACTCATTTGAGGTGGGGTTGACCACTCATTGTGGGTGGAGTCCTCTGTAGTTATAAAATCATAGGGGATGGTGTTGACCATTAGTTATAGAGGAGGTGATCATCATATAAAGACATGGTTGATGGTGTTTGAGACTATTGGTTGAGGGATGAGGCTCACAAAATATGTTGTTTCCGTTAAGATAGGATTATTGGAGGATTGATATCTTCGTACCTCGGGACATCAACCTCTTGATCCAAAGGTTTTTATTATATATGGGAGGAAATATATCACCATTATTTGGTATTTATAGTTATTGAGATGACTGTGACTTTTGAATGGAAGTCCATGGGACTTGTGATGTATTTCTTATGCATGCTATTGGGATGGAGGCTGTAATCGATGCAAGGATGCATGTGGTATTGGTTATCATGAGGTTTTGTGTGACATGTTTTTATATCAGATACCAAGGTCCTTCTAATATGACAAACCCAGGATACATTTTTCCATTTTTCATCATTGGTTGAGGTAGGTAAACAGTTCCTTGTGGTTTTTGATAATGAGTAAATCAGGTGAAGTTATTTACACATGAGTGTATTTTCAATTTATTTACGTATTCATACACTCTATAATTATGGATGTAATACAGGAACATGTTGGTGGTAGCCTGCTAAGTTTATACTCACACCCCACAAAGGCCCATTGGGACGTATGTAAACTTTATGCTTTTGAGATCAGGTCTAGGACTGGGTTCACTTCCTAGACCATATTGATCAGGGATTCGGTTACTTTGGATGGAAGGAAGAGGGACCATGGTGGTTCTTCACTTGACCTGGAGTTACTTTTGGGTATTTTGAGTACATTCTTATATTATCATCCATGGATAATCTTGTATGTCTATTTTTTATGAATTTTATAACATGTGTTCTTATATAAAAATGGTATAATTATTTATGAATGATTTTACAATTTTTGTTTATTATTTATTCCACTGAGTTTGGAATTTATGATTATTTAATTTTTTATTATTATATGACCATTATTATTATATCATCACTAAAGGGTATAGTCTCCCCAATATATCCTAACAGCCCTTGGATGATAATCGATAGCCTTTGGCATATGGGGAGTCCCACCTAAGGAATCATGGTCTTCCATCCTAGAGTGCGAGTTTTAAGTGTATCCTAGTTCAAATCACTAAAAATTATATCAGTGGTGTTTCTTTTCATTTTCTATATTTCTATTTGGGCTATAGTAGACCGGAGACTAAAGTCTATTCAAAATTGGATAAATAACTTCTTTTTGGGTTCATTTAGCCCCATGCATGGGGCATATTCCAAGTTTCTAGCAGTTATAAATTTTATGTTATGCTTTTTAATTTTATATTTGATTTATTTCCACCTTGATTGGAACACTAGGGTGTGGTGTTATTGGATTATGAGATTTTGACTCTTGGCCCGGTGTGGAAAGGAGTGAGTATTTATGCATCATGGAATGACATTAAGATCATATGATGTGTTTATATGTCTATGATTTTCATTGAGAACCTAGAGTACACTAAGAGGGTTTGGGAGTTTTAAAGTTTCAAGAAAAATCTAAGCAGTGTTTTTCCTACATAGTTTTTTTGGTGGAATTCTACTCAACCAGCCCAGGTATGTGGTTCCTGATGAGATAAATATGTGATGTTATGAATACATGGTATATGTTTCTAATATTTTATGGGTAGCCATGAATAATAAAATTTGGTGATATTTTTAAAATTTCAACAACAAAAAACTAAATAGTGTTTTCTTATATAGCCTTTTGGTGGCATTATACTCAACCACCCTAGATTAACGATATCTGATATGCATGATATGTGATTCCTGACTCTATTATGAGTATTCAGGGTTCCATGATTCCAGATGATATTAAATTCCTAATTATTTTATGGGTATGAAAGGATCCCTGATTTTAAATTATATGTGATACCTGGCTTTGATATGGGTAGGTAAGGGGTCATGAGGTCGGATGACATGTGACATGGGTGTGGTAGAGAAGTGTAAGGGTGGTGAGATGAACTACCTATCACAAATTTCCTTATTTGTGATATATATGTCTATTATATATATATTGACCATAGTATTTTTTTTATTCAGTTTGAATCCACCTAGATAGATTCTGGTGGAGAATCAGGAGGGTGTAGATGTGGTACCGCTAGAGCATGCACGGGATGAGCCCCTGAGGGTCAGGATAATCATGAGCCATAGGTAGAGGGTCTGATGTAGGTGAGGAATCCATGGTATATGGTAGATTTTGGGTCATGGATATATGAGAAACTTAGGTATATCTTGGTATGAGTCATATAGATTATTGACAAGGTAGCTTATAGAGCTGAGTCATTAATGGATTAGATAACTCATGAGTTCAAATCGTAGCACCCACCATTATTTTAGGGTTATGGTGAACTACAGGTAGAAAAGAAATGGATTGAGTCAATGTAGCATACTTTTGACCAGTTCAATACGCCCCCAGGTCGGAGGGTGAAGTTGGCTACTTATATGCTCAGAGGACCAAGAAAGTGTTGGTGGGGCATACAAGTGCAAGCTAGTAGAAATGAGAGACTGGCATGGAATGATTTTGAGGCTAGGTTCTTTAATAATTTCTTTTTGGGGTAACTAAAGGTAATATATCTGGTGAGTTCATAAACCTATATCAGGGATATATATGTCTTTTTTATTATGTGAAAACAATTATATACCTTTCCTGATTTGCGCCTTCAGTGGTGGGCAATGAAACTGCAAGGGTGAGGTTTTTTTTAGGATGTTTTGTGAAATGCCATCAAGTTGAAGGTAAATATATTTAGTTGAACCTAATTATAAGAGGAGGTAAATTAGGATTTGATAGCCTAAGGTAATCTGAAGGATCAGACTTATTTGAACCAGGTGATAGCGCCAAGTGATACTGGCAGTTATGATTTGGGTATCCAAAAATGGGGCCATGAGGAACCTCAAAAGGGTAGTCAATAATTAGATTCATTCAAACCAATGAGGATTGTTTCATTGATATTGTGCTTCTAGTTTGGATAGTTATTTCATGTTTGGTCCCAATGTGGGCTACCAACGGAGTTTTGGGAATGAATCTAGATAGGGTACTTGGAGAGGTTCTGTAGGAAGACTTCTCAGATAGCTAAGAGTCGGGTATTGGGTTATACTTAGGGATATGAGGTAAAACAATGAGTGGTACTAGGATCTGGTAGTCAGTATTATACTATGTGCACAAGTCATGGTAGAGATATAGATACTTGGTAGTTGGTTCAATGGCTGGTAGCTAGTGTACCACCATAAAGAGGTCAGGATTAGGTAGTCGAGCTTTAGGCCAAGCACATATTGTTGAGATGGCAGGGTCAGAGCAGGCCATGGAGCCAACAATGTTTAGATGTATTCCGTTATCATGGTGTGTCCTTTTGTTTTCAAGCATGACATATATGAGTTCATGATGTGTAAGCATTCTATTTGAATTAACCAAACCCTCATTTGCATGTGGGAATCAGATATGATTTATGGTTTGTATGAGATTCATTATAATTAATAATTTTGATGGGAATTCATATATATATATATATACTATGTAGGATTTATTTTTGAGAATTAATGTGATGTCGGACGTATGTTCATCCGATGAGATGCAGGACTCATGGTTTTCATGTATGAAACAAGTATGAATTGAGCACCTGATGAGGTTCAGGAATGATGGTAGGTCATGTGGGGACATGTATGTCGGGTGGATGGTTGGTGGAGCTATAGGAATATCATTTGGGTCGAGAAGTGATTGGGTAGGTAATTCTTAAGTTGGGGAGCTGTTTCCGACGCTTTCGCTGGGGGGCGCGCATCCATCCGTCTGCGGAGGCGGACGCACTGCATTGTTGCCCCGCATTCCCGCTTTCCAAAGGCGGGCGGCATTCGCTCCTTATTCAGGGACG
Organism: Viscum album; assembly: GCA_963277665.1. Lineage (NCBI taxonomy): Eukaryota > Viridiplantae > Streptophyta > Magnoliopsida > Santalales > Viscaceae > Viscum > Viscum album. Next base: position 1,821,942,575 of record OY728150.1, on the reverse strand, counting down.
TCTGCTCCTTGATCGAAACGGGATGATGGGATGTCAGTTCTTCCTTCTGTGGATTCCTCCTCAGAACTCGTCACCTAGTCCGGGTCTCCCTCATAGATTTAATACGTTGTTTGTGAAACTCTTCCCAGTGCCATGTTTCCATGGACGCCGGTTAATTACACTGCTTCTGTCGGGACATTCCAAAGGGTACGGTCAGGGCAGCAACCTTCAGTCGGGGGAGTAGTCACGTTGAGGCATCAGTAGCGTGTCTGGATGCTGGGGAACCTGGCATGTCTGTCTATTATCCCTGGTCACAGGGCTTCTCGAGGGCGTGGAAGCCCGAGGAATCCCACATCGAGCGCGGGGAATTATATGCCATAGACACATATCTGAGGTTTTCCTCAGCTTCCCGTGTTTAACAGAGGGTACGCCGCGAGTTTAACGTCTTGCGGAGACGGATCAGCCCGGTCAGAGCATTAGCTAGAATGGATCGGATTGAGGGATTTCCCGTGGAGGGGTGCTGATACCGGGACCAGCCTATGGGCGGCTGTGAAGAGGAACGTACCGACATGGTCTCACCAGGATATGATGGTCCGGGCGAGAATCAGGGTGGATGATGGATATACGAGGATAGACGAATGAAGTGGAGGAGGGAATGGCAAGGGACCATCGCAAGGGCGATGGTGAAGTTGGGCTTGAGCCTTGAAGAGGCTTCCTACATATCCTCGTGGCAGGGAATCAAAGTCCGCGTAGTTCGGGATGGTGCCGGCGAACCTGGCATGAGGGTGGACCTTGGACCGATGGGCATCATCAGCGAACTGACGTGAATGGGGAAGACTAGGAGGGTCTTATTGGTGGTGGGCTTGGACCTCATGGAGGCTTCCTACGTACCATGTCATGACATGGATCAAAGACCATGTAGTTCATAGGGGCTTCGTCGGCGAACCGATGTGAAGGTGGACCTTGGTCCGATGGGTGGTGGGCTTAAACCTCTGGAAGGCTTCCTACGTACCATGTCTTGGCATGGATCAAAGTCCTCCTAGTTCGGATGGTGGAATTCGTCAGCAAACTGACGTAAAGGTGGACCTTGGTCCAACGAGAGATGGGATTGAACCTTGGGGAGGCTTCCTACGTACCATGCCTTGACATGGATCAAAGACCACGTAGTTCAAAGGGTTTCATCGGTGAACCGACGTGAAAGTAGACCCGGGGGTCCACTAGTGGTGGGCTTGAACCTTGGGAAGGTTTCCTACGTACCATGACTTGACATGGATCAAAGTCCTCATAGTTCGGAGGATTGATTGAATACAGTTTAACGTCATGCGGGACGGTGGTGAACCCTGACATGAATGAACGATGGGCGATGGGCTTGAACCACGTGGAGGCTTCCTACATACCATGCCTTGACATGGATCAAAGTCCCTGTAGTTCGGATTGGCGGTGGTTGTCGGTGAACCGACGTAAATGAGGGACCTTGGTCCAACGAAAGATGGGATTGAACCTCGGGGAGGCTTCCTACGTACCATGCCTTGACACGGATCAAAGTCCCCGTAGTTTGGGTTGGTCACAACGTCTTGTCGTCGGACTGGAATGCAGTTTAACGTCATGTTGGACGAAGGTAGAACTCGACGTGAATTGGATGATGGGTGGGCTTGAAACTCGTGGAGGCTTCCTACGTACCATGTCTTAACATGGATCAAAGACCTCGTAGTTCAAACGGGTGTGCAGTTTAATGTCATGCGGGACAAGGGAATACAGTTTAACGTCATGCTGAACAAGGGCATGCAGTTTAACGTCATGCTGGGCGAGGGTATGCAGTTTAACGTCATGTTGGACGAGGGTATGCAGTTTAACATCATGCTGGACGAGGGCATGCAGTTTAACATCATGCTGGACGAGGGTATGCAGTTTAACATCATGTTGGACGAGGTATTGTCATGGCCAATGCCAACTCTAAGCCCACGTGAGTCATGCTCGGTGTGAGAAACAAGAGACAGCAAGGAACTGATGATCACACCGTGAAGGGTGCGTCCATGAGAAGCAAAGAGGGGCTTACGCATTAGGCGGCCCATGGTGCTGAGACTTACTCCAGGATGGAGGCCCGGAGTGTGACAAAGCATAGCGAAAGAGGGATTTGGGACCAATGATGGGAGGTGCCTCGTTCCCTTTCACGCCCTCCACTGACCTTGGTAGTGGGGAAGTACGGAGATGCAGGAGTGCAACCATCTGTTAGGGAACTAGGGTCGCCCTTCTCCTGAGAACATACGCCACTCCAATAAGGAGGATATCATCCCTTGTGGATGGGTGATTCCACTCCTGTGGAGACGAGTGGCGTAAAAAATGTTCGAGCTAGGGGGACCCTTCATGAGAGGCATGAGGTCGGGTCACAGTTTAACATCATGTGTTGAGGACGTGGTGCTTGGCAGTTTAACGTCCTGCATCTTGGACGAGGTGGGTTCACTCCGCACCCATAGGACTTACATAACCGGTACCCTCTGGTCCTTGGGGGAGGTAAGGTATTGGAAAGGCCATGGTCAAGGGGGGTTGTGGAGAGAACCATCGAGGGGTCCACGTTAGCATGGCTATGCAAAGAAGCAATAGCCGTTAGCGTCCCTATGTGAAGAATCATTAGGCGAAGCAACGCTACGAGTGGTATTGTCCGTGGGACTTTGAAATCACATCGTGCAAACCTAGAGGGTCGCACGGGAAGAGGAATTACCAAGAAAAGAAGTGTGCTTTGCGAAGTGGAGTGCCTTGGCCTTAGCATGGTGCATAGGTGTGAGTAGAGGGTGCTTCGCGAAGTGTAACAGTATTCGTGGAGCACTACCTCGCGAAGAAGAGGTGCCTCGCGAAGTAGGGTGCTACGAAGCAGTGTGCTTCGCGATGTGTAGTGATCCTGCCTTGGCATAGTGATCACTAGTACGGGTTGGGTGTTTTGCGAAGCATAAATGCTTCGCGGTTGCCCGGGTTCCCTTGGGAATCCCCTTCCTTTGCGAATGCCCTTGAGCTTCGCGAAGGGCATCCCTCTCAAAAGAGGGGCTCAAAACGGTTCAAAGCGAAGGCGTCACGCGAAGTAGAAGTACCTCGCGGAGCTCATGATTCCCGGGGGCAAAGGGTGCTTCGCGATTTGGGAGAGGAGAAGCCAAAAGGTCGGATTGTCCATCCCCGGGGCTCAGGGGGATCCCAGTATTTATAGGGAAGGGGTGCGGCGAAGCAGAACTCGCGTGCCGCCTCAGGTGCTTCGCGGCGCGCTCACGAACGTCAAACTCGTTCGCGAAGAGTCACCACCTCCGGAGCTTCGCTACGGGCTCACGAACGTCAAATACGTTCGTGGAGAGTTACCACCTCCTGAGCTTCGCGGCGGGCTCGCGAACGTCAAACTCGGTCGCGGATATTTACCGCCTCTGGAGCTTCGCGAGACCGCGATGCTCGGGGTGCTTCGCGTTGGTACTTTGCAAGGCAGCGGGCCGGCCTTCTTTTACGTCCCTTCCTTTCGTGCAATATTTTGGCACCAATAAATTCCCCCCCTCAGACTTGGAGCTGCGGAGGGTGAAGGGTCGAAGTCTGAGGAAAAATCGCCAAAATTGTCGGTGGTTCGCGATGCGGCTTCGCAGAGGGGGCCCGTAGTGCTGACTGGGACCCCGGATCCGGATGCGCCGCGATGCTCCGTGCGGGCGGGGCACGCCGCGATGCTCTGGTTTCGCCGCCTATAAATAGGGGGGTCGACCTCTTTTGTCTTCACGCGACTTCCTTGTCTTTTTGTGCTCTCGACTTCGCAAAGCTCCGCGTACTCCGCGCCTTCTCTCCGCAAATCGAGCTTCGCAGTGAACCACGGGTCTCCGACTCCGCGTCCGTGCCAAGAAAACTTCTGTTTGTCGGCCTAGGCCAGTCTTCGCGGCTTGGTCTCGCGACCGACCTTCGCGATCCGTCTTCGCGATCCAGCTTCGCGATCCGTTCTGAAAAAATTCCTTTCTGAGTACCGGAACTGGAATGGCCCATCGAGAGGCTGTATTGGGGGTTCTTGCAGATGCCGCCCGTCGGGATGAGATGGCCAACTGTCCAGGCCTTGGGGAGATGGTCCGAAGCCATTCAGACCATGATTCTTTGACAGATCTTCTATCGGAGGGTCAGAAGGATTATCCACAGTGTAAGAAGCTTCCATTGTACAGCTTCGGGTTGAGGGATGACGTCTTCATCCCTGAGGTGAGTAGGGAGGAACCAGCTTGCTGGTTCAGGAGCACACCATGTCAGCACCAATGGTTCAGGGCGGCCGATAGTCATGTGCAGGAGGACTTCACACCCGTCACCGGTGACTATCTATACAACCATGTGAACGATATTGACGGTAATCCACTGCAACCGGAGATGTCCCCTCCTCTCTATCGTACCGTGCTGAAGGCGGCTTTGCAGGATTCGAAGAAGGGATGGTCCGATGAGTGGGATCTGTGCCAGGGCGGCAACTTTACTGATGACTGGGCCTGGGCCTACTGGGTAGGCGCCTCATGTGAGGAGTTTGGGGCCGATCTGAGGAGAGTGGGGTTATATGAGGTGGCATGGGCCTCCCAATTCCACATTTACCAACCAAAGCAACTGATGCCAGAATTTATGAGCAGATGGTCGTCTAGGACCAATACCTTTCACCTGCATCATGGGGAGGTGGGAATCAGCATGTGGGATGTCCACCAGATTTCTGGGGTTCCGATCTTGGGGGCCATGTATGATGAGTTCCTCCCCGACATCAGCGCATGGGAGGATACAGAGAAAATGCCGCGACTGGCGTCAGTGCTGATGGCATTCGTCCCTGGAGAGGACAAGGAGGCAGTGAGGGATGTCCACTTTAGGAGATGGTTCAAGTGCTTCCTGAATTTCCCAGAGAATCGAGAGTTCCCTCCGAGGCCTCGAACTTGTCCGAGGGTGGCTCAACGAGGTAAGGGGCACTTCTATTGGCGGGTCTTGGAGTATAGCCAATGGAAGACTTGGGGATTCAGTGTCAGCACTGAACAACAGTCGATAGTCAGGCTAGCGGCGTTCATTGCGGCTCTCATCTGCGGTTGGATTCTACCGGTGAGGGATACAAGCATGGGGGTGCGGACCAACTCGTTCATTATGGCGTCCATGTTGGCCATGGGGCATCGGATTAATCTGGGGATTCCAATGCTTGCCAAACTGTACAGAATGCTGCGGCACATTAGTGAGGCCAAGAAGCCGCCAAGGATATGTGGGCCCTTCCACCTCCTGTATGGGTGGATCGCAGCGCACATCAGGGGGATTTATGAGTATCCAAACCCTATTTTGCCGCCGGGATCAAATTTCTTCCCCTCTATCCTAAATGCGGTCGGGAGCTTCCCGTTCAAACTAACCGTGCCGATGGTGCTGAATCGGGTGTGGAGGGCGGATGAGTTTAATTTCCACCCCTTCCCATTGCCGACGGGGATACTTACTGACGACGGGCGGGGAACGGAAGAACATCGGGCTTACCTCCTGGCCTTTCGAGGTGGAGTTTTGGTGGCACGAGTAGATCGTGAGCCGCTCTACAAACCGTACACCCCACATCGGTTTGCGAGGCAGTTCCGGTGCCTCCAGCGGCTGACCCTGCAGGTCTACTGGGAGGTGCGTCACGAGGAGCACATGTGTGTGATGAGGCAGTTGTGGCTCATGTTCACACGGGAAGATGGGAAGATGCGAATTGCAATTCCTCCATCCACTGTCGCCTTCAGATTTGTGAGGGAGTATGCCATTAGTTGGGAAGCTGCTTACCCAGGGGAGATGCTGAAGCAGCCGACTATTCGGGTCGGTGACGGCGAGCCTCCTCTATCTCGAGGTCGGGGTCAGAGGGCAGCTAGGGCCTCTCGCGGTAGCGGGGTTTCCATGGCGGCGAGACCCGCACCGGCCGAGGGTGTGGCAGCAGCGGCGGATCCGGTGATTCCGGAAGAGCAGGGCCATCCGGAGGGGCAGCCACCGAGGGGATTTCGTAGGATATCCACTCAGGCTTCGGGAAAGCACCTGCGTCATATCGACATGGCAGAGGATGTTGTCTTCCCAAAAGCCTGGGACATTTGGGATATCAACTGGCAATTCCTCATCCCACCCGAGATATGGGCCCACCTGAATTGCCTTGGGATGGAATTACCGGGAATAGGCCCGGTCCGGGATGGATTCATGGCATCTCCGGCGGAGGCAGAGCAATACCTGGACGAGCTGGAGGATTACGTCCACTCCAGTGGTGTCCCTCACCCAATGACAGACCGGGTGAGGGTACTGCTGAATTGAACGGTACCCCCACAGTTATCGGCTACCGATCTGAGGGAGCGCTTCCCCCTGCTGGAAGAATCAGAGGACTCCTCTCAGGAGGATGAGGCTGGAGGAGGGAGCCCATTGGAGGAGGGCAAGGTCGGAGATCAAGGCTCAGATTCCGATGATTTCGCAGAGGCTCTCGAGGTAGCATTCTGAACTTCTTTCCTTACGGTCCGTTCTCGGGCCACTATGGACTTCTCACCGATGTTTGAGCCATGCAGTAAGAACTTGTTCGCAGGCCTCGTTCTCGCCCCTCGGCGGGTGACGATGCGAGACCTTCAGAACCCGCGCATATGGCTGCGTCCAGTTCCGCGTCTGGTGGGACCAGAGCGCCCGAGGTGGCTCCTCCGGAATCTCCAGACCTTCCAACAGTATACGGAGGGCCTCGCCTCGGGGTCCCGTCAGTACCGGCTCAAGATCAGCACCAGGAGGTCGATCTCTGTAAGTTTCCTCTACCGGTTTCCTTTTCGTCATATGTAGACTATTCCAACTAACGTTCATGTCCCTCTCTGTCGTACAGTTCTCCGACTGGCGTGGGCTGCTGCAGTAAGACTAGTCGGGATGTCTGGTGGCATCCCTCCTAGGGGCATGCCGGTGATGGTGGCGATAGTCCCCCCATCTCCCCAAGCTGCAACACACATCATCACTGGCGGGACCACCAGCAGGGTCGTGCCCGAAGTCATCGAGGTGGACTCCGAGGAAGAGGATCAACCGGTCGGTCCCAGTCCTGTCACGCCTGCTTCGGCGCCAGATGTCGTACTGGATTCAACACCAGATGTAGATCCTGCCGAGTATTACTTGCGGGTGTATCCCACGTACGAGCCTGCCAATCGCGCAGACTGGGATGAAACGGCCTCCGACGAGGAAGACAGCAGCATAGTCTGTCGCCGGTTGTGGAAGCTAATCACGCGCTTCATCAAGGACACCCCCCAAGCGCAATGGCTGGCTAAAATGGACAGACTCCGCTCGCGGTTGCGCGAACTGTGCGCTGGGGGAGTGGATGTCCAACGTCCTCACGCACTCATCCGAGATCCTATGGCTGAGAAGATCCGGGAGCATGATCGTGGGCTCAGCGTGGGTTGGAATAGGAGGAAGGCGACCAACATCAAGAAGCTGCAGGAGGCTGAAAGCGAGGTCCAACAGATGCAGACTCGGGTAGATGAGCTTTCAGCCTCTCTTAATGCACAATCTGAGTTGATCTCACGGTTGAAGGCCCAGCTGGAAGAGGCAGAAGAGCATATGAGGCAGGCCTCTGGGAAGATGGCTTCCATTAAAGCTGGAGTAGAGAGGGCCAGAGCCAAGGCTGACGAACTGCGCCCCGCCGCTGCTGAGGAGGAGCAGGAGCTAAGTCAGCGGCAGCAAGCCTTGGACGCCACAAGCCAACGGGTGGTGGAGCTGCAACGCTCTTTTGACGGGGTCAACCCTTCCATGGGGGGAGTCGACCCCCAGGTATTGTAACAAACCAAAAACATTTTATTGGTACTTTCGTGCTTCAATTTTTTTCTTTCTTTGTTTTTAATGTCGTAGCGTGCACGATTTCCACTGTTTGAATCACCTCGTTACATCCCTACAATGTTTGTGGGATGTTCGGCGATAATTCCCCAAGCCCATGTGGGTCGAGCCCGATGTGAGAAACAAGAGATAGTTTCCTTCTCGTCCCACCTAACATGGGATTGGAGACCATGCTCCGGGCATCCGGGATTCGGATTACCAGTTCGGATTTCCGAAAGATGGGAGAGGCTTGACCGGAGAAGGAACGTTTCAGGACATCCGAATTACCATTTCTTCAACGTGCTCTTATGCACGAATGTTGCAATGCCAGGGGCGCTGAAATCGGTCCAAACAGATGGAAATGGGAAGTGTGAATCATGATACCCAAGATTCAGAGCACTGTGGGGATGACGTGAAAATATGGGACAACTGTTAACTATGGAGGAGAAGCGGTATCTTTACTGCGTTAGCCCGTAATGGGGACAAAAATGAGGGTCAACTGTTGACCATGTTCGAAACACGGGACCATGTCACAAATATTGTCGGTCAATCTTTCGGGACATTGACCCAGGACAGTTGGCGGACCATAGGTCAAACATCCATACTGTTAGGGGGTCCTTCCAAACATGACCAGTCTTCCATAACGTTGGCCCAGGACGGTAGGTAAGCCGATGCGGCATGAGACCAGGCCGTTAGGGGGTCCCGTGAGACATGAAAGGGGATGAGGGTCCGAATAAGGGGCACGCAAAGCGTGGAATATGGAGTGATGGTTTTTCCGAACAGAATCCAACACTTAGGTAGTTACACCACCGTGGTGGGAGTACACCATATGGGCGCATTGGTTTGATCATGGACCATTCCTTATTTCAGACAGGGCCTCTCTGGAGAGGGGATTTACCACTTCCCAATGTAATCTTGGGGCATTCTAAACCTGTTCAGGGCAGAGTCATAGTTACACGGTCCCCTATGAGGGGTCCGACCAGGGGGAGGAACATGATTTTACGATTCCTGGGGCTGGACCCTAGGTGAAATGTATGGGTGTCCCTACGTATCCCATAAGGATGGGAATCAAGTCATACGTAGTTCTGTAAGCATAGTGCAGTCAAAGACCAACACTGGCAGGTGAAATCCTCTCTGATAGAGGCTCTGGTGCATCCCATGATTAATATGGGGCATCCTGAGCTTGTTCAGGGTAGAACTGCAGTTTAGTGTCATGCGCTGAGGACACATGGACTCCTGTAGTTTAACGTCATACGATAGGACGTGGAATAAAAGGGAAGATCTCAGGGAGCGTGTGGTGCGGTAGATATGAAACCGACGTGAATGAGGACTTGGAGTCCAAATCGCACCACGTACCCCTGGAGGAAACTCTTCAGGTCGAGGGACCAAGAGTGAGGATTAGGCTGGGCCCGAAGCAGAGTGGTCGGGCGTTCCTACGTACTCCATGAGGATGGGAATCAAGTTGAACATAGTTCTGGAACTGCAGTTTAACGTCATGCAGGACGATGAGAAGCCTGGCCATGTTGGTACACATCCCGTCAAAACTACTAAGCCCACATGAGTCGTGCACGGTGTGGGAAACAAGAAGTAGTGGTGGGAATTTCCCGACACAAAAAAGGGGAAGGTTAGGGAAAAGGGATGCTTGGTGAATACCGGCCCAATGACACTAACACGATCATTTAGCGCACTTAGATGCGCGAAGAGAAAGAGCCGAGTATGATGGAATTCCACTTGAACATGAGGAAGTGGAATTGTGTGAATCATGGCGCTTGAGATTCAGATCACGATGATGGCGGCGTGACGATGGAGGATAACTGTTGACCGAGGCGGAAACCCAGCATCCATATCGCGTTAGCCTAGAATGGGGACAAACAAATGAGGGTTGACCGTTGACCATGTTCGAAACACGGGACCATGTCACAAATGTTGTCAGATATCTGTAGGGACGTTGGCCCGAAACGATTAGAGGGCCCTTAGGTCCAGCATTCATGGAGATCCCTTAAGCCTAGTATCCATGTCGTCCGAGGGTCCTTTTGGATGTGGAAGAGGATGAGGATCCAAATAGAGAGCTCACGAAGCTTGGTCATGGGATGAGGAGAATGTCCCTATGAAAATCCCACACTTCAGGCTCTTTGTCAAAACACATCTGAATACGACAACGAGACGTATTAGATAGAGGGAGAAGAGTCCTTTCCCATAGGGATATCTTAGTTTAGGGTCATAGAATTCGGACCATGGATGGGAGGAGACATAAGAGGCACATGGTGGAGTGACTCAGACACCTGGCGTGAATGGGAATAGGGGGTGTGTACGGTGCATTGAACAACCTGACGTGAATGAGGACGTAATCCCATATCACACTACACGACCCCCTTGGGAGAGGTTTTAGGTCAAGGGACCAAAAGAGAAAGTTAGGTTGGGCCCGCGGGGAACTGCCTGGGCGCTCCTACGTATCTCATAAGGATGAGAATCAAGCCTCACGTAGTTCTTGATGGACCTTTGACCATAAGTGGGTAAAGGGAGCAGGGGACACATGGCAAAAAAACCCGACGTGAAGGAGGACCTAAGCCGTACTTACCATGCGTTCTCTGGGGAAATGCTTGAGTCGAGGGACCAAACACAAAGGTTAGGCTGGGCCCGCGAGGAAGTGCTCAGGCACTCCTACATATCTCATGAGGATGAGAATCAAGCCATACGTAGTTCTGAAAGGTGACATGGTAATATACCAGTTCTAGGGGAAAAGGGGAGTGTGGTCGTGGACCTTGCACTAAAAGAAGCGGAATTTGATAAATCTTGTTTGTCCTTTAAGGTGAATGGTTTTTTTTTGTGGAGCGACAGGCCTAGAGTAGTAGGCCGTGGTGTTGCCACAAGGATCAAGCCGTGATGGGAGTTGAAAAATGGCATGGCACATGACCAATATCCAACGTGATATCCTCTACAACGAGGTCACCACAATGCAGTGTCGTTTCTCGTCGTGCGGCCAGGACGATAATGTCACAGTTTAGGGTCGTATGATAGGACCAAGCATGCATTTTAACGTCATGCAGCGCAGACGTAGCAGAGACGATGCTAGGCGGGGAACGTGCATAGCGTTATAAAACACAATTGATGGATACATGATCCCACATCACATTGTACGCCACTCGGAGAGGGAGACCTTAGGACGAGGGGCCTATATAGAGGTAAGAGGTGAAACATGGGGGAGAGATTGGCTCCCTAAATGGGTTGTACCCGAGGATAGGGCGTCCGGGCAGTCCTACGTATCCCATGAGGATGGGAATCAAGCTGAACGTAGTTCCGGATGGATCTTAGTTTATGGTCTTAGATCCCGGACCATGAATGGTAACAACTTCCCAAGTTAGCGCAGACGTCAACCCGATCCCTAAGACCACGTGAGTTAAACTCGGTGTGGGAAACAAGGGGGGGAATCCTCATCGCAATACTTGGTGCGTCCATCAGAGGGGAGTTGGTAGAGAGCCCCGAAGGACACCTTCGACACTGCTTGTTTCCCCAACATGCATACGTGCACGGAGGAAAAGTACCAAGAGTTCCGAGACTCTACTTGGACACGATGAAGTGATGAAGGGTGTGAATTGTGTACCTGAAATTTTGGGCTTAATGGGTTGGCGTGGCGAGAGAGGAAAACTGTTAACCATGGTGGAAACGCAGCGTCCATATCGCGTTAGCCTGAGGTGGGGACAACAAATGAGCATCGACCGCTGACCATATTTGCAACGCGGGATTTTATCGATTTGTTGTTTGAAACCCTCAGGGGCGTTGGATCATAACGGTAGGAGATCCCTTGGGCGTAGTATCCAGACCGTTCTTGGGGGTCCCTCCAGGTGTGAAAAATGATGGAAGCCCTGATGCAGGGATACACAAATCCTGGAAAGCGGGTGCGGACGTGTCCGAGTAAATCTTGGTGTTACAGGTAATAAACTAGAGTACTCTTAGGCACATTGGTGAACCGTCGAAAAGGGATCGACGAAACATCTCAGGAGGGAGAGGTACATGGCGTGGTCATTACGAGACCGACGTGAATGAGGACATAATCCCACACCACACCATATAATCCTCTCATGGAGGAAGGGTAGGCCAAGGGGCCAAGATGGGATGAAGATTCCTGAGAGATGGGGCTGGACCCGAATCCTAGACATTCGGGTGGTCCTACGTATCCCATGAGAATGGGAATCAAGCCACACTTAGTTCTCTAGATGTAGTTTAACATCATACAGGACGAGGGGGGGAGTAATATACCCCCAAACAAGGGAGGTGTACGGTACGGCGAATAAACCGACATGAATGAGAAAATAACTTCACGCCACACCGTACACTCCTATAAGAGAGGACCTGGGCCGGGGCCCGAAAAGGCCAAGGGGCCTGATGGTTAGACATTGGTCAGGAAGGCCTGACCTACTTGTAGTTTAACGTCTTGTAGTGAGGACGAGGGTCGGGGACCCGAGGAGGCCAAGGGGCCTGAGGTTGGGCCTCGTAAGGGAAGGCGTACGGCATGGTACATGATCCCTACGTAAATGAGGACATAGTCCCACACCACACCTTACACCCCAGGTAAGAGGTTGAGCGGAGGGGCCCGAGAAGGCCAACGGGCCTAAGGTCAGGCATCAGTCCGGAAGGCCTGACGGGTCTGTAATTTAACGTCTTACATAAGGATGGGGTCGGGGACCCGAGGAGGCCAAGGGGCCTGAGGCTGGGCCTCGTAAGGGAAGGCGTACGGCATGATACATGATCCCAACGTGAATGAGGACATAGTACCACACCACACCGTACACCCCTTATAGGGGAATCGGGGCCGTGGGCCCGATCGCTAGCACCACCCGGGGGGAATTTTGCCACTTCGGGATGGGGTAGAACGAATCACTGCACTCGATGTTTGGGACATCTCGGGGTGGACCCGAAGATCCAGGACACTATTGACCATGTTCGAAACACAACGTTCCTATGGTGACCTGATATGGGAGCAACAAATGAACGTCGACCTTTGACCAAATTCGCAACACGGGACTTGAATCGGCCTGTTGCTTGAAAACTCTCGGGGGCGTTGGCCCGTATCGGTAGGAGAGCCCTTGGGCGTAGTATCTAGGCCGTTCTTGGGGGTCCCACCGGGTGTGCAAAAAATGATGGAATCCCAGTCAAGGAGTGGTTCAAGCATAGTTGTGTCCATCCACGAAAGAGGAAAACATCTCCAGGGGGATGTGCAACCGGGTCAAGGCTTGCTCGACGTGAGTTGGGGAAAAATTGTGCACCCTGCCATATGTCTTGACCCGAGGGGAAGATTATGGCTTTCGGGCTGGGCCAACGGACGAAATGCTCGGGCGTTCCTACGTATCCCATTAGGATGGGAATTAATCCATACGTAGTTCTTGAAGGCCATGCAGTTTAGCGTCATGCGGTGAGGACGTGGAAGGATAGAAGAACGGGAGTGGGAACATGGTGCGACCCTTACAATCCTTGTGTGAGCGGGGTTGTATGAGCGGGACTAAGAAAGCCTACTCCTTTCTACACAAATATCCTCCAAGGAAACTATTCCCAGGGGGGGATAGTGGAAGTGAAAAGCTTGGGGTTGGGCTCAAGACGAGGCCTCTGAGCGTTCCTACGTATCCCATTGAGATGGGAATCAAGCCAAACATAGTTATTGAGATGTAGTTTAACGTCTTGCGGGAAGAGGATGCATCTCATTTGGGGATATGTAAGGTACGGAAATTAATCTAACATGAATGAGGATGTAGTCCCACACCATACCGTACAATCCCGCAAGAGGGTAAGTCGGGGAAAACCAAGGGGCCTGAGGCCGGACCGCGGTCAGGGAGACCTGACCAGCTTGCGGTTTAACATCTCACGGTGAATACGGGGGTCATGGGCCCGAGGAGGCCAAGGGGCATGAGGCTGAGCCTCAGTCAGGAAGGCCTGACTGGCTTGCAGTTTAATGTCTTGCAGTAAGGACGGGGGTCGTGGGGCCCAATGAGGCCAAGGGGCCTGAGGCTGAGCCTCATTCAGGAAGGCCTGACTGGCTTTCAGTTTAACATCTTATAGTAAGGATGGGGGGAGATCTTAGTTTAAGGTCATAGTGCTTGGACCATTTTGCAGTTTATCGTCTTGCAGGACGAAGATGCAGTTTAAGGTCGTGCAGGACTTTACATTTTAAGGTCGTGTTGGACCATAACGTGCAGTTTAAGGTCATGCGGGACCATAACGTGCAGTTTAAGGTCATGAGGGACCAGCTAGGATTAGGTGAAGTACCGCTTGAGGAACCTAGCGTTGGTGGGAGGGGTTATGCGCTCTCCATACGTGGTCACCAAGGATTACGCCCCGTTGGGGTAAACCTTATGGATGATATAAGGCCCTTCCCATTTGGGTTCTAACTTGGGAGGTTTCCTACCGGGAATCATTGGCACTCGAAGGGCCAGTACTAGGTCGCCCTGTAGAAAAGAACGGAGACGAACCTTCTTGTTGAATACCCTCTCTATCTTATCCTGATGCATTTCCAGATTGTGCAGAGCACGAAGCCGGTTCTCATCCAATGCTTCTAATTCAGCTAGACGGGCTTCAGCTACCTCATCTGATGTCTGGTGATCATAGATTGCAGTGCGTAACGATGGAAGCTGGATCTTAATGGGTAGGACAGCCTCATCTCCATACACCAGGGAATATAGGGTCACCTGGGTAGAGTTGTGATTTGTCGTCCGATAATCCCAGAGGGCGTTGGGGAGCTTGTCTGGAAAACTTTTCTTGTTCTGACCAACCGTCTTCGGTAGAATGTTAGAAAGGGTTTTGTTGAACGTCTCGATCTGTCCGTTTGCCTGCGCGTGGTAGCGGGAGGTATGGTTTGAATGGATGTCATAATTGGCATACAATTTCTTCAGTTCAGCCGCTCGGAAATTGGTGCCGTTATCGGTGAGGATGGCGTGAGGAACCCCAAACTGGTGGATAATATTGGAGCTCACAAAGTCGATGATGGAACAGGCCTTGACCTCTTTGAGTGGAACTGCCTCTGCCCACTTGGAGAAGAAATTTGTAGTAGTTAGGATGAACCTACACTGGCGAGCTGTTTCCGGTGGATACGGTCCCACTACATCAAGTCCCCATGCTGCAAACGGCCAAGAGTACTTGGTGGGGTGGAGGGTCTCCGACGGCCGATATAGGAAGTTGGCATGAACTTGGCACGCGTGGCATCTCTTGGCATACCCAATACAATCATGGATCATAGAGGGCCAGAAGTACCCCAACCTCCGGATTTGATGGGACAGCTTCGGCCCAGCTTGATGGGAACCATAGGAACCGGTGTGAACCTCTTGCATGACTTTAGTAATCTCTACTCCTTGGATGAAATGGAGGAGGACGCCATCGAAGCTCCGCTTATAAAGGATCTGTTCAAGACTGGGGCTGCTCTGGAGGGTAAATTGCAGTGCGCGGCGTCGGATTCGCTCGCGCTCGGCCCGGTCGTCCGGGAGGCGACCATTTTGGAGATACTCGACAAAAGGTTCCCTCCAGTCGGGAGTGGCTTCATCCACTGTGTCTGAAGAACTCGAGACCCCTGACGTAGAGGGTCCGGCAGTGAGATGACTTACCTGCAGGCCATCATTGTCCTCTTGGGTGATGGGGCCAATGACTCCCCGGTGTGCCACATGTATGATCAAATCATCTTGCTCGGGTTCTACGAGCGACGCAGCTAAGCCAGCCAAGGCGTCTGCTTGACCGTTATGTGACCGTGGGACATGGGTAATCTATGGTCGAGAAGAGAACTGGGCCATTAGGTGGAGGGTGTACTCCAGAAACGGTGCAAGCTCTGGCTTCCTGACGATGTAGTCTCCATTAACCTGTTTGATTACCAGCTCAGAATCTCCTTTCACATGTAGATGGGGCACATGGATCTCAAGGTCCAACTCAAGGCCGGTGATGAGAGCCTAGTACTCTTCCTCGTTGTTCGTACAGCCTTCTGACAACAGGAACGAGTATGGCAGGACGACTTGCGCCGGGGTAATGAAGACAATACCCAGGCCCACTCTGTTGAGCTTGGGATCGTTGAGACGCCAACCGGTGGGGCTCCAGGAGGCACCGTCGAAATGCATTTGCCAACACGAGACAACATGATTGATTGAGAGGATCATCTCTTCAGGAAAATCCAGGTCCAGGGATTGATCCGCAGAGGTTGGATGGGCAGCTAAAAAGTCTGCCAACGCATGTCCCTTAATGGCCTTCTAAGGTACGAACCTGATATCAAACTGCTGGAGAATCACCGCCCACCATGCTAGTCGGCCAGTCAGCATGGGGAGGTTCAGGATATACTTCAGTGGGTCTACCTGGGAGACCAATTGCACCTCATGGTGCTGCAGGTAATGTCGCAACTTCTTCACGGCGAAGACGAGCGCAAGGCAGCTCTTTTTGATAGGGGAGTATCTGACCTCCGTATCGAGAAGCATGCAGTTGAGATAGTAGAGACTGTTCTCAGTACCCTCGATATTCTTCTGGGCGAGTAGCGCACCGAGGGATCTTTCCAGGGCGGTCACGTAAAGGACCAACGGCTTTCCGGAGATGGGTGGCATCAAAACCGGAGGTTGGAGTAGATACTGCTTGATTTCCTCGAAGGTGGTCCGACACTCCTCATCCCATTCATAGGCGGCGCCCTTCTTCATGAGCCGGGAAAATGCCTTACACTTGCCATCTAGATTCGCGATGAATCGGCGTATATAGGCTAAGTGGACTTGGAGGCCTCGAATTTCCCGAATGTTACTCTGGGTAGGCATTTGGCTGATGGCCTTGATCTTCTCTAGGTCGATCTCAATGCCTCGGTATCTAACAAAAAAGCCCAGAAACTTTCCAGAGATGACCCCGAAGGCACACTTCAACGGGTTCATCTTCAGGTGACGGGAACAGAGGAAACCGAACACCTTCTCGAGGTCTTTGAGATGGTCTTGGCGCTGACATGATTTGACTACTAGGTCATCTACGTAGCATTCCACCAATGTTCCGAGAATCGGCTTGAATATGCGGTGCATGGCCCTCTGATAAGTGGAACCTGCATTTTTCAAGCCGAATGGCATAACCTGGTAGCAAAAGGTACCTTGGGGAGCCCTGAAGGCAGTGGACTCCTCGTCCTCAAGGGCCATCTGGATCTGGTTGTACCTGGAATACCCATCCATGAAAGAGAGAGCTTAGAACCCGGCCGTGGCGTCAATCAATAACTTCGTCACCAGGAGTGGGAAGTCATCCTTTGGGAAGTGGCGATTAAGATCGTGGAAGTTGATGCAGACTCTGATCTGCCCATTCTTCTTCCTGAATGGTACAATGTTGGCAAGCCACTTGGGGTACTGGACTTCCTTGATGAAGTTGGATTTGATAATCTTGTCAACTTCGGCCTCAAACATAGCACCATGTGAAGGGTGCATCTTCCTGGGAGGCTGCTTAAATCCATGATGGTTTGTCGGGAGGCCCAGACGGTGAACAGCTACCTGGGGATCTAGTCCTGGAATCTCGTTGTAACTCCAGGAAAACACGTCACGGTGTTGTTTGAGGAAGTCTACGTACTGCTGCCATTCCTCGGGGGACATGGTTGCACTAATTAATGTGGGTTTCAGATATGCCTCGCTACCAAGGTTCACATGTACCAGTTCATCAACCGTGTTAGAGAATCCTTCCTCAAAGGCGTGGGGAGCATCCTCCAGGTCTTCCTCTACACCCGTGGGGGGATTTCCCGCGACGAGAGATACTTCTGGGCTATCAAAACCTGAGGGGAAGCCGGTGCCGGCTCGGGCAGTAGTGGTCATCATATCAGGAGACTCACTCTCCATTGAGACCATAGCAATGAAGGCAGTCGACCCTATCCCATCTGGCCTTCGGCCTAAGGGGCCACGTTTGATGATATCAAAGCAGTGGTGACGTGTCGGCCTGAGTCGGTGGATTCCAGCCCGGCGGAAGAGACACTTATGGCGTACCGTCATTGTCAAAAGCTTGACATTCCGGTACCGTACAGGGGTAAGAGGTTCCGGGATCACCTGAGCCTGGTTGATGTAGGAGTATGAGGTGATTTTCCACCGTCGCTTGGACACAGGAACATGCCTTCCTTGTGTACACGAAACAACAAAACATTTCCCCATGTCGGGGGTCGTGGCCTCCAATCGGTGGATCGGGAGGATGTAAGCGTCATCCATGCTTTCCCAGGGATCACTTGTGACCGGGGCGGGTTCATCCTCACTTACTAGGATTTGCTTATCCTTACTCTTGTAATAATCAGCATCCAGGTAGCGGGCCTCACAAGAGGCGAAAGGAGACGCATCTCCTTGAAGCACACCTACTCGACCGTTGAGTGAGTATTTGAGGCACTGGTGATATGACGAAGGGACTGCTACATGTAGATAGAGCCATGGCCTACCCATCAACGCGTTGTAGGCAGTGTCCTGAGAGACGTCCATGAACTCGGTGCTGGCAATTAAGCCACCGAACTGAGTCTTCAGGCGGATCTTGCCGACTAGGGTTTGCTCGGTCCTATCGTACCCCTAGATTCTGAGGTCAGAGGGAGTTAAATCACCTTCAGACAGACCCAGCTTTCGCAACGTCCGAGTCGGAATTAGATTGATTCTGGAACCCGTGTCAACGAGGCAGCGGCAGACTTCCACACCATTGAAGTGGCCAGTGATGTATAGCGGGCGAATATGCCCCTGTATAGGAGGGTCCTCATCTTCACCGGAGAACGAGATAACCGCCTGACATTCGACATTCTCAATTGTCTCGGTAAGGAAGGCTTCTGCATCTGCTACCTCTATCTCAAACTGGAGGGGGCTCCTTAGGGCCTCGGCAAGTGCCTCACGCATTTTAGATGACAGGCGAAGGGCCTCGAGGATAGAAAGCCTTGCTGGAATGCTGGCCAGGTGCTTCAAGACATCATACTTTTGTGTCAAACACGAACCTCTGCCTATACGAGGTCGTTCGGCATTTGGAGGTATAGCGGGTCCTGCTGGTTGAACTGGCGATCGTCTAGTACTGGGTACATCTTTTTGCCTACTAGTTGAAGCCCGGAGAGTAGACTTCGGACTAGGATTGGACAGCAGAGGCTGGCCTGTAGCCAGGAAAGACTGACTGTGATACGAACGAGGCAGCTCTCCCTGATCTAGTAGCACAAACGGTGGTGGAGGTAGAGCTGAGGGTGTTAGATGGGGTTGTGTGTGCTAAGCTCTATGCTGAGCATGCTGTCTGGTCTCAGTAGCGTGCACGGCTTGGCTGAAAGTGCCCACTGACGTACCTCGATGACCGGCGCGGTTGCGATTCCGCTGACGTTGAAGTCGGCTGGAAACATTGGGGAGGTTCGCCTGGCATTCCCCCTCGTTGGGATTCATATAGGGCTTTACCAGCTCCACGGTGTTAACCAAATCATACCCCTAGCTGTCGCTTGAGGAGTTATCCACCATCGGGCAGATTCTGGTAGTAATCCCCATTTCAGGGGGCATAAAGTCGCCGAGAGTGTGGGATGATGACGGCACCAGTGGAGCGTGTTTCTTCTTCTTGCGTCGTCACTGCTTGCCCTTTTGGGAAGAGGTCGACTGTGAAGGTGATGCGGAGGTACCAGCTACTTCTTATGAAGGTTCCGGATGCTTCAGGCGTGCCCGGATGATACCATGGGCATGGACGATGGTTTTTCGAGCCATCCAGTCGTCTTATTTCTGGGATTCGCGGCTGGGAACCTACTGCCACTCGCCTTCACTATCGCTACCGATCTCTGACCCTGCAAAGACACCTGCCACTTGTGTTAGTGCTGGGCCCAACCTAACTACGTTTTTGTTGACCTGTTCTTGAATCCAGTATTTAAACACATAGCATTGCTTGAGGGTGTGCCCCAGAATCGGATGATAAGGATAGTAGTTGGGGTGATCAGTGAGATTCACCTCTGCCGGCCTTCTGCACTCGGGCAGGTGCACAATCCCTTGCTCTAGAGCACTTCGGAAGTAGCCAGGGACCTGATTTTTGTTGAACGAATAAGTCTGGTGCCTTCTTTCTTGATAGGGGGCCCTGGGGGCCTGGCCCTGACGAGGGGCCGGAGGGGCCTGCTGAGGAGGCGGCGCCTGATTGTCTCGCCTAGGTGGCGGTGGAACATTGCGCGGGGGAACTTATCAATTCTGAGGCGGTCGCTGCTGGGAAGGAGCATGTGCTTGAGGTGGGGGACCTCTGCGGGGTTGCAGGGATGGTGCCACTGGCAGTAATTACAACTGCCTAGGGGATTCTATTTGGGCCACCACGGCGGGTTCAGCTCTGGCGGTCCTTCTGGCTGGGATCATAGGGGGAAATGAACGTGCCTGACTAGCCTGTTGCAGAGCTTCCTCAAGGCGCTGAGCCTTATCTGAGAAATCTATAAACCCTCCAGGGTAGTTCTAGGTAATCAGGGAGGGTACCAGCTCAGTTTTGATGTTCCCCACACACATCGTCAGTAATTTCTCCTGAGTCAGTGGCATATCGAGGGAATACGTAAGTCCCTTCCACCGGGCGATGAAATCTGTGACTTGCTCATCAGGCCTTTGCTTGCACTTGAAGTGGTCTGCAATGCTGGTCTTCCGCGTGGTGGAGCTGAACTGGTATAGGAACTTCCGGCGGAGATCCTCCCAACCGGTCATTGATCTGATAGGGAGCTGGTTGTACCAGATGAATGCTGGACCTTCCAATGTCTGTACGAAACATCGGAGCTTGGCGGCTTCTTACTGAGCCGGGGTCCCCAGCATGGGGCCACACCTGGAAGAAAAATGAGCCAAGTGTTGCGGCGGGTCCCCTATCCCGTTGAAGGGTGAGAAAGTGGGGTTCCCAAAACCCGGGGGCGCGGGTATATCATCCACCCACACGGGATACGGCTTGCCATATGGTGGGACCGCCACCTGCCGTTTTTCCAACGCTTCGATGTGGGCTATGAGTGCCGCTATAAGATCATCCGAGTGGGGGTCCCTGTCTTGACGGGGATCCCAAATCACAAGTGCGTTTCCAGGTTCTTCAACACGGTAGATGGATTTGGAAGCTCGTGGATCGACTGGCGGAACGACCTTTGGGGAGACTGGGGGAACCCGGACTGGATTCTTCAGATTTCCCCGTCGTTCGGGGGGGTTTGGCAAGACGTATCACGCCATCTTGCCGTAGGTTCCGGCTTCTGCCCTGTCTACGGAAGTAGCATGATCAGGGTTCCCGGAGGCATCTCACCAGGGGGAAATTGTTCCTGCCCCTACTGCCCCGGCCTGGGATTGCCATAGTTGGGTCGCCGCTCTGCAGCGCGCTCAGCCAATAGTTCGTCAACCAGCCTCTTCTACTCAGTAAGCTGCTGGCGTAACGTGGCCTTCTCGGGATCTTCGTCTGTTTTCTACACAGAGGCAGACGGGTCGGAGTGCTTGAAAGTTACGACGTGCTCCTTACCCTTTTCGGTATTTCGACCGAGTACCAGCGACTCGGTGGGTACGGGGAGGCCTAGAAGGTTCCTCTGCTGACGTGTAACCCTCCCTGATGGGTCCAGCAGTGGCGGTATGCCCTCTAGGGGTAAGTCTCCATCAAGGAATTCAAGCTCATCTTCTTTGTCCACTACGTCAGCCATGTGGACCGCGACCCCTCTCGAGGGCATGTCCTCGATGTCGCATAACGAATCAGGCTGCCGTCGGATAGGGTCGAAGAGGAGAGCGGCATAGTGTCCCCAACCACGAACTTTCACATGGGGGGTAGCTTCCCTGACGATTCTGCGGAGTACTTTGAAACTCTGAATACATTTCTGTTGAAGGGAGCTCTGGAGGCCTGGCGACTCAGGGTGCTGGGCCACAAGGAGTGCGGCCAAGTCGATCAGGCGGCATTGCTCACCGATTTCTTCGAAGTGATATCGACTTCTGGGGTACACCACCCGCTCGTAACGAAGGCGGAAGTGTGTCGCCCATAGGGTTCGACAAAAGCAACCCACTTCTTCAGGGGTAAGGGACTCTGGTGCGCGAAAGTTCAGCGCTGCCGTCGGCCAGAACTTCTCTGGGAAGTAATCTGCTGCGAGAATACTCCAGAAGCTCCTGGGTTCAGACTCGGGGTCTAGCCCTGTATTTCCCCACTCATCAACCGGGGGTGGCTGAGGGACCGGTAGCGGTACCGAGGCGGACCTCTGGGATAGAAAACTCAGCGGCGGAGAATACGGCGAACGAGCTGACTGGCCACCGAATTTCGGGCCATCCTCTGAAGAGTGAGGTGACCTGGCCACAATGCTATGATACGATGGGCTGATAGCCACAGCTTTCGGCATAGGATTCGCGGCTGCCCGCGATAGGTCATGCCGTCTCTCTACCGTCGTTGGCCCCAAAAATAGCTCTTTGTGATCTCTGGTAGAGGTAGAGGGCGCTTTGGGTGACAATGGTGGTGATTTCATGGTTGATACCTGCGGAATTTCCAAGATTTCTTCCTCCTGGATGTACCTACGGAGAGAGATGGGAATCTGGTGGACCTCATATTCCGGGAGAATGAGGCTAACACGCCTGGTTCCTGTCCCAGTCCTTGATACGGAGGAGCGGGGAGATGGTTCCATTGCTGAGTCGCATTCCGCTTCAGAGACCGAGAAGCGGGCAGGTTTGATCTCCACCCGGACCATCACAGGACTCTTCTTGTGGCGGCGACGACCCGCTCTCCTGCCCTGGGGTGGCTCTTCGGGACAGGGTTGATTCTCATCATGTAGTCTCGGGGCGGCGCTGGTGTCGTGGCAGAGAGGGCCCCCACTCGAGATAGCCGAGGTGCGAGGGGCACCAGGGAAAATGTTGAAGGGCACATGGGGAGGACCTCCATGGACATCACCCATGTGGGTGAAGCCTCTGTTGGAATCAGCAGGAGCATGGGGAGGACCTCCATGGTCGATACGGGCGGAGCGCGGCTGACCTTCACTCCTCGAGTTGCTGGGGCGAGGAGGACCTTCGCCCGTTGCAGAGAGGACGTAGGGAGGGCCCCCACATTGGAGAAATACCGGATGGACAGTGCCTTCAGATCGGTAGTCGGGGGTAGGAGGATGGACTCCATACCCTGTATAGTGGGCGCGGGAAAGGTTTCTGCGCCGAGCGTCACTGCCGTAGGGCAGGTCTTCTTTCGGGATGGGGGTAGCATGAGGCATACCTCCATGACGAGCTTCGGAGTGGGGAAGGCCCACGCTCTATGGAGTAGTGGTACGGGGAGGGCCTCCGTATGGGGTGACATCACTACGTGTTAGTTCGCGGCGATCACCACTCGGGCCTGCAACCCGGAGAGTCAACCCAGCCTGCCCGTGGGGCGGTTGGGGTCTCGATCCTGGTTGGGTGAAAGAGTGCCCCTGCTCAGTGTATGCAGGGACTCCGTGATGCACGTCGTCGGTGGCTCGGGCCACTGTAGCTATTGACGTCGACACACCTGGGCGAGCGTCCTCAGCCCGGGCCCAGTGCGGACATCGGGTCAGACGAGCTGGCACAGGTGGTGCAGGGGCATGGCCTGCCTGCTCTTCCTGCGGAGTCGGACGGCGGTGCTGACGTGGCCGGACGGGAGCTCTTTCCTGGAACCCTTGGGTCGGGACCCTGAGCAGACCGAGCTGCACGGCACCCGCCTCATCAGCGTAATGCGAGGAGTCATCAAGGCGTTCCGGGGACAGGATACCGAAACGGTTGAACGTTGAGGTGGGGATCAGGGGCTCCCTGCGCGGCCTGTTAGGGCGGCGTTGACGGCGGGGCCTAGAGGCCTCCAGGTCCAAGTGGGACATATCCCGAGTTGGGATGACCCCTTCCTCCTCGTACCTGCGCATGAGGTTGTTAATCACCCTTCGTTGGATGACCTCTGATGAGGAAAGGGTAAGTGGGCGCCCCGTATTCCACGATGTGGCGGCCGTCGTGGTGGTAACGGTGCCATGCGGGGTGGCTGTGGAGATGTTGCACTTACCCCTGCGTAGGCTAGCGGGCGGTGATCGTGTCTCTATAATGGCAACCTGGTTCCTGAGAAACGAAGGGATCAACTCATCAGCACTGCGAGGAAAAGGATTGACAACCAGTGCCCCAGCGTCCTTCCATTCTCCACGTCTGTAAGAAGGATCCACGCCAACACGCTGCAGAACAGAGTTCCCCACGTTCTACTGCCCCGACTTCCGGTGAGTTTCACTACAGGCCCACTATTTTCTTGGCGGGACCAGGTGCCAGATATCTAGATCCGGTGACAAGTCAATATACTGGTGTCTCGAATGCTACTAATCTCCACATTGAGGAGAATAAATTCATGTCGAGTTCACCATTTCTGTTTCCGACGCTTTCGTCGGGGTGCGCGCATCCGTCCGTCCGCGGAGGCGGACGCGCTGCACTATTGCCCCGCATTCCCGCTTTCCAAATGCAGGCGGCATTCTCTCCTTATTCAGGGACATCTTCTCCTTGATCGAAACGAGATGATGGGATGTCGGTTCTTCCTTCTGTGGATTCCTCCTCAGAACTCGTCACCTAGTCCGGTTCTCCCTCATAGATTTAATACATTTTTTGTGAAACTCTTCCCAGTGCCATGTTTCCATGGACGCCGGTTAATTACACTTCTCCTTTCGGGACATTCCAAAGGGTCCGGTCAGGGCAGCAACCTTCAGTCGGGGGAGTAGTCACGTTGAGGCATCAGTAGCGTGTCTAGATGTTGGGGAACCTGGCATGTCTGTCTATTATCCCTAGTCACAGGGCTTCTCGAGGGCGTGGAAGCCCGAGGCATCCCACATCAAGCGCGGGGAATTATATGCCATAGACACATATTTGAGGTTTTCCTCAGCTTCCCATATTTAACACAGGGTACGCCGTGAGTTTAACGTCCAGCGGAGACGGATCAGCCCGGTCAGAGAATTAGCTAGAATGGATCAGATTGAGGGATTTCCCGTGGAGGGGTGCTGATACCGGGACCATCCCATGGGCGGCTGTGAAGAGGAACGTACCAACATGGTCTCACTGGGATATGACGGTCCAGGCAAGAATCAGGGTGGATGATGGATAGACGAGGATAGATAAATGAAGTGGAGGGGGGAATGGAAAGGGACCATCGCAAGGGCGATGGTGAAGTTGGGCTTGAGCCTTGAAGAGTCTTCCTACGTATCCCCGTGGCAGGGAATCAAAGTCTGCATAGTTCGGGATGGTGTCGGTGAACTTGGCATGAGGTTGGACCTTGGTCCGATGGGCATTATCAGCGAACTGACGTGAATGGGGAGGACCAGGAGGGTCTTATTGGTGGTGGGCTTGGACCTCGTGGAGGCTTCCAACGTACCATGTCGTGACATGGATCAAAGACCATGTAGTTCAGAGGGGCTTTGACGATGAACCGACATGAAGGTGGACCTTGGTCCGACTGGTGGTGGGCTTGAACCTCTGGAAGGCTTCCTACGTACCATGCCTTGGAATGGATCAAAGTCCCCATAGTTTGGATGATGGAATTCGTCAGCGAACCGACGTAAAGGTAGACCTTGGTCCAATGAGAGATGGGCTTGAACCTTGGGGAGGCTTCCTACGTACCATGCCTGGACATGGATCAAAGACCACGTAGTTCAAAGGGTTTCATCGGTGAACCGACGTGAAAGTAGACCCGGGGGTCCACTAGTGGTGGGCTTGAACCTTGGGAAGGTTTTCTATGTACCATGCCTTGACATGGATCAAATTCCTCGTAGTTTGGAGGATTGATGGAATACAGTTTAACGTCATGAGGGACGGTAGTGAACCCTGACATTAATGAACGACGGGCGATGGGCTTGAACCTCGTGGAGGCTTCCTACGTACCATGCCTTGACATGGATCAAAGTCCCCATAGTTCGGATTGGAAGTGGGTGTCGGCGAACCGACGTAAATGAGGGACCTTGGTCAAATGAGAGATGGGCTTGAACCTCGGGGAGGCTTCCTACGTACCATGCCTTGACACGGATCAAAGTCCCCGTAGTTCGCGTTGGTCACAACGGCTTGTCGTCGGACTGGAATGCAGTTTAACGTCATGCTGGACGAAGGTAGAACTCGACATTAATTGGATGATGGGTGGGATTGAACCTCGTGGAGGCTTCCTACGTACCATGCCTTAACATGGATCAAAGACCTCGTAGTTCAAATGGGTGTGAAGTTTAATGTCATGCGGGACAAGGGCATAAATTTTAACGTCATGCTGGACGAGGGCATGCAGTTTAACATCATGTTAGACGAGGGTATGCAGTTTAACGTCATGCTGGACAAGGGTATGCAGTTTAACGTCATGCTGGATGAGGGAATGCAGTTTAACGTCATGGTGGACGAGGGTATGCAGTTTAACGTCATGTTGGACGAGGTATTGTCATGGCCAATGCCAACTCTAAGCCCATGTGAGTGATGCTCGGTGTGAGAAACAAGAGACAGGAAGGACCTGACGATCACGCCGCGAAGGGTGCGTCCGTGATAAGCGAAGAGGGGCTTACATGTTAGGAGGCCCATGGTGCTGGGACTTACTCCAGGATGGAGGCCCGGAGTGCGACAAAGCGCAGCGAAAGAGGGATTTGGGACCAATGATGGGAGGTGCCTCGTTTCCTATCACGCCCTCCACTGACCTTGGTACTGGGGAAGTACGGAGATGCAGGGGTGCAACCATCCATTGGGAAACTAGGGTTTCCCTTCTCCTGAGAACATACGCCACTTCAATAAGGAGGATATCATCCCTTGTGGATGGGTGATTCCACTCCTGTGGAGACAAGTGGCGTAAAAATGTTCGAGCTGGGGGGACCCTTCGTGAGAGGCACGAGGTCGGGTCACAGTTTAACATCATGTTTTGTGGACGTGGTGCTTGGCAGTTCAACGTCCTGTAGCTCAGAAGAGGGGGGTTCACTCCACACCCCTAGGACTTACATAACTGGTACCCTCTAGTCCTTGGGGGGGGAAGATACTGGCAAGGCCATGGTCAAGGGGGGTTGTGGAGCGAACCATCGAGGGGTCCACGTTAGCGTGGCTATGCGAAGAAGCAATAGCCGTTAGCGTGCCTATGCGAAGAAGAATTAGGGGAAGCAATACTACGAGTGGTATTGTCCGTGGGACTTTGAAATCACATCGTGCAAACCTGGAGGGTCGCACGGGAAGAGGAATTACCAAGCAAAGAAGTGTGCTTCGCGAAGTGGAGTGCCTTGGCCTTATTATGGGGCATAGGTGTGAGTGGAGGGTGCTTCGCGAAGTGGAATAGTATTCGCAGAGCACTGCCTCGCGAAGAAGAGGTGCCTCGCGAAGCTGGGTGCTGCAAAGTAGTGTGCTTCGCGATGTGTAGCAATCCTGCCTTAGCATAGTGATCACTAGTACGGGTTGGGTGTTTCGCGAAGCATAAACGCTCCGCAGCTGCCCGGGTTCCCTTGGGAATCCCTTTCCTTCGTGAATTCCCTTGAGCTTCGCGAAGGTCATCCCTCTTGGAAGAGGGACTCAAAACGATTCAAAGTGAAGGCGTCACGCGAAGTAGAAGTACCTCGTGGAGCTCATGATTCCCGGGGTCAAAGGGTGCTTCGCGATTTGGGAGAGGAGAAGCCAAAAGGTCGGATTGTCCATCCCCAGGACTCAGGGGGAGTCCAGTATTTATAGGGAAGGGTCACCGTGAAGCAAAACTCGTGCACCGCCTCAGGTGCTTCGCGGCGCGCTCACGAACGTCAAACTCGTTCGCGGAGAGTTACCGCCTCTGGAGCTTCACGGCGGGCTCGCGAACATCAAATGTGTTCGCGGAGAGTTACCGCCTCCTGAGCTTCGCGGCGGGCTCGTGAACGTCAAACTCGGTCGCGGAGAGTTACAACCTCTGGAGCTTCGCGAGACCGCAATGCTCGGGGTGCTTCGCGTCGGTGCTTCGCGAGGCAGTGGGCCGGCCTTCTTTTCCGTCCCTTCCTTTCGTGCAATATTTTGGCACCAATAAGAGCACCATGAGGGTAATTAGCCCATTACTAATTAACTAGGGTAGATTAGGGTATTTTTTATGATATGGGTATATTTAGTACCATCTTAGTGTGAAAATTCATAGCATAGGGATGCGCTATCGTAATTTGGGGATATTTTAATTTCTTGGGTTTTTGAATAGATTATTTTCCTGAAAGTTTTTGAATTTTCAATTTGGTGATCAGAAAAATAGTGATTTTGAGATTAAAACCTTAAATATGATAGTTTGAACACTATGAGGTGTTTTTTAGATGTTTTTTAAGGACCTGTGAGTTCCTTTGGGGTTCAGATGAGATTCGGGTGCATCTGTTCCCAAAAAATAATTTTTTAAAAGTGTAGGAAAAGGTTCACGGTTTGTTCAAACTCTGCAACCCTTAAAGAGAAATTGTGTGTCCCACTTCTGAACTAGACATAGTTAGTCAAAGCATGTGGGTATGGTCATATGGACATGAACCATGTCTGTAGTTTTTAATAGAGGTAATTTTCATTGGTTGTGCATTGTTTGAAAAATTGTGCACCTAACCAAGTGAGGGGTGACCCCTTGGGAAGTGACCTCTGCATGGGTTGTGCATGTTTTGACACACTGTGTGCCTAGCCATGTGAGTTGGGGGGTCTACGGCTAGTAGCGCTACATGGTTTGTGCATGGTTATCCAAACCATGTGGCATAACCTTACAGTTCATTAAAGGATTTGAAATTACCAATATACCCTTCCCTCCTATTTCTTCCTCTCCTCCTCCTTTCTCCTCTCTTTCACACACACAGTAGGGGGTCCTCCCCATTTTTCTCCCCCTCTTGGTTCCTTTGTAACTCCTCCCTATAATCTATTTTTCCCTATTTTCATTTCATTTGTCTAGAATCTTAATTTATTTTGATACATATCAAATTAGAGGCTAGTATTTGATGAGAAATCACCAAAAAGTATAAGGTAGGTGGTTCCTAGTTTTCTCATTAAATATATGGGTGTTATGGATGGATTATTAAATATGCACATGTGGGTTATCTGGGTGAAACCCTTAATAAATGTCCCAAGGTATTTAGGTGATGTTGATCACCAGGACTAAGATGACAAGGTTTATTAGGCTGATGGAATGGTTTGAGATACATGGGATGGTGTTGACCATCAGAATTGAGGTGATGTGATCATAAAGTTGAGGCGGATGGTGGTCACCAGGCCACATATGGGTGACGAGGTTTGAATGTGGAAATGAGGTTTCTAGTTGGTGTGTAATAAGAATTAGTTGTGATTTCTGCTCATCGTTGTTGGCCAACATTGCTATTATATTTGTGTGCACACAGATAGGAATCGATTGAGGTGGTGTTGAAAACTCATCATGGATAGAGACCTTCATAGTTATAGCAGCTTGGTGGATGGTGTTGAGCATCAATTATGAAGGAGGTGTGCACCATAGAAAACCATGGTTTATGGTTTTTGAGAACATCGGTTGGGGGATGAGGATTTTCATATTTGATGGGGTCGATGGTCTGGGATTATTGGAAGAATGGTATCATTGTACCTTAGGATATTGGGTTATTGATCAGACGGTGTTTTATTATATATGGGAGGATGGATATCACAGTGCCTCGGGATGTCAGTTTGTTGATACGATGGTGAATTTTGAAAGGAATTTTGTGAGACTTGTGACACATTTATTTAGTGTGTCATTGGGACAGAAGTTATACTTGATGAGAGGCTTCAGGTGCTATTGGTTGGAATGAAGTACTAGGTGAAATGGTTGTAGATGAGATACCAAGTTCCTTCTCATATAACTAACTAGGGATAAATTATTCCATTTTATGGAATTGGATAAAGAAGGTAAATAATTCCTCATGGCTATTGAGGGTGAGTAAATTAGGTTAAGTAATTTACACATGTGTGTTTTTTATTTATTTATGCATGAAAACATTTTTAATTGTGAATATAAGACAGCAACACATTAGTAGTGTCTTAATGAGTTCATAGTCACACCCTACACAAGCCCCTTAGGGAACGTGTAGACTTTATGGTTTTTCAGATCAAGTCAGGGATCAGATTCATTCTCTAGACTATAGTGATCAAGGATGTGGTTACTTGGGATGGATGGTAGAGGGACCATGGTAGTTCTTAGCTTGTACTGGCATTTATTTTGGTAATTATGAGTACATTATTATATGATCAGTCAAGGGAGATCTTGTATGTATATTTTTGTATGAATTTTATGACATGTGTTCTTATCTACAAACGGTATAATTCCTTGGGATATTTTTTACTATTGTTGTCTATTATTACTTCTATTGATTTTGGTGTTTATGTTTTCGTGGTGTTTTATTATTATATGAACATTATTATTATATCATAACTAGAGGGTATAGTCTCCCCAATATCACCTTCCAGGCCCTCAGTACTAGTCAGCAGCCTTTGTCATATGGGGAGGCATGTCTAAGGCCTATTAGTCATCTGGCCTAGTGCATGGGTTTTAAGTGGCTCTCAGGTTTGGGCATTACATAAAATGTGAATTAAGAAAATGAAATAATGGGAGAGGATGAATGTATAACATTAATAAAAAAAATTGGTAGTAATGGGAAAATAAAAAATTGTATAAAAATATCATAATCCAACATTTATAAAATATTCCATAAATTGGTACTTGAACGGAAAAAGGAAGTAGAAAATTCTCTTACCTTTAAGAGTTTCTTCCTAAAACTTTATGATAGAACCTTCAGGGATAAAGGTCACCTTGTAAGGACTCTTTTGGAGGTAAAATGACTGTAAATTCATGTATTTTTTACTTGGAGTGGAGTGTAATGGGGGATGATAATTTATTTATAGTAAAAGTGGAGGAATTTTTTAATAATTTCCAAATATAGGTCTTGGAATTATATGTTGTGAAAAATGAAAAACCATTGGCTTTCCCTTGTTTTTTCACATGGTTTTAGACATTTGAGCCATTATTTATAGTATTTTAATCTATTAGAACTTAAATCCATATTTTTATAGTACTTTGGACATGGAAAAGTAATTTTTACACAAAATATAGTAATTAAAATCAGAATTTCTATTTTACACTTTGGAAAATAATTTTTAGGTTTAGAAATTTGTTGAAATTATTTAAAATATATAATATTAGTAAAATAACATATTTTAGGTTGTTTATTCTATTTAATTAATTATGATATTGTTATTACATATATATGAAGTCATAAAACATACTAAAAACATAATAGTGTATTTATATTATTCACTAAAAATAATGTATTTTACAAAATTATCAAAAACTCACCCTAACCTAATTTAAATGTTCTAATTTAAAATATAAATTTTATTTGATCAAAATACTTTTATAAATATTATAATATTAACTTTTAGATAAAAACTCCTTATTAATTGAAAAGTGGAATTTTTTATGACATGGTTAAATTTCTAACACATATAAAATTTATTAATCCATTGTAAAATTATATTATCATTTATATTTAAATAAATAGTTGTTTAAAATGTTATTTCATGAAAATAAACTTTATATATAATACCTTAATTTATTATAAAACTGTATATATTTTCTAAAAATAAAATTTTATTTCTATTCAAAAATCAAATTATCAAATTCATCTTATTTTCACAAATATTTTATTAAAAATAAATTTTGAAAATTGGATAACTAAAATTACCATTTCATTAATACAGATAAAATTATGTTTTTATGATATTAATTTCTAGACACATAATCCCTTATTACACTATCATATTCCCTAAGGGTGAGGTGTGTGATGGTTTTAGTTTAATGGGGTGGCTCATATAACATTAACCTAGTGGTATTCTCCACTTTCTTGAACTTCTCTAGGAGTAAATTTCATTAGAGAATCACTTATTAAAGATTTTCTTGGGTCTGATCAAAGGTAAAACCCAGTGATTCTACCTCCCTCCCAAGTTCTAAAAAATGGGATTCAAAAGGCATGACTCTACTAGTTGAGTCAATAATTTATCTATTCTTCATCAATTATCATTATTTTATTACCTTTTATAAATAATAAATATACAGATAATATTATAACCAATTTTCATAGTTACTAATAGTCATATTGATTAATGGTTACATTACTATTCCAACAGTTATATTACCTCTTATAAATACCATTTAATTACTTTATAAATTATTCACTACAATTCCTCTCAAGGTTCTATATCTTTTCCTTTTATAAAATTTCAATTGGTTTACTAATGTTATCATTTTTTCTATAGTTTTTTTCAAGGGGTGATGATCCTAGAAGATTTAAAATATCATAATTTTTCCATTCTACTTTTATTATTTTATATTTTTTATCCCATTGTAATTTTTATAATTTTCATGGGTTTGGTTGCTGACTAATGTAATTTTATCCATTATTGAAATAAATTATTGTTCACTTTTCTATGTGTTATATTATTATAATTATATATAATATAAAACAAAATTATTTAGGAAAAAAGTCACTAATAAAGTTTGGGTCATTACTTTCTTCCCCCTTTAAGAAATTTTGTCCCTAAAATTTCAACTTATATTCTCAATTGAGAATATATGATGGTACTTTTGTCTCATTGTTTCCTATGGATACCATGTTTCCTCTTCATATTTATGGTTCTTCCATAACACTTTGAAAATTTGAGTTTTCTTATTTCATATAAATTTGTCTCTACGATCGAATATCTTCACTCAAAAATCCTCAAAAGGGAGGTCATTCTCTGATTATACCACCTCCAGATTCAGTACATGTGACGGGTCAGGTATGAAATTCCTTGGGAGTGATATGTGGAAAACATCATGAACATTATCCATGTTTAGTGTAAGTGTTATCTATTTTGACACTACTCAAATATGATCAAGGATATAAAAGGGGCAAATGTACATAGGTCTAAGCTTTCCTTTATTTCCAAACCACATAACTTTCTTCTATGGTGATATTCGAAGGAATACTTTGTCTCCAACATCAAACTCCAAGTTGCTTTAAATATTATAATAATGGATCTTCTTCCAACTCTGATAAGATTTCATATGTTGTTGGATGGCTTGAATCATTCCGGTTGTTTCTTGTACAAGATCGGGTCCAAGTATCTTTCATTCACAAACATGGTGAGTCGATCCACCACAACTCATATTACATTGTTTCATTTTGATTTATTCGGGAGACCAGTGAAAAAATACATGGTGATGTTATCCCAGATTCATGTGGGTATGGGAAAATTTTTCATCATCCCATTGGACTTCTATCACTCTGCTTTAACATACTGACATACCAAGCACTTTGAGTTATACTTGGAAATATTATTCTTTATGTTTTCCAACCATAAGTTCTCTCAAAGATAATGGTACATCCTGGTACTTCTAGGATGTATGTAGAAATATGATCTATGTGAATTATCTAATAAAACGTTATTTATCTCGGTGATGAAGGAACAAAAAAACTAGTTCCAAACCTAATGAAACCATATTAATTGATGTGGAATTCATGAATCTTACCATCCTATACTACTTTCACCTTATTTTAAAGATATAGATCATCCCTTTGTGCCTCCTTGATCCTCTCTTGGATATATGGTTGGGAAATTATTTGTTCTAGGTAGGATGTATTCCCTATAATTGTGATTTCCAAATCCATCCTTTGAATATCAATGAATATAGGTTCTTTCTTAATCTGCTTCATGGATAGAGTAGTGGGTTCCTTTATACTAAGAGCATTAGCTACCTTATTATCCTTTCTAGAATGGTATTAAATTTAGGAATAAAAGTCCTTGATTAGCTTTAACCATCTTCACTAACACATGTTTATCTTATTATGGGTCAATATATACTTCAAACTTTGGTGGTCTATGTATATATCAAATTTTTTCCCATAAAGAAAGTGTCTCCATATATTTATAGAAAATATTATTGTAATTAAATACAAGTCATGAGTATGATAGTTCTATTCATTATTCATTAATCATTTCAATGAATAATAAATCACATTGTCATTTTTTATGATTACACATCCAAGTCCTTTTAATTATGCATCACTATAAAAGACAAATCCTTCCCCATTAAAGGGTAAAGTTAGCACAGGTGCAATGAATAACCTCTTCTTCAATTCATAGAAACTTTATTCACACCCTTTTTTCTTTATAAACTTAACTCTATTTCAAGTTAACTTGGATAGTGGATTATAAATCCATGAAAAAAAATTCACAAACCTTCTATAGTATCCTTCTAGACTAAGGAAACTATGGAAATTGGTTGAAGTATTAGTATATGGACACTCTTCTATGGCCTTTTTCTTGGTAAGATCAACTGATATTCCTTCACTAGTCACGATGTACCCCAAGAATTAAACTTTTTATATAAAAAAATTACATTTAATAAATTTACCAAATAGTTTTTCCTTCCCCAAATTTTGTAATATTACACTTAAATGATCCTCATGTTCCTCATTACTTTTGGAATATATCAAAATATCATCAATAAATACCACCAAAAATTTATTAAGGTAATATTTAAAGACTATATTCACCAAATCCATAAATATAGAAGGATAATAATTCAAGATAAAGGGTATAAAATAACTTTTAATTTTCATATCTTGGTCAAAGGGAAATATTTAGGATATCTTCTTTCTTCACCCTTAACTAATAATACCCCAATCAGAGTTCAATTTTGGAAAATTATTGAGCCCCATAAAGATGGTCGAATAAATCACCATTCCATAGAAGAGGTTATTTTTTCTTTACTATGATCCCATTAAGTTCTCTATAATCAATTCATAGATACACTAATCCATCCTTATTGTTTATAATGAGAATAGGTTCTCCCCAAAGATACACACTTGGTTGAATAAGGCCTTTACCCAAAAAATGTAAAATTTTCTTCTTTAATTCCTATAACTCTACATATTCCATTCTATATGAGGTATTTGATATTGTCTTGGATCTAGGTATTATTTCAATGAAGAACACTACCTCTCTTTCTGGGGGAGTTCTAGGTAACTCTTCAAGAAATACATCAACATATTCCCAAGAAATTGAGAAATTTTTCATATTTACACATTCTATTTTTTTCTTCACAAATAATTTTGATAAAGAAGGATATATGTGGGGATTTTAGATATATTTTGGGATGTAATATATATCCTTTGAAAAAACTCTAGGTTTTACATTCAAGAACACTAAAATTTCCCTGCTTCTATATTTGATATTAGTAATATACTTTGAGATTAATTTCATCCCTAGTATAGTGTCGAATTCCACCATGGGAATGGCTACTTGATTTTCAATGAGATTGTCTCACCAATGTTGATACTAGAGTTTCTATACAAATTTGATACTTGGATAATTCCACCAATAGTTTTAACTAATAAATCTATTTCAAGAATCTCTATGTTTGGTTCTATATTCATTGAAAAATTTGATGAAATAAATGAATTTATGTAAATAGTTCCAAATAATGTACTTGCTAGCTTTGAGAGAAAAATGAGTGTACCTTCTACCACATCATTTGGAGCCTCTACTTCAGATGTTGTGATTTTGAAATCACGACCTTTCTCCTTTGGTCTATGCTGACGTTGATGGTGGTTTCCCTCTATTATCTTCTGATTTGGACATTGATTTTCAAAGTGCCTAAGTTCTCCACACTTGAATCATTAAACTTCAGGTTGTGATTTCATTGTCTTACCTTTTTTAGTTGCATTGAGATGTTGGGGATTCACATCACTATAATAACTCTAATCTATATGGCTATATATTCCACACTTATAGAACTTTCCACTCCCAAGCATGTAGTGCTTTGAATTTTTCTTCCACATTTGTTACATGTGGGTAGTTTTAGTTTCTTTCCTCTAATTCTGTAATAAAAAAAATTCCATTAGTTTGACTAAATTTCTATTCTCTTTTAATTCTACTTATGTCACCACTCCATCACTACAAACTCTATTTCAACCTTTAAATAAATTTCCATTATCTCCTCATATCTTTCATATGCTCAATTTTCTATATTCCTCTATATATGGGGTCTCATCCCGCTAAATAACCTATCAACTTTTCCCATAGGATCGATAAAAAAGCTAGAGGTGTATTGATAAAGTCATTTAATATTTATTTATTACCTTCCCACCAATTAATTTTCCTTCTAATTCATCTCTAATAATTAATTCTCTATTTTTATTCTCATAAAATTGATAAAATATTTGTTGAAAAATATTCTACTGAACTCTATCCACTCTATAACATTAATCTCCCCTCTTGGTTTCATGTTTTTAATTAGTGTATACCACTGATCAGATTCTCCTTATAAGTGGTTTACTATTAAGGTGACTTTCTATATCTTTGAACAAAGGAGTGAAAAAAATATCTTTTCTATAGAGTTAATATATTTTTCAGCAATTAAGGGATCAACAGATCCACTAAAGGAAGGTGGTAGTTGGCACATGAAGGACTCAACTACAAGTTCTTCACTTAGAGATGAATTTGGCTGCTCATTATTCAAGTTATTATTCATAACTCGAGATATTTTATTCATTATCCACATGAAGTTTTCTATTACATCTCCATCATGTTTGGAAGGTCGTTATTGAATCATCCATTGCACTCATCATTTTTGGGGTTCATCCTATTCCCCATCATTTTTCTTCATAGGTTCATCCTAAGTTAATTTTATGGAATTTAATATCCTTATGACATACATCAAAACAAAGGGGTGAGCATAAGTCCCATTAAGGGAATAAAAAAAGGATACATTTATCATTTGACCATGATTCATATCAATCAAGCATGATCATAAGAACATAAGTATTATCATAATAGAAATATCATGAATCATCACATGGAAATGTGGATACAACATAAAAATGAGACATTCATAAGCATATCATAAATTTTTATCACTAAGGTGTCATAAATCATAATTACCAAGGTTATTCACCAAGGTATCATAAAACATATAATATCTAGAGATTGATTATTTACTATCATGGCCCATCCCACGGGGCCCGTGTGTGACTACCACAAGCCTGCCTTCCATAGGCCAGGTGCTGGTGACTAGCACCGGAAAGGCGTAACCCAAAAAGGGATGTCATTACCTTTAAAACTGCACACACATAGACTAGGAACATTGCATAAAAGTAAAATATGATAGAAGAGAAGTAGTATAACCACCACTAAAAACCACCACTGAGAGTAAAAGTAAGTACTGAAAGTAAAAAGGGGCTAGTATAAAAGCCCAACTGAAAGAGTAGTACGGAAAAAGGAAAAACAAACTCCAGAGATCATCCACCAAGGATCCTACCTGAAGGGAAGGTACATCTAGTCACTACAGCTCACCACGTCAATCGGTCACCTCTGTGTACCTTCTAGCCCTAGATCTCCAAAGTCTTAGATAAGTTGTCTTTCATCTGCACAAGACACAACTGCTGCAGTCAAAGCCCATGAAGGGGTGAGTATAACAATAATCAGTAGGGACCTTGAGACTCCCGAAGGTCTCTGATAATTACACAAAGGAAAAACCAAAAACCATGATCTCAATCACAAAAAAAAATTAAAAGATAGCTCACACCAGGTATACAACTTATAGAACAATAATAAATATGATTATTCTTAAGCTAGATCATTTTATTATGTTAAGTGGATCAGCTACTAATTTGAGAATGCTTGCTCTATTGTCGATCCATAAAGGGTTTCTCGGTCATTGATCCATGATGGTTCGCTCTATGGTCGGCCCACATCGGGTCATGCTACCGTTGATCCATATAGGGTTGCACTACTGTCAATCCACAGAGGTTCGCACTATTGTCGATTCACGAAGGGTCTCTCTCATGATGATCCACGGATCAACAGAGGGTCACACTATTGCCGATCCACAAAGGTTTTCTCTCATGATGATCCATGGAGGGTTGCGCCATTTATGATCTATGTATTTTCACACTGTTTCGATCCATGAAGGGTCTCTCTCATGCTGATCCACAGAGGGTCGCACTTCACTTGACATCCAGCCACAGGATTCCCGCACTTGGTGTGCTTGAGTTCTGAATATTTTTATCCCCATACCATTTTTTGTACATAAACTATCAAGAAGTCTCGCAAATAAGTAACCCAAAGGACTGACTTGTTGTAAGGGTTCTAACATGATAGACGGCGCATCAATCGGACGCACGGTCTGTAAGATATTGGCAAAAAGGTAAAAAGGGCTTTTTTGGATTCGAGTCTGATCCAACCCTTCCATATTCCAAATTTTGTCAAAACTTGAGTAGATTATCTTAATAGAACCATCTCATCCCAAGGTTCCCAATTTCGTAGACAGGTCATCAATCGGATGCTCTGTTTTAAAGTTATGGGTGTTTAAGTGAAACTGGGTCGGTTGGGTCCATATCCGGTCTGACTGAGTCAGACCGACCTGACCCGACCCAATCCGAGTCGACCCAACCTGGTTTGGGTCAACCTGACTAGGTGGGCCTGGCCCGCTGGGCTATGGGTCTGACCCGGCCCAACCGTCTAGGTGTGGCCCCTCTGCCTGAACGGACGCGGGGGAAGTCAGTTTGGTTCCACTGATAGGCAGCACTAGCTAGCACTACCTCAGCTGATCGGTCCACATGGAACAGTCATGTGGTGTGGCCCGCGGACGCGAGTTCACCTACCAACATGTCGCCTCCTCTGCGGTATCCAGATGGCTACTGCTACGACCTCCACGGCGTGCCTCCACGTGTCGCCGCTGCCGCCAGCGGCCCCGCAGGATCTTCTCCAGACCACTGGACATGCTCTGGTGGTCTGTTCTTCATCTTGTATACGGCTACGGGCCTCCCAGGTCGTTTCCTTCTCTAAAAATCCTTGAGATTCATCTTTCAGCGACGTTGTCCAGTTATGCACAAAGAACGTCCAAAAACCAAGAATGGTGGGGGTTTTGGGACTTGTTCGGACTGACCCGCACTCTTCACGTTAGCATTTTAACATGGGGAAAGAATCAAACATCAAATATTTTAAGATTATCCCCAAAATTAATCCCGCAACAACCACCTGCAGTAAAGTATGAATTGAATATCGACCCATTAGTTGGTTGATACACGTTCTATATATTTTTTCAAGCACAAGATAAGATAAAATCATTATTCGATTAAAATAAATTAAATCCCCTACCTAGATTTGGTGGAATTCGCTGCGGACGAAGGAAATAATTCTTCATTCATTATCATTCGTCATGGTTCATCGATATCCGGATCAAATCCTCCAGCGGTCACCAATCGACCACTATTCTTTATTGCAGTGTAACATCATCGGCACTTTGTTAGAGGTTTCCCACGATTTTCAATCCATTCTCTAACAGATTGATTAAATAAAAAGAAACCATTTCCACGTTGTGCTCGTTAATATGGTTTATTAATGAACTTTAATTAATGAACCATTAATTAATTAAGTGTTGCGGTTTCACAACAAAATTAATAGGTCATTAAATGTCTCTCATTTAATGATTGTTGTTATATTGTGGTTCCACCAACCATTTCCCAACAATTGAAGAAAGAATAAAATAACTCATTTAGTTATTTTATTATTTTTCTTTAAAGTCCAAAATTTAACTTTTCCATCCGACCCTTGCCAGCCAAGGTTAAGCTTCACCTAAGTGAATCTTGGTAATGTGAATTCAACAGTGCCCTCAGATTTTTAATCTAAGCACCAGTTCAAAAGATAGAAAATCTCGCTCGCATGTTTACTAAACATACCTTAAAAAAGTTCAAAAATTTGTTATGGGCTCTCCAGGACTCAGAATCATGTGCCGTAAAATTTTGTAGTCTCGTAATAATTCTATATAATTAAAAAAAAATATATGTAATTTTTAGGTCTTTAAATTCTCCCCACCTTAGGTCTTTATATCCCCGAAATCCACAAAAAAAAGATAAAAAAACAAATGGAGGTATTGAGCACGAATCTGAGCCTCCCGCTCCTATGTGATCTCTTAGAGGTTCCAGTGCTACCACCGAACCTGCACCAGAGGAATCGACCACCCTTGTAGGACCCGCTCATGTTGATCCTCTATCTCCACCGGGAACTCCACGAACATCACCCCATCTTCAATGTGCATCTCTCCCCAGTCGATGATGTGTGATGGATCATGGACATATCTTCTCAACTGAGACACATGGAAAACATTATGAACCTGGTGCATCTGTGGGAGAAGAGCTAGGCGGTATACCACCTCGCCAACTCTGCTCAGGATTTTCAAAGGTCTGATGAACCTCAGAGATATCATGTCACCCTGGACAAATCTCTGCAATCCTTGTTGGGGTGAGACCCATAGGAATACATGGTCTCCCTCCTTGAATTCCAAGGGTCTCTATCTCCTACTCAATGGTAGCTCGTACCAACTCTGGACCCATAAGTGTTGACTCCCCTTGGTATGTCTAGAATAGAGGTGATCTACATGGTCATCCGCAAAAGGCCTCAAATTGTGCCATGCTGATGGTGGTGTGATAACTGTTGTTGTATGCGGACTCCACCAGTGGAAGTTGGTCCTCCCAACTACGGCCAAAATCAAGGACGCAAGCACAAATCATGTCTTCAAGTGTCTGTATGGTGTGCTCTGTCTGACCATCTGTCTGAGGGTAAAAGGCAGTGCTCAAGCATAGCTGAGTCCAGAATGACTCATGTAATCCATTCCACAAGCGATATGTAAAATGAGTGTCACGATCTAAAACAATCGCCAATGGTATCTTGTGAAGACGTATTATGTCCTAGATGTAGAGCCATCCCAATCCCTCTACTGATCCCTGCTCTCGAATGGGTAGAAAATGGGATGAATTTGTGAGTCGTTCAATGATCATCCGGATAAATTCATGTCCCATGGATGTGTGCGGAAACCCATTCATAAAGTCCATAGAGATACCATACCACTTCAATTCTGATACCTCTAGTGGTTGTGTTAATCCTGCTAGAACCTGATTCTCAACCATCACTTGCTAACAAGTGAGGTATCATGAAACTAACTCTGCTACTACTTTCTTCATCCTTGGACACTAGTACTAACATCATAGGTCTCGGTCCATCTTCACCACTTCAGGATGTACCGCCAAAGGGTATTTATGGAACTCACTCAACACCTCTTCCTGAAACGTCACTGGTACCATGGTGCATCCTCTAAAAAGGATTATGTGCTCCACACCTATCAAAAATCCATCAAGATCATATTCTGAGGATATATGAGCATGGTAGGCCTCGCATCCAACGTCCCCAAGTTGTGCCTCCTGAAATCGCTGAAGGAGTGGGAGAGTGACAGCAATTGACTGGAGGTATGCTACTCCATTACTATCCATGAAGGATAACTGCAACGTGGCTAGCTGCTCTGTCACCTCACTCAACAGTTGTAGACCTGACCTCTTACTGAGTGTGTTTGGTACTATGTTTCCCTTACCAGGAGTGTAGACTATCTCAAAGTCATAGTTCTAGAGGAACTCTAGCCATCATCGATGTCTCTGGTTCAGGTCCTTCTATGAGAAGATATACCTGATACAATTATGATCAGAGTAGATAGTAAATGGTTCACCCATAAAGTAGTGTCACCACATATTCAACTCAAAGACCACTACTACTAACTCCAAGTCATGGTTTTCATAGTTCTAATCATGTTACCTCAACTTTTATGAGTCATAGGAAATCACCACCCCTTCCATCATCAGGACACATCCCATTCTGGTCCCTGAATCATCACAGTAGACTATATACCCAACGCCCTCTTCCGGTAGCCTCGATATGGGGGAACTCTTCAGTCTCTTCCTTAGATCCTGGAAACTCTGTTGGCATCTCTCTGTCTATATAAAGGGTAGACCCTTCTTTTTCAAAGTTGACAAGGGTGCTGCTACTGTGGAAAAGTCAGATACAAATCTCCAGTAGTACCCATCCTACCCTAGGAAACTCTGCTCCTCAGTCACACTCTAAGGTAGCTCCCAAGAAAGCACTGCCTCTTACATATTTGGATCCACTACAACTCTATCCTCCAATATAACATGTCCTAGAAAGCGTACTTCATGTATCCAGAACTGGAACTTCGAGAGATTTACATAAATATTGTGATCTCGGAGTGCATAAAGGACTATTTGGATATGTGTGGCATGCTCTACCTCTGACTCTGAGTCCACCAATATTTTTTCATTGATGATCATGAAGAAGATATCAAGGTAAGGTTGGAAGATCCTTTTCATGAGTCCCATGAACACTACTGGGTCGTTTCTCACGCCAAAAGGCATTAGCAAAAACTCATAGTGGTTATACAAGCACCTGAAGGTTGTCTTCGGTACGTCCTCATCCCGTACCCTAAGCTGATTATAGCCTGATCTGAGGTCTATCTTCGAAACCATTGTTCTCCCTTCAACAGATCTAAGAGATCATCAATCCTTAGTAGAGGATAATTTTCTTCAAGGTCACCTGGTTCAGGTGCCGATAGTCCACAAAAATCCTCAAACTCCAATCTTCCTTCTTGGTGAACAAAATCAGAGCTCCCCATGGAGAAACACTGGGACTTATGAACCCCTTCCTCTGTAATTCCTCCAACTGTACCCTCAACTCATGAAGCTCCACGGGGGGCATCTAATATGCTAGTGTAGATATCAGTGTCGTCCCGGGGTACAAGTCGATGTAGAAGTCTACCTACCTGCGAGGAGGTAGTCCCAGAACATCCTTAGGAAAGACATCATCATACTATTCCACCAATATAGGATAGCTCGGACTCCTCTCATCCACTACACCGAGGGTGAGGCTAGCCATCTGATGAGTGATCGAATGCACCCTCATCCGAGAAAGTTCATCCTATACTGCAAAGGTTCTCCTCTCACCAGTGAAGGAAAACCTAATCTCATCCTCACGGACACAGCTCACATTATGCCTAAAATAGTCGATCTAAGGATGGACTGTGGATAACCAATCCATACCCAAGAAGATGTATTAAGGCCTCGAAACTACTACTAGGAGATCCCAGTCGAAGCTCTCGCCTCCTATAGTAAGCTCACACTACCGGAACCAGTTTTTAATCATCGAATCCTCTCCTGCAGGAGTCTCTGATCATAAGGATTGAGCCAACAGCTCCACCAGAATCCCTGAGTTCCAAATGAGAGTCATGGAAATGAAAGAGTGATTAAAACATGTGTCTATAAGAACAACAAATAGGGTGGAGTAGACATAGATAATACCTCAAATCATCTCCAGATCATCGTGGTCATAGGCCTTTGCTACCTAAAGCTAAAATCATCCATTTCCACATACTCCCTAAGGTCGGGGTAGACCACCAGGAGGTCATGGTGGTAGTACCTCAAACTGTTGTCCACCGCCTACTACATGGTCTTATCCTCTACCACATTCTCCTCATTATGGACCTCCTCGCTCGAACCTCTTTCTCTATATTGATAGTCCCTCGACTGTCTATTGATTATTAGTATGGCTGTTCAGATAGTCGCGATCCATGTGACCCAGCCAGCTGCATGAGTAGCACAGTCTTCTCCTCTGCTGACCTCCTCTTCCTTGGGAGCTCTGCACCTCCAACCCTACATCCTGGGGTCGTCCTCTGGAAGTTCTAGCCCGCTTGGGCCTCTACGTCATTTGCCTACTACATGTTTTAGATGACTTGGATGCCTATCATTCTGTGGTGGATCTAATCGTTGGTGCCTGCTCAGCTAGGAATCTCTCCACCAATAGTGCTCGCTCTAGCACTCCAGTTGTGTCAGGATGTTGAGAAATATCATCAACACTCTAATATCCCATCAGAGTCCCTGGTCAAAGGTTTGGGCCTTGAATAAAGGGTATTGTACCATGTCAGTGGAGTATCAGTAGAGGTCAGTGAATCTCACCGAGTACTGGGCCACTATCAAGTTTCCCTATTGTAAGTGTAGTAGATCTTGAATACGCATAGAGTTTAGTGTCCCTGGTATGAACTCCTCTCTGAAGAGGCTCTCGAAGTCTAACCAAAAAAGAGTTATCTCCTAATTTGTTTGGAGCATCAATCTCCACCGTCTCCTTGTTGTTCCCTGAGAGAGACTAGAAGCTAGGATCACCATCTGGTCTTCTGGTGTCTTGACCAAGTGTAAAACTCATTC
Source organism: Viscum album (assembly GCA_963277665.1). Classification (NCBI taxonomy): domain Eukaryota; kingdom Viridiplantae; phylum Streptophyta; class Magnoliopsida; order Santalales; family Viscaceae; genus Viscum; species Viscum album. The sequence continues at coordinate 1,821,898,885 of OY728150.1, read as the reverse complement.
CACAACCTTGAGCCAGTCCTCAGCTGCCTACAGATATGTCTTGCCTCAAAACCTTAAAGGTCTCTGTCTTTGTAACTCATGAAACACGGTCAGTCTTCATGAACTATCTTCTAGTGGGGATGGTGGAAACTGCTGCCCTATGGGTGTTGGTGCTGCTGGTACACCACCCAAATGTGCTATTGTTGTAAGAGGGCCCTACACCAATGCCTCATCGCTTAGTGGTCCATCATTGTGATCTATCACTAGAATCCTATCTAGATATCTACATGGAGGAATCCTATAAAGAAACATATGATCCATAGTTAATAAGTTACACCTAGTGAGCTGACTCAAAAGAGATCAAAAGAAAACATTTTCAAGACACATGAAACTAGTGTTTTCATGTATCGAGTTAGAAACAGAGTTTGGGGTCCTGATCTGAGAAGGGTTTCTCTGTTACTGATCCACAAACGGTCACTCTTCCACTGATCCTAGATGGGTTTATCTATAGTTGGACCACGTCGGGTCACGCTACTGCTGATCAATAGAGGTTCGCACTAATGTCGATCCACAGAGGGTCACGCTACTGCCGATCCACGGAGGATATCTCTCATGTCGATCCACGAAGGGTCATGCCATTGCTAATCCAAAGAGGGTCTCATTGCTGCCGATCCACAGAGGTTCTCTCTCATGTTGATCCACAAAGGGTCTCTCTACATTTGATAGCCAGCTACAGGATTCCCACACTTGGTGTGCTTGAGTTATATAGATCCGTATCCTCATACCATCGGTCTTATATAAACTACCTTGAAGTCCTATGAAGAATTATGCTAAAGGACTGTCTTGTCGTAAGGGTTCCAATGTGATAGACAGTGCGTCAATCAGACGCTCGGTCTGTAAGATATAGGCAAAAAGCTAAAAAGGGACTGGTTGGATTTGAGTCTGATCCAACCCGACCATACTCCAAATTCCACCAAAACTCAAGTAAAGTATCTCAAAAGGACCATCTCATCCCAAAGGTCCTAACTTTGTAGATGTCTCATCAATCAGATGCCCCGTTTGAAAGTTATGGGCGCTTAAGCGAAAATGGGTCGGTTGGGTTTGTATCCGGTCCGACCCGGTCGGACCGAACCGACCCGACCCAATCTAGGTCGACCCGACCTGGTTTGGGTCAACCCAACCAAGTGGACCCATCCCAGACCGGTTAGGCCCTACCCGGACCATTTGGGCCCTACCCAGACAGGCCCAGAGGTCCGACCCGGCTCACCCGGCTGGGCATGGCCCCTCTGCCTGAACAGATTCAGGGGGAATCCATTTGGTTCCACTAATAGGTGGTGCTAACTAGAGTTGCCTCATCTGATCGGTCTACATGGACCGGTCACGCGGTGTGACCCGCAGACATGTTTCCACCTACTGTCGTAGTAGGAGCCGAGATTCCTTCTCCATAGTAGCCGGACGGCTACCTCTGCCACCTTTGCGGCGGGCTGCCCCTCCGACCAACAGGCAGTCGGTGCCTCCGCATACCACCGACGGCCCAGTAATATCTTCTTCGGACCACCGTATGCACTCTGGTGGTCTGTTCTTCATCTCGTATGCGCCTATGGGCCTCCCGGGTCATTGCCTTATCTGCAAAGCCCATAGATTCGTCTTGACGCCATGTTGTCCAGTTGCGCATAAAGAACGCAAAAAAACCAAAAAATAGTAGAGGTCCATGCCTTGTTTGGATTGGCCTGTGCTCTTTGAATTAGAATTTTAACTTGGGGAAAGATACAATCATCAACTAGTTTAATATTATCCCCAAAACGAATCCCGCAACAACTACCCGCATAATCTACAAGGAGCAGACTCCAGATGAGGATTCAGAGCAGTCGCATTCACCAGAACATAAGCTTAAGAGGATTTGTCAGAAAGAGAGGGTATGGAATTTTCTATTGGGACCAGCCTGTGCTTTCAAAGGAAGCCTATTCAAACTAGCCATGCGAAGGTGGAGAGCTGACATCATGATGGAGAAGTTGGGAAGGAGTAGTTACATGTAGTTATAGCCTATATATTTCATAAGACCTATGGTCATGTAATCTATATTCCTATAGGCCTTTTAAGGGTTATCCATCATCCCTTGAAAGGGGGGGTTATCAAAAATCAATAAAAAAAGAAAGACTTCAGGCTATTCGGGCTAAAGGGGGTCTCTTTTCCTCACTTACTCTCAGAAAAAAAACCATTAGTTCAACCTAAACTCTACCAAATAATATACTCCCCACTTCTATATACCTTAATAAGTTTCTGGTCTTCTCAAAAGATTATCCCTCAAAGGCTTAACCCCCTTTACAAAGGATATAATCCAATAAGTGAGGTGAATAAATTTAACCTCTCCTTTCTTTTTCTATTTCTTTATGTGCACTTATTCTTCCTAAAATATCATTTCACCATATTAAAATGATGAAATACGTATAATTATTATAATTAAATATTATTATAATTATGTTACAAGAATTGACCACCTTTTCCCTTTCACTTAAGAAATATGAAAACATCATTTCTTCATTATGAGGACTACCACCTCCACGATGTAGTGTGTTTAATTTTCCTTTAACACTTTAAAAGGATATATATATATATATAATAACAAGATTAAATGATAACTATGATTTTAATGATATCATTAAGGTTATTTTATGAAAAAAAATTATAACATATTAATGATATGATCAAGAAACAATCATCATTAATTTAATCGTTAAAAATAAGCATACTAAGAGGATAATCTTGTATTCAAATTACGTAATGTTTTCATATCCACTAATAATTCTTATAATTAATTTAAATTATGGTATTTCACACTAATAAACACTAAATAAGATCATTATTCTTCTAGTATAATTATATTACATTAAAACCACCTCATAATCATTCATTAAATCAAGGTATGTTTATGTTTGGGTCGGTTTAACCACCTAATTAAAAAATAATATGAACTTACATAATGAATGAATATGGGAATATATTTAATTGTATAATATTATATAAATTAGATAATAAAAAATTATTTTTTTATGGATATTTTTTATCAGTATTAAATTCATTAATTAAGAAAACACACCTCCAACATCAAGAATCACTGAAACATGCCTGTTATCGATTTCAACTTCAAAGATAAAGACTAAAACAATAATGAAAAGAATTAGAAAAATAATAAATAATTATAAAACATACTTAATAGTATATTTAATGATATTTTGATGATTAAATTTTAAATAATACTGAATGCGAACACCTCGATAATGAAACTACAATAAATGATCAAAACTATAAACAGCCAATGTGGAAAATTAGGAGAATTCATATAGAGAATGACTATTTATGAATATTATAAATGAAAATAGAAATGATTAAGTTTATTAATTAAGTGATTAATATAAATAATTTTTTGATAAATGTGGTTAAAGTACCTCCATGTAAGTCAAGAAAATATGTATGGGTTTTCTGTCTCAAATTCCTCTCTTTGAGATATATTTTGTATTGTGCACCTAATTTACTTTATGTGGTGTATATAAAATCTATTTTAGATTTTATAACTTAAAATTTCATTATTAACAGTATTTAAATATCATTTCTTATCACTATATTTCAAGATTTTATAACTAAATTTAAACTCGATCCATAAGTGGGGTTTTTCCGTCTCAATTTTCATTCTTTAGGACTCATGTTATAATCACCTCCTAATTTCTATTGTATAGTGCATACATTACCATAGAATAATTTTTCTATATTAATAATGAAGCTTAATGGATTTAAAATTCTATATTTTTATCCTTGTCTCATATTCTTTTGATTCAATAGTTACCAAAACTATTTTAAAACTCAATCTTTTTTATGGTGGAAAAATCATCATAAGTTTGGTTAAATTAAAAGTGTTTGTAATTTTCTAGAAAATGAATCCCAGTATATATAACGAAAGGTGGATATGGGTGTGAATCAGATTAAACTAGGGTTAATTACCCCAAAAAAAATGGTTGATAATTGAATCAATCATTACCCTGATGCAGGACAAGTAGGATTAAGATTATACACCTATAGATACACTTCCATAGGATATTCATTGGAATATTCACATGCTCTTAATGCGACTTGATGACCAATTTTTACTACAATTTCCTTGGTATCCTACCAGTGAAAACTATTGAACCCAATTACTATCTTCCATGTATAACTTAGCACATTGAAAGTACCCTCACCCCTATACATTTCCTTAATGAGGGTACTTTATGTTACTTTGATGATTCCCTACAGCTTCTAATTTGATTAAGGGATATTATCTTAGATATATACATTATTATATTTAATGGGTATGTATTTGATTTATATATTTATCATTATATGGGTAATAAATTTTTATTCATTAAGAGGTTTCTTAAGGAATGGAAAGAAATGTATTGATTTATATTATGGTGAATACATTATACTTAATCAAGTGACGGGTGGAGTCCAAAATTATATATCCCCTAAATGCATCAATGGGTATCATGAGACAAAATAGATTAGGCTTTGGTGTATGTCTCTCATCATGATAGGAAAGTGTCTTAGAACAAGGACTTGACATCATTTTTTATTATCTGACATTATTTATTCCATCAGTATGAGATCAATTAATATTTTTATCCAGGTTTTCATTTATTATCATGGATATAGAATGCCTTTAGTTTTTGTTGATTATGGATTATGTTTTTTGTTTATTCCAACCATATCACTTATTCCATATTTATGTTATGAAATATTCCTTTGTATTCTACTCCTTACTGAGAATATACACTCACCCTTATTTATTTTCCTCTCCCTAGGATGCCTAGAGAAGGACTATGTGTAAGTATATGATAGAAGGACTAATCATGTTATCACAATATGTTAATGATGTATCTTATTATTTAAAATTTTATATATGTATGTATCTAGTATTCCAATACTACTAATTTGTTTGATCCTATAGGAAATTTTTTATTATGTAAAAATAATGTAATATAACTATCGACTATGGGTTTCTAGATTCTAGGTTATTACAGTAGGTATTAGAGAAAGTCTAGTATCAACCTTGGAGACTATATTTAGATTATCCAAGTGAGATAGCACAAGTAATAAGAAATTCCCTTAATATTTATAGGGAATACTCTAGGAAATTTAATAGGAATTTTGTTTTATAATTCAATATAATGAGCTAATTATGTGTATTCTATTATGGATATATGGTGACTAATGAGGGAAATGGGAACCATATCAACACCCATAGTTAATGTAGAGATATTTTCCCTAAAAAATTTAATGAAGCTAGAGTTGAGAATAATTATTTTATAACTATATTAGGGAAGTTGGACTAGGTTGTGACAAATTATCTTTCCAGTATAGAGTGTATAGCTGATCCACAACATGGTGTAACTATGTTAGACCGCTTCATGTTACCACAACCTCTAGTATTAAGTGGAACTACTAATCCATTGGTAGTTTAACAATGGATCAAGTCCCTGGATAATATCTTTCTCACTTTAAGAAGTAATTAAAATTAAGAATACATCATGGAGGTCGATCGTCTAAATGAAGATGTGGACCAATAATGGTTTCTAATTCAAAACACTAAAGAGGAAGATGATATCACATGTATAAAATGGGGAAATTTCAAGGTGTTATTCTATGAAAAATAATTTTCTTGTGAGAAAATAGTATAAATGGAAAGGAAATTCCTCAATCTTATACAAAAGGAAGAGGAAATTTTTCTTAATATGAGGATAAATTTACAAGGTTATCTAGGCATGCCGCGAACTATGTACATAGACCACAAATTAAGATTAATAATTTATTTTAGGGGTTAAATTTGATCCTTCGAATGGAGTTGGCCACTCAGACTATTACTTCATATAAGAATATACTCCTAAGTACCATTAAGATAAAAAATGGGTTCTCTATTATGAATATATTTAAGATAAATCTGGTAAAGAAGATGTTTTTTGAGAATCATTGGAAAAATAATGTAGAAAATGGTAAAAATGGAAGGTTGGTATTTCCCACATGTGTAATTTTTGGAAGAAACATCCTATTCCTTGTAAGGAGGGAACTGTTTTCTATTAAAAGTGTAGAGAAAAAGTTCATTAAGCTCACATATGAAAAGGAAATCTAAAAGTTTTTTATTTTCAATGATTTAACTATAGGGAGAAGAGACATTATGTAAACTAATACCTCAAACTTTAAGTGAATTTACCTCATAAAATTCCAAGTGACCAAGGACAAGCTTATGTGATTATCACAGCTGAGGTTGAAGTTCCTAATGATGTGGTGGAAGGTTCTCTAATAATTACCTCAAAGTTAGCTAATTTTTTATTTGATTATGGATTTTCACACTATTTTATATATTTTGTGTTTTATAAAAACATTATATACTTTTCCAGAATCCTAGTAAGGGAGTTTTCAATTAATATACCAAGTGTTAATCTTATGTAAATAAGGATGTGTTCGGTAGTTCCAATCATGATTCATAGGTATACCCTCTTTAAAAACTCCGTTATTATACCAATGGTTTACTTTGATATGATACTTGGTATGGATTTTATTTCAAAAGTATAAATAAAAAAAATTATTTCTAAAATAAGGAAATTATGATTCACAAAGGTGAGGATGAATATCTTATCTTTTGAGGGGAAACTTCATTATCTAAATCATGTTTAGATCATCCCTTAGTATCTCTAATTAATAAAATTATGGATAGAGAGGAATAAAAATAATGATATATATATGAGTAATATTTCCTAATAATAGAGGATGTTCCTATGGTATAATAATTAATTAATGTTTTTTGAAAGAATTACATGGTCATCAAGCAGAGCATGAAGTTGAGTTCTTTGTTGGACTTATTCCTGATGTAAGGAATATATCTAAAACTCTATATAGAGTGGAACCAGTGGATTTTTTGGATTTAAATAAATAGCTACAAGAGTTAATTGATAAGGTATTTATGCACCCTATAATTTATTTTTGGGGATCCCTTGTTTTATTTTTTAAAAATAAATATCGGTATATGATACTCTATATCGATTATAGGGAGATAAATTTCATTAATATAAATAATACGTATTATTTACCATTAATTGATTAATTATTTACCCAAATTTAAGTATCCAGATACTTTTTAAAGATTGATCTTCACTCTGGTTATCATCAGCTAAGTTTGAAGAAGGATAATATACCAAAGAGGGTATTTCGAACAAGGTATGCGATTTATGACTTTACAACAATGCATTTTGGATTGACTAATGCACCTTCTCTCTTTATGGATCTGGTGAATAGATTATTCAAGGAGTATCTTGATATGTTTTTATTGGTATTCATTGATTATATATTGATATAATATAAGATCAATGATGAGAATGAGAGTTGTATGTAGATAATTCTAAAGACCCTCAAGAAAAATTAATTATATGGTAAATATAGTAAGTGAGAATTTTGGATTAATAAATTTTCTTTTCTTGTCCATATTTTCCCTAATTATAGAATATTAGTTAACCCCTTGAAGACAAAGGTAGTCAAAAAATGGTCTATACCAATGAACACAACTAAGATCTGAAGTTTCCTAGTCTTGGAAGGATACTGTAATAGGTTTGTTTAAGATTTTTCCCATTTGGACAACTCATTAACCAAGTTAACATATAAAGGTGTCAAATTAACATGATCAAGAGAATGTGGGGAAAGTTTTGAAAATTCATTGAGAAGAATAATTAATGTACCAGTATTAACTCTACCATTAGGAAAGGAAGGATTTTTAATATATATTTATGCATCAAATAAGAGACTTGTTCATGTCCTTATACATAATGATGGGTTGATTGCATATACATAAAATAAATTGAAAATACATGAAAAAAATATCTAACTCGTTACCTTGAGCTGGAATATATAATATTTACTTTAAAAATATGGATTCCCAACCTCTATGGTGAAATATGTGATATATATATTTACCATAAGAGTTTGGAGTATATCTTCTCTTGGATGGGGATCAATATGAGGAAAATAAGATGATTGGAACAAATAAAGTACTACGGTTAATCAATACACTACCACTCTAGGAAAGTAAAAAAGGTAGATGATCCATTGAGTAGGAGAGAACCTAGAGTTTTGACCATGATGAGAATTAAAAAGGATCCCATATATAGAGATCTGGTAAATATGGATATGGAAATTTCTAGGAAAGGGTAACCATCGTTCCTTTTTCAAGAAATTGTTAAACTATACTTACTATAAAGGATAGATAAGTCCTAGCAGGATGATGAAAACTTAAAAAGGAATATTAAAGTGGTAAATTATGGGATAGGATTAATCAATAAAGATGGAGTTTCGAAGTTTGATAATTGTTTATGTGGTATATCCATATCAGAGTTGAAAAGGTAACTGTTAGATAAATCACATATCTCAAATTTCTCTATACACCCTGGTAGCACAAAGATGTATAGAGATTTAAGAGAATATTTTTGGTGGGATTGTATGAATTGAGAAATTGAGGGCTACATGTCTAGATAATTAGTATGATAGTTGGTGAATGTTGAAATAAAACAACCTAAGAGATTCATGCAACCTCTTATTATACCTATATGGAAGTGATACGATGCTATAATGGACTTTGTAATCGAACTGTCAAAGACTCCAAGGAATAAAGATGTTATATGGGTCATTGTTGAACATCTTACTAAGTTTTATCATTTATTAGTGATAAGAGAATATCTACCATTTGAAAAACTTTCCTAACTCTATATCAATTCAATAATAAGGCTTTATGGGGAACCTCTATTGACTATTTATGACCATGACCCTCAGTTCACATCAAAATTATTAAAGAGTATTCAAGGGGATCTCAACACTAAGATATATTTAAGAACTACCTATCATTAATAGACTTATGGGAAGTCTAAAAGGACTATCCAGACTTTAGAATACATTTTGAGATCATCTTCTCTTGACTTCTAAGGTATATGGGATTGGTATATACCACTGCTAGAATTTGCGTACAATAATAGATTTCATTCAAGAATCTAGATGGAACCATATAAAGAATTGTATAGGAAGATTTTTCATACTCCATAATATTGGGATGCATTTAGATAAATAAATTTATTTAGCCTAAATCTTTTAGTGTAGACAACTGTAAAAGTTTGGACTATTCATGAACAAATTAAAGTATCCCAAAGCATAAAAAAGAGATATGCTAATAATCTATGGAAAGACATGGAATTAAAAGTTAGGGGTTATATATTCTTGAAGGTTTGGCCATGGAAGGAGTTGTGATATTTATTAAAAAGGTAAATATAATCCCTAAGTATATTAATCCTTTTAAAATACTAGAAATGATTGGGGTTGTAGCTTACTAATTGATTATGCAACCCAACATTTATAAGGCACATGATGTCGTCCTTGTTCCATTATTGGGGAAATATATTCTAGGTCCAATATATATGGTCACATATGAGGGAATATATTTGGTGTCTGAATTATCCTATAATGAAGAGTCAATCTAAATTCTAGACACTAGAGAGAAAGTTTTGGGGAATCGAACAACTCTCTTAGTGAAATTTCTTTGGAGAAATAAAAAACTAGAAGAGGAAACCTAGGAATATAAAGAAGATATGAGGAAGGAATATCTTTAATTTTTGAACAGATGATATATATCCCAATTTTTTTAATAAAATTATTTAATAAGTGGATAATGTAACACCCGATACCCTACTGTAGTAGGTAAACACAATATCCTAAACTAGCATACAATACACACTATAAAGAGCCTTTATTCATAAGTATATTTAGAAGTTTAATTTTTGAATTTTATAATTTAATTTTAAAAAAAATAAGCTCTATTGTTTTATTTTTCATAAAAATATTATCTTAAGATAATTTTTTGGGATTTTTCTAAAAAAAAAATTTAGGTTAATAGTGCAATATACTACTTTTAACAATACTATGAATTTTATGCCATTATTAGTATATGAGTATGAATTAAAAATTTATGAAACCATTTTATTGAAAAAATATGTAATTTATAATTTAAATTATATATTTTAAAATATTATTTATAACTTACAATCCCATGATTGATATCTTATAACTCAAGTAATATTTTCTAAAAAAATTAATATATTATACCTTTTTCATATTAAAATTAGTTTTTAACATCTATAGAAATTGAATCATAAAAAATTGATTTAAAATTTAGAATCATTAGATCCAAATTATCTAATAATTATCAATTTATTTTTATCCATAAAGATTAATTTACCTTTAGTAAAAACTAATTACCACGGTAAAATCTAAAATGGTAAAAGTAAAGAATCGAAGAGTAAAATACCTAAAACATGTTTAAAACATGTTTTTGAATGTATTTTTTAGGACTATATCAACCTTATCACTTATCCTATCTTTTATTGACCAATTTTTTATCCACTTTACTTGAGAGTGACTTCCATTATTGAAACCTTTTGGGAATTTACAAAAATGTCATCCCTTGTTCACTTATAAAAGGGGATCTCTTCTCCTTGCTTCCCCTCACACCACGACCCCATTATATAAGACCAAAATATAACAAATAATCTCCTACACACTCATAGAAACCATAAGTATCTTTTGGTCTTCCCAAAATATCATCCCTCAAAGGCTTAACCCTTTTGAAAAAGAGGTAATCCAAGAAGTGAGCTATAAATTTTTAACCTCTCCTTTGTTTTTCTATTTATTAATGTACATTATACTTCCTAGAATTTCATTTCACCATGTTAAAATGATAAAATTGGTATAATTATTATTCTGGTGTGTTATTATAATTATGGTATAATCATTAACCACCTTTCCCCTTTCCCTTAAGAAAAACAAAATCGTCATTCACGCATTGTGCGGACTACAGCCTCCACAACGCAGCCTGTTTTATTTTTATTCACCGTATTAAAATTATAGATATAATTATGGGATTAAAGAATAAATAAAATTTTTATGATATCATTAAAGTTATATTATGATAAATTTAATAACTTATTAATGATGTGATCAATAAAAGATCATTGTTAATTTAATTTTTTAAAATAAGTGTACTAATAGGATAATATTTCATTCAAATTGTGTAAAGTTTTCATATACATTAATTATTCTTAAAATTACTTCAAAAATTATATAAAAACAATAAAAATTTAATAATATCATTAAGCTTATGGTATAATGATATTAAATAAAACCACATCATAATCATTTATTAAATCTGGGTATGCTCATGTTTGGGTCTGTTTAACCACCTAATTGAACAATACTATAGATTTATATCATAAATGAATATAGGAAAATAATTAATGGTATAATATGATATAAATTAGTAAATAATGTTTTTATGGTGATGTTATATCAAGTTTTAGTTCATTAATTAAGAAAACACACTTCAAGCGTCAAGATTCACTGAAACATGCTTGTTATCGATTTCATCTTCAAGGATAAAGACTAAAACACTAATGAAAAGAATTTGAAACACAATAAATAATTATAAATAATCCCTAATAGTAACTTTAATGATTTATTAATTATTAAATTTTAAAAAATAATGAATATATACATTGCTATAATGAAACTATTATAAATAATCAAAACTATAAACGCCTCATGTGGAAAATCAGGAGAATTAATATTGGGAATGACTATTTATGAAGATTATAAATGAAAATATATATGATTAATGTTATTAATTTAGTGATTAATATAGATATTTTTTTGATACAGGAAGTTAAATCATGTCTGTGCGAGTCAGGATAAGAGACAAGGTTTTTCCATCTCAAATTCCTACCTTTGAGAAATGTTTTATATTATGAACCTAATTTCCTAAATACAGTGTATATAATATCTATTTGAGATGTTATATCATGAAATTTATTTATTCATGTTATTTTAACATCAATATTATTCTCTATATTTCAATGTTTTATGATTAAATTTCTACCCAATATATAAGTGGGGTTTTTCCATCTCAATTTTTATTATTTGGGAATCATGTTATAATCACCACCTAATTTATTTTATGTGGTTCATGAATTAACATGGAATAGTTTTTTAATATCACTCTTTAAATTTAATGGATTTTAAATTATATATTATTATCTCTATCTCTTATATTATTTTGATTCAAGAGTTACTACAACCATTGTAGAAATCAATCTTTTCTATGGTGGGAAAACCATCCTAAGTTTTGGTAAAGTGTGTGTGATTTCCTAGAAAATAAATCAATTTCTGGATACTGGAAAGTGAATGTGGATATAACATAGATGAACTTATGAGTAATATCCCTAAAAATGGTTGGTATAGTTTTAACTCAATCATCAAACTCGTACATGACGATTTGTCCTAAGATTGCACACAAGGCGAGACACTCCCATGGGATATGATTTGGAATATTCACACACTCTTAATGAGATATAATGAAGGATTTTTTATACCATTTCCTTATTATACAAACACTGAAAACTATTGAACCCAATTACTATCTTCCATTGATAACTCAACTTGTGAAAGTACCCTCACCCCTATATTTCTTTGATGATGGTACTTTATGTTACATTGATGATACCCTACAAATTCAAAGTTAATTATGGTATGTTGTTATACATATCCACGTTACTCTATTGAATATGAAAGTATTATATTTCCATGTCTCTCATTATGTAGATATCTAAGTTTTATTCAGTGATAGGTTCCTTAGGGGATGATATAAAGTTCTTGATAAATATTTTGGTGAGTTTATTGGACTTAATCAGGTGATAGGTGGGGCCCAAAATTATATGGCCCATTAATGCATCAATAGGTCTCATGATACCAAACAAGTTGGGTTTTACAGTATGCCTCTTCCCATGATAGGAAAGTGTCTTGGAAAAAGTACTTGATAATATATTTTATATTCCATCATTATGTGTTCCATCAGTATAAGATCAATGATTATTGTTATCCATGTTTTCATTTATTATCCTGGGTATATAATGCCCTTGGTTTCAGATGGTTATGGATTCATGTTTTTCATTTATTCCTGTAATATCACTTATATCATGTTTATGTTATGAAAGCTTTCGCTACATATCACTCCTTATTGAGCATCTGAGCTCATCCTTATTTGTTTTCTATTCACTGGGAAACCTAGAGGAGGACTATGTGTAATTTTTAGGGATATGTTGTAGAGTATAATCATGTTATTGCAATATGGTCATGTTGAATCTTTTGTTTTCAAATATTATGTATTTATGTATTTATTCTTCCAAGACTTCTAAGTTGTTTGGTCTTGTGGGAACTCTTGTAATATAAACCAACAATGTTATATAATTGTAAGATCCTGAAAATTATTTCTATTATTAATAAAGGAACTCTTTTTTCATAATGACTATTTTATTATATTTTATAATGGATGTACATATAAATACTATAACAAAAAATAATATTACATTTCAGTTAATAATATTGATTACTATAGTTAAGACTATTATAAGGAAATAAAAGCTAAAGAATATCAACCATGCAATGGTATACTCCAAAGGATCAAAATCTTCTAGGAATATTACACCTTCTATGATAACTATTAAAATAGAAATAAATGTTATGGATATTATTTGCTTTATCAAAGGAATTATAAAACCTTTTGGGAATGAAGAAGTAAATGTTTATGTTTGGTGCCATATATAGGATGTAATAAAAAATGTGACTATTAGCATATGACTATTACATTACTATTACAAGATCATTGGTCAATATGATTGTTGGTAATTATGACCATTGGTAATGTTTTCATTATAAAGTGAAAGTTAGTATTAGTTTATGTTAAGGGTAATGATAAGAGTTAATTTAATGAAGAACTAAGAAATGATGGGATCAACCAGTAGGATCATGACTTTTGAGCCCCATTTATCATAACTAGGGAGGGTGGTATCATCACTAGGGTTCACCCTTGACTGACCCCAATTAGAGATTCAATAAGTAAGGCTCAATTGGAATCAACTATGGTAGAATTTTAAGTTAGTGTAGATCACCACTAGGTCAATGTTATCTAAACCACCTCATGTAACTACCACCATCGCACACCCTACCCTTAGGGCATAAAATGGTCTAATAAGGGGTTATGTTTCTAGACCTTAATATCATAAAAGTTTAATTTATTTTGTATAAATGAAATTTTTATTTCTTCAATCCCATTTTTAGTATTATTTTATTTAATAAAATGCACATGAATATAAGATAAATTTGATAAATATATTTTTGAAAACTAATAAAACATTATTGTATTTTCATAAAATATATACACTTTTATAATAAATTCATTTATTCTAAATAAAATTTATTTTCATGAAATAGAGTTATAAAAAAATGTTTTTTAATTATAAGTGATAATATAATTTTATAATTTTCTAGTGAATTTTTATAAGTGTCATAAAATTGATTATGTCATAATGACTATTATTTTTCAATAAATAAGGTTTTTTATTTAAAAGTTAAAATTATAAAAATCAGAAAAAAAAATTGATAAAATAAGCATTATATTTTATAACAGCACATAAAAATTAGTTCAGGGTAAAATTTTGAGTGTTTTATAAAATACATTATTTTTAGTGAATGATAAAAATATAGTTTTTTGTTTTCAGTATGTTTTATGACTTCATAAATATGTAATAATTATTTAATAATTTATTAAACTAAATCCAAAAACCATAAAAAAATAAGAAGACTTTATGATGGTGCCTCATTATCCCAGAACCCACTCTAGGCTCTAGCTCTCGACTTAATTTTCCTCCACCTATGGTTTTGAGTTTTCCTCAGTGGCAATGGATTTATCCTTCTCCTCCAGATTCTTCATCTTTCAGCTTCTCCATCTTCTTATTTGGGTTTCAATGTCCCATCATCGGCTCTCCTACTCTAGATTCTTTATCCTTCCTCTTTCTAGGTTCGTTATCTCAATATTCTATGGAGTTGTATTTTTTCCCACTCTTCCACCCATGCTCTACTGATCTGGACTGACACACACAACCCCATATTGTATGGGTGTGTTGGTTTTTCAGATGGGTTTGGGATTGTGGTGGTGGGCATAAGGGAAACATGGGATTCTATGTTTCGGTGGATTCTTACATTGGTTTTTCTTGATCTATTTAGGGTTTCCTTTTTAGGTTTCAGTCTCGGTTTCTTATTAGGGTTTTAATCCCAGTTCCCACTTCCTCATTCTTTTCCTTCTAGTTTTTGGTTTCAATCTCTATTTTCCCATAGGGTTTCAATCCCAATGTTACTCTTTCATATTCCATACCCCCATCTGCCTCAGCAATTCTATGATCCCACATTCTACCACTCCTCTCCAGGTCATACCCCGAGCGATGGATACTCATAGGTTTTGGTCAATGTGGTTTGGCGGCCATGGGGCTTCCCTTTAGGGTTTCATCCTCGGTTTCCTTTAGGGTTTCTTCCCCATTTTCCCCATGTTCCTAGTTTTTTTAAGGTTTCATCACCTGGTCTATTTTTCCTTATATGTGGTTCTCTATGTTCTTTATTGGTGTCTTCATTAATTGTTTGGGTTTGATGAATTATTGTTTATGATCATCAGTTAGAGGTGTGTCATTTGTTTCATGGATGTTGGTGTTGATTGACTGTGGTGACAAGTTCCTCGGATGGATCACCAGTTTTGTGGGGCTGGATTACTCATGGAGGATCTATTCAAGGTTCTATTGGGAAATGTCTAAGATGGAATGTGACTTGTATTTAGGGTAATGAGATGAGGGCTCTAGGGTTTTTGGTTTCGGTGGTGGTCGACGACGAAGTGGAAGATGACGATAAAGGTGATGAGATGATGTGACGGTGGTGATTGTTTTAAGATGATAAGGTGGGTGATATGATGATGGTGGTGAAAATGATGTGACTTTAGGGTTTCTCAAGAGACCTTATTCACCCATAGAAAGGAGGATTTACTTTTTGAATTTTAATTTTAAAATTTTGAAATTTGAATTGGATTTTCAAATTGTGTAATGTTGTGTACGCTATTTTTTAGGGTAGTTTCAGAATTTGATTATCAGTTTCTGTAAGGTTCTAACTCAAACTTAAGTTAGTTTATTTATAAAATGAAAAAAGTATTAGGTGGTAATCCACATCCCATAATAGATTATTTTATTAATATTATGTATTTTAATGGGTTTAAATCAATTTAAAAACCTATAAATGACTTTCCAAAGTCTAAAATAGAAATTAATTTTTTTAAAAATATATGTTGTGTAAAATTTAATTTTACATGGCCAAAGTAATATTAAAAAATGGTTTTATATTCTAATTCATAAAAAAATTATAAAACATGACTTAAATATCTAAAACCATTATCAATAACCATGGGTAAGCTAATAGTTTTTCATTTTTCCACAACCTAAAATTACAAGACCTATATTTAGAAATTATTAAACAATTCATCCTCTTTTACTATAAATAACCACCCACCCCACCATTAATATCCACTAAAAATCCTTTACCCAATAATTTATGGTCATTTTACCTCTCAAAGAGTCCTTATAAGGTATCCTTAAGGTCTTAAGGTGTCATCCTCAAGTTTTAGGAAGAAACTCTTCAAGGTAAAAGAAATCCCCTCTTCTTCTTCTCTATTCAAGTGCCTCTTTTATTGTATGCCTTATAAATGTTGAATTACTTTATTTTCATACACATTTATCCCATTATTTCCAATATATTATTTTATAAATGGGATACCTTCATTCCCTCTCATTATTCCCTTTCCATAATCCATGTTGTAAATTGTCCTGCTGCAAAATTCATTACTTGAATTTATCTCTTATATATGAAATGTTATTATATTGTAAAAACAAAAACCCCTTCCTTATCATTGGTTATTAAACTATATGTAAACATAATTTATTTATTAGGTATTTACACATATGAAACCCAAATTTCCTTCTCATGGGTCAAAAATTATTAGATGTTAAATTATTTAAAAACTTATATACTAAATGATTTTATATAAAAATTGTTCCTTAATATCCATGGGTTATTAATGAAATGATTTATTATGATTGATGTGGATCACGTGAATTAATACATATGAAGGGTGTACCTGGATATTGATCCAATTAATTGTTTTAATAATTAATCTTTACAGATGACATGCTTTATGATACCTTGGTGAATAACCTTGGTAATTATGTTTTTTGACAGTTAAGTGATTAACCTTGGTGATATGCTTATAAATGTCACATTTTTATATTGTATACAAATTTCCATGTCATGATTCAGGGTATTTATATTTTGATGTTCCTCATTTTCGTATGGTCATTCCCTGTTGTTATGCCTCATGATCACATGCTAAATATTTCCCTTATTATTCCCTTACTAGGATTTATTCTCACCCATTTCTTTTGATGTATGTACCCAGGATATGAGATGTAGTAAAATTAACCTACGATGAATCTTTTAAGAACACTTTCAAGTGGATTGCAATAAATTTTATGTTTTCATGTATTTCATTTCTAATTTCCAAGAAAATAAATCATAAAATATCCTCTATATTATCTAATGTTGTACTACGCAATAAAAGTTTTATATATTAAAAAGGTAGTACATGATAGTTAGTATCAGATAAATGTTTATTTATTTATGGAAATTAGGACTATAAAACATTAGTAATAACCATATGAAAACATACTAAAATTTTGGTGAATTATAAAGAAATTAGTTTCTAAGAAATGAAATCCATATCTGGATACTACAAGTGTATGTGGCTCTAGAATAATTTTACCTTGGAGTAACAACTCCAAAAAGAGATGGAGTATTAACTTTATCTTCATATAGTTCATGAAAAATAGGATTTTATGCATACCTAGTTAGACACTCCTAAAGTGATAAGTTTGGTTAATCCCATGATTTTTATGGACTATTATGAAATATATATAGAAAATATAATTGTTATTAGAATATATTAATGAATAAAATCCTTTAATCGTGTTGTTAAAAATATATATATTAAGGACTTAAACCCTTTAGAATTAAAATATTACAATAGTAACACATTTCTCACTAAGTTTTTCTTATTTTAGAAAAATGGTGGGGAATATGAGGAACCACATAAATTATGAGTGAAATAAGTGATGTGTTCATGTCCTTACTAAAGTTATGGAAGTAGGAATAGAAAACTTAATGAGGATGATTAATCAACTATAGCATGTTACGAATAATAACCTAAATCAGGTTGAAGATCTAGATTCACCTCAAAGGTAATAACTTGAAATTGAGTCCTTCAT
Organism: Viscum album; assembly: GCA_963277665.1. Lineage (NCBI taxonomy): Eukaryota > Viridiplantae > Streptophyta > Magnoliopsida > Santalales > Viscaceae > Viscum > Viscum album. The sequence continues at coordinate 1,821,880,604 of OY728150.1, read as the reverse complement.
GCATCAACAACCACCTTATTTTAGTGGATTTTTGGATCTGTTATATTCATAATAGTGGATTACCTCTATAGAAAATATATTTTCTATAATAAACTGTTCATAGCTAGAGAAATTCACATTTTCAGTATACTAATTATAAGGAGAATCTAGTAAGTGGTGTACACTAATTAATAATGTGAAGAAAATGGGATATTAATTATATGTAATGGGAAGAGTTCATGAGATCTTTTTCAATAAGTATTTTCCTTGTTCAATGAAAGAAAAAATAGAAAATGAATTCTTAGGTAAAAATAATAATAATAATTAATTGATGGGAATTTATGAAATAAACCTTGTAAGAATTTCTTGATATACCTTCAACTTTTTTTATGGATCCTAAGGTAAATGTTGATAGTTTCATTGAAAGACTAATATTAAACATGTAGAGGAATCTATAAAATTTAGACTATGAAAGATATGAGGATATAGTTTGGATTGTATTAAGGGTGAAATAGAGTTTGGAGAGACATAGTGGTCTCATGAGATAAATGAAGAGAAGAGAGAAATGGATTCAAAATCAAGGAAGGATTTTTATTATGAAGTAGAATGAAAGAAACTACAATTATGCACCTTTAATAAATGTGGGAATAAATATTTTGGGAATTTCTTGCATGGAAGTGGAAAGTGACACAACTGTGGAAGAGATTTCCATATAGCTCAAAATTATTGTGGTTAAGGGAATCTTCAATGTCTCATTACAAATAACAAAGGTAATATGGTGTAATCATATCCTAAAGTTCGATTGTTCAAGTATGGACAACTTGGCCAATTTGAAAATCAATTTCCAAATTATAATATAATGGAGGGAAGCCACCATAAACCTTAATATATGCCAAGGGATAAAGGCCATGCTTTCACAATCACTACGGATGAGTAGGGGCTCCAAACGATGTGAAGGAAGTACACTCATTGTTCTCTCAAAGCTAAAAATTACATTATTTGAATCTAGTTCTATGAATTCCTTTATTTTATCTAAGTTTTAAAAGAATGAATAATCAAAACTTGAACTACTATAATTATAGTTATCATTTAAGACTCTTATAGGGATTATCCAAACATCAATGGTGTATTAAAACTCTAGTATCAAATTTGGTGAATACAACATCATCACAAATATAGTAGTCATTCCCATGGTTGAATTCAATGCTATACTAGAGATGGATTGGATCTCGAAGTATATTTATAAGACCAGTTGTAGAAGCAAGTAAATTTTAGTGGTCTTGAAAGGAAAACCTAGATTTATTTTCAAAAGAGATATATCCCAGCCTGGTCTTTTTCTAGAATCGCCTAATATATCCTTATTTATGGATATTATCAATAGTAAGGGAGAAGAAAATGAAAGTATAAAGAGATAAAATTTCCCCATTGTTTGGGAATACATTGATGTATTTTCTAAAGAGTTATATAGACCTTCCCCATAAAAATAGGCAGAGTTATCTATATAACTCATACCTGGATCAGATAAAATATCCAATACCCCATATAGAATGGAATATGCTAGGTTAAAATGATTTAAAGAAATAGTTATAAGACCTCTTGTAGGATGGTTTTATTAAAATAAGTGTGTATCCTTGGGGAGAACCTATTCTCTTTGTGAAAAATAAATATGGATCGATGCAACTATGAATTTACTATAGAGAGATTAATGGGGTCATGGAAAAGAAAAAATACCCTCTCTTGAGGATTGAAGATTTATTTGAAAAACTTCATGGGGCTCAATTATTCTCCAAGATTGACTTGTGATCAGGTTATTATTAGTCAAGGGTGAAGAAATAAGATATCACAAAGTATTCCTTATGAACAAGATATAGGCATTATAAGTTTTTTCAATGCAATTTGGAATAACTAATTCTCCTACCATATTTATGGATTTGGTGAGAAGATAATTTAAGGACTACCTTGATAAATATGTGGTGATCTTTATTGATGAAATTCTTGTATATTCCAAAAGTAATTAGGAGCATGAGAATAATCTAAGGGTTATATTAAAAACTCTAAGGAAGGATAATCTATTTGGTAAATTTAGTAAATATTATTTATAGTTACAACAAGTTGCATTCTTGGGGAACATTATAACTAGTGAAGGAATCTCAATTGATCCTTAAAAGACAAAGTCTGTAAAAAAGTGGACTCATCCAATAATAGTATAGTCATTTTATCTCTAAAGATGTGATTACACTATATTTATGGGGGGACTATGATATATTCAAATACCACTAAATTTTTAATTATTTATTCACGAAATGGAATTTAACATGAGATAAAGGAGATGGTTGGAGCTTCTTAATGACTATGATTGTTCAATTCATTATCACTCTAGAATATTAAAAAAAGTTGTAGATTCATTGAGTAAGAAATATCCCAATGTTCTTTAAATTATTAGAATTGAAGGAGGTCCAATGATCAAGGACCTAGTAAGGTTGTATGTAGGAATCATAAAGGAAAGGACATCACCAATCCTATCCCAAATGACTTCTCAACCATCATTACTATAGATGATCAAGAAATATCAAAGAGATAATCCTTTGATGAAATATAAGATAGAGGATGTGAAAAATGGAAAGTTTCCTAATTTCAATATTGGTCAATAAGGTGTATTGAAATTTGGTAGAATGTTATATATACCATATATTATAGAGATAAATAAGGATTTTATGGATGAAGCTCATAGATCCTTATTCTTTATACATCCTGAAAGAAATAAAATGTATAGATACCTTCATGATAATTATTGGTGGGTTAATTTCATGACTCATCCCAATAGGGCCCACCTAGCTAGTGGTAATATGAGTGTGACTCACCAATACTACCACTAATAGGTAAAGGGATGGTGAAAAGTTAAAAGTAGGTATATCACACACATGGGATACCTTAGCCTAGGGTACTTATTCACACACACACACACATCTCCAAACACTAATATTATACATAAAGGAAATATACAACTGATACCAATATTTATGAACACAATTAAATCCCACATAATTTTATGACATATGTATAGGAAAGAAAAGGGTCAAATACAAACCCACCAAAAACTATAAAATATTCCAACCTGTTAGTAAGTATGGGAGTATTACTAAATGCAACTGTTGGACCCAACTTTGATTTATCTAGGTAAACTATTCTCTACCTTCTCTTCGTCCACCTAGGACTCTGTTTAAAGTTCTATCATATACACAAGATAGGACATGTGTGGGCAGCACCCATGCAGGGTTGAGTATAAACATACCCAATAGGACACCCTGAAATCACTAAACACAAATCATTAAAGAGATTAAACTCATAAGAATGGATAACATCAACCCATATATACTCAATATAGACCCCATGTCTCAAATTATGGTCACAACCATACTTCTACTCTAGGATTTAGCTCGATGCTTCAAGATAATTCTTGTCCATGAGAACTCACTCCCCAGGTCTTACTAACACTAATAGAACTCATCTGAGGTTGGGGATTGCACCTAGGGATTATGGGGGATACCTAACCTTATCTTGATTAACCCACTAGGATGGGTATCACATGCCTTGATAGTCGATAATGGGATACCTAACCTAATTTAGGGATTAATGATATAAGATCACCCCCTAGGACACATGGAGGGATACCTAAATCTATCCAGGACTAAACCATATAGGGGATCAATCATCCTATTTTCAAGATGGGATTCCTCATTATACCCTCATAAAGATAATACAAGGGAACACACCCTACTAATAATCAGCTAGACTGATGATAATGGGGGCTATAACCCACTTTTTAAGTAGTATATAGAATATACAGGGAGTAAACTATGTGTCCTTATATGTTAATACCTACCCAATTATGTGCTTGTGTACACTATTTGTTCTAATGTACCTATCCGTGTTTGATTACTCTGGTCATGCTCATATCCTAGTCGTGTTTGTGTACCTGGTCGTGCTTGTGTACCTAACTGTTCTTGTGTACCTATCCATGTCAGTTCCCATATACCCAAGGGTATACGTAGGTTATTCACTGTCAGCTAAAATAACATATGGTTTGGAAACAATATGTGTGATATTTATCTCTGTGTGCAACCCTATCCATCATGCAAAGGGTTCCTCATGGCATGTGTTCATCTGAACTACACACTGTGTAACTCATTTTTTCATAGAAAGTCATAAGCTCTCACACATATTTTTTCATGCTGAAATCCCCTTATATTATACCATATAATCTATAGTAGAACTCATATATGTGGTTACCCGAATCCATATCCTCACTGGTGATCAAATTCTACCCACTCAATCTACTTGCAAATCATCCTCGTTGAACCGCGTCGCCAAAACACCAAAAACTGTGAACTGGATACCTCTGATCCATGTTCAATCTTCAATCATATCACATCACACCTCAATGTTTCTCTCAATATTTAATTTTAACCTTTGGAAACAATCCATTTAACCAAAGTTTGATTGTGAAACATTCAGTTTCCGGTATTGTCAAACCACCGATCAAACGGGAATACCAATGATGACCGTTCGAAGAACGATGGGAGAAAAGAACGAACCACAAAATTAAGGAACATAAGTTGGCCATTTCTTGGGATGGACTTAATATTTTAATGGTGAAAACATTAAACATAATAAGAAATTTAGGATTAACCAAAACATTATCAATTCATAATTTTAGGAAGATAAATCAAAAAACACCCTGAAAATCAATTTTTCAGAATAATTGATTCATGTTTGACATGGAATAAAAAAACAAGGATTAAACCGATGGAAAAAAATTATTAACTCAATATTTTATTGATCACTGATGAAGAATGGTTATGTTAAATTTTCAGTGGTGGGATCCCATAACTTCATTTGCGAAGAAAACTCCTTGTAAAATCAATCACAGAACCATAATCCCATTGTCATCCACCAAGATATACTCCATTGTCCTCTCCAATACATAGGGTTATGTGGATAACCCTAGGGTTTTTCCATAAACATGTTTAAATAGTGATGATTAGGTCATGAAAACCTAATATAAATAAAGTATTTAGTTAATTTTTTTTTATTATTCCTCCAATAACTGAGCATAAACAAAACAACTGGAACCCACAAAGGTTATGTTGTGCTTGGGGTAAAACCCACATTCTATATTTAATTGAAGTCTTGGTTTTCCAATCTGAAAATCCATTTGTGATTTATTCTATTATTTCATTAAAATTGTGTGTGTGTGTGATATAGTATATTTATTTTTTTATTATGCCAACATCAAGGATCCCTGAGCCTTGAAATGACTTTTTGACTCTAAAATCATTCTTTAAAATATTCCAAAGTTTTACATGGAAAAAAGTCCTTAAATTTTCCCCACCTCAGATCTTTTCATCCTAGAAAGAAAAAACCTACTCAAAATGATGAGAGTACTATGCTCGCATCTGGTTTTCCTGAACATTGGTTCCCTCTTGAGGACTCTTGTTCTGCCATCAGACAGACGCCAATAGAATCACTCACTCATGATGGATATTATCATATTGATCCTAAATGTATACAATTCACTATATGAAGGTTGCTCCATTCTCGGTGTCTTGATCTCCCCAATCGATATCATGTGATGGTTCATGCACATACCTCCTCAACTACGACACGTGGAATACATTGTGTACCCGATCTAACTACGGCGGTAGGGATAAGCGGTATTTCACCTCAGAAACCCTATGCACTATTTAGAAAGGGTCATTGAATCTTAGATATAACTTTTTCCCCAACCAAATATCCATAACCCGCACTAATTTGAGACCTTAAAGAACACATAGTTTCCATCATTGAACTCCAAAGGCCTTAATTTCCAGTATTCATAAGTCTTATGATAGATTTGGGTATGCCTCATATACTCCTAGATGATCTACACCTTCTTTGTCATCACTCACACCAACTATAGGACCATAAGTTCTGACTACCCTGGATTAGTCCATTATAGTGGTGGCCTTTAGGGTCTCCTACACAAGACCTATAATGGACTAATCCAGGGTAGTCAGAACTTATGGTCCTATAGTTGGTGTGAGTGATGACAAAGAAGGTGTAGATCATCTAGGAGTATATGAGGCATACCCAAATCTATCATAAGACTTATGAATACTGGAAATTAAGGGTCTCCTACACAAGACCTATAATTTCTCCATACTGATGGTGGATTGGTAGTAATTTTTATACGTGAGCTCTTCTAAGGGTAAGTGATCCTCCCAACTATGGAAAAAAATACAACATGAAATCCTAAAGAATGTCCCCTAGAACCTTAATGGTCCACTCAGTCTGGCTTTCTGTCTTCGGGTGGAACATCATACTTAACCACAATTGAATCCCAAAGGCCTCTGTAATCCTCTCCATAATCATTATGTGAAGAAAGCATCACGATCTGAAATGATCATCGAGGTAACTCTATGAAGTTGGGATATATCATGCATATAAAGGTTTCTCAATCTCTCTACTAAACTCTGCTCTTGATTGTCTAAGAAGTGGGTTGACTTGGTGAGTTGGTCTATGATCACTCAGATAGCATCATGAACTAAAACTGATCATGGAAGTCCTATCACCAAATACATGGATATATCATCTCACTTCCACTTTGGAACCTCAAGGGGTTGATCCAAGCCTATTGTAACCTAGTTCTCAACCGTCACCTACTGACAAGTGAGGCATCGAGAGAAAAACTCAATTACACGCCTCTTCATCCCTGAACACCAGAACTAATGTCAATAGTCCTTATTCATATTTTCCACACCTAGATGTACTTACAATGGGGTTTTGTGAAACTCCATTAGAACCTACTCTCATAGATTAATTGGTACCATCATCCAACCTCAGAAAATGATAACGTGCTACCCACCTACAAAAAAATAATTAGGAGCATGTTCAATTTATATTTGACCACTCACGTTCTTACAATCAATATCTTCATGCTGAGCCTCTATAATACACTAAAGAAGATCAGGGGTGACAACCATTGAGTGAAGATAAGTTTCACCATCCTCATCCACTAAGTAAAACTATAATGCGGTCAATTACTCTGATTCATATATCAATAATTTCAAACAAGATCTCCTATTGAGAGAATCTTCCACCATGATCCCCTTTACAAGAGTATAGACTATCTAAAATTCATGATCCCAAGGAAACACTAGTCATTACTTATATATTAGTTTGATATTTTATATGGAAAATATACATGTGAATCATGTGGTTATAATAGATGATAAATCACTCTCACATAAGGTATTTCCACTACATATTATGGGAAAATACCACTACTACCATCTCTAGATCATGATTCATGTAGTTTTTCTCATGTAACCTTAGATGCTGATACCCATAGGTAATAACTTACTACCTCTTCGTCAGAACACATTCAAGCATAGTTCCATAGGAATCATAAAAAACTACATCATCAATTCCCTCATTTAGTATTATCAAGATGGGGGTACTTTTCTACCTCTGCCACAACTCTTAAAAAGCCATTTGGAACCTCTCCATCAACATAAAAGGTTGACCATTTTGGGTCAAAGAAGTCAATTATGATGAATTATTAGAGAAATAAGGTATGAATCTCATATAGTATCCTACTAATCCAAGGAATATTTGCACCTCAGTCATTTTCTTGGGTGGATCATAGGCTAGAACTGCCTCAACCTTTGTTGGGTCCACTACTACTCCCTCTTCTGAGATGACATGTCCTAGAAAGTGGACCTATCGAATCTATAACTAACAATTTGATACCTTTCCATAAATTTGTTTCTCTCGGATTATGTCCAAGACCATCCTCAAATGTCTCATGTTCTCTTCCTTTGATGTTGAGTAGAAAATAATTCCATTAATTAAGATTACCAAAAAAATAGTCCAAGAAGGGATGAAAGATCTAATTCATAAGTCTCATAAACATTGTTGGGGAATTCTTCATGCTGAAGGGAATCACCAAATACTCATAGTGACCATAGTGAAATTGTAATTTCATATTTGTTTTATCCTCAACTCAAACTCGAAGCTCGTGATAGCCAAACCTGAGGTCAATATTCAATAAGAAACTCACCCCTTTTAACTAGTTAAAGAGGGAATTGATTCTTGGGAGTGGATGATTATTCTTTATGGTCACCTAATTTAGGTTATTTTAATTCTGACATCACCTCTAACTCTCATTTTTCTTCTTAGTGAACAATATTGAGGTTGCCCAGGTGGATACACTGGGTTTGATAAAGCCCTTCCAATATAAATCCTCCAACTGCACCTCCATCTCTCAAAAATCTATGAGGTCCATTAGATATTCTAGTGTAGATATCAGGGTATTACCTTGGTGAATTATATATTGAAGTTGATCTATCATTTTTAAGGTGATCCCGACACATCCTTAGGGAAGACATCATCATACTCTTCCACCATCACATGAAGTTGAAAGCTTGTAACATATGTTGCTACAAGGTTAATACTATCCAACTAATGAGTAATCAATTATACCCTCCTATATATGATCCCATCCTACTCTGTATGGGTTTCCTTCTCACCAATGAAGGAAAACCTCATCTCATCAACTCATACGCACCACATCCTCTTCTTGAAATAGTAAATCTATGCATGACCTGGGAATATCCATTCCATACCTAGAATGAAATAATAAGGCCTCATTATGTCTATGAAAAGATCCCACAAGAATTTATCACCTCCAAGAGTTAGGTCACACAGTTATAAAAAGTGTGTGATCACTGAATCTCCTCTGGTTGGAGTATCTAAACATAAGGGTTAAGCCAAAGGCTCCCCATGAATCTATAGATGTCAAAAAAGGTATATGGTAAGGATATAGTGGATCAAACCTATGTATATAAAAACTAAATCTAAAGTATATAAGACACGTATTATACCAAAAATAATCCCTAGAGCCTTTGGGTCATAATCCTTTACTTCTTGTATCTACCTGCATCTCTAACCACCAGCTCCCTATGCCTATCATGGACCATATGGGGGTAGTGCTGAAAATAGATCAACACATCAGTCACACCTCACTACTCTCCTAGCTTCTCTACAATGTATTCCACCCTATAGACCTCCCTGCTCTAGTACATGCCTCTGCCTAAGTATTCCATCAACCATATACCTTTCTGATGCTTGATGGGTGGGATTATCCTATGAAATATACCCTCACCCATAAAAGGAACAACGCAACCTATCTTTGGGCTGACTAGAATAATCATGAAATATATAAACTTCATAATTCTTATCATGATATGGTCTTTGGAAACACCTAGCATGCCTGGATCCCTGAGCCTACCATTAACAACCAACTACCAAAGTCTCAAATCTTGGGTACCCACTTCCAACACCAACTATAGGTGGCTTATCATCTAGAAATATATCTACCACAAAGGCATTCTCTACTACCCCAGTATAGGAAATAATATAAAGAGATACCACACTGGCCCAGATATCTCAGTTAATTCCATGATCAATGGATTGTGCTCAAAATTACATATCACAAACCATACCCATAGAGTATTGCAAGAGTCTAGTGAACCTCAATGAATACTTTTTAACTAGAATTTTTCCATGTTGGAGCTCTAGAAGATCTTGTATGCATATTACCTGCAATTTCACTAGGTAGAAATTCTATCTAAAGAGATTCTCAAACGCATTCTAAGAGAGAGTCACCTCTTCATCTGTCTAAATAACCAAACTCCACCATTTCTTGACAGAGTAATGGAGAAGGATCATTTCTAGGAACACCATCTGATCGGAAGAAGTCATAACAAGGAATAAAAATTTCCCAAACACCTTGATCTATGCCTCTTCTTCCTAAGGGTCTAGATCATCCCAAAACATAAGGGGAATCTTTCTCTAGAACTCGTGAAGTGTACTCAGCCTTCAAGAATCATATTATAGTACTATTTGGATAACCATATACTCAGAAAGTGGAGGTAAGATCTAAAAATACCTAGATGTACCATATCCTGCACAAGTCCTTAAACAAAATCCTCTTCACTATTCTAATCATCGTCTCAATCCCTCTATGGAATCCTTAGTGGTTGTTTTTTTGGAGAAATCATACAATAGACAAGACATACCATGGTCAAAGAGTATATATGGGAAAATGACTCAAAAAGAATATAGAAACAAAAAATCATTCCTATATGATGTATATAACAATTTTTTCTTTGAAACCAGTGCCTATGTGTACCAAGTTAACAAGTAGGTTATCATATTCTTGGTGAATAGATATGTGAGCCACCACACCATCAATGGGTTCCTTATTGTAAGAAATCGGTTCTTTCTTGAGGTAAGGGTCCTTTAATTTCCATAAAATTTCAGTTTAAATGTTTAAATATGTACTAATATGAATACCATTATGGGTCATAGAGGTATCAAGGGTTTTCGGGGCTGGTTCAAATCCCAAAACCCATCTTTTAGGGTGAAAAAGGCCCAGTACACAGTTTGTGCAAACCGTGAAGGGAAAACCACGTGGTTAGTTCTAACCATGAGAGGATGGATATAGGGAGTCTATAGGTCACACAGTTGGAGAAAACAATACGATTTGAGGCACATGGGCATATGGCCATGTCTTCAATTTTGATAGTGGATACTTTCATAGTTTGATCATAGTTAGACAAACCATGCGAGGAAACCATTTGGGGTGCCCTTACCTACATCTAAGCGTGAACAGTTGGAACATGGTTTGGAAAACCATGATCCCAAACTATGTGACCCTATATTTTGAGTGAAATTAAAAATTTACCCTTAATTAAATCTTATTTTTAACCATATTTTTTTATTCTCCTTCCGCACAACAAACTCACCTCTTGAGAGGTTTTTTTATGACTATTCTTGGAATTTAAGGATCTCCTCCATCTGGTGTCTGATTCAAGAATCATTTGTATCATTGGATCTGCATCGATAATATATCAATTCATTTTAGGTCATTCCTAATTTAGTTTGGTAATGGGTGCACTATTTAGGTGCAAGCTAATTTTCCCTATTATTAGTTTCTTCATCCATTCCTCAATTTTCTCCCTATCTGAGTCTAATTAGGAGTTAATACTAGATGAGCTATCCACTATGGACCTATGGTAGGTTGTCTTATCATTTTCATTAAAATTCAAAGTGTTTATATATATTTATTTGTTCTGAATGCCCAGTTCTTGTGTGGTTACTTGAAATGAATTTAAATCCTTGAATTAAATTGATAGTCATGGCATATGTAATTAAAGAGGTCATCAATGAATTTTTATAGGTTGTGGAACATGATTTAGAACCACCCATTGGGTATGGTCATAATGAATTGGACCACCATGGGTGTATTTTAGAATTGGATGCCTTAGGGTGTTCCCTTTTACCCCTTACTTTGGGATGTCAAATGTGAATTGAATTGTGAATTAAAATGTAATTGGAATTGTAAGTTTTAATTGGAATTGAGTTGATTTATAAGAAGGGATGGATAACCATGACCTTGGACTTAGATATATAATAGCTCAATTAAGTATGAGATGCTTTTTATAATGAATTTTTCATGTGATTAGGTAAGAGGAAAACCTTATGAGCTTGGTCAATGCCTTGAGCCACCTTCTGAGTTGAGATTGAATTAAAATGTTCTTAGTGATGATATTTAAATTTTTAAATGGAATTAATTAAATGGTAATGAATTGATTAAATTCGTATTTTCCTTGGTAGAAACATGGATTCATTTACAAATTCCATGCATGGATACATTTGGATTTTACCATAATTATAACCAAGTGACAATTGGACTTTTGATATGTGCTGCCAAGGATGGACTCATAGGGGTTGAATATTATATGTCAAGTTTTTTTTTAAGGTTGGGGCCAAAGCCTCAATTTATTATTAAAGCAAAGACCTCTTAGAGGGTAGAGGGAGACCCAATACATAGGCTGAAGGCCCAAGGTCAAGTGGTCTGAATACAAGGCTTGAAAGCCCATTTTTTGGCTCAAAGGACCCTCTGTGAACAGTACTTCTACAGTACCCTGCACAGCTACAGTGCCCGCCACCGCTCTAGTATCCTGCAACAGTTCCTCCGCCGCTACAGTGTTGCCACAGCTATAGTTCCACCACTGCTACAGTGTCTGCTATAGCGCCCGCTGAATATTATATGTCAAGTGATACTTTTATTCCTTAGTGAATCTCCAAGGATGGAATCAAATGGAATTTGATTATTTATGTCATGGGTGATACATGGGATCCCTTTTTAGACCACCAAGGACATACTCAAATGGCAGGAATGTTGTTCCATACCTAGAGAAATACCTGGTTTATTGTGAGGCTTTTCATGGAAAGGCTTGTAGGGTGTTGGTTTATATTATACCTAGAGAGATACCTAGATTCCAAATTAGAAATTCCATGGATGGTATCAGGTTCATAAATGAATAATGAATGAAATGATTTATATGATGTGTATTCTAAGCCAAAGAACAGTTTTAGATTTGGTCTTTGTTTATAATTTATGGATGGCCTGTTTATGCATCCTTTGGTTACCTATTTCCATAAGGACATAAGGCTACATTCTGGGTATCAAGACTTATTAATTAATTAATATTGAATCATTAAATGAACTTGATTGTAAATGAGAACCAAAAATTTATAGGATGTTTACTTTAGTACCTCCTTTACGTATTCTATTACTTCCTGCACACTGTTATATATATTCACTGACTGGATAGAACTTGACCTTGGGTGGTTTCCTACTGGGATTATGTATCACACCCCTTTTGGGATACCTTGGTTACCTGAAAAGATTATATGATTTCATGTATAGATAAGGTAAAGCGCCATGATATAGGTTATTGATCGCTGCTTAGGATTATGGAAGCATGGGATCAAGATGAGGCTCATGATTCTAGTTAGGATACTTTGGGACTTTTTGTAATTTTTATATATGTATTTCATCGTACCATCGTGTACATTTTTTTTGATGTTTTTTTAGACATATGACATGTATCATCATCATTATATATGAGATTCCTTTGTTATATATTCTTGTTATTGATCCACTACTGATTGTTTTACTACTTCCACTATTGTATTTCATTGTATTTTCCATTGTGTTCCACTCTATTGGTGAGGGAATAATCTCCCCACGAACACACCTAGGCCTATGCTTCTAGTCGGAAGCCTCTGGTGTTTGGGGAGATTCACTTGAGGTTATTTGTAGGCTTGGAGCACTGTTGATTGGAATCTAGGTTCAGGGAGTTATGAAGAGGTATTAGAGGATTATTTTATGGTTTTCTTTACTATTTGGATAAAATATAAAGGGATAGGAAGGAATGGGAATTTATTAATTATTTTTGTATGGTCATAGCTAACCCATATATAGGAAAAGAAAAATTCCCTCAAATGAATTTTTTTTCTATATTTTGACTATTATAGTTGATATGATTCCACCATTGGGTGATTCACTTAAATTATGATATTATTATTGATATAATTTTGGATTCTATTTTATTCAAACCTGGAGAGATGAGGGTATGCCATATCATTCGTCATATAGGAACTTTATAGGAATCACATTCCATGTATTATTCTATGCCATTTAGGATTCAATACTTTTTTCATGTTGTTGTGATAGGTGTCATGATAGATATACCTATTATTGTGATAGGTATTATGGAATGTGTTATGGTGTAAATCAGGTGGATTCCATAATTTTTTTCCTGAGAAGTATGGGCCCTCGTGGATTGGAATTTAGAGAACCATTACTATAATCTTTTAAAATAAACTATCATATAAATGTTAAAATGAATGGGAAATTGAAATTACTTATATTAGAGAACTTGAATCAGTCCCAACCTTAGTAGTGGGCAGTAGGTAGTGTCTCTAGCTTTGATATATGAGTTGTATGTCACCCATACCTGACTCAAGGAGTAGACAAAGAGGTGTGTTCTTATAGTGGAATTTTTGTACCTATCTTGCTTAAATATTTGCGCTTTGAGTTGTGGACTTTGATAATAATCTTGATCAGAGGTGTGCGCTTGGCATTTATAGATTCATTCCACCAAGAAGACCTCCAGTCATACACCAGGAGGGTGGTGATGAAAACACTTCAATAGTGTTGGTTCATGGGCTACCAGTGGATCCTCTAGTAGTTCTAGTTGTGGGACTCGTATTTGTACTAAACATAGGTGATGTGGTATGATTTTGTGATGGATTCTTGCACTTTATAAATACTGGTCAGGAAGTGTTTAGTTAATAAGGTTTCCTTATGAATTTTCCATTCCTCTATGTTTTGAAAATCACAAACACTTTATCTTAAGGCAAATTACCTTTCCCTAAGGATTATTTTCTTAAGGAAAATTTCCCTTCTCTAAGGAAATTTTATCGTTACCTTGTTTTCATTACCTCATTTTATAATCTCTCTAAACCAAACTCATTTTATTACTCAGTCAAAATTTTTAATTCTTATCTAAAATATCATAATCTTATAGTTCCTGCGATATAGAGTCTTCTATTTTTAGACTCCAAATTATCTAAAATTCCGACTCCGAATTCTCTAAAATTCAGACTCTGAATTCTCTGAAATTCAGACTCTAAATTCCTCAAAATTCAGACTCCCAATTCCTCAGAATTCATACTTTAAATTCCTTAGAATTCATATTCTAAATTCATTGGAATTCAGACTCCAGAATCTATAGAATTTAGATTCTGAATTCTTTGTAAAACAAGATCTGAATATCCATGTTTTATAATATCTAATTGTTTATATGATTAGATTATAAATTCTATTTTTCCTTATACTATGGATATTCTAATTTTGTTAAGCTAATACATTTTCCTTACATATGTTATTATTATGAAATAATGTCGTACAATCTATTTATAACTAACCGTTGGTTGAGTGACACGTGTACAGGTCCCTCTGAGATTCAAGGAAAATTTTGACTGTTAGAGGAGGGAGCTGACCGTTGGAGTTTATCCTATAAATAGGATCTCATTTTAACAAGATTAAAATCTTTATATTGACCTAGAGATTACATGTTGTGAAGTAGTTTCTAGAGAGATAAAGACTCTCATTCCTTGTGCATTTCTGAACATCTTGTTCATCTTACTTCGTGCGACTCCAATTGTTGTTGAGTACAATCGAGGACTTCTGTGGATAAGAAGATAGAGGTGTCGACTACCTTAAAGTTTGAGGACTTCCGAAGATAGGAAGACAGAGGTTCCACCTTAAATATTGAGGGCTTTCAGGGATATCAAGACAGATTCTGATATTCCTATCGAGGGCTTACCCTGGTGTGGGTAAGACAAACTTTCTTGAAAGTATAAATCAAGGGACCTTTATCCAAGGTTTTTGGATACCCTATTATTTGGGTTAAAATATTTCCTACTTGTTACTTGTTTTGTTTCAAGTTTTTATTTCCATTTCATTTTGATAAAGTAATAAAGAGTAACTTTCTTATACTTTCTTGTACTTTTATTAACTCTGATAATAGATATTCTATACACTTTAAGGTAGAATATTTCCCTAACTAAACTTTTCTTAAGTTTTTTTTCAGAACTATATTTTCAGAACCTAAGAAAATTTGGTTCATAGTTAAGAACTAAAATAGTATTTGTGAATTTACTTTATTTAAATTTGTTAAAAATAGTTTTCCTTAAGGTTAAAAATGAAATTTTTTAAACTTACAATCCCCCCCCCCTTGTAATTGAGAATCTACATATACTATTTTGATCCTAAAATTGGTATTAGAGGAGATATATGAAATAATTATACTCACATATAAGTTTTCTTGCTCTAGTTTTATTTTCTTGCTGAAATTTTCTTATTATAGTTTTTCTTAAGGATTTTATCTTTACTTATAAACTCTTACCACTAATAAGTTTTGTGGAAAAGATATTTTTCTTATAGAATAGAAGGTGTAAATGTTGGTTCCATTGACAACTTAAACCATACCATACCACCTATTTTTTATGGTAATGATTATGAGTACTTAAGACCTAGAATGAAGACTTTTGTTGTTAACACTAGAGTATACAATTTTTTAATACTCACTAGAGAATACAAAATTACAGATAAGGAAGTTAGAAACTTTAACAATCAAAGAGAATCAGAATATCAACTAAATTACAAGGTATGCAATACTTTGTTGTGTTCTTTGACCAGGAACATATATAGTCAAATATATTCTTGTGAAGCTACCAACTACATTTGGAAGAAACTTGAAGTTACACATTTTTGTACTTATAAAGTGATAGAAACTAGAAGAGTTGTGTTGAGAGTATAATATCATAGATTCTTATTTCCTTATAGAGAGCCTATTTTCAAAGTACAATAAAGATTTATAACTATCATCATCATTATTCAATCTATGGGAGAGAAATGTATTGATGATGAAGCTATTATGAATAAGATAATTGATATCATTCCAAATGAGTGAGAATCAAAAAGGATAGCTATTGATGAGAATAAAAAAGTTATGCAAATTGCTCTTGATGAATTATTTGGAAATCTTATATAGCATGAAGCCAGAATGATGAGAGATGCTAATTTCAATAAAAATAATAATGGTAATAGAAGTTTATATTTCACTACTATATCTAAATCCAAGAATCTGGAAAGGATAACTAGATATAAATCTAAGAAAGCTGTTGTTATATCTGAATCTAGTAACAGTGATCATTTAGGGAATGAATTGGCTAATCTTGCTTGAAGGATGAACAAGATTGTGGGAAAGAAATGTTTTCAGTAAAGATATAAGAAGAAAGATAGAAAAGACAAGAAAGATTCTAAAGTAACCTGTTATGAATGTAAAAGTTCTGGACATATTAGACATGACAGTCTTATGCTTAAGAGAAAATACAGGAAGGAAAATAATTCTGAGAAAAATAGGAAGAAGTATTAAAAGGCTAAGGCTAAGAAAGTTTTGAAAGCAAATGACACCTGGAGTGCCAGTGGCGGTGACTCTTTAGATGAATCTTCATATTGTGAATCTTCTGGTCAGAAGAATATTGGTCTTATAGCCAGATTACCTATTAAAAATCATTTTCTTATAGCTAAGGTACACAATGCTAAATCCTTAACCAATATGTCTTTAAATGATAATTTTTCTAATGAAGAATATTATGAATCTTCATATGAAGAATCTTCCCCATCAGAAGATAATACTTTACCTTCATTTAAATAAGTTTCTAGATTTTCTAAACTACTTGAAAATAAAAATTTCAAGATAAAAAAGAAGTTAGAGAAAGAAAATTCTAGAATTTATGTTTTAACTAAAGAATTATCAGATATTTCTAAGGATATTGATCAGAAAACTTTTGATTTTTAAAATGTCCCTAAAAACTTTAAGGAAGTTAATTATTAGAAGGATAAAATTTCTTAGGATCATGAAAATGTTATTTCTAAGAAAAATATTTTAGAGGCTAACTATTGTTCTAAATCTAATAACTTTGAGGATAAGAACTTGGTTATTAAACTAAAGTCAGAAATATTTTCCTTAAGGAAATGACAGTCAAATTGTACCTCTTGTGAGGAAAATTTTTAGAAGATGTATTCTCAAATTCTTCCTTTAAGGAATAGTTCTAGATTTGGTTATACTCATTCAAAACCAATTTTTAGTAATAATTATTTTGTTCCCCAAAGTGATTTATTTTGTACTAAATTTCAATGTGGTGGAAATTGGGATAAAAATATTCTTTAAAAAAACCCAATATTTAGGTTTTCATAAATATTATTTTTCTAAGAAAATGTGGATTCCTAAAATCATACTTTCTAAAATTTACAGATACAAGAAAGTTTTCATTCTGAAAGCCTAACTCATTTATTTTCAGGAAAATAAAGAAAGTACCAAAAGCAATACATGGTACATGGATAGTGGATGTTCTCGACATATGACTGGTAACAAAAATTTCTTTGAAAATATTATCAAGACAAAAGGAGTAAAAGTAACTTTTAAAGATAATTCTTAGGGAGAAATTGTTAGTATAGGTAACGTTGATATTCTTGGAAAAACATTAATTTTAAATGTTTTATTTTTTAAGGTTCTTAAGAACAACCTTATTATCATAAGTCAATTATGTGATGAAGGTTACCTTATGAATTTTAGGAATGATAAATGCTTAGTATATAATTACAAGGAATAGTTTATTCTTTCTGCCTATAGTCATGAGAACGTATACACACTAAACTTATAAGACCTTAGAATCCAAGATTTACCATGTATTAGTGCAATGTAATATCAATCTTGGTTATGGAATAGAATGTTAGGACACTGTAACCTTAGGAACCTATGAAAACTCTCAAAGAAAATACTCATTATGGATCTACCAGATCATAGATTTGATTCTTAAAATGTTTGTGATCCTTGTCAATATGGAAAGAAACATAAATTAAGTTTTAAATAAATTGGTGAAGTCTCAACTTCTGATGCATTATAATTAGTTCATATGGATCTTTTTGGTCCAACGCAAACTGGAAGTATTAGAGGAAAATATTATGTATTTGTTTTAGTTGATGATTAAACTAGATTTACAGGGGTCTATTTTCTAGAAAAGAAATCTGAATAATTTTCGTATTTCAAAACTTTTATATCCTAAGTTAAAAATTAAAAAAACCTTCCATTGATAACTATTCATAGTGATCATGGAGGAGAATTTCAAAATTTAGATTTTGAAAATTTTTGTAGTAAGAAAGGTATTACTCATAACTTCTCAGCTCCAAGAACTCATCAACAGAATAGTATTATTGAAAGAAGAAATATAATTCTTGAAGAGATAACTATAACCACATTGAGTGAATATTCTATTGCTAAAAATTTTTGTGCTGAAGCTGTTATTATTGCTTTTTATACTATAAATTGAGTTTTAATTAGACCTTTTCTTAACAAAACACCTTATGAATAGTGAACTGGTAGAAAACCTAGACCTTCTTACTTAAAATTATTTGGTTTCAAAGTATTAATCCTGAATACTAAATATAACTTACATAAATTTGCACCCAAATATGATAAAGGAATTTTTCTAGGTTACTCGACTACTTCTAAGGCTTATAGAATTTTTAATAAAAATATTTATACTGTTGAAGAAACATTGCATGTTAAATTTGATGAAACTGATCTTTTTGTTTTTAAACAACCCAAACAACATCCTTGGATGTGTTTTCAAGAACTAATTATCAACCTTTGATGGAAGATTCCTCTAGTAAGGAAAATGCTCAAGAAAACATTTATGAAGCATTTACCCCAAAATATTTTCTACCATGTGTTGATGAACAGGTTTTAGAAAACCCAAATCAGTTGTTTCTTAAGAATCATCCCAGTGATAGTATCATTGGTGATGTAAATCAACCTACAAGAACTAGAGGTTCCTTAAGAAATGAAGTAGAACATCTAGAATTCCTTTCCCAATTAGAACCAAAAATCACTAATGAAGCTTTAGGTGATGATGATTGGATTAAATCCATGAAAGATGAGCTAAATGAATTTTAAAGAAACAAAGTTTGGATCTTGGTTGAAAGACCTAAGGAAACTTCTGTAATTGGGGTAAAATGGGTCATTATAAATAAGTGTGATGAAAATGAAATATATTAAGAAATAAAGCTAAATTAGTTTCTAAAGGCTATAATCAATAATAAGGAATGGACTATGAAGAAACCTATGCTCTAGTAGCTAGACTATAATCTATTCGCATTTTACTTGATTTTGTAGCATTCTTTAATTTTATACTTTTTTAAAATGGATGTAAAATGTTCTTTCCTTAATGGATATGTTCAAGAGGAAGTTTATGTTGAAAAACCTCCTGGTTTTGAAGACACAAAACTTCCTAAACATGTTTTTAAACTTACTAAATCCCTATAGGACTTAAACAAGCCCCTAGAGCCTGGTGTTATAGACTTACAGAATTTTTGTTACAAAAAAATTGTGTTAAGGGGACTACTGTTCCAACTATTTTTATAAATAAAGATAAGTAAAATGGTTTGACTGTTCAAATTTATGTTGATGACATTATATTTGGTTCAAATTAGCAATATTTAACTAATTCATTTGCGAATATAATGAAATCTGAGTTCGAAATGAGTATGATGGGTGAGTTAAAATTTTTCCTAGGTTTTCAAATTTCTTAAAAAACCAAAGGAACATATATATCTCAACATAAGTATATTAAAGATATTCTTAAAAATTATGCATATGACAACACTAAAAGTATAATCACTCCAATCAGTACCTCAAATTCTCTTGATCTTGATGAAGCTCGGAAACTGGTAGATCAAACATCATTTAGAGGTATGATAAGAAGTTTATTATACTTAACATCTAGTCATCCAGACTTAATTTTTTCAGTATGCTTATGTGGAAGATATCAATCTAATCCAAAGGAATCTCATTTAAAATCAGTGAAAATAATTTTTCGCTATTTAAAGGGAACCATGGATTTAGGACTTTTCTACACATCTGGAAATGAATTTTTTTTAAAGCTTTTTGGATGCTGATTTTGGTGGATATGGAACGGATAGAAAATGTACATCTGGAACTTGTCATTTATTAGGTGATAATTTAGTTTCTTGGTCATGTAAAAAAACAACACTCAGTAGCACTTTACACTTCTAAAGTGGAATATGTAGCAGTTTAAAGTTGGTGTTCCCAAGTGTTGTGAATGTAACACACACTCACAGACTATGGAATGAGTTTTACCAAAACACAGATATTGTGTGATAACACTAGTGCCATTTTCCTAAGCAAAAATCATGAACATCATTAACTATTAAAACACATAGATATTAGGCATCACTTTCTTAGGGATCACACACTTAAAGGAGATATCATTCTTCAATTTAACAGAACGCAAGTTCAACTTGCTGATATTTTTACAAAATATGTACCCTCCGATAGATTTGAATACATTAAAAAAAAGTTAGTAATGATAACCTTAAGTTAAAATTCCATATTAACTTTTTTTTAAACCGATCTCCTTATATTAAGTAAATTCTTCTCATAAGGGGGAGTACATTTTTTTAACCAATTTTTTTTCTTTAATCAATTCTTTCATAACCAAAAAAAAAATTAATCAAATTTTTTGTAACCAAAATTTTTTCTTAATAAAATTTTTTTCGTAACCATTTTTTTAATAAAATTTTGTTTCCTTAATCAAATTTATCGTAACCAAATTTTTTTTCTTAAACAAATTTTTTTTTCAAAACCCAAAAATCTGGAATAAAAAAATTTTCTTTCTTTGATAAAATTTTCTGGAATCTAAAGTTCTTCAAGAAGAATATTTTTCATTACTAAAAAATTTCCTAGAAATCTGGAAGGTATGTTTCCTTACTTAAATTTTAGGAATTGAATTTTTTTTTACTTATTAGTATTTTAAAAAATCAGATTCACTTTCCTTAAATTTAAATTTTTACCTTAAAAACCTCAAAAGATCAAAACCTACCAAATCCTTCTTTGAATTTTATCTCAACCATCAGATAATATTGTTCTTATTTTAACCATTGTATCAAATATGGAATTCTAATTATCACTTCGACACCTATATAAAGGCCCCCCTATTCCTCATCCCACATAGTTTTTCAAGTATTTTCGTGCTAAAGGTCGGCCTCTCTTCAAAAAGACTATTCTGTTTTTCTAAGTTTTTTTAAACTCTGAATGTTGTTGGAAGCCTCCCCATAGAAATAGATATCATCAGTAAATGAAATCAAGGATTGGAAAGTATACATGGAAATGTTAGTTGATCCGATATTTTTTTTCTAAGTACAATTCCCTGATTACGCAAAATATTAAGCTGAATAGATGGGAAAGCTTTTGCATAGCCAAGATGAAAAATCAGGATCCGGTTTACCCAAAGCTTCTTGTAGAGTTCTATGATACTGTAATTTTTTACAAAGAAGGTGGAAGATACAAGTTTTCTTTCAAGATTTATGGGAAAACCTATTCCATATCTTTTAACATGGAAGAAAGTATTATTGGAGTTTTGTATGAATGTGAAATGATTTTCTGCACTCACAAGCCGCCAGATCAGTCAAGAAGCTTTGAGAAGAAAAATTCAATAGAGTTCCTTAGAATCAAAGGAGTAAAAACACTGAAGATCAACCATCTCTCAATGAATTTCTGGATGCTAGAATTATGGGTACAAGGTTTCCTCAATCTGAGAAAAGGAGAAAAGGACTCCTTAAAGAAAATTGATATCTTTGTCTTAGATTTTTTGGTTAACCTGAGGAAGATAAACCTGGTGAAGTATATCCTTCTAAAAATCACCAACATCAATAATGGAACTCTCAAATATCAAATCATCATGTATCCATAAATTTTATCTAATATCATAGTGCTATGCCTAGAATCGTTCAAAATCCCCTACAGTTCTAAGCCAAGAAATTTCAAGATTTTTCTACTAAGTGATGACACCCTAAGGAGAATGAAAGTTGGTTTCAATACCAAGTCCAAAGAATTTTATGATATTTTAGAAAGTGAAATTGAATCTTTATCTAAGAAATCAGAAGTAGCATAAACTTCTAAGAAATCATAGAAGAAGAAAAAGGAGAAGGAACCAGAAACCAAAGAGAAGCCTACAGTTCCAGAAAGTCAGTCATCACCCCCAAAACTAAAGAAGAAGAAAACTTTCCCAGATGAAGTTATAGAAAAATGGAGGGAATAGAAGAAGAATAAGAAAAAAGAAGATCATAGTTTTGTCCTAGATCCTACTGAGTCAAAGGACTTGAAAATTAAAACTAAGGAAGAGATAGAGAAGTAAGAAAAAGAGGAGAAACAAAAGAAGAAAATGTCTAAAGATGAGATTGTTCAAGAACTTCTCAAGCCTACTAAGAAAGCCTATTAACATATTTAGGTACAGGAATCCTTTCTCAAAGAACCAGTACCAGTAGAGACTCTAGGAAAGAAGATGAAAATTTCAGAACCTGAAGTGGAAGAAGAAATAGTTCAGGAATAAGAGTTAGAAGAAGAAGAGGAGGAAGAAGAAGATGAGAGTTATGATGTGATAAAGAAAGTTGAAGAATATCATGAGAAGGAAATTCCTTCTGAAAAGATTTCAATCTAGAATTCCCAGGTTGAATCAACTAAAATTTTTTCTCAAGAAAAGAAATATGAGGGTCAAGAAAAGGTTAACAAACCTTCTCATAATAAAAACAGAAATCACGACTTAATTCAACCTATTGATCTTAAGGAAGATGCTGAGAAAAAAGATATTGATGAAGATAAAATTTTCCAACTCTTAGATAGTGTGCATGAATCTACAAAGGTTTTAGAGACCATTTCCAAAGTAGAAAAAGTAAAATAGGTGGTTGTTGATACACTTGAGAAGGTTGTGGTGGTTAAGAAGGATGCTGGTGGATCATCCAAGATGAAGAATGTATATCTAGAAAAAGAATCTACTCCTACAAGGGAATCAGATTCTGAATCTTCTTCTATGATTCAGGACTTTTTTGTAAAGTCTCTAAAGAAATTAGTAAACACCATTACCTTTTTTATGATTATTAACTCGAGGTTTCAACTGCTTCAACACTCCTTTAATCAAAATTTGGATTCTACAATAATACTCGTGGAAAAATTCATCAAGCTTGAGGCTGATTTCAAAACCATCTATATCAGTTATGATGCTCATAGAAGATCTTGTAAGGAAATTACAAAATGATCTAAGAAAACAATTGAAGACTTGAGAATCCTTGATTATTTCTAGAACTCAGTGAAAGATTATTTTGATAGATCAGATGATTGGATAAAAAACCTTACAAAAAGTTTTACAGAGAAGCTGAACCTTGAAAAAGTATCCTGGAAGTAAGAAGATAAAGATCTGAATGGGAAGATGAATTCAGTTGCATTAAATTTTAAGAGAGAAAGGGATCTTAGGATAGAGTTTGAAGAAAATTTCAATCAACAAGAATAGATACTAAAGTCTCAGGCAGAAATCCTTAAATCTCAAGAAGATAAAATCAAGGCTCTGGAAAAGAAAAATAAGGATCAGGAATAGCTTCTCAAAAGGTTTGAAGAAGATCATAAGTAGCTTAAGAAGTTGAAGACTATCGTGAAGAATATCATGCTGAAGGAAAAGAAGGATGAATAATTTTTCCTATCAATTCTGATCTTTTGTTTTATTTTCATTCCTGTACCAAATTTTTTTTCCAATCATAATGAAAAATATTATTGTCCTTTATTTGTGTTGTTTTGTATAGTTATAATCTTTCAGGTACCATTTTTTCATTCTCTCTATTCCTTTTTGAAAATTAAAAAGGGGTATAAAAGAATGATAAAAAGAATATTAAGTATAAATAATAGAATTCTCTAAGTAAGGGGGAGTTTACTTAAAGAAGACTTTTGTATGCAATAAAAAGTAAAATCACTCTAAGAAAGTCAAGAATATGATCCTTAGGTATTTCAAAACTTAAGGGGGGGTTATTCATATTCATCATGATTCATAAGTAAAGGGAGATAAGTTTTTATTTTAGAGTTCATAAATAAAATTCTTATTCCTTATATTCTTTTTCTAAAGGTTTTTTGTGCTTTCCAAAAAGGGTGAGATTTTTGAGTCAATAAGGTTTTTTTATGACTTTTCCATTCCTCTATGTTTTAAAAATCACAAAAACTTTATCTTAAGTCAAGTTACCTTTCCCTACGTATTATTTTCTTAAGGAAAATTTTTATTCTCTAAGGAAATTTTATCCTTACCTTGTTTTCATTGCCTCATTTTATAATCTCTCTAAACCAAACTCATTTTATTAAGAAGTCAAAAATTAGGATTCTTATTTAAAATCTAGGAATATTATAGTTACTTGGATATAGATTATTCTATTTTTAGACTCTGAATTCTCTGAAATTCAGACTCTGAATTCTCTGAAATTCTTACTCCGAATTCTCTGAAATTCAGACTCCAAATTCTCTGAAATTCAGACTTCAAATTCCTCAGAATTCACACTCCCAATTCCTCATAATTTAGACTCTGAATTCCTTAGAATTCAGACTCTGAATTCACTGGAATTCAAACTCCGAAATCTATAGAATTCATATTCCAAATTCATTTTAAAACAAGATATGAATATCCATGTTTTATAAGATCTTATTGTTTATATGATCAGATTCGGAATTCTATTTTTCCTTAGACTCTGGATATTCATATTTTGTTAAGTTAATCCATTTTCCTTACACAGATTATTATTATGAAATCATGTCATGCAATCTATTTCTAACTAACCGTTGGTTGAGTGACACATGTACAAGTCCCTCTGAGATTCAAGAAAAAATATTACCATTAGAGGAGGGAGTCGACCATTGTATTTTTTTCCTATAAATAGGATCTCATTTGAATGAGATTAATATCGTTTGATCGACCTAGAGATTACATGATGTGAAGTTTTTTCTAGAGATAGAAAGACTCGCATGCCTTGTGTGTTTTTGAACATCTTACTCAGCTGGCTTCATGCGACTCCAATTTTTACTGAGTACAATCGAGGACTTCTGGGGAAAGGAAGACAAAGGTTCCAACTGCCTTAAAGCTCAAGGACTTATAGGGATATGAATACATAGGTGTTGACTACCTTAAATATTGAGGTCTTGTGGGTATAACAAGACAAATTCTGATATTCCTATCGAGGGATTACCCTGGTGTGGGTAAGACAGACTTTCATAATAGTATAAATCAAGGGACCTTTATCCAAGGTTGTTGGATACCCTAATCTTTGGGTTAAAATATTTCCTACTTGTTACTTGTTTTGTTTTAAGTTTTTATTTCCAATGCATTTTGATGAAGGAATAAAGTGTAACTTTCTTATAAATTCTTGTACTTTTATTAACTCTAATAATAGAGATTCTATAAACTTTAAGGTATAATCTTTCCCTATGTAACCTTTTCTTCAGTTTCTTTTCTAGAACCATATTTCTGGAACCTAATAAAATTTGGTCCATAGTTAAGAACTAAAATAGGGTTTGTAAATTTACCTTGTTTAACTTTGTTAAACATAGTTTTCCTTATGGTTAAAAATGAAATTTTTTAAACTTACAATTCACCCACCCACCCCCACCCCCCACCCCCTCTTGAAATTGAGCATCTATATATACTATTACGATCCTACAGGAAGCACCATGACATACCCTGACTATGGAAGATTTGACGTGTGAGTTTCAGTTGTAGCATTTGTCCATGTTTTTTAGGGATGGAAGACCACAATATGAAAAGTCATGTCTAGAGGCCAAGCTATCTATCTTTTTGAACCTAGAGATGCCTACTGGGAGGAAGATAAATCCCAATATGTATATGCTATTTTATTCCTCCAAGAGATGGTGGGATGTTATTACTCAGACAGATCTTCATTGGGATATTTCCTAGAGGAATTTTCATATGATCTTCTATGAATACTTCTATCCCAATACATTGAGGGTTGATAGAGCCTAAGTGTTCATGTGCTTATAGTAGTGTGTGTTATTATTTATAGAACATTCGGCATATTTTACTGAGCTCCAGTGTTTCACACCTATTCTGACGGGTGATGACTTATCTAAAGCCAAGCAATTTGAGGATGGTCTCGGGTAAAAAATATGATCGTAAGTGAATGTATTTTGGCTAACTACTATTTATGGAATAGTGAATCAAGCACTTATCATAGAGAGTAACCTGGGAGAGGTTGTGGATTCTAACCCGGGTGGTTTGGTATATAGATCTAGTATTTCATCGACTGATAGTAGGAAGCATTGTCTAGAGCTTCCACGTGGTGATATTGAAAATCAAAGCACATAATCAGGTAGCTAGGTGAGGTGCTACTAGTGTGGTAAAATAGGACATATGAGGAAATAGTTTTCAAGGGGCCTGGTTGAGTGTCGATATTGTGGAAATATGGGTCATCTATAGTGATTATGCAGAACTTTTTCTCCAGTAGCCAGTGAGAGAGGGTCTACACCAACTCCATGTTCAGGAGCAGGGTCAGCAGATTCTCATATTGCAGAGAGCTAGAGTATAGCTGGACAATCAGGTTGGGGTGGTGGTTGTGCTCGTGGTAGTCAGACCCTAGTTTTATAGTGACTGCAAACCGAATCTACTCAGGGTATCTAGGTAGTATCACAGTGTCATGGATCGGGCCAGATATATGTAATACAACAAACCTTTGAGGAGTAGGAACTCAGACCTTCTACTGTCAGAAGTACTATTCTAGTATCCTCTAATTTAGCTTCTACACTTTTCTATATAGTGGATTCTCTTAGAATTATATTTGTGCCTATTTTAGAAATCCTTGGGCTTAGTTTTTAGGCCTCTGATGGTGTTATGATGCTTAACACTTCATTAGGGATTATAATGGAGGATGTACATTGGTGTAAAAAGTTTTCCCATGAGATTGGCGGGTGTCACTTTTTATGGAACCACTTTTTCATTGATATTACTAGTTTTTACATCATTCTCATGATAAAATGGTTGGTTTCCTTTCATTATTTAGTTTATTTTTATCACTGTAGGGTAACCTTCACATCACCAGAGGGTGGATATTTCATTCACAAGGGTGAATGGGATATCCAGGAGAGTTGATTTGGGATCGAGCATTGTGGGCAGGGTAGGATGAAAGCCCAGATTACAAGTTTATATATGGATTATCTAATAATATTTCATACATATTTCCTTCCAGTGGTTGATCATTTTATGGATATATTCCTAAAAGACTTTTCAAGATTACCTCAAGTGATAGAGGTAGAGTTCTCTATTGAGTTAGTGCCAGGAGCTACACTGGTACCCATTCCTCCTTATAAGATGGATACTATTGAGATGAAAGTGCTCAAGAGGTATCTAGAGTATTTATAGTCATAGGGGTTTATCAACCTCATTAATTCTCCATGGGTTTCACTAATAACTTCTCGAACCAGATGTCACTATACAGGTGATCCAAGCTGGTGGGTCACTAGGCCTCAAGCATGTCTCCCCATATGCCAGAGGCCACCGACTAGTAGCATGGGTGTAAAGGTGGTACGGTGGGGAGACTATACCCTCGGATCAGAGTAAGTATTGGAAAATTAACTAAGTAAACACACATCGGAAAGTAAACAGAGTGCGGAAGTAGTAAACAAATGAAATAGAATAAGCTGTAATAATAAGTAAAATGATGTAAAATCCCAAAAATTTATGCAATAAAATACAATACTGGTCACCACTGGGGGAAGAAATAGCCTCAGAGTGGTGTTTCTCTCCTGTACTCCCACGGCTAGGGTTTCTCATCGGGTCTTCTTCCTTCCCCCTCCGGTGTGGATCGGCCTCATCGACGGTTGCTTTGCCTCATTCTGGCATCGTTGGGTGCTTTCCTTGTGTGGATTGGATTTTCCCAGAGTGTGGTCCTGTTTTGCTTTCCGGATTCGGACTTCTGTCTCAGATCTGGTTTTCTTGCTTTTGATCATGGCACGCCTTGGCTGGTGCTTATCTTCCTTCCGAATCTGAGATTTCTTGGTGGCTCTGGTTGCTTGGTGTTGGTTTTTGTGTGCCTCGTGGTGTCTCTGGTGTTCTTCGGACGGCATCTCTCTTTCGAAAGGGTTGTCCCGCTGCGGCCATGATATCTGGCACCGACTCCCCGGATTAGTGGTTGGAATCTCTTCTTGGTGACGACTTTCGTCGTCTCTGAGGGGTTTTGGTTTTGGGTTATTGGTGCGCATTGGACTCTGGATCCGTCCGCTGCATCTTCATTGTCTGGTGCTAGTTCCAGTGGCCTCTGTGACAGCCTTGGTGTGCCTCTCGGCTTCGCGATCTCCACTTGTCTTCACCCGGATTGACATCGGCATCTGGTTTGCTTCATTGATCGTGGTCGCTTCTTTTTTCTGGTGGAGGGAGGCCCTAGATGGTTTCTGAATGCTGCTTGTGCTAGGATGTCAGCTGTTGTTGTGTGATCCTGGTGATGGTGATTTTGTTGTTGTTGATTTTGGTTGTCGGTGGTTTTTGGATGAGGAGTTTATGGATGTTGATGATGTGGTTTGGTATGGTGATGCTAAATAATGATGATGAGGATTGTTTAATGGTTCTTGGAGTTGGAGTTTTTTTTGTTTGGCTTGAAAGTGAATTACTAGATTGAATGGTTTTCTATTTGAAGGTGGGAAGTTTATGATCTAGATGTGACTTCATGGACAGTATTCAGAGATGGTTTAAGAGCCGGCGATCCTTCTTTGCATTGTTTTTTGGATTTGGTTGTTTGAGAGGGTATGGAACAAGCCATCGGATCGGGCCTGTGTTTTGACGCAGGACACTTGCTTGCCAATTAGCCTTGCAACGGTGGAGCGCTTATTCATGTTCAAATGCTGGGGAGGAGATGTTTCGTGTTGTTATTTGGGTTCTTCTCTTTCTATCCTTCATGTGTTATTTTCCTATGTCAATGATGTATTTGGGTTTCCACCCCCTTCATCCCTTAAAAGGGGGTTTTATCTTATAATAAAAAATTTGAAGGCCTTCGGACCATTGGATGGATGGTTACCGCTGGGCCAACCATACATATACAGGAGTACAAAAGAACTAAAAGTAAAAGTATAAGGCTCAACTACTAACTCTGATCCGAACCATGTACCTGATCTCAAGACACTGTCAAACTGCACCATCCTAATCAGAAGAACTACACAAGCATCTCAGCTCAATCATGCAACTATGGGCCTTATCCCTATCCACCATGTAACTTGTGATCAACCTAAAAAGTATATATAAGGTCTACACATACACCGAGGTGCACTACTGGGGTGAGAAATAATATTAGTAGGTCACCCCGACAAGCAACCTATAAATGTGTTTCTAAAGTGTATTCAAAAGCAACATGCTCAGCCTAGCTGAATAACAACCAAAAACATAGTAAAATCAATGTGAAGAAACAGCTGAACCTAGGGTCTGTAATCCCTGTCATTTAGGAAAGTGCCACCATGGATTTTCATAACTATATACATACACATGTATATCTATATACCTATACATATATACATACATATATATATATATGTGAATATTCATTGGTATGTGAATAAAATAACATGAAAACACATTAGTAGTCGATCCATGGGTATGTAATCCCAATAACCTGGACATCCTATTCAAGGGCATTGAGCTACATGTCATTCCACTCAATTCATGTATCCTTAAGTTGATCTCTGAGTCCGTAATCCTATTGACATGTACCTGCTTCATCCAATGCCAGAATTATATCTCTGAGAAAGCTACGTCGCCACATGGGGATACTCATCCTATACCTGGGTTCACCTGTACTTACCTCCAATCACTGGAACAAGGATACCATATACCGATGGTCAATCCAGTAAAGAAGGATATTTTATACAGACTGTCAATCCTATAAGGAAGGATATTGTATATTGATGGTCAATCCTGTAAATAAGGATTCCAAGGAGTACGTCCGGACATCCTATAAAAGGTCACTGAGTCAGTTGTCATGTTTCCAAGGCCTGTAAAAATAGTCCCATGTCTGAGCCTTGGGTCTCAGTCCATAGGTAGTTATGAAATTTGGAACTCAGATAATCTCTCGGGGGATTACCCTTAGGTGATCTGTTAAGAGAGAACTCATAGGTGAGACACCATGCTACACCCCTCGAGTCTCGTAAAACATACAGAAGAGCATAATCATTCCAATCAAAGGCTGAGGAGATAATAATCATCCCCACCATTCTTTAGTAATAATATTCCATGAGTCTTGGGTTTCCATGCCCGTGTAAAGAGAGAACTTGCCAATGAGTCTTCATGCTACACCCCTTGAGTCTCGTTACTGATTCATAAGAGCATAATAATTCCGATTAGAGGCTAAGGAGATTGAAATCATCCCCACCACTCGGGAGTAATAATCTACCATGAGTCTTGGGTCTCCATTCCTAGGATCAAGGAGAGTGTAATCATCCTCATCATATGACATCTAGCCTATGAGTCCGTCCAAGGCATTCCTATGATGGGAATCCAAGTATCACTCAAAATGTACAAGAAAACGTGTAAGTCTCAACCTGGAAACACCTCTGGACATACCAAAAAAAAATATATCACAATATATATATATATACATCTAGGATCAAAATCTAAGTCCTGGATAATAATTCTAGGTATACCTAAAATATCAGAAATAACTTGTCTTAGAAGCCGGATCTCAAGGAAGCATGTCTGGGAATCCCAATAAGCAAAACGGATCTCACGAAGAACATCTCGGTATCCCATTAGGAAGAAAGATGCCGCGTGTCATGATCAATAACCACCAACCAGAAATCACTTATGGGTAACATCACTAAACGCCCAACCCAACACTACATCCATAGCCCCATGGGGTTACCAATTTGGCACGGGTTCTATGTGACACCTGAACACCATCTCTACCCAAACCTGATGTAACAACTCAGGGTCGGTCAAGCAATGGTCACCCGATGGGTTCCTCAAGTAAAACACTAAGAGGCATCCTACTCAAGATTCTTATAATGATACACAAGTACAAGGATCCTACAGGGGACTCCCTAGGTCAACAAGTAAGTAAGGAATCTCTCAGGGGATCATCAGTAGCCAAATAGATGATAAAGGCATCTTATATGGGATCCTTTAAGTTGAAACATAAGCAGAGGAATCTTACAGGACGTCCTTTATAAAAATTGGTCCCACGGACTCATAGGCTAGAAGAGAATGTCTCACAAGGGAAAAATCCTCAAAACATAGGTCATGGGAGATATCTCACAGCTCATCTCATATTAAAGGTCTCAAGTAGGTTGGTATGAATACCCAACCTACCATTCACGTTCAAGTCTCTCCCAAAGGATTTGATTGAATTCAATAACTGGAGGAAGAACCTCTCCATTTAGATAAAATCCCCAAAACACCCATTAGGAGTCTTAAAAATACTCCATGGGTTTTGCCATCATGATCTACATGAAAAACTACTCAGAATGGACTACTCACAGGTCCAATTATGACACTGAGGCAAAAAGACACAAAAAACCCTCAAAGGGATGAGAAGGGGAAGTACACGGTGTGTCCCCATAGGTACACAGTGTGTAATCCCACAATGCCACATGGGTGTGTACCTCTGTCAGCCTGGGCATGTAAACACCCTAAGTATATGGCGTGTGAGGAGGGTACACGGCGTGTACCTAACACGGGGTACATGTCAGTGTCCCTTAACTGGACTAGCTAGATAGTGGGATAGGCCATGTACTTATACACGGCATGATACCCTGCACGGGTTTTGGCCGTGTACTCCTACATGGCCATGTACCCTTACACGGGTAGACATGCCCGGGTACTCGGATACATGGTTGAGTACTAGTACACAGCGTGTAAACCCCTATACACAGTGTGTACTCCCAAGAATTCTTCTTCCCTGAATAGTAAGAACACACGGTGTGTCCCCCTGAACAACACATTGTTTAAACTAGGTTTCCTGATGGGAAAACCCTCGGATGGCCCGAAACTTTTATTTTTGCCCCCAAATCAGCAAATTGGGCCACTAGTCACCACATAAAAGCATAATAGGGGTTTACATTTAGAAAAAAAAACAAATCTAAAGTGGTTTTTCAGAAAATATAAAATCAGTCTACATTCAGGTGGAAACCACTGAAGCTTGGGTTGATTTCTCCATCCAAAAATGATGCACGATGAACCAGCACATCAAGGGCTTCACGGGGGCACCTCATTTACCTTCCCTCTCTCTCTCTCTCTTTCTCCCTTTCCCTCTTCTACCTTAGGTCGCAATGCAGGAGGAGCTGCATAGGAGGCATGCGTGAGAAGGAGGAGGAAAGAATAGAAAAGAAAAAAAATAAAAGAAAACAGAAGAAAACGGGGCTCTGGTCGGCCCTGGTTCCCAACTCAAGTGTATGTCTTTCTTAGGATAAACTCTCTATTCTGGAATCAACAGCGAATACATAATCTCAATCCGATGATCCGTTTAAAATTTATGGGTGAAAAAAACTGTGTGAATAAATTAATATTTAATTTAAGAAATATTAAATTGTAATTATTCCACCAAAATTTGAATGGCTCAGATTTCCAATGAACTCCTATCCTAGGGTAAACAACCTATTCTAGGACCAACGAAGTGGTCATAAAAATTATCTGAGATCATCTTCTATGGTAAAATGACCATTTCACCCCCTTCCAAGCATCTGAAGGAAAAAATTCAAATTTCTGCTCAAAACTACAGTTTGGAAAAGCACGGGTCCTTACAAAATCCCCACCATAAACCTTATCATCCCCGAGAAGCCCGGTGAAAGGACTAGTAGCCATCCTCCCAAACAGAGCATCTTAACAACCTAGATATTTGAACTATCCAATGACCATCCTTATAGAGTTAACAACTACCATCTACACAGAAGAAATTTAATTGTGACCGATCTCGTACTCCCCACCATAGGAATACCCTTATCATCCTCTTAAACAAAACCAAACACCAAGCCCAATGGATCATAGAAAATGCCAAATTTCAACTGAAAATTAGGTTCACCTTCCTCAAATAGCCAATGGTGTACTCCCCACTAGATGGAATACCTTACACCGCTCCTAGAGCACAACCACAACAGGTTCCTTCCTCAATAGAGAATAACATTAAGAAATAAAAAGAAGATCAGCATAAGTCTGAATTTCTCGCGACATAATCAAGAAAAATCAAGATAGTACATGATAATCTCTTATAGGAGTACACTAAGATTCTACAAAATGGCGTGTATAGATCCCTCCAAGCCATGCTCACATACTCTCAAAACCTGACCAGGATTCATCCATGAGTCAACCATCACACAGTAACCCATCATTTCACGATGTCACCTCTACCATGGAGGGACATTTCAACACAACCTCCAGGTCCAAACCCATATAAAGTCTTAAAACATCGGTCCTCGGATCATACTTAGCCACTCACTGATTTAGATTCAAAAGATACCACGTGAAAGCAGCATGTATCCTAAACACCAGACCCATGCACATGGATTTTTTCTAGTCATGAGCTTCTACCCATGCTATGACTACATTTACAACAGCGGAAACACTATTCGACCAGGCTAGGACCTCGAACAGTCCTTCCCATCGAAGTCAGTCTCTAAAAAACAAGCACGCTAGGTGTTTCATCAAAAGATAAAGGCATCAGCGTGACTAACACAAAACTTCAGCATGTACCATGCCTCAATCACAAAACGAGCATAAAACCAAGCTCACTGACAAAAAAGGAATTGGAAAACAAGGTACAACCTTTCAAGCAGGCTTCCCTAGAACAAAATAGACGTCGAACTACAAGGGTCTAATTCTAAATGAAGGGTCACTAGGTCTCCCACATAGTCCTATAGAAAAATCCTCACAACTAGGTCACAAGGTCTAACAACCTATCCCAAAAGATCCAACCTATTAAAAGTAGGTAAAGATCAAAACAAACACAAAGTTTATAACTAAAAACATAGACTTCTAGGGCCCTGATCCTCTCTGAGCATCCCCAGAAGGAACTACTCCCTAGAGGTCACAACCAAAGCAGAAGATAAAAGCTGAATTGACACTCATCGGGTATCCGTATACGACAATACCCTAAGGAGGTCCAGTTCAAAAGAAAATTTTTTCTATATATCGGCATCGTACTCAGTGATCAAACTAGATAACCATAGACCTGAGAAACAACACCCAATGAGTGGTTATATAGAAAGGCATCACGTGGCATATTGACCTACTAGGGTCACTCCCCATGAGGTGCATGAGGACCGATTCATTAGACTCTCAACAAAAAATCCCCAACATAGATCCACATAACCTACCATTAGAGTAAAAATTATGTATAAGTATACCCAAAGGTCTTAGTATTCAATAAAAACACACACCAGTAGGCCTATATGTTATGAATCCTACATGCCTAGTTTGATGCATGAGATGCTTCTTAACTTTGTTGTCCAAAATTCAAAAACCAACCCTGGTGTCTTACTAATGGACAAGATCCATAGATCCATAGTAAATAATAACATCCACACAACATATGCATCACTCAATGTGAAATCATATACAACTATAACATCACAAATCAGAAAAAAAAAATCCCAAAACCTAGAAACCATGAATTCTTACCATAAAAAGTGTTCTCGATGTACCAGTCCGATATCCATCATAGGTTCTGACACATTCCTAATACTCTTGTATACCATATCCTAAATAGTAAATACCAGGAAAAGAAAACTCCTCTGATACCACTTTTTAATGTCCTGACTCGGATGGCACTAAACCGGTGCTCTGAGTCGGTGGGTTACCATGCCTTAAGGGAACCTCCCCATACGCCAGAGGCTACCGACTAGAATAGAGGGTGTAAAGTTGGTGTGGTGGGGATACTATA
The DNA here is from genome assembly GCA_963277665.1 of Viscum album. Lineage (NCBI taxonomy): Eukaryota > Viridiplantae > Streptophyta > Magnoliopsida > Santalales > Viscaceae > Viscum > Viscum album. The sequence continues at coordinate 1,821,845,350 of OY728150.1, read as the reverse complement.
CCCTCAGATCAGAGTAATCAGTGGAAAAGTAACTAAGTAAACATAGTGCAGAAGCAGTAAACAACTGAAATAGAACAAGCTGTAATAATAAATGAAATGTTGTAAAAGCCCGAACATGTATGAGATACAATACAACACTGTTCACCACTGGGCTGACCATACAGATATAGAAGTACAAAATAAATGAAAGTAAAATTACATGGATCAACTACTAACTCTGATCCAAAACACATACCTGATCTCCATACATTGTTGAACTACATCATCCTGATCAGAAGAACCACATGAGCATCTTTGCTCGATCATGCAACTATGGGTCTCATCCCTATCCACTATACAACTCATGATCAACCTAAAAATTAAACTTAAGGTCTACATGTACACTGAGGTGCATGTGTAGTGGTGAGAAATAATCTCGATAGGCCACCCCGACAAGCACCCTATAAATGTGCTGCTAAAGTGTATGTAAAAGCAACGTGCTCAACCTAGCTGAAGCAAAACCAAAAAAGTAGTAAAACCAACATGAACCCACAATCGAACCCAAGGTTTGTAATCCCTATCATCTTGGAAAGTGCCATGATGGATTTCCATAACTATATACATACAGATGTATAGTACCATACCTATACATATATACATAGATATGAATATTCATTGGTATGTGAATCAAATAACATGAAACCACATCATCATTTGATCATTGGGTCTATAATCCTGGTTTCATGGACAACATGTGAAAGGGAATTGAGATAGACATCATGCCACTCAAGTCGTGTATCATTAATTTGATCTCTGGTCTGTAATCCCATATACATGTACCTGATTCAGACAATGATAGAATTATATCTCCGAGCAAGAGATGTCACCATAGAGAGATACTCTTCCTACACCTGGGTTAACCAGTACTCACCTCCAATCACTGAAAAAAGGATACCAAATACTGATGGTAAATTCTATTAAGAAGGATATCGTATACCAATGGTCAATCCTATAAGGAAGGATGTTGTATATCCATGGTCAATCCTGTAAAGAAGGATTCCATGGAGTACATTCAGACATCCTGTAAAAGGTCACTGATTCAGTCGTCATGTTTCTCAGGCCTGTAAATCCAGTCCAATGTCTGAGCCCTAGGTATCGATCTGTAGGTGGTCATGACATTAGAAACTTGGATAATTACTAAGGGGCTTGCCCTTAGGTGATCTGTAAAGAGAGAACTCACCGGTGAGATGCTATGCTACACCCCTCGATTCTCATAACTGATATGGAAGAGAGTAATAATTATGATCAAAGGCTGAGGAGATCATAATCATCCCCACCACTCTGGAGTAATAATCTTCCACGAGTCTTGGATTTCCATGCTCATGTAAAGAGAGAACCCACCGGTGATTCGTCATGCTACACCCCTCGAGTCTCGTAACTGATCTAGAAGAGCATAATCATTCTGATCAATGTCTGGGGAGATCATAATCATCCCCACCACTCAAGAGTAATAATCTACCACGAGTCTTGGGTCTCCATGACCAAAATCGAGGAGATAATAATCATCCTCATCATATACCATCCAGCCTATGATTCCATCCAAGGCATTCCTACTATGGGAATCCAAGTATCACTCAAGGCGTATAAGTCAACATGTAAGGCTCAACAGATGACTACCAGGAAACACCTCTGGACATACCAACAAAATATATATCACAATATATATATATACACACACAAATTTAGGCTCAACATCCAAATCCTAGGTAATACTTCTGGGAATCCCTCAAATATCAAAAATAAAGTGGCTCAGAAGCTGGATCCTAGGGAATCACATCAAGGCATCCCAATAAGAAAAACGGATCCCAAGAAGAATGTCTAGCTGTCCCAATAGGAATAAAGACACCTCGCGTCATTCTCAACAGCCACCAACCAGGAAAAAACTCAAGCTAACATCGCTGCATCATCAAAACCAAGTTAGATGTAAACAAATGAGTGAGGGTGGGCAAAATTCCAAAACTAGTACTAAAGCCACAACCCCAGGGGATTACCAGTTCAGCACAGGTTCTAGGTTATGCCAGAACACCATCTCTACCCAAATACAATGTAACAACTCAGGGTTAGTCAAGCAATGGGAACCCACTGGGTCCCTCAAGTCAAACACTAAGAGGCATCCTACTCGGGATTCTAAGAATAATACCCAAGTATAGGGATCCAACAAGGGACTCCCTAGGTCAAAAAGTAAGTAAGGAATCCCTCAAGGTATCATTGATATCTAGATAGAAGATAGAGTCATCCTACATGGGATCCTCTAAGTTGAAACATAAGAAGAGTAATATTATAGGGGATTCGTGATAACAATTGGTCTCACGACCTCATAGGCTAGAAGAGAACATCTCAAAAGGGAAAATTCCTCAAAACATAGGTCATAGGAGATAGCTCATGGATCATCTCAGATTAAAGGTATCAACTAGGTTGGTTCGAACACCCAACCTACCATTCACGTTCAAGTCTCTCCCAGAGGAGTTGAATGAATTCAATAATTAGAGGAAGAACCTATCCATTTAGATAAAATTCTCAAAACACCCATTAGAAGTCTTCAGAATGCTCCATGGTTTTCACCATATCCATATACACAAAAAACTACTCAGAATGAACACTAACAGGTCCAATTATGACACTAAGGCAAAAGGACACAAAATAACCCTCAAAGGGATGATAAGGAAAAGTACACGGTGTGTCCTCATGGGTACACAGCGTGTACACCCACAACGTCACATGGGTGTGTACCTCCACCGTCCTGGGCATGTAAACATCTCAGGTACATGGAGTGTGAGGAGGGTACATAGCATGTACCCGACATGGGGTACATGCCCGTGTCCCTTAACCGGAATGGTTGGATACTTGGCTAGGTTGTGTACTTATACACAGTTTTCTACCCTACATGGGGTCTGGCCATGTACTTCTACACAACCATGCACCCTTACATGGATAGACATACCCGGGTACTCGGCTACATGGCCGAGTACCAGCACACAGCATGTACACACCTGTACACAACGTGTACTCCCAAGACTTCCTCTTCCCTAAATATGAAGAACACACAGCGTGTCCCCATGGACCACATGCAATTTAAACTAGGTTTCCCGATGGAAGAACCCTCAGATCACCCGAAACCCCCATTTTTTTCCAAATCAGCATATCGGGCCACTAGGAACTACATATGATCATAATAGGGGTTTACATTTAGAAAACAACGAATCTAAAGTGTTTTTGTAGAAAATATAAAATCAGCCTACCTTTGGGTGGAAACCGCCGAAGCTTGGGTTGATTTCTCTATCCACAGACACTGCACGATGAACCAGCACATCGAGGGCTACATGGAGGCACCTCATTTCCCTTCCCCCCCCTCTCTCATTCTCCATTTACCTATTTTACCTTAATTCATGATGAGGGAGGAGATGAATAGTATGTGTGCATGAGAAGGATGAGGAAAGAAGATAAAATAAAGGAAAAAAGAAAGAAAAAGAAAAAGAAAAAGGGGCCTGAGTCGGCCTTGGTGACTGACTCAAGTTTATGCCTTTACTAGGCTAAACTCCCCATTTTGGACTCAACGAAGAAGACAAAATCTCAATCTGACGCTCTGTTTAAAAGTTATAGATTAACAAACCTATGTGAATAAATTGATATTTAATTTAATAAATATTAATTATTAATTATTCCGCCAAAATTCAAATGGCTCGGATTTCCACCAAACTCATATCCTAGGGTAAACATCCTATTTTAGGACCAAGGGAGTGGTTAGAAAAATTATCTATGATCATATTCTAAAGAAAAAAGACCATTTAAACCCCTTACAAGCATCTGAATGCAAAAATTTAAATTTCTACTCAAAACTGAAGTCCAAAAAAGCACGGGTCCTTACAAACTCCCCAATATAAAGCTTATCATCCCTGAGAAGCCCAGTGAAAGGACCAATAGCCATGCTCATAACCTAACCATCTACACAACCAAGATATTTGGACTATCCAACAACCAGCCTTATAGCATTAATAATATCCTTCTACACAGAAGACATTTAACTATAGTTGATCTGGTACTCCCCACCATAGGAATACCCTTATCATTTACTTAAATAAAACCAAACATCAAGCACAGTGGATCATGGAAAATGAAAATTTTCAACTAAAAATGAGGGTAACCTCCCTCAAGTAACCAATGGTGTACTCCCCACCATATGGATTACCTTACATTGCTCCTAGAGTGAAACCACAACTGGTTACTTTATTAATAGGGAATAACATTAATAAATAAAAAAGGAGCTCAGCATTGGGTTGAATCTCTCCCAGCATACTCAAGGTAGATCAAGATAGCACGTGATCGTCTCTTAGTAAGATTCTCCAAAAAGTTGTGTATAGCTACCTCTGAGCCACGCTCACATCCTATCAAAACCTGACCAGGATCGATCCACGAGTCAAATACCACACAGTAAACTATCATTTCATGATGTCACCTCTACCAAGGAGGGATATTTCAACACAACTTCTAGGGTCCAAACCCATGGAAATTCTTAAAACATCGGTCCTCGGCTCGTACGTGTCCACTTACCTATTTCGATTCAAATGATACCACACGCAACCAACATGTATCCTAAACACCTGACTCGTACATATGGCTTCATTCCAATCATGAGCGTCTTCCCACACTCTAACTACATTTACAATAATAGAAACACTGGTCATCTAGGATAGGCACTCAAACAGTCCTAACCATTGAAGCTAGTCTCAAAAAAACAAGAACGCTAGGTGCTTCGTCAAAAGTTGAAGGCATCAGTATTCCAAATGCAAAACTCAAGCACGTACCATGCCTCAATCATAAAACAATCATAAAACCAAGATCAGTGTCAAAAAAATCATCAAAAAAAATGGTCCAACATTTTAAGATAGCTTCCCTAAAACAAAAAAGATGTCGGACTACAAGGGTATGAGTCTAAACAAAGGGTCTCTAGGTATCCCACCTAACCCTATAGAAAATCATCACAACTAAGTCAAAATGTCTAACCACCTATCCCAAAATATCCAACCTATTAAAAGAAGGTAATGATCACAACAACTTCAAAGGTCAAAACTAAAAACACATCCTACTAGGGCATTGATCCTCTCTGAACATACCTAGAAGGAACTGCTCCCTGGAGGTCACAACCAAAGTAGAATAGAAAAGTTGAACTGACACCCATCGGGTATCCATATATGAAAATATTCCAAGGAGGTTTATTTCACAAGAAAAACCTTGGTATATATTGACATCATAATCAGTTATCTAACTAGATAACCACAGACCTGAGAAACAACACCCAACAAGGGGTTAAACATAAATACATCACGTGCCATATTGATATACTAGGGTCACTGCCCAGTAGGTGCATGAGGACTGAGTCGTTATCCTCTCAACATAAATACCCCAATTTAGATCCACATAACCTTCCATCAGAGTAAAAATTATGTGTAAGTAGACCCAAATGTCTTAGTCGTCAGTAAAAACACACACTATCCGGCCTATATGCTGTGAATCCTACAATCCTAGTATGATGCATGAGTCACCTCTTGCCTTTGTCGGCCAAGAGTCAAAAACCATCCTTGAAGTATTACTAATTTCCAAGAGCCATAGATCCACAATAAATCATAACATCCACACAACATGTGCATCGCTCAAGGTGAAATCATATACAACTGTAACATCGCAAATCAGAACAGTAATCCCAATCCCGAGAAACCAGGACTTATTACCAGAATAAGTGTTCTCGGCACACTAGTCTGATATCCATTATAGGTTTCGACACATTCATAATACTCCTGTCTACGATATCCCAAATATTAAATACTAGGAAAAATAAAACTCCTCTGATACCACTTTGAAATGTCCCGAATTGGATACCACTAAATCAGTGCTCCGAGACGATCGGTCACTAGGCCTCAAGTGCGCCTCCCCATACGCCAGAGGCTGCCGACTAGCAACGAAGATGTAAAGCTGGTATGGTGGGGAGACTATACCCTCAGATTAGAGTAATCAGTGGAAAAGTAACTAAGTAAACACACATCAGAAAATAAATAGAGTGTGGAAGTAGTAAACAACTGAAATAGAACAAGCTGTAATAATAAATGAAATGTTGTAAAAGCCCAAAAAGATATTTAATAAAATAAAACACTGGTCACCACTAGGCCGACCATAAAGATACAAGAGTACAAAATAACTGAAAGTAAAAGTACAAGGCTCAACTACTAAATCTGATCCAAATCATGTACCCGGTCTCCAGACACTTTTGAACTACACCATCCCAATCAGAAGAACCACACGAGCAGATCTACTCGATCATGAAACTATAGACATCAACCCTATCCACCAAACAACTCGTGCTTAATCTAAAAAAGAAGACATAAGGTCTACACGTACACCAAGGTTCACATACAAGGGTGAGAAATAATCCCAATAGGCCACCTTGACAAGCAACCTATAAATGTGTTTCTAAAGTGTATGAAAAATAAATGTGCTCAACCTAGATGAAGCATAACGAAAAAGGTAGTAAAACCAATGTGAATCCACAATCGAACCCAGGGTCTGTAATCCCTATCATCTCAGCAAGTGCCACCATGGATGTCCATAACTATATATATACATGTGTATAGTCCCATACCTATACATATATACATAGATATGAATATTCATTGGTATTTAAGTCAAATAACATGAAACCACATCATCATTAAATCCTTGGGTCCGTAATCCCAATCGCCTGGACATCTTGTTCAATGGTATTGAGCTGGACGTCATGCAACTCAAGTTGTGTATCATTAAGTCAATCTCTGGGTCTATAATCCCATCGACATGTACCTGCTTCGGCCAATTCCAGAATTATATCTCTGATCAAGCTACGTCACCACAGGGGGATACTCATCCTATACCTGGGTTTACCCGTACTCACCTCCAATCACTGGAACAAGGATACCGTATATCAATGGTCAATTATGTAAAGAAGGATATTGTATACTGATGGTCAATCCTGTAAGGAAGGATACCGTATACTGGTGGTAAATCCTATAAAGAAGGATTATAGGGAGTACATCCGGACATCCTATAAAAGGTCACCGAGTTAGTCGTCATGCTTCCCAGGCCTATAAATCTAGTCCAATGTCTGAGCCCTAGGTATCAGTCCATAGGTAGTCATGAGATTTGGAACTCAAATAATCCCTAAGGGTCTTACCCTTAGGTGATCTGTAAAGAGAGAACTCACCGGTGTGACTCCATGCTACACCCCAAGGGTCTCGTAACTGATATAGAAGAGTGTAATAATTTTGATCAAAGGCCGAGGATATCATAGTCATCCCCACCACTTGGGAGTAATAATATTCCATGAGTCTTAGGTTGTCATAACTATGTAAATAGAGAACTCACCGGTGAGTCATCATGCTACACCCCTTGAGTCTCATAACTGATCCAGAAGAGAATAATCATTCCGATCAAAGGTCGAGGAGATCGTAATCATCCCCACCACTCAGGAGTAATATTCTACCATGAGTCTTGGGTTTCCATGCCTGAAATCGAGGAGAGCATAATCATCCATCATATACCATCCATCCTATGATTACATCCAATTCATTCTTAATATGGGAATCCAAGCATCACTCAAGGTGTACAATTCAACACGTAATTCTTAACAGCCAGATACCAGGAAAAACCTTTGGACATCCCAACAAAATATATATCACAATATATATATATATACACACACATCCAAGGTCAATATCTAAGTCCCAGGTAATACTTCTGGGTATCCCTAAAATATCAGAAATAACATGGATCCGAAGTCAGATCCCAGGGAAGCATGTATGGACATCCCAATAAGAAAAATGGATCTCAAAAAAACATCTGGGCATCCCAACAAGAATAAAGACACCTCATGTCATGCTCAATAGCCACCAACTAGGAAGCACCACTGGCTAACATTTCTGCATTAGAAAAACCAAGTCAGATGTAAATAAATAAGTGGGGTGGCTCGAACGCCCTAACCAGTACTACAGCCATAGCCCCATGGGTTTACTAGTTCGGTACGGGTTCTAGGTGACACCCAAACACATCTCTACCCAAACCTGACATAAAAACTCAAGGTCGTTCAAGAAATAGGCACCCGCTAGGTCCCTCAAGTCAAACACTAAGAGGCATCCTACTCAGGATTCTTAGAACGATACATAGGTACAAGGATCCTATAAGGGTCTCTCTAGGTCAAAAAGTAAGTAAGGAATATTTCAGGGGATCATCGGTGGCATCCTACACGGGATCCTCTAAGTCGAAACATAATAAGAGGAATCTTACAGGGGGTCCTTGATAACAATTGGTCTCATAGCCTCATAGGCTAGAAGGAAACATCTAAAAAGGTAAATTTCCACAAAAAAATAAGTCATAGAAGATAGATCACATCTCATCTAAGATTAAATGTCTCAACTAGGTTGGTCCAAACACCCAACATTCCATTCACGTTCAAGTCTCTCCCAGAGGAGTCAAATGAATTCGATAACTAGAGTAAGAACCTATGTATTTAGATAAAATCCCCAAAACACCCATTAGGAGTCTTCAAAATGATCCTTGGGATTCACCATCGTGATCTATGCAAAAAAAACTAATTGGAATGGACTACTCAAGGGTCCAATTATGACACTGAGGCAAAAGAGGAAATACATGGAATGTCCCCATGGGTACACGGTGTGTACTCCTGCAATGCCACATGGGCATGTACCTCCGACGACCTAGGCATATAAACACCCCAGGTACACGGTGTGTGAGGAGGGTACACGGTGTGTACCCTACATGGGGTATATGCTCGTGTCCCTTAATTTCCCTAGATGGATACTTGGCTAGGCCATGTACTTATACACGGCGTGCTACCCTATATGGGGTCTAGCTGTGTACTCATACTTAGCCATGTCCCCTTACATGGGTAGACATTCCTGGGTACTCGATCACACAATTGAGTACCAGTGTACGGCGTGCACATGCCTGTACACAGCATGTACTCCCAAGACTTCATCTTCTCCTAACATAAAGAACACATGGTGTGTCCCCCTGAACCACACACAGTGTGAACTAGGTTTCTCAATGGGAAACCCCTCGGATCACCCGAATCCACCATTTTCATCCCCAAATTAGCAGATCGGGCCACTAGGAACTGAATACAAGCATAATAGGGGTTTACATTTAGAAAAAAAATTAATATAAAGAGGTTTCTTAGAAAATATAAAATTGGCCTACCTTTGGGAAGAAACCACCAAAGCTTGGGTTGATTTCTCCATCTACATACATCGCACAATGAACCAATACATCAAGGGATTTGCGGCGGAACCTCATTTTTCTTCCCTCTATCTCTCTCTCTCTTTCTTTCTCCCTTTCCCTCTTCTACCATTGGTCATGATGCAAGAGGATCCACACAGAAGGTGTGCACAAGAAAGAGGAGGAATGAAGAGAAACAAAAGGAAAAGAAAAAAAGAAAAAAAAGAAAAGGAAGAAAAAGGGTCTCAGGCTAGTCGTGATGCCCGACTCAAGTTTGTGCTTACCTAGGCTAAACTCCCCTTTTTGGGCTCAACGACAGAGACATAATATCAATACAATTCTATGTTTAAATGTTATGGATGAACGAACCTGTGTGAATACATTAATATTTAATTTAATAAATATTAATTATTAATTATTCTTATGAAATTCAAATGGCTCGGATTTCCGCCAAACTCCTGTCCTAGGGTAAAACCCCTATTATGAACCAATAAAGTGGTCATAAAAATTATCCTTAATCATATTCTAGGGAGAAAAGACCATTTCCCCTCCTTATGAGCATATGAATGCAAAAATTCAAATTTATGCTCAAAACTATAGTCCAGAAAAGCACAGGTCCTTACATCATTGGACCTTTTTGTGAAAAAGGCAGATGGAACTCCTAGGATATATATGGATTACCGAAAATTGAACCAGATTATGGTTAATAATTGGTATCCTCTACCTCAAATAGATTATCTCTTCAACCATCTCTAAGGAGCTTGGTTATTCTCAAAAATTGATCTGAGATCTGGTTATCATTGGGTGCGTGTTAGACCATCAGACATAAATCGCATGGCTTTTCATAGTAGGATTAGTCTATATGAGTATTTGGATTTTCTATTATGTCTTGAAAATTTTCCATATCATGGAACTGATAAACCGAGTCTTCCATCTTTATCTGGATTCATTTGTAGTGTTTTTTATGGATGATATCTTGGTGTATTCTCACAATCAACATGACCATGTCAAACATCTTAAGATCATATTGTATATACTGAGAGAGAATAAATTATATGATAATATCACAAACTTCCACTTATGGATGGATTAAATTCACTTCCTAGGTCACATTATCTTAGAGACAAGAGTATCAGTTGACCCAAAAAAGGTGAGAGTTGTAGTTTCCTGGGAGTATCCCAAGAAAAAATTTGAGGTACCGAGTTTCTTGAGGCTAGATAGTTACTAAATACATTTCATACAGGACTTCTCATTCCTAGATTCAGCACTCACAGACTTGAATAAAAATGGTGTGAAATTTTTATGATCAGATTCCTATGATATTGCCTTTCAAGAACTGAAAGGGGGATTGAATTCAGTGCCGATACTAATTTTTCTAGAGTTAGGTGGGAGTTACACTGTGTACTGCTATGAATTAGGTATTAGTATTGGGTAGTTATTATATAGAGGGATAGATTCATGGCATACTGGTCTTATAAGTTGAGGCTACGAGAGAGGAATTACCTGGTGCATGACCTCGATTTAGCTGCAGTTGTTCACGCATTGCGTTGTTAGAGAAACTATTTACTAGGATAGTAATTTATGCTGTACACAGACCACAAAAGACTATAGAACATATTTACATAGTGTGATAAGAACCTAAGATAGAAAAGGTTGGTGGAATACCTACATTATTTCAATTTTGATCTTGCCTACACACCTGGTAAAGGCAATGAAGAGGTTGATGCACTGAGTAAGAGAACTCATATATAGGATGTTTATCAGGCTAGTAGTGAGTGGAAGCTCATGGATTTTTTATATGATATGCACTTGGAGGTGTAGGATATTTAGGGATAGAATTTTATTTCATCTTTAGTTGTTATCTATACCCTTCTAGATAGAGTGAGGATGAGGCAGCTATCAGACTTAGAAGGCCTAGTCCTACGGGAGAGTGTGGATGGTGTGGACCCTCCTCCTGGTTGGACTATAGGTGAGGATGAGATACTGTGTATACATGGTCACATATGGATTTTAGTATACATTAACGAGAAGATGATGTGAGACTTTCATGATTCATATTGGGCAATGCATCCTGGCGTCACCAAGATGTATCGAGGTTTACATCTCCAATACTAGTGGTGGGGTATGAAAAGATATGTAGCTGGTTTTTTCATGAGGTCTTCCACCTGTCAATAAGTGAAGGCAGAACACCATTGAACATCCATACTTTTATATCAATTACCCATCTTTGAGTGGAAATGGGTGTCGTTGTTGATAGGATCATGAAGGTTGAACATTTTATACCAATTAAGGATACATTTAGTGTTGCTGAGCTTGGGAGGTTTTATATTCGATATATAGTATGACTTTATGGGGTCCCACACACTATTGTATTAGATAGGGATGCCCTGTATCGATTCTTGAAGAGTTTATAGAGGGAAATGAGTACACAAGTTCTTCTGAGCACAACATACCACCCTTAGATTTATGGATAGTAAAATCATATGATACATGTGCTTGAGGACATTCTTCGGTCATGCATCTTGTATGTTGGGGGTACTTGGGAGAGGCATATACCCCTTGTTGAATTTTCCTACAATAATAGCTTTCATACTACTATTTAGATGGCGCCTTATGAGGATTTGTACTGTAATCCATGTCAATAACCCCTGTATTGGTTAGAGGTAGGAGAGGAATCTATGCTTGGACCTTGTCTTATTTAGGAGACCATAGAGCATGTTTATTTGATTCAGAAGTAGATGGCTACTACTAAGTCTCGGCAGAAATATTACGTTAATCACAGTAGGTGACCTCTAGAGTTGGAGGTCAGGGATCAAGTTTTATTACTTGTTTCATCAAGGCTATGACATATGAGAATTAGGAAACAGGGTAATATTTTTTCATGGTATGTTGGGCCATTTGATATTCTAGAGAGAGTCGGTCTGATAGCCTATCGGTTGCAGTTACCTCAGAGGTATCGAGTCATGCATAATGTCTTCCATGTATCTCAGATGCACCATTATTATTCAAATCATTCTCATATTTTTTAGCCTGAGGAGGTTGAGTTATAGGTATATGCGTCCTTTGAGGAGCATCATATTTGTATTTTCAATTGTAGCATGAAGGTTCTTTGAGGTCGATCAGTTCCTTTAGTATGGGTGATATGGAAGCACGGTCAAGTATAGGATGAGACATGGGAGTGGGAGGATGATGTACCATTTTAGTGGTCAGAGTTGTTCTCAGACATTCTTGAACACCATGAGAAGGTAATTCAGGGACAACTTGCTTTAAGGAAGGAATTTTTTAAGAACTCAGTTCATTCATGAGGTATGGGTCCTTTAATTTCTATCAAATTTCAATTTAAATGTTTAAATATGGCCTAATATGAATTCCCTTAGGGGTTATAAAGGTAGTGGGGGTGTTTGAGGCTACATTGGATCCTGAAACCCAACTTTTAGGGTAAAAAAGTCCTGGCGAATGGTTAGTGGAAACCATGCGGGGTAGGATGCATGGTTAGTTCTAACCGTGTGATGTTTGATAGAGGGATGATATAGTCCACATGGTTAGAGAAAAATATGTGATTTGGGGAACACATCCATATATCCATGTTTTAAATTTTAATAGTGAATATTTTTATGGTTTGAGCATGGTTAAACAAACCGTGCGAGGAAATCATGTGGGGTGACCTTCCCTACAGCTAAGCGTTCATGGTTGGCACACGATTTGGCCAACCGTGCGGCCAAACCATGCAACCCTATATTTTGGTTGAAATTGTGAATTTAACCTTAATTAAATTTTATTTCTAACCATGTTTTCATATTCTCCTCCCGCATAGAATAATAACATCTTGAGAGGTTTTTTGATGACTATTCTTGGAATTGAAGGATCTCCTCAGTCTGATGTCTGATTCAAGAACCTTTCATCTCATTGGATCTACATCTATAAGATATCGATTCATTTTGTGTAGTTACTCATTTAGTTTAGTATAGGTTGTTCTATTTAGGTGTAAGATAATTTTCTCTATTATTAGGTTCTTCATCCATTCTTCAATTTTCTCATCATCTAAATTGAATCAGGAGTTGATACTAGATGATCTATCCACTATGAACCTACAGTAGGTGTTCATGTAATTTTCATTAAAATTCTAAGTATTTATATATTTTTTGTTGTTCCTCACACCCAATTCTTGGTCGAAACCTTGAAATGAATTTAAATTATTGAATTAAATTGATAGGCATGGCCTATGTAATTAAAGAGGTCATCAATGAATGTTTATAGGTTGTGGATATTGATTTAGAACCACCCCTTGGGTACGTTGATAATGAATTATACCACCATGGGTGTCTTTTGGAATTGTATGCCTTAGGGTGTTCCCTTTCCCCCCTTTCTTTGGGATGTCAAATCTAAATTGAATTTTGAATTAAAATGTATTTTGAATTTTAAGATCAAGTTGGAATTAAGTTGATTATAGTAAGGTATGGAAGAATATGACCTTTTCCTTGGATATGTAATAGCTTGATTAAACATGAGATGCTTGTTATAATGAATTGACCATGTGAGTAGTTAAGAGGCAAGCCTTCTGATCTTGTCCAATACCTTGAGTCACCTTCTAAAGTGAGATTGAATTGAAATGTTCTTGGGGGTGACCTTGACATGTTTAAATGAAATTAATTAAATGGTAATTAATTGATTAAATTATTATTTTCCTTGAGTGACACATGGATTCATTTAATAATTCCATGGACATGTTCATTTTTATTTTACCATGCTTACGCCCGAGTGACACTTAGACTCCTGATATGGACCACCAAGGATGGACTCATAGAGGTTGACTATTATATACTGAGTGATACTTAGATTCCGTAGTGGGTTTCCAAGGATGTACTCAAAGGGTATTTGATCATTTATTCCATGGGTGATACTTGGGCTTCCTTTGTGGACCTCCAAGGATGGACTCAAATGGAAGGGATATTGAACCACACCTAGAGGGATTCCTAAGTTCTTGTGAGAATCACCATGGATGGGATTTTAGGGTGTTGGTTTATATTATACATGGAGCGATACCTAGATTCCAAATTAGTAATTTCATGGATGGTCTCAGGTTTATAAATTAATAATGAATAAAATGAGTTGTATGAAACGTCTTCCAAGACAAAGCACAAGATTGGATTCTATCTTTTTTTATACTTTATGTATGATCTATTTAGGCATAGTTTGGTTACCTATTTCAATAGGGGAAGTTGGTCTATACACTGGGTCTCGAGACTTATTAATTAATTTACATTGAATCATTAAATGAACTTGATTGTAAATGATAACCTAGACTTTATAAGATGTTTAATTTTAGTACCTCCATTACATATTCTATTATTTCCTTCACACTATTATATATATTCACTAACTGGATGGCACTTGACCTTGGGTGGTTGCCTACTGGTATTATGTCTCACGCCCTATTTTGGTTGCCTTAGGTACCCTAATAGATTATATGATTGAAGGTATGGATAAGGAAAAGTGCCCTAATACAGTTTCTTGTCACTGCTTAGAAGCAGGGGAGCATGGGGCCGAGTTGAGGCTCATGATTATAGCTGGGATACTTTTGGACTTTTTAAATTTTGATATATGTATTGTATTGTACTATTGTGTACCTTTTTTGGAAGTTCTTTTAGACACATGAAATGTATCATCATCATTTTATATGATCTTCCTTTGTAATCTATTCCTTTTGTTGATCTACTATATAATTATTTTACTACTTTTTCTATTATATTTCATTGTATTTTCTATTGTGTTCCACAATGGTGATTATGTAATAGTCTCCCCATGGACACACCTACACCCTCGCTACTATTTAGTAGCCTCTAGCATTTGGGGAGATGTACTTGAGGCCATCTGGCCAACGAGGATTGGGGCACTGTTGAGTGGCATCTGGGACCGGGTCATTACACTTGGCCCAAGGCCCAAACTCAATATGCTTTAACACTGATTCCCTTATTCCTAAACCAACCCTCATAGAAAAATTTTCTCCAAACTATGGTCCTAAGATGAATATTACCTTTAATACCACTCTGTCATGACCTAACCCACCGAGGCCTGCTTGGACAGCAATAAGCTGAGTGTAACTCCCCAATCTCACCTCCAATAGGATAGGGTATGGAAACAAGCATTGAGTTAGTGAACCACACACATAGAAGGCCTTATCCAAAGCTACTTGTACACATCTGCACATATTTGAACATCAATATAATGTATAAAGGAAAGATATAATGGATACCAAGATGCATTCACACAACTAAATCCCACATATGAGTATGACACAAGTACGGGAAAGAAAAATCCTAAATACATGCCCACTAAAACTATAAAGTATTAAAAACTACTAATAAAGAGGTTAATTATAACAAATTAAACTCCTAGAACCAACTAGGGTTTTTATAGATCAACTATGATTAACCTTCTTTCGATCTACCTAGTATTCTGTCAAAAGGTCTATTGTCTCCATAAGACATGAAACATGCATGAAGAGCCCATGCAGGGGTGAGTATAAACATACCCAATAAGACACCCCAAAATCACCTAAAAAAGAATTGATGAGAGTAATCTTATAAAAATAGATAAAATAAACCCAAATATACTCAAGATAGACACCAAATATTAAAGTAAGGTCACAAATATGCTGCTAGTCTAGGATTCTGCTCAAGACTTCAATGTAATGATCATTCAAGAGATATCACTCCTCAAGTCTTGCTAACACTAATGGAACTTATCTGAGAGTTCATTCCTTTTAGGCCTTACCATAAATAAGTACACTCTATATCTCAGAAGATATCAATACATGGGTAGGGAATCACAACCATTTCCTATGGGGGATACTTAGCCCTATCTAGATTAACCTTCTAGGATAGGGATCACACACCTTGATAGTTGATAATGGGATACCAGACCCAACCTAGGGATGAATGATAGAGGATCACACCTTGGGATATATAGATGTATACCTGATTATATCCATGACTAACATATAGAGGGGATCAATCATTCTATACTCAGGATGGGATGCCTCATTTTACCCTCATAAGGATGAACCAAGGGAATGCACCCTATAGATACTCAGTTAGAATGAGGATAATGGGGGATCCAACCCACTCTGGAAGGGGTACATGACATGTATATAGAGTACACAATGTTTCCCAGTATGTCTAGGTATGACCGAGTATATTCCCATGTACCTAGTTGTGTTCGAGTACTCTAGATCTACCCATAGCCTAGACATGTATGTGTACCTGTCCATGCCCATGTACTTGTTCATGCCTGTATACCTAGTCATGTTTGTTCAAGTGTAACCTATGGGTACATGTCGATTTTCTAACATTGGGTCACATGGAATGTGGTCTGGACACGTGGTGTGTGATATTTATCTCTATATGTAACCCTATCTGTCATGCAAAGGGTTCCACATAGCATGTGTTCATCTGAACTACACATTGTGTAACTCAGTTTTATTTAGAAAGTCAAAATCTCTCACATAAATTCTTCCATGTTGCTCCCACCTATGATTCTACTTTAGAATATTCTATAAAACTAAGATACGGTTTTGACTGTACTCGAATCATAATCAGTGTATGGATTCCATCCACCCAATCTGGTCACAGATCATCATCACCAAACCATGTCACTAAAATGTCAAAAACCCATGAATCAAAGATATCATATCCATGTCACATCTCCCTTTATATTTCATCACACCTTAATCATTCTCTTGATCCTGAATCTGAACCCATGGAAATGATATGTTGCACCAAAGGTCGATATTGCAATGATTGGATTCTTTTTTTTTCGAACCACTGGTCAAAAGGAAATATCGATGATGAATACTCGAAGAATGAGGGGAGAAAAGCATGAACCAAAAAAGTGAGGAATGGATGTTGTCCATTGTTCAGGTTTTCCACAATCCATTTAAGAATAAATCATCTAATGTAAGTATATATCAAGGATTAACCAAAAAATTATCAATTCTTATTTTTAGGAAGATAAATTAACATTCGACCCATAAATCAATTTGATAGAATAATTGATTCGTGTTTAACATGGAATAAAAAAATAGGGATTAAAATAATGAAAAAAATCATACCTTGAGACTGGATAGATGACAGATGAATAATGGTTTTGTGAAATTATCATTGGTGAGGTCCAAGAACTTCATTAGTGAAGAAAACTCCTTGGAAAATTGATCACGGACCCATGATCACATTGTCATATTCTAACCTCTCCGCCAAGGCCCTCTCTAATCCCTAGGGTTATGTGGTTAACCCTTGGGATTTTCCATAAATGTGTTTAAATAGAGTGGATTAGGTCATAGAAACTTAATAAATAATAAATTGTAAAATTAATTTATTTTCTTATTATTACACTCGTGATTGTGCTTAAAAACTGATATTCACAAAGGTTGTGTCATGTATAGGGTAAAAATCACATTTTGGATTTAATGGAGGTCTCAGTTTTCCCATATGAGACTCCATTTTAGATTTATTCCATTATTTTAAAAAAAATGTGTGTGAAAGATATAATATATTTAATATTTTTATTATACTGACATAGAGGATCCCCAGACCATGGAATCATGTGATGACTTCATGCCTAACTCTAAAAAAATTCTATAAAATATTCCATATTTTTACATTGAAAAAATAGTGTTTTGTAGATAATATGAAAAGGGATGTTTTTAATTATATTTTAAGGTTATTTATGTTTTATAAAGTAAAGTAAAAGTGATTTTCTTTAGTGGTGGCATAGTAGTGAAGAAGAGGGGAATAACTACATCGTTCTTTGGGAGGTTCGGGGTTTGAATCCTGGGAGTTTTCTTTCAGGGAGAACCTCTCCCTCGGGATCCACTTGCCTTCCCGCAACACCCGGTTTCTGACTGGGTGGGAAAAATAAAGTGTGACCCACCTATGCTGATGGATTTCTGTATTGAACCATCATCGCTCAGGTTTTCACCCTCCGGGATGCTCTTCTATCTCGACTAGAAATAGTTCCTTCCCAGCTAGGGCTCTCTTCGGAGTGATCCCTTCGTGGGGAGGGGGGTTTCTTGGTGTGGAGGGTTCGAAAAGGCCACACCTACAGATTTCATCTTTTTAAAGAGAAAAAAAAGTAAAGTAAAAGTGATAACTTCCCAAAGGGGTATTAAAACCACTACCCATTCCTGTATGGAAGTAAAAAAACATCACTATAGACTTTATCACTATCCTTCATACGATATTTGAAAGAAAAAATGATATATGGGTAATCATTGATAGGTTGAAAAATTCTACCTATTTCATTGACATAATAGAGTATTTCTGTAAAGTCGCCAACCCTAGTATCCCAGAGGTGGTGCATTGGTTTATTACATTGGCATATAAACAAGGAATCAAATCTCAAATGACTGATTAGTTTATAAGTCTTGGAAGACTATATTGCATTCATGATACCCATAATACATTCGAAAAATAAAATAAAAAATGATATAGTATAAAATGAAATAAACTTCATCTATGAAAGCTTATTCAAATTTTTATTCTTCATAACCAGGGAAAAGGAAACATAAAAAAGGGGTGAGCTCAGATGCTTAGTAAGGGTAAGTAATACAGAAAAATCATAAATAATAAGGCATAGTGGATAGCAAAAAAACACATTCCATTAAAACACAATCTTGAGCATAATATGGTAAGAATAAAAGATGAATAAATAATTCCATAATATAATATAATTGTGGATAATATACTAGTTGAATGATCACATGGACTATTAATTACTAGTTTCATAATGAGGTAATTCATAAAGCGGGACATCATAAACATACCATCAAGGCCTCGTTCCAAGATAATACATAAATAGCTAAAAACCCAAACTAGTTTTTCTTATGAGAACTATAGATGCATTGAGAGGCTTTCATTAACCAATCCCCAACTAGTAAGGCTTTCATTAATCGATCCCCAACCCATAGGGCTTTCATTAACCGGTCCCCAACCCGTCACTTAATAAGTCCAATGCATTCCTCATATGAAAAAGGTGAAACATAACCAATATAAACATTTATATTAGAAAAAGTATATGAAATGTTAATGCACTAACCATAAACCATGAAGGGTATCAAAATAGTGCATCCACAGTCAAAATGAATCATAAACCATTAAATGAAATATGATAAATGGTATCATAAGAGATAAACATCAATCAAATATAATATCCAACCAAGTATGTTGATGTGGATGAAAATGCTCTAATAAAATCATTAAAAATTCTTGAGAAAAATACCCTTTTACTTTGAAATCATTTATTAAAAAGCAACGCATTTATAAAAGAAAACATTTAAAAAGAGATTTTTGAATCAAAATGTCCCATACCACTTTGAAACATTTTAAGGAAATTGTAAAATTACCATTTTAAAATATCCATGCCCTTATAAATAAAATCATAAAACCCATTTTTAAAACATTGACATAAATGAGAATGATTTAGAAGAATAAATATTCAAAACATTTAAAATGATGTTTTATTTAAAGAGTCCTTACATAAAACATTAAAAATATTCCTTTTGAAAATATTTTTAAAAAAACATCAACATGGATGATAAATATGTCTCAATAAATACTTATGTATAAACAATCTAGAATAATAATGAGATTGTGAAACTAACCCTTACAAAGATCATATTATTGTAGTGAGGAAAAATAAATAACATAATTATGTGTAAAAAATATAAATCCACACAATATAAGTGGATATAAAGTATAAAATAATCATATTCCATTCACACATATTCTTGGAAAAACATAACCAATGACATATATGTTTAACTCAATAAATAGAAATTGAGTTAAGATATCCCTTACCTCAAGTTTGAATTCATTAAAATTTGATCAAACCTATTGTATAATGGTTTGAATAGTGTTACTAATTTATTAAAGAACTGAACTCATGTTTTTAATACATTTCATAATCTTCTTATAACATTTTCCACCCATTTATTAATAATATTTGGTTATTTACATTGTTTCAGGTGCGTTCTTTTCATGGTTTCCAAGGTCGGTTTAGTATGGTCTTCCTTGTCAAAAATAAATAATAAGGAAGAAGCGATAACATATATATATTTATTTTATTTTAAACAATTACATGTTAATTTAAACATTACATGATTTTGGTAAAAGGGAAATGAATAATTGTCATCAACGAAGACGTTGAATTGACACACCACGGATGACGATTTCATTATTTAAGAATAAAAGGAGAAAATGAAAGGTTTTATGATAATTTTTCCATAAAAAACAAAAATAAATTATATATATTATACTTTAGTTGTCATGAATCATTGGATAATAGCTAGGTATAAGGTATAAGTGAGAAATAATTTGAAAGAGAAGAAGAATGAGTATTACCTCTTGAGAATTTCTCTTTGAAGACCTTCTTAAGGCTCTTGGAAGTGGAATTTTTGTGATACCAAAAGCACTAGAATGTGTTAAGGGATGATGATGAGGGAATTTGGAAGATTTTAGCTGAGAAATAAGGCTTAGGGTGATGAAAATTTGTGAATTAGGGAGACTCCTTTTATAATTGGGTTGAGGGGTAACATAGGAATTACACAAATTATTAAAATATAATAAATTTATTATAGGTTTTAAGACTTTAAAATGGCCTCAAAATCATAGTATTTCTCAATTTTTAAGTAATATTATCATTTTTTTCCTTTTTCATGGTTTTTTTAAATGATTTAACAAAATATTTTATTCATGGAAAAATAATTCTGTCAGATTAAAAATTATTCATGGTCATGACTTTAAGCACATCAAAACAAAGTTTAAAATTCGAATTAAAATTTTAATTATATCATAACCATATTATAAGTATCTATATAAACCTTTTATTTACTTAAAAATATCAAATTATATTTATTTTACTATTTTTAAAATCATTAATTTGATTTATTCATTTATTAAATATTTACTATATCATAATTTTTTACACCATTAATGTAATTATTTATTACCTAAAAATTAAAAATTAAATTCTATTAGAATGATAATTCTATTAAATTTATAAATAATATTTTTTTATAAAAACAATTCTATAAAACTTCATGTTTAAAATATTATACTAATTAAAAATTATAATGTGAATAAGTTGTCTTTCTTTTTAATAAAATAATATAAAGGGACTAATGTGATCCATGTGGGTCCAAAATGTCCCAAATTCAAATCAAAAGGTGATATTATAAGAAAATTACACATACAAGTAAATTTATATAGTTTATGGGTCAATTAATTATTATTATAAATTTAATTAAAATAATTTATTTATTTATTTCCTTTCGATTGCACAAGCATTGCATCAGCATTGCATAAGCATTAATTTTTATTATTTAATATAAAAAAACTAAAAATAAATTAATATCCTAAAAATAAATAAATTATGTTTAAAATAAAATTCTATATTCATTCATTATATATATTCACTCATATACATGTCAAGAAAACTTCTTAAATTTGTTATTTTTTCTTTTCTTTCTCTACGCAAGAATTGCACATGCATTTGGATAAGATTAATATTATATAACTATAAAATTTGAAATTATCATCCAAAAGCATCCATTATACATAATAATTAATAAAAAGTTCATGAAAATCATTTTTATCTCCTAATTGTTATTTTTAAGAAACCAAATTGGTTTTGTCAGCATGGCACAGGCACTGCATCGACAATGACAATGGTTCTTTTATACTTACCAAGAAAATTATAATTTATATACTCTAAATTATTTATATAAAAAAATTATCTTATAAAATCATTAATTATTTATTCCATAAGTTTAATAAATTTTATATCACAAATATCTCTTGACGATGTCACAAAAAATATCGTATTTTCTTAAAAACTGTATTTTTTACTATTCACTAAAAATTCAACTAATTCAGAAAAATCCTAAAAATTAATCCTGACCATTTTTTAATGTGTAGAATTCAAAAATAAACTCCATTTTATGAAAATAATTTTATAAATATGAAAAATTAAATTTTTAATTAAAATCATCATTTACTCAAAAAATACCAATTTTAAAATTATAACTGATTTTATGAATCTTTGAAAAATCAAATATGGTCTCATAAAATTATCTAATAATCATAATAAATAAAAATATTAACTTATGATTCAATTTTATGAAAATATATTTTCTTTTGAATCATAAAATAAAAATACTAATACTTAATTAATAATTTCTTAAACATTTATTTACTTATACTATGATATAATTATATCATACTTTCATTTTTTAAGATACCAAAATTTTATTTATACTTTCATGGGTAAGTTTACTATTCATTTGGATGGTTTTCTATTCATAAGGGTCATATTATTATTCATAAGGGTAAAACTACTATTTAAAAGGGTCAAGTTACTATTCACCAAAAATTAAGTTGATCTTATCATACTCTAAATATCTTACTGATCGCAATTATGTATGTCCATTTTTCAAAATTCAATTCACAGAAGTAGAAAAATTATGTTTAATTCCTATGTTATAACTATCTTGTTTAAATAATTATAATAACAAAGTGTTGATGCACAGAGGCCCAGTGTTGTGTACATTACATTAAATTTATTTGTAAATCCTTGGGGTGTTACATTCTCCCCTCCTTTAATAAATTACATCCTTGAAATTTGAAATTTCACTTCAAAAAAGAAAAAAAATGTTTATAGTAGAAAATACTTTTTTTGGAAAACCCACATTGGAAGATAAGGTACTAGGATAACATTTTTTCAAGATCCTTTCCCTAAAGTTGATAAATTATTTCACTCTATAATAATGTAAGGAAATATGAGTACTTGATACATTTCTATAAACACAATATTATCCTTTGATTGTGCCTTTAACTATTCCTACTTCATTTCATGGCACAAGTCAAATCATAGGGTAAAATAATCTATAAAACCTTTTCCAAAGATCAAATTAAACCATTTCATAAATGGTTAACTATTCCAAAATATCAGGATCCGACACTTTTGAAATAAGGTCATTAACCAACCAAATCCATTTTTTCATTTTCAAAAACTCGCTTTAAGGATTAGTTGGAACCTTAAATTTCCAAAGGAAGGTTCAAAAGCTACGTGTGAGTCCACAAAATTATAATTTCAATTATAATTTCAAAATACATCATCACCCATCTCGGTTCCCATGTTATCTCCATTCACGCGGCTACCTCAAGTCTCACACCTATCGCATAGAATGCCCTGTCCTTTCACCTCCCCATCATCACAACGCCGGCGAGACCCACCAGAATCCCCATCACTATAATTTTCATCTCCACTGCCATTTCATGGAGTTCTGTGTTGTCATCTTCACTATCATTGACACCGATTCATTTTTATTTTCGTCGCCATAATCTAAACACCACACCAGTCTTCTAGAAAACATTGCAGTTCATCGAGCCATCATGAAACATAGAGACTTTTCTGCATCCCTCATCACCAAACCTCATAAAGCAGCAACAAGGAACCATCATAAACAACACTTATGGCCTCCAAATAGAACCAAACCCATCATTAAAAGAAAAATCTAAAAGAATATAGTAACTAGAGTAATCCACCACATGTCGTGCCTCCTAGGAACTCTTATCGCTCCTTAGACTCATATGAAAGCTCCCTTGGTATCTGATGCACATGACCGACTTGGAATGGAGAAAGAGACCAGGGATCCAGAGTAGGAAGGAGTGATAGAAATGGGGAAATTAAAAATATAAACCATCAAGGAATGAGAGATAGAAACACCGGGATTGAAACCCTGATGGAAAACAGAAATTGAAACCCGTAACCAGAAGAAATAGGATTTAAGAAGAGGTAATTGTGATTGAAACCCAATAAGAAAACTGGACTAAAACCCTAATGATAAACCCCAAGTAGATCAATATAAAACAAGGGAAGAATCCATAAAAATGAAGAATACCGTGTTGCCCCTACTTCCACCACCACAATCCCAAACCCATCTAAAAAACCAACACATCAAACCAAGAAGGGGTTGTGTGTGTCAGGCCAGATCAAAAGAGTAGGGATAGAAGAGGGGAAAATGGGATAGCTCCATAGAACCTAGAGAGAACAAACCTGAAAAGAGGAATCCCAATGAATCCAGAGAAAGATAAAGGACCCATCACCGCTGAGGAGATAGCTGAAAGACGAAGAAGCTGATGGTGTAGGAGAGGTCCATTACTATGGGGAGAACTGAAACCCTAGGTGGAAGAGAATGAAGCTGAGAGATGAAGCTGGAGTTGAGAGTATGATCCAGGAGAGTGAGGAACCATCTCCTCCACCCATAGAAAAAGGTCATTGAATTTCCATAATGAACTTATTAAACAACATGAAGTGGCTTTTAATCATCACCGACAAACATGTGAGTACATTCTCCTTGTATTATTTTTAATAATGGTAATAACTTGAATTACCATAAATCCTTATTGAATACATTTTTGCTTCCTTATTCCTTATATAAAACACATGAATTTGGATATATTCCTTAATTCCAAAATGTTGTAGACTCTGCCACTTTGTCAGTATTCCATTATTTAGATCTAATATAGTAAGTGATATCTAATTTATGTTATTCAAATAAATAATCTCTTTATTCCAAAATTTATATCTCAGTATCAAGAACATATTAAGGGTTGTATTTCCCTCAACTATATATTTTTTCAAAATTTTAACTTGCTACTGAGTCATGTTTCCTTGGTACCATTCATCATGCGACCTCGAATCCTTAATGAAATAGTACTATAGTACAATCCTTATATATTCTATAATTCTTATAACCAGTACATCATTGATTAAAATACTCAGAAGACATAATTCTTGAATCTAAACATAAGAAAATTAATCATTCCTCTTCATCTTTAGTAGTAGAATAATCTTTACCATGATCCATTTTCTTATTTTGGTATATATTCCTTTGACACATGGGACATTGATTTGTGTAGTGTCCAATATCCTTGTAGTTGAAGAATTTTACATTGGAAAACTTTTTATTAACCATAAAATCAGAAGAATTGTGTCCTTTCTATCCACACATGTAGAAAACTCTCATTACTTTTAAGCATATTCCAAAGTGTTTCCTTTCACAATTATCACATGTGGAAAAATACTTCTTCCCCTTCTTCCCTTTATTTATATATTTCCCAATTGTCCTCTTCTTCTCTTGTTTCCTTTTGAATACATAATACTTAGAAAAGTCTTTATACCTCTTGTTAGGACATGAAATTATCTCCTCATATGATGAGAATGTTTGAGTAACTAGTTCCCTTTGAAAGACGGGCTTAAACCCATCGAATAAATGGTCATTCTTACTCTTTGGATTATGTGCATTGATGCGGTTCTCATTACTTCTGATAGCCACCATTTCTAAACCATTTAATATACTAGATTAGATCATAATATTATGAAACATAATTTATAATACCAATACTAGTGAAATACTTAACATAAATTGAAATTTTTATGCATAGCTAATCTCATAATCATAAATATGGTTTCTTTGAGGACATGTTTACATTTAAATCCTTTATAATGGTTTATAAAGAAAATGTGAATTATTCTAAGAATATCCCCCAGAATTTTCAAACTATGTGCACAGTAATACCCACTGTCATGTACCAAGTTACCCTAATTTAGGCCTGGGACACCTTGTTGGAGTTGTTACCCCAAGGTATAATTGTGCCAGAACCACTTCCACTTGTAGTATCCAGAAAAGGATGTATTGTTAGGAATATCCACATAATATCTACCTTACCAAAATTCTAGGATGTTCTTATATTATTATCCTCAAAGTATATCTTAGGGTTATGTTCCCTAATCTATGTTTTCTAAATTTAGTTTCCAAGGTTTCTACTAAAATTCCTTTAATACCAACTGTAAAGACCTTGACCCCAGTAGCCCGGAGCCAGTGCCTTACTTTCTTAAATTGGCATATAAACAAGGAATAAAATCCCGAAGGACTAGTACATTTATAAGTCTTGGAATACCATATTATATTCATGATACACATAATACATTGGGAAAATAAAATTAAACATGATACAATATAAAATGAAATAAACTTCATCATTGAAATCTTATTCAAAGTTTTATTCTTCATAACCTGGGGAAAGGAAACATAAGAATGGGGTGAGCTCATATTATTAGTAAGGGTAACTAATATAGAAGAAGCATAAATAATAAGTAACATTGAATAACTATAGAACATGTTCCATTAAAACATAATATTGACCATAATATGGTAGGAATAAAATCTGAATAAATAATGTCATAATAGAATATAACCATGGATATTCTAATAGTTGAATAATCACATAGACTATCAATTACTAGTTTCATAATGAGGGAATTCATAATTCATAACATCATAAATATACCATTAAGGCCTCCTACCAAGACCATATATAAATAGGTAAAAACCCAAACTAGTTTGTCCCGTGAGAACTACTGATGCATCGAGGTGATTTCATTAACTAGTCCCCAACCTATAGGGATTTCATTAACCAGTCCCCTAACCATAGGTATTTCATTAACCAGTACCCAACCCATCACTTACTAAGTTCAATTCATTCCTCATATGAAAAGGGTGAAACATAACCAATATTAACATTCATATTAAAACTAGTATACAAAATGTTAATACATTAACCATAAACCCTGAATGGTATCAAAATAGTGCATCCATAGTCAAAACGAATCATAAATCATTAAATTAAATGTGGTAAATGATGTCATAAGAGATAAATCTAAATATAATATAAGATCCAACAAAGTATGTTGACATAGATGAAAATACTCTAATAAAATCATTAAAATTTATTGAGAAAAATATCCTTTTTACTTTGAAATCATTTATTCAAAAGCCACGCATTTATAAAATAATACATTTAACAAAAGATTTTTGAATCAAAGTTCCCCATAACACTTTGAAATTTTTTAGGGAAATTATAAAATTAACATTTTAAAATATTTATGGACTTATAAATAATACCATAAAACCCATTTTGAAAACATGGACATTAATGAAAAAGATTTAAAAGAATAAATATTTGAAATATTTAAATTGATGTTTTAGTTAAAGAGTCCTTACATAAAACCTTAAAAATATTCCTTTTGAAAATATTTATAAAAAAACATAGACATGGATGATAAATATATAGAAATAAATACTTATGTATAAACAATATCGGATAATAATGAGATTGTGAAATTAACCCTTACAAAAAAATGTATCATTATAGTGAGGAAAAATAAATGAAATAATTATGTGTGAAAAATATAAATCCAAAAAATATAAGTGGATATATACTATAAAACAATCATATTCCATTCACACATATTCTTGGAAAAATATAACCAATGACATAGATGTTTAACTCAATGAATGGAAATTGAGTTAAGATATCCCTTACCTCAGGTTTGACTTCCTTCAAATTTGTTTAAACCTCTTTTAAAATGGTTTGAATAGTCTTACTAGTTTATTAAGGAACTAAAATAATGTTTTTAATACCTTAAAAAATCTTTTTATAACATTTTTTACCCATTTATTAACAATATTTGGTTATTTCCATTGTCTCGAGTGTGTTCTTTTCATGGTTTCTAAGGTTAGTTTATTATGGAATCCTTTGTAAAAAAGAAATAATAATACAAAAGTGAAAACATATATATATATATATATATTTCATTTTAAATAATTAAATTCGAATTTAAACTTGAATTGGTTTTGGTAAAAGGTAAATGAAGAATCATCATCCACGAAGGCATTGAATTAACGCACCACAGATGATGATTTCATTATTTAAGAATAAAATGAGAAGATGAGAGATTTTATGATGATTTTTACATTAAAAAATTATAGTATATATATTATACTGGATTTTTCATGAATCATTGGATAATAATTAGGGATAAGGTATAAATGAGAAAGAATTTGAAAGTGAAGAAGAAGGAATCTTACCTCTTGAAAATTTCTCTTTGGAGACCATCTTAAGGCTCTTGGAAGTGGTCTTTTTGTGAGACCAGAATCACTAGAATGTGTTAAGGGATGAGTAGTAGGTAATTTTTAAGATTTTATTCATGAAATAAGGCTCATTCTGATGAAAATATGTGCAGGAGGGAGCCTCCTTTTATTATTGAGGTTAGGGGTAACATAGGAATTACTCAAATTATTAAAATATAATAAATTTATTATAGGGTTTAAGACTTCCAAAAGGCCTCAAAATAATATTATATCCAATTTTAGAAGTAACATTATTATTTTTGTCCTTGTTCATGATTTTTTTATTTTTAAATAATTTAATAAAATATTTTATTTAGGGAAAAATAATTTTTTAAAATTAGAAACTATTCACAATCATGAATTTAATCACATCAAAAAAAAGTTTCCAATTCGAATTAAATTTTTTATTATATCATAAACATATTATAAGTACCTATAGAAATAATTTATTGACTTAAAAATACCAAATTATATTTATTTTACAATTTTTAAAATCATTAATTTGATTTATTCATTAATTAAATATTTACTACGCCATAATTGTTCAATCCATTAATGTAATTATTTATTAACTAAAAATTCAATTCAATTAGAAAAATAATTATATTATATTTAAAAAGACTATTTTTTTGAAAAATAATTCTAGAAAACCTCATATTTAAAATATTATACTGATTGAAAATTATAGTGTGAACAAGTTGTCTTTCTTTTTAATAAAATAATATAAAGGGACTAATGTGATCCATGTGGGTCCAAAATGTCCCCAATTCGAATCAAAAAGTGATATTTGATGATACAGTTTATGGTTCAATTAAGTATTCTAATAAATTTAATTAAAATAATTTATTTATTTATTCTTCTACTTGCACAAGCATTGCATCACCATTACATAAGCATTAATGTTAATTATTTAATATATAAAAATTAAAATAAATTAATATCATAAAAAATTAATTGGTTTCAAAATAAAATTCTATATTCATTCATTGTATATATTCACTCATATACATTCCAAGAAAACTTCTTAAATTTTTTATTTTGTCTTTTCTTGCCCTGCGCAAGCATTACCCGTTCATTTGGATAAAATTAATATTATATAACCATAAAATTAGAAATTATCTGCAAAAAAATAAATTATACATAATAATTAATAACATGGTCCTGAAAATAATTTTTATCCCCTAATTATTATTTTTAAGGAACCAAATTGGCTTTGTCAGCGTGGCGCAGGCACTGAGTCGACAATGATAATGGTTCTTTTATACTTACCAAGAAAATTATAATTTATATGTTCTGAATTATTTCTATACAAAATTTCTTTTATAACATTATTATTTATTTATTCCATAATTTTAATATATTTTATATCATAAATATCTTTTGACGTTGTCACAAAAAATACCGTATTTTCTTAAACACTGTATTTTTTATTATTCGCTAAAAATTCAACTAATTCATAAAAATCCCAAAAAATAATCCTCACCATTTTTCTATGTGTAGAATTAAAAAATAAACTCTATTTTATGAAAATAATTTTCTAAATATTATTAATTAATTTTTTAATTAAAATCATCATTTACTCGAAAAATACCAATTTTAATATTATAACTGATTTTATGACACTTTGGAAAATTAACTAAGGTCTCATAAAATTATCTTATAATAATAAGACATAAAAATGTTAACTTATGATTTTATTTTATGAAAATACATTTTCTTTTGAATCATAAAATAAAAATACTAATACTTAATTAATAATTTCTAAAACATTTATTTACTTATACTATGATATAATTATATCATACTTTCATTTTTTAAGATGCCTAAATTTTATTTATACTCTCATAGGTGAGTTTACTATTCATTTGGTCAGTTTACTATTCATAAGGGCCATATTACTATTTATAAGGGTAACATTACTATTCAAAAGGGTCAAGTTTCTATTCACCAAAAAATTATGTTGATTCTATCATACTCTAAATATCTTATTGATCATAGGTGTGTATATCCGTTTTTTGAAATTCAATTCAAAAAAGTAAAAAAATTATGTTTAATTCTTAAGTTATAACTATATTGTTTAAATAATTATAATAACAAAGTTTTTTTTGTAGAGACTCAATGTTGTGTGCATTACATTAAATTTATTTTTAAATCCTTGGGGTGTTATAATTTCTCCCTATATTTTCTAGTTGTCCTCTATATTCAAGAAGTTGTAAGACTCCATGGATTAACACTATTAGTTATGTATATCCAATATCAAATATTTACTTCTAAGTTCTAGAGGATCATTCAAAAGGGTATGAATATAGAAGCAAACCTAATCATATCATATCATCCTAAAACCGATGGGTAGTCTAAGAGAATAATTCAAACATTGGAAAACATGTGAAGGGCTAGCTCACTTGATTTTTAAGGGAGTTGGGACCAATATCTTCCACTTATTGAATTCTACTATAATAATAGTTTCCACTTGAGTATTCAAATGTAACTATTGAATCTATCTATAAAAAAGGTGTATAACTCCAAAATGTTAATATGAAGTTGTAAAAGAGAGACTATTAGGAGAATACATTATAAAAGAGACAACAAAAAAGATTCAAGTAATTCAGAAACACATTAGAGATGCTTAGAGTTAATATAAAATTTATGCTGAAAACCGAAGGAAGAACATAGGATTTTCTTTTTTGGATCATTTATTTATTAATATTTCACTATGGAAAGGAGTTATGAGATTTATAAAGAATAAAAAACTAAGTCCAAGGTACATTAGACCGTTTGAGCTTCTGAAGCATGTTGGAGTAGTGTCTTATCGATTAAAACTACCTCCAAATATTTCCAATGTCCATGATGTATTCCACAAGCCTCTAATAAGAAATTATATGTCTAAACCAATGCATATTCTTGATATTAATGGATTAAAAGGGTACCTAACATGTCATATGAAGAGGAAATGATCCTTATTCTTGAAAGAAGGTAAAAAGTGTTAAGGAACAAGACAACATGACTTGTGAAAGTCCTGTGGAGAAATCAAAATTTTAAAGAAGTTACTTGGGAACCTAAAGAAAAGAGGAAGTATAAATACCCACATTTGTTTTGAAGTAGGACACAAATTTTGAGGATGAAATTTCTTAAAGGAGGGGAATGTAATAGCATGAAAATTTATTCTATGATTAATAAAATAACTCATTTTTTCATAATGTCTATTTTATTATATTGAAAAATATAAGTACATAGAAAGACTATTATAAAAAATAATATTAAATTTTAGGTAATATTACTAATTACTATAGTTAAGACTAGTACATGCACATAAAAACCAAATAATAATGATCATGAAATGGTATACTTCATAGAATCAAACTCATCCAGGAAGATTACACCTTCCATAAAAAATGTTAAAAGAAAAAGAAACATTTGGAATACAATATACATTATCAAATAAATTGTAAAAACCTTTGGGAATGAATTATAAAATGTTGATGAGTGGTGTTATATATGGGATTTAATAGGAAATGTGACTGTTTGGATATGACTGTTACATCACTATTACATATCCATTAATCAATATGATTGTTAGTCGTTATGAATTTTGGTAATGTAGTCATTATAAATTGACCATTAGGATTAGTTTATATGAATTTTAATGAAAAGAGTCAATTAGATGCATAAGGAAGAAATGATGGCCTCAAATAGTATGATCATGCCTTTTGAATCCCATTTATCAGATCTTGGGAGGGTGGTAGTGTCACTAGGGTTCACCCTTGACCAATCTTATTCATTGTTTCAACAAGTAAGGCTCGAGTAAAATCATCTATAGGAGAAGTTCAAGTTATTGGAGATCACTATTAGGTCAATGTTAGGTGAGCTACCCCATGAAATTACCACCATCACACACCTTATCCTTAGGATGTATGATGGTGTAATAAGGGGTTATGTTTCTATACCTTGGTGTCATAAAGTGTAATTTTCAAATGAAATGGTTACTTATTAAATCCCATTTTTAGTATTATTTTATTTAATAAAATACACATGAATATAAGATGAATTTGATAAATAAATTTTTTAAAGAAAATAAAACATAATTGTATTTTCAGAAAATATATACGCCTTCATGATAAATTTAGGCATTCTAAATAAAATTTATTTTCAGGAAATAATATTAGAAAAAAATATTTATTTAAATATAAATGATAATATAATTTTATAATGTCCAAGGAAATTTTTATAAGTGTAAAAAGTTAACTATGTTGTAAAGATTGTTATTTTTCAAAAAAAAATATTTTTTATTAAAAAGTTAAAATTAAAAAAATTGTGAAATTATTTTGATAAAATAAACATTATATTTGAAATAAACATTCCTAAATTAGGTTAGGGTGAAATTTTTAAAATTTTCTACAATACTTTATTTTTCAGTGAAATGTAAAAATACAATTTTTCATTTTCAATATGTTTTATGGATTTATAAATATGTAATAATGATGTAATAATTGATTAAACTGAATCCATGAACAAAAATATATTATTTTATTAATATTACTTATTTTAATGGGTTTGAATCAATTTACAAACCTATAAATTACTATCCAAAGTCTAAACTGTAAATTAAGATTTTAAAAACGATATTTTTAAAAAAATCTATAGACAAAGTAATATTTAAAAATTGATTTTTGTTCTAATTCTTTAATATATTATAAAACATGACTTAAATGTCTAAAACCATGAGAAAAAAACCATTGGTAAGCCAATATTTTTTCATTTTCTACAACCAATAATTCCAAGAGCTATATTTAGAAATTATTGAACAATCCATCTTCTTTTACTATAAATACCCACACATCCAATAATTCATCTCCATTAAAAATCCTTTATCCATGAATTAATGGTTATTTTACTTTTCAAATATCCCCTATAAGGTGTCCTTAAGGTCTTAAGGTTCCATCCTCGTGTTTTAGGAAGCAATTATTCAATGTAAGGGAACTCTCCTCTTCTTCTTTTCTATTCAAGTACCTCTTTTTTGTATGCATTCTAAAAGTTAAATTAATTTATTTCCATACAATTTTATCCCATTATTAAAAAAAATGTTTTATCATTGGGATAATTTACTTCCCTCTCATTATTCCTTTTCATTAATCCACATTGTATATTATCATGTTACTGAATTTATTTCTTGATTTTATCTCTTTTACATGAAATATTCTTATATTGTGAATACCTAAACCCCTTAATTATCCTTGGGTATTTACCTATATGTAAACATAATTTATTTATTGGGGTTTTACTTACATTAAAACCACATTCCATTCTCATGGGTTAAAAATAATGAGATGTTCAAGTTTTTAAGAAATTATGTACTGAATAATTTTATATGAAACTTGTTCTTTATTCTCCATGGGTTATTGATAAAACAACATATTTTGATTGATGTGGATCACATTAATTAATAAATATTAAGGGTGCACCCTGATAACTCTCTAGTGTATCGGGTAAATAATTAATCTTTAAATATGACATGTTTTATGATAACTTAGTGAATAACTTTGGTAATTATATTTTATGACACCTTGGTGATAAACCTTGATGATATTCTTATAAATGTATCATTTTTATATTATATCCACAATTCCATGTTATTATTCATGATATTTATATTATTATATGTCTCATGTTCTTATGAACATGCCCTATTGTTATGCCTCATGATCGTATATTAAATATTTCCCTTGTTATCCCCTTACTAGGCTTTATGCTCACCCCTTTCCTTTTATGTATGTCCCAAAGATATGAGATGCAGTAAAAGTAACCTGGGATTAATCTATCAAGAATAATTTCAAATATATTAGAATAAATTTTATGTTTTAATGTATTACATTTCTAATTTCTAAGAAAGTAAACCTCAAAAGACCCTTTATATTATTAAATATTATACTACGTAATGAAAATTTTCTGTATTAAAAAAGAGGGACCCTGTAATAACTACCAAATATAGGTTTTTAGAGTCTATAATGTTGAATTATTTGATCCTAAAAACTATTATCTGGGACCTAGTGGCATACATGATCCCCACATAAGAAAACATATCATCCCGAAACTCAGCGGCATGCCTGAAACCTACTGAGAAACATGTACACATCATCTGAAACTCATAGGTAGACTCTCCCTCTCAAGAAACACATATGGATCATCCATAAACTCGGGGGAAGACTCTCCCTACTAGAAAACACCTATATATCATTTGGAAACTTGAGGGAAAACTCTCCCCACTAGGAAACACATAGAGATCATCCTAAAACACATAGTAAACTCTTCATACGAAGAAGCACAAAAAAATCTAGAAACTCAGGATAAGACTCTCCTTGTTGGGAAATATAAAACCTACATTATTAAGAAACTTAGGGCTATTCTCGCTCCCTTATTAGAAATTATATATCATCTGGAAACTCAGGGGTGTGCATGCACCCTTCCAGGAAACCATATACAATATCATCTAGAAACTTAGGGGCATACCTAAACCCTATCAAGAAACTATCCATATCATGCATCAGGAGTATCCTCTCTCCCTAGGACCATTACATAACATACACACATCGAGCATCATAACCCATACCTAATCTCACCATCTTTTCACCAGAGCACTAGCCACTCGGGCCTAGCCTCGCATCTCAAGGCATGCCACTGTGTCCTCCTAGCCTCTCGACCTAACCTTAAAGTATGTCCTAGTCACATAATAACATCATATTGAATCCATTGAATCCTCATATTATATATAAAGGCATCCAATAGGGTCCTATCAATCCATCTAGTCCATTCTCACTAGAACTGAGTTGTATCTAACACCCTCTAGTGATCTCTCGATTAATAGGCCCTATCCAACCCAAGCCTTAAGAGGCCATTCCAATCCTCATCATAACCCATCCCCACTAACTAGGAACTATCCCAAGCTATCTTTCACTAAGACTATTAGAATTCCTATTGTAAGTTTTCTAGAAAAGACACATGACCCACCCATGGTATCATATCACATCTCCCTTGGAGAGTTATCATGTCAGCCACCTGGAGAAGATCCCCTCTTTTCCACCATATCTAGCATCATAGGTCTCATCCTAATCACAAAACTCAAAAATAATACATATCACCCTCAAGATGGTGTCCCTTACCAAGCATGAGATGTACGATCATCTCACCTATTACTACTAATCCCAAGACTTTAAAGACCGATCGACTAGCCTTATGAAAATAAAATAGTATATCTATGCATCCTCTCAATCCCAAGAAATTATTGTGGTTTTCTTGTCATTCCATATGACATATTTACCCCATGGAAATGTAGTTGTTTTATGGTCTCATTTTCATAACATCTCTAGAGCACACACTCCAATCCTAGGGCTCAAACCACCCCATTAGTTGGTCCACTATATTCATTATTTTCATTTAATTCATAACCCTTATGGGTCCACATTTCACTTATGATATATTAATAATTAGGTCATCAACCATCAGTGACCATGGCACCAAGCTTGTGCTCAAGGGTCCATCACAGCACTTAAGACATGGGTCTATCCATGATAATTTTATTATAAATAAACAATTCATTTTAAAATCTAAATTCAGTTAGTTAAAAATGGATAGAGTTCATATAATATACTACATAAATAGCATTCATAAAATTTGAGATATGCTCAAGGGACCACCAACCATACATGGAATTATTCACTTAAAGCAAGCTTTTCCACTCTCTCCCAAGCTAGGCTAAGTCCATTCGGTCATCGACCATCCTATTGAGGCCCTACCTTAAGAAATATCATCAAAAAATTAATTATAACAAGTTATAATTAATTATAAAATTTAATTCAAGAAGAAATAATCATCTAAAAACTTATCGAGTGGCATAATGGCATTGAAACAATGGGAAAGAGGGTGTGATCCACTCTAGACATGCACTAGGACCCAAGACACACAAAATCACCAACACTCATAATCAATTCAATAGAAAATTTCATAAAATTTATGAAAAATCATAAATAAATTCATTAGAAAATATACCTCAAGCAAAATAGTTAGAAATAGCATGTTTTCATCCTCCTGGGACATCCTCTAGCCACACCTAGAAACAACCCCATCATATTGGGATGATTACGCCATGATTTGGTGGAATCATCAAAAAACCCCTAAGATGGAAACAATGAAATTAACCACCAAGAAGGGAGAATAATAACAAAGAAAGGAGAGGAGGGAACTCACCTAAAATCATTGAATTAATACCAAGAAATCACCCTATTTAGAAGGAGGTTTGAAAGAGAAAATGGGGAAAGGGAATACCCTAGTCCACTGTTGGGAAAAAATCCCTCAAGGTGTCATTGAAGAATTTTTGAGGTGATTGTGTTTGTTGACAAAGTGTACATCTGAGTAGTGATTGTTGACAAAGCAAAACGATGACATACAACTTTGTTGACAAAGAGGATTTCATGGTGGAATGTCGAGTTCAAGAGCTGAGTTCAACGAACCATTTTTTATTCAAGAACGTCGATAAAAGGAATGGATGATCTGGAGGTGGTACAAAAGAACAGATACAAGGTGGCGCCGTTTTCCAGTGTTTTCCAAATTTTAGGACCTGAAAATCGGCAAATGAAGAAAAGTGTTTTTGGCAAAGGGACTTGCGCGCCGCGGACTTGGAGTACAGAAAACTTGCGCGCCATATGTTTTTCAAGATCATAAGATCAAAATATGTCTAAGGAAATAGGTTCGCGCAAGTTTGAGAGTTGGTCGCGCAAGTGTCTAAAAGGAGAGGAGACTTGCGCGCCGAGACTGGGTCGCGCAGGTGACTTGCGCACCGTCGCGCAGGGTGGTCAATTTGCCTATAAATACTGGACCACCCCCTCTTCATTCTCACCGGAGTTCAACACTTTGAGAAATCAGATCTCCCGTCACGCAGGTGTGGTGGTTGCGCAAGTGGTGAGTGTGGGTCGCGCAGGTGAATTTGCGCGCCAGTAGTTGAAGTTGTGCGCCGGTGTTAGAAGTTGTGCGCCGGTTGGCAGTTGCACGCCAATATTGGTTTGGGTGTAAAAGGAAGAGAGTCGCGCAAGTTTGGAGTTGAGGAAGCTTGAGTCGCGCAAGTGTCTGAGGAGGACTTGCGTGCCCGTTGTGACTTGCGCGCCGATACTTGCGCGCCAAGATTGACTTGCGCGCCAAGTAAGGTTTTGTTCCAGCAGTGATTTTCGGACTGCGTGGAAGCTGGAAGTTTGCCCGATACCTTCGGTGCAAAGAGATATTCATCTACGGGTGAAAGTTGTACTTCGACAGAGCATCTACACACAGAGGAAGATTCATTCTTTCATGAAAATGAAGATACCTACAGGACTATAAACTGTGAGTGGATTCCCTTCCAGAGTAGTGAGCTTAGAAAGAGGAAGAAGGTGATCCTCTCCACCGGCAGTGAGCCAGAGAGAGAGAAATAGGGAGTGACCCTTGGGAAAGCAGTGAGCTGACCCTAAACTTGTAAAGGCGGTGATCCTGGGCATAGAAGTGATCTAGCCCGAACTTTGTATCCACATCTAGTGAAGATTAGTGGAATTTGGTATGACCGACAACTTGTCGGCGTATGCTCCTTGGACGTAGCCCAGTGAGGGTGAACCAAGTAAAAATCTATGTGTTTGCCTGTTTTCTTCCCTGCATTGCATTCAAAGCATCATCATTAGTTAAAGAAGTAAACACGTGGTCATAGTTTACACACAAGAGCAAACAAAGTGACCCTTGTAATAAAGAAGTCAAGATCCAGTGGGGTAGGAAGAACTTTGAAAAAGAATATCCATACCCTGATTCACCCCCCCTCTCAGGGTATATAGGCCCCTATTGGCCCTAACAATTGGTATCAAAGGGATAGGTTTCTTTTATCAGATTTGTTTGCTCCGGCTTGGTGCAGTCGATCTGTGTGTTTAAAGAATTTGTCTGCTCTTATCTTGGTGAGCCATGGCAAAGGGAAAAACATCCAAGAAGAATCAGAAGTTAGGTGGTATTCCTCAGTGTGGAAGTATTTATGGAAAAAGTGTGATTCAATTAAAAGAATCCAACAGTTTACTGAAGGAAGGTCTAGATGAATCTGACAGGGAAAGGATTGATTCACTCAATCATGATGTTGGAATGAGTGAAGTACATGAGCATCAGAGTGATGCTGAAACAGAAGAAGAAATTGAAGGAAGAATAGATATGCGAGCTGAGTTGGAGGCTGCTCTTGAGGAGATAGATGTTTGGAGAGAAAAAACAAAGAAATCCAACAATGTTGTTCACGATGCCAAACTCTATATGCAGCAGCACGAAGAAGAGAAGTCTGAGTTGATGGAAGAAATTGAGAAACTCAAGTTATCAACACGAGAGAACTCAGAATCAGTTAGTGAGTATAAGATTAAGATTGAAGAACAGAAAAGGGAGATCGATGAATTGAATAGAAAAGTGAAAGATCAATTCAAAAACATCGAAGAACCTAATATTCCAAGTGACGTTGGAAACACTGAAGAAGCCAAATCTAAAGATATCCGGATCAAGGGATTGGAGATTGAGGTCAACAAGCTAAAAGGCTTAAATCAAAGGCTTATTGATATAGTTACTGACCTAACAGAGAAGAATGATTCACATGCTGAAGAGCTGCAGAAGATGGCTAGAATGAAAGGAAAACAAAAGGTTGGTGATTATGAAGAGAGTCAAAAGACAGATGAAGCACAGAATCTTAAAACCAGAAATAATGATCTAGCAGCACAGTTGTCTGCAGAGGTTCAGAAGAATCAAAGGCTACAACAAGAAAATGCATATTGCTCTGACTCTGTTGCTCAAGAAAAATTGAAGGTAAATGAGCAAAATTACATGGTTGATAAGCTGAAGTATGAACTGGAAGATGAGGTGAGTAGAGGGAAGCTTCTCAAGGAAGAACTTGATGTCCAACTTGAATCAAGGGATATGAAGATTCAAAAGTTGGTAGAAGAGCTAGAATCATCCAAGCAAGAAATAGAGAAGTCTAAATCCAAAGGTAATCCCAAATTGAAGGATGCACTGCACTTTCTATTTGATCATCCTTCGACAGGTGATGATAAAATGAAAAGCAAATATGCTATTTCTGAAGAGAAACAACAGAATATCTTCTCAGCTCAAAGACTAGCATGTTTCAGAAAAGCTGGTATTGGATTTGATGAATCACCTCCCATGCGTGATAAGAAGAGAGCCATGAACAGTTCTAGGAGTGGAGAAAAACCTGTAGGTGCTGGAGATAGGCCTAAGAGGTCAGTTACAAAAAGAAGTGACGACATGTGCCATTTCTGTGGGATTCATGGCCACACATCAAGCTTCTGTCCAGAGGCTCAGGAATACATTTCATATTGTGAAAACAGAAAATGTACAAAATCTGAGAATAAGATGAAGCGTCATGAGAAATCAGAAAGAAGAGTCTCTCAAAGGAAAGCATTTGTTAAATTCTATTACTGTGGAAGAATGGGACACACCATGAGTATGTGTCAGGAAGCTCAGGAGCTCAATTCCATAGGAAGAACTCAAGCTACATCAACATCTCAACATAGAAATGATGAAATGAGGTATGTCTTTGATGGAAGATGTTTCATATGTTCTGATCATGGGCATTTGGCCAGACAGTGTAGAAAGAAGAAGGCAGGGAAGGAAAAGGAACGTCAAAGGAGATTCCTCACTCCAGTGGTGTCTAATGAGAAAGCGTACACTGGAAGACAATGTGGTAAATTGGAAAATAGGCGTAGAGCCTCAGGGGAATCACATGGAGCTGAACAAGAAGTGTATCAATCACCTCCTCCGTCACACTCACAACCGCCCCCTAAGAAAGAACATGAACAAATTTGGAAGAAAAAGGGAGGAAAATCTACAGCTGTGACTAAGAAGAATGGACTTTCAGTGGAGGAAACAGCACCAACGCAAAATAGGGTGGTGCCTCAGACATCTGATAAAAGAAAGATGAACAAAGAACGTATTGAAAAATTTGCATGTCGTGTTCCACAACAAAAAGTGGAGGAAGGTGAAAGACCCTTGCAATGGTGGAAGAAGTAGGGGATGATGACAATCAAGGAGATTCATGTTCAAAGAAATAATCAAGGGAAATGGAATTTCGGTGGAACATCAAAGACAGAAATGTGTACTAGTGGGTTTAAACCCCAAATGGTGAAAAAGGCTAAGTCTGTCGAATCTACATATCATAGAAAGGCTCCGAATATGGGTAAAGAATGCTTAGTCATATGGCCAGAGCAGTTGAAGTTGGCAAGGCAGCTGGAGGAAGCAAGAAAAGAGTGTGATGCCCTCCAAGAAAGAATCAATGAGTTGACCCATCAGGATCAACCACAATCCTCATCTTGAGGAGTGCTGAAAGATAACCCCTCTCCCTATGTATATAAATGTTATTAACTAAGGATCTGTCTGTTTCAGGTTTTAGGGAGATACAATCCAAGGGGAAGTGGAATCTAAGGATGAAAAGTGGAGAAGTGATATGCTCTACAGTTTCAATTGATTCAGACCAGGTACCATAGTTGAAGAAGAAAGGGAGCAACAGAGCACAATAAAATATGATTGTGTTGTTAACTTTGTCTCTTGTTTCCTACACCGAGTTCCAACTCAGTAGGCTTAGAGATTTGGTTAATGGCCCGATGCTGAGTGCCAGATTTGTATAAATTGTGCACGTGGAGAAGAATGGTTATGGGTCTCTATCGTTGGGCCTACCAGATAGAAGTGTTGTGTAAAACAGGGGGAGCATTCTAAATCCAAATCAGATTCAATATCCATCAATGCAATAATTGGATGACTCAGCTCAGGTGTTTCCTATTGAGGGAAGAAAGAAACACAGGGAGAATCAGCAGTAACAATGCATTTCATACTTATCTATTTGCTCTAACAATATGGTATCAGCTGACTGTTTTCAGGATCCCAAGAAGCTGCAAGAGAAAATCAAAGGCGTCTCAACAAAAATCTGAGAAACGTAGCTGAAAGAAATGAAGCCACTGAAAAATTAGTCGGTGATCAATTTCCTGATGAAAGTGTTGAGGAAGAAAGCAACACAGGGAGAGAAGAAGTGGATGATGCTAATTTATAAGAATACACTGATGATTAACATGAAAGTTTCAAGTGTGTGTCTACAAGGATGCCAAAAAAGATGAGCTGAAATTGATAGACATAATATCATTGGTGATCAGGCAGCTCCAGTTCAGACAAGGGAAATGAAATCACTACAGCATGCATCTTTTCTATCTTAGGTTGAGCTGAAATGCATTGTTGATGTAGCTAATAATGAAAACTGGGTTCATCCATGAACGAAGAGCTAAATCAGATTGAGAAGAATCAGATGTGGGAGATTGTTTCGAGGCCAGCTGATAAGGACGTCATCGTGACTAAATGGGTATTTTTAAATAATATGACTGAAGATGGCATAGTGATTCGGAACAAAGCACAGCTAGTGTGAAAAGGATACTCCCAGAAAGAAGATATTGAAGCTGATGAGACATTTTCACTGGTTGCAATGCTGGAGACAATCAGATGAAGCACAGTGCAAACATTTTTTTTGAATCCATGAAACATGAGTTCCAAATGTCTATGATTTGTGAGATGATGTTTTTCCTTGGTCTACAGGTGACACAGGGAAGGAATGGAACATTAATTTCTCAATTCGATTTTTTCAATGGGGTTTTGGAAGGTTTGGAATGGATAACTCCAAGGAGATGCAGACTCCGGTTGCTACTCGAATGAAATTATCAAAAGATGAGGATGGCAAGGCAGTTAATATCACATAATACTGGCAAATCATTGGAAGTCTGTTGTACTTAACTGCAACAAGGCCTGATATTGTTTTCTCCACATGCCAAGCAGTGAGATATCAGAGTAATCCCATGGAAAGCCACACGATTGCAGTGAAAAGAATACTTCGGTATATCCAGGGCACGGTGGATTTTGGCTTGACATATACTGATAAATTTTAGACAGAGTTATTGGGTTATACTGATGCAGACTGGGCCGGTTCAGCGGATGATAGGAAATCAACGTCAGGTGGTGCTTTCTATCTTGGTGGATTGTGTATTTCTTGGCTAAGCAAGAAGCAAGATTGCATTTCATTGAGCACTGCAGAAGCTGAGTATATTGCGGCCACTCAAGCATGCACACAGTTATTGTGGATGAAGCAGCAGCTTGAAGATATGGGAGTTGAAGTGAAGTCTCCGATCGGAATCCAATGTGACAACTCAAGTGCTATAAATCTTAGCAAAAATCATGTCCATCATTCCAGGACAAAGCACATTGAGATCAAGTATCATTTCATCAAGGAGAAGGTTGAGCAGGGCATCGTGAAGTTGGAGTATGTGCCTACAGAACTACAGGTTGCAGACATTCTGACAAAGGCCTTACCCAAGGAAGCTTTTGAGAGCCATCGACTGGCTCTGGGAGTTCAGTCGATTCCCCGCACTTGAAATAGTGTGGATGTGGGACCCCCCCCCCCCTCTCCCCGAGGTATGATGTGTTTTTTCCTAATATGCTGATATGTGTTCTCTACTATGTTACAGACTACAAAGGAGTGTCCTTTGGGTTCGTTGACAAAGGGGGAGAAAATTGTTTGTTAAAGGAGGAGAAAATAGTGATTGTTCAAGGGGGAGACAGTGCGGAGATTTGATAAATCATAATTGATACGGGGAGAAGCTGACAGGTGGAGCATCCAGAAAGGGGGAGCAATGAGAAAGGGGGAGTGTATTAAATCTGATAATGCTAGAAGTGATCAATCAAAGAATAGATATCACGATAGCTGAGGATCGTGATAAAAGCAGAAGAGTGGTGTTGGAAAGTGGTAAGACTATTTCCAAACCAAACATTGGTCTTCCAACAAATCCATCAACAATTGGTATCAGTTTAGTACAAATTGGTATCAGTTTGGTGTCAACAGTGGATGTCAGAGATAAAGTGATTTATTGATGAACTTTGCATTTACTCTTGTTTCTCACACCGAGCATTGCTCATGTGGCCTTAGAGTATGTGTTGAGTAAATCCTTGATCGCTATCAGAATCGCAATGAGGCGAATGGAGGCTGAAGAATCAAGGACGTATCTTTGTTTTGGAAGAGTTTTCAACAAACCCAAAGGGGGATATTGTTGGGCAAAAATCCCTCAAGGTGTCATTGAAGCATTTTTTAGGTGATTGTGTTTGTTGACAAAGTGGACATCTGAGTAGTGATTGTTGACAAAGGAAAACGATGACATACAACTTTGTTGACAAAGAGGATTTCATGGTGGAATGTCGAGTTCAAGATCTGATTTCAACGATCCATGTTTGATTCAATAACGTCGATAAAAGGAATGGATGATCTGGAGGCGGTACAAAAGAACAGATACAAGGTGGCGCCGTTTTTCGGTGTTTGCCAAATTTTAGGACCTGAAAATCTGCAAATGAAGAAAAGTGTTTTTGGCAAAGGGACTTGCGCGTCGCGGACTTGGAGTACAGGAAACTTGCGCGCCATATGTTTTTCAAGATCAGAAGATCAAAATATGGCTAAGGAAATAGGTTCGCGCAAGTTTGAGAGTTGGTCGCGCAAGTGTCTAAAAGGAGAGGAGACTTGCGCGCCGAGACTGGGTCGCGCAGGTGACTTGCACGCCGTCGCGCAGGGTGGTCAATTTGCCTATAAATACTGGACCACCCCCTCTTCATTCTCACCGGAGTTCAACACTTTGAGAAATCAGAGCTCCCGTCGCGCAGGTGTGGTGGTTGCGCAAGTGGTGAGTGTGGGTCGCGCAGGTGAATTTGCGCGCCAGTAGTTGAAGTTGTGCGCCGGTGTTAGAAGTTGCGCGCCGGTTGGCAGTTGCGCGCCAATATTGGTTTGGGCGTAAAAGGAAGAGAGTCGTGCAAGTTTGGAGTTGAGGAACCTTGAGTCGCGCAAGTGTCTGAGGAGGACTTGCACGCCCATTGTGACTTCCGCGCCGATACTTGCGCGCCAAGATTGACTTGTGCGCCAAGTAAGGTTTTGTTCCAGCAGTGATTTTCGGACTGCGTGGAAGCTGGATGTTTTCCCGATACCTTCGGTGCAAAGAGATATTCATCTACAGGTGAAAGTTGTATTTCAACAGAGCATCTACGCACAGAGGAAGATGCATTCTTTCATGCAAATAAAGAGACCTACAGGTCTATAAACTGTGAGTGGATTCCCTTCCAGAGTAGTGAGCTTAGGAAGAGGAAGAAGGTGATCCTCTCCACCGGCAGTGAGCCAGAGAGAGAGAAATAGGGAGTGACCCT
The DNA here is from genome assembly GCA_963277665.1 of Viscum album. Lineage (NCBI taxonomy): Eukaryota > Viridiplantae > Streptophyta > Magnoliopsida > Santalales > Viscaceae > Viscum > Viscum album. The sequence goes on along the minus strand of OY728150.1, from coordinate 1,821,800,766 downwards.
TGGGAAATCAGTGAGCTGACCCTAAACTTGTAAAGGCAGTGAGCCTGGGCATAGAAGTGATCTAGCCCAAACTTTGTATCCACATCTAGTGAAGATTAGTGGAATTTGGTACGACCGACAACTTGTCGGCGTATGATCCTTGGACGTAGCCCAGTGAGGGTGAACCAAGTAAAAATCTCTGTGTCTGCCTGTTTGCTTCCCTGCATTGCATTCAAAGCATCATCATTAGATAAAGAAGTAAAGACGTGGTCATAGTTTACACACAAGAGCAAACAAAGTGACCCTTGTAATAAAGATGTCAAGATCCAGTGGGGTAGGAAGAACTTTGAAAAAGAATATCCATACCCTGATTCACCCCCCCTCTCAGGGTATATAGGCCCCTATTGGCCCTAACAATTGGTATCAAAGGGATAGGTTTCTTTTATCAGATTTGTTTGCTCCAGCTTGGTGCAGTCGATCTGTGTATTTAAAGAATTTGTCTGCTCTTATCTTGGTGAGCCATGGAAAAGGGAAAAACATCCAAGAAGAATCAGAAGTCAGCTGGTATTCCTCAGTGTGGAAGTATGTATGGAAAAAGTGTGATTCAATTAAAAGAATCCAACAGTTTATAGAAGGAAGGTCTAGATGAATCTGACAGGGAAAGGATTGATTCACTCAATCATGATGTTGGAATGAGTGAAGTACATGAGCATCAGAGTGATGCTGAAATAGAAGAAGAAATTGAAGGAAGAATAGATATGCGAGCTGGGTTGGAGGCTGCTCTTGAGGAGATAGATGTTTGGAGAGCAAAAACAAAGAAATCCAACAATGTTGTTCACGATGCCAAACTCTATATGCAGCAGTAGGAAGAAGAGAAGTCTGAGTTGATGGAAGAAATTGAGAAACTAAAGTTATTAACACGAGAGAACTCAGAATCAGTTAGTGAGTATAAGATTAAGATTGAAGAACAGAAAAGGGAGATCGATGGCTTGAATAGAAAAGTGAAAGATCAATTCAAAAGCATCGAAGAACCTAATATTCCAAGTGACGTTGGAAACACTGAAGAAGCCAAATCTAAAGATATCTGGATCAAGGGATTGGAGATTGAGTTCAACAAGCTAAAAGGCCTAAATCAAAGGCTTATTGATATAGTTACTGACCTAACAGAGAAGAATGATTCACATGCTGAAGAGCTGCAGAAGATGGCTAGAATGAAAGGAAAACAAAAGGTTGGTGATTATGAAGAGAGTCAAAAGACAGATGAAGCACGGAATCTTAAAACCAGAAATAATGATCTAGCAGCACAATTGTCTGCAGAGGTTCAGAAGAATCAAAGGCTACAACAAGAAAATTCATATTGCTCTGAATCTGTCGCTCAATAAAAATTGAATGTAAATGAGCAAAATGACATGGTTGATAAGCTGAAGTATGAACTGGAAGATGAGGTGAGTAGAGGGAAGCTTCTCAAGGAAGAACTTGATGTCCAACTTGAATCAAGGGATATGAAGATTCAAAAGTTGGTAGAAGAGCTAGAATCAGTCAAGCAGGAAATAGAGAAGTCTAAATCCAAAGGTAAGCCCAAATTGAAGGATGCACTGCACTTTCTATTTGATCATCCTTCGACAGGTTATGATAAAATGAAAAGCAAATATGCTATTTCTGAAGAGAAACAATAGAATATTTTCTCAGCTCAAAGACTAGCATGTTTCGGAAAAGCTAGTATTGGATTTGATGAATCACCTCCCATGCGTGATAAGAAGAGAGCCATGAACAGTTCTAGGAGTGGAGAAAAACCTGTAGGTGCTGGAGATAGGCCTAAGAGGTCAGTTACAAAAAGAAGTGACGACATGTGCTATTTCTGTGGGATTCATGGCCACACATCAAGCTTCTGTCCAGAGGCTCAGGAATACATTTCGTATTGTGAAAACAGAAAATGTACAAAATCTGAGAATAAGATGAAGCGTCATGAGAAATCAGATAGAAGAGTTTCTCAAAGGAAAGCATTTGTTAAATGCTATTACTGTGGAAGAATGGGACACACCATGAGTATGTGTCAGGAAGCTCAGGAGCTCAATTTCAGAGGAATAACTCAAGCTACATCAACATCTCAACATAAAAATGATGAAATGAGGTATGTCTTTGATGGAAGATGTTTCATATGTTCTGATCATGGGCATTTGGCCAGACAGTGTAGAAAGAAGAAGGCAGGGAAGGAAAAGGAACGTCAAAGGAGATTCCTCACTCCAGTGGTGTCTAATGAGAAATCGTACACTGGAAGACAATGTGGTAAATTGGAAAATAGGCGTAGAGCCTCAGGGGAATCACATGGAGCTGAACAAGAAGTGTATCAGTCACCTCCTCCGTCACACTCACAACTGCCCCCTAAGAAAGAACATGAACAAATTTGGAAGAAAAAGGGAGGAAAAGCTATAGCTGTGAGTAAGAAGAATGGACGTTCAGTGGAGGACACAGCACCAACGCAAAATAGGGTGGTGCCTCAGACATCTGATAAAAGAAATATGAACAAAGAACGTATTGAAAAATTCGCATGTCGTGTTCCACAATAAAAAGTGGAGGAAGGTGAAAGACCCTTGCAATGGTGGAAGAAGCAGGGGATGATGACAAGCAAGGAGATTCCTGTTCAGAGAAATAATCAAGGGAAATGGAATTTCGGTGGAACATCAAAGACAGAAATGTGTACTAGTGGGTTTAAACCCTAAATGGTGAAAAAGGCTAAGTCTGTCAAATCTACATATCAGAGAAAGGCTCCGAATATGGGTAAAGAATTCTTAGTCATATGGCCAGAGCAGTTGAAGTTGGCAAGGCAGCTGGAGGAAGCAAGAAAAGAGTGTGATGCCCTCCAAGAAAGAATCAATGAGTTGAACCATCAGGATCAACCACAATCCTCATCTTGAGGAGTCCCGAAAGATAACCCCTCTCCCTATGTATATAAATTCTATTAACTAATGATCTGTCTGTTTCAGGTTTTAGGGAGATACAATCCAAGGGGAAGTGGCATCTAAGGATGCGAAGTGGAGAAGTGATATTCTCTACAGTTTCAATTGATTCAGACCAGGTACCATAGTTGAAGAAGAAAGGGAGAAACAGAGCACAATAGAATATGATTGTGTTGTTAACTTTGTCTCTTGTTTCCTACACCGAGTTCCAACTCAGTAGGCTTAGATATTTGGTTAATGGCCCGATTCTGAGTGCCAGATTTGTATAAATTGTGCACGTGGAGAAGAATGGTTATGGGTCTCTATCGTTGGGCCTACCAGATAGAAGTGTTGTGTAAAACAGGGGGAGCATTCTAAATCCAAATCAGATTCAATAGCCATCAATGCAATAATTGGATGACTCAGCTCAGGTGTTTCCTATTGAGGGAAGAAAGAAACACAGGGAGAAGCAGCAGTAACAATGCATTTCATGCTTATCTATTTGCTCTAACAATATGGTATCAGCTGACTGTTTTCAGGATACCAAGAAGCTGCAAGAGAAAATCAAAGGCGTCTCAACAAAAATCTGAGAAACGTAGCTGAAAGAAATGAAGCCACTGAAAAATGAGTTGGTGATCAATTTCCTGATGAAAGTGTTGAGGAAGAAAGCAACACAGGGAGAGAATAAGTGGATGATGCTAATTTAGAAGAATACACTAATGATTAACATGAAAGTTTCAAGTGTGTGTCTACAAGGATGCCAAAGAAGATGAGCTGAAATTGATAGACATAATATCATTGGTGATCAGGCAGCTCCAGTTCAGACAAGGGAAATGAAATCACTGCATCATGTATCTTTTCTATCTTATGTTGAGCTGAAATGCATTGCTGATGCAGCTAATAATGAAAACTGGGTTCATCCATGAACGAAGAGCTAAATCAGATTGAGAAGAATAAGATGTGGGAGATTGTTTCGAGGCCAGCTGATAATGACTTCATTGTGACTAAATGGGTATTTTTAAATAATATGACTAAAGATGGCATAGTGATTCGGAACAAAGCACAGCTAGTGTGCAAAGGATACTCCCAGAAAGAATATATTGAAGCTGATGAGACATTTGCACTGGTTGCAATGCTGGAGACAATCAGATGAAGCACAGTGCAAACATTTTTTTTGAATCCATGAAACATGAGTTCCAAATATCTATGATTTGTGAGATGATGTTTTTCCTTGGTCTACAGGTGACACAGGGAAGGAATGGAACATTAATTTCTCAATCCGAATTTTTCAATTGGGTTTTGGAAGGTTTGGAATGGATAATTCCAAGGAGATGCAGACTCCGGTTGCTACTCAGATGAAATTATCAAAATATGAGGATGACAAGGCAGTTAATATCACAGAATACTGGAAAATCATTGGAATTCTATTGTACTTAACTGCAACAAGGCCTGATATTGTTTTCGCCACATGCCAAGCAGTGAGATATCAGAGTAATCCCAAGGAAAGCCACATGCTTGCAGTGAAAAGAATACTTCGGTATATCCAGAGCACGGTGGATTTTGGCTTGACATATACTGATAAATTTCAGACAGAGTTATTGGGTTATACTGATGCAGACTGGGCCGGTTCAGCGGATGATAGGAAATCAACGTTAGGTGGTGCTTTCTATCTTGGTGGATTGTGTATTTCTTGGCTAAGCAAGAAGCAAGATTGCATTTCATTGAGCACCGCAGAAGCTGAGTATATTACGGCCACTCAAGCATGCACACAGTTATTGTGGATGAAGCAGCAGCTTGAAGATATGGGAGTTGAAGTGAAGTCTCCGATCGGAATTCAATGTGACAAATCAAGTGCTATAAATCTTTTAAAAAATCATGTCCATCATTCCAGGACAAATCACATTGAGATCAAGTATCATTTCATCAAGGAGAAGGTTGAGCAGGGCATCGTGAAGTTGGAGTATGTGCCTACAGAGCTACAGGTTGCAGACATTCTGACAAAGGCCTTACCCAAGGAAGCTTTTGAGAGGCATCGACTGGCTCTGGGAGTTCAGTCGATTCCCCGCACTTGAAATAGTGTGGATGTGGGACCCCCCCCCCCCCCTCTCCCCGAGGTATGATGTGTTTTTCCCTAATATGCTGATATGTGTTCTCTACTATGTTACAGACTACAAAGGAGTGTCCTTTGGGTTCGTTGAAAAAGGGGGAGAAAAGTGTTTGTTAAAGGAGGAGAAAATAGTGATTGTTCAAGGGGGAGACAGTGCGGAGATTTGATAAATCATAATTGATACGGGGAGAAGCTGACAGGTGGAGCAGCCAGAAAGGGGGAGCAATGAGAAAGGGGGAGTGTATTAAATCTGACGAAGCTAGAAGTGATCGATCAAAGAATAGATATCACGACAGTTGAGGATCGTGATAAAAGCAGAAGAGTGGCATTGGAAAGTGGTAAGACTATTTCCAAACCAAACATTGGTCTTCCAACAAATCCATCAATAATTGGTATCAGTTTAGTACAAATTGGTATCAGTTTGGTGTCAACAGTGGATGTCAGAGATAAAGTGATTTATTGATGAACTTTTAATTTACTCTTGTTTCCCACACCGATCATTTCTCATGTGGGCTTAGAGTATGTGTTGAGTAAATCCTTGATCGCTATCAGAATCGCAATGAGGCGAATGGAGGCTGAAGAATCAACGACGTATCTTTATTTTGGAAGAGTTGTCAACAAACCCAAAGGGGGAGATTATTGGGCAAAAATCCCTCAAGGTGTCATTGAAGCATTTTTGAGGTGATTGTGTTTGTTGAAAAAGTGGACATCTGAGTAGTGATTGTTGACAAAGTAAAACGATGACATACAACTTTGTTGACAAAGAGGATTTCATGGTGGAATGTCGAGTTCAAGAGATGAGTTCAACGATCCATGTCTGATTCAAGAACTTCGATAAAAGGAATGGATGATCTGGAGGCGGTACAAAAGAACAGATACAAGGTGGCGCCGTTTTCCAGTGTTTGCCAAATTTTAGGGCCTGAAAATCGGCAAATGAAGAAAAGTGTTTTTGGCAAAGGGACTTGCGCGCCGCGGACTTGGAGTATAGGAAACTTGCGCGCCATATGTTTTTCAAGATCAGAAGATCAAAATATGGCTAAGGAAATAGGTTCACGCAGGTTTGAGAGTTGGTCGCGTAAGTGTCTAAAAGGAGAGGAGACTTGCGCGTCGAGACTGGGTCGCGCAGGTGACTTGCGCGCCGTCGCGCAGGGTGGTCAATTTGCCTATAAATACTGGACCACCCCCTCTTCATTCTCACTAGAGTTCAACACTTTGAGAAATCAGAGCTCCCGTCGCGCAGGTGTGGTGGTCGCGCAAGTGGTGAGTGTGGGTCGCGCAGGTGAATTTGCGCGCCAGTAGTTGAAGTTGTGCGCCGGTGTTAGAAGTTGTGTGCCGGTTGGCAGTTGCGCGCCAATATTGGTTTGGGTGTAAAAGGAAGAGATTCGCGCAAGTTTGGAGTTGAGGAAGCTTGAGTCGCGCAAGTGTCTGAGGAGGACTTGCTCGCCCGTTGTGACTTGCGCGCTGATACTTGCGCGCCAAGATTGACTTGCGCGCCAAGTAAGGTTTTGTTCCAGCAGTGATTTTCAGACTGCGTGGAAGCTGGAAGTTTGCCTGATACCTTCGGTGCAAAGAGATATTCATCTACGGGTGAAAGTTGTACTTCAACAGAGCATCTACACACAGAGGAAGATGCATTCTTTCATGCAAATGAAGAGACCTACAGGTCTATAAACTGTGAGTGGATTCCCTTTCAGAGTAGTGAGCTTAGGAAGAGGAAGAAGGTGATCCTCTCCACCGGCAGTGAGCTAGAGAGAGAGAAATAGGGAGTGACCCTTGGGAAAGCAGTGATCTGATCCTAAACTTGTAAAGGCAGTGAGCCTGGGCATAGAAGTGATCTAGCCCGAACTTTGTATCCACATCTAGTGAAGATTAGTGGAATTTGGTACGACCGACAACTTGTCGGCGTATGCCCCTTGGACGTAGCCCAGTGAGGGTGAACCAAGTAAAAATCTCTGTGTCTGCCTGTTTGCTTCCCTGCATTGCATTCGAAGCATCATCATTAGATAAAGAAGTAAAGATGTGGTCATAGTTTACACACAAGAGCAAACAAAGTGACCCTTGTAATAAAGAGGTCAAGATCCAGTGGGGTAGGAAGAACTTTGAAAAAGAATATCCATACCCTGATTCACCCCCCTCTCAGGGTATATAGGCCCCTATTGGCCCTAACATCCACCATGCATGAAGAAAGGAAAAAAGAGGGGGGGTTTAAAATCAATTAAGGTAAAAGGTGTAATTTTACCCTTTTTAAAAGAATTTTGGACAATCACATGATTAATCAAACTGTGCACCAACCATTTGATTGACACTATCCAACCTGAACCTTCCTCACATGGTTTGGCCACACGGTTTTTTAAATTTTTCTCTAACTGTGTAAATCCCTCTAAAACTCAATTTTTGATTTTGAATTGTTCCTCTATAATCATGTGAATATTGCGTACCAACACCTCAAGAAAAACCAACTTTTATGGTTTACTCATATAGTTCCCTTAATCATGCAACAATCATGTGGTTGAGTAAAATCCTTTCCAAAATTTCCACCTTTAACCCAAAGCTATTGATATCCACCTGAGCACCCAAATCATATTTTGGACCTCAATATATATCAAAAAACATCTCCTTGAGATGCTCTAAATCTCATAATTTCAACCTAAATATCGATTCTCAAAATGACCCTTACTCTGGAGTCAAAAATTGAAATTTCATCTAAAATTCACAACCCATAAAGATACAGGTCTTTACAACCTCCCCACTATAGAACTTTTCATCCCCAAGAAGTTTCAATGCTCTCCCAGCCATCAATACTAACATATCCAGGTCATCATTACATGATCAACTCGCCACTATATATCCCCAAATAATGGATGATCTTTTACTACAAAACTCCAAACATGAGGGCACACTATTCATAAATAAACAAGCTACCCTCTCACCATTATCACTAATACCTAGATGGAACTCAATGAGACTCATATATCCTGATACACTAAGGCTTTATTGACTTATTCATTCCTAATTCATTGTGCTCCCTGATATAATTCTATGCTCATGAAAGCTGATTATGATCCACGGTGATACTGCCATCAAAATTTCCTACTGAAATGAATTCTTGGTGGTATAATAACACACTCAGTGTAGATTCCATCTCACTGTATCCAATATCACATAAAAACACTTATTGAACCTTCTATTCCCAACCCTACTTGAAAGTTCTCAGCACACCCATCGATGCACTATCTCACCACTCGATCATGATGAATTAACTCCCAAAGGCACCCCGAGATCATCTAAACATCCACACTGAATTACATACCTAAAATTTAGTGTAATTGCATGGTAATATCCTTAACCAACCATACCATTTATCATGCGCTCGCCTCAAACACTGGTATATCTCTGATCTGATTCACTCTTAACTCACACCAAAAACCATCCTAATCTTGATGTAAATGCATGTACTCCCTCTAAAACCATACCCAAATATTATCCCAGTATTCACCAAGGATTTAGATAAAATTAAATACATATGCACATCATCATCCAAATTCCACCTTAACAGTCTAATGACATGTATCATCACACTCATGAACCTATCAACATGAGGGTCATACCTTCTCAGCCAATAAGTTGATCCCCAGCATTATAGTATCCTCACTGTCACTATACTAAATCAAAATACCAATATCCATAGCCCACGCTCCATCCATTATCATGTGTAATGACTGGACGTGGCCATATCTCTCAAACATGATCACCAATGTGAAACATCAATCACTTCTCATTCCTATCTCACCATGAATTTCATCCTCATCATCCATCAAAATTCCAACTATAATGGAGGTTACACCCTCCATAACCAATGGTGAGATCCCCATCATATAGATTCTATTACACCACTCCTCGATCAAAACACTCGATAATGTTATAGCATCACACGTGTGTTGCTCCTCCCGAGCCACACTCACCAACCTGTTAACCCCTGACTCCATCTGTCCATAGTTTCATGATAATCACAAAGGGACACCCCCCAGTATCTTCAAAATCCCAAGAAACCAAGCTCATAATAATTTTATAAAAAACATCAGTCCTCTTCTCGTACACATCTGTTCATCGATCCACAACTTAAATGGAATTTTATGTAACCAGTGTGTAATGTCTTGATCATATCTAAACTTGATGGGTGTACTCTCTCGTACGACCTAAATAAAGAACCTGAATCATGCTCCCATGAGTCACACGTCGTTTAATCTAGACTCACATACCTGTCATCGATGCTCCTCATGCATGTAAATCTCATCTATATGAAAACATCTCAATCATTTATTTCTAATAAACCTGACATCTCACCCATTCCAAGGTCAATCACACAATCACCCAATCACCCATCAACTCTGACATCATTCCAAAATCAGAAGTTCCTACCCATGTTATATCTATCCTAGACTGAATATCTACGTTCATGATTTGGTATCTCATCAGGAACCACGCCCAAAATTAATAGGGATGGGCATCCCCCTGATACTTCCATCAAAACCTAACATCGATACTAAAACACCTCAAGTGATTTACATCACAAAATCCCAAGGCATCTCCATACCCATAACATATACTCAGTAGCACCTCTTGTGCATTGATATCATAATCCAAAGCACTTGCCTATTCTTCCCATCTCTTAAGGAACTCAAAAGACCAAGCTAACCCCTCTCCTAGTTTACCTTCATACATCATAACTCATCTCAATAAAATAAAGTAAAAATCTTGTTACTCAGCCATAACACTTGACTCACCAATATCCTAAGTTGCATTTCAAAGTATCAGGCTCTCCCACCTAACCTATAAATCACATCTCACAGAGTTCATAGCTCATGGTGCACATACCTTCTCTCGTCTAAAATATCATAATGCAACTTGCATGCCAATACACCCACTCTAGGGTTTTCATACTCATATGCATAGCAGGCATCACATGAAAAGTCATCAACCCACTCTAGAGCACTAATCCTCACTGAGCATCTACCTAAAACACTACCCCCTCAAGGACAGTGATATCATCCAACATCATATGATAGCATCATCCCATAAGGATTTGTGTCAAGTAATATCGTAGTTATATGGGCTAATGTAGAATGCCACCACGAATATATATGGGAAAACACTATAATGGTTGTTATTGAAACTTTAAGTAACCAAAACCATTTTCTTCTATAAGTAGTATCAAGGAATCAAATGCCTATATCAACCCACCAATTATCACTGTACATCCCTTATATAGAGGAACTGTATAGTTATCATCAAGGAACATCCCTCTATAGAATCCACATGAACTGTCATAAGAAGAAAAAAAACTATTGTTCAGCTGAGAATAATTCCACCAATAAGCTATATTGGAAAACATCTTATAAGCTATTGTTGACACTTTAAATAGTTAAACTCTCATCATTAATGATATCAATCACATACAAGCAGAGGAATTTCATGTGAATTCTACATGTGATTAATGATGCATGTACACAGGACTCTTACCAATAAGCCAAGATCCAAAACCCATAAATATTAATCTCATATCACTATGGAAAAAATGGCCATTTGCGATGGGTTATTTGCGACGGGACAATCGGTCTATCGCAAATAATAGATATTTGTAATGGGGGAGTAAGGACTCGTCGCAAAAGGTTTGGTGCGAAATGTGCACCAAACCGTGGGAAGGGCATTTGCGACGGGTTCCTATTCCCGTCACAAATGTCTGGCGGCGGGTTTTAGTATTTACGAAGGGATATTTGTCTCGTCGCAAATAGTATGCCAGCAAGTGCCCATTTGCGACAGGGCCCGTCGCAAATAACTTTTTATTGAGTGGTCATTTGTGACGAGTCTCGTCGCAAATAAACTAACCTATATATACCATCGTCCATTTTTTCTCCCATTCTACTTCTTTCTCAACTTCTCTCTATCTTTCTTCTGAAAAATTTTCTTCTAAATTTTTTCATAGTTTAAAATTTTAAATTGAAGCATAATCTGTGGCTTTTATACTTCAAAATCTTCACTTCCAAGGTATTTATCTATTTTTTTTATTGTTTAGTTATTTTATTTTATTTTGAATTATTAATAATTTTTGTTAATTAGATGCAATTAAATTAAATTAGAATTAGATATTTGTTTTTTCAATAATTATTTTTATGAATAATTATGTGTAAGTGTCAATTAGAAAAAATTAGAAAAAATTAGTATTAATTATAAATAATTAGTAATAATTAGTAATAAATTGTAACATTTAGTAATAAATTGTAAGAATTCGTAATAAATTGTAATAATTAGTAATAAATTGAAATAATTAGTAATAATTAGTAATAAATTGTAATAATTAGTAATAAATTGTAATAATTAGTAATAAACTGTAATAAATTGTAATAAATTGTAATAATTGGGATTAATTAGTAATAATTAGGAGTAATAAATTGTAAAAATTAGGATTAATTAGTAATGATTAGGATTAATTAGTAATAATTAGGATTAATTAGTAATAATTAGGATTAATTAGTAATAATTAGGATTAATTACTAATAATTAGGATTAATTAGGATTAATGAAAATTAATTAGTAATAATTAGGATTAATTAGTAATAATTAGGATTAATTGGTAATAATTAGGATTAATTAGTAATAATTAGGATTAATTAGTAATAATTAGGATTAATTAGTAATAATTAGGATTAATTAGGATTAATTAGGAATAATTAAGAATAATTAGGATTAATTGGTAATAATTAGAAATAATTAGGATTAATTAGGATTAGTTAGGAATAATTAAGATTAATTAGTATTAATTGGGATTAATTAGTAATAATTCGAATTAATTAGTAATAATTAGGATTAATTAGTAATAATTAGAATTAATTAGTAATAATTAGTAATAAATAGTAATAATTATGAATAAATAGTAATAATTATGAATAATTTGGAATAATTTGGAATAATTAGTAATAATTAGTAATAATTAGGAATAATTAGGAATAATTAGTAATAATTAGGAATAATTAGTATTGATTAGGAATAATTAATAATAATTAGGAATAATTAGTAATAATTAGGAACAATTAGGAATAATTAGGATTAATTAGTAATAATTAGGATTAATTAGTAATAATTAGGATTAATTAGAAATAATTATGATTAATTAGTAATAATTAGTAATAATTATTAATAATTAGAAATAATTAGTAATAATTAGGATTAATTAGTAGTAATTAGGATTAATTAGTAGTAATTAGGATTAATTAGTTGTAATTAGGATTAATTAGTTGTAATTAGGATTAGTTAGTAGTAATTAGGATTAATTAGTAGTAATTAGGATTAATTGATAGTAATTAGGATTAATTAGTACTAAATAGTAATAATTAGTAATAATTAGTAATAATTAGGAATAAATAGTAATAATTAAGAATAAATAGTAATAATTAGGATTAATTAGTAATAATTAGGATTAATTAATAATAATTTGTAATAATTTGTAATAATTTGTAATAATTTGTAATAATTTGTAATAATTAGTAATAATTAGGAAGAATTAGGAAGAATTAGTAATAATTAGGAAGAATTAGTAATAATTAGGAATAATTAGGAATAATTAGGAATAATTAGTAATGATTAGGTATAATTAGTAATGATTAGAAATAATTAGTAATGATTAGGAATAATTAGTAATGATTATAAATAATTAGTAATTATTAAGAATAATTAGTAATGATTAGGAATAATTAGTAATAATTACGAATAGTTAGTAATAGTTAGGATTAATTAGTAATAATTAGGATTAATTAGTAATAATTAGGATTAATTATTAATAATTAGTATTAATTAGTGATAATTGCTAATTAGTGATAAATTGGTAATAATTAGTAATAAATTGGAAATAATTAGTAATAAATTGGTAATAATTAGTAATAAATTGGTAATAATTAGTAATAATTGGTAATAATTTGGAATAATTAGTAATAATTAGGATTAATTAGGATTAATTAGGATTAATTATGATTAATTCGGATTAATTTGGATTAACTAGTAATAATTAGGATTAATTAGTAATAATTAGGATTAATTATTAATAATTAGGATTAATTAGTAATAAATTGAAATAAATTTGAGTACATTGTGATAAACTGACACAATTTCCAGCAGATTGGCAGCATTCCTTTTGATCGACGTCTCAGCTCCTTGCAACTTTCTCCCACTAAAATCAGTATGAAAAATCTGCTCTGACGTACGTCGGAGGAGATTTTTCATAGTGATTTGAGTCAGAGAAAGTTGCAAGGACGTGAGTCGTCCGACAAAAGAGGCTCTTTTTTCCAATGACTCGTCTCCTTGGAACTTCTCTAACTGAAATCACTATGAAAAGTATGCTTTGACGTGAAAATATCAATTTTTGTATGCACGAGCATAGAGAGAAGCGTGGAGAGGCCTCCCTACTCTCCATCCTCATGCATACAAAAATGGATATTCGTACGTCAGAGCAAAATTTTCATAGTGATTTTAGTCGAAGAAAGTTTCAAGGGGATGAGTTGCCGGGAAAAAGAGTTGTCGCCAATCCATTAGAAAATGTGTCGTCGGTAATTAACAATAATTGGTACAAAATACTTGTAATTAATAATTGTCTTCTTTTTTTATAGTGTTTATCTTATATCTAATTATATAAAATAACAAATTATTTCATAGTTTCTAGAAAAATATGGAACAAGGAAGTTGTCAACAGTCGTTATTAGATGATTGTGCTTAGATAAATCAGTACAGGAATCCAAACAGTTCTGGTTTAAATCCTGTATATATTGAGGGTGTTCAAGTTTTCTTATCATTTGCATCATCAAAACTAAAATTTGTTTCAGAAGGGACAATTAAGTGTCCTTATAAAAAATATGCTATGAGGACGTATGACACATTTGACAACATTGGAGGTCATTTATTGCGTTTTGGTTTTCAACTAGATTGTGTTTTTTGGTATCAACATGGTGAACGCAGTTCCAAATAAGATATTAATAATTTGGTTCTGGATCCATCACGATTTCAAAATTTAGTACATGATGTGGTAGGTCCATCTTTTCAACAAACTAAAACTCAGGATGATATTGATTTAACTCCTAAGTTTGAACCATCTCATTTATATGAGTTATTGAGATCCACTAAGGTTGCCTTATATTCTAGTTGCAAGATAAGAAAGTTTGAAGTAGTTGCTAAATTTATGGTTATTAAATCAAATAATGGAATGTCAAATAGTTGTTTTGATTGGATATTCTCTTTGTTAAAAACACTACTACCTAAAGGAAATGTGTTGACTAAAAATTTATATGAGAGAAAGAGGTCGGTTCGTAATCTGGGTCTTGGTTATTAGAAGATTCATGCATGTTCAAATGACTACATCTTATATTATGTTAAAAATTACTTGTTGGATAATTGTCTTACAAGTAGAAAATCAAGGTATAAAGAATCTCAACCAGGAAAGTATGGATTTATTCGTATAAAACAATTGAGATATTTCCTACTCACATACAGACTTCAATGTTTATTTATGAATCAGAACACAGTATCATTGATTTCATGGCACAAAGCCAATATTTCAATCAGTAAAAGCTTAAATCATCCCTCTGATGGTGATTCATGGAAACATTTCCACCAGGTGAATTTGTCTTTTGCTTTAGAAGCACAAAATGTGTGAGTGGGCCTTTCTATTGATAGTTTCTGTCCATTTGGTTCTTACAGTAGTCAGTATTCATGTTGGTATATCTTTATAACTCCGTACAATTTACCTCCATGGATGTTAATGAAGGAACCATATATCTTTTTGACCTTATTAATTCTAGGTCATCCAAAAAAGAATATTGATGTTTATTTGAAACCATTGATTGATGAGTTAAATTCACTGTGGAGTAATAGTTTCAGTACATATAGTGTTGCTGCGAAAAAAACTTCCTACTAAAACCTACATTGATGTGGACAATTAGTGACTTCCCAACATATGGCATGTTATTTGGTTGGAGTACACATGGTCCAAAATCATTTTTGTACTGTATGAGAAACAGCAAAACATTTATGCTTGTCAATGGAAAAAACCTTGTTTTTTCGACTGTCATCACAAATTCCTTCCAACCGATCATCTTTTTCGAAGAAAAAAATATCATTTCAGAAAAGGAGTAATTAAAAAAGATGGGCCTCCAAAAATGATATCAGGTACAAAGTTAAAATCAAATGTCTCTTCATTACCTCCCATCACATTTGGATCAACAATAAACCAACATAAAATTGATAGGTTTGGAAAAGATCACAATTGGATAAAACGGAGCATTTTTTGGGATTTGACATATTGGTATGATTTGTTGGTCTGTCACATGTTGGATTTGATACATATTGAGAAGAACTATTTTGATAATTTATTTCATATAGTTTTGGATACACCAGGTAAGACCAAAGATAATGTAAAGGCGCGATTAGATCTTGCCCAAATTTACAAGCGACTAGAACGTGAACTGTTTGAAAATGTCAGATCACAGAAATTAATGAATCCAAAAGCAGCTTATACACTATCCAAATAGAGTTTCTTATTATTTTGTTAGTGGGTTGCAGATTTGAGACTTCCAAATGGTTATTCTTATAATTTGGGAAGATGTGTCAGAAATGTTCATATTACCGAATTGAAAAGTCATGACTGTCATGTTTTAATGGAAATAATTTTTCCAATTAGATTAACAGGTTTATTAAACCCTATGATTTGGGATGTGTTAACAGTCATGTCATATTATTTTTGAGACATTTGTGTGTCGACAATCTACGATGCAGTAAGCAAACTGCAAGAAGATGTCATTTTAATTTTATGTAAACTGGAAAAAATCTTCTCGCCAGCTTTGTTTGACTCAATAGAACATTTGATATTACATTTTCAGCATGAAACAAAATGTAGAGATCCGGTATAGTTCCCATGGATGTACCCATTCAAGAGATGCATGCAAAAATTGAAGAAAAAAGTACGTAACAAAGCATCAGTTGAAGGATCAATTGCATAAGCTTATTTGCAAGAGGAAATTTATTTTTTCTACTCTTGTTACTTTCAATCTGAATATCCCTAAAAACACAACTACATGGTCCATAATGAGGGGAATGATGATGATGACATGAGAAATCAATTATCAATTTTCAATCAACCCGAACTTGGCTTTGGTGGAGTTCATGAATGATGGCTTTTAGATGATGAACATCACAGAGCTCATACATATATTATGATCAACTGTGAAGAAATGACACCATTTGTACTGTGAGTACTCCTATCACTTATTCTATAATTTTTATAATAGTAAATTAATCTTATTTTATTTATAGGTTATATGATAATCATATCAAGAAATAGTTTCCACAAATTACAGAAGTTGATCTTGAAGAACGCCATCAAAAAAATTTCTATTGGTTTCAAAAACTGCTAACATAAAATATTTTTGATTTCACATAAAAAGTCAATTTAATAATTTTTATAGTGATAATTATTTTACAAATTTTCAAGTATCTAACATGCTGATAAAACTGATAATTGATTGTGTGTATTGAGTAACCCATCATCCAAAATGGTTAAATCTTATAATGAATATGTAGTGAATAGTTTTCAATTTAATACACGTGCACATGGGGAATCATAAAAATAATGAATAGTGGTGTTTTCTTGAAAGAATATCATTATATAGAAACTGAAATTGACTTTTACAGCATACTGGAAGAAATCATTGAATTGTGCTATCTGGGACAACATTACATAATGATGTTTAAATGTCAATGGTTGGATACTGAGAGAGGATCGTGTGTTCATCTAATCCATGGAATCGTTGATATTAAATATAAAAGTCTGCTTATGGTAAATGAACCATTTTTATTGGATCATCAAGCACATCAAATTTATTATGAAAATTATTGTGCTACTTTAAGAGAGTTGGTTGAATGGTGGAGCATAATAAAAATTAAATCTCAAAATAATTGGTTTACTAAAAGTGAATGTGGTTCCGCTGAAGTGCAAGGAATTGAAATTTTTCAAGAGACTGCTCCAAATACATTTTTTTCACGAAGAGAGACAAATATCATTGATAACACCTCACAGTTAAGGGCTGATAGTGATGATGATGTTAATGATGTTACAACTAAATTTGAAATGATAAGAGATGTTGAAACTAAAACTAACATGGAAATTGATGATTCTGAGGAGGAAAATGAAGACATTGACATCGATAGCTATGAAGATAAGGATGAAGATGGACATTGACACAGTTAAATGTTGGTTATAATCATATATAATATATATATCTATATATAATAGTTGTTTTCAACTATTTTCTAACAACGATCATTTCATTTTTTATATGGATGAGGATCTATATCATATGTTGCAGGAGGATGATCTACCTTTGGATGAGTAGGATGTCGAATCATATGACCCTTAGACTACTGGCAGTTCAGGGAGCACTTGGAGGGGGTGTGGTCTTGCCCGACTGATGATTCCTGACCCTATCCCCGAGCGACAACCATGTCTTGGGTTTGATCCACGCACACAGAGGTATGTTTACCTGTGTATTTTAGTTAGTTTTTATTAATTTATTTATATTCTAATTGTTTGATTAATTATTCTTTTTTTTCACAGATTTATGCATATAGTTGTTAGACAGGGGAGCGCTATATTACGCAATTATTTTTCTGAAGCATGGGATTCATGGGATCAAATTCCCATTGATGTTCAGCACCGCATGTTCGAGAATTGGCTAGTACATAAATAAATAATATTTATTTTGAAATAAATATATTGAATAAATTCATATTATAAATTATTTGTAGAGTTTATGGTATCTCATTGATGATAGCATGTGTGAGGTTATCTAGAAGGCATGACAGGAAGTTATGCGTCCACATTGCACTCAGTTTTTGTGCAATTTGAAAAGGAAAGCAATGGAGAAAGCATGAGTGACAGAGTTTGATGGGACATGTCACGTCCACCGACCTGATTATATTTCATCTCATATTTGGAATGGATTATGTACACACTGGTTGAGTAGGAAATTTCAAAGTAGATCATCAGTAGGTTGGAAAAATCGGGGGAGACGGGAGGTGACACATCGAGCCGGTAGTTGTAAATTCAGTATGCATAGGGAGCATATGGTAAGTACATTTTTTTAAATATGTTATATAACTTTAAATGTAAATGGTTTATTTTATATTCATATAGGTAGTCGCATAACCTGATATTACAGAGTACAATGTTTATAGAAGGATGTACAGTTATCCATCCACTGGAGAGATTAGAGGTGCTCGCCAGCATCATATTGTGGTTAGTATAATTTCTTTTGAGTGTTGAATTTAACTAAAAATAATATTTTAACTACTTTAATTTTAAATTGCAATTGAAGGAGTCATATGAGGTCGCGACGTCTCAGACATATAGTGAGAGTTAGGCCAAGACCGATGGTCAGACCAGTGCCCCCCGATTCGATTAGACATCATGGATGTAGGCAACCCAGTATGTCTTCGAGAAAGGCCGAGTTGTTGGTATCGACTCTCGATTGACCCCTGTGATTTTTTATAGCATCGCTGCGATGTCAGCATCCAACTCGAGAGGAGCTCGCAGAGAGTCATCACCATCTGCTGCACAGTATCAAGAGCAGCTGCGAGCTCAAAATGAGCTTCTAGAGACTATGCATAAGGAGCAGGAAGAGATGCGTTAGTGGTAGCAGTAGCAGCAGGAAGAGTTCCTATGACAGTAGCAGCAGCAGTAGGAGATGCAGGATGAGATGCGTTGATAGCGGCATCAGCAGGAGCAGATGGAGTACATGTGACATCTGACTCGTAGTTTAGGGATGGAGTTCCCTCCACCATCTCCTCTAGATGACGGTCCTCCTCAGTCATGTTTTTTTTATAATAAAACATTTGAATGTAATTTTTTTGCAATATTAACTATTTAAAGTTTTAAATAGTGCATTTTTTATATTGTTGCGAATATTACAGTTTTTATTATTCATTTAATTTTTTTATTATATTCATTATTTTATTAATTAATATATTTTTATATTTTTTGCGAATCCTGAGGTTTTTATTAAATTACTAATATTAATATTATTATTTCACTGATATTAATAATAATATTATTATTATATTATTTAATTATTTTATAATTAATTT
This sequence comes from Viscum album, assembly GCA_963277665.1. Classification (NCBI taxonomy): domain Eukaryota; kingdom Viridiplantae; phylum Streptophyta; class Magnoliopsida; order Santalales; family Viscaceae; genus Viscum; species Viscum album. The sequence goes on along the minus strand of OY728150.1, from coordinate 1,821,781,563 downwards.
TATTGTACTAATATCAATATTATTAATTCATTTATATTAATATTATATTATTATTTTTGTTGTTGTTGTTTTATAAATAATTTTATTGTACTAATATCAATATTATTATTTCATTTATATTAATATTATATTATTAATAATATTTTTTTTATTTTTTTTATTTTTCCCATTATTTACAGTGGGTCAGTCGCAAATACTAATTGCGATGGTCCGTCACAAAAAGATTTTAAAAAAAATTGGGAAAATCATTTGGGACGGGTAGTCGGCCCGTCGTAATAGGTCTTTTAAAAAATTCATCGAACCTATTTACGACAGTACTACTGCCCTTCGCAAATAATGACTTTTTGCGATGGTCCATCGCAAAAGGTAATATTTGTGATGCCCTTTTCCACAACGGTCTATTTGCGACCGGACCTCGTCGCAAAAGATCATTTGCGGCGGGAACCCGTCGCAAATAGCCCTTTTTCCAATAGTGTATAGAAACATCATGTTTGAATAAATATCTCAATTGTAACAGTAAAAACCAAGAACAATAATCTCATATCCCTGGTAACATGAACTTTCTATCGAAAAGGCGTTCATAACACACCCGTCCGAGTTCCATCACAAGATCCAAAACATTCCAATATTATATATCTACCATCACTCCAAATAGTAAGACAAAATAAAATGCTCTGACACCATGTTATAATGCTCCCTGACCCACGACCACTCACCAATGTTTATATCGTAGGTATTACATGGCCTCATTAATACATCCCAATACACTAGAGGCTTCTGACTAGTAATAAGGGTCTAGATTGATACCATGGGAAGACTATACCCTCATATCAGAGTGATTCATACATTGGAAATAACCCAACATCATCCATCACATCAATAATCAGAGTACACTGAAATAAAAAAAAGAAACAATCCTTTATTATATGAAATGTGGAAGCATACAATCATACATCATAACTAGTCACCCACTAGGATAAACTCATATACAAAATAAATAAAATAATGAAAAAATGAGTCTCAACTACCAACCCCAAGCCTCATCACATCCCGACCTCCGGACTTCATCATAGTGATCTGGCTTGATCATGAAACTCTGAGCCTCTGCCTTACCTAAACCAATAATTAGTGAAGTCTACTCAGGTACCCAAGTTACATGGCCACCAAAGTAGGGTGTGAGTATAACTTAGTAAGGCCCCACTAATGTGGTTCCAACATAACCAGCAAATAAAGTTTCTACATATGTGATACACTTAGTTGGATAAATAAAACACTGAACCTCAATAATATAAACCACCATCAATTCTCAGGCTCTAGCATGACACTTGGGATAGAACATACTTGTTTTGGATAGTGTCTAATGTCTCTGAGCATGAAAACCATCCTCTAGAACCCAAGGGTATACACGATACTCAGTTGAAAAAACATATCATCCGAAAATTTAGGGGCATATCTGCACCCTATCGAGAAACGTGTATAGATCATCTGAACTCAAGGGAAGACTCTATTTATCAAGAAACACATACATATCTTCTAAAAACTTGGGGGAAGACTCTCCCCACTAAGAAACACATACATACCATCCATAAACTTGGGGGAAGACTCTCCTCACTATGAAACACATATAGATCATCTGGAAATTTGGGGGCACACTCTTCCCATCAGGAAACACATATAGATCATTCACAAACTCAATGGAATACTCTCCCCATTAAGAAACATAAAAACTATGTTATTAGAAAAGTCATGGGTGCACCATCTCCCTACCTACAATGTCATATGGAAACTTAGGGGCATACCCACACACTTCTATGAAGTCGTATAGATCAAACACTGAGAGAATTGTCTCTCCCCAAGACCATCAAACTACACAAGCACATTGGGTATTTCAACCCATCCTTAATCTCACCAACTCATCACCAAGGAACCAGCCACTTAGTCCTAGCCTTGCATCTCATGAAACACATATGTGCCCTCCTAACCTCTCGGTCTAACCCTAAAAATCATCCTAGTCACACAAGAACATCACACTGAAACCATTGGTGACCTAATATTTCCCATAATATCATCCAATAGGGTTCTCTCAACCCATACAGCCCCTACTCAGTAACATTGATCCATATCCAATCCCCTATTGTGTTTTCTCAACCCACATTCCCTATCCAACCAGAGCCTCAAGAGGTCAATCCAAATCCTCATCACAACTCAGTTCCACTCATCGAGAATCATCCTAAGCTATCTCACACTAATCCCCTTGGTATTCCCATACCAAGTCATCCAAATAAGACCTGTGACCCAACCTTGGTATCATATCGCATCTCCCTCAGAGAATTCTCAAGCCAGCCACCTGGAGGAGATCACCTCTGTCAAACCATCTCTAGGCTCGGAGGAATCATCCCACTCATAGAACTCACCAAGCATCAATCTCACCCTCAAGAGGATGTCCCTCATCAAGTGTGAGATTTACAACTCTCTCACCCATTACTACTTGGCCCAAGCCTTTCAATCCTACTCGCATAACCTTAGGAAAATAAAGTAGGCTATTTCTGCCTCCTCTTGAGCCCAAGGACCTATATCAGTCCTCTCATCAATCCATTTGACATCTTCTCTCCTTTGTAAGGTAATTTTCATGTGATCTTGTTTCCATAACATCATCGGAGTACTTACTCTGATCATAAGGCTCAAACCATCCCCATAACTTAGTTCACTGTATTAATTATTTTGATTTAATTCATACCCCTCAAGGGTACACATTTCACACAGCACATATTTATAATCAAGGCTCCACCCATTGGCGGTCGAGTGACAAAGCTAGTGCTCAAGGGTACATCATGACCCTTGACACTTGCATCTTTCCGAAAGCATTTTATTTTGAAGAAATTTTCATTTTTGAATCCAAAGTCAATTTCCCAAAAGTGGTGAGACGGCATATCACATGATATATAAACAACATGCCTAAACTTAGGGATATTTTTAAGGGATCACCTACCACATACAAAATTATTCCCTTAAAGCATGCTTGATTATTATCACCCAAGCTCTTCTAAGTCTAGTCAATCTTCACTCATCATCTCAAGGTCCTATATTAATCCATTTTATCAAAAAAATTATAATAAGTTATAATTAATTTTATAATTTAATTCAAGAACACATAATCACCTAAAAACTTACCAAGTGTCATAACGATGACAAAACCACATGCAATGAGGTGCAGTCCACTCATAACATTGTTGCGAAAACGTTGGGAGTCGCACGACAGAGGTTTGCAGATGATGAAAAAACAAAAACAAAAGAAGAAGATGATGTTGAACATGGACACAGTGATTTACGTGGTTCAGAAATAATCCCTACGTTCACAGAGAGGCAAAATCACCTCACTAAAAATTGAGAACACAATTAAAAGGAGACCAGAGTTTCACACCACACATAAAACCCTTGCTCAAATGAGCTTATAACGAAGATGAAGCATTGTTCCACCAAATGCACAGTAAGTCCATTGTGCTACAGTGAATGGTGATTGGAAGTCTGCACAGCTACAGTGTTGCAGCCACCCAAGTCTAAGCTGTTAGAGTGGCTAGTGGAAAGAAGTCTACGAAGCTACAATATCGTTATCTCTGAAGTCTGAGTTGCTACAGTAACCATGCCAAAGTATGCACTACTATAGTGCCATTTCGGTGTTGCATGGTCAACTTTACTACAGTCTGTCAAAGTTGCTACAATTCCCCAAAAAATGAATTGGGGGTCTTTAACCCCGAACCCCTGGAGAAGGGGCGTATTTCCCCCTTCAACCCCCAATGAGTTCACCGCAGAGATCGACCCGTGAGAGTTGTAGTCTGGTGCACAGTATGAGCCTCTAGTATTCGGCCCAACATCATCCAAACAGATCGAGCTGCACCAATCCAACAAACACACACCCAGACCTAAGCCAAGCAAAATCTCTAACACCCATCATTAATTCAATAACCAATTTCATCCAATTTAAAGAAAATCCTAAAATAAATTCATCGGGCAATGTACCTCAACTGAAACGGTGAGCAACATCACGTGTTTATGCTCCTGAGATGTCCTCTAGCCATGCCGAGCAAAATCCCCATCGTATCTAGATGATTCCACCATGCTCCAGTGGAATCGTTGGTGAAACCCTAAGTCAGAAACAATGAAATTAACCTCCAAGGGAGAAGAATAACAGAGGAAGGAGAGGAGGGAACTCACCTCAAACTGTTGAAGGAATGCCATGAAATCACCTTATTTTGAAGGGGGTGAAGGAGAATGAATAAGAGAGGGAACCCCCTAGTCTAGTGCATATAGGGGAAGAAGAAAGGAGGGGAGGAACTAAAATCTAGTGGGAAAAAAGTGATTCTATACTTTTTTAAAAATTATGGGCAGTTGCACAGTTACTGCATGGTTTTTCAAACCATGCACCAATTGTGCGGTTGGCACTGTCCAACCTGTGCCCCCTTACACAGTTTGTCAAACTACGCTCCAACCGTACATATCCCTCTGAAACTTAATTGTAAGTTTTGTACTGTTCCTCTACAATCATGCATAAATTGTGTGTCAACACCCCAAGCAAACCCAACCTGCAAGGTTTACTCACACGATTTCCCCTAATCATCTGTCAACAGTGTGACATGGTAAAACCCATTTCGGTATTTCCAACTTCAACCCGAAGCACCTAATATCTACCCAAGCACCCAAAACATCTCTCATATCTCAATCCATGTCTAAAAACATCTCTTTGAGATACTCCCAACTCTCATAGTTCTAACCCAAATCCTAATTCTCAAAACAACCCCTACTCCAAAGTCAAAAAATTAAATTCCCTATGAAATTCAAAACCCATAAAGACTCGGGTCTTTACAGCCATCATCACTAGAGGTAAAAAAAGGTATTAGATGATGCACATAGCTCAACATTCTCCATCCATCCTGAAAGTACCAAGGGGTACTGATATCTTCAAAAGATTTATAGTGGAAAAACATGAAAAATAGATTATTGAGTACACCTCGAAGTGCTTTGTATGTCAACAAGTTAAGGTAGAGCATCATAGGCCTAAGAGAATGATACAACCATTACTCATACCAACATAAAAATAAGAGAACGTAACCATGGACTTTGTCATGGGTCTTTCAAAATACATCTAAAAGAAACGTCATATGAGTTTTTGTGGATGACTAACCAAGACTGCTTACTTCATCGCTATCCAGAGAGATTTCTCGCTCGATCAACTTGTCAAGTTATATGTCAACGAATTGGTGAGTTTGTATGGAGCACAACTTTTGACCGTGGTTGATCAAGATCCAAGGTTCACCTCTAAATTCTGGAGGAGTCTTCAACACACCCTGAATAATGTGTTGAACTTTAGTACAACCACTCACCCCCAAACTGATGATCAATCTAAAAGAAGCATTTTGACACTCGAAGGCATGTTGAGAGTTCGTTCTGCCTCACCCCCTTGAGCCCCCCACATCTTCTAGCACGCCTCACACACAAAAACGTATGTTTTAAGTGCACACCTTTAACGACCCCCTTAAAAGTGACCATCATTTGGCGGCAGTTGAAGTGATTTAGCAACTGCGTTTGGCAGTCGTCAAATCCCTTATTTTTAGTGGTTTGTGATCAGTGTTGGTGTCACTGCCATAAGTGGTGCATTTGGTATTATATTTAGGAGACCTCTCGTTATGCATGGCATTCACATACATTGTGGGATTGGTTTTATTTTATGATCACTACTATATATTCAGGAAAAAACAACATTGTGTTTTTAACGACATTAAAAAAAGATCTAATAAAGGGTTAGTCTTTATCACCTCTAAATAAAAGTCTTAATATGTGAAACTTTTGTTAATGTTTTTTTTAGCGTTGTTAAATGATAACATTTATCATCACTTTTTTCACATTGATAAAGATTGTCATTTTTCATTGCTAAATTAGCGGTGATAAAGGATATCTTACATAAAATGCATATTTAAAATATTAAATCATATTAGATTAAAAATTTATTGTCAATTTTACTTTCATAATTTTTGTAATACTAAATTATTAAATTTATATTATTCAATAAAAAATATTTAATAATGTATTAAAATACATTAGAAAAATGCCTGTAAATATACATATATGGATGTATTTAAATATATATATATTGTTTATATATAAATGAATACATATTTATTTAAATATATTTAGATTAATATATCTATCTATCTATATATATATATATATATATATATATATTGTTGATTTTATGACCATAATTTAGTTTGACCCGGTTCAAAAAGTTTGTGGTGTGAAAAAAAATGATACAAAATAAGTGGTCAATGATATATATATATATATATATGCAAACATTTTGTAATAAATATATACACACACCCAAATATATAAATGCACGCATAAAGGCGTTGCAACAAATATATATATATATATATATATATATATATATATAAACACATATATATATTGATATATATGGACACACACATACATATCTACACATATAAATAAACACATATATAAATTACACACATAAATACACATATTTTACACATATTTGTTCACACATATATAAATACATTTATTTATACACACATATATAAACACATAAATACACAAATATATAAACACACACACGCACATATATATCATTATGTGATTGAAATAACAACTTGTCTAGTAATAAGGTTTCTCGTTTATAAGGTGTTAAGGGGTTCAAAACACGACATAGACCAAATAAATGGGTATTTAAGTGATTTCCTTCGCATGTGGCATTGTTTGGGCCCACATCATTGCACCTTCTCAGGTGCTTGGGCGGTCTTGGGGTGTTGTTCATCAAATATTATTTAAAATATTTTTGAAATCTGTTATTATTGCTAGAAATTAACACCAATAAATGATTGTTTTACCGGCACTAATAAATGTGTTGATAAAGTATCACTTTTTGAATTGCTAGAAAAAACAACTAATAAAATTTGGCTTTTATCATCATTAAAAAAATGGTGATAAGGTTTGATTCTAAGTGATCACTAATAAAAGTCAATGACTTTTATTAGCATACACATTATCATTATTTTTTTAACGCTAATAAAAGCTATTTTAACGCTGATAAATCTCGGATCTGTTTAGTGGATATGGAGTTGATTGGTGGTTTTTATTTACGTAGCGCCCCCTAGTCTGATTTTATACTCTTGATGCTAGTCGTCTACTCTTCAATGTCGGACCAGGAGGGATGACATACAAGTAGGGACGGATGACATGCATAGTACATGAATACATATATTTCATATCATGCCCGTATATATCATCTCAATGGGAAATTATTTTATTATTAATAATAGTAAGAATCTTTTAACAATGTGTTAGAGAGAGGGATGGATCTCATCAGCCTGCAGCCGTGTCCGGTTTCAGCGGTTGGGATGTGTGTTTCGATGATTAGGGGACGCCACAAATTATCCGGAACGGCCGCAAATCATGGAGAAATGGAAGCATGCAATTATTTTATTTTATTTTTTAAATGCTGATGGGTAAAGCATGCATGATATGGTTTTGTTCTAAAGGGGCTTTGCGTAATCATGGCCATTGACTTTTGCCTCACTGCATCTCAGTCTTTGCCTTCGCCTTGAATATTTTTTATTCGTTTTTCTTTCTTTATTCGTTTTTTAGTGCGTAAAAATAACTTTTTTTAATAGAAAAGGGCGGGTGGGAGGGAATACATATCATAAATAATGTAATAAATAATAATTATTAATAATATCGTAATAAGAACAATTAATACTTCATAAAAAAAATATTGATAATTTAATGATTTAGAATAGTTAATAAATAATAATATAATTAGTACTAATTTAATATTTATTGATATTTATTAATTAATTACAAATGTAAATGATTGTTAATAATTATAATTAATAATGACTAATTGATTAATAATGTAATAATTAATAACAATAATAATTAATACTTGATAACATAATTAATAATATAATTAATTGATGATTAATTAATATAGTTGCCTTCGCGAGGGTGGCGTAGTGGGTTGGGACGTTTGTTTCGCTCCTCGAAGTCGGTGGGTTTGATTCCTGCTAGGTGTGACTTGACATCGTAATTTTACACTCACATGTTGTATGTTCTTCAACAATTTAGAGCGAGGTGGGGTCACAATTTTACCCGGTTCAACCACACGATGAGGGATGAGATCTGAGGCTCTTTATCGAACTTGTTAGGGTAGGCTGCAATGGGAAGTCTGAGGCGTGTCATGAGCAGATGGGGTCTCTATTCAAAAATTAATATAATTATTAATTAAGAGTATACTTAAAAATACAAATAAATACAAATTATTATTGTTTTATAATTTTTAATTTGTAATAATTAATAGTTGATTATTGATTATTAGTTATTAGTTACTAATTAGATTAATAACTATTTTACACACAATCGAGAAAAGAGAATTACAAAGTACAAATAAAATATATCAGCACCTACAAACTACTCGGGAGACTCATCCCTGAGATCTCCCTGAGTCCCCTCAAAGGTGCAACTATTAGGCTACGACCCTAGGGGCAAATTAGATTAATAATTATTAATTATACTAATACTCGCAGAGGCTTGTCCCAATGGTAACTGCAGTTGGTTCCTTGGGGGTTTGATTCTCGTTGGTTGTGGGGTTCCATTGTAATTTCATCACCCCATGTTTTAAAATAACAATATTTTAAATATTGTTTAAACTTTTGTTATATATAAATATTAAATTGGCTTGCGTGAACATCTTTCACACATGCTCTCTTCGATACAAAAAGGTTGCATGAAGAGAGTAAGAAAAACAAGGATCTATTTTGATAAATACCTTTTACCCTACCCTGTTTTAGTATTTTTTTAAACAAAAAAAAGGTTTGTGAAGTGTAGATGTAATAATATTTGTGCATTGATGCATAACATATAACACTATTTGTGCATTGATGCATAACATATGACATTGGATTGAGATAATTTAGAATGAAAAATGACATGTATATTTTTTATATTTAAATTCAAATTAAAAACATAATATAAAAGTATTTTTCACTATAAAATTTCAAAAACATTTATATGTTTAATTTGTGTATTTTTTAAATATAATAATAAAACTACATTTTTATTATTGTCATCCCTACCCATATTCAACTCATAAAAGGCTTTATTTATCTTTAAAAGTAAACAAATAAATCTTAAACGGGCCAAGTTTGATCAATAATCAAATTGAGCTCGAACAATTCATTAATTTGTTTGAATTGTTCATGAATATAATCACGCCTTTATCAACATTTTTTAAGTTCAACTAATTTGTTATCTTCGTATGCGAGTTCATTTAAGATTATTTATTTGGTGAAGACAAATATTTGACCAAATTTGTAGGGCTCATTTATGTTTGTAAAATTTCATTTGAGCTCATTTTTTATTAATGTTCAAACTCAAGCTCTGAAATTCTATGCTTAAATTGTACAATATCATATACGAGTTATTTAAAAAATCAAGCTTGGGACTATTTGGACAAGTAAAACAATTCATTGTTTTAAGGATAAAAGACATGTTTATTGTGGAACTAAAATTATTATTTTATATTAAAGATTAGATCATTTTGAAGTTAATTTTAGCTGCAAAAATCATGAAGAAAGTCATCTATGAGGTTCTAGACAATCAACTTCAAATGAAGAACACTTAGAAAAATTTAGGTAAGTGTTTCACGACTAGTTCAAGTAACTGTGATAGTGTAAAGAAGTAACAATGATAGTTTGTATAACAACCCCATTCTTTTTATTACATTCATACATGATTTAATTACATAAAATTAAACTTAATACAACCCGAAAGATCGAGAAGTCCAGTGTCTTTGGGAATTAGGTACATTACATATTAACTTGAAACATGAAATACAACATCTCTATTGAAAACTTCCATTACATTACCACAACATTCCTTCGTACTTAACATTGCATGAGATAACCTGAGGATGTACATAAGAAAGGGGTGAGCTATAAAGGCCAGTAAGGAAGTACACATGGCATAACATGAAGATAATAATACATGCCAGACAAGGCATATCAGTGAAGCATAAATGATCATGAATCATAAAACACGATATAACATGATATTCATAACATGGAATTGTTATAATAACTTAAAACACTGTATCGTAGGTCAAGGCTAAACTGTCAAGGCATCATAGTGGACAAAGTCCCATAAAGGGATCAGGTAAACCCCTGTCCCAACTTGACGTATCATGATACTAAACATTACCCAATGCATTAGAGCGCTATATAATTCCGGGTGCACTCATCACTTTCATTTCATTCTCATGCTTAAGTGTGCCACATATATCATAAAATATGGATTCGTTCTTCATCATAATTCATTCCACGATCAAGGAGTGTGGAATACATACATGTAAGTCCTCAATAAAAAGGTATATGTGCATAAAGGTGAATACCCTTGATAGAGGAATGAGTATGATAATCACTACACGACGATTTTGGCATGTAAAATCATGGTGCAATTTCAGTAGCATAACAGCGTGGCATAAAAATTCATAAAAAAGGTTGATAAGAGTGGAAGGGGTCTCTCATCATATATACACGAAATGGATAGTAAGAGGGTCATAGAAATACATGTTTGAATGTAAGGAATTTGAAAATAGAAGGCGTAACATAATAAATAAACTTGAAGAAAGAGGAGAAATGTAATAACTCTTACGAAATTACGGCATGGTAACGAGTGTACATGTGAGAGATTAATGAGAGAGAAATAAGTCTCTCATCATTCAAACATAATAAGGGCAGTATGAGGGAGGTGCGAAAACATACCCCATTATTTGTAAATGAAAATAAAAGAGTGTAACAATATAAGGAAACTTGGATAAAAATGAGAATAAAAGGAACCCTTACTTGAGTGTGTGACTTCAAAAGTTTGAAGAGAAGCTTCTTGAGAGCTTAGGGCGCCTTGGGAGGATTCTAGAGAGGGGAGGGCAGAGTAAGGATGTGCTCCAAGGATTTTGAGTGAAGAGAAGTGGGATTTTGGGTGAGTTTATATAGGAAATGAGAGGGGAATTCTTTAATATTTCACAAACTTAGATTTTGGAATATATATTATTAAATATTCAAAACCACAAAACTTTCCATGGTTTTTGCCCATGTTTTTTTCCAAAGATGAGTATAAAACATTATTTTATAAGACCAATGGCCGAAGATATTAAAATATTATCCTTTCTTATGTGGAGGTGAGTCACATTATTAAAGAAATGAATTTAAAATCATAAAATATATTACATATTTTGGATGATTCACTAAGGATTTATAAAATATGTCAAACAAATCTAAAATCACATTATTTTAAAGGTGAAACATATATTTTTTCAAAATATTCCTTTTATAGTGTTTATTACATCACTATTGGGCCATTATGATGTCATAAAATACCCTATATATTTATATGGTATTCAATTTTTACCTAAAAATTCGACTGTCTCAGAAAATTATGAAAAATTCACTGTTAGATAATTTAGACATCCTAATTCCACAAAAAATATTCATTTTATCTAAATAATTTTCTAAATATGTGAATTTTCACTTTTAAAATGAAAACCGACTTGTATTGAAAATTGGCTGGTTTTGACAAAAAAGCAGTTTTCAAACCTTAATAAAGATTACCTTTGAATTCATAAAAATTACATGATTGTTTATATTTAATAAAAGTAATTTAATGATAATATTTTATTAAAATATTATTTATTTCAAAAATCCATTAATTCACCAAAATAGATTTCTTAATTGGATTTGAATATTAACCAAAGACACTATTTGTTTTTTAAAAATCATTTACAAAGTAATAATAATAGAATGAAAGTATATTCATTATTCAATACAAAAATAATGTACATAACCATAATGCTAGGGTCTTGATACATATCCCTTTATTACACTAGCATACTCCCTAAGAGTAAGGTGTGTGATGGTGGGACTTTCATGAGGCTGTTCGATGAACATGGTTTGGTCTGTGATCTCGATGATTTTGAACTTATTCCGTAAATGGTTTTGCTCATACTTAAGTTGTTGGATGTCGGCTTGGGTTTGGTCTAGATAAAAGCCCATAAATACTATTTCCCTCAAAATCTCCGATAAACGGGCTTCACAGGGAACGATCCTACTAGTTGAGGCTATCACCTCCTTTGTCTGTGTCAAAAGGATTTGTTAAAACCATATATTTATACTAGTCATGTGATCACTGTTAAACAACTATATTATCAATGGTAGAGATACCTAACAATCATTTAAATCCAATTGTATATAATAAAACAAACAGAGTGCATGTGTTTTCTATATCCATTTTATAAAATAAGACATTTAATTAAATCAAAAAGGGAAATTTCATTTATAACAGTTTGGGTCGTTACAATCTTCCCCCCTTAAGAAATTTTGCCCTCAAAATTTTCATTTCCCCCATTAAAACAGATGAGGGTAACTCTATTTCATCGCCGCCTCCGGTTCCCATGTTGCTTCTTCAAACTTGTGGTTTCTCCACAATACTTTGACCAAGTACATTGTCTTATTCCGTAGAACTTTGTCTCTACGATCTAAGATCTCCATTGGATTCTCCTCATAAGAGAGGCCATTCTACAATGGTACCACCTATTGATTGAGTACATGAGAGGGGTTTGGTATGTACTTTCTCAAGAGGGATACATGGAACACATCACGTACTTGAGACAGGTTAGGTGAAAGTTCTAGTCGGTACACTACACCAAAATTAGACTTTAACAATGATTTAATAAACCTCTAATAAACCTTTTAATTTTTTGACAAACCGAACACTTCTCCCCTGACCCCCCCGATGCTTCACCCTCGACCCCCCGATCCCCTGAATCCCTACCCGACCCCCCAAAGCCTCACCGCATATCCCAACCCTCACCGCCTCTCGCCACCGATCCCAACCCTTGCCCCCACCCCCTACCCTTGCCACCCCTCATTGTCAGTCCTAACCTAGATTTTCACCACCCCTCTCCGCTAGTCCCGACCTAGCACCTTGCCGCCCCTCAAAGGTCGAGTGGTAAGTGAAAGGGAGTTTCTGTCTACTCTTTACTGTATAAAAATTCAATTTACCATGGGTGTTTAGGAATTGCATCTTGATTTGAGTTTTGTTCTTGGGTATTTTGATATGGTTTGATGTGATTTATAACTATTATGAGTAATTGGGTAGCTTTTTATGTGTTATCCATATTTAATTATGTATTTATCGAATTATATGTTTCATGTTTATATATAATACATCCTAGAAGTTTGAGTAGGAATGTTATTCAATGATAGAGTATATCTCTTGGTTTGTTGAGTTAGTTTCCATTCCCCCAAATCCCATCATGAATGATTATTTGAAAGATAAATGCTTTGTGATGGGGTTGAGACCAGAGGTGAGATTTAGGGTTATTATTTTATGTCTAATGAACTATGTAAAAGTGGTTGATAAGGTGATCATGTGTAAGAAAAATTTGGTAGGATTAACAGGTTTGGATGGTGCTTATACTATTATAGGTGTAATTTAGAGTTATTCTTTATATAAAAAGAGGAAGCATGAGGAATCCCAATGAGGTAGTATCTAGTGTGTAATTCCCTTTTGATTCTATTCCAATGACACCTTCAGGGTGTAGTCCATTGGTGTGTTTCTAATATGGGAGGGTAGGTCACACCAAACAACAGTACCATGAATTTTCCAAGAATTTCCCCAATGTTGGCGCTTAGGTTATATGTATTATTTTTGCAGGATACCTCCTCAGAGCAGAAAGGTTGGTTCATTTCCTCCGATTCGATGTATTCTTCCTCAGTTTCTGTTGATTTGTTTGGGGTTCATCATTAGGGCTTCAATCTCTTTTTCTTATTAGGGTTTGAATCCCAGTTCACCCTTCTTTGATCCTGTTTCTTCTGGTTATTGGTATCAATTTCTATTTTTCCTTAGGGTTTAATCCCAGTGTTTATATCCCTGGTTACTTGTCAGTTTTTGCTTGTCCTTTCCCCTTCTCTGCTGCTCCTGCCTTCTCTTACTTCTCGGTCCTTTGCTTCCTTCTAGGTCAGTCAGGTGCACCGGATACAAAGGGAGTTTTGGGATTTGTCTAAGGAGCTATAAGAAGTCCCGGGTGGAACGACATATGATGGATTTCTCTAGTTACAATGTTGTTTTGGATTTATCTTTAGATGATGTTTTTTTTTCTCTTGGGTGGCCATCAGTTATGTTCATGATGTTGTCGTGCTGGTGGTTTATGTGATTCAGTGATGAGGGATGCAGGCAAGTCTCAATGTTTCACGACAACTCGATGATCCGCGACGTTCTCCAGTTCACTGATGTGGTGTTGACGATGACAGTGGAACTGGTTTGGTGTCAATGACAATGACCATGATTATGCGGAACTCTGAGACATCAGTGAAGAAGAAGATGACGACGATGGGGATTCTGGTAGGTCTCACCAGCGTGGTGATGATGGGGGAGGCGGAAGGACATGATGTTGGAGGCGATATGTGTGAAACTTGAGGCAGGCGCGTGACTCGAGATTCACATGGGGTGTTTTTTTTTTCTTGAAATTTGTTATTTGAAATTTCAATTTTTGTACTGGTGCATCTTTTGAACTTTTGAAATGTAAGGTTTCCCGCTAACCCTAAAAGCGGCCTTTTGAAAATGAAAAAAATTGATTTGGAGGAGGAAAAATACACCACTTCAATTATATTTCTTAATCATTTGAAGGGATTAAAAATATTTTTTTTCTTAAAATGAATATAATTTATGAATACCCAATTATTTAATCCTTTAATTTAATGATGAAAACCTATATCTCATTCATATATTGAATGTGGAATTTATTTTATTAGAAATATACCCTTCATGTGGGGTAAATATAATAATCTTTAGTATTTGGATTCAATAGTATTTACCTAGAAGATTCATTATTTACCATATGTATTTATATAGGAAAACCTTATTTAACATATTCATATTTTTTTCAACTAGTATATATGAATCTATTTTCCTATTTAGTAATATTTATGTATTTTAATTTTTTTTAATAACTTGTAGGCAAATTGTTATATATATGGATACAAGTTGTATCACATTACCGAGGAACACACCTTAGTATTCTAAGGGTTTGGAGGAGTTCTTAGATTTTTCAATTTCTAATAAACCTATTGATGGGAGAATAAGATTTCCATGTCCTAAATGTAAATTTAAAATATGGTTGAAGAGAGATAAAGTTTATAAACACTTGATATTGAAGCAATTTCCTGCTCAATATTTGTGTTGGATTTGGCATGGAGAATCAAATGTTACAGAAAGGTTGATCAATGATGTCAATCCAAAGAATGATCTCCCAACTTCATAAAAAATGTACAATGAAATGAAAAACCTTATAAATGATGCATTCGAAATCGCAATACACCAACACCAACATCAAAACATATCAAAATAACTTTTTGAGGGTACTACAAATAGAAATGTGACAAGTGATTGTTTTGAGACTACAGGACAACCCGACTAAGATTGTAACATATCATTGGATCCTCCTCTTGATTTTGTGAAGACTAATATAAGAGAAAACTTCACTCAGCATAAAGATGCGTTTCATGGTTTAGTTGATGATAGAAATCAAGAGTTGTATAGTGGATGTTTGAAATATTCAAAACTTTCTTTTTTGCTGAAGTTGTACCATATCAAATGCCTATGTGAAATTACAAATAAGGAGATGTCTATGATATTGGAATTGTTGCATGATTCATTTCCTAAAGCAAAGATCCCTGAGTCTTTTTATGATATGAAAAAAGTTGTTAACAATTTTGGTCTAAATTATACAAAAATACATGTGTGTCCCAATGATTGTATGCTTTATTGGTGAGAGGATTCAAGAAGACAATATTGCAAACAATTTTCTTCTTCTAGATGGCAGTCAATGAGTGATTTTGGAAGTCTAAATCAACATACTAACATGAAGAATAAGAAAAGAAACACACCGACAAAGGTTTTGCATTATTTTCCTTTAAAGTCTTGATTGCAAAGATTATTCGTGTCATCAAAAACCGCCGAATACATGAAGTGACATTCTGTAGATAATAACAATTGTGAATTAATGCAACATCCAAGAGATTCAAAATCATGGAAGACATTTGATTCATTACATCCAGATTTCTCATTTAATCCTAGGAATGTTCGATTGGGATTGACTTTCGATGGATTCAACCCATTTAGGACTTTGAGTACCAGTTATAGCATTTGGCCGGTTGTTTTGACCCCTTACAATCTACCTTCATGGATGTGTATGCAAAAAACACATTTTATCATTTTGATGATTATTCCTAGAAAAAAATGCTTGTAAATGATATTGATGTATACTTGCAATCTTTAATTGAAGAATTATAGGAGTTATGGAGAAACGATGTTGAGACATATGATGCATCTTTAGAACAATGTTCAAAATGCAAGCTGCTCTAATGTGAACCATTAGTGACTTCCATGGACTTTGGAATTTAGCTAGTTAGAACACTTTAATAGGTTTGGATTGTCCTATTTGTAACTTTGATTTTGATCCTGAATGACTAACTCATAGTATAAAATGGTGCTTCTTGTGTCAACAAAGATTTCTCGATGCATCTCATAGATTTCGGCTGAACAAGTCAAAATTTAATGGTTTCATTGATCGTAGGCCACCTTCAAAGTTTTTAACAGGTTCTAAAACATTGGAACAACTTGGAAATGTTAAAAAAAAATTTGGGAAGGTGCATCATTTGAACGATAGTGGGAAATGAGTTCGAAGTGCATCATCAAGTGAAATCGGAACACAACAATGGAAGAAAAAAAGTATATTATTTAAACTTCCATATTGAGAATTTAATTTTTTGTGGCATAATCTTGATGTGATGTATATTGAGAATAATGTTCGTGACAATTTGATCTTCATATTACTTAATGAGAATGGAAATTTGAAGGATCATCTCAATGTTTGGAAATACTTACAAGTAATGAACATAAAGTGTGATCTCTGCATATATGAGAATGGAAAGTATGCTCCGACAATTTTTATAATGAAAAATAGGGATAAAGACACATTAATTTGAATTTTAAAACATGTGAAGGTATAAAATGGGTATTCAAGTAACACATCAAGGTGTATTGACTTAAATAATTGTAGGTTACATGGATTGAAAAGACACAATTTACATATTTTGTTACAACAGTTACTACCATCGACATTGCGTACATTATTACCTAAAAATGTTACTGTTGTTGTACTCCAATTATAAAATTTTTTTAGATAAATATATAATAAAATCTACATTTATTTGAGCTTAAAAACCTCCAAGAGAGATTTTTATTGAAACTTTGTGCAATAGAGATGATATTTCCTCTGTCGTTTTTTTACTTTCATGATGCATTTAATTGTGTATTTGGTTGATGAAGCTAAATTAGGAGGCCCCGTATATTATCGATGGATGTATCCAATTGAGTGATACTTTATTTATATGTTTTTAATTTTAGTAAAAAAATCTTAAAACTTCATTAAAAACATAATTATGTTTTTTTATTTTATTTCAAAGATATCTTGGGTATTTGAAGTCACACGTGAAAAATAAATCTCAACCTGAAGGCTCTATTTCTGAAGGCTATTTGGAAGAGGAGAGTATTATATTTTTTTTCTAGATGCTTGGATGATATTGAGACAATATTCAATTGAGTTGGATGTGTTGACAACATATCGAATCAATATGAAATACATGGGAAATAAAAAATCTTTCCTGTTATTGGCTAATCAGTTGAGAGGAGCTCAAATGTTACACAAATAGAAATATAATTATTACAAGCACATAGATATGTGCTACTAAATAGTGAAATTGAAGATCTATTTATTGAAGAGTTGAGGATACAAACAAAGATATGAATGAGAGGATGAACACTAAATGAGAAATATATAACAAAAGATATTAATAAAGTGATTTTAGAATGGTTTACATGAAGTGTATGTTCATAAATATTGAAATCAATACAGCTATTAGGTTGATACAAATATTTTGTAAATATAATAATGTATATTACTTTTTTTAGATCATTAATACTGATACTCAAGCAGAGTTGTCAGAAGATTTGATGTTTCTTTCTCAAGGTCCTCTAAAACAAGATAAAAAGTTCGATGCTTACAACGTGAATGGATTTAGATTCCATACATTCGATCGAGAAGAGGGTTTGAAAACATAGAATAGTGGAATATTTAAATTTTCTGAAGTGGGATACTATGAAATGTTGACTGATATTATCCAATTAAACTACCATGGACATTTTTCAGTTGTATTATTCAAATGCAATTGGGTTGATATTATCAAGGGCGTTAAAAGAGATTCCTTTCAATTTACTTATGTTAACTTCTCTCGCTTGATGTATGTTGGTGACTGTGAACTATATGATCCATATATATTATCACCTCAAGTGAAAATGGTATATTATGTGAAATATGTCATGGATGAAGGGTGGAGTGTAGTTGGTCACGTAAAAAAAAGAGATTTTTATGATATGAGTGATGGAGTGGAAGATTTGACCTCTGACATTGAATCCCATAAACAATAAGAAGTAGACTTATTTTTCCATAATGATATTGAAAATATTACTCTTGTATGGGTGGATGAAGTAGATTAAATAATGATAGAGTAGAAAATCAACATGATTAAAGGAGAAAATGATTATATGTGCAATTATCCTTTCATTTATGAACCACTTATGTCATTTGTGCAGTAATTAATTATTATTGTTATGTATATTTTGTTTGTTATTACTCTGTATCTTTTATCATTTCTATTTTTTTCTGCATGATTTTTTTGAAATATATGTTCTAAACTTAATTTTATTTGATTAAATAACATGAATACCAAGGGAGAGGCATTATACTACTGCCAGTTGACTCTCAGTCGAAGTTCCATAGACCACACTGACAAATGATGATCCATCTATCTCCCTCCGTACAACATCTGAGACACCATCCGCTTGCCCCCTGCACCATCTCTCACACCCTTCTTCAGTGTCCCATCAGCAGCTCAATCGATGCCTTCCCATTCAGCAGCCTCAGTAGTGAGGGAGCAGGGCACCACTCCTAGTTCTTCACGGGGATATTGGAGGGTGACTTTTATAGGTACAAATTTTAATATGAATAAATTTATTGCACTTTTTTATACTACTAACTATTTTTTCATAAAAGATGGAAACAATGCTACTGTAGAGAAAAATATGAAAATTTAAGATGTATGGAATTTGACCAGACTAAAGTTAGTTGTCCCATTTGATTCCTATGGGGTCCCTACGGATGACACCATGTGATTACTTGGCCATATTCTAGGCCAACTGGCAGTAAATCTGGTTACCCTTCCCATTACGTTTGATGATTGGAGGCATATGCCTTAATCTTAGAAAAATGAAGTTTTTGATTCACAAATAAAGGTAATTTTAATACATCATGATGTAATTGAATGTTATTATGTTATTAAATTCTAATATTTTCAAAATGAATCTCTGTGTACAAGTGTTTTTCCACTTTACTATTACTGATCTTCTAGCATGAAAGTAGACATTGAAAAATTTGGGCAAGAAATAAAAAGATTATAAATGGAGATTATGGAATGAAGTCAATGATACTTCATTGGGCACCCAAAAAATGTTTGATAAGGTACCCAATGGGGTACCTAGATAGAAATGGAAAGTTTTTATTGATATGAATAATGATGAGAAGCACATGGTATTTAAATATATATTATTATATTAATCTCATTTTACATTTTTACATGTATTTTAAAAGGAGATTACATTGCACACATTACTATTAAATTACATTTTATTTATTTTAGGATCTTTTAAGGAAGAATGCATCGAGTCGGGCTAAGAAAATCATCCCTTGCACTACAAGGTCAAAGAGTTTTTCTAGAAGCCGATCGACTCTCGTAATATTTTCATTAGTTTAAATATTTATTAGACAATATTATCTATTTAATATATTAAATTGTTGATTTATATTTGTTTAATGCAGTCATTGAGTTTAGGGCACCAAGAATCCCAAACAGAAGTGTGGTTGGATGTTCATATAAAATATGATGGGAGTTTTGTTAATGAGCATGCCAAAGAAGTTGGGGTATGAATTCATTTTTTATTATAATAAATTATTAGAAGTTGTCACTATGTTAATATATATTGCTTCTAATATGACTGATATTTTATTTATAGGTAAAAATTGAAGAACTATGGGATGCCAATCCTGTGCATTCCTACTCAGTCTCCTAGGATGACCCAGTTGGTAAAGTCCTTGGGAAAGAGTATCCTGATTGAGTGCGCAAGATGGGTTTGGGATCATCACCATCTGAGGTCTTTGGTAGGCCACTAGAGATTACAGCTACATCTACTCCTGGATGTATTCACTCCATACCCAGAGATGCTCAGAGAGATATTTTTTCTCTACAAAACACAGTTCAGGAATAGGGAACTCAGATATCCGCTTTGTAGAAAGTGTTGATTGATTTATATCAAAAGATGACCAGATATGTCTCCAGTGGTATTGCATCAATGAATGGTGGTGAGCAAGTAAATTACACAATTTCAAAATCATTTAGTTCACAAACATTTATTGGATTTAAGTTTAAATATAAATATACAACATTATTTAATTTTCAATATAATTGTCTTATAGGTGCCGATAGCAGGAAGTAGAGACAGAGATGGGGAGGGTGATGAACAGTTTTCATCATCGGACAATGATTAGTGGTGTTTTTGATGTTTCAGACAAGTAGGGAAAGAAAGAGTTTGTTTATGTATTATGTGTGGCACAAACTATTCACCTATCATTTTCATGACCTAACATTTTCATGATTTCCCATTTTTAAGAGGCTGAAAACATTTTAGGGTTGTATTGATAGTCATCCATTCATAGAAATATAGGATTGAATATGATTAAAAAAACTATCTTTCAATGGTGTTCATGATATTTAGTGAAAACCATATTATCTTTTATTTTAACATCAGAAAACATCCTTTCCCTAATCTAGTATAGTAATACCTAAGTGTCATTTATTTCTTGTTGGAATCCCACAAGGTAAATTTCAATCATTATGGTTATAAATTTTCTCCCAATTTTTAAATTTTCATGCATTATTTTTTTACTTCAATCCTATACATGTGCATGTTTCTCGTTCACATTTTTGTTCCTTATAACCTATAGGACCCAAACCCCTTTCATCATTTATGTTCCATCATCCCCTTAAGCTTCATAAAATCACTATTTGACATCAATTAATTTACATCATCATTCATGATGCATATCCTTATCACTATTCCTCAACCAAATAGTATCATATCTGCCTAGAATTGATGCATTTTTGTTTCCCTTGTCCCTATATCTCCTACTACATATTCACTAGTCCCATACCCCTTTCTTTATTTCAATGTTGCATGATTTTTATAGTTCTTCATGGGTTGTTCACCCTAGTTATATAAATATGTATTATGAAATTAGATGGTGTTTCATGTGGTCGAGTATGAAACACAACATTGTTGAGTATGTGTATCTTTGTTACTCATGATATAATTTAAAGGAATATCACTTTAATTCTTATAGTCTACTCAAACCACATCTGGTGTTATTTTGGAAATGGGATGACGTGTCTAGGGAATTCATTGTTCTATTATCAATGGCAACATAAGGAATTAATTCTTTTATATTAGTGATGGATTGGTTGAAGAAATCATCTCATTTTATTCCTATTAAGGACACCTCAATGGTTGATGATCCAGGTAATCTATAAGTGAAGGTGATTTTGAGGTTGTATATGTTCCCCTCTACTGTTGTGTTGGAGAGGAATCCAGGGCTGACTTCCATATTCTAGAAGAGTATCAAAGAGATGATGGGGAATCAAGTTATATTGAGTAATTCTTATGATGTATAGAAGGATGTTCAGATTTATAATACTATTCAGATTCTGTAGTATATTCTTAGTTCCAACATTTAGGATTTCATTGGATCATGGAACATCCATCTAGGACTAGTTTAGTTCACATATAATAATATCTACAAGTAAATAATTAGAATAACACCCTTTGATGCTTTATGAGATTTCCGATGTATGTTACCTATTTGTTGTGAATAGGTGGTTGAGGACACTTTTTTTGGGACCAAGTCTAATTTAGGAGATGATAGAAAGGATCCAAGATATATTTCAACTCTTAGTTGTCACTTAGTGCTAGTAGAAATAATATGAAGATCTTTAATGCCAACCTTTGGAATTTCCCATTGGTTATTTGGATTTAAGTTGCACCGATGCATTTCTTAGTGTATATACAATACCGGGAGTTCATGTTGTGAATCAATGATTATAGATGTAAATAATTCCTACATGAAAGATTTTTATTCATTTCATTGTTGACTCCCCTTTCACTTTCCATGTTTCTTCTTCCTTAAACTCAAGAGATAATCTAGAATATTTTTTGGTGATTCCTTCTCTTCCAGGCTTCTCCCTTCAGCGCTTTAATCATTGGGTTGTTTGGTTTCCTTAATTTATATAAGTTTGATCATTCCATTTCTGTTCACTTATAATTATCTTCATTTATCTTAGTTTTGGAAGAGACATTATGACATTTTTTGTGTGTAAATGAGTTTCTTAGAAAAGATGGTTATCCCCTTATTTTGATAAAAGAAATTTGTTTTTAAAATAAAATTTAAATGGATTTTAAACGTGTTTTAAAATTATTATTTTGATTAATAATGGTGCGTTTTTAAATTTTATAAGGCCTTTTAAAATTATTTCACAAATACATCACATTTGAGCCTTGGGTACTTATGTGGAAGGAGTGGTATTGGGTTGCTTCCACTTGAATTATCTGAGGGTTAAATTTCTGGGGTTTTCTTACATTAATTGAATATGGATTCATGGGATCTAAAACATGTTAAATTTTTTTAGGGGGTTCAAATTCATTGTTGTTACTCCATTCCCTTATACTGGGTCTCTGCATATGTTTTTTTTCAGGGTACTGGGGCTGCAGAATCTACAATCTTTTTTATTAGTAAATAAACATATAGAGGTAGTTTAAACTGTCGCTGAAAAATGACCCACATTCATTTAGCAGTGGTTTTATTGTTTTTAGTAGTGATTTCCATGAAAAAGGAAAATATTTAGTGGTGTTTTTAACTGCTGTTAAATCCTTATCATATTTTCCCACTGAAAACCTTCACTAAAACAAATAAAACCACCCCTAATTATGATATCTACAAAACTTAACAGAAACCACCACTAAATGTAAGAAAACATCATGTATTGGATGTCGAAACCTGTTTCAGTAGTGGTTTTATGAAACTATCGCAAAACCATATATCGGCAGTTTAAACCTCCATTATATTAAAAAACCTCGCCACTATTATGTGATTTTCTTAAAGTGATAGGACACCGCTCCAATGCGATCAAGGATATAAAAGGGGATGATGTATCTTGGAATAAGCTTTACCTTATTCCCAAATCTCTTCACTTTCTTCCATGGGGATATGCAGAGGAATACCATGTCTCCAACATCAAACTCTAGGTCTTGTCGTTGATTGTCAGCATAACTTTTCTGTCGACTCTGAGCAGTTTTGATGTGATGTTGAATAGTATTAAACTTCTCCACCATTTCCTCGACCATTTCAAGACCTATAAGTTTTCGTTCCCCAACATCATCCCAACATGTAGGTGTTCTACACCTCTTCCCATAATGGGATTCATAGAGAGACATTTATATCCTTGAGTGGAAACTCTTGTTGTAAGAGAACTCAACTAGAGGAAGATGTTGATCCCATCCTCCCTTGAAGTTGTAACACCTCAAGATTTCATATTACGTTATTTCTTCAAAATAATGCAATAACTTTCACTACACGCAATACTGAGTTCAAGCGCACCATGACTTACCAAACTGGCTGTTCAAAAGCGGTTATGAATAATATTAACTGTATTTTGAATTTTATATACTCCATATAATTTTAACATCTATATTATGTGTTTCTTAGACATAATATAAGAACAAATTCAATTTTTTAGATAAAGGAATTATTTTTCTAAAAATGCAATTTTACCACCTTTTGATGGAAAACCCCTTTTTAAATCCAATATTTGACACTTTTATATATTCAATTTGACAAAATAAACTTCTTCTTTAGAATCAGGACATAAAAATTTAGTTTTGATAAATTTTTGGTATTTTTCTGATAACTTTCATATTTTGGTGAATAGTGAAAAATACTAAATTTTAATTAAAAACAACTTTTTTAATCAAAAAAATTTATAATGTTAAATTATTTATTTGATTGGTTTGGAAGTATAATTAGATTATATTTTTATCATTTAATACAATTTAGGTCATTATAATTAATTTTACTTTGAAATTGGACATAACCAAGTGTCAATCTTTTGATAGATATTGTTGCTTAAAAACACGCTATTTGTTTTGACAACGAGAATTAATTTTAGATTAATTAATGAAACTTATGTGTTTTTAATTTGGTAAAATAGACATCATTTTTGAATTTGGAATATCAAATATACCTTCGGCTGAATTTTTGGTATTTTTCTGAGAAACTTCAATTTTTGATGAATAATGAAAAACACTGAGTTATTGGTTAAAACCGAATTTTTATTTAAATAATTATTTATTTTATTTAAATTTATTTTAGGTCAAAATAGATACATAATACCTATATAAGTTCAAAATAATTCATTGGAGTCATTTTATAATAAGTTTAGATATATAAAAATTTTATTAAACTTTTTACTGTCTTTTACCCACATCCTAGGAGTATTTGAAAATTTACATAAAACTTAATTTTAGCGCTTCTGTGAGTTGAATTTCAAAAATACTAGAGACACGGTTGATATCAGTAAGTAAAATGTGGTTCAATAAGATGACAATATTTTTTTGTGAATAGTAACTTTTTACTTTTATTTACCACGGTTAAAAGTAAATAGGGTAATTAAGGGTAAAAATGAAATTATTATTACCCAAACACATGTCCTAATTCTATTGGATAAATATAATTCGACCAAAAACAACCTTAGGAATAAAATATTAACCTCTTTTCTCCACTTGGATTAGATTAGGACATTTCTTATTATTTTATTTAAAGAAGAGTTAAAAGAGTTAAAATCAAAGTTTAATAACAAAAAATTTTTTATTATAGGGTTATACATAAGAAAAATTCAACTATAAATATTCATTATAAATAAAAAATATTTCCTACATAATGGTATTTTATTTACAATTTTTAGACATTAAATAATTAAATTTATTTTTGACACCATGATGATGCAGTAATTACCATATTAATGAAAGATTAAAATAATTAATATTATAAATATCAAAATAAATGTAATTTGAGACTTTTTATGAATTCCACTAATTTTATAGGTTAATATAACATGTTAGGGTTGGTTAGATGAATTTTTCAGAAGTAATAATGCTGTTATAAATTTAGAAAAAACAAAATACCAAATAGTGTCAAAATTGACATAAAAGAGTTTTTAAACAAATATTATATTATTAATTAATATTCTATTCATAAAATTATAAGGTTCATCCAAAAGACTTATATAATGATAGGTGTATCATTAATGAACCACTTGGGGTTCTCTTGGAAGTATATAGTAAGTTTATTAACCATATAATAAAAAAATACAAAGATACATGGTAAATGTCAAACTATTTAACTAAGAGTTAAATCTAAAAGACAAAGTTAATATGGTGACAAAAATTTATCTAAAACCTATTGGTTGAGTGGTTTTCGACCCATCCCCACCTTATAATTTACATAATTCATTTTGGAGCCATTAGAAACCGAAAATTATTTTATTATAAAATAATATTTCTAGCTTTTCCTAAGGTACCCCTCACCCCTCTTATAAAAGGGAACTCCCCCTTCTCTCTAATTCACACCTTCAAAGCCATTTGCCTTGGAAAAACCCTACCCAAATACCCTCTAAACTATCCTACCTTAATCCTAGAGGCCTTCCTTTTGTTAGAAAGCCAATCTAAGGATCCCTTTTGATCAAATCAAAAGGAAGAACCCGAAGAAGAGGTAAATATCTCATCACCTCTTTCAAGTTCCTTTCTTCTTACACTTCCTCTTTCTTTGTTGTTTCCATTCTAAAATAATAAATCCAGTATATTCTATATAATTTGATGTTATTATAAATATGGTATAACCATATTAATTATTCTATCCATCCTTTTAATGACATGTCACCATACGTGCGTACGTATGGCTTACCGTCTCCACGTCGTGGTGTAATTGTTATTCAATACATTATTATTTGGATGGGTATAATAATGATGCGTAATTGATGTAAATAATAAATACAACATGATAATTATTCTTTATACATGATATACCATACAATTATATATTATTTTAATATCAAAAGAATGATATTGTCGCTCGTGCGTACGTACGGATTACCGTCTCCACGATGTGATGAGATTCATTTCCACGTTCACCATTCAACGATGATTATAAAATATATATCATTAATAAGTATGTAATATATTAAATAATAATTCTAATGGATATATATATTTATATGTACTTACATATATCTTATTCACCTATTTCCGTTCAATACGATATGAAAACGGAAACATCATTTAGGCGTACGTACGGACTACCATCTCCATAAACAGTATTTTCCATTTCATATATATGTCTATCATACATATTTATATATGATATATAAATCATTTTTTATATTCTGTAAGTATTTAAATCTTGATCTAAGTGATATAATCAAGAGTAACAAGTTAAAATACGTATGATAAAGAAAGCGATTATTACCCGAAATGTTAATTTAACATGGAAATTATTATTAAATGGGTAGTATAAAGTCATAAATGAATCATGTATGACATCATAAATATTAATATGGTTCTGGTATAATTTAATAACATATTACGGTCTTCATACAGAAGGTTAAACGTACCCTCGACTAAAGGAAAGTGCAAGGTAAAGGTTAATTTCACAATCTCTTTATTATCTGAGGTTGTTTTTACATAAGTATCTAATGGGACATATTTATTATCCATGTCCATGTTTCATAAAATAGTTTTCAAAGGGATTCTTTTTAAGGGACTTTTTAATAATACATCATTTTAAATGTTTTAAAGATTTATTCTTCTAAACCATTCTCATTAATGTCCATGTTTTAAAAATGGTTTTAAGGATTTATTTAAATGGACATGATTGATTTAAAATGTTAATTACTTTCAAAAGTTTCAAAGTGGTATGGGACACTTTGATTCAAAAATGTATTTAAATGTATTCCTTTCTAAATTGTGTGACTTTTAAATGTTTTCATGAAAAATGGATATTTCTCTCAAAGAATTTTACAAATCATTTTCATCTATGTCAAAATCCTTTAATGTATTTTAAACTTGTTTGAAGTTGATTTATTATGATACAAATATTCCATATTGTATTGAAGGTTTTGTGATATGTTTGACTGTAGATGTCTTATTTTTATATCGTTCATGGTTTATGGATAAAGTATTGACATTTCCTATGCCTGTTTTAATACGAATGTTTATGTTATGTTTAAACCTTTTCATATGAGGAATGCATTGCACTTAGTAAGTGAACGGTGGAGCCCGATATAGCTCCTCGATGCATCGGTAGGTCTCATGAGACAAACTAGTGTCTTGGCACAAGGCCTTGACAAAATCTTATTTGTAGTTTGGGCACAAGGTATTGACTATGTGGTTATGAAAGTTTGACATTATGCATTCCATCATTATGAAAGTGGCTATTGATATTGCATGTGATCATTAAACTAGTAGAATATCCATGTGAGTAAGTAAATGGCATTATTTTGATTTATATTTGCTATATTATGATGAATTTTATATTTAAAAGGATTTTGTTTTAGTTTTATACATTGCCTTAAATGTTTATGCTTATTTATGAAAGCTTCCGCTATATTGTTATCCTTACTGAGCATCTGAGATCACCCCTTTATATGTTTTATTTTTCCCAAGATATGAAGAAGTATATTATGACTGACCTGTAGGGATAGTCTATGGGATCTCAGTATTGTCTATGGAAACAATGTCGTTGTAGTTTTTCATTTTATGATGTAATGTAAACCTTATGAATGTATCTAGTATTTCTAAGGCTACTAAACTAGTCGGTATTTCGAGACTTGATCTTTTGTGATCATGACAATGATACGTAATAATGCACAGAATCTGGGCTTCTGGGGTTGGGGTGTTATAGTTGGTATCAGAGGAAGTTTAGTACAAACCTTGGAAACTAGATTTAGATAAACTATGGTTAGAGCACATAGCCCTAAGACAGACTTTGAGGATTAGTATAGAATAAATTCCTAGAATTTTGGTATTGTAGAGATTTTGTGAGTTTTCCAAGCAATACATCCTGGTCTGGATACGATCAGGTAGAGGCGGCTCTGGCATAGATTTACATAGGGGTAAAACCTTAAAACAAAGCTTTGATCTAGACTCGAACGGGAACTGGTGCACGACAACGGGCCTTGCTGCACTCTTGGTAACGACACCCCCAGGGGATATGCTTAGGATAATTCTCATTTTCTATACAAACAATTATGAAGGGTTTATGAGTATACACTTCCTCAAAGAAAACATTTTTATGATTATGTATTATATCCATAAAATGTTCAATTTACATTAGGTATTTTATAAGTTTGGAATTATTTATTGCAATTCATAAACTGACCTAGCGTATGACATTTTATAGAAATGGCGCCCAGTAGAAGGAATGTGAACTCCAACAATATGTATGATCCGAAGAGTAAGAAGGATCATATCTTTCACGGTATTAATCCAACATTTAGAAGGGAAATAGTCTCCCATGTATTCTCAACATATGAAGAAATATTATCATGTGTTAATAAGATAAGTAAATAATTCTCTGAGTCCTATGGCTTTGAAGGGAAGCAAGAGAAGAAAAGGATGGAAGAGAGAAAGATGGATAAAGGGAAGAGGGAAAAGAAGGATTTTCCCATATGTGATAACTATGGAAAGAATTACCTTGGTAAATGCTTGAAGGGAGTGGTAATTTGTTATAAGTGTGGAGAAAAAGGACACCAAGTATGTGAGTGCAAGGGTAAGAAAAAAGTTTCAAATGTACAATGCTTCATCAGCAAGGAGTTGGGACACTACGCGAATCAATGTCCAAATCATCAGAGTATACCACAAATGCTGCTATTGGATAATCATAAAGTTATGATACTACCGAAGATGAAGAGGAATGATTAGATTTCTTACGTTGTTATTAAAGTATTGTGTCATTTGAGTATTTTATTAATGATGTACCTGTTATAAGAATTATAGAGTATATAAGGATTGTACTGCAATACTATTTCATTAAGGACTTGAGATTGTGTGGAACCAAGAAAAGTGACTCAATAACAGGTTAAATTTTTGGAAAATATATGATTGAGAGAAATATAAACCATAATATGGTTTTGATACTGAGGCAGTGATTTTGGAATAATACATGATTGATTTGGATAAATTATATTAGATTTTCTTGACTACCTTGAAACTGATTAATGATTTGCATATTCCATCATTGTTGGAGTTTACAGCATTTTTGGAGAAAAGGAGTATATCCAGTATTCTATAACGAATAAGGGAGCATGAATGTAATCAATAAGGTTTTAAGGTAATTCATGATGTTGCAGTGTTTTAAAAGAATACATGATGAAGGTGTTCACATGTTATTACGTGGAAAAAAGGATCATTATTATGTTTACCTTTCTTATAAATTTTGGACTATGAGTGTGGACAGAATTATTTTGGATAATTCTAGTTTGAGATTATTTTTAGATTGCCATAAAATGAAAACCCGGAGGTCAGGCGGCAACCCGTCGCGTCCGGTAAGGCTGCGAGACTTAAACCTGCAACTGAAGAGAGACAAGGGTGTATCACCTACCACTGGACCACGTGATGTCCTGAATTGAATAATGTAGTTTTTTTAAAGGTCTGGTAGATGAATTATAAATTCATTTTTTAACCCTGTATGAATAGGATAAATAGAATATTTTTAAGTTCTATTATCTTTTAGAGTGAAAGATGAGTTTGTGGTAGAAATTAGTTAAAGGATGGAACTCTACTTGTCAAATATATATTTTTTTCTTCTCTTATTCTGTGAAGAAATTAATTCTTAAACTTTAGGTAAGGGATATTAAAACTAAAAAAGTGTTATCCCAATAACTTAGGTTTTTTTTGAACCGATGATATTTTAAATCATTATAGATTGATGGATTTGAGGCCCTCAATTCTACAATTTTTTGTGACTGATGACCTCAACCAATTCCTATAAATATTTACATTTTCCTCCAATTAAGTGTCTCTAATTTCCACTAATGTTCTCCTAATCGAGATCATAATCTGGTGGTGACTTTTTCATTCCCCTTTTCCTCTTATTAAGACTAAATCTTATTAACCCAATTTCCGATGTGGGTTTTCCCACAAAGGTATTTTCTATTTTCAACCTTTTATTTTCGAGGAACAATTTAAAATTGCGAGGATGAAACTTATTGAAGGAGGGAAGAATGTAACACCCCAAGATTTCATAGTACATTATTTCTTCAAAGTAATGCAATAACTTGCACTACATGCAATAGTGAGTTCGAGCGCACCACGAATTACCAAACTAGCCATTCAAAAGCGGTTATGAATAGTATTAACTACATTTTGAATTTTATATACTCCATATAATTTTAACATCCATATTATGTGTTTCTTAGACATAATATAAGAACAAATTAAATTTTTTAGATAAAGGAAGTATTTTTCCGAAAATGCAATTTTACCACCTTTTGATGGCGAACACTTTTTAAATCAAATATTTGACACTTTTATATATTCAATTTGAAAAAATAAACTTCTTATTTAGATTCAGGACATAAAAATTTAGTTTTGATAAATTTTTGATATTTTTCTGATAAATTTCATATTTTGGTGAATACTGAAAAATAATAATTTTAATTAAAAAAAACTTTTTTAATCAAAATAATTTATAATGTTAAATTATGAATTTGAATGGTTTTGAAGTATAATTAGATTATATTTTTATCGTTTAATACAATTTAGGTCATTATAATTAATTTCACTTTGAAATTGGACATAAACAAGTGTCAATCTTTTGATAGATATTGTTGCTTAAAAACACCCTATTTGTTTTGAAAACGGGAATTAATTTTAAATTAATTAATGAAAATTATATGTTTTAATTTTTTAAAATAGATATAATTTTTGAATTCGAAATATCAAATATAGCTTAAGATGTATTTTTGGTATTTTTCTGAGAAACTTCTATTTTTGATGAATAGTGAAAAACACTGAGTTATTGGATAAAACTGACTTTTTATTTAAATAATTATTTATTTTATTTAAATTTATTTTAGTTCAAAATAGATACATAATACCTATATAAGTTCAAAATAATTCATTGGAGTAATTTTATAATAACTTTAGATATATAAAAATTTTATTGAACTTTTTACCGTCTTTTACCCACCTCTAGGAGTCTTTGCAAATTTACATAGAACTTAATTTTAACACTTCTGTGAGTTGAATTTAAAAAATATAAGAGACACAATTGATATCAGTAAGTGAAATGTGGTTCAATAAGATAAAAATAATTTTTGGTGAATAGTAACTTTTTACTTTTATTTACCGCGGTTAAAAGTAAATAGGGTAATTAAGGGTAAAAATGATATTAATATTACCTTAACACATGTACTAATTCGATTGGATAACTATAATTAGACCAAAAACAACCTTAGGAATAAAATATGAACCTCTTTGTTCCACTTGGATTAGATTAGGACATTTATTATTATTTTATTTAAAGAAGAGTTAAAAGAGTTAAAATCAAAGTTTAATAACTAAAAAAATTTTATTATAGGGTTATACATAAGATAAATTCGACTATAAATATTAATTAGAAAGATAAAAATAATTCCTACATAATGGTATTTTATTTATAATTTTTAGACATTAAATAATTAAATTTATTTATGAAACAATGATGATGCAATAATTACCGTATAAATGAAAGATTAAAAATAATTAATATTTTTAATACCCAAATAAATGTAATTTAAGACTTTTTATGAATTACACTAATTTTATAGGTTAATATGACATGTTAGGGTTGGTTATATGAATTTTTATAGAAGTAATAATTCTGGTATAAATTTAGCAAAAAAAAAATACCAAATAGTGTCAAAATTGACATAAAAGAGTTTTTTAAACAATTATTATATTATTAATTTATATTCTATTCCTAAAAATCTAAAGTTCAACCAAAATAATTATATAATGATAGGTGTATCATTAATTAACAACTTGGAATTTTCTAGGAAGTATATAGTAAGTTTATTAACCATATAATATAAAAATACAAAGAGACATGGTAAATGTCAAACTATTTAACTAAGAGTTAAATCTAAAAGATAAAGATAATATGGTGACAAAAACCTGTCTAAAACCTTTTTATTGAGTGGTTTTAGACCCATAAACACCTTAGACTTTACATAATTTATTTTTGAGCCATTAGAAACCGAAAATGATTTTATTATAAAATAATATTTCTAGCTTTTCCTAAGGTGCCATTCACCCCTCTTATAAAAGGGCACCCCCCCTTCTCTCTAATTCACACCTTCAAAGATGTTTGTCTTGGACAACCCCTGCCCAAATACCCTATAAACTATCCTCCCTTAATCATAGAGGCCTTCTTTTAGTCAGAAATCCAATCTAAGGAGCCATTTTGATCAAATCAAAAGGAAGAACCCGAAGAAGAGGTAAATATTTCATCACCACTTTCAAGTTCCTTTCTATTCCACTTCCTCTTTATTTGTTGTTTCCATTATAAAATAATAACTCCAATTTCTTCTATATAATTTTATGTTATTATAAATATGGTACAACCATATTCATTATTCTATCCATCCTTTGAATGACATGTCACCATACGTGCGTACGTACGGCTTACCGTCTCTACGTTGTGGTGTAATTGTTATTCAATACATTAATATTTGGATGGGTATAATAATGATGGGTAATTGATGTAAATAATAAATATAACATGATAATTATTCTTTATACATAATATACCATCCAATTATATATTATTTTAATATCAAAATAATGATATTGTCGCTCGTGCGTATGTACGGATTACCATCTCCACGACGTGATGAGATTCATTTCCACGTTCACCATTCAACGATGATTATAAAATATATATCATTAATAATTATGTAATATATGAAATAATAATTCTACTGGAGATATATATATATATGTACTTACATATATCTTATTCACCTAGTTTCGTTCAATATGATATGAAAACCTAAACAACATTTATGCGTACGTACGGACTACCGTCTCCATAAACGGTGTTTTCCATTTCATATATATGTCTATTATACATATTTAAATATGATATATAAATAATTTTTTTATATTCTGGAAGTATTTAAATCTTTATCTAAGTGGTACAATCAAGAGTAACAAGTTAAAACACGTACGATAAAGAAAGCTATTATTACCCGAAATGTTAATTTAACATGGAAATTATTCTTAAATGGGTTGTATAAATTCATAAATGAATCATGTATGATATCGTAAATATTAATATGGTTCTGGTATAATTTAATAACATACTAGGGTATTCATATAGGAGGTTAAACCTACCCTCGACTAAAGTAAAGTGCAAGGTAAGGGTTAATTTCACAATCTCTTTATTATCTGAGTTTGTTTTTATGTAAGTATCTACTGGGACATATTTATTATCCATGTCCATGTTTCATAAAATAGTTTTCAAAGGGATTATTTTTAAGGCACTTTTTACTAATACATCATTTTAAATGTTTTAAATATTTATTCTTCTAAACCATTCTCATTAATGTCTATGTTTTCAAAATGGGTTTAAGGATTTATTTAAATAGACATGATTGTTTTAAAATGTTAATTACTTTCAAAAGTTTCAAAGTGGTATGAGACACTTTGATTCAAAAATGTATTTAAATTTCTTCCTTTCTAAATTGTGTGAATTTTAAATGTTTTCATGAAAAAGGGATATTTCTCTCAAAGAGTTTTACAAATCATTTTCATCTATGTCAAAATCCTTTAATGGATTTTAAACTTGTTTGAAGTTGATTTATTATAATACAAATATTCCATATTGTATTGAATGTTTTGTGATATGTTTGACTGTGGATGTGTTATTTTTATACCATTAATGCTTTATGGATAAATTATTGACATTCATATGCTAGTTTTAATACGAATGTTTATGTTATGTTTAAACCTTTTCATATGAGGAATGCATTGGACTTAGTATGTGACAGGTGGAGCCCTCTATAGCTCCTCGATGCATCGGTAGGTCTCATGAGACAAAATAGTGTCTTGGCACAAGGAGTTAATAAAGTCTTATTTGTAGTCTTGACACAAGGCCTTGAATATGTGGTTATGAACGTCTGGAATTATGGATTTCATCATTATGAAAGTGTCTATTGATATTGAATGTGATCATTATACTAGTAGAATATCCATGTGAGTAAGTAAATGAAATTATTTTGATTTATATTTTCCATATTATGATGAAGTTTATGTTCAAAAGGCTTTTGTTTTAGTTTTATAAATTGCCTTAAATGTTTATGATTATTTATGAAATCTTCCGCTTTATTATTATCCTTACTGAGCATCTGAGATCACCCCTTTATATGTTTTATTTTTCCCAGGATGTGAAGAAGTATATTATGACTGACCTGGAGGGATAGTCTATGGGATCTCAGTGTTGTCTATGGAAACAATGTCGTTGTAGTTTTCCATTTTATGATGTAATGTAAACCTTATGAATGTATCTACTATTTCTAAGGCTACTAAAATAATTGGCCTTTCGAGACTTGATATTTTGTGATAATGCCAATGATACATAATAATGCATTGACTCTGGGATTCTGGGGTCGGGGCATTACAGTTGGTATCATAGGAAGTTTAGTACAAACCTTGGAAACTAGATTTAGATAAACTCTAATTAGAGAACATAACCCTAAGATAGACTTTGAGGATTAGTATAGAATAACTTCCTAGAATTTTGGCATTGTAGAGATTTTGTGAGTTTTCCAAGCAATACATCCCTGTCTGGATACGAGAAGGTAGAGGAAGCTCTGGCACAGATGTACCTAGGGGTAAAACCTGAAAACACTGCTTTGAGCTAGACTCGAATGGGAACTCGTGCACGACAAAGGGCCTTGCTGCACTCTTGGTTACGACACTCTCGGGGGATATGCTTAGGATAATTCTCATTTTATATACAAACCATTATAAAGGGTTTATGATTATGTACTTCCTCAAAGAAAACATTTTTATGATTATGGATTGTATCCATAAACTGTTCAATTTACGTTAGGTATTTTACAATTTTGGAAATATTCATTGCAGTTCATAAACTGACCTAGTGCATGACATTGTATAGAAATGGCACCCAGAAAAATGAATGTGAACTCCAGCAATACGTATGATCCAAAGAGTAATAAGGATCATATCTTTCATGGTATTAAGACAACATTTAGAAGGGAAGTAGTCTCCCATGTATTCTCAGCATATGAAGAAATAATATCATGTGTTAATAAGATAAGTAAAGAATTCTCTGAGTCCTATGGCTTTGAAGGGAAGTAAGAGAAGAAAAGGATGGAAAATAGAAAGATGGATAAAAAGAAGAGGGAAGAGAAGTATTTTCCCATATGTGATAACTGTGGAAAGAATCACCTTGGTAAATTCTTAAAGGGAATGAGAATTTGTTATAAGTGTGGAGAAAAAGGACACCAAGTATGTGATTAAAAGGGTAAGAAAAAAGTTTCAAATGTACAATGCTTTATCTGCAAGGATTTGGGACACTACGTGAATCAATGTCCAAATCATCAGAGTATACCCCAAATGCTGCTATTGGATAATAATAAAGTTATGATACTACCGAAGATGAAGAGGAATGATCAGATTTCTTACGTTGTTATTAAATTATTGTGTCATTTGAGTATTGTATTAATGATGTACATGTTATAAGAATTATAGAGTATATAAGGATTATACTACAGTACCATTTCATTAAGGACTTGAGATTGTGTGGAACCAAGAAAAGTGACTCAATAGCAAGTTAAATTTTTGGAAAATATATGATTGAGAGAAAGATAAACCATAATATGGTTCTGATACCGAGGTAGTGATTTTGGAATAATATATGATTGATTTAGATAAATTATATTGAATTTTCTTGACTACCTTGAAACTGATTAATTATTTGTATATTCCATCTTTGTTCGAGTTTACAACATTTTTGGATAAAAGGAGTATATCCAGTATTCTATAAGGAAAAAGGGAGCATGAATGTAATCAATAAGGTTTTATGGTAATTCAGGATGTTGTGGTTTTTTAAAAGAATACATGATGAAGGTGTTCACATGTTATTATGTGGAAAAAAAGATCTTCATTGTGTTTACCTTACTTATAAATTTTGGACTGTGAGTTTGGACAGAAGTATTTTGGATAATTCTAGTTTGAGATTATTTTTAGATTGCCATAAAAGGACAACCCGGAGGTCGGGCGGCAACCCGTCGCGTCCGGAAAGACCGTGATACTTAAACCCACAACCGAAGGGCGAAAAGGGTGTATCACCTACCACTGGTGTAACACCCTAAGCTTCCATGGTATGCTTCTCTTTGAATAATACAGTAGCGTGTGTTGTACGCAACTTTGAGTTCTAACACACCACAACCAATCAAACTAGCCGTTATTAATAGTAATACCAAATTTTTGAAATTTTATACCTTTTATTTTTCAAAATTAACTTCATTTTTAGATTCAGAATATTGAAATTATATTAGGGTGAATTTTTGGTACTTTTTGGATAACTTTCATATTTTGATAAATAGTGAAAATTACTAAATTTTAATTAAAAACAACTTTTTTAATCGAAATATTTAATAGTGATAAATTATGAATTTGGGTGATTTTAGAGTATAATTAGATTATATTTTTACCATTTAATACAATTTTGGTTATTGGACACAATTTCACATTTAAACTGAACATAAGCAAGTGCTAATCTTTTGATAGTTATTATCTCTTAAAAACACGCTTTTTGTTTTAACAACGAGAATTAATTTTAAATTAATTTCTGCCAATTTTGTGTTTTGAATTTAGAAAAATGGATTCCATATTTATAATCTGGAGGTCCAAATTGTGTAAATAGTTAACTTTTATTTTTAGACATTTTGAATAATTACTTCAGTAAATATTTTATTTACCATGGTAAAAGGGTAAATCTAGTAAATAAGGGTAAAAAAATAATATTATAATAAGAATAAATTATCCTAAAACGTGTTCTAACCCTATTGGTTGATACATTTCCGACTATGGGAATCTTTGGGTCGATTTTGGGACCCCATGGATCCACTTGTAAGTGATAATGACACTTTATATTAATCAAGTTAAAGTAAATACAAAAATGACATAAGCATATATCTTTTAGAAAAACAATTTTTACATAGGGTTATATATGTTATATTTTCAACTATAAATATTAATTATAAATATAAAAATATTTACTACATAATTATATTTTATTTATAATTTTTAGACATTGAATATCTAAATTTATTTATGACACAATAATGATGCAGTATTTTTCTTATTAATGAAAGAATCAAATAATTAGTATTATAAATATTAAAATAAATATAATTTGAAAGTATTGATGACATCCAAAAATTTTATTGGTTAATATTACATTTCAGGATTTCTTAAATGAATTTGGTTTGAATTAATAAAGTTGTTAAGACTTTAACAAAAATCAATTATTAAATAGTGTCAAAATTGACATAAAGGAGTTTTTTAAAAAAATATTATATTATTAATTAATATTATATTCCTAAAAATCTAAGGTTCGGCAAAAGGACTTATATAATGATAGGTGTATTATTAATGGACCACTTGGGGGTCTCTTAGAAGTTTATAGTAAGTTTATTAACTATATAATATAAAAATACAAAGAGACATGATAAATGTCAAACTATTTAACTAAAAGTTAAATAAAAAAGATAAAGTTAATACAGTGATCCAAACCTGTCTAAAACCTATTGGTTGAGTGTTTTTAGACCTATCAACACCTTAAACTTTAAATAATCCACCTTTTATCCATTAGAAACCGAATATGAATTTATTATAAAATAATATTTCTAGCTTTTCCTAAGGTGCCCCTCACCCCTCTTATAAAAGGGAACTTCCCCTCCCTCTAATTCACACCTTCAAAGCCTTCTGGCTCAGCCAAAACCTACCCAAATATTTTCTCAACTTCCATCACTTCAACCAAGAGGCCTTATTTTGATCAGAAAGCCAACCTAGGGATCCCTTTTGATCAAATCAAAAGGAAGAACTCGAAGAAGAGGTAATGTTTTCACCACCCTCTTTCAAGTTCCTTTCTTCTTCCACTTCTTCTTTATTTATTATTTCCATTATAAAATAATAACTCCAGTATATTTTATATACTGTGATGTTATTATAAATATTTCACAACTATATTCATTATTCTATCCATCTTATGAATGATAATGTCACCATGTGTGCGTACGTACGACTTATCGTCTCCACGCCGTGGTGTAATTTGTTATTCAACACTATGTTATTTGGATGGATTTAATGATGAGTAATATGTATATAAATAATGAAAATAAGATGATAATGTCTCTATAAAATTAATATACCATCCAATTCCACACCTTTAAGGAAATGATATTGTCGCTCGTGCGTACGTACGGATTACCGTCTCCACGACGCGATGAGATTCATTTCCACATTCAATATTCATCGACGATTATAAAAATATATATTACTAATATGTTTGTAATATATGACATAATAATACTACTGGAGATATATATATATATATATATATGTACTTACATATATTTTATTCACTTAGTTCCGTTCAATACATTATGAAAACGGAAACAACGTTTATGCATACGTACGGACTACTGTCTCCATAAATGGTGTTTTTCATTTCATATATATATATATATATTATACATAATTATATTCTAAATATATATGATATATAAATAATGTTTTATATTCTAGAAGTATTTAAATCATGATCTAAGTGATACAATCAAGAGTAACAAGTTAAAACACGTACGATAAAGAAAGCGATTATTACCCGAAATGTTAATTTAACATGGAAATTATTATTAAATGGGTAGTATAAAGTCATAAATGAATAATGTATGATATCATAAATATTAATATGATTCTTTTATAATTTAATAACATAATACGGTCTTCATACAGGAGGTTAAACGTACCCTAGACTAAAGGAAAGTGCAAGGTAAGGGGTTTTCATCTCACTCCTTATTCCCGTGAGATTCGTATCATATTGCCACTATTACCTTTTGCGTGGTATATTTGCTTCCCATAATTGTATTCTTTGTGTAATAAACTTTAATTTATGTGTATTTACATATTCATTTTATGATACCTCTTTCATGGGGTGTATGTTTCGTAAGTTTCTAAATTGGTAAGGGTTTATTTCACAATCTCTTCATTATCCGAGGTTGTTTATACGTAACTATCTACTGGGACTTATTTATCATCCACATACATTTTTATTAAAAATTTATTTCAAAAAATTCTTAATATTTTATATAATATGGGTTAAAGTCATTTATACCCTCGTTTGACTTTTTATAAGATGTTTATAAAGGAATATTTCTGTCTTTTTCCAAACAAGGTCCTTTTTAACCTTTTCGACAAAATTAAGGTAAGAATGACTTTTTTTAACTTATATGGTGGGTGCGGCTATTTTACGCCATTATAAAATCCTCGAATCTTCCCTTACAAGCTTATAATAATATTTTCAAAGTAAATTTTTTAATTTTGTGGCTTTTAAATGATAATAAAAAGAGATATTTCTCTCAAATAGTTTTGATTTCATCTATGTTAACATCCTTTGATGGATTTTAAGCTTATTTGAAGTTGATTTATTATGATACAAAACGTTCATATAGTATTGAAGGTTTTGTAATATGTTTGAATGTGGATGTGTTATTTTTATACCATTCATGGTTTATAGAGAAAGTATTGACATTTCACATGCTAGTTTTAATATGAATGTTTATGTTATGTTTAAACCTGTTCATATGAGGAATGCATTGGACTTAATAAGTGATGGGTGGAGTCTGCTATAACTCCTCGATGCATCGGTAGGTCTCATGAGACAAACTAGTGTCTTGGAACAAGGCCTTGACAAAATATTATTTTTAGTCTTAGCACAAGGCCTTGACTATATGGTTATGATAGTCTGGCATTATGCATTCCATCATTATGAAAGTGGTTAGTGATATTGCATGTGATTATTCGACTAGTAGAATATCCATGTGAATAAGTAAATGGAATTACTTCATTTTATTTT
Organism: Viscum album; assembly: GCA_963277665.1. NCBI lineage: Eukaryota > Viridiplantae > Streptophyta > Magnoliopsida > Santalales > Viscaceae > Viscum > Viscum album. Next base: position 1,821,741,011 of record OY728150.1, on the reverse strand, counting down.
TTCTATATTATGCGGAAGTTCAATTTTAAAAGGCTTTTGTTTTAGTTATACATTTCCTTAAATGTTTATGCCTATTTATGAAAGTTTCTGCTGTATTTTTATCCTTACTGAGCATCTGAGTTCACCCCTTTCTATGTTTTATTTTTCCCAAGATTCCAAGAAGTGTATTGTGATTGATATGCAGGGTTAATCCAAGGGAATAATGGTGTTCATAAAGGATTATTTATGTTGTTTTGTATGTTATGAAGTGCAATGTAACATTCATGTATGTAATCTATTTTCTAAGACTACTAAACAGATCGGTCCTTCGGGACTTTATTCCTTGTAATCATGCCAATATATTAAAATAATTAACCGACTCTGGGTAATTGGGGTCGGGGCGTTACAACTGGCCCATGTGATGTCCTGGATTGAATAATGTAGTTTTTTTAAAGGTTTGGTAGATTAATTATAAATTTATTTTTTTTGGAACCCCATATGAATAGGATAAATAGAATATTTTTTTAAGTTCTATAATCTTTTAGAGTGAAAGATGAGTTTATGGTAGAAATTATTTAAAGGTTGGAACTATACTTTTCAAGTATATATTTTTTCTTCTCTTATTCTATAAAGAAATTAATTCTTAAACTTTAGGTAAGGGATCTTAAAACTAAAAATGTGTGATCCTAATACCTTATGTTTTGTTGAACCGATGATATTTTAAATCATCATAGATTGATGGTTTTTAGGCCCTCAATTCTACAATTTTTTGTGACTGATGACCTCAATCACTCCCTATAAATATTTACATTTTCCCTCCAATTATGTTTCTCTAATTTCCACTAATGTTCTCCTAAACGAGATCATAATTTGGTGGCGACTTTTTCATTCCCCTTTTCCTCTTATTTAGACTAAATCTTATTAACCCAATTTCCGATGTGGGTTTTCCCACAAAGGTATTTTCTATTTTAAACCTTTTATTTTCGAAGAAGAATTTAAAATTGTGAGGTCACAATTTATTGAAGGAGGGAAGAATGTAACACCCCAATATTTCATAGTATGTTATTTCTTCAAAGTAATGCAATAACTTTCACTACACGCAACATTGAGTTCAAGCGCACCACGACTAACCAAACTAGCTGTTCAAAAGTGGTTATGAATAGTATTAACTGCATATTGAATTTTACGTTATTTCGTATTCCAGTTTTAATATGAATGTTTATGTTATGTTTAAAACTTTTCATATGAGGAATGAATTGGACTTAGTAAGTGATGGGTGGAGCCCACTATATCTCCTCGATGCATCGGTAGGTCTCATGAGACAAACTAGTGTCTTAGCCCAAGGCCTTGACAAAATATTATTTATAGTCTTGGCACAAGGCATTGACTATGTGGTTATGAAAGTATGGAATTATGCATTACATCATTATGAAAGTGGCTATTGATATTGAATGTGATCATTCAACGAGTAGAATATCCATGTGAGTAAGTAAATGACATTGTTTTGATTTATATTTTCCATATTATAATGAATTTTATGTTGGAAAGGATTTTGTTTTAGTTTTGTACATTTCCTTAAATGTTTATGATTATTTATGAAAGCTTCCACTTTATTGTCATCCTTACTGAGCATCTGAGCTCCCCCCTTTCTATGTTTTATTTTTCCTAGGATGTGAAGAAGTATATTATGACTGACCTGCAGGGATAGTCTATGGGATCTCAATGTTTTCTATGGAAAAAATGTTGTTGTAGTTTTCCATTTTATGATGTAATGTAAACCTTATGAATGTATATAATATTTCAAAGTCTACTAAACTAATCAGTCTTTCGAGACTTGATATTTTGTGATCATTCCAATGATACGTAATAATGCACCGACTCTGGGCTTCTGGGGTTGGGGCGTTACAGAAGTCCATTGATCATGCTATCAACATGTACTCAAGTTTCTGGATAGTCTGCTTAGATTGGATATCAGTTTGAGGTGATAGGCCATGATGAAGTTTAACTCAGTATTCAGAGCATGTTGGAGACTCTTCAAAAATTTAGAGGTGAATCTTGGATCTAGATCAGATACAATCGATAATGGTACACCATGCAGCCTCACCACTTCTCTGATGTATATCCATGCAAGATGATCCAATGATAAATCCTCTTGAATCACAATGAAATGTGAAGTCTTTGTAAGATGATCCACCACAACCTAGATAGAATTGTTTCTTATAGATGTCTTAGGAAGCCCAGCGACAAAGTCCATGTTGATGTTTTACCATTTCCAAGTAGGTATGGGCAATGGTTGCATCATCCCATTAGATTTTTGCCTTTCTGCCTTCACTTACTGACATATGAGACATCTTGATGTATATTTTGTGATCTCCTTCTTAATATTGTCCCACCAATAGTGTTCTCGGAGATCTTAATACGTCTTTTTTGCTTTTAGGGTGGATAGAGAAGGTTAAGCTATGTGCATCATCCAACAACTCCTTGTTTAGCTCAGGATTTGATGGTACACATAGTCTTGACCAAAAAATTACAACACCTTTTTCATTAACATTGAACTACACAGGTTTCTCTTTTCTAATAGTTTCCACTTTCTTCTGAATTCCTACATCATATCTTTGAGCATCCTTTAAACTCTCCAAAAGATATGGTCGAGCAATCATTTGTGAAAGGATTGATGATGTTACTTCCTTTATGATTCCCATGTCCATCCTCTTCAAGTCTAAGAAGATCATATCCTTCTAAATTCTCATAAATGAAAGAGTTGCTGGATCCTTTATACTTAAAGCGTCTACCACTTTATTCGCTTTCCCCTAATGGTAGTGAATTGAGTAATCATAGTCTTTGATCAGCTTTAACCATCTTCATTGACGCATATTCAACTCTTTCTATGTGAATATATACTTGAAAAATTTTTAAAGCGAAGATTACTATAGCCAACTTCAGATCATGTGTTGGATAGTTCTTCTCATGAACTTTCAACTGCCTTAAAGCATAGGTAATGACTTTGTCATTTTTCATCAACACAAATCCCATTCCCTTCTTCGAATAATCACTGAATGCCACAAAAGATATCCACTTGTGGGTAGTGTGAGAACAAGCATAGTGATAATCCTACTTTTCAACTCCTTGAATCTATATTTACATTCATCATTCCCAGAAAACTTGACTCCCTTTCAAGTTATCTTAGTTAGAGGGTTTGACAATCACGAGAAATTTCTCACAAATCGACAATAATACCCAGCTAATCCAAGGAAACTACGGATATCTGTCACATATGTTGGCCTCATCCATCCTTCAATTGCCTCAGTCTTTGAAGGGTCCATAGATATCCCATTGCTTGTGATGATATGCCCCAAGAAAAATACTTCTTTCAACCAGAACTCACATTTGTTGTACTTGGAATAAATCTTTTCCTTTCGCAAGGTCTTTATCACAGTACTTAAATACTCCTCATGCTCCTTCTTACTTTTGGAGTATATTAGAATATCATCAATAAAGACTACCAAAAATTTGTCAAGGTAATCTATAAAGACTCTATTCATCAACTACATGAATATTGATGGAGCATTAGTGAGTCTAAAAGGCATTACTATGAATTCATAGTGCCTGTACCTTATACGAAAAGTAGTCTTGGGAATATCTTCCTTTTTCAACCTTACTTGGTAATATTCCAACCACAGATCCACCTTGGAGAAGTATTGTGCTCTACATAGCTAATCAAACAAGTCATAAATTCGTGGAAAAAATACTTGTTCTTTATTTTGATTTTGGTGAGCTCATGATAATCAATGAAAAGGCGAATTGACCCATCCTTCTTCTTGACGAAGAGGACTGGTGCACCCCATGGTAAAACACTTGGGTGTATAAACCATTTATCCAGATTCTCCTGTACTTGTTTCTTTAGCTCCTTAAGTTTCAAAACAACCATTCTATATAGAGTCTTGGATATTGGAAATTCCTTAGGTATAAGATATATCAATAATTCAATATCTCAACTAGGAGGAAGACCATAAAATTCCTAAGGAAATACATCAGTGAATTTCATCACAATAGGAATGTCTTCGAGGATGGATCCTTCCTTAGAATTGATCATATGAGAAAGATATGCATGATCATATGGTAGTAATATTCATTCTTGGGATGATGGTTCTAAATAATATTCCTCCTCCTCCTTGCGATTGTATAGAATCAGGGGTTGATTTTCCATATGGAGAGTGATTTCCCTCTCACGACATTTTATGTTGGCTCTATATAGGGAAATCCAATCCATGCTAATAATTGCATCAAATTACTATAAGGAAAGTATGATAAGGTTCACCAAGAAGTTCAATCCACAAATTGTGACAGGGGAGGAGTTATGTACATGGGATGCTATAATTGCCCCATTTTCCATTTTCACCAATATCTCCACTTCCATGATTTGTGGTGGTGTTTGGATTAATCTACTAAACTTTTGGGATATAAAATAATGCGTATAACCAGAATCAAAAAGTACATTCGCTATTCATGAATGAATAACTAGCATACCTGTCACTACTTCATTGTTTGGATTCATTTATATGGTAGTGATGAAAAAATCTCTCCCTTACTACCTTGGAGGTTTTTGGTTGCCTATGAAAACCCTTGGCATAGTGAATTGGTTTGAGAAATGCCCTGGTTCCTTGTATTTGTATCAATGAATAATTTACTGAGGGTTTACCAGATCATCACTTTCCTCTGTTGTAGTAGATAGTTTTTCTTACTAACAATCACTGGCTATGTGCCCTTCCTTCTCGCACCTAAATCATTTCCTCATCCCCTTCATGAAGTTTCTAGGGTGCTTCTTTTCACACCTTTGGAGAGTTGAAATTTCCTGGCACAGTTAGATCTCTCTATCAGAATTCCAGAATTTGACCCCACCTTCCGCTTCTTATCCCCATGATACCCCTAAGATTCACCGATCTCCATTTCAACTTTTAGACCACATCAAAAAATTTCCTCACAGTTATCAAAGTCACAAATCTCTATAACTTTCCATAGGCTAGGTTTTAGCCCACCAAAGAAGTGTTCAACCTTGCATTAAGGGGTAACGACAAATCCAAAGTTGTATCGTGCAAGCCTTGTGAAGTTTTCCTCATATGCACTGATGGATTTTTCATCTTTTTTTCTTGAGGGAAAGGAAGTCTCTATACATCTTAAGTTGGAGGGTGCAAGGAAAATATTTATCGAAAAATATTTTCCAAAAATCCTTCTATCCCATCACCCCTTTCTTTTCCCCAAGCTTCATATTTTTGATAAATGTCCACCATTGATCATCTTCAACCTCCATTCGATAAGCATCCAGAAGAACCTTATCTTTTTCAGAGCATTTAAGGATAGAGAAAATATTCTTAATGGAGTTGATCCATTGTTTGGAGATTGAGGGATCAGATGATCTATTGAAATTATGATGCCTTTGTCTCATAAATCTCTCGATTGCGAATTGATATTTCTTGGAGGGGGGGGGTTGGAATTTATTGTTGATCTAGGTTTTTATTCAAAAATTGAGTTAACTGAGAGAGTATCATAACAAATGTTTCGATTCCCACTCCCATCGGATTGGGAATCTCATTAGGGAAGTCATTATATTGATCTTCACATCTGTTGTTAGCCTGATTTCTCATATTACCAACCATTGGATAGAATAAAAGGAAAATTAGGGATAAGTATTTTAAACTATTAAACACATAAAAGGGAATCCAATGACATTAAAGGGATAACTTTACATTTATTTCCTTAACTTATGAATTTCTAGGCTTCAATCTATGTTATCCGTGATCTATTTCCTAACACATATTCTTATGGGATCTCTTTTTTTTTGTTCCATTGATATTGGTTCATACAAAGATTATTAATTTACCAAAGAATATCCCCCAGGAGTGTCAAACCAAGAGTGTATCAAGACCTATTGTTGTGCACCAGTTCCTATTCGAGTCTAGCTCAAAACGATGTTTTTGGGTTTTACCCCTAGATACATCTGTGCCAGATCCACATCTACTTGTTCATATCTAGACAGAGATGTATTTTATTGATAAAACACTTACTCTATACTCACCAAGATTTAGGGATGTTTTTATTATACCTTGTTTTATCCATAAGTATTTCACTAGAATTTTCTAATCCTAATCCCATAATAACTAAACTTTCATATGATACCAACTATAACAATACCATTATTTTTATTACATTCATACATGATTTAATTACATAAATTACTCTTAATATAACTTGAAATACTGATAATTCTAGTGTATTTGGGAATTAGGTACATTACATATCAACATGAAATATGAAATATAATATCTTTATTGAAAACTTCCTTTACATGACCATAATATTCCTTCGTACTTAACATTGTATGGGATAACCTGAGGATGTACATAAGAAATAGGTGAGATATAAATCCCAGTAAGGGAGTAAACATGAAATAACATGAAGACAATAATAAATTCTAGGAAAGTCATGTCAGTGATAAATAAAGGAACATGAATCATAAATAATGATATAACATGATATTGATAACATAGAATTGTGACAACTTAAAACACTGCATCATAGGTCAATGATAAACTACCAAGACATCATAGTGGAAAAATTTCCATAAAGGAATTAGGTAAAACCATATCCCAATATGACGTATCATGATACTAAACATTAAGTAATGCATTGGAGTGATATATAATTCTAGGCGCACCCATCACTTTCATTTCATTCTCATGCTTAAGTGTGCCACATAGATAATAAAACATGGATTCATTCTTCATCATATTTCATTAAATTATCAAGGAGTGTGGAATATATACAAGAAAATACTGAATAAAAATATATATGTGCATAAATGTGAAAACCCTTGATATAGGAATGAGTATGGTATTCACTACACAACGATTTTGGTATGGAAAACAACATCTCAATTTCTACAGCATAACGGCGTGGCATAAAAAATCATAAAAAAGGTTGATGAGAGTGAAAGGGGTCTATCAAAATATATACATAAGAGGGTCATAGAAATACATTTCCCAACATAAGAAATTTGGAAATAGAAGGCATAACATAATAAATAAACTTGAATAAAGAGGAGAAATGGAATAACTCTTACAAAATTTTAGCATGGTAACAAGTGGACATGAGAGGGATTAATGAGAGAGAAAGGGGTATCTCATCATTAAAACATAATAAGGGTAGTATGGGGGAGGTTCAAAAACATACCCCATCATTTTTAAATGAAAATAAAAGGGTGTAACGATATAAGGAAACTTGGATAAAAAGAAGAATAGAAGGAACCCTTACTTGAGTGTGTGACTTCAAAAGCTTTAAGAGGGTATTCTTAAGAGATTAACCCAAGCTCTGCGAAACAGACAGGATGGGACGGGACGGGCCAAGCCCGCATGGGTTTGAGCCCACATGGTTTTTTCCACAAAAGCCCGCATATAATATGAAAAAAAAATTTCAAGCCCGCCCCGCCCCACATAAACACGTGGGTTTCCCACAGGCTTACCCACATTTACAAAAAAAATACTATTTATAACCATTTAAATACCATTTTTTATCATTCTTAATGGTATTTGTGGGGAGAAGTATGAATTAAAAATAGATAGAGTTTTGAGGGATGTGATGGAACATTTTTCTATGTGTTAATAGTGGCCTACAACAATGCTGATGTGGTGGAGAACTGTTGTGATAGAAAGTAGGCGAGTGATCGGTGAGGTGTGATGAATGATAATGTTGGTTGTGTGGTGATGTGAACAAATAAACATGTGAATGAACGAAGTATTTCTAGGTAACGATCAATTTCAGAGGAAGATATTAGGGTTTCCATGAGGTTCTATCCTATTCTCTTAATAACAAAATAAAATTAAATAATAACAAAATTAAATCAACCTAAAAAATATTATGATTATAATAACTCTTATAGAATTAAAACCATGTGCAAGGGTGATGAGTTCCATTTTCTAAGAGATGGGTTGACACACCATGTGAATATGGTTAATAATTACTATATAAATAATATAATATCATATTAAAACAATAAATATAAGCCAATTTAAAATTCACATGTGAATAAACGGTGAATTAGTATGACCATTACGGTGAGAAATCATATGTCACCGTTTAACCATATTAAAAAAAAACTAAAATGTTAAAGAAACATATATTATAAAAATAATATATATTTTTTAAAATCAGGCCCGCGAGAAAGCCCACACCCACGTGGGCTCAACCCGCATTGGTCCGCACATGCGCGGGCTCAACCCGCATTGGCCCACACTCTAAAAGGTCAAAATTTTTAGGCCCACCCCACCCCACATCCGCCCCATACCCGCAAAGCCTGCGAGCTATGGGCCCGCTTTGCATCACTAAGCTTGGGGAACCTTGGGAGGATTCTAGAGAGGTGAGGATAGATTAAGGACACGATACAAGGTTTTTTAGTGAAGATAAGTGGGATCTTGGGTGGGTTTATATAGTAAATGATATGATAATTCTTTAATATTTTACAAACTTAGGTTTTGGAATCTATATAATTAAATATTCAAAACCACAAACATTCCCATGGGTTTTTCCCATGGTTTTTTCCAAAGAGGAGTGGAAAAAATAATTTTATAATTACAAGGTCTTAATATATTAAAATATTATCCTTGCTTATGTGGAGGCGAGTCACATTATTAAAGAAATGAATTTAAAATCATAAAATATATTATACATTTTGGAGGATTCACTACGGATTTATAAAATAAGTCAAAAAAATCTAAAATCACATTATTTTAAAGGTAAAACAAATATTTTTCCAAATATCCCTTTTACAGTGTTTATTAAATCACTATTGGGCCATTATAATGTCATAAAACACCCTATATATTTATATTGTATTTATTTTTTACCCAAAAATTCGACTGTCTTAGAAAATTATGAAAAATTTATCATTGGATAATTTCAATGTCCTGATTCCAAAAGAAATAATAATTTTATCTAAATAATTTTCTAAATATGTGAATTTTCACTTTTAAAATGAAAACCAACGTTTATTGAAAATTGACTGGTTTTGACAAAAAATAGTTTCCAAACCTTAATAAAGATTACCTTCGAATTCATAAAAATTATACGATTATTTAAATTTAATAAAATTAATTTAATGATAATATTTTATTAAAATATTATTTATTTTAAAAATCCATTAATTCACCAAAATAGATTTCTTAATTGAATTTGAATATTAACCAAAGATACTATTTATTCTTTAAAAATCATTTACAAAGTAACAATAATAGAGTGAAAGTATATTCATTATTATATATAAAAATAATGTATATAACCATAATTATAGGGTCTTGATACATATCCCTTTATTACACCATCATATGCCTTAAGAGTAAGGCATGCGATGTTGGGGCTTTCATGGGGGCTATTCGGTGAACTTGGTTTGGGTCGTGATCTCGATGAGCTTGAAATTCTCCCATAAACAATTTCACTCATGATTTACTTATTGGATCTCAGCTTGGTCTTGGTCTAGGGAAAATCCAATAAATTCTATCTCCCTTAGAATCTATGATAAATGGGCTTCCTAGGGAACTATCCTACTGGTTGATGACATCACCTCATTTGTCTGTGTCAAAAGGATTTATTAAAACCCTATATTTATACTAGTCATGTGATCACTGTTCAACAGATATATTATCAATGGTAAAGATACTTAATGGTCATTTAAATACAATTGGATATAATAAAAAATATATTTCATGTGTTTTCTATATCCATTTTATAAAATAATACATTTAATTAAATCAAAAATGGAAATTTTATTTATAACAGTTTGGGTCGTAATAGTTTGGTGAAGTTATCATGAAAAGGATTTATTATATTTTAAAAGGATGGAAGTGATGGTTCCTGTTAGAGGAACAAGCCATGAATAATAATTTATGTGACCATGGATGAAGTGTTTGTGAATAAAGCGATCATGAAGGAAGTAATTGTAACCAATTTCCTTAGTATAATTCATGAAGAGTAGAAGTAACCATGCATATTGAAGTAAGTGGTTGTGAAAAACACTTAAAATACCATAAAGAATACTTCAAGTGACCGTGATGACCAATCAAACCAACTGTATCGATTTTTCTAAAGGATAGTCATTTAATATATCCCACAACTACTAGAACTCAATTTAATGACATTTAATATTGTAATTTGGAGAGATTTTGGTTCCTAACTTAATTGTGAGTCTAAGGTGAGTAATCACTATCTTTCAGTGAATATTATATCTAATGAAAAAATATATATATATATACATACATATATATATGTATATATATGGGAAAGACTTCCATATATAGTGTATATTTCTTTTTCTAAACTTACTCTCAAAGAAAACTATTTCTTGACTCTTTGTATGTGAGAAAAAAATAACTTGGAGATACTTCAAGTTAATTGTTGAAGCTTACCACTTACACTATAGGAGGAACCAAAAGTGATTATACTTCATCACTATCAAAATACTTCCTTCTAAGGCTCTGTGGATATTTATAAAAAAATTCTAACCACTTACTTTATTTATCAATCATTTTACCTATTAGAGAGTTTGTAGTTTTATATCTATGTTTATATTTTTCAACCCTCTTTGTACTATAATGATGGGTGAATAAATATTTTAAAACTTTTTATAATATTACATTACTTCCAATAAAGAAATATGGAATATGTTCTTGGTATATGTCTTGGGTAGTTTTATATACTGTATTAACTTAGTCTAGGTTGTGGACTCACCATTAAAGTGTACAAATTTACTCTAGTTGATTGAAGTTTTCTTGTTTTTGGTTTCGATCAATTGGATAGGATTGGGATCACCTTGAGATATGAACATATTGTTTCTCCCATTATAATTATTTTATTTTTCTTTATTATTTATTGTTGTTGAAGTATTTTTCTGTAAACAATACCTTCCTTATTTATTATTGTTTTAAAATAAAAAGTGCTTTATCAAAGATTACTTTGTAAACTATTTTATGATTTCAAAATATATTTATACAATGATTATCTATATTTTGGTGCATAAAATTAGTTTTTGACGTGAGTATTGGTGTTTGAAAAGTTAATACATATTCAAATTTATTTAACTGAATATTGATTAGTGCTTTTAAGAAATATTTTGAAAATTTAAAATCTTTTTCATTAACTATTTTTATTGGTAAATATAATTTAAGTGAGGTATGTTTAAATATTTCTTTAGTTTTAATTACTATTTCATATTTGGTTAAGAATAATACATACACTCATGAGATAAATTTGGAGAAAAAAATTCTAGAAAATGATAATGTTTGGAAAAAATTGATTTGATTTGACCTCTAATCTCGATTGACATGGACTGTTCCTTATGTCCTTGATTATTTGAATAAGATAAGAAAATACTATGATGAAGCTTGATATATGGAACTTCTTTTGTTTTCCAATAATTTGGTTGATTTTATCTCTATGAATTTAGGACCATTATTTATCCAAAATTTAAAATTAAGGATTGATACTAGTTATAATAGTATTTGGAAATGTCTCTTATTGGATATGGGATATGAGGAAAAAATATTGATTTACCAATGTCTCATCATCCTATTATTACTAGAAATTATACTTATTCATGTAGGTTTTTTTCACATTCTTTATGTTGGGAAATTATTGATGATGGTGTAAAAAATTAATTTTTAACATTGGTTAAATGAATGACATGTAAAAGTACCCATATTTCCATGAACCAAATCGGGTCGCCATCCAACCGGCACCCAACCTGGTCCGCAGTAAGGCCCAAAGGGCATTCTAAATCCGCAAGGGTAGGCACAAATTCTTGGGTATAAAAATAAATCTTGGGAACGATTTACATAAATAAAAAAATATAAATAAAACAATAAACAATATAAGATAGACAAAAGCTGAAGGTCAAAACCAAATGAGCCTTTAACCAAAAACCATAATTTGAGTTACATATTTAAACTGAAAACCAAAAAAGAACTACCACTTGGTAGGGTGACCAAAAAACAACACAAAAACCAACAACTAGAGAGAGGAAACCACCCTTAATCCATATCCCCAATACCACACCAATAAGTTTTCTAACAACCTGAACCACTACTCCTAAAAGCTTGACCCTTACCTGTATCAAACATAATCAAATATACTTACACCCAAGGGTGTAAGTCGGGTGTGAGCTAACAACCAATAGGATACCACCAAGAAAATATTCCATGGATAAAAATTAAATGAAAAAAATAGTTTCAAGTATAACAGATGAAAATAAATAAATATTTAAACAATTTTAATGAAAAATTTCTAAGGATAAAGAATTTAAAGAAAACAACTTAAATAAAACACACACACACACTTTTATAGTAACCCCAAAGTCACACTGTGTGCCGATGGTGAGATAAAAGTGAAGATGGATCATAATACATGGGAGAGGCCCAAGAGATACTAGAAAGAAGTGGGGCCCAAGGACATCGCGTCATGGTGAAAAGTGGTGCAGGGACCACAACAACATGCGTTCTCATGCATGATACACTAGTAGGGAACACACCCATAACCTAGTGGTCTCCTATCAATATCAAAAAGTTAAGTTATAGTTGTAGTCATCAATCCATCTGAGTGAAACCGGGCCGAGGCCACTTCCGTGTCACTAGCGCACTAGACCTAGTCCACCCACCTAGTACCCAGGCTTTCCATTTTGTGCACAAATAGGTTTTAGGTTCACAACATTCCATATCTACACAGGAAAAATAAACACACACACACCTATACTGAGGTCACTATTTACACATCCAAAACACAACCAAAAATCATACACACGCCAACACATTAATAAATCATGATCCACACTACTTAAAATGATTTATCAAACATTTACACAATTACTAATTTTTTTTGCATCATTATTATTATTTAATAAATCATCTAAAATTTTCATAAAACAATTTTTTAAAGAGTCACCCGACTTTAAACACAAAATCAACCCAAAAAATTATTTCATGACTAAGCGTACACAATGCTGCATCAAGAACACCATCTACACCACTTACACAAATTAATAAACTATCTGCACAAATTAGCGCAACACTAAAAATTGACCAAAAATATATTTTCCGAAAAAATGCACTAATAACGTAATAATAAAACACCAAAAAAAACATAGACTAAATTATTCTCAAAACCAATTATGCACCAAATAAATTAAATAATAAGATTGCAAAATAAATTAAACTTTCAAACCAACTCATTAAGTAATAATTAAGCACAAAACCACCTACTAGCATGTAGCAAACTTCACAAACTTGGTGCGCAAAGAACTTCGCAGGTCAACTACACCTTAGACCATGCAAATAGACCCTAAAAATAAGGTATTAAACCATTAACATCAAAATTGAACCAACCTCAACCTGAAACCATAACCCGATAACCTACCAAACAGACGAAACAATCAAACGAGGTGAAACGCACCTACGTCGGGGAAGCGGGAGGCCGACCGAGCAAGGAGGAGGGCTACTAGAGGTTCACTGTTCCAAAAAAGAGGGTGTTTCTGGAAGGGTGCATGACCAAAGAAGGGGGTAGCATGAGGGGTGTGGTTGGAAGGGGCAGGTCGAGGGGTGCAGCTAGCAGGGGCGACGTGACTCACCGGAGAGGGAGGAGGGGTGACGACTGGTTTGCTGGAGGAGGGGAGAAAGGGAGGTGGGGGGGGGGGTGTGGCTATGGGTAGGGTTAGGAGGGGGTTTGTGCATGACAGACAGAAAAGGGAGAGGACAAAAATAGGGAAGAAAAAAAAAATAGAGAAGGGAAAAGAAAAAAAGAAAAGGAAAATAAAAGGAAAATGAAAACAAAAAGAAAAGGGAAATAAAAGGAAAAAGGAACTAAGAAATAAAATAAAAATAAAAGGAAATAAGAAATAAAACAAAACAAACCCAAAACTTTAACCAAATTAAAAATAAAGATAATAAAATAATAATAATAATGTTAATAATTTTATTAACATGATAATAATTTAACATTAAAAGCCTAATTAAAACATTAATGATAATAATAATAATAATAATCTTAATAATAATAATAATAATAATATTATTATTATTAAATCATTTCTAAAATAATTTTTTTTCTCTTGCATTAACTATACCAATCCATCGGTTAAACAATTAAGTACCTGCGCACCGGGCAGACAACACAGTGATCTGGAGAAGCCTCATGGCTTCTCCCATGCCCTGCCCATATGCTGAAAAATTCCTGGCCAGAATGATTGCTTATCAGTAAAGTAAAAAACATAAGTCGGGCCTCGCCTGCATCTCAATAAGACAATTTTTTTTAAAGGCAGATAAAAAAACTATGAGATAAAATAAAAATAAAAATAAAAATTGTATCATAGTGTGGAGTTTGGGTGTGAAAATTCTCCCCACCATGAAAACTTTCTGCCCTTAGAAAGTCAACTCGAAGTTTAATCAGAGAATAAAAATGGGTACTCCTGATCAACCCATGACTTCTGTTCCCAAGTCTCATGCTCGTTATTCCCATAATTCCAATGAAAGCGAACCAATGGAATGTACTTCCTACGAAGCATTTTCTCTTGAGAATCCACTATTCACCCTGGCCGCTCAAACACTGATAAATCGGGCTCTATCTCCAACTCCTCCCAATTCAACATGTGTGACAGATTCAGATTATACTTTTTCAATTGGGAGTTATGGAATACATCGTGAATCGACGTCAACTGAGAAGGAAAATATAACATGTATTCTACCTTTCCAATCTGCTCAGTGATCTTAAAAGGTCTAATATACCATGACGATAGCTTTTCTTGCTTCCCTAAACAACGGTGACCTGGGTAAGGGGCCACCTTCAAGAACACTCTGTCACCCACTGAAAACTCAAGATCCCATTTCCTCTGATCAACATAAGATTTGTGGTGACTCTGAGCTGTCAATAACCACTTCCTGATCAACTTGACTTTCTCAGATGTCTCTTGCACAATGCTTGGTCCCAAAAGTGAGGTATCTCCTACCTCATCCCAACATAAAGAAGACCAATAAGGCTGACCATAGAGAACCTCAAAGGGTTCTATTCAAATAGAATATTGGTAACTGTTATTATATGTAAACTCAACCAATACCAAATGGAAATCCCAAGATCCTCCAAAATATAACACACATGCACGAAGCATGTCCTCTAGAATCTAATTTTTCCACTATGTCTGACCATCTGTTTGAGGATGGTATGTCATAATCATTTTTATATATGATCCCAATTCCCTTTGAAGGCCTTCCCAAAACTGAGAGGTAAAGCGGGGGTCCCTGTTAGAAACAACCAATGACGACACACCATGAAGTCTGACCACCTTCTGAACATACAACCAGCCTATCTCATCCACCTTTGTTGTATCTCTGATCAGAATAAAGTGATTTAACTTGGTAAAATAGTAAATCACTACCCAAATGGCGTTCTTTCCCCAGGGTGTACGAGCCAAGATAATAATGAAGTCTATGGAGACCTCATCCCACTTCTTGGTAGGAATGGGTAATGGCTGAAGCAAACCAGATGGTCTCTGATGCTCTGCTTTCACCTACTAACATGTATAGAATCTTGACATAAAGTCTTCTATGTCTCGTCTCATACCTAGACACCAGAACTGACAACGAACATCATAATACATCTTGGCAGTACCAGGGTGGATGACCCACTAAGACTGGTGACTATCCTACATCACCACCCTCTACCAAGACAATGGAACCACTGCATGGCCCTTGAAGCACAAAATCCCCTCGGGATACAAGGACCAATCACGAAAAGTCTTCCTACCATGAAGATAATGCATAAACCGCTAACAAAGATCATCATTGGGATGATCCTGATGAATCAATTTGAGAAGAGCAGAAGTCAACTGAATACTAGCCAAGAATGTACCACCGCTGTGCTCCTTGGTCTCCAAGTGCATCTAGGAAAAGAGCCCCATCAAAGTCCACTCATCATTGGAATTTCTCAATTCCTGCACTGGTACCTTCCTGCTCAAGGCGTCAGCCATCATAATACCCTTGTCTGGGGTATAGACAATGTCAAAGTCAAACCCCTGTAGATACTCGATCTAATGGTGTTGCCTCAGATTGAGATCCTTCTATGAGAAAATGTAGGCTAGGATCTTATGGTTAGAATAGACCAAAAATTTATCCCCAAAGAGGTAGTGATGCCAAGTCTTCAGGGCATGTATCACCACTGCCAACTCAAAGTCACGAGTTAGGTAATTCTTCTCATGCAGTCGGAGTTGGCGCATACCATAATCCAACACATGATCATCCCGCATGAGTACACACTTAAGGCCCATACCTGAGACATCACAATAAACCACATATCCCTTCCTAGAATCTGAAAAGATCAACACTAGTGCAGTAGTCAGTATTATTTTCAACTCTTAAAAGGATTCCTGACACTCCGGGCTCTACTAAAGATTCACCCCTTTCCAGGTGAGTGCGGTCATGGAGGAAACAAGATGCAAGAAATCCTGAACAAAATGTTTGTAATAACTTACCAGGTCAAGAAACCTCTGGATATCAAACACATTCCTTGACTATTCCCATGACATAACTGCATTGATCTTCTTAGGATCCACTGAAACCCCTTGTTCTGAAATAACATGCCTCAGAAAATTCACTTCCCTAATATAGAAAGTGCGCTTTGAAAGCTTAGTGTATATGCGGTGATCCCACAAAGTGCCCAAAATGATCCGCAAGTGATGTTCATGTTCCTCCTCAGATCCAAAATAAATCAGGATTTCATCCACAAAAACCAAGATAAAGGAGTCGAGATACTGGTGGAACACCCTATTCATGAGTACCATAAAAACTTCCGGAGCATTTGTCAATCCAAAAGGCATGACTAGATACTCAAAGTGTCCATACCTGCTTTAGAAATCCATCTTTGGAATGTCATCTTCTCTCACCCTAAGTTGGTGGTAACCCGAACACAAGTCTATCTTATAGAACCACCTTTCCCCCTTCATCTAGTTGAACAAGTCATCAATTTGGGGAAAATGGTATTTATTTTTTTATGGTTACCTTATTCAATTTCTAGTAATAAATACACAACCGAAGGGTTCCGTCGACCTTCTTCGTGAATAAGACTGGGGTGGCCCAAGGAGAGATGCTCGGGCAAATGAAACCTTTGGATTCCAAATCATCCAGTTGTATATTTAATTCCCTCAACTTGGTGGGGGCCATGCGATATGAGGGAATAGATATAAGCTGTGTTCTCGATGCCAACTCAATCGAGAACCCCACATTCTGCTCTAGGGGTAAGCCTGAAAAAATCATCTAGAAATATATCTAGAAACTCATCCACTATAGGAGGTAATCCACCTTGAAGAGTGCCACCATTTTCCTCCAACACGAGTGATGATAACTGGTAAGAAATATTTCCTAGCTCTGGAAGTGGAGGTCCCACATGACCCGTCCGAGGATCCCATTCCCCAAGAACTACCTGAGGACTCCCACCAGGGGCCATAAAACTAACTCGTTGTTGATAGCAATCAATGTGTTCTTGGAATCACACCAGCTAGTCCTTACCAAGGATCACATTAAAAAGGTCCATATCCAGGACCAATAAATCCCTCTCTATCTCGACTCCTGACACGGAGAGCGTGCATGACGGACACCTAAGGCCTTGCTCCCTCTTTTTCCCCAACAGTGTTACCAAATACATGGTAAAAGATAACAGTTCAGTTGGTAAGTTCAATAGGTTCACAAGACAGGAAGATATAAAGGAAAATGAAGCACCAATATCAAATAAAACTACAAATATATAAGATGAAATCAGAATGGTACCTTGAACAATCGAAGGTCCTGCATCATATCTTGTTGGTGCCTGATCCACAACATGCTGATGTCTGGTCCCTGCCTGAGAATGACTGCTCGCATATGGCTCTGCCCTGATCTGGCTCTGCCTAGAAGACGATCCAGTCCTGCCACCACGACCACTAAATTGAGATCGCATCATCCTGGTTGGATTCGACTGAATTGACACTCCCCTAGAAGCCACAGATCCAGTCCCACTCTAGTAAGGGCATGTCACCCTGAAAAAGCGCTGCATGTGTCCCATAACTCCACATTAATAACTAGGCTTGGGAGGGGAGGGATATGTAGGCCGAATGTGTCCTCCCTTCCCGCACTGATGGCACATGATGAATCCTGCACCAGAAGCCCCAGCTGAAGTCTACCCGGGAGGATGGGTTGAACTACCACCAATCTTCTTCCCTTTCTCATCATGCTTCCTCTTCTTCTCATATGAACTGCCATTAGCAAACCCTGACATAGCCCTAAAGGAACTAGACCTTCCCTTGCAATCAATCCCTACCATACAGGCTTGGTCAACCACCTCATCATAAGTCTTCAGCTTGAATAGAAATACCTGAGAATAGATCACTGGTCGGAAACCCTTTTCAAACCTATAAGCCTTCATCTATTCATTAGAGACTATTTAAAGTGCATACCAGACTAGCTCGAAAAAGCAGTTTGCAAACTACATCACTAACTAGTCACCCTGAACAAGATCTATGAACTCCTGGGATCTAGAACACACCAAGACTTCAGGTCAGTATTGGTCATTGAAGACTAACTTGAAGTCCTTCCAGCTCATCTGCTCATGCTTCCCAGCTTGGACCACTAAGTCCCACCACCTTAGACTTGGACCTTCTAGCAGGAACAAAGCACACTTCACTCTGACCTCTTCAAGAGTGTCCAGGAATTCGAACATGTGCTCAATCTTCTCAATACATTCTTCCACTTCATAAGGATCCATGCTACCTTAGAATGAAGGGGGTTTGTTCTTAAGAAATTCCCAGGCTTTGTCCTTTTTTGGACTAGATTCCTCTTCCCTAACTGGAGTAGGGGAAGGAACAAGAGTCGCTCCTTGTCCTAGAGCCTGAATATCTTGGACTATAGCTTCCACCAACCTATGATCAAACAGCGAGGGAGAAATCTCTCTGTCTTCCTCCCGTGGGTGCGTGTAAGCTCTCTAGGGAGGCATCCTGCTGCAAGAAGAAACAATAAAAAAAAAAGAACATCATTAATACATCACGTATGAAGAAAAAGAAAATTTCATCAAGGAAAATAATCATTAGTAAACCAAACATGAAAAAGAAACATTGTCTCCAAATCACTTCTCCCCCGCCCGATGTCCACGCACAGTCTGCAGCCTGCACGTCCCAGTTGGAAGAGAAGTCAAACAAGCATCCCGACACCCCATGGAGACTCAAGGTCTGCCATGAGGTGTGATGGCTAGGCATCCTACTCACAACCAGAACTCCGAGCCCCGACAGTCCTATCTCCTATCTAACCAGACTCATCCCAAACAAAATAACCCAAAGAGAAAAACCCTCTGATACCATTTTTTCATGAACCAAATCGGTTCTCCATCCAACTGGATCCCGAACCAGTCTGCAGTAAGGCCTGAAGGGAATTTCCAATCCCCACAGGCTGACACAAGTGCCTGAGTATCAAAATAAAGCTTAGGAATAATTTAACCTAATAAATAAATATAAATAAAACAACCAAAAATATAAGATAGACCAAATCTGAAGGTCACAACCAAACAAGCCTTTAACCAAAAACCAGAATTTGAGTTACATATTTAAACTGAAAACCAAACAAGAACTGCCACTTCGCAGGGGGACCAAAAACCAACACAAAAACCGCCACCTAGAGAGAGGACACCACCCTCAATCAATTTCCACAACACCATGCCAAGAAGTCCGTTAACAACCTAAACCACCACTCCCAAAAGATGGACCCTTAACTATATGAGACATAATCAAATCTACTTACACCCAAGGGTGTAAGTAGGGTGTGAGATAACACCCAATAGGATACCACTAATATAATATTTCATGCATAAAAATTAAATGACAAAAATAGTTTCAAGTCTAACAGATGAAAATAAATAAATATTTAAACAATTTTAATGAAAAAGTTCTAAGGGTAAAGACTTTAAAGAAAACATATTAAATTAAAAAACACACACACACTTTTATAATAACCCCAAAGTCACATCATGTGCCAACAGTGAGAAAAAAGTGAAAAGGGAGTACAATACATGGGAGAGCCCCGAGAGATACTAGAAAGAAGTGGGGCCCTAGGACATCACATCTCGGTGAAAAGTGGTGCAGGGACCACAACAACAGGCATTCTCATGCATGACCCACTAGTAGGGAACATGCCCATAATCTAGTGCTCTCTTATCAACATCCAAAATTTAAGTTAGAGTTGTAGTCATCAATCCAGCTGAGTGAAACTGGGCTGAGGCCACTCCCATGTCACTAGCGCACTAGACCTAGTCTGCCCACCTAGTACCCAAGATTCCCATTTTGTGCTCAAATAGGTTTCAGGTTCATAACCCACCACATCTACATAGGAAAAAGAAACACACACACACACACAACTATACTGAGGCCACCATTTACACACCCAAAACACAACCAAAAATCATACACACACCAACACATTATTAAAACATGATCTGCACTGCTTAAATAGATTTATCAAACATTTACATAATTACTAAAACAATTTTTTCATCATTATTATTATTTAATAAATCATCTAAAATTTTCATAAAACAATTTTTTTAACGATTCACCTAGCTTTAACCACAAAACCAACCCAAAACCTTCTTTTATGACTAAGCGCACACAACGCCACATCAAGAACACCATCTGCACCACTTACACAAATTAATAAACTAAATGCACAAATTAGTACAACACCAAAAATTGACCAAAAATATATTTCCAGAAAAAATTAACTAAAAACGTAATAATAAAATACCAAATAAAACAAAGGTAGACTAAATTATTCTCAAAACTAATTCTGCACCAAATAAATTATATAATAATCTTGAGAAATAAATTAAACTTTCAAACCAATTCATCAAGTAATAATTAAGCATGGAACCACCTACCAGCGTGTAGAAGACTTCGTAAAACCGGTTCACAAGGACCATCTCACATCAACCACACCTTAAACCACACAAATAGACCCTAAAAACAAGGTACTAAACCATTAACATCAAAATTGAACCAACCTCAACCCGACACCCTAACCCGACAACCTACCGAACGGACGAAACAATCGAACGAGGTGAAATACACCTAAAATAGGGAAGTGGGAGGCTGAAAGATCCAGGAGGAGGGCTGCCAGAGGTGCGCCTTTTCAAAAAGGAGGGTGTCGCTGGAAGGGGTGTGACCAAAGAAGGGGGAGACTGGAAGGGGTGACGCGAGGCGGCATGACTCGCCAGAGAGGGAGGAGGGGCAACGATAGGTTTTCCGGAGGAGGAGAGCAATAAAAGTGGGGGGGGGGGGTTTGGTTGTAGGTAGGGTTAGGAGGTGGTTTGTGTGTGATAGATAGAAGAGGGAGAGGAAAGAAAGAGGGAAGAAAAAAAAGAGAGAAAGGAAAAAAAGGAAAAAAAGAAGAAAAAAGAAAATAAAAAGAAAAGGAAAATAAAATGGAAAAAGGAAATAAGAAATAAAATAAAAATAAAAGGATATAAGAAATAAAATAAAATAAACCCAAAACTTTAACCAACTGAAAAATAAAGATAATAAAATAATAATAATAATAATGTTAACAATTTTATTAACATGATAATAATTTAATATTAAAAGCCTAATTAAAAAATTAATAATAATAATAATAATAATAATAATATTATTATTAAATTAGTTTAAAATAACTTTTTTTCTCTTGTGTTAACTTTACCAATCCCTTGGTTAAACAATTAAGTACCTGTGCATCGGGCAGACACCACTGTGATTTGGCGAAGCCTCATGGCTTCACCTATGCCCTAACCATATGCTGAATAATGCTAGGCTAGAATTCTTGATTATCAACAAAGCGTAAAACAAAAGTCAGGCCCCGCCCGCATCTCAACAAGACACTTTTTTTAAAGGAAGATAAATAATCTATAAGATAAAATAAAAATAAAAATTAAAATCATACCACAATGCGAAGTACGAGTGTGACACATACCACAAAGTATGGATAAATTCTCATTTTGGTTATAAAAATAACCAATATGAAAACCCATATTCCATGCCTATTATTTCAATATCTAGTAAGGAAGATATCTGTTTTTTAAACATTGTTTTTAATAGTGGATTAAGGAACTTTTTTTTTGGAAAAAATAAACAAATTCAAAAATAATAGAAAAAATTGTAATAACTGTCAATACCACAATGAAATAGTTCAGAATCATTGAGTGAATTTTATGAAATGTTATCAAATAAATTTACTTTAAAATAAAATGTTTAAAATCTTAATTAAAATGATGTGGTGTAAAAATCAAAATATTTGAAAATGATAATTGTTTATATTTTTTTCATTCTTAGTTGTAATTATTTCATAGATAAATTGTTGAATATAATAACAACACTCTATATTTCCATGTTGAAGATGAAATTAGAATTTGGAAAAACAATATAACGACTAGAAATAACATTTTAAGTAAAAAAATAATCCACCAAATTTTTTCATAAAAATGAATTCACATTTTCATGAATATATATATATATATGTGTGTGTGTGTGTTTATTTGTTTGAGATGATTTAATTTCATGGAATACATTTCATTATATGTTAAGTTTGATATTAAAAAAAATAAATTTATTAAAATCTTAAACTGATCAATCACTATATTTTCTAAGGATGATTACCAATACACATCATTTTATTATTAACAGAAAATATATAACATCCAATGTTTCTTGAAATAAACGAGTTGATGTAAAAGTAATGGTGATTGGAAACTATTTTTTATGATTTTTTTCATACCATTTAATCTATGAAAAAATACAACACTGTGTTTTATATCATAATTCCTCTAACAACATACTCAACCACTAGGACATGTTTAGTATTTTTAATTGGTGTAATATAATGTGGACCTATAAATAAATTTGGTGATATTTTTAATAAAAATAACGTGAATTGATATAATTAAACAATAATATTATCATACTATAACTTAAATATGGTTCCTGGAGAACAAATCAATGTAATATTTTATTTACATTATAAAAATATTTAAGGCTTAAATGCTTTAAATCTCACCAATAATGATTCCCATGGAATCCTCCCTATAATAGTTAATGCATATTATTTTCTAACTATCTTAGTAGACATAAAAAACTAGAAAAAATCATCCAAAATAAATGGTTATATTAATGATTTTAAAAAAATTTAGATGCATAATAAATGGAATCAAATGATCCATTAGATTGAGGTTAGTGGGTAGATACTAATTACTATTTCAACTATAGAGATTCATATTAAAATTTATATATAAGAAAAAAATTCTAAATTAAAATAAAAATGAATAGAAACTAATTCAAAAATATTATTTATACATGATTGTTAAACTTACATACAAATCTAATTGAATGTGAGATAAAATGGTCACCACTTTTTTGAATAGTGGTAACCACATCGGTGAGGAAAAATACTAAAAGCGATTCATTTATAATATGCTATGTTGTGAATCTTATTTAATGAAAACCCCATCTATTGGTGAAATGTCACATCCCTACAAATATATATAATCTCATATGATAAAATATTATCTTAGGGATCCTTAATGTAAAACTTATAGTTTTTAGTCAAACTAGAACCTGAAAAATGGTTGTATTTCATACTCTAATGCATGAAGGACAGAATATCATAATTCCCAACATGAAACTACATATGCATCTCACTAAATATTGAATACATCATAGATCTTATCAACTCATCCATGAACTATTCGGTATTGCTAATTTAGTTCTTAAAAATTATTATTTCATCATTTTATGAATTCCCCCTTGAATGACAATTGGGATGCCCAAAAACCCTTTTAATTCCTACACTAATCTCAACTCCACTTATATAGCCCCGATGATATTCCATGCTCAAATTCACTGTCAAAATCTCCTTTTAACCCTTTTATATGAAGGTCCATTGGGAAAATTGTTCTTAAGTAAAATCCTGTAATAAAATTTAAAAATTATATTAGTAAAATAACATTAAAGCACAATTACTATCTAATTAAAATTATGGATATTTTATAATCCACTTTTCCACTTTCTTAGAATAATATAAAAAATATTACAAATTTTTTGTGATTCTCACCATGTTACATTTTCTGTGGTGGTAGTAGGGAGATGGGGGGAAAACTACCTCATAATATTCTAAATCAACTCTCAATTTATTTAATTTTTTGGAAATTATATATTACTATAATAATTTATACCCTTCATGATAAATAATACGAGGGTATACATTTTCTTATAGAACCCTTAGTGAGAAATCATCACATATGATTAACATAAATAATAAATTAATTATTAGAATAAAAAAATATTGTGAAAACTATATTTCATAGTGAATGTTTCACTCACCAAAAGAACAAATTTTTATATAATACTTTCATATTTCATTCATGTTTTTATATCTAGATAGTTTTAGATATAAAAATTATTTTTATCCTCTATACCCCTATACACAAAATCTAAAGTCAATATATAATAAAAATTCCTTAATCTCTTCATGGTATATAGTCACTGATGTCATCTCTCTCATGTATGGTATATGAAAGGTAATTTATATGTTCATGGATAATAACATAGATTATATAAATTGTTTAATAACTATACAAAATAAAATAAATTATTTATAGAGGTTAATGTTTTACCACTGTAGAATTTTGAATATGATCTCGTGTCATATGTACACACTCCAATTTAAATGAAAAATGTTAATATTTTTATATTTTTATATTCTTCCAATGTGAGGAAACTCATACATTTATTAACATTTTCTTTAATAAGGTTTTTGTTATTTTTGAATTTAATGGGAAACCTCTTTCTTAGTTTCTAGGGACAGTGATAAACTAGTTAAACATGTATCAACACATTTAATTACTCTTGAGGACTTATTCTATCAAAAAATATTCACTTGGATGGTTTGAAATATTTTTACAATTAAATTAATAAATAATTAATGTATTAAAACAAATAAATTGATTCAAGTATGAAATCCAGAAATAAAAATGGTATAGAAAAAATAAAAATAAGGGAATGAGATAATATTTTTCCCCTTACAATGAGAAGAAAATATAAAATTTATTAATATTATATCTAATAGGGTCTTTTGAGATTTTTTAAAGGATTACATGCTAAAAAATAGTGAAAAAACTCAATAAAATACCAAATCTATTATCACAGGATAAAAAATGTAAATAAATAATATAAAATAACCATGCACACATCAAGTCTAGTATGCTTGATGAATATCAATAAGTAACAACACTTATATTCCTACCTCCCAAGGTATCACATTAGATACTAGAATCCATTTATTATATTTGAGGATCCCTTGATCTCCAAATGGTGTGTTAATTCCCTTTCCTAAAAGATAAATGAAGAACACGTAAGAATAAATCTTCGACTTAGATTGATAGTCCACCATACACACAAATAGGAAAGATCACATCCTTTATATAGGATTGTCACGACCCATCCTCGGGACCCGTGCCGTGACTACCCCAAGCCCGCCTCCCATAGGCCAGGGGCTGGCGACTAGCACCAAGGCGTAAATACCGACAAAAGGGGAAGACATTGACTTTATAAAGTAAACAAACACCACAGAGTAAGCAAGCATAAGTAAACACTACGTAAAACTGGGTACAAAAGTAGTGCGGAAAAGTAAGTGGGCCAGAATACAAACCCAAACTGAAAGTAAAGTACAACTGGAAAGAAAGTACATCAACTGAAAGTAAAGCAGCAACGTTGAGCCATCCACTGGAAGTCCCACCTGAAGGGTGGGTACAGATAGCCTCCTCAGCCCCTCGGGTCTAGTCGTCCGCTCCGTGTAAGTTCCGCCCAGTGGTCCACCTCCAGGTACTGACTTGGTCCACAAGCCTCAACCACGATCAGCGTTGTCCGTCGTCTGCATCCAACACAACATAGTGCGGGCATATCCCATGTAGGGGTGAGTATACGCTACTCAGTAGGGACCCCAAGACCCCTGAAGGTCTCCCAGAATCCACAAAGGATAATCAACAAAGGAAAGATACAATCACGAAGTAACATCCAACACTACTTAGGTATATGCCCATACATATACCTAATTCATCAATTCCAGTTCGGCTCCAACACACGAGCCCAAGTTCGATCACGTCCACACAAGATAGTACAACCCAAACCACACAGGATAACACAACCCAATCCACATAGGAAAGCAAGTCAATCATATCGAATGTCAAGACTCATCTTACACAGGTATACTTCTTCGTAAGGTGATAGAGATGATCAGATATAGCCACTGATTCATCTATGCTGGGACCCACGTAGGATACTAAACCAGCTAAGCTGTCGGACCCACATAGGATACAGACCAGCTACTCTGCCAGACCCACGTAGGATAGCAAGTACAGAGTCAAACACTGCCAGACCCACGTAGGATACAAGAACAGTAGTCATAGCCGTCAAACCCCTGGAGGATTTCAGTATGGTCTTCATCGTTGCCGAACCCATGTAGGATTTCAGTGCATTCTTCATCGCCGTCGAACCCACATAGGATTTCAGTACGGTTTTCATCGCTGCCGAACCCACGTAGGATTTCGTTGCAGTCTTCATCGCCGTCGAACCCATAGAGGATTTCAGTACGGTCTTTATCGCTGCCGAACCCACGTAGGATTTCAGTGCAGTCTTCATCACCGTCGAACCCACAAAGGATTTCAGTACAGTCTTCATCACTGCCGAACCCACGTAGGATTTCAGTGCAGTCTTCATTGCAGTCGCAGCCAGCTCTAGGGTTCCCGCAGACAGCATGATCGATTCTGGGAGGGTCCGCTCCACGATCCAAGGGGGGTCGATACATCAACTGACACATAGTCCGGATTTGATGTATCCCAAGGTTTCGTCTTCAAAAGAGGAACTCAACGTGACAGACGACGCATCAATCAGACGCCCGGTCTGAGAGTTATTGGCTTTTTTGTTTCAGGGGCCCGGTTGGTTTTTAAGTCAAAACCAACCCGACCGCACTCCAACTGCGTCCAAACCTCGAGCGGAGTAAGCCAAAAGGTCCGCCTCACTAAGAGGAATCCAACAAAGTCGACGACACGTCAATCGGACGTCCGAAGCTCAAGTTATAAGCGTTTCCGCTCCGAGGGCCCGGTTGGTTTCGTGTTCAAACCAACCCGGATGTACCCAAAATTCTTCTAAACCTTGAGTGTAATATACCTAAATGACCGTATTATTCCAAATATTGCCACGCAGCTGACAGTGGGTCGATCGGAGGTCCGTATCCCAAGATATGGGCAAAAGAACAAACCTATCCGGTTTTAGGAGGTTTTGGGCCCGGATCGACCCGGCCCGAGACCCCCTGGGTCAGCCCGAACCAGGTCCGGGTCTGGCCCATTAGGGGGTAGCTCGGCCCAGTCCAATAGGCGCGGCCCGGCCCGGCCCGGCCTGGGCGGCCAGGCCCGGTGCGGCCGGTCCGGCCCGGGCGGCCGGTTGGCCTAACGTGGGCGCGCCCCAAACGGCCAGCTCGGTGCTGGCTGAGCCGAGCAAGGGGGTGGGATACCCCCATTGATTGAAACCGCAACCCCCACATGGGGGCCGCTCCTTTTCCAGCGGACGCGGCGCTGGGCGCCGCATCTTCCCCGGGTCCCGCGCGGCCGCGGGTTCCTGGTCGGCTGCCGCCGCGGCTGAAGTCGCGGCGGTCCCTCCTTGCAGCGCGTCGGAACGCCGCCGCCTCCGGGCGGCCGGCCGGTGCCGACCACCGCCTCCGGATGCCGGCGCCGCCACACCGCCGGTGAAAACCGCGGGCCATCATAGCCACTCCGGTGGTCCGTTCTTGCTCCCGTCTGCGTCTGGGGTCGTCTTGGGACCCGTAGATTACTACAACGGCCTCCAATCGCTCAACGATCCCATTTCATCGTCGCCTAATGTTCCACACATCAAGAATAGAGAATCGGTGGGTTCATACTTGTTTGTTGGTCCACACCCACCGCATTAGTGGTTTAAACTACTTTCAACAATTTAATCATATGTCGAGGATATAATCCACATAAATTAAATTAAACCAAACCCCCTACCTCGATGAAGTCGTCGAACGAGGTTTGTCGCGGGAAAGGGACGTCACGGAAGACGACGTCGCGGAAGGAGGATCGTCGGCATCGTGGTACACGGCGTCATGGAGAAGAGGATTGTCGGCGTCGTGGTACATGACGTTGCGTCATCGATCTCCGAGGAATCAGCGTTAATCGTCGTCCTTCGTCGGAGGTCGGCGTTCTTCGTCGGTGACGGTGTGTTCTTCGTGTTCTTCAAGGAGGAAGATGAGGATTCCAAGGCTTGATCAATTCCTCTCCAATCCTTCTCGCACAACGAAACAAAAATAATAAAATAAGGCGTTGCCTTATTTTATTACTCATGCCATCCCTTATTTGAAATTCAAAATTAAAACATGATTTAATTAACATGTGTTGACCAATTAATGAGGCGTTTAATAATCCAATTAAATGCGAGAGTTGACTTGGCATTTAAGAGGGGTGCGGGTGAGTTACCAAATTAAATGCACATGGGAGGTAAAAAAGAAATAAAGGGGGTGGGGCCCGTGTGGGCCCCACCTCACTAATATCCTACCTATTGGAGTTAGGATATTAGTGGGTCCCACTCCAACCACCAAGCATATGTTTAAACTACCTAGAATAAAAATAAAATTTGTATCACAATATTTTATTTTATTCTTTAGTTAACCCATTTAATTAATAACCTCACCCGAGCAAACGAAACTCCGGAAAAGGTGTTCTTAAGTAATTACCGACGCTGTGGTTTTATTGGTGCCCTCAGATTTCGATTCCGAGCACCGGTTCAAAAGTTAGGAAAACCCGCTCTTTCGTTCACTGAACGTACCCGAGCTGAACTTCGGAAAAATGATTCCGGGCACACTGGGCCTCGGAATCAGGTGCCGTCAGAAACTGCGTTCTTGTAAAATCCCAAAGAAAATTAAGAAAAAATTTTCCTTGAATTTTACGGGTCTTTACAAGGATCACTTTAATCAATGAAGGGGCTTGAGTGTTACTGCTAACACTTGATAGCCACCATATGCTACACATAACATATACTC
Organism: Viscum album; assembly: GCA_963277665.1. Lineage (NCBI taxonomy): Eukaryota > Viridiplantae > Streptophyta > Magnoliopsida > Santalales > Viscaceae > Viscum > Viscum album. The sequence goes on along the minus strand of OY728150.1, from coordinate 1,821,711,858 downwards.
GTTTGATGTTTATGATCATTGAAAGTTTCAACTATCATAATTTATTTATTAAGCCAAAAATAAATCATCATGATGATTTATAACCAATGATAAGCTATTCAAGAGATATGGAATCACCCTATCCAATGCTATATCATATATCATAAGTCATGGGTTCAATCATATGCTACAATATAGGCATCTCATGCCTATCACAACATACAATCCAATCCCATATCACTGCTTTCTATATGCATCACATGAATATTGTAGGTTATGATATAATGGTAAATTTCACTATATGATGCACCTATTTTAATGCATATCCATAATCTTCCTCTTTCACTAAAATATGATAAATATGTTATGAAAACTACACAACTCTTTGTAAATCCATCTAAACTCCTTTGTATACAATTTATCAAACTCTCAAAGTTTAGAATAATTTTTTTTTCTAAAATTTAAACGTTATTATAAATCCTATATGTGTAACCCTATGAGCCTTTTTATAATTTAAAATAAACATAAATTATCTTATTTATAGATGTAATCAAAGAGTAACCTTTAGAAAATCATTATTACTACTCAAGATCTAAAGGGTTATAGCCTGATATCGATCAAATATACTCATATCTCCACATGAAAATTCCTATCATAATATATATTTGATAAATCAAATATATTATTATCTAATCCACTTTATTATAACATAGAGTGACCACTAGACATAGATCCTATCAATCTAGTATAGGCCAACTCATACATTTAGATTATTTAAAATATACAGAATATTTTATATGAATACATAACATGTCATTTGTCCATGCAGCTAAACAAATAATATGTCACCCAACTAGGAATGGTCATGAATTTAATCAATATAATTCAACAATGAACCAAGATTTATTTTATTTTTATAAAAGTGGATAATTCTCATTTTGTTTAAACTCAACTGATGACATAATCAAAAACATATCCAACAACCCCTTGATGAGCTCAGCCTAAATGTTGGAATAAGAAATTTATCTAAGTATGAAGGTTCACATGCTAAGTATCTCATCAACCTATGGTAATAGAGATTCATATTAAGAATACACCCCTAAGTATATTAATTAATATATGATATTCTTCGTGATATACTTTTTTTCAACCAATAGAAATAATAAGTTTATACATGTTATATCATGAGTCTACTTTACATTGCATATGAAACTTATATGCATGATAATATTAACATATCATCACAACCCATAATACTTTTCAATGATCTTCAACTAGTGATAAATATTAGTCATAATTTAAGAGGTTATTATCATTACATTGTTCATGTTTAATATATTCATCACACATGAATGATTGATAAATAGAGATGGCCTTTATTATAAAATAATGATACAATTTATAAAAATCATATACAATATCTTATGTATCTAATACTTAGAGATTCAAAATGGACCTCATGATTTTTATATGGTAATGGTTTCATCAATTTATCTAGTATATTTTCATTTGTATCAACCAAAAAAATATTTACATCACCCCTCTCGATTATTTATTGAATAAGATGACATTTTCAAAGGATGTGTTTGGTCCTTTAGTGAGATTGAGATTCCTTGGTCTGAGAAATAACTCTATTTTTTCATAGTAAAGCTCAATTGATCCCTCAATTCTAGGAACCACCATAAGTTTAGTAATTAACTTCTTGATCCAAATAGATTCTTTCACAACATCTGATGAAATGATGTTCCCTGATTTTCTTATCAAGTATACTATGATGGATTTTTTTATAAATATTCTAAATAATATATCCACTATTTAGGAAAAACACAAAACCTGATTGAGATCTTATATCAATTTTATTATTTGAAAACTAACATTAGTGTAACCTTTTACAAAATTTACTTCCTCACCTCCAAAGACCAAGACAATATCTTTAGTTCTTCTCAAATACTTAATGATGTTCTTTATAATAAATTAGTGACTTCCATCGAGATTTTATTGATACATAATTATTATTCTCAAATGATAAACAACATTGGGTTGATTACGTAACATGTTATACATAATAGATCCTATGGTTAATTCCTAAGGGAATTAAATCTATCCTTTCTAACACTTTAGTAGCATCATGAAACTTCTAAAGATTTGTTCCATAAAACACTGGTAAAGACCCCTTCTTAGAGTTCTCCGTGCTAAAACTATTTATCACTTTACCAATATATATGTTCTAACTCAATCCAAGTAAAATATTTAATCCATATTTATAAATATTCATACCTTATATGAAGGTTGTGTCACACATATATTCCATCAAGAATCACTTTCCTACCCACATCATTACAAAAGAAAAATTCAGGATATCATTTACAATAAAAGAGTATGTCATCCATATACATTACAAAAAATACCATAAAAATTCCACTAGATTTATTATATATACAAGAATAATCTGTGTTATTAATGAATCCAAAATATTTTATCACATATTAAAAATATACATTCTAATTTTGATAATATTTATTTAATCAATAAATGGTTTATTGCAACTTTTAAACCATAGAATTCCCATTTGGAATGTCAAAACCTTCAAGCTGTATCATATAAACATTCTAGACTAAATTCTTATTAAATAAATTATTTTTGAAATCCATTTGATGTGTATCATAACCAAAATGATTTGACATGGAAAGATATATCTAAATGGTTTTTATCTTCAAAAATAAGGAAATAATATCATAATAGAAAATACCATGATTTTTTTTCAACCTTTAGCTACTATAAGAACTTTATATGTAGAAACTCTAACATAAATGTTAGTTTTATTTAAAAAAATCCTGTACCCTATGGGTATTCACCCTTCCAGAACACCCACCAAGTTCCAAACTTGGTTACTATATATTAAGTCAATCTCAAACTTCATGCCCTCTAAGTATTTCTTAGAATCAGAAATCTCAACGTCCTCTTGGTAGGTAGTATGTTCATCACCTATGAACATAAATTCATCATCACTGGACATAATAAATTCATATCTCATGAGACCCTAATGAATCTTACCACACCATTAAGGTTCTTATGTAATGTACGTCAGTTCCTTTTCCACAACCTCATATAAAACCAACTCACTTTTCGTATTAGGAACCATTTATGTCTCTTGGTATTAAACTTTTCTATGTTTAAATTTACTCTTACCGAATCCAAGATTCATGCCTTCCTTCCCAATTAAGACATCATATTGGGAATCGAAAACTTTTTTCTTAGTAGGATTATCAAAATATTATCCCATATTTTCCTTAGGATAACCAAAAAATAAGTATTTTTATGATTTAGAGTAAATTTTATCAAAATTAACATGTTATACATATTCTTCACAAACCCGAATCTTCATTAAAGGAAAATTAAGATATTTCTCAATCCATATATCAAATGGTGCCGTTATGACTAATTTAGATGAAACATAGTTAAGTGGTAATACCATAGTTTTGAAAGCATATCCCCATAATGATATAAAAAGGAAACATTGATGCATCATAGAGAAAACAAATTCCAACATGGTATGATTTCTCCTCTCAAATACACTATTCTAGTATGGTGTTTTAGGAGGAATGATTTGAAAACAAAATTACACAATATCTCATATGATTAGAGATTTTCTAGATTAAGTATTCATAATACTTTTCCAAGTTGATCAAATAATTAAATTTTAAACATCTTGTGTTTATTAAAGGTTTCAAAATTTGGTCTCATAAGAAACACATAACTATATTGACTAAAATCATTAGTGAAGGTTATAAGGTACCTATATCCACCTCTTTCTTGAGCAGTCATTGGTCCATATTGACTACATTGTCATGACATATCAAATTTATTATGATTTAAATATGTTTTATATTATAGGGTAGATCCTAGGTCATATCTCAAGGAGAGTTGGGGGTTTATAGTGTGAATTTTTAATATAAATGACTAAAAGTGGGGGCTAGTTTTGAAAACTTAAAAAAATGATTTAATTTAAAGAGTTTAATAGTTAAAAAACAAGTGGATTTTGAAAAATACATGATATGTATGTGATAATTACTAAGTTATTTCACCAATTGAAAATTTATTTATTCTTAATTTATTATTAGGTTTTGGTGTAATATTTTAGTTGAGGGTTAACCAAGATATTGGGTACCCATAAGCCTCTAAAATGATGAAAATAAGACTAAACCTTGACATAATAGTCATGTAGTCAAGTTACAACCCTTATCATGATTTATAGATTGTCAAGGAACACTTAAATATCATTTTTTTTGGAAATATGAGGATTCTTATGTTGTCCAATCAGAACAACACAATCTGTACACTTGAAATAACACACTGATCGATTGTGAAATAAAACATATTTCAATTAAATGAATTAAAAAAAGTTAATATAAATTTTAAATAATAATTAAAATATATATATATACACCAAACCATATATAATTATGTTCTAGAAGTCCCTATTGAAGTGTATATCTCCCTCTCAATGATCACCCACCGTTTAGCATGCCATCGAGAGGAGAATGAAGCTTGGGTGGATGTCCTTCTTCATCCTTGACCCCCCTATGAGGATTGGGGGATACAGAAATTCTAAGATGAGGAGAGGAATAATATATGACTCTAAAATAGTTTCACCTTACCTCATGGTCAAACTTACAAATGGGGTTCCCAAGGTGCCATCTTATAGGCAAAGTGGAAGGTGGTTTTGAGCCCCCATATTTCATGAAACCACTCGACTCATGGTTTTTGAGTGGTAATATAGTATTATATCACTTTTGAGAAAAATAAAAAGTTATTTACACTCCTCTTTAATATATCCACTAAAAATTTAGCTTCATTTGGAAAACTACAACTAGATATATGGAAAAAATACAAAACACATCTTTTGACTTCGAGCAGATTCAGTTCCTTAGACAGATCAGTTCAGTTGGCCCCTTAATAGACAAATTGGGATTGGGTATCTTAATAATAGTTGTATACCACTTAATATTTTATCATCACATAAAATATAAACCCAATTTGATTCAAGGATCATCTAAAATTTCTTTTTGAGTCTACTTGTGTTCTTGGAATCTTGCTTAGTTTAACCCATTTTTCTTTAACTTCTTCTTAGGCCCTCTAAATCACCTCCAACTACAATGAAATCATCAAAAAAAGTGAAATTAAACTTTTTAACATTTATTAACACAAATTAATTTAATCAAACATGAATTTAATTTTTTTATTAAATTTATAATTTATGATACAAAATCAATTTAACATAGTGATGTAAGGGTGAAAATGAATAGTGAATTGCTACATGATCACAACCCCACACTTAATCATTTTCACTCCTGGGAAAATTCACATTTCAAAAAATTATGAATGCATATATTCCTAACTTCATGAATATTTAACATTAAAATAAAATTTAATCTGTGAAAGCTATGTGATAAAATAAAAAATCCCACTAAGGAGTTATTATCAATGATCATGGAAAAAGATGTCACAAAAATTGTATTAGAATGAAATTAAAGTAGTTGAATGATAACAATATAAGAAAATAATTCAAAATTAAACAATTTCACTAACTCTCCACATGTGTGTGAAAACTATTTCATGTTATTCTTTTTAATTTCTATCGAGTAAATTTAGGTTATTTTAAAATTTATCAGATTACATGATTATTTACACTAAACTTGCCCCACATCATTTGCAATGAAATTTTAAGACACAATAACTTGATCATTCCCAGTTGTCAAAACTTAGTCTCCCAACCTATATATCCCCATATGCTGTACATTTCATCACTACCCTCAATATTTATTTGTTTTTTTGAGGGTGTAAAATAGTCGAATAATAGGTACACACACATAGGTTAATCTGGTACAATAATGAAATAGATAGAATAAGGAATGAATATATGAAAAAATCATTTTGAAAAGTATAGATTAACCTAACTTATATTTACCTTCTATTAAGTAAAAAATATTCACACTTCATGGTTGGGTGAAAAGATGTGCAGAGATATTATGTGGAATAGTATTCCCATAAACTACTCACACAAAGGGTACCATTTTTCTCAAAGGTTTCAAAATTATACAACTATTTATATCATTGAAAAAAACTAATTAACTAGAAAAAGACACATCTCACTGTTAAATTCATTCCAAAAAACACATTCTATCAGTGTTTTATTATTAAAACAATATGAAATAGGGAAATTAATCATGAATTTTCAATAATTTACATGATTAAGTGGGAATAATTTTACATGATTAATTGAGAAAAAATGAAAATTTTAGCACAAAAGTGAGGGGGAAAATGAGGGGGGGGGGTGACAGTACTATTCAACAAAAAAAAAAGATAAAAAGAAGAAAGATGATGAAAATTCCTAACTAACCCATAAATATACCCATACCCACACAATTAGAGTATACAATATAATCACTTTAATAAAAGAGACTATGGGAAGGAAGGATAAAATCTGGTGGATGTCATTCGTAGGTTTCTTCTTAAATGTAGAGTTCCTCTAATGGGGACTCCTGAATGGATTCATGAAAGTGATTCAACCACTTCCCATTGGCAATGAAGGTTTGTTTTGTTTCTTTATTTTTAACCTGAACAAAACAAAATGGATAAATAGTAATAATAGTGTATGGTCCAAACTAGAGGAAATAAAGCTAACATGGATATAAATTCATCCTTACATTGAAAAGGAGGACCTTATGCCCAATGTGGAATTGGTGATCAAGGTTGAGATAGTCGTGGTCAGCCTTGGTTTTCTTCTTATAGTTTTGGTAGTTCTCATAAGAATCTCTATACATTTCCTCTAGCTCTTGAATCTATAACTTCATCTGATAAACTACACCAAAAAGATTATAATTGTATTGTTTAATAGCCCAGTGGTCCTGGTGCTCTATCTCAATAGGGAGATGAAAACTGTTTCCAATAACTAGAAAATATGGTAACATGCCAATGAAAATTTTGAATGCAGTAGAATAATACCATAATGAATCATCGAGTCTAAGACTCCAATCTTTTCTATTAGGTTAAACCATTTATTCAAAAAAAAATTTACCTATTTATTTGACACCTTGAATTAATCATTGGTTTGTGGGTGATATGCAGTAGAAACTTGATGCTCGACCCCATACTGATGCAAAATTTATTACATCATTTAGTTACAGAAATGAGAATCCTGGTCATTGATGATGAATCTAGGTAATCCAAACTTATAGAAACTTTGGGTTCTAAAAAATTCCACAACTTCTTTGGAATAATTTTTCCACATGGCTCGTTCCTCTACCCATTTTGACACATAATCAACTTCCAGAAGAATGTATAAGTTTCCAAAGGAATTGGGGAGTGGCCCTATAATTTAAATACATAAAACATCAAAAATATAATGTAAGAGAAAGGGTTATTGTGTAATTTCATTTCTTTTAGTGACATTCACCATTCTTTGACAACGAGGATAAGATTTACCAAAATCATGGGAATCCCGGAATAATTTTGGCCAAAAGAGACCAAAATCGAGGACCTTGCGAGTAGTACATTGGGGACCAAAGTGACCCCCACAAGAAAGAGCGTGTGAGAACATAAGGACATAACAAAAACTTGCGATCAAAAACAAAATGACTAAGGAATTTATCTCTACATGTGAACCAAAGCTAGGGGTCATCCCAAATATACCAACAAGACTCATGTTTTAGACGATGAGATTGGTTTTTGTTGAATTTTTTTGGAATGCAAGATTCTATCAAATAATTTACAATTTTATCATACCAAGGAATAACGTCTTGAACGTGGTACAATTTCACATTCAGAAACATGTCATTTATGGGAATACAAGGGGATGAGTCAATGTACAAGGATTGAAGGATCCCACTAATATGTCCAACCACTACATCCTCTGCTCCTTTTTTATCTCTAATTTCTAGATTAAATTTCTGAAGGAGGATTATCTAGCGAATGAGATACGATTTGGCTTCTAGTTTCTTAAGGAGATACTAGAGGGCTGCACAGTATAAGAACACAATTACATTGGACCATAAAAGGTATGAACTGAATTTATACAAGGCAAACACAATGGTAAGTAATTATTTTTTAGTTGTGGTGTAGTTTTCTTAGGAAGGGACTAGTATGAATGAGGCATAGGCTATGACATGTGGATCTCAATCAACTTATTATGATAATACTTCTCCAACTACATAGTTAGAGGCATCACACATGATCTCAAATAGTAAATCCCACTGAGGTGGTTGAATTATTAGGGGTGATGTGATACTCCCTTTCAATTTATTAAAAGATTCCTCACATTCTTTATAAAAAACAAATTTTTTTTGGAGTAATTGAGAGAGGGGGAGTTCAATATTACTAAATTCATGAATGAAATGATGGTAAAATCCATCATGAACTAAGAAAGGCTTCACATCCCATACATTCTTGGGGAATCGTATAGAAGAAATTATATCCACATTTGATTTATCTACTTGGATACCATCCCTAGAAATGACATGTTCAAGTGACATACCTTTCTATACCATGAAATGAAATTTATCATAATCTAATAAAATATTCTTTTCAATAAAATGATGTAGGAAAGAACCTAGACTACTCAAATAGTGATAAAAATAGGAACCATATATAGTGAAATAATCCATAAAATCATCCATGAAATTCTCCAGGTAATATAAAAAAATACTAACCATGCATTGCTGGAAAGTACTTGGAGCATTGCACAAAGAAAATAACATCCTCCTATATGAAAATGTTCCAAATGGGAAAGTGAATTTTTTCATTTACTAATCCTCAGGGAAAATATGGATCTAAAAGTATCTAGAATACCCATCAAGGAAACAACAATGGGACTTCCTGCTAGACTCTCTAGCATCTGGTCAATGAACAATAATGGGAAATGGTTATTCCCAATGTGTTTTTTAGTCAGTGATAGTCTATCCAGACATTCCAAATATTCTATATATGGGTTGGAACCAATTCATTTTTTTCAATTTTAATTATAGTAAGAATGATTTTCTTGGGAACTACCTATACTAGACTGACCCATTAGCTATCCGAGATGGGGTAAATGATTCCAATAGCCAATAATTTTGGTACCTCATTTTTAAAAACTTATTGGAGGTTTGGGTTCAGTCAACGTTGTGCCTGCCTCACTAGTTTATCCTCATCATTTAACATTATATTTTGTGTGAAAATTGAAAGGATAATACCAGGAATGTCAGCAAGTGTCCATCCCAATGATTGTTTATACTCCTTCAAAATATTAAGTATCCTAAATGCATGCTCTAGATGGAGTGAACTAGTGATGATGTCAAGAATCTTTATTCCATTCTCAAGATAAGTATATTTAAATTTTGAGGCAGTTGTTTAAGTTCCAATTCAGATGGATTTTGGATTTACAGGAGTGAGTGTGAAATTGGAAGATCAATGATCTCATATAACTGCTCAATATAAACATCCTTATATGAGGAATGAGCTTTGAAAAGATTAGCAGTATCATCGATGGTCATGGAATCCTCAGTGCTTAAGAAATCATTAATTAACAAACATGTATGACATTTTTCTATACCACTACAACATTTAATGTATGATTCATTACCTATAATTTAAATCAAGGATGAAAACTCAGAAAGGGGATCAGGGAAATGAAAATAAGTTTTTAGGGGATGGGTGTACATCAATATAATTAACTAAAAGTAAGGAATGTTCTTCCGAGGGGTGCCTCATGGAATCAAGGATGTTGAAGTGGAAAATATCACTACCAAAATCATTAGATAATGTACCATTGTGGACATTAATTATGGTTTTGTAAGTTTTAAAGAAATGCCTCCCCAATATAATTGGTTCATGTCCATTCAACCTATCATTTTCCATTTTTAGAACATAAAAATCTATAGGAAAAATTAAAATTTTTACCCTTAAAAGAACATCCTATAACAAAATAGTGGGGTGTGATATAATATGGTTTATTAGTTGAACAAAAATTACAATGGTTTTCAATTACCTAACCCGCAATAAAGAGAAAATGGAGTGAGACATCACATTTATAGAAGCACCCAAATAAAGTATAACATTGGAAAAGGAATACTCCCCTACAGTGTATGGAATCAAGAATGTTATAGGATCATTGTATTTGGTGGGAAGTGATGTCTCTATTAATGCTAATATGTTCCTCCAAAATTCCACCTTTTCATAACCTCAAATTCACCTTTGGAATGTACATATATCCTTTAGAAACATGGCATATTGTGGATTTTTCTTTATGACACCAATTAAGGGGATGTTAACCTACACTTTTTTGGAAGTTTCCAAGATTTATTTAGAAAGTTTAGTTTATTCTTTTTCATGGTTGGGTGGAACTTTGGGGAAATAGAAGAGGAATAGTTGGGCTAGGAGAATCATAAAAACCACACTCTTTATTTTAGGGGGATTTTTCTTTGGAAAAGGTTTTTCCTTTCTTAGACCACTCTAAGTGGTTGGGATAGTGGTATACTCAGGAGGGGATTACACTAATTGAGGGGTTATATAGATTTTAAGGTGTGTTCTACTCCTAAGGGTGCTGTAACTGAAATTTACCTTATCCCTAGGATTGAATAGTGGCTGAGAGGGTAGTTTACAAAAACCATGACTTTAGATTTCCCCCATTGAGTTGGAAAGTTACCCTAATTGGGTTTTTAGGTCTTTTATGGTTACTTGGATGGTTTTTTGGAATTGGATATTTTTTCCAGCCATTTATTTCATTATGTATTCTAGGCTAGGCTAAGGTTTTTGAGGGGTTTTTGGAAATGCCTTTGTGGAAATTGAAGATTTCTAAGTGGTAGTGGTGGATGAATACTCTAACCCGGTTGGTTATATGGTTGATGAGGTTGGTTTTAATACCCCCTTGTCTATAATATTGTGTTTCTTTCCACCCAGGGTTGTATGTATAGTGTGGTTATTTCTTAATGGGTTGGTTATAGGGACAACCTAGAAAAATTGCCTCACAACTCTCAGAAGGTTTTCTCAGTTGAGGGAATTGGTTAGAATAGTGGGTGTTAGAAGAAAAGATACCACAATGGATGGGTGGATAATATTGGGATTTTCCTTGGTAAAGATAAAGTTTTTTAATAAGGGTAATTACCTCTTCAAACTTCATGTCCATATTATTCTCAAATTTAGTAATTTTCACCTCATGGACACCTCAAATGGGCACACTAAACCTTGAATTGAATTTTTGAGTGTTCTACACCATATTATCAATAACGTTCCTTGTAGTGACTATGGTTGTTTTAACTATCACACCACATGCAACAACATTAATCATATTTCAATCAATATAAATTAAACCTTTATAAAAATACTATATTAGGAAACATGAATGAAGCCTTTTAAATATTTCCCATTATTCATGAAATGTTTTCCCTTGTGATTGTATTATCCCACAAATTTCTTTTCTTATAGTTGGAGTTCGAGATTCTATGAAGTATTTTTCAAGGAAAAGGAGTTTCATGTCTACAAAACCTCTTATTGGAAAATTAACATAATATAACCAGTCTTTTACAGTGTATTCTATTGAAAAAGGTAATTCCCTAAGATTTAATTTTTCTTAATCCACATTAGTAGGTTTTAATGTTGAAAACACAATGTGAAATTATTTTAAGTGATTATGTGGATTTTTTTATTTGAGTCCATATAATCTTGGTAATAAGTGAATTAAAGTAGATTTTAGTTCAAAATTAGGCGCTTATTTAAATGTATGTGGGATGGATCTATATATCAAAATATGTTTTTTATTTCATTATCCAGTTATTTTCATCCATATTACTCAATTTTATTTCAGTTTTAATGTGGTTTCCAGAAGAATACTAAGGATTGATGGGAGTTTAAATGTTTTGGGTGCCCTCCTTCAAAGGGTTTTTCTGTGTGTATCAGTGTCGCTGACATAGGATCCTCCCTGGTTTGGGTTTGAAAGGTGGTAAATATCCTAGAGTATAACAAATCAATCACATAACCTACACAAGAAAGATCTTAGAAATCAACTTAAAAAGATTAAGTAAGAAAAGAAGTGAACAAATAATTATAAAATAGACAATGTTTTTTAAAAAAATGCACACTAAAAACAAAATCACTTCCTAGAAATGGCACCAAAATCTGACCACGTTTTTATGAAACATCAAATTTATTATGATTTAAATATGTTTTATAGTCTAGGGAAGACCCTAGGTTGTCTCTCAAGGAGATTTTGTGGTTTATAGTGTGTTTTTTAATAAAAAGGACTAAAAAATGGGGGTAGTTTTGAAAACAATTTTTAAAAATAAAATTACTTAATTTAAAGAGTTTAATAGTTGAGAAACAAGTGGATTTTGAAAAATATATGATAATTATGTGATCATTTCTAAGTCACTACACCACTTGAGAAGTTCCTTATTCTTAATTGATTATTATGTTTTTGTGTAATCCTTTGGTTGAGGGTTAACCAAGATCTCAGGTACCCACAAGCCTCTAAAATGACAAAAATAAGACTAAAACTTGACATAACAATCATGTAGTTAAGTTCCAACACCTTATCATGCTTTATATTTTTTTAAGGAACACTAAAATCTCAATTTTTTTTGGAAAGAATAGTATTCTTATGTTGTCCAATGAGAACAACACAAGCCACTCACTTAAAATTACACATCAATTAGTTATAAAATAAAAAGTGTTTCAATTAAATGAATATTTTTTAAGATACATCTAAAATAAAAATAAAAAACTAAAATATACACCAAAATAGTATTTAATTTTGTTTCAGAACTGCCACTTCAAGTGTGTAGTTCCCTCACAATGATCACCCACCGTTTAGCCCACTATCGAGAGGAGGAGGAATCTTGGGTGGATATCTTTCTTCATCCTTGATCCCCCTATTAGGATAGGTGTTTAAAGAAATTATAGGATTATTATAGGAATACTACTGTACTCTAAAATATCATCACCTTTCATCATGGTCAAACTTACAAATGGGGTGACCAAGGTTCCATTTTATAGGCAAAGTAGAAGGTGGTTTTGAGCCCCCAGATTTAAAGAAACCACTTGGACCATGGTTTTGAGTGGACATAAATCTTATATAGATTTAATAAAAACTAAAAAGTTGTTTCACCACATATTTAATATCTCCACCAAATTTTTTTCTCCATTTGAAAAACTACAGCTGAAGATATGGATACAATACAAAACAAATCTTTTAACTTTGAGTAGATTCGGTTCCCTAGACATATCATTTCATTTGGGACATTTAATGGACAAATTGGGATTGGATGTATTGATAATAGTTTCATCCCACTTAATATTTAATAATCCCACAAAATTTCATCTCAATTTGATGTTCAGATCAGTTGTAGTGTCCATTTGAGCCCACTAGTTTTCTTAGAATCTTGCTCAGTTTGCCAGATTTTTTTTTCAACTTCATCTTGGGCCTTTCAAATAACCTAAAAATATAATGTAATAATAAAAAAAATGAAATTAAAATTTTTAATAGTGATTGAAACAAAATAATTTAATCAAACATGAAGTGAAATTTGTTATTAATTTTGGAATTTAGGATATAAAATTAGTTTTACATAGTCAGGTTGAAAATGACTAGTGAATCACTACACGATAACATATACATCAAAATATATTAACTCCAATTGTATATCACCACTATCACATTTTATATTAAATATTTATTTAATAATTTTACTTAATAAACAAGATTGATAATTTTCAAATGATTTATGATGAAATGAGTCTTATTATCCATATCCATGGAGTCTTTGGATGGAATTCTCATTTATATTTCCAAGGTGATGATGCTAAAGATAAGTGGTGTTAGAATCAACCTTGACCTTATTATCTTAAATTTTATAGATTAAACTATCCATGTATAGAATATATAAACTATTAAAAATATTCCTAATTCCATAAAACATTTCATTCATATATATAGAACAACTCTTATATTTATAGGTCTGTGTATATCAATACTAATGTTCGATGAACAACCAGTATTCAATAAAAATGATTAAAAATTAGAAAAATTTATTTCTATAACATTTATATCCAAATTATCATAATTTTTCTTTTTGAGAACACTTATCAACCTTATATACCAATCTATAATTTTATTATAGGTCATATTTATAAGTGATATCAAAATAATAATAATGATGTATTCCATAATCTATAACAAATCTATATCTATGGTTGAGTTTCATGTTTTATATCTTTTCATAATTAATTTTTAATACACGTACTTCCTATAAAATGGTAACCCCTTACATCATTAACTTTAGTGAGATAAAATACATATTTTACTAAGTTTTGATTCCACTTTAGCTTCCTCACAAAGCTTTTCTATTTCAGTATTCCATTATTCCAATCATATTCACATTATTCTTAGATTATTGAGTATAAACCCCCTTTTTATAAATCCATCATATAGAAAGATCAACTAAATTCCTATAGTATGATATCTTAGGGTTTACATGCCTATTATAACCCAATATTTAAAACTATATTTGGTTACCTATCTCTTAAGGATATCTATTTCTGTCATGCCTCACACAAGACAATCCATGAGCAATCAACTTATGCATGAACCTACCCAGTTGGATGATTGAGGTATTATAATGCGTTCACTTTAGAAATAATCTCATACTTAGTATTAGGGAGGTATTCTTGATCTCACCATTTTAAAATACATCCTATGTATATTAAATTCATAACTATTGTATCTCATTAAATATTTATTATATCATATTTTTTTCCAACATGTATTCATTCTTATGATGATTTAGTCTTGGAATACATATTTCATCAACCAAATTAATATGTTTAAGTCATATTAATGTGTAACTATTTATACAATCTTAAAATTTATTTTAGTAACCCAAAAATATAATCCAAACATATCTACACATATATAAATTCATCACATGCATATGGTATATGAAACCCTTTCATGTAAATTCTAAGAATCATATGAAATAAAAAATCCCCATGAAGAGTAGGCATGGTGTGATAAGTAACAAACAATCACTTTTCTTAGATAGTTCATAAGCTCCCCGGATAATGAACAATCCAACCCAAAGTCCCAATACCCATGGTTTATTACTCAAGAAATAATTTAATTAAATTATAGTTATAACAGCTAATATGTTTAAACTATAGTGAAACTCTAAGTTCAAGCTCATAAACTCATTAAAAACTAATTCCAGGGTAGAATAAAACTAAATTTTATGTTGTTGTTCTTAGCATGGAATGCATTGCATTTTAATTTTTCAAGAAGAAATTTATCATATAAATTAAGTCATACATAATATTAACATCATATAAATAATTTATATACACAAATATTTAAATAATAAAAAATAAAAAAATAAAAAAATTCACTTTCTAAATAAGAGATATTAATATGAAAATTTCATATTTCATATAGGAATAGAAAAATTTCATTTATAATTAATAACACTTATCCATTAAAAAAACATATAAACTATAATAATTTTACATAAAATAGTATTTTATTTTTATTTTTTTGCTATATCATATTTAATGATATAGAACTATTATATGCTACAATACAAATTATCTCATATAATATAATTTATCGCTGGCAGCCTATCACTATAAGTGACATGGTGATATCATACATTTTAGTTCAACATTTGAACTATATCTTAGCTAGTGATATCCCATGTATCACTATTATGATACAACACTCTATTTTCAAACACTGTGCCACCCATCGCAGCCAATAATAACACTTATTATAGATTATGATATATTATAAATTAATTGGTTTTGAAAAATCATATACTATGAATCTTATATTTATACCTTATGACATAGAAAAATACATTAATTACACCTTATGATATCATATATAATATTTAATGGTACGGAAATATGACAAATAAAATTTATCCATTTCATATCACAACTTAAAAATATATAAAACTATATCTTATGATATATATTTTCTTTATAAAATTAGCATGAAAAATGATTATTTCATGATGCAGATGATTGTGATACCATTGATGAGTTTTTTTTAGAACATCTCATGCTCAAAAATAATGAAAGAAACCCATTAAAATGCTGAATCTATCAATAAAATTAATATAAAAACATGTTGATTCCATGATAAAGATGAATTTTAAACCACAAATGGATTTTTAGAACATCACATGCCCAAAAAATAGTGTATAAAAACCATTAAAATGAAAGATCTATCATCATAGAATCAATATATAGACACACAATCCATTTTTTTTTTATATTTTATAAAAATAAACTAAAAGGATAAGTGGAAACCATACAAAATTTTCAAATTTCAAAATAAGAATTTAAAACTTAAAAAAAATAAAAACAGAAATGAAACCATCCGGACCTCAATCTGATCACACACATTGAATTTGAACTTCAAACAAAGACCATCGTTACCTATATTTTATTCAAAATTCAAAATGAAACAACTGACATCATCACTACTTCTATCCACACACCACTAACACAAAACGTTGGGTCACATCACAAAATGTGATATGCCCACCTACGTCATCTCCACAACACTAG
Source organism: Viscum album (assembly GCA_963277665.1). Taxonomy (NCBI): domain Eukaryota; kingdom Viridiplantae; phylum Streptophyta; class Magnoliopsida; order Santalales; family Viscaceae; genus Viscum; species Viscum album. Next base: position 1,821,695,283 of record OY728150.1, on the reverse strand, counting down.
TGAGAACTCATCAGACCTCATCCCACTGTTGATTCAAACCACCTACACAGAACACCCAATCCATTTGACATCATGAAAGTAAAATCCATCATCGAGAAAAGACATCACCAGACTATAATACCTTCACTAAAAAATTAAAATAGTTTTCACCATCACAAAACATCGAAACAGCACTAGAAAACCCATAACCAGTAAATCACATCACCTACACACACTAGAACCAAACTTCTAAAACCAAACTACCATAGCATTAGAACACCATCACAAAAGATACCACTTGCCCATGAGAGCCACTCTCTAGAAAAGGAACCCAACAAAAATCACTAAAAATGAAGCAGATCAGACAATGAAGAGGAAAATAACACCATAACAACTGAGGAGGGAATCATAGAGGCAAATACATCACCTGAGAAGCACATAACAGCTGATTGGAACATCACATCGACAACTTGAGAAATTGATAAGCACATCATAGAGCCAATAACCTCCACCACTACTGGATCTAGAACCCCAGATGAAGCTTCCACCCTTATATCTGGACCAGAATCCATTGGAGAAGAAGATCCTATAACTTCCTCCCATAATAGAAAAAGCCACCATAGATGTAGTATGCTTGATGAAGATCACTAATTAATAGTAATTGGTCTTTTTCCTATAAATTTAGTACACCGAACACTTTAATCCACATAATCTATGTGAGGAAACCTTAATCCCTGAAAGGCATGTTATCATCCTTTCCTCAAAGATAAATGAAGAACAAGGAATAAGAGAGTTTCAAATTGGCTTGATAGTCTACCACACACATAAAGAGTAAGGATAATATTCTTTATATAGTCTCACTTCAATCAATGAATAAGTTCAATTGATATTTCCAATTCTTGGTATCCTCCATACATTTCATGTAACGTATACTTATTTGATGTTCATTATTATTAAATTTTTTAATGATCATAATTTATTTATCAAGTCATAAATAAATCATCTCAATGATTTATAGCTAACGAGAAACCACTTATGAGATGTGGAATGACTTCCTATAATGTGATTTCATATATCATAATTCAATGGTTCTATCATATGATATAGGCATATCAAGCCTATTATAGTATATAATCCAACCCCATATCATTTCCTATATTATTACTTACATGCATATCATAGGTTACAATATAATTTTGAATTTCACTATATGATTCAACTATTTTAGTGCTTATCCATTAGGGTTTTCGTTATTTTTAAATTAAATATGCATCATTTTGACTTTTTATTATGATAGTGATAAACTAGTTAAGCATGTCTCAATATGTTTACTTAATCTAGATGATTACTTTTATCTAGAAGACTCCCTTAGATGGTGTATAATTTTTTTTACAAGTAAATTAATAAAATAATTATGTCATGAAAAAAGAAAAATATGATAAATGAATTTAATCATGAAATATTGAGACAATAATGATTCAAAAAAATATAATTTAATAATACAATTACTTATTAATTAACATGTATAAAAATAATAATGTTATAGTTTTCATGTTTAAATCAATGTATTTGAACATATTTAAATGACATAATTTTCATGTGAGTATAGTTTGAGAATAATATTAATTTAAATATTACTTTTATTTAACAAAAATATATATTTTTTACAATTTTCATGGAATCAACCAAATATATATAGTAGAAAATGACTAGGTAAAGTAGAGATTGAAGAATTCGACCGAGAAAAATTTCAGATATTTAGAAAGTGTCATTAATGTTAAGATATTTTTCTATGTTGAAGGACAATTTTAATATATACCTTCTTGATGAATACATAAAATAAAATAAACCACATCTAATTCATGATCATAATTATCATATGATATTTGTACAAAAGAGGGTAAAATATCATAGAAATCAACACATTTTTCAATATTTTCATCAACAACATGTATTTTTTTTACTTCTATATTTATATAACACCTTAAATTAAATGGGTAAATAATATAGGAAACTAGTTTTTCATGATTTTTCATGATAAATGGGTCATCATTGTCACCTAATATTTCTAGTTCTACTATTGTAAACTCAAACCCATCACGCTTAACAACACTATTATTATCAACCAAGTTACATTTGAACCCCAATACTAACAGTTTTTAATAATAAATCACCCATATATATTCAATGACTCAAAAATATGGAATTGATATTGATATAGTATTTCTACTATATAAATTTTAAAAAATAATTAATTGAAGTATAACCATTACTTCACTGTCTTGTATGTTATATTTTTATTTTAATATTTGGTATAAAATAAGTAACTATTACTTTCATACCACAACCATGTAATAACATTAAAATATAGTTATTTTTCTAACCATTTAAGTATTTATTATAAATTTTTATCATTAATATTGTGTTCCTTAAACCATTCGATGAATATTTTTTTTATGTTTCTTCATCAAAAAAATATTGATTTTATTAATATATATTACTTTAATACATTGTTATGTGAGTTTATATATGATTGAAATTCACTGAAATTATTTAAAATATATATGCGCGTTTTCAATAATTGAACACGTGTAATAAAATTTACCTTTAGGCCATGTGTCCACATTTCACGAATTATGGTTTGCACATAGTTAGATGTTGGAAAACCAATGTGATAAACTTCAAATAAATAGTCTATATGGTATAAAACCAACTTCTCACTGATATATTTTTTAATATTATAAGAATTCGGTCAATTTGAATTACCCCCACATATCTAGATAATTTTTATGTTTCATTCAAATGGATACATCCAATTCAAATAAATAGGCCTACATAACATTTTTCCTAACATGTCCTAACCCACTAGGGTCCTACCTAAGTCGGTGTTAAGACAAGTGTGACACTAAAATCCCACCTTCAAAATGATAGGGGTTGGTGAATATAACCAAGTAGGAATATAACATACATGTGAGGCTTTAGCCTATAATAACCTCAATAGATACATATCTTCAATGAAACAAAAACCATCCATGATAATAGGATATACATAAGAGATACTGGACTAAATGAAACACATACATGAGATATATACTAAAATCCACAAGATAATTAGTGTGAATAAAATAATGTAAAAATAAAACAAATACACACCCAACATCCTATAAAGGAAAACTAAAAACCATATAACGTGAAAAATCCATCAATGTAACCTGGCTCCAAAACAAACATATCCTATTACCATTATCTTTTGGTACCATAAAATATATTCCAACACTATATTCCCTAAAGTCTCTAGGCATTGGAAAAAAAATACATGTAAACTCTACACCCATAAATCCATCTTCAACCTGTACAACACCCATACTAACATAAATGTGTGGGTCCAAGGCCCGTTCACAGGTGAGTATAAATATACTCAGTATGATGCCCCAAAAACCAGTAAGGGAGAAACAAGAAATAATAAACTCTACTCCAAGAACCAAAGGTGTATATGAGGAGGAAACTAAGGGGAAATAGGAACATCAAGTCATATCAATGTTACCGACACTATAAAGTAGCTAAAATGAAGTTAAAAAGAATAATCTAGATATGCTCGAATGCTAGAATACTCAAGGATGCTGATAAGTCCTAGTAATCACAACTAAAAATCTCAAAATTTATCATGAATTAGTATATAGAGGTGTACAAAACATTAAATTTTCCATAAATCTTGAATTCGATATCTAGATGAATAATCACGCCTCAACGAAAACCCCTAGGGTGTTGAGCAATCACAACTTATAGAAGTCAGTAATGCACCAACTTTTAGTAGCCACACCAAATCTAGAATAAAATAAGGGGAGTATTCTCAACCATGATGAATTCTTCCCATCAAGGTAGTGCATGATACCAGAGGTAAGAGGATATTCCTAGGTATAGTCATAGGAGGTACTCAATCCCTATAGAATAATCACAAACTTTTAGTGATCCAAAAAACTATACATTCCTAGATTTCATCCTATAAGCATAAAGAATTCTATATGATACTTACATTATATGATTTTAGGGGATCCTTTCCCCATCAATATAGGTGAAATAATGAATCTAGTTGGAGGATCCCTATCTCATCTAAGCTCTATGGATGGGAAAAATATCCAATCCATAGATAGAGAATCCTTGCCCCAAATTGTGGGTGAAATACTAACTCTATATAATTCCTTGGGTAAAGTATCCCAGCCTCATGCATACATGAGTGAAATACCAATTACCTAGGAGGATCTTATTCATAAAAGGTAAAATAACTCTTCTAAATGGGAATAAATAGGAGGAAAATCAATGTCTAACCAAACTATTCTAGGCTAAGGAAAAGTACATGGTGTGTTGTACCATGTCAGACACCTGGATATGTTTTTTAAGACCACATAGTGTGTCTCATCCCAACTATACAGTGTATAGATGGGTTAAATGACATTCCATGTCTATATAGGTACTCGACATGTACCATTTTTTCTAAGTAATATACCCCTGAGTGTACACAGGGTGTGTCCCAACACCCCTGACATGTAGAGCTATATAGTTCTATCAGTATAATATCTGGTTCACATAGAGTTGGATGAGTAGGGGTCACATGGAGTGTGGATAAATTATATATCCATGTGATATTTAACTCCATCCCAAAAACCTAGCACCACAATAAATGAGCTACACCGTGTGTGCTTCTAAAAACCACACGCCGTGTAATTGGGAAATTTCTAGAATTTTAATTCCAAGAAATTTATTTCGAATATCATTCCTCCTCCACCGAATACATAATGAACCATGCCTAAAATACTCAAAAACTATGTTTTTCATCATAAAATCTTAGCTTAACGTCATATTACATCCACCATTCATCGAAGGAATGAATTTCTATCACGATTCCACTGCCACATGCACCATCGAACAAAAAAAAACCACATTCCCAAAATCACTCCACATTCCACCAACATATGGGATCCATCATCACATCATTATCCTTTATATCAAATAAAAATCAATGATTGTGGATTCAATATTCAATTTATAGAGGTATCAGATCATAGGGATAAGCGAATCACTAGCTAAGAACGAATGCTGATGATGAACACATGAATAAAGGAGGGGGAAATCCAAAGTAATGAAAAAATAGGTAACAAAGAAGACCATGAAAAATTAGTATTCATATATGGTGGATAGATATTAAGGAAATAAGAAATAATCATAATGATCTTTGTCAATAATTAAAACTCACAATTTTTAATAAAATTCAGAAGTTGAGAGGGTCATGCGATTCTCAAATTCAGATTTAATTTAATGAATAATTAAATATTGATTTACACGAATATAAACAATAGGGAAATCACAAAAATAAAATATCCCTACATCAAATATGAATATATCATTGGTGGAGAAATAATTTTCAAGTGATGTCATTGATAATTCTTCCATGTCTATTGTTGGCTTCATAAATATCCACAATCAATTGACATTGATCCTCAATCCCAAGTTTTCTTGAAAACATCCCCTATATTAGGAGATATCTCCTCCTATATCACAATTCTCTAGGGTTATATAGAAAACCCTAGAGACTCACCTAATAGAGGATTAAATAGAAAATTGCTTGGTTAAATATTAAATCAAGTAAATTTATTAATTTTATTTATTTAACCATTTACAACCACTAGTGACTGCACATCACCAAAAAACCTAATGTGAACAAGACTTATGCCACCCCGGAGGTAAATAGACACTTTGGATTCAACCAAGTTCTTGGTTTACCCATACAAGATACTATTTAAGAGATAAAATCATTTTATTGGAGATGGTTTTATGTGTAATAAAAAAAATATTAATTTTTTATTATATTATTTCTGATTCTGCACAACACTCACACTTCCACACTAACTCAAATCAGGGGTAAACCCCACATTCTAGAACAAACGGAACCCTAATTTTTTTAGGGATAAAAAATGGGGTAAAATGATTGATTTACCCATGGGAAGGTCCTAGGATTTTGGAACTCAAAATTGAACTGATTTCCCTTGGGTAAACACCTGGGTCACTATTTCCATCCCACTATAAAACTTTTCATCCTTGAAAAGAAGAAAAATGGGGCTAAAGAATCAATAAAAATTAGGATGAAATAATGTGAAATATATACACCATCACACACAATACCTTCTACTTTGATATGTGATCCCAATCAGACTCACTACATCATTATTTATGAATGAGGAAACATTCCTTTATCTAAGAAGATACAAGCCTCATTCCATCTTAAGGAAATAAGAAACTAGGGAAAGCATCTTCCTAAGGACTCATTTACTCATCCTAGACATTTCATTCAATATCCATCCAAAATCATGGAATGGGGTAAATATCATGAGCCTTTAAATGTTACCCTAAAATGATAACTGATAAGATCAACCTCAGTGGGATTTCCCTACTTCTCAGCTTTTAAAGAAAATTCCAGATGGTCGTTATAGAGGGTAACCCAAATATACCACACAACCACACTGTTATCTTAACTAATTTTACTTTCCAATATCATAAAAGTTGTAAGACTGAAATATTTTCCATATTTATGTCAGTAACCACTACCACAAACTGCTAATAAAATAAAAAATCCATCATCACTAGATTATAGTCTAGGGAAAACACATACCTTCAACTCAAAACTCAACACCATCATTCCTAATGGTTTCCCTTTTTCTCCATGATCTCCAAATAAATCACATCCTCAATCAAAGACATCCTGATAGGGTTATCACTGCTTATTTATGAGAGATATTAGAAATAACATCAATCACAACAACCACCTATGATGGATGATCAAAACCACTCCACTACTAATAATGTGACCCAATCTACCTATATCTGAAGCTAACAATCATGAATATTTAGATAACCAAGCTCTATTAGCTCCATACCCAAGGAAATAACCTTATGGAGAGATGAATATCAACAATCCCCAAGATAAAACCCTACACTACACAAACCATGTTCTCTAAGGGATGGGTATACCCAAACCAAACCACCGGGCATGACTCACTAAGGACCATACTCGATAAGAGAGGTGTCTGATTAGGATTCCTATCATAATACCCATCACTTGCACTATGGAAGAATCTATGTACACCTAAGGAAGTGGATGACATACTTCCCACCTTCAAGTAAAACCATTCTGAGTTTCTATACTATAAATTAGGTCATACATAGGAGAATTACCCAAAATCAAACCCATATCATCCTTCATAAAAAGAAAGGTCTAAGGACACCACCATATTTTGAAGGCGATCAACACCTCCAATTTTTTCCCAAAAAAACTATAATCTGGGTGACAAATTCCAACATACTTCCCCATTTCTCTAACACATAGTCCTTTTCTTATGATGCACTAACCATAAAGAAACAACCACAATAATCTAATCTCCATAGCCTCCTAGGACTTAGTTTTCAAAGGCCTAAGACACTCCATGAATCCAAGTTTCACACCACAAGAATCTGATGGAATAATAGTCTCAACCAAGAATCGTCTCAAGGAGAGATTCAGTTCACTACACTACAACTCTACAAAGTCTCTCATCATTCCTGATATTCAGGTAAATTTATACACCATATTCTTGCCAAGGGTTTATGACAGGTCATCCCTATGAAGTATTCATACATTCCTCAATATTCATAAGGAGGGAATTTCTTTTCCTTGGACATAAAGAATGAATCCATGGTCTACAACTAAGGAGCATCTAATTAAAAACCATAGGGATAGATCCTCTTATTATATCTAAGGGTCATGTCTCACTGTTGTAGAGAGAATTAACCTCATCCATGTAAATTACAACACCTCATGATTCCCACATATGATAAACAATTCATACTGAGGTAGGTACCATCACATCTCCTCCCTTTTAATAAAGGCATTATTGAAAAGGCCTCTTCCTCAACCTGAGGATAAGTGGATAATAATCATCATCAATATAATCTTTCTAGATAAATAATATCTATCTTGAGGTTCCTATAGAATATCCAAATCTTGAATATAAGACACTAGGTTAATAGAGCATGCTTAAGAAAAATAACATGAGGGTATATATGGAAATAAGAAAACTAAATACTTTGGTTCACATCTGTTTCTACCAAAGCATAGGTATCCACTATGTGCGTTATCCCATAGCTCAAGTGGCCAACCCTCCACATTAGTCAAATTTAACCTAAGGGGGGTGATCAAGGGAAAGAATATACACATATCCCAACTCCAATGACTATCACGCCACTATTTCTCTACTAAAAACTTATATAAAACATCTAGGTATATAACAAGGAGATACCCAGATCCACCATCCACAATGTGGAGTTTCCATCCACAACACCACTACGAGTGTCTTTAGGTTAAAAATGGAATTCTCCTATAGTCAGGGTGTACTTCTTCCATGATTTAAAATCTTCTAAGGCTCACTTGGGTGACTCCATCATAGGTGGAGTTTCAAGAAATCTCAACCACAACCCAAAGACTCTTTATCTGTAGTCCTTATAAATTATGGATCTCAAACAATTACTCCACATAACATGTTTTGAAAATAACTTGAAAATAATTCATGATCTGATGTGTACATAACATGGTACTTACACTTTGAGAAAGGTTCAATGTCATTTAATGAGAAGTCCATAAAATACAAGAGATCAAACTCTAACCATAGTAGAGTTTTACCATCATGTGTTTGAGGAATATATCTTCCAATAATGGCTTCCAGTATCATATAGGAAGTTAAATAGATGAACTAAGATATGGTAGTATAGTTCTAAACTAGATGAAGAAGCGAATCCAAAACTAAAGCTAATACAACATCACCCAAGGGTTAGACTCACCTTATAAACTTTCTATGCATTTATTTTTGAATTCATGTAAAGTAACTAATAGACTTATAGTATCATATAACCTATAAAAAATTACCATCGACTCTATGCGAAAGATTTATAATAAGAATAATGAAAGAAAAACCACCACAAATCACTGGGCAAGAAAAACTCTCATCTAATTATCAAGAAACAAGGATTCATCACCCACTATATTATGGAGAGAGTACTAACCATATGAATAATATCATCAAAGCCTTTCCATAATATACAAGCTAGATATCAGAATATTGAACCCTAAAATCAATAGGTTTTACTAGAAAGGGTTAGACAATATATAAATGAGATAACAAAGGAAGGGCATGGAAGTTCATAAATTAACACTATATTATGCATGAAAATAATTACTTGTACCCCATAATCAGTGTATCAGGGTTCCAAATTGATAAAAATTTATTAGATTCCTAGAAAAAGGATACATTGGATGCTTCACTATGACATAGTTTGTCTTCTTTACAAATTAATTCATGATTTTTTACATAAGAATACACATAATACAACCCAAAATATAAACTAGACTAGTGTATTTTGGTAATTAGATAAATTACATAGAAAATTAAAACAAGGGTGGTACTTTTTAATTATTGAAAACTTCCTTAACATGCTCCTAATTTTCTATCGTTCTTAAAACTGCATGGGATACCCTGTGGACATACATAAGGAAGGGGTGATCGATAAATCCTAGTAAGGGAATAAAAAAAAATCATAACATGAAGGAGGTATTACATGTTAAATAATAGGTATTTAAATGGGACATAAAAAGGGAAAGAATTATAAACATGGAAAATGAGACATGATAGAGCATGATAACATAAAGGAAACATGGGAGCGTTGCACCAACATCAAACATGAAATCATAAAAATTGGTCAAGGATAACCACCAAGACATCATAAAATGGTGTAAAATATTCCATAATAGATTATATTCACTCCATAATTCTATAAATTACATCTCATGAGACTAAAAAATTACCCAATGTATTGTAGTACTGTATAATTTTGGGCACACCTGTCGCTTTCATATCATGTACATGCAAAAATGTTCCACATAGATCATATAATATAAGTATATATCTCATAAATTTTAACCACCTAATCAAGGAGTGTGGGTTACATACATAGAAGTACCCAATAAATTAATTATAGGTAAATCTAGGTGAATACCATTGAGTGTAAATGGGGTGGATATTAACTACACAATCATTTGGCATGAAAAATCGTAGTGAGATTTCAGAAGCATAAACGCAATACTTAAAGATTCATAAAATGAATTAATGAGATTGAATTGGGTATATAATTATCTAGATATAAAAATTAAAGTAACAGGGATGTGGAAAAACAAATCCCAACATTATGAATTGAAAATTAAGCGGTATAAAATAGATAAGACACTTTAATAAAGGGGAGAATGAGAGGACCCCTTACTAAATTTCGGCATAGTAGGGGATTAGGTAAATGATATAATAAGAGTGGATAAATGATATATCATTATTAAGAAATAAATTTTACAGTATATTTATCTTTATAAATTTATGAAAACATAACCAATTTATATTTAAAGGGATAAATACAAAGCATGTTCTTGAATTGAAAAGAAGAGAGAGGAACCTTTCCTTGAGAGGGTGATTCCAAAACCTCAGGAGGAGCTTCCTGAGAGATTGGGGGAAACTTGGGAGGAATATAGAGAGAGGAGGGTAGAGTAATAATGTTATAAAATATTTTTTAGTAAAGATAAATGGGATATTGGATGGGTTTATATAGGAAAAGAGAGCATAGTTCTTTATTATTTCTAAACTTAGTTTTTGAACTCTATATAATAAAGTAATCAAAACCATAAAACTTACCATGGTTTTACCATGGTTTATAAAAAAAGAGTGGTTTTATTTATTTTATATGTTCAAGTTCCAAAATCAATAAAATATTACCTTTGGTGATGTGGAAGTGAGTCATATTTATAAAGAATTTCTTTTAAAACCTTAAAATATAATATAGGTTTTGGAGGATTCATAAAGCCTTTATAACATTAATAAAATAACCTAAAAAATATTTTAAATGAGAAAAAAATATTTGGCCATCTATATAATTTATAAATTTTTTACATCAATTTTGGGTCATTATGATGTCATAATACACATAGTATATTTATACTGTATATAATTTTTACCCAAAAATTTGACTGTCTCAGAAAATTATGAAAAATTTACTGTTGGATAATTTAAATTTGATGATTCCAAAAAAATATATTAATTTTATCAATTTTTTTTCTAAGTATTTAAATTTTTACTTTTAAAATAATAATCAACATTTATTGAGAATTGTTGGTTTTTTCGACAATAACAGTTTTTGAACACTTATAACAATTAGATTTGACATCATAAAAATTATATTGTCATTTATATTTAATAAATATTATTTAATTTTATTATTTTATAGAAATATCATTTATTTTTTAAGTTTATGAATTCATCAAAAAGGAATATCTTAATTGAAATTGCATATTACACAAAAATATAATTTGTGTTTAATCATATCAAAATCAAAATCATTTACAATGTAACAAAAATAAGAAGTAAATATATTCATTATTATATCAAATATACATATTCATATTATTCAAGTCTTGATATATAGACCTTTATTACACCAAAAAATTCCATGAGTGTAAGGTTCATGATTATGAAATTTTCATGGGGTGGTTTGACATACATGGTTTGGGTCATGATCTTGATGAGATTGAACTTATCCCATAATTGGGTTTTCTCATGCTTTAGTTATCAGATCCCATATTGGGATTGATCCTAGGAAAATACTAGTTATTCTATCTCCCTCAGAATATCTAATAAATGGGCCTCATAGGGTATGATCCTACTGGTCTAGGCCTTCACTTCCTTTGTCTCTATCAATTGGATTTATCAAAACCCTATATTTATACTAATCATATGATCACTATTCCAAAACTATTTTATAAATGGTTATGATGTTTAATGGTCTTTTAAATATGATTGGATATAATAAAAACAAATAAGTGCATGTGTTTTCTATAACCATAATAGGTTATTTAATTCAATCACAAAGGGAATTATATTTATAAAAGTTCTGGTCATTACAATATTACCCCTTTAGAAATTTCACTCCCTAAATTTTCATTTTACACTCTAAAATAGATTAGGGTAATTCTATTTCATCACCATATTTGGTTCCCACATTGATTCTTCAAACTTGTGGTTTCTCCATAACACTTTTACTGGGTGAATTGTCTTATTTCAGAGAACTTTGTCTCTAGGATCTAAGATCTTCACAATCTACTCTTTATATAAAAGATCATTCTCCCATGGTACCACCTATAGATTCATCACATGTAAGGGTTATGGTATGTACTTCCTCAAGAGGGATACATGGAACACATCATGTAATTGAGATAGGTTAAGTGAGATTGGTAGCCGATAGGACACCGATCTGATGTGATCAAGGATCTTAATGGGACCGATATATCTTAGACTAAGATTTTTATTCCTCTAAAATATCATAAGTTTAATCCATAGAGATATATAAAGGAATTACCTATATCTAACCTTAAAATCTGGGTTTCATCAATCATTATTAGTAAATATCATCGGTTGACTCTGAGCATCCCTGATGTGTTTCTGAATGGTCTTGACATTTTCTACCATTTACTCAACCATTTCAGGACCCAACAGTTTACATTCATCAACTTCATCCCAGTATGATGGTGTTCTAAACCTCATCCCATAAAGTACTTCATAGGGATCCATTTGGATGATTTAGTAGAAACTATTATTATATGAGAACTCAACCAAATGAATATGTTGATACCATCCTACTTTGAATTCCATCGAGAATTCTCTCAACATTTTCTCATGTGTCAGGATATTCCACTCATATTGGCCATCATTTTGATAGTGATAAGTCATGATAATGTTCAACTTAGTATTTATATCATGTTTTACACTCTTCTAGAACTTGGAGGTAAATCTTAGATCTCGATCAGATAAAATCAATAGTGGAATCCCATAAAGCCTCACCACTTCTCTAATGCACATCCTTACAATTTGATTGAGTGAGAAGTACTCTATAATTTCAATGAAGTGAACAATATTTTTAAGAAAATCCACCACAACCCATATAGAAGTATTACCTCTTTATGTATTTAAAAGACCAATGAAAAAGTTCATGGTTATGTTTTCTCATTTCCATGTAGGTATGGGTAATTGTTGTATCACCCCCCTATTTTTTTTTCATTTCATCCTTCACTTGATGACAGACATGACACCTTGATGAATATTCCATGATCTACTTCTTCATATTATCCCACCAATAGTTCTCTTAGAGATATTGATACATCTCTATGGTCCCTAGATGGATGGAGAAGTTCTATTTATAGGTACATCATCCAACAAATCATTTATTAAATCAGGATTTAATGATACACATAGTCATGAAAGAAATCTTAAAATTCCTTCTTCATTAATTTTGAACTCCGAGAATTTCACTTTTCTTATACCTTCCACCTTCTTCTGAATTTCTATATTTTCACTTTGATCACCCTTTATGTTCTCTAGAAGGGATAGTATAATAATTATTTGTGAAAGGATTGGTGATGTTCCTTCATTTATAATTCCCATGTCCATCCTTTTCATGTCTAAATAGATCAAATTATTCTTAATTCTCATCAATGAAAAAATTTATAGATACTTTCTACTTATAGAATCTACCACTCTATTTACTTTCCCAGGATGGTGGTGGATTGAGTAGTGAAAATCCTTAATAATATCTAACCATATTTCCTAGTGCACATTTAGATATTTCTATGTGAATATATACTTGAGCCTCTTATAATCCATATATATTTCACACTTCTCCCCAAATAGATAATTATTCAATATTTTCAATGCAAATATTTCTATATCCAATTTCAAATCATGCATCAGGTAGTTCTATTCATGAATTTAAATTGCTTTGAGGCATAAGCTATCAATTTGTCATTTTGCATTAGTACACAACCTAATCCCTTATTTCAAGAATCGCTGTATTCCATGAAAAGTTTCCCACTTGTGGGTAGCATAAGTATAGGTTCGGTGATAAGCCTCTTTTTAAAATCCTTAAATCTCTCTTCACATTAATTATTCTAGAAAAACTTGACTCCTTTCTCAGTTATCTTGATTCTACATCTTGAAAATCACGAGAAATTTGTCAAAAATCAATGATAGTAACCAGATAATACAAGGAATCTATTTATTTCTATCAGAGTGGTTATTCTTGTCCATCCTTCAATTGCCTCAATTTTTTAAGGGTCCATATATATCCCTTTTTTGGTGATAACATGCTCTAAGAATGAGACTCCCTTCAACCAGAACTCACATTTTCTATAAATTTTATAAATCTTCCACCTTTTTTAAGGTCTTTAGCATAGTTCTCATATTATCCTCCTTGGTTTTAGAGTATATTAGAATATTATAGCATCCCGCCGTTTTAATACATAACTTTTCATTACATTTTACATACAGAGGATCTTTAAAGTCTATTGTCTTGGAAAGTAGAAAAAAAAACATGAATACAACATAAAACATTCTTATAAACCACTTTTAGGGATTCATAATAGGTTCATCCTACGTACAACTACTGCATCTCATATCCTGGAGACATACATCAAAGGAAAGGGTGAGCAGAAGGCCCAGTAAGGGTAAACAAGGGAATCAATGTACTTGTGATATCAATAAGAACTTGAATACAACATAAAGACATGATCAATGGAAGTATAGGCATATAATAATGAAAATAACTTGAATATAAAACTTGAATATGTGTCTACAACATTTCGTTTATACATTCATGAACATATCACCAAGGTCCATCCCCAAGGTGTCATAAAAATTACCAAGGTTATTCACTAAGGTATCGTGAAACTTGTCATCTATAGAGATTAAATCTTTACCCAATGCATGGGATCACTATCAGGGCGCACCCTTAATATGTCTTTACTTACATGTGATCCACATAGATTATAATCAAACATTTTATAAATAACCCATAGAGAATAAAAGAAATGGGTTTCATTTCAAAATCATGACGTTTTAAAAGCACTTAAAAATAAGATCATTATGTCATTTATAACCCATGGAAAGGGAGTGAGGGTTATATGTATGTCAATTATAGAATAAAATATATCAACTTTATATATTAATGAACACCCATATAAATGAAATAGTTCTGGGTATTCACATAAATAAACAAGGGAATTTCTTGAGAGAAAGAGATAGAAATTTTGAGACGAAATTTCTGCAGCATAACGGCTATATAAAATTGTTTTAGAAAACAATGAAAAGAGAGGGGACAAGGGTCACCCACTCATAAATAATTCGTAATACAGTATTGGTACTAAATAATATCATTGTATGGATATTTTAATGACATAGCACATGAAATGGAAACATGAAAGAAAAGAGAAGATGCGATTTCTTTTATGAGAAATTTGGCAGCCTAACGAAGTCACTTAAAATTTCAGAAAACAAATTGATGAGAGAAGAAAGTGTCTCTCAAAAATTAGACATGAAATGAAAATTAAGGAGAACATATAAGAACACACCCTCAACAAAAATAGATGGAAACTAGAAGACATAATATAAAGGAAGTCATGGCTTAAAAGAAGAGGGTGAAAGAATCCCTTACCTTGAAGAGTAACTTCGAAAGCATGATGTTCAAAACCTTGGGAGGCTTGAGGGAACCTTTGGAGGACTCCTTGGAAGGTAAAGAGACCAGAACTTCATTGGGGAGGATTTGGAAATGAAAATAATGAGGTAAAGGCTTGGTATTTATAAAAGAAGTGAGGGGACAAGTCATTAATGGCCAAGGGACACCTCATCGGTGGTATTGGCAAAACAATGGGTTTACCCATGGTATTTTCCCATGGTATTGGACACTTGGGACACCTCATAACTTATATTAATATTCATAAGTCGAACAGAAATATTACATAATTATTACATCCTTAATGATGTCATTAAACACCCGAAACTAAAAAACTGTATTTTCACTATTCACTAAAAATTCAACTTTCTCAGAAAAATCCCAAAAATTCACCTTGACTAAATATCGATGCTCTGATTTCAAAAATGAAATTCATTTTATAAAAATAATTTTCTAATTATTTTTAATTTAATTTTTAAATAAAAATAATATTCACTGAAAATTCAACTTTCTCAGAAAAATCCCAAAAATTCACCTTAACCAATTACCGATGCTCTGATTTCAAAAATGAACTCCATTTTATGAAAATAATTTTCTAAATAATTTTAATTTAATTTTTAAAATAAGAAACACTATTCACCTGGAAAAACTAATACTTAACCAAATATTTCTGAAACAATTATTCACCTACTTTATTGAATCACATTACCTAATCAAGGTGCCTAAATTATATTAATACTTTCTTTAAGTAAGATTACTAATCCATTTGGTCACAATACTAATGCTAAGCATAAAATCACTATTCATAATTTTCTATTCACCAAAAATTAAGTTGATATTATTAAAATCAAAATTTCTTACTGAACACATTTCCAGAAGACCATTTTTTGAAAATCATTACACATCATCAATTATTTAATGTTTACATAAATATTTTAAAATATCCCCTTTTTCCAAAATTCATCAATATAAATCCTATATTTATTCAGACATCTGAAAAAAAAACACAAACTCCAACATAGGAAGAAATCACAATTTTATTTACCTCAAAGGATTACACAAAGTAGCTATGGTCTCGTTACATATCCCCTTATAACCCCAACATAGGACCTAAGTGCAAGGTGTGCTAAGGAGATAAAATCTTGGGGAAACTCGGCCAACATTACCGGAGTGGTGATTTCTATCAGCTTGAACTTCTCATGAAGGTGATTCCGTTCCAGTTTCACATGATGAAGTTCGGCTTGGGTTTAGTCCAGAGCAAAGCCTAGTGGTGCTACCTCCTTCCCAAGTTCCATCAGATGGGATTCGATCGGCCCGAGACTACTGGATGAGGCCATCAAATCTTCTTTCTATATTAATTAACCAAGATCACTTGTATTTATAGACAATAATTACAACATTTAGTTTCCAACGGTCACATTGACCAATGGAAATATAACTGTTGAAACACAATGGTCTCATTTTAATTATACTCATTTTATTAATTGAGATAGTTTTGTTGAGTATAAAATAAAATACACACAAAATTATGAGACATAATTTATTCAAACTTTCGGGTTGTTACATTCTTCCCCCCTTAAGAAATTTCCTCCTCGCAATTTTTAAAATTGGGCTTTAAAATTTCATTAAAATTTCCACATCGGAAAAAATAGTCAGTAAAACAATTACTTTAAAAGAAAGAAAGGGAAGTACAAAGGTCACCCGAGTTAACACATACTAGGATTCCATATAGGAAAACATGGACATGGAAGAGAGAAAAAAGGGTCATGTTCTGATGGAGAGTGATAGAAAACATGATTAGGAGAAAATTAACCACAAGAAGATCACAGACTTATGATGTGTTAAACGATCTTTGATTACCCAGTAGAAAATGTAAACCATCAACATTTTTGTTTTACATTCCTTTTCATAATTTTGGGGAATTCATTTACTACATAGAATAAAAACATAAGGAAATATACTTACCTTCAAGTATAGTTTCATCCTTTAATAAGTTTCTACCAAGACTAATATTTTCTCCAAATAATGAGCATTCAAAAACACTTGGTCTCATCAAAAGCACAAGAATCATATTCTAGAGAATCACATAATCCACAAAAGAAGAACTATATATTTCCCTTGTCTTTAGTCATCAACTAAAACTTTAATGATTAGTACAAGATCATATAATCCCCAAAAAGGATAATCCTTTATAAAAAGAAAAAAAATGACTATAAATCACCAAAATTCAACAAAAAGTACCCAAAGTTCCAGAAAGACCATTCAATACACAATCATCCTTAAAATTCTTCAGAAAAAACCAAACTAAGATTGGAACCCAAAACGCAGAAGGATTTAATCACATAGTCTTCCACAATAAATCTTAACATTTATCTCCAAATAACATCGACTACTATTAAATTCTCATACTAAGTGTAATTAACCTAATCACATATTCTCTATTCTAGGTTACTCATTTTCTAGAAATAACCCAAATCACCATATGTCCACAATAAATACATAGATTCTTACAAAAAAAAAATTCAACCATTCCTCCACAAATTAAATCCTGTAGTATTTTATTTTCCTTAGGAACATAATATTCCAAAAGAGTAAACATCATCCAAAATAACCTTTATCATTTAATCACCAAATCATCTTCCTATACAAAGGATATCCATTTGATAAAATACAAGTTTCCAAAATCAACTTATTCAGGATACATAAAAATAGTAGGTGCATTAGTTAGTCCTAAGGGCATAATAACAAACTCATAATTCCCATATCTTTATTGGAAGGAAGTTTTTGGAATATCATCATTCTTCACCCTCTATTGATGATAACCATAATGAAGATCAATCTTAGAGAAGAATTGAGCCCCATGAAGTTGGTCAAATAAGTCATCAATTCTTGGAAGAGGGTTTTTGTTCTTCATTGTGATCTCATTCAGTTCTCTATAATCAATGCATAGCCACATCAATCCATCCTTCTTCACAAAGATAACTGGTGCTCCCCAAGGAGAAACACTTGGTTGGATAAGCCCCTTCTCAAAAAGATCTTGAAGTTGTTCCTTTAACTCCTCTAGCTCCACATTTTCCTTCCTATAGGGGGTCTTTGACATCAGATGTGATCCATGTACGAGTTCAATGGAGAACTCTACCTCTCTTTCTGGGGGAGGTCTGGGTAACTCCTCAGAAAATACGTCAACGTATTTTTAGATGATGGGGACATTTTCTAAAATAATAAATCCTTTGTGAGAAAGTTATTTCATTTATGAATATTTTAACTAAAAAAGATTTTATATCTTAAAAATTCATGCTTAGACAATTACATTTTTCAATAATTCCTTCATAATGATTTATAAAAATCTTGCAATTAACCAAACATATCCCCCGGGAGTGTCGTAACCAAGAGTTCACCAAGGCCCATTTTCGTGTACCAGTTCTTGTTCTAGTCTAGCTCAAATCAGTGTTTTCGGGTTTTACCCCTATGTACATCTGTGCCGGAGCCACCTCTACCTGCTCGTATCCAAACATGGATGTATTTGCTTGATAAACCACTTACTAAAGACTCACCAAAATACCAGGAAGATTTCCTATATCTAAAATTTTCTATAGGGTTATTCTTAAATTTTAATATCCTAATTTTTATAAATAACTAAACTATCCTTTGATACCAACTATAGCATCCCGCCTTTTTAATACATAACTTTTCATTACATTTTACATACAAAGGATCTTTAAAGTCTAGTGTCTTGGAAATCAGGAACAAAAAAACTTGAATACAACATAAAAAATTATTGTAGAACACTTATAGGGCTTCATCATAGGTTTATCCTGCGTACAACAACTACATCTCATATCCTGGAGACATAAATCAAAGGAAAGGGTGAGCAGAAGGCCTAGTAAGTGTAAACAAGGGAATCAATGTACTTGTGATATCAATAAGAACTTGAATAAAACATAAAGACATGAGAAATGGAAGTATAGGCATATCATAATGAAAATAACTTGAATAAAAAACTTTAATATGTTTCTACAACATTTCATTTAGACATTCATGAACATATCACCAAGGCCTATCCCCAAGGTGTCATAAAAATTACCAAGGTTATTCACCAAGGTATCATGAAACTTGTCATTTCTAGGGATTAAATCTTTACCCAATGAATTAAAGTGCTATCAGGGTGAACCCTTAATATTTATTTACTTAAATGTGAGCCACATAGATCATAATCAAACATTTCATAAATAACCCATATAAAATAAAAGAAACGGGTTTCATTTCAAAATCGTGACATTTTAAATCTCTTAAAAATAAGATCCTTATATCATTTATAACCCATGGAAAGGGGTGATGGTTATATGTATTTCAATTATAGAATCAAATATATCATCTTCATATATTTATGAACACCCATAGAAACGAAATAGTTCTGGGTATTCACATAAATAAACAAGGGAATTTCTTGATAGAAAGAGATAGAAATTTTGAGACAAAATTTCTGCAGCATAACGACTATATAACATTGTTTTAGAAAACATTGAAAAGAGAGGAGACAAGGGTCACCCACTCATAAATAATTCAAAATATATTATGGGAACTGAATAATATCATGGTATGGATATTTTTGTGACATACCACATGAAAAATAAACATGAAAGAAAAGAGAAGATGCGATTTCTTTTACGAGAAATTCGGCAGCCTAACGACGTCACTTAAAATTTCAAAAAACAAATTGATGAGATAAGAAAGGGTCTCTCAACAATTATAAATGAAATGGAAAGTAATGAGAACATATAAGAACATACCCTCAACAAAAATAGATGGAAACTAGAAGACACAATATAAAGGAAGTCATGGCTTAAAAGAAGAGGGTGAAATAATCCCTTACCTTGAAGAGTAACTTCGAAAGCATGATGTTCGGAACCTTGGGAGGCTTGAGGGAACCTTGGGAGGACTCCTTGGGAGGTAAAGAGACCATAAATTAGTTTGGGAGGATTTGGAAATGAAAATAATGAGGTAAAGGATTGGTATTTATAGGAGAAATGAGGGGACAAGTCATTAATGGCCAAGGGACACCTCATCAGTGGTATTGGTGAAACAATGGGATTGCCCATTGTATTTTCTCATGGTTTTGGCCACTTGGGACATCTCATACCTTATATTACTATTCATAAGTCGACCATAAATATTACATAATTATTACATCCTTAATGATGTCATTAAACACCCGAAACTAAAAAACTGTATTTTCACTATTCACTGAAAATTCAACTTTCTCAGAAAAATCCGAAAAATTCACCTTAACCAAATATCAATGCTCTGATTTCAAAAATGAAATTCATTTTATGAAAATAATTTTCTAATTATTTTTAATTTAATTTTTAAATAAAAACACTATTCATTGAAAATTCAACTTTCTTAGAAAAATCCCAAAAATTCACCTTAACCAAATATCGCTGCTCTGATTTCAAAAATGAACTCCATTTTATGAAAATAATTTTATAAATAATTTTAATTTAATTTTTAAAATAAAAAACACTATTCACCAAAAAAAACTAATTCTTAACCAAATATTTCTGAAACAGTTATTTACCTACTTTATTGAATCACATTACTTAATCAAGGTGCCTAAATAATATTAATACTTTCTTTAAGTAAGATTACTAATCCATTTGGTCACAATACTAATCCTAAGCATAAAATCACTATTCATAATTTACTATTCACCAAAAATTTAGTTGATCTTATTAGACTCTAAATTTCTTACTGAACACATTTCTAGAAGACCATTTTTTTTAAATCATTACACATCATTAACTATTTAAGGTTTACATAAATATTGTAATATATCCCCTTTTTCCAAAATTCATCAATATACATCCTATATTTATTTGGACATCTGAAAAAAACACAAACTCCACGATAGGAAGAAATCACAATTTTATTTACCTAAAAGTATTACACAAAGTAGCTACGGTCTCATTACATAGCCCCTTATAACCCCAGCATAGGACCTAAGTGTAAGGTGTGATAAGGTGATAGAATCTTGGGGCGACTCAACCAATATTGCCCGAGTGGTGATTTCTATCAGTTTGAACTTATCACGAAGGTGATTCCATTCCAGTTTCACATGATGAAGTTCGGCTTGGGTTTGGTCCAGAGCAAAGCCCAGTAGTGCTACCTCCTTCCCAAGTTCCGTCAGACGGGCTTCGATCGGCCCGAGACTACTGGATGAGGCCATCAAATCTTCTTTATATATTAATTAACCAAGATCAGTTGTATTTATAGACAATAATTGCAACATTTAGTTTCCAACAGTCACATTGACCAATGGTCATATAATAGTCGAAAACCAATGGTATCATTTTAATTATACTCATTTTTTTAAATGAGATAGTTTTGTTGAGTATAAAATAAAATACACAAAAAATTAGGAAACAAAATTTATTCAAAATTTCAGGTCATTACAAATATCATCTATAAATACTACCACAAATTTGTCGAGATAATCTATAAAGAATATATTTATCCTGTCCATGAAGATTTCTATAGCATTAGTGAATACAAATGGAATTACTATGAACTCATAGTGCACATACCTTATTTGGAAAGCAGTCTTAGGGATATATTCCTTCTTCTACCTTACTTGATAGTACCCTGATAGAAGATCCACCTTGGAGAAGTTTTGGGCTCCATTTAAATAATCAAAAAAATCATCAATCCATGGTTGCAGATTCTTGTTCTTTATCTTGATCTTGTTGAGCTCACGGTAATTGATGCAAAGGTGCATTGAACCATCCTTCTTCTTGATGAAGAGGACTAGTGCACCCCACGGTGAAGCACATGGTCATATAAACCCTTTATCTATATTCTAATGTAGTTGATTGTTCATCTATTCAAGTTCCACAACAACCATTCTATATAGAGTCCTATATATTAGAAAATACCTAGGTATAAACTTGATTGAAAATTCAACCTCTTAGCTAGGGGGAGGACCAGACAATTCTTCAAGAAACACATTAGTGTATTCCATCACAATGGGCATGTATTCAAGGACAATATTTTATTTAGAATCAATCATTTTATCTAGATATTCTTACTCATAGGAAAATAATATCCATGCTTTATATGTTGGTTCCAAAGAAGATTCATCATCCTCCATTCACTTGTACAAAATTAGAGGACGATCCGTGGTATAGAGAGTGATTTCATACTCATGGTAATTTTTGTTGTATTTATGTAAGGGAATCCAATACCTACCTATAATTACATAAAATTTTACTAAAGGGAGTATCGAAAGGTTCACTAATAATTTCAGCCCCTAAATTTTGATAGTGGAGGAGTTATATACTTAGGATGCAGTAATTTCCCTATTTTTTGTTTTCACGAACAACTCTACTTACATGCTTTATGGTGGTGTTTGAATAGTTCTACTAAACTTGCATGATATGAAGGAATGTATATAATCATAATAAAAAATTATGTTCATTACTTTGGTAATGTACCTTGATCCAAAAATCTCTCATGTGGACAGAAAGTATTGGCCAGGAGACCTCAAGTGCACCTCCCCATATGCCAGAGGGTGCTGTCTGGCAATAAGGGTGTGATAAGTATAGTGGGGAGACTATACCCCCTGGATTTAGAGTTTACAACATAGAGAAAATAATCAATATGAATTAATGAATAAATATCAAAGTGCATAAATAAAGGAAACAATATATAATACAATAGAAAATCAATAATAAAAGTCAACTGAATAATCCAATAAATAATAAAGGAATAATGTAATGTCGTGCTGGAATGTAACTAAATGTCATGATATAATTAATAAAAATAAATTACTATCAAGCTCAAACAAAGACTCAAAATACCCCTTTCTATAACCCCATGTATGTCCAATCTCCAAAACTCCAACCCAACCAGAAAGAAACAATCAATAGAAAGGTCCTTTGCCCTTGTCCCATCCTTACTCGAGTACTAAATGGAAGCCCAAATAAGGTGCGAGTATAAATTAATAGGTCAAAACCACCATGTATTAAACATAACCAATATGATAATAGGTTTATGAAATAATGAAATAAACAAGTGTATTAATTAATTAAGTAATTAAATTAACACCACATCCACTTGTTTCGGCACCATGCTGGAATATCTCTAATCATGTCTCACAACCATGCCAACCATGACCATATAACCATGTTAAAACATAACCTGCATCAATGCCATGCCAGAATGTCTATGAGAATGTCCCATAACCATGCCAACCATAATCATATAAACATGGTAAAACATAACCATATAACCAAGGTATAAATAATACAATTTTGGGTAAAAAATTTCTATATAAGCATTTCAGTATTTATCAAGGCCAAGCTCGGTATATAAGTATTTCAACATTTCAACTGGGCCAACTCCCCATATAATAATTAAAAAATTTATTAGGGACAAGCCTGATATATATTCCTTTCAGTATTTATCAGGCCCAAGATTGGTATATAAGCATTTTAGTATGTCAACTAGTCCAACAACCCATATAATCATTACTAAATTTATCAAAAAACATGTCATAACAACAAGGATATCACAATATTACATCATTAATGGTTAATTATGAAAATTTACATTTATTTCTCAATTTTTCATTTAATTTAATCCTTTAGTCTTAAACCAACAAAAATCCAATCATTTTAATTATCAGGCCAAGCCAAGGTGAATCTATATCAAACAAACACCCAAATTCCATTTCATTTTAAACACACTTTAATCCATTAATCAATTCATTTAATAATAAAGGGGTTTCTCACCTGAATGATATCCAAAACCTAGGTCAAGAACCAAATGGATCCAAAGGGACTCTAAGGAATAATCTAATTCATAATTTAATTCATTCAACAGATGATATGTTGACATAATTGCAATATTGCACATACTTGACAATTATCAAAACATAATGTTAAGGTTTAGACCCCCTACCTTTAACTGAAAACCAAACAATACTTCCAATAGAAAATTACTATGAAGAAGAAGGTGCAGATGATTTTAAGGAGGATCCTAGATCAAAACTGATCAAGATCAAAACCAACAATGCACATGGTCAATAGATTACACCACAACGGATAGAGAATGAAGGGAGAGAAGGAAAAAACTTGAAAAAAATCACTTAATAGGGATAGATTGATCAAACAAGACATCCAGAATAGAGGTTGGAAGTAAAAAATATCCTAAAAGCCACCCTAGGGTTGCAAGGAGGAAGCTGCATGCAAGTTGAAAGTAAATTCAACCGCACAACGCACATTAAAACTTCAAGTTAGGGAATAACATGCTGGGTAATATAGTTACACATCATGTAATTATTTTTATAAGGATATATTGAAAACCCCATTACTTTGATTGAATTTTTAATTTGCTCAAACATTTCATGACATGTAATTGGTTCAAGATGTGTAACCACTCCACGTTATGAACCAGTTCATGACATGTGTCTAGAAACAATTATATGGCGTGTAATTGTCATATAGAAAGTTTTCAGTTCATTTTTCTTATAAAAACCCAAAACCCATTTAAGTCTTATCAACTTACCCTGAACCCTTGGTAACACCTCACCCATTATAACTGGACCCCATTAATTCAAAAAGGCATACATCTCTGGAATTTAAGTCCTTCTTCCCAACAAATCTCTTCACATGGATCCTCTCTAGTTTTCTCATGTTTCCTTGCAACCTAAGTATGTGTTCATTCAAACAACTATAAATCCATGATGAAAACACAACCACCAATGTTTAAATATGAGGAAAAACTCAACCAAAACAAGTTTAATGAAAAACTTAGAGAGAGACATACTTGGAAAAAAGAAGGTATATTACAACCTTCCCACCATATAACATCTTGTCCCTAAGATACTCCAAGCATCACTGTGGGGTCTCGGTGAACAAGTCTAGCCACTGTGCTCACATATCAGACTCCCTCTCCCAGGTCTCCCCATGAACTCTCCCATGTTTCTACTACACCCAAACTAATGGTAAGGTCATACCCTAGAGATGTATCTCACTAAGGTTCATGACCCATATCAGATTCTCCTCAAACAATGCAACATCACAAATCTTAAAGTATTCTATGTCTATCACATGATAAGGCTATGGAAAAAATCTATAAAGTTGTGACGTATGGAACATTTCATTCATGAAACTGTAGTGCTGTGGAAGGGCTAATCATTATTCCATCGACCAACCCTATCCACTATCTCAAATAACCAGACCAAACTGGGTGCCAGATTCCCCTCTTTCCTGATACAACATTTCCCCAAATTAGGTAATAAAAGGAAAACATAATGACCAAACTTGAACTCAAGAGTTTATCTCCAATAGCCAGCATGTGATTTCTTACTGCTCTATGTGGTCACCCACAGCTGCGTAATCAACTGAACCTGGTAATATGTCTCCTGCATGAGACTAGGCCCAAAAAGAACTATCTCTTCTATGGAATCCTTCCTTTTTATAACATAAACTTTCATTACATTATACAAAACCGAGGATCTGTAAGGTTTAGTGTCTTGGAAACCAGGAACTTAATACATGAAAACATAAAAAATTATTCTTAAACACTTTAAAGGATTCTCCTTATGTTTATCCTAGGTTCATTACTGCATCTCATAACCTGGGGACATACATCAAAAGAAAGGGTGAGTAGAAGTCCCAGTAAGGGAAACAAGGGGAAACATTTAACATATGAACTTGAGATACATTAATAAATTCATGAAAAAGAAATTAGTCTTGAGAAAGAAATCATGAGGCATATCATAATAAAAATAATGTATTTCATAACCTGAAGATGTTTCAACAACATTTAACTTAGACAATCATTTTTGTATCACCAAGGTCCATCCCCAAGGTGTCATTAAAAAATTACCAAGGTTATTCACCAAGGTATCGTTAAAACGGTCATCTCTAGAGATTAAGTATTTACCCAATGCATTGGATTGATATCAGGGAACACCCTTAATTTGTCTTTATTATCATGTGAGACACAAATATAATCATCAATCATTTCATAAATAACCCATATATCATAAAAGAAATGGGTTTCATTTCATAGTCATCACATTTTAAAAACTACTTTAAATACGTGATCTTTATGTCACTTTAAACCCACAGAAAAGGAAAGAAGGTCTCATGTATGTAAATCCCAGAATTTAAAATAGAAAATTTTGATATATATGTAAATACCCCTGTATAATAAATAGTTTTTAGTATTCACTTAATAAAATAAAATAATTTGAGAAAAAGAGAGAGACATTTTGAGACGAAAATTCGGCAGCATAACGGCTATGTTGCAGGGTTTTAGAAAAAATTGAAAAGAGAGGGGACATGGGTCAACCACTCATAAATGATCCATAAAATTTTATAGGTACAGAATATAAAGGATATAAGAACATGGTAATGAAATTTTAAGGACACACCATATGAAATGAAAAACTTGAAAGGAAGACACAAATAAGATTTCTCTTATGAAAATTCGGCAGCCTAACAACGTCAGTTAAAACTTCAAAAAAATTAATTAATGAGATTAAATAGGGTCTCTAATAATGTGAAAATAAAAGGAAAGTATGATTAATATAGATATCATACTCCAACATGAAAAAAAACTTAAAGGCTTGACATGAAAGTAGAACTTTGAAAATGGGAAGAGTGAAAGAATCCCTTACCTTCAAGAGTAACTTCAAAATATTGAGGTTTGGGACCTTGGGAGGCTTGAGGGAACCTTGGGAGGACTCCTTGGGAGGTAAGTAGACCATAAATTCATTGAGTAGGTTTTTGGAATGGAAAGGATGAGATAATGACTTCGTATTTATAGGGGAAGTGAGGGAACAAGGCATTAATGGCCAAGGGACACCTCATTGGTGGTATTGGAAAAACCATGAGCTTGCACATGGTATTTGCCCATGGTATTGGACACTTGTGACACCTCATACCTTATATTACTATTAATAAGTAGACCATAATTATTACATAATTATTACATCCTTAATGATGTTATTAAACACCTGGAACTCTAAACTGAAAATTCACTATTCACCGAAAATTCAACTTTTTCAGAAAAATCCCAAAAATTAACCTTAACATAATATCGATAATCTGAATTAAAAAATAAACTCCATTTTATAAAAATAATTTTCTAAATATTTTTAATTTAATTTTTAAATAAAAAACACTATTCACCTGAAAAAACTAATACTTAACTAATAATTTCTGAAACAGTTATTTACCTATTTTATTAAATCACATTACTTAATCAAGGTGCCTAAATTATATTAATACTTTCCTTAAGTGAGATTACTAATCCATTTGGTCACATTACTAATCCTAAGCGTAAAATCACTATTCACAATTTACTATTCACTAAAAATTAAGTTGATCTTATTAGACTCTAAATATCTTACTAAACACATTTTCAAAAGACCATTTTTTGAAAATCTGTACCCATAATTAATTATTTAAGGTTTACATAAATATTTTAAAATATCCTTTAAAAAAATCATCCATAAGATACATCCTATTTTTATTCGGACATCTGAAAAATCACAAACTTCACCATAGGAAGAAAACACAATTTTATTTATCTCAAAGGATTACACAAAGTAGTTATGGTCTCGTTACATAGCCCCTTATAACACAAGCATATGACCAAGTGTAAGGTGCACTAAGGTTAGAGAATCTGATGGAGGCTCGGATAACATTTCACTAGTAGTAATCTCCACTAACTTGAACTTTTTCCGTAGGCAATTCCGTTCAAGCTTGACACGCTGAAGTTCAACTTGGGCTTGGTCCAAAGCAAAGCCCAAAGATGCCACCTCCATCCCAAGCTCTGATAAGTGGGCTTCATATGGTTCGATTATACTGGATTAATCCATTGACTCTTCTTTCTGAATTAACCATTAACATCTCTATTAAATCATTAAGAGTAAAATTAATATACTATTCAAAAAGTTTGGGTCGTTACATCTTCTGCCTCCATACAACAAAGAGGTAAATGACATGAGCTACTATTCAAATCCTAAAAAAGTTCCATTTAGATTGATGCTTGGAAGTTTTTTTTTATATGAAAACTCTGTGAGTGCCATATAATGCTTCTACAGACCACTAAAATCCAAGACACGGGCTATAAAATATCCTCCTTAACCTAAATAATCCTTTCAGATTAAACATCAGTCTAATGATGATAGAATGCACTCAAAAGAACATGTGATCATAAATCCTTTTGAAGTCCCATCCAGAAACATGATATGAAACAAGGATATCTATTTGAAATGATACTCTTTGGAACACTTTTCAACTAAACTAACTCATGTACATAAAGGCTACCCAGATCATATATTGTTATGGTCTTTCTGATAGGTAATAATTGGACTACTATCTTCAGTATATCCAAAATCACCCATACAACATTATTCTCAGGGGTTGTACTGGGTAATCCTATCACAAAATCCATAGTGAAATAATCCCATTTCCACTCAAGAATGGGAAAAGGATTCAAAATACTAGCTATACTATGATGCTTAGCTTTCACCTACTGAAAAATGAGACATATCACTATAAATACTATTACCTCATTCTTTATTTATGACCACCATTACTATATATAGAGATCATGATACATATTTATCAAACTAGGATGCACCAACCATCTGGAATCATGAAACTTTCTCATATATCCTCATGTTATCCCATACAAACCCATACCCAGTAATGAAAAAAATAGAATTACCACTTCCAAGACACTATCTTGATGGTGTCTCCTCACTATATAAGCTTTCTCTCAGAACTTAGCCCTCCATATCAATTAAATTATTGGTCTTGATCTGGTTGAAAATCATAGGTAACAGATGTCAAAGTTAGAGATAATTGACCCTAATACTCCTAAACATCTAAATGCATGTTTTTAAAGAGATATATTATCCAAAAACCATTGAAATAATCCAACACTACCTCTACCTGTGTATTTTATCTCAATATTTCAACAATAATATTTCCATTTCCTGGTGTATAGGCCAACTCAAAGTTGAAATACTATAGATACTTGACCCACCTTCTTAGCCAAAGGTTCAAGTACCACTGATAAAAGATGTACCTAAGGCTCTTGCGATCTGTGTATACCACAAATGTCTCACCCATGAGATAATTCATCCATAATATTAGGGTATGTACCACTACTGCTAACTCCAAATTACGAGTAGGGTAATTCCTCTCATGCGGTATTAATTTTATAGTGCCATAAGTAACCAATCAATCCTCCTACATCAGAACTGCTCTGATTCCAACTCTAGATGCACCAAAGTACATGGTATATACTTTACCTAGCATAGGTAAAGTGAGGATAGGTGATGAGGTCAGCCTACCTTTCAGCTCCTAAAAATCTCTATCGTAATCACCAAACCAAACAAAATTCAACCCTTTCTTGGTTAGCCCAGACATCAGTGCTTCTAAATGGGAGAAGTCCTGGATAAAGCACCGATAATAACCTATGAAACCTAGAAATCTTTGAATCTCTAATATAGTCTTGGGATTCTCCCAATATTCCATGGATATAATTTTCTATGGGTCCACTAACACTACTTACTCTAAGATGACATAACCTAAGAAGTTCACTTTATCAACCCAAAAACTATATTTAGTTATCTTGGCATAAAGATGATGCTCTATCAATGTAACCAAGATGATGTTAAGATGTTGAGAATGATCGTATACTAATAGAGAGTACACTAATATATCCTTGAAAAAAACCACCATAAACTAGTCTATAAAAGGATGAAATATCCTACTAATTAAGGCCATGAATACTACTGGTACATTGGTCAAACCAAATGACATCACTATGAACTCATACAATCCATACCTTCTTATAAAAGTAGTATTAGGTATGTATAATGGTATCACCATTAACTGATGGTATCCTAATCTCAAATATATCTTGTATAAGATCTTAAAACTTCTTAAATTATCGAAAATATCATCGATGCACAGAAGGGGATACTGGTTCTTGACTTTCATCTAGTTCAATCTTCGATAATCCACACACAAGTGAAAAGTACCAACATCCTTCTTAGAAAAGAGAACTAGAGAACCCAAAGGAGATGTAATCATTCATATGAAACTTTTATCTTCCATATCTTCCAACTGGAATTTCATCTCCCGAAGCTCTACTGGTACCATTCTATAAGGAAGAATTGAAACTAGCTCTACTCCCGACACCAAATCAATCATAAAATCGATCTATCAATCAAGGAGTAATCCATAGAACTCATCATAAAATAAATCATGAAAATTTTCTACAACAAGAGGAAACTAATCTAGAAACATTCCATCATCATCTAGAGTAAGACTGGCTATCTAAGCCATGAGAAAATCCAATCTACACTAGATTAGTCCCACATGACTAGCCTAAATATCCCACTCACCATAGTGAGAATAACTACATCCATATAGAGATAAAAAGGAAACTATCCTCTGGTAAAATTTGATATGATCCTGGTATGGAACTAACCAATCCATACCAATAATAAAATTGAATCCTTCCATTTATAGAATAAATAGTTCTGAAAATAAATAGTAACCACCAATTTCTAGAGAACACACCTTGCAACATTTGATATTCCCCAATAAAACTCCCAATGGTGTGTCAATGGTCAAAAAACCATATAATATTTCCACATCCCATACCAAACCAATTTAAAAAATAGTAGATAAAAATGAATGTGATCCTCCTGTATAAAAAACACAAGAAAGGGAAGATGATATAAGAATTGTACCTTTGATAGTAGACGATCAAGAATCCACTATAGTTGGAGTAGTCTTCATGACATACAGCTGACCAGCCCCTCTAATTTTGGATCTAGCCAAACTCCCCTGAGATATACCCTCTATTGGTAGTATTTTTCTTACCTGGGGTACCACATACCCTTCCTCAACCAAAATGTCCTATAGAACTACAATTACCTATCTAGTAAGGAGTAGCTGAGTCCTACCTAGACTTTCGTACTTGTCCTATTCCCATTTCACTAATCTACTACTACATTCCCTTAAAAAAACCTCTATAGGTGGCCTATCATACCACAGGAATGACACTCTAAAGAGGTATATGAACACTAATTCCATTTATGGTCCATATTTTCACACTGATACCATTGAAACAAAACATGATCCTGAGATAGCTTCCCGCTGCCCTGACTGATTTCCCACTGTTTCCTTGTGAAAACTATCATAGTTATGCTTATTTATAGTAGAAGAGTAGTTCATAGTTTTCCATTATTAAACATCCTAACCACTTCTTGGGGCTTATCATAGATTTCCTTTTGTGACGAGTGCCTGATTTATCACATCTGAAAAAATTTCTCAGATGAAACACGTTCACCTATGACCGGATCTTACAGTGAAGACCATACTAAAAATGTCTTTCTACAGAGATCTCATTAGCTACTAAATATGGTTAAAAGTGCTACATGTTGGTGTAATGATCAACGTAGTTTAGGATTGACATACCCTCCCATGTCAGGTTCCTGAACTCACAAGCCTTATTATCACTCAACGTCTCAACATATAAATAACTCAAGAAATTCATCTCTAAGTCCTTCCAAGATAATTCCTCCCACTACCCTACCTGCTCTAAAATGTCCTACCAACACTTTTCTGGTCCACAAATCATATATGCAGAAAGCTTCACCCTTCAATCCTTGGGTGTCTCAAGATGCTTAAATATCATCTAGACTAACTCAATATAGAACTTGGATACCTAGGGGCCTCCATCCCCAATTAATGTAGGTGGATTCTGTAGTTAGAATTCTCTCATAAGCTCAGACATCGAAGGAATGATGTGAATTTTCTATCTTTCCATAGATATCATGATCCTCAAGAAGATTTTGTGGATATGAACATCCATCTGATCCTCTAGAAAAACATGAAGCTCCGGTTTAGCTGTGTTAGGAGCATATTGGTTTCCACTCTCCTAACACTTAACTTGAAGATGAAAAGGATTCATTTTATCTACAATACAAACACACTCCTTATAAAACTATCTATAACAACAAGGTCAACCTCAATAGGTGACAACACTATAGAACCAATGATTCCTAGTATCTATAAACATGTCTTAAAAGTGTTTTATCCTGACAAAATTGTTTATTTATTTCATTTCTCAGATATAACAGATATCTCATATCATAGTTCAATAGTAATGTATATATCACATGAAAATAGATATGTACCTATCATGAACAATGCGTGTCAATATATATCCCTATGTTCCTATTATGATGCATGGATACTCATACAACACAATACCAAACCATGAGTATAAATATCAAGAATCAATAATATCATCAAATGATAACGTCACACAATATGTGAATCACATTGGTTTAAATAACATCAACTGTCACAATCAAACATCATGAACAATAATCTATCCTTGGGAACTCATATTTCCCCCATACATGGGTTAGCTACTCCCATGAACAATCTCATTAATAATTCCTAACACATCCCAATTTCCATTATACCTTTCCCAAATAGTAAATAAACAGAAAAGAAATATAGTGTTCTCCGATAACACTTTGTAATGTACCTCAATATAGAACTCTCTCACATGGATATAAAGGGATGGTTTTGAGACCTCAAGCATTCCTCCGTATATGCCAGAGGATCCCAACTAGAAGCAGGGGTGTGATAAGTATAGTGAGGAGACTATACCCCCTATATATAGAGTTTACAATGCAGTGAAAATAAGAAATGTAAATAAATGAATAAATATCATAGTATAAAAATAATGGACACAATATATAATACAATGGAAAAAATAATAAAAGTCAACTAAATAATCTAATAAATAATAAATGAATAATGTAATTTTATGCTAGAATGTAAGTAAATGTCTTGCTAGAATTTATACAAATAAAAGACTACTAGAATCAAACAAATACTCAAAATTCCCTAGTCCCCAACCCCATGTCAGTCCCATCTCCAAACTCCAGCCTACCTGGAAAGTAACAATTTACAACAAGTTACTTTTCCCTTGTTTAATCCTACATCCATGTAATATGACCGGGTACCAAACAATGAATCGAATAGGGTGTGATTATAAATCATCAGGCTGATACCACTATGTCTAAACATAACCAGTCTGATAATAAGTGTATGAAATAATGCAATAAACAAGTGTATTAATTAATCAAGTAATTAAATTAATACCACATCCACCTACTTCGACACCATGTTGGAATATCTCTGATCATGTCTCACAACCATGCCAACCATAACCATATAACTGTGGTAAAACATAACCTACCTCGAAACCAATCTAAAATGTCTCTCAATATGTCTCACAGCCATGCCAACTATAACCATATAAAAATGGTAAAACATAACATTATAACCAAAGTATAAATCACACAAGACTGGTTCAAAACCCATTATATAATCATTTTAACATTTATCAGGTCCAAGACCAGTATATAAGCATTTCAGCATGTCAACTGGGACAATGCCCCGTATAAGAATTACAACATTTATCAGGTACAAGCCTAATAGATAATAATTTCAACATTTATTAGATCCAATCCTGGTATATAAGTGTTAAATCATGTCAAATGGGCCAACATACCATATAAGCATTACAAAATTTATCACAACACATGTCATAACAACAAGGATATCACAATATCACATCATCAATGTTAAATTATGAAAATTACTATTTATCTTTATATTTCACATTTAATTTAATCCTTTGGTCTTAAATCAAAAAAAATCCAGTCATTTCAATTATCAGACCAAGCCAAGGTGAATATATATCAAGAAAACACCCAAATTCCATGTCATTCCAAACAAAAATTAATCCATTAATAAATTCATTCAATAATCAAGGGTTCACTCACCCGAACTATATCCAAAATCTAGGTCAACAAACAAATGGATCCAAAGGGACTCCAAGGAATAATCCAATTCATAATTTAATTAATTTTGAACTTGATATGTTGGTGCAATTGCAATTTTTCATATACTTGACAATTATCCAACCATAGGATTAAGGTTTAGACCCCCTAACTTTAACTGATGATAAAAAATGAAAAAATACCCTAAGGAAGAAGGTGTAGATGATCTCAAGGAGGATCCTAGATCAAAATTGATAAATATCAAAACCAAAAATGCACAGAGTCAAGAGATTACACCATAATGGATAGTGAATGAAGGGATATAAGGGAAAACCTATCCCAAGACCCTTTACCATGGATTGATTTCTCAAACAGGATGTTCGAAAGGGAGGTCATCACTTTATAATTTTCTAGAAGCTTCCCTAGGTTCTAGTAGATAAAGCTACACATGATTTGGAAGTAAAATCAACCACACAACACACTTTAAAATTGTAGGTCAGGTAATTACATGGAGTTTAATATATTTACACATCATGTAATTCTTTTTATAAGGATATAATGAAAAAACCATTTCCTTGGCTGAATATTTAATTTTTCCGAACATTAAATAATGTGTAATTGGTTCACAATGTGTAACCACTTCACGTCATGAACCAGTTCATGAAATGTGTCTGGAAACAATTACGTGGAATGTATTACATTTACATGGCTTTTAATTATTCTGTAGATAATTGTCATCCCATTTTTCTTATAAAAACCCAAAACCTATTTAAGGCTTCTCAACTTACCAAGAACCCTTGGTAACACTTGACCCATTATACCCAGTCTCCATTAATTCAAACAAGCATAAAAACACAACCACTAAGTTTTAAATATGAGGAAAAACTCAATTGAAATAAGTTTAATGAAAAAGTCAAAGAGAACCGTACCTAGAAAAAATATGGGGTCATATAACTCTTGAATGAATAACTAGTGTATCTATCACCACTTAATTTTTGGGATCCACCTCAAAGGTTGTGATGGTATAAGCTCACCCTTGCTATATTAGAGGTTATTAGTGTTGATTTTCTTTAACCACCCTTGGTTTATTCCATCGGGTTTCAAAGTTCCCTTGCTCCTTGTATTTCAAACAATGAATGATATGATGAGGATTTACTGGATCATTTCATTCCTCCATCACATCAGTGATTTTCTCCTATAGGAAATATCTAGCTAAGTTACATTCCTTCCTAAACCTAAAGTATTTTCTCATCCCATTTAGGAAATTTCTAGGGTGCTTCTTTCCACACTTTTGACAAGTGGGATGTTGAAATTTCTTACCTCTGTTAGATTTCTTCATTGCACCACTATAATTAAACTAAACTTTCCACTTCTTATCCCCTCTACACCCTTGAGATTTTCTGGTCTCCACTTTAAATTTGAGGGCACATAGAACAATTTATTTATAGTTATAAAAGTTACGGTTCACTTGGGCTTTTCATAGGCTCATTTTTATTTCACCAAATAAGTGGTCAACTTTTTATTTAGGGGTAACAACAAGGTCATAGGCATATCATGTGATCCTTGTAATGTTTTCTCATACAACCTAATGGTTTCATCATATTTTTGTTTTAGGGAAAGGAGATCACTTTCCATCTTAAGTCGAAGAGTGTGAGGAAAATATTTATTGAATTTTTTTTCTAGAATTTCTTCCATCCCATAACTTCTATATCTTCCCCATGCTTTATATTATTGATCAATGTCCTCCACTGATCATCTGCTCCCTCAATATGATAAATAGATAGTATGACCTTTTATTTCTTAGAACATTGAAGTATGGAGAATGTCTTCTCAATGGAGTTGATCTATTGTTCCATGATTAAGGGATCATATGATCCATTGAAAGTTTGATTCATTTTTCACATAAAGGTCTCAATTGTAGCTTGTTATTTTATAGGGGTATTTGGTAATTCCTCCTAATTCAGGTTTTTATTCAGAACCTAATTCAAATATGAGGGTATCATCATAAAGTTCACAATTCTTTCTCCAATCGGGTTGGGAATCTAATTTGGGAAATCATCAGATTTCCCTTCACATTTTTTGTTTAATTGGTTCTTATTATTTTATGAAATTGGCTAGAATAAAATAAAAACTAGTGATTAGTACTTTTAAACTATTAAACACATAAATGAAAATACAATAAAATTGAAGGGATAAATTATAAATGATATTTATTCCTTAACTTATGAATTTATAGACTTCAATATATGTTATCCACAATATATTTTCTAACATAAAATTTTATGGAATTTTTTATCCCATTAATAATTGTTAGTAATGAGTTTGTGTATTTACTAAAGCATATCCCTTGGGGGTTTCAAAATAAGTGTGTATAAAGGCCTATTTTTATGTATTAGGTGAATATTGAGTCCATATCATGTGACCTTTTTAGGATTATTACCCCTAGGTACCTCTGTGCTAGAGCCACATCCACTTATAGTTTCTAGATAGAGATTTATTTTAATGGAAACCACTTAATCCATACTTTATCAAAATCTAGAGATGATTTATTATGTTTAGTCTTACCCCTAAGGATTTAACTAGAGTTTCATCATCCTATTCCCAAAAATAACTATACTTTCTTCTAATACCAACTACTAAAACCCTTGTATTTATTACACATTAATTCATGACTTATTACATAAGAATACACATAATACAACCCAAAATATTGAGAATCCTAGTGCATTTGGATAATTAGTTACATTACATAACAACATAAAATTGGGGGAGGGGGTATATTGGAATTATTTAAAACTTACTTAACATGCTCATAATTTTCCATCATTCTTAAAACTATATGATATAACCTAGGGACATACATAATAAATGGGTTGGATAGAAATCCCAATAAAGGAATAAACAAAGCATAAAATGAAAAAAGGAATAAATTTTAAAAAATAATAATTTCAATGGGATATAAAAAAGGTGAGAATCATAAACATGAACAATGAGTCATGATATAGCATGATAACATAAAGGAAACATGTGAATGCGAAGACACCATTAAACATGAAATCATAAACATAGGTTAAGGATAAGCACCAAGACATCATAACATGGTGGAAATGTCCAATTAAGGCTTAGGTTCACACCCTAATCCCATACATGATGTATCATGAGATTAAAATATTAACCAATTTATTAGAACACTATATAATTTTGGGAACACCCATCCCTTTCATATCATGAACAAGAATAATTGTGCCACATTTACCATACAACATAAGGATCCACAACAAGACAAAATTCTACAAGATACCATCCCTAATCACTCATAAAGAGACTATCTATTTAGGCTATCACTATCTCCAACCCTATATGCACAGATCTGGATTAGATATCCTAGATATTAAATCCTCCCTTATGAATATAAATGATTCCCTTGGGTGATGTGAATGACACTCACTGGTGATAGCAATAAGAATTTTTGTGATGAGGCACAATCCATTCCATATCGAGAATGACGTCGAAGCAAGTCATCTTAAGGATAAAAAAATTACACAAGAAATGTTACCCACCAATCTCATGGGGGAACTCCTTTAACTAGTGTATATTCTATGACCTGACCCCTAGTAATTTCCCAAGAGTCACAACACCACTAAAGTGATCTATCACTAGGCCCAAAATTTCCATAATTACAATAGATATAAAAGAGTGAAATGAACCTATATCAAATAGGGACGAAACTAAAGTTTAGGCTACCATAATAGTACTTCGTACTATACAAGGCTTTAGACTCTACTCATCAGGTGTATTTTTCACTACATAGATATGGATCGAACTGCGACCTTGATATGCAACCTAACTAACCTGTACAGATCCTTTTTACTGGCTCTGGTCCTCCGAGGCCTGAATACCTTGGCATTAACTAACACCCTCATCCCAATCGACTAGTAGAACACCAACTACTAGCTTAACATGGAGTCGCTAATCCTGCACCTAAAATTAATTTCGACACAGATCACCTTTCACTTGGTATTGGAGGAAAATATAGGAATAAATGATGGAGGTGACCCATCCTGTTGCTAACATTGTGCTTGATTGGGTTCCACATACACTGGGGATTTTATGGCCTAGATTTATACACTGGTGACATGACACATAACTGTTAGTTCATGCTACCTGGTTGGTACTGCCCCCACATGAACCCTCAAAAAGATGTTTCCTACCATCAGATAAACAACTTCCCCACTGGGAAGATGAACCTCTCTATCTCACATAGTCGGATTCCCTTAGGTTCTTAGAGATGAGGTCCTATTTCACAATCTTTGAAAATGTGGTCATCCAAAATATGCTCACCTATGATTAGATGATAGATGCAATCCCATCCTGAAACTGTATTGCAGTCATTAGCTTCTCACCGATCAATATCAGTACAAAATGCTTTAAGTTTGTGAAGAGAGATGAATACTCCATCACAGACATGTCACCTTATTGTAGGTGTATGAACTCTTAGGAACAGACTATTCTCAATGTTTTTAGAATGAAGTTGTTGAAAAAGTATTTTTGGAAGTCCACCCAGACCATACCCTAATGTCGACCAACTTGAGTGAGGAATCCCATCAAAACTAATAGGAGTGATGAAGCATATAAATAGAGATCTTGAACCTCTTATATGGAGGCTTCTCTATATTTTCAATGATAGAAAACATTTCCTCTATCCATGACTTAGTATCCTAAGGACCACCATCCCATGAAAAGGTGGGAGGATGATAAAATTCCTGAGTCAACTCTTCCATAGTAGGGTCAGGTCATGGAGTACCCTAAAAAGACTATATAAATTAGAATAATCTATCATGGAACTAATAATTAGAACCTATAATAATATAAAATAGAGGTTCCTTAGGTAGAACTATAGGAGGTAATTTGGGTGGTTTAGGGCCCACCACCTATGAATAATATTCATCACCACTTTCTTGATGTATGATGCAAGGATATCATAGTGGCATAACTCTACAATTTTTAAACTCACTCCTCAGATAATATTTATAATAGATAGAAAAAGATATAATAATAAAGGACATGTACAAAGCCTTTCTACAAGTGAGTCTCACCTCTCAGCCTACCCCTAAAGCTAGGTCTAAGTGATAATAAAGGCCATAAAAGGATTAAGAGACACAACCTATTTCTCACTACTATGGTTAGGTTAGGGTCAAGGTATAATATATTAAAGCATATTTCTTGGTATATGGAGTGTCAAATGCAATTTATAGAGGAAAACACTCTTTACTTTTCATTTTATATCCCCATATAATGAAATACTTTTTATTTTGAAACTTGAATTTATTGAAATTTATTCCTATTTATTTGGATATAGATATCTCAGTCTAGTTAATTGTGTCACCAACTCCAAATTTTAAATTCCCATACACTTTATAAACTAAATTTGGTATGTCAACTGACTGCCTCTTGGCCCATACGCCCGGTATCCGGATGTAACAGTTTAAGAATAATGATTTTATTGGATGAATACCATTCCCAATTTATAGAATCACTCACCTCTTAAATTTCCATTTGTGATCACCAATAAAATCAACTAATGTGGAATAAATGGTTAATTAAGTGTCACCATTAATCTATATGTGAGAAAACCATTTAGATTGATGTAGGAAATTTAATTAATCTAATTATTTCATTCCTGAAAGAAACACTAGCACACTAAAACACATAAAAAATAAGGAACCAAAAAAAGAATATGAAATATAAGAAATACACATATAAATATAGATATGGCATGACATAATTCATGGAATTAAAGTACTATGGTGCCTAGTATGATGCGTGAATTTTATAATTTCTCATATCATTAGGCCAGGGTAGAAGAAATCCCCTCATAATAATATCTACAAAAATAAAGACACAAAATAAGTGCGTCACCCGATAATAAAATCTATAGAACTGTAAAATCACAACCAATAATAGTATTAAACCATTACAGGAAATTTGGGTTTCCCCTGTATGTGGGTTAGATACTCATAG
This sequence comes from Viscum album, assembly GCA_963277665.1. Classification (NCBI taxonomy): domain Eukaryota; kingdom Viridiplantae; phylum Streptophyta; class Magnoliopsida; order Santalales; family Viscaceae; genus Viscum; species Viscum album. Next base: position 1,821,654,761 of record OY728150.1, on the reverse strand, counting down.
GAACAAGATCTTTACCAAATTCCATTACTCCTAGTCTCTTATATAATACCCAAATAGTAAGACAAAATGAAAAAACCTATGATACCACTTTGTAGCATCCCACCCTGGGATCCACGTAGCGGTTCCATGATACGGTCGACCACATGACCTCTAACGCACCTCCCCATATGCTAGAGGCCGCTGATTAGCAGTGAGGGCCTAGGATGTGTCTATGGAAAGACTATGACATAATTTATTAGAGTTTAACAAAATAGTATGTAATAATGGTAAGCAGTAAAAAATAAATAAATAATTAGCAGCAGAAATAATAATAAGAAATCATCCAAGTGAAATGAAAAATAAGAAAAATCTGAATAAACAATAGATAAAAAATGATGATGATGACCATGTATCTATTAAAAATGAGTACATGAGGGAAAAAGGGATACAAGAATATAAAAAATGTTATATAAAATACCAAAAGACCAAAATATACTACTACTAGAATCATGAGCATAGGCTTGGTCCTCTTCTCTTGTACTCTGTCCTAGGAATCAGAATCAAGAATCAGAAGATAAACACTTCCCTTTATATATAACTTTAATCATAAAGTCTTCTTGGGTACCAAAGGGATCCCAAGAAGGGTGTGAGATATACTCAGTAGAAGACCACCAATGATTTATAGATCAATCCATTTCATGCATATAAAATGAACATTGTGCCAGTAATAATAAATTCAAGGCAATAAATAAATGTGATACGCCGAATCGGGTTCCTTTTGGGATACCTAACCGATTATACCTACTTCATCCTAATTCTTATTTCTATGAACCAAGGTAAGATACACAATTAAGTTGAATGATATAATGTGTAAAGGACTTCCATAAATAAAGTATAAAACGGTGGACCATCCCCAATCATGTGATTCAGCTTGGTAGAAGCATCCATGAGATTCCAATTACTCACTATTGTTCCTTAATTTGATTACCATCTTTAAAATTTAAGAAGACGCACCATAATCTCATCCAAGGTGATCAAGAAGGGATCCTAAGTATCACTCTAGAGACACTGTATATATATATATATATATATATATATATCCAATGTTGTGGGAGTCCGTTTAAGGTGACCCATGAATGAGATCCCAAGTATCACTCCCAAAATGGTGTGAAGACAACATGAACCTACATGTATATCCCTAATATCTCACATAGGGGTACAAGTCTCACTCTTGATATGATACAACCATCTCACTACTAATCCTATCCATGGGGTCTCCCCTACTAAATTAGTATCACTCATCTAGAGGTAAAGGAAAACACTTGGTGAGCCCATCCCATGCCTAGATGGTATCTCCCCCTGTGTATTTACAATTAATGAACAAACTATAAATATAAGGAACAATGATATATTCCAAGGAATACTTAATTTAGGATCCTTGTATCACTCTTTTTATAAAGTGATGGAATGATTTGGATACCAATATCATATCATTTAGCAAAGAAAACATTTATAACTGGCTAAACCAATTGGCCATTTTATTTAGTTCAATAATTCCAATTACAAAATGAAGTGTAGGTGATTGGATCATGGAATACCATTCTAATAAATTCAATTCATACTTTAATCCATTTATTATAAGACTGCACACCCCTAAAGGGTGGTTTATCAATTTAAGGAAAGGTGTTTATGGTTATTGACAGAAGGAACACCCATTTGGGTGGTTCACAACAAGGATATCAACCAACAGGTTGATTAACCACTATCTAGGATCATTATAAGAATTAAAAATGGCTTTAAATTAATTAATTTAAGCATTTTGAGGCATCACCAGAAAAGTTTGGCGCATGGAACATCGACACACAATAAAAAATGAATTGAAACTTGGGGAAAGAATCTATAACAACTACCTTAGGTTAATAGTGATATCCTCATCCAGTTTTGGACATTGAATCAAGATATAATGGGAGATATCCAAAGAATAGTCAAATAACTATAAAATAGTCAAAATGAGGTCTCACTAAAATAGTCCAATAGATGAGAAGAAAAATGAATAATGAAAGGAAGAGGAGTGCAGAGCTTACCTTAAGCTATAAAATGATTCTAATGGAGATCTATTTAAAGTTTGGATGATGGTTCAATGTAAGAAACTATAATAGGTGTAGGAAGATATCACATGATAGGAGGAGGAGCTCACATACACTGAAAAACAAAAGGAGGATCAGGTGTTTTTAGTGTAAAACATAATAATAAAAAAATGATGTCTTCCCCTTCATTTACCAGGTCACATGGTTTGGCGGTACAGTTGGAAAAACATGTTCCGATCATGTCTGCTACACTAATTTAGGGGGAAACTCAAATGGGATAGGCACATAGTTTGGGTAACAGTGCACAAATCGTGCAAAACACACTTTCAAGAAAAGTCTGCAACTCTGCACGGGCGTGCAACCCTCCTTGCCTAGTTTCAGACAAACATTGCAGCTTCCCCTATGCACTGGGTGAGCTACATGGTTGAGTCACATGGTTAACACTAATCCTAAAAAAATCATGTGGCTCAGTATGGCTTCCCATTTTTCAGGAACTTCAAGCTCCAAACGAGCCCCGAACTCTCCCAAACCACTCTTTATTCAAAAAGATCATATTACAAGCTTAAGGCAAGAGGTTTTGAACAATATCTTAAAGGTCCATACATCTCTAAAAATCAAATAAATTAAATGGGGAACCTTGAGAGGTTTATAGATAGAAAATTTAATAGTATATTCATTATCTAAGGTTTTTGAGTGAAGATAAATTGGAGATTGTGTGGGTTTATATAGGAAAAGAGAGGAGAGTTATTTTTTTTTTCAAACTTAGGTTTTGGACTCTATAAAATAAAGTAATCAAAACCAAAAAACATCCCATGGTGTTTTCCATTGATTTATACCAAATGGGAGTGGTTTTAATTATTTCATAATTCCATGAACCTATCAAAATAAAATAATACCCTTGGTTATGTGGAAGTGAGTTATGTTTACAAATAATTGATTTTAAAACCATAAAATATAATATCAGTTTTGGAGAATTTATAAAGTGTTTATAAAATTAATAATATAAACTTAGAAACACATTATGTTAAAATGGAAACATATATTTGGTCATGGATACCCTTTTATGGTACAAGTTACATCACTTTTAGGTCATTATGATTTCATAATACACACCATATATTTATACCATATTTAATTTTTACCAAAAAATTTGAATATATCATAAAATAATGAAAAATTCACCCTTTGAAAATTTTGAAGTGATGATAAAAAAAATAATATTTATTTAATAAAAATAATTCTCTAATTACAATAAAATAAACTTTTAAATTAAAATCCCCATTTATTGAAAAATACTAGTTTTGTTGACAATAATAATTTTCTAACCCTTATAAAATTTACATTTTCACTTCAAAAAATTTTATTATCATTTATATTTAATATATACTATTTATTAAAAATATTTTATTAAAATATAATTTAATTCATGAATTAATCAAAAGGAATATATTAATTGAAATTGCATATCACCCAAAAATATAACTCGAGTTTTGTAGTAATACAATTTAATTTCTATCAAAATCATTACCTAATAATTTCTAAAGTAAAAACAATAAGGAATATATATATAATAATTATTTTAAAAATTAATACTATTAGAGTCTTGATACACAACCCTTTATTACACTAGAAAAATTCTTAAGGGTAATGTGTCTGATGGTGAGATTTTCATGTGGTGGTTTGGTATACATGGTTTGGGCTATGATCTCGATGATATTGAACTTCTCCCATAGATCATTTCACTCATTCATTAGTTTTTTAATATCAGATAAGGATTGGTCAAGATGAAATCCTAGAGATTCTATATCCGTTAGAAGCTTTGATAAATGGGATTTATAGGGTATGATCCTACTGGTCATGACTATCAATTATTTGGTCTGTGTCAATAAGACTTTATCACAACCATTAATATATAATAATCATATAATTTATTTTCAATAAATATATTATCAATAGAAATGATGATTAATGATATTTTAAAGTTGAAAAGTTACAACCAATGAAGTGCATGCATTTTCTATAACCACATTACATAATAGTTCATTTAATTCAATCAAAAAAAAAAAGATTTAATTTATAAAAGTTTAGGTTTTTACACACTTAGAGTACCATGTATGTAAAGGTAACTAAAATATACCCAATACTATTGATTCATGTACCTCATAGGGTACACAAGGTGTGGCCCAACACACATGATGTGCAGAGACACACAAGTCCCTGTAGGTGTACATACAATACACATAGAGTTGTCCAGGTAGTGGACACACAATGTATTGATTAGTCACATGACCATGTGACATTTAACTCTATTTTTAAACCCTAGAACAATAATAAATAGTATACATGATTTTTTTTTCTTCTGAATTATAGACTGTATAGTTAAGAAATTTCCATAATTCCTGTTCCATGATGTGTCTTCTAAATCTCGTGCCTCCTCCATCAAATATGCTATGAATCACACCTGAAACACTATCAAACCTTGTTGACCATCATAAAATCTTGACCAAAAGTTATATTCCATACACCATTCATTGAAGTAATGGATTCCCATTATGGTTCTTCTTCCACACACACCACTAAATAAAAATAACAACAATCCTAATATCTCTCTATATTCCATCATAATATAGGACCCATTTTTACATAATCATACTTGGTATCAAACACAAATATATGATAACATATTTGATCTTAAATCTATATTTTTATTAGATCATGGGGTTAGTAGAATTACTTGACAATAATGAACGTCAATGATTAACATGCAAAGAACATAGGGGGAAATCTAAAGAAACACAAAACTTGGTAATAACAAAGACCACACACAACGAGTAATAATATATGGCAGATAAATACAAAGAAAATAATAAATAATCACAATGTTAAATTTCAAAAATCATAATTTACAATTTTGAATAAAATCTGAAATTTGATAGGTCCATTTGATTATTGAATTATGATTTAATTTAAATAAGAATTAAATACAAATTATCAAAAATATAAACAATAGGGAAATTGAAATAATAACAAATCCCTAACTCAAGGTTGGATTGACCGTTGGTGGAGAAATTATTTTCAAGAAATTTTATTAAAAATTTCACTAAATTATTCATCAACACCATGAATATCTGTGATCAATTGGCATCGATCTTCAATCCCAATTTTGTTCACAAATGAATTCTCCATCAGAAGCTCTCTCTCCCTCTCTAACAATTCTATTGGGTTGTGTAGCCAACCATAGAGACTAAACTAAGATAGTATGAAATAAATAATCACTAGTTCAAATATTAAATTATTTTAATCTATTAATTTAATTCATTTAACCATTTATAACCATTAGTGACTACGTACCAATATGGAACTTGATTTCAACAAGAGTTTTATTGTGCTTAAGGAAAAACCCACACTCCAAATTCAAATTTAGTCTCAGTTTCCACATAATAGGATTTGTTTAAGAGATAAAATAACTTTATCACAGATAATCACATGTGGATTAAAAATAATATAATATTTTAATTATATTATTTTCATGTCCACATAACACTCACACTTACATGATGGCTTAACCTAGTGGAAAAACCTATATTCTAGAACCATCAGATCCCTTATAAAATTTTTATGGAAAAAAACTAGGGTAAAATGAATGTGTAACAATTGGGAAGTTCCAGAGGCTTAAAGAATTTAAATTTTTCCAAGTCCCACTCAGGTAAAATCTCAAGTGACAATAATTACAAACCCCAAATATATAATTAGGTGTACTATTATATTAATAAAATATAACAAAAAATATATCTCAAGATATAAAAATATAATGATTTTTTTCTATAATGTATCCAATGTCCATATATCTATAACCTTAATATAAATAGTACTAAAAAATTAATAAAGTTTGATGATGGTATTTCTCACATGAATTTGTGATACACATAAAATTGAGACAAGTAATAATATTTTCATCAAAACATGACAAATTTGAGATTTTATGCCCATTAAATTTAATTAATTTAGTGAGAACTATTTTTCATATTTGAATAATTTCACTTTTATACCTTAATAATTTGTTAAAATTCAAAAAATATCTTATTATCCTTGATAAGGCACGATTAATTAGAGGTAAGTATGTCTATTTTCCTTAGAGATTGGGAGCTAATTCCCTATATAGTCCCATAAAAAGTAATTATATCATTTTATTGAGTTCATCTTTAATATTATGTTATATCTATAAAAAATTTCAAGAAAAAATATAAGATATATTTTTTTCATCTTACATAACATCAAGAGTATGTTTCAACCTGAGAAATATCCAATAATTAAGATCAAATAAGATAAATTATTTATTCTTTTAATTTTTCTCATTATACAATCACTATGTCATGTAAAAAATAACATCAATGTTATATAAAATTTTAAAATCTTTCTTGATTTTGAAAGATTATAGATTAGAATCATATTATTAAAAGTCATTAGATATTTTTTTGATTTTTTTACATGGGTGATTTAATTATAAAAAATTTAATGAACCTGGTAGAATATTTCCCACTAACATTATAGTTGATGATATGAAATCCCCTATTCAAAAATGGGACATGATTTATCACACTTAACACTATATAAAAATAAATTTTCACATACACTAAAGTTATTTATAATGAAATTAATTATGAATAAGGTTCCCATGTTTGAATAACATTAAATAATCAAATGTTCTACAAAATGGAAAATCAAAGTGTCATTGCATTGAGGGAATTGTTTATTTTCATTTATATCAATAATTTTTTTAATATATATACTTGTTGATGATATATAAAGAATATTTCAATACATTAAATATGATATTACATATGGTAATTAATTTAGAACCTTTTGGTGATACTCGTAGAATAATTATTTTACAATGATTCTTGGAGGATCATTATTTGAGATCTTGGAGGATCATTATAGTGATGTTTTAATGACTGTTAAATTACCACTATAACTACAATAATTAAGGTTTGGATGGATGTTTTTGATGATCCTTAAAGATTTAATTTTAAGATAAATGTTTCAAAAAATTATATAATATCAAGAATAAGTTTAATGAAGATGTGTAATATTGATGTTGAGTTTTTACTGGTTACATATGAGTGAATTTAAGAAATGAAAAGATTGTGTGATTATTTAATTATAATTATGTAAGATTAAATTGAATTTTCAAAATGAACCACAATTTACATATTTTTTGTAAGGGTAGAAGAGATTCTATATAACTTTTAATTGAGAATTGTTCAAGATGTGTAATAATGATATAAAATATTCAAAGGTTATGGAAGGGTTAAATCAAAGATGGGTAAGAATGCTTAGGTTGAGGCCAAATAATGAATAAATTATTTTGAAGGTTTCTTATGTGTGATGATTAATGGAAACATGATATTTTACTATTATATTAGTTTTTGTATTTGAGATTTTGATAATCACGGGGAATCAAGAAAGACATTGTTTAGGGGATCTACTATTGACTATGAAGATCATGGAAGACTATGAGAGATAAAAAACATTATTTACATGAGTTATGTGTTGATATAAAATTTAAATAAAGTTAATATTGATACAACACGTACATGAAGGTTCACAAATATAAAATAAACTTATAAATAATAAATAAAAGTTTGGTGAAAGAAATATTATGATAGTTTGTTGATCCAAATTATAAATAAGAATAAGTATAACCCAATCAATTTTGAAGCGAGTAAAAAAATTTAATGAAATTGAGTTCTTTAATCCATTATTTCATATAAATGTTCAAGTATGGATTAGATAAAAGAGAAATTTAATTATTATTCTATTTAAGTTTTATTGATCAATTCCTTCTATGAATAAATGCATCTGTTACTACTTAAAGATCCAAAAAAATTTCACGATGAGTTTATTAAGTAAATTTTAGTACACCACATCTTATAGAAGGAGGTATATATTCATGTAAAATATTTGGGATTCTTATATAAACTTGTGTGATGCCAATATAATTGTAAGGGTTCAAATATCACAATAAAAATAGTATGATATTCTTTATTATATAAGTGGATAATATGTGTCGTGAGCATTAATTTTCATAACAAGGATGTAGTCTTACCAAAAAATAGATGAATATTGAAAAAATTATTGATACCCTACATTAAATATTGTTTATTATGTGAGGTGAAGGTTTTTAATATGTTTGGAAGTTTTTTTAAAGGATTTGGAGTTATTTGGAAGAATTTTAGAGTTTTTGAGTTGAGTATATTTTGGAATGATATTTATAAAAGTCCCCAATATGTGAAGGTAATATTTCCAAAAAAGTAAAAGTAATATTGGGTGATACATACAGGTAAATGTACTCAATACATAAGATCCACTCTGAGTAGATATTGGAAATTGAGAGAAGTACAATATATAGGAGAAAGTTTTCTTAATACATAAATTTCACTCAGATATTGAGTATACAACATGAAAATAGAAAATTACGATGTATAATATAATATTTAAACGTTATTTTGACAATAAGTTAAGGTCATTGGGAATAGAAAATGGAAAATTTTCAATGTCAAAAAGCCTCCCTGTATGCATAATAGTAACTTTGAGTAAAAAAACTGAAAAAATGAAAAATTTCTAAATATGTAAAGGTCATTTATTTGATATATAAAGGACATTTCTTTTATATGTAAAATTTAACATGAGAAGAAAGTGGAAAGTTTGAAAAATAATTAAACATAAGGGTTATTTTCTCAATATGTAAGGGTCATTTACAAAAATTTTAAGACTCATTTGATTCATATGTAAGAGTCATTCTAATGTCAACTGAAATATTTAAGATTAATTTTGAAGAAGATGGTCTAAATAATACTAGTCCTCAAAATGTAAAGGTAACTTCAGAGTGATTCATAAGTATGATGTTCCCCAAGCACATGAACACTCAAAAGTGTCCAGACTAGTGGTGTCACATGACCTTAGACATGCCTATCCATATGCCAGAGGAAAATGACTAATAATGATCATCTATAGTGAAACTATGTGGATACTATACCTTCATATCATAGTGAAATAACAACAATAATAATAACAATATCATACATCAGATAACCATAGGTGTAATGACCCAAACTCTATTTGAATGATTTTTTTTCTTGAATAAATGTTGTCACGTATAATATAATATTATATACTTACAAAATAATGAGAAACCAACAAAATTTTTATCTCATTATCAATGATAATTAAATTATTCATCTATAAAACCAATTAAAATTCCAAACATTACAAATGGATAAGAAATATAAAATAGAACAACTAAACTCGGAAAGTAAGGATCACCCCAATCTACTAAAATCATTGTCCCCATTGAAAATTATATAAAAATAAAACAAAATATTAGTAAACAAATAAAAATCATTTTAAAATGAAAATATAACCTTATGTATAATTTTAGTGAATTTTGTGTGAAATAATGTAGTGGTATTTATAGGGTATAAAAGGAAATGTGACCATTGGGATTCAACCGTTATATGACCATTGGTGAATGTAACTATTTTTCATTATGAATATTGGAAACTATACCTTTTTTTTGTAATTTTAACATTATAATTAATTATATATAAGTAGTAATTCTAAAGGGGAATTGATATAGAAATGAGAATAAATGGCCTTAACCAGCAGATTCATGCTGTTTGAAGCCCATTTTTTAGAACTTTGGAGGGAGATTTCATTAATGAGGGTTTCCTTTAAGAAATACCAAACTGATATTCAAAAAATTAATCTTTAAAGAAATCAAATATGGAAGAAGTTTTAGTTAGTGGATATTACCACTCGGTCGATGTTAACCGAGGCACCCACTGAAACTACCACCATCACACACCTCACCTTTAGGGTGTATGTGGGTGTAATAAGGGGTTAAGTGTCCAAACTTTAGTAACATAAAATGTAAATTCATTTTTATAAATAAAATTTTTATTCCATCAATTCCTATTAAGAATAGTTTTTCTTAATAAAATATATGTTTAATTGAGATGAATTTGATAATTTGATTTTTGGATGAAAATACAACTTAATTGTATTTTTATAAAAAATATACATAATTTTATTAATAAACCAAGGAATTATGAATAGTATATATTTTAATGAAATATTATTTTAAAAAAAAATTATTGAAAATAAATGATAATATTAATTTATAATTTCCTAGGAAATTTTTACAAGTGTTAGAAATTAAACTCTGCCTTAAAAACTGTTATTTTTAAATAAATAAGGTTTTTTATATTTAAAATTTAAATTTATCATGTTTAGATAATTTTTCTAATAAAAGAAAAATTATTTTTGAAATTATAAAGTCGAAATTATGTTAGGTTGAATTTGTGAGAATTTTATAATATACTTTATTTTTTCCATGAATAGTAAAAAAAAATACAATTTTAGTGTTTTAGTTTATTTTATGACATCATATTTATTTAATAATGTTGTAATAATTAATTAAATTCAATATAAAACATAAAATATTTTATTTAATAAATATTATGTTTTTAATATATTTTATTCTATTTTTAAAACTATAAGTGACTTTCCAAAGTCTGAAAAGGAAAGTTTGATTTATAAAAACATTGCTTTGTGGAATGTTTACTTTTCCATACCAAAATATGTATTAAATAATGGTGTTTGGTTCTGGAGGAATAAAGTATCATAATTTTTTCCCAAATTTACAAAACCATGATAAAAAACTAGGGGTAATACAATGGTTTTTCATTTTCCACAACCTAGTTTTCTAAGACCTATATTTAGAAATTATTAAACAAATCCTCCACTTATCCTATAAATACCCACCCATTTCTCTATTTAATTTCAATCCCAATAAATACTCTATGAATTCATGTTTTTTTATCCTAAGGATACCCCCATGATGTCCTCAATCCCTAAAGGTTCCATTCCTCAAGATATAGGAGTAACTCTTCACGGTAAGGGAAATCTTCACTTCTCTTTTCCATTCAAGAGTCCTTTTTGTTGCATGTCTTACAATTTCTAAGAAAATTAATTTTATTTCAACTTTATATTATCCCATTAATATTTTAATATTATTTTATTAATGGTACACCATTTTCCCCTCTCAATTTACCCCTTTCTAAAACCATATTTTAAACCCGTCATGATGTCGAATTTACTCCTCAAAATTCATCTCTCTACTTAAGAAATTCTCTATTATTTTGTTTTTGTGAATAATAAAACCTATTTATCTTCTATGGGTATTCAACTATATGTAAAAATTATTTATTTTATTCAGGTTTTAACATACTTGAAACCCAAATTCCCTTTATGTTGGTTAAAAATTAAATAACGATCATGTCTTTCAGCACTTTTGAAACGCCATGATTTTGATTAAGAAATAAATTATTTATTATCCACGGCTTATTTATAAAATGTTTTATTATGATATATTTATCTCAAATTAATTAATATATATTAAGGGTTCTCCTTTATAGTGATCCAATGCATTGGGTAAAGAATTTAATGTCTAGAGATGACAAATTTTACGATACCTTAGTGAATAACCTTCGTAATTTTTTTTATTTATGATACCTTGGTAATAAAACTTGGAGATATTATTATTAATGTCTAATTTAAAAGTTTTATCCACATTTCCTTGTTATGATTCATGTTATTATTATTATTATATACCTCTTTTTCACTCTTTGTCATTATGCCTCATGTTTTTATTGATATGTATCAAGATCACATGTTATATGTCTCTCTTTTTGATTCTATTTCTATGATTAAACCTCACCCCTTTCATTTGATTCATGCCCCCAAGATATTATATGAAGTAAAATTAACCTAGATTAAACTAATTAATATGTATTTAAAATGGTTTTAGAATAATTTTTTAGGTTTTCATGTATTATGTACCTTATTTCTAAGAAAATAAACTTGAAAATATCCTCTGTTTTGTAACATTTAATGAAAATTTATGTAATAAAAGGGAAGGATTCTATAGTTGGTATCAAAATATGGTTTAGTTATTTGTGGAAATTAGGATTTAAAAACTTTATTAATAACCTTAGGGACAAGTCTAAATATTGTAAAATATCCTATTATTTTGGTGAAGTATTATGTAAGTGGTTTTTGAGAAAATAAATCCTTATCTAGATACGAACAAGTGGATGTAGCTCTGGCACAGATGTATCTAGGGGTGACACCCAAAAATAAAAGTTTGAGATAGACTCTAATGGGAACTTTTTCATAACAATGGGACTTTCTATACTCTTAGTTTGACACTCCCAGGGGATATATTTGGTTAATCACAAGATTTTAATGAAAAATTATATAAAGATATATAGAAAATATACTTGTTATTAGAGAAGATTAATAACATATTTAAGAATGATGTTTTAAGTCGTAAAATATATTTATAATTATAAGACTCATATAAGTAACAAGTTTCTCATGAAGTTTTTCTTATTTTAGAAAAATGGTGGGAAATATGAGGAACCATGTAAATGATGAGTGAAACAGATGATGCACTAACGAAATTCCAATAGAAGATGGAATGGAAAAATTCTTGAGGATGATAAATAAAATAACTTGAGTTATGAATAATAACTTGAATTAGTTATAGAGACTAGATTCAACTCAAATGGAAAAACTTTCTATTGATTCATTTATATGTCAAATACCACATTCTTTCAGTGGATCCACCGACCCATTGATTGTTGAAAAATGGATAAGATATATAGAAAAGAAATTTTCTGTACTTAGTTGTTCAGAGAAATATAAAGTTACCTTGTTAGTATACCACTTAGAGGGAGAATATCATTAGTGAAAAAAACTCCTTAAAATAATAAATCCAAGAATGGAGATCAATGCTATGGATTGGGAATATTTTTCAATAAATATTTCCCCCATTGAATGTGAACAAAAATGGAGAAGGAATTCGTAAAATTGAAGCATAAGGAAAATGAATCAGTGTGAGTATATAAAATAAATTTTAAAATACTTTTTGATACACCTCTATCTTTGTTATGGATCCTAAGGGAAAGTTTGACAGATTATTTTGTAGACAGAGACCCCATTTGCATAAGAATCTAGAAAATAAGTACTATGAAAGCTATGAGAAGATATTGTAGAGTTCTATTCTGGTTGAATTAGAGTTTAGAGAGAGTTAAAATGGTCATATATATTTAATGAAAATAATATATCAATGGAACTAAACTTATGGATGAACTTTTATCATGTAATATGATAAATAAATTGAAACTTTCCACATGAAATTAATGTGAGAAGAAGCATTCAGAGAATTGATTAATTGGGAGTGGAAGGTGATAAAAGTCTGGAAGAGATGTCCATATATCTCAAAACTATCATGGTGAGGTGAAGCATCAATTTATCAACACTAACTGAAAAGGGAAGATCTTGGAGGCCCAAACATAAGTTCAATGAATCAAGTGTGTACAACTTGAGAACTTTTCCAATCCATGTCCAAATCTGATGGTAATGGAGGGGAACCACCACCAATATTAGTATAGGACAAGATAGAAAGTTTGGGAATTTTCTATCATGATGGATGAAGTGGAGGATCTAAATGATGTGGTGGAAAGTATACTCATTGTGCTCTAAAATATAGCAATTACTTTGTTTGATTTTGGTTCAATGCATTATTTTATTTCAACCAAGTTTTCAAAGAATATAGAATCAAACCAAGAATTTATAGAAGTAGAGTTATCAGTCAAGACTACTAGAGGGATTATCAAAGTATCAAAAATGTATAGAAACTATAGTATTAACTTTTTAGATTTCAATATCATCGCAAATATAGTAGTTGTTCACATGGTGGAATATGACATAATAATTAGGATGGAATGGATCTCAATGTATTATTCTAAAATCATATGTAGAAGCAAGGAAATTTTTACAGTGTTGAATGAAAAACTTACATTAATTTTCAATGGAGAGATATCCCAGCCGAATATTTTTATAGTTTCAACCCATATCCTTATTTATAGATATTATTAGTGAATAGGGATAAGGAAATGATCGTAAAAAGATAGATAATGTCCTCATCATTTAGGAATACATTGAAATATTTCCTGAAGAGTTACCTAGACCTCCCCTAGAAAGAGAGGTAGAGTTATCTTTTTAACTCATACCTAGATCCAAGATGATATCAAATACCACATATAAAATGGAAAATATGGAGTTAGATGAGTTAAAGAAACAACTTCAATATATTTTTGGGAAGGGGTTTATCTGACCAAGTGTGTCTCCTTGGGGAGCACCTGTTTTCTTTGTGATAAAGAAGGATGGATCAATGCATCTATTCATTGATTATAGATAAATTAATGGGATCACAGTGAATAACAAGTACCCACTCCCAAGGATTAATGATTTATTTTATCATCTTCTTAGGGATCAATTATTCTCTAAGATTGACCTTTGATCTAGTTATTATAAATTGAGGGTAAAGAAAGAAGATATTCCGAAGTCTGCCTTTCAAACATGATATGAGATTTATGAGTTTGTTGTCATACCCTTCAGATTGACTAATTATACCGCTATATTTATATATTTGATGAATATATTCTTTAAGGACTACCTTGATAAATTTATTTCAGTTTTTATTATTATATTATGATATATTTCAAAATTCATGGGGATCATGAGGATCATCTAAGGGTTATACTGAAAACCTTGAGGAAGGAGATTTTTTTTGTAAAATTCAGAAAATATAACTTCTCGTTGAAAAAAGTTTCATTCTTGGGGAACATTATAACCAATGAAGTAATCTCAATTGACCATATAAAGAAAAATGTTGTTTAGGAGTGGCCTAATCCTATAAAATTAAATGATATTCATAGTTTCCTTGGTTTAGTAGTATATTATAGGAGGTTTGTGATTTTTTCCCTTAATTTATAATCCACTAACCAAGTTAACTTGAAAAGGGGAAATGTTCATATGCAAAAAGGAGCATGAAGAATGTTTCCAGGAACTAAATAAGAGATTGGTCACTTCATTTTTGTTAACTATACCATCTTTTGGAGAAGGATTCATTAATTTTATTAATGCATATCTAAATGGGATTAGGTGAATCCTCCTAAAAAATAAAAAGCTCTTTTCTTATGAATCTCGACAGGTAAAGCCTCATGAGAATAATTATACTATGAATTATCTTGACCTATATTTGGTTATTTTTTATTTTAAAATATGCAGGCACTATCTTTATATAAAAGGAAATATGATATATAAAGAGACCAAAAAATTTTGATGCATATTTTTACGTAAAAGGAATTGAACATGATACAAAGGATGTGGTTGTAACTTCTTAAATGATATGACTTGTCAATTAAATATCACTATGGAAGAGAAAAAAATTCATTGATGCATTAATTAGGAAAGACCCTGTTATGCTAGAAATGGTGAGGATTCAAGGAGATCCTTTGATCAAGGACCTAATAAAATTGGACATGGGAATCGTAAGGGAAGGGACATCATCAACCATATCCCAAATGATTTATCAACTATAATTACTATATAATATTAATAAAACTCAAAGAAAATATCTATTTTTACAAAAGAAGATAGAGGCTGTGTAGAATGGGATGTTTCTTGAGTTCAATATAGGCCATGATGGTGTATTAGAATTTCATACAAGGATATGTGTCCCATATATCCTAGAGATAAAAAAGGATATGTTGGATGAATCACATAGCTCTACATTATCTATATACCTTAGATTCACTAAAATTTATTGGGACTTTCATGATCATTATTGGTGGGATAATATTAGAAGAGAGATTGCTGACTACACTATAAGGTGCTTGGTATGTTAGAAAGTGAAGGAAAAGTAACAACTTTATATAGGGGTATTACAACCACTACCCATACCAACATGGAAGTGGGAAAATATCACCATGGAATTCATAAATATCCTCCCTAAAACTTCCCATGGAAACAATGTAATATGGGTTATAGTGGATCTTCTCACCAATACTACACATTTCATCACTATTAGGGAAGATTTATCTCTTGACCAACTTGTCAAGATACACGTAATGGATGTTTTGAGGTTACATGTTGTGCCACTATCTATCATTTCTGATTATGATCTAATGTTAGCATCTAAATTTTGGAGAAGTATTCAACATGCTTTGAATATTAAGTTGAATTTCAGTATCGCCTATCACCCCAAAACGGATGGCCTATCTGAAAGGATTATTCAAAAACTCGAGGACATACTGGGAACATGCTTAATGGAATTTAAATGGGGATGAGATCAAAAACTACCATTAGTCGATTTCTCATACAAAAAAACTCCCACATGAGTATTCAAGTGGAACCATATGAAGATATATATTAAAAGTGATGTAGAAATCCTACTTGTTGGGATGAATTTGGTGAGAGGAAATTTCATGGGCCCGATCTTGTGCAAGAGATAAAGGAAAATATTAATGACACACAACAACATATAAAGGATTCTCGGATTTGGAAGAATATATTTGTTGACAACCATAAAAGGTACTTGTAGTTTGATTTTTGGGACAAAGTTTTCTTTTAGATATCACCATGGAAGAGAGTCATGTGACATGGAAAGAAAAGCAAGCTTAGCCCTAGGTACATTAGACCCTTTGAGATCCTTGATCACATAGGAGTATTGGATTATCGACTAGAACTTCCACCAAATATTTTTCAAGTTCATGATTTATTCCATGTATCTCTCTTGAGGAATTATATACCTGATCCCTCACATGCACCAAATCTATAGTTTTTACAACTGGAACATGACCTCATATATAAGGAGCAGCTGGTGGAAATATTGAACCATGGAGACAAGGTTCTACACAACAAGAATTCCTAAATTTTCAATGTATTGTATAGTAACCATAAATATGAAGATGAAACATGGGAAAAAGAGGAGAAAATGAGACAAAAGTACCCACACATTTTCTCAATTGATAAAATGAGTTGAAAATTTGGGGAAAAAAATTTCTTAAGGGGTAAGAATGTAATGACACTAACTCTTTTTAAATAATTTTTGTTTCCTGAATAAATGTTGTTCCGTATTATATAATATTATATACTTACAAAATAAAGAGTAACCAACAAAATTTTATCTCATTATCAATGATCATTATATTATTTATCTATGAAACTAGTTAAAATCCAAACATTACAAATAGACAAAAAATATAAAATAAAACTGCTAAAATGTGAAAGTAAGGATCACCCCAATCTACTAGAATTATCACACCCATTGAAAATTATATATAAATGAAACAAAATATTACTAAAACAATCAAAATCTTATTAAAATTAAAATATAACCTTATGTAAAATTGTAGTAAATTTTTAGTGAAGAATAAAGTGGTATTTATTGGGTATAAAGGGAAATGTGACTGTTAGGATTTGATTGTTATGTGACTATTGGTCATTATGATCACTAGAAACTATACCATTGGTTGATAATTTTACCATTATAATTAATTATTTATAATTATTAATGAAAAATGATAATTGATATAGAAAGTAGAATTGATGGCCTCAATCAGTGTAGTCGTGCCGTTTGATTCCCGTTTGTTAGAAATTGGTAGGGTGGTTTTGTCACTAGGGTTTTCCCTTGAAAAAACACAAGATAAACTTCAAAAAGGGAATCATTAATGAAATTACCTAAGTAATAATTTCAATTTAGTGGATATTACCACTCGGTTGATGTTAGACGAGGCACCCCATGAAACTACCACAAATGCACACCTCAGCCTTAGGGCGTATGCGTGTGTAATAAGGGGTTATGTGTCCAGACCTTAGTTACATAAAGTTTAAATTCAATTTTATACATAAAATTTATATTCCATAAATTCCTCTTAATAATATTTTTAATTAAATATTTTTTTTTTAATTTTGATGAATTTGATAATTTTATTTTTGGTTACAAATAAAACATAATTGTTTTTTTCTAGAAAATATATATAATTTTTATAATAAAACAAGTAATTTTGAATAATATTTGTTTTAATGAAATAGTAATTTAAATCACATTTATCTAAAATAAATAATGAAATCATTTTATAATTTCCTAGGAATTTTTTACATGTGTCAAAAATTTGACAGTGCGTCAAAAACTACTATTTTTAAATAAATAAGAATTTTTATATTTAGAATACAAAATTATCATATTTAGATAATTTTTTATAATAAAATATTTTTTTTTGAAATTCTAAATTCTAAATTAGGTTATGGTGAATTTAAGATAATTTTCTAAAATACCTTTTCTTTTTTCATGAATAGTAAAAAAATACAGTTTTAGGGTTTCAGTATTTTTCATGACGTAATATTTATGTAAAAATGAGGTAATAATTAATTAAAAAAAATAAAATACCTAAAATGTATTATTTAATAAATATTATGTATTTTAATATATTTTATTATATTTTTAAAACTATAAGTTACATTCCAAATCCAAAAAAGGAATATTTGATTTTTAAAAACTTTACTTTGTAGAATCTTTACTTTTTCATATGAAAAGATGTTTTAAATAATGGTGTTAAGTTATTAAGGATTAAATTTTCATAAAATGTATCCCAAATTTCCAAAACCATGAGGAAAAACGATGGATAAGCTAATGGTTTTTCATTTTCCACAACCTATTTTTCCAAGACCTATATTTGGAAGTTATTAAACAAATCCTCCACTTATCCTATAAATACCCACCCATTTTACCATTAAATTTCATTAAAAATACACCATCCATTAATTTCTGGTGTTTTTCCTCCCATAGAGTCCCCCCCAAGGTGTCCTCAAGTCCCCAAGGTTTCATTCCTCAAGATCTAGGAGTAACTCTTCATGGCAAGAGAAATATTCACTTGTCTTTTCCCTTCAAGAGTCCTTTTTGTGGTATGGTTTCCAATTGCCGGAAAATTGCCTTTTTACACTTTTCATTATCCCATTAATTCAATAAGATTATTTTATTAATGTGATAAACTTTTCCCCTATCATTTTACTCTTTTATAAAACTATGATTTATACTCGTCATGCTGCTGAATTTACTCCTCAAAATTCCACTATCTACTTAAGAAATTTTATTTTATTTTATTTTTGTGAATAACCAAACTTATTTATTTTCTAAAGGTATTCATCTATAAATAAAAATGATTTATTTTATTTAGTTATTAATACATGTGAAACCAACATTCCCTTTCCATGGATTAAAAATGACATAATGATTATATCTTTAAGCACTTTTGAAATGCCATGATTTTGATAAGAAATCCATTATTTATTCTACATGGGTTATTTGTGAAATATTTGATTATGATATATGTGTATAAAATTAATTAATACATATTAAGGATGTTCCCTGATAATAATATAATGTATTGGTTGGATAATTTAATCTCTTGAGATGACATGTTTTACAATACCTTGATGAATAACCTTGGAAATTTTTATTCATGACACCTTGGTGATATGATTATGAATGTGTAATTTAAATTATGTAGCCAAATTTCTATGTTATGATTCATGTTATTATTATATACCTCTTTTTTACTTCTTATCTTTATGACTCATGTTTTTATTGATATGTATCAAGATCAAATGCTATATATCTATCCTCCTTATTCCCTTACTAGGATTTATGATCACCCCTTTCCTTTGATGTATTTACCCAAGATATGAGATGTAGTAAAACTAACCTAGAGTGAACCCATGAATATTTATTTAAAGTTTTTTTAGAATAAATTTTTATTTTTTCATGTATTATATAACTTATTTCCAGGAAACTAAACTTGAAAAGATCATCTATTTTGTACCATGTAATGTAAAGTTATGTAATAAAATGGTGGGATTCCATAAATGGAAACCATGAAAAGTGATAATAAATAATCATAACCCATGAAGTATACAAATAATTCTACATATATATTTTTCAAGAAATCCCTAATAATAAAATGAATCCCCCATGGGTGGATCATATACATCAAAGTGTCAAATTAAAAAAATAAAAAAAAAAATAAAAAACCCACAAAAGTGGTCCTGAGTCTTAGCCTAGTACTATCTCCCATGAGACATGCTAGCTAACAGATCAACCATTAGCCATTGGGTTCTTTCCCTTTTTTTCTATAACCATGAAGTCCTCTTGAGTACAAATAATGGCCTGAGTAGGGTGTGAGTATGACTTGGGAGGCCACCACAAACAACATCTATAAATATATCTAGTCTATACAAAGATACATAATAATGTTAAAAAAATGAAAATGCATTATAAATAAACCACCATAAATTATTAGTTTCTAAGGTGACAAATGTGATTGATCATTGCTGCTTTGGACAATTCTAAATGCCTCAAAACTTAATAAGTTATCATATTTATCACTCAATCCTAGGAGAAAATCTGAGGCTTCCCATGTCAACAAGCATAATTCAGATCCAAGGAGGTCTCTAAGGAATCTCGTATCAATATGTATAAATAAGGATCCAAGGAGAATATGTAATACATTCCATATCCATAGAAATAAATTTTGATATAAGGATAATATCAATGGAATCACACATCCATATGCATAAATATGGATCCAAGGAGAACATCTAAGTCATCTCTCATTATCAAGACATAACCTGAATCCTAGGGGGTGTTCTCAGGATTCCAATGCCATTAGGGTATAACATGGTTTCTTGGTGGTAGTATTAGGCTTCCAAATTAATCTGGGTAATTCATTCCACACATGTGACAATTATTACAAATAAATCCTGGGATCATCTTAGGAATCTATATTCTTTTATTAGTTCACCACTTTTCTTAGAATAACCCTTGGATACCTATTAAATTTCCATGCTTTTTCATAATCATAAAAACCTCACAGGGTGTCCAAAAATTTAATCTCAACACTCATAAATGATCCATTCACAACCTAATAAGGAATTTAATTAAAAAATCAGACCATTTAAAAAATTTATTAGAATTATAGGTCAACACATTGTAATTTGGTGTGGCCATAAATCACATGAACTAGGAAAAATTGAAATTATTTAAATGATAATTTAAATACCACCTACCTTAGGCTCATAAAAGCATACTCATCCAATATCATCCTTTGATTAGAGAAAAAATGACAAAAATTGAAAAAGATGATGAGAACCTAGAAATGGGGAATAAATAACCTAAACTATTTTGATACTATAAAAAAATTCTAGAAACTAAGAAAGGTTTAATACGAAATGATAACCTTACCTCAAGCTAACCATATGGACAAATGACTCTTAATTCCATAAAAAAATAGAAGATAAATCACTAAAGGAATTGAGGGAGAGGAAGAGAGATATAGCTAAGAGGGTTTGTTCTAAAGAGAGAGTAATATAAGGGGGTTTAAAATTTAAAAATCAAAATGTAATTTTGGTAAATTTAAACTTTTTAAGAAGATGGGTAGAAGATATGGGTTAGAAGAAATATTTTCTAAACTATGCACCAACTAGGTGATTCCCCCTATTTTAGGAACCACACCCTACTTGATTAGCCATCAAAATTTGGTATAGTGTGTTCAAACCATGAGAAATATGTCTATAATTTATTGAATACATTGAATAGTTTACACTGACACTCTATATGGTTTGAGTAAAATGTGGTTTTCCCCACCATATATGCATCCCCTTGTGACCAAAAAATATAAATCCAAAATCTAAATACTATTTACCCTTCTATGGAGTGAAGGTGGTATAGATAAGGATGTAATGGTCACTCAACCTTTGTACTCATGAATGTAGAATTTAATCTTATTAAATAGGGACATTATATACTAATAACTACTACAATCCTTGAATACTCGATCCTATAAATTATAGATTAAAACATCTGCAAACACATTACCCTTTCCATGTGTGTATGTCGACTAAAAATTAAGGTAATAAAAATACTCAACCCATCTTCATGACTAATGGTTGAGGTCCCTTTATGAGAAAATTTACCATAGGATCTTATGGTACCTAGACACCATGAACCTATTGTACAATAATTAATTCCACCAACATATCAAGTAATGGACCACTACTATTAGATCTAAGTGAGAGTCCTATTTGATCTATAAAGACACCTATGATCGATGGCGAGGGTGAATCAGGTGTCACCAAATTCTTTTACAAAGAACTAAATATTCTATTAATAGTTTTAACCCCTTTTGGTTTTGAAACTCTAAAATTGGTTAAGGAAAAAGGATCCTTTTGTTGTTTAATGTAGCATATACCTATATACAACATAAATAAAGTAGTAAAGTAGAAAAGTGTTTTTACAAGGTCTAGTCTCAATGTGTTCCTACTCCTTATTGTAGCCATTTATTTTCTCGATCTATCGAGTTTTCCACTATGAAGATTATTATCAATAAAAGAGGATGTGGATTATTTTTATCCTATACCACTCTCACCATATTATATATGATAGTGTGTTCAAAATGTTACACATATGAACAGTACAACATCCCACTTCACTTCTTCATGATGGAATCCCACCATTTATTCTTTCATTTCCACCTCCTCTTGAAGTAGATCAAAATTTTTATAGGGATGACTCATCACCCATAAAGTTGATAAGATTCCTCAAAATTATGAAGACTATTACTACCTTAATATCTTCAATAACTCATTCATGTAAATCATTATTTATTTTATCCAAAACTTTCATATGTTTTTTATAGTCTGTTTCTTTCTACTACCAACTCAGAGAATTCATAATATAACCCTAGAACAATATTTCTTTTTGAGTATGAAAATAATTCACAACTTCTTAGAATCCTTCCTAGTGATTACACAAAAATAAATCTATGGGTATGTTCTTACTCAGTCATATAGACCCTTGTTAATATGTTTCTCCTTCGTATTCTTTATCACTACTACAACACACTAATTATATATCGGTAGCGGCCAGTTTCCTAGTCTTTTCTTATTTTTCTTCTTCTTCTCTTGAAACCCATTTAATTTTATACTTAAAAACTATTTCCAAAGCTTATAATTATTCCTCTAGAGTCCTGATTCACTCATCACAATTAGTTAATTTACTTTATCAACCTTAGCGAGTTCTTAGCTCTCTTATCCGACTCAAAACAACCACAAATATAACAAAATTATTTAATATTTTTTTTATCTACTCAGCTATAGGACGTACAAGAAGATTTAATTTTTTCATGAGGGGTCTTCTCAAATTTTCAATAAATAGAAATGTGTGTATGGTAAAAACTGCATGCACACACACAATCTCCCCCATGATCTTTGATTAACTTTTCAATGATTTTACATGGTAAATTCCCCATGATTGTTTTATTTAAACCATTATTTCACTAGATATTAAAAGAATATATTTTTATTATTTATTCATATATGAGACCCAAAATCAAATATTACTTCCAATTTTCTACAACAGAATAATATTAATCATTTTCTAGAATATATTATCCACTATAAATCCATAATAAATATTATTTCAAGTATATATAGAAATATAATAGTGGTAGTATGGAGTTGGGATTACTAAATTGACTTCATAGATTCAATGATAAATTATGTACATCCTCCATCTCGAGTCTATAATTTCCAAAAATTATCTTAGATTTAATGTTATCTTCTTAATATTGAATCATTTTTTTATATTTAAATCATTTTAGAATAGTCCACTTATCAAATTTTTTTTATTTTAACATTTGTTGAATTATAAAAATAATTTATTTTAGGATTAATTGATTTCACTAAATTTTAGCTTGCCTCAATATTATTCTCAATAAACCAGTGATGTTTTTATTAGTCATTCAGCTTGGATCACACTAATTTAAGCTTTAAGGAATATCTCAAGCATCAAAACAACTTCATATACATTATTCTTGAAAACTCATAATGTTTATTTTCCTTTATCAATTATACCATCCTATTTTTATTGATAAAAACTAGTCACAAATCATAGATTTAAGATTTTATAACATGATAGAATAGATTTTTCATCATTAAAATTAATTTTCTTCTTTATATTTTAAATATGGAAACTTAATTTTTCAGTTTTTAGAAATCCTAATAATTTTTAAAGTAATTATTTTTACTACGAACCAAGTCATCCCTATGGTTTAGAAATTCATCTATACACAGAGGTAGAATCATTCTCATACACCTAGTTTATTATTACATATATTTAATAATTTTATCTTTCAATCATGCATACAAGAGCCTTCATGCTTACATAGATGATCCTTATAATGCTCATGCTTATGTATATGATGTTTAAGTAGATGTAATCATCCTTACACATTTAAAAATTCATGATTATGCACCACAGTGATCCTTATGTAGTTGAGGATGATCCTTAAAAAAATTAAAATTATTCTTATGAAAAATCTTTGATGATCTATACACACCCAGAATATTGTAATTTTCTTATGTAATTCATAGAATTATAGATTTCATTAAATGAATTAAACAATATTTCATTATCTCCAAACCTTATAAATCACTTCAAATCATCTTATAATAACTTTAAATAATTCTAGGAACTATTAAAATATTTCAAAACTAGTGTAAATTTACTCTAATGACCTTAAAAGAATATTAAATACTCAATTTAGAGTATTTCAAAGTACTTCCACTGTGCATAATTTTCATATCTAATATCATTTATTTCATCTTTTATACAAGAGTTATATTTCACTAAATTAAGTAGCCAACATGCTTCAAAAACCATGGATGGATTCTCCAATACATTATCTAGATTCTCTACTCCTTTGAAATATTTGAAAATTTTGAATGTATCTTATTCAACCTATCAATAAAAATTCCAACAACCAACTCTTTCTAACTTCTTCACTTCAATTGCAACTTATTGTATATAGGGCTTTAACCTTCAACACTTGTCATTTAAATACAAACTATATCTCCAATTGTAAGATATAGTGGGATACTCACCAAGTATCTATCTTTATTCAAATTCACCCAAATTCATGGGAAACCACTTTACTTCCTTTACCAATATAAGAAAAGCTCTATTTTTTTTGTTTAATGGACCAATCGTAAATATATTCACTTTTTTATTCACTATCACAAATTATCTAGCCACTATATTGAAAAAAGTAAAACTCAAGCCTCTCTAAATCCAATAATACTTCACTAAATCATGTGTTTGGTAGTTACACTCATGTAACCTCAACTGTCTGGACCCAATAGTGAACACATGACTATCCTACATCAATAATTCTCCTTGTTTGACTCATAATACATCATAGTAAAAACTATACTCCCAACCAACTTAGTTAATTCTAGGATCATCATTGTATTCAATCTTTATTTTAACTCTTGAAACATGATCTCCTAAACTACATACCAAATAGACTTCACCCACTTCTTGGTTAGTTATGTCATTAGAACTTCAAAGTTGATAAGTCTTGAATAATAACTAGAAAACCCTAAAAATATAAAAATGTAAAAAAAAACAATTTGGGTATCTCCCAATAAACCACTACTCTATCCTTCTTAGGAATCTACAAACACACCTTATACAGATATAATATTCCCCAATAAGTGTACTTGGTTAATCTAAAAAGGGTATTTTGAGAGATTAATATATAATATATGATCTATAAGTGTCCTATAAATGATCTATAGATTTCATGCAGGTTCCTCCCAAGACCAAGAGTGCATGAGGTTATCATCTAAACAAATAACCATAGAGGTGTCCAAATATGGGTGGTAGATTTGATTCATGAAGTCCATAAACATTTTTGGGGCATTTATTAGACTAAAAAACATCACCTAATACTTTTATAGTCCATAACTACTCCTAAAGGTAGTGAAAGGTATGTATGAAGGTCTCACCCTTAGCTGAAAGTAACTCGATCTCAGATCAATATTAGAAAATACATGGGCTCCCCTAAGCTGATCAAATAAATCTTCAATATGAGGTAGTGTATATCAGTTATTAACTGTCACTTATTTTAGCTTCCAATAATCCATCCATAACCTCAAGGATCCTTTCACCTTCTTAGATAATATGACTGGGGAACCCCAAGGGGTTGTACTCTGTTTTATGAATCCTCTAGCCTTTAAGTCCTACAGACTATCCTTTAATTGAAAAATCTCATCATGAGACATCCTATAATGTAGTATATAAATATTCATTAGACCTAATATGAGCTCAATAATGAAATTAATCTCTTTATCTTGGGTGGAAACCCTGAGGAATCATTAAGAAGGACACCTCTAAGCTTATTAAAAATGAGAGGAAAAATTTATTGCTACATTTCACCATCATCCAACATAAGACTAGAAACCTAGGATGTAATCATGCTTAGTTACTAATGATCAGGTCCCATACCAACCAATTATAAATCTCAATCTATAGTATGAACATAACTATAAACCTAAGGAGATGTGAATGATACCCATAGATGATATCAGTCTATATGGGATCAATATGGTACTAAACACTCGATTCCAAAGATGAGGTCAAAACTAGGCATCACTAGAAAAAATAAACCATAAAATAATATATAGCCATCAACAACAAGGGTCCATTCTCTACTATAGAGAATTCACTTTGATCAAAACCCTAGTGGAACACCAATTTAAATCACTCCTAATAAATACTCTATATAAGGAAGGACAATACATCTAGTAAATGAGTAGATATGAAAGAGTGTGATGCATCTATGTAAAATAAGGAGAATTATAATGTATAAGACAATAAGATCATACCTTAGATTGTATATTATCTAACATCCTAGTTAGTAAGAGTGGGATAAATTACATGAAACTAACCTATTAATTAGAAGTCAACTCCCTTATATATCCCTTACAAAGAACCAATATGCTGGGACTAATTCCCATACCTCTAGTAACCACATCCTCTACCCCAACCCAAATGGATAGTGGAGCTCCAAATAATAGCCTGTGTTTTCATACCTGACCTAGACATAGAGACCATTTAGATCATTTGTCACTAGACAACCAATTTTACTCCAAGAAAATGTTTAAAAATGTCATATATTCTTATTCAAGATCTATACTCAACTTTCGGTTGATGATACTAAGGATGAATATGAACCATCCTACCACATTAGTGTCACCACACTGAACTATCTCATCAAGGAGGAAGAGATGACCTTTCACCATGAATACTCTCTCTATCACTAATCTAGCACGAACCATTAAAATAAATATTCTTACTACCCAAATAAGCACTGCTAATCCTCTTATTAGAATCTTCCTACTAAGAAACTTTTCCTTATCCCAGGTTCCCCTCATTAATAATGGTCTAGTTCAAAAATATATAAAATAATGGAAGAATAAATACTTTTTACTACTCATAGACCCTGCACCTACCCATACTCAAAAAATCTCACCCTAACTACCCCATTGTGAATCAACACAGGGGAAAAAATTTAGGTCAGTGAAGTGATCATCATAATCCATCATTATTATACTTCCCTTTTTATGGTACATAAATTCCTAAGACTTATCTTCTCTTAGGGTGTCTAGAAATAAAAGATCAAGAAATATTATTTGAAAGATCTATCCAAGATAAACATATATACTGGTCTTCTTAGATCAAGATGTCCCACCATTGTTTTTCTATCCCTCTTAGCATATAGTTAGATACCTCCACCCTCCTCTTAGACAGTGTATCAATATGGTAAAAGGTTATCTGAATAAAACCAATCCATAACTTGGATGCCTAAGAATCGTCTAACCTAGTAAATAATGAAGGATGTTACATCTAAAATTTCTAGGTCATATCAAACATCATAATTTTAGTTCCAGGTTCTTCTCTCTCCATTTTCAATAAAACTTGTAACAAGATCTCTTAGAGCTGATCATCTATAGCTTGTCTTTGCACCATATAAGGCTCTGGTTCAACCATTTGTGGGGTGTTCTCTCTCCCACCCTCTTGAAACTATATAGGTATTATATATTGTGGAGTATCACTAAAATTCTAAATACAAACATTATAAAACATCACCATAATAGTTATCAATATCATAGTCTATGGAAATAAATAAAAGGTGTAACATTATGATATTCCTCACATCCCATACCATAAAAGGTATCATAACTCAGGTTCTCTCACCATCCCCATTTACCCATACTCATGTATAGGTCATGTATATATAATATTCAAATCATCACATTTTTTCCCTTTAATTTCACTTAAATTAAAAATTTCACAACTCAGGATTTGTTAAATAAAATGTAAACTAAAAGTTATAGAGGAAGACACTTTATAAGTTACATTTGGAATTTTATTTAATTAACACCATAATATAACCAAAAATTATTTTCATAGTTTAAATATGAAACCATTTAAAAAACCATCTAGATAATATTACACCATAAATTTATATGAGAAAACACCATATAAGATGATGCAAATACTTTGAATAACTGACTTAAGTGTTATATCCATATAACCAATCACAAGAAATCATAAAAATGACATGTGAAACCCACATACATGATATGATGCATAAACACACATCCACTTTCCATTTTTTTCCAATATTGAAAATACCATAAATAAAAAATCTAAAACCATGTGTGTCACACTAGGTTAAATAGATGAATTTTAAAATAAAAAAATCAATAACATCGACCCCATCCCTAGTAACTTGTAATTATAATATATGTGGGTAAGTTATTCTTAGTCGCAAGTTCTATACCATGTTCTGAAAATTTCCAATATTATGTCTGCCTCACCACAAAATAATAGAAAAGAAAATAATGCTATGATACCACTTTATTCCATCCCACCATTCCATGACCACTTTAAAGTGTCCATACTGATGGTATCACATGATTTTGGTCACTCATTCTCATATACTAGGGGATGATAACTAGATTTTAAGGTCAATGGTTGTACTATATAGAGACTATACCCTCATATCAAAGTGAAACAATATATGGAAATAATAGTAATATCATACATTATATAATAAATGGAAATAAAAATCACAAAAAGTGCTAATAAATAAACGTATCCATGTGATATACAAATGAATCTATATATATGTCAAGTAAGTCTTTCATACAAAATAGACCCCCCATTGGTGGATCATATATATTTTAGTGAAAAATGAAAAAAATAAAAAAAAACTAAAAACCCATCAAAGGTGGTCCTAAGTCTTAACATGATCCCATATCCCATACAACATGCTAGGCAACATATCAACCATCAGCTATAGGGTCCTTTCCCTTGTCCTTTCCCACAACCATGAAGTTTGATTTGGTCTTAATGGAAACTCGAGAAGTTTGTGAGTATAAATTAGTAGGACACCACCAATGATATTTATAAAAATATACATTTTGAGTAAAGGTACATAATGATGTGCCTTATAAAATATGAAACACATAATAAATAAGAACCAATGAATCTCCATGTTCTAAGATAAAACCTAAAATCAACTATAAAAACTTCATAAAATGTTGGATCTCCATGGACATAATAATTTATCATGAATATCACTTAATCCTAGGAGGTAATCCTAGGAATCTCATGTAAATAGGCATAATATGAATTTGAGGAGGTCATCCATGGAAGCATGTATCAATTTATATAAAGTAATATACAAGGATAATTTCCAAGGAATCCCATATCCGTAGTCATAAAGTCATATATAAGGAGGACATCAAATGAATATTGTATCCATAGGCACACTGATGGATATATGGAAAACATACAAGGTATCCCAAGTCATTAGGAAATAATCCAAATACTAGGGGTAATATTGGGCATCCAAAGTAATCATGATATAATCCAAACCGTGGGAGGTAATCCCCACCATCAAAATTTGTAAAGTTAATTCTTTTACCAAATTTGATAAGTATTAATAATAGATTTTAGGAGCGCTTTAAGCATCTATATTCTATTATTAGGTTATCACTTAATTTGGAACACCAATAGGGTCGCCACTTTAACTCTCATACTTTTTCATAATTGGGAACACCTCATGGTTTGGATTAAGGTATTGGCTCAACATTCATTAATGGGAAACTCATAATCCCAAAAGAAATTTATTACAAAAAATAACCTATTTAAAATATTTATTATAATTCTAGGTCAACACACAATATGTTTTCTTGAACACATGTCACATATAATAAGAAAATTGAAATAAATTAATTAATAGTTTAAATAAAACACACCTTAGTCTCCTCGAAGTCTACTCTTCCAATATCAGGCATTGATTCGAGAACAAATGGTAGAAAAAAGTAGATAAAATCCTTGAAATATAAAATAAATAGCTGGAACTAGAATCAAACTATGAAATAGTGATAGAAACTTGGAAAGGTTGAATATGTGAGGATAACCTTACCATAAACTCATCATAGAGACAAACAATACATGATTATATCAAGAGTAAGAAAAGAAATCATAAAAGAAATAGAGGGAGTGGAAGATAGATGTGAATGGGAGGGGTTGGTAAATTGAGAGGGGAAGGAGGGGGGAGTTAGGATTTAAAATTCACTAGGTCATTGTAGCAAATTAACAGTTTTTAAGAATTTGGATATACCACATGATATAGAAACATATTTTTCTAAATAGTGTACTAAATGTTTGGTTCCCACTATTTTAGGAACCACACCCCCAAATGGTTGGGCCATGTGGTTTGGTAAACCATGAACCAAAGAGGTCAACCATGAATATAATTTATTGAAAATATTTCATGGTTTTCACCAACACTTCACATGGTTTGGGGAATCATGTTTCATACGTTTTCCCTTCAACATGGTTGGGTACATTATTAGAACTAACCCTGGGATTACTGTGTTCCTAAACCTATAACTTCTATTTTTCATATTTTCAGGCCTCAAACCCATAAAAAACAATAATAACACTCTAAATTCCTATAATCACTTAAATCACATATCAAATAAATAAATAAAAATATTAGAAAAAACTTAAACAAAAAAAAATTCAAGAAGGTTCGGATTCTTATACTAAGGGTTACAGAATTAGCAAAAATATGATATTTATAAAAGTTACTAAGGAATTTTAGAAGAATGATTTTTTGAATCTAAGGAGAATTTTGAAATTAAATATGCTGATGATGCATCTATTCTTTTATGTAATAAATATAATTAACTGAAATCATGATATAAGCTATTGGAAAATAAGGTTCATCCTAGGAAGATTATGTCATGCCAGGATCATATAGACTATGAAGAGAATAAAAGAAGTGTTGTGTAGTGATGTAGTTTTTAACACCAAAAAGTGAGTAACATATGGATAAATAGTTTAGGAATAATAGTTTATCTTGTTACAACATGCATCGATAAAATATGATGACTAGAATAGTTTTAAATACTGAATAAGTAGTGGGATAAGTTAACGAGGAATTGAATAATAGTTGAAGGTAGTTATTTGTTTGATTTTAAATTTTTAAAATTAAAATTTAATAAGAAAACATAACCACTACTATAAAAGATAAAATCAAATAAGTATCTTGTATGCATGTAGTGAAAAATATAAAATGGAAAAATTGAGGGATTATTTATGAGATAGAAGAGAATAATAGTATGTTGTGTGGTGTGCATTGAAAGAGAGAAGATAGAAGACAAATAAGAGTACTTACTATATAGAAAGTATAATAAAAACAAAGAAAATAACACCCACATAGTTTGTGTGTGTAATCATCACACTTGTGTTGTGTGTTGTGGAAGAAGGAATTAAAAAATATTTTATGATATGTAGATGTGTGAGAGAACTATATTATTACTTGTATAAAATCACTCAGAGGAGAAGGATAATATTTACCTCAACAAATTATAATACAACAGTGTAACTTTTTAGATAATTTTCAAAATACAACACTATTTATATTCATGTATTACAAGTAAAGGCTACCCTACTCATTTTTATCCACCATAATGATTCTGGTGGATCGTTTATTCTTCGCTGATTCAGGATCATGCTAAGGATTATATGCTCATTATGAGTATTGAACATTTTGTTTCAAGTGTCTTCATTTTTTTTACTTTCCTTAGTGAACGTGACTTAACAAATGATATTTATCACTCTAAAAAGTGACAAATGTTGATTATATAAGAAATCAGAAAACTAAAAATCACAATATTGGTAATTAATTCAAGATCTCTCATCGTTAAACTAAAAAGTTATTGGGGATATATAAAGTGGTGTTATATTTGTCTTGGTTCCGTTAAAATATCATGGAGTTTGAAGTTTTATTCTATAAAGTTTTTTAATGTCTGTTGGTATTTGAATTATCTTTATCTCTCTCTCTAAAATCATGAATGTATACCTCTAAATTAAAATATTTTTTCTATAAATATATTTTAGGATCATAGATGACATTAATTTAGTTAAAAATAATGATATTACCACTTTTTAAATGAATAGTTATTATATTAAGAAATATTAGATACTACCATGCCTATTATCTATCAGGATAAATATATTAGAAGCTAACATCAATGGTTTTGTTTTTCATGCTAAAGGTACTGCAGTGATTGTAACTGATAAAAAGAATTTGAAGAATGTTATGTTCATCCTCCAAACTATATACTACTATATCTTTTAGAAAATTAGTTTCTCAAGGTTAAAGGGATCAAGAAAACAAATAGAATTTAGGATAAATTAGAAAATATTTAGGAAGTAAATATATATGTAAATCAAGATTATCTAAAATTTGGCCATTAGGATATGAATATATTAAAATGAATGATGATAAAATTGAGTATGATTTATTTACTTGGGTTAATGAAGTGTAAATAATCATTATAGGTTTTCATGAAAATTTATTAAAGGATTCTACCTCTCATTTTACCTTTCATTTTTTCTCCTTAAAGGGGGATTATTGGGTTTCACTCCTACCCAGAAATGCCTCAACCTCAATAGTGTACTACTCCCCAAAGTTACCATATAGGTGGGCCCTATGAAATATAATTGGAAACATCCCATCCCTCCCCTTGGGAAGACTCAAACCCATATCCTAAACTTTCTTAGTGATTTACATGTTAACTAGACCACAACCAATCCTTGAAGACCATGATCTGGGTATAATTCTATTGTATGATCTCCATATAATTATGATTTCCTAATAAATGTGGAAGGTAAATGTATTTAATAAGAAAATACAGTTTGATAGGGAAATTTATTTAAATTAATTGAATAAAGATACGAGTAGGGAAGAAACAATTTTGAAAGATGATTCTAAGGAAGAATAAGTTACGTAAGTGAAATTTGATAAACTCACATCATTAATTTCAAGAAACATGAGAAGTTTAAAAGGAATGATTTGGTAAAAACTTTAAATTAAATGTTTTGAGTGTATAACTAATGGAAATTTTTCAGTAAACTATCCAAAATTGGAAGAAGATAAAATTTATAATGATGAAAATACAAATACAAGAGGTTCATCAAATAATAAAGCATCAAAATATTCTTTAAAGGGTAAAGTAAATAATTTCACCAAATTCAAGAAGAATAATTTCATTTATATGTTTTATGAAATTGATATTATTGTGGATGATTGTGAAGTAATGTAATCTGGTGAAGTTGGTAAAAGTATACTAATTTCAAATATGAAATAAGAATAATTCACAAGTGATGAGGGTAGAAATGATGAAAGTGAAGAAGAAACAAAGATAAAATTCATGATAAATTAGAAAATCTGATAATTTCTTTTTAATTTTTACGAATTATTAAATGAGAATATTGTTTTGAATAAGGATTATCAATTATTTGTTAATAATGATAACATAAAAGTAGAAAAGAATTCAAATTTATCCAATGAAGTTAAAAATTTGAATAAGTTTCTTAATGAATATAAGAAAATAAATTTTATAATATAAATTAAGGTTAAAGTAAAGAAGAAGTATCTTTATATTTTACAAAATAAATTGATCAATCTATAAAATTAATTGGAGAAATACAAATCATCTTTCTGAATTCTATTAAAAAAATTAGATGAAGCTTAAAGAAGAAGACTATGGAAGGAGGTTATGTGTTAGAAAAATATAAGATCCAATAAAGACAAAAAATATAATATTCAAATGTTTTAAAAAATCTAGAATGTTATAGTGAAAGTTCTAATTCAAATTTATAAGTGAAAAAATTCATATTTAAGAAAAAATAAGATGATTCTCAGAAAATTATAAATTTTGGGAACACTAATTTGATTGAGAAAACTACTAAAATTTTTTATTTAAAGAAAGATAGAAATAAAATTATAGATAATAGGAAAGTGTTTGGAGTAATGTAAAATTTTGGTTAAAAAACAATTCAAAATTGATGGTCAAAAGGTGGAAAAAATAGCTAGTTTTAACTTTAAGATAATAAGCTATTTTTAGAGTAAGGTTTGAATTTTATAGATATTGTTCGAATTTTGGAGGCTTTGGGAGTTTTAAAAAGATATATTGGTATAATTAGTAATATTTATATGCATATATAGGTTTTAGTAGACATATATTGAGGGGTATCCATCCAAATCAAGGTATAAAATTTCATAATAGATTAGAAAATTATGAACTTAATATTGAGAACAAGTTCCAACCACTATAATAGTAGAATATGTGACTTGATATGTCACTTTTCTTAAGACTGTTTCACCATTCTTCCTTCCCAACTCAATATAATGTATAATACTCAAAAGTCTCAAAATAATAAAGGGAAAGGAATTTATAAGGCTTTGATTATTGAAGTGGTTAACAAATCATCACAAAAAGAACATCCATGGATCATGGATGGTGGATGATTCTATCATACGATGTGATATTTGAGTTTCTTAAAGGATGTTTATAATTAAAAAAGGTTTTTTATAACCTTTGGAAATGGTGCGTTAATTAAAATTAAAGGATTTGGTTCAACAATCATTAGACTATACAAGATATAATCGATGAAAACATTATTTATTGATGGGTTCAAAAATAAATTACTAAGAATGTATCAAATCTATGATGATGTTAATGAATTAGTATTTTGGATTTAAAAATGTGTTGTGAATAAGTTAAAATATTTTTGTGTTTTTATGAGAGTAAAATTAACATGAGGTAACCTGTTTTAGGTTGGAAAAGTAGTGAAGAAGAATATCCCTTGCAATAATAATAAGGAAGTTGCTGAGAATACATTAGCAATTATTGAATCAAAAGTGGGTGAAAAATCTTTTCTACTAAAATAAAAGGATAAATGATATATTTAAAGTAGAATAAATCATGAAATGAGATATCAAGATGTTTATATTTTAGGATATCAAAGTTAGTGTTCAGAAACTTTAGTCAAAGAAAATAGGAGAAATAAAAAGGAATATTTGTCATGTCATATTCTTGAACTAAATGAGAAGATGAGATCTTGAAATATAAAATGGGATTTAAAAAATATATTGGATAATAAAAGTGTTCATCATCCGAAGGGGGATTTGAATATAAATCCTTCAAGGTTATAGAATAAATCTCAACCTTCACTTATGAAAAGATTAGATATGATGAATTAACCCCATTCCTCACTTGTTCTTTAGATATTTATTATTAAATCTGAAATAATGAAAATATAAATCTCTTTATATTTATCACTTTATGTATTTGTAACAGGGGAAAATATATATGGGAGTATCGAAATATATGTTTTAACCTAATGGGTAGAGATATCTCTTATTTACGAGGAACATATATTTAAAAGTAGTTTTTAAAAGGGTATAGTTGTGAAGTTATCATGGTTGTGTGTTATATGAACTATTCTAACATGTTTAGTGGGAATGTATATGGGAATTATTTATACAAAGGTTTAAGGAACAATATTTTATAAGTGTAAGATTTTTTTAATAAGTTGATCTTAGTTGGTCTCATGTGTTATGAAAAAGTGGATTCAAGTCACTATTAATCTTATGTAAAACATGATTTTTTTTTAATTTTCATATGTCCTACATTGTGTTTTCTCAAGTAGGATTAGAATTATTGAATAGTGATTCATTTCTAATTGTCCGAGTTTGAAGCGATAATTATGTTCAATTATTGATAACCAAGTCCAAAGGGGGAGACTATTAGGATCATGAATAAAGAATCTTTTGAAAAACTAAAGAAGATATGTGAATGGAATGAGGTGGATATGATTCCTATACTTTATTTTTTTATTAATACATAAATCATGTTCAAACTCACATTAAATAAATATTATTTTGTTAGGTGAAGGTTGTTTAGATTTTTTAAAATGTTTTGAATAGATTTTGTGTTATTTAGAATAATTTTGGAGGTTTTGGAGTTAAGAAGATTTTGGATTGATATTTGGAAAAGTCCCCAATATTTAAAGGAAATATAGTAAATATATAAAAGTAACCTTGGGTCATATATAAAGGAAACTCTACTCAATATGTAAGAGTAAGTTGGAGTAGATAGTTGAAATTTGGATTAGTTCCATATATAAGAGTAAATTTACTCAATACATAAAGGTTACTCTGGTACTGATAATACATCTAAAAAAATGGAACAGTATAAATTCATTGTAATATATAAAGATTATTTTAAAAATACATAAAGGTAATTATTATTAGAAAATAGAAATTTGGATAAGGGAAAAAATCCTCCTTGTGTACTAAAAATAACTCTGAGAAGATGAACTGAAAAAATGACAAGTTCCCAATATGTAATAGTCATTGACTTGATACGTAGAGATCTTTTTATTGACTCCTAAAGGTCACATAGAGCAAATAATGGAAATTTGGGAAAGTACTCAAATATAAGCATTAGTTTTTCAAAACATAAGGTTATTTTATGGAATATATAATATTCTATATATTTGTACATAAGATCTATTTTTAAGCCCGCTGTAATACGTTAGAGTCATTTTGAGGTAGAAGATCAGAAAAATTTGAGTCCTCATAATGTAAAGGTAACTCAAGAGTGTTGTGTAAGGGTTATTGAATTATCCAAAATTTTTGATTTCTAGAAGTTACTAGGGATTTTTAAAAGAATTATTTCCATAAGTTTAAGATAATTCAATAATTAAACATGATAATACTAAATATACTCTTTTATGAAATCAATATATTGAAGGGAAATTGTGGTACAATTTTTTTTTTGAAAATAAGTGTCACAATATGAAAATGATATCACATTGTGAACATGAAGACCTGAAAGCTAAGAAAAGAAGCATTTCCCCATGAAGAATATTATTCTAGAGACCCAAAGCTTGACATACATGGACATTACATTACTTTTTCGGAATAATAAATACACAACAAAAACAGACACATAAGGACCGTAATAGTTTAATGTCTTTGGAAACTCGGAATATAATATTCTAATCGTGGTGAAAGATCTTCAACATCTCCCATAAAGATCTTCCCCTTTTTTTCTTACCTAAAACCATTCTTTATATCCTGGGGAAAAGAAAACATAAAAGGGGTGAGCTCAAATGCCCAATAAGGGTAAACATAGAGAACATAAAACAATCCATAAACATTTGAATGCAAAAACTTGAACGTAATATCTAGACATCAAAATATTGAGCAAAGACATGAATCTTGGAAGTACGTAAGGCATATATCAGAAGGGAACATCAATCATGATAAAATAGCATGGGAATAAAACATGTAATTGTGGAAACCATTAAGCACATGTTATGATTTCCATAGTAGCCAAGGCATTGCTGCCAAGACTATCTTAGTGGAAAAAGTCCCTTTCTGAATCGAGTTCACTCCTCGTTTCAGTCCTGTAACACTGAACCCGATTAACTTACCGTTCCAGCCATGTCTATCTCATGAGATATAAATCTTTACCCAATTCACTAGAGGGAGATATAGGTCCCATCCATCTCATAATGAAATCATTCTTACTTGTTCCACAAAATAAACATACATCATTCATAATAACCCAATAAATAAAATGGGTTTCATAAACATAATCCCATCATATCATAATCCATATAAAACAAATGGACATTTCATCATAAGAAAAGTGAAACCATTTAAATCATAGATACATTAAACATGAAACATACACATATGAAATAAAGTAATCTTAGATGGAAAATGGTTTTAATAAAACAGTTGAAATGAATTCTTGAGGAAATTATCCTTTCTTCTTCAAAATAATTTTCTTTTCACAAAAATTCATGCAATTTTAAAAGAAAATGATTTTGTTGAAAATAGTCATGAAATCTTTTGGAGGAATCTTCATGAAAATATATCTTTATAAAACCGTAAAAATCCTTTCATGCCGTATAAGTTAAAAAAAACATTCTTCTCATACTTTTTCTAGAAAAGTCAAAAAAGTACCTCGTAACATAAACAAAAGAAATATTCCTTACATACCATGTAGTAAAAGTCAAAAATGGGTAAAAGGGACTTTAAAAATACATGAAAACACTTTTATAAAACACGGACATGGATGATAGAAATAACCCCAGTAAATACTTACAAATAAGCAATCTCGGATAAAAATGAGATTTGCAAAATTATCCCTTACCTTAGGTCCGATATGCTTTGTACGTTTCCGAACCTCCTATATAATGATTTAAATAATTTCATTGACTTATTACAGAATAATATTCATTGTTATGATATCATATATGGATCACTTATGACTTTATATTACCCGTTCTTTTGTAAGTTCCATGTGCGTTTTGGGTTAAATAATTTTATTTATCGTACGTGTTTGGACTTGTTATTCTTGATATTATTACTTATATCCCAATTTACTTAATTCCAAAATGTAAAACATGATTTATATATAATATATATTCAGTATATACATATATATATGATAGATCTATTAAATGGAATGAAATACACCGTTCATGGAGACGGTAGGCCGTACGTACGCATGAACGCTGTTTTGGTTTCCTTATTCAATTGAATGAAATTAAGTAGATGACATACATATATATACACATAAATCCAGTATCATTATTATGTCATATATTTCATGATTACTTATTATATATACTTTATAATCATTCATGAATGGTTAACATGGAGAATGAATCTAATCGTGTCGTGGAGACGGTAGTCCGTACGTACGCACGAGCGATGATATCATTCCCATGATCGTGGAATTGCATTGAAGTTTATGTATAATATTTTAGAATCAATATCACTTTGCAATAATCATATATAGTTATTTAGTTACACCATTATACCCATCCAAGTAAGGTGGTGGTCAAAAACAGATTACACCACGACATGGAGACGGTATTCCGTACGTACGCACGAGCAGTGATTTCGTTTTTCGTAGGATGGATAGATGGTGAAATAGGGTTGTTTCATACTTATAATAACATATCAGTATATGAGTGATACTTATGTTATTATTTCATAATTAAACAACTAAAGAAGAAGAAGTATAAGAAGAAATAAAGTTCAAAGAATCGGTAACAGATATTACCTCTTCTTTCGACACACCTTTTTGAAACCTCCTCTTAGGGCACTAAGATTGGTCTTTGAAGAAGACTATAACCTCTAGGATGTTTCTAGGGGAGTGGAGAAGAGAAATTGGCAGGGGTTTTCCGAGCTTGAAGGCTCAAAGTGGTGTGAGGAAGAGAGGGAGTAGGTGCCCTTTTATAAGGGAGGAAAGGGGAACCTTTGGAATAACCTAAAAATATTATTTTATTATAAAGTAATATTCGGTTTTTAATAGCTCCAAATTGAGTTATTTCGAAGATAAGGTGGGGATGGGTCTAAATAATCTCATACAATAGAATTTGGACAAGTTTAGATTTCTATTTTAACCATATCATTTAGATTTAACTTTAAGTTAAACAATTTTTCTTTTACCGTGTCTTCTTGTTTTCTTACACTATAACGTTAATAAACATACTATAACAAGAAAAATGAACCACAAGATGATTATTATTAATATATATAACCTTATCTAAGTCATTTGTCCGAACCTTAGATTTTTAGGAATAAAATAACAGTTAATAATATAATATTTGTTTTAAAAACTATTTTATTTCAATTTTGATAATATTTGGTAATTGATTTTTGTGAAAATCATAACAGAATGTTTAGTTCGAAAAAAGTTAACTAAATCAATACTACCATGTCATATTAACCTAGAAAATTATTGGAATTCATAAAAGTATCAAATTACATTTATTTGGGTATTTATAACATCAATTATGTCAATATTTTATTAATAAGATAATTACTGCATCATAATTGTGTCATAAATAAATTAAATTATTTAATGTCAAAAAATTATAAATAAAACACCATTATGTAGGAAATATTTTTATATTTCTAATGAATATTTATAGTCAAATTTATCTTATGTATAACCCTATATTAAAAATGATTTAGTTATTAAACTTTGATTTTAACTATTTTAACCCTTCTTTAAATAAATTAATAATAAATGTCCTAATCTAATTCAAGTGGGCGTAAATGGTCATATTTTATTCCTAAGGTTGTTTTTGGTCGAATTACACTTATCCAATAGAATTAGGACTTCTGTTAGGGTAATAATAATATCATTTTTACCCTTAATTACCCTATTTACTTTTAACCGTGGTAAAAAAAGTAAAGAGTTACTATTCACCAAAAATTGTTTTCATCCCATTGAACCACATTTTAGTCCTTTATATTAACCGTGTCTCTCGGATTTTTGAAATTCCACTCACAGAAGTAGTAAAATTAAGTTTTATGTAAATTTGCAAATTCTCCTAGGAGGTCGGTAAAAGACGGTGAAAAGTTTAATAAAATTTATATATATATAAAATTATTATAAAATGAATCCAATGAATTGCATTGAAATTATATAGGTATTATGTATCAATTTTGACCTAAAATAAATTTAAATAAAATAAATAATTATTTAAATAAAAATTCGGTTTTTAAATAGTAACCTAGTGTTTTTACTATTCATCAAAAATTGAATGTTTTGAGAAAAATACCAAAATTTCACCCTAGGCTAGTTTCGATATTACGAATCCAAAAATTAAGCCCATTTTGAAAAATAAAATTTACAAAATTTCAAAAAGTGGGTATTACTATTCATAACAGCTAGTTTTAATAATATTTTAATAGCATATCATTATTTAGTGAAACTCGATATTGCGTACAACACAAGCATCGAGGAAGGTCGCGATTGCGTGTAATGAAAGCCAAGTCAGGGATACGTGTTGTGCGAGATCCTTTTGGTGCAGGGTACAACACAAGACATTAATGAAATTAAAAAGAATATTTTTCATAAAATCTCGGTGTGTTACAATCTACCCCCCTTAAAATGAATTTCTCCCTCGAAATTCATTGGGGTTATAAATGGTTTACTACTCGAAAGTTTCTTTAATCGAAACCCACATCGTAAAAAGGAATACCAAAACTTGGCTTTAAAAACTAAAGTATGAAACGTAACGGTTACCCAAATTAACTAATCACTGGGTTTCCACATAAGAGAACATAGGTGAAAATATGGATATGGAAGAGAAATCTAACCATCATGTTATGATGGAGAGTGGTAGAGAACATGGCTATGAAAAATCCAACAATCACAAAGCCATATATTTGTGATGATCTAGGGTACCATCTGATTCATCGGATATAAGGGCACTTGTTGAGTCAATAAGGTTTTCCTTATGACTTTTCCATTCCTTCTTGTTTTGAAAATCACAAACACATTATACTTAAGCAATTATTATTTTTACCCCCATAAGGAAAATTTACTTCTTTAAGGAAATTTACCTTAACCTAGATTTTCTTATACATAGAAATATTATTCTTAAATTCAAAAACCGGTTTCATAACTAAAAATCCGGAGTCATATAATAAAAAGGTTTGGAGCATTCTGTTTTTAGGATCCGAATTCTGGATGTGATCTGTAATGAAGTTTTAATCTGAATTCTGGACTCCGAACTCCTAAGAAGTTCGACTCCGAACTCTGAAGAAGTTCGACTCCAAACTCTTAAGAAGTTCGACTCCGAAATCTGAATAAGTTCGACTCCGAACTCTTAAGAAGTTCGACTCTGAACTCTGAAGAAGTTCGACTCCGAACTCACATATAGTTCGACTCCGAACTCTTTAATAGTTCGACTCTGAACTCTGATGAAGTTTGACTCCGAACTCACATGTAGTTCGACTCCGAACTCTTTAATAGTTCGACTCCGAATTACTTAAGTGGTTCGGCTCCGAACTCTGCTAGTTCAGAATCCGATATCTAGTGAAATCAGACTCCGAATTCCTACAAAATAGAATCTGAATATTTCTTAACATAGACTCCGAACTTCTTTTTGGTTAGACTCCGAACTTATTATTTTGCTTACACTGTGAACTATTGATTAGATTTCACTCACATATGCTTTGTTTCAAAATGATGTCATGCATTCAGTTTTACATGGTTTTTTCTAAAATGATGTCATCTTTTCTATTTCTAATTAACCATTGGTTGAGTTACACGTGTACAGGTCCCTACAAGTTTCATGGAAAATATGACCGTTGGAGGAGGGAGCTGACCGTTGGAAATTTTCCTATAGATAGGATCTAATTGTAAAGAGCTCAACAACATAGAAGTTGATCGATCTAGAGACCACACGCTGCTAAGGTGATTTCTAGAGAGAGAAAGCTTTTCATTCCTTGTTCATACTGAACCACTCGTTCAGTTTTTGTTTCGTGCGACTCCAAATGTTGGTGATTACATTCGAGGACTTCCGGGGATAGGAAGACAGAGGTGCCGACTACCTTGAAGTTCGAGGGATTCCTTGTTGAGGAAGACAGAGGTTGCAACTACCTTGAAGTTGAGGGCTTGCGGGGATAACAAGACAGAAATTCTGATATTCTTATCGAGGGCTTACCCTGGTGTGGGTAAGACAAATTTTATTGAAAGTATAAATCAAGGGACCTTCATCCAAGTTTGTTGGATACCTTTCTCTTTGGGTTAAAAGACTTATATCTTGTTACTTGTAGTTTTACTACTTGTTTGTTTCCGTTGCATTTTGTATTATAAGGAAAGTATAACTTTCTTATACTTCCTTACTTGTACTCTGTTTCATTTAGATTCTATACACTTTAAGGTAGAATCTCATTTTGTAATCTTTTGTTCAGTTTCAATTTCTGGAACCATATTTCCAGAACCTACTTTCGGAATCTCTTTCCAAGTTTTCATTTGGTGTTAGAGGTGTTGTGAATTTTCTTAGTTTAACTTTGTTAAACTTATCTCTTTCCTTTGTTTAAAGGAATTTTTAAAGTATACAATTCACCCCCCTCTTGTATATTGAGCATCTACATCATTATTTCGATCCTACAATTGGTATCAGAGCAGGTCTCTAAAATACTTATACTCACGTATAAGTTTTTCTTGTTTTTTCTTTGTCATTCCGAACTTTTTCATTCTGAACTTTGTCATTCTGAACTTTTTCATTCCGAACTTTGTCATTCTGAACTTTTTCATTCTGAACTTTCTCATTCCGAACTTTGTGATTACGAACTTTTGCTACTAACAAGTTTGTGTGCCAAATGTTTTTAAGTATGGCAGGAATTAATGTTGGTTCTATTGATAATCTAAATCCTACAAGACCACCAATCTTTGATGGTAATTACTATGAGTACTGGAGAGATCGAATGAAAAATTTCGTTATCAATACTGGAGTGGACAACTTTGTTATGCTTACTGGTGATTATAAAATTCATGATAAGGAAGTTAGAACTTTCACTAACCAGGAAAAGCAAGAGTATCAACTCAATTATAAGGTATGCAATACTCTACTGTGTGTAATGACTATAAATATATATAGCCAAATTTCTTCTTGTGAAGCAGCTAATTGTATCTGGAAAAAGTTAGAGGTTACACACTTTGGAAATTCTAAAGTGATTGAAACTAGGAGAGCTATGCTTAGATCTCAATACCATGGCTTCAACTTTCCGTATGGTGAACCAATTTGTAAAGTTCAACAAAGATTTATGACTATAGTCAACAGCTTACAGTCTATGGGAGAAAAAGGTTTGGATGATGAAGCTCTTATGGATAAGATAATTGATATCATGCCCAATGAGTGGGAATCCAAAAGAACTGCTATAGATGAGAACAGGAAGGTCACTCAAATTTCTCTTGATGAGTTGTTTGGAATTCTTCTACAACATGAGACCAGAATGAAGAGAGATGCTGACAACATCAAAAAGAAGAATGGGAATGGTACTGTTGCTTTTACAACAACATCAAATCAGATGAAAGCTAAGACTCCAGAGAGAGTAACCAGATCCAAGTCTAAGAAAGTTATTTTCCAATCTGAATC
Source organism: Viscum album (assembly GCA_963277665.1). Taxonomy (NCBI): domain Eukaryota; kingdom Viridiplantae; phylum Streptophyta; class Magnoliopsida; order Santalales; family Viscaceae; genus Viscum; species Viscum album. Next base: position 1,821,610,523 of record OY728150.1, on the reverse strand, counting down.
TAGTGAGAGTGAAATCTCTAAAAATGAGTTAGCAAATCTTGCTTGAAGAATGAACAAGATAGCTGGTCAGAGAAGTTTCCAATCCAAGTATAAGAAAAAGGAAAGGAAAGATAGAAAAGATGGAGAAGTCACTTGTTATGAATGCAAGAGAGCTGGAAATATTAGACCAGATTTCCCTTTGCTTAAAAAGAAAGAAAGGAAAGAAAGGCATTCAGACAGGAATAGAAAGAAGTATTATAAAGCCAAAGATAAGAAAGTTTTGAAAGCTAATGATACCTGGAGTGCCAGTGATGGTGACTCTTCAGATGAATCTTCTGATTATGAATCTTCAGGACAGAAGAATCTTGGTCTTATAGCCAGATTACCTATTGATGATCATTGTTTTATGGCTGAGGTATGAAATCCTGAATCATTGACCAATGTATCTTCAAATTCTAATGATTTTAAGTATTATAACTCTTCTGATGAATAATGCTCTTCTGATGAAGAAAATAATTTACCTACTTATGAAGAAGTTTCTAGGTTTGCTGAACTTCTTGAGATTGAGAATTCCAAACTCAATAAAAAACTTGATAAAGCAAACACTAGGAATTCTATTCTTACAAAAGAGATATAAGATCTTTCTAAAGATCTTGATAGGAAAAATACTGATTTTGAAAGTATTTCAAAAAATCTTGAGGAAGTAAGTTCTGAGAAGAACAAACTTTCTAAAGAGTTAGAAAAAGTAATTTCTAAGAAAAATGTTTTCAAGCCTAGCTTTAGTTCTAAATCTAATGATTTTGAGGATAAAAACTTGGTTATAAAACTCAAGTCCAAAATTTTTTCCTTAAAGAAGTGTTTATCAAACTTTACCCATGGTAAGGAAAATTTTGATAAAATGTATTCCCAAATACGACCTATAAGAAATAAATCCGGATTTGGTTATACCCATGCAAAACCAATTTTTAGTAACAATTATTTTGTTCCTCAAAGTGCCCCATTTTGTACTAAGTGTCAATGTGGTGGTCACTGGGAAAAGAATTGTTCCTTAAACAAAACCCAATCTCTAGGATTTCACAAATCTTACTTTTCTAAGAAGATGTGGGTTCCTAAAATTTTGTTATCTAGAAATCTCAGATCCAAACAAGTTTGGATTTCGAAAGCCTAATTTTCTTCTTGATTTCAGGAAAATAAAGAGAGTACCAGCAACAATACATGGTACATGGATAGTGGATGTTCCCAGCACATGATTGGTAACAAAAGCTATTTTGAAAATATTATCAAAATGAAAGGAGGAAAGGTAACTTTCGGAGATAATGCTAAGGAAGAAATTGTTGGTATTGGTAATATTGTTCTTCTTGGTAAAACCTTAATTTAAAATGTTCTATTTGTTAAGGGTCTTAAGCACAACCTCATTAGCATAAGTCAGTTATGTGGTGAAGGATACCTTTTGAATTTTAGGAATGATAAGTGTTTAGTTCACAATTCCGATGAAGAATTTATTCTCTCAGCCAATAGGCAAGAGAATGTTTACACCTTAAACTTAAAAGACCTCAGGAGCCAAGATTTACCTTGCCTAAGTGCAATGGAAGATCATTCCTGGTTATGGAATAGAAGACTAGGTCACTATAACCTTAAGAACTTATGAAAACTCTCTAAGAAGAAACTAGTTAAGGATCTACCGGAGCTTAGATTTGATTCTTCTAAAGTTTGTGATCCTTGTCAATATGGCAAGCAACATAAATCTAGTTTTAAATCAATCGGTGAAGTCTCGACAACTGATGCATTATAATTAGTGCACATGGATCTTTTTGGTCCAAAACAAACTGGAAGTATTGGAGGAAAATACTATGTGTTTGTTCTAGTTGATGATTACACTAGATTTACTTGGGTCTATTTTCTAGCAAAGAAGTCCGAAGATTTTTCTTATTTCAAAAGTTTTAGAGCTCAAGTTAAAAATGAGAAAAACCTTCCTTTGAAAACTATTCATAGTGATCATGGATGAGAATTTCAAAATTATGATTTTGAAACTTTTTGTAGTAAAAAAGGTATTACTCACAATTTTTCAGCACCAAGAACTCCTCAACAGAATGATGTAGTTGAAAGAAGAAATAGAATTCTTCAAGAAATAACTAGAACCATGTTGAGTGAATATTCTATAGCTAGACATTTCTGGGCTGAAGCTGTAAGTACTGCTTGCTATACTATAAATCGAGTTTTGATTAGACCTTTTCTTAATAAAACTCCTTATGAGTTATAGAATGGTAGAAAACCAAGACTTTCCTACTTCAAGGTTTTTGGTTGCAAAGTATTAATTCTGAATACTAAAGATAACATACATAAATTCGCACCAAAATCTGATGAAGGGATTTTCCTAGGCTACTCCACAACTTCTAAGGCATATAGAGTTTTCAATAAAAATTCTTGTATTGTTGAAGAAACAGTGCATGTAAAATTTGATGAGTTAGATCCTTTTGTTTTTAAACCATCCCAACCTACATCCTCAGATGTTTTTTCAAAAACTGATTATCAACCTTTGATAGAAGAACCTTATGATAAGGAAAATGTTCAAGAAGATACTTCTGAAACATTTACCCCAAAAGATTTTCTACCCTATGTTGATGAACAGGTTTTACAAAACCCAAATCAGGTGTTTCTTAAGAATCATCCCAGTGATAGTATCATTGGTGATGTAAATCAACCTGTAAGAACTAGAAGTTCCTTAAGAAATGAAATAGAACATCTAGCATTTATTTCCCAATTAGAACCAAAAAGCAGTGATGAAGCTTTAGGTGATGATGATTGGATCAAAGCTATGAAAGATGAACTAAATGAATTTGAAAGGAAAAAATTTTGGATCTTAGTTGAAAGACCTAAGGAAACTTCTGTTATTGGAGTAAAGTGGGTCTTCAGAAACAAATGTGATGAAAATGGAGTCATAGTAAGAAATAAAGCTAGACTTGTTGCAAAAGGCTATAATCAGCAAGAGGGAATAGACTATGAAGAAACCTATGCTCCTGTAGCTAGACTTGAATCTATCCGTATTCTACTTGCCTTTCCAGCATTATTTAATTTTAAACTTTTCCAAATGGATGTGAAATGTGCTTTTCTTAATGGTTATGTCCAAGAGGAAGTTTTTGTTGAACAACCTCATGGCTTTGAAGATACAAAACATCCTGATCATGTTTTTAGACTTACCAAATCTTTGTATGGTCTTAAACAAGCCCCACGAGCCTGGTATGATAGACTCACTAGATTTTTGCTTCAAAATAACTATGTTAAGGGAAATGCAGATCCAACCCTTTTTATAAAGAAAGATAAGAAAAATGTTTTGATTGTTCAAATTTATGTTGATGACATCATATTCGGCTCAACTCAGCAATCTTTAACCGAATCTTGCAAATCTAATGAAATCTGAGTTTGAAATGAGTATGATGGGTGAGTTAACATTTTTCCTTGGTTTTCAAATTTCTCAAAAACCAGAAAGAACCTAAATATCTCAACATAAGTATATTAAATATCTTCTCAAAAAGTATGGTTATGACAATACTAAGAGTATAAGTACTCCTATTGGTACCTCAAACTCTTTAGATCTTGATGAAACTGGGAAACTAGTAGATCAAACATCTTTTAGAGGTATGATATGAACTTTACTTTACTTGACAGCTAGTCGACCAGACTTAATGTTCTCAGTATGCTTATGTGCAAGATATCAATCCAACCATAAGGAATCTCACTTAAAGGAAGTAAAAAGAATTTTTCGCTACCTTAAGGGAACCATGGATCTAGGATTGTTTTATACTTCTGGAGATGATTTTATTCTAAAAAGATTTTCTGATGCTGACTTTGGTGGATGTAGAATGGATAGAAAAAGTACATCCGGAACTTGTCATTTCTTAGGAGATTCATTAGTTTCTTGGTCCTGCAAGAAGCAACATTCTGTAGCACTTTCCACTGCTGAAGCTGAATATGTATCAGCTGAAAGTTGTTGTGCTCAAGTATTGTGGATGCAATACACACTCACAGACTATGGCTTGAGTTTTACTAAAACTCAAATTTTGTGTGATAACACAAGTGCCATTGCCCTTAGTAAGAACCATGCACATCACTCTCGTGTAAAGCACATAGATATCAGGCATCACTTTCTTAGGGATCACACACAAAAAGGAGATATTATTCTTCAGTTTATCGGAACACAAGATCAACTTGCTGATATATTCAAAAAATCATTACCCTCCGATAGATTTGAATACATTAAACAAAAGTTAGGAATGATAACTGTAAGGTAATCATTCTTCATTAACTTTTTGTTGAAAAATTCTCCTAACAGTAATAAAATCCTCTTCATAGGGGGAGTACATTTGGGTTTTAGAGTTTTTTTTTAAAAAAAACTTTCGGAACTGAACTTCCGGAATGGAAATTTCTGAAACTAAAATTTCTGGAATGGGAATTTCCGGAACTGAAATTTTCAGGACTGAAATTCTCAGAATGAGAACTTTTGGAATGAAAGTCTTCGTACTGAAGACTTCTCGAATGGAATTTTCGTACTAATAATTTCATAACGAGATTTTTCGACCGGGGTTTTCGTAACGAGGTTTTTGTACTGCAACTTTCGTAATGAAGTTTTTTTCCCTTTAAGAAGAATATTACTAATTACGAATAACATTTCTTGTTAATTCGTAAGTTGTGATTTTATTACTTATAGTTTTATAATCAAATTTTTTCTTACTGGTATTTTCCTTATTTTTAAAAAATTTGGATTCTAGTTTTTCCTCAAATCCGAATGTTTTCCTTAAAAACCTCAAAAGATCGGAGTCAAATTTTCCTTGAGGGATTTTCCTCAATCGTCAGATCAGATAAGAGCTTTTTCAACCGTTAGATGGCTTTTGGAAGACCAATGGTAAAATTATTTGCCTATATAAAGGGGACCCCGAGACTCGTCCCACATCGGTTTTTCAAGATTTTGCGTCTCAAAGCTCTGCTGCTCCTCTTAAGGCTGGTTCCGAACCTTGTGAAGCCGAATCGAATCTTACAGTTTATTTCATTCCGAATGTCTGTTGAAGAAACCTCTCAAGATATGTCAACTATCAAACCAATTTCAAATTGGTTAGTTTACATGGAAAGGTTAGTTCATCCGAATTTTTATAAGCTTGATTCTCTTATTTCGAAGAATATTAGACTGAATGGATAGGAAGATGTATGCATAGAAAAACCAGATAAACATGATCCGGTTTATATTGACTTGTTGATAGAGTTTTATGAGTCTGTTTCCTTCCTGGTGGAAGATGGCAGAGAAAGGTTTTCTTTCAAGTCTTATGGGAAGACTTATAAACTTTCTTACACTAAGGAAGCAAGCCTGGTTGGTATAGCATATGAGGGAGAAGCTGAATTCTGTTCTCACAAACTTCCCGATGTGCAATGAAGTTTCAATAAGGAGAAGGCACTGAAGTGTCTTGGGCTTAAGGATGATTCAACAACTAAGATTGCTCGTCTCACTCCGAATAATAGAATACTTCAACTATGGGTGCAAGGTTTTCTGGTTCCGAGAAGAGGAGATAAAGACAATCTGAAGAAGTGTGATATCTATGTCTTAGATTTTTTGGTAAATCTAAGAAAGATAAATATGATAAGGCATGTCTTGGTTACGATCAAGAATATCAAAGAAGGAAATATGAGAGCTCAGATTATGATGTTTCCTGCCTTACTATCTAAGTTGATTGTTCAATGCTTAGAATCTTTCAATGTTTCATGCAAATCAAAGATCCGAAATTTCAAGATCATGCTTGTCAGTGATGATACGCTTAAGAGAATGAATATGGGATTTTCTAGTGAGTCCGGAGAATTTTACCCCCTATCCGTGGAGGAATTTGAAACAGCTGAAAAAGAAAAACAATCTCCGGAACCTTCAAAAAAGCAAAGGAAGAAGAGAAAGGCTAAGGAAGTAGTTACTGATGAAGATGTTCCTCAGCCTAAGGAAACTGAATCCGCACCTCCCAAGCCGAAGAAGCAGAAAACCCATACAGATGAAGTAGCAGCAAAGTGGAGGAAAGATAAAGAAATGAGGAAGGAAGGGGATCCTCAATTTGGACTGGACCCTGCTGAGGCCAAGGCATTAAAAGAAAAAGCTGCCGAGGAGATAGAAATACATGAGAAGGAAAAGAAGTTGAGAAAGAAGATGTCTGAAACTGATCTAGTGCGATCTTTGTTAAAAGATACATAGTTGGATTCCAAAAGGCTTCTAGTTTAGGAAACTTTCGGTGTTGAAACTTCCTTAATAGAAACTCCAGCGAAAAACTATGTCACTCCGGATAAGGACAAGGGTAAAGAACCTGTAGTAGAAGCTGAGAAGGAGGTTGTTGAAACAGTTGAGGAATAAGTTGAAGAAGGAGAAGAAGAAGAGGAGAGTGAAGATTTGGATACCTTGATCAAACAAGTTCAGAATTATAAGGCTAAATCCGCAAAAATAGTATCTCCAGGGAAGGGAGATGAGGAATCCAGCAAGCAACTTCAAGAAGAAGAAGAAGAAAATGTGTTTTATGATGAAGAAGAATCCTATGAGAGGAATTTTCTTGAGGAAGTTCAAGAAAGACAGAAACCAGATGAAGATAAGATCATTCAAGTTTCTGAATCCGAGGAAGTATCCCTTAATAAGGAAACTGTTCCAAGAGCAGATAAAGGGAAGAAAACTCTCATGGAGACACCTATTAAAGATTTCATCAGAAAGAAAGAGGTTGGTGGTACCTCTAGAAGGAATCTTATGCCAGTTGAAGAAGAGGAATCTCAAAAAAAAGTTTTTGATTCGGAATCATCATCCCACAGGCATGATTTTGTGGTTCAATATCTGAGAAAGTTGGTGGACACAATTCCAATTCTTCCAACAATAGATTCTAGATGCCAGTTGCTGCAACAATCTATGAATCAAAAATAAGATTCTTTATCCATGGTAATGGATAAGTTTGTGAAGTTGGAAGCTGAACAAAAAAGTTTTCTGATCGATTATGACGTGCATAGGATGTCCTGTAGTAAATAACCAAGTGGTCTAAGAGATTTGATGAATATTTAGTTCACTTTTAGAATTTTCAGGCTGAAGTTCAAAATGCTTTTGAAATGGAGGATAAAAAGGTTAATGAGATTTCTGAGAAGTTGACCCAGGAGCAAAATTTCCAGAATCAATAGGTCAGGGATCTGAATGGGAAGCTTAACTCAGTATGTCAAAATTGGAAAAGTGAAATAGATTTCCATATTGAGTTTTAGAAGAAGATGGAAAAGCAAGATGAGTTGTTGAAGTTGGAGAAAGAAGCCTTAGAGGCTCAGGAAGAGGCTTTAAAAGCTCAACAAGAAAAGGTAAAATCCTTGGAGAGGAAAAGAGAGGAAGATCAAAGAGACTTGAAAAAACTCAAGGCCTTATTAAAGCAGCTCCTTCCGAAGGAAAAGGAAGACAAATGATCCCACTCCGATCTTTTGTTATAGTTGTCTTTCCTTGTAAATTTTTTTCCCTCAACTCAAATGAAATGATTATCTGGTTGGTTTGTATATTGTTATATACTAATGTTTCAGGTACCATACTTTGTTTTCCATTCCCTTCAATTCTTTTTGAAAATTACAAAGGGGGAGAAGGAAAAAGAACTACTCCTAAGGAGGAGAAAGGGAAAATTTTATAAGAGAAATATCCTTAATGAAAGGGGGAGTTTCCCACTACGAAGTTTTCACTCTTATATTATTGAAAACTCCACTCCGGAAACTCAGAATACAATCCTTAGAGTTTCAATGCCTAAGGGAGAGTTAGTTGTATTCATTTCTATCCACGAACAAAGGGAGATAAGTTTAATTTTCAAAGTCTAATGAAAATTTTCAAAATCATTATGTGCTTTTTCAAAAGGATGTTTGTGCTTTCAAAAAAGGGGGAGATTATTGAGTCAATAAGGTTTTCCTTATGACTTTTCCATTCCTTATTGTTTTGAAAATCACAAACACCTTATACTTAAGAAAATATTATTTTTACCCCCATAAGGAAAATTTACTTCTTTAAGGAAATTTACCTTAACCTAGATTTTCTTATACATAGAAATATTATTCTTAAATTCAAAAACTGGTTTCACAACTAAAAATCTGGATTCGTATAATAAAAAGGTTTGGAGAATTCTGTTTTTAGGATTCTAATTCTGGATGTGATCTGTAATGAGGTTTTAATCCGAATTATGGACTCCGAACTCCTAAGCAGTTCGACTCCGAACTCTGAAGAAGTTCGACTCCGAACTCTTAAGAAGTTCGACTCCGAACTCTGAATAAGTTCGACTCCGAACTCTTAAGAATTTCTAACTCCGAAATCTGAAGAAGTTCGACTCTAAACTCACATATAGTTCGACTCCGAACTCTTTAATAGTTCGACTCCGAACTCTGATGAAGTTTGACTTCGAACTCACATGTAGTTCGACTCCGAACTCTTTAATAGTTCGACTCAGAATTCCTTAAGTGGTTTGGCTCCGAACTCTTCTAGTTCAGAATCCGATCTCTGGTGAAATCAGACTCCGAATTCCTACAAAATAGAATCTGAATATTTCTTAACATAGACTCCGAACTTATTTTTGGCTAGACTCCAAACTTATTATTTTGCTTACACTCCGAACTATTGATTAGATTTCACTCACATATGCTTTGTTTCAAAACGATGTCGTGCATTCAGTTTTACATGGTTTGTTCTAAAACGATGTCGTCTTTTCTGTTTCTAATTAACCATTGGTTGAGTTACACGTGTACAGGTCCCTCCGAGTTTCATGGAAAATATGACCGTTGGAGGAGGGAGCTGACCATTGGAAATTTGCCTATAGATAGGAGCTCATTTGAAAGAGATCAACAACATAGAAGTTGATCGATCTAGAGACCACATGCTGCTACGGTGATTTCTAGAGAGAGAAACCTTTTCATGCCTTGTGCGTACTGAACCGCTCATTCAGTTTTTGTTTCGTGCGACTCCGAATGTTGGTGATTACATTCGAGGACTTCCGGGGATAGGAAGACAGAGGTGTCGACTACCTTGAAGTTCGAGGGCTTTCTTGCTGAGGAAGACAAAGGTTCCAACTACCTTGAAGTTGAGGGCTTGCGGGGATAGCAAGACAGAAATTCTGATATTCTTATCGAGGGCCTACCCTGGTGTGGGTAAGACAGACTTGCTTGAAAGTATAAATCAAGGGACCTTTATCCAAGGTTGTTGGATACCCTTCTCTTTGGGTTAAAAGACTTATATCTTGTTACTTGTAGTTTTACTACTTGTTTGTTTTCGCTGCATTTTGTATTATAATGAAAGTATAACTTTCTTATACTTCCTTAATTGTACTCTATTTCATTTAGATTCTATACAATTTAGGGTAGAATCTCATTTTTTAATCTTTTGTTAAGTTTCAATTTCCGGAACCATATTTCTGAAACCTACTTTCGGAATCTCTTTCCAAGTTTTCATTTGGTGTTAGAGGTGTTGTGAATTTTCTTAGTTTAACTTTGTTAAACTTATCTCTTTCCTTTGTTTAAAGGAATTTTTAAAGTATACAATTCAACCCCCCCTTCTTGTATATTGAGCATCTACATCATTATTTCGATCCTAGATCACTAGGACAACATTTTTGGTTTTCAAGATCATTTCCCTAAAGTTGAAGAATTTGAATTAGAATAAATACTTACTTTATTTTGGTATAATCTCACCATTGTTCGTGACTTGAACAATTTCCACTTCATCTCTTTAAGAAATGAAGTTGAATTTGTCTTTCGCGAAGTTTTAGCAGATCATGTGATAGAATGATAGGTCATTCCATCTGTCTCAAACATAAGTTAGCAAAAGTTATATACATAATTCCATCTATGGTGAGATTAATCATATATGGTTCCAAAATGGACTTAAACTTCATCTATCATCATGTATAATAAAATAAAACTAGTTTCTACTAACCAGGGACTTCCTGTAGGCCAGTGGTAGGAAATAAAGGCCTATCGCACTTCGGTTGTGGGTTCGATTCCCACAGCCTTGTCCGACATGCGGGTTGTCGCTCATTCTGTAGGTTGTACTTTTTTTTTCTAAAAATACAATACTAACTTATGTACAACATAATCTATTCCAATATTTAGGCTTATCCATAATATTACAGTCCATTCACATATTATAGTGAAAACGATTACCAGAGATTTCATATAACAAGCATGTTAATACCATCATTGATCCCCATATATCATAAGATATGTCTTGTTGGTCACATTCCAAACATTCGAAGGCCTTAATCATGTATTCTCTTGAAAAATGAATACCCATTGAATCTTAGTGAAAACATGAGTGCTGTCAAAAGTTAACTCTTTCCACAAACCAAAACCCCAAAATTCTATATACTCAAACCATGATATAACTATTTCCTTATATCAGTCATGAGCTCATGAATACTGTCAAACATTTCATTTTCTCCTTATCCCTTCATTATGCGCATATAATCTTCTTTCCAAAAATATCTCAATCACTTTCCATGGTTACCGGTACCATAAAATTATTGAAAACCACAATAGACTAATACATAAATATTCCAATATTCCACGATACTATATACAACATTATTTTGGAATCCCATTACATAAACACTTAATCATTCCACCACATCATTGTCATATTCAACATCGCTAATAGTGATCGCATGTGACTTCCCTTTGTCCTTTTCCTTAAGTGGTTTCTCAAGTCGATCATCATTAACCCTTGGATTAGGGCATGGATTAGCATAATGCCCCATTTCATTGCACTTGAAGCATTGAAGTGTTGGTGGTGCGTTCACTACAGTCTTTTCTTTATTCACATCATTAGCAACCCTTTTTCCATTACTTAGACACTCAGCTACTCGATGACCTTCTTTTCCACACTTAAAACATTTTCTAGTCCCTTTAATACAATCTCCACCAAGCTTCTTTCCACACTTTGAGCATAAAAAAACATTCATCTTCTTTTCACCATTATTGTGAGATTTCTCCTTGAACTCCATCTTTCATTTCTTATCAAAACCATGAGATGGATATGTAACACCAACTTCCATTTCTACCTTGATAGCACAACGCACAATTTCTTCATAGCTATTGAAGTCTCTTATAGCTAATGCCCTTTGAAGATTTGGTTTTAAGCCACTTAAGAATCAATCAACTTTACTTTCAGGTTGAATAATAAATCCAGATTCATACCTTGCAAGCATTGTAAAATTCGCTTTGTATATACCAACAGATTCATCATCCTTTTGCTTTAGTTCAAGAAACTCCTTCTCCATCTTTGTTCGAAGAATACGAGGGATGTACTTATTGAAAAATAAGTTCTTGAACTCGTCTCATTCCATGGACTCAATTTCATCTCTTGGCCTCATATTCTTGATAAGATTCCACCATTGATTATCTTCACCTTCCAAACGATATACTGCTAAGATGACTTTATCATGTTCAGAACATTGAATAACTGAAAATATCTTTTCAGTGGTACTGATCCATTGTTCAACAACAAGTGGATCAGAAGACCCACTAAAAGAAGGTGGACGTTGCCTCATGAAGGACTCAATAGAATATTGTTCCCTTCTCTACTCATTTGGAAGTCCAGAATGATTCATAGCTTGTTTAAGTATAGAAATAAGATTTTTCACTCCATCTCCCATAACATTTGTTTGTTTAAGAGGACAATCATTGCATTGTCCATTGCATTGGTCAACACGGTTCCTTCGGGTTCCATCCATCGTCTAAAACCCAAAAAGAATAGTGTGAGAGAAAAATATCATGCTAGAGAAAACAACATAATAAAGGGGGAGTACCTTCAATATCTAACATCTTATGTTTAATTCTAAGATCGTTACCGTAATTCTAGGACTATAACCTATACTTATACTTAACCTTAGGGACATCCCTAGACATACCTTAGAAATATCTCTAGGGATCTCACTAAAGTTCTCGCATTCTAGTTTCCAAAGGTTGACTAAACCTTTCCTCTGATACCAACTACAGAGACCCAAAGCTTGACGTACATGGACATTAAATTACTTTTGCGGAATACTTAGTACATAACAAAAACAGATACACAAGGACCGTAATAGTTTAGTGTCTTTGGAAACTCGGAATATAATCTTCTAATCGTGGTGAAAGATCTTCAACATCTCCCATAAAGATATTCCCCTTTTTTTTCTTACCTAAAACCATTCTTTATATCCTGGGGAAAAGAAAACATAAAAGGGGTGAGCTCAAATGCCCAGTAAGGGTAAACATAGAGAACATAAAACAATCCATAAACATTTTAATGCAAAAACTTGAACGTGATATCTAAACATCAAAATCTTGAGAAAAGACATGAATCTTTGAAGTACGTAAGGCATATATCATAAGGGAACATCAATCATGATAAAATAGAATGGGAATAAAACATGTAATTGTGGAAACCATTAAGCACATGTTATGATTTCCATAGTAGCCAAGGCATTACTGCCAAGACCATCTTAGTGGACAAAGTCCCTTTCTGAATCGAGTTCACTCCTCATTTCAGTCTTATAACACTGAAATGGATTCACTTACCGTTCCAGCCGTGTCTATCTCATGAGATATAAATATTTACTCAATGCATTGGAGGGAGATATAGGTCCCACCCATCTCATAATTAAATCATTCTTACTTGTGCCACAAAATAAACATACATCATTCATAATAACATAATAAATAAAATGGGTTTCATAAACATAATCCCATCATCTCATAATCCATATAAAACAAATAGACATTTCATCATAAGAAAAGTGAAACCATGTAAATCATAGAGACATTAAACTTGAAACATACACATATGAAATAATGTCATCTTAGATGGAAAATGGTTTTAATAAAACAGTTGAAATGAATTCTTGAAGAAAATATCCTTTCTTTTTCAAAATCATTTTCTTTTCACAAAATGTCATGCAATTTTAAAAGAAAAGAATTTTGTTGAAAATAGTCATGAAATATTTTGGAGGAATCTTCATTAAAATAAGGCTTTATAAAACCGTAAAAATCATTTCATGCCGTATAAGTTAAAAAAACATTCTTCTCATACTTTTGCTAGAAAAGTAAAAAAAGTACCTCGTAACGTAAACAAAAGAAAGATTCCTTACATACCATGTAGTAAAAGTAAAAAATGGGTAAAAAAGACTTTAAAAATACATGAAAACAATTTTATAAAACATAGACATGGATGATAGAAATAACCCCAGTAAATACTTACGAATAAGCAATCTCAGATAAAAATGAGATTTGCAAAATTATCCCTTACCTTAGGTCCGATATGCTTCGTACGTTTCCGAACCTCCTGTATAATTATTTAAATAATGTCATTGAATTATTACAGAATAATATTCATTGTTATGATATCATATATGGTTCACTTATGACTTTATATTACCCGTTCTTTTGTAAGTTCCATGTTAAAGCAGCGTTTTGGGTTAAATCGTTTTATTTATCGTACGTGTTTGGACTTGTTATTCTTGATATTATTACTTATATCCCGATTTACTTAATTAAAAAATGTAAAAAATGATTTATATATAATATATATTCAGTATATACATATATATATATGATAGATCTATTAAATGGAATGAAATACACCGTTCATGGAGACGGTAGGCCGTACGTACGCATGAACGCTGTTTTGGTTTCCTTATTGAATTGAATGAAATTAAGTAGATGGCATACATATATATACACATAAATCCAGTATCATTATTATGTCATATATTTCATTATTACTTATTATATATACTTTATAATCATTCATGAATGGTTAACATGGAGAATGAATCTCATCGCGTCATGGAGACGGTAGTCCGTGCGTACACACGAGCGATGATATCATTCCCATGATCGTGGAATTGCATTGAAGTGTATGTATAATATTCCATAATAAATATCACTTTGAAATAATCATATATAGTTATTTATTTACACCATTATACCCATCCAAGTAAGGTGGTGGTCAAAAATAGATTACACCACGGTGTGGAGACGGTATTCCGTACGTACGCACGCGCGGTGATTTTGTTTTCCTTAGGATGGATAGATGGTGAAATAGGGTTGTTTCATACTTATAATAACATATCAGTATATGAGTGATACTTATTTTATTACTTCATAATGAAACAACTAAATAAGAAGAAGTATAAGAAGAAATAAATTTGAAAGAATCGGTAACAGATATTACCTCTTCTTTCGACACGCCTTTTTGAAACCTCCTCTTAGGGAACTAATATTGGTCTTTGAAGAATACCAGAACCTCTAGGATGTTTCTAGGGAATTGGAGAAGAGAAATTGGTATGGGTTGGCCGAGCTTGAAGGCTCAAAGTGGTGTGAGGAAGAGAGGGAGGAGGTGCCCTTTTATAAGGGAGGAGAGGGGCACCTTTGGAATAACTAAAAATATTGTTTTATTATAAAGTCATATTCAGTTTTTAATAGCTCCAAATTGAGTTATTTAGAATATAAGTTGGGTATGGTTTGAAATACTCTCATCCAATAGAATTTAGACAAGTTTAGGTTTCTATTTTAACCTTATCATTTAGATTTAACTTTAAGTTAAATAATTTTTCTTTTACCGTGTCTTCTTGTTTTCTTACACTATAACATTAATAAACTTACTATAACAAGCCAAAAGATCCCCAAGATGTTTATTATTAATATATATAACTTTATCTAAGTCATTTTTCTAAACCTTATATTTTTAGGAATAAAATAACAATTAATAATATAATATTCATTTTAAAAACTATTTTATGTCAATATTGACACTATTTGGTAATTGATTTTTTTGAAAATCATAACAGAATTATTAGTTCGACAAAAGTTAACTAAATCAATACTAACATGTCATATTAACCTAGAAAATTATTTTATTTCATAAAAAGTCTCAAATTACATTTATTTGGGTATTTATAACTTCAATTATTACAATATTTCATTAATAAGATAATTACTGCATCATCATTGTGTCATAAATAAATTAAATTATTTAATGTCTAAAAATTATAAATAAAACACCATTATGTAGGAAATCATTTTATCTTTCTAATGAATATTTATAGTCGAATTTATCTTATGTATAACCCTATATTAAAAATGATTTAGTTATTAAACTTTGATTTTAACTATTTTAACCCTTCTTTAAATAAATTAATAATAAATGTCCTAATCTAATCCAAGTGGGCCTAAATGGTCATATTTTATTCAAAAGGTTGTTTTTGGTCAAATTACACTTATCCAATAGAATTAGGACATCTTTTAGGGTAATAATTATATCATTTTTACCCTTAATTACCCTATTTACTTTTAACCGTGGTAAAAAAAAGTAAAACGTTACTATTCATCAAAAAAAATTCATCCCGTTGAACCACATTTTAGTCCTTGATATTAACCGTGTCTCTCAGATTTTCAAAATTCCACTCACAGAAGAGGAAAAATTAAGTTTTATGTAAATTTGCAAATTCTCCTAGGAGGTGGGTAAAAGACGGTGAAAAGTTCAATAAAATTTTTATATATCTAAAATTATTTTAAAATGACTCCAATGAATTGCATTGAACATATATAGGTATTATGTATCAATTTCGACCTAAAATAAATTTAAATAAAATAAATAATTATTTAAGTAAAAATCCGGTTTTTAAATAGTAACCGAGTGTTTTCACTATTCATCAAAAATTGAAAGTTTTCAGAAAAATACCAAAATTTCACCCTAGGCTAATTTCAATATTCCTAATCCAAAAATGATGTCTATTTTGAAAAATAAAATTTACAAAATTTCAAAAAGTGGGTATTACTATTCATAACGGCTAGTTTTAATAATATTTTAATACCATATCGTTGTTTAGTGAAACTCGATATTGCGTACAACACAATATATCGAGGAAGGTCTTGATTGCGTGTAATGCAAGTCAAGTCATGGATGCGTGTTGTGCAAGATCCTTTTGGTGTAGCGTAAAACACAAGACATTAATGAAATTAAAAGGAATATTTTTCATAAAATCTCGAGGTGTTACAATTATCATGCTGCAAAGCGAGTAATAGGAGGAGAAGCAATAAATGAATAATGGTTTATCATGATGCTACATGAACAGTCATGTTATGATAACCTAGGTACTTCTGAAGGCTAAGGAAGTAGAGGGAGAGGGTAAAGATATGTTTAATAATAGTTGAAGGAAGTTACTTGTCTGAGTTTTTAAGAACAAAAAGTGTTTCTTCTATGCAAGATAAAGTTGAACAAGGAATTTTCATGCATGTGATAGAAATAAATAAAAGGGAATAATCATGAGGATTACTTAAAGAGAGAATAGAATAAGGTTGTGTTGTGTAGTGAATTGAAAAATATAGGAGAGTGAATAGGGAGAAGAAGAGTACTTGAAGTAGATATAATAGAATAAGAAGAAAAAGATAAAGGAAATGTTCTTTCTTTATGTGTTTAATCATCACACATGTGTCATTTGTGCAAAAATAAAAAAATCACACTTGTTATACACTATGAATGTAATGTATTGAATCAGATGACACTAAATATATGCTTGGGGTTGGTTCTTTACGAGGCCTAAATCATGAGTCTCCATATTTTAGATGTTGTCAACTAGTAGCAAGGGAATAAGGTGTGTCTAGGGAGATACTATCCCATTATATCATAGTAAAAAATAATGGAATTAACTAGATATCATCCAAGAAGTAATAAAAAGAGTGAAAAAGCAGTAAATAAACTAAAATATAACCTGTTTTTAATAATATCTAAAAATCTATAAAATCCCAAAAACCCATGTCATACATACAACACTGGTCACCCATTGGGCCGACCATACATGAAGGAGTACATAAAGATAACTTAAATAAAATTATAGGGCTCAACTACTAAATCTAAGATAGACCACTTACCTAGTCTCCATGACACCAAAAAAACTACATTATCCAGATCATAAGGATCCACACGAGTGGCTGTGCTCATTCATGCAACATTGGGATTAGCCCTATCCTCCACGCAAGTGTGCCTAACCTGAAAACCAGACATAAGGTCTGCATGAACACTGAAATGCATGTAAAGCGGTGAGAATAAAATCCAAGTAGGCCACCCCAATGACGAACCTATATATGTTGCAATAAGTTCATTCTCATGAAATATACTCAACCTATATGAGACACAATTGAAAAGATAAATAAATCAAATAACGTGAAACCACAATTGATCCCTGAGTCCGTCATCTTGATAAACTGGCCAAGTTATATCATATATATTTATATTTATACATGTATATATATATATATTTCTACACACATACACACACACATATATAAATACGAATATACATGAGTAGGATGAATGAAAAAAAAATCAATAACAGTCGATCCTTGGGCCTGTAATCTTGATCAGCGGGATATCCTGCTCAAATTGGCATTGAGATGAATGTCATACCTCTCAATATGTGTACCATTAAGTCAATATTTGTGTCTTTAATCCCAATTGACAATACCTAGTTCATCCAACACTAGAAAATATCTTTGAGAAAGTAGTGTCACCACGGGGGGACACTCATCCTAACCTTGGGCTCACCCATAATCACCTCCAATCACTATAAAGAAGGATTACATGGAGTATATCTAGATATTATATTAATATAGAATAGAGTTGGATGTCATTACATGATATCCATGTAAATCCAGTTCAATTACTGAGCCCTAGGTCATGGTCCATTGGCGATCATGACATTATAACTCTGATGAACCCTAATGGACTGACAATTTGGAGAGCTGTTAGGAATGATCATTAGTGAGACACCATTTCCACCCCTCAAGGTCACTAATTAGAGGGAGAATAATATTAACCATCACTCAAGAGAGCGTAATCATACATGAGTTTCCAAAAATGTGAAACACCATGTCTAACAAAATGGTTAAGTAAATAGATCACGAAGAATGTTATCATCCCCATCGCTCGGGAGAGTGTGATCATCCATGAGAATACTTAGATCAAGGAGAGAGTAACCATCCTCATTATAGATCAATTAGAGGAGAGCATGATCACCATAAACACATAAAAATTTGGGGATAGTGGAATCATCCTCATCACTCAGGAGATCATAATCATCCACTAGTATCATTACTAGGGACTCCATTCTTGTATATCATAATCATATGCTCAAAATCCAGATCCCAGGAAGCCCCAATGAAAATCCAAATAAAATAATAGTCAAACATACAGTTTCAGTATCTAGATCCTAGGTAGTACCTTTGGTTATGTCAATAAATATAGGAATTCATGGTTTATAATCCAAATCCTAGGAAAACATTTATACAATCCATTAACGAATAAGATGGGTCCTATAAAGAATGTAACACCCGAATTATTTCATGAAATATTTTCTTTAAATAATTTTTATTCTTCAATAGCTTGATTTTCACACAATCATGGGTTTAAAAGAACCGTAATATTCCCTTATTATATAATTACCATTATATCCTAGCCGTTAGGTTAACAATAATAATTATAACTAACTTGTGAAAATGCATTATGAATTCATTGGTTGTCAATTATTTAGGAGAAATATAAATCAATTAGGTATTTGTATTTTTTAGTGAATTATTTTTGGTAATGAAATTAATGAGATATATATGTGTTACATACTTAATAAAATATTTTTTATATTCATCCAATAGATATTTTAGTCATAGGGTATGAATAAAACCCTATTTGATGTATAAAAATCTATTTTTTAAAAGGTTAATTTTACACCTTTGAATGTAAAACCCATTTTAAATTAATATTTTGACAGATTAATATTTTTTATAGGACAACATAAACATTTCATTTTTAAGTGGGATATAAAAATTTACATAGGATAAATTTCTGATAACTTTCATGTTTTGATGAATAGTAAAAATATACTAAATTTTAATTGAAAATAAATTTTTTCATTGAAATAATTTACATGGTTCAATTATATTATTTAATGGTTTAAATTTATAAATAGAATATATTTTTACCATTTAATATAATTAAGGTCATTGTAATTAATTTTACATTGAATTCATTTGTAAAAACATTTCAATCTTTTTCTATATTTTAACTTTTAAAAAACTGATTCTCTCATTCCGACAACAGGATTGATTTTAAATTAATTGCTACAAATTATGTGTTTTGAAATTTTAAAAATTTATTCCATATTTTTAGTAATTAGGTCCAAATTATTTTAACATGCTACTTTTATTTTTGGGCATTATGAATAGTAATTTGGTAAATATTTTTATTACCATAGTTAAAGGTAAATTGGGTAATTAAGGTTATAAATAATAATATAAAATTAAATTAACACCAGTAAAAATCCTATTGGATGATTAAATTTAACCCTTTTCATATATTGTTCGAAATAGAATCAATTTATGGCCACTTACCTATAAAAATGACATGAATGTAATAAAAACTAATGAATGTGACAAAATATCACAATCTCATTTTATATAAGTATATTAATTTTAATATATGGATAAATAGGAGATAATTTAGACTATAGATAGTATTTGAAAATATAAAATAATTACCTACATGATATAAATTTATTTATAATTTTTCGAGATTAAATAATTACCATTAATGACGACACAATAGTGATGTAGATTTTATTTTATTAATAGAAATATCAAATAAATGGTTTTAAAAATAATAAAATAAATATTAAATGAAATAATTAAAGTTATCCACTAATTTTATAGGTTAATATGACATTTTAAGAGTGTATTAAATATTTTGGTTCTAATTTATCTTATATCTGAATTTTATTTAAAGTCAAATAAATGAATAGTTTCAAAATTGACACTATTGACATTTTATAAAAATAACATTTTATTAATTTTTTTCAAAATCATAAAAATATTTAAAAATTACAAATTGATAATTATAAGGTCTAAATTGTCATGAAATATCCATTTATTTTTAATTAACACCATCTAAGTAAATATTTATAACCATTAAATATTTAGAATGTTATCACCACAATTAAAATTAAATAAAATAACTAAGTGTTAATTAAAATTATAATGATTAAATTGACATAAAAAATTGTCTAAAATTTATTGGTTGATGATATTACAACCCTATATCATATTATATTCTAAATTGGGACATTTTGGAGGATTTTATGTGGGATTTAATTTTAGTACAAATTAATATTTTTGAGTTTTATAAAAGTGCCTCTCACCTCAATTATAAAAGGGAACCTCCTCCCTCACCTCTTAACTTCATTTTGAACCTTAAATCTTGTCCATACCCTGCCATTTTTCCTTATAAACTTCCCTATTTTTATTCTATAGGTTCTGGTCTTCTTCAAAGACCAAATCTAGTGCCCTAAGAGGAATTTTAAAAGGGGCACATCGAGGGATAGGTAATATCTTCTACCGATTCTTTCAAATTTATTTCTTCTTCTAATTACTCTTCATTAGTTGTTTCATTATAAATTAATAACATAAGTATAAATAATATATGGATATGTTATTATAAATATGAAATAACCCTTTTTATCCTTCTATCCATCCTACGAAAAACGAAATCACCGGGCGTGCGTACGTACGACTTACTGTCTCCACGGTGCGATGTGATTCGTTCTACATAATCTTTGTTAAAGCATGATTATATAAATGAACTAAATTAATAAATATTATATATATTATTCTAATACCATTCTTTAAATGATATAACCATAACCTAAAAATAGGAATAAGAACTTATCTGACAAAACATGCATAAGAACAAAAAATAGTTAATACTCGAATAACGAGTAACAATGAAATGTTACTAACAAACAGATTAAAATATCATCATAAATGTTATAATAAAAATGATTATGATTCTAGAACAATTCAGTAACATTATTTAAATCCTTATACAGGGGGCTCAGATACATACAAATCATATCGTACCTAAGGTAAGGGATAGATTTCTAAATCTCATTTTTATCTGAGATTGTTTATTCGTAAGTATTTATAGGGGTTATTTATCATCCACGTCCATGTTTCGTAAATATTAATTCCAAAATATTATTTATATAATTCAATAATTTCTTAATGTCAATTTTAACCATTGGTAAATTTTTTCTAAATGGTATGAATGGAATATTTTTTCGTTTTCGGTACGAGGTACTTTTTGACTTTTTTCAGAAAAAGTACAAGAAAAATGTTTTTTTACTTGTACGGCATGAACAAATTTTTATGCTTTCATAATGATTTATTTCCTTGAAAATTCCCCTATAATATTACAGGGTTATTTTCACGTAAAATTATTTCTTCAAAAATTTTGTGGTGTTTTGAAGAAGGAAAACATTTTTGAAGAAGAAAGGATATTTTCCTTAGGAATGAAGATCAAGTGTTTTATAAAAATTATTTTCCATATAAGATTACATAGGATTATGTTTCTATCTCTATTATTAATTTGATTTTATTGTTTAAATGATGAAATTATTTTTATAAAATCCATTTAGGGATTTTTTTTTATGATGGAATGAAGTTTAAGAAACCCATTTTATTTCATGGGTTATGCTATAGTGAATGTTTTTATGTTTTTTTGGAACACGTAATAATGATTTCATTATGAGATTGGTGGGACCTATATCTCCCTACAATTAATTGGGTAAATATTCCTATCTCATTAGATAGATATGACTGGAATGACAAGTAAATCCGGTTCAGTAATACAGGGCTGGAATGAGGAGTGAACTCAGTTCAGTAATGGACTTTGTCCTCTATAACAGTCTTGGAAATGAGACTTGACTAATATGAAATGACTTTATATGCTTATGTGTGCATGAAAAAGAATTTCATGTCTTATGTTATGACTTTTTTGATTACATTTCACTTTTATGAATAATCTCATGAAATTATATTATGATCTTTTATATACAGGATAAGATTTTCAAATGTTATGTTCTTGTGAATGTTATATGATTGATATTTACTTTGTTTACCCTTACTAAGGATTTCATATCACCCTTTCATATGTTTATTTTCCCCAGGCGATGAAGAAGGGTATTAAGTATGATATGCCAAAGAGGAGTCTAGTTATAATGGAATAAAGGGGAGACAATACAGATATTTTATAAACCAGTCGTTTTTGTTTCCCAATTTCTAAAGAAAATATACCTATATGGACCTGTCATGGTTTTTTTATATGTTTTAATGAATATAATTTAAATTTGAAGTAATATCAAACTTATATAAAGTATGGGTAACTATAGTTGGTATCATAGGAAAGGTATAATTATCCTTTGGAAACTAGGATGATAAATCCTTAGTAAGAACCCTAAGGATATGTATAAGCATAGGATACGATCCTAGTGTTTTAGAAAGGATAGTGAATAACCTAGGATAAAACCTAAAGTTCCCTAAATTGAAATTTTATTCTTGATTATGTTGTTTTTCTATTATGATTAGTGTTGCTCATACTATGCTTCTTGGTTTTATTCAATGGATGGAACCCAAAGGAACCATGTTAATGATGAATGCGATGGGAAATGAAATGATTTTCCCCTTGAGAAACCAAATGTTATGGGAGCTAGAATGAAAAATCTTATAGCCATGATCACACAACTTTCTCAAGCTATGAATCATGTCAGACTTCCAAACGATAAAAGTATGGAGTAACATTATGTTGAAACCTTCACAAGGAAGAATTCAACTTCATTCAGTGGGTCATATGATCCATTAGTGGATGAAGAATGGATCAGTACCACTGAAAATATATTTTCAGTTATACAATGTTTTGAAAATGATAAATTTATCTAATCAGTATATTGTTTGGAAGGTGAAGCCAATCAATGGTGGAATATTATCAAGAATATGAGGCAAATAGATGAAATTGAGTCTATAGAATGGGAAAAGTTCATGAAATTATTTTTCAATAAGTACTTTCCTCATATTATTCAAACAAATATGGAGAAGGATTTCATTGAACTTAAGAAACATGATGATGAATCTATTGGTACCTATGAAGGAAATTTTACTAGACTTGCAAGGTACGCTTTTGGAATTATTATCCAACCTAAGAGTAAGATTGATCGATTCTTTAGTGGCTTAAAACCAAGTCTCTGAAAGGCATTATCCATAAGGGACTTCAATAGCTACGAGGAAATTGTTTGATGTTCTCTAAAGGTTGATATGGATATTGGAGTAACCCACTAGTCATATGGGTTTAATAAGAAGAGAAAAAATAGAATTCAAAGGAAAATCTAAAAACCACACAAAAAATAAGATGAGTTTTACCTTGTTCTCAAATTTTGGAATGAAACATGGAGGGGATTTTTTCAAAGGGACTGGTAAATGTTTTAAGTTTGGAAAATAAGGTCATCGTACAATTGAATTCTAAAGTGATGGGAAAAATATGTCTAATGATGCGAACAAATAAAAGGATACACAAAATAAACCTCCTACACTTCAATGTTATAAGTGCAAGGAAATGGTGCATTATTCCAAATAATTCCCTAATCCTAGGGTTATTAATGATGATCGACATCAATAAACTCTTAAGGCCAAAGACAAAGCAATGTCACATGAAATTACTATCGGCGACCTGGAGTACGATAATAAAATGGTGAAAGGTACAATTACCATCCACTCTAAAGTAGAAAATGTTTTATTTGATTCTAGATCCACCCACTCTTTTATTTCTAAAGAATTTTCTAAGGGTATATGAATATTACCTCAATAATTAGATGTTGAGTTAGCTGTGACAACTCCAAATGGCACAACATTTAAATGAAAAGTTTATAATTCTTCTCAAATTGAAGTTTGTGGGAAAGTGCTTCCTATAAATCTTTTGATCCTTCCTATAGTGGAATTTGATGTGATTATTGGAATGGATTGGCTTTATCTATATGAATCTCATATCAATTTCCAAGGAAGGGAAGTCACATTTCATATTCTAGATATATCTAAGATCATCTGTTGATGCAAGAATGAATATAACCTTCTGGTAGAAATTGCTTCCATATTATGGGTCTTGATTCCAATAAATAAAGGATATTTATATAAAATGGTTGGGGAGAAACTCATGATTTAGAATACAACCCCTGTACAAGAGTTTGATGATGTCTTTCTGGATTAATTTCTTGGTGTTCCACCAAATCTTGAAGTTGAGTTTTCAATAGAACTCATACCAGGTTCTATGATTATTTCAAAGACACCTTATAGAATGGCCCCAATTGAGTTGTAGTAATTGAATAAGAAACTCCAAGAGAATCTTGATAAAGGATTAATACGCCATAGTGTGTCACCTTGGGGAGAACCTTTTCTATTTGTTAAGAAGAAATATGGATCAATGAGACTTTGAATTGATTATCAGGAACTTAAAAATATCACTATCAAGAACAAATATCCTCTTCCATGCATCGATGACTTATTTGAAAAACTATGCGGAGATCAATACTTTTCCAAGATCGATCCTCATTCAGGATATCATCAATTAAGGGTAAAAAAGTAGGATATACCAAATTCAGCATTTTGTACGAGGTATGGACAATGTGAATTTATAGTGATGCATTTTGGTCTTACTAATTCCCCAACTATCTTCATGGATATAATGAATAGAGTCTTTAGAGACTATCTTGATCAATTTTCAGTAGTCTTTATAGAAAATATTCTATTCTATTCAAAGAGAAAGGAAGAACATGAAGATCAATTGAGAATTTTACTAAAGACCCTGAGAAAGGATAATCTTTATTCCAAATTTACCAAGTGAGAATTTTGGCTTCAGAAAGTTTCATTTTTTGTTCACATAATCTCAAGAGAGGAGATATTTGTGGATCTAGAAAAACAGAGGTTATTAAAAGATGGTCGAGACCAAAAATAGTAATTGAGATATGATTCTTTCTTGGTTTGTTTGGATATTATCGACGTTTTGTAAAATATTTTTCACAATTATCTAATCCTCTCACTAAGTTGACTCATAAAGGAGTTAAGTTTGATTGGATGGAGGAATGTGAAGATAATTTCAAATAGCTAAAAAGAAGGTTAGCCAGTGCACCTGTGCTCACACTTCCTTGTAGTGGAGAAAGGTTTGTGCTCTATAGTGATGCATCCAATAAGGGGGTAGGATGTGTTCTCATGAAAAATGATACGGTGACAGATTATGCCTCACAACAGTTGAAAATACATTAGTAAAATTATCCAACTCATGATTTGGAGTTAGCTGTAGTAATCTTTGCATTAAAGATATGGAGGCATTATATTTATGGTGAAAGGTGTGATATTTATATTTATCATAAAAGTTTAAAGAATATTTTCACACAAAAGGAGATGAATATGCACTAAAGAATATGGTTGGAGTTGATTAAATACTGCGACTGGTCAATACATTATCACCCTGGGAAAGAAAACAAGGTGGAATAAACATTAAGCTGAAAAGAACATGCTAACCTATCCATGATAAGGATCACAAAAGATATAATATTTATGGATTTTCAAAGGATATATCTTGATATTTTGAAGGGGGAATCTTATATTTCTCAAATTAATGTTCAACCATAAATAAAAGTGAATATTAAGGAGGCACATAAGAAAGATGTAGAGCTACAAAAGAATGTGATAAATGTTCTAGAATTCAACCTCGGTTGTGATGAAATAATAAGATTCAAGAAACAGTTTTTTATTACTCCCATAAAAGAATTAAAGAAGGATCTATTGGATAAGGCTAATTGTTCTTAATTATCTATTCACCCTGGAAGCACAAAGATTTACAGGGATCTGAAATACTACTTTTGGTGGGATGACATGAAAAGAGATGTCACCGAATATATCTCTCTATGCTTGGTTTTTCAGAAAGTTAAGGCCGAGAGATAGAAGTCTAAGGGGTTGTTACAACCATTACCTATACTAGAATAGAAATGGGAAAACATCACTATGGACTTTCTCATCGGACTTCCCAAAGCATCCAAAGGAAATAACACTATCTGGTTTATATTTGATCATCTTATGAAGTCGACACACTTTATTTCTATTAAATAGGATTTATCTCTTGATCATATTTCTAGGATATATGTAAAGGAAGTGGTAAGATTTCATGGGGTAATACTTTCCATTATATCTGATCAGTATCCTAGGTTTACCTCAAAGTTATGGAAAATTCTTCAGCATGCCCGGGATACAAAGTTAAGTTACAGCACTACTTATCATCCTAAAAAAGATGGTCAGTTTGAGGGGACAATTCAAACTCTGGAAGATATGTTGAGAGATTTCTCTATGAATTTAAAATATGGTTGGTCTCAACTCCAACCATTGGTGTAATTTTCTTACAATAAAATCTTTCACTTCCATATTCAGATGGCTCCTTATGAATCCCTCTAAGAAAGGAAGTGAAGAAATCCAACTTTCTGGGATGAAGTTGGGTACATAAAGCTATTAGGACCTGATCTTATTGATGAAATGGAATAAATGATCAGATCTATTCAACAACGCATAAGAGCAGCTCAAAGTCGACAAAAAAACGAGGATGACAACCAAAGAAAATACCTAGAGTTTGAAGTGGGTGATAAAGTGTTCCTACAAATATCTCCCAATAAGAGAGTAAAGAGATTTGGAAAGAAGGGAAAGTTGATCCCTAGGTATATCGGTCCTTTGAAATTCTAGATAGTGTTGGGAAGGTAGATTACTGATTGGAACTTCCACTGAATATCTCTAAAGTTCATGATGTGTTCCATGTATATCTCCTGAGAAAGAACATACTTTATCCTTCACATGTACTAATCTCAGAAGTTGTACCGTTGGAGCAATATCTTTCTTATAAAGAACAACAGATAGAGATTCTGGATCGTAACGAAAAATTTCCACGAAATAAGACCACTCACTTGGTTGAAGTTTTATAGAGGAACCAACAATTTGAAGAAGCTACATGGGAACTTGAGGATATGAGGAGGGAGAGGTATCCTCATCTGTTAGTTTCCAAGTGAATAATTTTGAGGGAAAAATTCAGTTTAGGGGGGGGGGATAGAATGTAACACTTAGATGTTTTTATGAAATATTTTCTTTAAATATTTTTTATTTTTCAGTATCTTGCTTTGCACGCAATTGAGAGTTTAAACAAACCACAGTATTCCTTTATTATAAAATTATCATTATAGACTTTCCATTAGGTTAGAGAGAATAATTATAACTAACTTATGAAAAGGAATTTTGAATTCATTAGCATTCAATTATTTATGAAAAATATAAATCAATTAGATATTTGTATTTTTGAGTGAATTATTTTTGGTATAAAAATTAATGATATATATATATATATGTGTGTGTGTGTTATATACTTAATAAAAGATTTTTTATATTCATCTAATTTATATTTTAATCATAGGGTATGAATAAAACCCTATTTGATGTATAAAAATATAATTTTTTGAAAAGGTTAATTTTACACCTTTAAATGAAGAACCCATTTTAAATTAATATTTTGACACATTAATAATTTTTATATAAAAAAATAAACATGTTATTTTTAAGCGGGATATAAAAATTTACTTTGGATAAATTTTTGATATTTTTTGATAACTTTCATGTTTTGATGAATAGTAAATATATGCTAAATTTTAATTGAAAATGACTTTCTTCATTGAAATAATTTACATGGTTAAATTATATTATTTAATAGTTTCAAAGTATAAATAGAATATATTTTTACCATTTAATATGATTAAGTTTATTGGAATTAATTTTACATTGAATTCATATATAAAAACATTTCAATCTTTTGCAATGTTTTAACTTTTAAAAAACATGTTCTCTCATTCTGAAGATGGGATTGATTTTAAATTAATCACTGAAACTTATGTGTTTTGAAATTTTATAAATGGATTCCATTTTTGAATCAGTAGTTCCAAATTATGTTAATAGAATACTTTTATTTTTTGTCATTATGAATAGTAACTTTCGTAATTATTTTTATTACCATGGTTAAAAGTAAATTGGGTAATTAAGGGTAAAAATAATATTATAAAATTACCTTAACACATGTAAAAATCCTATTGGATGACTAAATTTGACCCCTATCATCTATTTTTCAAAATGGAATCACTTTATACCCACTTACCTATGAATATGACATGAATGTAATAAAAACTAATGAATGTGACCAAATGTTACAATCTCATTTTATATATGTATATTAATTTTAATATATGGATAAATAGGATATAATATCTACTATAGATAGTATATGGAAAATCTAAAAGAGTTATCTACATCATATAAATTTATTTATAATTTTAAGATATTAAATAATTACCATTAATGATTACACAATAGTGATATAGAAATTATTTTATTAATATAAATATCAAATAAATGGTATTAAAAATATTAAAATAAGTATAATATGAACTAATTAAGGCACTATACTAATTTTATATGTGACTATGACATGTTAGGAGTGTATTAAATATTTTGGTTCGAATTTATCTTTTTTGTGAATTTTATTTAAATTCAAATAAATGAATTTTGTCAAAATTGACATTACTAAAATTTTATAAAAATAAAATTTTGTTAAATTATTTAAAAATCATAAAAATATGTAAAAATTACAAAGTGATAATTATAAGGTCTAAAATTTCATAAAATATCCATTTATGTTCAATTGACAACATATAAGTAAATATTTATAACCATTAAATATTTATAATGTTATTACTACAATTAAAATTAAATAGAATAATTAAGTGTTAATTAAAATTATAATAATTAA
Organism: Viscum album; assembly: GCA_963277665.1. Taxonomy (NCBI): domain Eukaryota; kingdom Viridiplantae; phylum Streptophyta; class Magnoliopsida; order Santalales; family Viscaceae; genus Viscum; species Viscum album. The sequence goes on along the minus strand of OY728150.1, from coordinate 1,821,581,803 downwards.
ATTGACATAAAAACTTGCATAAAATTTATTTCTTTATGATATTACAACCCTATCTCATCTCATATTCAAAATTGGGACATTTTGGAAGATTTTATGTGGGGTTTGATTTTATAATAAATTAATATTTTTGAGGTTTCCAAAAGTGCCCCTCACCTCAATTATAAAAGGGAACATACTCCCTCACCTATTCACATCATTTTTAGCCTTAAAAATCAGCCATACCCTGACATTGTTCCTTCTCAAATTCCCTATTTTCATTATAGAGGTTATGGTCTTCTTCAAATACCAACTCTAGTGCCCTAAGAGAAAATTTAAAAGAGGAACGTCGAGGGAGAGGTAATCTCTTCTACCGATTCTTTCAAATTTATTTATTCTTCTACTTCCACATAATTAGTTGTTTCATTATAAAGTTATAACATCATTATCAATAATATATGGATTTGTTATTATAAATATAAAATAACCCTGCTTGAACTTCTATCCCTCCTATGAAAAATGAGATCACTGCACGTGCGTATGTACGGCTTACCGTCTCCATGGTGCGATGTGATTCGTTCTTCATAATCTTCATTAAAGCACGACCCTATAAATAAAATGAATAGATAAATATGATATATATTATACTAATACCAGGCTATAAATGATATAACTATAACCTAAAAATAGGGATAATAACTTATCTGAAAAAAAACATGCATAAGAACATAAAGCAGTTAATACCTGAATAATGAGTAATAATGAAATGTTACTAACAAACAGATGAAAATATGATCATAAATGTTATCATAAAAATGATTATATTTCTGGAATAAATCAGTAACATTATTTAAATTATTATATATGGTGTTCGGATTCATACGTAGCATATCGAACCTAAGGTAATGGATAAATTTACAAATCTCTTTTTTATCAGAGATTGTTTATTCATAAGTATCTACTAGGAGTTATTTATCATTCATGCCCATGTTTCATAAATATGTATTTCAAAATATTCTTTATATCCTTTAATAATTTCTTAAAGTCAATTTTACCCATTGGTAAATTTTTTACTAAATAATATGAATGTAATCTTTTGTTGTTTTCAGTATGAGGTACTTTTTGACTTTTTCAGAAAAAGTACGAGAAGAATGTTTTTTACATGTACGTCATGAACAAATTTTTACGATTTAATAATGATTTATTTACTTAAATCTTCCCCTATTAACTTACAATGTTATATTCACAAAAAGTATTTCTTCTAAAATTGTGTGGCATTTTGAGGAACAAAAATGTTTTTGAAGAAGAAAGGATATTTTCCTCGGGAATGAAGTTCAAGTGTTTTATAAAAATTATTTTCCTTATAATATTACATATTATTATGTTTCTATCCATATTATTACTTTTATTAGATTCTTTAAATGATGGAATTATTTTTATAAAATCCATTTATGGATTATGTTATGATGGAATGATGTTTAGGAAACCCATTTATTTCATGGGTTATGCTATAGTGAATGTTTTTATTTTTTTTATGGCACACGTAAGAATGGTTTCATTATGAGATGTGTGAGATCTATATCTCCCTAAAATGAATTGGGTAAGGATTAATGTCTCATGAGATAGACATGACTGGAATGGCAAGTAATTCTGGTTTAGTAAATCAGGGCTGAAACGATGAGTGAACTCGGTTTAGTAATGGACTTTGTCCACTATGATGGTCTCAGAAATGATCCTTGAATAATATGAAATGATTTTATATGCTTATGTGTGTCTACAAAAAAATTTAATTTCTTATGTTTTGACTATTGGGATTACATTACACTTTTATGATTTATCCCATGACAAGATATTATGATCTTTTATATGCAGGATAATATTTTCAAATGTTATGTTCTTGTGAATATGATATGATTGATATTTTATTTTTTACCCATATTGATCATTTTAGATCACCCTTTCATATGTTTCTTTTCCCTAGATCATGAAAAAGGGTATTAAGTATGATATTCCAAAAAGGAGTCTAGTTATGATGAAATTAATGAGAGATAATGTAGATGTTTTATGAACCAGTTGTTTTTGTTTCCCAGTTTCTAAAGACAATATAACTATATAGTCCTGTCATGGTTTTGTTATATGTAGTAATAAATATAATTCAATTATAAATTAATATCAATGTATGTAAAGTATGGGTCGCTATAAAGAACATATGGGTATCACAAATAGAAAGGAAGACGCATTGCGTTTGGATCATCAGCAACAAACCGGGAAGCCCCTATGGAAATCATCATTGTGTCAGAAGTGATCATATGAAAGTATAAATAAAAGAGTGAGGGTGGATGAATGCCCTAACCCACCACTACCAACACAACAACATGGGATTACAAGATCATCACAGGTTCTAAAGTGACACCCGCTACCATCTCTACCGAAACCTAATATACTAGCTTAGGGTAAATCAAACATCAGGGAACCTCAAGTAAAAACACTGGGAAGACATCCTACTTTGGATCCTCAAGGTCTACATATAAGAAAATTCATCCTACTTGGGATCCTAAACTGAGAAGGTAAAGGATGAATCCTATATTGGATCCTTGATGATAAGTAAACAGAGGCATCCAACTAGGGATCTATAGAATAATATACAGGTAATGGGATCCTACAAGGGATTACCTAGGCTGAAATATAAGTAAAGGAATACCAAACGGGACCCTTGGTAATAGTAATAAGATATAGGCATTCTACATGGGATCCTATAAGTTGGAACTTAATGAGAGGCATCATATAAGGGATCCTCGTAAACCACTAACCTCATGACCTCCTCGTCCAAATTAGAACATCTCAGATAGGAGAAATCCTCAATGGAAAATATATGAAAGGCTCAGTCAAGAGAGATAGATCATTTATCATATCATATCAAAGGTATCACTCCCAAGAGACTACTAGATTCAATTTCTAGAGGAAGAACCTCCCTATTCAAGAAAACACCTAAAAAACCACATATGAGTATTTTAATCACCCCACAGGTTTCACCATCCCGATTTATGTCAAAAAATATGAAGGATGGAATCCTATTATTTCCAATTATGAATCTAGGGCATACAATAGGGGAAAACCTAAAAATGGTATCAAGAGAGGAGTACACGATATGTGTACCAAAGTACACGACATGTACCCTCAAGGCCCCACCTGGGCATGTACTCCAACTAGATTTGGCGTGTCAAAGCCCATGTACATGGAATGTTCAACTCTTAAATGGTGTGTACCCCACACGGGGGACCTTATTGTGTACCTATTATGGACTATCCATTTATATTGACCAGATTTGTATCTTTACATGGTGTGCAACCCACATATGGTCTATCCGTGTACTCCACATGAACATGTGCCCCTACACAGGCCGTCTATCAGGTACTCCAATACATGGATGAATCTTAGTACATAGCGTGTATACCCCATACATTTAGTGTACTTATAAAAACAACATATTACCTAAATTTTAAGAACACATGGTGTGTGTTCCTAAACTATACGTCGTGTGATCGGGATTCTCGAATGGGTAACCCCTCAATTCGGCCCAAAACCCTGGTTCCCCCCCTAAAAGAAACAAATTGATTCTAAAGGGTTAATCAATAGTAATAGTAGGGGTTTAAAACATAAAAACAATAAATATATAGGTATTTATGACAAAACATTAAAAAAACTTTGGGTGGAATCCACCGAAGCGTCGCCCCCTTCTGCAGTCCATGGTTATCGCTTGATGACCAGGCGCATCCCATGCTCTACAACATTACCTCTCTTCACCTATCTCTATTTCTATGTCTCTATCTCTCTATATTCCTCTTCTCTCTCATTCATATGAAGAAGGATCCCCTTGGGGGAGTACATGAGAATATAGGGAAGGAAAATATGAAAAATAAAAGAAAAAGGTAGAAAAATAGAAAAGAAAAGAAAAAGAAAAAGGGGGCCTAGGCCGTCCCCAACACCTGACCCGAGTTTTTTCCCCGCCTAGAAAAAAATACCCATTATGGACTCAATGGTAGAAAACAAATCTCAATATGAATCTCCATTCAAAAGATATAAAAAACAAACCTGTGTGAATAAATTAGTATTTAATTAATAAAATATTAAATATCAATTATTCCACTAAAATTTGAACTGCTCAAAATTTCAATTTTTTTCCAAGGGTAAACAGCCTATTCTTTTACTAAAGTATTGGTCATAAAAATCATCCAAGATAACATTTTACTGTTAAAAGACTATTTTAACACTTAAAATCATTCAATAGTAAAAATTCAATTTTTTTCTCAAAATTCCAATAAAAAAACAGGTCCTTACAGTCTCCCCACCATAAACCTTATCATCCCCAAGAATCCTTGGCGGAAAAAAATAGTAGCAATTATTTCAAACTAAGAATCTACATAACTACTCCATCTGGACTGTCCAATGACCAGTCTCATAGTGTCAGCAACTATCTCTTATATGGAATATGTTTGATTGAGACCGATCTAGTACTCCCCACCATTGGAATAACCTTATCATCATCTCAAAAACCAAAATATGAGATCAACAATCCACAAAAATTCTGAATTTAAATTGAAAATGGGGGTACCACCCTCAAACAACCACCGATGTACTCCCCAACACAATTCTTTCCTTACATCTCACCTAGATCACAACCTCAATATGTTTCATCATCAATTAGGAAGGATATTTGAAAATAAAATAACCTTGGTGTAAAGTTGATGTTCTCTCAGCGTACTCAGGATGATGTCATGATAGATCATGATCGTCTCAAACTATGAGTACACTAGTATAATGAAAACCATGCCCATATAAAGTCTTCAAAACTTCGATCCCCAGCTTGCACATGACAACTCATAGATTTATGATTAAAATTGTACCACATGCAACCAGAATGTACCTTTATCACTAAATCATGCTTCCAGGATTCATAAAAAACAAGGGTAAGTATACCGTGATACATGGAATGGCAGTCTCATTAAGCCAGTGACAAGAATATACCCATTATTTGACTACATTAGCAATAGTGGAAACATTGGTCGACTGTGCTAGGCACCTGAATTGTCCTACCTGTAAAATCTAGTCTCGATACCAAAGCACCATCGGTGCTCCATTAAAAGAAAAAGGAATCAAAATGCCCATATCAAAAAACTCTAGCACCTACCACGCATCAGTCACAAATGATCATAGAACCATGATCACTACCAAAAATGGAATCCGCAAACTTGGGCCAACCCTACTCACCATTTTCCCTTGACCAAAATGAAACATAGAACTATAAGGTTATGAGTCCAATCTAAGGTCCTATAGGTCTCCAACCTATCCCTATTAATCAAGTCTCATAACTAGGTCACAAGGTATAACCTCCTAGCCTAAAAGATAAAACCTCTATAAGGTAAAGATCACAACAACCTACGAGGGTCAAAACTTCCAACATCAGCCTATAATGCACTGATCCTCTCTGAGCATCCTCATAAAGAACTGATCCCTAAAGGTTATGATACTAAGTAGAAGAGATGATGAACTAATACTCATTGGGAATCCATGTATAGTAATAACCCCTATAGTTATAGTTAACTAGAAACTTCCTGGTACCTATCAGCATCATACCCCGTGATACGACTATATGACCACAAACGAAGGTTAGTTTAGTAGAATTATGTTCCAATCTATGTAGGAAAACACTATATATATTTTTACTAACAATTTAAATAACTAGATCTGTGAAACTACATCCTACACATGGCTCAAAACATGGGAATCATGTGTCCAATTGACCTACTAGGGTTGCTGCACCTCCCATGCACGAGGACTGAGTCATCAGCCTCACCATAAAACAACTCAATGTAGATCAAAATTATATAAAATCAAAAAGAAATATATATATGAAATTCAGAAAAAATGAGTATAATTCCACCAAAAACCTATATGAGAAAATAAAATTTAGGTTTTTGATGAAACTAAAAAATTAGCCTCTATTTCTAATAATAATCCCATACTAGCAGGCCTATAACATGTGAATCCTTTGTGCCAAATATAATACATGAGTTGCCTCCTGTGTTTTTTGATCAGGAGTCAAAATCAAACATTTACCTCTTTCCAACATCCAAGATCCAGAAATCCATAATAAGTCATAACATCCACACAAAATGTGCGACACTTAAAGAAAAAATCCTATATAACTTCAACATCACATATCATACAAAAATCACATAACCATAGAAACCAAGACATATTACCAGAACAAGTGTTCTTGATACACTAATTTGATATCCATCATAGGTTCCTAGAAATTACTTATAATATTATCTACCATATCCCAAATAGTAATACAACATAAAATGAAAATATCTGATACCACTTTGTAACATCCCGAACCATATGATACTAAATTGGTGATTCGATCCGGTTCATTACAAGGCCTCAAGAATGCATCTCTATACGCCCGAGGCTTCTGACTAGCAGTGAGGCCGTAGGGTGTGTTTCTTTAGAAAATATGCACTCATATCAGAGTAAAAACTAATGGAAATAATTAGATATCCTCCAATAAGTAATATAAATATTGTGGAGAAAAAAAAAACTAAAATAGAACATTCTTGAATAATAAATTAAAATATATAAAATCCAAAACTCACATGTTATACATAAAACACTGGTCACCCATTGGAATGACCATACATGCAGAAGAACATAAAGAAAAATGAAATAAAAGTATTGGTCTCAACTACTAACTCTGATATAGACCATATACCCAGTCTCTATGAACCCGTCAAATTGAATTAACCTAATCATAAGAATCTGCATGAGTTTCTACACTTGATCAAGCAACACTGGGCCACATCCCTATATTTCATGAAATTGTGCACAACCTGAAAAGAAGACATAAGGTCTTCTTGCACACTGAGGTTCACATAAAAGGGAGAGAATATAATCTTAGTAGGCCACCCAAATGATGAACCAATAATATGATTCCATATGTGTATTATCATGAAATATTCTCAACATAGTGATGACACAACTCAAAATATAAATAAATCTAATAACGTGAAACCATAATTGATCCCTGGGTTTGTAATCCTAGCCAACTAGATGATGTTCCATCATGTATATTTATATTTTTATTTATATATATGCATATTCCCATACATATACCCATATACATAAATATGAATATACATGAGTAAGATTAATGAAATAACATAAATTAACAATAGTTGATCCTTGGGTCCGTAATCCAGATTTCTTGGACCTCCTTTCCAAAGGGAATTGAGTTGAATTTCATACCACTCAATCCATGTATCATTTAGTCAATATTTGGGTCCTTAATCGCAATTGACAATACATACATTGACTAGTTCTAGAAAATATATTTTGTAAAGCTATATCACCACACGGGGATACTCATCCTAACCTTGGGTTCACACTTACTCACCTTAATTTACTATAATGAAGGATTTTATGGAGTACATATGGACATTATATAAAAATTTTATAGATCTAAATTTCACACCATTCTTTCCATGAAAATATATTATTATTTTTGAGCCCTAGATCTTGATCTATATGCATCCATGACATTATGACTAAGATAAACTCTAAGGGCCTGACCCTTAGGTGAACTATACGGAGAGATCATCGGTGAGACAACATTACCACCCCTAAAAGTCTCTAATCAGGGAGAGTTTAATCCCACCCATAACATAGGAGAGCGTAATAATCCAGAAGTATCCAATGATGTGAAATTACATGTCTAGTAATATAGTTAAGCAAATAGATAAGGGAGAGAATAATCATCACTATCACTCGGGAGAGCATAATCATCCATGAGTATACTCATATCAAGGTGAGAATAATCATCCCAATCACTTGGGAGAGCTAATCATCCATGAGTATACTCAGGTCAAGGAGAGCATAATCGTCCTTATTATATTTCAATCAGAGGAGAGCGTGATCATCCTCAATATAAAGCAATTTTAGGAGAGTGGAATAATCCTCATCACTTGGGAGAGTGTAATAATCAATGAGTATCATTACTGGGGATTCCATACCCATATATCATAATCATATGCTTAAAATCCAGATCCTAGGAAGCATCTTTGGAAATACCAATAAAATAATAGTCAAACATACATGATCAATATCCAGATCCTAGGTAGTTCCACTAGGTATTCCATTATATATATAAATAGTATGGTTTATAAGCGGGATACAAGGAAAAACATATGGGAATCCCATAGAGAATGGAATATACACTGTGGTTGACTCAAAAACCACCAACTAGGAAGCACCTATGGTAATCATTGCTGCATTAACAGAAAAAATGTGAAAGTATAAAAAAAGTAGTGAGGGTGGACGAACACCTAAACCCACCATTAATTCCCCAACCACTTGGGATTACACATTTGACATGGGTTCTAAGGTGACACCTACTACCATCTCTATCCAAAAACGATGTACTAGCTTAGGTTTAGTCAAACATCGGTGCACCCACTGGTCCCCTCAAGTCAAAAAACAAGAGAGGCATCCTACTTGGTATCCTTGAGGTCTACACATAATATAAGACATCATTCATGGGATCCTTAGCTGAGAAGGTAAAATGAGGAATTCTACATTGGATCCTTGACAATTCGTAAACAAAGGAATACTACTAGGGATCCTCAGAATGGTATATAGGTAAATGGATCCTATATGGGATTATCTGGGTCAACATTTAAGAAAAGACATCCTTAAGGGGACCCTCGATAATTGTTATAAGATAGAGGCATCCTACATGGGATCCTCTAATTTGGAACATAAGAAGAGGCATCCTATGGGGGATCCTTTTAAACTACTAACCTCATGACCTCCTCAACCAGAAGGGAATGTCTCTCAAGGGATACATCTATAAGGAAAAATTTGTGAAAGCATCAATCAAGAGTGATAGCTCATGACCCATCTCAGATCAAAGGCCTCATTCTCAATAAAAAATTTGATTCTATTACTAGAGGAAGAACCTCTCTATTCAATAAATTGCTTCAAATTAAACGTTGGTGTCTTCTAATCACTCTATGGGTTTTACCATCATGATATATGTGGAAAACTACTCAGTATGGAATCCTCTTATGTACAATGTAGACTCCAGGGTATAAAATAAGAAAACCCTAAAAAGGGTAGTAAGAGAGGAGTACATAGCTTGTGTGCCCAAGTACATCTTATGTACCCTCAAGGACCCACTTGGGTATGTACTCTAAGAAGACATAGAGTGTAAATGACCATGTACATGATATGT